>OZ024720.1:51617482-54329982 GCA_964016875.1 Fallopia convolvulus | reverse complement strand
TCCATGAAACCGGTGCACCACCTAGAAATATGATGTATCCGGAGGTGGAGCGGCGGGTGTCTCGGCATCGGGCCCAATCCGCATCACAGTAGGCGGTAAGATGAAGGCAACCTTTGGCGGGTAATAGAATTCCTTGTCCGGGCGTCCCTTTGAGGAAGCGTAGGAGGTGGTGAGCAGCATCAAGGTGTGGTTTGCGTGGTGCTGCCATGAATTGGCTGAGAATATGAACAGCGTAGACGAGGTCCGGTCTAGTGATGGTGAGGTAGATTAAGTGCCCAACCAAGCGGCGATAAACGGAAGGATCCAGGAAGAGATCACCATCATGATCGGAGAGCGCCAAGTTAGGGTCAAGTGGTACGCAGGCTGGTTTTGCTCCAAGGAAACCTGTGTCTTCAAGTATTTCAAGGGCGTATTTCCGTTGGGATAGGACGATCCCACGTTGAGATCGTGCTACTTCAATCCCGAGAAAGTATTTGAGAGGTCCCATGTCCTTGAGTTTGAATTGCCTTGCTAGAAACTCCTTAGTGTCTTTGATTGCCTGCAAGTTAGTGTCGGTAATAATAACGTCATCGACATAAATTAAAAGGGCAGTGAACGTACCTTGATGATGACGAACGAACAAAGAGTAATCAGCCCATGAATGACAAAATCCAGCTTGTTTAAGGGCTTGAGAGAGCTTTAAAAACCATTGACGAGATGCTTGTTTAAGTCCGTATAATGATTTGTGGAGTTTGCAAACTCTCGTCTCCCCCTTGTGATGGAAGCCGGGTGGCAATTTCATGTAAACTTCTTCATGGAGATCGTCATTGAGGAAGGCGTTGTTGACGTCAAGTTGGTGAAGATGCCAACCATTCATGGCAGCTATACTAATAAGAACTCGAACTGTGGTGAGCTTGGCGACGGGTGCAAACGTCTCACGATAATCGACACCTTCGATTTGACTATAACCTTTGGCGACTAGGCGAGCTTTGTAACGCTCGACAGTCCCATCGGGATTATGTTTGATTTTGTAAACCCACTTGCATCCAATGGTGTGTTTGTTGGGTGGCAACGGAACGAGACTCCATGTTTTGTTATCTTCAAGCGCTTTGATCTCGGTTTCCATGGCTTTTCTCCAACAATGATGTCGATTGGCCTGTGTAAAATTGCTAGGTTCTTTCTCAAGCATGAGATTAGATACAAAGTGTTTATAAGAAGGAGAAAGATGAGCATAACTTAAAACAGTGGCTATAGGAAACGGTTTACCTGATTGAGTTATATTGGAGGAAGACGTGGGAGGGTCCGAACGAGACGGGAGATTGGCTTCTATGTGAAAATCACGAAGGGTGGTAGGTGTTTTTGTTGTGCGAGAGGATCGTCGGGGCTGGGGCGCTGAATTTTCAATAGGGTGGGGGTTGGAATTGGTATTTGGTATGGAAGGGTTATTAATTGGAATATTGTTTCCAAGTAGGGGCGTAGGTTCTGTGAATGTGGGAAGTGGGGCTAGGGAGTGGTTTGGGAAAATATCATCATATATAAGGGTAGAAGGCTTGAAATTAGGAAGAGGTAAATTGGGAACGTTAGAAAATTCTACTGGAAGATCATTGGAAGATTTTGAAAAAGGAAACTCGGTTTCGTAAAAAAGGACGTCCCTTGAAATAATAGTCTTTTTGTTTTTGAAATCAAAAAGTTTGTAACCTTTGACACCGGGTGGATAACCGATAAAAATGCATTCAATAGAACGGGGATCAAACTTATTAGGACGAAGAGCATGCGTAGATGAAAAGCAACGACATCCAAAAACACGTAAATGAGAGTATGTCGGAGGTTTACCAAAAAGCTTTTGAAAAGGGGTTTGATTGTGTAGAATGGGAGTCGGGGTTCGATTGATAAGGTAGGTAGCAGTGAGTATAGCATCTCCCCAAAAAAAATTCGGCAATTTTGATTGAAAAAGGAGAGCACGAGCAACGTTTAACAAATGACGATGTTTTCGCTCGGCGACGCCATTTTGTTGAGGCGTATTAATGCAACTAGTTTGGTGTAAAATTCCTTTGGAGGAGTAAAAATCAAAACACTTGAATTCGGGACCATTGTCACTACGAACAATTTTAACGCGTGCATTAAATTGGTTTTCAACGAGTTGTAAAAAATGAATGATGAGAGGGCGTGCCTCGGCTTTGCTTTTCATAATATAAACCCACGTAAATTTTGAATAGTCATCAACGATAGTAAGGAAATAACGAGCTCCTGTTAAAGAGGCGACATTATAACCTCCCCAAATATCCATATGAATAAGCTCAAAACAATTCAAAGTAGTAGAAGTATGTAGTGGAAAAACATTCCGAGTTTGTTTAGCTAAAGGGCAAATTGAACAACAATGATCGGATTTATCTTTATTTGAAAAAGCTGGAATTAAAAGAGATACTTTTCTAGATGGGTGGCCATAACGTTGGTGCCATAGGGAGTCCGACACCGAGATGTTGCAGTGGCTTGGTTGCGGCTGGACATGAAGGTAATATAGGCCATCTCGTTCATATCCCATCCCAATCGTCGTCCCCGATTGAAGGTCCTGAACAAGACACATTTGTTTAAGAAAAATTGTAGCATAAAAGGAATTGAGTGCTAACTTACTAATGGATATCAAGTTGACAGAAAATTCAGGGACGCATAGAACTTGATGGAGTTGTAATTGAGATTCAAAAGTAATTGTTCCAATATGTGAAACCTTATATGATTTGCCATCAGGTAAGTGCACATAACGATTAGTAACGGGTTCATGAAAGTCCATAAAAGATGTATTATAAGTAATGTGGTCACTAGCACCACTGTCCATGATCCAAAAGGTTTGAGAATGTAATAAATTATGAGATTGTAGGTTACCTGAAAAGTGATCAGAATGAGATATGTTACCGACTTGATTGGCAGCGGAGTGGTGAGCATTGTCTATGAGGCCCAAGGTCTGCTGATTATTGTCGGGTATTTGGAATCGGCTAAGCAGGTTCATGACTTGCTGGTATTCGGAAGATGACAGTGAGGGATTGGTGTTTGAATGTCCAGCATTATTCGCACTCGATCCTGCCTGGCCATTATCTAGGAGCTTCTTTCGCTTCCGACAATAATCAATCGTGTGAGCTTTGGTGTTGCAAAAGGTGCACTTTAAATGTGCACGACACTGCTGTGTATTGTGGTTGTTTAGGTTACATTTTTCACAATGTTTAGCCTCTCCAGTGGTACGAGTGTCCCGTGGCCGCTTGACAGAAAACACCGTAGCATCAGCTTGCAGTGGTGGCTTGGCTTGAGACATCTTGGCTTGTTCTTGGATCAACACCATGGAATAGGCTTTGTTTGAGTCAGGGAACGAATCCAAACTGATAATCGTGCTTCGAATTTGTTCATAATCGGCGGTTAAGCCCATCAGGAATTGCATTGTTTGTTGATTGGTAATGAAGGTCTTGATGCCACCAGCAGCCGTGCACGAACAAGGGGAAAGGTCTGCTAATGCATCTCTCTCGTCCCAAAGGGATTTGAGTTTGGTATAGAATGTTGTAACAGAGTCCGTCCCTTGTTGGCAATCATGGATCTGCTTTTCGATATGAAACAAGGATACAATATTACTTTGAGAAAAACGAGCATGAAGTTCGAGCCATATACCTCGAGCATCTCGACAATGGATGAAGCTTTTGGAGATTTCTTTAGACATGGATCCGAGGAGCCATGTTTTGACTAGAACGTTGCATCGTTCCCATTGTAACTCTTCAAGAGGTTTGTTGCTTGGTTTGGACAATGAACCATCCACGAATCCGACCTTATTTTTGATTGTGAGAGCCATCATCATAGAGTGTTTCCATATTATGTAGTTGTCTTCCACCAATGGTTGGGATACCAAGATGGCGCCCGGTTGATCCGAGTGGTGAAGAAAGAGTGGATGATTGGATTTCTCCCATGGCTCGGATCGTGTTGCTTCGACGTGTGAAGGAGTGACTTCCGGCATGAGGAACTTTGAAGGATCGTTGTATTGAACCTAAAAAACTGATACCATGTAGAAATATGAGAAACTAAAGTGAAAAGAGCAATATCTTGTGTACTGTATTAACTTGTTACAAAGAGGAGAAGAAGAAGAACAATATATGCTAAAGAGATTACAACGGTATAGAGAGGATTAAGGGATTGACTAAATATAATTCCCTAATATAAGAGGATAGATAAGGAGATATTATCTCTAGGTAAAAGATATGGAAAGTGATAAAATAATATATTCTAATATGTGCTTCAGATTAGTAAGTTGCTGATGCTTTGTTTCTTACACAGTATTGGCACAGAAATTTATTTCTGGTTTATTAATTCTGTTATGTGGGTGGCTTTGTGGTTGCTTTGGTGCTGTCGATTTCGATCGATCAAGTTGATTAATTTGAGTTGAGTATACAGTGTGGTGTGGATTGTGCTTTAAATGTGTAAAAATTTGTTGGCCATGAAACCTAACGTGCTTAAATTGATATTACTTGATTTTTTAGTTGGCATATCCATATAAGTTTATTTGATATTGCATTGTTATATTATGAATTACGCTCCCAATTTATCATACAGTGCTTTGTCAATATTTTTAAATGCTAGCTTAATTTTCATTGATTTGTGTCACTTTGCTGATGGTGCGATTTGTTGCTATATATGTGACTAATGTGGTGGTTGCTTGAGTTTTACTGATTCCTACTAATTTTGAATGAGGATTGATATACATTACCATTTGAATTAGTAGCTGTCATTGGTTTGATTTTATAACTTGCTATGCTAATTAGCTCTTTTAGAGCTATCTTTGCTTGTTTTTGGAAGTTGTTTACTTTGGATAGGCAATAAAGGATGCTATGCTGAGATTTTCACGCCTGTTAATTACTTTCAATCTCTCTTTCGGATTCGTTGAATATGCCTAAATGCCTGGATATTTGGTGAGTTTCTCTTTTCCTCTATCTTTTTCTACATTGGGGACAATGTAGAATTTAAGCTTGGGGGAGGGATAAATCTCTTGTGGGGTTCCGTTTGCAATTTCTTTTGATTTTCTTTTTCATGACAATTTCATGCATTGCATTTGCATATATTAGGTGTTTTGATATGAACCCCATGTCTTAGCTTTGCTTGTATATTTAAAAAAAAAATTCTACGAAATTTCATTGGTTGTTGATACCCTAATTGATCTTGCTTGAAGATGAAAAATATTGATATTTTGAAAATGTTTGAGTTGAAGTGACTTATGGCTATTCATTGAGCTAATTTAGTTTTGAAATTTTAGACAAAAAGCCATGTGAGGTTTATTTTGGCCTTTGGACTTTAATTCTCATGAGTCCTCTTTCTTTTGTGTGTGATTCTCAATTTGATTGCTATCTGTAGAACTTGCGTTTAGACTCTTTTTCGAGGCCACATTTATAACTCTTGTGCATGACATAAAAATGATTGAGACATTATTTTCATTAGCCTATATATTTCCTTATCCACCTTGCATATTATTCTCTTTTTGAAGCCCTTGTTAGCCTTTTATAGCCTTATTTTTGGAAGCTCCTCAAAAATAATCCCGAGCCTATTATTAGCCTTTTACCCATCCGGGAATTAGGATTATTAGTTGATTAATTTTGTGGTTGTGAGCCAAGCTTGGGGGAGATTTTACACATACTTGGTGGTTGGGATGTATATTTTATATAAGTCCTTTCTTTGAAAAAAAAAAAAGTTGCAAAGAAAAAAATCAGAAAATGCAATAAAAAAAAGAAAAAAAAATAACAAAAAAGTTGGAATAAAAGAAATGGGTGTTGAGTTGAAAAAAAAAAGTGGGTTGGAAAGAAAATCTCTAAGCTTGGTGGTAATTTGTGTTGATTTAGTTAATTCTATTTCCCGGATTAGCACCACATGGCCAAAATATTTCCCTACCTATTTCTTCTTACCTTGGCCCCATTACAACCTAATAAAGACCTCTTGATTTATGTCATGTACTTGGTTTCTCGTGGTGGAGATTTAGTACACTGATGCAACCCTATGGTAGTTTAGCTTTCAATTTTGAGATTGAGCGAAAACACTTACCCTAAACACATGAGTGAGAGTAATTCTTATATTTTCCCGGGGAGGTCTAAAGTGGATAACTTATTAGTCTCTTTGATGGTTATTTGTTTGCTTTGATGATGCATTGATAGTATCTAAACCTTCATTGACTTGCTTGATTTTATGCGGGTTGAGACACCTTTGATTTTCTTGTGGAATTGATATTAGTTCTTGCTTGAGGACAAGCAAGGTTCAAGCTTGGGGGAATTTGATAACGCTTAATTTAGTCATATTTTAAGGGTCTAGTTGCATGTTAATTTAGGTCATATTCATGTATATTTTACATATTTTATGTTTATTTTATTTTATTATGTATTCGGACTCTACACTCGAGTTTTTATATATTTTAGGTATTTGGAGCTATTTTTGAAAGAGATTTAAAGACGGATTTTCAATAGCCAAGCAAAGGAGGATGGTGACAATATACCTGATGGGCTATTTGAGTATTGGGCCTACATGAATTAATATATTGAAGCCCAAAAGGATGAGTTCGGTGGCTGCAACTTTACTAGCTCTCGTTGATAGATAGAATAATTGGAGAACACGTTATTATATAAGCGGATAGATTAGATAGCTTATGGGAGAGATCATCATTACGTAGCTTAATTTAGGTTTTATTTTAGTTTTTGTTTTCTTAGTTGTTCGGCCGAAGATACGTACAGGGACGAGGCTTTTCATGGTGGAATTTCGGTTTTTGCATTGAATTGAAGTTTGTGTTTCAAGTTCTAGCCCGACAATTTAGATTATCTATATAATTGAGATTAAGTTTTCTTACTCTTTGATTGTATTGAATAATCCTGTGGCTAGTTTATTTATTGTGATTATGTCTTCAATCATGCTTGGCTAATTCCTAGTTTTACGGTTTTGGTGATCCAATCAATGTCTATTTAATTAAAGTTATATTTTTTGCCTGATTGAAATATATTTGATTCGATCCAAGGTTGCGTTATGCCCTATTTGTTTTATGCATATAGGATTCCTATTAGGGTTTGAGACCGATCGGAGATAACAATAATAGGATACTGATAAATTAAGGACTAAAATTGGTTCTTTTCAGATCCCTAGGTATTGAACTTGTGAATTATCTGTGCGACAACAATTTAATTTCTCTTGTGTGATTTTTAACTATCGTAGTAGTTCTAGTGTTTGAATGATTTTAGCGGAACGCGACAGCGAATGCTAGGTTTGTTTATCCCTAGTCTCTAAAGAGCTTTAAACATCTAAATTAGACTTGCTTTACGCGACAACGACTGTTTGTTGAGTTTAGATACATTCACTTATCGTCCAAGAGGAGTTAGTGTTTACTTTAGATAGTTGGTCCTTCAAATAAATTCAGGCAGAGTATAATTTTATTTATTGAAATATTGATGTGGTGATCCTTAACCTTAGACACATCTATCCCATATATTTTATCCTTCAGTTTATTATTATTAGTTCTCTTAGATATAGACTTACCTTATTTTTTATATTTTGGCCTAATTTATTAGTAGAGTTACAATTGGTATTACATTGGTCCTTGTGGGATCGACACTTGAGGTACTACGATTGACCCCGTTCGCTTGCGGGTTAGTTTTGGCTGCATCAGTAGCTTCATCGTCTTCATCACCTAATTCATCAGCTTCGTCAGGTACTTTCTTTCCCATAACTAATTATGTCACTTATGATCGTTTTTCTTCTCGCCATACTGCTTTTCTTGCTGTTGTACAATCTGTTGCAGAGCCACACACGTTTTCCGAGGCAGTGCGTAGTTCACATTGGCGAGAGGACATGCAAGACGAGATAGCTGCTCTTGAGCGTAATGGTACCTGGACCGTTACAGATCTTTCTAAAGGGAAGAAACCCATTGGTTGTAAATGGGTCTTTCGTGTTAAGTTTAACTCTGATGGATCTGTTGAGCGTTACAAGGCTCGCCTGGTTGTACTCGGTAACAATCAAAAGGAGGGCATTGATTATCATGAGACATTTGCTCCTGTTGCTAAAATGGGATTTGTTCGTGCTTTCTTAGCTATTGTTCCTGCTAAGAATTGGGAACTTCATCAGATGTATGTTCATAACGCTTTTCTTCATGGAGATTTGAATGAAGAAGTGTATATGAAGACTCCTCCTAGGTTTACAAGTGTTGCTGCTGGCCGATTTTGTCGCCTCAATCGGTCTTTATATGGGCTTAGACAAGCTCCAAGGAACTGGTTTGCCAAACTAACGTCTGCTTTACGTAAGTTCGGCTTCTCTCAGTCTCGAGCAGATTACTCGTTGTTTTCTTATACATGTTCTGGTGTTTGAATTCATGTGCTGGTTTATGTGGATGATTTGATCATTGCTGGTAATGACTCAACTGCTTTGACTAAATTCAACTCTCAGTTGAGCTCTTGCTTTCATATGAAGGATTTAGGGTCCTTGAAAATTTTCTTGGTATTGAGATTGCTAGATTTGCTGATGGTCTGTTTCCGTGTCAGCGGAAATACACTCTTGACATTCTGACTGAGTCTGGGTTACTTGCTGGGAAGCCTTGTGATTTTCCCATGGAACCTAATCACAAGCTTGCATTATCTACTGCACCACTCTTTGATTCTCCCGATAGGTATCGCCGTCTGATTGGACGTCTTATATATCTGACTATTACTTGTCCAGAGATTTGTTATGTTGTTCACACCTTGGCTTAGTTTATGCAGTCTCCCACCACTAAGCACTGGGACGCTGCCACTCGAGTTCTCACGTATCTTAAGAGTCATCCTGGTCAAGGAATTCTGCTCAGACGAGACTCATCTTTACAACTTACTGTGTTCTGTGATTCTGATTATGCGACGTGTCCTTTAACACGTTGATCATTGACTAATTATTTCGTTCAGCTCAAATCATCTCTTATTTCTTGGAAGACCAAGAAGCAGAAGATTGTATCTCATTCATCGGCTGAAGCCGAATACCGAGCCATGGCCACTATATGTTGTGAGTTGCTTTGGCTCAAAGCCTTACTTCGTTCACTTGGTGTTGATCATTATTCTCCTATGAGTTTATATTGTGACAGTCAGGCCGCTTTGCATATTGCTGCTAATCCGGTCTTCGATGATCGCAATAAGCATATAGAGGTTGACTGTCATTTCATTCGTGATTTGTTACTTGTTGGCACGGTTTAGACACATCACATTCGTACTCATTCTCAGCCTGCAGATATTCTTACCAAGTCCCTTGGTGCTCAACAGTTTTAGTTTTTGTTGGGCAAGTTGGGCATTTGTGATCTTCATGCTCCAATTTGAGGGAGAGTATTGAAGTATATAATATATTTGGTATATTTATTGTAATTATTGTATTTTAGGAATCTCTTCCTTGTATAAATACTCTCTGAATTAATAGGAAGGGCAGATTTGCATCCCAATTAATTCCTTTAAACCAGTTAGATAAAATACATCAATGCAAGTTAATTAAGACGTTTTAAAACAGATTCTACAATCAATAGACAAGTCCACAAATAACATACATAACTCTACATGCCAATACCTAAGATTAGTCAATCATTCACAAATACCATGCATAGCGCGCACACACATTCACACATTAACATGTCAATGCAAATCTTCCCTCACCGTTGCATTCCGATCCTATGGCGCTCACACCTTGTGAGGTATTTTTGCAATCGTTAATACCTACTAAAATAACCTAACTTAATTAACTTAGTAGAATGATAAGTAAGGGTCGATACCACAAGGACTTGTGTATTTGTGCTTTTACTTGCGTGCCAAGTAAGAATAATAAGGGGGATTTGGGATGATTTAATGATTATCTAAACCTAAGATGCAAATTGAAATCAAAGTACGAATGCAAGTATGTTTGTGAGTGTAAAGTATGAAAAAGGCATGTTTAACTAGTTAATATCCATCATAGATATGTCTATTGATCATTGATTCCCTTGATTCTCATTGCCCTTGAATAATCTCTCATGGATTAGTTGTAAATTAACCTAGAACTTCATTAGATGGCCAAACCAACAAAATCCTAGGCAAACTTTGATTCAATTAAGCGAAAAGGAATAAGAACTATTCAAGTTTGTTGAGAATCAATCAAACCTCAGAATAGATTGCAATCTATGATTTCAATGAACTAGTCAAACACAAGGAAAATTAGTAATGCATGAATGAATTAAGAAAAACTTAAAATTAGGGTTTCTAGTCTCCCATGGAAAAAACTCTCAAGAAAATTCCAAATCCAAATTGTAATTATGTGTTAATGTTAAAGATAGAAACACCCTAAAACTTAATATCCAAAACAACTAGAAAGATATTATATTTAAAACAACATCCAAAAAGACATAAAAAGTGTCTAAACATGGGGCCCACAAGTTGGTTTTTCTTCCTCCGCGACATGCGAAAATGCGCGGGCATGCACACAAAAGCGTGGCCACGCTTTTTCTCCTCTTCCCGCGCTTTTATCCTTTGTTGGAATTGCGCGGTTAAGGCCTAAATTACACGACCGCGCTTTTACTTCCCAGTCCGCGCAATTTCCTCGGTTTAAGATTTAGGTGACACTTCATAGGCTGTTTTGAACCCTTTCAAGTTGGAATTTGACTCGAGGTAAAAATATGAATTGTAACTCTTTGAATTATCTTTCCAATGAGACCAAAACCATCTTCATCAGACAAATATATCTTCCAAAATCCAAATGAAGCATTACAAGATAGAGGTGTCGAAACAACAACTCCAATACATGACTCGGATTTAAGCATTCTTTTCCCACAACTTCTTGGGCCTTAATAATCATCAAAAGTGACTTTTATATCCTTGTAAAAGACACTTGAACATCTCCAATCTTGAATCCTCCAACTTAAGACGTCTTAGAATTCCGTATAACCGATCCTTACTCCTCATGAAGACCTAAAAACACGAAAGTACAAGAGTAGACTCCGAAATGCAAAAACTACGAAAACTAAGTAAAATGCAAGCAACTAACTATGCTTTAAACATAAATATGCCCTAAAACTAGCATCTATATGCATACTATCAGATGGCCAAACAATCCAATTTTAGAAAGACTCATGGTCTGGTGTGGGGCCCCTAAAACCCAATACAAACCCTCCTCCGAACATAAACATGAAGGACCTTGTCCCGAAATACCTCCAGAATGACAACTCTTGGGACATCACCAAGCTCCTCAATGTCTTGAGCTTGGAAATGGCACACAAAGTGGCACAAATCATCATACCCATTTACAGCATTTTGGATAGGCTATATTGCAAATCTAGTATGAACGGATGGTTCTCAACTCACTCCACAATGCAATGGATCCATGAAAACAAAGAGGAAAATGCACTTAACCTAGAATGGACTGGAGCTAACAATGAAGCTCTAAAAATAAAAAACTTCATTTGGAAAATCACACTTAACGGCCTCCAAACCAAAAAGCTTCTGGCCAAGGTTTTATTGTCATCCCCCAAGGTTTCATAGCTTGCACCAACACTAATGAAGATATAACCCACATTCTCCTTGACATATGGTGTGAAATCCATCAATTCCCATATTCCCCTTGTAACTGACCAAATTAACCCAGTCAATTAAAAATCACACCATATTCTTGAGGAAATAAAACCGCTTACTTCCACTAATGGATCTGTATGCTTCACCTTCTTGTGGTGGATTATCTCTTCGACACCAATAATAGCCACAAGGGTTGTCCACAAACAAATCTCTACGAATTCATTCGAAAACAAAAATGTGAGTCGAAAAGTGCGAGCTCAAATGCACAAACCCTTGGTCCAACTCGAAAAAAAGGAGGAATAAAACTAATCTCAAATGGGAAAAACCCACACAAGGTGTAATAGAACTCAATTTTGATAGAGCGGTCAACTCAGATGGTGATTCCACCTTCGACTTCATCCTTCGCGATCACACGGGCTCACCTCCCATTTCAATGGTGGGATGCTAGACAACTCTTTTATGTTGATGGTTGAATCCATTGCGCTTCACCAAGGGATTCTTGAGGACACCCGACATGGTATTCCCCATCTTCCGGTTGAGGGTGACAAACTCTAACTTGTCAACGTTGTGCAAGGTGATTGGAGCTACTCTTGGGAGATCGAGTTGATCCGTTCCAACATCCTCTGCCTGCTAGCCTATTTTCAGAGTTAGCGTATCTCTCACGTGTTTCGTGAGGTCAACTCCATGGTAGACTTTATTGTTGGCTCCTTTCGACGAGTCTCCTCGTCCCTCTTGTTTGTGATACAATCCTTTGGGACTTTATCCGTAAAAATGCTCTAGGACGGGCTATCTTTCACTAGGTGGTCCCCTAATCTCTTTCGTTATAAAAAAGTGACTAAAATCTTTAACATGTTTAAAAGGAGCACCTTTTGAACGCATCCCTTTTGATATTGCAGTTGTATGCGACTTTGACAGGGCTAAAGTCGTTGTGCCAAGTCAAATATAAAACCCTAGTTAACAACTTAGTATAGTTGATAAGTCGAGGTCGTACCAAGGGAATTCGTTCTCCTAAATTAATACTTTTACCAACCGAAAATAATAAAAGTAAGGGATTTGTGAATTAAGCTATAAAACTAAGCAAGCAAAAACAAATATGAAAACAAGTTGAATTTCTTAATCAGATTATTAAAACGAATTCATCCATACAGATCCACTTTGATAAGGTTGTTTGATCATTGATTTGCAATAAATTCCTTTTATTCTCTTGGTTAATTCCAATCCTAATCATGGACAATCACAGGTCTACGAGCCAAGCAATACTTAATACTGAATGAAACGATCAATTCAGTATTAGCATGAAGCACAAGAATAATTTGGATACATGCAATTATAATCACAACGAGCTAATTAACAAAAGCATGCAAATACCTCTCTTTCTTAATGAATCTAGTCCTACGAGTCCTAGAACGTCAAGTTTGCTACTAAGATCAAGTTTTACTACGAGAAAACTCAGATCTAGAAATAGAATATAATCAAGTTCAATCAGGTGATCAGACTAAGAGAAATCAATCACATTCATAGAAATTCAAGCACAAGAGAGATAATTATCAACCAAAGAAAGGAAATTAAATACCAAATCTCACAAACTTACAAATCAAAGCTTCAAAGTATGAACGAACTCAGAAGGTTTAGTTCTCCATAAAAACTAAAATAAGCTCTAGGTTAAAACTAATAGGAGGCTCTCTCCCCTTGTCACGAAACTAGGTCTTATAAATACTAAAACAACCGAATAATAACTAAATATAAAAAATATAATAAAACATAAAATAAAGAAAAACGATGGCGTCGCGGAACACAACCAACCGCGAGCGTGGGTACTAGGCCGCGGGCGCGGGTACAGCGGCTACCCTGCCTCGCGGATTTGGACATCATCGCGGTCTCGATATAAATCCGCGCTTGCGGGTCTTCTTCCTTGCACTTCCTCGCAACCGCTGTGAAGCGGGTCTTCAACTCAAACTTAGATTTCTGTCTTCAAAACTCTTCTTCTGATCTAGCCTAAAACACTCAGAAATCATATAAAAATACCTAATTACGTTGTATAAAATCCAGCGTATCAAATGCCCCCATACTTAGATCTTGCTCGTCCTCGAGTAAGCTCAAACAAAATCTAACAAACAATACAACAAAGATCTACAGGAAGTAATGAGGGTATATGACAAATTTCTAACACTCTCAACTCACAATCCGAACCCATGTAGAGAAACAATGAGCAAAAACATGAAAGATCAACCACACACCTTACCAAAATACATATAAAATCAACTCTCAAGCTCTAAAAATCGTAGAGCGTCCTAGGATCTACCCGACATCTAATATGTAATCCCCAATCCCCAAAGTAGAATGAAATCCTAAACAGTCCAATTTTTCCACTCAATTCTACTTAGGCGCCCTTCCGGGTTTTCACCTAATCACTCATTTCATTTTTCTTCATAAGTGTGCTCACATCTCTCATTAGCCTCTTATTACCCCAACCTAATGCTGGTCTGGGCACATGCAATTTTGCCTGAACCACCCTTTCGGGTTTTCAGCTCAGCACAGGATTTATATGTTTTTTTTAAGAAGTGAAAGCAACTGAATCAAATAACTGAAATAAGACGCAACTGTACATATATCACAAAATAGTGAATCCCCTCCCCCATACTTAAACTCTTCATTGTCCCCAATGAAGCTAAGAAAAATAGAGTAAAGCATAGAAGAGGGAATTAGAAGACTCACTGCTGATCTGGTGGAGGAAAAGATGGGTAACATGGCCACTTAGTCTGAAAGAAGATAGCATCATGTGTCTGATGCTCAGTAAGTGCATCCAAAGAGCGACCCAAAGCATCCTAGTGCACCGAAATGCCGCAATCCACTCAACACCCGCTCCTCAAAACCCATCTCAAAAGTCCAAGGAAAACCAGTAGAAGTAGATGCAGATGTAGATGGGTTAGCTCCACCCCAACCAGCTGAAGAATATGGGCCCACATCAACCCAACCAGACGGCTCAAAAGCATACCGTGACTGGTACGCCGCAACCTGATCATCCTAGTTACCCTTACCCATCATCCTCAACATCATAATCCTCCTCATCCTCAAGAATATCCACATCAGGCTGTAAGCAGAAATCAAACACAGTGTTACCATATTGTAACGCTCTAGGCAGATGTAGAAAAGGCGCATGAGGATGCCCATGAAGCGAAGTCCAACCAATCTCAACAGAACCCTTCAAACAGCCTGCCCTAATCAATGCTTGATGGTTATAAATGTGACCATCAGCCATCCGTCCTCCATAGCAAGCCTCGATCGTCTCAATAGTAATGCACTGAGTGGCTAAATGAGTCACCATACCACCAAATCCAATTGGCCCTGCTCTCTTGGGATATTTCTTTGCTGACTCTATAAAAAGCACAAACCAATCAGGACACTCATATGGAAAAGGAAATAGGCACCAAATCATCCTCATATCATGAGCAGAAGCCTTGTTAACCTCTCCCTGACCCAAAAATGCCATAGCCAGAACCTTGTGGCACAAGTGCACACAAGAATGAGGGATCTTACTGTTCTGCTCCCCTTTATTGGTGTTATAGGGGAAGCCAGTGAGTTCCTGCCAAAAGTCAAAGAATCGCTCCTCTGTCAGTATATTCCGCCACCCTTCAGTAGGTGGGGAAGTAATCCCAAAACTAACAGATGCCTGCTCACGGGATACAGTGCAAAGCCGATCACATGCATGGAACGTCAGCACACCATCCACATATCGGAATGTAGATAAAAACTCAATGGTGAGCCCTTTGTAAGTAGGAATGGGCAAAATGCTGAATCTACCCAAACCCCCAGTTGCCAACAACTGCTCAGTGCACTCCCGGAGTCCCAAATCAATTAGAGTCGGAATGTCAAAGAATTTAGTGCTTACAAATTTCCGACCCTCATATCGATCCCATAATTGCTTCTGCCTATCACTGAGATTTTGTAGCCCGAAATACTCCATAATGAATTGAAACAGAATCGAAGGAGGAATTACCCGAAATTGCGGCCACTCGCGAGCGCGGTAGGAAGCCGAGAGCGCGATGTCTGGCTAAAGGAACCGCGAGCGCAGAATTCGGCCGCGGGCGCGGTGGCTGACTGAGGAGAACCACGAGCGAGGTATTCGGCCGCGGGCGCGGGTACTGGTTCAACGCAGATCTGAAGCTTTCGACAACAAAAATGGCCGAACAAACTCCAAATTCATCCCAACAACAGCAATTCGACTCTCAAGGGGTAAAAATTCCAACTCCAAAGGCAAGAGAAGGTACTAACTGAAGTGGATCTACTCCCACAATTGCAAAAACACTTGAACCAACCAAATCCAAGAGCAAGACGAAGGTGGTGGCGGTCGACCGCGGTCGCCGGTGGTGAGCCACGCGCGCGATGGTTGCTGTCGCGGTGGGGGGTTGGAGGCGCGGTGGTGTTTTGGAGAAATTGTTGGTGAGTTTTGTATTTTGTGGGTGTTGTGGCAAAGAGGGGTGATGGGGACTAGGAGGGATTGTTGAAGACAAAGAAAGGTTGGCTACAAAAGAAAGATTGTGCTAGGGTTTGGTAATGATTTGGGCTTGCTCGAGGGGTTTCTCCCGAAAACCTTTTATTTCGAGGGTTTCATCCGAAATCCTTTTATTTTTATTTTATTTTATTTATTTATTATTTTTTAATAAAAAACAACGCTTAATTCTGCTAGGGACAGAACCGCGGGCGCGGGTACAGTTGCGGGCTCGGGTAGAGCCGCGAGCTTGTAATTTTTTTCGAGATAGAAAATTTAACCTGCGAGTTAGCCCGAAAGAACCAAAACGAAACTAAAACTAAGCTAACAAAAAGGACATAAAAGAAAAGAAAAGGGGAACTCACCTCGGATTGCCTCCGAGCAGCACCTTTGTTTAACGTCGTTGGCTCGACGTCATTTACAGCTCAAAAGGAGTCCTCATCTATATGAAACTGGACCTCCTTACCCTCATGTGCCATTGACAACAAACCCTTGGCAACATGTATCACGGCTCACACAGTCTTCATAAACGGACGACCCAACAGTAAAACATGGTAGTATCTCCCTTTACCTATCTCCATCACATAGAAGTTCGTCGGGAAAATCAAACTGTCCACATGCACCAAAACATCTTCCACCAATCCTTTCGGATGCACATTAGAGTGATCGACCAATTCTATTGTAATATTTGTATCATTTAATGGCCCTAGACCTAACCTCTCATACATGCTTAGTGGCATGACATTTATAGACGCTCCCAAGTCAAGCATAGCACGCTCAACTTTCATCTCACCAATGCTTACGGGAACAATAAACCTCCCGGGGTCTCCACACTTCTTAGGCAATTGCCTTTGAAGCATGGAAGAAACATTCTCCACATTTTCAACAAGAGCGACTTTCTTAACCTTCCCCTTCTCTTGTTGTTTCCTCTTAATAGTACATAACTCTTTAAGAAACTTAGCAAACCGAGGGACACTCTTAATTAAATTCAGAAGAGGAACATTTACCTGGCAATTGAAGAAAGTTTCAAAGATCTCCTTGTCATCCACCAGCTTCCTAGTATCTTTCAATGCCTCAGGGAATGGAGGAACGAGCTTTTGTGACCCCAGGGAAGGAAACGAAGGTCGAACATAATCATTTGTATCAGTAGGAGAAGGGCACCGCGGGAGCGACGGTCCACCGCGGACGCGGGCGTCACCGCGATCACGGTCTGGTTTCGCGGTCGCGGTCCTTGGTTGATGTTCAGCTTCAACTTCGTCTTCTGTACCGCGGTCGGGGCTGTCTACCTGCGAGCGCGGCTGGTTTCCACAGGATGGAACGTCGATATTCAGTTCCTTCCCGCTTCTCAATGTGATGGCGCTCACATTCTCTCTCGGGTTAATAGTTTGAGATGGAAGTTTCCCTAAGTCTCTTACTTCTAAGCGACCAAGCATGGTTGCAATTTGGCTCAATTGATTTTCAAGATTTTTCACTGCAGCCTTGGTCTCTTGATTCTCTTTGATAAGCTGATTGATGTCTGCATTCCTATTTGCATCTTCAGGAGGATTTGAGTTATAAGAGCCTTGCCCTTGTTGTCTTGGAGGATTCTGAGGTTTGAACTGTTGTTGACCTCCAGGTTGAGGTGGATTTTGATTCCACCTAAAATTGGGGTGGGGGTTCCCATCCTAGGTTATAGGTGTTCGAATAAGGATCAAACTGAGGCCGTGGTTGACCAAATCCACCTACAACGTTAACCTCAATGGGCTCTTGCATAATGGGACATGTATCAGTAGAATGAGTAGTTTCAACACAAATCCCACACACCTTCACCTGCTGAATTTCACTTTTCAACATCATCTGCCTCATCATCTCTTTTAGTTCCTTGAGTTCAGCATTATTAGAACTGCTAGACTCAACAACATTGGTAGATCTACTGGAACGAGTGGTAGTCCTCTTGCTAAAACTCCTTGATTCTTCAACAAGCGCACCAATAATATCGAAAGCTTCCCTTGCAGTTTTGTTCATTATGCTTCCACCACATGTAGCATTAACCATCCTTCTGTTGTCATCACAAAGATCATCATAGATAAAAACATATGAGATCCTTGTCACTGTAACCGTGGTATGGACAACTAGCAACTAGTCTCTTGTAGCGCTCATAGTAATCATACATGCTTTCTTCTTCTTGTTGCTCAAGATTACTCAAACTCTTCTTGAGGCTAGTCTGCTTGGTGGGAGGGAAATACTTCTCAAGAAACGCAGCTTTCATCTGAGCCCATGTAGTAATGGACCTTGGAATAAGATAGAGAAGCCATTCTTTTGCATTGCCTTCCAAAGAGAATTGAAAAGCTCTCAACTTGATTTGATCTTCTGTCACCTTACTTGGCTTCATACTTATGCACACATCATGGAATTCAGAGAGATGTTCATTGGGATCTTCACCACTGAGTCCATGGAATTTAGGCAAGTGATGAATCAGTCTAGATTTCAGCTCAAACTGGACATCGTCAGCTAGTGCAGGAAACTCAATAGTAAGTTGTCGTTGTTGTAGATTAGGAGCCGTCAATTGCCTTAAAGTTCTTTCAGCCACGATTTCAGATTCAGATTCAGCAGATTCCTGATCAAATAGTAATCGACGAGAGATCTCACGTCGCACCCTGTAAAGAGTCCTCTTAATTATCTGTATCAAAAGGAAGCAAATCTGAGTCAGTAGAACGGGTGTGGACCATAAATTAGGTCCACACAATAGTCAATAAAAGTACTAACTTTATAATTAAACACAAATTCCCCGGCAACAGTGCCAAAATTTGACTGGGTTAAAGTCGTTGTGCCAAGTCAAAGATAAAACCCTAGTTAACAACTTAGTATAGTTGATAAGTCGGGGTCGAACCAAGGGAATTCGTGCTCCTAAATTAATACTTTTACCAACCGAAAATAATAAAAGTAATGGATTTGTGAATTAAGCTATAAAACTAAGCAAGGAAAAACAAATATGAAAACAAGTTGAATTTCTTAATCAGATTATTAAAACGAATTCATCCATACAGATCCACTTTGATCATTGATTTGCAATAAATTCCTTTTATTCTCTTGGTTAATTCCAATCCCAATCATGGATAATCGCAGGTCTACGAGCCAAGCAATACTTAATACTGAATGAAACGATCAATTCAATATTAGCATGAAGCACAAGAAGAATTTGGATACATGCAATTGTAATCACAACGAGCTAATTAACAAAAGCATGTGAATACCTCTCTTTCTTAATGAATCTAGTCCTACGAGTCCTAGAACATAAAGTTTGCTACTAAGATCAAGTTTTACTACGAGAAAACTCAGATCTAGCAATAGAATATAATCAAGTTCAATCATGTGATCAGACTAAGAGAAATCAATCACATTCATAGGAATTCAAGCACAAGAGAGATAATTATCAACCAAAGAAAGGAAATTAAATACCAAATATCACAAACTTACAAATCAAAGCTTCAAAGTATGAACGAACTCAGAAGGTTTAGTTCTCCATAAAAACTGAAATAAGCTCTAGGTTAAAACTAAAAGGAGGCTCTCTCCTCTTCTCACGAAACTAGGTCTTATAAATACTAAAACAACCGAATAATAACTAAATATAAAAAATATAATAAAGCATAAAATAAAGGAACACAGCCAACCGCGAGCGCGGGTACAAGGCCGCGGACGCGGGTACAGCAGCTACCCAGCCTCGCTGGATTTGGACATCACCACGGTCTCGGTATGAATTCGCGCTCGCGGGTCTTCTTCCTTGCACTTCCTCGCAACCGCTGTGAAGCGGGTCTTCAGATCAAACTTAATTTCTGTCTTCAAAACTCTTCTTCTGTAATCATTACTGATTTTACAATTAAATGCTCTGATCTAGCCTAAAACACTCAGAAATCATATAAAAATACCTAATTACGCTGTATAAAATCGACTTGATCGTGGGTCGTCACGATCGTGACCAACTTGGTCTTGGGTCGTGACACCCTCTTGGAAAATAGTCATCATCTGATCATGATGAACACCTGTCACGATCGTGATGTGTACCATCACGACCATGATGCCTTTGTGGCGTGACCTGAGTTTCATTTGAGAATTCGTTTCGATTCATTTTTACCTAGTTTGCTCTATTGTTTCTTTATAAACCTATATAAGGCTACTTTATTAATAGATTGTTTTTAATTGAAGAACACTTGGCTTACTATTCTTCGATTTCAATCCAAGACAATCGACTGTTTGTTTCATCCTTTGAACAAAATTTCTTGTAGAATTTTCTTTGCAACTGTTTTCCAAGTTCTCATTCCAAGCTCACTCTCATCACCATCCCACGCCTTTGAAGAAGAATGCCAACCATTTAGATCCTCGATTCTTGTTCGTTTACGGATGTAAGGATGAAGCTCGAAGCAAGGAACAATCGAACCAGTGCAATATTGGACCATCTTCAACACGAGGCAGATTATTCGAGAGACATCACGTATCAACATGTATCAATTTTCCAGGTACCTTGCAAGTTTAGTTTTCTTTTTATTTTTTGCATAAGTTGATGTGTTTAATCAGATTAAGATCCACTCAAATTGCTTTTGCTTGTTGATCTCATGTGCCCTAATTCAAGTTTCGATTTTACCATCGTAATTCCGCACTCTTCTATCGAAAATTTGAGTTACTACCCAATTCTAAAGAGGAAAGGGCAAAGTGCCACCCGATGGATTCAAAACGATAACATCGGAATATTACTTTTTTTTGGTGGAAACATTGGGATATTACTCTAAAGATTTAACCGTTGAACCAAACGCCCCGAAGCCACTTTAATTGTATGATGAATCAGACTGTCCAATTAACGACGATAAAAGTGAAGAAACACCACTAAGGCACCACCAGCACGCAACAAAACAACAAAAAATTAAAGAAGCAAGTCTGAACTCGAAATCATTGAGAGTGAAATAGAATCTATTTTGCCACTTGTAAGTCGATGAACTTGAGAGCCCATATGTTCCATTGCGATTAAGATTCTTCTAGTATTATATGTGTGAAGGTATAATTTTACTTTTACATCACGATATTATCCTTGGCTCTTGAGATTAGCTCTCTCCTTACTCCTTAGCATAACATGCCAAATTAAGCTTATAATATGCCCATCACTCCAAATCCTTTATTCGCACTTCCCTTGCCTTTCGATCTTTATATCTGATAACTTTATTCGATAATTGCAGTCTTCTTTTGTCAATAATTGCAAGCTCTTGTATTTTTGTTTTTTAATTAAATGCAGATGTTTGTATTCAAGTCTCTCTCAGAATGGTTACACGTACCGTACTAAAAAATTAGGTTCGAGTAAAAAAAATCATAAATTTACAGCGTATGGCTTCGTATTTCATTTAAATATATTGCATAATATGACTAAATGACCAAGGATAGAATACTTGTTAGAGGCTTCTATGTCAAGTGCTATATATTATTTTTTATTTGTGCCTTTTTTGTTACTAAATATATATCCGGAGGAGATGACATTTATTTTTTGTGGAATTTGTAGATATTCGAATAGTGTGTGAAACTAAATATTCCTACTTTGTAACATGTGAGGCGAATAGTCTCAAATTAAATACTAATATATAACATACAACTATTACTTTTAATATTTAACACGTTTACAAGCACATTTTGAACGCAGCCCTTTTGATATTGCAGACTTTGCAGTTATATGCGACTATTGATTCCATCCAGTACCAAAACAAAAAAAGGAAAGAAAGAAAGAAAGAAAGACACAACAACAAATGTTCAATACAATATATATTGTCGCATTAAGATTATGCCATTGCGAGCATACAGGCATACAGCCATATGCGGATATGCCCATATGGCCATATGCATGCCTTTATAGAATTAATCAACAAGCCCACTTGAAAACTAAAACTAGCTACGATCCTAATATCATATACTCATCCTAATTGCCATTTAAGTGCGGAGTATATGACTACTTCTAATTGCTATTTTAAAATGCTGCAGGGATGAATATTAATCAATTAAAACCGAAGAAATAAACCAATTGCTTGCATGCACTCTTAGGTTTTATTTACCCAAAAGCCCCTCCAACTGCAGGTATTTACATCCCCTGCCACTTTTGCCAGAACCCTCTTCATCTCAGCCGTTCATTCACTGTCCGAACCCAAATCCCGCCATCGGAGGTGAGTACCGGACCCCAAACGGGTCAACCGGATCCGGATAGCTTTGGCCCATCATCAAACCCTGACTCTGGCCGAAGAACTCGCCCAGCGGGTTGACTCGCTGCGCTCGGAGCCCGCTCTGCACCTCCTCCTCCAAACGTCGACCCATCTTCTCTTGAGCAGATTCCACGTGGCACAGCTGCGGAAGGCACGCGCCACTCATAAACTGGGCCTGGCCCAGCCCAACAGATCCAACTTCAGGCCCAGCCCCCAACCCGGCGAAGCCACTCCAATCCGGATTACCCGACCCGACGCTCTGGAGCCCCTGCTGCCTCTGAGAATTATTCATCCTGGACCCGGGGTAAGCAAGATCCATCTCGGGAATCGAGTCGAGGAGGACGTCATCCAACTGCGTTGATGACGTCGTCGACGACGACCCACCCATGCTCGTTGCACTTTCGGTTGACTTGGCGGCGCCCGAGCTCTTCTTGTAGATTCTACACAGCACCCAATCATCCAGCTGAAATCATACAATTCCAAGACCCCAAATTAGTTCAATATTATCTTCAACTTTAAAGCCATCGCCAGCTAATTAATCAATACAATGAAGCTTGAAATGGAAATTTTGGTAATTAATACCTTAGAACTACCGGGCCTTGAGGGGGTGGATTGGGAGAGTCGATACTCGTGCATGATCCAATTGGTTTTGGTTCCCTTGGGTGCTTTCCCAATGTAGAACACGAGTGCTTTCTTGATACCAACCGTTCTGCCTTGGGTTGTGATGATCTTGTCCGTACCGGTGGCCTTCCAGTAACCCGACCCGGCAACTCTGTTGGGTCGAGACCCGTTTGGATACTTGCGGTCCCTCGGGCTGAAGAAGTACCATTCTTTCTCACCAAACAAGGCCTTGCCTAAAATACAAACAGAAAAACCAAAACTTAATTCGATTCCACATTTATTTACTGCAGTAATTAAAAGATCGAGAGAAGAAATCAGTTAATATCAGAGTACTTACTAGGTAAGATCCATGGATCAAACTTGTACAAATCAATTTCGCCGATGATGGGCAAATTGAAGTGGTGGCCGGCGATCTTACGGCAAAGATACTCCACCATGAGCTCCTCGTCGGTCGGGTAAAACCGGAAACCCGGTGGTAAGCTCAACTGGGCAAGCGGATCCCTCTCAGGTATTCCCATTTTTTTTTCCTTAAAATGTAACAAGAAAATGATTTTAGTATTTTCTAATTTTCCTTGTAAGATTTCTATCTATTATTTTTTTAAGAGTTTGGATACACGGAAGCGTGGTTTATATAGAGAGGGAAGGTGGGGGCGGAAGATATTCCTAGCTGACGTAGGAGATAAGTACGGTCGTCCTTGTCCATCCGATTGCGAGGGAACCCGCAACTGGCTCATCGGACGATGCAGACTGACGCCACGTATGAGCAGTTGTGCGGCTGAGCCGCAGCTGAGCCCAGTGAAGCGTGAACAGCCTGGGTCGGCGGGGGATTAGTATATCGACACGTGTCAGGGGGGCTCATAAGGGGGTTGGTTGTGGGTTCCGCATTTTTCACGCCCTGTAGTTTACGGTTGGCATTGGCGGCACATGATTCCACGTGGCACTTGGATATTTTGTTATTGGAATTGATTAAAACTTTTTTCCTTTATTTATTTAGGGTGGGCCATGGCGGGAAGAAACGACGAGATAGGGAAGAATACATGATGATACATGGGCACTGGGCAGGGAAAAACAGGGGAGGGTGGTACGTGGAACTTCACGTGGCCGACGAGGTCCAGTAAACCCCAAACAGAAATTTAACCCTTAGCATACTTTATTCAGCTTTAGAACTGTTCTCATAACAATTTAGTTCTTTTGATAAAGATGCACCATACAAATGTATTTGTGAACGTCCAAATACATTTGCATATTGCACTTTTTAGTCCTTGTGTGACGGGCTCTTTTCTTTTTACACCCTTTGTCCACGTTTTTTTTGGTTATTACAAAATGTTTAGTATTTTTTATTTAAAAAATAATATTTTTCTTATAATATTATCACTATTTAATATCATTTTTATTTATATTATTTAATAAAAATCTATCTTAATAGCCTTTTTCGTAATTTTCTTTCTTTTTTCTTTCTTTTTATCTTTACTTATTAACATCGCTATCTATCTCCCAGCTACTTTTTTTTTCTTTCTTTTTCTAAACTTTTGTAAAAACGTTGTCCTTTTAGACAAATAAAATGGAACAAAATGGACTAAGTATTTATTTATACTCCGTATTATTTTAATCTATTGGTGTTGTAGACCCGTGACCTGCAGGTATGACTAAGTCGGGCAAAAGAAACATCATTCAAATAGACAGTAGATGGAAATATAATACAGTAGCAACAAAGTTAATTAGAAAACACACAATTTGGAATTAAGGTGTTTTTATAACAACTAGATTAGTCTTAAATATAGGTGCATCACGTACAAGGCACATGTATTATATAAACATAGTATTCTATTGGACCGTGAAGTGTTAGTAATAAAGCAGGGAATTAGAAATGTTCCCTGGGCAACGGATATAATTAAACAATAATAAAAACGCAGTATTTAGAGAAGAAAACTTTCTTACCGACCAACAAGCCGTAGAAAGAAAAATCTTTACCCATGAGACTCATTCTCAGAGGATTTCAATAAAATACTTTGTATTAAATTTCAACGGTTATAAGGCAAGTCAAGTTCTCTGGTAACTAAGGCACCCACCAAAGTTCAACCAACTAGACTTCTTCTACCCTAATCGTAAACCTAAATGAAAGTAAACTACCGGCCTGAGTACTCACTCAAATGTGGATTCTTCACGGGAAAAAACCAAACACACTCGAACACTTGAAAAAACTCTTTTCTCAAGTTCGTCTTAATCACCTTACTTAACCCTAGCTATAACCTAGCTTTATATAAGAAATATCAAGTCTGATCTCATACGCAATTCTTGCCTAATTGCGTTGATATTCCACTACAAATCCCACAAAAAATAGGAGAAAGTATTTTATGATGATTTGTATCCTCAACCATTTCAATTCTTTCCAAAACCGAATGATATCGGATTTCCTAGATAAGATCATGCAAGCTTGATCTTATCCTTCCTTGATCTTCTCAAGAAATTGAGCAAAGCTGTCATATCTTCGTGGAAGATCACTCGTAGAAGATCTGGTAATTAACTTGCCATAAATAGAAAGTCGCGTCCCTTCAAAATGCGCTTTCTAAACCCATCACTTGTTCCCTTCATTGTTCCTCACAATGTTCATTCACTTCTTGACAATGTTCATTCACTCCATTGATCTTATCATTTTTAGTCATTTTCTTTCTCTTTATCTTTATTTATCAACATCACAATCTATGTATCTCTCTCCCTTTCTTAATTTGTGTGAATATTGCATCTATCTCCCGTTTGCCAGAATCCGTCGATGCATGCCGGAAGGATTAGTTTAATTTCGTAAATATTTTTGCACATATTTTAATGTATTATATATTTCATATCTAATAATTTTGTTTTAATATTTATAAATTCATTTATATATATAATAAAATAAAATAATTAATTAATATTAAACTTAAAAAATATAGCCAGATTTAGCAACCACTTGATTTATTAAAGGGTCGTGCACATACAATGTTGTATTGTGCGCCATTGTTTAAGTAATTGCCAACTTCGTGCACTTTGTTTGGTATTTAGCGACCATGTGGTCGCCAATTAGAGCCCATGCAATCACTATTTCTGAAACTAGATATAGCAGCCATGTGGTCACAATTGTGACCAGTTGCTAACGAAGTAGCGACAAAACCTTTAGCAACCACGTTTAGCGACCAGGTTGTGGTCAATAAATCCATATCTATTGAGCGACCAACCTCATGTATTTGTGGTCGCTAAATCGTTCCTTTTTTGTAGTGTTGCCTACATTGATGCTGATTGGGAGAGGTTGTCTTGATACACGTCGGTCCAATTTAGTGTATTGTGTCTTCTTCAACGACTCTTTGGTTGCCTGGTCATCTAAACGAAAACCCACCTTGTCTCGCTCTAGCATCGAGGCTAAATATCGCGGTTTTGCCAATGTCATTTTAGATTGTTTTTTTCCGCACAATTTGCCTAGATCTTCCATTGTCTACACTAACAATGCCAGTGTTATGTATTTGGCTAGTAATCCTGTTGAGTATCAAAGCATATTGAAATGGATATTCACTTTTTTCCAAAAAAGGTGGCAATTAGTGTTTGGGTTTTTCATGTTTTCTCTGAATATCAGTATGTTGACATCTTCACCAAGGGATTGCCTTGTCAACTATTCTTCGACTTTCGAGGTAGTCTAATGCACCGTTCGCCTCCTCTCGCTCAGACTACAAGGGGTGTTAATAAATATAATAACATATATATCTTCCATCTATGTATATACTAATTGCATCGCAATAGCACAAGCACTTTGCAATATATATAATCTACTGTCTATGAGAGTTAAATTAAAAATCTCTGGATACTATTTTTAAATATATAATTGTTTAATTAGATTTCTAAAAGTTTGGTGTAAAAATATCAAATGAACTTGAAAGATATTTTTGACTTGTGATTTTAATACTCTACTAATAACTTTACATTCTTACAATGTTAGGTCAAGAACTCCAAAAGAGGATAGAGAGACTAGAAGGTGGATTGTAAGGTTAGGTTTGGAAAATCACACTCCATCTAGGACTACCTAGATGCCTTTTGTAGCTATCTTTTGTAACTAGTTTACTTACTAATATTATTACCCTTTATTCAAAAAAAAAAAAAAAAAAAAAAAAAAAAAAGAACTCGATCATTGCAAAAAGCTAGAAGCTAAGTATAACCTATTTTGGATTGTAGTGCACGTGGAGTGCTTAGAAGGTAGTAATAGTCTAATACGGATGGGCCATCGGTAAGCCGGTCTAGGGTTGTTCGGAGAAATTTAAAGAAACGGACAGGTGTCACCAAATAAACAAACGACAACAAACCGTCCTGTAGAATGATTGTTCGGTCAAAATGCACGTATTGGGTTTTGGATGCTACGTTGACCAATCAAATGAGTGATTTCTTGAGTGTAGAATCTGCATTAATTTATACATGCCTCATGCATGCATGGGGTTGATTAGGTTAGGGTGTGATGAAACGGATATTTCTATTTAGTATGGGTCAAAAGTGCTGTATTTCATTCTTCTTTTCGCTGATTAAACGATTCAACTTTGTTTTTAGTTGGTGTTGTTCTTTTCCTTTTTCGGTGGTCAGAAAATTCAAACACTTGGCTTGGGTTGTACATGGAGTAAAGGAAAGAACATGCGGGCTGGAAAATGAAGTTGTATCTATCCGAACTAGTGCTGAACGAAAATTCGCTATCGCTCTCTTCTTTTTGACATTTCAAAGAGGATTCGTAGAGCTAGCTAGTCACTATTAATTCTTTAGGCACACATTTTCATAAATGCAAACAACTATTGTCCAAAGTCATGTAACCTGAGTACTACATTTTATGGATCGGATGATAACGTAACATAAGTCTTTTATCATTTAGACTCAAAATCCAATCGCAAACACCCTATTTGCAAATCATATAAGAGCTTTCTCGAATCAAAGTCAAAGATTCAAACATTTGTTTTGGTCATGGACACTTCCCATAGGAGTCAAAACGGAACCTCATGGTACTACCATGAAGTCTTAACCGCTTGACTTGATGGTGCCCAAAGGCTCAAAGATTCAAACATTAGATGAACGGAGACTCAAAATGAGGGAATCACTATTATTCACATGTTTTATATATGCCCCGGCCATTTTAATTTGCTACACAAATCATTTTTATGTTCTTAAATATTTCATGAAGAGATGTTTCATTTTATACCCTTTTATAAAGAGGACAAACTTCGTCATCTTGAATAATGAGTAGGGATGCTTTACATGTACTATCATTGAATGGTTAAATTATATGGAGCACTTAGTTAACCTATTCTAAATGGATAAGATCACAAGTTAGGTGCATGGATAATAGCACTTCAAGGAATCCTTATCTTTCACCTATTGCCAATCTGGTTCAAATATGCTTTGGTCTTTGGATTGAATCGTGAGAAACTTATTTGTCACTACTATAAACAGAAAGCATAGGTGCCTAATTATATATCAATGTCGTATAAAGACGTTCATCTTTTTTCCAAAATACATGCATTATTCATGCATGCTTTAATACTTCAATTGCCGTCCAACTATCCCGCACCAATATTATAGTACTTCCTAACTTATAAGCACCGCACTTTTTTTTGCCTATATATAGATAATACAGTGAATTCTTTTTTCTTTGGTTCAAGAATAGGATAATATTTCTGACCTTGACTTTTTAAAGGCGGCTGACAAAAGTCACGTATTTTGTTTAGAATAGAAGAGATATTTAATAAGACATACGAAGTATTTAATAGGTTAAGAACATATGCGCGCGTGATTGTAGTGACATTAGACTTCAGCAATATGGATATCCAACTCTACTCTCTAGGCCGGGTAATAGAGAAATGTGCTATTATTTGATTACAAATCAATAATAGATTGATAAAGTATTTTTTTTATAAGGAAAGAGATTAGGGTGGTCAATAACATGCTAGTGGTCGTCCTAGAGCAACATGTCGGATGAGGGTAAGCAAACCCGAGCCAGTTACAAGCGGGATACAGGAGACACGTCCGAAGGATCTAGCGATGAAGTCCGCCACAGAATTACACTCACGAAATAACAACTCAATTTCCCATGGGCAGCGCCAGTCACCTAGACCAGCCTTGACCAACTGCAAATTATCGCCTTCAATCTGGATCTTGGGAACGCCACGACAAATGGCCTCAAGAAGTCCCTGGTGCAAGGCGATGATCTCGGAGATCAGAGCAGACTGTCGACCAATCAGTCCTCCGTCAAAATAGATAGGGGATCCACCAGAGTCCCTGAGGATGAACCCGTAAGAAGCCACGCCATCTGCACTCATTGCACCATCAAAGTTCAATTTAATGTAATCTCTCTTGGGTTTTGCCCACTTTGCAAGTTTTCTCCCTGCTCCATCTCTCGCACTAACTCAGATGCTCCTACAAGTTTCCATTCTTTGACCAGGTTTCGAGTAAGCTCGCTTAGGTTATTGGCATTATTGAAGTTTGTTCCGTTGTTGCTGTCGAATACTCTCTTATTTCTAGAGAACCATAGGCTCCACCATATGTTAGTGAGGGGTTCTATTTCCTCTTTTGTTTTCAATGTCCTAATTTCCTCCAAGATCAGGTGTGATTGTTAATTTTGTCGTCCAAGGATACTTGGTCGACAGATTGATAAACTATTGACAACATTTGTTTCTCACTATCCATTGTTTTTAATTTGAATAAAAAATATCTATTATTTAAGGCAGATGCCTTGTGTATAGGAATTTATTTCCTGATGCACAAGAAAGATCTTGCTTCATGAAGCGAGTTTGCACAACTACAAGGAACGAGTATCCGGCCATTGCCACTTTGATCATGATGCGAGACATCTCGCTTCGTAATGCGTTGCATGTCGTCAAGGGAGAAAAAGACAGTTTAAAACACAAAAAAAAAATTCCCTATGCCGCATATCTTCTAACGAAAAAACCGACTACAATCGACACGACTGCGTAAACAAATTTCGAAAAGTAAATTCAAGCTTTTTGATCCAAAAAATTACATTGAGCAATGTCATCAACGTAGACAAAAATTTTGGATTCATCTTAGGAGGCAAAAGCCGATTCATCCTCTTTAGAAGAAGAGTCATCATAACTCTCTTTAGAAGGAAGAGGAGAAGGAGAATATGAACATAGAAAGAACGAGATGTTCAAATCAAAGATAAGTTACAATTTACGTTAATTTAATTTACTCAAATTAATACATGAATTAGATTACTATTTCAAACATAATATTTATTGAATTTTACAATTCATTAATATCCTTGTAATTATAGATGTTTATTGGGTTGAAATAAATGGTGAATACATAGGTACCTAGGAAGGATTTTTGGGTGATTTTCATAATGATAGCGTGTGGGAGCGTCGAGATGACATGCTAGATTGAGCCCACAAGTTGGTCGGGAAAGAATGATGTTGTTGACAATAAAAACATCAAACCCTAAAGTGGTCAAACTAGCATGTAATAAGCATGGCAAGTATAGATCCAAAAAGAAGGATCAAGATTCTTAGACCACCCAGTGTGCAGACACTTCAGAGCAAAGTGCGATTGTAAATTTGAGTTGGTGGAGTTTGAAGCAATTCAATTAAAAAGTGGGCACTAACGGTTGTGTGCAGAGTTCACAACCATGACATTCCAACTAGTTTATTTGGTTATTCATTTATGGGACGAATGACAATAGCTCAAAAGGATTTGGTTAGGAATTTGAGCTACATATACGTGCCCCCAAGGAGAATAGTTGAGCAGTTGAGGAAGCTTTATCCTAGTATGTGACATCGACGAAACAAGTTTCAAATTTGAGGGCAAAGTATCTATTGGAGGACCGTGGAAATATGTAGGTAACCCAACATTTGTTACATTTTTTGCAACGAAACAACTATCGTGTCTTCCCAAAGCGGATGCATCGTTCAGGTTATATTGAGATCCTTTTATTCGTCCATCGGGCCTCATTGCATGCACGAAACGTTTTCCCTATGTTGTCATTATGGACAAGACACATAAGGCAAATAAGTACATTATTCTAACATTTGAATATTTTATTGAAGCACTTATTTTTGTTCTCAAGTTGATTAAACATTTAATACATTGCCAAGTATGACATGGAATTACTGAGATGGTTGGGTTCATGTGCACTAACAAATCTTTCAACATCGGTTTGGCAGTTATCGCAAAAGAAGACATTGATAGTTATACATGGGTGTTGAAATATTTGAAGCGTTTGTTTGAAGAATTGGGGACAATGCCAAATGTAATTGTTACATATCGGGAGAAGGCAATCATGAATGAAAAGGTAGTTGTCTTTGGGTAGGAAGTAAAACATCTCCTGTGTTGGGTGCATGTCAAGGTGAACATTAAAGCATATTCTCTTGGTGTCCTAAAGGACTTGAACATTGTGGAAAGATTTGCCCATAGATGTTGGGGCATATTTATGACATCCATTGAGGCAACATATAAGGAGAGGCTTTGAAAAGTCAAAGAGCATTGGGGAGGGTTCATGAACTATGTGGAGAAGTCATGACTTTTGCCTTACAAGCAGTTGATACTCATAGCATGGAAGGAGCATTGTCTTCACTTCCAGACAAGAACATCAAATAGATAATTTTATTCCTACATATATACTTTGATTTAATCATCTCTAATAAGGAGAATATATAAAAATAAGCTTATTATAAGGTCAAGGGCATGCACCATGTATTGAAAAAAATAATTGATAGTTCTCAAGGACGCTTTAACACGGTGATTGGAAGGATTCACCATCAGGATTGAGTCCTAAGTTGAGGGTTTGAGGGGAGATCTTGAGATGTCACATTCCAAGCTTCCAACAGAGTTGGACTTAAGGAAGTGAGAGCGATATTTGTTCGTCTATTTTATAGAGTCTCAACACACTGCCTAAAGAATTTGTTGGATTTATTCTACAACCTACACAAAAAGATGGTTGAGGGAAAGATGGAGACTGAGTGTGTTGATTATTGGTGGAGAGAGCTCGGGAGTCTTCCTTGTCCTCATAGGATATTGCTCATGCCATTGTCACCAAACAATCGATAATGCCAAGTGAGATACACCCTTTTTAGCATCAGGTGTTATGGGATGGCATCAATTTGCAACGCATGCTCATAGAAGACATCGTGTCCCTCTCAATTGCCCAAGTGAGATGGAGAGAGAAGGTGGAGAAATATAGGAAAGGTGAATTGACATAGGAGCGGGTGTACATTATAACCTAGACATTTGTAGACATGGTGATACCAGAAGAATCTTCCTTGCTTGAGCCGATAGATCTTGTTTCATGGTGAAAGAAAAGGCCAAAGGGGTCTACAAATTAAGGGCTCTACTAATAGGAGTGGTACTTTTCTTGAGCATATGATGGCTTGTATATGAGCAGGAGAAAAAAGACCAAGAAACGAAGGAGAGGGAAGAGAAGGATAAGGAGAGCAATCAGGAAACCCCGTCGACGACCAAGAAGTATATATGGAAGGCCAAAGGGCTCAATAAACAAGGCCCAAAAAAAGTTGTGGCAGGTAATGATGCACAAGGTTTAAGTAAAGACGTGGTGTGGTTGGGTGTGAACTTTGGTGTTTACAATGTTAACCATTTCATGTTTCCTTACATTGAGAGAGTTAGGGATGTAGTGGCAGATTCGCCTCCTTCTTGTGACTTTTCTATTAATGTAAGAAAACATGAAATGTTAACAACCCACACTCCCTATTTTCTCTATGCTATAGTGACTTTTCTATTAGTTGAGGATTTAAAAACTCTTTATTCTTTTGTTTTCCTCCTCCTTGCAAGAAGCTCACATGGTGGATTGTTGATTTGACGTAGAACCTATCAACCCATCTCCACCTCCATTCTTCACCAATACCACCTCCTCTCCACCTCCTTTCTATCCTAATCTCCTCCCTTCCATCATGGCAAAGAAACACAAACTCCTCCAATCATCATGAATCCAGCCCTCCATGAGAGGTCAAAACCATGGAGGTGTGGATTGTGGTTTTTCTTCCACCACTATAAATAGAGGCCACTTCTATGGGTAAAAACACATCAATTACTTCATCATTCACTCCCAATTACACTGGTTTTTCTTCCACTACTATAAATAGAGGCCACTTCTATGGGTAAAAACACATCAATTACTTCATCATTCACTCCCAATTACACTATATTTCCATTGTTTTTCAGCCTAAGTTTTCTTGTTTTAATTGCTGAATTTTCTTCACAAAATTCCCCAAACCTTATTTTGTGCCTCCTAGCCGCCGGACCCACCACTAGGCCGCCGCCGCCCTCCACCGCACATGCGCCGCCCGTCCGCCTAGGAAGGAGATCGTCGCCATCCACCACGTCGATGCTACCTACCATGTTCATCCGTCTTGGGTTCTCTAGTTCCTTCTAAGGCGTAAGAAGAGAAAGAGATAGAAGAGGAAGTTGAGCCTAATTCATTTTTGGGTAATTTTAATTAAACTTAGGATATCAATTTTTAGGCCCAAATATCTAAATTAATCAGGTTTTTATCAAATAAAAATTGCTTGTACATAGATTTTAATAACATGCATGCATGATATCTAGAGGAAAATACTTTTTGTAAACTATAACATAAATCCTAATAATTTTAAGAGTTATAAAAGTGATTTTTAAGCATGTAAGTTTTAATTTATTTTTTTAAAATAAGGATATTAACTTAGGCATATTTTTCCTTTATTATAAAAGAAGTAACCTGAAATAAGGAATTAAATAGAATAAGGTTATTATTAAAAGAAAATAACCACGAATGTCAATTTAACCTTATTATAATTTTGGAATAAATTTAATTGATCTCTAGCAATAATATTATCCATGAGAATAATAATTATTTAAGTAAAAGGAATAAAAGTGCATGTGTTTTTTAAAGAAAGATTCATATGTGAAATTATTCACTTTTGCATGTCAACTTAGACCTTAGTATAATTTTGGAATAATTATAAATGACTTTAGAAATAATTGGACACATGAAAATAATATTTATTTAATCAAATTAAATAAATATTGCATGTGGAATTAAAAAGGATTTCTTTTTGGATTTATTCAACCCTTGCATCATAACTATAACCTAAAGCGGAAGTTAAAAAAATTATTAAACGACACATGTCACTTTTACATTGGACCACACCACCTCTTTTTTTAAAACTAATCTTTGACAAAATAACCATTAATTTTAAAAAATAATCTTTTATTTTTGGATATGAAAAATAGGAATATTATCAAGATATTTTTTATGCATATAGCATACAAATATTAGGATTTTGTTTTATTTTTAGATAGAATGCATATGTTAGGTTTAGATATTATGCTCATATTTTTCTAAATACGTATAGTTTTTAAAAATATCTTTACCTATATCAATTTAATCAAAATTTAAAATATATAAATAAATAATTCTATAATTTTATAAAAACCCGTACAGGGCACGAGAACTAAGACTAGTGTTCATCTAAATGAGTATAGTATTTTTATAAAAAATTATATTAAAAAACATCACTTTGAAAATAATAATCAAGGATGATTATTATATGAACTTTCTACCTAAATTATTAAACTAAATCATTTAGAACAAATTCTCTTTTCTCTTAAAAGAGGAAAATAAGAAAAAAAGGGTTGTATGAAGAATAATATAAGAATTTAATATAAATTCGTTCGTTATCTTATTTTGAATGACTAGGTAGAAGCGTTCGAAATTCTCTAAGTCGCCCTAGTTTTTTCGAAGCCTCGTAAACAATCAAAAGAATTTCAAGGAAAGTGGATATTCTCCTTGTAACCTTTTTGATATCTCGATCTCGTTAAATTTCTCTGTGTTGGGAACAAACTTGTTTGTTTAAATAAATAAACATAGGATATATCGATTGCTAGGAATAACGACATCTTATTATCGTTATTCTTATTCAAATGCTAGAAGTGAACTTAGGTCCGTTTACTGTGGCCTTGTTTGTTTAAAGTGTCTCTTTTAGAGACCTCGCTTAGAATCATATTGGAAACGGTGTTGGACATAAGTCTTGAATCACTTTTTATAACATCATATTATATGTAGGTCATGACTCTATTCTTACTTTGTTGACTAAATTCTTATAGAAATGTTGAAATAAAAAGGTTTCGTCTAAATCAATGTTTCACGGAAAATAAATTTTGGCTGAAGTCTTAAAGACGACTAAAGTGTTTTACTATGTCGCCTTTCAAATTAACGAATTAGGCCCGACATTTAAAATTGATGATAAGGCTAAAGGTTGGCCTTATTCAATCCATTAATTAACTTATGTTATCTCCCATCTAAGTGTTGAAACTCCGTTTCGTTTGTGGACTCGGCTCTTTCATAGCCGCCACCCCCTTAAAAGTCATAAATGATATGAAATATTTTGACACGTAATAAAGATAAGTGTTGGTGCACATTAATTAAATTGAACCGGGTTGGATTAGTACAACTTGGAAGACCAACCCGGTTCTCGGTTCTTTGACGATCGTCTTTCCAATCTGAATGTTTATTCGGGCTTGTCAAGGTGGGTTTGGTACTTAAGCGCTTTGGGCCACCTCCTTGATCTGGAGCTCCAAATATGATGAAGTTGGTCGAGGTTTGAAAAGGGCGCGGGAGGCTTTCTAAAAACTTGTTGTGTAATTAATACGTTCCCAACGTAATTGTACCCAAAGAGGATTTACAATCTCGTAGTTTCTTTCCGTTCGGATCAAAGTTGTCTCACTTTGAGAGCGCCTCGTTTCCGTCCTTAAGCTCCACATAAAGGTTATATACTCTCAAAATACATCTCTCCGTTATATCTTTAATGAAATGTAAAATTACCAAATTATCGCTTTGGAATTCCATTCTCACTGAGACTAAATCCGTTGTTTTTCCGAATTTTTACCTAGTATTTCTGGCCCTTCGCGACAAATGCCAAACTTTAGGAAACTTCCCTCGAAGGTTCAGAGACGAAGAATCAAGAAAGTTGAAGGAAGGAAGGTCAAGTCTTCTTGAAGATATTCCTCTCGTATTTCGGATTCACTATGTTTTGTAAGAATAATGTTTGATTAATTCCGCTGCTTAACTCGATCATGTTGTTTTGAAACATTTTAAGATGTAATGACAATGTTTAAAGTCTCAAGTTTGAGCACCTTTTAATATCATGTATTATCATTGAAATTCCACCTTTTCTTTCAATTTAATACCTTATAAAGCCTTGGGTGACTTTGGACGTACAGTAAAATTAGAGGTCATTGGCGATAATACCAATCGTTGCAAAATAGGGGGGTTACAACAATAAGGTGGCTAGTTATACAAATGGTTAGGTAAGGAATGCATTTAATTAGAAATTTCATATGCTAGGTCTATATCTTCTAAATCAATTTCTTGTTATTAATACATTTAAAAAGGAATTTGAAAGGTTGTAAAAATTTAAAACGCCTAACATCAAATCTAAAACATGTGCCCATTAACAATATTATTTAACATGACCCATTAGCAAAATTGAAGAGAATGCATTAAGCTATCATATTTATTTGGTTTTTAAGGATAACTTTTATAGTTGTAATATAATTAACCCGAGACTCATTCACAAGCCTTGATTCATAATCTTCTTGCTAGATTTCAACGAGCATACCATATGAGAAAAATATTCATCTATTTTCTTAAAGGAGCATACTAAGCACAAACTAGTAGAATTAATAATAAAACATCGAGTTATCTAATTTGTAAATAAGTCTCCAAGTAAAAAAAAAAATAATTTTCTCTCGTCCTCAACACCATCTTTTACACTAGTTTTTTTTTCTTCATTTGATTCTTCATATATTTGGCAATTCAACATAACTACAAGTTGTTGTCAACATATTGTATAATCTAACGAGCATGGTGTTGGTTTATGTTGGTGTACAAAATCTCGTCTTCAATTCGTATTAAATACACCAATTAAGAACTCCTCCTCTTCCGCTCCGTCTTCAAATTCTTGACCTAGAAACCTGCAAAACAATGGACACAGGGGGCGGGGACCCCCTAATCCACCTCCGATGCCTAAGTCAGAAGAGCAATTGTCGTTTGAGCGTCGAGGTACAACAAGAGAGCGGTGAAACCCTAAACAGTCGAGCTAAGCGAATATTAGCCTGCCTAGGATTTCTGAATATGCTATGCACATGTGTCTCTCCCTACACGCCTGGGGCGTGTATTTATAATGGAAGAGGGAGAGAAGGGGGGCCGAAAATTATATCTATTAGGCCGAAAATATTATCCTCCTAGGGCTGGCCAACTGCCTTAAAGTCCAAGTCAGGAATATTCCACCTTTTCTCCAACTTTAATTCTATCTTTAATAAAAGATAGAATCTTCCATTAAGTTGCATAACCACCATATAATTTTATATGGAATATAACGAAAATAACTGCGCAGTAATATTAATAAATACCTTTATAGCGAAAATAACTATGGTAATTATGTTTGGTTTACCCGCTCACAAATGCCCCACCTACACCGCCCTTACACGACTCACCGTGTTAGGCGACGTAGGGTACAGAGGGTTTCTAATCGAAGTGGCCATGCAGATTGGTCGATTGGTCCCCTAGCGCTTTCGTATATTCATATATTCGTATATTCGTATATTCGTATATTCATACATCCATGAGCGATTATCATGGGGCGAGTGCTATCTTTTCGAGTCGTATCTTCTGTCGAGGTTTAAGATGGAATCTCTAGAACGAACAAAATCAGACTGGGGAGAATAGAACGTTTATGTTGAAAAAGTGCTTGGCCAAGCCTTCTAATTTTAAGAAAACAGAAATAAAATAAAGTCGTTCATTCTAGCGATCCCAGCCTAAGCTCAACATCCACGCAAGAAGCGACTACCGGCGAACCGACGCTCGCGGTTTACGAGCCACGGCCGCTGTCGACTTATTTCGCGGTAGTCTTCGACGATCTAGCGTCTACGGTTTTCCTTTTTAAGGGAAAAACTCTTCAAACGAGCGAGATTTACAAGTCCGGGGGACATCTCCCCCGTCGAGACTTTCCTCACTCATATGCTCTCCGACTCTGCGCTGTAGTCACTTAATATTGTCGTTTCCAATTCGGGCCGAATTACGCCATATGCGTGTGTTTTTCCATGACTTGTTGACGTATAGGCCTCCACACATTACGCTACGGCCGCCCGTTGGTAGGATGCGTTTCGTGTAGTGACAATGTCCCGATAATCCTCGGTGTACATCTCATGTAGGCGTTTATCGATCTTGTTTCAATTGTAGGCTCAACCCTGCTTGGGGGTATGCTTCTCAAGTTTGGCCCGGAAAAAGAACGATAATTTAGTGTCTTCTCCGGCGATTGCCAAAACCTATGAGCCCTTAAGAGAACTTCTCGTGCCCCGGTGATATCCCGTTGCCTCGACACGCATCGAGGTCTTTAAGTGATTCTTGCACGGGTGGCTAACGTTGTCAATGCTTCAACGGACTTGTTTTTGATCGCTTGATCATTGTCCAATCTCGAATAACTCGGACTCTTCTATCATATTCGACCATCGTTGACTTTTCGGTTTTACAATGCCCCAACATTTATTTTCGAGTCCTTGATTCCGACACGCGTCGTACGCTTTCAAGGATTGATCTTCAGTTTGAAGTTCTCGGGGGCGAACTGCGGTCGCCGTTTAGGGACCCGCGGGCGCGGTGCTCGTAAAACGAGGTAACGAACAATTCTGGAGGTTGGCCGCGACCGCGGCCTCTGGGCGCCGCGATCGCGGAATCCTGGCCGCGGTCGCGGCCTCGCTGGTCGCGATCGCGGTCTTCATCGCTCGCAAGGTTCTACGATTGCGGTAATTTTCCCTCGTACTTGGCTCGTATACTTCTTCGATCTTTTCATCAGCATTTTACCGGCTTGGGACCGTGGCGATTATCGACGAATTCGATAACACTAACGAGCCGTCGATTGGTCCATTCGATCGCCGATTCATTGATGAGGCGCTTCTCTTGGATCTCTACAAAGAAAGCTTTTAGCCTAGCGATTTCTCCAAGGCTTGATGGCAACAAGGCTTGATCCGATTATGCTTGTCTTGAATCCGCTGGCTCTCTCTTAAAGTGGAAGCTAGAGTGTGTATTGAGCACAATCTCGTCTTTATTCTTGATGGTGGTCGATGCCCCACTATCTTGATTGCTTTCGGGTTCAGCGACTCGCATCGCTGATTCTAAGAGATTGATTTCATCAAACTGTGTAGCGCCAAGACCCTTGATTCCGTCGCTTGATCGGAACCTTGCTTGGCTTGCATGAAGAGCAACCATGCTTTGATGGTGAGGTCGGGTCATAGATTTGATCATCTTTAAGCAAGTTGTTCTCCTTGGAACTTTTCTAGGGTTTAATCATCCGAGCGGATATCGGAGTTTCGCTTGATCACCCTACGAGTCTTGATTCTTTTCCGAGCGAAGATCGGATTTTGCCCCCAGTGCTTTTAGGGTTTTCGGGTTTCGAAAAAACCACACGACGATTGCTATCGCATGGGCCGCGGTCGCGGAGGAACGGACCGCGGTCGCGGTTCCTGAGGCGGTTGTCGCGGCCGATGGTGCCGCGATCACGCTGGCGCTAGAGTTCGCTCGTGATTTAGGGTTGGCAAGTTCGTTGTTTCCTCGGGGCTAAGAAAGGTTGTTTCTTGTTTGTCAGAGATCGATTCCAGCCTCACGATTGCATGGATTGATCGCTTTTTGACATCTTCTTGAGAACTTCTCTTGTGGCTTGACTTGGAATCCATTGATTGGTTGATCTTGGAAAGCAAGGAGAACTCTTTGGTTGCGCTCTACTACGATTGGTAAAGTCCGCTCAGACTCTCCAAATCTCTTGAATAGTGTTGATCTATCTTCATCCCTTAGCGATTAAGGCTTCTGATTGCTAGATAGGATCGCTTTGCTTGCTTTTACGATCGGCTTTACGTTATAAGAGGACGTTCAGCCTATAGCAAGTAAGATCCAATTCGATTTCAAGCAAATTGTACGGGTCCTATGCGGAGAGGTCATGATTACCCCGCATTAGGTTTACGTTTGTCGAAATCATGTCGGGTTTGGCTTGCGAATAGAGAGAATGCTCCGAAATACGCAGCCCACGGTCGCAGTTTCAGGCCGCGGTCGCGGTTCGGTTCGGCGATCGCGATCCCTCGGATCGACCCGCCTTGCCCTTGAACCCATTTGATTATTCTTGTTTTTGGCAATACGCATTGCCGCTTCCCAAGCTTGATCAATTTCAATTGATTCAGGCCTTGAAGTGCCACAACTGACGATTCCATCGCTCAACTCGATCCCCGAACGGTCTGTGCGATGAATAACCGTATCATCGAGAGGGGCCGGGTCACGGTTCAAGTCGTTTACGGGCACAAAGCTCTCACCTTCCGAGCGAATATCGGAATCAGATTGATCAATTTCCATTAGGGTTTACTTTCCGATCAATTTACGAAAATCTCGGGTTCGATCGCCGATCCACGATCGCGGTTCACTATGTCGTGGTCGCGGTTCTTTCCGCTGGGCGTATTTTGCGCGATTCGCTTTGCAACCGTGTCCCAGGGTTTCCAAAAAATGACTTCTTAATCTTCAGAGATCAACTCCAACACCACAATTGCGTAGATCGAGTACTCTTTTCCCAACACCGCTTTTCACTGCTTTGATTGTGCCTGGGCGTTGGTTCACAATCAAGTTTTCAACTTTGGGCTTCCGGGCACGCACCCGGAGCCTAATCCGTCAATTGTTAGTCGACTATCAACCTTAGCTAGGATTGAATTCGACAAGGATCCGACAAGGTTGATCTTGCCCAAGTGGGGGCCGGTGCCCCCACTTCCGACCGGATTACTATTGAGTTGTCAGTGTTATCCCACTTCCGTCTGGACTATAATTGAGTTACCCGTGCCCCTAATTTCCATTTGGGATTGCAATTGAGTTATAACTATTTAGGAACTGATATTCCGTTATGTATTATTATTTATTTACTAATTACTATGTGTACGATACGCTACAATCTTATTAGAGGAAAGTTTATTCAAAGATTGATTTTATACTTGGTCGGGTATAATTTTACATTTCTCCAACCCATCATTTCTTATGGCTTTTTAAATTTTATTTTCAAAATTTAAATTAGTTAATTTGTTTTTTCTTCTTCGAAGAATCGTGACTCCTTTACGGTTCCACTAGCTTCTTTATAGGCTTTTAATATAATTTTTTTTATCAAGGTTATGTGATATATTGGCGTTCATTGAGTTAGCGAGTACATCAATTTTTGAATCAAGGCTACAATATCGTTGTGAAATTTCAAAATAGCGTCGTTTTGATTAACAAATATCGAAAATGGGAGAATCTAAAACGAGCTTATGATCAAAGGAGCAAAGTATGCTACTACGATGAATTCCAGCTAGCTTGATGTCTTTATGCTTGCGACCTTATTTACTTGTACCCTTACTCTAATTAGTTTTTGCGTTTGTCACTGCTCACATGATTTGTGTATGTAATTGAGAAAATAAGATCGACGATCCACAATCGCCACTCTCTCTCGAACCAGCGCCATATATCATTTGTTTTATACAGTATTTTCGAAGACATATCATTATTTTATGAATGGATACACTATGCAGTAATGTTAAACATGTAACTTGGAGCAATTTTTCAAGTGGTCGGTTGGGATGATGCATGACATGATGTCTTTATTGGTTAGGGCGGCAATTCGATCTGTAAAGAAACTTCAATTCAACGAATTAATTAAGCATGCATGCAGTTTAAGCTAGACCTTAATTATAACTTTATTATGAATATAGGGTACTTGTATTTATTTTTTAGCCGAATATAATTCCAATCAAACCAGGAGAACTATATATACATTTGCAAGTTGCAACATATAATATCAAGTGTGAAAACCTCGAATTAGTTACAACTCCATTGATCGTTTTTTAAACCTTATTATAGAAAATTGGTGGCCATAATTTTCCAATGCAAGCCCTGATTTTGAGGCTTAGGGCAATTTCTTGGAAGTATGATTTAGGAATGAACTTTTGAAAACCATATGGAGAATGGATTAGTATAAGACAAGGTGGACTTTTATGTAAGCAAATTGAGATTTATGTCACTGTTGAATTGTTTTTGATTTGGGAGTTCAATGTAAGAATCACATTTTAGATGAATAGTATGAGCAGTAGTAGCTCGTCAAAAAAAAATTAAAAATTCCGTATATTGTTGACAAACCTAAATTCTGACTAGTATAATCCACTTTGAAGTTTCACCTGACAACTTGAATGTTTTTAAAGAAGAGAAAGTGGGCTTTCTCTGTTTGGGCCCATTCAGTTTCACACGACAAAAGGACACCACCTCCGCCGTATACTACTGAACTTCTATATGGGCCAAGATGAGTTTTCCTTCTTGCTTTTTTTTCCCTTCACTTGTAGTGCTTGAGAAAATTTTAGGGTCAAGACCGAAAAATTTGAACCCAAAATCTAAAATAAATCGAACCTGACCCGAAATCCGTTGAGTTCATCCAATTTGTTATATTTTCAGAATATATATAATTTATTTTAAAAATTATAATATATTTTATTATTAAATTATATAAAAATAATAGATTATTATTAAATATTATTATTTGAATAAATTAATATTTTAATAATTGTAAAAAATTTTGATTTTCTTGACCTGTTGGATCAACCCGACCTGCCCAAAAACCCGTAATGACCTTACTCGATTTGACCCGTGATCGGTTATGATCCGCGCCCGACTCAACCCGAACCCAACTTAACCGACCTGATTGATATGTCTAGTTACTTCACTTACTTGAACAACAACATTGACTCAGTGAGGTTTCCCTTACGGAAAATCTGGGGGTCAAGGTGGAGGCACCCTTGGCTTAGCGCAAAGGGGGAGCGACCAAAAGACCTGACGTGACCACATACCAAGAAAGGAAACAAGGGAACCAAAATCAAAGCCGAAACATGAACAAAACAAACATTAAATAAAAACGTAAAACCAAAGCGTAGCGCCGGGGTCTCAAGGCCCCCGTGGACCGATTTGTTCAGGTGACTAGCTGTCAACCACTCGAATTTTCTCCCTCCAACTATCCATGTTTACTGCCAAATTTGTCAAATTCCCCAAACTGGCTGACATCATGCCTTATATTGTTCCTCCAACATTTATTCGGTCATCTCCTTCCTCTCCGTACGTCTCCAAGGACGAGCTCTGACATCTACAGACTGGCTCTTTAGGGCCCGCCGTTGAACACGTCTAAATCAACGCAATCTTGATTCTTGAAGTTTATCTCCTATACTTCCACCCCGACCTTGCTTTTGATCGCCTTATTTATGATTTTGTCAGTATTGTGTGCCCACTCATCCACATTAGCATTCTCATTTCGGCTACCATCAGCCTCTGATCATGTGCCTTCGTGGTGGGCCAACATTCTGCTCCATAGAATAAATATGCAGTATAAATGCAGCACATCTTTACAACTCTAAAAGTTCTCCCTCAAAAGATAAATAAATACACTACAATTTCTATTCAATCCATTTATTCAATCAATTTTTCTTAGATTAAAAAATGCACTATTTCTAATTCCATTTACAAAGAGGGCATCCAATTAACCAATTAAGATAAGCTCACAATAATGCCTACAGTGACTTATAAATTCTCTAATTTAATCTACATTTCAGCATATGAACAAATAATTATAGTAACTCCTAAACGCATGCACTTAAAAACAAAGACAATAAATAATAATTGTTGACCTTACACTTTAATTGTATAATATTTATTTATACTTTTTTTATATATTTATACTTTTTTTTTTCAATGTAAAGTTTGCATTTTTTTGATACAGGTATATATTATTAATAGTTCATATTTTCTACTCTAATGTTTCAATCATCTCTATTCCCTTTATCAATTCTTCTATCTTTTTTCTACCAAAAAAAAAAATCTTCTATCTTTCATATAAAAAGAGGTTTTTTTTATACAAATTCATATTATTTACACCAGTTGTGCATATTTTAAAAAAGCTACAATTCGATTTTTATAAAGTTTAGATTTACAAAAATCGAGTGGGTCAGGTGAAACTTGAAAGTTTCGATTTTTTTTTGCAAAGTTTCGATCTACAAAAATTTGATTTTTTTGATTTTTGTGAAAGTCCATCAACCGTCCGTTCATCATCCGTTGGATTTTGGCGTGGATTGGGTGAAATAATCGAGTGTTTAATTTTACATAGTTGTTTGGTCTAGCCCATCAAAACATATATAATAATAGTTATATTTCACCATAAAAAATACAAGTGTAGTGGATAAAAATTACAAAAAGAAGTATAATGATAAACCATCATCTAGAATTCAACCTCATAAAATATAATAAATAATTCAAATTTATAAAATATTCTATACAAATTATAATGATAAACCATCATCTAGAATTCAATCTAATAAAATATAATAAATAATTCAAATTTATAAAATATTCTATACAAATTCAATACATTAAAACAAAATAGAGAATAAACTCAAATGCATATACAAATTATTAAGCGGATAAAACGGGTCGGACGGTTGCATGGGTGATGGATCGGGTGGGATGGATGACCCTTCACCCACATCCAACCCACCAATTATTTAGTCCATTCGTCACCCATCCACATCATCCATCTTAGATCGGATTTTATCTATATATTTGGATCGGGTGTGCGGATGGATTAGATATCCATGGATGATTTCCATCCTTAACAGTAATTTTGTCTCCTTCAATTTCAATTTTAGTGATTCGTCGTTTATGAGCTTCTTTTATTAAAAGATATAATCCCATCAATTCAGCTTAGAATGTATTCCAAGTTCGGTTTATATGGGCGTCCAAATGGATTATCTTCCCTAAATGGTTTCACTAACATATCATGCTGAAGTTGTACCATTATCTCTTTTTGATCCGTCAAATTTTATTTTTATTGTATCTTGTGGTGGTTTTGATCGTTTGGTATTTCGTTGACATCAACGTCTTGTCACGTTTGTGCTAGGGTTGTTGTTGTGCTTTTCCTTTGAGTCCATGCTCCTCTTCTTGGGACAATTTTGAAGTTGTTGCTTGATATACAATTCATATACAATTCAGGTTTGGTGATTAAATTGTTTCCTTGTAGGTTGAGAACACCACCATATGGTCAAAGTTATATTAATTGTTCCTTAGGTAGTTTTGATTTGGTTTAGAATGCTTGTTATGTTTCTTTGATTATTCGTTATATTACTTATAGGTGGTTGAATCTATATAGTACAATTGTAAAGGAGAACCCATCTCTTTAAAAAAAATTTAGCCACGTGGCTTAATTTAATATACATAATTAAAATTTTATAATTTTTACCAAAAACTAAAAATTCTAAAACTACTTCCCCACCTCATCAAAAATTTTGGCAAAAAAACCTACCCACTTTCCCACTCCCCCACTTTCTATGAAACAATTACAAATTATTTTTTGATGAAAATTGATTCCAAAATATTTTACTATTCTAAGAATTTTATATAAATAGTTAATTTGAAGTTATGTAATTTCTTTTCTTAATGAACATTTAATTAAAACTATCTTAATATTTTAATTGATCATCTAAGAGACTACGACAAATCATTTTTTAAAATTGATCTAATAAAAATTGTTTTTTAAATAAATCCTGATATTTTGTAATTCTTTATTAAAAGAAGTGTGATTTGTGAAAATATGTTTGTAAATTTTATATTAAATCCGTACAATATACATGAATAATATTAAAAAAGGGTGATTCAGTCGTGAAAATGTGTTCGGGAATTTTTTTTAAGAATAAGTCAAAAACATTTTTTATAAAGTAATTTGTATATTAAACCTGTACAAGGTACGTGAATGACACTGGTTAGTTTATTAACTCGTTTCAAAATTTGTTTAGAACACACCCTAGAGAGAAATGAGTGGAATCTTCGAAATGGTGATTCCACAGTGGATATTCTTGAATAACGGCCACATGTTTTTAACTAGTCGTTCTTTTGTGGACAACCTATGATTACACAACTTTCATAAGAATATTTTTATTTTAGGCGCTATATCTAGTTCTCAAATCCAATTATTTTTACTCTCTCTGATTATTTTAATATGTAATCATTTCTACAGTAGCTGAAGCCTTGAAAAATCACCCATTTTTGCTTGATCACCCATATAACTCGTAAAATGATCCATGTGTAAACGAAACAGGGTCCAATTTATTTGATGGTCTCTAGACAGCGACAAACTAACCAGCAAACAATTTCTAACCCACAAATGAAGCCCAATGATAATTGACCAATGCAATTTGCACCGACAGCAGCACGTGGGCCTTGTACCCAAATTATAAAGTGTTTTTTTTTCGACTCAAAAAATTATACTCCAAAGTTTTCTTTCTGACTAAAACAATTGTAAGGAAATGAATAAATCCCTATATGCAGTACAAGTGTACAACCGACAGTAACCATAAAAAAAAAGCCGTATCATCTCAGAAATATATATTACCATGAAAATCCACTCTTTTTTTTCGAAACCATGTAAAATCTACTAAAGTTTATATTTTGGGTTAGAAAGTAATCATCTAAAGCAGTGATCTACGTGTACACTTACAGCACACTGATTAATCTCTAATTTTCCCAAACACACACTAATTACTACTGATAATGATTTTATCCCTTAATAAGATTATTTTATACCCGTATTAGCTAATTAGTTAATTAATTTGTTCATATTTTGAATTAACGCGTGTATCCTCCTCTTTTCTCTCCCCATTTCAAGCTTCACATGTATGTATATGTGGAGTTGTGGACTCCGGATCCGCCTCTTCAATATATATTCAGAGGGAAAGGGAAATTAAGAGGGAAAATTTCAGATCTGGACGGTGCAAGCCAAGTAAGCTGCGGGGTTGCATCTCTACGCTACAACAATGGCTTCCAAGCTAGTACTCATCACCGTCTTTGTCTTCGACCTCGTTGCCTTTGCTCTTGCCATCGCTGCTGAGCAGAGAAAAAGCACTGTAAGTTCGACTTTCTGTTCTCTCGTTTTTTGTTCCTATTCATTGAGCTGTTAGTACGTAGTTCAGTGCTACTTTTGAACTTCTTTTTTGAATAAAACAAACTCTTAGTTGCTGATGAGGTTTTAATCTCCCGATTTATAAGGAATTTTGAGATCTAGAAGCGAAATTGATTATAGATCAAGACATTGCTTGTCACCAATATGTTCAAAGACTTCAAGTGTGCAAGTAACTGGTTGTCTTGAGGGATTGTAGATCTAGAAGGTTCCAGAAGCTGAACTATGCTTGCTACGTGTTTGATGAAATTTCCCAGTCAAAACTGGCTTCTACTTGGAAGACTGGTCTTTCCGATTAAAAGAGAGAAAAATTAGGCTTACTTGCATCTCTTATTGGATTGTGAAATTGGCGGGACAAAGTAAACCAGATTCACTATCAAGATGTGATCCGCAAGTATCTTCCTTCCAGTTCATTTATCTAACTTTATCCTTATCAGCTATAGAACCTGCCTTCAATGGACAAGCTTAGCTTCCCATGTTTCTATGACAATTTTTGTAAATAAATTGTGTATTTCTAGATCTGGATTGCTATATATTTGTTTGTACTCCAAATTCAATGATCATTGACCAAACATAGTTCAACAAGTCTTGGAACTAGAGATCTTGAGATATGTAAACAGACAAACTTGTTCTAGTAACCTAAATTAATCATGCTTGATTAGATTTAGCCAGTGAGCACCTCATACAAACTTGAATGCAACGAGCTTGTGTTCCTCCAATTGACTATTGAATGTGATTGTGGGTGTTACTCTTTTCCTCTTAATTTTTCAAAGGCATGCTGTCTGTTACTCAAGAGCTTGTCTTTCTTTACAGGCCCAAATTGGACATGATACCAATATGGACTACGATTACTGTGTCTATGACTCAGATATTGCAACAGGCTACGGGGTGGGTGCATTTTTGTTCCTCATGGTTAGCCAAGTCATTATAATGATAGCTAGCCGGTGCTTTTGCTGTGGCCAGTCATTGAAACCCAATGGATCCAGGGCTTGTGCTGTAATCCTCTTCATCATCTGCTGGTAAGTAATATAAATAAAATCAAAATGCTGCTAGTTTGGTTTACCTTTGTATCTTCTTTTGTGGTAATTGATCAATTTACTTTGTTTCAGGCTGACCTTCTTGATTGCAGAGGTGTGCTTGCTGGCGGGTTCAGCCAAGAACGCCTACCATACCAAGTACAAGACCTTCAATGGACAAGAAAAGTCTCCATCTTGTGAAACTCTAAGAAAGGGTGTGTTTGCTGCTGGTGCTGCCTTCGTCTTCATCACTGCCATCCTCTCAGAATTCTATTACATTTGCTACTCCAAGGCAAGAGGAACCTTCCAGAATTATGGTGGAGAACCCGGTGTTGGTATGGGAACTTACAAGTGATCTGCTCATCAGCAAATAGTAACAGAAGCTCGTATAGTTGGTTTGTATCTCTCTGTTCATTCCTAAAGATTTTAAATTAATCACTCACATCTCTATAGGCAGTTATTGTGCTCTCTGTGTTACTTTTGGGTTGGGATATATGCTGCAGAAACACTTTCTACTTTCCTCTCATTTTTTAGTATCATGCCCTGAGGCCTTGGTACTGCATATAAATTGATTCGTATATTCAGTCTTTTGTGTAGAAAACAAATAATAAGCTCTTGTTGAGTGATTGTGGACAAGTATGTGACTGGTATGGAAGAAATGAGCATTTTGTAGTAGTGTCCTTGTTCTGCTTTTCACCTATCATCATTTTTTTCTTTTGCGTGAATGAATTCGTCAGGGATAAGTGTGTATTGTTATACCAAGACTATGGAGATGCTTTCTCTGTGTCACCACTCATTGATTGTATTGACTTGTGCTCTCAGTACACCAAAATATATGAGCAAGTTGGTTATAGTAACAAAAATGAGGAACTTTTTGCTATTTCCATTTTGCTAATGAAGTGATAAGGTGAAAACATGGCAATAAGTAAGTTATAGGAAATATGTAGAGTACCCGTAATCAACGTGTTTTTCCCCTTTGCATGATAGATCAAAATCTACGACCATCACAACTATAGTCATCCCCTTATACATTGGCTCACTTTAGTTTAAAATTTTGCCTTCAGATCCGATTTCACTTTACGTGTCGAGCACAGAGTGACAGCCGATCAACCAAACCTTACCACCTAGGTGTTTTACACCATTGTCATTCACAAAACTCTTATTATGCGGGAATTGTGTTCTTATGTACTCATTCAATGGTTTTTCATTTGATTTCAATATGGTATCAAAGCATCTTGCACTTTTTCCATCTTTAGTAGAGCACACGTCAGACAAATGAGGCTTGGTGCCCAAGCATTAGCATGTGACTAGCAATGTGTTGTCACAATTCTAGAATGTACTGTAGTACTCAATAGCTGTCATGTTATCCTCTCTAGAATGCTCCAATGAGTACTATATAATGTAACAGTTACTTCACGATCCAATGCAAGAGGAATACAACCTTTTCTGCCTTTTTCCTTTTCGTTCTATGGTATCAGAGCCTCAAAAGGACACACGTCCAAAAACACAAGGCCACCATGGAAAACCCTTTCTCCCAAGATCCAAACCTTTCCTATGGAGATTCCTCTCTTGATACAGACCAAATTCTTCAAAACCCCCAAAACCTCAACCTAAATTCCCCAACAGACCAATCAATTTTGACAGCCCCTTCTCACTCTCTACCTGCCTTCTCTAGCTTTATTACTGTAAAGCTTACGCAGACCAATTTTCCCATATGGAAAACACAAGTCACTCCATACTTGCGTGCCCAGGGACTGTTTCAGTATGCTGAAGGAACGCTCCCTTGTCCACCACCTCTTGTTAATGGAGCTCCAAACCCAGCGTTCAACACATGGATAGCCAAGGATCAATTAGTGATGGCTATCCTCACCTCCAGTCTCACGGAAGAAGTGCTAGTTCAAGTGATGGACTGCCGTACATCAGCAGCTATTTGGAACAACCTCAACGAGCTCTTCTCCGCAAGATCGAGCGCTCAGGTAGTACATACGCGTCTTCAGCTTGCGTCCCTCAGGAAAGGATCAGAAACGATAACCGAGTTCTTCAATCGAGCAAAAGGGTTAGTTACTACTCTCGCTGCTGCTGGGTACCATATTCCCGAATCTGAGTTTTCCATCTATCTCCTTGCTGGCCTTGGTACGGATTATGATTCCCTCGTTACCTCTATCTCCACCCAAACCACACTACCCACTCCCACTCAAATTCTATCCCACTTACTTGTCCATGAGTCTCGACTAACCCACCAAAACAACCCACTCCTCTCTACTCCACCTTCTGCAAACCATACCTCCTCAAAACACCCAAATTCTTCCACCCAAACTGAAGCTAATTACACCTCCTATGGTCGTGGCCGTTGGCGTGGCAGGGGAGATAACAAAGGTCGGGGATCTCACCCAGGTCGTGATCAAGGCAATGGCCATGGGCAAAACAACAATCAGAACAGTGGTGCTGGTAGACGACACATTTCATCCAACTTCAGTGGAGCCCCGGATACTCGTCCCCAGTGTCAAGTCTGCTTCAAACCAGCGCACACAGCGCTCGAGTGTTGGCATCGTTTCGATCAAAGCTACCAAGCCCCTCCACCGGCCAACTTCCAGGCTCACCACACCACCGCCTCCGTGCCCTGGTACCCCGACACAGCTGCGACACATCACTACACGCCGGATCTTGGCAATCTTCGCATCGAAAATCTGCCTTACGGAGGTACCGAACAAGTTAGCCTTGGAGATGGGTCTCAAATCCCAATTCAGAACTACGGTTCAGCAACCCTCTTCTCTCAAAATCACTCGTTTACTCTTTCTCACATCTTACATACTCCTGATATTTCAAAGAACCTTTTATCTGTACAACAATTTTGCAAAGATAATAAGGTATTTTTTGAGTTTCATGATTCTTTTTTCTATGTGAAGGATATTCGGACGGGGGCACCTCTGCTTCGAGGAACCGCTGAAGGCGGCGTTTACCAGTTGCCGGCCACCACTGCTCCACCGGCGTTCCCATAACTTTCCTTTACAGCTTTTCCCAACACCGCTGATCTCTGGCACGGGCGTTTAGGTCATCCAGCCGATCGAGTGGCCCAAACTATCCTCAACCTTCTTCAAATTTCTCCTAAAGGCCCAAGCCCACATCAACTTTGTCAAGCTTGTGCATGGGCTAAGGCCCATGCCTTGCCACATCCACCCTCTCCTACTAGATCCACCAAGTTTCTTGAATTACTCTTTGTTGATGTATGGGGCCCAACCCACACTATCTCAAAAAAAGGAAATCGATTCTATTTATCTATAGTAGACGATTTCTCCAAATTTGTTTGGCTTTTTCCGCTATCTACAAAATCTAATGTCTCTACTATAATGACCAACTTTATTAAGCTTGTCCAAAACCAATTCTCTACATACATTATTAGTATCCAAACGGATAACGGGACCGAATTCAAACCCCTTCATACTCTCTTCACTCATCTCGGGATAACCCACCGTCTCACTTGTCCATATTCCCATCAACAAAATGGGAGTGTCGAAACTCGACACCGACGCATTGTCGATATGGGACTTACCTTACTCAAACAAGCCTCTCTCCCGCTCACTTTTTGGGACTTTGCCTTTGAAACCGCCGCCTATCTCCAAAACCGCTTACCCACACCCATTTTACAAAACAAATCTCCCTTTGAAATCATCTTTCACAAGCTCCCGGATTACAAATTTCTCAAAATTTTCGGGTGTCTTGCCTTCCCGAATCTTCGACCCTACAACAAATATAAGCTTTCCTTCCGCTCTACACCTACTTTATTTTTGGGCTATAGTGGAAATCACAAGGGATATATATGCCTTGATTGGGTAAATTCCAAATATTACGTCTCTCGGGACGTTATTTTTCATGAACATACATTCCCCTTCCAAACAAATCCAACCCAAACCCAAACCCAAACCCAAAATTCCCCCACCATCACGTTACCAATTTTATTCCCCCCTTTTTCTCAAAATGGGCCTTTACAACCCAGCCCAAACTCTCCATCAAACCCAACTTTACCTTCTAGCCCATCTAACTTCTCTAACCAAACTCCCTCCACTCCTTTGCCAAGTCCAACTCCCGTACCCATCTCCTCTCCAGAATCACCTCCTCAACCCTCGCCTAATTCTCCGGTACAACCCCTGGTCGACGCTCCCGCACCCCAACACCCGATGATCACCCGCCACCGAAATAACATCCACCAACTAAAAATCCGCAGTGATGGCACCATCCCTTGGCCTAAAAATCCCCATCTTGCTCTCTCCACTACCATCCTCGATGAACCCTCGAATTTCACCGAAGCATCCCGTTATCCCGAATGGCGTGAAGCCATGGCCTCCGAGTTCAACGCTCTCTTAAAAACCCAAACCTGGACTCTCGTTCCACCATCCCAATCCAACAATGTACTAGGTGTTAAATGGGTCTTCAAAACAAAAAGACATTCCGACGGTACAATTGAACGTCGGAAAGCCCGACTTGTGGCCAAGGGCTTCAACCAACTAGCGGGTGTCGACTTTTCTGAAACCTTCTCCCCCGTTGTTAAGCCCACTACCATTCGCCTCCTCCTTTCCCTAGCCGCTATGAAGCAGTGGTCGGTTCGTCAATTGGATATCCAGAACGCTTTCCTTCACGGCGACTTGAGCGAAGATGTCTTCATCCAACAACCTTCAGGTTTCGTGAATTCTCTCTTCCCTAACTATATTTGCAAATTGCGCAAGTCCCTCTATGGATTGCGTCAAGCGCCCCGGGCCTGGTTTGAGAAATTAAGTGACGCCCTTATCCTTCTTGGATTCTCAGCCTCCACTGCTGATTCCTCATTGTTCACTTTTAGACAAGGTCATCTGCTTGCCTTCGTTCTCGTCTATGTAGACGATCTCCTCATTATCTCCTCAGATTCATCTCTGTCCACAAAATTCATCCAGGCTTTATCTCAAAAATTCCCAGTTAAAGACCTTGGCGACCTTCACTATTTTTTGGGGATTGAAGTCTCCCGTAACCAAGATGGGTTCCTTTTGTCCCAATCACGTTATATCACAGACTTGTGTGAGCGTACAAATATGCATCAGTCCAAACCAGTAAACACTCCCATGAGTACTGCCCCTTTTGCTCTTGATTCCCCCTCCTTTGATGACGTGCACCTCTATCGCAGCGTTGTCGGCAGCCTTCAATACCTTGCATTCACACGCCCAGACATCTCATACGCAGTCAATCGCGTTTGCCAATTCATGCACTCACCTACCCAACAACATTGGCAAGCCGTCAAACGTATTCTGCGATACTTGAATTGCACAGCTCATCTTCAGTTTCAGATTCTAGCTCATTCCTCCTCGGTCCTTTCTGCGTTCTCCGATGCCGATTGGGCTAGTGATCACCTTGATCGACGCTCCACGGGCGCCTACTGTATTTATCTTGGGCCAAATCTGATATCATGGTGCTCAAAGAAGCATGCCACCGTCTCCCGCTCATCCACCGAAGCTGAATATCGTAGTGTTGCTTATGCAACGTGTGAACTGATTTGGATTCAATCTCTGCTGAAGGATCTCCGCATCTCCTTGTCCAAACCGCCCATACTCTGGTGTGACAACCTTGGAGCAACATACATTGCGGTCAATCCCGTCCTTCACCACAAAATCAAACACCTTGATCTTGATTATCATTTTGTTCGAGAGAGAGTTCATTCCCGAACACTTCAAGTGGCGTTTATCACCTCCAAGGACCAAATTGCCGATCTCCTAACCAAACCCCTTCCATCGGCTAGGTTCCAAGAGATGCGCTCCAAGCTTTGTTTGCAACAACGCTCGGATCGAGGGGGGGCTAGTAGAGCACACGTCAGACAAATGAGGCTTGGTGCCCAAGCATTAGCATGTGACTAGCAATGTGCTGTCACAATTCTAGAATGTACTGTAGTACTCAATAGCTGTCATGTTATCCTCTCTAGAATGCTCCAATGAGCACTATATAATGTAACAGTTACTTCACGATCCAATGCAAGAGGAATACAACCTTTTCTGCCTTTTTCCTTTTCGTTCTAATCTTATTTTGATTCCTTGAAGCTCTCTTCGGTTTTCTTAGTGAATTTGATTATGGATCTCAAACACAAAAGAAGAGAAAGGATTGTTGTGATCGATGACACTTATCCACTTTAATTTCATCCCTTGAATAATCCAAGGATGGTTTTACTATCGAAAGTCTTCAATGGATTTGAAACTTAGAAACAAGCGATGTTGATTGCATTGTCTGCGAAAAATAAAATAGGGATGATGGGAGGAACCCTAGCATTAGCATGACCTAAATTTAATTCACCTCATTTTAGGACACGAGTGAGGTGTAACGGCATGGGAGAGATGTTGTGAGCAAAGAGATAGCTGCGAGTGCTATTGTGCTAATGACTTGTGAGTTTGTGTGCTAGGCTTAAGCAATTGAATTTGTGTCCTCCATGCAAATTGTCTTTCTTGCAAAATATTTATGTATGTACTTGTGGTTCAAGACAATAATTGGCTAAAACTCTTCAAGATCAGAGATTGACCCAAATTTTTAATACGGCAAAAGGATTGTTATAGCATGATTTGCGGGAAAACGTTGATAATGATGAATCTTAGTCCAACTACTACTCCTCAAGTTTATTCCATGCTTATTAATGAGGAGAAGTTTTGGAGAAAAAAAAAATAACAAAGTCAACATTTTGCCTTTGAGGGGATCACAGCCAAGCTTCACAGTCGCATGATCTTGGAATTTGACAGTGATTATGTAACCTTCAATGGAAACCAGGGAGATTATATTGATGAATTGTAAAAGTTCTTTAATTATATTCATGAATTGGATATAACTCTGGGATCTTTACTTTGAGAGAGTAGAGCTTGAGAATTTGAGTATATTGTCGAGGGTGATAAGAATAGGTGATTGAATGTGTCCTCCATTGTTGGACTACATCAATCAAACTATAACCTAAAGCGGAGGTTAAAAAAATATTAAACAACACATGTCACTTTTAGATTGGGTCAAACCACCTTTCTTTTTTTTAAAAAATAATTTATTTTTGGATATGAAATTCTTATCCATGTTTTTATAATATAAGATAGAAAATTTCACTATTAAACAATCTTTTATTTTTGGATATGGTCATATGATAGATAGGAAGATCATTTGGATATTTTTTTATACTATCATACGAATTCTAGAGTATTTATTTTCAAAATTTATATTTAAGCATTTACATGATTATTTTTATCAGATAATAAATAAATAAATTTAAAAAAATTTAATTATTAATATTTTATTTAAGAAAAACTCGTACAAGGTACGAGAATACATACTAGTTTTTTTTAAAGAAGAATGCCTCAATTGATTCTAATGTTGGAGCATCTACCCTCCTGAAATCCTCCCGGTTGTTATTGGCAATAACCTTGAAAGTCTCTCCCCATTCTCCTTCGTGAATTTTCAAGATGGGCCCATGTTTTGGGCTCAACAATTGCCCATAAAAAGCCTCTCAACTATTTTTTAAGGTATGAGGCCTTAAAAACTCTATCTTATGTTAACCCGATGACTTCTAAAGTGCACGTTCATCTTAATACTACTCTCATCCTTGCATGCTTCTCAAGAGGACGCCCATCTTAATACTACTCTCACCCTTGCACGATTAACTTTAGAGTTCCTTGTCCTCACTCGAACCCTGAAAATGAGAGCTCTTGTTGACATGAGTAGTTTTTTAATCCATTATAAAGGATCTCAAATTCGTGGTGTTATAGGGAGTCCCAAACTGTTCGGTCAATTTCTACTACCAACATTGCCAATCGCTTATGCGGCCTCCTCTTCCATGAAGTGAAAGCTTCGTTTCTACCCTTCCCCTTTTATCAACCCTAAATTATGTGCTCGCAAAAAATCCCAAAATCAATCTTTGAAACACTTCACCAATGAAACTTGCACATTGTCAACAAGCTAACCCTAGCTCCCTTGACCCAAAACATTGAAGAAAGAGGAGACAATTAAAGAATCACCATGAATAGCTGTCGGATGTCGCATGCGAAGCCATAAAGTTTTCGGGTGTTCGCTTTTGAAACATGAGCTACTTGTATACTAAATTTAACCTTTTAGAAGGAAAATAAAAAATGAAAATGACTAAACATTGGATATTCATGGTACTAATTATATCGTATTTTGTGGCATATACCCAATTCTTTAAGTTGATTTTTTGTATTATCATGTTAGTTTATTCATCCATCAAAATTTTCTCAATCTCTTAATCTATCAGGCATATCTAGTACACATAATTTAAAAAAAACAACAACCAAGGGCTATAAATTTCAATATTTAACCTTGTATAAGTCTTAACTCTTACAACTTTTATATATTAGAATGCTTTTATTCATTAATTTTGCTTTTTAAAATTATTAACTTAAAACTTTAATTATTAAAATTTTAGAATATTAAAGGAAAATTTCGGTCAGTGCCCCTGAATGTAATGGTATATTTGTTAGAGCTCTTAAGATTAAATTTTTTCAATTGATACTCTTTAGATTCGTCATACACCTCCTTCTTATCGTAGATTCATTATTAGGTGCTTTCCTAACATCTCATGAGTCAAACCACACTGGATATGTACCTATACATTCCCATTTGACCCACATTTGAGTAGCCAAAAGACCCCTTATGAATTGAACAAACAAATCCAAAATGCCAAGGGTGTCAACCGAAAAAAAAACTAATCTTGGATCACTAATCAAAATACATTTAAACTTAGAAGTATTAAGTGGAGTTTCTCAGTATTAAATTAAGAATCATTCACTTATATAATCATACACATTCAATAACAATATTGTGCACATTCACTTATATAATTATTCACACTTAGTTATATCATCATATACACCCATCTAAAATAGAGCATGCACACTCAATTAAAATATCATGCACAAACATTTATATTATCATGCACAATCATCTAAAAAATGCACACTTATCCAGGAAACCATGCACACTCAATGAAAAAGTTGTGGATAGACATTAATAAGATAAATCACAGTCAGTAACAAAATAAAGCACAATCAGTAACAAAATTAGGCACATCCAGTTGTAACATAAAGCACAATCGCTTATATTTCCAATTTTTTCGATTTAAATGATGTTTTAATCTGGATCGTCTATTTTATGAGATTCAACGGTTGTGAGGGGTTTTCTATTCTCTCCCCTAATATTGTTCTATCATGATCCATTCTCGTGATACTAATGTAATATTTCTTAAAGATAATGTTTATTTTAGAAGATAATACATGTTTATCATTGGATATTAAATAAACACATAAATAATTCACTCTACCTTATATTTTTAAAGAAAACATATCCTTTAAGAGATATTGCATTAATATAACAAAATAAATCATTAACACATTAATTATTTATTTATTTCTCTTACCACACTAAATATTAACAACTATAATTAACATATCCCTAAACTAGAGATATTTTCCCTCACATTTTCCGTGTATGGATCATATGAGGACCATTGGATCACTCTAATCTAACGGTTGGAGTTTTAACTTTTATACTTAAAATGGGGGTATTATAGTCATTTTGCATATCTAAATCCATCAGTTCCTTCTTCGTTCATCAAGAGCCTCTCGATCTCGCATATGCCAAGCTCTCCATTCTTGGTCTAACATGAGATTTTCTCGATCGAAATCAAAGAAATTGTCTTCTCAATCAGAATCGAAGCCTTTGTTGGAAGTTTCTCTCTTCGAATTCAAAGACAATTGTTGATGTCATCTAGCTTTACATAGTTTGCATGAGCATTTAGGATTAGATTTTCTCCTTTTCTAGCTTAGGTTTTGGTCTTTTTGTGTTGATTTTCGTATTATTCGTAGTATGGAGGTCTACACAAGTTTGTTTTGCTTTTGTAGGTGTTTTGATGGTGTTTTGGAGTCAAGAGGAGAAGATAACTTGAGCACAAGATCTTAGTGAAGCTTAAAGACCACAACTAACACTAATGAATGGAGATTTGAGGTCCAAGAGCTTTCAAGAGTTGTGGTTGAGCTATTACAAGTCAAAATGCAAGTTAAGGAGTGGAGGAAGGGATTAGAAGCATCATCACGAGTCGTGGAGGCCATCACGAGCCAAAACAAGGGCAAACAAAGCAAAGAAGTTCTCTCATATGGTCCGTCACGGGTCGCGACCCCCGTCACGGGTGGTGACCAGGACGCTGCTCGCCGGGATTTTGGGCCTTCTTACTCCTTTTTGGGCCCGAGTTGGTTTTATTTTTGGGATATCTTTTAGCATAAGTTTTAGGACTTTTGTAAGACTACTTGGAGTTTAAGTTAGATGATAATTATGCATTATTATTATTTTCTAATTTCAAGTAGAGAGAGGAGACAATTTCTAGGGTTTTAGTTTTATGCTCTTTCAAGTTGGGATTTTTGAACTTTGGATCTACTTTTGTTTCTTCAATTGAATCTCTAGTAAGTTTCTCTTTCAATTATTGTTCCTATTTCTACTCCATGTTTAATTCTATTGTTTTGATCATGAATTTAAATATGCTAGGCTAAACTCTATAGTTCTAGGGTTTGGTTGATCCCAACAATGTGAAGCGGATTAGATTCAATACCTTTTGCTTGAATTGAGTTGGAAACTAATATGATTTGATTCTAGGGGCTTAATCAAATAGGTTTAAACTTGTTAAATTCTTGTTTAGCTTGCGCATCGAGAGGTGGTAGTCTAAGTAAGGAAATAAAATAGAGAGAACACATAGAGAGGTGGTTCAATCTATTTGGAAAAACTAGAATTGAACTTGAGATTAGTTTCTCATGTGGTTAATTGTCATAGAAATTATTTCTAGATGTTTGAGTCAAGTTTGATGTATCACGAGAGTGGGGCAAGTTTGGTTTACCGTCTAGATTTCTAAGTTCTTAAAGGGTTTCTATCGGTTTTGTTTCGTCATGAAAGTGGGTTCTTAATTTGATAGAAGTACTTTAAGTTATACTTTGAGAAAAGATATTTTATGACATTAGACAATAACCTTTGTAACAAATTATCCAACTCAGTTTAGGTAAAAGTGAGATTCAAACTCCGTGGATCAAAGTTGTGGGGATTCCTTACCTTGGAACTTTTCTTTCTCATATACTTTTTATTATCATAATTTATTTGTTTTGCTTGCTTTCATAGTTAGAATTACACAATAATCAATTTATTTTGGCTTAGGAATTGGTCTCTAGAATTTACTAAAACAGAAATAATCCCAGTGATTCGATCCCGATCTACTACTACAATAAATCTCGTATTCTTGCGGGTGTGTGGGAAACCGTCACAACAATTGTCATATTCCTGCAACAACTCAACATGAATGTATGAAATTTAATTGTCTCCTGTCATAAATCCCAAATTTCAATTTGTTTTTCCTTGAAAAAAAAGAAGAATATGAAACATGAAAGTGATCTTAGGGTTCAGATATGTCGAGAGAGTTGAATACAATGGCATATCTAATTAAGAGGAATAAAATGTAGCAGACGATGGGGGATCAGTGTGATTACCCTTAGCGTCGACTTCTTTACCGACCACTATTGCGAGCTTGCTATTGTTGTGATCATCATCCACTTCATTTGGATGAATCTAAGCAGTGTATTTTCATTGCGTTGTGTTCTAGAGTTGCAAATCGAGTTTGATTGAGTTATTGGAGTTTGAACACAAGGTGTTCGATGAATTGTCTTCAATTTAGAGTACTTCCTTTTTTCTCTATCTGATTTATGTAGTAGTTTTATTTGATGTGCTAATTGAATCCATGAAGGATATATAGGATGTTTGTTAGATTAGAATGTGAAAATATGTAGTTATTTATTTATTTATTCTCTTTCTAAACTGTAAATGGCGTGTTGTTTGTTTTTTTTGGTTGAAAATATATAGGATGATCTTATTTCTTGTGTTTCAATTGCTTAAGTGACTTTACAAATCAGAGTGGAGTATTTTTTTATCCAATTTCTTGCTGCTATTTTTGTTGTGAAAATCTGATGAGCACAACTATGATGTAAAGAGCTACCTGAGATGATTTGGTGAGTAAAAAGAAGGAAAATGGAAGGAAATTGATAATTTCCTATCTTTGAAATTCAATCTTAAAACTATATATGATTGAATTTCAAGATATTTTCGGTTTTTAGGAGGTTTGATTGATTGATTGAGAATCTGGTTATTCACGAGCATGAACACCATATTATCTTAGTAGCAAAATTCAATCTTGTTTTTGTTATGGTTGTTTTAGACATGCTCTTTGTCGGCTTATACATGCACTTTATAAGATTTGACCTGCATTATAAGTAAGCCTATTAGCTCAATGGAAGAGTGATGTGTTTTTGCACAAAGGTGTAGGTTCGACTCCTGCATAGGCTAATAATATATAATCTTACACAACAACTTTTTTTACAACATTCACTTTCAACATAACTAGCTAGGTACAAAAACAAATTACTATTGACCCATGTGCGACAAACAACTAATCAATCCCTGTTTTTCAAAGAAGGTCTTGATTAAATAGCATATTTAAGGGTGCCTAATAGGCTTACTTATAAGATTTGACCTGCATTATAAGTAAGCCTATTAGGCACTTAGACAAGCACTCTATGCCATTAGGCATGCACTATATATGAGTATAATTGTACATGTACCCTTAAATATGCACTATAGACGAACTATATTTGTTAATGGCAAATCACTAGAATGCAATTGTTGGCTCAGTTCCAAGATTGGAGTTTTACTCATGTCTACCGTGAGTGCAATGCTGTAGCTGACTTCATTGCTGGTTCCTTCCGACGTGTATCTTTCGTTCCACTTGCAGATGACTTGGGTTTTTGTACCCTCATCCGTCAGGATGCGCTAGGGCGGTCACTAGTTTGTTAGTGACCTCTCTAATTCCTTTCCTAATCAAAAAAAAAAATCTAAAATGCAACATAGAAAATTAAGTTTATAGTACAACTCACAATCGATCATATTCACTACTATTTAATGCACACAAACTATATTAGGATTAACCAATTATGTACTAAAGGCTAATTAGTAGTAAGTTAGGCTCAAGAATTTTCATCCAATATTTACCCTTTTATACTGCACTTTAATAAATCGCCCTTATATAATGCATATTTATATATTGTGCATGCACTTTTACCATTATACCTTGCACTGTTTAATATTATGCATGCACTTTTACTCTTATATAATATACATTTCTATATTATACATAATGCACTTTTTACCACTTATAATGCACTTTTTCATATTATGCATGCACTTTTAGTTTTATATAGTGCACTTTTCTGTGTTAACATAATGTAATTTTATTCTTTTTAATGCACTTTTTTATATTATGGATGCACTTTTACTCTTATATAGTGCACTTTTATGTATTATACATAATACACTTTTATCCAATAATGTGATTAAATCATACTTTTGCATATATATAAACGTGCTTTTGTCCAATTAATATATATGCAATCACATAACTCTGACTCGATAAGTACTTAGTATCTTTAGAAGGAGGATTAGGAGTGTTTTTTAATATAAATCAGAGGAAATACAAACGATAATCATGGAGATTGAGCACTCAGATTTGTAGATGCAATTGTGTAAAAAGGAAGAAAGTCGTACATCAAATGACAACTTGGATTAAGAAACATCACCCAGGTACGATTGAAATGCAAAAGGACAACTTTTATAAGCACCCCTTTAGGCATAAATCACAATAATCTACAGTAATGAATGACAATAAATTCCCTGGCATTTTTTCAAACACCTTGTATGCAACTTTAGTCTCTCATCTCTAGTCTTCCAAATCAATCCATTTCTTTCCCTTGCATCATTTTCATGCTTCCTCTTCTTCTCTAACTCTTTCTCCCTCGGGAAAAACACTGAATTCCTTCCCTGAATCACCACATCAGCTTCGGTCAACAAAGAAGACACAATCGCAACAAGTTAGCGATTGAAATCAACCTCGTTTCTTTAGGAGTGCTCGAAAATATATGTTCGATGCTTGTAAATGCTAGGATCTTAACTCTAAGAGCTTGATAAAGTTTGAACAAGAGTATTTCAATCAAATTGAGAAATCGAAGAGCGAGATTTCGATTGCAAAATGTTTCGAACGAGTGAATTTGTGTTCTCAAGTTTAAATTATAACAAGGGTAGGCTTTTTAATATATTTATGATTATGCCACCATCCCACTCTTTCTCTCTTTTTTACACAAAATTTCTATATCAATTTAAGCCCTTCAATAGGTTAATCTGACAGTCCAAATAAATCCTGATTTTTCACTTAATTATTTATATGCACGGGAATCTTACTCCACATTTCCCCTTAAATGTTCTTATTCTTAAAGAAGAATTAAATATTTAATTCATTTTTCGGTCCCATAGGCCAAATTTGAACAAAAAAGTGTTCATGCAAATTTGTATGCTTTTAGCTAATTTATTCGCAATATATTCATATTTCTTATATTGGTATATTCACATATTCTTATATTCAGTCGATGTGGGTTCCACTAATTCATTTGTATGTATTTAATTTCTCCCCTTTTTAGCAACCTTATCCTACATAAATTATTAAATAATATAGTATAAAACAAAAAAGAGAGTAATTATCATATAATCTTTAAGAACATGATACAATGTGAATTTAAAACAACAGGGCCTCATCAATAACACATGGAAAAAATAGTGCCTTAATAATATATTATCGAAAAATGCATTATAGAAAAACCTAATGTATGAATGAAAGAGGAAAAAAAGTCATATTGATGGAGAAAATTGCCACAACCTTTCATTGCCCCTAATTATCATGCCTGTTGAGATGAGCCCTAGACGGGGGCAGTAGGCCCCGTATATGAGCCAAAGTTCGTAATCTAGTGATTCAAACTTGCTCGACCTTTATTGCACGTGCTTCATTCTCAAAGCACACTCCAACTTTTATTTAAAGTCTCTTCGTGCAATGCCTCAATATTAAAGTGTCTTCTAAGACCACAATGACCATTGATCTGTCAAGGGGAAACTAGATCATTTAGTGAAATGTTGAGGGCATTGCCTCCATGGTGTGTATCCATGGTTTTCCTATGATCACATTGTATATGGATTAGATATTCACTACTTGGAACTCTATGTTGACAATATTCTTTGAAGGAACCTTCAAGGCTTATTTTCTTAAGCGAAAAACGAGGAATAGCCACGAAATACACTAGTTGGATGTTAGTTGACAGGTGGTCGTCTAGCTTTTTTCCTAGTAGTTTGAATGTCTCATAATAGATGACATTCAGTACATCGTTGGAATCCATCAGAGAATTGCCAAAGTTGTGATCTTCTATTTCCACTGCTAGCACTAAGGGATCATTATGTACTACTTGGAACAGAATAAACTCCTCCTCCTTAAAGGCAATTGGGCCATACCTATGCGAATGTTTCCTTTTTGGAACCTCATTTCTGTTTCCCGTTTGGTACCCAAGTTGCACCTTTGGTCCCCTAAAAGCAAGAGAATCAATCATATGAACCTCGTGTTCATGTATGTTAGAGATGTCGCAACTTTTTTGTTGGCTCGCTATTCTAGCGTTGGTCTATTCTTGAAGGTCTGCCCTGTAACACCCCTATTTTACAACATTGTGTACTACCGCCAGTAACCTCGGACTTAACGTCCAAAGTCACCCAAGGCTTTTTGAATGATATAGAACAATTAGAATGCAGAATAAAAACATAATACATAATGAGAAAAGGTGCTCCCGAGGGAGACTTGGTTCTTACAAAACATCTTACATTGTTTTCAAACATAAAGTTGTTCGGAATTGAAATGCAAAACCTGTTTGTCCTTGAAACGTAATGAAACTAAAGCAAAATGATAGAAAGGTACATCTTGAAAATCCTTGTTCTTCCTTCGTCTTCACTTCACTTCACGCCTTCTTGGGATTCCTAGATTCTGACATAATTCGCGAGAGGCGAGAGAATGCCAGGCAAACATGCGGAAAAGAAGAATTAGTCTAAGAGACTAAGCAAGCGGGAATGGAGCTTCCCGAGGGTATTTCGGTAATTTTAAATTATTGTTGAAAGAGATAATCGGGTTGTGTTTACGATGAGGCTATACGATAAGGTTTGTTTATGTGGAGCTTTAGTGGTTCAAAAGAGAGTATATCTTAAACGAAGATAACTCGATGAGCGATAGAAGAGCTACTAGATTGTAGACTTCTTTGGAGTATAAAGTATGTTGGGAATGCGAATAATTTATACAAATCAAAAACCTCTCGCGCCCTGAGCGGACCGAGAGCCGGGTCGATCATTTGAGACCGGTCCGGTTTTGGTGTCTTAATTGTGCATTGGGCACTTATCTTCTTTAGTGACAAAAAGACGTTCGATTTCATTTATGATTTTGAATAGGAAGTGGTGGGACACGGATAATCCGAGCCACCCGAGGGAGAACTTCAATTCTCCGGCACTTAGCTAGAGTGCGCACAATCCCTCCTTGCAATCGGAGCGGATGGAGATCATGATCCCGAAAGTCGTATGGACGTACGACTTAGTAAGGTGATATAGAGGCATCGGCTATTCCGCACCCCTCTCTAGTTCGTTCGACGTTGATATCTGAGCGAGATCACAAACAATCAAGATAACAATCACACTAGCATAATAATCCTAACATAGGAATGTAAAGCGTACTATGCTAACAGTAGTCTTTATTTCTAGCAATCGATGTTTCCTAGGTTCAGTTTTTATTTAAGCATACACGTTGTTCCCAACATCGAGAATTTTCACGGAATGAACTATAAAAGGTCACAAGGGGAAATTCCACTTGCCTTAGCTTTGGTGAGTTCTAACAATCGAGCTTTGACGGATAGGGCTGTAAGCGAACCGAGTCGTTCGCGAGAAATTCGGCGTTCGATTCGGTTAAAGCCCGTTCGGGTTCGGTTCGATTTATAACGAACCGAACATGAGCAAGCTCGATAAATAAACGAACCAAGCTTGAACATAGGAGAACTCGGCTCGTTTGTTCATGAACAAGCTCGATTATATGTTTATGAACAAGCTCGATTTTATGTATAAAATACAAATATTATATACCCATTATTTATTAAGAGGCCCATTTTTAAGAAGCCCCATTTATAAAAGGCCCATTTTTTAGAAGTGAAAACCCTAAAATGCTACTAAAATTAACTCTCTTCTAAACCTAAACAACTAGTGCCGCTCGCCCGCTCCTCTAATTTACTTTCTCTGTCAGATCTTCAATTCCGTCTCTCTTTCACCTAGACAACTCGCTCTCTGCCTCTCTCAGATTGCAAGCTCTGAGCCTCCGATTCTCTCCGTATCTTGTCCCGCCGGCCGCCTCTTTGTCTCCGCCGACCGCCTCTCTGACTTCACCAGCCGCCTCCATCAGCAACCGCGAGATCTCCCCTTTTGTTGTTCGATCTCCCCGACGGCCCGACTCTCCCTTTTGTTGCTCGATCTCCCCGATGACCCGACTCTCCATTTCTGCTGCTCAACTTGCGAGATCTAACGCCAACGGCCCGACTCTCCCCTTCGCTGGTGCTCTTGCTTCGTCCTTCGCCAACGGCCCGACTCTCCCATTCTCAGGTAGCCTTCTGGTGTCACTTGATCCGGCCTGCCTCTAAGCACTCAAGCACACCTCCCCGGTTCACATCTGTCAAAATAGATAAGGTTGTACAAAAGTAAAGTGAAATATATACATTCTGGTTAATATACATATGCTACATACATGTATCGATCAACTATCAAAAAATACTCACTTTTATTACTATCTATACGTGATAGGAAAGATTGTAATGTGTGAAGTTTCATTTCCTTGTAATTTTAATATATTGTGATGTTTAGCTGCATACAAGCTTTGGCAAAATTCGTGCATGTTTTTTAGAAGGGATGTTTAGCTGGTATTAGTGTAATATATCAAATAATATATCAAATAGATGTTTATACGCATGTTTGATTTGTTCGCGAATGGAGTTAGCTTGTTTAGTTTGCTCATAAACAAGATAAACGAGCGGACTCGTCGAGCTCATGCTCGTAAACAAGACAAACGAGCGGGCTCGCGAGCTGAGCTCGAGCTCGACGAGCTTTAAACGAACCGAGCTCGAACAAAAATTTGGGCTCGAACCGAGCTCGAGCTCGAGCCCGAACAGACCTTTGATTGATCGAGCCGAGCTCGAGCCTTTGAAAACTCGGCTCGGCTCGGTTCGATTACAGCCCTATTGACGGAACTATGTGGTTCACGACTATGAGCGAGGATTCCGACCTATCGACACGAAATTTACGAACGGCTTATAAAAACAGATTCTTCTTAACTCGGTTTCTCTCTTATAATACTTTTATAAGAGAAGCGGAATTCTAAATTATTATTGTGATAATTTAGAAGGTTATTTAAAATAATAATATTCCTTCATTATTATTTTGGTTTTGTAATATCCTTATTATTCCATAAAACCTTTACTAAAATAATCTCTTATAACTTTATTTCCTATCTCTTTAATATAAGTAAGCAAGTAAGATTTCATAAAATACTATACTTTGCCTAGAAGTATTTTTCTTATAAAACTATAAGTTTTCTTTAAAATATAAGAAATTCACTTTAACCTTTTTATGTACTTGTCTTAATTTAAAATATTACTTCTAAATTCCTTAAAGATCTTGTAGCGATATATCCCTCACCAAGAATATTTTATTAATAATATACCTTTGGTAGACTTTTATTTAATTCAATAATTTACCTAAAACAAATAAGGCTCATAAACTTATAATCTACTTTTCTTGGAAGTTTCCATAATTAGGGATTTCTAATTTTCTTTATAAGGTAACTTCCTAAAATTAACATGTATTAAATTAATCTTATTTTATTTTATTCCTATAGTTCCTTTCACATTATATGACTTATAAAATATCTATGATCATTGTCTTATAAAATAGGGTCATGGCTTATAAAATATAATCATGGCTTATAAATATCCTACTTCATATTTATAGTCAATTATTATAATATTTGTAGGTTATAAAATAATATCTTTTCTATATCTATATGGTTTCTTTCCATACAAGTCAACCTTATGCTATATAATATCATAAACTCATTATAGGATCATGCTTCTTATATTAACCTAGAACTTATGTCTTGCAATAGTTCCTTATACTTAGATATTATTATATTAATATCTTTTTCACATGATGACTTTAATACTATAATTATTAGAAAAAGAGTCACGTGAGAATGGACGCCTAGGTGAGAAATAAGAATAAATCTCGTTCGTTCCTTTCAAAAAATCAACGTCCCTGATTAAACATTCATTTAAAAAATTAAAATATGGCACAAACGAATTTTTCCCGTATTATTCGCGTATTTTTCAATAAAATACGACACAGACGAATTTTTCCCGAATTTTTCGAAAAATACGTTTTTATGAGACGCGCCTAGTTTGTTCATCAGAAATAGCGATTTGTTCATCAGAAATAGCGATTTGTTCATCAGAAATAGCGATTAGTTCATCAATACTAACTAATTGTGCATTGAGTTTTTGATAACATTGTTCATTGATTTCAAACTTTTTTAATTTTTATTTTTATTTTTTAACCTTATTTATGTGTAGGAATACAATATTTATGTAGTTTTTTATGCACATATAATTAGTTTCGATATACCCATATTTGTTCATTGATATACTCGTATTTGTTCATTGATATACCCCTATTTGTTCATTAATATACACATGTTTGTTCATTGGTATACCATTATTTGTTCATTGGTATACTTCTTTTTGTTCATTGGTATACTAGTATTTGCTCATTGATATACCATTATACCCTATTTGTTCATGTATATACACCTATTTGTTCATTGATATAACCTTTTTTGTTCATTGATCTAACCTTGTTTGTTCATTGGAATACACTATTTGTTCATGGATATACCCCTATTTGTTCATTGATATAACTTTTTTTTGTTCATTATTATACCCTTATTTGTGAATTGAAATAAACTTATGTTTATGTGTCAATGACATCAGCTTGTACAAATATGCATATATTAATGAACAAATATGCATAAACTAATGAACAAATTGATGTTACAAATGAATAAATATGCACAAACCGATGAACAAATATGCCAAAACCAATGAACAAATATGTCAAAACCAATGAACAAATCCAAAGTGTTGATGAACAAATCCACATTGTTGATGAACAAATCCACAATACTGATGAACAAATCCACAGTGTTGATGAACAAATCCACATTGTTGATGAACAAATCCACAATATTGATGAACAAATATGCACAAACCGATGAACAAATATGCCAAAACCAATGAACAAATATGAATATAACAATGAACAAATCCACAATGTTGATGAACAAATCCACATTGTTGATGAACAAATTGATGTTACTAATAAACAAATATGCACAAACCGATGAACAAATATGTCAAAACCAATGAACAAATATGAATATAACAATGAACAAATATGCATATATCAATGAACAAATATGCATAAATTAATGAACAAATTGATGTTACAAATGAACAAATATGCACAAAACCGATGAACAAATATGCCAAAACCAATGAACAAATATGTCAAAACCAATGAACAAATCCACAATGTTGATGAACAAATCCACATTGTTGATGAACAAATCGACAATACTGATGAACAAATCCACAATATTGATGAACAAATCTGGGTCGTTTTTTTTTTTCAAAAATACGCGAATAATTCGTCAATAATTCGTCCGTGCCGTTTTTTCCCCTTTTAAGTGAAATGATCAGCGCCTTTGATTTTTCTTGATCCAACGGCTCCTGTTCTTTCTTATTTCGCACCTGGGCGCCCATTCTACTATCATTATTAATAATATTATTCTTTCATAAAAATCATTCTCTAAAGTCAAACTATAGTCCATGATCACAAGTTTTGAAACAAAAATACTTTTATAAGGTTTCTCTACCATTTTATTATTATAATATGTCTTAGATATTCTAACATCACTATCATATATTATAACTAAAATCATATGATAACCTAGTTTACTTTATAGTCACATTTATCATATTATAATTGAAGCTTCCATCTTGTAGTAACTTTTACACTTAGAGGTATGCTAACTTTATATTTTATTAAATAATGAATTAATGTAACTATCATTATTATTAAAAAAATCTTATGTCTAGGCCATTATGATATCTTAATTCAATTTATAACATCCTTCCCATATCTCTTCAATATCTTGTCATGCAAGTCAACTTTTATAACTTAGTAATATAATAACATGTTATATATTAACTTATTGTCACAACTTATATATTTCTAAATAAATCTTATATCTTTTAGAAATCTCTACACCTAGAGGTAGGTCAAACTAATATTTTTATTAATTCAAGAATTTATTTTATGAATCTATTTATCTTGATCAAACTCATAAATATGATCTCTTCTATAGTTTAGGACATGGAATGACTTTTTATCTACTAGGACCTTGTTATTATTTTTATATAAAGATGGTAATATTAACTATAAATGTTGTAGGCTATATTTATTTTATAAAACTATTTATATTATGTAAGGAGCATACTTATTATAACTACAATAAACAATTACCTATTTTTCTATAAAGTTAAGTTACCATGGTAAATCTAATTTGTTTCCATAACTCAACTAACAAGATCTTTTACTTATTATTTTTATTTTCTTAAATTCCTTACTTGATTTCTACTATTACATTTACTAATCATAAAAGGCTAATATTTATAAAGTACATAAATTAATTTAAATAAAATAAAGCTTAGGAGTATACTTTCTTAGTTCTGTATTACATAACAATGGAGAAGAGTGGTGGGGGAAGGCTCGGCGGCAGGGGGCGGCGCAACCAGGCTCGGCGAGGCAAGAGGGCGGCGCGACCAGGGCTCGGCGAGGCAGAGGAGGCGCGCTGGCGGTCCGGCGGGGCTCCAAGGGTGGTCCGGTGGGGGCTCCAAGAGGAAGAAGAGGGAGTTTGTGGGTGTTTTAATGGATGAATTTAACTTGGAATGTGGTTGATTTTTTTTTTTGAAGATCAAGTGAGAAATTGTTAAGAGAGGGAGATAATGAATGAAAGTGTGAGTAAAAATTGTGATTGAGAGGTGAAGGCCCTTTTTATAGGCAAATTGGTGGAAGCTTGCAATCCAAGGCTAAGGGAGTAGACCAATGGAGGAAGGGAGGATGCTCCATGATTGGCCAAAGTTGTGTTTGTTGGTGGTGATGAGAGGATGATGCAAGGAGGTGTGTCTTGCAAGACAAGGGTGGAAGAAGGAGAGCATGCATTGCTCCCATGTCAAATCAAGTTGACTTGTTTGAAGAAGAAGACTAAAAATTGATATAAAATTAAAAGAGTGGGGTGAATGGTAAGAAAATCACATTGGTCTAGCGGAAGAGGGAAGGGGGCGTGTGGGTTGAGTTTGCAAGAGGTCTCGGGTTCAAATCCCGGCTCTTGCATTTTTTTTACAAAGCTTTTAAATTGGATTCTTAGGCCTTTGTGTAATCTATTTTATGAAATAAATTCAATTTCTAAAAGACCTTATTTTTATCTAATGCTCTTTCTATTATTTTACTTCACTTTATTAATCTATGCCCCTCAAGTTATTTTATTGAATTTTTATCTATTTTAATTTTCTTGATAATTTCTTTCAAAAGAAAATAGTAGAAGTTAATTTGATAGTTAGAAATTCTCCTTTTTAATTAGAGAAAATAATTGATAATAAATATTATATTATAAAAAGCTTGAAATATCGCGGATATTACATGCCCCTGGCTAGATCGGCTCGCCGCCTGCACCACCTTCCCCTTCTAGGTCCGCCAGTCATTGGCATTTGACTGTGAGTAAGTGAGCATCTCACCTTGCTTAGTTGTTATTGTGTTGCCATCCGAGCCCTTTTTTGCTTGTTGCGAGGTCGGTGGTCGTCGCAATCACATAGACTTGTTGCGTCGAGGACTTTTCTTTGGAACCATGTGGAAGGTTTAGCGGGTCCATGCGTTGCTTGGGTGTCATGCGTCTTTGGGACATGCTTAGCTCTCGTCCGAACCCCCTCAGGCGAATCATAGAAGCCAGAACTGGTGGTTGTGTTGGGCTTGATTTCGAGCTACTTGGATTGCTCTTCTTCCTCGAATGAGAGTACTCTTGTCCTATTGTCCCACCGAAACGTCCCACCAACATGTTAATTACAAAACTGATCACACGCTCGCCCATGCCTCCTTGTGTTACCTTCATCTTTGCCTTTCTTTGATTCATGGGACAAAAACGTGTTCTTCACAAACGATGCCAAACGTATTATCTTAAATATGTAAGATAAAATAAAAGGATTGGATATTATTAAAAGATATTATATCTGATTAAGTGGTTGGAAAAGATAACGATATCATCAAACTTGGGGGCCAAGGCACCACTCGCATGCCCCTCTCTCACCCACACCCTCTTTCTATTAATTAAGTGGCTGGTATGTTTTCTTATTGAATGGATATGAATTATTAAGTACTCTCTACTTGACTTGGGCATCAAAGGTGGATTAGGAAGACAAATCTCTCTTTTCCATTGATTTATAGGTGTCAACGATCAAGCTCTAGGGTTCAAGAGATCAAAACCCTACCTAGTGGATTTTTGTACTTCGAAAATATATCCTTCATATGAGATATGATGAAATAGGTAATATGTTTATTTTTGAAAAAAAAATAGAGTGAGGAGATTGTGTACTAGTCTAAAGATTGGAAAGATCAAAGGGTTTAAAAAATACAAAAGTATTTACATATACCTTACCTTAAGAAGAATAGTGAGGAATCAAACATATGATCAATCAGACCGAAACCTTATCATGCACCACTAAATCAATCCTTTAAAGTTGAAGTAGGTAATATATGAAAGGGCCGATTGAATTAGGATAAATCGAAGTACGTACTTTAGCGGTTTATTAGTATGTTCTGTCTTAACAAAAGAAGTTACTTTCCTTCCCTTATAATATATATACAATTACTAAAATCGAATCCCTCTATCCTATTTGTCATTAACTATGCAACATAAGCTTTTTAATTTTTCAATTTACTCTTTTACCCTTCATAATTTTTAGTATTTACAATCCTTAAAAATATATAATGTAATAATATTGCTAATGTTATTATTAATTTCACATAACATATTTGTAGGTGATCTTTAATTCCTTACACACTAAATTAGCATATGATATCTCTACTATTTATCTTTATGAACAAAATTATAATATTATATAGTCATACTAGAACATAATCTCTATTTTATCCAAAAAAAGGAACATAATCTCTACGATTCCATCGTATGGACATAAATTCATAAATTCTAATATTATATAAGTTTTTAAGTTTTTACAATAATTAAAAAATAATTGTACATAATACATTAGTACATGATCTTTTATTCTTTAAGAATATGTAATGTGTACACACTATATTAGTACATGAGAAACTTTAATATGGAGTATTATGTAATTATATTAGTACGTGAGTGTAATATCCGCAATATTCCAAGGTTTAAAAACCAAATATAATATAATATTTTTTTTTCTATGTAAAAGAGAATTTTTAATATATTATAATAACTTATTTTAAAAAAAAAAGATTATTAAGTAAATTAAATTAGATAAAATTCAAGAATTTGATTATGAGGGTTATGAATAAATAAAAGCATTAAATAAAAATAATTCATAATTTTGGTTTTAGTAGATAAAAAGAGGTACAACAAGTTAGTACAAATACTTGAAAATTCAATACAAAGAATGCAAGAGTCGGGACTTAAACCCGAGACCTCTTGCAACTCGCTCCACACGCCCCCTCTCTATTCCGCTAGACCAAGTGAACTTTCTAGCCATTTATCCCACTCTTTTAATTTTATATCAATTTTTAGTCTTCTTCTTCAAACAAGTCAACTTGATTTGACATGGGAGCAATGCATGTCCTCCACCCTTCTTCCTCTTGCTTGCAAGACACACCCCATGGCATCACCTTGCATCATCCATCAAGAAACACACTCTTGCTCAATGATAGAACATCTCCTCCTCCTCCATTGGCGCTCCACCATTGGCATGGATTGCCAAGCTCTTCAAATTTGCCTATAAAAGGAGCCTCCCCTTCACCATTTCACTCACACTTCAAACATCTTCTTCTCCTTCTTGCTAAGTGCTCTCTAGTGCCCAAAAATCAGCCTCTCAAGTTTCAATTCTCCATTCAAAATCCCACCAAAAATCCCCTCTTTTTCCCTCTTGGAGACCGTTGGCCACCACGTAGCCTAGCCGGACCACCAACGCGCCTCCCTTGCACCGCCGAGCCACGCCGGAGCCGCCGTCCCGCCCTGGTTGCGCCGCCTCGAAGACCGCCGGCCTCTCTCACCCACACCCTCTTTCTATTAATTAAGTGGCTGGTATGTTTTCTTATTGAATGGATATGAATTATTAAGTACTCTCTACTTGACTTGGGCATCAAAGGTGGATTAGGAAGACAAATCTCTCTTTTCCATTGATTTATAGGTGTCAACGATCAAGCTCTAGGGTTCAAGAGATCAAAACCCTACCTAGTGAATTTTTGTACTTCGAAAATATATCCTTCATATGAGCCCCCCCCCCTCTCCTCTCCATTGTTCTGTAATACAAAACTAAGAAAGTATACTCCTAAGCTTTATTTATTTAAATTAATTTATATACTTTATAAATATTAGCCTTTTATGATTAGTAAATATAATAGTAGAAATCAAATAAGGATTTATGGAATAAAAATATTAGGTATAAAATCATGTTAGTTGAATGAAATAAACAACTTAGAGTTACTATGGTAAATTAACCTCATAAGGAATTATGAACATTTTTATTGTAGTTATTATAAGCACCTTACATAATATAAATAGTTTTATAAAATAAATATAGCCTACAACATTTACAGTTTATATTACTATCTCTATACAAAAATAATAACAAGGTTCTAGTAGATAAAAAGTCATTGCATGTCCTAAACTATAGAAGATATCATGTTTATGAGTTTGATCAAGATAAATAGATTCATAAAATAAATTCTTTACTCAATAAAAATATGAATTTAGCATACCTCTAGGTGTAGAAGTCATTACAAGACATAATCTTTAATTATAATATGATAAATGTGACTATAAAGTAAACTAGGTTATCATATGATTTTAGTTATAATATATGATAGTGATGTTAGAATATCTAAGACATATTATAATAATAAAATGGTAGAGAAACCTTATAAAAGTATTATTGTTTCAAAACTTGTGATCATGGACTATAGTTTGACATTAGATATTGTTTTTTTTATGGAAGAATAATATTATTAATAGTTATATTATTAAAGTCATCATGAGAGAAAAATATTAATTTAATAATCTCTAAGTATAATGAATTATTGCAAGACATAAGTTCTAGGTTAATATAAGAAGTATGATCTTATAATGAGTTTAAGATATTATATAGCATAAGGTTGACTTGTATGGAAAGAAACCATATAGATATAGAAAAGATATTATTTTATAACCTACAAATATTATAATAATGGACTATAAATATGAAGTAGGATATTTATAAGCCATGATCCTATTTTTTATAAGACTATGATCATAGATATTTTATAAGTCCTTTAATGTGAAAAGAACTATAGGAATAAAATAAATAAGATTAATTTAATCTATGTTAATTTTAGGAAGTTACCTTATAGAGAAAATTAGAAATTCCTAATTATGGAAACTTTCAAGAAAAGTAGATTATAAATTTATGAGCCTTATTTGTTTTAGGTGCATTATAGAATTAAATAAAAGTCTACTAAAGGTATATTATTAATAAAATATTCTTGGTGAGGGATATATCGCTACAAGGTCCTTACGGAATTTAAAAGTAATATTTTTAAACTAATACAAGTACATAAAAAGGTTAAAGTAAATTTCTGATAATTTAAAGAAAACTTATAGTTTATAAGAAAAATACTTCTAGGCAAAGTATAGTATTTTATGAAATTTTACTTGCTTACTTATATTAAAGAAATAGAAAATAAAGTTATAAGAGATTATTTTAGTAAAGGTTTTAAAGAATAAAAGGATATTACAATATTTAAAATAATAATAAGGATATTATTATTTTATTCACATCCAACTAAATTATTAATATAATAATTTAAATTTCATCCCTTAAAAAGAATAAAAGAGATATTTACAACTTTAGAAGAATTTGAGTATTCTTAATAAAGTTATCGGAATATCTCGTGTCCTTAGGCCGAACCTCCGTTCCGTGACAAGAACATCGTTTCCGCTCGTTTGCTAATACAAACTCGTACAAGCTAAGGCAAGAGAAATTTCTCCTTGTAGCCTTAATAAATTCGTTTCGTGAAATTTCTCGATGTTGGGAACAACTTGCTTGCTAATAATAAAACGAACCTAGGAATATTGATTGCTAGAATTAATGACCCCATTGTTATTGTAACAGCCCGACTTTCGCCGGGGCGCCACTCGGTGATAGACCCTGTCTGGGACTACTCAGATTAGCTTAACAACAAGTTCGCTAGGATCTTGCAACTCGGGCACGGCGAGAGACAAATAAACATCTAACTTTTTATTTTAAGTAGATGGTGGAAAACATGATAGTACTCTCGAATTCATAAACAGAAGATAACAATCGGATCAATCTGAAATTTCAAACTATCCTAAACCAGTTCTATCCAACTAGTAACAAAACAATTCAACAGATAACTCTCAATACATAATTAACCAGAACCTAACAACATGCACCTAATGACACATCGCCAACATCCGCTCCACCAATCTGTAGAGAATCCATAACAGTTCTTGAAAAGTACCTGAAACTGTAAAAATATTCCCCGAAGGGTCAGCTAATATTCTAATTCAAGCTAGAAAGCGTGTGATGCATACAGAACGTTTGAAAAACCACATAGAACCCTAGCAATAAATTTTCACACAGAAATCAATAATTATCAATTCATATCAATTCAACACTTAACGTTAAATAGTCACATAGACATCCATACATTCAGACACACAATCAGACAGACACGAATACACACACACACATACACACATACAAACCACGTCACATTAAAATACAACAATACTGCAATAGTAAAATTAATACAGATAGAATCAATAATAGTAACAAGGATAACAATAATATTCATAAAGATCTTCCCAACATATATAACCACAAAATATATTACGTTAAACAAAACCCATTAACACAAGACCATTCAACAAAATCCATCGAATAATATAGCAATCAAAACAATCCTCCTCAAATCCAAATGGCACCCTCCGGCCTCTCATCCATGGCGCACGGTCAAGGCGCACCATATACACGTGTCCATTTCCTCTATTCACCCTTCTTTCCCCGGCTAAACCTCTACTAGAGCGTCTGCCAAAACAATTTAGTTTATTTTTAGAAGGGGGTCCCTTCCAGCCGCATGACCATGCTCGGGGGCCACTCCTTCTTCAGCTTATCCCGTGCTCCATGGCCATACCGGTGGAACCCAATGCACGCATATCGAAAAATGTTTAAACATAATTTTTCATAATTCCCCAAAATATATACAAGCACGTAATATGAATTCATCCCAAAATAAGGTTTGCACATTCAGTTCAATCATTTAACACATAATGGTCGTAAGCAAAGCAAGTCGACAAACGATTAACCTTGAACAACAGAAACAAACACGCAGCGAAAGAAAGATAGACTCGAACAAGTCGCAATCACAATAACAAGCACAACCACAATCACAATTCGAGCGCAACCACAATTCGAATGTAATCACAAATTCAAACACAATTGCTTTCACATTCTCAATTACAATTGCAACCACACTCATAGTTACAGTCAGAATTACAATCACAATCAAACTTAAAACCACAAACCGAATCACAATCACAGTTATAACTACAACAACAATTACAAATATAATCACAACTTACAAGCACAAACACAAACACATTTACATTTACAAAGACAATTACAATTACAAGTTTCAAACGCACAATCGCAATCGCAATTACAATACAGTTACAAACACATATTACAATTATGAGTACAACACAATTTTCAAATATAATTACAACCTTCACAAGCATAGAGAGAAAATTTTGCTTTAACGGAATTAATATGCAGAGGGACTAGTTCCCAAAAACCAATTCCACATACATGGCACTCAATCTAACAAGAATTGAATTAAGCCGAGCAAGTCGAAGAACGACTTACCTGAAAGACGGATTCTCGCAGAAAGCAGACTACGTACGCAAATCGTGCATCGTGAACTCCTCAACAACAGTCTTGGATCTCGGTTAGGACTCTTGCCTGGCTTGACTCACCCGTGGTTAAGCAATCCGATCAACAGGATGAGATCCGACACTCAGCGATGCAAGGAGCAAGACGAATCTCGACGACACCCACGGCTCCAATCCAGTAGGTGCAGCTTGTGCCCCTTGTGTGGCCGTCGACGAACCGCAAAATGCCTCAGACGGCTTGATCGACGGTGATCTCGACCCAAAATGCTCAGGACCGGTGACGCGCTAGGGAGGATCGGCCCTTCTCCAAACCGATTCCGCTTAAACGGTGACGGGGCTTGCGGGGCTGAAATGACGACGAGCAAGGCGGAGCGAGGCGAGTTCAGCGGTGAGGGCGGATCTCGGCGCCAGCTGTGAGTGATGACACAAGTCGGCGTCGGTTCGTCTCCTTCTTTCAGTCGGAGGTGTGGGGCGTACAGATGGTGAGTCGAACGACGGCTACCCGAAGTGGTTCGGCGATGGCAAGGAAGAAACCAAAAGGGCAGGCAAGGTTGGGAGACGGGCGAAGCTCTCAGTTTCTCTTCCTCTGGGTGCGACAGTACTGCCACTAGGGTTAGGAAAATAAAAGGAATGGGAAATGAAGGCTAGTTGGGAATGGATATAAGAGGGATCCGAAACAGGGGTTGGGCTCCAATTTGGGCTTCTCTGCCCATTTTCCCACAATACCACAAGGTTTAAAGGGTCTTAGGCCCAAAATGAAGAAAAGAAGTGAGTAGAGTTGGAATGAGAACCAAATATCGGATTTTCAAAGACCCAGGTATTACATATTATCCCCCTTAGAAAAAGTTTCGGTCCGAAACTTAGGGAAAGAATGGAATTAGACAGGAATAAGTTATAACTCGAATACTAGAATTTTTCCAGGTATTCGAGTTAGAATGAAACCTGGAAAAATTTAAACTTAAATGTAAATTGCTACTGAGGCATTTTGCGGCATTTTGCGGTTCATTTAAGCTAAAATATTTAAGCGGAATCGGTTTGGAGAAGGGCCGATCCTCCCTAGCGCGTCACCGGTCCTGAGCGTTTTGGGTCGAGATCACCGCCGATCAAGCCGTTTGAGGCATTTTGCGGTTCGTCGACGTCCACACAAGGGGCACAAGATGCACCTACTGGATTGGAGCCATGGGTGTCGTCGAGATTCGTCTTGCTCCTTGCATCGCTGAGTGTCGGATCTCATCCTGTTGATCGGATTGCTTAACCACGGGTGAGTCAAGCCAGGCAAGAGTCCTAGCCAAGATCCAAGACTGTTGTTGAGGAGTTCACGATGTACGATTTGCGTACGTAGTCTGCTTTCTGCGAGAATCCGTCTTTCAGGTAAGTCGTTCTTCGACTTGCTCGGCTTAATTCAATTCTTGTTAGATTGAGTGCCATGTATGTGGAATTGGTTTTTGCGAACTAGTCCCTCTGCATATTAATTCCGTTAAAGCAAAATTTTCTCTCTATGCTTGTGAAGGTTGTAATTATATTTGAAAATTGTGTTGTACTCATAATTGTAATATGTGTTTGTAACTGTATTGTAATTGCGATTGCGATTGTGTGTTTGAAACTTGTAATTGTAATTGTCTTTGTAAATGTAAATGTGTTTGTGTTTGTGCTTGTAAGTTGTGATTATATTTGTAATTGTTGTTGTAGCTATAACTGTGATTGTGATTCGGTTTGTGGTTTTAAGTTTGATTGTGATTGTAATTCTGACTGTAACTATGAGTGTGGTTGCAATTGTAATTGAGAATGTGAAAGCAATTGTGTTTGAATTTGTGATTACGTTCGAATTGTGGTTGCGCTCGAATTGTGATTGTGGTTGTGCTTGTTATTGTGATTGCGACTTGTTCGAGTCTATCTTTCTTTCGCTGCGTGTTTGTTTCTGTTGTTCAAGGTTAATCGTTTGTCGACTTGCTTTGCTTACGACCATTATGTGTTAAATGATTGAACTGAATGTGCAAACCTTATTTTGGGATGAATTCATATTACGTGCTTGTATATATTTTGGGGAATTATGAAAAATTATGTTTAAACATTTTTCGATATGCGTGCATTGGGTTCCACCGGTATGGCCATGGAGCACGGGATAAGCTGAAGAAGGAGTGGCCCCCGAGCATGGTCATGCGGCTGGAAGGGACCCCCTTCTAAAAATAAACTAAATTGTTTTGGCAGACGCTCTAGTAGAGGTTTAGCCGGGGAAAGAAGGGTGAATAGAGGAAATGGACACGTGTATATGGTGCGCCTTGACCGTGCGCCATGGATGAGAGGCCGGAGGGTGCCATTCGGATTTGAGGAGGATTTTTTTGATTGCTATATTATTCGATGGATTTTGTTGAATGGTCTTGTGTTAATGGGTTTTGTTTAACGTAATATATTTTGTGGTTATATATGTTGGGAAGATCTTTATGAATATTATTGTTATCCTTGTTACTATTATTGATTCTATCTGTATTAATTTTACTATTGCAGTATTGTTGTATTTTAATGTGACGTGGTTTGTATGTGTGTATGTGTGTGTGTATTCGTGTCTGTCTGATTGTGTGTCTGAATGTATGGATGTCTATGTGACTATTTAACGTTAAGTGTTGAATTGATATGAATTGATAATTATTGATTTCTGTGTGAAAATTTATTGCTAGGGTTCTATGTGGTTTTTCAAACGTTCTGTATGCATCTCACGCTTTCTAGCTTGAATTAGAATTGTAGCTGACCCTTCGGGGAATATTTTTTACAGTTTCAGGTACTTTTCAAGAACTGTTATGGATTCTCTACAGATTGGTGGAGCGGATGTTGGCGATGTGTCATTAGGTGCATGTTGTTAGGTTCTGGTTAATTATGTATTGAGAGTTATCTGTTGAATTGTTTTGTTACTAGTTGGATAGAACTGGTTTAGGATAGTTTGAAATTTCAGATTGATCCGATTGTTATCTTCTGTTTATGAATTCGAGAGTACTATCATGTTTTCCACCATCTACTTAAAATAAAAAGTTAGATGTTTATTTGTCTCTCGCCGTGCCCGAGTTGCAAGATCCTAGCGAACTTGTTGTTAAGCTAATCTGAGTAGTCCCAGACAGGGTCTACCACCGAGTGGCGCCCCGGCGAAAGTCGGGCTGTTACAATTATCTTTATTCCGTTATTTAAATATTCGATAGGACTGTTATGCTAGTCTTGTTTGTGACCTTGATTGTTTACGATCTCTTTTCGAGATCGGTTTGGATGAAATAGTAAGGGGTGCGGGCCTAACCCGACACCTCTATATAACCTACTAAAGTCGTATTGCCACCATGCACAAACTATGACTTGTCAATCATGATCCATTTCCGCTCCTAGGCCTCGGAGGGATGTAGGCACTCTAGCTAAGTGTCGGAACTTTTGTTCCTGTCAGTGGTTCGGGCCGGTACATAAGCCCCTCCCACGCTCGTAAAATATGTCAACATAAGTAAAAGTTTTCATCACTATACAAGATAAGTGCCCAATGCACAATTAAAAGACACCAAAACCGGACCGATCTCAAATGATCAATCCGGCTCTCGGTCCGCAAGGGCGCGAGAGGTTTTCAAAAACTTGTATGAATTAATGACGTTCCCAACATACTTCCTACTCTAAAAAGAAGTCTACAATCTCGTAGTTCTTCTCTCGATTAATGAGTTATCTCCTCTCGAGATACACTCTTCTCCGTCCCGATAAGCCCCACACAAAGACCTATACCTTAAAACACATTCTGTTAATATTTCTCAAATATTATAAAATTACCGAAATACCCTTGAGAACTTCCGTTCTCGCTTGCTTAGTCTCCTTAGACTAATTCCCCTATTTCCGCATTTTTGCCTGGTATTTCTCGCCCTTCGCGACAAATGCCAGACTGTAGGTTTGGACACCGAAGTTTTGAAGACGAAGTCTAGAAGGTTCGAGAAGCGTTAGGCGAGAATCGAAGGTCAAGGCAAGACGACGTTGAAGGAAGGAAGGAAGGAATTATCACCGACTCTTCCCTTTTTAAAACCAAGCAAATCATCATCACATGAGTTGTCTTGGGAAAATATAATTGTATTTTTAATTACGTCTTTTAAATGGGCTTTACTTTCCGCTGCTACATTTGTAAAATGACTCTCAATGTAATGAACGAAAGTTCTCATCAATAAATAAAATTCCGCTTTTAGTCAATTTCATCTTGAATTAAAGAACAAAGTCTCTTCGAGAGCAACCTTCTTATTGTATTAATTATGTTAATTTCCGCACTTTATGAGTTCAATATCATTCTAAAAGCCTTGGGTGGCTTTGGACGGTAAAGTCCGAGGCCACTGGTGGTAATACCCAATGTTGTAAAATAGGGGTGTTACAATTATGGTATCAGAGCCGAACGTTTTGTTTTCAAAACCGAAAATTTTTAAAACCGAAAATTTTCAAAACCCGAGAATTTTTAAAAAACCTAAGTTTTTCTTCCGCAAATCAAAACTTCTATTTATAGAAAGTTCCCTTGTTATATCCTCTAGGAAACTTAGAAGTGTCAACTTCCTAAACTTGAACATCTTAGCTAAAAATCTTCCTTTAAATTTAAAACTTTAATATTAAGTATTTATTTCTAGAGCTTCTATTTTTTTTGAAACTCCCTCTTTACCTTCTAAAAAAATTAAGTAACAAAAATATTTCAACTTTCTAAACTTAATCATTTTAGTGAAAACTTTCCTTTAAACTTAACTCTTGTCTTAGGAAAAAATTTTTACAAGTAAATAAACTCTTTTCTAGAAACACGTTCAAAGAAATCCTAGACTTCTTAATAGGACCAAGAAATTGAAAAGTCTTAAATTTAACATTTTATGTCTAAACTTTATATCCGAGAATGCCTTAAAACTTCCTTCCAATATCTTCGTCGCATAGAATCAAAGGATATTCTACGCAAACGCCTTTCTCTCCTCTACAAAAAAAAATGGTACTCAAGAGAAGTCCAACCCGAGGGAAGAAGATAGAAAAGCCGCTTAAGAGCTTGATGAGGCTTTTCTCGATTGCCGCTTTTGCCATATGGAAACCCCAAGAAGTTTAATCATCTACTCCAGTACGCCGAGGACGAGATCACCACTGAGCAGCAAAAGATCAAGCGTTTCCACCGATGGATGAGCGACACCATCAAACCTTGGATGGTAAATCGCACCTACAAGACCTTGGAGGAGTACGTAGATGCAACCTACAAGATGGAAGTGACACTTAAAGGCCCCGAGCACAAAAAGAATGATGGAGGGAAGCCTCATCACTCCAGCCAAAGCGGATTCAAGAGGCCGGCTTCCCCACAAGGATCCCAATTGTCAAAGAAAAGTAAGAACAAGGTCATGTCAGCTGGGCTAAAATCCTTCCAAAGCTCGGGATCCACAAAAGTTCCAATAATTTGCCACAACTGTGCAGAACCCGGACATATCAACAAAAAGTGTACTAAGGATCCTAGGAAGTGCTATAATTGTGGAAGAGACGGACATCTTCGCCAATTCTATAGACGACCTGCCAACCAGTCAGGCCAGACTCGCTCCCACACAGTCTCCCAATACCCTCAGTCTTCCAACAGGACCGCAGGAACTGCTTCAGTACAATCCACAACTCACAACAAGGGGAAAGGACCAATGACATCCCAAAGTCAAGGTCAACGACTCTATGAGATGCACCAAAGGGACAAACCTTGTGCCTCAGATGTTTCGGAGGAATAGATTGATCCTCCTTCCTATCCAAGTTTAATCTTCGTAATCAAATTAGTTTTGCCCTTAAGGCACTTTTGTAATAGTTGAAATGTCGAACCCTGTCGGTAACACTCTTACTCGTAAGGATGTCTCCTTTTTAAATCTATATTATGATTATGGTCATCATATTATATCCTTGCGTATCGAACAAAAGCCTGTGTTCCATTGGTAACTTATATAAGAGAACGTTCGAGCTAAACCCTAATTTAACTTTATGATGTATACATTGTACTACTAAGTTCACCACAAAATGTTACTTTTATACTTAATGAAATTGTAAGTTATAAAATCAAAAGTTTCAATATAGATTCACGGTGGTGAATAAGAATGGACTTTTACCTCCCATCTTGGCCACATGGTTGAGGTAGAACTTCAGGTCTTATTCCTATGAAGATATACACTTTAGGCGATTATGTTGGAAATCGCTCCCCGATACTGATCACATTGGTGGAATGAAACCACTTAGTCCCTCGAATTTAACCTTGCTTACAAAAAACTACATTTTTTTTAATGCTGTAAAATATAATATAAAGGGACGCTCGAACCATTTCTCGATAGTATAATATATATTCGAATACGACATCGTAACGATGGTTACTCCCTCTTGGAAAATAACCATCCCCTATCCCAGTAGTAACTTCTCTAGAAATCGCGACTCAAAATTCTTTTTCCAAGGCATGACCCTTGTATATTCAAACTTAGTTTCCATATCGTCAGTTATCGAATGGTCACCTAAAAAGGGTTCCTCTGCAATGACAAAATTCCAGAAATATAGAATAGATTAGTCATGGACTTACTCGCTTCCTAGAAGCACCTAAGTGTTCATTTCAATAAGGAAGCTTACTCTATAAGCAATCAAACCTTTATGTTCGGGAAGGTCAAACCAAAACTTCCGTAGGTCTGACCAAGATTTTTGTTAAAACCGCTGGACCCCGCCTACTTCGCTAGCCAGATCGATCGGATTTCCAATCCTATTCCTTGATTCCAATTAAGCAGCATAAGCTCAAATGTGGGAATCTTCTTAAGGACTTCTAACTTAACGACTCCTTAAGATAAAGGTACAATAATAATCTTTCTACTTGTACAGTCATCTTAACTAAAGAACGAAATGTTCTTTAAGGGGGTACTAGACCTTTTCTTGTTTGCTCACGGATGTGAGCGTTAGGAGCTTTCCGTGGTAACCTTGTACCGCCCTAAGTCTTTCCTAGTTTCGGGGACGAAACTAATTTTTAAGGGGGTACTATTGTAATATCCGCAATATTCCAAGGTTTAAAAACCAAATATAATATAATATTTATTTTTTTCTATGTAAAAGAGAATTTTTAATATATTATAATAACTCTTTTTTTTTAAAAAGATTATTAAGTAAATTAAATTAAATAAAATTCAAGAATTTGATTATGAGGGTTATGAATAAATAAAAGCATTAAATAAAAATAATTCATAATTTTGGTTTTAGTAGATAAAAAGAGGTACAACAAGTTAGTAAAAATACTTGAAAATTCAATAAAAAGAATGCAAGAGTCGGGACTTGAACCCGAGACCTCTTGCAACTCGCTCCACACGCCCCCTCTCTATTCCGCTAGACCAAGTGAACTTTCTAGCCATTTACCCCACTCTTTTAATTTTATATCAATTTTTAGTCTTCTTCTTCAAACAAGTCAACTTGATTTGACATGGGAGCAATGCATGTCCTCCACCCTTCTTCCTCTTGCTTGCAAGACACACCCCATGGCATCACCTTGCATCATCCATCAAGAAACACACTCTTGCCCAATGATAGAACATCTCCTCCTCCTCCATTGGCCCTCCACCATTGGCATGGATTGCCAAGCTCTTCAAATTTGCCAATAAAAGGAGCCTCCCCTTCACCATTTCACTCACACTTCAAACATCTTCTTCTCCTTCTTGCTAAGTGCTCTCTAGTGCCCAAAAATCAGCCTCTCAAGTTTCAATTTTCCATTCAAAATTCCACCAAAAATCCCCTCTTTTTCCCTCTTGGAGACCGCCGGCCACCACCTAGCCTAGCCGGACCACCAGCGCGCCGCCCCTGCACCGCCGGGCCACGCCGGAGCCGCCATCCCGCCCTGGTTACGCCGCCTCGAAGACCGCCGACCCCCCCCCCCCCCCCGCCTCTCCTCTCCATTGTTCTGTAATACAGAACTAAGAAAGTATACTCCTAAGCTTTATTTATTTAAATTAATTTATATACTTTATAAATATTAGCCTTTTATGATTAGTAAATATAATAGTAGAAATCAAATAAGGATTTATGGAATAAAAATATTAGGTATAAAATCATGTTAGTTGAATGAAATAAACAACTTAGAGTTACTATGGTAAATTAACCTCATAAGGAATTATGAACATTTTTATTGTAGTTATTATAAGCACCTTACATAATATAAATAGTTTTATAAAATAAATATAGCCTACAACATTTATAGTTTATATTACTATCTCTATACAAAAATAATAACAAGGTTCTAGTAGATAAAAAGTCATTGCATGTCCTAAACTATAGAAGATATCATGTTTATGAGTTTGATCAAGATAAATAGATTCATAAAATAAATTCTTTACTCAATAAAAATATGAATTTAGCATACCTCTAGGTGTAGAAGTCATTACAAGACATAATCTTTAATTATAATATGATAAATGTGACTATAAAGTAAACTAGGTTATCATATGATTTTAGTTATAATATATGATAGTGATGTTAGAATATCTAAGACATATTATAATAATAAAATGGTAGAGAAACCTTATAAAAGTATTATTGTTTCAAAACTTGTGATCATGGACTATAGTTTGACATTAGATATTGTTTTTTTTATGGAAGAATAATATTATTAATAGTTATATTATTAAAGTCATCATGTGAGAAAAATATTAATTTAATAATCTCTAAGTATAAAGAATTATTGCAAGACATAAGTTCTAGGTTAATATAAGAAGTATGATCTTATAATGAGTTTAAGATATTATATAGCATAAGGTTGACTTGTATGGAAAGAAACCATATAGATATAGAAAAGATATTATTTTATAACCTACAAATATTATAATAATGGACTATAAATATGAACTAGGATGTTTATAAGCCATGATCCTATTTTTTTATAAGACTATGATCATAGCTATTTTATAAGTCCTTTAATGTGAAAAGAACTATAGGAATAAAATAAATAAGATTAATTTAATCTATGTTAATTTTAGGAAGTTACCTTATAGAGAAAATTAGAAATTCCTAATTATGGAAACTTTCAAGAAAAGTAGATTATAAGTTTACGAGCCTTATTTGTTTTAGGTGAATTATAGAATTAAATAAAAGTCTACTAAAGGTATATTATTAATAAAATATTCTTGGTGAGGGATATATCGCTACAAGGTCCTTACGGAATTTAAAAGTAATATTTTAAACTAATACAAGTACATAAAAAGGTTAAAGTAAATTTCTGATAATTTAAAGAAAACTTATAGTTTATAAGAAAAATACTTCTAGGCAAAGTATAGTATTTTATGAAATTTTACTTGCTTACTTATATTAAAGAAATAGAAAATAAAGTTATAAGAGATTATTTTAGTAAAGGTTTTAAAGAATAAAAGGATATTACAATATTTAAAATAATAATAAGGATATTATTATTTTATTCACGTCCAACTAAATTATTAATATAATAATTTAAATTTCATCCCTTAAAAAGAATAAAAGAGATATTTACAACTTTAGAAGAATTTGAGTATTCTTAATAAAGTTATCGAAATATCTCGTGTCCTTAGGTCGAACCTCCGTTCCGTGACAAGAACATCGTTTCCGCTCGTTTGCTAATACAAACTCGTACAAGCTAAGGCAAGTGGAATTTCTCCTTGTAGCCTTAATAAATTCGTTTCGTGAAATTTCTCGATGTTGGGAACAACTTGCTTGCTATTAATAAAACGAACCTAGGAATATTGATTGCTAGAATTAACGACTCCATTTTTATAGTTATTCCGTTATTTAAATATTCGATAGGACTATTATACTATTCTTGTTTGTGACCTTGATTGTTTACGATCTCTTTTCGAGATCGGTTTGGATGAAATAGTAAGGGGTGCGGGCCTAACCCGACACCTCTATATAACCTACTAAAGTCGTATTGCCACCATGCACAAACTACGACTTGTCGATCATGATCCATTTCCGCTCCTATGCCTCGGAGGGATGTAGGCACTCTAGCTAAGTGCCGGAACTTTTGTTCCTGTCAGTGGTTCGGGCCGGTACATAAGCCCCTCCCACGCTCGTAAAATATGTCAACATAAGTAAAAGTTTTCATCACTATACAAGATAAGTGTCCAATGCACAATTAAAAGACACCAAAATCGGACGATCTCAAATGATCAATCCGGCTCTCGGTCCGCAAGGGCGCGAGAGGTTTTCAAAAACTTGTATGAATTAATGACGTTCCCAACATACTTCCTACTCTAAAAAGAAGTCTACAATCTCGTAGTTTTTCTCTCGATTAATGAGTTATCTCCTCTCGAGATACACTCTTCTCCGTCCCGATAAGCCCCACACAAAGACCTATACCTTAAAACACATTCTGTTAATATTTCTCGAATATTATAAAATTACCGAAATACCCTTGAGAAGTTCCGTTCTCGCTTGCTTAGTCTCCTTAGACTAATTTCCCTACTTCCGCATTTTTGCCTGGTATTTCTCGCCCTTCGCGACAAATGCCAAACTGTAGGTTTGGACACCGAAGTTTTGAAGACGAAGTCTAGAAGGTTCGAGAAGCGTTAGTCGAGAATCGAAGGTCAAGGCAAGACGACGTTGAAGGAAGGAAGGAAGGAATTCTCACCGACTCTTCCCTTTTTAAAACCAAGCAAATCATCATCGCATGAGTTGTCTTGGGAAAATATAATTGTATTTTTAATTACGTCTTTTAAATGGGCTTTACTTTCCGCTGCTACATTTGTAAAACGATTCTCAATGTAATGAACGAAAGTTCTCATCAATAAATAAAATTCCGCTTTTAGTCAATTTCATCTTCAATTAAAGAATAAAGTCTCGTGATTTAGCTGTTGCGAGCTTCTCGCTTTCCGCTTTCGAGAGCAACCTTCTTATTGTATTAATTATGTTAATTTCCGCATTTTATGAGTTCAATATCATTCTAAAAGTCTTGGGTGGCTTTGGACGGTAAAGTCCGAGGCCACTGGCGGTAATACCCAATGTTGTAAAATAGGGGTGTTACAGTGAGATATATGTACCATAATTTTTTCTATGGTAAATATAAAACTATGAATATGTGAAATCTCTATGATTTTATATATGGACATAAATTTTAATAGGGATTTGTTATTCGTCGCCCCTTATGTGTGAGGTGTCACTTTTATAATATTAAAATATATGTATAATATCGATTTATAATGAAATCAGTGGTGGTACATCTCATATTTTTTTAAATATGAAGTGTACCACCACTTAATTAATTTTTAACAATTATTAATTTAATATATTGTTCGTACATTAAAAAAAAAAATCTCAAGTCATAGTAGTACATGGCACGACCAGGTCTTGCTAGTTTATATAATTGGTATATTCTTTCTGAAATTTATATTTTATTGTGTGATTTTCTTATATCATATATTCATATTAATTTGCGTGCATGTGAAGCAAGAATAATTTGCATGATTGGGCAGGAGAAATATGTTAGTATAATATATTCACCCATTCGTCTCTTGCAATGTCAAATTATTATACGGTTTTATGAATTTCTAAGTAAGGGCCGTGTATTTTTTTGTCAGAGATAATCCTGTATATGCGATACAATGTGAAATTAACTATAAAAATTATAGATCATTGCGGGAAATTAGGTATAATAATTATAGTATTTAAGTATTCTAAAACAAGAAATAGTTTAATATAACAGTTTTTCTACAAACCAATGGATACTATGATAAAGGCCCAATATACAGTATTAAACAATGTTTTATGGCTGTCCAATCAAGACTCTAAAGCATGATCAATGTTCCTTCTTCAGTGGACTTCGACCTTGATATATCATGGACCAAGGACCATTAATAATCACATGCGCCAAAGCGCCGGGACGAATGAAGGGTGCCCAACTCAGAATTGTAGGGCGCCCTGGAAATTAAAGCAGAAAAACGACCACTTTTATTAATTTATGTCTGGTTGTAACTTTTTTCAACCAGCCCCTTATACTATGAAAGTTTCAAATAAACACCTAAACTTAGCTAAATTTGTTCAATTAAACACTTTAGGCTGATGTGGCGTTGCACGTATAAATCTATTGACATTTTAGCGAGTGAATCGTTCACTGAGATGGATTTTTTGTTTAAATTTCCTTTTTTTCTTCTTTATTTGTTAATAATTTAAATTTCTCTTTTTTGCTTAGATTTGTTTAAATGTCCTTTTTTAGCTAAATTTCCCTTTTTTTTCTTGTTAAAATTTATTAGCGATTGAATCAATCGACAATTTAGCTAAAAATTTTCTTTTTTCTCATTTTTTTTAATATCCAGATCTGGATTTCTCCACCGACGTATCTTCTCTGCACGACGAAAGGACGGACTGGAAAGGCCTCAAGCCAGCACTGCCACCATCGTCGTAGAAGAGCTCGTATCCGTTCCTTTCACTTCCTTCGCCACTCACGGTGCCGGAAACACCGTCCTGTGGCCCCCTCAACACGATGACAGGATTAAAGGGAGATCCGGCACATATCCAACAACAACCAAAAATCTAGATCAAAACCGAAATCAAACACAAGCCACCAAATCCAGATCGATTTCCCCCAACAACAACCAAAAATCAAGAGTAATATCCTCTCTCAATTGCTTGACAATGGCGGTTCTATTGTTCCTCAAGCTTCAATCGAGAGTAATTTAGGCCTAATATCCTCTCCGAGTCCGTCGTTCCGGCTTGACTCTCTCTGGTTTTGGATCCGATTCCTTTTGCCAACGGTGAAGAATTCGATCTTTCTCCGAGTCTATCGTTCCGTCCTCACTCTCTAGTTGTGGATCTGACTCTTTTTTCCCTAAATTGCTTTGGCGTTCCGGCGGTGAAGAATTCTGGCAGGGAAGAATTCTGTCGTTCCGTCCTCACTCTCCGAGCTTGTGGTTCCGGCGGTGAAGAATGTTTTTGCTTTGGATCTGATTCATCCCATAAAATGAGAGAGGACCGAAAATGTTTTTGCTTTGGTTCTATTTGTAGACTTCGATGAGGCAGACAAGATATGCCGGCGGTGAAGTGTTTCGAACTCCCGAGTCCATTGTTCTAGAGAGGCAGAGAAGATATGCCGGCGGTGAATAATTTGAATTTCTGGTTCTGAGTCCTCCATTCCGTTCAGATTCTCTCCGAGTCCGTCGTTCCTTCCTGATATGCCGGCAATGAAGAATCCCAATTTCAGATATGAAGAATCAGACGAAGAAGACCCAAAAAGAAGAAAAAAATAATTATATTTTAATTAATTTTAATAAAAATAATAAAAATATCTAGTTAGGGCTTATGGGGCAAAAATTGGCTTATTTGGTGCTTATGTGTAATAAAAAAGGATTATGTGGCGCTTAGATGGCGGCCACATAGGCGCGCGTCAATTTCACGAAAATAAGGTGTGTCAAGTTGAACAAAATTTGTCAAGTTGAGGTGTTTATTTGAACATTTCAAAGTATAGGGGGCTGATTGAAAAAAACGTACAAGTTCAAGTGTCTATCGTTGTATTCTGCCATTAATAATCACATGCGCTAAAGCGCCGGGACGAATGAAGGGTGCCCAACTCAGAATTGTAGGGCGCCCTGGAAATTAAAGCAGAAAAACTACCGCTTTTATTATTAGCGGTTCTGAGAACCGCTACCTTTTTTTAATTTATGTCTAGTCAAAGGTGCAGATTCCCTCGCGTGGGAACCTGCACCAGTACCGGTAGCAGAAACTGCTACCGGTACTGCGTAATCTACAAAAAATAGATTACGCGTTGACCAAGATGGTCTCGTGAATCGGCGCGCCTCATTTACTCCGCCTACCCACCCTCATATATCCGCTCAAACTCCATCTCCATTCTTCCAACCAAAAAAAACTCCATCTCCATTCATTCGGCTTCTCCATTCTCCATCTTCTTCAACCTCAATCCTCCATTTATCCATTTTTCCATTCAACCCTCACCAACAATGGATTTCATCGTAAGAATTTTAAATATTTTTTATTCTTATATTTTTGTAATTTAATTTTAATTGCTTAGTAGTTATATTTTGGTTTGTTAATTTTTGTAAAGAATCGCATTCGTGGAATATCAAAGACGCAACTCGGCCTACTTCTAGTTCGTGTAGAGGGCGGGATGAACCTCAATCAATTAATTTGAATGAGAGATTGGCAACAAGGGACAATGTAGGTGGCCCAAGCGCTAGTGAGGCGATTGTAACCACGACTCTAGAAGCAATAACGGTCCAAGCCCCATACACCCCGCATGTTAACCCCATACAAGGTGTAGGTACGTAATTTATTTTTTTGCGTAATTTAGGTTTCAATTATTAGTTTTAATTATCGTAGCTGTAAATTTTAGATTTATTTTAGAATATTAGTTGTAATTGTTTAGAATATTGTAGAATATTTGTAATTTTTTTTGAATTTTGTAGAATATTAGTTGTAATTTTTTAGAATTTTTGGCATATTAGTTTTAATATTATAGAAATATTTACATAATTATTTAGAATTATTTCAGTTATTTTATATCATAATATTAGAATATCATTAGTTTTAATTATGTTGTGATATTTAAGGTTATTTTTTAGAATTATTTAGAATATTAATTGTAATTTTTTAGAATATTTTAGAATATTATTTTTAATTTTTAAGAATTTTTTAGAATATTAGTTTTAATATTTTAGAAATATTTACATAATTATTTTGATTATTTAATATCATAATATTAGAATATTATTATTTTTAATTATGTTGTGATATTTAAGGTCTTTTTATATAACTGTTTAGAATATTATTTTTAATTTTTTAGAATATTATTTTTAATATTTTAGAATTATTTACATAATTTTATCGAAATATTTACATAAGTATTTATAATTATTTCGATTATTTTATATCATAATATCATAATATTGTTAGTTTTAAGGTTTAATTATTAGAATATTTTGTTATCGTAATATTAGAATATAATTATTTTAATTTGTTAGAATTATTTCGCATAATATATCTTATTAGTACATGTTGTGTTAATAATTAATGTTAGTACGTAGTGTAATATAAATCTAAATTAAGTGCAGATTTTCGACGACATTTCATCTATAACAAATTATCTGTCTAGAGGTGGTACTGATTTTGATATTACCCCCGACCTTTTTGCGGATACTACTCCGCTCACTAGGAGAGGCTCAACCTATGAGGCAGGTCCGTCCACACATGAGGGTTACCAATTTTCCTCACAATACCTGGAGTCCCAATACTTGTACTCATAATACCCGGCCTCCCAGTACCTGGACTCTCAGTACATGTCCTCTCAATACCCGTCATCCTCCCAGTATCCGTCGACCTCCCATTACCCATCGGGCTCCCAATACCCCAACGCCTAGTACCCATCTGAGCCGCCCATGCCGCTACGCTCTACACGGCCCTAGAGGCTTATCATATGCCGCCTCCAGACCCCCTATACAAAACATGAACCAAGAAAATCCTGACTCGAAGAAGTTGACGTGAATAACCCAGGTTACGTTCTCCCCGTGCATCCTGAGGGTGGGTATGGTGGTGGCCCTGTCGACAGCTCTTTACTTACTCACTATCCCACCCATAAGGCACATTATAATTGGGACCAACAACAAGTAGGATGACATATAACTTTTTAAATTTTGATGAAATATTTATAATTGTTACCATCGTTCAAAACTTATATATTTTTGCAATGTGATCAGTGGGCGCAGCCGTTGAAACTCCAACATCGGGATGGAGCACTTAGGTTCTTAGCCAAGTTGTCCAAGGAGAAACCAGATGCAGGATGGCTAGGCCTTGTGAATCAAAGTCGCTTGGCCCATTTAAAGGATTGGAGATTCAAAGACCACGATGAGGCGTTGGTCACTTCATTTGTAGAGAGATGGCATCCAAAAACTAATAGTTTCCATTTTTTGGATGTCATGAAGATAATGAACCTTCCAATGGGTGGTATAAAGGTGCAATCGGGTCAGAGCGGTCATGACGATAACATCATACATCAGCTATTGGCTTTGATGCTAGGCGTCAATGTAGTAGATGTAAACAGGCAAATTTCCAATGGTGGCATCAACATCGTTGCGCTCAGGCGGCGTATAACTGAATTGGTCAATACTGAGGGAGTTGATCGTTGCTTGGGTCAAGCCTAATTTTGGACAAGTCTGATTATGCGGTGCAATACAAATTAACGCACCTTCTTGTAGACCACGGAGTGACCTCTTCATACGCAGGGGGTAGGGCTGAGAAAAATTTGTCGATCCGTTGATCCGATCCGAAATATGTAGATCCGTTTTTATCCGTAACCAAAATTATCCGTTGTAAATTTATCCGTATCCGTTCCGGCTGATTTTGCCGGATACTCAAATCGGATACGGATCGAGGTTTTAGGTAAATGGATATATCCGAAATATCCGATAATATAAATAATATATTTTTAGATAGAGAATATAGTGTTTATATAGTATTGTATGCTCATTAATCTCTTATTCTGATGTGAGCCCAATTTACTTATTGGACTTGTAAAAATATTTAACCAGCCCTTTAAAAATTTGAAGAATACCCATATTTCCAGCCCATTCTCTATTCTGATTTCTAAGCCTCTGATCTTACAAAGAAACCTTAGTGCTAATTTGCTCACTCTAAACTGCCGCTCGCCTCTCTCATTTTGTTCATTCCAGATCTGTCGTTCGCTCTGGTTCTATTCTTCTCAATTCTCGGTTCTCACTCTCACTTCTCTAACCCTAAACTCCTCTCACTCGCTTATTCTCTGGCACTCAGATGGAAGACTCGTAGAGTTTGGCGCTTGGCTAATCTTTGTGTTGTTAGTCTTGATCTCTTAGTCTCGATCTTCGATTTTTTGAATTTTTTTTAGTTTCTTATAATGGCCCCTTGTTAATTGTTATGTTGTTCAGGCTTTAGATCCAGTCGAAGCTCCATCTTCTATCAACCGGACCACCATGCTCAGTCGCTCATGGTTAGTTTCACTGGTCTTCTTTTTGAGATTTTTTTATAGCATTTGGTTAGATGAGTTTTGTTTATGGCTTTTCTGTTCATGAGTTTGGCTTCTCACTGTCAAACCATGCAAAAGCCTAAAAGGTGAGTTCGACTGTTCATGAATCCGAACTCATGTAATGGCTCATTAACTTTATTCATGAAGTCGAACTCATGTAATGGTTATGGCTTTTCTGTTCTAATGAACCTTTCACATGTCAAACCATCTCATGGTTAGCTTTTGTTTTGAGTCTGTTTTCAGCTTTATAATTTTTGTGTTTTCAACCTTGCGGGTAATTCATTGAACTGAATGGTGTTCGAGCCTTTTTTATGGATTTTTTATTGCTTTTGTTTAAAACTAATTCATTAAACTGAAACTGATTCATTGAACTAAACCTGAAACTAATTCATTTTTTTTGCATCCTCTTTGCTTCTTACAAGAGCAAGGTAACTCAATTATGGCATCTCATGCCTCACCTAATGCTGAAATGCATAACAACGAGCTTCCTACTCAAGAAAGCCAAATGATCAAACCGAACAACAAAGCTGCAAAGCCCCTACGGGTAAGAGAAAAAAATATTCTGAAAGTTGGGAGCACTTTATTGAACTTCCTGATTCAAACTATGCACAATGCAACTAATGTGGTGCACTAATTGGTTGTAAACCTAAAAATGGAACTACTCCATTGAAAAATCACACCAATAGATGCAAAATGTTGCCTTCAAACATGGATAAGAAACAAAAGTTGCTTGATATGAGTACAAAAACTATTATTCGTGCTGATGGTGTGATTGAAACTATTTCTATTCCATCTGTTTGGCAATTTGATCAAGAAGTCTGTAGAAATGCTATTGCTCGTATGGTTATTTTGGATGAGCTTCCTTTTGCTATTGTTGAACATGAGGGCTTTAAGTTCTTTTGTAAGTGTATGAATCCTGAATTTAAAGTTCCTTCTCGCTTCACTGTTGCTAGAGATTGCTATAAGCTTTATAGTGAGGAAAAGAAAAAGTTGAAAGATTACTTTCAAAATTTATCAAGTCGAGTGAGTCTTACTACAGATGCATGGACTTCTAGACAAAACTTAAGCTATATGTGCCTCACTGTTCATTTTATTTATGATGAGTTCTCTTTGCACAAAAGGATCATAAACTTTTGTCCTCTTACTGGTCATTCTGATCTATTAATTGGTAGAGCTATTGAAAAGTGTTTAGTTGATTGGGGATAAAATATGTTATGACTGTAACAGTTGACAATTGTGTTTCAAATGATTTGGCAATTGCTCATTTGAAAAAGAGATTTAATCATTGGGAATCTTGCATCCTACAGGGGAGGTATTTGCATATGAGATGTCATTGTCATATTTTAAATCTGGTTGTGAAAGATAGATTAAGGGAAATTAAGCCTTCAATTTTGAGAGTTCGTGGTCTTGTAAGGTATGTGAGGTCCTCTCCAGCACGACTAGAAAAGTTAAAATTATGTGTCAAAGAGGAGAACTTGGAAAGTAAAAGTCCTGTTTGTTTGGATGTAGAAACAAGATGGAATTCAACCTATTTGATGCTTCAATCTGCCCTTAAGTTTAAGAAAGCATTTGATAATTTGATCATAAAAGATTCTGTTTGTGTGAAGGAGAATAAGAAATTTGGTGTTCCTGATGATGATGATTGGAAAGAAGTTGCTAGTTTTGTGTCAATATTGAAAGTCTTTTATGATGCTACCTTGTCCTTGTCTTGTTCTCGGTATGTCACTTGTAATCTTGCTGCTGAAGATGTGTTTGGAGTTGGTAAAATGATTAAAACTCATTGCCATGAGCAAGCTGAGCATAGGTCTATGACGCTGAGAATGAAGGCAAAATATGATAAATATTGGGGAGATGTCATGAATATTAATCTTCTAATGTTTATTGCTGTCTTTCTTGACCCGAGGCGTAAGTTGAGATATGTTGAATTTCTAGTTCGGAAGTTGTTTGATGAGCCAAAGTTCAGGACCTTATCTTTGCTTATAAAACTTCTTGTTGATGAGTTATTTGAGTCTTATTCTGCTTCTATGCCTAGTGTGAGCAAACAATCAGAAAGTTCTACTCAATCTTCTTCTACCACTAGTTTGAATAAGTCTGATCAAGGGGGAAATGTTCTAAGTTTTGCTTATTTGTTGAGTGATGAGTTTCAAATGGAGATGGGTTCTGATTGCAATAATAATAAGTCTGAGTTGGATAAGTATTTGGAGGATGCTTGTGAAACTTCAACTACAACATCCCTTCAAGTTTTACAATGGTGGAAAGACAATCAAAAGAGGTATCCAATTTTGTCTAAATTGGCTCGAGATGTGTTAGCAATACCTGTTTCAACTGTTGCTTCTGAATAAGCATTTAGTAATGGTGGGCATGTTCTTGATTCATTTCGTACTTCTTTGTCTCCATCTATGGTGGAATCGCTTATTTGTGCACAAGATTGGCAACACACCTCTAACATTCCTATTATTATAGAGAAGAGCTTGGTTGGTATGGAGCGTATAAAAGAAGGTAATGCCTTATTTATTTATCTAAATTATAAGAAATTTTATTTAATTTGTGCCCTAACTAATCTTTATTTTTCATCTCTTTCTTGTATTTAAATTTGTAGATTTGAAGGGATTGCTTTTGGAGCACCCAAACATGATTATTGATGAATCTGATGTGAATCTGGAAGATCTCTCTACCATTTCCCTGGATGATTCTCCTGAATAGTGAAGATATATGGTTGTTAATTATGCAGGGCTGCATGCTGTTAACTTATGTAGGTTATTAACTTATTATGTATTGTATACAGTGTTCTTGTTCTGAAAAACGCTAGGCGGGGGCTAGGCGGTGGGTTGGGGCCTAGCGCCTAGACGGCTAGGCAGGGGCCTAGGCGGAATCTAGGTGGATTGGTATGATTATTTTTATATAAGATTATTATTTGTGATTGGTAAGAATATATAAATAAAAATCATCCTATTATAATGTCTCTGTATAAATTCAACCCTAGAGCCTTCTTAGAGTCCGCCCAAGCTACCAAAAAGGCCGCCTAACCTGCCTAGGCGCCCGCCCAGCCCGTCTAACCCGCCCAACCCGCCTAGCTCGCACAACTTGCCTAGCCCGTCCAGCTCGCCTAGGCGCCCGCCCAGCCCGCCTAGGCACCCGCCCAGCCGCCCAGCCCACCGCCAAGGGCAAAATCGGGACGGTGGACCACCGCCCAGCGCCTAGGCGGCCGCCCAAACCGTTTTTTTAGAACAGTTGTATATAGAAGGTTGTTAAGAACTTTTTTTTTCTACTTTTTGCTAGATGAACTTGCAGGCTGTTAACTTTTGCTAGAAGCCTAGCAGGCTGTTAAGTAGGACAATATTAAGAACTTGTTGTTTTTGTAAGTTTACCACTTTTTGTTAGAACTTGCAGGTTGTTAACCTTTGCTAAAAGGTTGTTAAGGACTTTTATTTTAGCAGGTTTAATATGAACTTTGTGTGGACTTAAGTATATGTAATTGGAACTTTCGTTTGAAACTTTAAATGTTTAATTTAGCAGGTTCAGTTTAAGCATATGTTGATTTTAACAGGTTTGGTTGTGGCCTTTCTTATGGGGTTTTAACTTTTAAGTAGTAGGTTTAGTTAAACAGGTTTGTTTAAGCATGTCTTTGGATTAGATTAACGCGGATATCTGAATTCGAATTGGATATCCGCTAATCTGTCTTAAAATTTTCAAATCAAAATGGCAGTATTTTAAAAATGGATATTTCGGATAACCGCTCTCGGGTATCCGATCCAATCGGATATTTTTTACCGGATATCCGGTCTATAACGGATCGGATACGGATCGGGATTTTAAAGACAAAAATAACGGATATCCGGTATACCGGATCGGATATATCCGTTTGCTCAGCCTTAGCAGGGGGCTGCTACTTTGGTGTGGTTGTACAAGCAACTGGATTGTGCATCCCGCACGCATGCTAAGCAAATGAGTGGGTGTTCATACCTCCTCCTTGTAAGTTTTCAAATCCCGTATTTATTTATATAACATGCATTTATTTTGATATGCTTTAATTTATGTAATATGTTTACCTTTTGTGCAGTTATAGATATGAAAGTATTTTCCGAAGTTTAAGGGTCGGGTGAGCAAGGTACTGGGTGCGAGTGCGACCGACTTTCACTCAGAAGCGAGTCGGAACAGAGAAGTGGAGCAAGTGTTGGGGATACGGGAACAATTAGATGCACTGGACATGAACCGGGTATGTTGGATGTCGTGGGGCCAAGTCCTCGACTTTACTAGGGACGAGCTTAAGGAGTCGCGGTACAGGGGTTTGCTCACTTACTTCGGAGATCGGGAGCCGTATATGCCTGACAGATTCTACAAGCAGTTTGGTTACCACCAGTCCATCCCTGTTCTAGAGGTGATCAGGCCTTTTGCGGTTAAAAAGGAGGACAATTTGAATCGGTTCCAATACAAAGTCCACTTCAACAATGCTGATGACCATTGGAATTCCCGCCATCAACACTTGGTGCCCGAGGGGGACATAGCTATTTTCCCTTATGCTATGGATCAAGACTATGTGATGTGGCTGCAAGCACGATCTCATCCATATTTGTTGAATGCTCGGGTTCCCCGTCCCGCGGTAGCACCCCACGATATCGACCTTGTCGCGGTACGTATAGTCAACACCATGTGTTTATTTAGCGTTTAGTATTTACTTATCACATTGATGTCAATTTCATCCATACAGAGGACTAGGCAGATGGGGGTAGAGCTTTTGGATGCCTTAGAGACGGGTGTACTTGGACAGCTGCCGCCAGCTCAACCGAACTGGCGCCCTCCTAACCCCCCCTAACCTGGACGACACAATGATACCGGATTTTATAGATAGTTCGTGGACAGTGGAGCAAATGCTTTTGCATATGTGCTTTTTTATTCATGTTATTTGTGTTTGGATATTAGTATTTAATGTTATGTCAAATTTCTTATTATTCATGTTATACATATCGGTAGTTGTTGTTCCTTTTCTATGATTTACATACCATTAAATTCAAATTTAAATTTAAATAATAATAATAATAATAATAATAATAATAATAATAATAATAATAATAATAATAACAACAACAACAACATCTCATAATATCGTTTTTACAAACATCCTACAAATAGAATACAAATACCCCTACAAAGACAAATACTAGCCATATTTTAATAGAAACTATGTGGCAACCCAGCTGCATTGTGGTAACTGACGTACCGGGCCATGCGGTCATGAAAGGGAAGATCCACTCCACGAACACTATGATGATGAAATTGGGTCCAAATCTTCGCAGAGGTCGGAATGGGGGCGTCATCTACGAGCCTAACCTGTAATGATAAATTCGTAAATTATAAAATAAAAGTTTTAGTATAACAAGAATATGTAAATGCATGACACTTAACGGGACATAGTGGTTCCCTAGATGAGCAATCGCCACAACGTTATTCCACACAAGACTTTTGGGAGCTTCACAAGCAATCATCAGGAGGCATGTATGAGGACCACACTCGGATAGTACGATAAGTGCACACTAAAATCTAGTAGCAAACGCCAATCCAACCATTGGCGTCTCCATCCAGAAGTAATTTGTACTGACCTGATTGATCAAATCATCAATATGTGTAATATAAGGATATATGTGTGCATACGTCTCGTAGTGGGTCCTCAACTCCAAAAGCCATCTCTTCTAGCATCATCCTTCAATTATCCTGCCCCCCAATCAAATAAGTGAGTGCCCTGTACCCGCAATTACCATCTACTATGACATCAATAGCACTGACGATGAATAGCCTCATGAAGTTGGGTACATGGACACCGAAATAAAATTCAATGTTTCCTTCTACTTCAAGCATCAGACGAAATACACCTTCCTCTTCCCCTTCCCCTTCCCCTTCCTCTTCCTCAGCAACATGGCTACGTGTGACCCCAAGAATAGAACGAGTGTCTCTTCTGCACTGTTGAAGATGATCCAGCCTAGTCAAGTTTCTTGGTTGGGCCTTTGAGTTCTTTCTTGGCTTACCCTTCTTCTTTCTCTAGAGATATGGCTCCATCAAATCCCCCTCCTCAGGATAATTGAGGTTTAGGTATTTTCGACCAACCTGATGTTTGACGGTAGGATCAATCTTTCCATCATAGAAGTCTTGTATCATCATCGTCCATATATCGTCATTTGGATCGAGAGTTGTGGGGGCCACCTGTTCATCTACTCCCCTTTGGCCTTCCAACACCAATTGTTTCCAGAAATCATGAATCATCGAAAGCTCAATAGGTTTGCATTGATTGCTACAAGCAAGGACTTGGTGAGGGCAAGGTAGTCCACGAGCCGTTGTCACGCATCCGCATGGCAGACGGAAAGAACTTTTCGGGTCATATATAGCACGGACATGGGCAAACAACTCTCCATTACACATGTTGGAAACCTTCATTGGAAGGCGAGAGAAGACGGTTTTGAGCGGCTCGTCCATTTGTTTGATGGACAACAATTCGCTCGACGGTCCCTTTCCATCTCTCCCTTAATGGTATGCACCTGAATGTTCACCATGGCGTACTGTGATGAACCCCCCAACAGAATGTTCACCATGGCGTACTGTGATTGACAATGGTTTGCTCGTACTATGATGAACCCCCCAACAAAATACTCCAAATAATCCTTCTCAGCCCTGAAAAAATATTTCGTTAAATTATTACATATAGGGTTAATAACTGTTTAGGATTTTATCGTAAGGAAAATTAATTTGCTTACCTATTTGTAGCCCTTGTAAACAAATGGAGACGATGATCTGTGTATGCTCTAACAATGTGATCACGCCAGGGAGTAAGCCAGTTACTCTAGAGGTACGCTAACAATAAGGGATTGAGCGAATGTTGTATTCCAATCTGACCATCCCGCAGTAGACAAAGTTGTGCCTCGTACTCTGATACACTCGTCGAGTAAAATAGTTCCCATGCTTTGTTTCCAAACCACTTCGCAGTCCCCTTAGAAAACTCGTTCGCCTGAGCGTATGCCTTGCAATTTCGCTTGATATGCACCCAACACAACAAGTGCTTGGCGTTGGGAAACAAGACCGCAACGACGTTAACCTCGACAACATCACGATCAGTGACAACAACTTCTAGCATTTTTCCAACCATTTCGAACACCTGACGCAATTGATATAACACTCATTCGTAGTGATCTTGGGTCTCTCTTGCCATAAATGCAAATCCAGTGCAAAAAGTGTGTCCGGTGCAAGTAAAACCTACCATCTCACACAAGGGCATGGTGTACCTAACATGATAATTAATTTGAATAAGTTAACGTGCAAAACTTAATGTGCAAAGTAAGTACACTTTTATTATAAATACTTACATGTTTGTTTTGTATGTCGCATCCATAATCACAACATACGGAAATAACTTCAACAAATTCAACGACTTGGGGTGGGCAAAGAAAAAGTCAATTATCTTGTTGCTTCCCTCCTCAGATCGATAATCAAGATAGTGCCCATTCGACTTTAATAAATAGTGAGAATTGACTAACCGTCATCGATATCATCTCTTTCTTTAGTATCTCATGCCGAAAAGTGTACAACTATCTCATCGATGTTGTCATGTCCGGCCACTTTTGTCGTAAGTATGTCATAACAAATTTCGGTTTCACCATGTCCGAGGGTTAATAGCCTTGCATCCTCCTTTTGCTCATCGGCCAGGCGGCCGGTGAAAGGATACTCCTCCAAACTAGTAGAAAGGTCGTGATTGTGGCGACCGCATTTCACGCTTAGCCGCCAACAATGGGTTCTCTTGTCCCGTTGTCCAACCAACTCAAACGGCAACCAATCTTCCTACTACGTGGTTTTTCACTTAGATTATCACCAGCTTGTAAGGTCTGCAAAATTGTAACACCCCTATTTTGCAACGATAGGTGTTACCGCCAGCGACCTCGGATTTTACCATCCAAAGTCACCCAAGGCTTTATAAGGTATTAAGTTAAATGAAAACTTGCGGAATTATAAAGTTATTACAATAAAAAGGGTTGCTCATATATGAGACTTTAGAAATACTATTACATACCATGATTAGTTTAGCCAAACCCAAAACCTTAAGTATTATTAGACAACGGAAATTTAAAACAACATTGTTTTCGCATAAGTCTAGAATGACCCGAAAGTGAACAAAATACCATACTTGACTTAAAAGTCGATTTCCTTCCTTCTCTTGATTGATCTTCTTCCTTCACGCCTTTGATGGAGGTTTCCTGGATTCTGGCATTTGGCGCAAAAGGCGGAAAATGCCAGGCAGAAATGCGGAAAAAACAGAATTAGTCTAAAGAGACTAAGCAAGCGAGAACGGACAATCTTAAGGTAGTTTGGTAAAGTATCGAACTTAATACGAGGTAGTCGAAATGTGTTTAATTTTTAAGTGGAGTTACTAAGGACGGAAAGAGTGAATCTCGAGATGAGATAACTCGTAAACCAAAAGAACGAACTACGAGATTGTAGAACATCTTAGAATAGAATATATATGTTGGGAACGTTAATTACACATAAGCTTTTGGAATACCTCTCGCGCCCTTGCGGACCGAGAACCGGATCGATCATTTGAGTCCGGTCCGGTTTTGGTTTCTTTTAATGTGCTTTAGCACTTACTTTCTTTCGTGATCAAAACTTTCACATTAGTTAACAATTTTTAAGAGTGTGGGGGGCCATGAATGGGCCAACGTACCACTTACGGGAACTGAGTTCCGGCACCTAGCTAGGGTGCACACGTCCCTCCTTCGGTAGGAGCAGACATAGATCATGATCCGTACAATCGAGGGAAGAGAGGGCATGGTGCCATACCACTCGACATGTTATATAGAGATGTTCGAGCCGAGCCCGCACCCCTTATTAATCTAACTACGCATTTCATAACGAATCTCGAAAAGAGATTTTAAACAAGTAAATCACACAACAAGTCTAGCAATAATTCCTATTAACGATAGTAATAGTAATAATGCTAACAATAGTCATTATCTCTAACAATCGATAGTTCCTATGTTCATTAGCAAGCAAAGTGTGCCCAACATAGAACAAGTTAACGGAAATTGAATTATCGAAAGGTTCAAGTAGAAAGTCCACTTGCCTTGGATTTCTTTCGGAACTAATCGTAACTCGGAAATATAGCTCCTAGAGACGTCGAGCACTTCAACCTATTTGATCGAAAGGAAAAACGAACGGAAACTTTTTAAAATCCTTATTTTAATATTAAAAACGCTTTTCTCTTATTTTTCTCTTCTAAGAGAAAGAACACTAAATCTAAATTATTCTAATTAACAATTTAGATATGGAAAAGAAAATAATAATCCTTATTATTATTTTCAAGACAATGCTTTTTATGGTTTTAAAATATTTATTTTTAAAGACACATGTACAATGTTATTTAAATATAACGGAAAATCCTTTTAAACGATATGCAATAATTAAAACCTACTTAGAATATGATTTTCATGTATGTTATTAATTTACACGTCGAACTTTATTTTATTTCCAAAAGTTTATTTGACAAGGCATAATTTGGACATGCAAGTATATTTATTTATGAATAAACTCTTTTTACAACTATTAACATTTTATACAAAGTATTTAGTAAAAATTATTATGATCAACATAATATTAAATATCATGAGTGATATATTATAAAATATAATAAATTCTCTAATTGACATGCATGCATATATTACCTTGTAAAAATACTTAAATTTTCTACATGCAAGATAATATACATAAATAAATAGGGTATGATTATATAAATTCCTTTTTCTTTTATTAAAAGGAGTATATGCATATTTATTTCTTTACCTAGTGAATATAACTAGGTTGCATGCAAGAAAGGATTTTTCACAAATATGTTTATAAAAATTTCATGCACCACTATTTAATTTACTTAAGTGGATAAATACCTTATAAATACATATTTAAATCTAGATGGCTCATAATATTTTATCAATATTTATTTTAGCTAAAATTGACATGCAAATGAGTTTTAATTTATAAAAACTCTTTTAAGAATGCATGCAAGAGAATTTAATTTATAAAAACTCTTTTTAAAAGTACATGCAAAGACACTTTTAAAATAATTGATCAAACTTGCCTTTATTAGACTTATTTATATTTAAAATTCATATAAAAACAACTCCAATATTTATATAGGACATGCATGAAGATTACATGATGAAAACTTTACATTATAAAATTAACTAGTTAAAAGCCTTTATAATCAAAGGATTTTTTTTGTATAGCAAGGGAAAGAAAGTCTAGGCCTTTTAAATAAAACAAAATCAGAATTTTTCAAATTAAAATCACTTTTATAAATTTAGGATTGATTAGAATTCCCCAAATGACTTGGAAAAATAGTTTTCTCTTAAATCCTTTGTATGCATGTTATAATTCATAAAAATATGTATTAGTTTTGTAAATTTCACAATCTGATTTTTAAGAGACTAAAAGGGAAAATGGGCTCTAAAAAAAATACTTAACAAAAATCAACCCAATAATAGTGTAAATATAAAGGCCCAAAGGGAAAATAATATACCCTTTCTCCTTCAAAATTCCACGCAGGAACCAGGAGAAGAGAATCAGACAGAACGACGAAAGACAGAGGAGGCGGCCACCAGGCTGGGGCGACGCCGGCGTGCACCTGGGCGACGGAAAGGAGGCTGCGCGGCCAGGCGAAGGGGGCTGGGAGTGGTCGGAGGTGGCTGCTCCCAAAAAAAATCAAAACCCAATTTGTTTTGATTTTTGGAAAAAAAAATCAGATTGTGTTTGAAGGTTTCTTTGATGAGCAATTGAGAGTTTTTAGAGAGAAAAGGGGTTGTTGCTGATGTTTGTGAGTCCTTTTATATTGACAAAGAGGAGTAAAGAGGAGAGGAGAGGCAATCATGAAGACACCATCTCCCATGGTGAGTGGAGAAGAATAAAATCAAATTTTTATACAAACTATAATGGGAGAGAATATTGTCTGAGTACAAATCTTCTCCAAATCTCCCATTTGAATACCCGAATTTTGTGTTTCAACCGGATCGAAAATCGGTTTCGGTGAAATTTCTACTGAAAAGAATGGGTTTATATACTACTGGTTGTGTTATAATATCAGAAAAACAAACTAACATAGTGGTAGAGGAGTGGGAGAGTGAGTAGGAGGTCAAGGGTTCAAATCCCACTAGAGCTGTCAAAAGTTGACCGAACCCGCTAACCCGACCCGAACCGTCCGATAATTTTAGGGTCAAGACCCGAAAATTTGAACCCGAAACCCGAAATCAACCGAACCCGATAGAACCCGAAACCCGTTGGGTTGAAACCGAAAACCCGTTGGGTTGACCGATTTAGTATATTTATAGAATTTTTAAAATTTATTTTAAAATTTATAATATAATTTATTATTAAAATGAATGAAAATAATATATTATAATTAAATAATATTATTTAATTATAAATTGATTTTAATAATCATAAACAAAAAGGATTTTTTGACCTGCTGGTCAACCCGAACCGACCGAAAACCCGTTACAACCCGACCCGATTGACCCGTGACCCATAACGAAACCGAACCCGATTCAACCCGAACCCGAAATAACCGAACTCGAACCCGCCCGACCCGACCCGATTGACAGGTCTAAATCCCACCCATGACTCTAATTTTTATAAAATCCCTTTTGAGGATATATGGGCTTTTTAAATGGGTCGGGCTAAGGCCCATGTCTTTTCTTTTTAAGAAAAGAAAGGTTGGGAAATTTAAGAGAAACGGAATTTCCGTTAGGATATGAATTTATTAAATTCCGTCTTTAATAAATTTATTTATTCAAATAAAAAAAAATTTATGAGATTATTTACTTAATAAAATAATCAAATATTAAGAAATAAAATTTATTTTCTTAATGAAAATTGCGGATATTACAGTAGTACCCCCTTAAATTAGTTTCGTCCCCGAAACTAGGAAAACATGGGATGGTACAACGTTATAGTACGAGAATGGTTATACAAGCTCACCTACTGTGAGGGAACAACAAACATACTAATACCCCCTTAAATTTAACGTTTCCTTATTTAATTATGACGCCATCAACTCGGGAAAGCGTTTCTGCATGTCTTGCTCCGTCTCCCAAGTTTCCCATGTTGTACCTTCTTTGCCGTCCTTTGACCAGAGTACTCGGACTAGAGGTACCTCTTTGTTGCGTAACTGATTAACCCGTCGTTCTATTATCTTCAGAGGTGTCTCTTCATATGTACCATCTGACTGGATTTCCACGTCATCATAATTGATTATGTGGGATTCGTCAGGCACATACTGTCTCAGGAGTGACACGTGAAAGACGTTGTGAACTGGGTGTGCTGATGGCGGTAGAGCAATGCGGTAGGCCAGCTTGCCTACTCTTTCCAAAATCTCGAAGGGTCCCACATATCGAGGATTGAGCTTTCCTCTTTTTCCAAAACGAAAAACACCCTTCGAAGGAGATACCTTGACGAAAACTTTACTTCCTATCTCGAACTCTACATCTCTTCTTTTCAGATCCGCGTATGACTTTTGTCGACTTTGAGCAGTCAACATCCTCTGACGAATTAAAGCAATGTCTGCGGTGGTTCTTTCAACCAATTCTGGTCCGAGAAGAATCTTGTCGGCATTATCATCCCAACAAATTCGGGATCAACATTTCCGGCCATACAAAGCTTCGAAAGGAGCCATCTTTATGGTTGAGTGCTAGCTGTTGTTGTAGGTGAACTCTATCAAACTTAAACTGACATCCCAACTTGTTGCGCGATCTAAAACGCAGGCTCGAAGCATGTCCTCAAGAGTCTGAATGGTCCGCTCAGATTGACCATCGGTTTGAGGGTGAAAAGTTGTGCTAAACTTCAATTCTGTACCCATGGCCTTATGCAACTCTTGCCAAAAGTTTGCCATAAAACGCCCATCTCTATCGGAAATGATTGACTTCGGGGTACCATGGAGACGGACGATATCCTTAATGAAAATTTCTGCTAGCTGTTGGAATCCCCACTTTTTCTTGATTGCAATAAAGTGGGCGCTCTTGGTGAGTCGGTCTACGATAACCCATATTGCGTCTTTCTGCTTTTGAGTCTTAGGTAAACCGGTAACGAAGTCCATCGCTATATCTTCCCATTTCCATTCTGGCACTGGAAGTGATTGTAACATTCCTCCTGGTCTTTTATGCTCAATTTTCACCTTCTGGCAAACCAAACACCTTGAAATGAATTCTGCCACTTCTTGCTTCATGTTCGGCCACCAGAAATTCCTTCGCAAGTCTTTGTACATCTTACTTGCTCCGGGATGAACGGAATATGCAGAAGAGTGAGCTTCTTTCAAAATTATCTTACGAAGCTCATCTATGGCAGGCACACAAATCCTGTTTTGAAACCAAAGGGAACCATCATCTTGGATAATGAACCCAGGTGCCTTGCCTTCTTGTACTTCTCCACTGATCTTGATCAACATGATGTCATCAGCTTGTTTCTCTCTGATGTCATCTAGAAGGTCGGAATGGATTTCCAAGGTGGTTAGACAACCTTGTTGCCTTCCAAACCAAACTTCAATGCCTTCTCGAATCAACTCTTGTTGTAACTTTGGTTGAACTGTCAGCATTGCAACTATGCCCTCTTGTTGTGTCTTCCGACTTAAAGCGTCAGCTACAACATTAGCTTTGCCTGGATGATAAAGCAATTCAATGTCGTAGTCCTTAAGCAATTCCAACCATCTTCTTTGCCTCATGTTCAACTCTTTCTGAGTGAACACATATTTCAAACTTTTGTGGTCGGTGTAAATCTGACACTTCACCCCATACAAGTAGTGTCGCCAAATCTTTAAGGCAAACACCACAGCTGCTAGCTCGAGGTCGTGTGTCGGGTAGTTAACTTCATATGGCTTGAGTTGACGAGATGCGTAAGCTATCACTTTCCCGTTTTGCATGAGTACACATCCCAAACCTTGCTTGGAGGCATCACTATACACTACGTATCCTTCATGTCCATCTGGCAGAGTCAAAACGGGTGCACTTGTTAGACGTTTCTTCAGCTCTTGAAAACTTTCTTCACATTTCTCATCCCACACAAACTTTTTGTGGGTCTTTCGGAGTAGCTTGGTTATTGGTAAAGCGATTTTGGAGAATCCCTCTACAAACCTTCGGTAGTACCCAACAAGTCCTAGGAAGCTGCGAATTTCTTTCACATTTCGAGGTTGCTTCCATTTTGAGACCGCTTTAATCTTTTGTGGGTCCACCATTACTCCATCCTGTTTGATTACATGACCTAAAAAGGCGACTTCTTTTAGCCATAGGTCACATTTTGACAACTTGGCATACAACTGGTTATCTCTTAAAATCTGTAGCACTATCCTCAGATGCTCCTTGTGATCAGCCTGACTTCCTGAGTAGATTAAAATGTCATCAATGAAGACTATCACGAACTTATCGAGATACTCATGGAAACATCGATGCATGAGATCCATAAACACTGCAGGTGCGTTGGTCAAACCGAATGGCATCACCACAAACTCGTAGTGGCCATATCGAGTTCGGAATTCTGTCTTTGAAATATCCTTGTTGCGAATTCTGAGCTGATGATATCCGGATCGTAATTCGATCTTGGAGAAAACTTTGGCACCTCGAAGTTGATCTAGAAGGTCATCTATCCTTGGTAGAGGATACTTGTTCTTGATGGTGACTTTGTTCAATTCCCGGTAATCGATGCATAAGCGAAAAGTTCCATCCTTTTTCTTCACAAAAAGCACAGGCGCTCCCCAAGGCGAGGCACTCGGTCTGATGAAGCCTTTCTCTAACAAATCCTCCAGCTGACTTTTGAGTTCCTTCATCTCTATTGGAGCCATCCTATACGGTGCCTTGGAGATCGGTGCAGTTCCAGGCTCTAAGCTGACTGAAAACTCGACTTCTCGTCGAGGAGGTAGTCCCGGAAGCTCTTCGGGAAAAACGTCAGGAAAATCTCTGGCTATAGGAATCTTACGAATATCCACGACTTTCTTCTCCGTTGGTTCTAGATAGCACAGGTATCCAATGCAACCTTGTCGGAGTAGTTTCCCGGCCTTCATGGCATTGATCAACTTCCCATTTTCTTCTTCTCGCTTCCCCTTGAACTTGCAAATGTGCCTTCCCCCAGAATTCATGGTCACTGTTCGAGTGTGGAAATCGATTACGGCTCCATGGAGTGATAACCAATCTCTTCCGGGAATGATATCGTAAGGAGCCATTGGAATGCATATCAAGTTGGATTTGAAGCTTCCTCCTTGAATGCTGAGCGGAAAGTTACTTAATTGTCTTGTTCCTATTATTCTCTCACCGTTAGGAAGGTTCACCACAAAGGGTTCGCAGGATTCATGACATTCTAGCCCTAGAAGCTCTACACAACTTTCAGATATAAAGGAATGCGATGCACCAGAGTCAAACAATAGGAAAACTGCTTTTGAGTGGACGAATAAGGTACCTTGACAAATGGGAGCTTCTGGCTTGTCACTGGCGCGCATCTCATACAGACGTTGTCCTTGATTCTGGGACTTCATCGGTGTTCTGAGCGGTTGACTGAACCGAAGCAGTTCCAGCAATCCTGTTTGAGGTCTGAGGGTATTGGGAAACCGAGTTGGATTGTGCTTGACCTGACTTACTTCCAGCTTGCCTACAGTAAAGGCGAAGGTGTCCCACTTTTCCACAGTTATAGCAAGTTCTGCGTTCCTTAGGGCAATTCCGGTTGATATGTCCTTGTTCTCCACAGTTGTGGCAAACAATCAGACCTTTCTTAGATTCCGATCCTTGAAACGACTTTAATCTAGATGATGCAGGCCTATTCTTGTTCTTCTTTGACCAGTTGGAACTTTGTGGTGATGCTGGCCTCTTGAACCCGCTTTGACTTGAATGATGAGGCTTCCCACCACCGTGCTTTCTGCGTTCAGGCTCGCCTAGAGTAACCTCCATGCGGTAGGCTGCGTCCACATACTCCTCAAGAGTTGCAAAATGGCGGTTCACCATCCAAGGTTTGATGGAGTCGCTCATCCAATTATGGAAACGTCAGATCTTTTGCCGCTCAGTAGTTATTTCCTCTTCGGCATATTGCAGCAAATGGTTGAACTTCTTTTCTCTTTCCAGAACACTGAGCCCGTGGACCTTTGGCGAAAGCAGCTCATCCAGTTTCTCGTCTTTCATGGCAGCAGTGAAGAAACGATTCATCATCTTATCTTTGAACATAGTCCAGGTTAGTTTCGGATGGGTAGCCAAGCTCGAGCTCTCCCACCATTCTCCGGCTTCTCCCTTAAGTCTTAGGGCAGCCATGTGCACCTTGTTAGCTTCAGAGCAGTGCACGTTCCTTAGCAATCTTTCTACATGGGAGAACCAATACTGAACTCCGGTAGGATCTCCACTTCCGTCATATGATTCCGGTTTCATAGCGTTGAAGACCTTAATGCCGCTTGCAAAGCTTGTCTCCACTTCTTTCCCACGAACATCAACTGCTCCTTGTCCTTCTTCTTGATTCTCCTCATTAACTGGATTGGGCACGACTGGCGGAATCGCTTCTCGTACTATTTCCCGAAACATGTCCCGAAAGGTTTCCATAGTGCCTTCGTTGAGCACTACAGGAGGGTTAGGTACAGGAGGGCGATTAACTCGAGGCAATCCTCTAACCTCGGATTGGCTTTCCTCGTTCTCGTCTCTAACTTGAGTTCGGTTTAATACGAATTTGTTCGTCTTTCCTTTCGGTCAAATAGGTCGAAGTGCTCGACGTCCCTAGGAGCCTATAATTCCGAGTTACGATTACTTCCAAAAGAAATCCAAGGCAAGTGGACATTCTACTTGAACCTTTTCGATAAATTCGATTTCCGTTAACTTGTTCAATGTTGGGAACATCTTGCTTGCTAAATAAAAACGAACCTAGGAAATATCGACAGTTAGAAATAATGACCATTGTTAGCATTATTACTATTACTATCGTTAATAGGAATTATTGCTAGACTTGTTGTGTGGTTGCTTGTTTAAAATCTCTTTTCGAGATTCGTAATTAAATTCGTAAGTAGTGTAGTAAGGGGTGCGGGCCCAGCCCGACACCTCTATATAACATATTAAGTCGTATCGTGAAATACCAACTGTCCTACGACTGTACAGATCATGATCTATGTCTGCTCCTACTCGGAGGAGGGATGTGCTCACCCTAGCTAGGTGCCGGAACTCAGTTCCTGTAAGTAGTACGTCGGCCCATTCATGGCCCCCCACACTCTTAAAAATCATTAACTAATGTGAAAGTTTTGATCACGAAAGAAAGTAAGTGCTAAAGCACATTAAAAGAAACCAAAACCGGACCGGTCTCAAATGATCGATCCGGCTCTCGGTCCGTAAGGGCGCGAGAGGTTTTCTAGAAACTTGTGTGTAATTAACGCTCTCAACATTTATTCTATTCTAAGACGTTCTACAATCTAGTAGTTCGTTCTTTCGGTTTAAGAGTTATCTCAACTTGAGATTCACTCATTTCCGTTCTTAATAGCTCCACTTAAAGTATACACTTCCCGAAACACATCCCGAATACCTTGTAATAATTTCGATACTTTACCAAACTACCTTAAGGATGTCCGTTCTCGCTTGCTTAGTCTCTTTAGACTAATTTTATTTTTCCGCATCTTTGCCTGACATTCCTCGCCTTTCGCACCAAATGCCAGACGCTAGGAAACCTCCATTGAAGGCGTAAAAGACGAAGATTACTCAAGTGAAGGAAGGAAGGTCGGGAAATTTTCAAGGATGGCACTTTGTTTACTTTTGGGTTTCTCCACTTTGGTTTAAACAATGTTAATTTATATTCCTTTGCCACAACTCTTAAGTTTATGTTTTGTCAAACTAAGTTCGAACTTTGTAATGGATACTTATAAGTCTCACATGTGAGCAACTCTTTATATGTAATGACTTTTAATTCCGCATGTTTTATTCAATTTAATACCTTATAAAGCCTAGGGTGACTTTGGGTGGTAAAACCCGAGGTCACTAGCGGTAACACCTATCGTTGCAAAATAGGGGTGTTACAAAAATAACTCTAGATTTCCCCTTCTTCTTCGGCTTGTACTCACCAGCCAACACACATGCTTAAAGGACCCTCGTTTCCCAGGAATTCTTAATGGTCAACACCATGTTCAAATTCTTGCTTATTCCTCTAGCCCATTTTAGCATTATGTTCCGATCCGGCCACTCATTATCACACTCAAAGTGGGTAGAAAAATCGTAATAATTGATTAACAAATTTAGAGCGTTAAATTATTACTTGCATATAACAAATGTTCAGTTATAACGATTATAAAATTACGATTAGGTATAAAACAATTAATTATAACAATTATAAAATTTTAACCCTAACCCATTTCTACTCAACTTATTTAACAATTATAAAATATCAAAACTACAACTTCTACCCAACTAATTTAACAATTATAACAACTATAAAAAACCTAATAATTTCTAAATAACTATATTTAAATAATAAATAATTATTAAATAATATAACTAAAACTCAGGATTTACATACCACATCTTCATAAAGCATTCCGTCTACACCGTCGTCTTCATCCACGTGTTTTTCATCGTCTTCACCCATGTGTTCTTCGTTTAGATTCATGGGATTAGAACTAGAATGCCCATGGACGGACCCTCTAAAACGTGGCCACATTATTCTATCTCGGAGCTTCTTACTTGCAGTGAAACTTGAGAGCCAAATATTTTGTGCGTTTGAACCCTTCATTCGTCCGGTTAAATTGCGAATTTCACCCGATGTGGTATAAATGTCGGTAGCGGAAACCACCACCTGTTCTTGTTTTTACCATAGTGGTGGCGGAAATTGCCAGCAATTTCTGTTTTAACCATAGCGGTATCGGTCTCCCCTACCGGTACCAACAATGTTAATTTTTTTTACCCGTTTCTCGATCGGCGATATTTTATAAATACCGGTGCTGGTACACGCCACCGCTACTATTTTATAATTTTTTTTTAAAATCTTAACGGTAGGTTTTTCCGCTACCATAAATCTTGGGCGTCGTACAAATCTAAACGAGGCGCCCTAAACCGGGATTGCGCGACCTTGCCAATCCATCAAATTAATTTATTTTTTTCTATCTTCTTTCATTCATTAAAATAAGCTTGGTTGGTAATTGCGGGGTTATTATATATACTGTACCCAAGGAGGACAAATAAGCTGGCTTTCAACTTGATCGATGTTATTCACTTATTCTGTATCGATCAATTACGTTGGTAATACAAGTGCAATAATGTAAATTTTACTCTCATAACACCCTTAGATCATATTTTTTGTTTTTATATTGATACACAAGTGTTTATCTAGAGATTTAAATGGCTTATAAATCTTACACACATTTTTTGTTTTTATGTTGATACACAAGTGTTTATCCTTTTAATTTTTAAAAATTTTACAATATAATTTTCAAGCTTAAAATTTACGCACACATATATATATAGCTGTTTGCAATATAAATATAAATTTTTTTCTATTTTTTTTAATATTAATTTAATATTTATATAATTAAGTGAATGTGAATAATAATACACCGAAAGTAATGTATTCGAGCTCAAAAAAAGAAAGTAATGTATTCGATCATATTTAAGAAGTCATTTCAACTAATTAATATATTTAATTCAAACCATTGATAACAATAAGAACGACGTATCATAATTATATTATATATATACAGCTAGCTACACATGAATATAAACAAGAAAATTGAGGGGCTCAAAATATTCTTAATTGTTGTGATCCATGCGGTGAAAACTTCGTACTCCATAACCCATATAGTAGTGTATAAAGCGTTAGCCGGTATTCAAGTGCCCTGAGCCCTTAGCTCATGGAGTTTTTGACCGTCCAAAATATATTAGAACCCTAACACCAACATTGATTTCGCAAATTAATATTTAATGCAACTAGATAGCCGTAACGTCCTAACATCAAGATTGTTTGCATGAATTATAAGGGTTCGGATCAGGTAAAGAATGCACAATAGGTGATAAATAAGAAAGAATACGAATTGTTAGATGAATAAAAATCAAGTATACTGATCGTTTTACTTAAAAAGGGGAAAAATTGCACGGACAAACTTTTGGCGAATTATTCGCATATTTTTTGAAAAATACGGATATAGATCGCATGCCTAGATTATTAATCAAAGTTGTGATTTTGTTTATCAAAACAGTGATTTTGTTCATCAAAAAACTCATTGTTTGTACATAAAACAGTCGAATGTGTATCAAAATTGTATGCATATAAATATATATTTGTACATCATAATTAGCCGTATATGAAACAAAACTAATTGTTTTGATGTCAATCTTGGTATTGTCTTGCTTGACTCGTTTGGATTCGTCATTGTTGTTGTTGTGAAACGTGTGACTGATTCTTGGGCTCTGAACATGGCTAAGGCACAAGCACTCCTCTTCGATTTGCAGTTGGCTTGTTCTCTTAGCTACATCATATTATTGCAAACAAATTCTTTATCTATTATCCTTTGCATTCAAGCTTCTACATCAAACTTATCTTATTTAGGTACTATATAAGATGATATACGTTTATTTGGCGCTTTATTTGTTTCTTTTTGTTGTGCTCATACAGTTAGACATGACAATTGTGTAGCTCACTTTATCACATGTTTGTATATTAATCCAGACATGAACAAGTCTTTGTAACTATACCCTGTCATGTATAATTGACTTAGTTGAATTGGATATATATAATATATTTACATTTTGCTCTCAAAAAACTGATCTGTATAACAACTTCAAAAACTAGATAAATATATGTGTGCATTGAAACTAATTATATAAGTATTCGAGTCAAAACTAATTATATGAGTAATGAAAAAAGATAGTCTTAAAAAATGCAAAAAATGCAAAAACAGATTCCCAAATGTACAAATGGATGGTGTTGACACACAACAAAAGTTTATTTCAATTCATAAACAAAAGGATATATTAATGAACAAAGTACTAGTACTAATGAACAAAGTGCTGGTAGTAATGCACAAAGTAATGATAGTAATGTACATTCTTCACATTCATTGATACATAATGAAAGGTTAATTTTTTTGATGCACAAAGTGTTGGTAGTTATGCACAAATAGATATTATTAATGAACAAACATGTGTATATCAATGAACAAATCAGGGTATACTAATGAATAAATAAGTGTATATCAATGAATAAACAAGGATATATCAATGAACAAATAGGGGTATATTGAAACTTATTATATGTGCATCAAAAATAGATAATATTGTATTCATCACACAAATAAGGTTAAAAAATAAAATTAAAAATTAAAAAAGTTTGAAATCGGTGAACATGTTATCAAAAATTCAATGCACAATTAGTTCGTATTAATGCATAATAGTATTGATGCACAATTGGCTAATTTTGATGAACAAACTGCGCACGTCTCTCAAAAACGTATTTTTCAAAAAATACGTGAATAATACAGGAAAAGTTCACCCATGCCGTTTTTAATGAAAAATACTTGAATAATACGAGAAAAATTCGCCCGTACTGTTTTTTATTTATCTTTTTTAATAAACGTCTAATCAGAAGCGTTGATTTTTTGGAAGGGACGAACGAGATTTATTTTTATTTCTCACATGAGCATTCATTTTTTACGTGACTCTTTTTCGAATTACAAACCCTTTATCGTCAAATGTTTTGGAACATTAATGTGTTACAAAAAAAAGAAACCTCTAAAAATTTGCATCATAAAAATATAAACACGTAAGTTAAACAGTACATTTCTAACTTTACTCGAATTGTAATTATTTGTAAAGTTTGGCAAAATAATGCCAATGAAAATTAAATACCTCAAAACTAAAATGGTCTTAACTCTCTTAGAACCCTTTTTTAACTTGAAAAAATATTCGACTTTAAAGCATTAGGGACAATGTAAAGCATGTTCTTGTCCAAAAGGATTCGAGTACACACCAGATCTTGACTTTGATTACATACTGGGTCTCCAAAGGCGTTGCAGAAACGTTTTGTGAATGAACGAGAGGTTCTTTGAAAGTGTTGAGATTGAGAAAAGATATGAGAGGTGATCTATCCAAGGGAGGCTCGATCGAGTGGGAATTGAAGAGATCGAGATTGGGGAATTAGGGTTGACGCACAACACAAGAGTGGAACAAAAGCTTTAGCTAGTCTTGTAATTAGAAACATGTGTAACCAAGAAGAGAGGTCGAGTGCTCCTTATAAAGGGAGGCGCTCGAAAACCCTAGGCAACTAGTAAAGGTGGCGAAAAGTGCCTTGTATGCAAACAAAGGCCCACTTCCTTAAAAGTTGAAAACAAGTTACTAAAAATGTAAAGAACATAAGTAGTAAATCTAAAAATATAAATAGGCTAAATAGGAAAATAACATAAATATAGTAAAATACACAAAATAATCCTAAGTCCTAATCCAAGGGGGACGCCATGGTCTCGAGCGCCTCGGACTAGTCAGAACTTGGTTTGATCCTAAGCAAGATCGCATGACCTAAGGGCCACCATTTAGGTCGAGAGACCACCCTTAGGGCTAAGCCAACTCATAACCCAAAACTTGGCTTTGATACCATTTTAAGGCCCAATGTCTTAGAATCACTATCTATCCCATGTCAACCCAAAGACTTCCTAGGAAGTCACCCATTCTAGTACTACTCTTGCCCTTTCACGATTAACTTCAGAATTCTTTGTCCTCACTTGAACTTTAAAAAGGAAGAAATCTTGTTGACATGGGGAGCACATCTATCACTTATAAATTATCAGAATGTTACACCAACTCTAGTCGCCTACACAAATCCTTTAGATCTTTTCATGCCTTCAAATTGTCTTTTAACTTTCACGGAATGTCAAGAATGGTGAAAAATACATTACCGAAGATATTTTCAATGTGCATGACATCCAAATTATCTCTTACTCACAGACTTTCCTAGTAAGGTAGGTCCTAAAAAATGCTTTTTTTCTTCCAACCGAAATCTCTACTCATTGGGGCATTATGCTCCTCGGCTCCCCCTTCAGTTATCTTTACGTTACTCATATTATCAATTTGGTCAAATATGTTGTATCCATCACGAAGTATCCTCAAATCTCTTCCTCTAGTCGTGTTCTCCCTTGAATCCGAAATTTATCATCTCTACACTCTAATTTCTCTCTTAATTCTAGGCCTCTCGCCTCAAAAGCTATCCCTTATGTATTTGTTGAGACGTACTACGAGTACAAGATAAAATCCAATCGTGAGTTCGGCTTCTTCGAAGACGGATTCACATCATGAGGCCTTACATGGATGCTTACTTAATTATTTTCACTTGAAAGTCTTTGGTTTCTTATGTTACAAGACAATTGTTGGTCTTAATAAGGACAAGTTGCAGCATAGATCAATCCCTTGTGTTTTTGTTGGTTATCCAAGTGGTAAGAAGGAATACAAGGTGTGTGAAATAGAAACCAAGAAGTTTTCTATCACAGGGGATGTTGTCTTTTATGAACATATTTTCCTTTTTCTTTTAAGTCATTCTCTTAGTTGTCTTTGGACGCTCTTCCACGAGAAGTGATAGATTATGACTCATTACATGCTGACTTTTTTTAATTCTCTCCTTCTACTCCACCAAACGACGTTGATGTTCCACAAGATGAGTTGAATATTGTTGCACCAGAAAATCATTTTTATCCAAGAGCTAGTTGTTGATCTAAGTTGATCATATACTTTAGGGTTGGACGTTATTCGTGGGTGACCGACCAACCTGCTTCACCTGAACCAAATATATGGGTGAAAAACCGAAGAAAAGCGGGTGATGGGTGGGTCGGGTGATGGGTGAGATTTTACACCCGATTCATCCGACCCACCACCTATCACCCGACTCACCCGTTTACCACCCACATAATTTTACCTAATAACATAATATTTACTAATATCTCCAACAAACCTAACACTGCCGCCTCCAAAAACCTTCCCTCTAGCAGCCTAGCTTCCCCAAAAACCTTGTCACTTTCACTTTTTCAATCGTCTCTTTTTATTCTCCACTATCGTCTTCTCAACATCACCACCAATAACTCTTCTTCACTACTTCACTGCTAGTCTTTCTCACTCCGATTGCCACCTCTTTTTAGTGTCAACACTGTCAATGCTTCTTTTATTAACTCTAGAATATTATAAAAAAATATTATTATAATTTAATAATTTACGAGTGGTGGGTCACCCGACTCACCCACGGGTGATGGGTGTGTCGAATATGAGTGAAAAGTTTCATGAGTGATGGGCGGGTCAGATGAGTCATTTTTATTTGCTGGTCGGGTGGTGGAAGGGCTCCACCCACCTATAACCCGACCCATGACCAGCCCTAATAGACTTCATTAACTACCAACTTATTTGAGGGATTATCGTTGGAACCAATCAATTTCAAGACAAACTTCTTGTTCTCTACTTGATGATTTTTTCACCCACAATACATTTGAGTCTAAATGCTCTTACTTCCACACAACAAAATTTGTTTTCTTCCACATGTGGGTAGGTGGTTCCTTTGCCTTCAAGTAAGAATCCAATCTCTAGTAAATGAGTTTACAAAGTTAAATACAAGTCTGATGGTTCACTTGCGAGGTTCCAAGCCAGGTTAGTCGTAAAAGGCAATACTCAAAAATCTAGTTTAGAGTACATTGAAACCTTTTCACCAGTGGTGAAAATTATCACAATTCGTTGTTTGGTTGATGTGACTGCTACGAAAGGTTGGAATATGTTTCAATTAAATGTTAACAATGCGTTTTTGCATGGGGATTTATATGAAGATGTCTATATGAAATTGCCTTCAGGATATTCTCCATCGTGTTATTTTGAGGATATTGTAGTTTGCAAACTCAAGAAAAGCTTGTATGGGTTGAAACAAGCATCTAGATAATGGTACTCCAAGCTATCTAGTGCTTTAAGTTCTCAAGGATATACATATTCAAAGAATGATTACTCTTTGTTTATCAAAATTGGTTTAAATAACTTCATTGTGGTTGATGTTTATGTAGATGATGTCTTGATTATTAGCAATGATGTTGTTGTAATAGTGAAGTTGAAGGCTTTTCTCCATGATAAATTCAAGATTAAAGATCTGGGAAAAGTTTTTTTTTTTTTAAGAATGGAAGTGATTGACACAATTGATGTTATCATTGTTTCACAAAGAAAGTTTGTCATGGAGTTGTTACAAGAAGTTGGTATTACAAAACTAAAAAGGTGCAAAGTCCTCTGGAGCTAATCTTGAAGTTGTTTCCTGATCAAGCTTGATTCTCTTCTTTATTGAAGGTTAGTGTTGGGCCCTAAAATATCGGGCTAATTTATGAGGTGGGACCACGAAGATATGAAGAGATCGGAATGAATTAAAGACAAATTCACCATTAATGGAGCATTAAACTGCATGGAGGAAATCAAGGAGCATTAAAGAAGTTGTTGGAACGCATTAACTACATGGGCGAAAATCACGGATGCCTTAAATGCCTAACGCATTGACAATTCAGCAGAAGCAGTAACTGGTCAAAACTAGCTGTTGGAAAGCATTAATAACATGGCGAGATTTTCGGGATTGATACTCATAAATGACCAGAATGTAAGCCTATAAAAGGGGAGGAAGAACATCAGCAAAGGGACATCCTCTCGGACTCACTCTCACACGCTCTCTCTACAACAAAACAATCTACACACAATTATATTTTTATTCTTTGATTATTCATCCACGATCTCAAAAGCTATTTTGCTCTTCATCTTCTCTATGGCGTAGTCATCAATTGTTCTTCTACATCTGAATGGAATCATAGTGAAGTTTACCCTCGTTATTCTATATTTTTGCCTATTTATTTCGATATCTATTATTGTACCAATTAACTTGTCTACTACTTATCATTGGTATCTTGAATCAAAAGGAGTAACTCGCAGCAGTGTAATTGCAATCTTGTTTCACTATTTTGGACTCATATCTCTTTCTCTACTTGTTTACTAGTTCATTTGCTATTTCTCTTCGTGAATCCCTTATTATTTGCGAATTAACGTGTTTAAACTGATTTTTGACTAGAGTTCCGCAGATAACGCATTTACGTGTTAAATCTGCCCAATACAGTTAGTGGGTAAACTTAATATTCTCACTAATACTAGACCTTTCTTAAGTTTCTCACTAATGCTAGACCGGGCTTAATTTTCTCTATTCAATACTTAAGTTGGTTTATGAAGACACCCCGAGTTTCTCATTACCAGGCTCTATTACACACACTCAGATAGCTTCATTCTTCTTCCTCTTTAGGTTTGTTTTTTCTAAGAAGCTTGATTTTAGACTTAATGCCTATTGTGATTCGGATTGAGGAGCATGTCCATTCACAAGAAGGTTTGTCGGTGTTTTCATGCTGTTTTGGGGTCAAGTCCTTTATGTTGGAAGCCAAAGAAGCAACACACAATTGTATTGTCTTCAACTGAAGTAGAGTATTGTAGTATGCATATGGTGGTTTTAAGGTTAAGTTGGCTTTCTATACTTCTACATGAGCTTCAAGTTCCTTCCATTATTCCCATACCTCTTCATTGTGACAACCAGGCACAATCTATATTGAAAAGAACCTAGTTTACCACGAAAAGACACAACATATCGATCTGAATTTCCACTTTGTAAGGTAGAAACTCAATAATAGATTGATTTCTCTCAAATTCACACCATCTACTTCTCACTTGATTGATTTGCTTACCAAGCCTTTGCCACGAGTCCAACATCAAATTGAGCTTGGTAAGTTGTGGTTGTCTCTACACCCTCCAACTTTAGTGGCGGTGTTGGAGCTAAACTTCCCACATCGAAGCCTTAGTGTAGTTAGCTTAGTCTTAGCATAAGACTTTCGTATAAATAGTTTTCTTTAATTTGGGTAATAAATAAGATGTGTGTGTATGTTGAGAGAGAGAGAGAGAGAGAGAAATGTAAGAGAGGGAGTCTATAAGAACAAAGAGACCGAGGCAGAAAGTTTGTTATAGTTTCCTTGAACAATTTGTACACTTTCTTATCTGAATCAAAGTACCAAGATAATTGAATTAATCTTAATTTCTTGATTGATTTCTCAATCTTAATATTAATTCTCTTTAACTAATTATGAAATTAGTTGATATCATATTATGTACTTTTGACACTAATTAGAAGAAAAAACAGAATTGGGATTTGGAATCTTGATGCTTCCAAGCACAACTTCGTAATCACGTTACACCTGCTCATTTAGGCCTGACACTTCCACTTACTTGGTAATTAATTTATCATTCTTTCATTATTTTGGTTAAAATTATTGACCTGTTGAGATGACGTAGGAGGTGACGTGTTACTTGCCGGAAATCACCCCATGGCCCCACCGCCACCTCCCTGCCGGAAAACGGTACATTTACATCGCTCGAGGACTCACCTCCGACGGGGAGAGAGTTTAAAATATTTTTACTTATTTGCTACTTATTTTATATTCGTTCAAATTTCCTAGCTACCTAGTATACATATGCAAGCTTTGATTAAAAATAAATATAACGAATTTTCATCTAGCACACTTATATTATAATGCGACCATTTGACCTTTTTATAACGTTACGTTGTTGGGCCCTTAAAAATAAATTCAGTTTGGCATGGTATGTGATTTATGGCTAGTGCCTACTAGTGATAACATGTAGTATTTGGCTCCGTTTGGTATGCTGTTGGAATCGGATTGGAATCAGGAATCAAAATAGAATTAGGAATCGAAATGAACCAATCTTGTGACATGTTGTTTGGTATGTTGTTGGAATGAACCATTCCTGAGAATTATTGTTTAAAATTTTTGTTTAGACTATATAATTTAGGGGTTATGAATTTTAGAATTTATTATTTAAGGTTTAGGAGTTTTAAGGTTTTAAGTTTTAATATGAAAAGTTAAAAATTTTTTTGGAATGGATGATATCTTCTATTTTCTACTGGAATCAACTTTGTATGTGGGCTTGGAATGCCAGAATGAGCCATTCATGGGAATAAATTGATTCCAATTTTTGATAAATCAAATAGTATACGGGAATCAACCATTCTTAATTCTTGGTGAATCAAACCAAATGAGGCCTAAAGAGTTCAATATCATATAGCTACTCTCGCGGTCAAATGATTAATAGATTAGACTTCTGTAAAATTTTAACATATTTTGTAAATATATTTGTCTACATTTTAAGTTACTTGATAGAATTTTACACTATCCTTTCAAAATTTTATATATTACGTGATTATGTTAATGCTACAATTGGTACACCATGTCATTCCATGAAAAAACTTTCTGGAGGGAATGGCGGAGTTATTTGGCATGAATTAATTTTTAAAAAAAATTAATTAAAATTTTTTTTTAATTAATTCATGGTGACGACTATGATCACGTGCTTACCCAAGGCCTTTGGATGATAGGCGATAACTATCTCATGATACGCCGTTGGACATCGGATTTCTGTCCCACCAGTGACTCAGTTTTTGTCCTTACTGTTTGGGTTCGAATTTTTGGATTAGGGCTGGAATATTTTGACGAGCAATGCCTCTGCTACTTGGGTGAGAAAATCGGGAAGGTTGTACGAGTCGACATGACTACAAAAGATGCCGAGAGGGGTCAATTTGTTCGATTCGGAGTTGAGATTGACTTGAACAAGAAACTCTTGTCAAAGCTTTACTTTCGAGGTCGTAAATGGCAAATTCAGTATGAAGGACTACGTATGGTTTGCTATTCTTGTGGCAAAATTGGCCACACAATGGATACTTGCCCTTCAAAACCCGCAATTGTTATTGAACCCTCAAGTGCTCAACCTGTTGGTGGTGATCAACAAATGACACATGCATCTTCTACTCAGACTACATCGACTACCCAACCAGACAAGAGGGAAGACGCTCACTTTGGCCCATGGATGCAAGTCAAGAAGCCAGTACGTCAGCGTAATAACACGGGTACGGCGCAGCGCCCAACACCTACCAACACGTCGTCTGTTGTTATCCCATCAACAAGCTCTGGTGTTACACCGCCCAAACAAAACCAGCCCTCACAAACGAAAGTTAAATCCAGGCCGGCGGGGACAGTTGGGTCATCGGAAAATACCGGTTCGAGATTTGCGGCTCTTAGTATCTCGGATGAGATTTCCTGCCCAGAAAAACCGAATCCTGTGAGCATGGTGACGCCAAATTCGGAAGGTAATCCCATCACGAAAATCATGCAAAATCAGAGGGAAGAGATATCCAAATCGCCCAAGCTTCCTAGTAATACGACAAAGCGGAAGATCCGATCTTCTTCCACAAGGAAAGATAGAGATCTGGCAAGTTCTCGTTTCCATCCTTTTTACAAGAGTGGGCCCCCGAAATCAATTCAAAAAGATACTATTGAGTCATCGCAGCCTGACTTTCTATCCATTAGTTGGAATCAGAATATATCCGCCAAAAAACCAACAAACCCTAACGTGATCTCCACGCTACCAATTTCGGTTAATGACATTAATTGCCCGGCGGCTGCCAATAAGCAATCCTCGTCTTTAAAGAAACAGCTCAGAGACGCCACTCGCGAACTTGCAGAGTCTAAGCAGAATCTCTTAACAGATAACGCCAATCCTGTTGACCCTAGTCAGACACAATTACCACCAGTACATGATGGAGAATCCCAACCTGCGTGTGCAACAGGTTTGCACCAGGCAAAGTTTGCTGGTCTCAAACCACCGGACGAGGCCTTTCAAGTTTCTCGCCCCTCGACTGGCAAACAAGATGGTGATCGAGATGTTGCCTTTGGTGATAGAAACGAATCCGATTCTATGCAGGGTGTCAATACCACAACAAGTTCAATCAGCAACTCAAAGACTCATTGACTCTGTCTATGCTTTCGCTTCGAATATGACTCTGAATCTTTTGCCGATCTTTGGTTACATCAACTACTCTATGTTTTCCATGATTAGACTCCAATTTCTTATCTGGAATGTCTGTGGTGTTGGTAATGCACATTTTCTTTCAACAATTCGTGAGCTCATCCGTCAACATAGGCCGCATGTCCTGGCCCTTGTTAAACCTCACATTAGTGGTGATCAAGCGGATTTGGTTTGTCAACGCATTGGCTTCAATGGCATTCTTCGGGTTGAAGCTGAAGGCTTTGCTGGTGGAATATGGTTGCTTTGGAATACGACTGAAGTGAGGGTTGATCCGATTTCCCTCAACCCTCAGCATATCACGGTTGAGGTCACAAGAATTAACGAAGACCCTTGGCTTTTCTCGGCGGTTTATGCTTCTCCTAATTCTATTACACGAATGGCTCTTTGGCGGGAACTTGGTGAATTTGCTCGTTCTCATAATAAACCTTGGGTTCTTGCTGGGGACTTTAACGCTACTTTGAGGGCTAATGAACGTACAACATCCTCAGCTGGGTCTACTAACAACACTCGTCAGTTCAGTGAGTTTGTGGATGAGCTTCTGATGTCCACCTTTTTAGTCGTGTTTTTAGGGTGTGTTTTTGTGTCTTTGAGTCTTTTTCTTTAGTTTTGTGTTTTTTTTAGTCGTTTGTGTGGGTTTTCGTATTTTCATGAGATATGGAGTCTACATAAGCTTTGGTGGTGTTTTATAGGTTTTTGGAGCTGTTTTGGAGCACTTTTGAGGTAAAGAGCAAAACCGAAGAGAAGCACTTAAGGGAAAGCTCAAAGAATGAAGTTCATAAAGTCATTGAAGATCAAGTTTGAGCTTGGAAAGAGATAGATAAATTCGTTACAAGAACATAGGAAAAAGAATCGAGTCAAACGGAGTTGTAACGAAGCCGCTACGCAAGTTTTACTCAAAGGCTGATTTTGTGAGCTCTCAGGATCGACCCTAACAGGGTCGTGCACGACCCAACTGAAATTCATGCTCTCAGGCACGTCGTGCACGACCCATTTTGGGTCGTGCTTGGCGCCGACTCTCTCCATATTCCGAGATCTTTAGGAGATATTCTATCTTTTTATTTTAGGAAGGTTATTTTATCTTGTTTCCTAGTTAGATTAGGACTCCTTTTCTTCTATAAAAGGAGGTTAACCCCTTTAGTTTATGAACATCATCTTTTGGTGAGGGAACCAACACCGGTCTAGGGCCCGAGGGGCACGTTAGAGGAGGAGGAGGAGGAAGAGAGAAGAGAGGAGCGTGTGGATAAAGTAGAGATTGGTGTTGCTAGGAGAACAAGATTGTTTTGAATTCAAAGTTGTAAGCTTTTCTTTTTAATTTAGTTTTGTTTTCAATTATTATGCTTAGTGAGTAGTCCTTCTATCTAAGGTTGGGGTTGAACCTAACAATGGTTGTGCATGTTTTCTCTTGATCATGATTTGATTGTTTTTATTGCATGAATCTATTCTCTTGCTCTTAATCCTTGAAGCGAAAGTGGATTGGAATTTCTCATTCATAGTTGAAGTGAAAGTGGAAACTTTGAATCATAATAGTCAAATTAGGGTTTTGAAGCGAAAGTGGATCTATCCTAGTTGAAGTAGAAGAGATTAGATAGTAAGTTTATTAATTGAACGAAAGTTAGTTGATTTACTTGCTCTAGTTAACGAAAGTTAGCGTCTTTATGTGATAGAAGCATGATCTTTATGTTTCATGAGTGTAAACGTGAATTCATAATTTGAATGCTTGAAGATCATATCTATCTATCTTGTGCTTAATTCCTTTGCGACAGTTGAGACAATATCTTGCAATTAACTCAAAAGCGAAAGTGTAAGGTTGATTGTTTGATTAGTTCTAATAGGATTATTTGCGACGGTTGATATTCCTAGGTTGAAAGATAGATAGAAAGTTGTTTAATTTGCGACAGTTGATTAAATAACTTGAATTGTTTGCGACAGTTGACTCTTCTATGATCTAGATTACATGATAATTGTGAGTTCTTGTTGGAAGCATGCATGATTGTTGTTGTGGGGATACCCTAAACCTTAGAATTTCTCTTTTCTTGTTAAAACCCTTGCTTTGTTTGATTGCTTGCGTGAAAAGTTACAAAACTTGATACTGATTATCTCCTGTGGACGAACCTGACTCTGCTATACTCAGCGGGGTCTTGATATAAATTTATTTGTTCAAGAAACCCTTCAACAGCTTCAACTGATCGATCTTGGTTTCTCGGGTGCTCCCTATACCTGGCACACAGGAAACTCGACTCAAACGTACAAGGCAGCAAGATTGGATAAGGTGCTTTGCAATGAACAATGGCACCTTAATTTTCCTGATGCGTGGGTCCTTCACTCGAGCGCCCCTCATTCGGATCATTGCCCCCTTATTCTTCACCTACAAAATTTGCATTAGCCGGTGAGTGGTAAACGTCCTTTTCGATTTTCCAAGCGGCATGGGCGTCCCATGATCAGTACTCAGATTTTCTTACTTCTTGTTAGGACAATACTTTCCCCTGTATGGAATCGCTGCTCCTTTTATCATCAAAATTTCAGGTTTGGAACAAAGAGGTATTCGGCAACATTTTTCATAGAAAGAAGCGCCTATGGGCGCGCTTAGCTGGTATCCAGAAAGCAAAGGCAAGGTATATCTCACAACATTTGATTGATCTCGAATCCCAACTCACTAAGGATTTAGAGTTCGTTCTTGAGCAAGAACAACTTTTGTGGTTCCAAAAATCCAAGGCCTCTTTTCTTATTGACGGTGACCGAAACACAAGATACTACCATCTTTCAACAATTATCCGTCGTCGAGCGAACAGGATTGAACGACTTCAAGATTTTAATGGTGATTGGGTCGTGGATAAACAAGCGCTTCAACGTCTTGTTATTCAGTATTTTGCTGCTCTTTACACGGAAGAAACGCAACAATCGGATGAACCCAATTTGCTCTTTTCATTCAATCACGACTTCCCTAGCATTCCGGGTTTAGCCGAATCTTTCAACATGCCTTTTCAGCCATCTGATGTATGGGATGCGTTACGGGAAATGGGGTCGTTTAAGTCGCTTGGAGATGACGGCTTTCCAAAGGTTTTTTACCAAAAAAATTGGGCTACAGTCAGGGACAAAGTCATCTCTACGGTACTGAATTTTCTCAATCACAACATTCTTGAACAAATTTTTTGTGATGCTTTGCTTGTTTTACTGCCTAAAGTGGAGAATCCAACCAGCCCCTCCCAACTTCGGCCTATTTCTCTGTTGAATGTTATCCTTAAAATCAGTACGAAGATGATTTTGAGGCGTTTGAAACCTTTCATTGATGATCTTGTCTCCCCCATGCAGTCGAGCTTCATTTCGGGCCACCAAATTGTTGGCAATGTTGTTGTGGTTCAGGAAGTTCTTCATACTTTTCATGACAGAGCTAACAATGGGAAGTGGATGGTTATGAAGGTGGATTTGGCTAAAGCTTATGATCGGGTTCGCGGGTCTTTTTTGAATGACATCCTCATGGAGGCGGGGTTTCCTTTGAAACTCGTCGAGTCCATTATGGCATGTCAAACGAATGGGAAAACCAATGTCCTCTGGAATGGGGAATCGGTGGGCTCCTTTACTCCAACACGGGGTGTCCGACAGGGTGACCCGCTCTCTCCTTACCTATTTGTTTTATGTATGGAGCACCTATCTCATATTATTCAGTCTGCAGTCGAGGTAGGTTTATGGTCTTCGATTTTGATTGGGGGTGTTCCGCTCTCCCATCTGTTCTTTGCTGATGATTTATTGTTGTTTGCTGAAGCGTCTTCTTCCCAAGCAACAATAATCCAAGCTTGCCTTGATATGTTTTGTTGGCAGTCGGGTGAGAGGGTTAACAATGATAAAAGCTCAATCCTCTTTTCTCGTGCCGTTTTGCAATCCTCGGTGGTGAACATTAGCAATCAATTGCATATCCTGATGACCTCGGATCTGGGCAATTATTTGGGCGTCCCAACTCTTCATGGCCGAATCAATAATGCGCGGTTTCAATCACTGCTTGATAAAGTCACTTCTAGACTTCAGGGTTGGCAAGCGAGATCTTTGTCCTTTGCCGGCCGTGTAACTCTCGCTAATTCAGTCTTGACTAGCTTGCTAATCTACATAATGCAATCGACTATGATCCCACGGTCCATTTGTGATTCTATAGACAAGACGGTCCGTGGTTTTATTTGGGGCTCCCAAAATGAGCAGCGTAAAATTCATCTCCTTTCTTGGGAGAAAATTACCCGCCCTAAGAAGCATGGCGGCCTTGGAATCTGACCCATGCGTGATTCAAATGCAGCTGCTTTGGCTAAGCTAGGGTGTCGATTGGTTCACGAACCGGAAAGACTTTGGAGCCGCGTGATTCGAGGGAAGTACTGTAACAACCGCTTTGATATTGATATTTTCCACCGCCGGCCAAGCCAGTCATATAATTCGAAAGGCCTGGTTCATGGTGGTCAGCTATTATCACGGGGTGTTCGATCAGCGGTCGGAGATGGCACTCGCACTTTTTTCTGGACTCACCGCTGGTTGAAGATGCAACCACTTGCTGAATTTGCTTTGCTTCCTTTATCTGATGAAGATTTGGGATGCACTGTTGCCGATTATTGGACAGAGCACAATTGGAATTGGGAGAGGCTAAATCATCTTCTTCCTAGTCAAATTTGTGCTGAACTGATGTCTGTGGCTCTTCGATCAGAGGATAACGCCCAAGATCGCTACTTTGGGGGACCGTCACCATCGGGTATTTTTTCGTCTGGCACCACACGTGCTCTGTTGCAAGAATCTGCCCGTCTCAAACACATCAGGTCTGGACTGCTATCTGGCACTGCCCAGCTCAACAGCGGGTTCGACACTTTCTCCATTTGGCTTGCCACAATGCGTTGCTTTGCAACGCCAATAGGCAAAGCCAGGGCCTCACATCTTCGGATACATGTCCCCGTTGCCCTTCCTCGGAAACGAACCTCCATGTCTTACGTGATTGCCCTGAAGTCAAAGATTTCTGGGAAGCTTTTCTCTCAGTTTCTGTTAACCGAGTTACCTTCTTTGATAGCTTGGACATCAAGGCATGGATATGGAACAACGTCCACTCTCGAAACCATCAGAGTTCCTTGTTTTCTTATGCCATCTGGTACATTTGGAAGGCTCGTAACCACTTGGTTTTCAGACACTCGGATCAACTTTCAAGTGTCCCACTCATTGCTACTCGTTCGGCCGAAAATTATGTGAGTTGCTTGATTGACCGTTGCGGTTCCGCTAGATGAGGGATGGATCAAGGTAAATGTTGATGGCGCGTCTAAAGGTAACTCGGGTCCGGCAGGCGATGGTGGCGTGTTTTGTGATCATCTGGGTGATTTTAAAGGGGCTTTCGCTTTCCGTTGCGGTTTGGTAGGGGCTCTGACCTCCGAGTTGTGGTCAATTTTCCATGCTCTCCATAAAGGATTGGAACTACAGCTAAGATGCCTTGTTGTTGAAACTGATTCGGCCATGGCGTGCAATTTAATTCAGGATGCTATGATGACGACCCATCCTGATTTCCATCTCATTGATCGGTGTCGTACTCTGATCACTCGCCGCAACTGGCAAGTCCGAGTTCGTTTTATTCCCAAGCGTTTCAACTCCATGGTTGACACCATGGATAATTATGCCTTTACTTTAGACTCTAATTATGCTTTCTTTCAGACTCCTCCAGTTTGTATTCTGCCAATGTTGGGCATCATGAATTCTGTTCCGGCTCTCCATTAAGTTAATAAAAGCTTAAGGGGCTTTTCCCTCCTTTTCACCAAAAAAATGAATTAATTAAAATTTTTGGTGAAACTCAAATATTAACTACCTTTAAAACCGTAAATTATAGTAATAGTTGGGCAAAATTGCTTTAAATATCACAAATTTTAAGTGGTTGCGTACTTCATCTTAACCTTTTCAAATTTCACAAAATATTTTATACTTTATTGTCGTTGTGCACTTTACTCTCGAAGTGTCCATATTTTAGATAAAATTATGGATTGATCCCCACCTTTTTATTTTGTGACAAAAATGTTCAATCCATGTACAAACAAAATTTTGAAAATTATAAGGATACAGATAAAGTTCCCCCTCTAACAACGGCATCTTCACGGAGAATTCAATTTCACCTTGTCCTTAACAGAGTAAACCATTCAAAATTAATCATTTTAAATCTCTTAGGGTTCTACATTCTTAATGAAAAATATTTTAAAATTAAAATTAATTCTCTTTATATAAAAATATAGCATTGGATATAAGATTGATAGCGTTTCAGGTGAAGTCCAAAGTAATAACATAAATTTATAGGTTTAATTATCTCATTATAAGAAAATAATTTTATTACTTTTTTTATTTGGGAAACTTTAACTTCATAATTAGAGTTTGGTTCAAATGAAACAAACTCTTATCCTAAAACGAACTCTTATCCTAAAACGAATGCACTTTTTATAGTTAGTAGTGCACTTTTCATACTTCAGAGTGCACTTTTTCACATTTGTACTTTTCTTACTTTTTAGTGCACTTTTCAAAAATTTTTAGTGCACTTTTTCGTAATGCACTTTTTGTATTTTTCAATGCACTTTTATATGAAAAGTGCATTACTAACTATGAAAAGTGCATTCGTTTTAGGATAAGAGTTCGTTTCATCTCAACCAAACTCTTCATAATTAACCACATAATTTAGTAAGTTATAACTTCGAATTTTCAAAAACTTTTATCCATTATTATTTTTGAAATAAGTTTAGTTTGTCCAATTGTGTTTTGGCTTGTCAAAATAAACACAATAACATGGATTAGTTAAATAAAAAATTATAAAAATTAAACATAAACACCAAATTTTTGTTTTTAGTAATGAAAAACTAAAGCCAAATTATTTATGAAAAAACTAAAAATCCAAACAAGGCTTTTAAAAAGGGTATAATGAACCGAAAATTTTAAACTTTTATAAAAAAAGGTTATGAAAAGTACGTCTTAATAAATTTTCTCTAAAATTATTTCAAAAATAATAATATAAAAAGTATTAAGATGAACTACTTGTAAAGTCAAAGTTATGTTTTAATGATTTATGTGGTCAATTATAAAGTTGAGAATTTATATTAGCCAAATAATAAAAGTAATGTCATTATTTAAATATAAGAGCTTGGTTCAAATGAAACAAACTCTTATCTTGAAACGAACTTTTATCCTGAAACGAATGCACTTTTTGTAGTTAGTAGTGCACTTTTCCTACTTCAGAGTGCACTTTTTCGCATTTGCACTTTTCGTACATTTTAGTGCACTTTTCATACTTTTTGTAGTGCGCTTTTTTGTAGTGCACTTTTTGTATTTTTCAATGCACTTTTGTATGAAAAGTGCACTACTAACTAGGAAAAGTGCATTCGTTTCACGTTTTAGGATAAGAGTTTGTTTCATTTGAACCAAACTCTTAAATATAAATGATAAAACTAAACCTATAAAGTTATGTTATAACTTTGGACCTTAGCCAAAAGATTATTAATCTTACCCGATATATTTTGATATAAAGAAAATTGACTTGTTTTTAAATTAAATTCCACTAAGAATGTTTTAGAACCAAAAGAGATCTACAATGTTTTTTTTCAATGTTTTAATCCTTTATTGACAAGATTTATAATTTTCAAATTTTTTTGTACACGAATTAGACAGATTTGTCACAAAATTAAAAACATAAGGGACTAATCTATACTTTATTTTAAATGTGGATATATCGAAGGTACAATACATAATAACCTCTAAAGTATAAAATATTTTGTAAAATTCAAAAGATAAGGGTAGAGGGTACAACCGTATAAAAAGTTGCGTTGTTTTGAGCAATTGTTCCTAACAATTAGTTAGTGTCGTACCATATATAAATGGAAGAACCCAAGTAATAGAATATGCAAATGTTAAAACAATGGAAACCAGAGCAAACTAATTATTTAAGTTTCAACATGTTCATATTCTAACAAAAATATGCACATTCAAGAGAATAATTGCATTACACTTGATGAAATCACTTGATGAAATATTTCTCATAATTGTTTCATGTACAATTGTATCGATGCATGTCACTAAAAAATACTCCGGTGGACCATCGATTAGTCAGGTTAAAATACCCAACATTATTATTGGCTATCAAAAAAATCTATAATTAATCATTCAATCATCAATTTCTAGGAAATTACAATTAAGATTTGTTTGTCTTATTATGAATTATTTCTATAGCTAGCATTATGTAAAAAATAAAATCATGATGATTTTCATTATTTCTATTGGGCATATTAACACGGCTAACGCCAATATTCGTTCTTTTATTTTTCAGCGCTTGTGTTTTGTCTTAAATAAGAGTGTCGGAGCTCAGTTAGTTGTTAGACTCGCATCCAACTTTGTGTAATTTTATTTTTAACAAATAATTGAATGCCCATATAAAAGATTTAATGGAGCAAATCGTGATTGTTTTTTATTTTTATTTTTATTTTTATTTTTTTTGGGGATTGTTGCCATAAAGATAGACAACATAAATTTCTCTGTCGCTTGCTTAAATCTCCTGTTAATACATCACGAGAGAGGATTTTCATTCTCAACCGAAAGGTAGGATATGATCCTTCACCGCTCAAATTAACAGTATTTTTTTTTTTTTTTTTTGACGTGACTATCCCTTTCGAAAAAAGTACATTTAATTTTTCATCTAATTAGGGTTTTATCAAGAAACCTGAAAGCGATGGGAAAAAATTGTAATGGGGGATGGGTCTAAAATCTAAATTCATATTCCAAGGAATTGAAGGACCACGGAATTTATGAGATTTATAGGGCGGGGAAAAGAGGGTGGAGAGTTTAGGAAGGAAAATGGTGACAATTCGAGAAGAAGAAAAAGATGGCCATAAATAATACTCCATTAAATAAACGTTGGAAAAACTTGATAGAGCTTAAAAAGGTTGTCAGCTTCTCACAAATATAACACTGTTGAATGGCATGGCCACCATGTGAGACTCAATTGTAGAAATTAAGTGGCGATCCAAATAGTAGTGGCCATGGTGACTACTGACTTTGCTCAGTTTAAGTGCTTGTACAGATTTTTTTTACCTGTACAAGCACTAACCATCATTTTGGTATGTAAACAAATAATAATTTGCAAATATGTAGAAATATTCTGAAGAATTGATCAACCTTGATCTCACTTTTTTAGCTGAAAAGTAACGTGGAATTTATTTCTACTATAAACCTACAGTTTTAGCTTGGTGATTATTTTAAAATTAACCTAAAGTCGTGGATAGTTTTAGCTTGATTTGTAATGAATATTATCACCAAGTATATTAGTTGAAAAGTACAATTTTTAAATCTAATGTTTTAGCTAGAGATTTATCTTAAATCTTAATCATACACATGGAGTTTGGTTCAAATGAAATATCTTATTCTAAAACGAACTCTTATCCTAAAACGAATGCATTTTTTGTAGTTAGTAGTTCACTTTTTCGCATTTGTACTTTTCGTACTTTTTAGTGCACTTTTCAAAAATTTTTAGTGCACTTTTTGTATTTTTCAATGCACTTTTACATGAAAAGTGCATTACTAACTATGAAAAATGCATTCGTTTTAGGATAAGAGTTCGTTTTAGGATAAGAGTTTGTTTCATTTGAACCAAACTCCATACACATGACTAGCTACCAAGCTAGTTTTAGCTTGATTTCGCAAATTTTTTTCATATAATATAATAAAATTATTATCACACGGCATATCATTTAAAGATACTTACAAAATTAATTTTGAAATTTTATCTAGAAAAAACCATTAAATCTTAAGCCAAGCATATATAATCATTAAACATGTTTATTTTATGATGTGTTTTTTTTGGTAATATATAACTTTTAACGCTTATATATTAATAAAAAAAGGGGGCTAAAAAAGGGGGAATACGGTTGATGTGTTTTGGTAATATATAACTTTTTGGTAATATATGATGTGTTTTTTTGGACTCCTCTTGGTGTGGAACAAAGGCTACCGCAAAGTGATTTTGGAGTCGAATTTCCAATTTGTTGTTTCCCTCTTGAATGCTAGATTAAATAAAAGTCATCCGTTATTTAGCCTGGTTACTAGATGCCAAGGCTTTTTAAGTAGGAATTGGATTATCCGATTCCGTCATGTGTATCGAGAGGCGAATACGGTTGCCGATTGCCTCGCGTCTCTTGCTTTCTCGTTTTCTTTAGGTGTCCATGTATTTCTTGCCCCACCTGAGAGGATTAATTTACTGTTGCTTGATGATGTTAGGGGTCGGGGTATCCCCCGCTTGATGACTACTTAGCCCTTTTCTTATATATTAATAAAACGTCCCCTTGAGAGGCCGAAGAGTACCGCCTCTCCTTCCTACCAAAAAAAAATTCCATCTTATTATCCCTTCTCAAGTTGAAACCTCAACTAATCCCAACTTGTCACTAAAGTATAGAGATGGTATGTCTGTCCTAAGACTTTTGTCATTATATCTACTAATTGCAAATTGGTTGGAAACTTGGAATATAAGCTCTCTGCAAAAACCTTGCTTGAACTTTCTCTCAAGTAAAATGGAGATCTATCTTTCAATTAGTGTTTGGTTCGTTCATGATAACAAGGATTGACAACAATTTGTTGTGCCACTTTGTTATAATAGAAGAGTGTGATAAGCTGCTCTACTTCAAGCTTCAAATCCTTAAAAAGATAACTTGTCCATACTAACTCTGTTTTTGTTGCAACCATACTCATATACTCTGCCTCGATTAAACTCCTAGAAATTGTAGTTTGTTCTTTGTCTTCCAAGAAACAAGAAAGTGTCTCATAAACACACACCAACCAATCAAAGATTTTCTTCTAGCCAAACATGCTCCCCAGTCTACATCATTGAACCCTAATATTATCTTGGAATTTGGTTTCTTTGGATAAAATAAACCTTTGTTCATGCTCCCTCTTAGATACTTCAAGACGTTTCGCTGCTTTCATGTGAAGTTCTCTTGGAGAAGAAATAAATTGTGATAGATGTTGGACTACATAACTCAAGTCTAGTCTTGTCAATGCTAAATATATATAGCAATATTCCAATTAACATTCTATATTGCTCAAGTTCTACAATTAAGTAGCTCACCCACATCCTGTTGCAATTGATCAAAGTCCTATTGGTAGTGGAAAAGAGGCCTCATGAGTCATCTCTATATCTTGAAAAATATTATGAATATATTTTTGCTGACTCAAATAATCTCCATTTTTTAATCTAGATATCTCTATTCTAAGAAAATATCTTGCCTTTTTCAAATCTTTGATAGTGTATTTGTTATGCAAAGTTGTCTGGACCTTGCCAATCTCTTTAGTGTCATCCCTTATGATTAGTATATCATCTACATACACCAACAAAGCTGTGAATGAACCTTTTGTTGATATCACAAATAGGGAATAATCATATGAAGATTGATCATATCCTAATTGAACAAAAAACTGTGTGAGATCTTGATTCCACTATCGTGAGTCTTGCTTACCTTTATAACCTACAAATTTGTCCCTTTTTTGCCTTTTCTTACCCTTTTGGCGGCTTGTAAATCTCTTTATGGAGAAAACCATGCAAGAAAACCATGCAAGAAAACATTGTTTACATCCAACCGGTATAATGACCACCCTTTACCCACATCCATTGCAATCATAATTTTTACTATGGGTAGCTTTGCCACTGCACTAAAAGTACGCTTATAATCTTTCCCAAGATTCTAATCATACCCTTTGACCACCAACATGGGCTTGTACCTCTCAACACTCTCATCTAGCTTATACATAACCTTGAACACCCATTTTGAACCTATTGCTTGATGTCCAACTAGCAAAGTAGTTAACTCCTAAGTACCATTCTCCTCCAAAGTTGTCAATTCCCTTTGCATAGCCATGTCCTACTCTGGATGGCCTTTGGCCTTTTGATATGAACTTGGCTCAAGAATGTCAAGAACAACACTTAATGAAGCAAATAATTCTTGCATGGAATCAACCTCACCTCTAGTTGATCACATGATTTGTAGTCCACACAGGTGATTCTCTAACTCTATTTGACCTTCTTAGAATAACCTTAGAATTGGAAAATTGTTGTTCAGGTAAATTAACAAAAGGTAATTCAGCAAGTATAATCATCTCATCCTCTATTGAATGTGGTGATTCTAACTTGAACAAAGTCTTTGACTGCTTGTTAGACTCTACCCTTGTGATAAATTTATGTGAAAAACTTTCTTGGTTTCCACATCATAAACCTTGTAAACCTTTTGATTGGAAGGATACCTAAGCAACACACATTTCTTTCTCCTTCATCAGATTTATCCAACCATCTCCTTTGATAGTTGACAAAGCAAAGACATCATATCACTCTCAATTCATCATAAGAAGGTAGTTTCTTAAAAAGCAACACATATTTAGGAAGATTACATGCAAATCTTCCTAAAGAGTTCATATTAGTTGTTTTTTAAAAAGCTAAAAACATTATTATGCTCGTATTTTACAAATAGGTTAAAAATGTTATTATTCTGATCTTTTTTTTAATTTATCAAAATTATTTTGTTATGAACCTATTTTAAAAATATTATGTCATTTTTAACCTATATAATTTTTAATATGATAACCTTATCTCTTCGTTTAATCTTCTCTTGTACTAGTAATCTTTGAGTGTACGTTAAGACTCGTACACCAAAAAGGAAAGCATAAGAGAAAAGTTCTAGAGACCCTCTCTCTAGAACTCTAGAAGAAAAATGGTGGAAGTGATGGTGGGAAACCCTCTTCCTTGAACCTTTTGGCGAGAAGCCTACATACTCTTCTTCCGTTGGCAAGAAGTTAGTATTTTTTCCAACTTCAATGGTCGTGGAAGCCGAAGTTGAGAAAGACAAATAGTGAACTTGTTTTGAAAGAGTTATATAATATAGATTTGTGAAAAAAAAATTAGAAACCTTGTATCCCTTTCATATTAGTCCTTGAATTTTGATTTGGTTGACTAGAGAACCTTCTAACTTATTTCTCTAGATTAGCATATTGTTGTCAAGAATAATTATATTAACCCTAGATTGGATCTGTGTGACCTTGTTGCTCGAAATGGATTAAGCCAGTCACTTTCTTGTTGCAACTATAGGCAAAGTCCTATGTTGTTGGGGCTAATTTCGTTGAAACTACCTAGTGATATTCTTCTTTGGATAAATTTTGAGAGATCTGCATCTGCTCCTCTCGGATAATTTTAGAAATCCCTCCACCGACCCCTATCCCGAATTTCTCGACACATGTCTCTTCTTCTTTTGAAGTCTTATCCTCCTTGTTTTTAGAGAGTGTAGGATCGTTAGTACGTCTAGGTTGTCGACCTCAACTAAGTCGTCAACCTTTTAAGTAAAGGCAGCGGAAATGAACTACAAGAAAGACTTACTTGAACACGAAGTTTTTTATAGTGGAAACACTTGTTTGATTAACTCAATCAACCAAGTGTAAAAACCACTCTCTTCCAAGTTCTCACTTGGAAGGATTAAAAGCCGTAGCTTGCTTTATTGATCTTTTGGACTAGTTACACAAACACCTTGGATCTAGACCTACTTCCCAAGCACTCTAGAACTCGTTGTGGACTGAGTAACTACAACCCGCACTCAATCTAACAAAAGCCTATGTCTTCCTCTCGAACTCTCGTTTCTTTCTTAGCACAAAATGGAGTATGAGTTCGTGCTCTATCTAACCTAAAGCCTTAGATTAAATACACACGAACTAGTTCAGATAAGAGAGAATAATATCTTCCAATTCGGTTATGGCAAGATATTATTTCTATTATCTTTACAAAATCATCCTAAGCATATAAAAGGATTACAATCAATAACGGCTTAGGATAAAGGAATACACAACTTACAATATAATTTGCATAAGATCTTTCCTTAAACAAGTTTATACTATCCAAACTACCAAGATCTCGCGCGTCTTCAAGATCTCCGAGATCTGCCTTCAACACACGTCGACGACCTGACTGACGTTGGCGACTCTTTTCCAAGACTCGAGGTCGTTCACGTGACAGACGTTTGGAACCATCAAAATCAAAGCCTCCAGCTTTTCTAACAAATTCCCCCTTTTTGATGGTGACAAACTCTTCTATCCTGTATAATCAGAGCAATACAGAAACTCAAACACGATATGCAATAATATTCAAGTTAGCCAAAAGTTCCCCTTAAGTTGGATAGCCCTCATGTAATTCAGCATAAAAATCCCATTATTTTTATCTACCCCCAGCCTTTTCCCCCTTTTGGCATCATCAAAAAGATCAATCTAAATAATCAAACAAAAAGAGATAATCAAATAAGGGTAAATAGAAAATTATCCAACATACAGACAGAATCCATAGCAACAAAACAGAATAGTCTTAAACATGCAACACAGAGAAAACAAAAACACATAGTTGAAACCAAAGAAATGGTTCTTGAGATAGTAGATGTGCAAGGGAAAATAAAAGGAACTGGACGTCGACTACTCAAGCTAAGTCACTGACTTGATCAGATCATCAAGCGCAACAGACAAGTCATGAACATCAGATTTCAGCGCAGATTGATCACATAGGAGTTGGCCAACTTTCTCAAGCAAATCCTGGTTTTGACGTTGGAGCTCAACTAACAAATTCATAATGACACCAGGTTGCTCACCTTCCCTTCCCATAGCATGGATGCCCAACTCAGCATCTTCCATCTCATCATCAGAGACCACGTCCTTGCCTGCATCCCTGGACACCCAAGTATCATTAACTAGTTTGTAGCCCATTTTGCGAACAATGTCAGCATTTAGAAGACGAACGTGCTCCACCTCTTTCTCAACCTCATAAACCTCATGATAAAGAAGCACTTTCTTGACAATGAAGCAGTATGGAAGAGCATGTGTGGGATTATCCTTCACAGATTCCATGTGAAGAAGCACCAATCGAGCAAGATTAACTGGTTCCTTTTGAAGAATCTTATCCATGACAAGAATGTCTTGGATCATGGCAGTACTCCTCTTTTGTTCCCGGGGAATCAAGTTGCTGATTACCCAAGTGAAAAGAACCTTCCTTTCGGCACTCATGGAGTTGGTGGCAAAGGAACCACCTTCAACGTCATCAACCTGTGTGACCTTTTTGAGCAGCTCAGCAGAATCAACTTCATCAGGCCATGCACCTCTATGATATTCAGCAAATCCCTTGTGCAGCACTTTCAGAAGAGTGACTAACTCCATGCTCGACAGGGTGAATTTCTCACCATGTAACTCATAATGGCCCATTTTCCACTTCTCTTTGTCCTCTACAGTCAACGAACTGTAGAACTCTTTCACCAACTCCGGATTAAAACTTTCCTCCTCATAGAATAGATGAGTCCATCCTTGATGAGACAACAACTCAGAGACGCCTTGTAAACCCGTGGAATTGATGAACTCGTCGTCCATGATGAGTTCCTTTACAAAATCACGACCAGCCATGTTACTTCCTTCGCCTTTGATTTCTTTACTGCCCTTTTTAGGTTTGCCACTTGTAGCGAGTCGTCCACTTGACCGAGTGGCCATCTTTTTACTCTTTTTTGACTTAACAGTTTTCTTAGAGACCACAAAATCTCCACCTTCAGAACCAACTGGCATTGGAGATACTTCCCTTCCTCTCTTTCTAGTAACCTTAGCACTAGACTCCCTAGTCTTAGGTTTTCTAGATTCCTTAGTTATCACCACATCATCCTCATCAGACTTTTCAGACTCAAACAGTTGTCTAGCAATTTCTTCTTTTGATTTTGCCTTAGAAGAAGATGCAACAGATTTGAATAGAGAGAGCTTGGGATCACTAGGAGTACCTTGTTCTGAATCATCGTGTCCTTCGATGTTGAGAGGTTGAAGCGGTGAGTCAGGATTCTCAGTGGAGTCAATCACCTTGCTTGGGTCAACGACCTGTTCTGGGTCATTCACCTGAGCATTAGTTCCCGCCAAAAGCACTGTAGTCGTCTTGTTCGTGACAACTGGTTCAGAGATTCTATCTCCTGACTCCATAACCTCAATTGAATTCACGACTTCTTGAACAGAGTCAAATTTCTCTTGCATGTCTTGAGATTTGGGGCTTTCAACTCGATGCAAGTTCTCAAACTCAACTTGCTCTTTCTCTGCATGATTGGAAGAACCGGGGAAGGATTTTTGTGGAGATTGAGGGCAAGTTTCATTGAGGGTTTGGGTAGATGGCATTTCATGAGCAATATGTAAGGATTCGTTGGGATTGAGAGATAAAGGGCTAGGTTCTTGAATTTGTGTGGAATGGGGACCTTCAAGCATCAATGGCGTAGCGGTCTTGTTGGCAATTTGAATGGTTGCTAAAAGCAGAGCCATGGTTTGGGGATCAACAACTTTCCCGAGCTTTAGGGCTAGGGTTCGTGGAGATTCAGTGCCGCGAATGGGAGAGGAGGGGTTAGGGTTTGACGCCATTGACGATTGCAAAGGTGGAAGCTTTTTGGGATTGAAAGGAAATTGTAGAGAAATTGAGAAGAACAAGAGAGCGAGATAATGCACGAGAAAGAGAGAGTGTACCTTTTAATCAGAATCCCTCTCCTTATTTATTCTTGAACTGTAGTTGATTAGATAGAAACTAGATCTTCCCAAGATCTTTAATCAATGCAACTGAAAAGGCAATTTCCTTTGGCAAAAAGATTTCCAGATTTTTGAAAAGATACCGTTGGAGAAAGGTTATTCTTGTCTTACTCTGAAACCGACGTTCTCGACCTGTTCTACGTCAACCACTTAACCAGCAAAAATTCCAGACACCTGACTTTTCTCATATAGTGCACAGTCACTAACTTCACTCAAGTTGCCAACATCTATTGAAAAGAGAATACGCCTGGTTCTTTGGGGTTTTGCACAGGGGTGCCAAAGAGAACCAGGGAGAATAATTTATGTGGATTTGTCAATCAAGTAGATAAGTCTCCGTTTATAGCAAAGCATTCAGAAGTAGGCTCATATAGACTCTCTAACATGATAGGCTAGGGCAGGCTGTAGAGTCAACCATCACTTGAGCTTGTAATGAGGGTTAGGAACATCAGGTTTGGACTCTTTTGGGCTCAAAGAAAGGTTTCAACATGTAATTAATGCATAACTCAAGAAGCAAAGAATGAAGACATAATGATGTGCATGGTTCATGAGTTTGTAACATGGAAACATTCAAATTTAACTACTCAAGATCATAAAACTTTTGAATCATAAATAGATCATCTAATCTAGTCAATCATTGAGGGAATATAGATGGGAAAAAGATTAGTTTAGGGAAATCATACCTAGCTCCATGCGGAACTGTACAAAGGGTTCACGATTGAGAGCTTTAGTGAATATGTCAGCACGTTGTTCACCTGTTCGGCAGAAATCCATGGTCACCAACCCTTTCTCGACACAGTCACGAAGAAAGTGATGTCGAATCTCTATGTGCTTGGTTCGTGAATGTTGTACAGGGTTCTTTGAGATGTTGATGGCGCTTGTGTTGTCACAGAGTATAGGTATGCTATCATACTCTAAGACAAGGTCATGAAGTTGTTGCTTGAGCCAAAGAAGTTGGGTGCAGCACGCAGCAGCGGCGATGTACTCAGCTTCTGCAGTAGAGAGTGCAACTGAATTTTGCTTCTTGGACCCCCATGACACAAGACATGGTCCAAGAAATTGAGCCATCCCTGAAGTACTCTTACGATCAATTTTGTTCCCAACAAAATCAGCATCCGTGTACCCGACTAGACCAAAATCACATGAGGTTGGGTACCATAGGCATAAGTCATCGGACGCTTTGAGGTACCTCAGAATCCTCTTGACAACTTTGAGATGCGATTCTCTTGGATCAGCCTGAAATCTGGTACATAAGCATACGCTGAACATGATGTATGGTCTGCTTACCGTAAGGTAGAGTAAAGAACCTATGATGCCCCGATACAAAGTCTGATCAACCTTCTTTTCATTTTCATCTTTTCCTAGAGAAGTGATGGGAGAGATAGGTGTGTCAAAGGATTTTGAGTTGTCCAATCCAAACTTCTTGAAATACTCTCTGAGATACTTTTGTTGATGCACTCTTGTTCCTTCCATATCTTGAGTAACCTAAAGTCCTAATAAAAACTTAAGTTCACCAACCATACTCATCTCAAATTCACTGGCCATGAGGTTAGCGAACCTTTTCACAAGTTTTTCATCAGTAGAGCCAAAGATGATGTCGTCCACATAGACCTATACAACCAGAGTTTGCTTTCCTTCTTTGAGAAGAAAGAGTGTCTTATCCACCTGTCCTCGAACATATCCATGTTGGAGCAAGAACTAAGAAAGCCTGTCATACCAAGCTCGAGGTGCTTGCTTCATACCATAAAGAGCTTTGTCGAGTTTGAAAACATGATCTAGGTGAGTGACATCTTCAAAACCTGGGGTTTGCTCTACGAACACTTCTTCTTTTAAAAATCCATTCAGAAAGGTTGTCTTAACATCCATTTGTTGAATCTTGAAGCCATGATGGGCTGAATAAGCTATCAAGAGACGAATTGCCTCAAGACGTGCTACAGGAGCAAAAGTCTCATCATAATTTATCCCCTCTTGTTGGTTATATCCCTTAACCACAAGTCTTGCTTTGTTTCTCACAACATTTCCAGAATCATCAAGCTTATTTCTGAAAACCTAACGTGTTCCAATCACAGTTCTATCTTTGGGTCGTGGAAGTAGGTGCCAAACCTTGTTTCTCTCAAATTGATGAAGTTCTTCTTGCATAGCACACACCCAATCTGGATCTTTTAGAGCTTGATCCACATTTTTAGGTTCCATAACAAAAAGAAAAGTGTTGAAAGCACAAAAATTCTGAAGTGAAGAACATGTCTGAACACCCTTGGAGTAATCTGAGATGATGTTGGTCACTGGATGAGCATCTTTTTGCTGATAGTTTAACTAAAGTTGAGTGAGGTCAACTACCCCATTGTTGTGACCTTGATCAGTGTTAGGATTTTCTGTCTCTGCAGCTTTTTCGCTTGGATCAGACTCATCATCACCCGATTCTTCAATATTTGCAGTATCTTCCAGAGCAGGCATGTCAGGATCATCTACGTCATCCACCTGAGTCGGGTTAACAACCTATTGCACTTGATCAATTTTCTCAAAGATAACTTCTGACTCTTCACACAAATGAAAACCTAGATCTCATTCCTCTTCATCAGCAATAGAGCTGCCTCCCATGGTATTCTCATCAAACACCACATGAACACTCTCTTCAACTTTCTTAGTTCTTTTGTTAAACACTTTGTAGGCTTTGCTATGCTGAGAATAGCCTGTGAAGGTTCCTTCATCACTCCTAGCATCCATCTTGCCAAGACTATCTTTGCCATTATTATGTACGAAACACTTACAACCAAACGTACGCAAGTGGGCAACGTTGGGCTTTCTTCCTCTTAAAAGCTCATATGGTGTTTTCCCAAGAAGAGGTCGCACCATAGCTCTATTTAATACATAGCATGCAACATTGATAGCTTCTCCCCAGAAATTCCTTGGAAGTCCACTCGAAATCAACAACATTCTCGACATGTCTTCCAAAGTTCGATTCTTTCTCTCAACAACTTCGTTCTGTTGAGGGGTTCTTGGGGCTGAAAAGTTATGATTCACACCGTTTTCTTTGCAGAATTCCAAAAACTGAGCATTCTCAAATTCAGTGCCATGATCAGATCGAATAGAGATCAAATGTATGTCAAGCACCTTCTCTGTAAGCTTAACCCATGTACTAAATTCTTCAAACACCTGGTCTTTAGAAAACAAGAAAAATACCCAAGTATAACGTGAAAAGTCATCAACAATGACATATACATATCTATTACCTCCTCGACTTCTCACACGCATTGGCCCACACAGATCCATATGAATTAACTCTAGAGGATTAGAAGTACTTACCTCTCTTTTTGATTGAAAAGAAGATCTGACATGTTTTCCTTTCACACAAGCTTCACACACTTCATGTTTGGTTTGGTCAATCTTAGGTAATCCACGTACCAATTCCTGATTGTGAAGCTTGTGAATAAGTTGCAAACTTGCATGGCCAAACCTATTGTGCCAGAGGTTGGCAACGTCTTGGACTACTTGAAAACACAAATTTTCCTCAGGTAAGAGCCAGGGAACAACTTTATAAAGATTGTTTACACAGATTCCCTTCAGAAGAGTCTTTCCTGAGCTAACATCAATCACTTGACATCCAAGAGAATCAAAGACAACTTGATAGATATTGTTAGCACACAGTTGAGAAATACTTAACAAATTGTATCTAAGACCCTTGACATAGCTTACGTTGTTCACACAGAAGTTCTTAGAAATTCTTACCTTTCCAATACCCAAAACTTGACCCTTATCGAAGGTGATGTTGCTACCTTCTTGTTGATGAAGTGAGATGAATGACTCAAAGCTTCCCGTCATATGAGTTGAACATGCACTGTCGAAGAACCAGGGACCGCTTTCTCTCACTTCATTTTGCAAGGTAAAAGTCAGTTTTTACGAACCCGGAGTTGTTTAACAACTCTTCTGGGTTGGGCAACGTAATGATTTGCAGAACATCTTTCATTGTAAACTCTCTCAGGGTCTATGGTTGGCTCACGTTCATGAGCTTCCCAAAATCCATAAGATCTGCTATCCCTTTTCTTTTTCATTCACTCATGTTGAAGATGACCCTCTTTTCCACAATACCAGCAAGTTTTATGAGACTTAAGAGCGGCATACTTGCTATATACAAGATAGATTGGTTTGTTATTGATACGAGCATGAAAATCAATTTTTGATGGTTTCAAGTTCTCGACTTGTTTCATCCAGATTTTGTGTGCTTTCTGGCCTGAAAACCAAGGTTGTTTACCTTTTCCAGGATTCTTCACATCTGATGTGGAACAACTTGCATTGTTGTCGCACATAGGTGCTTTACCTTTAGGTTCAGGTGGACACAAAGCTTTCAAATTTTTAGGCACATAGGAATATCCAAGTCCAGGTCTTGACGTTTCAAAAGTTTTTGCATATTCTTCAGCAGTTTTCTTAGCTACAAACTCCTCTATCCATTTCTTTTTATTGGACTCATTAAAGTTCTTTTCTTTTTCAAGGTCATTGACTAACTTAGCATTACCAAGTTTAAGAATGAGATTTTCTCCTTCAAGGTCAGTGACTTTCTTTTCTAAGTCATCCACTTCAGATTTAAGATTATCACAGGTTTTGCAGGCAGTAGTTTCAGAAATTAAAGACTTTTTCTCTAACTTAGCACATTTAAGAGACCAACCATGATTATCATCCATTAAATTAGAGATATTATCTTCTTTTTCTTCAAGTTTCTCACTGAGTTGGGTAACCTGAGTTCTCAACTTCTCAATGATAGCATGCAACTGTTCTTTAGTTTTATTGGATAACATAGACAAGAGTTCATAATCATATACCTCTGTTGGAGCATCTATAGCCATGAGACACATGTCTTCTTGTTGACTTGCCTCATCTTCAACATCGGAATCATCCCAAGTAGCTAACAAGGCATTCTTGTCACCTTCTGACTTTCTCCTGACACAGTTTCTTGCAAAGTGTCCTTTTCTCGAACAATGATAACATATCACATCCTTCATGTCTTTGATAGGTTTGGTTCCTTTAGCTGGAGTCTTACTGTTGCGATTCCAAAGCCTTTTCATGGCTCTTGAGATGAATGCAACTTCTTCGTCACCGTCAACTTGATCATTATCACCTTGAGCATGATCGAAGGCCCTTTCGACTTTCAAGGCAATGTTCTTGACCTTGACAGTTTCAAGGCGATCATCTCGCCTTTGCTTAATTCCTCCATACATAGTCAGCTTTCCTATGACATCTTCCAAGGTGAGTGTTTTAGTCTCACTATTAGTTAACATCGCAGCAGCTGCTTCATTCCATTTTGCATTGAGTCCTTGGATCAACTTGTTAACCTGCTTCCACTGGGGAAGTTTTTCACCAAGAGACTCAAGTTGGCTAACCACAGCTTGAAATCTTGAGTGATAGTCACCCAAGGATTCATTCTTTTCTTGACTCACTCCTTCATACTCCCTCTCCACAGCAATGATGAGATCCTTCTTCACATCATCATTACCTTGGTGGAGCCTTTTGAGAGCATCCTAGATCTGATTAGCCGTCTTGTACTGGACAACCTTCTTCAAGTCTCCAGGAGTTAGAGCATGGTGAAGAACCTTCTTAGCACGAGCATTCTTCTCTAACTTCTTGTAGTCAGCATCATTATAGTCTTCCTTTTTCTTTTCTCCCTTTCCATCAGCAGTGAGAAAAGTCTCAGGACCCATCTCTATGACTTTCCAGAGTTGTCCATCAAGCGAGCAGATGTGAGTCTCCATTTGCTCAACCCACCAATCGTATTCACCAGCCTTGAGCACTGGTGGCTTCCAGAATGAATCGTTGATTGCAGTATTCGTTGAAGTCATCTTTCATGTGAAACAATAAGTACTAAAACAAATCTAGAGCCAAGGCTCTGATACCAATTGTAGGATCGTTAGTACGTCTAAGTTGTCGACCTCAACTAAGTCGTCAACCTTTTAAGTAAATGCAGCGGAAATGAACTACAAGAAAGACTTACTTGAACACGAAGTTTTTTTTATAGTGGAAACACTTGTTTGATTAACTCAATCAACCAAGTGTAAAAACCACTCCCTTCCAAGTTCTCGCTTGGAAGGATTAAAAGTCGTAGCTTGCTTTATTGATCTTTTGGACTATTTACACAAACACCCTGGATCTATACCTACTTCCCAAGCATTCTAGAACTCGTTGTGGACTGAGTAACTACAACCCGCACTCAATCTAACAAAAGCCTACGTCTTCCTCTCGAACTCTTGTTTCTTTCTTAGCACAAAATGGAGTATGAGCTCGTGCTCTATCTAACCTAAAGCCTTAGATTAAATACACACGAACTAGGTCAGATAAGAGAGAATAATATCTTCCAATTCGATTATGGCAAGATATTATTTATATTATCCTTACAAAATCATCCTAAGCATATAAAAGGATTACAATCAATAACGGCTTAGGATAAAGGCATACACGACTTACAATATAATCTGCATAAGATCTTTCCTAAAACAAGTTTATACTATCCAAACTACCAAGATCTCATGCGTCTTCAAGATCTCCGAGATCTGCCTTCAACACACGTCGACGACCTGACTGACGTTGGCGACTCTTTTCAAAGACTCGAGGTCGTTCACGTGACAGACGTTTGGAACCATCAAAATCAAAGCCTCCAGCTTTTCTAACAGAGAGAATCTCACCGAACTCATTTTGCTTTTACTTCTGTGAATGTTTTGAGATTTACAACCTTTTTTGTTGTCAAATATCTCCCCTTTCGAGGGTTGTGAGATTAAACTTTTCTCATACCCTTCATGAATTTAGGATTATCACAAGTGTTTGCGGTCGTTTTATTTGTGTGTTGTGGAAGACGTTGTCTTGGGTGTGATTTTCTCTGTAGTTGGCAACCTCATGTTACAACAAAGAAATGCATTTCTACCTTCCTAATCTTGGGATTTAGGCCCATTGTTATGCTCTTTTTGACCTTTTTGGTTACTAGATTTTGTTTTGGTCCCTGGTGGGTGTTTGGGCCATGTGGATGGCTTGTGTGATGCTTCTTGTTATCTTATGTTTTGTTTTTGCAATGAGTGTTGCTAGTTCAAGCGGAGTTTTAAATAATCTTGAACGATTAGGGGACATTGTTTGGGCATGTTTCAAGTATTGATGGTTGAAGTCGTGGACATTTGTGGTATTTAAAGATCCTTTAAAAAGACAATATCAATGGTCCTCATTACTTACCCCGATTATGTCCTGTTATGTTTCTTTTAGCGACGCTTTACTGATTTGTGCTCTACTCTCCCATTTCTCGAGCTCAATTTATTTCCTTAATCAGTTGTAGTTTTTGTAATTCTCTTTGTTCGACTCTTGTATTTGCTTTTTTCGTTGTTTGTTTTTGCTGACTTGTGTAACTTTTGTTTTGTCGGTCTCTCGATGAATCTAGTTTTTCTAGTACATTGAATTCTTATAAAAAAATATCTCCTTGCACAAAAAAATATCTCCTTGCACCAAGGAAAAACCAATTGGGCTAATAAATATCTAGAGCTTTGTCTTGATTAGGTCAAGCTTGATGACTCGGCTAAAATCGTTGTTGCCAAGATCAAAGATAAATAACCCTAAACTACTAACTAGTATAGCAAGTAAGCAAGGGGTCGAACCCAAGAGAATCGGGATTCTGATCAATCAGCAAAAGCAAAGGCAGGAGTTTTTGGAAGTTCAGGCAAACAAACAAAACAAAAAAATATTATTGGGGATTTAATCAATTGGAAGAAAGTAGAGTTCATTCAATCAATTCCACCTTTTTACTCATCCGATCATTGATTCATCCACTTTTCTATTAATTCCCTAGTTAATTCCAATCCTTATAAAAGATTTCCGCTTGTCCACGGTCCAAGCGAAAGGATGATATGAACAAGAACGCTTAATTCAAATCATGCAAAGTATTAAGGATAGAAGGATATTAAATCATGCAATCAAGCTACGAGTCTCATGCATAAAATAACAATCAAACACTCTTTCTCAATTCTAGTCCACGGTCCTAGAAAAGAGTTGTTTCAAGGATAAATAAGATTGCACAAACAACAATCAAACCTAATTCAAACAGTAGATCTAAGTCAATCAAACAAGTTGATCAGGCTTATTAAATCAAACATAGATCATATAAATAAAACCAAGAGTTTTGATATTAAACAAGGGATAGAAAAGTTACCAGAATCTCACGAATTAGCTTTCTTGATCAAACAAACTCCAAAGGAAATTAGTTCTCCATAAGAGAGAAAATACTAAAATCTGAATAATTGAAAACTAGATCTAAGAGAGAATACAAAACAAAGCTCCAAAACTAGGTCTAAATAGTCTCGAACTAAGCTTACGAAATAAAATAATATCGGAAATAAGATAAAATAGATAGATAGAAAGATCAGTCGCCGCCTCGGAAATATGCTGACGTGGACCTCCGCGGGCGCGGTGAACAACCTCCGCGATCGCGGACCTGATCGTGACAGAATTCCAGCGCTGTTTTTGGAAGATGTTTTGACCACCTTAGAGTTGGAATTTCGACTCGGAGTAAAAATATGAATTGTAGCTCTTCGAGTCAGCTTTCCAATGATGCCAAATTCGTCTTCATCCGATCAATGTGAGCTCCCGAAATAAGCATTACAAGAAAATGGTGTCGAAACAACTCCAAATCAACACTTGTCTTCAAAACTCTTGCAATTCTTTAAATCGTGTTTTCGGTCTTCATATGACAATTATGCTCAAAACTAACCTAAACACACTCAAATCATACCTAAAATACAAGAGTTAACCTATACTAAATAGAGTGTATCACTTGACCCTGATGGTCAAATAACTTTTTATACATCTATTATTTGTTGGTGATTTGTGTAAAGTCATCGACTCCCTATTAGAGCATGTTGAGGTTATAGAGTCATATTGTAAATGTTGATTGGTATATTGACATATATGACTTTCCATGGTTTGATACTTGTCATTAGATCTAGGCCTGTCAATCGGTTGAAACAGATCGGGTTCGGGTCGGGTTGTTTCAGTTTCGGATCAATTCGGATTCGGATCTAGGTCGGATATTGTGACAAATCAGATATGACCGGGTCGGTTCGGATTGGTTCGATTACTCATTTTATCGGATTAAGTCGAAGTATCGGGTCAAGTTCGGTTGGTTATTTTGGATTTCAATTTGGTCGGATTTCGGTTGGGTCGTATTTCGGTTGGGTCAGATATTGGTCTAGTTCAAATCTCGGTCTAAATAAGATCTCGGTTAAATCGGGTTGTAATTTGATTGAGTTTCTATTGAATCAAATTTTAATTAGATGAGTGGTACAATATATTTCGAATTAAGTTTTAATTCTTAAGTCTTAAAGTTTCATGAAACATTTAAAACCTAAAAACAAAACTAAAATGACTATCTATATTTATTAAATAGTTTTGATGCATGTTAGACTATATAGCATAATGCTAATATGCTATATTGATAAAAGGGGTTGATAAAGTAAATTATTGATAAAACTATTTTAAGTGCTTTAAATTAAGTATTTAAAAACAAAAAGTAATATTATTTATAAAAAAAATTTATAATAATCTTAAAAAGTGTCAAACTAAAAAATTTGTGGACATTGTTTAGTTTTTAGAACTAGCATATATACTTGTATCATGTACAAATTTGGTTAAATGTAAGTAATATATTTTAAAATAAATTAGTTTAAAAATATTGATTTTTATAATTTCTTATGTGAATATGAACAAAAATTGTCGATTGTTTTAATGTGAGACTTAATGTTTTTCATTTTGTTTAAAAAATTCAAGAGTAGCATATAACTAATCAAGCAAATACATTAAACATAAGTCAAATACTAAAATTAAGAAGATTTATTTATATTAATTATCGTTTTAAGATGATTATTATCAGATGATTTGAGGTCAGCCAATCTTAAGTTTTCGGATAATTTTGGGTCAGTTGATTTTGTGTTTTCAAATGGTTTTGGGTCGGTTCATTTCAATTTCGGGTCAATATCAAATTAATCCAATCGGATATACTCGGATTTGGGTCATTTTCGGATTCGGTTAGTTTCTAAGTTCGGGTTGAATCGGATTGGGTCGGGTCGGTCTCGGATATACATATTTGTTTGTTCTTTTCGGTGTCGGTCGGTTGTCAGATCAGACGGGTCAGATCGGATTTCTCGGTTCGGTTCAAGTTTTGACAGGTCTAATTATATCCAATAGATTAGTCGCATACCGCCACCGAGACGAGGAACCTCGTGTGCACCGTTGCATGGCAAGGGCGCGCCTTGTGTGTGGCGACGCTCGGTGCAAGCGCGGGGCTCGTCTTCGACCTCGGTTTTGAGGTTCAAGGCTCGGCATGAGGTGTGGCGCGCCTAGGAGCGAACTTGAGGTTCAACTCAAGGCTGCAAGGGCGCGCCTAGGTGGTGGATGGCACGGTGAGGCTAGTGACGCGGTTGCGAGGCTGCGGTGGAGCTCTCAGCGCGCCTATGGCACGTGTCCGAGGCGTCAAGCATGAATTGTGAGGCTAAGGTATGGTTTTGAGCTTTATAATTGAGTCTTGTAACTTTGTGTATATTCTAATGTGAATTAGGAAGCTTCTCTAAGCTTGGTAGATGCTTTAAGTAAGAACCAAAGCTTGAGTTTAGCTTGGCACATAGTTAAATATGCTAGAAAGAAGTTTACAAGTTTCATACTAGCTTAGAGTGAACTCTAGGAGCTTAGACAAGCTCAAGACTCATTGTACATGCTTTGTCAAAAGCTCATGTAGCTAGGAACTAGCTCATGGAAGCTCAATGTAGCTCAAGTTAGCTCAACTAGCTAGAAATTCAGCTCAACCTAGCTCACACTAGCTCAAGCTAGCTCAACTCACTATAAGCTAGCTCATGGAGCTAAGGGGTAGTGACACTCCTAGGTGACCTAGCTAGGTGTTGGGGCTGGTGGGCCGGCCCAAGGGGCGCGCCTTGTGGGCTAGTGGGCCGCACATGCACACGCATGACATGGGCTGTTGGCTTTGCATATGGGCCGTGTGCATGGCTTATTGGATTGGATTTTTGGACTCCTTAATGGGCCTTTCATTTGCTGAAATGGAGAAGCATTTGGAGTCCATGGGGAATGAATCTAGACGCCCCTTTGATGGTGACAAGGAGAGAGGAAGGAAGTTGTAACCAACTCCCTACAATCACTCTCGGCCTCACGTTTTCAACCGGTTGTAACCGCCACCCTTGGTCGGTTGTGGGCAAGTCTTTCACGCCTATAAATAGGGCATATTGTCGGCATTTTGGACATGTTACACATGAGAAAAAACCAGACTTGATCCCAAAGAAATCGGAAGAGAAAATCGAACAAGAATCTAGGGTTTCTTGTCGGATTTGAGTGAAAACACAAGAGTGTACTCAAGTGGACGTGTGGCGGCATGGATCGAAGTTCTTCTTCGAGAAAGGGACCTCAAGATGCATGGAGTGGGCAGTACGTTCGAGTCAAGGACGAACCCCAATCATCCATGGAAGACGACTTCATCAAAGTGAAGATCGAAGAGGAATCGATGGACTCGAACAAGGTACGCTTGTCTTCAATGGTTGTGTCTTGTCAACACTTCCATTGGTTCATTTAATTACGTTTTATCCCACAACGGTATTGCACAACCCTTGACATGGAATAGGGGTAATATACGTTGAAGGAAAGCGGGATCTCATCCTGTGACTCGTAGTCTTATATCCAAGTCGAATTACTTAACATGGATAAGGGGTCGATGGTGATTGCCTTCGTGGCCTACACCCACGAGACTATCCTTCATTGGATCTACTCGTCATGCCTTGATTATCCTCATGGATCTACAAGGATCGACTTTCCTTCAACAAGACAAAGCAAACATATTAAAACGATTGCATGCAAACCCTATTTGGTTAGACAACTACGAAAACCAACAATCTTCAACGTATATTTGTATTTATTTGCTTTCGTTTTGTTTATGTCCTTGTTTGCTTTGTTGGTTTAATTTGTTAAGTTCGAGGATAAGACTAAACGAGGGGATAAGACGGTGCATGACATTACCTCACAATTGAGGGAAGTCAAGATAGAGCCTCCGAGTCCCATTCGACCCATCGAAGTGCAAGGCGGACTCATGGACTTTGATGAATGGGTAGAAGAGTACAACAAGAGCAATCTATATTGGAATTGGGTCCTTGCTAACGTAAGGTGTGAGCCTGATTTCAATGATGCCCTACAAGGTGAGGTTTTAAGGCCTCAACCCTCCATGGTGATGGAGAATCAAGGTCCAAGGCGAGATCATGAGGCTAGGCATATGTACTCGTCATTCAAGCGCCATGGCAAGTCTAGGGTGAAGCACTCGCGTGCTAAACCGAGAAGAAACGTCCCTAGGGGCGTGTCCTTGGGAGATGGTGGGGCGTCGGTAAGAGGAAAGTATTGGCAAGTGGTCTATGGAGACCAAAGGCCAAAGAAGCCCGTTTATTGTTCTCTTTGTGGCGTGAGACGCCAAGGCTGAACTTTACTTTTATTTGTTTCCTTTATGTACGTGTGTGTATGTATGTAGCATTATATGTGTGCTATGGACTATGTGTGTTGTGTATGCCTTGACTAAAGGGCTATTAGTGTGTGTATTGATCATGTTAAAGGATCATGTAATTGTTTATGATTGAAACAAATTATGGCTTGATTAAAATGTTAATCTTAACGACATGTGTGAAAGAAGAGGACTCAAGTCTAATTCTTGGAATCAACTTGAAAAGTTTGATTGTTGATTTCGTTCACTAAGAATGATCCAAACTAGATTACCCTTGAGTCTTCCATTCTTTGATTGGGACGATTCATGCTCTAGACTACCTTCGGGTCTACTAGAGTAATTAGATTACCTTCGGGTCTACTAGATTGCCCCCCATGTGAGAGGGCATGCACATGTTGGCCATGTATGCACTAAAGAACGAATAGAAGAGATGGTAAGAGTCTCTTGATAAGATGCATGTGGAAATTCACTAAGTGATTTCATAAAATTCATGCTTCTTATGAAACAAGGGAAACAAGGAAGTCTTGATTGGTATAGATTGAGACTTGTAGTATAATTGTAAGAGACCAATGGTTGTATGAGAATGAGATCTCTCATGGCTAAGTCAAATAAGTTTGACAGGGCGTGAAAAGTGTCAAATATAAGTTTGATACTTAGACATGACGAATGGAGTTCATGTCTAGACCGTTTTATCATATGGTTGAATCCTAAATGAATATGACTTGTCTAAATTATAAATGTGGTTTGATGTTGACAATAATGAATGTTAGCATGTTAGTTTGCCTTAAGAAAGACATGGGAATGTCTAAAGAAATTGCTTTGCAAAGAAGTTTGGGATCGGCGCATAAGGTGGCTAGGGTTTGAACCTAGACACGCCTAGGCTAAGCCATAGGCGCGCCGAGCGGTGTCGAGACTCGACATCGATCCTCGAAGCGTTAAGCGCTCGTGGTAGGATCCCATGGAGCATCCGAGGCACGCCCTAGGAGGGGCCGTTGCCTAGAACCCCTCGGTGCTTGGCACTGGACGAGGATCGTCGCATGGGGGAGGTGTTGCATCAATCGCAATGCCTTGGCCTAAGCCTTGGCACGATCTCGGGATCGAGCACGCTAAGGCACGCCGATTCTAAGCACTCGGCACATGGAAGGCCAAGGGTGCGAGGCAAGGCTTGGATCGCACGAACCCGATGCGTCGCAAGCCAAGTCCGAAGCACTCGGCACGAAGCGACGCGGTACGAGGTTTTTGAACCTCGACACGGCCAGCGTGCGCAAGGATGCGCCACGGCTGGGTGACGCCGTCACCATGGCAAAACCAGGTGTGCAAGGCGCGCCGAGGCTGGTTGAAAGTTGAAACCGAGCCTTGGCTTCGACGAAGCGCTCGACGCATGGCGTCGGTGTGTCCACGATTGACACATGGGGCGCGCCTACCACAAGGCAATTGTTTGATTTGTTTAAATCAATGAAACCATGTTTGAAGTCATATTTGGCTTTCCTATTTTAGGGTTTAATTTATTTTGTGATTGAAGTAGGGAAAACTTGGTCTATCACATGTTCCATATGATTGCTTAGATTGCTCATGTTTATGTCATTTGTTTGGATGGATAGAACTTGTGTGGAAATTTGAAAGGCTGGTTTTGTGACTATCAAATAGACAAGTTATGGTCTAGAAAAAAAACTATGAGGAATTTGTTGAATCCTCGGATCCAAGAAAAGTGTCAAGAGTCACTAAGGCTTGAAATTGACAACTTTGGTTAATTAGTCTTATGGTTGAGAAACTATTGGAAAGATTAATGGAAATAATGACATAATGGATAAAAGACAAGTCTTAACATTTGTGTAAACACTTGTGATAAAGATGATTGTCATATGAGCATAATTCTTCTTGTTTCTTTAATGGAAAATTGTAAGAAAGAAGAATTGAATCATCTAAATGCATAGATGATGATCCTATGGGAACGTCCAATGAATTGGTGGTTAGGATGAAAGGAACATAAAGTGGACTACTTTGTGTTTGAATGGCCAAAAGAAAAGTAATGTCATTAGGAAGTCTTTTAAAGATTCTATATGCTTATGCATGATGTGATATAGAAAGTTTAGTCACTTATGGTTGATTAGTGTCTAATGAATCTGTATTGTAATGACATGATATACTTGGTAGAAACCAAGTTGTAAGGTTATAAAGATAAAACCTTGTTCTTCATTGGGAAGATATGAAGATGTCAATGTATAGAGATGATGGTGGTTTAGATTATTCTAAATCTTCATCTTGGTAAGAAATGCATTGAGATGGAAAACAAGAATTCCATGATTATACACATGATTAAGAGACATCTTGGATTTATGAACACATGGTTATAAGTTGGATGTGTCATGACTTGGGGACGCTCAAGTGGATATTAAGATGTGGATATCTTGACATAGGCCATTTGTCAAAGATATGGTTGATGCATAAAGGCATTGGATGTGTATGAAACTTCCTAGGTTGGAAAGTTTGAAAGCAAATTGGATCACTAAGATTTGGAAGACCTTTAGTGCACAATTGGTCATGAATTCCAATCTTGAGTGATGGGCCGACGTTCTTGGTGTTTCCAAGAGGCAATTTGCGTTACTCCAACTTCATAGTTGGAAAGTGACATCTAAGTATGAGGGAACCTTGTAATGAGGCACATGCCATAACTTAGTGTCAACTCGTTTGATTTTTGTTAAGCACATCGAGGTTGTTGATTTCTCTCCGAGAAGATTGACATAAGTGTTTGTGTTAATTTCAATCGAGGGATGGGGGTAACAATCCTTACAACTCTTAGATTTGGATACCCAATTCCCCTACATCGAAAGATGTGGGCTGAATTCAATGTGGAAAGCCAAGTTGTGGAGTTGGAGAGCATTCATAATATTTCATATATTATTATTACCCATCAAGGTTTATGCTCTAGACCACATGAAACCTAGTTTTGAAACGGAGTTTTCATTAATGAGTTTTGGTTGCTTATGTGGAGCATGATAGAAAACTCAACTATGCATATGTGGAAGTATAAGGCTTCTTCCAAGTTAGAGTAATTAAGCATGACTCAACTAATGCATATGTGAGAGGATATGGGACGGAAGAGCCTTGTTTACAAAAGCGTCAAAAGGATAAGATAAGCGTAAGAGACTCATGTGTGAGAGTTACTACGTGTACTTAGACAAGTTGATGTGGTTCAAACCTTAGGAGCACCACGAAATTTTAGTACATGCATGTGATGATCACAGGGTGTAAATTCAAGTCTACGGACATTTACACTTATACATAGAGTTTGTTTATTAAACTAAGAGTCTTGATGACATGGGTCAAATGGGGGAGGAATGTTGGTGATTTGTGTCAAGTCATCGACTCCCTATTAGAGCATGTTGAGGTTATAGAGTCATATTGTAAATGTTGATTGGTATATTGACATATATGACTTTCCATGGTTTGATACTTGTCATTAGATCCAATAGATTAGTCGCATACCGCCACCGAGACGAGGAACCTCGTGTGCACCGTTGCATGGCAAGGGCGCGCCTTGTGTGTGGCGACGCTCGGTGCAACAGCGTGGTGCAAGCGCGGGGCTCGGTTTTGAAGTTCAAGGCTCGGCATGAGGTGTGGCGCGCCTAGGAGCGAACTTGAGGTTCAACTCAAGGCTGCAAGGGCGCGCCTAGGTGGTGTGATGGCACGCTGAGGCTAGTGACGTGGTTGCGAGGTTGCGGTGGAGCTCTCGGCGCGCCTATGGCACGTGTCCGAGGCGTCAAGCATGAATTGTGAGGCTAAGGTATGGTTTTGAGCTTTATAATTGAGTCTTGTAACTTTGTGCATATTCTAATGTGAATTAGGAAGCTTCTCTAAGCTTGGTAGATGCTTTAAGTAAGAACCAAAGCTTGAGTTTAGCTTGGCACATAGTTAAATATGCTAGAAAGAAGTTTACAAGCTTCATACTAGCTTAGAGTGAACTCTAAGAGCTTAGACAAGCTCAAGACTCATTGTACATGCTTTGTAAGAAGCTCATGTAGCTAGAAACTAGCTCATGGAAGCTCAATGTAGCTCACACTAGCTCAAGTTAGCTCAACTAGCTAGAAATTCAGCTCAACCTAGCTCAAGCCAGGTCAACTCACTATAAGCTAACTCATGGAGCTAAGGGGTAGTGACACTCCTAGGTGACCTAGCTTGGCACCTAGCTATGCTAGCTAGGTGGTGGGGCTGGTGGGCCGGCCCAAGGGGCGCGCCTTGTGGGCTAGTAGGCCGCACATGCACACGCATGGCATGGGCTGTTGGCTTTGCATATGGGCCGTGTGCATGGCTTATTGGATTGGATTTTTGGACTCCTTAATGGGCCTTTCATTTGCTGAAATGGAAAAGCATTCGGATTCCATGGGGGAATGAATCTAGACGCCCCTTTGATGGTGACAAGGAGAGAGGAAGGAAGTTGTAACCAACTCCCTACAATCACTCTCGGCCTCACGTTTTCAACCGGTTGTAACCGCCACCCTTGGTCGGTTGTGGGCAAGTCTTTCACGCCTATAAATAGGGCATATTGTCGGCATTTTGGACAAGTTACACATGAGAAAAAACCAGACTTGATCCCAAAGAAATCGGAAGAGAAAATCGAACAAGAATCTAGGGTTTCTTGTCGGATTTGAGTGAAAACACAAGAGTGTACTCAAGTGGACGTGTGGCGGCATGGATCGAAGTTCTTCTTCGAGAAAGGGACCTCAAGATGCATGGAGTGGGCAGTACGTTCGAGTCAAGGACGAGCCCCAATCATCCATGGAAGACGACTTCATCGAAGTGAAGATCGAAGAGGAATCGATGGACTCGAACAAGGTACGCTTGTCTTCAATGGTTGTGTCTTGCCAACACTTCCATTGGTTCATTTAATTACGTTTTATCCCACAGCGGTACTGCACCACCCTTGGCATGGAATAGGGGAAATATATGTTGAAGGAAAGCGGGATCTCATCTCGTGACTCGTAGTCTTATATCCAAGTCGAATTACTTAACATGGATAAGGGGTCGATGGTGATTGCCTTCGTGGCATACACCCACGAGACTATCCTTCATTGGATCTACTCGTCATGCCTTGATTATCCTCATGGATCTACAAGGATCGACTTTCCTTCAACAAGACAAAGCAAACATATTAAAACGATTGCATGCAACCCCTATTTGGTTAGACAACTACGAAAACCAACATTATTTTTTGGTAAGGAAAGAAATTAGGGGGGCCACTAACAAGCTAGTGGTAACCCTAGAGCATCTTGATGGATGAGGGTAAGCAAACCCGAGTCAGCTGCAAGAGGGATCGAGGAGACACATCTAGAACATTCAGCGATGAAGTCCGCTACATAATTGTACTCTCGAAAGGCATGAGAAATACTCCAATCCTGGAAGCAGGCAAGCAAACAATGGATGTCCGAACAAAACAACTCAATCTCCCACGGGCAGCGCTAGTAACCAAGTACGACCTTGACAAGTTGCAAATTATCGCCTTCAATCTGAATCAGAGGAATGCCACAAAGAATGGCCTCGAGAAATCCCTGGCGTAGCGCGATAGTCTCGAATATCAGAATAGAATGCTGACTAATTAGTCCTTTGTCAAAATGAATGAGGAAGCCACTTGAATTCCGGAGAATAAACCCGAACAAGGCCACGGTATTTGCACTAACTACACCTAAAATTTAACTAAATATAATCCCTCATGAGCTTTTTACATCTATTAAAATTGAACCCTAAATTTCATAAATATTGAGTAAATCGCTTACTATCTAAGTCAACTTACTTTGGTCAATATTTCCCTTGTTACTAACCTTCATAAGATTCATAATATTATTTTTTTGACTGTTTAAGGTGCCTCATTTGTAATAATAATAAAAACCCAAATACTCCACTTCGCAAAATCTATAACTATATATTAAAGCTGTTCCTTTTCGAGCCACCAGAACGATTCTGGCCCCACCTTATAATTACAAAATTAATTTTTATTCCTAATATTTTAACTTTTTTTATTAAATTCTTCTTTAACTATTTAAATCTATCTTTAACATCAAACAAATATCTATTTAGTATAATGATATCTTTTGAAAACTTCCTTATACAAGTATTTAAGATTAAAGATAAAATATTTTAGAATAAATCTAAATCTTTTAGCATATATCTTTTGACGAATTTATTTATAGATATATATAATGATTTTCTTTTATAAAAAATTAATGATAAATATTTAGAATTTTAGAATTTATAAAAATAGATAATAAAATATTTAATAGATGTATTAAAATATTTGATAAGCCCTAAATTTACGTAAATAAAAAATAATAAAATGTGAAGAATATAATATTGATAAAAAAAAATTATACATTTTGCAAGCAATAAATTATTTATATTAAAATTTATATTATATTTTTATTTATTAATAACATATTTATAATGTCTATAAAATATCGAATCGTAGTCGTACATGGTACGACGGGTAAAACTAGGGGTTGTTTCACTTGTGGGTAGAAATGGCTTTTTGGGTGAAAAGTGATTTTTAGTGTTTTGAAAAACGTAAAAAATAGAGAGAGTTGCACGTATTTCAAAAGTATTAAAAGTAATTTTTGAATAAAAATGACTTTTGGGTAGAAAGTGAAACAAGGCCCTAGTATAAAATAAAATCTGAAAATTGCATAAGCCAATTGCAAATTTTCTCAATAAATTGAAAAGAAAAAAATAGAAAAAAAAACACCGCATCATCATCCCACGCGACAAAATCGTTTCCCTCTCTCTTACTCCGTTTGCTCGCCTGTAAATTGCACGAACTGCTGCATAGGGCTTCGTTCTCCCTCCCTCATCGGATCTGGAATTCCCCAATCACTTGGTTACTCTTCTCCTCCTCCTCTAATCCCAATCCAATTCACCAAATCCTCCACTCTCCGATTTCCATTGTCGGTTAGTTAATCCTCATTTTCAATTCCACACTTTCTCCGATCTCGCCGGCGCCCCCGGAGGATGGGGGTTTGAGATTCTGCTGAATACTTCTCGAAACGCGTTTCATTCTGCGCCGTCCAATTCCGCGTCTCCTCCGCCGGCTCCTGCTAGGGCATTCCCCAATGCCCTAGCCATGAGCAGAGCCGGCACCGACGGCACCACCAACGAAGAAGAAGAGCAAGACGACGATTGCTTCCATGACTCCCTCGATCGGATTCTCTCCTGTTCCAATTCCTCTACCTCCGCCTCCGAAGACGACGACGTCGTTTTCAGCTCTCCCACTCGCCACCGCCGCTCCGCCGCCGCCAAGCGCAGCAGCCCTAAGTTCCCGGTTTCCGTCCCGAACTACGACGCTTGGATCTCCGACGCCGCCTTCTCATCCTCCTCCCTCCAGCACCGCCGTGATCGCCTCCTCCGCGCTCTCGGCCTCTCCTCCGACCCCACCCTCTCCCGCCGCAAACCCTCCCTTTCCGACTATAACGCCTTTAATTTCTCTCGATCCGTTTCCTCCGATCACTTTGCCGCCGCCGACACTCGCACTTCCAGGATCCACCCCGATTCCCCCATCATCCGTTCTAAATCCGAGGGAGAGTGCCAAGCATCCTCCGTTGTTGCGCCACTTGACTATGAAAATCTCTGTAATTCGCACATGTCCGTTTCGATTTGTTCTGCTGCCATTCTTCCAGCTTATTCTGCTTCTGGTAATACTGTAAATAGTGATACTGTTGCTGGTAAGAATAGCAGTGTTCATGTTCAAGATGTTATTGTCGGTGGTGATAGTATGCCAACGGACGGGTCTTCGAATAAGCATGCCTCTGGCTTTAGTAATCGAGGAAATGACGAGATTCGGAGCAGTTTAGATGTGTTGAAGGATGGCGGTGGTAGTTCTGGGGAGGATGCTGAGTGTAATGGGCCGGAGGAGGATGCCAGTGCTCAGATGTGCACTATCAGGAATCTTGACACTGGGAAAGAATTTGTGGTCAATGAGGTAAGAGAAGATGGGATGTGTAAGAAGCTCAGGGAGGTTGGAACTGGGAAGCAATTAACCATGGAAGAATTTGAGATCTGTGTTGGGCATTCTCCCATTGTCCAAGAGTTGATGAGGCGGCAGAATGTGGAAGAGCAAGCCAATGATAAATCGGATGCAAATGCAAACGGGGAGATTGGGACAAGGCTGAAGAAGAAAGTGAGCTGGTTCAAGAGCATAAAGAATGTAGCTGGCAGTGTTACTGGGCACAAGGAGAGGCGCAGTAGTGATGAGAGGGATACTTCATCAGAGAAAGGTGGGCGAAGGTCAAGTTCTGCCACAGATGATAGCCAAGACGTCTCCTTTAACGGGCCTGAGAGAGTCCGGGTTCGACAGTATGGGAAGTCAGTTAAGGAGCTGACCGCTGTATACAAGAGCCAGGAAATTCAAGCCCATAATGGGTCAATTTGGAGCATCAAGTTCAGTTTGGATGGAAGGTATCTTGCCAGTGCTGGTGAGGATTGTGTGATTCATGTTTGGCAAGTGGAGGAATCAGAAAGGAAAGGTGAGTTGTTGATGGATAGACAAGATGATGTAAACTTGAGCCTGTTGTTATTGACTAATGGATCGCCTGAACCAAATTCACTTTCCCCTAGTTTGGGAAGCCCTTTGGAGAGGAAGAGGAGGGGAAGGACTTCCGTTAGTAGGAAATCAATGAGCTTGGACCATATTGTAATTCCCGAGACTGTGTTTGGGCTATCAGAAAAACCTTTTTGTTCATTCCAGGGGCATCTTGATGACGTGCTTGACCTCTCATGGTCCAAGTCTCAGGTCAGTTGTTAACATTAGGTCGCAGTTTGATTTTTCAGTTAACTTAGATTTTAAAGCTAATATCCTCTGATGGTGTTTTTGATGTATTGCTATCTCTCTATTTATAATGAAAAATTGTTTATGTTCCTGCTTGGCTAGGATGATTGTTCTGAATTCTTATACTGTATTAGTTGTCTTCTAGGATATTCTTTTCTCTGCAGATCAAGTAGTCGTTCTGAGGTTATTGGTTTGCAAAATAGCATTAGCTGCTAATTTATTGTTCAGATTTATATCAGCATATCTTAGGAATTGTTTTGGAAGTTTGGGATTCTGAATTATTGCGGGCATGATTTCGGATTGAAGTATTGAACATTTTAAACTTGGAACCAATACAAGGAAAGGCAGTTTCCTACTTCCCTCAAAGCCCTAGCCCAATCAATGTATAGTGTCATTATTGCCCTGGCATGTTGACCGAGTAGATGTTACAGGAAAGTATGGCTTAGTTCAGTGATGTGCTTACAGGGTGAAAATTCATCCATATATCAACATATCTAGTGATGTAAAAGGATGGCCAATGCTTTAGGTTCTCAGCACCTTGTTGTGTATTTGGTTGTCATACAAATCGATACAAAAGAGTTTAATGATTTCAGAGTAGATGTTGCCTAAACGTTTTTTCGTCATGTTTCCTGGGAGAAATCTTATCCAGTGATTAAAGTTTAGACCTGAAGATGTAACAAGAAATTCTCTACTAAATGGATTTCTGTCACATATGTCAGCAACAAGATAAAAAGAAGGTAGGGATGTGGAAGTTTGTAGTCTTTCCTACACTTGCCTATGGTTGCTAGAATATATTGAGTCGTACTACTGTACAACCTTTAACTAATTAATGAAGTATAGCATTAATTTTGCATAACCTGTGTATTTTATAAAACTGGAGACTCCAGTAGGTAGTTTTAATGTAGAAAATTTGTTGGTTAATTTCTGTACAAAGTGCTTATGTTCACAATCTTATTTTCAGCTTCTGCTTTCATCTTCAATGGACAAAACTGTACGGCTTTGGAACTTGTCTAGCAAGAGCTGTTTGCAAATCTTTTCACACAGTGATTATGGTGAGTATTAGATGCTTTTTAACTTAGTTGATACTAAACTATATTGCTTTCTGAGACAATATTTTAAAATAGTTAGATTGATGCACATATCATATCTATGATTGATGCATGTCATATGTAATGGTCTAATAACTTCACAAAATAATTGTTTTGTAACTGATTTGTCTCTTGACTATATATCTTATCATGATAAGATTTGACTTGTCTTCTGCCAAGGTTGCTCTTCCTTGAAATCCTGCTTAATCAATAGCCATACTATTCTAATTTATTTCCCTTGTTTGGTGCAGTAACTTGCATCCAGTTTAACCCAGTTGATGATAGATATTTCATCAGTGGGTCTCTAGATGAAAAGGTTCGCATTTGGAGCATTCCTGATCGACAAGTTGTTGACTGGAATGATCTGCATGAGATGGTTACAGCTGCTTGCTATACACCAGATGGTCAGGTTGGTCCACCTTCTTGCAGTTACATGGTTATACAGAAAACTTTGATTTGAAAAGAGTCTAGCCGAATTACTTCTCTGATCTCTCCTTTATATTAAACTGCCTCATGAAGTCCTATTTTCTCATGAAGGGTGCATTAGTTGGTTCTTACAAGGGCAGCTGCTGCTTATATAACACATCAGGTATGGTTCTGGCTGTCCATCTCATCATTGTGCTGTGCCATACTTTTTTTTATTAATAATACTCATTGTTCACTTTTTGTTTCTCTTCTACTCAACAGAAAACAAACTGCAAAAGAAGTCTCAAATCAACCTGCAAAACAAGAAAAAGAAAGCACATTTGAAGAAAATCACAGGTTTTCAGGTCAGACGAAGTTCTTTGCCACACACTGCTGTGCTGATTGTAGGTTCTTCAGGTTGACATGGATTGTCAATCAGACTTGGAAACTTTACTGATTCTTAGTATTTCTTTTTTAAATTATTTGAACAGTTTGTCCCTGGAAGTTCCTCAGAAGTGCTAATAACATCTGCTGATTCACGAGTGCGTGTAGTTGATGGTGTTGATTTAGTCCACAAGTTTAAAGGTAGATCATTTGATGCTTTTCACTCTTGTCTCTTACTTTTAGATATCATAACCTCTTATTAAATCCTGCTACCAGCTTGAAAGTAGATTAGGGGATAAATCAGGGTTGAAGTCTAGTTTAGCTGTTATTACTTGAATATTTCATTAGGATATCAATGGATTGTCCATTCCCTTAACATCAGAGAGCGGATTCGAGTTACTGCAAGGCCAGGAAAAATGATTAGGTAAAAAAAAAGGCAAACATTCTGCATAATGAACTTGGGCAGTTGTTTTCAAAGTAAATAAGTACTTGTATGTCGATCACAAGATAAGTAGTTATGAACAATAAACCCACCTCATGAGTACTTATAGTTACATGTAATGTAACGGTGTAAAGTTGAAAAAATTAATAAAGTATTTATAACTATTAGAAAGGCACTTGTTATACAAAATAAATATTCATACCGATAGTGGGATACACATGGGTTGATGTTGTTGTTGAAAAATGAGCATTGCTGAACAGTGAACACAGCCAAATTTCGGCTCGAATAACATTTTTCTTATTTTTGGTCTTTGGCAGGATTCCGTAATACCAATAGCCAAATTTCGGCTTCTATTACATCTAATGGCAAATATGTAGTATGTGCGAGCGAGGACTCTCACGTGTACGTATGGAAACACGAAAGCGAATCCCGACCCGGTAGAAGTAAAGGCGTAACTGTGACACGCTCATACGAGCACTTCCATTGTCAAGATGTATCAGTTGCCATCCCTTGGCCCGGTTTTGAGCCTTGTGGAGAAGAAGACGATCCATGCTCCAGAGACTCTCCACATGGAGGAGGAGAAGCTTGCCCTATTCCAATGGATGAAGCCTCAACAAACAATCATCCTCCAACAACGCCAGTTGAAGATTCGAGCGGTGTAGAAGGTTCTAGATACAGTAGCAACAGCCCATTTCACGGGACAATGTCTAGTGCAACAAACGGATACTTCTTTGACAGGATCATGACTACTTGGCCAGAGGAGAAGCCTCCCTTGGCTACCAAGTTCCCAAGTCCTCGTCACAGTTTGGACTTCTCCAATGGAGTGATCCAAAACAGGTTGGCATGGGAAATGGTCCTTGTAACGGCTGGCATCCGAGGAGAAATCAGAACCTACCAGAATTTCGGGTTGCCGTTTCGGATATAAGCCATCATCCGAAAAGAATTGTCAAATTTGTGTACACAGAAAATTTGGGGTGAGAGTTGTAAAATGAGCGAGTTGATTTTTTTTGTTTATTGCTTTTGTGCTTCACGTTTTTGTGGTAAGTTGGGGAGGAGGCATTTGATAGAGAGAAAAGGAGAAAAATGGCTCCATCCAAATATCCAACTTTCTTTGATGAAGAGAACAACATTTTGTGAAAAGATTGAAAATTACAGTCCATGGATTTAGTAACCGATGAAATTTATGTAATCGGGAAGTGTAGATTCTTAAGAAATGAAGAATTCTTTTTTTCAATCGGTTTGTCTTCTATGTTTAGGTAACGATAAGTATATTAGTGGTTTGGGTTTACTCGAAAAGCATATAAAGAGTAAGCAAGCAACCACCAATAGTAAAGTTGATTCACATGTTGTCACAGTGCAAACAAATTTGCAGAAGTCTTTGGAGAGTGACATTTGGGGAAGAAGCCAAGGTGCACATACTATGTACCCATAATCTGTAGGAATGATGGGATGTACTATCTACTGAGCCTAAATATCAATTCTTTTCTTTTCTTTTCCTTCTTTCTTGATTTTTTGTGGATGAAATCTAAAGCTTGTGCAGTGATTGGCTACAATGAGGTGAAATGGCATATACTTCCAACAAGAATGATCTTATCCTATTTTATCTCCATATCTCAAGAGATAGTTTTTCGTGATACTTTTATTTGTCCCCACAGTTTTTCCAAAGAAGAACGAGAGGCTTCCATTCTCCCTATAAATAGAGCCTTGAATTGGTTTGTTTACCAGGCAACTGCTTACTTCACTCACAAATAACTCACTCAAGATCTTTCTGGAAGTGTTGATATTTTAGCTCAATGGCTCTCCAGTCTACAACTCTGCTTCCTTCTGCCTTCTCCATCCCCAAAGAGGTACATTCTCATTCTTTGCTCCCCCTCTCAAGTTTTCAAAGTGTTTTGTTCATTTCTCAGTTCTCATCAGGCACTCATTTCATGCAAAACTGTAATTTCTAGGGGAAATCAAATGCAACCTTCAAGGAATCAAGCTTTTTTGGAGTCTCTCTCAATGACTTTGCCAAATCTGACTTCACCTCCTCTTCTTTGAGGTGCAAGGTAACAAATAAATCATTCCTGAAAAATCTCACAGATCAGCAATCAGAATTCTTCCATGATTCATCATTTTTTTTTTATTCCTGTCAATGTCATTCATATCATTTTCCTGTAAATTTCAGAGTGAATGCAGCCAAAGAAAATCATCCAAAACAGCAATTAAAGCTCAGACCTCTATGGTGGCGACCCCATCAGTGACTCAGTCCACGTCACAAGGCAAGAAGACGCTAAGGAAGGGCAGTGTCGTCATCACAGGAGCCTCCTCGGGTCTCGGTCTTGCCACTGCCAAAGCATTAGCTGAGACGGGCAAATGGCACGTCATCATGGCTTGCAGGGACTTTTTAAAAGCCGAGAAAGCTGCCAAGTCAGCCGGCATGGATAAGGAGAACTACACCATAATGCACCTAGACCTCGCTTCGCTTGACAGTGTCAGGCAGTTTGTAAACAGTTTCAAGCGATCTGGACGTCCTCTTGACGTTCTAGTATGCAATGCTGCTGTTTACCAACCAACTGCTAGGGAGCCTACTTACACAGCTGAAGGGTTTGAGCTTAGTGTTGGGACTAATCACCTTGGACACTTCTTACTTTCCCGGCTAATGCTTGATGAATTGAAGGAATCTGATTACCCGTCAAAACGACTCATCATTGTGGGGTCCATTACTGGTATAATTCCTGGACAAAATCTTATAGAATTTTTAATTAAATTATGTTAAAATGCAATTTCTTACCTTGAATTTTGTTTCTTCAGGCAACACGAACACGTTGGCAGGGAATGTTCCTCCAAAGGCAAATCTAGGAGACATGAGAGGGTTAGCAGGAGGATTGAGTGGCTTGAACAGCTCAGCCATGATTGATGGTGCAGATTTCGATGGTGCCAAGGCATACAAGGATAGCAAAGTATGTAACATGCTTACAATGCAAGAGTTTCACAGGAGGTACCATGAAGAAACCGGGATTACGTTTGCTTCCCTTTACCCTGGATGCATTGCTACAACAGGCTTGTTCAGAGAGCACATCCCCTTGTTCAGGTTTCTTTTCCCTCCATTCCAGAAGTTCATTACCAAGGGATTTGTCTCTGAAGATGAAGCTGGAAAGAGACTTGCACAGGTAAATAAAAAGTTAGACAAGTATAATGTGGGATAAAAGCATTGTCATTGTGTTATTGCTGGGTTTGTGATGTGAATATATTTGTTTAGGTTGTAAGTGACCCAAGCTTGACAAAGTCGGGTGTATACTGGAGCTGGAACAAGGCTGCAGCATCGTTTGAGAACCAGATGTCACAGGAAGCCAGTGATCCAGAGAAGGCTCGCAAGGTGTGGGAGATCAGTGAGAAGTTGGTTGGTTTGGCTTGAGATGGGTCTTCCTGGGAGAAGAGGGATGCAGACAAGGATCCTCCGGGTTCAGTAAGAGTAGATCAGTTTGAGACTTTGAGTGTTTGTGTTGTCTTTGAAGGGAGTTTTCCTTGTAATAAGAGATTGCTTCGGCATTGCAATTTGACAGAAATAACACCTCTTCCCCCTTTTGCATCGTCACACGTGACTGATCTCTTCATCAACTTTCAATTTCTTAAAGCTTCAGGTTTGAAGAACAATATGCTTATACAAGAGAAATTTGATCACAGTCAAACACTCCAAATTTCAGTTAAAACTTCAAATCGCAAGGAAATCCAGATGCGGGCTATAAACTAACCTTACAACAAATGCAATACCATGCTTGACTATCATAGTCAAGAACAAGCCTTGTTTCTGGTGATTGTGAACCATCAAGCATCCAAAATATATACAATTATGTGAAGAAGTAACCATGGTCATGGATTATTATATTACATATACAACTACAACGTGTTCACTCTTATTTCATTAGAACAAAAAGAGCCTCTATAAGTACAAAGTCAGAAACGACATTGAAGAGTATGTAAGATTAACTTTCCTGATTCCAACGTGTCAAAAGTTACAGACTTACAGTTCATATGCAGGAAACCTGGCCTCAGAAAGATCATTCAAGTCAAGGAAGAGATATGCCATTCCTGCAATACCTTCAAACATGGAGAAAGGGCGATCACCTCCATGCATAAACCCTTCAGAAATAAGCCTCTCAGCTCTGTCATGGAGAAAGCTGGCAAACGCTTTAGCTCTATACAAGTACTGTGCATTGCCAGTAATCCTGTACAGTGAGAGGAAGACATAGGCGTTCCCACTGATTCCATGACAGATTCCAACTCGTTTAAGCAGTCCCCGGTTCCATACCACGTCTGCAGCATCCATAGCAGCTTGCAGAAATTCCTGTTCTCCAAAAACCTGGCAAAATTGAACAAAGCTTTTACATGAATGTTTCTGTCATTAAAAACCAACCGAGAGTGTCAGCACAAAACTCTAATTTACCTGTGCTGCTTTTGCAAGGGTAAGAGCAACACCGGGAGCACCATGACACCAATGAACTAAGCGATCAGATTCGCTTCCTTCACTTGAAGGGTAATTCCCACTTGGAAATCGGTTCTTGATCATATAGCGCAACGTATTTTTCACATCCTCCTGCTCATCTCTAGTCAGCTCCATGTCCATCAAAACATGCATTATCCCAGCAAGACCATGGGCAGCTCCCCAGTATCTTTTCCCATGCCATTCATACATTAGCGGGCACCTTCCTTTCCCCATTGCCCTACCAGCCTTGATAAGATCTGTGACAACAGCTCTCTGCACAATTTCTTTTTGTTCAAGACACTACATACATATTGATCATCAAAAAGACACAGCAAGACAAAGATTAAGCATTACCATGATGGTTGAGGATATGGTGCCACTTCCAATATGCTTGTTTAAGTAAGAGCATGACCACAAATAACCCGCTCTTCCATAAAGTAACTCGTTTGGTATATCATTCGGAAGCCTAATCTGCATTACCACAAACTGTAAAACCACGCAGCGCAACAAACCAAAGACTTAAGAAATGGCCGTGAAATCAAAAACCAAACCTCTTGGAATTGTGTCAAGTAGTATTGGAGGAGATTGTTATCACCGGCATGTTTAGCAATAACAGCTCCAAGAGCGCACACACCGGCCCGTCCACATATGAAAGTGACATGTCTCCCCATGATCACAAAGCCAAAAACCTTAGGTAAGCTAGCTTATATTTCCCTCTTAGTAGTCATACTAGGAAAGAATTAAGAGGAGCTTACTTGGAGCCTCGAGAAGCAGAATCGCAAGCCCTAACAATATCAGAGCACAAAGCGAGTTCAGTGGGATTCCGAGAGACTTGGAAGGCTTTAAACACCAAAACGGCAGTGCCTAGGGCACCCGTGTAGAGCGTGTAGTCTTGCAAATTCCTCCTACCACTACGATTCCATGTTTCTCTCACCACCTTCGCTCACCAAATCGATTCCAACAAACAAATCAATCATCGCCGGAGAAAATCAACCGGAGAACAAAGCGGGAGTTAGTTCAATTTAGAAAACAAGCTTACAGTGTCCTTGATTTCGGTAGCAGAATTCAGAAGCTGTTGAGAGAGATATCGGAAAGGAAGATGGAGAAGCCTCGTGAGAGCGTCTCCGCTTTCAGGTGGCGGTTCATCAAGCGCGGCTTCGGGAACAAACTCGGGCATTTCGTTGGGAAAAACCGGTCCGCCATAGCTGATAGCTGTCGAGCATGCGATCGAAATTGGAATTGATAAAAAATAGAGGAGAAGATTACGATATTTTAAAGAGGAAGAAGACGAGGGAAGGGAGGAAAAGGAATCGAGTTCGGTGGAGCATTCTGGACGATCCAGACGGAGGTGTCCGTTCATTACTTCACTTGGCTTTTGACATGTTTCTTTTGTATTTTCTTCATTCATAGATTCGCTCGCCTTTTGATCAACTATAGTAATTCGTGTCATTTTCGATTAAAAAAATATAGCAATTTGTGCATGTAACAAAAATTAATTTATTCTAAGACCAATAAATGTAATATTTTAAACATTTGTGTCATTTTTCCGGGCCATGTGTGTGGTTTGGGGCCTTTGTGCTGTGTCCCCAAATATATTTTTGCACATTTTAAAGGATTTTATGAATTAATAATATCATTTTTATCATATTTGATTTTAATTCATAACCTTAAGAGAATTTTAAGATTTTAGCAAAGCTTATATTCTTTTAAATATAGAAATGCAAGTTAAATATTCTTTTAGTTTGAGTTGAAAAGTGCTTTTAGTGTAAAATTTACTTTTATTTACCTTGAAATAGATAAAATGTAGTTATAATTTACATTTTAAAGGCAATTTAAAGTATATTTTGTTCCAAAAGTATTTTTTTTTATCTCAAATTAGAACAAGGCCGAAATGCCATTTTTGTTTTAATAAGCAATTTCCTTCAATATGAGCCTTTTAGGCCCATATTTTCTTCAAGTTATTTTAAATTTGGGTTGAAAAGGCCCAAGAAGCTACCAATCATATTTTTTCTATCATCACTTCATCAGCCTTATCCCATCATTGTTACAGTTCGTTGTCGCCTCCTTCAACCATTTTGTCTATTTAGGTTGACTTTCGTCGGTTGTCTCTCTAATATCCTCCCTCCTCCAACCTCCATCAACGATCTCTCCTCATCCCACATGCCTACATCGTCGCCCCGCCCTGCCACCCCGCTCTCACATACCAACGCTACCATTTCGGCGAATGGGGGCACCCATCCACGCCCCTTGGATCCGTCGATGGGTACAACTTAGGTGAATCTCTATGATTCATGCATGGAAACAAGAAGGTGCATTATTCACCTTGTACAATTTACCTCCAATAATGCATTATACAATACTACATGTTCAATCATCTATGGATACAAGTAATAGGTCAAAAAAATCTAAGGATAACGTGTAGTCATGCATATGTATATCTACATATTCATAACACTCTCCCTTGAATATTCACCTTCTTCCATCTTGTAGTATATGAGGATACATTCGCTCGTTAAAAACCTTATTAGGAAAAACCCGGTGGGATAAAAAAACTTGAACAAAGGAAAAAAAGAGTGCAACCTTTGAGCCCATTATATGTTTTAATGTTGTCTCACTAAGCTTGACAATTTCACCCGCACCCGATGGGTACCTGAAAAACCGACCCGAAAAAACCAAAAAAAAACTGAATAAAAACGGTGAAAACGGATTTCGGGTGATCGGGTGATGGAGCGAGTACGATTTCGGGTATGGCCTCAACCGACCCGACCCGATCACCCGACCCGATCACACGGTTTTTTTGTCCCACACCGTAAAATTAGTAGAAGGAGAGGGGAAGATGAGCTTATAAAAAGGGAAGGAGAAGAGAAGAATGTTAAGTATTTGAAGCTTAACCATAGAGATGGGCTTTAAGACTTTCTAATTAAATCTATTTTTTGGCTAATCCAATGGGTATGCCCTATATAAATAGGTTTAAATTTTAGTTTAAAATTTAAAGTTTTATTAGATGGATTAAACTGGTTGACTCGTAATCCGACGGGTCCGGTCACGGGTTAAGTTTATTTTGTTTACGGGTCAACGGGTTGACTCCTTGAACAAATGAACTTAACGATAATTTATGATTGAAAATTAAAAATTTTAACTTGTTATAACACCCGAAAAAAACCGAATCGACCCGCACCCGACCCGACCCATTGCCATGGTGGAAAAGAGTGTAACATGTAAGATGCTTCCTCGACTTTTAAGTATGTCTCGAAATTTGCACATTCCAATTCTAGATACCTATTCTCCAAATTTATTGGGAATTAAAGACTTTGTGAACAAGTCAACCAAATTGTCATTCATCTGAGTTTGTTGGATGTCCACTTCACCGACTTTTTCCAATTCACGAGTGGAGAAGAATTTAGGAGATATGTGCTTTCTATGGTCTCTTTTGATGTAAACCTTCTTCATTTGAGCAACACATTCCGAGTTATCCTTATATAATATTGTTGGGTCATTAGTGATGAGCTTTATTCTACCTTCTTGTTGGATGAATTGAATCATTGCTCGAAGGGACAAACATTCTCTTCCTACCTCATATAAAGCAGTCAGTTCTGCTTGATTTGATGATGTGGCAATCATAGTTTATTTTGCTGATCTCCAAGAGATGGCAGCGTCTCCATTTGTGAACACATAACCATTTTTTTGGCCTTGGAAGGGTCAGACAAATACCATGCATCTGCATATCCAATTAAAGTCGCATCCTTTTAGTTACAATAATCAATAAACTAAAAAACGCTAGGCGGACCGTGGGCGGAGAGGGGCAGCCTAGCGCCTAAATGGCCTTAACAGTTGCTTAGTCGGTTTTGGACGGGCGCCCAAGTGGGTTAGACGGCTAGGCGGGATGGGACCTTCCAGCGCCTAGGCGGGGCCTAGAAGGAATTTTTAGATCAGTGACTATAATACAACCCAAGATCATGCATGCCTCAAAGATATCATAATATATGTTTGATTTTATTCCAGTGCCTCCTTGTAGGTGTGGTGTTTGTACATGGACAACAAATTTAGTTCAAAAGTAATATTTGACCATGTATTGTTAGTTAAGTACATTAAAGCACCAATTGCAGTTAAATATGACACCTCAAGACCAAGAACCTCTTCGCCTTCTTCTCAGGGACAAATTTGATCCTTTTCAACATCAAGGGATCGAACTTCCATGGGAGAGCTCAAAGGGTGTGATTTGTGCATGTAAAATCCTTTAAGATTTTTCTCAGTATAATTAGATTGATGGATAAAGACTACATCTCATAAGTGCTCAATATGTAAGCTAAGACAAATCTTTTTTTGTCCAAGATCTTTCATCTCAAATTCTTTCATCAAATACTTCACAGTAACTAGGAATTCATTTGAAGTTCCGACGATGTTTAAATCGTCATCATAAATTACGCTAATAGAAAATCCCTTTTCAGATCGTTTGATGAAAACACATGGACAAATAGTGTCGTTCTTGTATCCCTCTTTCATAAGGTATAGATTAAGGTGGTTGTACCACTTTTGCCCAAATTGTTTTAATCCATACAACGACCTTCTCATTTTCATGGAAAACATTTCTCAAGATTTATGACTATTGGCCTTAGACAACTTGAGTCCTTTTGGGATTTTTATATAGATATTTGTATCTAGTCCATATAAATATACTATAACGACATCCATGAGGTGGATTATAATTTTTCTTAATAAGTTAGGTCAATTAGGAATCTCAACTTAAGTCACTACCTCTTTCTCAGCCCCCTCTCAAGCTCTTTTCGTACCCTCACACAACCTCTTTTCGAATCCTCATTGAACCCTCACACTTGCACATAAATATTGTAATAATGTATCTTTTTTATATACTTGTGAATTCAAAATTTTTTTTTTGGCGAAGTGTGAATTCATTTTTTTAATATTAGTTTAAAGTATTTTTTATATTATGTTGAATTCAGGTTGTTCACCGTAGTTTTTTTTGTGTAACTTTTTTTGGTAAAAGTAGTTTTTTGTTTAACTAAATTACAACAAGTGTCATTCATATTTTTTCCTCAAAAGAATACTGACCGGTGGAATTAACGGGAAAAACGAAATTGAAATACACGTGATTACAATAACACGTGGTGATAGCCCACATCTTTATGTTCTTAAATATTGGCGCAACCATTTCCAAATTTAGATCCAAACGACCTATAATTAGGCACGTCAAAGCTGTCACAACATCTTACACGAACCCAATTCGACCCCAAAATTGACGATTTCTACACCTCCACCGCATCCATGGAGCCGGATCCGAGAATTGCAACCATCGCATTAGTCCTCTGTAGTTTTGTGGTCGCCGGTGTCTCGCTTCCGGAACCAGCAGCCCCTACGAAAGCCCCCAGCGACGGCGCCCTTCGCGTAGGCTTTTACGAAAAAACCTGCCCAAAGGCTGAGACCATCATCCAGGACGTTATCAAGCAAGCCGTAGCCCAAAATCCTGGCCTTCCTGCTGGCTTCGTCCGCCTCCATTTCCACGATTGCTTTGTGCGAGTGCGTATTTAATTTGCCTTTCTTTTCTTTTGTAGGGATCATATTTATTAGTCTAACTAAGTTTCATCCTAAAACTAATTGGTAATAATAAGAGTAATCTGAGTTATATATTAGTCTAATTTATTCCCAACTTTCAGACATAAATATTATTTTTACGTATTTAATATAATTTACGGGTTGTTTTTGTAATTTAGGGATGCGACGGGTCCGTACTTTTAAACAAGACGGCGAACGGCGAGCCGACAGAGATGACCTCGAAAGGCAACCTCGGCTTACGCGGCTTCGAAATAATCGAAACCGCGAAAACCCGGCTGGAAGCCGAATGCCCCAACACCGTGTCCTGCGCGGACATCGTGGCCTTCGCGGCGCGTGACGCCTCCGTCCTCGCCAAGTTCCCCCACTACGACGTCCCCGGGGGCCGGCGCGACGGCACCGTGTCCCTCGCCACCGACGCCCAAGGAAACCTCCCCATCCCGTTCACGCGTGACGTGCCCCAGTTGACTGAAGTCTTCCAAAAGAAAGGGCTGAACACGCTGGACATGGTAACCCTCCTCGGGGCCCACTCAATAGGGCGGTTACATTGCGCAGTCCTCCTGATTCAAGTGAAGAGCGACAAAGGCGACCCCACCAAGCTGGTCTGGAACTCCACGGATCTCGGGGTCGATCCCATGTACGCGGATCACCTGAAGATGCTGTGCCCCAGCAAGACCGACGAGGAGGCGACCGTGTCGTTGAACCCGTCGCCGCCGCCCTTGAACAATGAGCTGTCCAACAAGTTTTACACGAACGTCGTGGACCAGAGGGCCGCGCTCATGAGCGATCAGGCGCTCATGTTTGATCCGGAGACCAAGAAGATGGTGCTCGAGATGGCCAAGGATCCCAAGTTGTGGCAGGACAGGTTTCGTGCCTCCATGGTCAAGATGGGGATGATTGATGTGTTGACCGGGACCCAGGGTGAGATTCGGAAGTCTTGCGGCGTTGCTAATCCTGCTTGATCACGTTGGGCCTCTTCTGCTATTGGGCCCATTAGGATTTTAGCGGCCCAATGTATGATGGTCTGACCAGGAAGGCCCATAAATAATGGCCCAATTGCACGTCTTGCAGCTAGCTTAGTCTGGGCTATACGGATCAAATGTTCAATCCATGTCCTAAATCACGTCGATCTAATAAGTGTTAGTTTAGATAGAGCTTGTTCCACAATAAACATCAAGTTAAATGCTCACTAGCTTAATTGGTAGCTAATGATATTTATTAATTTTAGATCATGAATTTCATTTTTGTTTCATCATAATGAATGACCTAAGTGTCTCTTACTTTCTCCGTTCAAAAATACTTGTTGTTATAGCCGATTTTTGTATTCAACAGTATTTGTCATTTGAAATATTTTACCACATTTTTTCCGATGATATTATCCTTATTAATAAAAAATAAATATATGAGAAGTTGAAAGATCTTAATAAAATTGATGATATTTAAGGTATATCATATAATTTCTTAATTTTTGAGACAAATCGTAAACGAGATGTATATTTTTAAATATATATATATATATATATATATATATATATATATATATATGGAGTAATAAAAAAAACTCCAAAATTATTTTATTTTTAAAATATACAAACTCAAAAAAAATTCTATTTTTTTTGGTAGAAATAAAATTTCTATTTAGAGCATACAGTATATTCCTTATTTTTGTATAAAATAAAATACCGGTTTGTGATGTCATGAATTATTACGTGCCCTAACATAACATGTGTATAGACTATAGAGGCACCAACTGCCAAACAAGAAAGGTGATATGGTGACAAGGGACAACTCAAGATGATCTGGTTTAGTGTCCTTTTCAATCATATCAATTGATTTTGTGCAACCTGTACTTGTGGACCATGATACAAAGAAACCGTTAGTATTGTTTGGACTTTGGACTAGACGTACCTTATGATTTTGGTGACACTCGTTACTTCTGGCAGTAAAAAATAGAGTAGTAAATTAGTACTCCTTTTGTCCCATAATGTTTATCCGGTTTTCTTTTTCGTTGTCCCAAAATATTTGTCCACTTTCCTTTTCTATCTATATTTTTTTTTACAATATTACCCTCGTTCAATATAACCTTTATCTATATTATTCAATAAAAAATTTACTCCAAAATTTCTTTTAGTCATTTCCTTTTTTCCTTCTTTTTCTTTTCATCTTTATACATCAACATTACATTCCTCTCCCATTCCCATTGGCTACTTTTTCTCCACTTTTATTTTTTAATTTATGTGAAAAATGTTTTTTTGGACAAACATTATGGGACGGAGGGAGTAGTACTATAGTGTAATTAAGATCGCACGACGTGTAATTTTTTTTGTTCAAAGATCGCATGATTTGTAATTGACTTTGTTTTTGTGTACGTATGATAAGGGGGCTGGGTTTGTGGTGTTTTAGATATGTGCTCAACTCTATCGATCATGCGATTAGCATGGCACGCTGATATCATCCAATACGTTAGTACGTACGTAATTAATTGGTCAACGCCTGTAAACATAAAATAACTAATTACGTTTTCTTCAATTTCTCAAAATGATTTATAAAGGTTAATCGAACACTTTTAATAGAATAACGTTCCTACTTCCAACATTGAGTGCACACGTGATGTGTCGATCAAGGATTGTTCTTATGTGTTCACATGGTTGTGTAAACACATGCATTTTGCATTCCGGGAGAATTATGGGTCAAATCCATCCATACGTAAATGAAGGAAATTTTGTTGGATAAACATTCAATCGTTAATTTTTTTTTTACCTCGACTGATATAGGGTTGAACTCAATGGATATAAAAAAATTGCTTTGGAACTATAATTGGAACAAACGTGTATATAATACAAGTGGGCAGTTCGTAGCATGCTAGCATGTGTCTCATAGCTTAACTCAAGACAAAATTTAAGATTTTCCATCACATGTACCAAGTCAGTTGCCCTTATTTAATAATGCAATTGATAATAGTGCCACCCTCTCAAAGTTAACAAGATAAATTTAGACCCAATACATAATTTGAGCGGTTCATGTCAGAAACTTAATTTCATTATTAATTTCTCTAAGTTATTTTTAGACCCAATACATGATTTGAAAAGGTAAATAATACTATAATTTTCCCTGAAATACATCATAAAAAACAGATCAATTAATGGAGTTCAGATGTGGGAATCACTTAATAAACTTTAATTATAACTCTACGGGATTCAACTCCATATCGACATATATACATATATAATCTACTGTGATACTTGGTATTTTATTGAATATTGAATGCAGTGTATTGTAGTGTATGTGTCTTAAGTTGTAATGTCTGATATGACATGTTAGAAGTCCTAAATTCAATATGGTATCAGAGTTCTGGTCTGATTTTGTATTATTATCTTTCCACTTTAATAAAACAATTCACAGATTTCTATCTCATAAAATATTTTCTTTTCCGCTTTTCTTCTCTCTCGATTACGTTCCCTAAATTTAATATGATATCAGAGCTCTGATCTGATTGAGAGATTGAGAGCTCATTTTTCTTATCAAATCGCGAAGAAGAAGTCGTACTATCTCAATTTTTATAATTGCGGTTTTTCTGCGATCGAACAAAGATGACATGAGAAGAACGTGTGCAAGCGAACAACCAGATTGCACAATTCGGTGGGAATCTACAAGGAGATCCTTTAATTCTCGCGAATTTGGATGCTCCAACATCTCTGACTACGACGTTGTTTGATGGCAACAATTACATCGCTTGGAGCAAGCAGATTCGTTTGGCGCTCAGAGCGAAGCTAAAATTAGGTTTCGTTGATGGAACCTTACTACATCCTGATGATGATTCTCCAAATCTCGTGCGATGGAGTAGGTGCAATCATATGTTGGTGTTATGGTTGTTGAATTCAATGACGACGGAGCTATCAAGTTCGTTTATCTACACTGAGTCTGCACAAGAGTTGTGGAACGAGATCAAAGAGAGGTACCATCAAACTGTACTTGTTATTTTTCAATTGATGCAAGAGTTGATGAAAATAACACAAGGTAGCATGTCTTTGACTACTTATTACACGAAATTGAAGAAACACTGGAATGAAATTGCTTGTATGAATGGAATACCATCTTGTACTAGTGGATCTTTAGCAAAGTGTAGTTGCAAGGTTGTATATCGGTTCCTTGAATTGGAAAACCAGGACAGATTAATGCATTTTTATGCATTTGAATTGAGAGTTTGATGCTATTAAGAGGCAAAGTCTGTCTTTGGATCCACTTCCAACGTTGAACAGAGCATATTATCTTATTCTTCAAGTGGAGAAATAGAAGCAGTTTAATTCTCTCATGGTTGATCCAGCTGTTTTCTCAATTGCTCATGGAAATGTGAGAGGAAGTACTTTGAAAAATGGTGGAAATAGGTCTCATACAAATTAGAAGAAGGATTCGAAGAAGAATACTGGTGATGGAAAGAAACTTCATTGTAGTTATTGTGAGAAGGATGATCATACTTCTGACGGTTGCTTTGAAGTCACTGGATATATAAACCGGTGGAAGGGAAAGAAGAACAAACGATCCACTAAAGTTGTTGCTCAAGCCATAAATGATAGCCCTCTTGATAATGAAGTTGGTTCATAATCAGGCAAGCATAGTAATCTAGATCTAGAATTGGTTGAAGCACTTTACCAAGAGATGATCATGGCCTTCAAAGGAAAGAGTGTCATGAATGAGTCATTTGTCAACTTTGCAGGTAATTCCTTAATTGTTAATTCTTTGTCACATATTAATAAGATTGAGTGGATATTTGATACTAGAGCTACTAACCATATGACATCAAATATTGATTGCTCACATGATGTATAAACTTTTGCTTGTGCTTACTTATGTGAGATTGTCGGATGGTTCATTTATGACAGTTAAATAGTTTGGTAAGGTTGAGTTGCTTCCTAGTTTTGTGTTGCAAATAGTGCTTCATGTGCTAGCTTTTAGGTTTAATTGGTATCGGATAGTAAGTTGGTTGCTTAAAGGGAATTGGTGGCACTATTTGACAAGAGTCATTGTGTATTTTAAGAACCTATGAGTAAATCAGTGGTGGCTTATTGCAAAGAAAAATGGAGGTTTATACAAGATTCAAGTGAAAAAGCGCAAGGATGTTAGTTGTAATAAAAAATAGGTGCTCTTTCTCAATAGAGAATGACATAAGATTGTTACACAATAGGCTTGGACACATATCTCTCTCTAAATTTAGTCATGTGTCATGTTGCAGTTTTAATTCAGATTGTGACACATTATGCGATAATTGTCATTTGGCAAAATTTCATAAACTTCCTTTTTCAAGTTGTGAGAATACATCATCAAATGTGTTTGATTTGCTACATATCGATCTTTGGGGACCTTATGATGTTCCAACTATAAATGATGATAAATATGTTTTCATTATAGTGGATGATAAAAGTCGAGCCACATGGACATATTTGCTTCATGCAAAAAATCAAGTTCTTGAAATTGTCAAAGATTTTATTCTAATGGCAAAGAATCAATTTGGATTTGTGCCTAAGAAGGTGAGATCTGACAACGAAACTAAATTAGTAAATGCATGGTGCTTGTAGACTATTATTTACAAAGTATGGCATCATTCATCGAAAGACCATGGCTTATACTCCACAACAAAATGGAGTTGTGAAGGGTTTTGACAAAAAAACTAGGCAAAGATTATCAACACACATTTAGCCTAGTGGCAAAATTGCCTACAATATGCATTATTATAGCACTAGTGGTGGCTAAGGAATGGCCAATTTATCAGTTGGATGTAAATAATGCATTTTCGCATGGCTTTCTTGAGGAAGACATATACATGAGACCACCATAGGGTTATGAAAAAGCTCAAAGGTCTCTTTATGGGATAAAACAAGCCTTAAGGCAATGGAATTAAGTGTTGTGTCAGTTTTTGAAGACTTGGGGGTATGAACAATCAATAAATTACTACTCTTTGTTTGTGATCGAGAACTCAAGGGAACTCTTTTACTGCCGTATTGGTGTATGATGATCACATATTGTTCACAAGAAGTGATATGATTGAAATGATAAGGGTTAAGACAACCTTGGATCAGAAATTTACTATCAAAGACTTGGGAAGACCCAGATATTTCTTAGGAATGGAAATCTTCAGGTCATCTTCAGGAGCTTATATTAGCCAACATAAGTACATTAGAGATAGAGTGGTTGATGCTCATATGGTTCCTTGCCTACTAGTTTACAACTAAGGCAAGATGCTAGTATTTTGCTAGAGGATCTTGAATAGTATAGAAGGCTAGGGGGAAGACTTTTGTACTTAGCTCTAACAAGGCCAAATCTCATCTATGCAGGGCATCATGTATCTCAGTTTGTATCCAGTCCAAGAGAACCACGCATGAAGGCAGTCATGGATATTTTGAAGTACTTAAAGGTTACTATGAACAAAGGGTTGTTCTATCAATTGCAAACATATTTGAAGATCACAAGATTCAGTTATGTTGACTGGGGTTTGTGTCTTATGACAAGAAGATCCCTTACAAGTTATAGCATTTTTATGAGGCATTCTCTTATCTCTTGGGAAAAAAAAAGACCACGGTTTCAAGGAGCTTTATAGAAGCAGAGTATCATAGCATGGCAACAACTTCAGAATTGGTATGGACCAGTTTTATAATGAAGAATTGAGATTGAAAGTGCCTCTTCCCATGACTTTAATTTGTTCTGTGATTACAAGGCTGCACAACAAATTGCTGCAATCCTTGTTATCATGAAAGAACAAAGCACTTGGAGATAGCATTTTACAAGAGAAAAGGTGCAATTAAGTTTGTTGAAGACTGCTTATATTCCATCTAATTTGCAACTGGCTGATATTATGAAAAAGGCACTATGACAAACACAATACCTCTTTCTTAGCATCAAGTTGGGATTAGTAGAGATTCCAACTTGAAGGGGGAGTTTTGAGAGTGTTGTATTCATTGTGTTATGGTGTATAAGTCAAGTTGTAATGACTAACGTGGCATATTAGAAGTCCTAAACCAGGCTTGTTGTAAATAGCTTTTGTATTGTATCTTTCTAGTTTAATGAAACTATTCACATATTTACATCCCACAAAATTCTTTCTTTTCCGCTTCTCTTCTCTCTCTCTCTTTTTGTTTTGGTAAGATTTAAGATTACTTGGATTAGCCTAGACAAAAGGCTAAACCGTTGAGTCATATGCACAAGCGCCACTTCTCTTCTCACTTGATCACGACCCCTAAATTCAATATATTTCCTTTAAATGGACTAAAATACTGGACTAGTATCAATTATAAAAATAAAAATCATAAAACTGAAAAAAAATCTAAACGCCAGCATATATGAAAATAAAAAATTACTCCGCACAAATTAAAATTCCATTCTTTTGTCCCACCAGTAGACAAAACGCTTTGCAGTTATTATTTCGTTTATGATCTCTTTTTTTTTTGGTAGAAATTTCATTTATGATCTCTAGCTAGTACATTTACTTTGCTCCTCCGTTTATTAATGGAGCAGGTCCAGATCGAATCGTGCATATTCTGTTTCAAACTCTTTTTTCTGATGGAATCTTTAAACGCTTTGCAGTTTGTACGCTGGAATTCTTGAGTTTTCAACCCTCCCTTTTGCAGTTAAAAATTCATGGCGTCAGAAAATAATGCAGTAGTATTAAAAAAACAAGGGGAAGAAGCAGAAACAACTTTCCGGGAAGTAAGCTTGTATTAAATGAGATCTATTCTGGTTCTGGGCCCGTTTGATCCACACGAGAATTTGTCAATTTCAGAGCGAGCGACTCAACTTGGGCGGCAAATAAAAACAAACGAAAAGGGTAATAAATAGAAAGAAATTAGGAGAAGATATGAAATGGCATGGTAGAATTTGAATCCTGACGATTTGGAGGTGTCTAGTTTCTACTCTGAGGCGTCGATTTTCCGAAAATGCTGAGATTCAGGTATCAGAAGTTGCGACTTGATAATGGAGGCCGACGGTCAATTTGTTCAATTCCATTCCAGAAGATGGGAAGAAACTAGAAGCATCTAGAAGCTGTTCAAATAAATGGCTGGAGAAACTGAGGATAGATCTTTGGCTTTGACTCCTACTTGGTCCGTTGCATCCGTGCTTACTGTCTTTGTTGTTGTTTCGTTGCTGGTGGAGCGATCCATTAACCGGCTTAGTAATGTGAGTTTTTATTTCAGCTTTTGTTTTTAGCTTATTTTTGTGCTCTTGCAATCTTAGGCTGATCTTTTGATTACAGTGGTTGCGGAAAACTAATCGTAGACCCTTGCTTCAAGCTGTGGAGAAAATGAAAGAAGGTGATCCCGCCTTACATTTTGCTGATGAAAATAGTCATCAAAATAGACTTGCTGATTTTTTATTTTTTCTGGAAATTTGAAATTGGGTCTGCAGAGCTGATGTTGCTTGGATTCATCTCTCTTCTGTTGACTGCTACCTCCAGCACAATATCAAACATCTGTATAGATTCAAAGTTCTTTAACAGCGCATTTGCTCCCTGCACTAGATCTGATGTTGACGAACAAAATGAAGATAATGCGGGTGGGGAGCGTAAGCTTTTGATGACTTCTCCTCCGCCTCTTGTCTTTAGGAGAGCTCTCAATGCATTGAACCTCAATACATGTCCAAAGGCATGCTGCTTTTATTTTTTTTTAAATGTATATATGTATGATGCATTTATTTCGAGTTATGTTCACTGAGACTATCTTAATTGGGATTTGGATGCATACTTTCAGTTAATGTTGAAGTTTCCTTTTTCAGGGTTACGAGCCATTTGTGTCTTATGAAGGTCTTGAGCAGCTGCATAGATTCATCTTTATCATGGCTGTCACACATGTGTCTTATAGCTGCTTAACCATGTTGCTGGCAATCGTCAAGGTTAGTTAAAGTGCTTCCGTAGTAAAACACTTATGTTGAAGATTCGTACAATATCTACTATTTATGATAAGAATGAAGTTGCATTTATCTAGTTCTCTTAGTTTCTCATATTGTATTTTATGGTAATGTTTCTCAGATTCACAGTTGGAGGGCATGGGAAGATCAGGCTCATGTGGACCGGCATGATGTATTAACAGGTAAGAGTCCTAAACTGTTTCATATGTCCTAATCAGTTATTATTCATTTTTTACTGTGACGCACCATTCAAATGACAGTGATATTTGAATGGTATGTCATCTTTACTTGACAAAGTGATTAAATGTGTATCTTTTATCGACAGAGATCACTAGGGATCTGGTACTCCGAAGGCAATCTACCTTTGTTAAAGTTCAATCTTCAAATCCTGCAAGCAAGAATGGGTTCATGATATGGGTGGTATGTACAGAACTTGAGTTCTTGTCATATCCTATGACCACATGTCGGATGTGTCTTATCCTGGATACTTTGTCTTTTCATCATTATTTTATTTCATTGAATTCACATTTCAGATGCATTGTTTTGGGAGACTTGCACCTTGATTTTAATGCATCTTCTTGCTTCCTCAAAAGCTGGTTGCTTTTAATGCCTTGCTGAACTAGTTGTGCTGCTAGTATTTAAAGCTGTGTGGCATATATGATTAAATAGAGGGTTTTATGGTTGCTTTGGCTAAATTGTATGTGAAGAACTGATTATTCTATTGCATTGTAGACATGCTTTTTTCGGCAATTTGGGCATTCAGTGGTTCGTTCAGACTATTTGACGCTTCGCAAAGGCTTCATCACAGTAAGTTTTTTTAAAAAAAAAAAACTGATGTTCAAAGCTTGAAAATGCTGTCTTCTTCTTATTTTGATCATATTGTCCTTGCTAGTGTGTTTATATTGCATCTACTTTTCCTTATTTATGGCAGAATCATCACCTTACACGGAAATATGATTTCCACAGCTACATGATTCGATCAATGGAAGAAGAATTTCAAAGGATTGTTGGAGTGAGGTAAAGCTTATTTTTGCCTCTGCGTACATTGCTCATGATTACTTTTATGACTCTGAAAAGGAGGATTATTTCATTCACAATAATATCAGATTTTCAGCTGTGTTAGTGATATTTGTAACTAAAATTGGGGGCATTCGATCATGGAATTCCAATCCTGCAACTTCTTTTATGATTCTAATTGAACTGGACTATTTGAGGCTCTTGTAAGATTGATTTTTAACTTTCTTTGTAGACGAAATCTGATTCTGTAACCTATATGAAAATGGTCTACTTGGTTCTTGTAAGATTATTTTCTTACTGCTTTAACTGCAGTCATCTTGCACACCATGACCAACTTATGTTGTATGTTTCTCAGTGGACCTTTATGGGGATTTGTCATCGCCTTCATGCTTTTTAATATAAAAGGTATGGATTTTTTTCTCTCTTAAATCTCCCATGATTTAATAGTTAATAAGATTTATATATCTGTTACCTGTTACTGAAGAGTTGAGTGTTTCCACTTCCCTGACTTAATCAATTTACAGGGTCAAATTTATATTTCTGGATTGCTATAATACCTATTGCAGTAAGTCCTGTCTTTCTTGCATCATTATTTTGCATCATATGTTGCCAAACACTTGCAATTCTGTGACTTGTGATATGAGTTGATCTGCAGCTAGTTCTCTTGGTGGGCACAAAATTGCAACATGTTATTGCAACTTTAACCTTGGAGAGTACTGGAATGTCTGGATTTTTCGGTCAAACAAAATTAAAGCCGCGTGACAGCCTCTTCTGGTTCAAGAAACCCGAATTACTATTGTCCATGATCCATTTCATCCTGTTCCAGGTCGGTGTATAGACAATTTACATCTATGTTACTTCTAGTCTATTCAATGATTATATATATGCCACCATGAGAAACTCACTTGCATATTCTCCATATTCCCAGAATTCTTTTGAACTAGCTTCATTTTTCTGGTTCTGGGTAAGTTGATCTCCTCATCTAAATTGGTAATGTTTTCTCTTGTGCAATCAATGGCTGAACCTTTTGCTTGTTTTCTTACAGTGGCAATTTGGATATAGTTCTTGCTTTATCAAGAACCATCTTCTGGTCTATCTAAGACTGATTATAGGGTACGCATTCAGCTATGATACTTGAAAGTTGTAATCAATCTTTGAACTTACGGTTCTTAAAATTTGATAAATACAAATTATATACTTTGAAGGTTTTCTGGGCAGTTCCTTTGCAGCTATAGCACCCTCCCACTCTATGCACTAGTAACTCAGGTAACAAGTTTCACAGTAAAAACTCACTACTTACTACTCAGGTGCATTTGAATTATCCAAGATAATGCATTATAATACATTTTTTTGTCATGTTTGAGGACGTAAATTTTACTTGTAATTTTCAGATGGGAACAAACTACAAGGCAGCATTGATCCCTCAAAGAATAAGGGAGACGATTCGCGGGTGGAAGAAGTCAGCTAGGAGGAAAAGAAGGATGGGCTTCTTCGATGATTCCACAACAATACGAACCGAGAAATGTTCGGTTGTATCCCTGGAGGAGTATGATGATCAACAGACGCTCGATGGGCACGACGAAAATGAAAGCGGGCCCCTTCCTCAATCTGAAATTGAGCTTCAAGAACAAGATACCTCATTTGGTGCACCCAATGAGAGCTCTAGCAGAGTCGGCACGCCTCTTCTCAGGCCAATTGCTTCTGCCTCTGCAAGGATGAGTCCTTCTGTTTCAGCAGCTGTTACGAGATCAGCTTCGATGCCGTCTCGTAGAGACGTTTTGGAGAGGTAACGGAAGTAAAGGGGTGAGGAAGAAATTGTGGAATCTTGATAGAGTTGGGAGTTTTTCATTGTAAATGTAATGGTTCATGAGGAAATGAATCAACGGAGAAATAGATGCTGTTGTAGGATGTGGTCCATAGATGATCGATTCATCCGGAAAATCTATCTTACCCAAATATACAAATGAAAAACCCACCAAAGAAAAGTGGAGAACAAGGTGGCGGGTTGGGTACATGCGAAGGTGCCCGTTTCACCCGTATAAAGAACCTTACTATGACTTATCACCGGAAGGTTCGAAAACTGGCAGCGCAACATGAAGGACTGGATGCGCAATCACGAATTTCAAGCTTGGTGTGTCATCGCAGTAGGGAATTTCGAGGTGGACCCAACCATTCGCCGTAACTTCTCCAAGTAGGGGAAAAACTAATGGAAGTGCGTGGAGGCAAACTTCAAAGTCAAACAGTATCTTGACTGGCTGAAAGTCGTCGTGCCAAATCAAAAATAAATCCTTAGTTACTTAACTAGCATAGTTGGTAAGTCGGGGTCGAACCCAAGAGACACTTGTATCCTAAGTTTTATTATTATCAACTCAAAGTAGTAACAAAAGGGGAGATTGTGATATAATTAATCTAAAACTAGGGAAATTAAAGTAGACAAAACAAGCAAACAAGCAAAGATTGGGTTTTTTATCAATTGAGTAAAACAATCCTATTCAAACATCCACTTTTTTCATCAAGTTATTGATCATAGATTCAAATAAGTTATTTTCTTTGGTTATTCCTATCCTGATCAGATATAATAAACAAGCCAACGGGTCATGTAAATACTTAATATCAAAACAAACATGAAACGATCATGAATTATAATGATACTAGAAGTAAGAGCAAGGATATGTAGGATACATGCAAATTGAGTTCCAATGAGTCAAACAATAAGCATGCAATCAAATCTCTTTCTCAATGGTTTTAGTCCAACGAGTCCTAAAACATTGAGTTGCTACAAAGATTAGGTTTTGCTACGAGAAAACCTAGATCTAGCAATAGAGAGTATTAATTCCACCAAGTTGGCCAGACAAGCAGAAACCAATACAATCAATATTAATTAAGCACAAGAGAATTGAAATAACCTGTAGAAATAAACCTGAATTGAAGAATCTCACAATAAACTTGAATCTGAAAGCTTCAACTTGAATAGAATCAAATGGTTTACTTCTCCATAAAACAGAGAATACAAAAGTTTGGAATAATGGAAACTAGGTTTAAGAGTTATAGGTTCTCAAAACAAAGGTTGAAAACTAGGTTTAAGTAGTCTCTCAAAACACGAAATAATAAATAAAAGAAAACTAATGTAATAAATTGATAGATAATAAATCAATCGCCGCCTCGATCTTCGATGTCGTGGAAAACCGCGATCGCGGTGAGTGGTGGACGCGATCGCGGCCCTGCTTCTGACAACATTTCAACATTGTTTTCGGAAGATGTTTTGATCACCTTAGAGTGGGAATTTCGACTCGGAGTTAAAATATGAATTGTAGCTCTTCGAGTTAGCTCTCCAATGATACCAAATTCAGGTTCATCCGATCATTGTAGTTCCCGAACGAAGCGTTTCAAGAAAGTGGTGTCGAAACATTAACTCTAATGCATTGCCCGGTTTTAAGCGTTATTTTTCACAACCTCTTGGGCCTTAATGATCATCAAAAGTGGATTGAACATCATTGGAAAAGACACTTGAATATCTCCAATCTTGAATCCTTCAACTTAACCAATCCTTGCTCCTCAAAACGACCTAAAAACACAAAAGTACAAGAGTAGATACCGAATTGCAAAAACTACTAAAGCTAAGCAAAATGCATGCAACTACCTAAGATTTAAACATAAATATGCCCTAAAACTAATGCCTAAATGCATTATATCATACCTCAAGAACGCCATGTCGGAACAAGACTGTGACAGGTTGGCGAATCTGAAAACGACGAAGGAAATGTGGGAAGCCATCCAACAGATGCACATCAGCAATTCAGACCTTCGAGAGGATCTCCAAATGAATGCTAGAAGGGAGTTCTTCAACTTCCAAATGGAGATGGGAGAATCTGTCGATAGCTACCAGTCTCGTTTTGAGGCCATCTGCACCAAGCTTACTAAACTTGGGATCACCAAGGAGAAAATTACTGACAAGATGAAAGTCCAACAACTCTTCAACGGCATAACTGGTGAATGGGCCAGCGAGAGGACCATGTTCAAAGAAAATCCTGAGAACAGAAATCTCATACTTCACCAAGTCTTTGGAAAGCTGGTGGGACATGAGAAGAGGAAGCAATACAACAAGGATCAGGAAAGGGCACACAAAGGGATTGCCCTAAAATTGGAAAAGATGCTCAAATCTGTTCAGGAGCAACACGAGGGCTCTAAAGAAGAAGAAGATGAGGAACTCGTCCTTGTCACCAAGGCCCTTCAATCCTTCTATAACAAAGCAAAATTCAAGAAAGGTCATGGGAACTCGCAAAGGGTTCAAAGTTCCCGAAGCAGGCCCACAGAGAAGGACCTCACGTACGTCACCTGTTACAAGTGCTACAAGAAGGGGCACTTTGCCAAAAACTACCCACAGGGAAGTGACGACAGAAAACAAGGGAAGAAGGCCTACATCGCAACTTGGAGCGACGACGAGGATGAAGATCCTGAGTCTTGGGCACACCTAGACATGTGTGCAATGGCTATAGGGAGACCACTGGTGAACAACCTAGTGAGGTAACCACCGAAACCATTCTTGAGTCCTTATCTAACTATGAAAAGCCTGAATTACTGAAATTGCTTTCTATTCTTGTCAAAGATAACATCAAATTGCAAAAGAAATTAGATGAATCGGAACACACAAATGTTGAGCTTGTTGGTCTTGAATCCTGTTCCAATTGTGTGAAACTTGTTGATAAGCTTCAGTCTTACCTATCCAACATCGTGGCCCTTGAGGATGAAATTAAAACCCTAGAGAGTGATAAAAATGAGTTCCTACAAAAGCTGAGTAAGAGTAAAATGAGTTCTGAAGCCTCGAGTTCCCAAACCAAATTTGTCCCTGCCAAACATGGGATTGGGTACAAGTCTGAGTGCCCAAAGAATGGGAAATCTCCTCTAAACGAACAGGAGATAAATGAGTGTAAGGCCCTTGAACTCCAGTGTGAAAAAACAAAAGAATGCCCATCTAGAAGAGAAAATACGTGTCCTGGAAAGTGGTGTAAGTGGACAGAGGGACTACTACACTGGGAACATTGGGCACAAACTCTATGTCCAAATCGCCAAGGGAAATGCGTCAAAGGTTTACAACAAAGAAACCATGGATAGGAACAGGATACAAAGACCCCATCCCATGTACTACTTAGGTGAGTACTACAAAACCTGATGGAATTGTGGTGCGCATGAGCACTACAAGGAAAGATGTCCCAAAAAGGAAGCTCAGGCTCAAAGGATTCACGAGTATTGGAACAGGAAAAAACAACAAGCTAACAGGCCTGCTAGAGGTCCCACTCATGGGAACCAACATAGGAACTTCACCTATCACTCTAGTAACTCTCGTGATATCAATATTGTTGATTATGTCATGTTTGAGACTATTTTAATTTCCTTGTAAGGGATCAGGCAAGAGTCATCTTGTCTGGGGAAAAAACTAACTCTCCTTATAGGTGGCAGTGAGGGGGAACAACACATGGGTAATTGATAGTGGATGTTCAAATCATATGACAGGGAACAATGAAGAAAATCATGAATAAACACTCAGTGAAGAAGTTGAGAACAACTGTTCCCATGAGGAGGAAACTCAAGTTCAAGACATAGAAGAAGCAAGGGAACAATTTGATGTCACAAACATTCAAACAAGGAACCACCACCAAAGGAAGGATCATCCCATCGACAAGATCATCACTCCCTACGACAAAGGTGTGCAAACTTGTTCCTCTCTCAACAACATTTGTGCCTTCACCGCATTTGTTTCCCTGGCGGAACCTAAGAGCATCAAGGAAGCTCTAAAGGCATACTGGATTCAAGCCATGCAAGAGGAACTCCACCAGTTCGAAAGGAAAAAAGTGTGGAAACTTGTTCCTATGCCCAAGAACAAGAATATCATAGGAACTCGATGGGTCTTCAAAAACAAGTTGGATGACACTGGGATTGTGGCTAGGAACAAGGCTCGTCTGGTGGCACAAGGATACAAACAAGAGGAAGGAATCGACTATGACGAGACCTTCGCACCAATTGCAAGGATTGAAGCCATTTGACTCCTTATAGCCTACGCCTCCCACAAAGGCTTCAAGCTGTACCAAATAGACGTCAAGACAGCGTTCCTAAATCGGCACCTCAAGGAAGAAGTCTATGTGGTACAACCACCCGGTTTTAAAGATGAGCATTTCCCAGACCATGTCTTCTTCTTGGAGAGGGCCCTTTATGGTCTCAAGCAAGCTCCCATGGCGTGGTCCGACAGGTTTGCTCAATTCCTCTTGTCCCATGGATACATTCATGGTTCCATAGACAAAACTCTTTTTATTAAGAAAGAATCAAAATATATATATCCTAATAGTCCAAGTGTATGTAGATGATATTGTGTTTGGTGCTACTAATGAGCTTCTTGTTGAAAAGTTCAAGAATTTGATGAGTAGCGAGTTCGAGATGAGCCTCATAGGGGAACTGGCGTTCTTCTTGGGACTTCAAATATCTCAAACCAAGGAGGGAACAAGGATCCATCAATAAAAATACATTAGAGAGATGCTAGTGAAGTATGGGATGGAGTACTCCAGGCCCATCGACAATCCCATTTCACCAAACTCAAGGCTAAACGCAGACAAAACAGGTATCAGTGTGGACCAAAGGAACTTTCGAGGTATGATTGGGTCCCTTCTCTACTTAACTGCTAGCAAACCTGATATCATATTTTATGTGTGCCTATGTGCGCACTTTCAAGCTAACCCTAAGGAATCACACCTGAAAGAGGTGAAGAGAATTTTCAAGTATCTTAAAGGGAACGACAACTTGTGCCTTTGGTATCCAAGGAATAGTTCCCTTGAGCTTGTTGCATACTCAGATGCAGATTTTGTTGGGCACTTGGTTGATCGAAAGAGCACCTCTGGAATGGCCCAGTTCCTCGGGTCATGTCTAGTATCATGGGCATCAAAGAAGCAAAATTCTGTGGCACTCGCCACAACAGAAGCGGAATACATGGTTGTCGCCTCTTGTTGTTCCCAAGTTCTATGGCTTAAGTACCAACTTCAGGATTACGGTACGTCTTTTGGCCTTGTTCCCATAAGATGTGACAACACAAGTGCCATTAACATTTCTAAAAATCATGTGCATCACTCACGTACTAAGCATATAGGCAATTTTTTTTTGAAATACAGGTTTCCGTATCTTGCGATTCGACTATTCCTGCACCTCCTCGGACCCTTCCCTGGACCCAGAGGAGGAGGTAAATCGCGGGTGGAAGAGCGGCGAACCTTTGACTCAGAGGCTGCGCACACAGGGGGGGCTATCTTGCCATAGCATGTGAAACTCTCACATTTGCAAATGGCAAGGCTCGAACCCCTGATGTGGTGCACCCTGAGACGCTTCTAAACCACTACACCATATGCCTAGAGGCGAAGCATATAGACATTAGATATCACTTCTTGTGTGATAATGTTGAACATGGGAACATCTCTATGGAACATTGTTGAACTGAAGAGCGAATTACAGACATTCTCACTAAATCTTTAGATAGATGTCCCTACCAGCGTCTTTGGATGCTTCTAGGGATGATAACTCTAAACTGAACAAGTCCTTGTTTGTTATTCCCTCAATGCTTGTCTAGTTTATCTTGAAATGCATGATAGGGAACACTAGGAATAATCGCTTTCATTTTGCCATGTTACTAGTCTAAAACATTAATTGTACATTTTGGATCTTCATTTCTTTTGGCCCAAAATGATCAACCGGAGTTTCCTTAACCCTCATTACAAGCCACTATGATGGTTGATCATAAAACCAACCCTAAGCCGTGAATCAGACAAACGCTTCTCATGAGCCCAATCTCTTGTCCCATTATCGAGTTGTAATTGTCTGGTTCCCTTTTGAGTTCCCTAGCCTCACAAATGATTTTGTGTAAGAGATCCCTCGACCACTCTACTCAAACCTGGCCTTTCAAAGATAATGGAAATTGGCGTGCATTATGATCGCTAGCAACGGAACACTGGTTTTAGAGAAGTTGGAACGTCGATCACTCGGGAAGTGGGAGAATGTGTTAGAGTTCGAAGCGTCGAGGGTCAAGTATTTGAAATACTCAATGTGACTTCCCATGGAATTAATGATGCGTGTCCCAAGCGTGCTAAAGAAGTTGAAATGGCTCTCCGCTCTCATTGGCCGACGACTGAAGTGGAAACGCACCTTTACCCTTTTACCCCATCTTTAACCTCTGCAACTCCAAAACTTTCTCTTCCCCATACTCAATCTTCTCTCATGGCACCCACTCACCCAAATAAGCAAGTCTGCGAGTGGATAAACGCCAGCTCCAAATCACTCTTCATTACTATGCTCAGGGAGGTCGACAACGAACCAGATCCCGCCCTTCGCCAAATCCTATACAAATGCCTCCATGACTACGTTCTTCCCCACATTCACAAAGAGCGAACCGGCTCCTCGCTTCTCGAATACGAGATTCTAGGACCACCCGCTTCTCTTCCGGTGGCGCAAACCCTTGTCTTCCATCCTCCACCACCACATCTCAACTCCCTCCTCCATCTTCTTTCTCTCAACCACCACAACCAATCTCCACCTCCTCCGGGACTCTCATCTACGATAATTTCGGTCCCGAACCCCCAAAATCCAAAAAAAACAATCCAAAAAACGAAAAGACCAAAAATCCTCTTCTTCCAAAGAAGAAGAAGTAATCTATTCTTGCAATCGACGAGATCCTCAATCTCTCTGGACCCTCTTCTTACGCTCCCTCCGCACCACTACCACCACCCCCTTCTCGTCCCTCCTCTCTCCCTCCCTCTTCTGGTTTTGGGAACTCTCAATCCCAGATTCCTCCTCCACCCACTCCTCCTTCTCCTCCAATATCTTCTCCCTCACAACAAAAATCCCCTCCTTCCACCGCCACATAAATTTCTTCCTCCCCATCCCCGGCCAAGCAACACATCGACCTCGACTCGGACGAGGACTCCCTCCTGATCGCCGAGGTCGCCCGCCGCAAACTAAAAGTTGGGATGGCGCCTCCCATAGTCATGGGAACCGTTGAAGAAAATGCTTGCCTCGATGCCCTTGAGGCTGAGCTTGAGGTTTTCATCCACCATCCTCCCTTCTCTAAGCGCCTAACGGAAATCAGCGCTCATGACGAGCAACTAACTGTAGAGGAGGAGAACACCCATAAAGATGGGAACCTAGAACAAGATGATGGTGTTGGAACAAGTATGGGTCGTCAAGAAGAAGATGACGATGAGGAATTGGGCCTCTCCTACGACACCGAAGGGAACTCGGACGGCGATGGCACCACCGAGGTTATCGACGCTGAGGCGCTCGGCAGGGAGCACGCCCAAGCATTGGATGAAGAACATGAAGGACGCCAAATGATGGTGTCGCATGGGTCTCCCAAGGCAAAGGAGCCCATGCTTATGCTGCAATCTGCTCCCACCCCTCAGAAGAAACGGAAGGCTGCTGCCTCCAAGGGGACCAAGAACAAGAAGGGGAAGGGAACAGATCCAAAGAGGGTTCCCATCACGGCGGACCGAAAGCTCATCACGCCATTGGTCCTCATCGAGTCAAGCCTAACTCTTCATGGCCTCAGGGAACTATGGGATCTCATCAAGGCCCAGGGATGGGAACATATGTGCTACTCTGCTGTGACAGTTGACCCTGAACAAGTGCGCCTCTTCTACAACAACTTTGCCATCAAAGACAGAGCTACTCAGGGCACTCTTTCCCTTCAAGGCGATGATTACATCTTTACCGCCTCCACCATTCGTCGCCAACTTAATGTCCCTGTCAAGGGCATGGACTTTGTTCCACTCAAGAACTAGGGCGAGTTTAACAAGGATGTGATCTACAACGACGTCTATGAAGGTCGTTTTTCAAAAACAGGGACCCCTACTCACAACCTCTCCCTGATTGGAAAGCTGGCTGACCAGTTTATTATTACGGTTGTGATCCCTCGGCAAGAGAAGCGTCATCAACTCAACATCCAAGACGCCATTCTTCTCTACCACTTCCTCCACAAGATGCCCATCAACCTCCCCAGCATCATACTTGGGCATGTGGAAAAATGCATGGCCTCCACCTCCCATTCTCTGCCGTATGATGGCTTAGTGAAAACGTTCTTGGTCAAGGAAGGCATGTACGACGACTCCAAGGAGGAAGTGACCATCGGAAGGGAACTGGACCTTTCTGTGGTCCAGAAGATGCGTCACTTTGAGCAATCTGACGATCAACATCAAGGGACCTTGCCCTCTAGTGAAGGCTCAAGTGTTGGGAACATTCAGGTGCTTATGCACATGGCTGCCACTCTCAAAAACATCTTGTCCATTATGACACAGCTACGTGATCACTTGATACCCAAGGCCCCATGATCTTTCCCCTTCTACTTCCTTAGCTTTATCTGCTTCCACAAAAAGTAACGAGTTCTTGTATTGCACATTTTTCTACTTAAGTAATATAATGGTTTTTAGTATGATTGTGTGTTCCTATCCTCTTTATTATGCTTTCTGTTTTCGATGATGCCAAAAGGTGGGAGGACAAAATGTGTGAGAGGAGTCTGTTAAGGGTTATCACAGAATATGCTTTGGCTAAGGGGGAACTAACGCATAATATGCTAAGTAAGGACTTAATGTTTCATAGAAGTGGCTCCCAAAGCTCATACTTAGGAACTCAGATGCATATCATGACTTTTCACACATTGAAATCTTGCTTATTTTGTAACGGGTTTGTCATCATGAAAAAAGGGGGGAATTATTGGAACGGTGTTGGGAACACTGGTTCTAAACATCCGAACAACGATGATTGTCTCCAGTTTTGATAATGACAAATGCCATATGGGAACTAACGTTTACATTCAAGTATTTCAAGGGAACTCCGAATTCATCAAAGACTCTCTAGAAGGGAACACAAAAGGAACTCAGGAGTACACAAAAGCAAGTTCCCATAAAGGTAACTCAGAAGAGAGTCGTTCCCTACATATGGGAACTCACATGTGACGACAGAAAGTGCAACGCAAATCGTAGGATTTTGTCTCGGGCAAAATGAAGGCACAATCACAAACTGGGGCGAGTGATCCAACGGTCCGATTGACACTTGAAGTTGACCAAGTTCAAATTAAGTCACATGTGAAGATTGAAAACTTGGCATGCAAGACAAAGGGCATTTTGGACAACATGAAAATGAAGATCTCAGCCCAAGTTCAAATGAGTATAAAGGCAAATGAATAGTGCTTGGAAAAAGCACTTCTCCCAGAATTCATATCCTCATACAAACAAGAAAGAGAGACATCGAGTGAAGAGAAGTCATTGGCGACGAGTGTTCGATCTCGGCGACGGTGAATCCAAGTTCTCAAGAGTGAGGGAACTGTGATAGTGAACTCAAGGTGTAAGGTTCGATTTATCTTGTGTTTAGTTGATTTGTTCGCTTAGGAACTAGGTTGAAAAGACTTGCTAGTGTTGCTAGAGTTAGGAAGAACTGCTAGGAATAGAGAAATGTAAGTCTTGCCTATTGTAACTAGGAAACAATCAATAAAACAAGCAGATCGTTCAAAATCCTCCAAGCAGAGGTAGAGGTTTACCCACACAACTAGTTGGTTGTCGTGGGGTTCCTCTATAAAGGAACTGTATCTTTTACATTCCATATTACTTGCGATTGTTTACTTCCGCTGCCTTGGGAACACAGCCTAACCGCTAGTTCCCAAGCTCTTACTAACGCACGTCGATCCAAAAGTATATTTATCGTTATTGATGATGTATCCAAAAAGATGCCTATTTAGTCTCATGTTTGGATCTATTAAAGTTTAACTTCAATATTCTAGTTTTGGGCTTGGTCAATAAAAAACTCCCCCTTTTCCTTCTAGTCGCATCGTTTCTTGTCTTTTGAATTTCTTCTTGGCCTTCGCCATCATGTTTGGAAATTTCTTGATATGTTGTTGAATGAATCCATTGATATCTTTGATTTGGTCTTCTCCTTCATTTCATCAAAATTTTATATTGCGTTGGTACTAGAGGCACCGCCAAATGCCACTCAAAGCTTCAAATTGTTTTCTTGAATCCTCCATTTGATGTCTATCAGTACTTCCATTGGATTTGTGTTGTTGTTTTGAGTTTCACTTATGATATAGCCAATTTCAAGGTCTATGTCATGAATATCTCGTTTGATGTTTAGACAACTTAGAAGACAATGTTCTAGGTCTTCACATTCTAGGTCGCTGGAAAATGCAAGAAAGTGTCACTGAGTTGTTCCTTTCATACAATAATGCTTTAGTTGGAAGACCATTTCTAGTGATCTTCCATAGGAAATTTTTTATTTGGGTTGGATATCTAGCTTCTAAAATCATATGAGGTCCCTTTTGTTAGATTCCGGCGGGCCAAAGAACGGGTGACATGTCAGAGATTCTTACCACTTAGCATATAAAGTCGGGATCCACCTTTTTTACCTAAAACCTTAAGTCATGGGGTAGGGGCTTCACACCCCCTTATATGCTAGTGGATCTTTGTACCCTCCCACCAATGTGGGATAAGTAGTTTTCCCAACACGCCCCCTCAAGTGGTAACTAGCCTGGCCTAGTTAGCGCTTAAACATTTTTTTCTGAGGGGTTTGCGTTTAAATGCTAACCCATTTTTTGTTTTTTACCAGGAAAATCGGAACCCCGGATCGAACCTGCTCTGATACCATGTTAAATTTCGGTGGGCCAATATGACGTGGGGGGTAGACACGTCGGTTCATGCGCACAAGCGCGTTCGGCCCAACACATAAGCTCGTGGAGTTCCATCCTAAAACCAATTGGCAATAGGAGGAGTAGTCCAAGGGTATATATGTTGGGCAAAGTTATATTGAAATTTCCGATGTGGGATAACAATCTTTCACACACACCCTCAAGTGCAACTGCATGGCTCCGCAATAGGCCAGTTGCAACTTGACAACATGCCTTTAGGCCGGCCAGCCCATATAGATCGGGAGTCAAGACCCAGACCGAACATGCTCTGATACCATGTAGAGAAATAATATTTGTGGAAAAGTTGTATTTTATTAATGAGAGATGAATGGGATTTATACAAGAGAGAGTTTGTCTAGATACATTCATAGGATCAACTAATATCTAGAAACAAGGAAGGAAATAATTAACCCTAACAACATACCTTAATTAAAGATAATTATTAGAGTAAATTACTAGAGTAAATAATAATTTTTCCTAATATACCTCCTCGAGTCATGCACTCAAGTTGTACCTCTTACAAGTTACATCTCGGCTTCATCGATTCAGTTTCCGACTCCTCTCTTTTCACTTTTCAGACAAGTACTGAGCTAATATACCTCCTTGTCTATGTCGATGACATAATCGTCACCGGGTCCTCGAGTAATGCAGTTCAATCTCTGATCAACAAACTCGCAACCAAGTTCTCTTTGAAGGATCTCGTCCCTCTATCCTACTTCCTCGACGTTGGAAGTTATACCAAAGCCCAATGGCTTGTTCCTTTCCCAAAGATGGTATGTAAATGAGTTGCTTCAAAAGGATGGAGTAGTCCAAGGGTATATATGTTGGGCAAAGTTATATTGAAATTTCCGATGTGGGATAACAATCTTTCACACACACCCTCAAGTGCAACTGCATGGCTCCGCAATAGGCCAGTTGCAACTTGACAACATGCCTTTAGGCCGGCCAGCCCATATAGATCGGGAGTCAAGACCCAGACCGAACATGCTCTGATACCATGTAGAGAAATAATATTTGTGGAAAAGTTGTATTTTATTAATGAGAGATGAATGGGATTTATACAAGAGAGAGTTTGTCTAGATACATTCATAGGATCAACTAATATCTAGAAACAAGGAAGGAAATAATTAACCCTAACAACATACCTTAATTAAAGATAATTATTAGAGTAAATTACTAGAGTAAATAATAATTTTTCCTAATATACCTCCTCGAGTCATGCACTCAAGTTGTACCTCTTACAAGTTACATCTCGGCTTCATCGATTCAGTTTCCGACTCCTCTCTTTTCACTTTTCAGACAAGTACTGAGCTAATATACCTCCTTGTCTATGTCGATGACATAATCGTCACCGGGTCCTCGAGTAATGCAGTTCAATCTCTGATCAACAAACTCGCAACCAAGTTCTCTTTGAAGGATCTCGTCCCTCTATCCTACTTCCTCGACGTTGGAAGTTATACCAAAGCCCAATGGCTTGTTCCTTTCCCAAAGATGGTATGTAAATGAGTTGCTTCAAAAGGATGGAATGGACACGCCTAAGCCTGTTTCTACGACCATGTCAGGTTCCATCACGTTGCAAAAATTGACAGTTCAAAGTCGTCCATATTTCAAAATCAACAGTTCAAAATCAACAGTTCAAAGTCGTCCATATTTCTACATTAGATCAGTTGGCAGACATTCTAACCAAGTCGTTACTTGGTCCAAGATTTCAAGAGATGTTAAACAAGATTGGTCTTTCTGAAGAACGTCCATCTTGAGGGAGGATATTAGAAAATATTATTATTTACTCTAGTAATTTACTCTAATAATTAATCTTTAATTAAGGTATGTTGTTAGGGTTAATTATTTGCTTCCTTCTTTCTAGATATTACGTTGATCCTATTAATGTATCTAGACAAGCTCTCTCTTCTATAAATCTCATTCATTCTCTCATTAATAAAATACAGCTTTTCCACAAATATTATTTCTCTACACCTTTATGGTGCTTATATATTTCCACCCAGGTTGGTAACAGTGTGTTTAGAATGTTTATGAACTTATATATTGTTTCTAGTTTATTCACATTACATTGGTTCTCATGTTAAATATAGTTTTCCACCGTTTCTTCCATGTTGGTATTGAGAATCCTATCTTGTTCGAGTTTTATTTTTGCCTCCTAACTAGATGTCTGTCTAGAATTCAACAATTTTTGCATCGCCAAACTTTCCATCTTAGCCTTTCTTTGAACAAATTAAGAAGTCTTATTGATAAGACCAAGAGACACTCCAAAAAACTTGAAAATTATCAGTCGAACATTACGCTTCAAGGAGATGGACATATTATAATGTCTAGAGCAAGAAGAATGTTGACCTCCTTATTCACCATATTAGAGCAATGTTTAAAACAAGCGAGAGAAAACCTAGGACTTGTGACATTAATCACCTTTAAGGGAATTCAAGAAATCTCATTCAAGGTCGTGCGCCTTAGCTCAGTTTACCAATTGGGTCGTGCACCTGGTCGCGCACCAACCTTAGTTTCCCCTTAGGGTCATGCGATTGGTCGTACGCCCCGACTCAATTTTCACGTTGGGTTGTGCGCCTCACACACACGGTTGTGCACCTCTTTTTACATTGTTTCGGGTCGTGTGTCTATGTTGCACAACTGTTGTGTGGTCTTAGTTCCTTCCTTAGGTCACGCACCTTTGTTGTGTGTCTCGCCTTCGTGGTTTTATTTATTCCACCTTTTAGACCTAGTTTCTTTATTACTATTAGTCATTATTAAACTTTAGTTTCATTTATTATTTCCATGGATTATTTTATTTGCAATCTTTTCTATTTAATGAATGAAAAGCCAAAGATAAAGCATAACCTCTTTTGTAATAAAAAAATCTATGTAGGCTTTTGTCTCTAAAAAAGCGAGAAACTTTACCAACTAAAAATTATGAGAAATGATGCTCAATCATTCTGAGTTCATGACACTCATTCTTAGAATCAATCCTCTTTGAGTGTAATTCAATTTGGGTTGAGGACTTGAGGGACATCCAAATCAAAAGTCTAATAATAGCCTAATTTGATCCCCTCCTTTTATAACCTAGGTTTTCGAGCTTGCTCTCTATATGATAGGAGAGGATCAGATTGGGCCAAGCATACAATCAAGGCCCATATTCAAAAACCCATAAATCTAATAATAGCAAATACTAAAAAGGAAAAGGTGCAACTAAAACTCTAATGGCCTGGTGGGCCTTATTTTAGCATAATGAGTCGGTTTCTTAAACATAAGAGAACACACGCCCAAAATAGCAAAGAGGGAAATATAAATATTACATAAAAAGACTAAGTTATATGCCAAGGGGGTCACCAAGGCCTATTTTTTTTAGTGATACCAAGATATCATGTATATGTATGAATATAGAGTGATATCTTTGATATACCTATTTTTTGAGTTATCAAAATAACACTCTAATATCAATTTAATATCATTCTAATATCGATATCACATACACCAAATATCAGATATCGGTTTGATATTGATATTAGAATATACCAAATATCACATATGAGTATGAGTCATATCAATAGTCATACTTGATATGCTTACATAAATACCAAATAGGCCTTAATCATCAATATATATATTATAAAAGTCGACCATTTCAAGTCACCACACTGATTTTGGCCCCACCATATAGTTAAAAAAAATCATATTATTTTAATTTCTCCTATTGAATTCCTTTTATCTATTCATATAAAAAGATTTTTTAAAAATCAAATTCCATTATCTTGATAAAAATTATCATTTTATTAATTTTGGAAAGATGGTTGGAAAACTCAATTACTTTATTTACTTATCATTAGAATTTTGTATTTGTGAGCTACTAGAACCATATTGAGCTTACTTTATATCATATAAATTTTATTTTTTACACTTTATCTTTTTTAATAAGTTTTAAATCGATTTTTATTTATTATATTTTAAAAAATTGAATAATAAAGATAAAGATTCCTACTGTTCTCATGAACTTCGTCTAAACAATATTAAAAAAACTATTTGTCCCTGTCGTGCCATGCACGACTATGACTCAATATTTTTTAAGATATACTATTAAAAAGATATTAGTAAATAAAAATATAATATAAAATTTAATGTAATTAATTTGTTGTCCGTAATATGTATAAAAATTATTTTATAATTTAAAATAAAATAAAATAAAATAAATTTAGATTATTAAGTTTAAAATTGAGAATAAACATAGATTATTAAGATAACATCATCTACATTGCTCATTTTCCTTGACAATATTACATAAATAGGTTTAATTTAAGAGAAAGAGAAAAATATGAAGAAAATAAAGCAAAAAAGATATATTTTGAAAATATGGAAAGATGAGATTTTGAAAAATAATATTTAACTTATTAATAATATATGTAATTGATTATATTTATCTTTTAATATAAGAGAGAGAAAGAAACAACTAAAATGTTAAAAAGTTTAAGCATATATATTTTATTGGTTTATAAGGAAAAAATTCAACCATTAGTTTAATCTTTTTAGTTAAGATATTATCTCCTACCAAAAATTAAGATATTATCTAAATTTGGGAAATAAATATATTTTTAATTAAGTGGAAAAAATTTATCATATCGAATATGAAGTGGAAAGAATAATTAATATATAATTTTTACGGAGTAAGGATTAAATGACACGTGGCAAAATTCTATGTGGATTAATAATAGAACGACATGTGGCAAAAACTGACGTGGCGCAACATGATGACTCAAAACCTTATTGATTATATATAGTAGACAAGATGAAAGATTTGACCTCATACCATATAATTTTCGAAGGTCTCAACTTTTATGGTAATAAGAATGATGATATATAATAATTTTTAGGGAGATATTTTAGTGAATGAAAAATACATAAATTTTTGTTTATTGCGTTATTTTGTAACTAAATATGAATTTACATTCATTTGATTAAAAATATAGGAGAATAAATTTTATATTTTTATGTGTTATTGTGGCAATACCAATCACAAGTTTTTTTCTAAATAACATTAACATATTTATATCAAATTATATTAAAATTTATATTATATTTTTACATAAATATTTTATTAAAAATATAATTCAAAAATATGTGTTGTAGACATGTAGCCTTGTAGACTTGTAGCAAGATGATAAAAAAAGGGAAATTTCGGATGGTACCCCTGAGTTTTTTATTTTTTCAAGTGGTGTCTAAAAAAAACTTATTCCGCAAAATGTCCCTGAGTTTTTCACTTAGTTCGCCCCGTGCCCTTTTTCTACAATTATCTTTAGTCTTCCGTTAGATTGTTTTTTAAAAAAAATAAGAAAAACAATGAAAAGTAAAACAAATCAGAACGACATAACCCATTCAAATTGAACTCCATTCAAAACAATAATTGATCGTTGATTTCAGGACATGAAATTATATTTTTGAAGAAATTTATGAGCAAACAAGAAAAAGAACTTTGTGGAAGCCTAGAGTTGTAAGCTTGTTCATGAAGTAAATACCCACAATCAGATTATACGCCTAATAGAGTTGTAAACAGAGGATCTCACTCGACAGATTATACCCTTGATAAATTGAACTCCATTCAAGAAAAAATCAGAGTTCGAAGTCAGATTTGACCAATACAATCAGATTAGAATACCCCAATTTCAAATTAGGAGTAGAAAATCAAAAACCCTAACTACAATTTCAAACCCTAATTTCGAATAGAATCCTATAGCATATTAAATTGGGCATAAAAACACCTATTGAGAGTATAAATCAACTAAAGCATACCTTAAATCGTCCTAACTTCAACCATTAACTCATCAATTGAAAAAAACAATCCTAAATCGCCTTTGTTTGATAACTAGAGATTCAGGGTCGTTTCCACCGTCCACAAACGGCGTTCGAGTCCGCTGTATTCCGGCACCAGCCCGCGTTAAACACCCGCACCATTCGAAAAAGTAAAAAACTAAGGGTACTATCAGGAATTTCTCAAAAAAGATGATAAATTTATAGAAGAGCCATGTGACAGAATTTGGTTAGGTCCTAATAGGGCCCACCGGCGCTGAACATTCAATTCGCACCTGGTTAGGTCCTTGTGCCCTTCTCAGTCTCTCCACTCTCCATTTCCAACTTGCCATGGAAGTTTCATTCTCTTTCTGCTTTTTCATGCGTTTCAATCCTTCTTCTTTCTGATACGTACTCCACCATTCCACCTCCACTACTTCCCCCGTCGCTCGCTCTCTTCTTGTTGCCAATCGGCAACTGCCGCATGCAATTCTCCCTCGTTCTTCCGCAAGAACATATTCTCCAGTCACATTGGCAGGTGATTTCCCTAGTTTATGCTTCTTTCTTTAATCTCTATCGGCGAATTGCACAATCCCTATTTTACTTTCCTGTTCTTCCTATTTTTAAAGAAATCGGTGTTTGGTTTGCTTCAATTGTCAGTTCTTTCTCTTTAATGCATTGAGCGGCGATTAGAGTTTTGCATACTGCATTGTGTTTGTGCATTCAGGTCACGATATTTTTTTCCAATCATTATCGTTGTTTGTGATAATCGTTGGAATTTGGGGCTTTTTCATATTCTAAAATTGGAAATTTCTTTCTATCTTTTTTATTTTCCCGAAATATGAGTATGAACCTGGCTACATTCTTCCTCAATCTTCACTGGAAATCACAAATTGGGTACAGAGGAGAACGTTTTTGGCAATTGCATGAATGATTTCTTGTTGACGCGGATTTATATGTTCAGACTAATTTATTACCCTTCTGTAAATCTACCATGTATATTTACATCTTGCTATTATTGCTCGTCTTTCAGCACCTTGCAATAGATGCATTGCTTGTAACTGTACATGAGGCTGAGATGTGTTGTTATTAATTCGGTTTTAAAGGTTTACACCAATATACTACATATGTATGATGTGTATCTGGCAGGTTTTCTACTCTCCTTGGCTTGTCATTAGCCTTGATTTTCTTTAGCATTGCATATTTTGAAATTTTTTAGCACTTATTTTTTGCTCTACTTAAATGTGTGATTAGCATTGCACATCTATTTGTAAGTTGCTTATATTCACCTTGTTCATAAATATGTATTGCATTTTGATGTGTGTCATTAACTGAGTCCATTTCTCACCTGTGCATCAATGCAGTTAAGGGCGTGTGACAAATGGAAGTAGACGCTTCATGCAGTTCGTCCTGTCACTATCCTCAAGAGATTGATCAATTGCTTGAAGCATTTGGCTCAGCATTTTCCATTGAGTACATAGCATCTACCTACCTCCAAGCAAACCACAACATAGACATGGCTGGTGAAATTCTCTGTGAACTACAAGCTAGTGCTGCTTTCACAGCTTCCCAACAACCTGAGGATGATACAGACAATTTAGCAAATGTATCTACAGAATCATGCAATTTAAGTGTTACTGAAGGTGACAGGAAAGCACTGAATTCAGGAGAAGGCCCTTCTTTAATGGGTTGTGATGCTGGAGTCACTGGAAAAGTGTCAATGATCTCTGAGTTTTCAACTAAAACATCTTCGAAGACTACTCACCAGGATGTTGATGAATTTTTGTCTGAAATGTTGGGAGAAGGTTTTCAACTACCAAAGGAAGTGATCCATGAAGTTCTCAGTATGTTCTCTTATTTTCATAATTTATGGCTTTTGATTTCAATTGCTGATGATGTTTAGTGATATATCTAACAAGGAAATGTGCACACCTGCAGGCACTTGTGGATATGATATGGAAAAGGTAAGATACATACCTAAAAAAAATTTGAGTCATGGACAATATATATATGATTTTTTTTTTTTTGTTCAATATAATAGAGATGCTCTTTAGCTCCTATTTTCTTGAATGTCATTGCATACTCAAATTTTCTAATTCTTTTGTATATTTGTGACCGAATAGAGCATGGAAGCACTTTTTGATAAATCAGCTTCTGTATTGGGGAAAAGCGATGACATCTTGAGCAAGGCACCTGAAGTTGTAAGTGACTCTGAAGCTTTTCTCACAAATGTCTCCTTTTAGTTAATCAAAATTGTACATAAGAAGTTGTAGTTTCTATATTTTGTAGACTGTCGTGATACCTTTCTTTAATCACCTTTTCATAAGACAAGATTCTTATCATGTATCATTTTTCTAGTAGAAGTAACTAAACCTGCAGAATTTCTAGCAGCATAAGATTTCACCTCGTCACAGTAATACCTGCAGAAATGCTTTAATGGAGATTTGACACGCAGGACATCTGACTTCTATGATAATATGCCGAAAATGTTTTTTCTATTAACCGTTTAGAATGATTATCCTCATTTTTTATTTTCTCAATGTTTTCTGATGGTCAGATCAATTAGCGGAGGATCTGAGGTTTTGTATGCTTTTTTATGACTTGATATGCTGTGGGTATACTTATGTAGTGTTTTCGATGAAATATGATTATTTTCCTGTCTTTCTTATGGCATCTGTTGATTTCTTTTTTAAAGCTGTCATCTTACATTTTTTTCTTGGACAGCCTTCACAGAGCTATGAAGAGATGATAGATCTTTCATGTCAAGGAACGTCACAGCAAAAGAAGTCTGTGAGGTAATGCCTTTTATGCAAAATTTTGGTTCATTTTCTAAAATTCAAGGACATCTAAGCAAAAACTCATTGTTAATTCTAGATCATCAAAGAAGAAAAACAAAGGTAAGAATGATCTTGAGAAAGAACTGGTGCAGTCATTGTTTTCTGCTTCCCAAAGACCAGAGGAGGAACCCAAAATGAGTCTCCAGCGTAAGGCAGTAAGCAGACCAGGGAGATTTGGAAGAGTCGTGAGTAAACCTTTGGAAGACACTCCAATTGCGCATAAAACTCTTTATGTTACCCCTCTGCAACCTTCAAAAGACGGTCAGCATGATCTTTTTGCTGCTCATGGCCAATTTACCAGAAAATCATCTTGAACATTTGTTTAATCATGCAACTCTTATATGTACTAGGTTCCTTGTGCATAAAAAATGAATGTTCTCTAAATTAAGCTTTAAAAACTAACAATGAAAGCTTTTTTTTTTTGGATTTAGTCATGGTACATTAGAATTGAATATTCTTTTCCTATTATGAACTCAAATTATGTTTCTTGATACCTCTCACATTCTTCCTTTATTTTGTGCTCTTTGAGTAGAAGATGAGGATAACTTCCATGTCCTTCGCCAAGGTGTCAAGGAGCACTGGGCTACAATGAAAGAGTACTATAAAGCTGTAAGCGATACCTGGAAACTCTTTACTTTATTACCCCTTAAATTCCTTTATTTGCACTTTCCATGTTTTTATCTAGCTCTTCTGTGTGCTGTAGTGTGATATGGTAAATTGGTCATTGTTATTTTCTTATAGCTGGTGCTTGTTAATATGCAATTTGAAATCTTTGTTATGTTGTGTATAGGCTGGTGAGGCATTTCTCCAGGGGGATCATACACGAGCAAAGAGACTGATGGAAGAGGTACATAAATGTCATAATCAAGAGTAATTTCCCACGAAATTATGTTTTCTTTAAGTTAGTTGTCCTCACGTTCAAACCCTACCCAGTCTTCAATCTCTGTATACTTGTACTCTTGTTTTGGCTACACCAGATAACTTATTCTGACTTTTTATTAATCAATGTACATTTGGTAATGTATATAGACAACATATATAATTTTATTCAGTCAAATGTTTATCTTAATTCTACTATAGAATAATGAACCTAACCTTTGTTAGTTTTATCTCAGGGAAACTTCTTTAGCAAGAAGGCTCGAGAACTTGATGAGATGTCTTTGCAGAAGATTGTGGAAACAAGGTGGAGTCTTGCAATTATATCTTCTTTTGCTTCTCTGCCTGTTTAGTTCTGACCTTGACAGAATGACACTCACAGCATTTGTCTGAATTCTGATTGCAGAGAAGAAGAAGAAGAGGTTTTGTTTGATTTTTGTGACCTTGAACCAAAGGAGTCTGTTCAACACCTGAGGTCTCAATTGGCCATTCTCTGTGGCATTCCAAGTAAGACCTGATGAAATTATTAATCTAATTTTCTAACTTATAGCTCTTAACCTTTGTTTTTTCAAGGTTAAGCCAAATCGAATATTTTATGACAGAAATGTTTGATTTTGTTCAGATATTCCATACATTAAAGTGAAGTTGGGGAATGGTGAAGGAGGGGCCAAAGAGGTGTCTAGGAAACGATTGGTATGCCTTAAAAGCTCCAAATTTAGACAATCTCTGATACTCTTACCATTTGTATTTGCTTCATCTAAAAAAGCTGTACTAATTGTCATATGTATTCATTACAGATCTTGAGACTACTGGAGAAGGAATCAATCAAATGGACAGAGATGGAGACTGGGAAGATGATAGTTATCCAGGTGGGTGAAGTTAAACCCGAATCATTGAGCTTCTCCAGAAGGTAGTATTGGGTTTCAGTGGTCACCTGCCTGATATATATAACAGGCTCCTCGCTTTTTTGGACCCATGAAACTTTATGCACGAATTCAACTGTCATTGGAACGTTATTGCCTTTAAATTTTTTGGCTAAGCCTGTAATTAAGGGTGCTTTAAACACCATGTGTAGCTAGTGCATATGGATGAAACTTGAAAGTATGGTAAATGATCCCCGGCGGGGAGGTGATGGGGGATTATGATTAAGTTAATTAAGTTAATTTACATGATTTGATTGGGCCATGATGGCTGATGCATTCCGAGTTAAAGCTACTTTACTATTGGGCTATTTATTGAGCCCTCAAGTAATCTACTAGGCTACTAGTTGGGCCGTGCTCCATTTAATTAAAAACTTGATATATTTTTCCCGCCACAGTGACTATCTTTACAACTGTGATCATCTCTCAACTAAGCTATTAGCGGTTGACAGTTTTATAGAGAACTTTAGATGGACATATGACTGGATCATAGAAATTGTTACCAGATTACCAAAAAACCCTAAACCAAAATTAAATGAACAAATTATTTTGCATCAATTAATCAGCTGATTAGCTGATTGCCAAGGAAATACATCATATACGTCCATGAACCACTCGAAAATAATGATGCATGGTTCAGGGACACGATCGATCTGTCATAGACTGATCGTAACTAATTAACAAATAATTCCAAGTACAATCACATAGATGTTAATTAAATAATAGGGTTTAATATATAATCGTGTACTAAATGGCTCGCTCAAGTGTCAGCTAGAACTGGCGTTTGGAGGTGAAAGTCTGGCCAAAAGTCCAAGAGGAAGGAACGACGTCGTACAAGGGGAGGGTCTTGCCGTTACCGAGAGTGAGCTTGAAGGAGATGCGCTGATTGCGGAGGTCGTGGGTGGACTGCCAATTGGCGCCCCAATTCCTCTGCATGGGGGCCCACGTACTCCCTCTAGCCGCCGTCTTCACCCACGCAGCCCTCACGTCGCCGCTCCCGCCCACGTTGGAGATCATCACCATGTTGAAGTTCCCCTGCCCTCGCATCGTGAATCGCACCCCTCCACTCCGACGACACGAGACCCTATATAATCAATCGAATAATGAATACCAAATTCAATCCATATCGTACCTCACTTGACCAAAGACTTACTTTCTGTAGAGCACGGGAACGATGCCCTCGTTGCCCGGGCGGGCGATGGAGAGGAAGGAAGGCTGGGCCATGTCGAAGTGGTGATGAGGGGGGTCGCACCAACCGCCGTTGTTGTTGGGAGGGCAGAAGTTGGTGGCCGTCACGGTGATGGTACGCCCCGGAAGGCACCACTGTGGGTCCGTCTTCCCATCGCACCGGACGAGGTAGCATGCGCCGCATGCCACCCCATTTCTGAACAGCACCTGGCTCACCGCCGTCGTGTGCACTCCGAACCCGGCGTGAACCGTGTTGTCGTATCCACATGCTCCGCCTGCATATACATGCATGCCACCGTAGTTAGTATTATCATTTATCAACCCCATTATATAAGCCTCGGGCAAGCGGGTAAGACTTTATCATGAGATTTCTGTTTCAACTCTTACGGGCAGTGCCCAAGACCAAAAAATCAACCCCATTATATACGCACTGAAAAATACTGAGTTAAATTGCAACTCTACTAGACCACGTTCCAGTGAAGTGGAGCATTATATAATATAGTTACAAAACTATGCATGTATGGATAAGGAAATTACCGAGAGTGGCGGGGGCGAGGTTGGCACCGTAATAAGTGGCATGCGCGTTAAGCCAACGCGCCGCTCGGCCTCTAGATTCGACACCGTCCAATCCAATTCCCACCGCCAACACCACCACCCAGCAAATCAACACAATTCTCGTCATTAGAATGTAATTATATTTTTTTTTATGCGCTACTTCAAGCTGCCAAAATAAAAGCTTCACTAATCTTGTTAGCTTTCAATGCTTTGGTCTCTCTCATAGCTTTGCACTCTTATACACAAAACCGACGCGTTTTTGCCGGTGATTTAATACTTTTAATGTACGAAATTATTCCATTTTGGTAAATCATTATTCCCATTTTTTATTTCATTAATATATGTACAGCTTTTTTTTGTTTTCACAGCACATATTTATAGATCTTAGATTGGAAAATGCGATTCAATTGGATTTGTTAGATTAGAAAACGAAACGCGTTATTGGGTGAATTAATTGATCGATCAGTCGAAATACTTGTCCCTATCATGTCCCTTGATGTACGGAAATGGGGTACGATTTCGGTTCTGAATTCAATTCCCATGTGATGCCCACATTCTGTATACTTAATGTGTTTTTTTAATACAATTTTAGTTAAAATATTGGCTAGCTTCATGCTTATACATGCATGTACTGATGTATGTACTTGTACATTCAAATTGCATGGTTATACAAATTGATATTGTACACTTTATAAATCGATATATTTTCAGCTAGTTCTCATAGGAATCCATCCACGAGATCGATCTATAATCTATAGTTATGGTATTATACTATTATTTAAATGTTATGGATATTTTCCACGGATTATATGCTTCACGTACGTACAACATGCAACATGCCCCGAAAAATTAATCAATTCAAGAGGTTCTACTACATTTAATGATACATATGTGCAGCGTTGGTTAATACTACTTGATCATTTAGGGATTAAATTAATAAAATAATACTATGTTTACTATGGGGTGGGTTCGAGCGAGAGCACCTGACCAAGCGAGAGTTGAGAACGCATGTGGATCGTCCGATCTCAAAAAATCAACGTTTGAGATGATGCATCATCTTATAATTAGATGTATGTATACTTTTATAATCGGGTGTATATTATTACCTTATAAATGACTATGTTATAATTAAGTGTACATGTATAATCTTATACTTGATTATACAAGAACTTATAACGGATCGAGTGTATACATTCTTATTATTAAGTGTACATAATGATATAATTGAGTATGCACTATTGATTATTGTGTGACTAAGTGTGCATAAAATGAAAACTAAGTGTGCACGTGTTATGTTCTAGTTGTGTGTGCACAATCAAATAACCGAGTCTATGCATTGCATACTCAATTGTAAACATCTAATTTTACATAAAATTTACATTTATATGGTTTAGATTTTGTTATAGAGGTTTTTATCCTTTTCAGAGTAAATAGTAATAGTTTCTAGATTAGAGAAAATTATGCAATTGAAAACTTAGTCATATACGGTGGAAGATTGCAAGTCAAATGAACCTGCCGTATCAACTTTTGTATATAAAAAAATAAACCATCATGGAGATATTTTTAATGAGGCAGACAAATTGCCGATGTAGAAATGACTTTTTAGCATCCTGTATAAAAACGTCAAAGTACGTGAGTCCGTCCTATAGGATTTAGAACAATGAATCCCCCAGAATTTTAAGACAACTATTGAGGGAGATCGATTTACATGAGTGAAACCAAACTATTACTAGAATTGAACTAGATATTTTTACATGAGAGAAAAATTTCAAAAGAACTTGACAGCAAGTAGATATTGCTCCGTTGTTTTCAGATTCAAGTCAACGCAAGTGGCAAACTAAAGCCAACGAGCGAATCAGACAACACAATCCCCTTTCATGTTCAACACTATTTTATTTTATTTTGGTCGAATTCATGTTCAACACTATAAAGTCTATAAGGAAAGATTGATTTTTTTTAAAAAAATCTCAAAAATGCAAAATAACGGATACGTGACCGCTCGATATTACACCTGATATTTCTATTTATTTGATTCAAGACTTGAATGGATTTCCTTATTTATTAATGATTCGGAATTGATTTGGATCCGAATCTCACTTTAAATCACTCAACTCTCAAGAACTCGAGCACTTGTAGGTAATAGGAATTCAACGAAAATTTGATTGCAATGAATTACCAAAGAAAACGAACAAGAATTATTAGAGTTGAAATCAAGAAATACCTTAGTTAAAGTGCTCTCTATTGAATTCAACTTATTTTCTTAATGAAGACTTACACGTGTTTATAAAGAACAAACAAGACAAACTAGGTGAAAAACAAAAATGTTCTAAAACAACACTACGGAAAATAACAAACTAGTAATGTAAGTATGATATACATGCAACAACCATTACATATAGGTTTGGCTCAGGACAAAGCATTTCAAGCCTATATTTGTAGGCATGTCAAGTGACTAGATGAGACGCTAATTGATGGCTTATCATGGTGATCCAAGGAAGGTTACAAGGTTGCTCCATCGTGGCTCCTAATCATGTAAGGAGAGAATGAGTTGCATTTTGAATAAGTTTAGCCCTTACTCTTGTGATTGGTCCATTGAAAGGCACCTTCTTTGATATCCTTATGAGTCATGGGTTGTTGTTTGGCATCAATAATACTTTGAATAAGTTAGGAATCCGAATCAAAATGAGACAAGAAAATGAATTACAATAGGCATTATAGAAAGAATGGGTCTAATTATGTTTCGAAGAAACGGTTAACACATGACAACAAAATGGAATGAGATCTCACGGAGATAGCTCCACAGTGAACCACTCAAATTTAAGATTTCACATAATTTTGAGATAATTTTTTTAAAAAATTAAAATTTATTATTATTTATTAGGATAATAGTTTAAACTCTAGATAAAGAAATTCCACGAGTCCAAAGACAAACACATAGTTGTGAATGACTTGCGGAATAAAAACTCTTGCATGTAAATATTATACTTCAGTCAAGTATGATATATCAATTGAATTTTGAACTATTATAGCCCCAATTACCGAGTCAACAGTAGAGGTGTGCCCGATTCCAAAAGAACAGGGAACCAAATTGGGTGGAACCGGCAAAATCGATATACCCCCAATTCAGATCTCGGTTCTGAACCGGCGGTTCCTCCTGTTTGGAACCGCTGATTCTCAGAAAATGGTCGTTGGAACCTCGACCGCGGTTTCCAAAACCCGCGATTGTTGTTTTAAAACAGATGGTTTTAAGACATTCTGTTTTAGTTACCCATGACCGTTGTTTCCAAAACCGCGATCATGGGTAACTAATCGTCGTCGCCGCGATCGCGATAGTTAAGATAGCGGTTGCAGTTTTAACTAGCCGTTGGAAACGCGACCGCAGTCGCGATTGCTTTTCCACAACTATATTCCAACGGTCAAATGGATTCTAACGGCTATTTTCCTTCCATTTACCCATATAGGTATCATATCTCACCTTCAATTTCATTCACACCAATCTCATACTCTCTTATCTCTCTCTACTACTCTCATAATCCTACAAGCTTCCAAGTTGCAAATCTCTTCTTAAATTTCTTATCTAGCTAGTCTCTTGCTACTATCCTTCAATTCCTAAATCTTTTTCAAAAAGGGAAAACCAAGGCCAAGGATTTGTTGATTTGTTGGTCGAGCAATTCTATGGTGGTGTTGGTGGTTCACAAGAAAGTCAAATGAATCATAATCCTTATCAATCACAACCATCTTATCCTCTTATGCCTATTCCGCCACAATTTCTCCCTTCCAGTCTTATTCATAACGAAGGTCCGCAAGGCAATAAGGAGGGCGATGAGGAGGACAATGACGAGGTCCACGAGGATGATGAGGAGGAGGGGGCATCTACGGCCAACCAAAGAGCAAAGGAGTTGAATTCAATATTTTCACAAAGCACTTCACCAAAGGCAATGTATTGGAAGCACTTGACCGATATGCTTTCAAGTGCTACTATTGTAACTCGAAGTACAATACTACAATCAGAGGCCCAATGGAGGTTATGATACATTAAACAAGCATTTGAAAGCAAACACAAGGACAAGTAGGGCATGATGCGAGGACAAACACAAATTTTGACTTCGGGGTTAGCAAGTTCTTCCTCTCAATTTCGACTTCGGGGTTAGCAAGTACAAGAGACCAAAGAAGACCAATAAAGGATAGAGAGGAAGAGTAGAAGACTGAAAAAGCCAAAAGAATGAGAAGAGGCGAAATTAAGAGAGTTTTGTAGGATTATTTTTGTTTGTTTGTTTAAATTCAAATTTTCCAAATTAAGGTAAGTAAAATATATCACATATAGTATTAAGAGTTTGGTTCCCATAAAACATCCCCTTAACATGAAACGGAAAGAGAATTTTGGACCCTTGGATCAAGGAGATCCAAGGGCTGATTTTCTTTCCCCTTTTATTAAAGGTGGGGGCAATTATGTCTTTTCCCTCTCTAATTAATAATCCTTTTTCTCCTTTTTGTTTTGTCTAGGGTTCGTCCAAAAGCAGATCGAAGATTGTGCCCTTCGATTGAAACGGAAGGAGATCGCACGGAAGGAGATCGCCATCGCCGAATCCGAAATCCAACGAGTTTGAATCTGCGAGTCTCGTTCCAACCATGGCAGAAAGTGGTAAGAGGGATTCACAAATCCATTGAACGAGATCGAACTGTGATTTTTTCGGAATCGATTGAACTGGTCAATCGAACTCGTTGAACGAGATCGAGCAGTGTGATTTTCGGAATCGATTGAATTGGTCAATCGAATTGTGTGAATCTAGTTGGATTTCGATTGAACTGTGTGAATCGAACTTAATACTAGGCCAATCTTGAACTGTGTGAATCGATTGAATTGTGTAAATCGATTGAACTGTGTAAATTTTTCTGTAAACTAGGCCAATCTTGCAAAATTCGACGTTGCACTTTTCGGACTTAATACTGCACTTTTCGGACTTAAAAATGCACTTTTAGGACTTACTAGTGCACTTTTCATACTTAAATAACGCACTTAGCACTTCTCGTTGATAATGCACTTTTAGGACTTAATAATGCACTTTTCATACTTACTAGTGCACTTTTCATAGTTACTTGCACTTTTCATAAAGGAGTATAACTAGTATATGACAATGCAATTTTCAGCCTTACTAGTGCACTTTTTATACTTAACAATGCACTTTTCATTTTTGTTTAGAGAACATATATTTGACCTTATAGAGAACATATTTTTATTGCACTTTTCACATTTAATAATGCACTTTTTACACTTAAGAGTGCACTTTTTCTACTTAATAGCACTTTGTATATCTTTTACTTTTCACTGATTTAGTTAATAGTTTAGGTAATGCACTTTTCCTAGTATACAATACACTTTATTGTACTTTCAATGCACTTTTACTGATTTTCAACTAACACCTTTATATTTCCCTTTTATGTTGTTGTAGTGGGGACATCAAACTCTTCTTCAGCTACTATTCTGAATGAGGAATCACCTAAAAACAGTGGTGAATATTTCATTGAGCTATCTCAAGGAGGAACGACATACTATTTGCCCACATGTCCATCCGAGTTGAAACCATATGAAGGTCAAATTTTTGTTTTAGTACAAGTAGCCTATTAGCTCAAATGGTAGAGTGGTGTGCTTTGTGCACAAAGATGTAGGTTCGATTCCTACATGGGCTAATATGATATCTTACAAAAATTAATTCTTAACACATTTATTCCTAACCTAACTACCTAGGTACTAAAAGAAGTTATATTTTATCGTGTGTAAAATAACTAATAAACCACTATTTTTCAAAGAAGATCATGATCAAATTAGCTTATGTGGGATTCGAACCCACGTCTCTGTGCATAAGCACATTGCTCTTCCATTTGAGCTAATAAGCTTTTCTTAAATTAATGCACTTTTACATGTTTTTAATGCACTTTTACATGTTTTTAATGCACTTTTTGACATTATACTTGCACTTCTTTCTTATGCGCTATTATTAGTTTCTGGTGCACTTTTACATGTTTTTAATGCACTTTTACATGTTATTAATGCACTTTTGACATTATACTTGCTCAGATTTCTTATGCGCTATTATTAGTTTCTGGTGCACTTTTAGCTGTTTTTAATGCACTTTTACATGTTTTTAATGCACTTTTTCACATTATACTTGCACTTTTTTCTTATGCGCTATTATTAGTTTCGGATGCACTTTTACATGTTTTTAATGCACTTTTACTTGTTTTTAATGCACTTTTTGACATTATACTTGCTCAGATTTCTTATGCACTATTATTAGTTTCTGGTGCACTTTTAGCTGTTTTTAATGCACTTTTACATGTTTTTAATGCACTTTCATGCCATGTACTCTCTTTTTGTTTTTCACAGGCAAACATCCCATATTTTCTCAGATAGATAAACTGAAGAACTCCAAGACTGAAATTTCCAACAACACTGAAATTAGCACAAACCCTAGACCAGTCAAAAGTTCAAGCTACACAATTCTAACTAATCTAAGCGAGAAACACAGACCCTAAACAATTAAGCAGAAATCAAAACGAAAGACACGCATACAAATCCAGCAATTTCACACACATATATAGCGATTCAGACATACGACCCGTCAAATTGAACCAGAACATGAACCCACAAATTGGGATCGTGATCGTCCTTCGATCGTTTGGAGACTTTGAGCGTCCTTCGATCGTTTGGAGACTCTGAGCGTCCTTCGAGCGTCCAAATTGAACCAGACTCGATCGTCCTTTGATCGTTTGGAGACTTTGAGCGTTTGGAGTAGATTGGGCTTACAAAATTGGGCGTTTCGATTTCGTTTGGAGTAGATTGAGCGTTCGATCGTTTGAGCGTTTGGAGTCGATCCAAACTCCTTATTTTTTATATTTTAGGTTAAGGGTATAGGAGTTGGATGTATTTACAAAATTGTCACCTTCCTGATTTGTTTTTGTTTTTTTCAAAATCACAGAAGTAATCTCAGCCCTTGGATCATGTGATCCGACGGCCTAAAATTCTCCTTCCGTTTCATGTTAAGGGTTGGTTTCATTTGAACCAAACTCATAGTATTAATTAAGGAAGTTCTTTTATATAAAATAATACATTTTTCTATATCTTGTACATATTAGTATTAATAATATTAATAATTTATATTAATAAATACCAAGGATGAAATGGGATGGATAATACATTCTCCGTACTCCCGCCCGGGGATAATAATTTGATCCCCATTCCCGTCCCACTCCCACCAAGGCGGGGATTTCCCGCCCATTAGAGAGCCAGGTCCCCGCGAGTCCCCGTAGGTTGGATGTGCCTCCCTTGTCTCGTGTGACTGACTTGCATCAAGATCCTTTTTTATTTGTTTTTTATCCAAGGACTCAAACCGTCTGAATATGTATCCCACTAGACCCAACATACCAGTATAAATTTCTCTGGTAGATTGCACAAAAACATTAAAATTTACACATTAAAACCTACTTCAGGATCAATTTCCCAATTTTGGTTTTTGTAGAAAAAAACTTAATTTTGAATGAAATCAAGATTCAAATTCTTATTCAAGTACACAAAATATATAAACAAATGCAAAAAAAAAATCATAAATACATGTACACAAATTAGGAACAATGTTTTGACCTATTCCTTCAACATGAAGCTCGAGCCAATAAACAAGACTTTGAAACTAGATACAAAAAGAATCTTGACAGATTGCTCATGAAGTAGGTTTCTGATATGCCTATCCAACATTTCATTCAGCTTATAATAAGTTCTTCTCCAACATATACTTTTCCATCTTCTCCACGTCTTCAGGGACATCAACTCCATGAGTTTCATGTTCAACCTTTATAACCTGTGAAAGAAATCATATTGTTGAAGACTTGTACCATTAGCCAAGTGTCAAAGATGTGGTAGAGGCAACAAATGCATTGTCCAAAAATAATTTGGCCATGCTCCATTTCATGAAATACTATTACGGCAAGGTTCGCGTTCTGCAGTTTATAGAGCAAGAAGCTTCTAAATTCTTGATTTTATTTGACCAAGGATGGAATGATTTCAGTTTGAGTGACTAGCTCCATGAAAAGGTTGTTCTATAAATTCATAGAAAGTACAGATATATGGACATGTGTTGAAGATGTTTAGTAAAGCATATTTTCCTGTTCTATTTAAAAGTTCACTCTTTGGCTCAAGCACTAGAACAGTATTTTAGTTGTCCCACATGCAAAATGAGAGATAATTAAGCATACCTTCATCTTGTAGCCATTCTCAAGAACTTTAAGCTGTTCTAGATCTTCTTCTAGTTGTAGTGGTGTAGGTGGCAGTTCCGCATATACTTTTAAGAAGCTTGAATCATAACTCTGTTTATGGAAGAATCCAAGTGTCAAAACGACTAAACCAGAAAGAACATCTAAATATATTTAACTCTCTTTGGACTACCAAAATGAAGGTAATTCTAACGTGTGCAATAAAAAAAAGCCAAATTGACAATTTATTACCTGTATGCCAAGATGAAGCATGTATGGAAAGTTTGGATTAACCCTTCCAGACCTGATCAATTCGTGAAAAGTGTAAGCTTCAGATGCTTCCAGTTAGCATTGAAATAATTTACAAAAAAATGTTAGCTTGATAAAAGGACTAACTTGTTAAATGGGATAAGTCCCCTAGAGAAATAGATTGCATAATCTTGGTTATTAACAATGCATTTGACACGATTCGGATCAAATGCATCCTCCGGCTTTAAAGGGGTAACAGCAGTGCTGAAAACAGCATCAGGTGAATCCTGCAGAAAACCACATAAACAATATCACAATCATCATTACCTTTGTTTCAAATTATGATAACTTGCAAAGCTGGAAATAAATAAAAAGAACCTTAGAATAGTGAGCTTACCTGCAGAGCTTTAACAATCCCATCAATTATTTCAGGATCAATCAACGGTTCATCCCCTTGAATATTGACAACAACATCATACTTCTTCTGAAGCTTCTCGAGGGCTTCATTACAACGTTCAGTGCCTGTAAATGTGAATAAGGTTATTACAAACCTCAAATGAAAACTTGAAAGCTTGGATACAGAAATGAAGATAGATACTTCAAACTCCTACCATTACGACAAGATTCTGAAGTCATTACCACATCAGCCCCAAATCCTCGACAGCACTCAGCAATCTTATCATCATCTGTTGCCACAACTGAAATCCAGGAAAACAGCATAGTTGAATTAAGTTTGTTTGAAGCTGTTACAGTCTACAGGTTACTACAGTTTCAATGCAAGAGTAAAAAACATATTAACAAGATGCTGAACTTCCCTTGAGCTGATTAAGATCTCATATTACTTCAGATTTCTTATTTTTTGGAAATCTTTAAAAAATTGATATTTCAGAATCCAATATACCAAAAGAGGTAGGGAAATGTGGTCTCTACCAATATCCTTAAAAACAAATGAATTTATAGTTTGCAATTCAAATCAGATACCAGGAAATTCAATACTCTCGTTTCAATCCTACCATAATCAATAGATGTTCCTGAAACTCCATACAGAACCAGGTACAATATTCGGACTTAGATCAGAATGCTGACAGTGCAGAGTGATGAAACCAATGGAGGAAACTTACCAACATGGTCCAGTGTAGACGCCATTTTTGTCCTTTCCCATGTTCTCTACATGAAGAAAATGATAAATATGAATAAGGACATGAGATCTAACAATGCAAGCAAGTCAAATATACTTCTAGAAGATACAAAACAGTATTCAGTAGTAGTAGGTCTAGATGAGATGTTACACAGAAGACACTAAGTTGCCATTAAGGATTTTCTTGGCCAAAAAAATCTAAGGCTTTTTTAGAAAAATGGAATAAACCCCTAATACAATAATCAATTCACCCAAACCATGTGCTGAAATAAATAAATAAATAAACTACAAATTTGGTGCATTCATGTACTAGATTTTTTTAGAAGGTGAATTTCTCAAAATTAGATAAATCCAGCAGCCAATGTATTGTACAATTGGACATAAGAAGCTCAGCTCTTATAGATTATCTGCCAGTTCCCGAGCTTCAATTAAAGTGCAGGCAGTAGTTGTAGCAATTCCTAAGCTCAATTAAGCTCGTCAGATCTGATTGCCATTATATACCCAAAATTCCAAAGAGAACCAATTATGGTACACTAGATCCATGATCCATAACTAATTTTCAGTTATATGAGTAGTCGAGTAGATATATCATTGATCCACCAAGCTTATCTCTCATGCTACACAATTTAGCTGCTTCAAAAAGAAGAGGAGAGCTATACTAATTCAATTCAGTCATCAAATCCCACACGTTAACATAATTGTCATCCTACTTAATTGACAGTGCAATTATATTTTCAAACCAAATACACCACAGATCAATTGCGTAGCACAAGAAGCTCAAAATCAAATATTAATATCAAATCGGGTGAAAACGAACTCGCAAGCAAGCCAATTACAAATGCTAAAAGAAATCAAGAGACTCGGAACGCGACGGGCTCAAAAAGAGAGAAGTATGAAACTATGAATAGTGATTGTTAACGAAATACCTGGATCATGGGTTTTCCGAGGATTTGAACGAGAGGCTTCCCAGGAAAGCGAGATGAGGCGAAACGGGCGGGTATAATGCCGACGACTCGGGTTCGGAACTTTCTGGATCGACGAAGGTAAAGCTGCGCCCCAATCGCAACCGCTGCGACGGCGCCGAAGATCCAAGCTTTAGAGGAACTCGAGGATCCAGAGGAGGACTCAGACGACGGGGACTCGATCGCCATAGAGAATTTGTTCTTGCTCTCACCTGTAGTAGTTAGTTTACAGGAGAAAGGAATTGCAGAAGAGTGCAAGAGTGTGAAATCACAGTCATCACAATATCTTTCGTTTCTCTATCCTTCACGCGACAGGCTGGCCCACTTACTCTGCTAGCCTAGCACTAGCAAAGTTCTGATATTACCGCACGAAAAAAGAAAAAATATTTTGCTGATTTGCAAAAGGCAAAAGCTACAGATTATATGCATTATTGAGTTTAAGAACAAGAAAAAGGCTTGAAAGTTGGAGGAAAAAAATGTACCAAAAGAGTTTTCACAAGACGGGGAAATAAACACTTCCAATAGTACTTCCATTTTCACAAGATAGCAGAAAACTGAAACCATTGCCAATGTTAGATTATAAACCTAAATATTGCATAAGACTTGTAAATATGCATAAATTAAATCAAAAGTATTTGATTAGGATGAGCAAGCAACCCTTCGCAACTAGGTCTTTATATAAACGCCATAACAAATACTTTTTTTTGTCTTGTCTTTGGTTCGCCCGATTCGATCAGTTAGCACCACTCTACATCCGAATCGAGTACTCCCTCCCAATATCAATTTTTCCATACATACCGCCAGTGGGATTCGAACTTCAAATCTCCTTAACAATATTGGTGCCCAACTGAATATTGGTACCCATAACATATACTACTTCCTAGCGCCTCATCTAACATGCGATTTTGGTTGAAAACCTACCCATTTAACTTATGCTCGATGTCGGTCATAAAAGGAGGTGATTATTATAGGTCAAAACAAACAATGATAAAAGACCATACATGTGGAATCCGGGAGATAATAAAGCTACAACTTTTACAAAATCAAAACCTCTCTCATGAACAAAACATGTATACAATAATTCAACCAAAATTGAGCCCCTATATAAAAATACATAACTATTAAATTACTCCCCCTACAATGATGTGTGTCCTCATCTCAAACTCAGAAATCTGATGACCGAGTCAATTCCATGTTTATAAGTTAGATTTACTCATCCTTGCTACTTTGCCTTTTTCTTCTTGGCTTTTTTATCTTCCCTTCCCTATCTTCTTCTCCTTTGGGGGTTCCACCAGAGTGGCCATTTTCCTTAATCTTCCTAGAAGACTTCCTCTTCTTCCCTGAGGATTCACTGCCATTTTCAAGAACTCCAGTGTAAAGGGGAAATGCTTCTTCTTCATCATCGTCGTTAATTTGCCAATTATACAGGATGTCTTGCCCATCATTATTACTAGGGACGGGTTCACCTGCTCCTGGTAGCAAGCGACTGAAAGTGATGTCACCATTACGTCCGCCTTTCCGCTCAATTAGAACAGAGTCTGGCCTAATTATTGTACCAAGGATACTCCTATCTGGACCTAAGCTCATGATGGTCTTTACGTTTGTCAACGTTGAGTATGCCATCTGAAAAGCAGATTTTATCTGAAACAGGGATATAAAATGGCATTGTGGTCATCGGGTGATAATTGATTAAATACGGCCAAAAAAATCAAATAATCTCACTCAAGTAAATAGCTTATGCATAGATGAAATTACATACTTCTTAGACTGCATTTTTAATGTAGCTTAGAATACAATTTTCTTTTTCTCCTGTTTAACTACCTGTAAAACCTAAAAATTAATATTACATTATTCTCAATACCTGAAAATAGTTGAAGGAACTCTTGCCAATGTCATTATCGGGCGTCTGTGTAGCACAAAAGAACAAGAGACAGTGTTAGGTTGCATTTTGCTTTGAACATATTAAATATTATTGCAATACATAGGTAAATACTATTTTTTTTAAGTATGCATCAGTTATACTTCGACACTAAATTAGCATTATACTTTTTGATCACCCAGAAAATAAGACATGCAGACAGCCAGAAGCCATCAAAAATTCACCATCAAGTCAACTGAATGAGTGTACTTGTAAGAAGCTAAAAGCATGATGCAACAGTTACAAAATTTTAATTAAGAAAAAAAAGTTCACTTCTGTGGTTATATCTACTTAAGTGAGCATAAATAAGAACACTCATCCCACCATCAACTCCCCCAAATAAAATGAAACAGTGAGAAACCCTCACCTGTGGATCTTCAATAGCAATAAGAAATCCATTACCCGTGAACCTGGATAAAAAAGATGAAGCTTAGCATCCTCTCAAGGTTCATTTTACCTAATGTATTGAGAGTGCAAACTCTGCAGCATATATGCAATCAAATTTCTGCTGAAAAAGAAACTATAAATATGTACCCCTTGCTACTCTTTGAAAAGAAGGTTCCTCTCCCATTGCATGACACACCAACATTAGAGGTGTTTAATTTAAGAGCATAAAACTCAAAAAACTTAACCTGCATCTCAAAAAATAACACCAAGAATCACATATATAACCAGAAAACTGAAGAGCTAAAACGCATTAATCTGGCTAGATGAATTGCCATTGGCCACTAATGGCCAAGATTTTTCAATTTTCATTTTATCAAAAACAAGGTACCAACTCCGGATACAGTAAGACATATGAAGATAAGAGTAAACATATAGCCTTTACAAAGCACATACCAGTAGGATTCCCAAGTTTTGTTCTGGGCACGTTTGGCTCTCATTAAGATTCTGCAGTATTAAGACAACTGTAAGAAACTCGAACGTGAAAAAGAGGGAACAAGATTCTTTTTTTTTTTTAGGGGGGAGGGGTGCCGAGGGAGGGATGAATGGTGAGAAGATATAGATCAACTCCAATGTTGGCAGAAAAAAGAAGATGGGACTATGGGAGTAGAAAAGCACATAGCAAAATGTATCACATTTAATGATATACCAGATAATACAGGAAGCTGGTATATGTCAAAATGTCTGCATAATCCAATATACTTACCCGCAGCATGGCAATTAGCATGACTAGAAGGGCATAAGAACCAATTCCTCCAGAATAAACCTACATTAAAGTAGTCATATATGTAAGTTTGTCCTAAGTTTTAATAAAATACAGACTTGAGTGCAGAAGGAAAATCATAAAATGATACCTCGTTCAACTCTCTCTGCTGTAGAAAGACTTTAACAATCAAACACAAAGGTCGTAGTGGAGGTAACTTTACAATGGCATCCTACAAAATAAAGAACAGGAGATAAAACATTGAATCCTGGTAATCAACGTGGGTTTTTTCCAGAAAAGAATGAAGCATATATAGACTACAGATTAAAAAATAAAACTAAAAGAAGCTCATATAAATTGAATATGTCATAATTCAAATCTCTTAGGAGCCAAGCTATCCATTGATTTTTGCATTACTCTTAACAGTCCGTGGGATTTGAGTTATGTTTTAACTGTAATTGTTAGACAATGTTAATGCTAATAAAGCTATTAGTTAATTCCCTAGGTCAAACACCATTTATATTCTGCATGTAGAATTCCCATGTATGTACTTAGAGTTTCTAGGAGGTTCATTTAATGCTCTGTCTCTCTCTCCCATCTGCACTCTTGTAATATAAATTGGTTTCATTCTAAGAATAAAATTAAGCTTTTCTTTCTCAATCTCTCTCATGGTATCAGAGCAATTGAGAGATCTGAGATTTTAACATTTTTCTGGCCGCCACCTTTGCCGCCAACCATATTCATTATCACCACCAGCCTGACTGCCTCCTTCCTCCACCATGAAGCCAACTTCTTCTACTGCTGAATTAGCAACTGAAATCAAACGTCTTCAAAATATGCTACATGCATTTCAAGCTTCCGCTAGTTCGGATATTTCCGAATCTTTGGCTCTCACAAGTACCAAAATTCACCATTCTGGCCAACAATGGATTCTGGACAGCGGTGCAACAGATCATATGACCAATAATCGGTCTTTATTTTCTTCATATCACCCCTTTACTTGTCAAAAGCAACTCATTACAGCCAATGGGACCTCAGCACCCATCTTGGGAAGTGCCACTGTGAATGTCTTCTCCTCCTTTTCTCTTTCTGATGTTTTATTCATTCCCACTCTCTCATCTAATCTCATATCAGTTAAGAAATTGATTCATGATCTTAACTGTGAGGTTGTTTTCTCTCCTTCTGGTTGTGTAATACAGGCGCCGGTCTCGGGGACGATGATTGGACGTTGTAGAGAAAGTGAGGACCTTTACTTCTTGGAGAACTCTCATGCCTCCACCTATCTAAGCACCACAAACACTGCCAATCTCTGGCTCCAACACCGGCGCCTTGGCCATCCGTCTCTTTCCCTTATGAAGCATTTGCTCCCTAATCTCTTTATTGAGTTAGAATCTGAAATTCTTGTTTGTTCTACTTGTGAAAAAGCCAAACACAAACGTGTCTCTTTTCCTACTCGAGATAAAAGATGTTTAGTTCCTTTTGAGTTAATCCATAGTGATATTTGGGGTCCTGCACCAGTCAAGAATATAAATGGGTCTAGCTGGTTTCTTACCTTGATTGATGATTGCACTCGTGTTACATGGTTGTTCTTGCTTAAACACAAGTCTGAAGCTAGTACTATCATTCCTGCCTTTTATGCTATGATCCTAAATCAATTTGGCAGATCCATTCAACGATTTCGATCTGATAATGCCAAAGATTACTTTAATCAAACCCTTTCCTCCTTTTTCACCACAAAAGGCATAATTCATGAGTCTTCCTGTGTGTATACACCACAACAAAATGGCCTTGCTGAGCGAAAAAACGGGCACATTCTCAATGTCACTAGGGCTGTCATGTTTCAATCTAATGTTCCAAAATTCTATTGGGGAGAAGCAGCCCTCACTGCTGTCTATTTGATAAACCGAACCCCTTCTAAAACTCTCAAGTATCAAACTCCAATAGAACACCTCCAGTCCTTTTTTCCCCATCTCTCAATTGATCATAGGTTTGAGCCTAAGATTTTTGGTTGCACTGTGTAAACTTGATCCTCGAGCTCAGAAATGCATCTTCATAGGATATTCCAATACTCAAAAGGGTTACAAGTGCTATTGTCCTATTTCCAAACAAACATTTGTTACAGCTGACCTTACATTTGCTGAAAATACTCCTTATTACAGCCCCTTTTCTACTCCAGAACCTGCTGTACCAGAATGTAATAACTCCATAGACTTGCTCACCCCCATCAATCTTCATCGGGCTCCTATCATCACTGAATCTTCCTCTCTTGATCCAAATTCAAACCCATCTCATGTTGTCGGCTCTACCACTGTTCCTACAACGGTTGAGCCCTCTCCACCCACAGTTGAACAGCCCTCCACATCATCCTTGACTGAGCAGCCCCTGTCGCTTATCTTAAAGCAGCCTTCCACAATTGTTGATTCTCTTGTTGAACACTCACCCTCAGTTGAGCACTCATTATCACCAGCTAAACAGCCCCCGACATTGCCTGTGAATGAACCATCGGCAAGTGAACAAACCTCAACACCTCTACCACCACAAACTTCAAAAATTACCTCTCCCAGGTTCAACAAGGTGTATTTTCGACGCGTCCCCTCTTCCTCTCACCAACCAACATCTAATCCGAGTCCGGCGCCTTTTGCACCTCCATCTTCATCACCAACAGATCAGCCCATTGCGCTCCGTAAAGGTTCAAGAGCTTGTACAAAAAGGCCCCTCTATCCCTTGTCTAATTATGCTTCTTTAGCACGATTTTCTGATCATCACAAGCAATTTCTTACTAATCTTGATAAGATTCGAATACCTAAGAATTCCAGGGAAGCATTTCAATCTACTGAATGGAGACAAGCTATGGCTGAGGAAATGAATGCTCTTGAGGCAAATAAAATGTGGGAGCTAGTTGAGAGGCCCCATGATCAGAATATTGTGAGTTGTAAATGGGTCTATGTTGTTAAGTACAATGCTGATGGTTCCTTGGCTCGGTACAAAGCACGTCTGGTTGCTCGGGGCTTTACTCAAACCTATGGCTTGGATTATCAAGAAACTTTTGCTCCAGTCGCAAAAATGTCTACGGTTCGTATGCTTTTATCCATTGCCACTCACCTTGATTGGGAATTGTATCAATTTGATGTGAAAAATGCTTTTCTCAATGGATATTTGAATGAAGATATCTATATGAGCTTGCCTCCTGGTTTTTCATCAACCTCTCCTAGCCATGTTTGTAAACTGAAGAGAGCCTTGTATGGTTTAAAACAATCTCCCCGTGCATGGTTTGGCCGGTTTCGGGGTGTAATGCGTGCTGCCGGGTATACTCAGAGTCAGGGTGACCATACTTTATTTGTAAGGCACTCTGACTCAGGGGGGGTAAGCATTCTTCTTGTGTACGTGGATGATATTATTATGACAGGAAATGATCCAGCTGAACAATCTCGTTTGAAGGCAACACTCACTCGAGAATTTGAGGTCAAGGAGCTTGGTCGGTTGAAATACTTCCTAGGAATTGAAGTAGCACGATCTAAATCTGGTATATTTATCTCTCAACAAAAATATACCAAAGATCTCCTCCAAGAGGCAGGAATGGAAGAATGCAAACCAATTGCCACTCCCTTTGACTACAATCAGAAACTTGGTAAATCTGAAAATGAACCAGCAGTTGACAAGCAATCGTACCAGAAATTATGTGGGAAACTGATTTATCTTGCTCACACCAGACCAGATATCGCCTTCTCTGTAAGTGTCATTAGTCAATTTATGCAAGATCCCAGACAACCGCATCTCCAAGCTGCCTACAGGATACTTAGATACCTTAAAGGCACTACGGGAAAGGGTATTTTATTCACAAAAAGTGATAAGCTTCTACTTGAAGCTTATTCAGATGCGGACTATGCTGGTGATGTTGTAACCAGGCGTTCTACTACTGGATATTGTGTCTACCTTGGTGGGAATTTGGTTGCTTGGAGAAGTAAGAAGCAGGGGGTTGTTGCACGATCTAGTGCAGAGGCTGAATTTCGTGCAGCAGCGCATGGTATTTGTGAACTATTATGGATGAGGATCATTTTGAATGACTTAAGAGTTCGGTGGGAAGATCCAATGAAGCTGTATTGTGACAATAAGTCTGCCATTAACATAGCTCATGATCCGGTTCAGCATGATAAGACAAAGCATGTTGAGATTGACAGACATTTCATCAAAGAGAAAATTGATGCAGGAATTATTCAAATCTCTCACGTTCCCTCTGAATTTCAGCTGGCCGATCTTCTCACGAAGGGATTTCATCCTGCTAGATTTCAGTGGCTCACATCCAAGCTTGGTATGGCTGATCTATATCACCAAGCTTGCGGGGGGATGTTAGACAATGTTAATGCTAATAAAGCTATTAGTTAATTCCCTAGGTCAAACACCATTTATATTCTGCATGTAGAATTCCCATGTATGTACTTAGAGTTTCTAGGAGGTCCATTTAATGCTCTGTCTCTCTCTCCCATCTGCACTCTTGTAATATAAATTGGTTTCATTCTAAGAATAAAATTAAGCTTTTCTTTCTCAATCTCTCTCAGTAATTATAGAGGTGGAAAATCTTCAACGCTTTCATCAACTAGTTTCATTCAATCAAGAGTTATATACAGAAAAAACAACCAACCTTAATGTAATCAGCTGCTTTTGGACCATTATCCAAATCAAAGCTGCAATATGGTGCAAGAAGTAATTAGTCCAAATGAAAAGCAAATTAAAGAATAATGGTCAATGGCTCAATGCCCGTAAGTAAATAACAATGGGAAGACATAACAACTACAAAATTATATTGATATCACTAGTGAATCAATTGACATATAGAATTGATATAATCAGAAGTATCAAGAAGTTTATTAACAAGCTAGAACTCCAGAAGTTCCAGCAACAGGTCCTCTTACACAATCCAATTACTACCATGTATAATTCACAATAAAAGACACTTGTCTAGTTGGCTACAGCCTACGGATAAAGAGGAGTGCTATTGTAAAACCCCTCATGCTACTAAAATATTATGCACGTCAGATAAGGGAGATTAATTACTTTAGAACTGACAGCCAACAAACCAGCATAATAATATGTATCAGTGCTATGAAGTTTAAATCTTAAACTCATGAAACTAGGATATCCCAGACCTTTTAATTTACTCAGGGATAAGATAAAGAAGTATTAATGAAACAATACAAAACGAAAAAAGGGCAGCATATCACATAACATGAAAAAAAACACACCTAACGTCAAATGAAATATCACTGTTTTTCTCCACAAATTTAATGATGGGAACTCTAGCCTTCCCAATCACCTGCAAACAGTATAAATCTTAACAGAGCATGAATATAAATAAGAGAATCTGAGCTATTACTAGACAGCAAACCTGCATCTTCTTTGCAATCCCTCTTTGTGATAATGCCCTAGAAAGAGCCTGCAAACCCATTTGAGGAGTTCTGATATTTGAGCCTAGAATCACAACCTGTAAGGCACATTACAAATTTTTAAGATACTTAAACATAGATGAATCGATGTTCAAAGTAATAGTGGTCAAAGTACCTGAAGTGAATAAGGGTAATAAAAACTATAAAATACTACCACAACACAGCCAATATCTCAGGGAGTAAAGACTCAGGATTAGGGATCACATAACATTGGTTTACTTCAGCGCCTTTTCCGTATTCACATTATTATACAGTACAGCTCTTGTGCTATTTTCAGTATATGCATTATCTGACCCTTCAATATGCTAATTATATGTGAAAGCTGAAACTTTGACCATTGCTTGTGCAAGATTTAGTTCTGGCATTCGTTACCTACATTGTTTAAATGGAAAATCTACTACTGACAAACATTCCAATGTAACATCAGTATAAGGAAGCAACTTACATCAATATCACTAGATGGAAGATACAGGCCAGTCCTGAACGACCCAAAAACCTCTACCTGCAGTATGAAGATAGACTCTTCTCAGTGCTTTCGTATAGAGATTATAATAAGAAAAAACGAGGGAGATAGGGTGAGCTAAGGACAGCCCAGCCCAATATACCTTGCAACTAGGCCATATATACTTGATAACTTCGAAAACAGAATCTATGGCTGACTTTCGCAAGGCTTCTTCCTCGAGAGTTGGAGAGAGAAAATCACAAAAATCGAGAATCTCTGCGAAATCGCATTGATGACAAAGTAAGATAATTGTATGAGAGGAGCTCTACAGTTGGAAGAGCGTCCTATATCCTTCGTTGATCGGAAATTTTGTTGTAAAAATCGATATAAATGAATCACCTTTGTGAAGCTGAAGCATAGGGCTTTTAAATTTACAATTGGAACGGAACCAGCCACTCTCAAGCGCCAGCTCCGGCTTCCTATCATCCTCAACCTTCGACACGGACCTCGGCGGCGGAGTCGACGTCGTGATTTTTGGGGTGGCATCGGCGGAGACATCGAGAGAGAAATAGTCAATGGTGGCAGTTTGAGGCGGGGAGGAGTCTACGTTAGAGAGAGAGATTTCATTGCGGAAGACTTCGTAGGGATCAGGAGAGAGTGAACCGAGCGGGCATAAGGTGTCGTAGTAGTACGTCGGAGACGCCATTGTCGAGAGGAAGGTGGCCGCTGTCTTTTTCGATTAGCCAGCCCCCTGCTCCGACTTCCAACGGGGGTATAGACAACTTTGGAGGAGAAAAGTTGGAACCCTAGAAGCCCAAAAATCTGCTTATTGAATAATTTGGGAACACAAAAAGCGAGGGAAGAAAAAATGGGTGCGGTTTGGGGAGAGAGAAAAAAAAAATCTGGTGGTACCTCTCTCTTGGGTTTTGTTTCACTTTTAGGTAGATAGGGGTTTTTGGGTGAAAAGTGATTTTTAGTGTCTCGAGAAACGTAAAAAGTAGAGAGAGTTGCACGAATTTCAAGAATATTAAAAGTAGTTTTTGGGTAAAAAGAGCTTTTGTATGTAAAGTGAAACAAGGCCTTGGTAACCTAGAAAAAAAAATCATTCTTTTCGTTACCCCTTTAATTTATAGTACAAACTTGTTATTATCAAAAAAAACTATACAAATATTAACACATTTATTGTCACCAAATAACGTTGCTACTAGTCTTCACCAAAAATAACGTTGCTACAAAAGAGGTACGACTCACGGGGGTCGTTTCGATTTTGCTCTCTTCTCTCTCCTAGGGTAGGGTGCTCTTTCTGTTCTTTCCGTCGTCGCTCCCCCATTCCTCCGGTTGCCCTTGCTTCTCCATTATGTATATCCGCCTGGTTCTTTTGCTTGTTGTTTTGGTTTTGTTTCCCCCGTTGCCTCACCCATCCTGATCCTTGCTTCCTTCTTGTTTTTTTCGGTTTTACCCCTTTTCTCTGCTCAAATGAAACTTTTAGGGTTTGGTTGGTTCTGGTCTGTAGATCGTGCCTTTGCCTTATCCTTATTGAACCCTTCCTCTCGTATGACTTCTTGTTTTTCCATTGGTTGGATCTGATTGCCTGGTGCGGCTTTGGTTTGCCGTTTTGTTGTCCTTGTGGTTGGATCTTTGCCCCTTTTCTTTATTCTTTCGTTGCTCGGTGTTGCTGCGAATTCTTGCCTTGGGATCTCTCTTTATTTGAGAGATTCTCGGTGGGGATTGTTGTTTTGATGGTTCTAAGTGCTCGTCTTGGCATCTTTATGCTTGATCTCTCCTTTGTGCTTTCTGAAAGCGGGAGCTTTCTTGTTCTTCTATGGGAGGGTGAGAAGTGGTCTCACTCTCTTTGCTGCTTTTGGAGGTTGACTGATCCAGGTTATGTCTCTACTCCTTCTTTACTTCTTCCTTTGGTTCTGATTTCTTTTTTGGTGGATACTATTATTGTTGTCAAACTTTTCTTTTGGGTGCTGCCTTATGGTATTCATCTCTCTTTTCAGACTTTGGAGTTTGTAAAGATTGAGATCTTGCTATATTGTTCGCATCTAGAGAATGAATCTTTATCTTATGAAATATCATTGAAACTTGTTCCTCTCTTTTGTTTGAACCATAATATGATTCTTATCCCAGATCCGGTTTTCTTACTGATGACATCTAAATTTCAGATTATTCTTAAGATTATTTTGACCCCTATTCTCTGCAATACTCTTATCCTTGTATATTTCTCAAATTATGTGCAGTTTTGTTGTGTGCTCTCTTTGCTTGGGAGCGGTATTTCTCGTCTTCCTGAGTATGGAGTCTTCAACTTAATAAGTATTGTCCAATTTTGTGGACCATTAAGTACAAAGGGTGCTTCATTATCTATCTCTGTTATGCTAGAAGCGTGTAAATTCTTTTTTGCTTTACCTTCTATGCTGCATCTCCTAGCTTCTGATATTTCAGGTGAAGTATATGTTCTTGAGTTGGCTAAAATTCATCATTCTATTTTTTTGCTCACCTTCTTGACCTATTATTTCTTTAATATATGTCATTGTTTTTGGTATCTTCTTTGGCTCAGGTTTTCTTCTGGGTGTGAGTCCTTATTATTTTTGCATTGCTCTGGCCTTGGTTTCCCCTTCTTTTGGATCTGGCGGCAAGTGCTCTCAACCTATCTAGGTTATGTCTACTCTTCCTCTCTTCTTCTTCTTTTGTTTCTGGTTCTTATCTAGTGTTTGTTTTGCTTATCTCTGTCAAATTTTTCTCTTGGTTGCTGCCTTATGGTATCCATCTCTCTTTTCGGACCTTGAGGTTTGTAAAGATTGAGATCCTGCTATATTGTGTGCACCTAGAGAATGAACCTTTACCTTATGAAATATCTTTGAAACTTTTTTATCAATATGGCTTGAACATTAATATGATTCTTATCTCAGCTCTATATTTTGCACAAATGAGACTTAAACTCTCTATTATCTTTCAAGTTACATTGATCCTCATTTATTATAATATACTTATCCTCTTATCTTATTCAAGACTTGTGCAGGATTGTGGTGTTGCCTCCTATCTTGGGTATGGTCTTGTTCACATTCCTAACTATGGATTCTCCAATTTAATAACTTATGTAGTAACTTCTGGACCATTAAGCACTCCAGGTTTTTTCCTCTCTACCCCTCTTATGCTAGATATATGCAAAATATTGATTGCTTTGTATGGTCTGATGCAACTTATTTCATTTGATATTTCAAGTGAAGTATATGTTCTTGAGTTTGCTAATTCTCCTTATTCTCTCCTCTTACTGAGTGTTTTGTCCCATTATTTTTTTATAACAAATTCTTGTGCTTAGTATCTTCCTATGGCCAGATTTCCTTGTGATTGTGATTTCTTATTATTGTATGGAACTGACCTTGTGTCCCCCTCCTTAAGGAACTGGCAGCAAGTGCTCCCTCTTTGTTGCTTAAAGTTTTTCTTGGTTGAGGTGTTGTTGCCTTCCTTCTGGGGGTTGCCTTTGAATCATGGATGGATCTATCTTTTTAACATGTTTGGTGTTTGGTGGCTTAGGCTCCTCTTCCTGCTTGGAAGAGTTGTAGCTTTCCTCCATTCCCTTTCATGGAACAAAATCAATTTCAATGAGGATAATTGGGTGCTCTATCTTAGGGATAGACTCCCCCTGAGAATTGATTCTGAAAATGCCATTTTATGCCTGACTTCTCCTTGTTGTGATCTATATGTCAAAATTGTTACTCAATATGTGTTTACTTCTGTTCTCCCTTGCAATATGATTTCATGGCTTAACTTTTCAGCTGTTGTTTCTTGTTTACTTTGTAACCCCTGTAGTATTTTCCATTTCATGGATAAGATTTTCTGTGTTATGCCCCTTCTCATTGTAAAATTTGAGTTTTATGGGTTATATTATCTCCTTCTCATTGTAATACTTGAGTTTTTTGGGTTACACTATCTGTTAAGCTTTGTTTTTAGCCAATACTATACCAAAAATTACAATTTACTGTTCATCATGACACATCTCTTTTTTTTAATATTATCCATTCCTTTTCTTCTGAATTTTTTTGCTCACTATCTCTGTATCTTTTCTACTATCTATTTCCTGTCTTTTATATATACTCCTAATTTATATGTTCACATTGGTGTCTCCTTCTCTAAATTTATTTTTCATAATAGTATTATCAAATATATAATCTGTTCTACCTCTGTTTGCTTCTTTCTCTTCTATGTAATCATTTCTCTTGCCACTTATCTCATAAATGCCTCTGTGGTTAACTTTATCCTCATTAATGGTACTAGGACTTTTGGTACCTTCATTTACTTCTCTATGTACTTATTATTGACTAATATCCTTTTCTACTATTGCTTGGTTACTGTTGACCTCTTTTCTAGCCAATTATATATGCTGACATTTAATTTATTCAACTGTTCTTCTAAGTTGATCTTTTTGGGTAATCTTCTAAGGTCCATGTTTTATGAATATTCTTTCTGTATTGCTCTCTTCTGCATAATCATTTCTCTAGCCATCTATTCATTAAATTCTTCTGTACAACCTTCTCTGCATTCCTTCTGTCTAAGGATCTCTTTCTCTGTACTCTGTTTATCTCACCATATACTTCTCTGTAGTCCCTACTACTCTAGTTATATGGTTACTGTTAACCTCTTCTACATCCAATTAAAATTGTTTGCTCTAAATTTTCTAAGCTATGTCATTTATTGTTATTTCTCTCCTTTTTACTACAACTTCTCTCTTCTTCAACTTACTTCTCTATTTAAGGACTGCTTTGGTATCAATAGTTCATACCATCCTCGACATAGAAAGCTTCCTAATTACTTACCTTCCCTTACCTTGGTTAACCTTTCCAGAATGTCTGAAACTATATCTTACCAAGATGCTTTAGTCAACTTCCCAGTTCTCAACTCTATGTCTTCTGGCATGGATGTTGAAGGACTTTTGGCTCCCTCTTCCCCTACTACTCTTATCCAGCCTCTTGGAACCAATCCAGTCAAGTCTCTAAGCCCAAATGGACCTCTTTCTTATGGGGAGACTTTGTCCCACAGTTCTGCTGAGGCTCCTGTCATTATCCCTGAATGTGACTTTGTTCCTTCCAATGATATTCTCAATCCTGCTACCTTTACTGCCACTATCCCTCTCCCAAATCCAACATCTATTCCTTCTGTTAACAAATACTTGCAACAACTGATGCACTTTTCCCTTTTGCTCAAAATGGTAGAAGAACCTATTTCTACCACTCTGATCAATGGGAAAATGAAAGAGGTTTGGAAGGATTATGTGAAGGGTGAAGTTCATTTCCAGGAATTTGCAAATTTCTGGATCCTCTTTAAATTTTCTAATAAGGAAGCTAGAGATGCTGTTTGGAACAAAAGGCCCTACCTTGTTCAGGGTAAACTTGTTGCCCTTCTTCCCTTTTATCCTGAGTTTAATCCTATTTCTGATGAAGTTTTAAGAGCTGATATCTGGGCTCGTATCCCATCTTTGCCTTATTACCTCTACACTCCTTCTACTCTTGACCTGATTCTGAGAGACAACCTTATTGGGCACTTTGTTAGGGTTGATGAGGTTTCTAATGCTAAAAACAAGATGAAGTTCTGTAGGGTTCTTGTTAATGTTGATATTACCTCTCCTCTTAAGGGTAGTGTCAAAATTATAACCCAAGTTAACTCTGTGTTGACTCTCAAGGTGTGGTATGAGACTGTCTCTTCTGGGTGTGGCTGTTGTGGGGAGGGTTCTCATTTCTTTGATGAGTGTCCTCTCAACAATATTCAACCTAGAAGTTGCAAGCTTACTGTTCTTGAAAATCCTGCTGAAGCTGAGCTTATTACCCAAACCTATACTAGACTGCATGGGGATGTCTCCACTAGACCTCTTGTTCACAGAATTCCTAATGGTCCTACCTTTGTAAGGTCAAATGTTGTTGCTCCTCTGTTTGCTACAAACCAAGCTTCTGGTGGCCCTGTTATATCTGTTGGTGTGCCCTCTGTTGGGGTGAATCTTCCTGAGCTTAACCCTGTGCAGACTATGCCTCCTTATAATCCTCTTATAACCTTAGACTTCTATTCCTCTATGGATCCAAGTGTGTTTTCTGACCCTGCTGTGTTGTTGAATGCTAGAGAGCAAGTTGCTCTGGCACTTGCAAACCTGAATGCCCCGATCCCTGAGACTATGATGATCCCTCCCTACCTCTGTGCTTCTCCCTTGGTGACTGGTGGAATGACTTTGCCTAGTGCTTCTCATTCTGTTCCCCAGCTTACCTACTTGGGATTGACTGGTATGGACCCAGGGATTGAGTCCTCTAACACTCTCTTGAGAAACCAAATGAATGTTGTTGACATTAAGTGTGCTGGTGAGAGCACCTCTGACTCTTCCAAACGTAAGGATACTGAGGTTGTCAAAGAATATGCTGAAGCTTCTTCTGTCTCAAAGAAACCTAAAAAGACTAGAGGCAAAAAGCAAGCTGCTTGATGATTGGTGCTCCTCTTGTGACTGGTTATGTTTTGTGTAAAATACCTTATGAATCTGGCCTGCTAGTTTGTTTTATGTACCACTTGTATGTTGCACCTCTGCTGTATTCCCTGTATTTCCCTTTCTGTTGTAATTTCCTGGGCTTTGGCTTCTTCAGGTTGCCTTCTTTTGATAACTGTAATGCCCTTTGTAGCTCCTTTTGGATGGAAGTTTGCTGGATCAATCTCCTATGTATAATATTATGCTTGTTTGGACTTTACTTCTGGTTGTCAGTTTACTCTTGGTTAATCTTAAATAATTTTTGTTGCTACTATAATTCTCTTTACCATATTATTCATACTTACTACTATTTCTCTTGGATTAAGCTTTATCTTTATGGAGTTATCTATAGGACTAATTGTTCTCTTCATTTTGATTGGAATTTATGCAGACATGTTAGCTGGTGCTCCTCTTCATATATTCTCTGCAATATTTGTGCCCTTTCTTTTAATCTTATCTTTCCCTATGTTACAGTGCATCATTTACAAACTAGTTTGGAGGCTTCTCTCTTGTTTGCCTTATTATGTTCTTTTATGATTACTAAATTAGACTTGTTCAAAGATTGGTGTTCTAGCTCAATAGAGTTCTGGATTGTCTTAACCCACTTTTATCCTTCTCTTATTAATCTGGTGCAATTTATACTTATTAAATTCACTATAAGATCAAGGTCTAATGGCTTATATTATGATTTCTCTTTTCTAAAAGCTTATTACTTTAGAACTTACTGGTTTATACTTTGTGTTGTGCACCTTTACAGGTTGTGTGGCTCTTGCTTCTCTAATAAGATCATCACCAACTTCACATATCCCTTTATCAATTTTTTCCTTTTGTTTCCTCTTAGGCTTCTTGTAAACATTTGCTTTTTCTGGAACTTATTTTTCTATACTTTGTATCTGTTGAGCATCATGTTAGTTTGGCCTTTTAATCTTTATAGCAATTTCGGTTGTAATATTTTAGGTCCTGATGCTTTTATCCTGGGTGTTTGGAGACATATTACTTCTTCTTTTCGCTTATCTCTTTTGATGAATCTATATATGAACCATACTTGCTTGATCTTTGTTTTATTTTTTTTACAAGGTCTTTTATGAATATAGGTTATTGGAACATAAGAGGGATTCGTAGGCCTAACTTCTGGGAGGAAGTTGGGTTCATAAGAAAGTTTAATAAACTTAATTTTCTTTGCCTAGCGGAAACTAAAACTGACTCTGACCCCGTCATTTCAATAGTTCGAAAAGCTGGTTTCCATAATGTTATTTCATCTCCTTCTATTGGCACTAAAGGTGGAATTTGGTTACTTATTTCGGAAAATATTGAAACCAAAAAATGTGTTTTATTACATCAATCTAATAATCTTATTATTATGCAATATAATTACCAACATCAGACTTTCTTAATGATATTTGTCTATGCCCCCTCTAGAGATGAACATAAATTCCTTTTCTGGAACACTATCTCCGAAATCATTTATCGTTTCCAACTACCTTTTCTTTTTATTGGTGATCTATTCGAAATTTCTTCTCCTAATGATAAACTTGGAGGTTCTTCTCCACTATTAAGTCGATTCAATAGACTTTTGAACTTTTCAAATGAGTTTGGACTTGTTGATTCAAAAACAACTGGATTTCCTTTCACTTGGAGAAAACGGTATGTTCCTTTGGATAATGTTTTTGAGAAATTAGGTCGTGTGTTATGTCATCAAACCTTAACTACTTTATTTCCTTCTCTTATAGTGCATCACCATCCTTTCACTACTTCTGATCATTGTCTTATTACATTCTCCCTTGGGGCTAAAAATTCCTTTCGGAAAATTCCTTTTCGTTTTGAAAATGCTTGGATGTCTGATTCTTCTTTCATTCCGTTAGTTTCTAAAGTTTGGAGTTATCATATGTCAGGTTCTTTTATGTTTCGCCTATCTATGAAGTTAAATCTTTTAAAGAAATATTCAAAGGTATGGGCTAAACATCATACAAATAATAATTTTGAACAATTGAAAATTTCAGAAAATCAACTACAAAACCTCCAATCAGACTTATTACTTGATCCCCTTAATCCTACCATTATTATGCGGCTTCAATCACATTTAAATAAATATAATGCTCTGCTAGATTTCCATCATAACTTTTGGAAGCAACGTGCTAAGGTAACCCATCTACAAAATGTAGATAGAAATACAAAATATTTCCAATCAATCACTAAAATTCGTTCTTATAAACAGAGAATTGTTTCTTTCCAAACTCATGCGGGTGTTGTTATTTTTGATCATTGTTTGATTTCGCAGAACATCACTGGAGAACTTAGTCATAGATTTCTGATTAACCCTTCCTGTTCAATTTTTCCGTCTGATCTTGATATCATTCCACATTTAATATCTGCAACAGATAATGCTTATTAAATCTCCTTCGGCGACAGAAATCAAGTTTGCAACTTTTGATCTTGCTCCGAATAAAACTCCGGGCCCGGATGGCTTTCCAGCAGATTTTTTCCAGAAATTTTGGCATATTGTGGGTAATTCTGTCATTTTAGTGGTACAGGCTTTTTTCCATTCTGGACAAATGCTGCGTTCTGTTAATAAATCCTTTGTCACACTTATTCCTAAAATAGATGCTCCTTTAACTATTAACCATTTTCGTCCCATTAGCCTTTGTAATACCATTTATAAAATTATTACTAAAGTTTTAGCCATCCGTTTGGGTTTGCTCCTTCCTTCACTTATCCATCCGCTTCAGGGAGCTTTTGTGAAAGGAAGACTTATCCAGGATAACATCCTTATAGCGCATGAAATTTTCCACTCTTTTCATAAAAAGAAAAATGGGAAAAAAGGTTGGATGGCCATTAAGTTAGATATGGAAAAAGCTTATGATAAACTTGATTGGAATTTTATTAAATTAATTCTCTTAAAATTCGGTTTCCATTCTAAATGGGTTAGTCTTATTATGACTTGTATTTCCACTTCCTCTTCTTCTGTCCTTGTTAATAATGAGCCTGGGGTTGAGTTCTCTCCTCAGTGCGGGATTAGACAGGGGGATCCAATTGCACCTTTTATCTTTATCATTGCTATGGAATATCTTGCACGTACACTGCAATTGCAGTCTACTCTTGACTCTAAATTTGTGGATATACAATTAGTTAAGAATGGCACGTGTTTACCCTTTCTTAGTTTTGCAGATAATACTCTAATTTTTGCAAATGCTTCTCATGAAAATATTAATTATATTAAAAGCTTTTTAGATAATTTCTCGAGAATTTCGGGGCTTTCGATTAATTACCATAAGAGTAGCTTTCAGGTGTCGGAAAATATACCTAGAACTTCGGCCCTCTCTCTTGCTTCCGTGTTAAATATTCAGATTACTACGTCTATGGAAAAGTATCTGGGAATAACGATCATTAAAGGGAGGGTGCAAAACTCAGTTTTTCTAGAATCTATTACTAAACTTAAGAGACAATTATCTCAATGGAAAGCGAATACTATTTCTCAAGCTGGAAGGACTATCCTTATTCAGTCTAATTTGCTTGGCCAAGTCAACTATCTAATGCAGAGCTTCCTTCTTCCTAAAGGAATCTTGAGTGATATTGATAAAGTAAATAAATCTTTTTTTTGGAATAAATTTCAACCAAATCATCATCCTCTTATTAGCTGGGATAAGGTGTGTTCTCCTAAAGAATCTGGGGGAATGGGCCTTCGTTCTGCTGAGAATAATAATCTGTCTCTTCAAATGAAACTTCTTTGGAAAATTCTGTCCTCTCCCCATAATTATTGGGTACGAATCATTTCGGAAAAATATCTTGGAACTACTTCGCTTTTTCAATATCAGAAGAAAAATTGTTCTTGGCAGTTTGGAAGATTAATGAATCTCAGGGATAGATTTTCGAAAGGTATTTTGTGGAGTATTGGAAATGGCCTTTCTGTTAATTTCTGGACAGACCCTTGGATTCCAAATATTGATTTATTCCCTTACTTTGATAATGTCAATATTAAGTTAAAAGTCTCTTCTTTTATAACTTCGTACCATTCCTGGGATTATGAGAAATTACATTTAATTCTGCCAGATTCTTTAGTTGATTTAATTTCAGATATTAGAATTCCCATCTCTCCTTCTTTGGATCGATTAGTTTGGCTTCCTTCATCTGATGGAGATTTTTCTGTCCATTCAGCATCTTCTATGCTTAACTCTCCCCATCCTGAGTTTTCTTTTGACTTCTCGTGGATTTGGAAATCTTCTCTTCCACCTAAAATTAAAAATTTCTTTTGGAAAGCTTGTGCAGATTGTCTCCCAACTACTGATCGTCTAAATAGGCATTTTAACTGTGTTTTTAGTACTTGCTCCTTATGTGACTCTGAAGATGAAAGTCTTAATCATTTATTTTTTAAGTGTCCTTTTACTCTTAAAATGATCTCCAAATTGGAGGCTTTACTTAACGTTACCTTTTATATTGCAAATTCTGATAATTTCGCTGGTAATTTGTTGTCTACTTTAAAATCAAATAAAAAAAAAGTAATGTGCTTTGTTTCTTATGGTGGTTCATTTGGGGTCATAGAAATTTAAAAATTTTTAATCCGACCAAGCTTATGACCATGCTTCCTCCTTGTGATTTGGCTTTCTCACAACATCTCCAATGGGTCTCCTCACAAGCTTCTCCCACTAGTAATGACAAACCTCGGCCTAAAAGGAAAAATAATTGTGTTTGGAAGAAACCGCCTATTAATTCTTTAAAACTAAACTTTGATGCTTCTAAACGTTTGAATAATTCAACTTATACAGGGTTCTTAATCTGTGATCATAATAGTAAAATCCTGTCTTTTGACAGAAAACACATTTCCTCTGTTTCTGTTCTTCAGGCTGAGGCCCTTGCATTGCTTGATGGTCTTAAAAGTGCGGTCCTGTTAAATCCATCTCGTCTGATTATTGAGGGGGATAATTTGATTCTTATTAATTCTTTGAAAAACATTTGGAAAGTGCCTTGGGAAATACAATCTATTGTTAATGATATCCGTCATTTTGCTGCTTTTATTCCCTGTCTGGTGTTTTTTCATTGTTTCAGGGAGTGTAATTCGGCGGCGGATTTTATCGTCAGAAGGTGTTTAGTTGTTTCAGATCTTAGTTTTGCCATTTCTCATTTTTTTCCGGGATCGTTGTTTGATCCTTCGGATTCCTTTAGTTTTAATGTGTGGATCCAGACTCATCCTCTGTTTTTTTATTTTCTTAAGATCATCCGCTATGATGATTTAGGGTGACCTTGTATTGTACGGGCATCCTAGTGTTGGCTTTGTAATGAGCTTGTAGCTCATTTCTACAAAAAAAAAAAAAAAAAAAACTATACAAACTTTGTTTTTATAGCCTAAAGTCCAAACAAACCTATTTCACATCCAATTTTACCCAGTTTTTTACGCGTCTCTGATAAGAAAATAGAGGCGGTTGGGCGCACGAGGCTTTGCATATTACCTCGATCGCACATTACCCATTTCGCATATCCGAAGCACTTTCCCGACGTCCGTAAGGGAGGAGGAAGAGCAGTGGGGCGACGAGGCTGCTATTTAATTATGCCGCGTATTTAATTAAAGGCCACGTTTGCTGTATAATGCCCTTTGGCCCCTAGGTCCGTGACTCCGTAATTGAGGGTCACCTAATGTTGCAAAATTAGGGCAACTACAAACAGACCACAACACTATATATGAAACCTAGTGAGTTGAGCATGTAGAAAATGCAGAAGATATCAGAGACAAATTTCCAGGCAAAATATTAGTGATTTTGTAATAGGAATAGCATTTGAAATCGAATCATCAAATTCAACAGGCTTCACATCTCTTACCTACACAGGTATACACATCACCCAGCTTCTTAAGGTTTATGCTAAACATCAGCACTACAAGAATTTAAGCTTTCTCCACATCCACATGATCAAATTTCTGCTTTAGTTTTTTCGGGAATCCACGGGGTTTGCTGCTACTGCTTGCCTTCTCAGCGACTGCATCAGCAATGTTATTCACCGGAATAGTGTATTTCTCGCAATCTGCAACACCAATCTTAGTAAATGCCTTGACGAGAGAGTTTATGTACATGGGCAGATGCATCTTGAAGGTGTTGGAGCAGGAGCTATTGTCGTCGCCTTCAACATCTTGAATGGCACCTTTCACTAGAGTCCCCACTTGGGCACCATCAAGATATGCTTTACATGCTATGAGTATATCATGAGCACTGTTGTAGAAATGCCCAAATACAAAGTCCTCAAAGTACTGCACAACCAAATATGTCAAATGATTAGAGATAACAAAAAGATGGAGTAGCAAAAATAATTGTGCTTCTGAAAATCTTCTCCCACTATTAATAAAGCATATTCAGGTTTAGGTTCTTTTTCCCTAGGTATGAAGTATATCTTCGTTCTCATTCTGTCTAGTTCTGGAGGAAAATGCAAAAAAGATGTTCTTTTTCCCTTCAATCCCTTTCAAATGCACCTTGCCACTGGAACCTCATATCTACAAGCTTCACCAATTCATTAATTGCAAAAAGGAGCTGAGAAAGAATAAATAAACTACAAATGTTTCCTGCAAAATACAACCCAAGCACATTTTTCACAGACCACTGGAAAAACTGATTTCACAACCACCCAAGAAAATTTACATGCAAATCCGGGTCCAGTTACTGCAAAATATTGAGACCATATTGGCGGTTAAAATACCTTGGGTGGCTGCCTCATTGAATAAAGCATTGTCTTCAATGACAAAAGAAACGCATTATCATTGTATCTCCTAGAACACTTTTCACCTTCCGGTGTGCCCGCCATATCTTCATACCCAGGCTCATTGAAGTAAGGCTCAACATTCAAAATTAACCCCTGGACTGAGACAAGGACTTGTAGTACAGTAGATACACTAGGAACCCACATCTCATTTTTATCACCGCCCCAAGTATTGAGAAGGCTTAGGCACACCTTTCCACAGTTATACAAGTTTGGATTGAGCCGAAGACCACCAGACCGATAATACACAAGCTGCAAAGTAATTTCCACCCCATTAAGCAAAGGAAAAGAGAAGGATAGTAAATCTATAGTATACAAAATTAAAATCATTTGACCTACCGGAGGCACATATGGATAGGAAGGTGGGAAATAAAAATCAAAGAAGAATGTGCCATCATGATAAGGGGTACCCTCTGCGCCAACAATAACTGTCCTCAACAGATCCATTCTCGTTTCATACACCCTCACATATATGGCGTCTATTTGATTGCAAAAAAAAAAATACACATAGTAGACTAATTAGCAAAGCTTGTACATTTACTGTCAAAGTCGGACAGCAAAATTAACATGTAAAATAAGCAAAAGACCATAAATTAATAATTAAATCACCTGGCAGATCCTTCTCCAAGATCCGCCAATCCTCCTGGATTTTCTTTACCCACTCTTTTGACAGTGGCTGAAATCACGAATAAATCATATTTTATGCACATGTATTTGTTCAAAAGAAAATTGAAAGAAAGAAGAAGGTGCATGGGAAGGGAGCATGTCAAGTCATGCCATGCACCTTCAAGCAGTCTTCTTACCCGAGAATGAGTCTTACTAGAATAGTAATGATCAGAATGATCTTGCACAGTATCAAACTTTTTGAAAGATTCCAATCTCTTTAGAATCCCAGCTCCACTATCATCCTTCTGATTAGAAGAGGCTAAATCAGAAGGAACTGAAATTTCTTCAGCAATTCTTTGATCAAGCACCACTGAGTGATCTTGTAGATATTGAAATCCTCCCATGAAACTACCAGTAAAACCGTTCTGAGTTAGATCAGCCGGAAAGTTTGGTTCATCTGCCCCCTGGATTTTCCACCCAGTGAAATTATTATGATCCCCAGAAGTGGTGTTCGACAGTTGAAGCATTTTAATCTTCATAGAATCTAGAGGATGCGTTGTCCATGAAGGTGATAAGTTTCCAGCCTTAGCGTCAGAAGAACTAGATACCATCATTCCAGAAGGCGACATATTATAACTAGACCAAGTAGGTAGCTTATGCTGATTATGTGATGTTGACGGCCATGGTTCGTTGTATGGCTTTTCCCCAGAAGATGGCATTGGGAAAGGTTGGGACAAATATTTTGAGCTATTCAAAGGATCTAGCGAAGTTCCTGTGTATGTCCCTGCATTGGTAAATGGGCTTGAATTTATGAAAGCAGAGCTACTAGGAGAAACACCTTGAGTTTCATTGCCTTCACAAGACGGCCACCAAGGAATAGGCGCTTCTACTCCAGGGGAGATGTCTAAGCTATCAAACTGAGCTTGCATCATTGCAAACTCATCATCATTCATATACCCATCATCGTCAGAAAAGCTCATGTCATGACTGCTTTCATCCCCAATAGTCAAATTATGTGATATAGGTCCAAAACTCTCAGATGAGTGAACCATGTTGGAAGGAGCCACATCAAGATCACCAAGACGGCTAGGCATAGATATCTGAGAAGAAATGAGATGAAGGTGAATTATAGAAGAAATAATGAATTTCTAAAGCATCAATTTGGACATTAAGAGGCAATATTAGTGGAGTCAAATGAGAGAGTACCTTCCCCTTGCTATCGTCGATATATTTCTCCTCAACTGTGACAAGATCTTGAGTATTTCCATCCTTGTTGACAGCAATCACCTCATGGCATTTAACCTGGATGAGGAAAAGAACAAGAAAACACCATTTATCAATGTTTAGGATATGTAGCAGGTACAACACACTTGACACCAATGTAAGTATCCACCTTAGAAAATGAACTAGGGTTGGTTTAAACTTCATAGCATCTTGCTATGGTAACAATCATAAAAAGATCCAAACAAAGTCCACATGAAACAACCAGAGAAACAATGAAACAGAAAGCATTTGTTAGAATGCCAAAAGTGTATACACATCACCCCATCTTCAAAGTGATGTTTGTTATATGCCCGTGCAAGTATGGTATGGTAGTAGTGATAATTAAACAGATTAGCAACAATTATGCATCTAATGGTCTACCAGAGAAAATGATGGTAGAAATAGAAATTGACCCGGTAAAAGACATTTCATGACTTATTTTAATGAAGTGCAGGTAGGTTAAAGGCTTGTTTGGTATGATTCTAGGTATCACGGTGCTGATGTTTGGTTAGATCTTAGGAATCATGTTACGGACTGTGAATAGGAGTAAGTCATACATACACCTAACGTTTGCAGTTGGGCATCAAATTGGGTAATGGATTCTTGGAATGAGATTGATTCCAATTCCAATATATATCAAAGAACAGACATGGGCTCATACCCATTCCTGATTCCTCAGGAATTACCAAAGGGGCCCTTAATAAGTTTCAAATTTCTTGAGCGTTTCTTCTTTAAGATGGTTCAACATCATTAGAAAAGTCAGTAAAGCATCAAATGAGTTCATGAAGAGCAAAATAACTATGGAAGCATCAAATAAACAAAAGCAAGGAGAGCACAAAACTATGAAAAGCCCTAATTATAATACTTAATGACAAATTGATTGCACTGATCATCAAGCCGGTTAGCAGAAAATGCCCAAAGATAAGTCGTTAGGCGGCAAGGATGAGAGGTGAGGACAATATCATTACACCCAAAGGCTCAAACCAAGATAACCCTCAAGCAATGTCCCTCAACAAACCCCCGTTCAACACAAAAGCTGGGAGTTTTAACTTGAATCACTCGAAGCCCAGTCTGAAAAACCCTAGTACCACTCTTGCCCTTTGTTGAAAATGATCCATCATCAGCACACCATCTGAATGGGGAAACCATTTCGAAAACATATAGCTCAACTTTGGTTGAAAATTATGATCTCTGATTTGCATAATAACCATGGAAGAGCGATCGCATCGCTACAGCCACCGATCAACACTAAAATCAGAACCTTGATCAAACTCCGTTTTGTACGATTCAATCAACGTGGAATTGCAAGAATAACAAAATGTAAACCCTAGAGACAAAATCAAAGCTGGAAGCCTGGAAAAAGCAACAATTTTGAGAGGAAGTTGCTAGCCTGATTTTGATCGGGCATTTTCGAATTGGCAAGCGACGGTGGGGATGAAAATTCGGCTACGTCTTTCTCCATCGACGCAGAAATGCTACCGCTTCCCCTCCCCGTAGACACGCTCTTCCTGCACTTTCTTTGCCTTTTTTGGCGCCCTTATTATAGTAGTATCAGTAGTAGAAGGTCTAGCAGCTCAAAAACGTCAAACCAGCAGGCAGCAGCTACTGGGAAGCCCTCTTGTTAAGTGGAAATTACGTTTTTTGCCCTGGGCTGTATACGGTGAATCTTGGAAGATAACTTTTGGCAACGCCTTTTTATGGATGGACACGTGGAAGATAACGGTTAGACAAAATTTCACACATTAAGAAAAAAAAAAATTCCAAATTGTCCCTATTAAATATTTCCTCCGTTTTAAAATAGTTGATCTTAGACAACTTGCACACTTATTAAGGAATTTTTTTTTACCCAAACTACCCCTATAAGTACACTTTGGGAGATTCAACTAAAAATAAATAAATTTTGGAATATGTATAACGTGGGGTATAGATAAGGATAAATGGAAAAAAAAGTTAGTTGAACAAGTATTTTGAAACAAGAAAAAATGGTTTTAAGAACAACTATTTTGAAACGGAGGGAGATACTTTTTTGGGGGAGATTCAACCAAAAAAAAAATTTGGAGAAGTGTAATGTGGGGCATACACCAAGGGTATAAATGGATACAAATTTTAGGATAATTTCGTGTGGTGACCACGAAGTTTTGCAAAGTCCGCGTGGTACACAACATTTTCTAAAATTCTGCATTATAACCTCGAGGTTTTACAAATTCCGTGTGGTAACATTTTAGTAATATATAATGTAAAAAGTAATTGAAAATTAGCCCAACTTTTCACTTAATTACATAAAACCCTCATATATTTAGGTATTCACAAAAAATTACCTAATCGATCTTTTTTAGAAAAATCACTTAATTTTATTACTTTTAGAAAAAAATGTAAAAATATGTTAAATTTAATACCATCTATCTCCACAAGCACATCTCCCCCCGTCATTTTGTCGTTGTCTTCGTCCCGGTGCCGCCTCCGCCTCCTTCAGGTTCTTCTTCTTCGTTCCAAATCTGGGTTGTCCAAATTTGTCGTCTCCGTTCCATATCCGAGTTATTTTCTCATTCCAGATCTGGGTTCTTCTTCCTCCATAGTGCTCTGGTGGATTTGGTTAGGGGTGTTCAACGGGTCGGGTCATCCGCGACCCGCACCGACCCGACTCGCAATTTGCGGGTTACAGGTCGACCCGCGACCCGTACGGGTCGGGCCGCGGGTCGAATTTTTTTATTTTGCGGGTCGCGGGTCGGGTCGGGTCAAACCCGCGCGGGTCGCGGGTCGACCCGCGACCCCCTCGACCCGCGACCCGCAATATTTTAGAAATATATTTTTTTAATAATTTTATTAATGTATAAACTATTTGTTAATAACAAAATCGATGGATTTACGGGTCGACCCGCAAACCCGACGGGTTTTTTAAAAAAATACATGGTTTTAGGTTAAAAATTAATTATTTTAGGTTAAAAATTAATTATTTTAGGTTAAAAATTAATTTTTTTTAGGTAAAAAATTAGTTTTTGACCCGATTGACTTAGTCAAACGGGTCAAGCGGGTCGACCCGCGATCCGACCCGTTAGACCCGCGAACCGCGGGGTCGGGTCGCGGGTCAAAGGCAAAAAAAATTGCGGGTCGCGGGTCGACCCGACCCGACTCGTAAACACCCCTAGATTTGGTGGAGATCGACGGTGATGGAAGGGTTGCAAGTGACGACGGTGAGGAGTCCAAGGATTTGGTGAACGTTGATGGCAGTGACGGGGTTGCGGGTTATGGTAGAGAGCTTGGGGAAGGAGCTGATGTTGCCAAGGACCAAGTACCATCTTCTACGGTGATGATGGGTTTATTTTTAAAAGCAAAAGTAGGGGCAAATTGGGAGGGTATTTGAGAGTAATATGGGAGGGATTTTCATAAGCTACACCCAGCAAGCTAGTTAAGCTGGGGGTGGGAGTGGGAAAATCTCAGTTGGATTCAGTCCCATCAAGCTAGTTAAGCTAGTAGTCCCGCTATTTCGCCGAACATGCCTTTGAAGCTTGAAAATTCCAGTTCAGCTTCGTTCAACTTTAAAAAGATGTTACCGAACGGAGCCTTTATATCCTATGTTGCTATTTTCCTAAATGTTTAGGCTTTTAGAAATTATAATATGCGATAAGTATTGATATCCGCTTTTTAGGTAGTTTTTTTTAGTGTTTAGATAGATTAGATTGAGTTGGTTTTCGTAGTTGAGTCTTATGTTTTTGAGTCTTTTTACTTTAGTTTTCATATTTCCTTGAGATTCGGAAGCTACGCACCTTTTGTGTCATTTTGTAGGAGTTTTGGAGCTTGAAAGAAGAGTTTGGAGCATTGCAAGAGAGGGCGGACAAGCTATGAGGAAGATTTGAGTTGATGAGCTAAGGAAGTAGGGCCAAGAAGAGTGAAATCATGAAGAGAGGTGAAGAAATCGACCCATGATCGAGCTAAGGAGGGGTCGTGCACGAACTAAGATGAGGAAGCTAGAAGAATGCTCTCAGGACCGACCCTATCAGGGTCGTACTCGACCCAAATAGAGAGAGGAACCGTCAGGACCGACCCTATGAGGGTCGTGCATGACCCATTTGGGTCGTGCTTGGCGCCGACCTTCTCTCTATCCCGAGATCTTAAGGATTTATTCTATCTTTGTATTTTAGGAAGGTTACTTTATCTTGTTTCCTAGTTGAATTAGGACTCCTTTTCTTCTATAAAAGGAGGTTAAATCCTTTGTTTCGGGGAGGCAACCAACACCGGTCTAGGGCCCGAGGGGCACGTTAGAGGAGGAGGAGGAAGAGACAAGAGAGGAAGCGTGTGGAGAGATAGATAGATAGATAGAGATAGAGAGTAGAGATTGGTGTTGCTTGGAGAACAAGTTTGTTTTGAATTCAAAGTTGTAAGCTTTTCCTTTTTAATTCAGTTTTGTTTTCAATTATTATGCTTGGTGTGTAGTTTTCCTCTCCAAGGTTGGGGTTGAACCCACAATGGTTGTGCATGCTTTCTCTTGATCATGATTTGATTGTTTTTATTGCATGAATCTATTCTCTTGCTCTTAATCCTTGAAACGAAAGTGGATTGGAATTTCTCATTCATAGTTGAAGCAAAAGTGGAAACTTTGAATCAGAATAGTCAAATTATGGTTTTGAAGTGAAAGTGGATCTATCCTAGTTGAAGTAGGAGAGATTAGATAGTAAGTTTATTGATTGAACGAAAGTTAGTTGATTTACTTGCTCTAGTTAACGAAAGTTAGCGCCTTTATGTGATAAAAGCATGATCTTTATGTTTCATGAGTGTTAGCATTGCATGATTATTGTTGTGGTGATACCTTTACCTTAGAATTCCTCTATCTCTTGCTAAATTCCTTAGATTTAATTGGTTGCTTCTAAGTAACAAAACCTAGCACTTACTATCTCCTGTGGACAAACCTAAATTCGCTATACACAACGGGGTCTTGATATAAATTTATTTGTTGTCACGAAACCCCTTCAACAAATTGGCATCGTTGCCGGGGAGTTTCAATAGTGCCAAGTTTTGTTCTTTTTGCGTTTTCGGGACTCTGCCGAGTCAGTAACGACCCCTCTAGGGTCAGTACCGACCCTGCTGGGCAACCCAGTTTCTGTGTTTTTTTCTGTTTGTTTTCTAGGTCATTATCGAGTCGTCACCGACCCTACCCAGGTCGGTACCGACCCTATCGACAGGTAGTTGCTTATTTCTTTTTAGTTTCTATTTCACGGGATCACTCTAGGCTCGGTACCGACCCTCTTGGCCTCGGTACCGACCCCCTCCGAGAACCCGTTTTGCCTTTTGATTTCGTTTTTGTTTTTTTCTTTGTTTTCAGTATTAAGAGAACGCAAAAGCAATGGCCATGACACCAGAAGAGATGGAACAACAGATAGCTGAACTCCGCTTAGAAATAGAGAAAATCCAGAGAGAAATGGAAACCATAGCCGCGAACAATGCCTGTCTACAAGAGCAGTTGGATGCCCTTTCAAGAAACGATAAGCAATACATGTACCCAGAACTGAGGATGCCGGAATCGGCCATAGTTCTCCCAAAGCTTGAGAAACCAATCATTCTCGGCAGTCCATTCTTAGCCACTGCAAGGGAACGAGTTGATGTCAGGAAGGGACTTCTCACGTTTGATATTGGAGAGGAGAAGGTCAAATTTCATTTCAATTCGCCCATAAACGAAGTGGCTAGTTGTAGTACTGAGGAGCCTACCGACCCACCATGGGTCGGTACCGACCCCTCTCTGAGTACATAAACGAGCGGCTTGAAGGAGAACGTGCATATCACGGAGCCTACCGACCCCCCATGGTCGGTAACGACCCTTTTCCCGATGAATAAAGACGATCACATATCCGTTACTGGGCTGGACAAGCACGGGACCGAGGCCTTTCCTAATCCAGTGGGGTCGGTAACGACTCACTTCTCCTCGATAACGACCCCTTTTTCGAAAGACCCATGTGAGTTTTCTTGTTCTTATCCAATCAATTCTTGTCATGATCCCTTCTCCATTTCTTATTCTATATTATATCCTACTGTTAGTCCTATGAAGGAGCCAAAACCTCCTTGGTTTTCGGATTTTACTAACCCTGTTGTAGGATTTCCGAGCATTCTGATTGATGATAGAGGGCCAAATATCTTGGAGAATGCTATTTCATCTAAGTATGGGGTTCCTCTTGATCCCAACATAGCTGGATGGAAGCCACCTTGATTAGAGGCAAGGTAAGTTCGTCAGGCTAACGACGTTAAAAAAAGCGCTTACGGGAGGCAACCCGCTTTTTGTTTTTGCTTTTAGTTTTCAGTTTCTTAGATCTTTTTGCTATCTTTCTTTTGACTTGTTTTTAGGTTAGACTAGTGTAGTAGGATAGAAGTTTTTCTAAAGTGACTCATGTACAAAGAAGAAGAAGTGCTAATCCGAAGAGAAACAATGAGTACTCAGTGTACAAGCATACGGCAAGCTCGGTAACGACCCCATCAGGTCGGTACCAACCTCTATACGAAAACCAAGAAAAATTCAACAAACTCCTCAAAGTAATCAATGGTCTTCAATAGCTTCAGTTTTACTTTGTGAGTTCCCTTTTCTTATCCTTTTTCTTTTCACGTCTTTGCTTTAAACAGTGAGGACATTGTTTGGTTTAAGTATGGGGTATGGGAAAAGGGGAACTCAGTTTTGTGTCAGTTTTTATTTTTTTGTGTTTTTAGGATTGATAATATTCCACTTAGATGTCCTATGATATGCTATAACTTGCTTGATCATGTAATTCCATAGCATGTTTGGAGAGCTTTGCCTGAATCATGTTGAAAATTGTTTTATGTGGATATTTAGCATGTGATGAAATTGAGCACATATGATCTTAGGTAGAAGTGACTTAAATCCAACAAAAAATTCTACCTTGTGAGTAATTTTTTGCCTTATATGGAAATCATCAAAAAAAATCCCTCTTCTTTTCTTGTGTGATTTACTCTCCTTATGCATATTATCTCTTGTCATTGATATGGTTATCTATTTCTTGAGACCTATATGAGATATTAGTTCATTGCATGTGAAATTAGATGATAGAAAACTTATTTTTCATAAGCCCTATTTAATTCATATCCACCCTTACATTATCCTCTTTTTGAAGCCAATTTGAGCCTTTAAAGCCTTTTATTTTTAGCTCCACAAAATTATTCCCTAGCCAATATAGCTTGACCCTATCCGGGGATTTGGACTTAGTATTGGTTGTTATGATTTTGTTGAGTGAGATTGTTTGGTTCAAGTGTGGGGTAATATTGGGTTGGGTAAAGTAAAAGTCTTGCAGTTTGTCATGTAAAAGGATTTTGGTTCCCTGAATGCACTTGCAAAGAAAACAAATCAGTACCGACCTCCCACAGAAAAAAATGAAAATAAAAAAGAAAAGGGAGGAAGAAAAAGAAAAAAGAAAGAGTTGAATAGTGAATAATGTGCATGAGCCAAATTTCCTTAATGTTTGCAAGCAAGATAAGTTGGGATATTAAAGGGGCTGAAAGAAAAAAAAAGTGCATAATGTTGAGAGAGTTTGGTATATGTTCTTTTTGAGAGTTTTGGTAATGTGAGAGTTTTTAGGAGTCTTTGATTCCCGGATATTTTTAGCACCACATGACCAAAATATTTCCACGCCTTATTGTTATTACCAAGCCCCATTACAACCCGGCCAAATGGAAACTTCTATGAAGTTTTTCATTGAGCCTAAGTTCTCTTGATGATTTTGCTTGTTTTGACATCTCTGGTGGAGAGTTTGGTGATATAAGTAACAATGGCTATGTTGATATTTGCATATTGGATTTAGTTGAGAGTTGTTATTATAAGCCTAAATACTTGAGAGTTGAGTGAAACACAATATCCCTTGTGATGTTGGATTTGTAGTTGCTTTTGCTTGAGGTTGCTCATATATGTGTGATGACGTTAGATTCACTTGTCTATCTATTTCTACTTGTGCTTAGATGTTGTTTTTTGATAAAGGCATTGACTTGATATATGTGTTGATTGTTTTGGTTGATGTCTTGCTTATTGCTTGAGGACAAGCAAGTCTAAATATGGGGTATTTTTATATCTGCTTTTTAGGTAGTTTTTTTTAGTGTCTAGATAGATTAGATTGAGTTGGTTTTCGTACTTGAGTCTTATGTTTTTTAGTCTTTTTGCTTTAGTTTTCATATTTCCTTGAGATTCGGAAGCTACGCACCTTTTTTTGTCATTTTGTAGGAGTTTTGGAGCTTGAAAGAAGAGTTTGGAGCATTGCAAAAGAGGGCGGACAAGCTATGAGGAATATTTGAGTTGATGAGCTAAGGAAGTAGGGCCAAGAAGAGTGAAATCATGAAGAGAGGTGAAGAAATCGACCCAAGATCGAGCTAAGGAGGGGTCGTGCACGAACTAAGATGAGGAAGCTAGAAGAATGCTCTCAAGACCGACCCTATCAGGGTCGTGCTCGACCCAAACAGAGAGAGGAACCCTCAGGACCGACCCTATGAGGGTCGTGCAAGACCCATTTGGGTCATGCTTGGCGCCGACCTTCTCTCTATCTCGAGATCTTAAGGATTTATTCTATCTTTGTATTTTAGTAAGGTTACTTTATCTTGTTCCTAGTTGAATTAGGACTCCTTTTCTTCTATAAAAGGAGGTTAAACCCTTTGTTTCGGGGAGGCAACCAACACCGGTCTAGGGCCCGAGGGGCACGTTAGAGGAGGAGGAGGAAGAGAGAAGAGAGGAAGCATGTGGAGATAGATAGATAGATAGAGATAGAGAGTAGAGATTGGTGTTGCTTGGAGAACAAGTTTGTTTTGAATTCAAAGGTGTAAGCATGCATGGGCCCGATCCACTTACAGGAACAAAGTTCCGGGCACTTAGCTAGGGTGCACTCATCCCTCCGCTGAGCGGAAGCGGACATAGATCATGATCTTGAAAGTCGTAAAATTAGGCATGGTGGCATACGACTTAGTAGGTTATATAGAGGTGTCGAGTTAATCACGCACACCTCACTATTTCATCCAAACCGATCTCTAAACGAGATCTTAAACAAGCAAGGTCACAAACAAAATTAGCGTAATAGATTGAATATTAAATAGCGTAATAACAATAACAGTGGGGTCATTATTTCTAACAATCGATATTCCTAGATTTGTTTATTTAAATTATTAAATACTCATTAACTTAAGGTTAATATTTCATTTAAATTAATTTAGAATTCTTTTATCCACTTAAGATCATAAACTTATAACCTTATCATTATTAGAAAATTCTTTTATTATTCAAAGCATGAAAGTTGATAAATTAAATAAATCCTTTCATTGAATATTTCCCATATTATTTATATTCCAAATTGATTAGTAAAATCATTCTCATTTAAAAAATCAATAAAGCCCTTTTTATACTATATATTTAGCCTTCCTTCCATAAATCTTTTTATTCCATATTTTAATCATATAATATATTTTATGACTAACATATCTTATCAACATACTTTTAAGTTTATAATATGCTCTTTAAAATGACATGCAACCCCTTCTTATATTATAAAAAGTCTTAAGATGATATTTTCCCACAATTTGTTCTAGATCTTTTATTTATATAGTAAGCTTCAAATAATGTACACATAAAACTTATATTACTCTTTCCAAGTATATAAACTAATATTTTAATCCCATGATTTTATTTGACAATTTTCCCACGTCTATCATATTCTACATCTTTATACAAAAGCACATGCAAAATATTTATTTAATTCATTTAATCCCATATTTATTCTTATTAAAATACTTTATTCATAATATTTTACTAATATTATTCCAAAGCATATAATAGGATTAAAAGACATGCAATTATATTTCTTTTTAATAGAGTCTTAATTTAATAACTCTTTTTATCTTACTCTATTTCTTTAATCATTAAAAATAAAATTTCAACCAAGTTAATATATTTTTAAAATCATCACTTTCATTCTTAAAAGTCATTTATTTTATTCTTATAATTTATTGGAATTTATTTAACGTCTTCCCAAATTTATTTCCTTTTTATAACATCACATGCATGTTAGTTTTACTCATTTTAATTAAAAAAATATCATATAAATGTGAAAAAAATATTTTATAAATAGTTATAGATAAAATATAAGTTGGGAAATTATACCGAGCGATACGGGACTGGAATTGGCACGAAAATCGAGACGGGTGGATTTTTGGCTTCTCCTTCCCTTTTTTCCTTTAATAAAAATCTGATGGCTTGGTTTTAGACATATGGGCCTCAAATTCAGCCCAAAATTACCCCAAAAGAACCAGCCCATATCTTCTTCTTCTCCATTCCACGTTAGAACAGAGGCTGGGAAAGAACGAAGATGGCCTCCACGTACAACAAAAACACCCGAGGTTGGAGGGCGGCGACGTCGAGCTCTTGGGTGGCGTGGCCTCGCGCGTAGACGATGGACTTCCGACCTGTGGTCGGTGGTGGTGGGAGGCCAAGGGAGATAAGGTTTGGGAAAATTTTTGTGTAGTAATTAGATTTTAAATGGGAAAAAAAATCAGATTTAGGCAAATTGAAAAGGAGTAAAATTCTGGGGTTTTATGGCATTAATTTGGACGAATTTTGACTTAGAAAGGAGAGATTGGTTGTGTGATTTTTACCTTGCTAACAACCCCTTTCAATAGGGAGGGTGATCGCGTGACACAATGTGTCATGACACACCATTAAAATAATAATAAAGCTAGACACAAGTGGGCCTATGTTTAATTCGACTAATGAAGTTTATTTTTTTTTAATTCTGATTTGTATACGAACCTAGGCATGGATGGACCCACATTTCAGGTTTAGAGTTAGGGTTAAATGGGCTGCTAAAGTGGGCCAAAAAATCATACTACATTTTTAGCCCAATTCTCATGAATCAAGATTAACCCACTATCTAAAATAAGGCCCAATCTAATATAACTTCAAGTTGGCATATTTTAATTCGATCTCATTATACATTAGAGAGATTTGAAGGGTTTCTTCTCAAATACGTACGTGATTGTTCATCTTCCATTGACGTTTCACTTGAAGAACTTGAAGAAAGCTTTGAGGTTGGTAATTCGAATTCGTATGTGTTGCTAATTTGATGTGTCTTGTAATTTTTAATGCTTGAGAACATCGAGCTTTAACGTCTTGTGTTTTGCTAATTTAATGTGCCGGTAAAATTGATTGCTTTACTATTTTATTGCACTCCACAAAATTGATTGATGTACTATGGTAATGATATGAAATATGCAGGATTTAATGGATGCAAAGAGAAGGTTATTTGATTTAAATACTGAATTTGTGGAGGGTTACAATGAAGATCAGTTTCCATTGATGGATTAGACGACAGTGATGATTCAAGTACAGAGGATGTGGAAGATCTAGATGAAAGAATCAATGATGATGTTGTGGACCTAGCTCTTGAGAATGGTGATGCTGCTGTGGGTCGAGCTCTTGAAAACGGGGTTGGAGAACAAGATGTTGAAGCCGAGAATGTCACTGAGCCTTGTCTTGAGATGACTTTCGACTCTTGTGAAATGCTAATGCGATTTATGCATGACTATGACAAGTCAAAGGGATTCCAAATACGGATTAGGAATTCTTCTTTTCGTAAAGATGAAGCCGAGATAGAGAGTATCATAGATCAGTATGCTAAATATATACGGTTGAGGATAGTATGTTCTAAAGAAGGTGAGTGTCAAACGACATCTAAAAAACCTGCAAAGGTTGTAGGCAGCACTCGATGCAGTTGCCCATTTAAGGTTAATGCATGTGCGTTTGGTGATAGAACCTCGTGGAGAATTAGCTCCCTAAACCTTGAGCACAACCATGAATGTAACCCATAAAACTCAATTTTCATGCCTAGGTATAGACACATAAGTGGAGGGAATAGGATTATATTGCTGGATAATGACAGGGCTAGTGTTTCGGTGGCGAAGAACTACAACTCCTTTGTGGCCAGATATGGGGGTCATAACAAAGACCCCTTTTCTGAGAGAGATTGTAGGAATGCAATCAGTTCGGAACGAAGATTGAAACTTGGGAAGGGAGATTTTTCTACAATGAGAGATTACTTTGAAACCATGATGACAAACTCCTCAAACTTCTTCTATAGTTTTGATACAACGGATAATGGTGTATTGAAGAATGTTTTTTGGGTTGATGGACGTGCTAGGGTAGGTTATAAAGACTTTGGGGACGTCATATCCTTCGACGCCACATATGTCAAAAATAGATACCAAAAGTCGTTTGCTCCATTAATAGGAGTTAATCACCATGGCCAATCAACTGTGCTAGGGGCTGCATTGCTGGGGAGTGAAGATGCCGAGAATTACATTTGGTTGTTTAAAACTTGGCTCAAAAGCATGAATAACAAACCACCAAAGGGCATAATAACCGATCAATGCAAAGCTACGAATAAGTATCCTATAATTACCTTTGACAGTTTGGTTTTTTGCATAATGATGATGAGCTTTCTTTATTTTATGTAGATTGCAAAAATCTGATCATTCAAACTAATTATTTTTTCCTTTTGTTTTTCTTGAAGAAAATGTCATTGTTGAGGTGTTTCCCAATGCAATACATAGATGGTGCTTGTGGCATGTCATGAGGAATGCTAAGAAGCACTTGGAGAAAATAAAAGATGTCGGTGGATGGACTCACATTGCAAGTGGATTGCATAAGGTATTACATTTCTCATACAATGTGGCCGAATTTGAGGCAAAATGGGTAGAATGGGTTTCTGAATGTAGACTCGAAAGGAGTAATTGGTGCAAGATCATGTTCGATAATAGGAAAAAGTGGGCTCCAATTTACTTAAAAATGATTTTTGGGCTGGAATGTCGACTACCCAAAGGAGTGAGGGCATGAATTATTTTTTCAAATGGTTTGTTAATGGTAACACATCCCTACAAGAGTTTGTGAAGCAATATGGAATGGCAATGGGCAAGCGTGTCGTGGCTGAGGATAAGGCATCCTTTGATTCTATACACAAGCCACTCCATTGTTGTACTGATCATGAGTTTGAGAGTGTCTTCCAAAAGGTGTATGCCACGAAGAAGTTACAAGAATTTAAAGATGAAGTGAGAAAGATTACACATGCATCGAAGGAGGGCTTGAAAGAGGTTGGTAAAATCAAATTGTATGACATTATGGTCCGATGGTGGGCGAGTAATGTTCCCAAACGTAGGGTATTTAAGGTGTCTTATGATCCCGACACAAGTGACGTCAAGTGTGATTGCAAAAAGTTTGAGTTCACGGGAATTATGTGCTCCCACGCGCTTGTCGTCTACATAGTGGAGGAAGTAAGGTTTGTTCCTGAAAAGTATGTACTCGATCGGTGAAGGAAGGACTTGCCAAGACGGCACTTGAAGATACCGGTTCCCTACTATTCTTTGGACTCGATGAAGCCGGAAGAGATGGAAAGGTATGAGTCCATGAAGTCTGATTTCGAGGGAATTGCCACTCTCTTAATGATAAATGATCAACTGTGTTCTATCGAAATGGGAGCTCTAACAGATTTGAAAGGCAAAATTCATCGTGCAACCGTTTGGGACTACATTATGAGCCCATTGGCAACATTGGGAGAACGTACGGTAAACGTCGTGCTATCGATGATCATACTGTGATTGAGGCTAGCAGCTCGGCCAATGTGGAGGAGGATGAGCGTGATCCTATTGATAGAAGGGGAAAGGGTTGATTGGCATCTATTCGAAAGGGGTTTGGAAATGACACACCTCAATATTGGAGACGTGGCAAAGGAACTCAACAACAACAAGTCCAACCCATCCACCCACTATTAGTAAGGGCTGGTTTACTTATAATTTGCTCCATATTTGTCTACTTACAACTACCAACATATCTTACTTATAATTCACTTCTAGTTGTCTTATTCTCATGGTAGGTTCCAACACAACACTTGCCACCATTTCAAATTATCCATCAAGGCTCCAATCTTGCTCCTGGTGCATTTTATTATACATATGGCCAACATCAATAGAGGTGGTTTTCAAGTTTTCCATTCCAAGTTTTATCTTACTGGATTTGATATTTTGGTTTAGGGTCTAGCTATTGGGGTATATGTTATTGCTGCAAACACTAAGTCAGCCATGTGTTTCATTTGGGTTATCACAGCTTGGATTAAAATTGGCATGTTGCATTTGGGTTCAAGCCATCAACAAATATAGTATATCTGTTTTGTTTGATATGAAGCATTTGTTGAGTATCGGATGGTGTGGTTGTTTTATAGACCAACAAGATACCAGTTCATTTATGTTAGGGAAAATTACTCAAAATAATACCAACTTTTACCCATTTATCCAAAATAATACGAACTTTTAAATTGACCAAAAATAATACCAACTTTCATTTTATTAACCAAAAATGGTACAAAGGCGTTTTCGGTGGAGATTCCGACAAAACATATGACGTGTCTATTAAAATTTGTTGACTAAATATTAAAAAATATTGATGGCTAAGATTTTGATGTGATTATTACTCACTATCATCATGTAAATTACCATTTTGCATATAAATAGTATTGATTTACATTATATATTTTATCATTTCGCCTTGTATCATCAACAGTTGGTATTATTAATGATCAACTAACATATTTCAATGGCCACATCATATATTTTTCCAAAATTTTCACAAAAAACACCGTTATACTATTTTTGGTTAATACACTAAAAGTTCGTATTATTTTTAGTTAATACGATGAAAGTTGATATTATTTTTAGTAAATTTTAAAGTTCGTATTATTTTGAGTCAATAGTCAAAAGTTGGTATTATTTTGAATAATTTTTCCTTTATGTTATGAAAGCTTTTGAACCGCAAAAGCCCAATATACTTTCATATGATCGATTTCATTGAAAAAAATGACCAAGAAAAAACCATGTACGTCAAAAGAAACGATATTGTAATGAACGAGACTAAGAACAAACATTTAGAGAATTTGTTTTTAGTACACAAAAATGACCAACATTCATACAACAATTCATAGTACTTATTAGTGCAACACAATGACCACTAGTATGAAGTACATTACAACCGCAACTTTGGCGAGACAATGAAAAAATGAGATGATCTCTTTAACATCATTCTTCAATTCTTCTATATCATCTCTAGAAGCAATTTGGGTTTGAGAGGTACGTGAAACCTGACCGTCGAATACCCCATTTGACTCGTCATACCATCGGAAAAAATTATAGTGGTCACATTTGTAGAACAATCTGTTAGGGTTTCTTGATGACCCTGAAACCCTAAGCGAAACAATTGATGGTGGATGACATCTACAATACACTTGGGTTTCTCTTAGGGGAGATCTCGTACTTGATGAGGAACCATGAAGATCCATGTCTTTTACTGAAATCAAATCAACCAAGCAAAAAAAATATTATTGCACCACAAGATACAAAAAGCTCAAAAGATACGAAAAATCAATAGATCTGATGGGATGCTCAAAGGACTGAATCTAAGTTCATGCAACAAAATGGAGCAACTACAAACATGAAAAAACCACATGCAATCAACATTCCAAGCAAGAACACACAACAATTTTAGGGTTAGGGTTTAGGTGGAATGAAAGGGAAAGAAAGCCCAATTGAAATAATGCGAGTACAAACAAGTTTTAGGGTTGCGTTGATATCACTCAAATAACTTACTTGTAGTCGGAGAAGGGTAATCGGAGAAGGGTAGTCGGAGAAGGTTAGTTGGAGAAGAAACACCCTATTGGTACTGCATCCACCAAAACATTAACCCATCCACCTCAATTTTCAAAAGAAAACTCCCATAATTACTTAGGGTTAGCACGCGTCTTGAATCAACCAACCCCATCAATGCTCTCTTTTTTAGAACGCCTTGAGAAAACCAAACCCAATCAAAGGGCGTCGTTCCACCGTTTGCTTTTTGCAGACGGAACCCTAGACCCATCATTGCAGCGTGTAGGAGAATTGCAAGAGACGATTAAGAATAAGAAAGCGTTATTTGCTTTCATATTACATTATTTCCTAAAGTTTAGGGTTTATTTTATATGTAAATAAATACTATACGTTTATTTTATATTTAAATAAAGAGATACAAAACGTTTAGGTTATGGTTCATCACTTTACAATATCTATTTGAAAATTTAAAAAAAACTATAATCATACAAAACGTTTATTTTATATGTATTTAAATACTATAGGGTTTTGTGAGAAAATAAATAACTATACAAACATTTAGGATATAATGTAAATAACTATTAGGATATAATTAATATTATGTATAATATTTATATATATATTTCCTTTAAAAACTGTTGTGATTCTATTGATCGATGCACCAAAGGGTTTGTCTATACAGACATACTTGATGCCCAAGAGATCATAAAATAAGGAAAGGTGTAGAAAAACTATAATCATATCAATTATCTCCTAATTAATAAAAAGAATTGATCAAAGTCACATGCTAAGATATTTAGAGTCGCATAATAAGATCAACTGATCAATTAGGGTTTAGGGTTTATGGTTTATGGTTTAGGGTTTAGGGTTTAGGGTTGTATAAATAGGATCAATTAGTGTTACATACAATCATATTGTTAATTATACATTAACTTTGATACATCACTTATTAAGATCTTTAGATTCACATACTAATATCAATCAATTGATCGATTAGGGTCAAATACTAACATCTTATGAAAATGCATACTAAGAGCAATTGATCAAATGTCACATCATAAAATCATATGTTATTTCAAAATAATTCTATTGTTTATTTCAAAATAACTATTTAAAAATTGACATATTGCAAAGTATTTGTTTCTAGAATTAGTATGATAGCATAAAAAATAGGCTTAAAACATATACAGCCCCCTGTACTTGTGCGACTTTGTCACTTAGACACCTCACCTTTGGTTTGGACCTATTGAGCACTTAAACTTAATAATTTGGACCTATTAGACACCTGGTCGTTGACAATCTCGTTGAGTGTAACACACTCGCGCGGACATGTCCAATTTTTTGTCCACATGTGTTCCACATAAGCCTATTTTTTGTCCACATATGTGCCACATAAGCGTATTTGGTATTTTACCACAAAGGCATAATTTATGCCACATAACAATTTGGACCTCCGTCAACAGCTGGTTCACTCCCGTCGTTCTCTTCGTCGTCCTCAACCTCGTAATCAGCACCATCGCACTTCGCCACATCAGGGAAGAGGTGTTTAATAGGTCCAAATTGTTAAGTTTAAGTGTTCAATAGGTCCAAACCAAAGGTGATGTGTCTAAGTGACAAATTCGCACAAGTACAGGGGGCTGTATATGTTTTAAGCCTAAAAAAATAATCTAATGATCTTCCTATCAATCATATCCAAAAATAAAAGATTGTTTAATAATGAGATTTTCTATCCTATATTATAAAAACATGGATAAGAATTTATCATGTTATTCATTTACATTTTTTCCATCATCTTATATGAATTGTATTGATTTGTTAATAAGTAGGACCTTATATGGGAAAAATGTCAAAAAGGGCACTCCTTGCCTTTAACCTAAATAACGAGATTTCTTCATATTTTGAAAGAAAAAATGAAAAATGTTTTGCCTTATATAACAAATCAACATCGATCCTTGTATTGTGCTTTTCTAAATTTAAAACAATGCAATCATTGCCTCGTTAAATGAATGCCCAATTGTAATTAATTAGTATTTAAATTTCCCAGATCCGAGTAATCCCGATTGCCAACTAACGCTCTTTGGATTTGGTCGAGCTAATTTCTTCTCATTGTATAAAATAAGGCTTCAAGAGAGGGAAAAAAAAAACAAAAAAAAGCAGGTGGCTTTCGCTCGCCTCGTTTCTAACCCTAGACCTCACTAACATATGCGTGTACCTGGACCAATTGTGCCGCATTGACAATCGATTTTTATACGAACATTTATTGTTTTATAATGAAGTCGAAGCGTTTGATTTAATTGAATAAATATATCAATATTAATTTATATGTTCTATACAATTCATTATAATAACAATTGATGAATTAGGGGGGCATTCTATGATCTTATGTGAAATTGTTACACTCTAGAATCAATCATTCTTATATGAAATCGCACTATGTTCCTTTCGGTTTGATCATTCTAATAAGAAATGGTGTGACATTCTTTTAGAGTCGTTCATTCTTATAAGAAAGCGGAATATTTATTTAGAATCGATCATTCTTATAAGAAAGCCCAATTATTCTTTTAAGAATCTATCATTCTATAAGAAAGTTTTGTATTCATTTCAATTCGATCATTCCATAAGAAAGTGTTATATTCCTTTCGATTCGATCATTCTTATAACAAAGTGTTACATTCATTAAGAATTGACCATTCTTATAACAAAGTGTTACATTCATTTCGAATAGATCGTTACACTCTAGATCAATTTTAGGGTTTAGGGTTTAGAATAACTAGGATCAATTAGTGTTACATTTATTTAGAGTCGTTCATTCTTATAAGAAAGCGATATATTCCTTTTTATCGGTCATTCTCATAAGCAATCGATATATTCCTTTATAAGCGATCATTCTATACGAAATCGTTATATTCCTTTCGATTCGATCAATCTCATAATAAAGCGTTATATTCATTTAGAATTGATAATTCTTATGTGAAATCATGACACTCCTTTAGAATCGATCATTCGTATAAGAAAGCGTCATATTCCTTTCGATTCGATCATTCTTATATATCATCTTGTTAAATTCATTCAGATTCATACATTCTTATAAGAAAGCGATATATTCATTTAGAATCGATCATTCTCATAAGAAAGCACTACTTTCATTTAGAAGCGATGATTCGATCATGCATTTGTATTCTGTCATTTATAATATAGAATCTTTTAATAATATTATTTTTATATCATACTAGTATTCATCATTTAAAAGATATTTATTTGAATTAATATTAACTCGAATACAATAATATAATTTTTAATCATAGTATTCTATTTACCTAATTAATGATGAATGATATATATCTCTAAAGTCTACAATCACTCTCTCAAAAATTGATTAAAGTTAGTAGTAGTGAACTAGTGTTACATTTTGTTTAGATTAATTAAAGTTTTGCCTTGCTCGCTAAAAAAAACGTTTTGCCTTACCAACATAAACGTCATCAACCTCAACTGCATTAAAACAATGCATTAATTGCCTCGTTAATTGAATGCCCAATTGTAATTAATTACTATTTAAATTCGATTTAAATTTCCCAGATCCGTGTAGTCACAATAATTGCCTTGTTAATTGATGTAATTGAATAAATATATCAATATTAATTTAAATATTCCAAACAATTCATTATAATAACAATTGATGAATTAGGGGGCATTCTATGATCTTATGTGAAATCGTTACACTCTAGAATCGATCATTCTTATATGAAATCGTTACACTCTAGAAACGATATATTCCTCTCGTTTCGATCATTCTTATAAGAAAGCCCAATTATTCCTTTAAGAATCTATCATTCTATAAGAAAGCGGTATCATAGTACTCAATTCGATCATTCCATAAGAAAGAGTTATATTCCTTTCAATTTGATCATTCTTAATTATAACAAAGTGTTACATTCTTTTAGAATAGATCGTTACACTCTAGATCAGGTTTAGGGTTTAGGGTTTAGAATAACTAGGATCAATTAGTGTTACATTCATTTAGAGTCGTTCATTCTTATATGAAAGCGATATATTCCTTTAGAATCGGTCATTCTTATAACAAAGTGTTACATTAATTTAGAATCGATCCTTCTTATAAGAAAGCGCTATATTCCTTTAAGAATCGATCATTCTTATAACAAAGTGTTACATTCATTTAGAATCGATCCTTCTTATAAGAAAGCGTTATATTCCATTAAGAATCGATCATTCCTATAAAAAAGCGTTGTATTCATTTCGAATCGATCATTTCCATAAGAAAGCGTTATATTCCTTTCAATTGGATCGTTCTTATAAGAACGCAATTTATTCCTTTGAATTTGATCATTCTCATAACAAAGTGTTACATTCATTTAGAATCGATCATTCTTATAACAAAGTGTTACATTCATTTAGAATCGATCCTTCTTATAAGAAAGCGCTATATTCCTTTATGAATCAATCATTCTTATAACAAAGTGTTACATTCATTAGAATCGATCCTTCTTATAAGAAAGCGCTATATTCCTTTAAGAATCGCTCATACATACATGTTTTTAAGTATCATATACCCTAAACCCTAACCCTCCTATATTAAGTATCTTATACTCCTATTTTTTTTTCCGAAATACATACATGTTTTTTATATACTTACTATTAGTGTTACATTATTTTGAATGCATATATTTTACTTATTTGAATGTTCCCTAATAATAATTTTTATATCATTTAATCGAAAAAACAAATAATTGTTTACAATTTACTCAAAAAAAAAGACTTTATATAAATCATAAAGTCTTCTATGACGAAAATATAACTATATGTAAATTTGAACGATACATGGGTTTAGGCTTTGGAATGTTACATATATATCCCCGAGATAACATATCTTGATTTTGAATTGATAAAATCCCTATAAAATTATTGCCTTATTAATGCTTGAGATGAAAAAACCTTTCGAATCCGCCTTTGTAGCATGCTTTTTTTTAATTAAATATCCTATTTTTTTTAAAACGGTGCAATCAATGCCTCGGAACCACAAAATTTGGTATTGGCTGATTTAAATTTCCCACAAAACCCTAAACCTATTTGTTCATTAAAACGTTTCTTTTTTATTAATGACATTATACTTAACTCCCTATTATAAATACACCTCATTTAGAATCCTCCACTATCACTTGTCTTCAACCCTCAACTACCACAAAATGAAAATGGCGGAAAAGAGCCCAAGAACCCCACTTGACGCCACCCAGGCTCTTGAAGAAGTGCCCGCCACTCCAATATCTGAAACTGGCCTCTTGTACATGTTCGACAAGACGCAATCAACAGCCAACAACCTGACCATCCAAACCAGGATGTTCTATGTTCGACTTCTACGCAAGGGGCTTGCGGCTGACACGAGGAAGGTCCTAGCGGAGGATCCACCTTTGGTGGATCTACTGATGCTCTTCGAACAAGAGCATCAAGTATTTACCGCACCCGGAGGCCAGGTGACACCAAAACAACTGATGCCACTAGATGCATCTACACCTCCAAGCGGGTCCAAATCGGCTCGTAGGTCTGGAAGGAAGAAGAGCCTCCCAACTGATGACGATGGAATACCGAAGATCGATCTCGAGTAGGATTCTAGGCTAGGGGAAACATGCACTTCTATGTTGTCTTGTTGTCGTTGTGCTTTTTTTTTTCATTCCCTAAATGCACTCTTGGAGTGCATATTGTTGTCTTTCTTTTTTCTTAATGAAATTAAACTTTCCCCTTAAATCCTATCTTTTTATTTGGTACAATACTCGTATATTTACTTTGGTTCCTTTGTTTCAAATTAGAGATATGGTATAGGATGATAGTGACAACTTCCTTAAAGTGCTTAAAATCACCCTAAAATTGCATAAATTAACCTATTTGGAATACTAAACTAAGGTTTGTTATTGGTAGATAGATCTTCAATAGTCATGAAAAAAAATCATAAAGTACTTTCTACCAAAAAAAATCATAATGGTAAGTACCAAATTTCAAATACTAAACTAATAAAGATTAGGGTTTATATTTATTTTAACCAAGGTGGTAGGTAAAATAAGCATTTAATTAAACAAGGCTTTACTTAGCATTGACAAAAAAATCAATAGGTTCTATATGTTCCCTAATAAATTAATAATATTTATTAAAATTAATTTACACAAAGATTTCGTTACCATAACAACATATTAATTTGCTCTATTATGAAAACCCTAATTCGAACCCGGTTTCTCAAAACCCGCCCGCATAATTGGACTTTAGTATAAACGGGGGCCCAACCCAATATTGTAGATAACTAGGGTGGTAATTTGAATCGTCGATTAATATTTTCATTTAATTAATTTAGTAAATTCGTAAAATTAACCGCGTTAAGAAAGAGGGAGTACTTGTCTGAGACATGTCACTTCAACTTCTCATCAACTTCTCTTCAACTTCATCCGCTTCTTCCTCTGTTGTGTGCTTGAAGTGGAGACGCGATACAAGGAGCAAATCTCTTCAAGACTTCAACCCTCCCAAGTTACATATTCACAGATCTCTTTAAGGTACTCTCTTCAACCCTTCTTGGCATGGTCCATTTCTTCTTCCTCTTCCCTGTGGTGTGAACCGATTGTGTTTTTATACACGCATGAATTGGGTTAGGGTTTGGGTCTTTAATACATCAATTGGCATGTTCATGTGTTGCATGCGATTTTGTTTTATATCTAGTCTAAAATCGTTGTCCTTTGAGGCTGTTGGATATTTATTTTGTTTATTGATTGTGTTTAGGGTTTGGGTCTTGTAGTCGATGGAGTTCCAAAGGCTTTATTTGATCATTCGATTGAGACTGTCACAAGCTTGATTGTGTTTAGGGTTTGAGTCTTTGTAGTCGATTGAGTTCGAAGTGAAGACGGTACAAGGTTAAAATCTAGGGTTTATGAGAATGCCCTTCCTTTGCATGTTGTTTCTCTGATCTAGGGCTATACTATTTGTCGTTAATGGCTTGTGGATGTGGATATGATTTCTTGATTTTCTTTAGGTTGGTTACATCATCTATGTTTGTTGTCTAAATCTGATATCAATTGAACCATGGGCGGTTATAATCAGTTCTCAATTCAAATGTGGAAAACATGGGTAAATTGTCATCTAAATAAGGAAAGTATAGGTCAATTGTTTCTATATTAGGTAAATAATCAAAATATTGCTCAATTCATGAAATTATGGGTCAAATGTCACTCTTTTTTTCATTACTAATTTGTAAAAAATACTAATTCTGTTTATATAGCACACCTTTCATTTGTTACAGTACATGCTTTACTAATTTGATATACGAAAATGTTTAGATGTCGAAGATACATGCGGATCTCGCCCATGCACATGCAGAGCTGGCCCAAGCACAGGAGGAGATGCTCAGGGCACACGAGAAGCTGGCCCAGGCACATGAGAAGCCGACTCAGGCACATGAGAAGCCGACCCAGGTTCAAGAGGAGATGTCCAAGGCAGGAGAGGACCTCGCCGACGTTCAATATGAATCCACTGACATAGATTACTCTGACATTGATGATTACGTTGACAAGCCCGACGGCCCTTACAACCGTCTTGCTCAAGGAAAGGATAAATTGAGGAGGAAAGATGGCTCCCTCCAATGCCCCTACTGTCTGGGTAGGAAGAAGCAATCTTTCAACGTCCGAGAGCTCCTCCAACACGCTTCCCAAATCTCCAATGGCAGGGGACAGAAGATAACTGAGAAAAGGAAGGCCATGCACCGTGCAGTGGAGAAGTATTTGAGACATGAGGGACGAGGTGCTGGAGCTTGAGGAGGCCACAAAGGAGAAGAAGATGTTGAAGAGGAAAAGGTAAGGTGTTGGTGTTGTCGGTTTTAAGTTCTTTTGTTAATATGTTTGAAGGTTGTTTTGAAGACTTTGATGGTTGTTTGGATGGATGGAAGAATTTTTTTGATGGTTTTGCTAGGAGGATATTTGGCTTGAACAATGGTGGTTGGGATGGTGATTGTGGTGGTTAGGATGAAGACAATTTCAAGGTTTTTGTGTGATACTACTATATGGGCAGTAACAACCCTTTTATGGTTATAATTTATTTTGTTTTGGCTATGGATATTGCTTGTGATTCTAATTTGCTATGTTATGCTGCATTGTCTTTTGATTTCATGTGTTTGACAAACACAAACAACACCTTTTGATTTCTGGTGGTTGAGATGATTCTCAAGCAAGGAACAACTAAAAGGAAATTACCTCTTGTTGACAATTATGTGCTAGTGTCAAACTTGTTTTTTTTGTCAATGGTAAACATATACATACCAATGCCATAGCACTAATACCATTGCATGAGATCTACACAATATAGAATTATGAAACTTGATTGCATATTTCCTAAAACTTGAGGTACAAAAACTACTCATCAATGGCACACAAACTCGTCACTACAACTAATAACTCTCTTATTGCATTTGTTCCCTCATCATGTTTCAACAAGGCAAAAAAGGATGTCATCAAACACAAGACATCAACATTGCAAAGTGCAAACTGTATTCACTCACTTTATCAAGACCACCAGCTTAAACATCCAATTCCAAATCATGATTCATCAATTGACCCTAATTCATTTGATTTTCTCTCTCGTTTCCTTTATTTTGTATTTTATTTTGTTTAAGTAGCAGAAAAACCAGAAAACTTGCAATTTCATTAGCCCCAAACACAATCTATCTAGAAAAAACCATTGGCAATTATAAATTCAAAATCGCGTTCATATGCTAATACACATCATCAAATTGAATTCAAATGCCAATACTGTTCAATTCACAAAAAAAATAAATCATTCACTACCAAATTTATCACATGAGAATGAAGGGGATGATACCGGGATTTCATCAATTATGAATACCCCAGATTTGTGTCCTTTCTCCCAGCACCTCTTCCCAATATCTACACAGTAGAGTGAGCGACGAGATCAAAGATGAAGACCAGCTTGAGGATAAGAGCATGAATCGACCCCTTGCCTACGTAGCCGGCGAAGACAGCCGCTTACCGGACTGCTCCACCATTTCTCAAATCTGGATTTTCTTCTTCGAGTTTGATATAGATCTGAATATATGAGTATATGTTAATGAATTTGGACTATGTGTTATATTAGCCCATTTTCTGATAGTAAAATATAAGCCCATATACTATTATTGATTAGGACCATTATTTATTCATAATGTAAGACCATTTGATTTTACCAAAGCCCAATAACCTAAAGCCCATACAAAATAGCCCATCTGCGATACAAACCTAAACCCGAACCTATAGGTTTGGTGTACCCTTAGCTGAAATAAATAAAAAATTAAAAAACGAAATTTCTACCTACTTTTTCTACTTTTTCTCTTCTCTCTCTTCTTTTTATTATTATTATACTCATTGTGCCATGACACATTGTGTCATGCAAACAATTTCCTTTAAATAGTGGAAGATTGAAGCTTGTAGACCTTCTTCATTGGTGGCTTGCTCAAATGGAGAAGATTTTAATTGGAGGAAAGGGGTGGTAGTGCATGTAGGATGATTGGTTGAAGGGGAAGGTGGAAGAATGAAGGGGATTGATTGAACGTCAAATAAAAAATCCACCATTGTTAGTCTTTCTAACAAGAAGGGTGTAATATTCGAGATCGTTTTTCCTACCCGGTCGAAAAAATGAGTTTCTTAGGTTACAAGCAATCGAGTGTCTTGACCCATAAGTAACCTCGATATTAGAAATAATTACTAATATTAGTATTTAAGAAAATTCTATGCAAAACCATATCTTACTAATTATTAATCTTATCTAATACCTTCCGTAGCCTAACTAAATTGTTTTAATTTTATAAAACTAACTAGTTGAACCTATCCTAATTAAACCCTAATCCAATCCCTTTTTGATCGGGGTTTGGAGTTTTTCTCTAGCCACTTTCTTTCTCACAAGGCCGTCAATTTCCTCGCGTTCTTTTGGTACCAATCACCTTTGCCTTCTTCTTCTCCAATTCAGTTCTCGCCTTCATGCATCCTTTCTCCGTGTTGCTTGCCACCATGATTCGCGATGTGGCATGTTCGCGCAATACTAGAGCCGTCGGTTGTCGCCGGTAAGTGCGTCGCTTAATTTTTTTGGCATTCTTTTCCAGTCATTCATCTGGGTTGAATCTTGGGAGTGATCGACAAAACGTGTGCAGTCAGTTGCAGGGAGTTCGGGGTATGCGACGATTAGGATGGTTGGTGGTAGACTTGGGGAGTGAGTGGTGAGCAGTCTTTTCTTTTGGGCGAGTCCAACGGAGTGTTTGAGATCGGGGTTGGAATAGGATTTTGTTTCAAGTATAGGGGTTTAATTGTTTGTGTAATCTTGTTTAGGAGTAAACAGGATTTTAAGTCGGAGTTATGCACTTATGCTGTTTTAGGGTGTAGCACCCCCTTACTTACCCTGGAGGCATTACCGCCAATAACCCCGATTAAGACTAAACCGAAGCTACCCAAAGCTTTAAATTGACTAAACAAACTAAAAGAAACATTACAGTGGAATAAATACAATTGGTCTTATACAAACCTTAACTCAAAAAGAAATCAATAAATAGAACAACCTTCTATTTAAACAAAATCTTCATCAAGTCTTCCTTGAGTTCTTATTTCTGAAACTCAGCTTCGCTTTGAAGTAGTTCAATCATGATCTTCACTCTAGTATAGCCATTGGAAACCTTTCTTCAACTTCTGGAGCTTCAAACATCTGAATCCGCCTCTTGAATCAACTTCCAAGAAGAACCTGATGTATCGTAAACCAACGGTGGACACCAGCCGACCAATATAAAAGTAAAGAAAATGGACGGGTTAGTCTAATGAAAGACTAGCAAGTGGAGAATCTAACTTGGTTCTTATGGTTGTAACTAAACATATTGGCATCCATATCCGAATAGACTCGGATTATGATCCAACAGTTAGCAGTCTTATAGAGAAAAGAGGGAGACTTGCATAATCCAGAGAGAGAACACCACCGCTTGTGGTTTCCTTTACGAAACATGAACAATTGTTGGGAACTCATATTAATCACATAACATTTTGAAAAGCCTCCATCGGCTAACCAGATTTACTTAATCAACGTTTGATTAAGAATCATTCATAATCGGAAGCAAGAATGGTTATCGAATAGACTAACCATTCGGGTACATTAATGTGCCCAACGCACTTATCTATCATTACTCTCAATTTGTGCACTCGCACCATTTAATAGTTCTTACATAGTTCGGCCAACAACCGAGATAAGAGGGCCTGTTTCATCCATGATCATTTTTATATGCTCGGCCAACAACCGAGATTTGGCCAACAACCGAGATCAGAGGGCCTGTTTCATCCATGATCATTTATACATGCTCGGCCAAGAACCGAGTGTCAATTGCACTTAGCTAAAGTGCACCATTGTCTTCCTTCAACGTGAAGCGTGAGATGAGTCATGATTCCAGTATTGGGATACGCTAGCAAGCTACGCCCCCAATACAGATTTTGTTATAAAGAGGTCATTGGAGACTCGGCTCCTACCACTGGACTACCTATTTTGCAATAGTGTTTCAGCACAGGACCACTAAAGAGATGTCTTCGAGTCTAAACTCCCATCTCTACCGTCTTATTTCACAGCAATGTCTCAGCATGAGACAACTAATCATACAGCGGTCCTAAGTTCAGTTCTAGCGCAAAAATCGCAATAACGACATGGTCGTTATTTCTAACAAAATAACAACCTATCAAACTTTATTCAACATACAAATTATTTCCATCATGAGGATCAACTGGAATTCAATTCCTCATTAATAACCATAACGCAAGAGAGAATCATCCACTTGCCTTATAAGGCGTGCTCGACGTCCTTAGCAATTCCAACAATAATCTGTATCATCCCTCTAACAAATATAACAAAAGGATTTCTCAGCAACGAGCTCACAAAAACACTTCTTAGTTATATTCTCAACTCCTACAACTTCCTAATCGATAAACAATATAATTTCCGAATATCGATATATAATAAATCCTTAGTTATCATGCTTCAAGGAGTCATCTTGGCGGAATTATAACTAATTATCCGCTTCACTTTTAAAAATATTTTCTAAATAAAAATTGTTCATTAGCAACAGTTCTTAAAGGTTACCAAATTTCGGATCAAACGGATTAACAACGAATCCCGAGTAATTAACCAAAGTCCTTTACCTGCCAATCGGTAACCAAAACTTGTATTCGCTATAACGGAAGATCCGAACGTCCGTTTCACGAGCGGTTTGAACCTGTGGGACCGTATGAACGTCAAGATTATAAAAACCATACATTTAATTAGCAAAGTCGAACCGAAAGGCCCTTACGGTGGCTCCACAATCAACCTGCTAATTAATTTCGATCGTATATACCTTCACTCGAGCCCATGGCTCGTTTGGCTCGATCATGGCTCGATACCCGAGCTCGAGGGTGGCTGAGCGTTGCCCGACAGCGGCTCCCATGGTGGTTGGTGGTCGGTGGGCTGTTAAACCCGGCGACGTCGCTTGACAAGCATGAAGATAGCCGGCGGTGAAGGAATTCTTTCTCCCCGAGTCCAGCGTTCCGACCTGATTCCCCGGCTGGTCCAGCTCCCCCTTGCAGCCAGCTCGCACATGGAAGAAGAAGGTGAGAGGAAGAAGATGATAGGAAGGTGGAGGAGGAGCTAGAGGATGAAGATGAAGATAGCCGGCGGTGAAGGTTTCGGTTTCCCCCGAGCCCGTCTTCGTTCCTATCCATTTCTCCAATCTCAACTTTGCCTTTGATTCTATCCAAAGCCCATAACAATACTTAAAAAAAAATCAACTTTCCTCCCCCACTAAGCAAGAGAACGTTGGCATAACGAATTTCCCGTCTCGGAACGGGACTCGCGTTAAAGCGATAAAATTATGTACCTCGGGTGGAAAAACTTACTAAATACAAAACGTCCCGTAAATTATGTAGACCAATAAAATCAATTTTCCATGATTTTATCTTGCTACCTTCAATTTTTAAAGCTTCCGTTTCGCATTTTAAATCCTTTCCGGTACATAATTAAAAAGACGGCTTATCCAATAAATATTCTTTTTTCACCGAAAAATCCTAGAATTCACACCGATCCATAAAATCATTTGTTTATGATTTTAGGATATCACCAAGAATTTTCTAGGATTTAATCTCCAACAAAAATATTGGATTAAGCGTTAAAACGCCAAAAAGGTTAAAAGGATATCCGAGAAAAATTCAAAAATATCCTTAAAAAGCGCAGTTATTACATAGGGGGCGGTCAATACGATTAGTATTTGGGTACATTAGGTCCAAGGATCGGTTCTGGTATTAATTAGTTGATGGTGTTGCTTTAAATTTTGTGTGTGTTGGTGTCTACGTGGACATGTAGGTTTGCATTTGTGATCAAGTGTTAGTTAGTCAAGGGGTTGAATAAGTGATTGGTAATTTACTATTTAATAAGGTTAGGTCTTTTAGTTAATTAGTATGAGAGGGCGTTCACTTTATTCTTAGTATTAGTAAGGGTTTTGGTGGGCAAGTCACTTAATAGAACTCTTGTGAATCTACGCGTGTAGTAATTGAGTTGGGGTTGTGGAGTCTGGGTTGATGAATTTCATAATTATGAATCAGTGTTATCATTTTATTGTTTAGGAAATCTTTTCGTTTGAAGACCTTGATCTCCCAAAATAAGCTGAATAATATCAAATTGAGGTAAGTCGTTTTCGACTTGCTCGATTCTTCTCTATCTTGTTAGATTCTATGCCGTTATTGTAGGATTGGTTTTGGGAACTAGTCCCGAATATCTTTTTGAAGTGTTTTGGAATGTCTTGTGTTGTTGTGTGCAAATTGATTATTAAATAAAGTTTTATCGGATATAAGTTTTTGAACGTTTTCTGTGTGTTGGTACCGTTTCCGGCACGGCCCCATCGTAGCTGGCGGAGAGGAAGAGTTGTCTATGTATGGTCCGTGTGACACGGAAACCTTGCCCCTTCAAAACTAAAAATATTATCTATGTGTTTTGGCAAGTGCTCCAATGGAGGCTTAGTCGGGGTTAGAAGGGAGATTGTGAAGTAGAGTGAGAGGGCCTGCCTCTGCACTCGGCGCGGGGTCGAGCGCCTTGGAGGTTGGATTGCGGATGGAGGAATTGCATTGTTGTAAGACTGTGTTTATGAATGTGTATGTGGCTATGTAATCAAAACTAATTTAGGTATTGGCCTTTAGAGTTATAAGTGCGTTTGTGGACTTGGATGCTGATCTTAGAAATGTTTTTTAAACGTCTTGCAATTTCCGCATTCTTTCTAACTTGATAGATTAGTAGCTGACCCTTCGGGGAATATTTTTCAGTTCCAGGGAACCGTGCATGAGTCGAGGCTAGATGGCGGGGCGGAACGGTGAAGAGCGAGTGTCATAGACGGGTTGGGTTACTTTAGTTTCTCTTGTTATATTAGGGCGTTGAATTCTTTTATGTCGGATTTATTATTATGTGAAGTTATTATTATTACTAGGTTAATTCGTTAATGATAGGATTTTTTTTCGGGTTTGAATATTTATGTTTTTGGGAATGCATGCATAACTGTGTTTTCTAAGTTTCACTAAAATAAAAGGTTCGATGTTTTATTAAGTTTTCTCGTCGTGCCCGCATTGCAAGATCCTAAAAAGTGTTGTTAATCCACTTAAGTAGTACCTGGTAAGGTCTACTACTAAGTAGCGCCCTATTGAAAGACGGGGTGTTACAAAGGGGGAAGAAGAGAATAAGAGGATTTAAAATTATTAAGTTGATAGAAAGTCACTATAGCAGAGCGGAGTGGAGGAGTTTTGTTAGTTTGGGAAATGCAAGAATTCATGGGTTCGAGTCCAACTCTCGCATTTTTATTTTTGTCCCATTCATCTTATTTTTAGAATTTAATTTGAATGTGAATTTAATATTGAAATATTATTTAACCTTAATTATTTAAATTTTTATTTGCCAAAAAGCTAAAGTTTTACAACTTTTAAATTTATATTGTGAAAATCATTATAAAGAATAAACCCTCTATTTTGGAGAATTAAATAAAAACTTTTAATTGTTTCTTTTTATATAGAAATAGCGATTATTACAGAGAAACAATCAGATATGTTGTAAATTAACATAGAAACGCTATTGGGCGATCAAGCTAACAAAAGCGTAGAATAACTTTGATTCAATTAAGCACAGTGAATAAGATCTATTCAAGTTTGTTGAGAATCAATTAAACCTCACAACTCATGCAAATCATGACTTCAATTAACTAGCCATACACAATAAATTTAGCAATGCATAATTAGGTTAAAAACAAACTTACAAATTAGGTTCAAAGATCTCTTGAGAAAACCTCTCTAGAAACCATAGCCCCCAAGTTGTAAACCCAAAAGTTATCAACGAAAAGTCAAAGACAAGGTTTAAATACCCCTAAGACATCCAAAGACCAAGATATCCCGAAATTATATCTAACACGTCAGAAATTATTATTATATCATAAAACCCATGTCGAAGCCCATTCAATCGGCCCAACTCTCCCACGTGGAAACATGGTGCGCAGGCATATCCCGGGGTTGCGCGGCCGCACCCCTTTTCTCTCACGCCCGCGCCATGGCTGTTGAGCCACTTCTTCCTTCGGTTCGTTCCTTTCAACCTTGACTCTTGTAATACTTACTTGCATCTCTTCAATCTTCATCTTGACCCTCTAATGCACCACCATAGCCAACTCGGATCACGCCCTATCTTGCTCCATTATCTAAAAACCTGTAAACCCGAGCAAAATAAATGCAACTACCCAAAAACAATATACGCTATAAATTATGCTAAAACTAAGCTAAAACCTATGTAAAACAAACATAAACATGTATCTAAACCATACCTAAATGCCATCTATCACTTTCCAATAAGATAATTTTTAAGGTTTAGTATAGATTCTAAAAACATAGAGTTTTGGACCCTACCTTTGAGAATAGGAATACCGATAAATTTTTCCATAGACATAGTTATTTGAATATTTAAAACACTAGCAACAGATAAAGCAAAAGCACGAGAAATATTTTCTGAGACTTGGAAACTACTCTTATGATTATTAATCGAAATACGTGAAATTCTTGTAAAATTATATAAAAATTTTTTATGTAGTTAATATTACTATGAGAAGCATTTGCAAAAACAAGTATCATTAGTAAAACTAAGAAAGGGCAAACACGTTCCATTCTTAACTAATTGGATACTAACAAATTTAGAATCAATGGTAGATTAAAGTTTAAGAGTTCGAACAAGATATTTGTTCAGAGGGTATTCTTGACAACAAATAAATTTATAATCAAGACCCCGCTGAGTATAGGGAGGTAAGGATCGTTCCACATGAAGCAAGGTTGTTTGTCTATCGACTACTAAAAATAAAACAAAAACAAACAAAAACACACAGAAGCAGCTTCGTTAACGGAGTTGTCAGCCTCGTTAACGACCCACCATAAATATAAAAACAAAAACTACGATTTAGACAAGCTCGGTACCGAGTCAACAAACTCAACAACGAATATGATTATGAGAGAATTCAAATAAAAATAAAAATCTAGGACAAGGGTTACCACAACATAGTCATGCACACAAGCTCGTAAGAAGATAGAATATCATGCCTTTAAATAGATAGATGCATCAACTTTCATTGACTCAGCAAGTAAATTAATCTACTTTCATAAACTAACTCACTCAATTGCTTGCTTTGGATCTAAAGCTTGAAACTTTCGTATTCAAACAATATCAACCTTCAAGTTTTTAACTTTCTCTTTCAATCAAGTCAACAACTCAAATTACCTCAACTTTCATCTTGGTATAAGCACAACAAACAATCTCAACAATGGATAAAAGGCATTCAACAAATAAATTTCACTTACCAAACATGCATAACTATGCCGGGTTTCAACCCCGACCCTAGATAAAATGACTACTCACTAATCATAACTATGAAACAAATAACTTCAATCGAAGAAAACATTGAAAACAAAACACTACTCAAATTAATAAGAAATATCGTCTTACAGAGATTCAGAAGAAACCGACAACACCAAATAACGAACCAAAACCTCGACTAACGACCCCGGTAACTCTCGTCCACCGAGCTCTTCGATCTTAACTTCTGACTCGTCTCTCGGTTCTTCCTCTTCTCTCCTCTATCTACTACAATCCAAAAAGAAGGGTATTTATACTAAAAAGGCTAGAAACTAAAAAAGGCTAAAAGATATAAAATTTCCTAAAAAGATAGAATCTATTCTAAAAGATAGAAACAAAATCTAGAAAGATAACAAGACCTAAAATACATAATATAATAACCCTAAAATCATAAAAAGATACTCTGCCGACACGGAAATAAATTCCCGCACAGGATCAGTGAGTCACAAAGTCGTCTTCTCGATTATTCTATCTCGTGGCCTCGTTAACGAACCCTTCAGGGTCGTTAACGAGCCTGGGTTTGGCTTTCTTCAACACTTCTCTTCCAAAAACTCGAACTTCAGCTTCTTCACTTTGTATTCTTCCGTCCTTTATCATAGCTCTTTAATTCCAGCTTCAAACAACAATTTTTCCTTGCTAAAACCTACAGAAAGACACAAAAACAAAGTAGCTTCCATACTTTTCACAAAATATGTAAAACTATCCAAAAACACACAAAACTAACTCTAAACTTATCAAAAATAATCCTAATAACCTAAGAAAACCTATCAAAAACTATACTAAAAACACGAACATCAAAATACCCCATACTTAGACTTGCTTGTCCTCAAGCAATCACAAAACATTAACCAAAACCAAACAACATGCTCATCAAACTATAGCCATCATCTAAAAAGCAACTTCAAAACATATACAAGAAAAATAGCAAAAGACTATTAACGTCATCACACACATATGTACCTAAAATAGACACAAGAAAATACAATACAACCTCACAAGGGATAATGTGTTTCTCTCATCTCTCAAGTGTTTAAGCTTATAAATATCTCTCTCAACTCATCTTATATGCAAAAACTCATAGAAATTGGAATTTATATCACCAAACTCTCCACCAAAGATTTGTCAAAACAAGCAAAAATCATCAAGAGAACTTAGGCTCAATGAAAAACTTCATAGAAGCTTCCATTCGGCCGGGTTGTAATGGGGCTTGGTAAAGACAATAGGGCGTGGAAATATTTTGGCTATGTGGTGCTAATAATATCCGGGAATCAAAGACTCCTAAAACTCACACATGTACCAAAAACTCTCATAAACCATATACCAAACTCACTCAAACATTATGCACTCTCTCTTTCACTCACCCATTTATCCCAACTTATCTTGCTTACAAACACTTAGAAAATTTGGCTCATGCACACTTTCACTTTTCAGCTCTTTCTCGTATTTTTCATGATCTTTCTTTTCTCCCCTTTTTTTCCCGCGGGGCTCGTTACCGAACCCTTTTAGGGTCGGTAACGATTCTGCATTTTCTATTTCTTTTGTTTTTCCCCTTTACTTTCCCTTCTTTATACGGTGCATACAGGGAGCCAAACTCCATATACATGATAAACTGCAAGATCTTTCAATTTACCTAACCCATATTACCCCACATTTGAACCAAACTACTCACCCAACAAAATCATAACAACCAATACTAAGTCCTAATCCCCGGATAGGGTCAAGCTTATCTCGGCTAGGGAATAATTTTGTGGAGCTAAAAATAAAAGGCTTCATGCTCAAATTGGCTTCAAAAAGAGGATAATGTAAGGGTGGATATGGATTAATAGGGCTTATGAAAAATAAGTTCTCTATCATATGATTTTACATGTAATGAACTAATATCTCATTAAGGTCTCAAGTAATAGATAACCATCACAATTCCAAGAGATAATATGCATATATAGAGTAAATCACACAAAAGAGAAGAGGGATTCGTTAACGTTCTCCCTATAAGGCCAAAAATAACTCACAAGGTAAATTTTGTTGGATTGCATCACTTATGCTAAAAAGGTATATGTGCTCAATTTCATCAAATGCCATTCCTTCCTAAAAACAACTTCAAAATAAGAATCCGGCTATATTCTCAAAGACATGATTGCAAGGAATTATATGATCATGCTAGCAACTACTATCATAAAACATAAGAAAGGGATATTTATCAATTCTAAAACTCTTTTTTTTTAGGTTATTATAAAAAAAATTTCTTCTCTTTTTTTTTCGGAATTAAAACTACCTAAGACAAAACACATAGGACAACGAGACACAAAACAAACTAGTTTTTCTACTTTTTCCCACCCCATACTTAAAATTACAGTGTCCCCACTGTAAGAAAATAAGAAGGAAAGAAATAGAAAAGAAAAACACAAGAAACACAAGAAAAGAGAAAACAAAAACTTACAAAGTTTCAGAAGTGGAAAACAAGGAAAACATCTTGAAGTTGGATCAACGGTTAGGTGGAGGAAAGTAATGCTCAAAGTTCCCCATGAAGTCATACATTGTCCTCCAGCGCTCAGCATCCTCTGTCTCTCTCTGACGGTGCCTCTCATCCTCAAATGTCATCCGAGCTGAGTAGACAGTCTCCCATCTATCCATCCTCAGATGAATGTGGTCTTGCTGGAGGTTGAGCTGTTGCATCCGTGAAGAAAGATCCTCGGCCCATGGTGGCGGAATGCTCGATCCAGTGTATTCAGGCTGAGGAGGTGGTGGGTAGTGAGGCTGGAAGTGATCATGGTGAAGCACCGGGTGATATGGCACAAGCCCATAAGAGTAAGGATCGGTAGGAACTAGTGGAGGGTCGATAGGAGCTCTCGGCGGGTCGTTAACGACCCTGGGTACCTCGTTAGCAGCAGATGTAGAAGGCTGGAAATGATCGGTAATGAGCCTGGTGGGCTCGTCAACAAGGATGTTGGTGCCTAGTACTTCCGTGTCGAGGTGTTCTTCCTCGAAGTTAAGCTCCTCTGTGTCGCCTTCTGTGTCGGCTTCCTCGGTGTTTTCTTCAACTAGCTCGATATCCTCATCTTCATCTTCATCTTCATCTATTGCATCTTCCTCTCTTTCAAACCGGGACACACACGGCCTAAGTGATAGCTCATCCTCTGGCTTGGGCTCCAATGGGAAAGCATGTCCCGTCCACACATCGTACCAATTTGGTACGTATAAAAGCTCCAATTTCAATAGGGTGGGCGGTACATCTCGGCCATGGACTTTTGTAACGAGCCCCTCCCGGACTCGGGTGAAAATTCCGGCGCTAAGCCAATAGTTTTAGTTGAGCAACTGAGCGTGAGCCGGTGTGTAGAGAGTGAGGTCGACTCCAAGGTTGGTGGCCAAAAGACTGACCAAGTTACCACACCAAACTTCCTTGGACTTGGTTGATTTCTCTATCTAGTAGAGCCATTCATACCCCAAATTCAAAGGGTCGGGCTCCTCGAAAAGGATTGTACGGAGACAAGCAACTTCCGTCCTCGTTGGCCTGTTCAACTCTCTCTTTGGCCAGAATGTAGTGGCTAGGACTCGGAGAATGATTCTGAAGATGGGGTTGATGATACTTGCCCCAGATAGTTCTGTTGTGGAGGATTGGACCTCCCCGGTGATGTAACTCCAAGTCCGAGTCACCCTGTAGTCCTTCAGACTATAGTCTCTAGATGGGTTCGGGAGTTCCAGAAGTGCATTGAACTCCACCATGGTGAACTCACGGCTCACATTGTCGAGTCGAAACCGGATGCGTCCCGCCGAAGTCTTCGACGGGAAACTTGTCTCTAGTGTGGCCAAGAACTCGGATGTGAGGGCCAGAAAATGTGGTACATTCTCCTTCTTCAATAGATGAGATGCACCGAGAATAACGAAGGCCTCCTTGACATCCGTGTAAATCCCCGTGTGTACAACACTAGACTTTGAGAACCAACGGGTGTTGTGGTCCTTCTCTAGAATGGCACGGTATCGTTTTGCTTGTCCTTGAGTGCTCAAGATCACATTATCCATGCGAAGTGGAGATGGGGACCTCTGGTTCCTTCTCTTCTTCTGAGCTCGGGTAGCGGGTCTGCTTGAACTTGCCATGAGATCTACAAAACAATCATGATTTTTCCAAGGTAAGATCTACTCAAGATAAGTTAGGCAAGAGACCCCATACTTAGTCTCGAAATAGTCCTCGGAATTATTCGTTAACTACCCAATTGGGTCGTTTATGAATCTGGACTGGGTATTGATCTTTGAGGCTACGCAGGGTCGTTAACGAGCCTAGGTGGGTCGTTAACGAGCTGTCGAGAGCCAGTGCGCAGAATTCCGAGTTTTTCAACTTTAAAAATCAGACCAAAATCAAGCATGTAATCCTCTATACTCCCTCACTAGGCACGCAATTGGATATATTCACCCCATACTTGCTCAATTACCCATCCCGAACATGCTAGAATTACCCAAAATTTTGACATGCAAAGTTTGAACTTAAGACTAGAACAAGAAAAATTCATGCTTTTCTAATTAGAGTGTTGCAATAGATAATCTAACATGAATAATCTTCCCTAGAACAAGAACAACTAAGCACAACCAAGAATTTTTATGAGCAAAATCCAAACATGCAAATCGACCTCTCTATGAACAAGTTCCAAGACATGAAATTTCTACCCTAAAAACCTTGAATCATGCAATTTCGAGTTAGGGTTTAGAAATCATACCAGAGAATCGAGAAATTGAAGAACAAGAGGTCGGAATTGGGTGGTTAACGAGCTCGGAATACCAAAGGTTGATCGTATCTTCTTTTATTTTTACTTTTCTTTTTAGAAGGGATAGAAAGAATGCAATTTTCATGTTTTTGAATTTTTATGTAAATTTTAACTAAGCAATGAGTCAGTTATGAATAATTTAATGTATTAAGTTAATGAGTTATTAGCCAAAGTGGGCAAAAATATCCAGATGATTTGTAACTTAATTTGTGTGATTTAGTAGGATCTTACGATCCCACTTACTACGATCTTGTTATGAGAATAATATATAATAGGGGGATTCAACTAGTTTAGTGCATTAGATTGCAAATATAATTATAATAAATGGATCATTTAATACAAGAGTTTGACTAATATGTGCTCATGGGTACACAATCTACTATATATATATATAAAAGTAATAAGGTTTGGAGTCACCACATTGCGCCACGTCAGCTATGTCCACATGTCGTTTCTAGAATACGCCACATTGGATTTTTCCACATGTCCTCTTTTCCTTAAGCCATGTCATGTAATTTTTGACACGTCATATACCACATCGTATTAAGTTAATGAGTTACTACGATCTTGTACGATCCTACTTGTTACGATTCATTACGTAAGACTCAGATCGCGATTTTGATAACACTGAATAACACGGGGATTCAACTAGTTTAGTGCATTAGATTGCAAATATAATTATAATAAATGGATCATTTAATACAAGAGTTTGACTAATATGTGCTCATGGGTACACAATCTACTATATATATATACATAAGTAATAAGGTTTGGAGCCACCATATTGCGTCACGTCAGCTTTGTCCACATGTCGTTTCTAGAATACGCCACATTGGATTTTTCCACATGTCCTCTTTTCCTTAAGCCATGTCATGTAATTTTTGACACGTCATATACCACATCGTATTATTTTCACCCCGTCACTTACATGTCATATTTAATTATAATGACAAAAAATACTTTCCTTATAAAAAATATTTTATATGAACAGATAATTATAGGCCTATATATTTTGATAAATCTATGTTTTTTTAATAAAAATATTTACTTATGAGAATTTTGGTTAAAATACTTTACTTTTATTGCAACTCACAATTTGAAAATTTATCATAACAATTTATGAGCATTGTATATATTATTCTCATTATTTGAAAATTTACCATAACATTTTATGAGCATTGTATATATTATTCTCATTATTTAAACTTAATAATCTAAATTTAATTTGTTTTATTTGATTTTAAAAATAAATAATTTTTATACATATTACGATCAACAAATTACTTACATTAAATTTTATATTATATTTTTGTTTATTAATATCTTTTTTATAATATATCTAAAAAATATCGAGTTATAGTGACACGAAGGAGACAACTAGTAATAATACTAGTTTTAAAAATTATGTTAGAAGTATTCCCTAAATTAAAATTAATAATTTTTTTAAAAAAAATCAAAATTAACGAACAATATCAAAATTTACCAAAATTAGAATTTTTAAAGAAAATCCGTCAATACAATTTGCATTAAATTGTGCACTACTGCAATCTAAAGATTCTAAACGGGGGCTTTAATGTAATTTTGATGACCGCGATGGTTGAATTTGTGGGGTTTTCTGTGGCGACTGGCGAAGTTGGTTTTTGGGAGATGAGCTGAAACCTTCGCCTGAGCCTCTTGATTTCTACATCTGGACGGACGGTCGAGGTAAAATTTTCTTTCAACACTCGTTTCCCCCAAAAATTTATGGCAGTCGAAATCAGATCTTGTCGTTTATTTAGGTGATGATGATTCTGATGGAAAACGTTCTTCATCATGTACTAGCTTGATTGAATCATCGCTTTTTGGGGTCTTTGTTTACAATTTTCGACTTTCTAGGGTTCTTTGCAATCTGATTGACGTGATCACTACTGGCTCTTTGGTTCTATTTTTCTGGATTGAATGTATTTTCCATGGGCTTCATTCACTGCAAAGTGATCCTCTGTATTTTGCTAGGTAACCCAAATTCCTCATGACGGTCAGAACTGATTACTTGCTTTCGATCTACTTATTTAGCCTGAAACAGTGATTTTCTCCATTATGTAAACCATGATTTCTTGATCAGCCCTTGGCCACATAAATGAGTGAAATTTGATTTGGCAATTCTTGGTTCCATTCTTCATAGCATAAAGGAGACTTTATAGTTTATACACCATATAATAACAAATGCCAAAAAGATAATTAACCCCTCCAATTGTATAAAGCAGATAGATTAAGAAAATGGCATCGTCTTGAGCTTGCGTAAACTCAAGTAACTCAATGAACAGAATTAGATAATCTGAATGGATATTTAACTCCACTATAACAAGGAACCTTGCATTGCCTAAGATCTCTTGAAATTGTTATTTGACTTTGCTTATGATTGTAAGGCTTGTTAATTGGGTCTATGATTGTGTCTTCACTTCTAACATTTGATTGACACGAACTTGTTCATTCTGATGCCATAATTGCTGCTATTTTCTTGGGTTCACCTGCGTGACTAGATTTTCTTCATGTAACTTTTGCAGGCTTGCCAAATTTGAAGTAAGAGCGTCTTTTGACTAGAAGATAACCATGGCTGCATCAGAGGAAACCAGTGCACTATTCCCTATCTTCATCTTGACTATAATGGCTATACCCTTGGTGCCATACACAATGTTCAAGTTATGCCGTGCAGCATCCAAAAAGTCGAAGCCCATCAATTGCCAGTGCTCTGTCTGCTCCCGATCTGGGAAATACCGCAAGTCCATCTTCAAGAAGGTAAGCTTTTGTCATCTAACCCAGCACTGTTTTTGTGCTGATGTTTGATGACACAGGCCTAATTCTTTATTTTGTTTTGTTGTCTTTTTTATTTTTTCCTTCCCCTCTTCCAGATATCAAACTTGTCAACATGCAGCAATCTGACCCTTGTGTTGTTATGGATCGTCATGGGTGTCCTAGTTTCTTACATTAAACACATTAGTCAAGAGGTATGCTATACCTTATTGAGCAGATTTTAGTGGTGTGGATAAATATATTGATTTGTTTGCCTGATGCACTTCTTTGACATTTTTCTTCTTCTGGGGGTGGGTTGTTGTTGGAAGTACAATGCCCCATACAGCATCCAAAATCTCTATCCACTAAGTTCTTTGAATTGTGTACCAGATGCAAGTGTTTGAGCCATTCAGTATTCTAGGTTTGGAACCTGGAGCAACAGAAACGGCAATAAAGAAGGCTTACAGAAGACTTTCTGTTCTGTACCATCCTGATAAAAATCCAGATCCAGGTAGTAGCTGTTTCTAGAGTTTACATCAACTTATTTGCTTTGGTCCTTGGCAAATCTTTCTATTGATATTCAATTTTTTTTATTATTATTTCCGTACAGAGGCAAACAGGTATTTTGTGGATTTTATATCAAAAGCGTATCAGGCTTTGACAGACCCAATAGCTCGTGAGAACTTTGAGAAATATGGACACCCTGATGGTAGACAGGTAGTATATTAAACCAAAAGATGCAAAGAAGCATCTGAGCCAAATGTATGATTTGATCCACATATCTAAAACTTACTATAGATATTAACAAATGTCTGAATATTTTTGAATCAGGGTTTTCAAATGGGGATTGCCCTCCCTAGTTTTTTGCTAAATGTTGATGGAGCATCTGGTGGAATACTTCTAATTGGTATTGTTGGTGTTTGTATTATTTTGCCATTAATGGGTGCTGTCATTTACCTTTCAAATTCATCAAAATATACGGGCAATTATGTAATGCATCAGACATTATCAGCGTATTTCTACTTACTGAAGCCATCTTTAGCACCAAGGTAATATATTCTCAATATTCTCTCTCTTATAAACTAGCACTAATTGGTTTGTAAATACATGTTTTTTCTTGGAGCAACATTAGTGCTTATGTTTACTTTAATTGCTGTGGTATAGAAGTAAACTCAAAAGTAGTTAACATTAAAGTTCTTGTAAGTTTTTTCACTGCTGATAGGACGTTTAACTAATGTTTTATCTTTCAATATGTAATATATATGCATAGCAAACTGCTCAGATTTGTTATTCGAACAGTTAAACATCATAGTTGGATTGTATTTTTACACCACCTAATGTTTATTATGCTATACAGTAAAGTTATGGATGTATTCATAAAGGCTGCTGAATATATGGAGATTCCGGTTCGGAGAAGTGATGCTGATCCTCTTCAGAAATTGTTTATGCTGGTTAGAAGTGAGTTGAACTTGGACCTAAAAAACATAAAGCAAGAGCAAGCAAAGTTTTGGAAGCAGCATCCAGCCTTAGTAAAGGTGATTGATTATAATTTTCAGCCTTAGTGTGAGAGATTCAGTTATATGGTTTGATTAATATATTTCTCATTTTACCTTATGTCCAGACCGAGTTGTTGATTCAAGCTCATCTGACACGTGAGACTGCTGAATTATCCCCATCACTTCAGGCTGATTATAGGCGCATGCTTCAACTTGCACCTAGGCTTCTTGAAGAATTAATGAAGGTTTTTGTTTGTTGCTTTTTCTTTCCTTTAACTTGGGATTGGGGGTGAGGGACTTGAATTATTTTAGCTTTTGATGCATTAGTGGCTGCATAGAATGCTTTTTTTTTTTTTTCTTCTGATTATTGATTGTTGATATTACTGATTGTATTGCATATGGATTCTTTTTTCACGTTGAACAAATGTGTCTGCATTCCTTGGTCTGCAGTCTGCACATGCTTATTACATTCAATGTGCCCCAAATTTATAGCCTTTTGGATTTTCTGTGTTTGCAGTTAGCTGTTTTACCGCGTAGTCCTCACGGGCATGGATGGCTGAGACCAGCAACAGGAGTGGTGGAGCTTTGCCAGTGTGTTGTCCAAGTAATTTGCTCTAGCTATTTTAGATTGACCTTCTATTTCCTTTTTATTTTTTCCTTATTTCTTCCAGGAATCAATCGTTTGTCATTTAAAACCACATAGAACTTTATGCAACTTTAGTAGTTGCAATTCAAATAAGAGTTGCATGAGGGGACCAAGGAGGAAGTTTTTATGTTCTGTTATCTTATTGCAGATTTGTTCAGTATCTCATCTTTTGTTTATCTTTTGCATGATCACTAAGTGATGCCTTTTGATAGCTTTTCTAGGTTTGCTTACTGACAATTTCTACGTTGCAGGCAGTTCCACTTAGTGCCAGGAAGCCAGTTGGAGGATCCAGTGAAGGAATTGCTCCTTTTCTGCAGTTGCCACACTTCAATGAGTCCATTGTCAAAAAGATTGCACGGAAGGTACTATTCCTATATATTCTTCTGCATTGAAGTACTAGCATGATAGCATTTCTTTCACTTGCATTCTGCCCTGCAGCTCTGTGGGATCTTTTTGTGTATCATAGCCACAATCATGTACTTGTAAAATTAAGCTGAGAGAACAAAGACACAATAATTCCCGATGTAGAGAGCTCTTAAAGTTCACCTAGAAGCTCCACGATGACAAGGAAGGCTATACAATCTGACTTTCAGAATGGGTACTTGAAACCAATAAACTAGTACAACAAAAAATCAACACTTCCATATCAAACCAGATTACCAAATCCACCAACTAATCCACAAGATCAAGCTTAGATGCCTTTACATGCACGCACTATAAATTTTAGTCTAATAAGAGATTGTCATATGTCAGGTTTTTTGAGCAATGCAAATATGGATAAGAAATCATAACTGCTCTCCACACTTCTTTTTCTTTATTGTGCACTTTCTGTTGCAATTCTCAATTATCCCATCCTCACAAAAAGTGAGCCTTGTGAGTGTGGCCTAATAATAATAGCCTAAATGTAAGCTTCCCCAGTTTTTCCTCTTTTTTTATGTAGTAGTGAAGACGAAAACACAAATGATTTCCCATCTTTTAGCTGTAATGTAAGAGTTAAGAGATGAGAAGCACACACCTAAAATGTATGTCCACATTAATAGGAAAAGGAACTTTGTAGCATCTAGGAACAAGCAAACTGTTAACTTGATATGTAGACTATGGAGTAGTAAATGTTATTAAAAGTTAGCAACCATCTTCAATTCACTTTTTTTTTTGTATGGGAATGTGATTGTGCCTTCAGAAAGTCCGAACATTCCAAGATCTCCTTGACATGACTCCACAAGAGCGCTCTGAGCTGTTAACCCAGGTGGCTGGTTTCTCCGAAGCTGAATCACTGGATGCAGAGACTGTTCTCAACATGGTACCGTCCATAACAATTGACATTTCTTGCGAGACAGAAGGAGAAGATGGAATTCAGGAGGGCGATATAGTCACATTACATGCTTGGGTAACTCTCAAGCGTGGAAATGGTTTAATTGGAGCCCTTCCACACTCACCATACTACCCTTTCCCCAAGGAAGAGAATTTCTGGTTACTACTTGCGGACCCCACCTCGAATGATGTCTGGCTGTCCCAAAAGGTAAGCTTCATTGACGAGCCAGCGGCTGTAATGGCCGTGTCAAAGGCTATTGAAGAGGCAAAGGAGGGATCTGGGGCGAGTGTGAAGGAGATAAACGTTGCTGTCAAAGAAGCTGTTGACAGAGTGAAAAATGGGTCAAGGTTGGTGATGGGTAAATTTCAGGCACACGCAGAAGGAAATTACAACCTTACTTGCTATTGTTTGTGTGATTCTTGGATTGGATGTGATAAGAAGACGGGTTTAAAGGTCAAGATCTCTAAGAGGAGCCGTGCAGGAACAAGAGGGGCTGCTTTGATAGACGAGGGGCAATATGCTGAGGAAGGAATTGAAGAAGAAGATGACGAGGAAGAAGTTGTGGATGATGATTATGAAAGTGAGTACAGTGATGAGGAGGAGGATGAGAAGAAAGACACTCGGCATGTCGCCCGTGGTAGTAGCTCAGATTCTGAAGGCTCAGGCGTAGATGAAGAAGATTAAAATACATTTCCTTTGATTTCCTGTGGTAAACTGTAAAAGAGTTTGATGAAATTTATTTTACACCCTCAATAAATTGTTTTAGTTCCGCTGGACAATTACATAGGTTGACAACTTAACATAGTTGAGAGTTGTGACGGCATATTCGATATTGACATTTTTTTTTTTTTTTGAGAAACTTCGATATTGACTGCTATAGTGTTGTGCACTTCTGCTGCTGTCTATTTATCATCCATCCAATTCATATTTGATCTCAAATGGCTCTTTTACCCTCGCGGATATTATCATATGGAAACTTAGAAGTTGCATACAAGGTTAAACACTTAAACCCCTCAAAGATAGGTTTTTTTGGCGCTTGGAAGGCAATCCGACTTTGTTGAGATGGATCTGGGTTTTGTGGGCTTTTGATGGTGGTCACACCCCCGACTTCCCCTAATCCCTCCCCATGACAACCTTCTGAGGTATGAACTTTGCAATTCTCGATTTCCCCCTCCATTTCTTCCCCATCTGACTCGATTTTTGAAACCGTCGTTCCAATTCCTACGCTGATGACGTGGGTTGCTCAGAATTCTTGCTTCCCAAGGTGGTTTTTTTCCTGCCCCTTTTTGGCATGCTTGGATCTCTGATTTCTCCCATCATCTCTCGTTTTGTGTTGGAATGGAGGACTTGAGAAACCTTTTTGACATATGGAGAACTCCTTTTCTCCCCTTGAAAATTTTAATTTTTTCAAAACAAACTTTTACCATTATTTCTCTTCTTTCAATCCCAATTCATGACCTTCTCCCTGTTGACAATTGGATCTCTACCCCTTCTTCCCTTGATCTTCCCCCTTTTTCTCTACACCTGATTTTTTTTTATCTGGGTTGGTTGTACGCTCCTGACGGCTTTACTTGGAGAGCTCTCCCTCTGTTCCACGTCACAGGCCCTTTCCCCCGCCTCTTCGTTTGCCTCGTCACAACTGGCGAACTAGAGGTGTGGAGATCGAGAAAATGATGTGGCGGCGGTCGGTTTGGCTTCCCGTCTGGAGCTGTGCAACCTCCTCCTTAATCCTAACTATCAAATTCTTAACGACGATTTCTCCTATTTTGCTACTTTCTCTTCTTGGGAGACGACCTCAAACCAAATGATCCTAATTTCTTTTATCTACGATTCTCTCTCTTCTCCTTCTGATTTGAACAATCTTTTTAACTCTAATATGACAATTCTTCTCGAGCTTCTCCCTATCTTTGGCTTCTGATGACTAGGTGTCCACGTTCACCGAGTTGGACTCCTTACCGTCACCTTGTCTCAGTTGCTATGGGGTACATACTCTCTATAAATTGGTACTTCAACTGTTCGAAATTACTCACATCCAACAACCTTGTTTCAAAAACTTTATGCATATTGTTGCCCTTGTCTGTATCTATGGAAAATCAACGGTCTTATGAGCAAGCCTTAACAAACATCCCTCATGATCCAAATCTCATGAATTCCATCCTGTCTGTACAAGAGTCCCTTGAGCAACTCCCCTCAAACCCTAGCTCGGCCATGGTTGTCTTCTCTGACCTTGAAGGCACCATGAGGGTCGACTTCCCGGACTCTCAGGATCCTCTTCCCCTCTCTGAAACTGAGTTACCTGATACTCAACCTGATCATGCTGACTCTCCTATTTTTGTGCCTGTCCACTCTCTCGGGCAGGTGCAGGACAATGCGTCCATCCCTCAAAACTCTATCTCCACAAGTTCTACCCCCACAATTCCTAACCCAAACAGTATTCCTGCTGTGATTAAACAAAAAATGGGCCTCACCCATCTAAGTTTGTTGCTAAAAATGGTGGAGGATCCCCTCCCTGCGGATGTCATTAATGGCAAGTTGCGGGCTGATTGGAAAGAACTGGTCAAAGGGGAAGTGATCTTTGATGATATTGGAAACTTCTGGCTTCTCTTTCACTTTCCTACAAAAGATGCTATTGACAACGTTTGGGCACGTCGCCCCTACCACATTCAGGGTAAACTTACTGTTTTGCTCCCTTACCGGGTTGACTTTGCCCCTCTCGAAGAAGTGACAAGGGTTGATATGTTGATCCGTATCCCTCTCTTACCACGACACTTTTACAATGCTCCTGCTCTTGACATGATACTTCGAGAGAATCAAGTTGGGGCGTTTATTCTCCTTGATGATGCCTCTAACACCAAAAACAAGAGCTGAAGTTTGACCGCATTTGTGCAAATGTGGATGTTGTAGTGATGATGATCACTCATTTGAACGCTGCCCCCTCAATAATATCCAACCTCAAAAGGTTAGTATCTCCTTTGCTGATTCCTCTGAGCTTGAAACCAATGCTTGGTTCACCCGAGCAAAACTGTTGGGTAATTTTGATGCTCAAGCTCAAGCTCCAGTTACGTCTAAAGTTGGGCATAAATTTGTGAAATCAACCACTAGAACTGCTCTCCCCTGGCCAAAAACAAGGGTAAGGGTGTGCTTTAGTTGCTTGTGCCTGGCCCTTTGGTCACTAGTGCCCCTGCTGGATCACGATTTGCTCCCCTTGCTACGCAATGTACGAGTTTTGACATTTATTCCTCACTAGAAACTTTGCCGGATGCTGATATCAATGCATACCCTTACTCTCGGAAGCATTTGGCTTATGTCTTGAACTCTCTATCCCACACTCTTCACCACGAGACTACTTTCACTATTAAGAATAACATCTTGTTTAAGTGGATGTTGTCAGGGATATACGCACGATGCGTAAAAGAAGAGGAGGTACAGAAGGTGTTACAAGACATACACGATGGAGAATGTGGAAACCATACAGGGGGTCGTAACTTAGCAAAGAAGGCAAGCAAGATGAGTTACTACTGGCCTACCATGAACAAAGACGCAGTGGAGTTTGCTCGCAAATGTGACGCGTGCCAGCGTCATGGACCTATACCACATCAACCTTCTGAGTTATTGCATCCTATAACCTCTCCTTGGCCATTCATGAAATGGGGGATGGACATTGTGGGAAAACTTCCTCCAGCTTCGGGGCAACGTGTTTACATTTTGGGAATGACTGACTACTTCTCCAAATGGATTGAAGCCGAAGCTTTCATAGAAGTTAAAGATACCCAAGTCATATTCTTCATAAGGAGAAACATTCTGAGCAGATTCGGAATACCATCCACCATAGTCTGCGACAACGGGTCTCAATTCATCAATGACAAGACGAGATCATTTTGCCAGCAGTACAACATACAGTTGGTGATGTCAACACCTCGTTACCCTCAGGCTAATGGGCAAGCAGAAGCAAGTAACAAGGTGATTATTAACAACTTGAAGAAGCGGCTCAAAGAAGCAAAAGGGAAATGGGTAGACGAGTTAACCCTTATCTTGTGGTCAGATCGAACAACTCCCAAGACAGCAACGAGTCATACACCTTTTTCCTTGGTCTATGGATGTGAGGTCGTACTACCAGTAGAAGTAACTTTGCCTACAGTCCGATACGACTTACCACCGAGAAGTCAAATCTATCCAACCTGTTGCACCATTTCGATACAGTGGACGAGTTACGAGATGAGGCTTCAATTCAGATGGCGGCTGATGTTCGCATTTTTAGTATAGTTTTTGATAGGTTTTCTTTGTTTATTAGGTTTAGTTTTGTCTAGTTTAGGTTTAGTTTTGAGTATTTTTAGTTAGTTTTGCATAAATCTACGAAAAGAGTGGAATCTACGCTATTTTATGTATTTTGCAGATTTTAGTGAGAAAAGGAGCTAAATGGAGCTAAATTTGGAGCATCACAGTGAAGGACGGGAAAGTGCAAGATTTAAGAAGTCAAAACTCGAGAATACAAGAGGAGGTGTTGAAGAAAACAAACCCCAGGCTCGTTAACGAGGCTGTGAAGGGTCGTTAACGAGGCCACGAAGAGAAAGATTTCGAGTATTATTTTTATTATTCACCGATCCTGAGCGGGAATTTATTTCCGTATCGGTTGAGTATCTTTTTAGAATCTTTATGGGTTATTAGAATATGTATTTTAGGGTTTAATATCATTCTAGATTTTATTTATATCTTTTAGAGATTATTTCTATCTTTTTAGGAAAGTTTTTATCTTTTAACCTTTTTAGTTTTTTAGGATTTTCTAGTATAAATACCCTTCTATCTAGCATAGAGGGGGGAGTCGAATTGGAGAGCTAGTTTTTGGAGAAGATTTGGAGGAAGGCCGAAGGAGAGAGAACCGGATCGGAAGTCGGTGACGAGGTTCGGTGACGACGGTTTCCGAGGTTCGTTTGTCGAGTTTGTGGTTCGGTGAATGTTTTGTTTAGTTTTCTTCTGAATCTCTGTAAGACGATATTTTTTGGTAATTTAAGTTTGAGTTTTGTTTCAATGTTTGTTTTTATTGAAGTTTTTAGTTTCTTAATCATGAGTAGTGAGTAGTCTATTTTTCTAGGGTTGGGGTTAAGCCCGGCATAGTTGAGCATGTTTGATGAGTAAGATTGTGTGTTGAATGCCTTTTATCTTTATTGAGATTGTTTGTTGTGCTTAATACCGAAACGGGAGTTGAGGTAATTTGAGTTTTAACTTGATTGAAAGAGAAAGTTAGTAACTTGAAGGTTGATATTGTTTGAAAACGAAAGTTTCAAGCTTTAGATCCAAAACAAGCAATAGAGTGAGTTAGTTTATGAAAGTAGATTAATTTACTTGTTAAGTCAATGAAAGTTGATGACTCTATCTATTTGAAGGCATGATCTTATCTTCTTACGAATTCTTATGCTTGGCTATGTTGTGGTGTCCCTTATCCTAGATTTTTGTTTTAATTGAATTATTTCTGGTAAATCTTCGTTGCTGAATACTTGCTTCGGTACCGAGTATTAATTGGAATTTAATTAGGTCGTTAGTTAGTATTTTTGTGTTCGGTGGTTCGGTAACGATCCTGACAAGGTCGTTAACGAGGCATCTCGTGAGTGATTGTGTTTGATTTTATTTGATTTTTATTAGATTGATAGACAAACAACCTTGCTTCCTGTGGAACGATCCTGACTCCACTGTACTCAGCGGGGTCTTGACTTACAAATTTATTTGTTGGCCGAGAAACCCTATCAACAAATTGGCGCCGTTGCCGGGGAAGCAACGAGTTGTTAGTTTATCTTTGGGATCGGGAATAGCCCGACCCCGTTTTTGTTTTTAATTTTTTGTTTTCTTTGTTTGTTTTCTCAGTGTATGCCGGTAGGACGAAGAAGGCTTCAGTTTGATAGCTCCAGTTATTACTCAGAACCTGAACGTTCCCTGCACCGACGACTTCGAGAAAACCGAGCCATGGCCACAGCTGAAGAGATGGCTCGAGAGTTAGAGATCCTCCGGACCCAGATGGAGGCACTGAAAGCTGAGAAGGACGGCGCAGACGCAGACAAGGCTCGACTGGAAGAAGAGCTAAACGCCTATCCAAGGAATGCCAAGCAATACATGCATCCGGAACTGAGGGTGCCAGAATCTCCTATTGTGCTTCCTGCGATAGAGAAACCTTTTGAGATCAAGTCTCAACTTATATCCTTAATCAAACGGGCTCAGTTTGAAGGGAAACCTGCTGAGTGCCCTATGGAGCATATTAGAAATTTTCTTGATTTATGTGACACCATAGCTGCTGAAGGTGTCTCGCTAGAATATGTCTGTTAAAAGCTTTTAGATGGTCACTTCCTAGAAAGGCCCTGAACTGGTTAGAAAGCCTACCTTCTAAGTCTATCAGGACTTGGAAAGCTTTGTATGATCAATTTCTTACAAAGTTTTTCCCTCCTGCTAAGACAACGGAGTTAAGGAAACGCATCACCTCTTATCACCAGTTGCCTAATGAAACATTTGTTGAAACATGGGAGAGATTTAAAGAAATGCTTAGACAATGGCCTACTCATGGGCAACCTTTATATGTATTGCAAGAAATCTTTTTCCAGGGTATCAACGCGGAGACCAAGAACCGCATCAACACGCATACTGCGTCTGGTTTTATAGAGATGAATCCGACAGAGGCGTGGGAACTGTTGGACAAGCTGGCAAATTACGATGCTATGTACGGAACCCAGCAGGCTCCACAAAACTCAAAAACGTCTCTATGTGCCCAACTGAGATGAAGTTGACCCCGATGTTAAAAATCAATTCTTACAAGATGAGGTCAACCGTTTGAGGAAACAGGTAAGTTTTCTGAAATCCTCTCAATCATGTCAAGAATGTGGTTCTTCTGCGCATAATACTTCAGCTTGCACTAACATTGAGCAGGTTAGAACCGCTGAGACGATAGCTGAGATGAATTACATGAGAGGACCCTACAGGAACCAACCTAATTATAATGACAGGTCAAGCAACTATCCACCATGGGGCAATCAAAATACAAATCATAATTACACAGGGCCCCCACAAGATAGACGACCTGCACCATATCGACCTCCAGGCCATCAGGAGACGCCATCATGGGTTCAGGAGATTAAAGAGAGCATCAACGGAGTGAACAACAAAGTTGATGACGTCCAAGCCAAGCTGAACCGACAGGATAAAAGATGGGGAGATTTCGATATTTGGAAAAGGAGCGTTGATTCCCAACTAGGAGACCTTGCTGCACGGATTCCAAGACCACAAGGGCAACTCTCGGGCCGCCCCGAGGAGAACCCTAGAGGCCAAATAGCAGTGGTACACCTCAGAAGCGGGAAGACACTACCGGAGAGAGTTCAAGCTGAAGAGAAGGAGGAAAAGGACCTCGCAAAACAGCTCGTTAACGAGCCAGCGAGAGCTAGTACCGAGCCTACAAGCCAGGATGACGAGGCTCCAAGAATTCCTGACGATCCTAACCCAGGTAAGTCTACTAATCCGAGCCTTCCTCTCTATTCCAGGGTAGTTAACGACCCTATCAGGGTCGGTAACGACCCGCCGAGGACACCGAACGACCCCAGTGTCGACCCGGTACTCTCACCTCTCGAGCCTAACTTGGTTCCGAGAATGGTGAAAACTCTTCCATTTCCAACTAAGGAATCTATGGACTCTACTGAGAGTAAGTTCAAGCGTTTCGTTAAAATTCGTCAGGGCATTAATATTTCCATCCCATTCGCTGAGGCCCTAAGCGAAATGCCGGCTTACACAAAATTCTTGAAAGATATTCTTAGCAGGAAAAGATCTATTACAGGGCTGCAGGACGAGGTCAGATCCATAGCTCTTCCAGAAAAGCTTGGAGATCCCGGGAGGTTTGCAATCACAATCGGCATAGGCAACCACAAGTTCAAGGCTTTATGCGATCTTGGTGCCAGTGCTAGTCTTGTTCCGCTCTCAATATGGTCTAAAGCCAATATGGGACCACTAGAACCAGTATACATGAATCTGTACATGGCAGATAAGTCAAGTGTCAAGGCCACAGGAGTAGTGGATGATTACCCTATTCAAGTCGGGAAATTCTTTATACCGAATGATTTTATTGTCCTTGATATGCCTGAAGACCCTCATGTCCCCATAATTCTCGGGCGACCATTCTTAGCCACAGCAGGAGCAAGAGTTGATGTGCGAAAGGGACTCCTCACTTTTGATATAGGAGAGGAACGGGTGGAATTCAATTTAGATCAAAAAGCCAACGACCCAATTGGAGTGGCACAACTAGAGTTGACTCAACCCGAACTCGACACCACAGTCCCTACCGAGCCACATCTGCCGATCACTGATTCTCACGTGCACAAAAGCCCTAATACAGAGGTTACAGAAAAGTCCAAACCACCTTGGCTTTCGGACTACACCAATAACCCAGGGATATCGAGCTTGCTGATAGAAGAAAAAAGCCCTAATTTAGCAATCCAAGTGCACAGAGGCAGTAAGGTTTCAAGCAGGGTATTTCAAGACCCAAACATGGCCATACATGAACCACCATGAGACTAGCAAGAGAGCTCGTCGGGCTAACGACGTTAAACATAGCGCTTACGGGAGGCAACCCGCTTTTTAGAATAGGTTTATTTTATTTTATTTTTATTTTTCTTTTTAGATTATTTCTTAGCTCTCTTTTATTTTTATTTTTAGTTTTAATTAGGATAGAAATAAGATCATTTGAGCTAACAAGATTTCAGGAAAAAGGGGTCGAAAATCCACTCAGAAAGGCCACGGCGGCTCGTTAACGACCCACACAGGGTCGTTAACAACCCGGTTCGGACGACCCGATTCGTCACAGGGGTAGGTAAGTAATTCTAACCTATTTAACTTCTTTAACCCTAGCCGCCACCCCTTCTACCCTTACCCTTCCTATATAAACCCTTCTACCCCTCCCAAAATTCTATCACAACCCCTTCAAAATTCACTCTCAAACCCAAAACTCTCTCAATCCCTTTCCCTTCTCTCCCACCGAGTCGGAATTCCCACACTAACAACCACCGGAGATGCCATCGTTACCGGAGTTCGGAGGCCGCACACCGTCGACGACGAGCTCGTTAACTACCCCGATTCCGACCCTTGTTCTTTAATTCTCGATTCTCCGGTATGATTTCTAAACCCTTGCTTGAAATTGCATGATTGATTATCTATAGGGTTAAATTTTATATCTTGAATCATGATTTTTAGGGAGATCGATGAGCATGCTTAAATTCCGTTCTAAAAATTCTTGATTGTGCTTAGTTGTTCATGTTTTAGGAAGGATTATTCATGATAGATTAGCTATTGTAACCCTTTAGTTAAGAAAGCATGAATTTTTCTTGTTCTAGATCATGAGTAGTGAGTAGTCTATTTTTCTTAATCATGAGTAGTGAGTAGTCTATTTTTCTAGGGTTGGGGTTAAGCCCGGCATAGTTGAGCATGTTTGATGAGTAAGATTGTGTGTTGAATGCCTTTTATCTTTATTGAGATTGTTTGTTGTGCTTAATACCGAAACGGGAGTTGAGGTAATTTGAGTTTTAACTTGATTGAAAGAGAAAGTTAGTAACTTGAAGGTTGATATTGTTTGAAAACGAAAGTTTCAAGCTTTAGATCCAAAACAAGCAATAGAGTGAGTTAGTTTATGAAAGTAGATTAATTTACTTGTTAAGTCAATGAAAGTTGATGACTCTATCTATTTGAAGGCATGATCTTATCTTCTTACGAATTCTTATGCTTGGCTATGTTGTGGTGTCCCTTATCCTAGATTTTTGTTTTAATTGAATTATTTCTGGTAAATCTTCGTTGCTGAATACTTGCTTCGGTACCGAGTATTAATTGGAATTTAATTAGGTCGTTAGTTAGTATTTTTGTGTTCGGTGGTTCGGTAACGATCCTGACAAGGTCGTTAACAAGGCATCTCGTGAGTGATTGTGTTTGATTTTATTTGATTTTTATTAGATTGATAGACAAACAACCTTGCTTCCTGTGGAACGATCCTGACTCCACTGTACTCAGCGGGGTCTTGACTTACAAATTTATTTGTTGGCCGAGAAACCCTATCAACAGTGGCATATAGACAGGGGGTAGCTCGGAGTTACAATAAACGCGTTAACGCCAAAGTATTCCAAATAGGAGATTGGGTATTAAGAAGAGTCTTTCAGAATATGCAAGAATTAAATGCTGGCAAGTTGGGAGCAAACTGGGAAGGACCATATCAGATCACGAAGATCGTAGGACAAGGAGCCTATGAGTTGATGTCACAAGAGGGGAAGACGGTCCCCAGAAGTTGGAATGCAATGAACTTGAAGTTGTACCACTTTTGAAACACAACGGGTTTTGATAAGGTAATTCTCATAAATTTTCTCCTTTTACATTACGACTTTGAACATACACAAGAACAACGGTTTCGAAAAACTAACAAGGGACGCCTTGTGACGTTACATGCCAAAACATAGGCCTTCGCCTTGTGATCAGGCAACGCTGTGCACACATCGACTAGTCAAAAGATGCAAGAGACGAAGACATGCAACAAGAATTCTAGAACAAGTGGAATTTTACATTTGTAACACGATTCATGAATTTATTGAAAATGTTTACATTTCAGACAAGTACACCCTTCTCCCCGCATCTAACATAAAAAGCGCTATACAACGAAGAATCTATTGCAAAAATTACAAGTACATGTGTCAAACAAATCGACTTCCCCACGAACAAGTTGATCTTCCTTCTTCGGTGATGAACCTGCTTACCTGCAAAAAATCAAACACAGATCCAAGACAATAGCAACTAATAAAACATTATCAAAATAAAACCCCATAAACCAACACGGGGCGCGAACTTGTCTACGATAGGGACCTAGAATAAAGTGGCCATACAAAACAAGAGTTTAAGAACCCCAATACGCTGGGGGTAAGAAATTGTTCAAAATTCAATAAGACACAACAGAACAAGAAGGGATCATTCTTTAGATTGGTTGTCCATTTCCACTTGGGCAACCACCTTGGCAACGGAGGCAATGTCATCAATGACTGAGGACTTTTTAGCCGCTATCACCTCGTCATAAAACAAGCTCTCGAACAATTCCCTTTCCTTCACAGCATCCCACGAAGTATGCCTCCCCGCCGCGAACTCCTCCATCATTTCCACTCGAGCTCGGCAGGACCAGTAGTCCGCAGTGTCTTCAATTTCTTTAGCCAAAGCAGCTTCTTTACTGGAAGAGGCCACGAACTTTTCTTCCCACTCTTTGGACTCCTTAGAAATCCTCTCAAGATTATTCATCAAATCACGAACCTTCTTATCTAGAGCGGTCTTCTCATGTCCTAAGATGGTGCTCATGTCCTTCTCGAGTTGAAGACTGATCTTGCTCTGGGCCAATTGATCAGGCAGATCCTTGAAAGCTTCAAAGGCAGAAAGAGAAAGTTGCAAGCCCTGCATAAGAAAAGAGAAAAATCAGGTAACGAGTAAGACATGGAATAAGAGTAGTTGGAGAAGACGTACCTGCCACTGTGCCGCCAGAATTTCACCGAAAAATTCCGAGAAAGAAGATTGGTCTTCCTTGCCACGAGAACAACCCACGTGAAGAGGCGCCAAGGAACTCAGACACTTTTCAGCAGCCATGTCAAGGGACATCATTGTCTTTGGAAGAGAGAGAGACTTACTCGACATCTCGGTTTCTTCGGGTTCTGCGAAACACGCCTTTACTAGATCAGGGTAGGATCTTTCCTCCAACGAGAGAGCCTCGATATGGGAGATGACTTGGTATGACACTTTGCGGGGTTGAGGAGTAGCAAGGCACTCTGCACAAAGAAACGCTTAGCAGTTAGACTTGAAAAGAAGCCAGCGAGTTCAAAAGGAAAACACTACCTGTTGATTGCCAGCGACTTCTCAGGAAAGATGTATCGATCCCTAGAGAAGACAGTCTCACAAAGAAAAACTTATCAGCCCAGCCCCGGTCAGATTTGGATATGTTAAAGACTAAGTCAGATTTGTTGGTAAAGGTTTTCAAAGTTAAACGGCCTGGACCGCCTTTGGACAGACGATAATTTAGAAAAAAGTCGGCAGCTTTGAAGGGAAGCCCCTGAGAAGAGCATAATTGATCAACGGAGAGAAGAAGTCTCCAAACTTAAGGAAGTAAATGCCCCGGAGAAACATTGTGGGTGGATAAAAAGTCGACAACTAGAGGAGAAAATGGGAAACGGTGGCCAATACGAAAAGGGTACTCATACAAGCACACCCAATCGTTGGCGTAGAAATCCGCATGAATGCCAGGGGGAGGGAGAAACACCTCTGCATGTGAAGGGAAACCCGCAGAAAAAGAAAAAATATGGGGGTCCTCGGAAGTACTATCCCTCCGATGATAGGAGGTGAGGAAACCAGAAGATGTCAGAGAAGGAGGAAGGGTGGATTCGAGGCAGTAGAGGGAAGGAGAGTCAGAGGACGCCATAGTTGGGAAAGAAAGGAAGTTGAAGACGAAGAAGCAAAAGAAGGGGAGAACGTACCTGGGCACCGAGAAGCACAATTGAAGTCTTTGAAAGCCATCATAACCGCTTTAAATAAGGGTTGATTGGACGTGTTCTGAATTGTTACAACTTCCGAGACACTAAATCAAAAACCCTAGGAAAGTGGAGGCGGGAATTCTCCCGGGTTTTTGATGGGGGTATTGTTGGGCCCTCCGAAATTCGGCCCAAAAGGAATGCTACGAAGCCAACATCGACGATCCAATTAAACCGCTAGAAAGAGAAGACGATGGAGCAATCAAAGCAAGGCGGAAATATCGGACTTCATAATCAACACTAACGGCTATGCAATTAACGATGAGGGCGAAATCTCCGGGATATGCTAGGCGCTCCACCAACGGTCAGAACGGAGGAGAAGAGTATAAAACAAGGTTGAGGCGGAAATAAGGGCACGATCTACACTGGCACTTTGAACTCAAGCTAGAAGCAGAATCTCATCTTTGTTTTATCATTTCACTTCCATTCGAGCATTCTAGGATACTTTGGGGAGATCTATTTGCAACTACAATCGCAATATACGAATATCAACTTGCTTACTATTTGTTTTTCATTCTTTATTTGATTCTACATCTTGCCCATAATTCATAACGCGTTACGATTGCTTTTTGGTTAGGACTTCCCTATTTTCAGCAGGTAACGTGTTAGTACGATTATCCTGCCAAAACAAACATTCCATCAGGAAGTAAATTATGGATGAAACCACATGTTTCAAATTTGTCTACCCAACGACGAGTTAGACCTATCTAAACACGGGTCGGCCTGCTCAACCCGCCCGTGAATATGGGTGGGTTTGGACAAAGAGTTTGATCCACTTGACCTGGCCCGACCCGCATTATAAAGTGGGCGGGTATTGACTTGTTATTTGGCACAGACAGGCTGATGGGCCCGACCTAATCCACATTATTATTATTATTATTTATTTTTATTAATATAATAATAATAATAAAACTATTATTATTATATATAACAAATTACATAAAGTCATTATTGTTATTTGTTAGAGAATAACCCTCGATTTGTCATTAAGTTAGATTAATATGTTTGTTAAAAGAAAATTTGACTTATAAAATTTGATGTTCCAATCGATCATTAGTTTAAGATTGGTTTATTAGAATAAGATATATTTTGTTCATTGTGAGACCCAATTAATCGACCGTTCCAATTTATATATTTTTAGAATACAACAACACTTCTAATTAAAGCTTTTTTAATTTAATTTAATAATTTTTATTAATTTTTAATATAATTTGATCGCGGGCTGGTCCAGCGGACAACCCGACCCGCATTCATGGGCGAGTATGGACAATACCCTTTGGCCCATATGAGCGGGCTAGACGAAGACATTCATTTTTTTTTGAATTGGGTTTGGCCCAAGCTCGCATATGGGCATGTCTAGGATGTGTCACCAATCATATGAAAAGATCCCACAATATCTAAAATCCAATTGAAATAATGCTTACCTGATCGAGTGAAAGGTGATTTGATGATCCCATGTTAACTAATTGAAGCAAGTTTACCAAAGTATACCACTGAGAGTCGGATAGGCTGATCTCGACCTGATTCGTAGTCTCGAACGATTGTCCCTAAGATGATCCTTGCCCGTTATTCTGAGCAATGTTAGCCAGGCTGTGACCTTGCCCTCTTCCAAGCAGGTTTTTAGTAGTTTGCTAAGGTGCCAAATTAAGATTCAATGTCTCACCTTCACTTAATCTTTCGTTGATCCACCACTCAAGATATCCTATCACCTTGAAACACGACTGTGCCTCATGTTCGGGTCCCCAACAGTGAGTACAAAATTGTCAGTCATAGACTTGTAGTCACTCCGGTCTCCATGCTCCCGACCCTAGCTTCTACGATCATCATCGCGACCACGGTTTGTGCCATTGCCATGGGTGGAGTCTCAACGATATGAGTCTTATTGATCTAGTTGCTTCCCATGACATGCTTGTGCGGCAAAGGTGTCACCTTCGACCTTGTCATCGCGGCCTTTGGTAATGCTTGGATGACGTTCTTCCTAAACGAGAAGGGCGTAGGATCTATTAAGACCCAACAATTGATCTTGGGCAAATATGTTTGACCTAACGGTACCATAAATGTCGTATAGACCCGTAAAGAATTGATGGATCCATTGTTCGTCTTAGTCCTTTGTTGTATTAGAAGACCAACTACATTCACATCTTCCACTCGTACAAATTCGAATCTGAGTATAATTGGACAATTCATCCCATATCCTCTTTAGAGAGCCATAATACTAAGAAATGGTATGCCCATTTTGAGTGCATCGTGCTATATCGGAGCGGAGGTACTACACCCTAGGTCGTTTCCAGTTGAGAAGCGTTGATATCATCCCACAATTCTTTGGCGGTGTCAAAATATGTAACTATGGGATCGTCAAATATATGAAATTGATAAAGCGTGGATGGCCGTTAACATAGACATGGAAAAAGCATATGATAAACCTGATTGGGATTTTATTAGACAACTTCTACTTAAATTTGGCTTTAATTTGCATTGGGTTAATTTAGTTATGAATTGTATTTCTACTTCATCCTCTTCGGTTATTGTTAGCAAGGAGCCGGGACCTGAATTCTCTCCTTCATGTGGAATCCGATAGGGAGATCCGTTGTCTCCTTTTATTTTCGTAATTGCAATGGAATATCTTGCAATATCGTTACATAATGAGTCCTTACAAACAAATCCTCATGTAGGTATTCAGCTGGTTAAAAATGGGACTCGTATCCCTTTCCTAAGTTTTGCGGATGATATTATAATATTTGCAAATGCGTCTCAGGGCAATATGATTTTCATCAAAAATTTCCTAGCTACTTTCTCTCGCGTTTCGGGTCTTTCTATTAACTATCATAAAAGTTCTTTCCAATTTTCTGCAAATGTTGCTAGACCCATTACTAGCTCTTTAGCAAGTATTCTTAATATCCACGTTACTTCTTCTATGAAGAAGTATCTGAGCATTCCTATCTTTAAAGGTAGAGTCCAAAATTCAATGTTCTCAGACACAACAATCAAATTGAAATCTCAATTATCAAAATGGAAAGCAAATTCGATCTCACAATCTGGTAAGACAATATTAATTCAGTCAAATTTGTTAGGACATGTTAGTTATTTAATGCAAAGTTTCCTGCTTCCGAAAGGAGTGTGGGATGAGATTGACAAGATTAATAAGTCGTTTTTTTAAAATAAATTTACTCCTAATCATCATTCTCTTTGTAGCTAGGATAAGATTTGCACTCCAAAAGAAAATGGGGGTGTAGGCCTTCGTACGACTCAAAATATGAATATTTCGCTCCAAATGAAGTTGCTTTGGAAGATTATAACGGAATCGAACAATACTTGGGTGCGGATAATCAAAGACAAATACCTAGGTACAGATGATTTATTTCAATTCCAGAAGAAATCTAGCTCTTGGCAATTTGGGCGTTTACTAAACATCAGAGATATTTTCACTAAAAGTGATAAATGGATTGTCGGAAATGGTCAATCTATAAATTTTTGGTCGGACAGATGGGTTGGATACTCAATCTCCTTTGCTATTTTGATAACCGAAATCCAACTTTAAAAGTTGGAACTTTTATTACTCCATCGAAAACTTGGGATATGCATGCCCTTTCAAATTTGTTGCCTTTGGAAACCATATAGTCAATTAAATTAATTCGGATTCCTCTGTCAGACTTCGATGATCGCGTGATTTGGCTGCCTTCTTCTGATAGTTGTTTCTCAGTCCAGTCGGCTTTGACCTTAATAACTGAAAACCGAAATATTGACTTGATAGGTTTTTCTTGGATTTGGAAAATGAAGCTGTCTCCTAAAATACAAAACTTTATATGGAAAGCCTGTTCGGATTGCCTATCAACTACTGATAGATTAAATCGTTTTTATAATTGTGTTCCTAATTGTTGTTCTCTGTGTGATATTGAAAATGAAAAATTAAATCATCTTTTTTTCCATTGTGCGTTTACAAAGAAAAAAATGATTGTAGTTTTAGAAAATAAATTACGCTTTTCCTTTGAGATCTCTACCTTGGGGAATTTTAATGATAACTTAATTCAACACTAAATCTAAACAAAAAATAAGGAAATTCTATGCTTCTTATGGTGGCTCATTGGAGTCATAGAAATTCTCTTATTTTTAACTCTTCTAGGATCATCCCGAATCGCTTGCCTTGTGGCTTAGCCTTTCCTCAATTTCTTCAATGGGATTCGGCAAAATCAAAACCTAGGAAAGCGTATGTTAACAGGCTTAAAAGGAAAAATTGTGTAACTTGGATCAAACCGCCTCCTTTATGGTTAAAGCTTAATTTTGATGACTCCAAACAAAAAAATTCTTCTACGTTTGCAAGTTTTATTCTCAGAAACCATGCAAGTTCCATTCTTGGATGTGATAGAATCTCTTTACAACCAATGACAGTCTTAAAAGCATAAGCACTCGCGCTCCTCGAAGGTTTGAAATTCGTAAAAAATTTACCTATTACTAAATTAATCATTGAAGGAGATAATTTTTGAAGGTGCCATGGGAGATTTACTCAATTATCCAATATATCCGAAATTTGGTGTCGGGTTTTCCTGAGGTGGTTTTTTTCCATTGTTTTAGGGAGGCTAATTCGACCGCTGACTTCTTAGCTATAAGACATGTCAGTATTCCTCAGCTTTGTCTTGCCATTACTTCTTCATAACAATATTCGTGCTCTCAAGAGGTTTCGTTAGATAGGTTAAGACTTTTGTTTTGTCTTCAAACCTTTACCTTTTCATTTTTTCAAGATCATCCGCAGTGATGATTTGGGTTGACATTGTAATTTAGGGGCAACCTAATGTTTGACTTGTAATGAGTTAGTAACTCATTTTTCAAAAAAAAATATATATATGCAATTGAGTAATAAAGATAACATAAATTTAAGTTATCGTCAAATACAAAAAAAAAACCTGGATAAACTATAATCTTTATTACTCACCCCTTGTTTTTTGAGGTTTTCATTTAAACTAGTTTATCAACTAGTAACTAGTTAATTTTAACTTACCAAACATTGTTATTTATATTTTAAACTAGTAACTAGTTAAAGTGATCATACAAACACACCCTAAACCCAACTTGTATTCTAAGCACAAGGCTACATGATAAGAAAATACATAAAAAAGGATATATACAAAATGCTAATATGCACTAAATCTTCATAGCGGACAATGGTAGAAATGTGTGCAAGTGAGGAATTACAAAAGAAATTTGTGCTTCTGATGACGAGTAACAGCAGTCATATTATGCTATGTAATGATACAACGATGTAGGAGTGCAAAGTGCCAATTGTAGCAACTGCTTAACCGGATTAACTAAAAAATCTTCTCCCTGCAGGACACTACTAGACACTAATGCCAAGCATTGACATTTCTGCAGAATCAGATTTTGATTCTTAATCTTCTATAAGCAGATCAAGAAATTCTTCTCCCTGCAACACATACAAGTGTACATGATTCCTGAACTCATTAATCAAAGCATAAGTCACAACACCCTGACTTCCATTATTCTGATTCAGATAACTTTACAATGTAAGTGTGCAATGAAACAAGAAACACACCAAAGAAGCTGACTATGAAACAATCATCCCATGTTTTACACAATAATGAACACCATTTTCACATGCAGTTTATAGAGCTTGTTTTCAAATTGTATCAAACTAAACCAAACAAAATCGAATTTACACATCCAGCTTCAACATGAAGCTCAGTTTCAATCATACTTCTCCCTCCATGAGTACACAAGGAAGAAGACCCAAGAAAGCGCCAAAGCGGCATCGCCAACGACTTGCCTGGGCAGATCACGGGCGAGATCTTCAAGATTCATCTCAAAGCTAATCCTCCAAACGGCCATGGAGATGTGCAGAAGCACGCAACCCTTTGCAAAGAAACTCTGGAACCCACTGTCCTTAACGGATGCAATCATAAACAGAAGGAACCCAATCACAAACAAAAGCAATCCGGAAATGAATCGGATGTTAGAATCAGCAGTTGATCGTGGGGAGTCGATCCTTGAAGCTTACTTGCGGCTTCCTTGCCATGGACGAAGACAGAGATCTCTTTGGAATGGAAAACCATGGCAGCTCCACAGGAGATTGCTATCACTGAGTGGAGAAGGCAGATTAAAGGAAACCCAGAAGAGCCCATTGGATTTTGCCACAGTAAAACCCTCCCTAAACCCACTCAGGTTCAGGCAATTTCGCACGCAGGATTTGATTGGGATTTCACAATCCGGTATCAGGTTTCATTGGGGTTTCACAACGAGGACACCACTCTTCGATTTAGGGTGTTGAGATTGAGAGGTAAACGAAACCTAAGTCTATGAAATCGGCGAATCGAGGTAATCAAGCAAATTCAAGGGTTAATCCGAGAAAATACATGAGGTCGTAATGAGCAACATGATAAACCTTGAATTGAAAACCTTACATGGATACCCCAACATACGTCAGAATTTGTCCATCAGACGAAAACGAAGGCCAACGCAAAGCCAAATTCACTGTTTTAAAATACAAAAAGAACGCAGCAGAGGAAAAAAAAAAGGGCCCGATTGAGTAGATTTTGTATCAATTTAAAAGGTGAGAAAAGTCTTCAGTCTTCACCCAAAAAAAAAGGTGAGAGAGTGGGAGTGGGACCGGAATAAAAATTGGATTTAAAGTAAAAATTAATAAATCATGCCTATTTATGGCCTCGGCTAAATCCACCGCATGCATTGCATTTTTCGCCCCGCGATGTGGCAATCTGTCAGGACAGAACAGATTTTGCAGGCCGGTTGTATAGAGAACCGGCTTTCAAGGCCGGTTCTATGGAGAACCGGCTTTCAAGGCCGGTTACATGTTAACATGTAATTAAATGGTTAAATTAATTTAGTTTAATAATATTTCTTATGTGTGAAAATGGAATTAAGTGAATAAATTAATTTACTTAATTATATTTTGTATAGTTAATATGTAATTTAATATGGATGAAAATTAAAAATGTTATATAGTGGTTAAACAAATAAAGTCAAGACAAGTTAATTGATTACGGAAATACATCGAAATAAAAATTAAAAGCGTACATTGAAATAAATCTAGAAAGAACTACGGTCTTGACTCGAATATCTGTGTGGATAACTCCCACCAAAACGCATGCTCTGACGGTGAGGTTGGGGAGCTTGACTTGAACCTTCGTCGAATGGATAAAAACGACTATGATAACTTATGTGACGGTGCGGCTCGAGAGGAGGCTGCCACGGTGGGGGAACTTGCCTAGGAGGGGGCACTTAAGGAGGAGGTAAAATAGGAGTTTGCGTCATAGCATCATAAACGTGTGTCCACATTGGCCTCAACTCGGGGTACCGGTACAAGACATGCATATTATTATTAGTTATGTAGCATTTCACGTAGTTGTGAGCCTATATATTATTCAAACCATATAAGATTTATAATATTAGAGAATAAATAATGTACAATCAAATAAATAAAACAAATAATTTAAGTTATAAGGAAATTACAAAATTTAATTATGTGACGTAATGATGCTATTGCCTACTTGAGGCTTCGGGGGTCTTTCATTCGGATTAAATCGGTTTTGAGGAGACACTAATCACATTCATGTGAGAGCGTGAACAATTCAAAAGGAATAGAGCGATTTCTTATAATAATGAACAATTCTAAAGGAATATATCGATTTCTTATAAGAATGGACGATTCTAAAGGAGTATAACAATTTCTTATAAGAATGAATCATTCTAAAAGAATATAATAATTCCTTATAAGAAAGAACAATTCGAAAGAAATAGAATGATTTCTTATAAGAATGAACGATTTTAAATGAATATAACGATTTCTTATAAGAATGAACAATTCTTAAGGAATATAATAATTCCTTATAAGAATGAACAATTCAAAAGGAATAGAGCGATTTTATAAGAGTGAACAATTATAAGGAAATATATCGATTTCTTATAATAATGAACGATTCTAAAGGTGTATAACAATTTCTTATAAGAATGAACCATATTCTAAAAGAATATAATAATTCCTTATAAGAATGAACAATTCTAAAGGAATAGAACGATTTCTTATAAGAGTGAACGATTCTAAATGAATATAACGAATTCTTATATGAATTAATGATTCTAAAGGAATATAACGATTTCTTATAAGAATGAAAAACTCAAAGAGAATATAATAATTTCTTATAAAAATGAACGATTCTAAAGAAATATAACGATTTCTTATAAGAATGAACGATTCTAAAGAAGTATAACAATTTATTATAAGAATGAACCATTCTAAAAGAATATAATAATTCCTCATAAGAATGAACCATTCTAATAGAATATAATAATTCTTTATAAGAATGAACAATTCTAAAGAAATAAAACGATTTCTTATAAGATTGAACGTTTATAAATGAATATAACGCGTTCTTATAAGAATGAATGATTCTAAAGGAATAAAACAAATTCTTATAAGAATGAACAATTCTAAAATAATATAATTATCCCTTATAAGAATGAACAGTTCTAAATAAATATAACGATTTCTTATAAGAATGAACAATTCTAAACTAAAATATAATATATCAATTTTCTTTATTTCATTCCTTAGTTATAAATTCATATAATTCCACTTTATGTGAATAAGGAATTATCTAAATTATTGTCCTAGTAATAGTCTATAAAATGACCATTCATTTTCTCATGATCAAACTCCTAATTAATTATAAGATTAATATGGAGGGAAAATAACATTTAATACCATATAAATATAATTAAAGAATAAAATTTTATTCATTTATTACCAAAATCACATTATATACCATATAAATAATTTTTAAAAAAGAAAAAATTTAGATATAAAAAACTAAATTTTTACAATGAACCCAACTAATAATGTGAAAAGCTTATAGAATTCCAATGTCAAAATGTCCCCTCATATAGTTTATCAATTTGATGCTTCCATTTTTTAAAAGATTTGAAGAGAAAGGAGATGATGAAAAACGAGGAAAAAATATATATCTTCTATAAATTATTTCAAAATATTTAATAGTTATATACATTATCATGGTCATACATACCTCAATAAACTAAAGCTACATGTTTTTATTAAAATAAATATTTTTCAATGAATTTAACGTATGTTTTTTTAAATTAGTGTAATAACTAAATTCTACCTTAGGTTGTTTATATTTTCATTAGAAAGACCTTTTGAGTTTCTTATGAATTCTTTATAATTCATAAAAAATGACATAATGAGTCATGACTAGCTCGGATCATTGATGTAAAGATTCTAACGGTCCAATAACATAAAAAAAATTACATCAAAATAAAGTAAGTTGACCAAATAAGCAAGGAAAATGACATAACTAAAAAATGTAAGAAAAGCTCAATATATTTTTACGAAAAACTTTACCCGTGCGTATGCACGGGCATCACCACTAGTTCCTTATAAGAATGAACGATTCAAACAAAATAGTGCGATTTCTTATAAGAATGAACAATTCTAAAGGAATATATTGATTTCTTATAAGAATGAACGATTCTAAAGGAGTATAACAATTTCTTATAAGAATGAACCATTCGAAGAATGAACAATTCTAAAGAAATAGAACGATTTCTTATAAGATTGAACGATTCTAAAAAATTCGTACAATAATGAACGCTTATAACAATTTTTTTAATAATAATGAACGATTCCAAATAAATATAATAATTTCATATAATAATGAACGATCCTTAACGATTATAAGTGTTTTTTTCACAAACCAAATTTTAAAAGAGGTATTTTTAACAAACCACCTTAATGTAATTTGTTTAAATGAACCACTTATGGATGATTTTGTACTTTAATGAAACATTTATAAGTGGTTCAACTTAACAAACTATATTATAAAAGGTGGTTTTGTTTTAATTTTTTTTATAAAAGTAGTTTGTTAAAAACACCCATATAAAAGGTAGTTTTTGACTAATAACTCCAATTATAACGATTTGTTATAAGAATAAACGAATCTAAATGAAAATACCGATTTGTTATAAGAATAAACGATTCTAAATGAATAGACATGTCAATTAGGTCGGGTCAGGTCGGGCGGGTTCAGGTTTGGTTTGATTATGAGTCACAGGTCAATCGGGTCGGGTTTTAACGGATTTTCAATCGGGTCGGGTTGACCAACAGATCTAAAATATTTTTTTTATGATTATTAAAATTAATTTTTAATTATAATATATTACTTTTATGTATTTAAATAATAAAATATATTATAAGTTTCAAAATAAAATGGGATTTATAAATTTTATAAATATACTAAATCGGTCAACCAACCGGGTTTCAATTTTCAACCTAGTGAGTTTCGGATTTTATCGGGTTTCAGGTTCTATCAGGTTTCGGTCAACTCAACGGGTTTTCGGTCAACTCAAAACCCTAGTTTTTTCTAGATTTATTCCAATGTACGCTTTTAGTTTTTATTTCGATGTATTTCCGTAATCAATCAACTTGTTTTGACTTTATTTGCTTAACCATTATATAATATTTTTATTTTCATACATATTAAATTACGTATTAACTATACAAAATATTATTAAAATAAAATCATTTAACCACTTAATAATATTAAATGAGGAATATTGTGAAATTATAGAGTTGGAGAACCGGCCTTGAAAGCCGGTTCTCCAAAGCACCGGTCTGCAGGACCTGTTCTTTGTCTGACAAATGTCACACCCGCGGGGCGAAAAATCCACTGTGCTCGGGGGAAAAAGCAACAGCCCTATTTATCTAGAGAAAAAAAAAAAGCAAATGAGAGAGAAACAGAAGGGCCCGATTGAGTAGATTTTGTACCAATTTAAAAGGATAAATCATGCCTCTCTACCAAAAAAAAGGATAAATCATGCCTATTTATCTAGAGAATTTTTTTTTCAGGATTAGTAGTCAGCTAAATACACAAATTAGATAAATTAATTTGTATTAATCTGTTTAATCCAATGATAAAAAGGATGATGAGATTAATATATTTTATTCAATAAAAAGACAAACAAAAATTAAACCCGGACCTTAAACTAGACCAGGGTCACAGTTTGACGGAACCGGCGAACCGCCGGTTCAGAAACTGGCGGGAATCGGAACCGGTTTATAAACCAGCGGGTCCAGTTCCCCCCAAGGTTTCGGTTCTGGTTTGGCCCCCCTAGGAACCGGTGAACCAGTGGTTCCAAAATCGGCAACCAGCGGTTTGGAACCGCCAGTTCCGGTTCCGCCGGTTTTCCGGGTTAACGGCTACATTTTTGAACGAATTCCGAAATCGCGACCGCGGTCGCGGTTTTTTCAACAACAAGCTCGGTTTTGAGCCAAAATCAAAACCGCGACCGCGGGTCTCAGGTTGCGGTCACGGTTTTGGTTAAAATGCCAACGACTAGTTTTTAACGGCTAGTTTTCAACGACTAGTTCACAATTCCAACGGCTATTTGATAAATTTACCTATAAATATCCATTAAATAATCTCATTGCCACCCACACTACCAATCTCTCTCAATCTCTTAATCTCTCAAGTTTACAAAGCTCTCTCAATTCTCAATCTTTACTAGTTTTTACAATTGCTTTCCTAATTGTTCTTTTCAAAAAACAACACAATTGTCTCTTACATCTTATTGCTTTGTAATTTGAAGGTTCAATATGTTCTTAATTACATATTTCTTTACCATACTTTACTCTTTTTGCTAGTTACATTTTAAGAAAATGGAAGGATTTCTTAACATCGATCAAATTTTTGGCTCACAAGAGAGTGGTGCAAATGTAGAATATGTACCCCCATTAACTTGTCGGAATTTGCGAATCCCAATCCCAATGTGGTACAACCGGGATCGTCCACTCCCGATGAAAATGAGGGAGTGGGTGTGGATCATGGATTCGAGCCTTCCGAGGCGAGCGAGGTTCCATCCCTTAAATCCGAAATTTTGACAACACATTTTCGGAAGGGAGTTTATAATGCATCTACCAAGAAATTTAAAATTCATTGTAACTATTGTACTAATGTTTACACATGGTTGTCGGGATCGGGCTATGGAATATTATCCAATCACGTGAAGAATAAACACCCCGACAAGATAGGCATGATGCAAGGACAATCCTAACTATCCGGGTTTGCAACTTCTTCTTCCCTTAATCCTCATCATAACCCTCATTTATTTACTTATAACCATAATGATGGCATGTATGCCTTATCCGAGTCTATTTGTGTCGATCACTTATCATTTAGTTTTGCCGAAAAGTTAGGATTTAACAATTGGATGACTAATCATGTACAACCCGCTTATAAACCGACTACTAGGAAGTCAGTCAAAAAAAAGTGATGAAAGCATATAAAACCCATAAGATGGCATTGGTGAAGTTTTTTGCTCAAAATGATATTAAAGTTTCAATCTGTAGTGACATTTGGAGTGATTATTGGCAAAATCATTCATACATGGGCTTAACATGTCATTTTCTTGATGATCATTTTAATGTGCAAAAACGTGTTTTGGTTTATAGAGTATTTGATTTTTCTCATACCGCTTTAATGATTAGTAACATTATTCGTACTATTTTGGAAGAGTATAGACTACTTCATCGAGTTTTTTCTATCTCATTTGACAATGCATCTAACAACACCGCTTCAATCCGAGAATTGGTTCCGCATTGTCAACCAATTCTTGGAGTGAAGTATTTTCATGTAAGATGTGTTTGCCATATTTTAAACCTTTGTGTCAAAGATGATTTAAATATTATGTCGGGTTTAATTGCTTCTATTAGATATGTTGTTAGTCGTATGTGGGCTAGCCCCCGAACCGCCCAAGATTGGACGTCGTTTTGTAATAAAAAAGGTGTTCCACCCCGAACATTTCCAAAAGATGTTTGCCACCGTTGGAACTCCACCGTTTAATGTTTGCCACCGTTTAATTGCTTCATGCATGCATGCCTTACAAAGAACTTTTGACTGCTTTTGCGTCCATATATTTTCCCGACAATCCCATTATTTCTCAATGTTGGGATTATTGTTATAGAATCTTAGAAGTTTTGAGAATATTTCATGATGAAACATTAACTTTTAGTCATGTTTATAAACCTTGTGCTCATTTCTTTTGTTTTGAAGGATTGAATGTGGCGGGCGGTTTTTGTGAGGGGTGTAAATTCTCCGATTTTTGTGGTGCTATTGATGCTATGAAAGTGAAATGGTTGAACTATTATAAATTTATCCCCGATATTTATCTTGTTGCTTGTGTGTTTGATCCTAGGTTTAAGATGAGTAGTTTAGAAATGTTTTTGAATGGTTATTATGATGCATTAGAGTTGCATGTTAATGATGATATTGCTAGTGTTGGGGATATACTTAGTAAAATTAGAAGATCAATTGAGGAATTGATTACTGAATATTCCTCTAGTATTATTTCTTCTCCATTACCTCCACATTCATCCTCCTCTTCGAGCCCGAGTGCCCTCGGTGCTACTAAAAGGTGGGGGGCTAATCTTTTGCATACCCTTACCAAGAAACCGAGACATTCGAGCTCGAATGCGGAGTTTGAAACATATCTAACAACCCACTTTGAGTTTGGTGAAGGAGAATTTGATATTTTAGCTTGGTGGAAGACCCACAAGAAGACTTTCCCAACCTTGGTCAAGATCGCGGCTCAAGTGCTTGTTGTTCCCGCCTCGACCGTATCGGTAGAGAAAACATTTAGCGAAGGAGGACACGTCCTTGACGCAAAACGATCTAGTTTAAAGCCCGATGTCTTGGAAGCCCAAGTGTGCGTATGTGATTGAAAGAGGGTGGAAATTCGTCAACAAAAGGCGGAGGTATCCGAAACTTCCGACTCGGACGACCAAGACGATGAGTCCCAATCCCAAAGCGCTTTGGATGGATCGACGTAGATGGTAAGCAAATCGGGTTTCATATCAAAAGGTAAGAGAACTACGTGGGCTTTGATTCCTCTATAACCTCGAGAGGATACGTAGGCAACTTAATTTTAAGTCCAAGCCCTTTAATTATCCAAGTTTTTTTGTTTTGAAGAACAAGCCTTACTCACCTTAGTTAAGCTCGGTTTTGGGCCAAAATCAAAACCGCGACCGCGGGTCTCAGACTGCGGTCACGGAATGGGAAACCGCGATTGCTCCCCTCAAGGTCGTGGTCGCGGTTTGGACTTTGTTCAAAAAACAGAGGTTCTATTTTTTCGGACCGCGATCGCGGCGTTGTTGGGATTATTTTTTTATTTTTTTTTAAATGCCCGATTCCGAATTGGAACCGCAATCGGGAGAAATCGGCGCCGGAACCGGGAAACCGGCCCTTGGCCGGTTCCGGTTCCGATTCCATGTTAGGAAAAACCGGAACCGCCGATTTACAAACCGGACCCATGTCTACCTTCAACACCTCATGCCTATTTATCTCTTTTTTTTGGAAATAACCATGCCTTTTTAGCTACCCAATGAAACATAGTTACAAAAAAAATACCCAATGACACAAGGACTTATATTTGATTTCATTTCTTGTTCAAATTGATTTGAGAGTGTGGGCTTTACTTATGCTAAAAGAATTATGATTTTGAATAACATGTCTAATATTGATGCTAGCTTGATTACTTTATTATGCATATCAAAATCATTTTATGGTTCCAATACACAGTATTGATAAGTTTGATACTATCAAATATCAAATAAATATGGAGTATTTTTTGCAGTCTTCTCTAAAGATGATCTTGTTTTTCCAAAAAATGTAAAGCAAACCAGAGTGGGATATTTTTTTTACGAAAGCATGGGTCAAAGAGATGAGGATAAGGGGTTGGGTGGTTGTAGTTATATGTATTTTCATTATACTAGTTGCTTTCTCATTGATATTTTTTGTTAAATGATATAGCCTTTTTGCTTTCATCTACTTCCAGCACGTTATGATCATAATAAATTCAACATCGCCACCTCTTATATGTAGACAAATTCCTCGCATTCCTAGCAAGCTGACGCACTGCTTTTGAGTTTGGATTGGACCCACCTTATATAACTATATGTCAAATCATCCTTTTTGTTAGCTAGTTAGCTAGCTAGCTAATCTTCCCCATCAATCATACAGTACATATCTAGTTAGTTGTTAATTTGTATACTATAATTAAGCACTAATAACCTAAACCACTTTCAAATAAAACAGGTAAGGAAAGACCTTACTTTCATAAAAGCAAGTTTTATTAGTTTCGTTGATAATAAGACAGGACAACGAACCATAAACAAAGTTCAACACACACACTTCAGTCCCTCTTCTGAGGAACACAATTTTCTTAGCGCACACACATTCAGTATTATTTCATACATGATCGATCAGTCACAGTTTTTTATGTTATAGTAATTAGTTCTTATGACTGCATCCGGGATCGATCGATCTTCATCACCTTAGCAATTCTGCAAAGAGTCACAAAACAAAAAGAGGATTAATTAGACACACACAACTTACCAATCAAGCTTTTTTAATCAATCTTAGCTAGGCAAAGAATTTGATACCCTTCTCCTGCCTTTGCCCTCATTGTCACTCTCACTGTCGCTGCTGCTGTCACTGTACTTGCACTCAACGGACTTCTTGGCACGTGACTTCTTCTTGAGATGGACGATGCTCACGTGCTCCTCCTTCTTCTCAACGCGCACAACTTCAATCTTCTCGGTCTCATTGTATCCATAGGAGGAGGCCCCACTGTGATGTGGGCCAGGCCCAGCAGCATGATGTGGCTTCACGCCATAGGCAGCACCAAAGCATTGCGTAAGCTTGTTCCCATGGGCTTGTTGTCCATGACCATGGCCTGGCTCATTGTGCTGCCTGTGCCAAAAGTGGTGCTTCTTCTCCGGGGTGCCTACGCAGGGCCCACACGGGCGACTCTGCATTGCTGTAGCCATCGTGGCTTGGTTGGATCCACAGTGGTTGGTTTCGTGGGCTGGCTTGCACATTTTCGCGGAGGCCATTGTCTTGATTAAATCAGTTGGTAGCTAAGAGTTTCTTTTTTTTTGCTTGGTGTACTTTGATAATGAAAGAATGCAGCTACCTGGCGTCCTTTATGTAGTGATAAGTTTAAGTGGGACGGGTATCATTTTGATCAGCTTTGAATATGCTTTTGTTGTATGGGCTCAAGGCATATATTCTGCCTGTTTGGTTCTTGAATTTGTGTCCGTTCATGGTGGATTTGCATAATTAATGGGTATAATGGTATCATGTAATATTGTAATGCATCTACTGTGTGATCCTGATTCTTTTCCATCTCAGCACAAGTTCATAATTGTATAATCATTGCTTGTAAGTCACGAGTTGAATTCATGGGCGTATTATTGTAGGATGTTGGAGCTTTGAAATTGGTATTCTTGATAAGATGCATTACGCTCTGTTAGGTCTAGTATACATTTTTACCCATTTCATCAAACTAAATACATGTTTAATCATGATCTGAAGTAAATGATCATAATATGAACTTTATTACAGATTGGAGCTTGATCTTCTGGACTTTGCACCACACACAAAAGTAAAGCTCATGTTAATTCCCTTTGTTCTTTCACTGACCAAACAAAAAAGCTGTATTCATCAACTCTTTTTTTTCCTTGAAAGAGATTTATGTATATTTCCTCTGCTTATTCATTTTTATGATCTCTAATTATGTAAACGACTCTTGTTTCAAATCAATGATTGAGCTTATTATTTAAGTGGTAATGACTTTGACATTAGGAAACTTATCTGCTACTTGTTCATTCTGGTTTGTGAATTTGAGAGGTTATAACTATGTATCCAAAAAAAGAGAGAATTAGGAGCAAGGTTCAGAGCATTATTTCCATATGTGATTTTGAGACTGTATAAGCGAGTAAGCACACACACTCTTATAGTCTTATTCAGAAAATGCTGCCCAATATAGTACATAGCATCACAGTAACACATCACATTACATTATTACATAGATCACTCTCTCTTAGAAGTTAGAACTCAGCACAACATAGACATCAGTCCATTTGATTTATTGCAAATACATATGCATCCTCCATCATTTTGAAACATTCCCATTTCAGTAGTACCCCTGAAAGTGAGAAACACAATCATTCATAAAACAGAAAGAAATCAATGATCAATCAATTCTGTACCTAAGTAAGTAGCATCAACACAATAATTAACACACTATATATTAGTATATATACTTGATAAATTACCTTCCTAGGGTGACGACACTCATTGTCGCTCTCGCTGTCACTGCTGCAGCTGCTGCTGCTTCCTCCATCATGGCACCTTCCTTCTCTGTTCTTCTTCTTCTTCTTGTGGAAGAGCCCTGTTATCTTATTAGTCAAAGAACCATGCTCACGAGAATGACCAGGAGTCGCGCGGCCTCCAAGAAAGTTGTGTTTCTTGTGCTCATTTGATGAGCGACACTGATCAGCACATCCATTGCCCAGCTGAAAGGAAGCCATGCTTAGATAAATTTCAATGATAAACTCCTTTTTCTGATGATCAAGTGTTGGTTGATTGAATGCTCTTTATATAGAGTAATCAAGGCTTCTTGAATTGTCGTTTGTGTGTTTGGACAGTCGACAGATCATCGCTCCTTTAGAGAGAATGCAGCTAAGTAAAGAATATGTTCAGTTCGTGTTTGTCATGACCTAACTTGTAAAGGTGGCCTCTTCTGGTGACATCTAAGGAGGTTCTTTGATGCACAAATGAAGCTCGCGAACATGGTTGATTTGCAAGTCAGCATCATACATACAGCAATATGCTTTCAAGTTTCTTAGCGGACTGATGTTGGCCTAATTTTGACCTGATAAAAAGATATTAGGAGAAAAAATTGTTCTGAAATTCAGTGGGCTTGGCACTTGGGCCCAATGGACTGTGTTGTAATACTGGCAAGGCCGAAATGTTTGGGCCGAGAATTTGCTACTGGTATTAAGCTTGTTTGGGACCCTCTCACTCACTCTACTTGTACAGACGTCACATGGTCACATCACATGTGGTCTGACATGGATGCGGGTCCCAACTCCCAAAGCAGTTAGAAAGGGGTCCACGTGAAGTAATGATCCCTTCGTTCTTCGGAAAGAGACTTTTAACTCATGCCGGTAAACAAGGCAAAAGGCCTCTACTTTTGTCTCTCCTTCCCCTTTACAAACTCCATCCAAGTTACTTACCTCAGTTTACTTGCATAAATCATACTACTCCAAGCTTTTATATATGTTTCATCCAATCGACAGTGGAGAAATAACCCGACTTCCACTACATAATATCAAATTCAAAGGGGAAATGCAGGGGAAAAAGGGTCTTAATTATAATGGGTTTAGGTAAAAACAAATGTTGACTCTAAGAGTGTTAGTAGTACAAATAGGGTAGCATTAGAAAAAAGGTACTGTAAAAAAGAAGATTAATTCACACTTGAGTTGAGACTTGAGAGAGAGCAAGGGAACAAAATGAGTCAAACAGATTCATGGTGGCTTCACCTAATGTTGGACTCTATGCAGACATTAAACATGCAATCGTATAATATGTAAGTGGGTCCCATTTGACTCCCTTCGTTATCTCAACCAAAAGGCAAGGTGGGCGGGTGCATGAATAATGTATTTACTTTCCGGTTTTTCTTTTTCCTTGGATTGATACAATAATTGTGTACTATAAGGTTTTTGCTTGTTTTTACACTCATAAAATGCACGTTGGACTTGTCAATCTTCAATTATTTATTTATATAAAATGGGAAATTAATAAATAATTCCGACCATTTTACCATTCTATCTACTTTGTTGCTGTTGTTTTGAGTAGGTAAACATTAGCTAGATTGAAAGCGAATCGGACATTTTTACAATAATGTAAACTCCGAGATAGGTTTAATCTGATTGACATTATAGGTACGTCGTAAATGGCAATCAAATCAGCCGTCAAATGATACTAGAAAGTCTCGAAGATCATGGAGGAGGATATTGTTTCCTAATTGTAAAATATCGATCGGATTCGGATGGTTGAAATAAACAAGAGAAAAAAAACTAAGTGTAGATTTTGGTTGCAATTAAGAGCTGAGGCACAAGAACAGCGAAGGAAAAGACAGCCAGAGGAGGCCACGCGCCAAAAGAAAGCGCGTGCGAGTAAAGCTTCGTCCTTGAAAGAATGTCTCTCTCTCATGAGCATTGGGCTTCACAGTTCACATCTCTCTCCTTTCTTCCCATGCTGGAAAGCTGCCGCCTTCAGAACCTATATAAATTCTCGCAGTAAAAAGTATTTCTCCCAAATTTCCCTTTCTTCGCAATCTCTAACCCCAAATTAATGCACGCACACTCTCTCTCTTAGCTCTATTCTCTCTCCGGAATTATGATGCCCCTAGTTCCACCACCCATTGCTCAATCGAGTCCTAGATCACCTCCTAGGGTTTGGTAACCCCTCCTCTGCAAAAGCATTTCCAAACCCCCTTTCTTTTCGTTCTAATTTTCCGCTTCGGAGGTAACCCTTGCTTCCCGACTCTCGTTTCATCTCAATTCTTCTCCGAATTTGGGGGGTTTTATGCTATCTTGTAGTAGTTCGTAGGCCTTTGTATGATTTGCCGACTCAATTTGATTTATTTGACCGGGTACTAGCGATAGGGATAGGGTAAGATTAATTTATTTGTTTCGGTTGTTAGTTTTACACGGCTTGAAATTGACACTGATGGGTGTGGAAGCAGAGTGAGCTTTTTTCTTGCGGTTTCTTCTTTTTGTTTCTTGTATTTGTCTTGGGGTTTTGGCCTTTCTGGTGATTTGGTTGGGGTTGAAGAAACATGAACTGGGTTGGTTTGCTCTTTCAGAGATGTATTAGCAAGATATGCTAGTGACAGCCTTGTAATTGGTTGAAAAAAATTTAGATCCCAGAGATTGCAGTGTTTGAGAGTATTTTCTCTTTCAAAATAAGGGTTTTGCCAATCTTCTTTCGGTTATTCTGGAAAGCAATGGGTTGTTTCTGTTGCAAACCGTCTGTTATAGAAGACAGTAGGGAAAGCCCAATAGAGAGGCTGCCTAGCAAGCCCCCTTCAGAGGCGAGGGCTTCGAGAGGGCCTTCATTGAGAAGGGAGGAAATCAGTAGGAAGCAAGATAGAAGTGATGATAATGATGGGAGGAAAATGCTGATTGATAAATCAGCAAATGGGTCTGTTAAGTTACATGCTGAACATTTGGAGAGGAAGAGAGAGAGAACGGAGTATGCCATTGCTCATCATCCAGCAACCAGTGCCATTCCAAAAGCAATGGAGGGGGAGCACGTTGCAGCAGGGTGGCCGGCGTGGCTTGCTTCAGTTGCTGGAGAAGCTATCAAAGGCTGGGTGCCTAGACGGGCTGATTCTTTTGAGAAGCTTGATAAAGTAAGGATTTTTGAATATCTTGAGCTTTTGTTTTTACTGTTGGAAATTGGCATGGTAGTTTGTTGTGTTTATATTAGTATTTTATCACTTTTAGTTAATCATAAACCAATTGAATTGATAGTTGTTGAAGAAACATGTTAAAAACATCCAGTGAGCAATGCTCAAGCCCCCATAAGTTTCTCCAAACTGAATTTGTCATTTGCTTTATATACATCTAGCATTTTGCAATTTGATATATGTGTAATTTTCAAATATGAAAGATCATAGAAGCTTCCTGTGTATAGATAGCCTAAATATGGTACTCCACCATGAACAGGATCTTTGGAGCACCTTGAGAAGTTCTCTTCATTAAACCTTTTCCAATTGTCACCTTAACTAAGGATTTTATAATGGTTACAACTTACACTTTCTATCTATTGAGAGTGTGTATATTACCTCTTTGCATCTTCGATTCTGAATTGCTCATTGGTGCATAAGTTTTCCAGTCCTTTTTCATGCACCTGTATCTTTATATTTGGTTTATATATAAGTTCACATATTAACTGATTCCTGAACTTCTCTCTCCAGTGTTGATTTGTTTGATTCTGAGTTGTTTTTTTTCTTTCTTAGATTGGTCAGGGAACTTACAGTAACGTGTATAGAGCTAAAGATTTGGAAAAGAGGAAAATTGTTGCTCTGAAGAAAGTGAGATTTGATAACTTAGAGCCAGAAAGTGTTAGGTTTATGGCTAGAGAGATCCACATCCTTCGTAGACTTGATCATCCCAATATAATTAAATTGGAAGGTCTTGTCACCTCAAGGATGTCTTGCAGCTTGTACCTTGTTTTTGAGTACATGGAGCATGATCTTGCAGGGCTTGCATCCCATCCAGCTATTAAGTTTACAGAATCCCAGGTAATCATAGTGACACTGGAAAAAGCTCTAATAACTCGTTTTATCTGATTTATGACCCCCGTACATTACTTGCAGGTTAAATGCTACATGCGGCAACTTTTATGTGGGCTTGACCACTGTCATAGTCGGGGCATTCTACACCGTGATATAAAGGGCTCAAATCTTTTGATTGACAATAGTGGGGTCTTGAAAATTGCTGACTTTGGACTGGCAACCCTATATGATCCTCATCAAACTCAGCCACTCACAAGTCGGGTTGTAACTCTGTGGTATAGGCCACCAGAGCTGTTACTTGGAGCTACATTCTATGGGACATCTGTGGATTTGTGGAGTGCTGGTTGCATTTTGGCTGAACTGTATGCTGGCAAGCCTATAATGCCTGGACGGACTGAGGTACAGATTATTTAGTTGGATTTGTGAGGTTTTCTGTTTACTTGCATAAAAAAGTATGCCTTGTATGAGGTGTGTGTTACTGATTGTAGTATTATATAGTCATAAATCGCTCAGAAGGTTGTTATAATGTGGTGCTACCAAAAATTTCACGTCCTTTTATCTTGAATACATGGTTCTATTTTCAGGTGGAGCAACTTCATAAAATTTTCAAGCTTTGCGGATCACCTTCTGAGGATTATTGGCGAAAATCTAAATTGCCCCATGCTACTATCTTTAAACCACAACAACCTTACAAACGTGTTGTTGCAGAAACATTTAAGGATTTCCCTCTCCCCGCTTTGAATCTCATGGAAACTCTACTTTCAGTGGATCCAGATGACCGTGGATCTGCAGCTTTGGCTCTTCAGAATGAGGTATATTATTAAATGAGTAAGCCTTAGAAGTTATAATGGATTGACTTTTTGAATGCAACTATTATTGAGATGTCCTTGTAATTTATATGTTCCTTCCTCTGCTCTTCCTAAACTAAAGGCATAAAAATAAGACTTACTTTGCATTTTCAGAATTTAGGCCCTTTATTCTCGCAAGCGGCAATTTGCAACTGTTGAAACCATGTATGTTCAATTGTTTGTTTTTCTCTTGCAGTTCTTTACTACAAAACCACTACCTTGTGATCCATCAAGCTTGCCAAAGTATCCTCCTAGCAAGGAATTTGATGCAAAACTAAGGGATGAAGAGGCTAGAAGGTTACTAACTTGTGTTCTCATCATATTGATTAATTATTTTATATTTCTATTGAGAGGTAAAGATTGGTAACTTTTGTAATATGAGAAACTCATGATCTGTCTGTTGATGCCCTTGAATCTTCTAATAATTGCGAGACTTTCAAAAGAAACATTAAACTATATTTTGTCAAATATCTGCAACAATTAATAATTTAATGTGAGAAAAACTCCATGCTTCACTGAGATTGATGTCTGATTTCCTAAGATTTGTAATAATAGAGCTTAAAATGGATTTTCAGCTGTGATATTGCATACTTAATCAACACAAATCCCCTACCTTGCTGTAACCTTTTTACAGATTCCTTACTTTTGACAGATTCCTAATAACATATATTTTAGCTCAGGTTTTATCTTCAATTGTTCATTCAAACTAATTGTCCAGTTGTTCTAGACTTCCTTACTTGGTTTTTGTGATACAAACCCAAATATAATTTTCTCAGTTATTGTTTATTATCTTCATTTCTGCATTTTCTTGTTAGTTTCTTCAATTTCCCATATTCCTACTTCCTAGTTTTCAGGCAGTTGTGCATTTACCCCACTTCATCAATGTTGTTTTCCATTATCTTAATTATTTATATTTAGTTCTAGGTGTTAGTTATTTAATTTCTCCAGGTGATCAGATTGTAATTGGGCAGACTTATTATTATTGAAATGAATGCCTTCTCAAAATTGGCTGAATTGCGAGATGTTTGCTTACAATTGAAAGTACCAGTTGGTATCAGTACGACTGAATATTGATATCTTTTATGCTGATTCACACTCCTTGTTATTTCAGAGCTGCTGGAAACAAAGCCCATAAGGCTGATCTTGAAAGGAAGGCAACTAGAGAGTCTCGAGCTGTCCCTGCACCTGATGCAAATGCAGAATTAGTTGTATCAATGCAGGTAACATGCCTGTGCCGAAGGGCACTCTTGTCATATCATACTATTACTTTCTTAATAAAGTATTTCCGCCTTGGTGTTACATTTGCTTTATTTGTTCTGGAACAGAAAAGACAAGCTCATCAAAACTCAAGGAGCAGAAGTGAAAAGTTCAATCCTCAACAAGAAGACGTCGCTTCGGGATTCCCCATCGAACCGCCTCGAACATCTCATGGCATAGACGAAGGGAAAAACCACAAGAAAGCTTCCCACTCAGGCCCACTCGTTCACCATAAAGACGATGCCCCCAAGGTTTCAATAGGGCTAGACTCGTCAACAATGTCTATAAAACCTGGTCTTCCACAAAGTGGAGGTCCAAAACTCATTGCCCGGTTTCCTGGATCCTACAAGGAGGTGTCTAGTTCCAAGTCTAGGCAAGATCATCAACAACCTCAGATTCAAGATGATGATGGAAGCTCATCCAACAAAGATCCTGTTGTTGTAAGTGAATTTGATTCCATTTGCTACAATTCAACAAAGCTATGTTCTTATATTATTACTGTTTATGCCCTAGAGATAACCTAGATTCACAAACCAAGACCCTAATATAGAAAATCAAAATAGCCTTATGAAAAAGTTAAAATTCTGATTAACAAATGTAGAAAATCTTTTCAGGATTTGGTTTTTTTATCAGGCATAGGATAGAAAAACCGATGTTATTATGCTTGATGTGATTTGTGTGTTTCTTACTTGTCATTATTATACAGCTTGGTTATGGATCAAAGGGTAAAAAGATACACTACTCTGGGCCACTCTTGGTCCCGTCACGCAACACAGATCAGATGATGAAGGATCATGACCGTCAGATCCAGGAGGCCGTTAGGCGGTCCCGCCTTGATAAAGCCCGGTTGAGGAAGTTGCCTGTAGACGAGATCGGATCTGGCCGATAACAGGGTTAATTGCTAGTGTTGAGGGTCTTTGAACTCTTGAATTGGGTCATTTGATTTTATAAAGAGAAGAGGAAGGATGGAAGGGTTGTTGCGGTGGGGTTAATTTTTGTACAGTTGGGAGGTGTAGTGAAATGTCAAGTCTTGTAGGATTTGCCTCTAGGAATGGCTGGTTGTGTTAGCAAGGTTCTTGAATTTGAACCGATTTAACTTTTTGTTCTTAATTGTGTTATTGTAGTGTGCAAACTGCCATTATTGTAGATCTTATATGAACAAGTATCTCTCTCAATAATCTAGTGTGGGATTCGGATTAGTATTGTATCTCTTAATGATTCTAAATGTCTTGTGCCAATTGCCATTTCTGTACAAGAGACTAACCTATAATAATTGATCTTCGTAAATATATTATGTAAGTTTTTAAAAAAAATATTATCGTGCACCATATTTTAATTATTTAAATATTTTTTCATTATTTGTTGAGATCTTATCCAAATTTAAATTAAAATTATTAAAATATTAATTTCATTGGAATTGAATAATTTTAAATAGTTTTTTTTTTTGTTGAGATACTAACATCCATAAAATACTTATAATAATTTTGGTAGCCTATCAAGAAAACATAATATAATTTATTAAAAGGGAAAATTGCATTTAACCACCCTTTATGTTACACTTGTTGCAATCAACCACCCTTTATATTTTTTTCTACACTATGTATTAAAATAGGTTTTAAAGTTAATTTATTAAGGTTTTGTGGCAGTTTAAGGTTTGAGCTGTATATTCGCCGTCTCATTAACTCATTAAGCCATCAAAATTATATTAGATTCCCTTTAATAATTTTGGCTTTGTCTCACACTATAATAATTGTAAAATTTTAATAAAATATATATAAAAGTAAGTTATTTTTATTTTCATATTGAATTAAAATTATTTATTAAATAAATTAAGTACTAAATCATGTAATCCTGCCATATGGACGCGGATATAACTAGTGCGACATCCCTACAATAGGGAATAAATATACATGGAGAAAATCCAAAAATCTTGATAATACCACGCTCAAAAAGCTGGACCGAACCTTGGTCACCAACCAAATCATTCAATGGTTCCCGTCCATAGCAACGAAAAACCATGCTTTCTCTTCTTTCGACCATTGCCCAATATCCTGTGACCTCCCCACGGGGATCACATTTAAAGCTCAACCATTTAAATTTGAAATGACGTGGACATCTAAAAAAGATTTTCAAAATGTCATCAAACAAGCCTGGAGACACAACGCTAGAGGATCACATATGTTTAATCTGGTGAAAAAAACACAACTTCTCAAATCAAAAGCTAAAGCATGGAACAAACAAACGTTCGGCAATATCTTCGAACAAATTAAAAAAATCGACGAAAACCTCGTTCAGATCTAGAAGGATATAATTGAACATAACAACGAGAAACTCCTTCAAAAGCTAGAACGACTTTTGAGAAAGTAGTCATGCCTCCTATGACTTCTACAACTCCTATTGGAAACAAAGGGCCAAAAACACCGACATTAGACTAAACGATAAGAACACAAAATACTTCCACCGGATTGCCACCGGGCGAAGGAATAGAACCAACATTAAAGAAATCTGAACATCAAAAGGTACACAAATTACATGTGTTGAAAACATTAGAAAGGAAATTAACCGAGATCTCCATAACCGTTTTGGGAATAGGAAATTAATCACGGAAAGCTCCAAAACATGACACAAACCATCCAAAAAGAAGTTACCGATGAAGGCAACTTAGAACTTGCCAAACCAGTATCAAACAATGAAATCAAGAAGGCCTTATTCGACATTGGAGACGATAAATCTCCTGGCCTGAACGGAATGCCGACATGTTTTTATAAGAAGTACTGGCACATTGTAGGTCCGAATGTTATAAGGGTCGTGAATTTTTTTTTTCATATCGGGAAACTCTTAAAACAAATAAACCACACATCCTAATTACCTAAATGTGAAAACCCCAACTCCACTAACCATTATAGGGCCCATAAGCTTATGCAACACAATATACAAAGTAATATAAATAATCCTAACAAACCGCCTGAAAAACATATTAAACAAGCTCATACATCCGATGCAAGGGGCATTTAACCAGAACCGAAGTATCCACGATAATAACCTTATCGCGCACGAGATTTTCCATTCCTTCCGCAAAAAAAACAAGGGCGGGAGGGATGGATTGTTGTCAAACTAGACATGAAAAAAGCTTATGACCGAATTAGCTGGGACTTCTTGGCCGACAATAGTCCTACCAAAATTTGATTTTAATGATAACTCTTAGGATGGATTCGAGAATGCGTCGAAATGGTTTCTTTTTCTGTTTTGGTCAATAACGGACCAACAGAACAATTCTAACCCCAACGGGGACTTAGACAGGGAGACCCCCTATCACCTTACATATTCATTCTCGCATCCGAAATTCTTTCAAGGCAACTCCACTTGCAAAGCACTAACCCCAAAAGTGGCATCGGGATCCAAATCACTAGAAATGGAACAAGAATCTCATTCCTCACTTTTGTCGATGATATCATCATCTTCGCTAAAGCGAATAACGCTGCATGCAAAAACATCAAAGGAATTGTCGATAACTATTGCCAAGCAACTGGCCAAAAACTTAACTTCCACAAATATGCCTTCCAGGTCACCAAAAATACAAGCAATACAATTAAGGAACAAATCAAACGGATTCTCCAAATTACAAACACAATTGCGTTGCATAAATACCTAGGCTTCCCGATTATCAATGGCAGAGTAACACAAAACACCTTTAAACTACTACTTATGCAGACCAAATCCCAACTTACAAAATGGAAATCAAATACTATATCCCAAGAGGGACGTAAAACCCTAATCAAAACAAACGTATCAACGCAACCCAACTATATTATTCAATTCTTTATGTTACCTCAAGCCACCTTACAAGAACTTGACCAAATCAACAAAATTTGTTTTGGAACAAGGATCACAACTACGAACCACACATTAGTTAAAATATCTTAAAACGGAAAACATCCTAAACTACAAGAAAAAATATAACACCTCTTGGCAGTGGTCCAAGCTAATAGGCCTCAAAGATCTATTCATGAAAGGACTTATCTGGCAGATAGGGGATGGGAAAACCGTCTGAGTATGGAAAGACAACTGGACCGGTAAGGGGCCTCTCAACCGAAGGACAGATGCGAAAAACTTCATTTACTAGGACGAAACCGTGGATGAGTACCTCCGAGAGGATAATTCGTGGAACATTGAAAAATTGAGCAAGGTCATTAATCCAAACAACCTTGAAATCATATCTAGAATCATAAACCCTATTAACAAAATCCTGGATAGACTATACTGGCCACCTAGCAAAAATGGCTGGTACTCAACCCATTAAACCATGCAATGGATCCACCAATTTAAAGGCGAACAAAAAATTAACCTAGCTTGGATCAACAAACTTAACATCCCACCCAAAGTGAAAAATTTTATATGGAAAGTAGCCAAAAATGGTTTGCCAACTAAGATGAGGCTCGCTGCCAACCGTATCCCGGTTCCGCCAGGCTGCGAGGCTTGTAATAGCTTGGAGGAAGTCACTAACCATGTTTTACTCTCGTGCTCCTTAACCGACGAAACCATCAAATCCATAAATCCCAAACTTTGCTGAATCCTCAACCAAATTTCCCCAGGGGATAAAAAACTACACCTCATCCTCGATGAGATAAGGATGCGATTGACAAAAGAGGAAACGAAACTCCTCGCTAACACCTGGTGGTGCCTATGGTACTCTATGAATAAAAGAGTTTACGACAACAACAACAGTAACTTGAATAATGCCGCAAAAATTTGCGACTCTATTCACAACCAAATTAAAAATTGGAAAAACGCAGAAGCCTCGACCTCGGATAACCCACGTTCTGGAACGGCTAGAGGTGGGCCTAAGAGAAAGCCCACAAAATGGGCAAAACCCAGAAAGGATTTTACTAAATTAAATTTTGGTGGTGCAGTGAATGCGGATGGCGTGACTTCTTACGGGTTCATTCTTAGGGACTCCTACGGCTTCCCCATCCACTTTGACGGATGACCGATTGGTCATCAGTCTGTTCTGACATTCGAGACTATCGCCTTAAGCTAGAGACTTCTCGAAGCCATTCGTCGTGGCATTCCCGGGAATCTAGATTGAAGGCGATAATTTGCAGCTGGTCAAGGCCGTTTTTGGTGACTGGCGTTGACCGTGGGAGATTAATTTGCTTCGTTCGGACATCCACTACTTGTTGGCTCATTTCCTGGATTGGGTATCTCTCACGTCAACCGTGAGTGCAATTATATTGCTGGCTCGTTCCGACGCATCTCCTTTATTTTACTTGCAGTTGACTTAGATTTGCACATTCTCATCCGTCAGAATTCCTTTAGACAGTGACTGTTAGTGACCACCCAAACTCCTTTTTAGTGTCAAAATAGTTAATAACTAGTCTCTCGTAAAATCTCTCCCAGCAGTCGGGTATTCCGACTCTATTAGAATCCATTCCCACATCTAAAGTTGGGACATATCTTGCCTAGTATATATACCCTTGGGCTACTCCTCTTATTGCCAATTGGTTTTAGGATGGAACCCCATATCTTGCCTAGTATATATACCCTTGGGCTACTCCTCCTATTGCCAATTGGTTTTAGGATGGAACCCCATATCTTGCCTAGTATATATACCCTTGGGCTACTCCTCCTATCGCCAAGCGTATTAGAATGCATTCCCACATTTAAAGTTGGGATATATCTTGTCTAGTATATATACCCTTGGGCTACTCCTCCTATCGCCAATTGGTTTTAGGATGGAACCCCATTGGACTTAATAGGCTCAGACCCCCTCTCTGCTGCAATACACAATTTCCCTAAAATTTTCCACGTGTCGTATAGTCGTATCACGAGACAGTCTAGGGTTTCGGTCTGATTCACCATGATCGAATCGAATCTCGTCCACAATTCCCAGTTTCTATCTTCACATATCGGTCAGTATCCTAATTTTATACTCTTAAATCGAGATTCTTACGTATCTTCTGCCCTCGCGTGATCATGGCACTTCCAACTTGACCCTGATGTATGAGTAATAAAATAGATTCGACACCATTTTTGAAGTATATTGCTTAATCCATTCCGAGAATTTAAAAATTTAAAAACCCTCTCCGAAACGTCCATGGGTTTGATTACTGTTTTGGGTAATAAAACCTAGAGGGCACAGTTAAGCCACGTACTACGAAGATGAGGTGAAATGGATCTTTCCATATATAGCTTAGTTTTTAAAGTGCAGAACTTAAGCCAATATTATAATCTTTATGATGACTTGGTTGGCCCTTTTATTTCTTTTGGGAAAGAATTGATAGCAGCAGTGGGCAATTACTAACGTTGCAATACCAAATACCAAATACATCTTTTACCTACCTTTTGTGGAGGGGCCACAAACATATGGTGTGTGTTCTATTTGTAGGGATTTTGGCTGTTCATGTTTTGAGAAGAAATTTATGAGGCTGTGGTTGTCTGATATAAATAATAAAGGTGGATACCACTTCAATGGTTAATACTTGTTCATTGATTTTTTGGCTCTACAGGTAATTCAGAGCAGCTTAAGCTTAGCTTGTGCTCCTTCCTGGGTGGGTGAGTCTCTCTCTCTAATTTTCAAATTGTGATTGTTTAGTTGCTGATTGTAATGAAATCTGGCCAATTAGTGTCTAGTTCTCTCTGGTTGCTCTTTGGTAGCCCTGATTAGTTGTCATTTGCCATTCTGATTCTCTTCCTCCTTCTGTAACTTCTATTCTGTTTTTGTCCAGTTCATTCTTTTCGGTCAACAAGAGTTACAAGACTGTATGTTCTAGGAAATTGTGCTACCTGATCCTCTTACTTCATTTTTTTTATATTTATTAATCCCAACTTGTTTGAAATATATTGATTTCTCTAGGCTGATTTTGAGCACCTCCTCTCAAATTAGAGAACAGCCCTGAGGATATGTATGAAATCAGACATGCAATTTTTTTGGGATTTGATTTGTTGGCTTGATTTTTGTGTTAAACTTGATTATGTCGAGGCTACCTGAATTAGAGAACAGTCTCTTTCTTTGTGTCTGTAAAGTTTTCCTCTTTATTCATTGCTTGTGCTCAATTGCTCATCTCTTCTTGCTGACACTATTCATGCTTGCTTTTCCAGAGCATCTAAGAGGAAAAACTAGCAAATTCTCAGTTAGAAATACAATAAGATTAAAGTATAACAGCATTTTTAGCTCAGAGAAAGCTTGTAATGCATCCTAGAGTATGAATCTCAAGGCTAACCTCCATTTTCTGAGCCACTGCTGATCAGTGGATGATAATGGGAGGTTCATCTAACACGGGATGGAAGAATATCAATAGTTCTAGAGGATGGGATGCTTTTGCATCTTCAGACAGAAATCTTCAGATGCACCATACAAGCAGAATCAGCTCATCGCCTGATGATGAATCACAAGATTCCTTGTTTGGGCAGACTCCAACTGATAATAATAATAATCTTAGAAATCAAGTTGCTGCAGAGAGTGGGAATCCTGCTGATCCTTTTCATTGCGGCATAGAAAGTGCTGATGTTAGCTTAAGACAGTGGCTTGATAACCCCGAACGCCTTGTTGATGTTGTTGAATGCATACACATTTTCAGGCAGATTGTTGAGATTGTTAGCCCTGCACATTCACATGGGATTGTAATCAATAATGTTCGGCCTTCCTGTTTTGTCATGTCATCCATCAACCGAGTGTCGTTCATTGAATCTGCATCTTGTTCGGATTCGGGATCTGATTCTCCTGAAGAAGAGCCAAACAACATCCAAAGTAGGGAAGCTAAGCAATTTTTCCAAGACTTGCCCGAGTGGAGAGAAAGGTCAATTGGTAAAGAATCTCATCCTGATGCTTTTGTTGAAGAGGCAGAAGAAAGAAAACAGCCTTTCCCCATGAAAACATTGTTGTTAATGGAGACCACTTGGTACACTAGTCCAGAGGAGATTGCAGGCAGTCCGAGCTCATGCGCTTCAGATATTTATCGTTTAGGTGTTCTTCTATTCGAGGTATGTTTGCAAGATGGCGTGTTATGTATTTCAAAAAAATATTACTGTTCCTTCATGCTTCTGTGTTTCAAGAACTCTGTGCTCTTGGGTCTAATTATTGCCAAAGTTCCATAATGCCCCCAACATAACCATTACCAAATAATAAGGGAATAAAATAGAAGAGGAAGAAAATCTAATGTTGTGTCTTATTGTTTGCAGTTATTTAGTACATTTAGCTCAACTGAAGGAAAGAGTAGCACAATGTCAAGTCTTAGGCATCGAGTTCTACCTCCAAACATATTGCTTAAGTGGCCAAAAGAAGCGTCATTTTGTCTGTGGTTGCTGCATCCTGATCCATGTAGCCGGCCAAAAATGGGGTAAGCTTCATTTCTACAATCAGTTCATAAAGTTAGTCAAGTCACCAAGGACATGATCATTTAATTTCTCCCGACCTCAAGTTAGCTTACAAAGTTGTGCTTTTAAAATGCAACTCTGGCTCTACCTACTAAAGTAGTTGTCTGGATACTGCGAAGTAGAGTAATGATACTAGAACATCTGTATTTAATTGCTTGATATTATAATAAAAAGATTGTATGAATTTACTGATTTGTTACTTCATGTTCATAAAACTCTAGATTTTCCAAACAAAGTTTTGATAGGTCATTGTGTCTACAATCAGCTCATCTGGTATGTATTACTTCAAGGAGGATGTTTGTTAAGATAAAAACTTTGGTTACTTGATTTATCGTCATGTAATTGTATTTTCAAGAGTAGCATAATATTTATTCTCAATCATCAACTTGTCATATGATAGTGATCTGCTGCAAAGTGATTTCCTTACTGAGGCAAGAGATGACATAAAAGAGCGTGAAGCAGCAATAGAGCTCAGAGAGAAGATTGAAGAACAAGACGCCTTACTAGAATTCTTAGGGTTGATACGCCACACTAAGCAAGAAGCTGCCACTAAGTTGCAAGACATTGTCAGTCTTTTGTCTTCTGATCTTGAAGAAGTTGTGAAGAAGCAAAGAGCATTTAGGCGAAAGGGAGGTTATTCATCAAAAGGAGAAAATGAGGCTCATCTATCATATTCTTATCTCCCTGTTTTACAAATGATTGAACCTGAGGAAGCATCTAGCCTGAGTGTAAGAAAAAGAGGCAGACTAGGATTAGAGAGTGTTGATCACGGTTCCCAAACTAGTGAAAATCAAGACAGCATTCTTTCCAAGCATGCTAGATTGGTCAAAAACTTCAAGAAACTTGAAACGGCCTATCTTTTGACTAGATGCAAGTCAAGCAAGAAACCTTTGTCTAAACAGCCTGCAATAAGTAGCAACAGCAGAGGATCTGTGGTTTTGACCGAACCAAGTATGAGTAATTCATTTTTAAAAGAGGCTTGTAGTAAAGGTGAAGAGAGTGGATGGGTTAGTCCTTTCTTGGAAGGTTTATGCAAGTATTTGTCATTTACAAAGCTAAGAGTTAAAGCAGACTTGAAGCAAGGAGATTTACTGAGTTCATCCAATCTGGTGTGTTCTGTAAGTTTTGACCGTGATGGAGAGTTTTTCGCTTCAGCAGGTGTGAATAAGAAGATCAAGGTATTTGAATGTGATGCCATCATTAATGAAGACCGTGATATCCAATACCCTGTTGTAGAAATGGCTAGCCGGTCAAAATTGAGCAGTGTTTGCTGGAATAGTTACATCAAAAGCCAAATTGCCTCTAGCAACTTTGAAGGTGTAGTGCAGGTAAAACAAACAAGATAATGAATAAATTACTTCTTCAACATCCTTACTTTTGGCTCTTCTAGAGCAGAATTTTACTTTAAAGAAACTAAATATCAGGTATGGGATGTGACAAGGGGTCAAGTATTTACGGAACTCAAAGAGCACGAAAAGCGAGTGTGGTCTGTTGACTTCTCATTAGCAGATCCAACAATTTTAGCTAGCGGTAGTGATGATGGATCTGTGAAGCTCTGGAGTATAAATCAGGTAAAAAAATAAAAATTCTCTTGGTGTATTTTTTGTCAGTTAATTACTGTTGACAGGATGACATTATCCTGAATAACTGACAATGTATTTATTATTCATCTCTTATGATTGAAATGTAGGGGGCAAGCATTGGTACCATAAGAACAAAGGCCAATGTATGTTGTGTTAAATTTCCCTTGGATTGTGGTCGCTATTTTGCATTTGGGTCAGCTGATCATAAAGTATATTACTATGATCTGAGAAATCCCAAAGTACCACTTCACACATTGGTAGGGCACAACAAAACTGTGAGCTACGTTAAGTTTGTGGATTCAACAAATCTTGTCTCTGCATCAACTGATAATACAATCAAGCTCTGGGATTTGTCAACAAGCACACCTAGGATTCTTGATAGCCCTCAACAGTCTTACACTGGCCATGTGAATGTCAAGGTACAAGAAGAAGGTTTTAGTGTGTTTTAAATTTCAAGTAATTTTCTTAGTGGTGAGCAAATTGTTTTTTGTTCCAGAATTTTGTAGGTCTATCAGTATCTGATGGCTATATTGCTACTGGCTCAGAAACAAATGAGGTAAAGCACATCACAAGAACTGTTTAAAATTGCACAAGATTTCTTTCTTTTGCTCTAATTTTTGAATATCCATCATATAACATGTTCATGGCTACTTGAGTGCTAATATTTGTTTGTTTATATTACAAAGGTGTTTGTATACCACAAAGCCTTTCCAATGCCAGCATTGTCTTACAAATTTAACAGCATGAACTCGTCACATGGGCATGAATCCGATGAGGCTTCTGAGTTCATCTCTTCAGTCTGTTGGCGGGGCCACTCATCCACATTGGTTGCAGCCAACTCAACCGGCGACATAAAGATTCTTGAGATGGTTTGATTAGAGATTTTAGGTAATTTCTCTGATCCCATTAGCATCTGGGTTAGCTCTTATGTCCTTTTTTTTTTTGTAAATTGGATGATTGTGATGAGCCCTGAAAAATTTTGGCCGTAGATCACAGCGGATTAATAGATTGGTACATGGTAGGTAAATTTTTCTCTCTTTTTTTTTTTTGGGTTTAAATGGAAAAGCATGTGCAATTACTTTACCTGCACTTTGTATATTGTCACAGGTGAAAGTTATCAATCTTTCTTATGCCTTAATATAGTCTAAAGTATTGGTCACTGGAGTTTGATTGATACTGGAAATAGTTGGAATTTACACTTATGTGGGAATATTCAGCTTCATGTGTGACTTTCTGAAAGCTCAGTATGAAATTGATTGTCAAACTTGATACGTGATCGCCTCGGATTACTCCTCAGAAACCTCGTATTTGACCACACAGGAACCCGATCTTGCCAACAAATCAATTCAATCCTACAAAAGCTTTCAACTTTAGAACTCCTTGTGATGCAAGTAACAAACTGATTTGAATGATGGTGAATTTGAATGGATCGAAGTTGATAGGATGATTCAAATAGATAGTTCAATTGAATTGGCTCTAACGCTAAATTCAATTGATGAACTAGGATCGATCTTTAACAATCAACCTAGAACTAAACTAGATGAATAACTTATCAACACAATCTGAATTTTCGAAAATAAGAACACGAGAGAGAGAAAATTCGAATTCTGGTGATGACGATCTCGAGATTGCAATGCACACAACACAATTGTATTTTTGAGCCCAAGGACTAGATAAACCTTTCTTAGGGTTTATCTAATCTCAAGCTGATTTTTATTAATGAAACTGAAAAGTATTTATAGAGAATACAAAAGCTAATACTTGGGGAGCAAGGGAGGAAGGCTGGCCGACCCTAGAAGGGGAGAAGGAGTCTCCTTTGCTTGCTTCCCAAGATATAATAATATCTAATTAAATCTAACTAGATTCCCTTAAATAAATAAATCATAGCTGAATTATTTATTTAAGGAAATAATCCTAACAAACTTGAAATATCTCTAACAACCAGGAGAGAGAAAATATCTCTAACAACCAGGAGAGAGAAAATATCTCTAACAACCAGGAGAGAGAAAATCAACCAACTAACATAAGCCTATTGGCTGATTTCTCTACATTATTAAAATAACTAGAAATTGTTCATAATAAAATAAATAAGATATTTTCTTTCATTTAGAATGGTCAAGTCAAAGGGTTGACTTTGACCCATATACCAATTCATCTCACCCGGTCACTTACTAAATTCAGCCCTAAAGTGAGACAAATTAATACATGTTTCTAAATAAAGAAATAGTGATTTTCGGCCCTCCTATGATCAATCCATGGAATCCGGGCTCAATTGATGTCGAATGCACGAGACCCACTTCGCCTTGCTAGGCTCTTCCATAACCGCTGTCAATCGAACCAAGATCGCTGTTGTGCCTTGAGCAATCTTCTTAGCTCGACTTCTTGTGATTGGTCCGTCAGAAGGCACTCGAATCAACTCATCGACGTCGGTTGGACACATGGCAGGCTTCACTGCATCATTCTCCTCCACTTGAGCTCGAATCGTCTCTGATTCGACGTCGGAATCAAAATCTGGCACATAAAGAGATAGATCAGCCACATTAAAAGTTGGATGGACACCATACTCACCAGGCATGTCAACATGATATGCATTAGGGCCGATTCTCCTGATGATACGAAATGGTCCATCTCCTCTCTGATCTAACTTGTTCTTCCTTTGATTTGGGAACCTTTCCTTCCTTAGATGCACCCAAACAAGATCTCCTTCTTCAAAGATAACCTGTTTCCGACCCTTATCAATATGGGCCTTGTACTTCATGGATTTCCTCTCCAAGTGCATCTTCGTCCTCTCATGTAGCTTCTTCACAAACTCAGCCCTCTTGTTAGCTTCAAAACTCTCTTTTCCCTTGTATGGCTGAGGCGTCATATCCACCGGTGTCCTCGGATTCAGCCCATAAACAACCTCAAAAGGGGTCATCTTTGTGGCTGAATGGATTGACCTGTTATAAGCAAACTCCACAAAAGGCAAAACATCTTCCCAACGTTTGAGGTTAGCTTTAAGCATAGTTCTAAGTAAAATCCCTAACGTTCGATTAGTAACTTCCGTTTGCCCATCAGTTTGTGGGTGACATGAGGTAGAAAACAGCAATTTAGTTCCCAATTTAGACCATAGACTCTTCCAAAAATAACTCAAAAATTTAGCATCACGATCTGACACAATAGAACAAGGAATGCCATGCAATCTAACAATTTCCCTAAAGAACAAATCAGCAATATGCACAACATCATCAGTCGTGTGACATGGAATAAAGTGAGCCATTTTGGAAAATCTATCTACCACTACAAAGATAGAATCTCTACCCTTCCTAGTTCTAGGCAAACCTACAATGAAATCCATAGAAATGTCTTCCCAAGGTGAACTAGGAATGGGTAAAGGCTGGTACAAACCATGGGGGTGAAGTCTAGACTTAGCTTTAGCACAAACAACACAACTCTTGACAAATCTCAGCACATAATTACTCATTTTAGGCCAATAGTAGTGTTCTTTTAAACCTTCTAAGGTCTTTTCTAAACCCCTATGTCCTCTTGATTCATGAACCTCTTTAGTTAGAAGTCTACATATACTAGATGAAGGAATGCACAATTTTCCAGCTTTAAACAAGTATCCATCATCAATAAAGTAGGTATCTATTTCACCCCTAGACATGCAATTCTTATAGATTTCAGCAAAGTGAGTGTCACTAGCATATAATTCCCTAATCATTGCAAATCCAAGGATCTTAACATCACATTGGTTCAAGAGTACATACCTTCGAGAAAGGGCGTCAACGACCACATTCTCCTTGCCTTTCTTATGTTTCACAACATAAGGAAAGGTCTCCATAAATTCAACCCATCTTGCATGTCGCCTGCTGAGTCTGGATTGGCCTTTCAAGTACTTCAAGGCCTCATGATCAGAATGGATTACAAACTCTTTAGGCCACAAATAATGAGACCAAGTTTTCAACACCCTAATTAAAGCATACAACTCTTTATCATAAGTAGGGTAATTCAACTCAGCCCCACTAAGCTTTTCACTAAAGTAAGCAATGGGTTTCTTGTCTTGCAAGAGCACGCCTCCTATTCCATGTCCAGAAGCGTCCACCTCTATCTCGAATGCCTTGGAGAAGTCAGGGAGTTGAAGCATTGGGGCGTGGCATAATCTGTCCTTCAAAGTGTTGAAGGCGTTCTCTTGTTGCTCCCTCCATTTAAAGGTTGTATCCTTCTTTGTAAGCTCGTGGAGGGGGGCTGCAATTGTGCTAAAATCACGCACAAATCTCCTGTAGAAACCAGCCAAGCCGAGAAATGATCTGACCATTGTTGGTGTAGTCGGCTGGGGCCATTCTTTGATTGCCTTGATCTTGTCTTCATCTACCTTCAATCCACCTTTAGACACAACAAAACCAAGAAAAATGGTAGACTCCGAGCAAAAAGAACACTTTTTCAAGTTAACATAAAGCTTTTCTAACCTTAAAGTGTCCAAAACAGCCCTAAGATGATCTACATGTTCATGCATGGTTTTGCTATAGATTAAGATATCATCAAAGTAGACTACAACAAATCTGCCTAAGTATCTTCTTAAAACATGGTTCATAAGCCTCATAAAAGTACTAGGTGCATTAGTTAATCCAAAAGGCATTACTAACCATTCATATAAGCCATACTTAGTTTTAAAGGCAGTTTTCCATTCATCCCCTTCCCTCATCCTAATTTGATGGTACCCACTTCTTAAATCAATCTTAGAAAAGAAATTTGCACCATGCAATTCATCAAGCATATCATCTAATATAGGGATGGGGTGACGGTACTTAACTATTATTTGGTTGATCGCTCGACAATCAACACACATTCTCCATGTGCCATCCTTCTTTGGCACCAAAATCACCGGAACCGCGCATGGGCTGAGAGATTCACGCACATAGCCTTTGTCCATGAGATCTTGCACTTGTCTTTGAAGCTCAGCGGTCTCTTCTGGACTTGCTCTATAAGTTGCACGGTTTGGTAAAGAAGCGTCGGGCACCAAATCGATTTGATGCTCAATGCCTCTAATTGGTGGAAGGCCTTCTGGCAACTCTTCAGGCATCACATCTTCAAACTCCTGTAATAGATCCTGTAGACACTTTGGAAGATGTGAAATATCTTGACTAATAATAAGTATCTCTTTCCTCATAAGAAGTAAGCAATAAGAGTTAGGGAAAGAAATACTAGACTGAGTCACAAGAGAGAGCTTTTCTACACTGCCTTTCAAGCCGATTTTTGGCTCTTTCTGTAGGCGTTCTTTTTCCAGATTTGTAGCTCTCTGAGTCTCTGAAATGCTCCCAAAATTTGAGCCAAAACGCTCGAGTGGATTGGGAGATAGCCCCGTTTTCGTCCCAGATGCACTGCTGGTAGTGTTGCTCGGCACTTTGGACGTTTTAGGGTGCTTTTCTCGGCGTTTTTCGTCCCAAACAGTATCTCCACCTGTGTTTGATGTTGTCCCAAAATTTGAGCCAGAACGCTCGGGTGGAGACTGGGAAACGCCGCTTGGCTTTGTCGACGCGTCGGGCGCCGAACGCCGGGCCGCAGCTTTGGCCGTGGAATCAGCCTCTTCTTTCTCTTCCTTGGCACGCCTAAGTGCCCTAGCTTGATCTCACCGTACCTGATCCTGTAAAACTTGTTGAGGAGACAAGGGTAGAAGAGAAACTCTCCTCCCATCATAGTTAAAGGAATAGGTGTTTAACATGCCATCATAAATCACTCTCCTATCAAATAACCATGGTCTTCCTAACAAGATATGAGTGCATTCCATGTTAACTACATCACACATAATATCATCAACATAAGTACCAATAGCAACACGGACTAAACACTGATGAGTGACAAGATTAGGACCTTCTGAATCATTAATTCCATTGAGACCATAACTAGTAGCCCTAGGTTGGGTTTTTAATTGCAAGTGATCAACTACCTTAGCATTAATAATGTTACAGCAGCTACCACTATCAATTATCATGCATAACACTTGATTCTTTACTGTACACCTAGTATGAAAAATGTTTTCCCTTTGATCTAGCCTAGGTGTTTCTTGTAAAGTAAGAGTACGCATTGTTACCAAAGTTAGAGGCTGTTCGGTGCAATCTGGTTCAATGGCCTCTACGCCCTCCTCTTCTTGTCCATTGCTGTCCTCCTCCACTTGATTTGGAGGTATATCTTCATCACTCACATATACTCCATTGGTGGTGAGAAGCACTTGCTTTAGATTTGGACAATCCTTGGCATAATGACCTCGTCCTTGACACTTGTAGCACACTAAATCACGTGCCCTAGGCTGATTTGGAGGTCCATTGGTGGGACGCCTTTGGCCTTGAAAACCTGTTGTTTTAGGTGAGCTAGAAGCTCCCTTTTGCTGCATAGAAGGGTTAGAAGAATAAGAATTGGAATTTGAACTAGGATTAGAACCATACCTTTTTGGAGCATTCCAAGCTTCCTTCTTCTTCCTTTGATGCTGCTCATAGAGTAGTTGGGCTGAATGTACTAAGGCATTGAGATCCTTGATTTGTTGAATCTCCAATGTGTCTTGAATGCTTTGATTCAGTCCAGCCATGAATTGGGTCCTTAGAGACCGTTGGGAATGATGAATTCCCGCTTTAAAACTCAGATCCTCTAGCTCATTGAAGTACTCGGTTGGAGACTTGGTGCCTTGTTTGCAAGTTACTACTTTCAATCTCATGTGCTCGGTATGCTCTTCAGGCACATATTTCTTCCTCATTACAAACTTCAGCTGGCCCCAAGTTTCAATTGGTGGTAAGGCCTTTCTAATTCGATCCTCCTTCATTCTAAACCACCAATTTCTAGCGGTCCCAATAAAGTGGATGACAACAACAACAACTTTCTCCCATTCTTCATAACCCATGTGATCTAGAATGAAATTTGGAGCCTGTTCCCACTCTAGATACTTCTTCGGATTAAGCTCTCCATTGAATGGCTCTATCTTGATCTTTATATCACGTTTCCCAATCTGATTTACAGCTTGGTTAACGTTGTTGTTGTTGTTCGGCCTTTGTACTCCATAGGCTGGTGGGAGATCCTCTACAACCTCAGCTTGGTTATAGAAATCATCTAGGGGAGGATGCCATGGGCGCCTTTCTTCCCCGGGATAGCCATACGTCACATCATCAAAAGAGTTGTTGTATTGTTGATATTGTTGATGAGTGGCTTGAGGATACCGGTTTTGTGGCTGATTATAGAATTGTTGATGAGTAACCGGTGGAGTCCTCGACCCGATGCCTCTTCCTCTACCTCGGCCTGCTGTGGGGGAGTAGTGAGCCGGGGGATCATTATCTTTGTTGTAGCTAGCAAGCACATCATGCTCTTCATCAACTAGTTGTTGCTTGCCTTTGTCGCTACCCGAGGCTTGATTTGGGTCACTTGTAAGATCGACTGCAGGGGTGCTCTTGCGACTAGCTTGAGATGAATCAACCAATGTTGCAAGTTGTTCCTCTAAACGCTTCAGTTGTGGAGCCAATGCAGCCGTGGCCAGTTCTACAGCTCGAGCCTGGCCATCTCGCACACCATCACTAATGGACAACCTAATGAAGTCAATTGCCTCCTTAGTGAGACTCAATTCAGTTGGGTTAGGTTCTAATGGAATCACCATTGTTCCTGAAACAAGCAAGAAAGTAGAGAGAGTAGTGTGTTCTAAAGCAAATCACAACAAGCAATACCACACCTTGATCAAGCCAAAACTTGCCTCAAAGCAATCCAATCAACTTAATTTAGTTTTTGGGCTGATTTGAGGGAGTAAAATGGTAGATATAGTGTAGGTATGGAATACTAATGATAATTAAAGGAAATATGCAGCTTAAGCAAATGGCAAGTATGCAATAAGACAAGCAATGCAAATAATCCCTCTATGAGCTCTAAAACACATGCAATCTCTCAATTGACTCTATGCAAGTTAATAAAGCCAAAATTCAGCATGCAAGGACAGAAAATATGGTAGGCTTAGTGACTTTTATTTCGTCACTCTTTTTCTTCAAAGTGATTTCTACTTAGCTATCTTTTTAAGCAAGCAGTCACTAGGGTTGAAAGTGGCTTAAAACTAGCTGGGGTAGATCACTTTTTCTTTTCTGTTTTTTTTTTCTTTTTTTTTTTGATTTTATGCACAAACTACTCTTGTGCTATAATGAAGAAACAAGCAAAGCAATGTAACAATGCAAGGACGAAATTAAAAAGGGTATACACGAACTGATTTTTTTTTTTATACTAAGTGATTTTTGCTACCAATGAAACCAACTAGAAGCCAAATTAACAAAAGAAGAAAGGGGTAGGTTGAATTGATGGGATGCAATAGCAAAAATCAGCAAATACTAACAAGCAATATGAATCTCTATTGATCATGCAACATGAAATAAAAACTCATAAAAATTGTAGGAAGACAATTGCTAATCTATATTGCAACACAACTCAACCAATTCAGCCAATAAACATACACAAATCCCATAAAAATCTCCTAATTGGATAATTGCTTGAGGGGCAAGGAACAACTAAGGGATTTAGGGTTTGGGGTTCTCGGCTGGATTAGGTTTTTTTTTTTTAGGGTTTTCGGTTCTAGGGTTTGGGTATGGTAGGGTTTCAGATTAGGGTTTGCGAGAATTAGGGTTTCCTAGGGTTTCTCGCAAATTAGGGTTAGGGTTAGGGTTCACGAGAATAGGGCGGGGTGCGATCTAGGGTTTAGGGTCTCCGAATTGATTAGGGTTTGTGGGGGTGGGTTCAGACAGGGCTGGGAGGTGGTGCGGTGTAGGTTAGCGAAACCAGTTCGTGGTGGCGGAGGGTGGTTCGTGGTGGTGGGTGGCGGAAATATGGTGGTGGTGGTGAAAAATTCAAGCTTTGGTCTCAAAAATTCAAACTTTAGGTAAAGATGGGATTTTTGGGATCAAAAACTGAATCAAATTAATTAGAAAGCAAATTAAGGAAAGAAACAATTACTTGGCGAGACGCTGGATTATGATACCACTTGATACGGAATTATCTCCTCGATTGCTCGATGATGACAATTCGGTCTTGTGTTGGCCCGATCTTGACAAGTAATTCTCTTTCCAACCTGAATTGCCTTCAAAGTTAATAACTTTATGAACAAGTAACTCGAAATATCAATGAATGGTGAAGAACGAATCTAATTTGAAGGGTTAAGATAATTAAAGAGATAGTTCAATCGAATTGGCTCTAACACTAAATTCAATTGATGAACTAGGTTTGATCTTTAACAATCAAACTAGAACTAACTTAATTAATCAAATTAACAAATCAAATATGAATTGAAAGAAAACGAATTGGTGATGATTATGATCAAAATTGCTTTAACACAATAGTTGCTTTAATGGCCCATAAACTAGATAAACCAATAGGGTTTATCTAATTCAGGCTGAATTTTATTGAATGAATAACAAAGCTATTTAAAGAAAATACAAGGTAGAGTTGTCTTGGAGAAAAAGTCAAGGAGGGTCCTTTTCTTGTTTTCCAAGATAACATATAATAATATAAAAACATCTATCTAAGTCCCCTTATCTTAATTAAATCAAATAGATAAATATTTGACTTATTTAGATAAGAAAACTAAAAAGCTAATCCTAAAACTCAAAAAGATATAAATAATAATAAAGCAAGATATATTTCAGCCCTAACAAACTCCTATGGCCGAAATTATCATAAATATAATATCTAGAAATAGATAGAATTAAAACTAAAGATAAGATTCCCGTAAGACTTGAACAGCTCTCAGTAAATCACAATTTTCGGCTCTTTGCTCTTGGATTCTGCTTTCGACGTAAACTACAAAGTTGTAGATCTTTTAATTATCTATCCAACGCAATTTTAACGGACTTGAGATCAATTTTCTAGCCCAAGTTATGACCATTTTACTGAGCACTGTTTTCCATTTGACGGGTTTCATAACTTTTCGAACTTTCAAAGCTTCATCCTCTTCCTTGGTGGCCTTGGACGCCATTGATGAACATAATCAAAGGATAATATCAGATCCATGAACACCTTCTTAAATTTAAATGATCGGGACCTTAGTAAAGGTCTTGGTGTTTGGCCTCCATTCGTCTTCAACGAATCATTTGCTTTGATCCTCACTTGATTTGCATCAAAACTTCATTTAGGCCAGCAATTAGGTGATAAGGTTTGATGCTTTAGCCAATCAGTTAATGTCATCTGGAACTCTGTTAATGTGGATCTGTTACTAATTGATGTCGGTGTTGATTATCCTCCTAGTGCTTTTAAAGGTGGCTATTCTTTCAACCTGTCAGCTACTATTCAAGTTTTAGCAACCTAACAAAACCGGTTTGACCCAATACACATTCTCAAGTCATTAAGCCTTTCTATTCAATATATGCATAGCGTACTGCATAGTACTAACAGGGTTGATCCATTCAAAGTTCAAAACAACTTTTTTTCATTTGAACCAGTCAAGTCTTATCACTTGCTTTCACATAAATGACACAAGTCTTCCCGTAACAAACAAAACTCAAAATTCATAATCATCTTATTATGCATTCCTCGTGTATTATGTTAGCTGCTAATTTATCTAAACTTGGACAACAATCATGAAAAAAGACACTAATCAGAATCTTTTAAAAGGATTTCACCCCACTAAAACAGAGCTGATGCGTGAAGCAAACAGCGTAATAAAATGACAACACCATTCATTATAAAGCAACAGATGGACGAGTTTTCTTTAATTAGAACATCTCCAATGCTGTAAAACAACCTCATTTTTAGAAAGAAGATAAGACTTGGCTTGTCATGTTTTCTGCTACGCAAGTATAATAACTGTTTTTTTTTTGTTTAATTACTCCAGTTTGAGGGCTGACTTGGCTTATCATTGTTGTTTTCTGCTACGCAAGGAATCCATATCAAAACTTTGATCGAGACTCATTGATGTTCACCAATATTACTTGATATTAGATACTGAAGTTTACATGCCCAAAATAAAAACTATACTGAAGTTTCAAAGGTTACTGGCCACTTCACTATAGCAAAAGGGAAAACCCAAAAAAATTGATAAGTTCCTGAATCCTCCCAATTGCATTAACAAGGAAAAGGTTTCAAACATTGAAATGGGTGCAAATGAAAATCAGATAAATCTTAACTCCTATTGTGATTTGTAAATACAAAGTTGATTGACACTTTCAACCAGGCATCATCCCTCATAGCAGTTAGTGCTAAAAGACGTCACTGTACCAATATTCGGAATCAGTCTTCCATTCTGGAAATAGTCAAAGACCAATTTAGTACTCGTTTTACAGTTCTTAAATCAGGGCAAGTAGTTACTAGGAACCTCCTTTGTCATCCCTGTGGAATTCTTCAGATAAGAGCCAACATAGTCATTGTCCAACTATAGATTTACAGCATCAGTTAATATCAACATAGATTTCACTCAGTAAAAAGATTTCTAGTAAACCCAAATACATTTTTGTATTTTATAAAAAAAAATACATTTTGTAGCCTAATTGAACTAGAAACTGAGAGAACAAGCTAATTAAGAAGAAAGGAAGATTATAATGTGCTTTGATCAATCAAAGCATGATCTCTGCAATTTCACCAGGAATTTAAAATTCTTAACCTGTCCTGCAAGCTTATAGACTACTAACCCTCTTTTCTTTCATTCTTTCTTTCTTTCTTTTTTCAATAAGAACTTGAATGCCTCTTTATTCGATCATTACCTGTATACTTGATCACAACCTACACATTCTTCCTACACTTCTCCAACAACTTTATCAACCAAAAATAGCATGCAAAATCTACTTACACTGGTTTCTTTTAAATGCTACTGACTGAACTACCCTAGATATAAGCCGACTAAGCCTTTCGGCCCCAGGACCAGGATTAATCTTTTCAAGATTCCCAACCACCTCAGAACAGTTTCTTTTGTATTCACACCAACCCCCTGGTGTGAAACTCCCATTGTCCCTGCCAAGCAATTCCTTGTCAATCCAGTCCAAGACACCATCATCTTCCTTAAATTTCCTAGCAAATGGCGAATTGCTTGCCACCATCTTTTCTGTGTCGTTTAATTTGAGTAAGCGTGGGTGCTGTCTAGGTGGATTGTCCCAAGAAATGTAATGCATATCATGGTTGGCTGCTGTTGCAGCAAACTCTGGGACGTTACATATGACGGTGTGGAAGTAGCCCTCTGGAGAGGACACAAAGTTTGCATAGTACATAAGCAATGTCCTTGGTAGATTATCCCATCCCCAGATTATGTACTCCACGAATGCTCGTGAGAGTACCATCCATGCAGAGCCTGCAAAAATAGAATTAGGGTTTGTTTGGAGGTCATTCAGTATAAGTTCACACTAAATTCCAAAAATGCACTATTTGATTTAATATGATTCGAGTTTATGACCCAAAATACATTATATCAATTCATCATAAAGCATTATATTGTGGGTTTAACAAACATCACATTTTTTTTTTTTTGGTTTTGTAATGCATAAAACATGCATTTAGCTTCATCAGTGGACATAATCACTTTATTTAAGATAGGCTTGAAGAAGATATACTAACCGGTGAATAATTTAAACGAGTTTGGCAAAGTTCTCTTAGACTCCACAAGGAATATATCTGATTTTCTATTAGAGTAGAGCCCGGGGTCTACAATCAAAGGCATTGCCCTTCTAATACTGCATTGCATAACCAAATTCAATCAAATGAGAAAATGATGAGTTTCAATCTGACAACGAATAGCAAAGTGAGAATGCTTACTTCTTCCATCCCAGCTTACTCGTATGTTCAATGAAGTTCAAATTACGGTCTAGTTTAGAAAATGTGTGTATAAGATCTGCAACAGTAAGAAAATCAACACATCAAGAACTTGTCAACATTATGTTATCAGATTTAATAATCATTCAAAGACTGATTTCAAAACTGACCATCTTGAGTAACAAGCGGATAATCAGATGCGCTGAGATTGATAAACCAATCCCAATCCCGACTCCTCCTAAGAAGAATGGCACAAGCATGAAGCGTGTTAGAGACCATTGTTGGTCCTCTATAAGTAACCATATTGGCCTTACTGATCATATACACATTTCCAATCTTGGAAAACACAGAATCCTTCTCAATTCTTGAAGCAAGCTCAAGCCTTTCTTGTGGTGGAGATTCCAAATCCAAATGAACAACATACTGATTTCTTGGATGATACAAAGATTGAAGTGTTCTCCATAGCTTATGTTGATCACCCTTTGACCCGGAGATGAGATAAGCAAAACGAGGAAGAGGAGGAGCGGTTGGAGGAGGAAGGGGTTTAGAAATGTTTAATTCTAAAATTACTGAGCTTGTTTGGTTTGTGGATACAGATTTCCAGAAGATTGAATTGAAGGTTTGTAGTGAGGAAAAAATACCCATGTTGAAGCATGCGGCAAAAAGAAAGATGCACAAAAGTGAGCTTATTACAAGAGGAAATGCCCATCTCTTCTCCATGATCAATCCTGTCTCCAAGATTTTCATATTTGAAGAATATTCACTAAATTGATATAATTCTCTGATTAAGAAGGCTTTGAGGTCAACCCAAACCTTTCTATAGGCCAACAATCTTGACTCAATCCAGAAGGTTCTTTGAAACTGTTCCCTGATGTGCAAAAGGAAGCACCCAACTGAAAAGAAAAAAGGGTTTGAACTAATCAAATAAGAACTCCATAACAGTCAACTACAAATATAGTAGCCCAAGCAAAAGAAATCAGACAAAAAATAGAATAATAACCCAGAAAAAAGGAAGGTAGATATGAGCTTCAATGAAAGCAGACCTATTTGCTACAAGAAAATCGAAGAGATGAGAAACATTTTCATTCAACCAAAAAACAAGTCTTAATTGCAGTAACTTGCAGAATTGCAAGTGGGTAATGAATAGGGGTGAGCAAAAATGCCCGATTCGTTAATCCGATCCGCCGATCCGGCCTATCCGATCCGAAAAAATTCGGATCCGAATGGATCACAATTTTTTTTATCCGTATCTGATCCGAGCCGGGATTTTTTTCCGGATATCCGGACCGGATACGGATCGGGGTTTTCAAGCAACCGGATATCCGGCATATCCGGTACTATATATATTTTTTAGAAAATATACATTAATACTAAGTAGAATAGATGTTTAAATGACTATTTTGTAAAATTTCAACTCATCAAGTGTTAAATTCTCTTCAACCATGTATACTTTCAATTAAAATTTAAACGAATCGACGGATATCCGGTTCCGATATCCGTCAATTTTGCGTATTAATTGGGCCTAAATCAAAAATAGTGGAAATATTTTTCAAAACGGATAGTTCGGATATCCGCTACCGGATATCCGCTCCAAACGGATATTTCTTACCGGATATCCGGCAATTAACGGATCGGATACGGATCGAGGTTTTAAGGGAAAAAATTACCGAATATCCGATATACCGGACCGGATCGGATCGGATATATCCGTTTGCTCACCCCTAGTAATAAATTCGGGGATACCCACAAGCCCAATCAATTGCATTAAATTCACCGAATTCAGGAAAATAAAAAGATGGTAACTTTAACTTTTAGAATAAAAAAAAGAAGAAGAAAGATGAAGGCAGAAAAACAGGCAAAACGCAATACCCGTTGCTTGCTTTAGGGCGATCGATAGCAGGAAGAAGCAGAATTCGCCGAAGAAAACAGAGGAGGAAATCAAATGGGAGCAATCTGAGAAAAAGTAAAGAAAAAGGATTTAGTAAAAGTTAGTGCAAAATTTAATAAGAGTCGATAGAAGATGCATGTTTCTCAAGTCTGAACTCTGCACTTTGGGGGCTGCTTTAGTAGTATGTCCCTGGGATTGGTTGCCAAATAAGCAATCAATTATTTATTACTATATAAACTAGCGGTTGGAAAATTATTTTAAAACTATTTCCTAAATTAAAGTTAATGAACCTTTTAAAAAAATTACAATTAACAAATAATTATCCAAATTTGCCAAAATTAGCATTCTTATTGTGTGTGCCCATGGGCACACATTAGAAAAATTCATAAACTAGTGTAGTGCTCGTATAATGTACGGGTTAGGATAGACATGTATTCGGTTCCGGTTTTTCGGAACCATGGAACCGGGACCGGGTCGGCCCAACCGTCCCGGTTCCGCGACCTCGGTTTGGTTATATTTTTTTGGTGAAACCGAAGTTCCGGAACCGTCGGTTCACGGTTCCGGGGGTAGAGGAACCGAAACCGGAACCGACAGTTCGCCGGTTTCGTGGAACCGGAACCCATGTCTAGGTTAGGACTGTTAATAAGTCATGGGTGATTGATCCACCCGTTCACCCCACCTAAAAATAAACGGGCGAAAAATCAAACATAGCGGGTGATGCGAATTGGATGATGGGTGAAATGGGTGACATGTTAGATGTGGTGCGAGTTTGTCACCCAAATAACCCAACCCATCACTCGTTTCATCCAAACCATCCATCCACTTAACTCGTTTTAAATCCTAGTTATCCTACTATATTTTAAAGGTGGTGTCATATTTTGAAGAAGATTTTCAAATATATTGTTCACATTAACATTGTATGATGTATTTTTTTTGTGTTTTTATAATATGACTTTTAGAATTAGAGTCACGCTTTAGTGCAATATTTTGCTACAGTGTAAAATGCGAGCAATTTTGGGGCATCCGATTTATATCACGAACGGTCTAGATTAGAACATAATTATTCAACAAAAAAGAAAAAAATGGGGGTTGATTGGTTTGAATGGCACGGAAGGTATATATATTAAAATTTAACACGCGTGACAAAAATACCCTCAACTCCCAAAAAACAATCAAACGCTTCTTTTACTCTTCTCCTTCCCGTAACTCTTCTCCCCTGCCGACCCGAACAATCTACAAAGATCTAAATTCAAACACATCGCTACGCAAATCGCTCCCACCATCCTCTAACTCATTCAAATTGTCGATTGATCTAATTCTATGGAGAAACAAACACAAGAAGGTATGCATAAACTTATAGGATTTTTTAATGTTTTATTTTGATTTTCTAGGGTTCTATGGTTTGATTTCCAATAATGGAAGTGTTTGTGGGTTTTTCGGTAGTTTTTGATGATTTTGGTGCGGTAAACTATTACTATTCACATTGTTTTTATTTTTCTAAAAAAATGGTTACTTATTGATGTATTGTGATGTTTTGAGCTTGTGGTTCATAAGTTATCAAAAAAATGGTTAATTTAGAAGTGGAATTGATTCTTTGATAACATGCTTTTGGTATAGAAGTCATGATTCATGATATGTTGCCACTTTTGAAGTTGTCTACTAAGTCTTCATAGGAGAAATCTCAATGTAAGTTTGTCTAGATGTAGTTGTATTAGTGAGAAATGAGAAATGTGCATTTGACCCTTGAGAAATAATATATTTTGCAGCCTATTAGCTCAAATGGTAGAGCAATGTGCATGTGCACATAGATGTGGGTTCAAATCCCACATAGGCTAATTCTTGATACGGTCATGTCTTTTTGTTCGTATCGGTTGTTCTTTTGGTTCATGACTTTTTGAGGTAAGGTTCATAATATTTTTTCTTATGGTTCATAAATTTTGTTATATGCTTTATTGTTTATAACAATTGTTCTTTTGGTTCATGTTTGAATAACCTTAAGTTCATCAAAGTTCATCTTATGGTTCATATTCTTTAGTTCATGCTAGTTATTATTTTCTTTCGTGATTTTTGGTTCATGGTACTTGTTCTTTCGGTTCATGTTTTTGCAAGGTGGGTTCATAATAATTCTTATGGTTCATTTCTTTTAGTTCATGCTAGTTATTATTTTGTTTCGTATCTTTTGGTTCATAATAATTGTTCTTTCGGTTCATGTTTTTGTAAGCTAGGTTCATAATAATTCTTATGGTTCATGTCTTTTAATTCTTATTGTTTCCTGCCTTTTTGTTTATAACTAAGTGTTCTTTTGGTTCATGTTTATCTAACTTTAGGTTCATCAAAAGTTCATCTAATGGTTCATGTCTTTTATTTCATGATAGTTATGATTTTGTTTTGTGCCTTTTGGTTCATGATAATTGTTCTTTCGGTTCATGTTTTTGTAAGGTAGGTTCATAATAATTCTTATGGTTCATGACTTTTAATTCTTAATAGTTTATCTTATAGCTCATGTTTTTTAAGTCATACTAGTTGTTTTGGTTCATGACTTTTGTTCTTTTAGTTCATATTTTTATAAGCATAAGTTTACAATATTTCATCTTACGATTTTTAGTTCATACAAGATGGACTAATAGTTCATGGCTTTAGACGGTCAAGTTCATAACAATTGTCAATAAGGTTCATGAAATTTAATTCACAATACTTGTTATTTATGTCATGCTTTCATAAATGATATTATGTCGGTTCAACTCATTATATGGTTAAGTTCATATCAATTTTCATTAAGATTCATGAAATTTAATTCATAATATTTGTTATTTTTTACATGTAATCTAGTACATAAATCGTATTTTGTGGGTTCATGTCTTTATATGATTAGATTCATAACAATTATCAATATAATTCATGAAATTTAATTCACAAAACTTGTTACTTGTGTCATTCATTCTAGTTAATAAATGGTATAAGTTAATGATTTAGTATGCTAGGTTCATAATTTATGAACAATTGGTAAAAAAAAAAAGCGTTCTAAACACTAAGTTGACCATTTGGGCATTTTGTCGAACACATAGTGGGCAGTTAGATGAGCAATGGACATTAGCCTTTGTTTTCAATCGAAAACTTGAAAATGTAAAATAAAACATACACAATCTTCATAGGTTTGATTATAATCAACAAAAATCGATCCAAAACACACAAAAATATGTATCGAATTACCAAGCTCCAAATTTTGAAAAAAAAACCCCAAACATGAACTTGGAACCATATAAAATAGATCTATAGAAAGATCTATGAAGAGAGAATATAAATTGGGGTCGGAATCAACAAAAAAAGCCAAACAAATCAGAAGAAGCAAGATGCAACAAGCATGGAGAAGAATCGATCGAAATAGGCGAATGAAAATCCACGATGCAGAGGTTGAAGAAGACCCCTGCAACATGTTTTCTAATTTAATGGGTGAAAGGACGAAAATAACCCTCTGTGTCTTCCTTTTATAAAAAAATCACTTAAACGCGTGTAAGCAATCTTGGCCATTAAAAGAGGAGATCGAACGGCTCATAAATGCCCGCATAAAACACTGTAGCAGTATCTCGCATCTAATCCCAATTCTTTATAATTACGGATTTGCATTTCCATTTACTTAGTGTATTGATCATTTACTTATTGAATCATTATTTTTATATTTTTTGTATTGAATTATCAGTATTAAATGGTTTCATACATATAAATATATAATGGAAAAAATACAACGATTTTATGGGTGAATGGATCACACATATAGCCATCGCGGGTGACGAGTGGTTTGGGTGATGGGTGGAACATTTCACATGGGGTATTTTTACTTGTGGGTCAGATGGTGGAAGTGCTCCACCCACCCATAACCCGACACATTGATAATCTTATATGGGTATAATATAAAAGAAAAAGTAATACGGAGTAGGTCTTGAACTCCTTTAATATATTTTAAAAAGATTAGTGTGTAAAATGCAAGGAATGCTAAAAAGAAATTTTTAATTTATTTTATTTGGTAAGAATTAGGGTAGCCTAGAGCACCCGTAAACGGGTGAAATATAATTACTAACCAATTTTAAAGGGAAAAGGGACAGTCCCAAGAGTTCGAACTGGAGACCTTGTTAACGGAAAAAATTTCATGAATTTATATTATTCGTGATTTTATGGTCAATAAAAAAATTAATTGAAATAGTTAATTTCATTAATTTATTAATTTTGGGATTTAACAAAAAGCTCTTATTTAAATATTAGGCTTTTAAATTACTAATGATGGGCCCAAATTGAGACTGGTTTTTATTTGTCAAAATCAGCCCAAACAATAATTAAAAAAGAAATTAAATTGTTTGGTCAGATGGAGGAGAGGTTATGATCGGTTCAATGGGTGGTTAGTTTTTTTAGTAACTTCCTCCCAAATCCTTCATTTAAGGAAAAAATTAGTTTTGGGGGGTTGGCTTTTTTTTCTTTCCTAATGAACCAGAATATAGAAAAAGAGGAGACTCCCCTCTTCCCACGGTGGTTGGGCACAACTTCACCATCAAATAAACTCTTCACCCATTTTACAAAGAATCAATACAAACACAGTACAAAAATCCCAAGGCAATGGAGAGTGGGATAGCCTTTATGCGTAAAAACGTATCAAGGGAAAAAGGGGGTTACAAAACAGAAAGCCAAAAATAAATTCCTTTTGATCGGCTCTTCCATCTCCCTGATCTCTACCCGACTCCTCCATCAATGGCGACCGCTCCAAGGCTGTGACGTCTGCATTGAAGACGCGCGGCAAGGCCGCCTGGTGAAATGAAGGCGAGCAGTGACGGTGCCGCTAAGGCCAAAGACCGCTGCCTGTCCACACCCCATAAAATGTTTTAATGTTGTTTTAAATCTTAAATATATATGCATTGGTTCATTTTGTGGCCTGGGAGGAACCGAGTGGATCCGAACACCATATAAATTAATCATTTATGGCCTGGAGGAACCGAGTGGATCCGAACACCACATCAATTAAACTTTTTCTAAGCCGTTTCGGTTTCATGTTTGGGTGTGGACTAGTGATGTTAGGCACAAGGCCGGTTCATGGAGACAAATGGTTAAACATGAAAATTCACAAAGGTCATACCATTAACCATAAAAAAATTTATTTTTATAATGTTGATCATGGCCATATGTCTTCCCTGCATATCCATGGACATGGATGTTTCTCTTAAACACAAAACCAAAGAGATAACCCATTTATACAATAACTAAATAATAAAATGGGAAACTCATTAAGTGGCAGGGGTTAATTGCCGACTGAGTACTCTTGATCATGGCCCACATATGACTGGAAAATGGAGTCGCACTTAGGCCCCATCCTTAATTTTGTTGAAAGTCAAAATGGATATTTTAGACATATTAATTTGAATGTTAATGTATATGGGTATGATTGACATTCTTATTAATCATGTTCACGCAAGAAATTGATCTGCAATCTTATGAAAAGCCGAACTTACAAGAAATGAAATGTGAGTTCGGTCTAGTAAGGCTCAAATTCTAATATATCTTCCATCGGCCTAGTTTGAATCTGGTATTTAATAAAAATAAATAAATGATAATCACAAGTGTACATGCTGAGGTTAATTAATTCCAATCATATATTTAATAATCAAAGCCTGCACTTAACTGATTAAATAGAAGAATGTTGTACGTATGTACACATTTCTGTAATAGTTCAAATGCAAAAAAAATTCAAAGAAGATGGAGAAGAATTGCATTTGCATGCGAGGCGCGTGTATATTTACTAGGGGTGTTCATAACCGGATATCCGATCCGATCCGGCTAATCGGATCGGATATCCGCAATAAAATTTTCTCTAAAACTATATCCGTATCCGATCCGGGTATACCCGGATATCCGATCCGTATAGCTCGGATCGGATCGGATATTTGTGGCGGATATCCGAATATCCGAATATTCATATTTTTATATTTTTTTTGTATTTAAGTTTCAAATAATTTATTCAGTCGGTAAATTTCACCCAAAAAACATGATCCAAATAATCATCCGCATAAAAGAAAAAGAAAAAATAATTTAAAATAAAATAATAATGGGGTGTTAAATATAGATTTAGGTATTATTTATCGTTAATTTTATTTGTGGGGTGAAATATATTAAAAACAATTTAAAAAACAAATAAAAAAGGGGTAGTAATAGGAAGTCCAAGCACATAAAACTACTTGGACTATTAAACTTTTTGTTATTGCACAAAATATATATGTATAGTATTATACCCTCGGATATCCGGGGGGGTTGACGCCCCGATCCGTATCCGATTCGGTGATCCGGCTAATTTTCTCGGATCGGATCGAATTCGGATAATTTTCCAATGGATTCGGATTTTCGCGGATCGGATCGTCGGATCACCGGATCGGATTGACCGGATCGGATATTTTTGAACACCCCTAATATTTACCACGATGTATAATTTGGTTTATTACTAAAGTCACCCACTAAAGAAAGATAATTGCAAATGTGGCCCTATATGGGAGTATATTATGTCAGCCATTTTAGCTAATATGGCAATGACCGCATATCTGAGTTTAACCATCTTAATGTCTTTAATAAAGAATTACGTATAATTTGATCCCTTTTAAAAGGGTACGTAGGAAATTTGACATAAAGTACGCAAATGCTCGTTGAGTTCAATCATGACCTTAATTAAAATTAAATTAAGACCATATATCATATTTAATTGGTCTTTTATTGAGAACTATGTTAAGACTTGACGCTTTTTATAAAGCTACGTAGGCACTGAGTGATTCAATATAATATATATCGAGTTTAGTCGCATACACATAAAAATCAATCTAAAATACTTGTTCTATTTTTAGAACTATGTATAATAAAATGTCCTTTATGGACTTTGTGGAAAGCTTGATTAATATATAATATCGAGTTGACATAAAATTTAAGTTGACTTTCAAACATAAGATAAAGTAGATAATAATATTAAATACCTCTTTTGAGAACTATGCTCGACTCGAGCCTCTTAAAAGAGTGTGTTGGGCACCCAATATAAAAATATATACATATTGGGTTTAACAATTATTTTAAAAATAAAATTAAAATATGAAAATGAACTTGTCTTTTGTTTTGCATATGATAATATGGAGGATTTAGACAACCCTTCCTAGAAGGTGTGTTTATTTCCATCCTTTGATGCACCAAAGACAAGATTTAAAAATAATAATATACATGTAAGTGATAGTTGGAGGAGTTTAGGCTACCCTTCCTAGAAGGTGGGTCTGAATTCATTCCTCTGATGCATGAAAATAAAAATAAACAAATTTAATGTCAGAGTCTTAAGATGTGAACTACGATGACTTGATTCTGATTCGTCAGATACGTAGGAAGCTCAATATAAAGCAAAAGGCACATTGAGTTCAGCCACGATCAAAAAATAAAATCATATTTAATCGAACCTATGGTTCATTGAGACCTACATTTGACTCGATATCTCTTTCAAAAGAGTCGTGTAGGAGACTCGACATCTAAAGGTTGGGTCCAATCATAAATATTAAGTTGACTTTTAAATATAAAGATAAAGTCAAAATTCAATCCATATTATTTGATTCCTAGAACTACGTTTGACTTGATTCCACATCATGTAAGTGGATACGTAGGACATTTGACATAATATATAAATATGTCATATTCAGTCACAAATTAAATTAAAATATATAAACTTTAAGGGCCCGTTTGTTTCTATACCTGGAATCGGGTTGGGATAAGGAATCGGGTTGGAATCGGGTTGGGATAAGAAATCGGTTTAAGTGATACCTATTTTTGTGTTTGGTTAAATATATTAGGAATCAACTAGGTTTGCCAGATCTGCTCTTTTCACGCCTCTCCTTCTCTGTTCTTTATCTTCCTCTCCTTCTCCTTCTTTTTTCTTCATTCTCTGTCACTTTCTTTCTCCACACCTGGGCGATCTCTGACGCTCTGCTAACGAGGCCAAGAAGGAAGAACGAACTTCCAGATCCGGTGAATCTCGGACGACGGCTCCGAATCTCCGTCCAGATCTCCGACGACTCTGAATCTCCATCCACAGTTGCTGACGAGAGGCCTCAAGAGAAGGAAGAAGCATGGACATGGAATGACTCATACCTTGGTTTTGGCTTGGGTATGGCATCAAGGCAATTTTGTTGGAATGGGAATCACTCATTCCCATACCAATTGCTATAACAAACACTAGTATCGGTTTCACTCATTCCTAACCCGATTCCTGATACCGGCGGTATAGAAACAAACAAGCCCTAAGTCACTTGTTTGATAGTGAAAAGATTAGACAACCCTTCCTAGAAGGTGGGTTTAATTTTATTCACATCGCGCAAATGATAGTTGGTTTGAATCTGAGCAACCCTTCCTAGAAGGTGGGTTCGGGCTTGTTCCAATGATGCGTGAAAATCAAACCAAACCAAAATTAAAACTTTGAACTACGTAAGACTTGATTCTCTTTAAAGAGATACGTAGGCAACCCATCAAAACTGGGTGCAGCCCAAATCATAAAAAACCACTTAATATTTTGTATCGGTGTTGCTTTTAATCAAATGAGCCCAAAGAGAGGGTCGAACTAAAATAAAAATAATTTAAATGTGTTTTGCAATTTTGTGTACATTTTTGCTCAACAGACCTCATGCACTAATGCTAGAGGCCTTAACCATGGGCGGAGCCAATGCATGCCCAGTGAGTAAAAAAATAGGTTAATTGATACTTCTTTTGTTTAGTTTTATTTGTCCTTCTAGATTAAATTTTTTGTTTAGCTTTATTTGTCCTTCAAGACTAATTTTTTTTTAGTTTTATTTGTCCTTCCAGATATTTTGCCCCAAATTTTTCAATATTATCCCTTTGTATTTATTCAATCAAAAGCAATACATATTAAATGCATTCATCATTCACCTTTTATTAATATAAATTTAATAGGGACTATTTAGCAAGAATATGAAATGTCTTAATATATGTGCATTATATTATAAGGACAAATAGAACTAAAGTGAGGGAGTACAAACTGGTTTATTTGGTCAAAAAATGCAGATTAATTTTTTTTTTATATATAAAATAAATTAAAAATACAAAAAATTACAAAATTTATGAAAAAATACAAAATTTTCTATATAATTTTTTTATATACTGAAAATTACAATTTTTTCCTATATTTTATATAAATAAAAAATAAAAAATATTCATGGCGAACTAATAAAAAAATTAACCCAAAGGAATTTAGCCCCCACTAGCACAAATTCCTGGAGCCACTGGCCTTAACCGGCTGAACCATGCGCCATGCGCAGAAAATTTTAAATTTATATTTATGAATGTCTGGCCAACACATAACTTAATAATATAAGATTTTTTTTATCCGTGTAATAATATAACATTTAAATATGATGGAAAATTATTTTAATACATAGTTCTCCTAGAATCTAATTTCATAACCATAACTAATTTTTTGAATGCAATCTAAATCCGTAACGACTCTCCTTATTATCTCCATAAACCAAGATACGTCTTATAAATGAGCACGAAATCTACCCTAATACATTATAAAGCAGAACCCAAGTCTGTTGTAAAATTTGCGCCACGTGGCATTTGTGAATAAATTAATGAAATTATATTTTAATAAATTTTATAACAACTTATAGTATTTTTGCTATTTATTACTAATAACTTATAGTAAAGTTGTATCTTTTTGAACCACCACATTGACTTTGGCCCAACTTTATTTTTAACATTTCAACTTTTATTTTTATTAAAAAAAATTCAAATAATTTCTCTCTCTATTTATTTATAAAAATTCAAAATTTATTTGATTCTAAAAATAAAAACCTAGTGTACGTATGTGAGTATAATTTTTTTATCTTTTATGTATTATTATATTAAAATAAATATGCTCATACTTAATTCGAGTCGTAGTCGTGCATGGCACGACGGGTATAACTAGTTTACCTAATTATCCACAAACAAAATGATAACTTCTTTCCATCCATATAGTTGAGATCACATATATAACGATTTTTCTAACTTATTTCCCAAGCACATAAGCTAAAAAGCTTTGTTTCCAAATTTTAGGACAAATTTCAGTATACATTTTTTTTTGTCAAGAAACGGGATAACCTTGGGATTGTATTAAAAATTTAAAAAGAGAGTAGTTTGAAGAAACAAGATGCAAATTGAGCAGCATCACAGACTGATGATTTGAAAGAAGCTCACAAGTAATGGCCGAGTCAGATTGGATGATCAATCGGCTAAAACCATGTTCATGATCCAGTCTCGAGCCATGGAAAACAGCCCACGTCTCCGCGGTTAGAGCCTCACAGTGTCCGCAAGTGAAGGTGAAAGCAAGCTTAAAGGAACCATTTAATAAATCAAGAATTTCAATTTGAATAATTTAATCAAGAAAAAAAAGGGATGAGTTTTACAAAATAAGCACAAAGAGGAGTGCGCGAGCAGCAGCATATTGGCTTTCCCCGTTGAACATGGGCTTGCCGAACGGGCCCAACCGGTCGATATGGGCCAGTCCGATCCATAATGGGCCGGGCTTTCTAGTTAATTACACTGATTCCTCTTAAACTCCTCCGAGAAAACAACCCCATCCAGCAACCGCCCTAGCCTCTCAGCACCATCCCCGGGCCTAACATCCTCCAGGTCCCCGACCCGGCTACAAACCGGGTCACCCGAGCACCACCCGCCGGGGGTAAAACCGTCTTTTCTCCGGCCACCGAGCACCTTGCGGTCGATCTTGTCCAAAACGGCGTCGTCACGGCCGAACTTCCGGGCGAAGGGCGGCGTTGCTGGTGACCATGGCGGAGAAGTGGGGGAGGTTGAGGGTGATGGGGTGCTGCTTGGGGTGTTTGTCGGGCCACCTGATGAAGTGGAGGTCGTGGTTGACGGTGGCGGCGGCCAGGGCGGGGACGTTGCAGGCAAGGGTGGTGAAGTAGCCCTCCGCCGAGGAGACGTAGTTTGTGAAGTACATTACAAGTGTTCTCGGCAGGTTTTCCCATCCCACGATCGTGTACTCTACGAACCAACGTGATAGCACCATCCATGCTGACCCAGTACGTGTACATATTTTTTTACACCGAATATTGTTTGTTAGATTTTATTAGAATGCATTCCCACATCTAAAGTTGGGACATATCTTGTCTAGTATGTATACCCTTGGGCTACTCCTCCTATTGCCAATTGGTTTTAGGATGGAATCACATTGGGCTTAATATGGTATCAGAGCGATTTGGCAAGATATATACATACATTATGTTTCATTTTATTATTTATTATCTAAATAATCACAAATCACACTACCAAAAGACTAAAATTAAAATGTAACAATTATTCCCAGTATATACTTTAAAGGCAGTTGGTAGATCTCTGTTTGGTTTGAGGAATAATAAACCTGACTTGTTCGTTGAATAGATCCCAGGGTCCACGATTACCGGTCTTCCTCTTCCATTCCTGTAATATATTCACCATATATACAATAATACAAACAACCATACCATATTAATAATATGAATTATAACTTTACTCTCTATATATGCCACGAATTTTAACTATCGTCATACTTATGTGGATATGATCTCAATAGAGCTGATCTTACTCCTTCCAGCCCAAGTTGCTCGTGTGCTCTATGAAGCTCAAATTCCGAACCACCTTCGAAAATGCGTGTATAAGATCTGCACATTTAAATGAATAGTCATTAACGTCCTTTGGACAATTTAGTCAAGCGCGCGGCTAAGACTTTATGATAATATCATAAGGTTTCCGTTTTGACTCTTATGGACATTGCCCTCAACCAAAAAAATGAGCGGTCATTAAGTTTTAATCAACGTATGGAAAAATGCACCTCATAAAATTTTAAAGTATTTTCACATGCTTAGATATGTTTACCATCTTGAGTTACCAGGGGATAATCGGAGGCACTGAGATTGATATACCAATCCCAATCTTTATTCATCCTTAGGAAAATTGCACACCCATGCAAATAATTCGAAACCATGGTCGGCCCAGTGTAGGTCACCACATTAGCTTTATTAACCACCCGAATGTTCGCAGCTTGAGCTAAAACCGGATCTTTTTGTATCCGAGACACGAGTTCGGATCTTTCCCGATCCGGAGCCTCCGAATCCAGATGGATGAGGTACTGATTTGACGGATGGTAAACTGCCCGGAGCATCCTCCATACCTTTTCTAGGTCACCCTTCGAACCCGAGATATGATAAGCGAACCTAGGAAGACGAGGAGAGCTAGGAGAAGGAGACAGATCGATAAAATGGGTCGGTACGTATTGTTTTAAATATGATCGGATTGTGTCGGCACTACTACAGAAATTAACTATTACCTCATGGCATTTACCCCGGGCTTACATACTATGAGTTATATAATGTCAAACTAAAATAGTATCACATCAAATACACCGGGCGTTTAACGTTCGGTGTATTTGAACCGTATTACTACAATATACACCGAATGTTGTAGGATCCGGTGTATTTAGGGTCACACAATTACCACGGGCGTGTACTACCCGGAATATTAGCCATTAATGATATCAATTACTCCGGGCGTAAATGGTGGGGTGTATTTACACATACATATAGGTCGAGATTTGTATGTCTTTGTTTAACCTAGAACACGATTTTTTTTATCGTAAACAACCCTAGTCTCTAGCATTCACGTCTCTCCCAATTCTCGCATTTTCTCACATCTTGTTCTCCGATGCAACACCAACAACTAACCGAATTCGTCGTCGACGCAACACCAAGCACTAGCAATCACGGTTCTTTCTTTTTAATTTTTTGTTGAGTTCAGCCTGTTGGTTCTTAATTCTAATTGTTGTGTTTACAAGTTTATGTTTCTTTCAATTTTTGTTATCAACTGCTGAGTTTTCAATTTTTTGTTTTCCAATTGCATTCCCAATTTCAATTGTGATGTTTCTTTGCTTTGAAATTCATCCAGATGAACATAAAAGAGGAGATCCCAATTTCAATTGTTGTCTGCTACCACTCTTTTTATCACAGTGGTGCCTTTTCTCTAGTTCTTGAATACATGGATTGCGGCTCTCTTGTTGATGCAATCAAACAAGTGAAGACAATTCTGGAGCTTTATCTTACAGTCGTTTGTAAACAGGTATTTTAAATTCTTTCATAGTTTCATGTCTTCTGGTTTTTTAGTTAATTTTATGGTATTGGATGTTGCCATCTTCTGAGTCAATATTTGCAAGTTCTAGGTTTTACTGGGTCTTTAAGTACCTTCACAATGAGAGGCATGTAATTCATCGGGACATGAATCAAAAAGGGGAATTGAAGATCACAGATTTTGGTGTAAGTGCATTGCTTGCTAGTTCTATGGGTCAACGTGATACATTTGTTGGGACATATATAATTATATGTCGGTAAGTGTTGTGAACACTACACTAGATAACTGAAATTTCACTAAGATCCTATCAGCCAGGCTACTCTAAACTTTTATTTGCTTGTTTTAATAAGTTTTCAAGATATTGCAATTCTAAAAAAGCTTACTAATATTTTGAGACTTCATTTCAGAATTCTAGCATTTTTAAGTATGAATAACATGTCTTGTGAAGAAAGTGCTTATAAATATATATATATTAAATCATTTTGTAGCCAGAAAGAATTAAGGGAAGCACCTATGATTTCAACAGTACGTGATATATGGAGTTTGGGAATGGTGATGCTCGAGTGCGCCATCGGTCGCTTTCCTTACTTGCAGTCGGAAGATCAGGAAAGTGGGCCTAGCTATTTTAAGTTGCTGGAGGCAATTGTGGGAAGCCCTCCACCTTCTGCTCCAGCAGATCAGTTTTCACCGGAGTTCTGTTCATTTCTATCTTCCTGGTAAAAAGTTGGATGCCTCTTTATCTTAAGCATCATTTCTCTCATATAATGTTCATAAGCAAACTGAATATGCACCGGCACATGCTTTCATTAGTGTTCTCATGCTATACGTCGTAATTAGCTATATATTTCATTGTTTGATGAGTGCATGCATGTTACTAGATATTATGGAAAGGAAAAAGTACTGCCTCGGTTTCTGCCTTCAATTTTCAATCTATTAGACATATAGCTTTGCCTATAGCTGCTAACTTGAGTATTGTGCGTATTGTAAAAATTATCAACTATGATTTGTACATCTTTGGGGACCACGAGGCTTCGTCGCTATGTTTCGGTTTTATGTTTTATGCTTTATGTCTTAGTTTCTACTTTCAGTCTTTAGTATTGCCTCGTCTTTACTTTTGGTTACTTTGTTTACATTTTGTGCTCTATGGTCCCGTCGGGTCTTTTGGAACGCTCCTCTTTTGGGTTACGCTAGAGGTGCTCCTATCTTGAGCCCTAGATTTTTCGTAAGGGAAGCTCCACTGGATAATTGTTGTTGTTGTTTTAGGGTTGCTTTCAAATATTTAATATGATGACAAATTATAATTTTGGTAGTCAAATAGGATTGATTACAATTCTAGTTGGTTTCTTGTTGTTGTTGTTTGTTTTGTCCACTTCTCTGATGACATAAGTAAATTGTGCACAGATGGCTCGTACTAGAAAGCGCAAGCTCCCATCACAAGTATATGAAACTACTCAGTCATCTCAAATGTTTCAGCCATCTGGAACAACTCAGCCCTCTCGTGCCATTAGGAGAAGAGGAGCTTCATTGCTAAAGTATTATACGGTAAAGTCCATAGTGTATATCATCATTGAGGATTGGACGTTTGTATCCGACAAAGACTTGGAACATATTTCATTTGTTTTGTATTTTTTTATGGATATAATTTTTAGTAGTGATAATATTGATAGACATATTTTTTGTTTCAAATTGCTATTAACATTATTTTTACTATTAATGAATTGTGTTTTGATGTTATTAATTTATTGATATCAACATTATTTCTACAATTAGTAAGTTTTAATTTATATTATTAATTAACAACTAGAATTGAGCTTATAAATATGGTTTCTTTGTCCCCTAGAGCAATTAACTCAGACATTAGCACAAGTTATATTGTGTTTTGTAAGCCTAACACTCCAAGAGCGATTAAATCGGATTATAATTATCCGGTGTATGTAGCTAGACAATTATACCCCGGGTTCAAACACCCGGTGTATATACCCTAACCATAATACCCCAGACATCCATACCCGAGGTATATACCCTAAACATTATACCCCGGACAACAACAACCGGTGTATTTCTATTACTTAATAATCCGGATAAAAAATACTCATATATATCCCGAATAAAGATTATCCGGTGTATTAAATATTGCTAATACACCGGGTAAGTAGATTGGAGGATAAATTCAAGGAGAGTATATAACTCGGATTAGATCCGGTGTATTAGGATACTAATCAAATACCCCAACAACCTTTACCCCGGGCGAGATCCGGTGTATTTGGGGCAAAACGCCTGCCGCCTGGGGTATTTGGGTCATTTTGTAGTAGTGCGGAGTTGAATCGAATTGAGCCGAAGAGTGAGTTCATGTTGAAGGAAGTGATTAGGGTTAGGAAAAAGATGAAGAGGAAGGAGCATATTAGAAGAGGGAATTGCCATCTTTTCTCCATGGTATTATTGTTGGCATGGGAATTGGAAGATATTAGTATACGAATATTCACTTGGTTATATACATATAGTTTGATATCGGATGACGAAGGCTAAAAGTGCAATATGATAAGCTTGGACTTGAAGTTATTCCGTAATAGAATATTAATTGCTCATTGGATTGATTCATTGAGTGAGTTTTGCTTAAAGTGCATGAATTTGACTCTTGCGAAAAAGTTGTGATTTTGATTCTTAGAAAAGAATCAAAAGATACGCTACATGTGGAATGTTGTGATATTTCGTTCGGTTATATATTATGCATTCATACGTTCATGAGACGTTCATGTGTGTGAGAGAGAGATTTATGCATGAATAATTCATTTGGGTGCTTCTTTAATTTGCTAAGAAAAATAAGGGTGTGCTTTCCATATTACTTATAAAATTCTTAAAATGTATGAAAAAACATCCATAAAATATGTGAGAAAAGGTTATTTTTCACGCATTTCAAATTTATAAATAATATACTTTATAAAGTTTTAAAGAGAACACGTCCTAAATAATTAGTTTTGATCTCAATATACTTTATAGAATTTTTTAATTAACGCAATTATGTAATTTTATGAAAAATACTTAACTTAGCAATCGTGTGAAGAATTGGCATACATTGAACAGGCCCATCGTCAAAGCCCACTTCCATGGGCCATCCAAAATTGTGAATTAAGGATTTGTTTGCTTTCCTTAAGGTCTGTCTGTTCGAATGCAAACTTAATTTACCAAAAAATATATTATAATGTATTTGTTTCAATTCACTTCCTACCCACATGACCCAAAACAACAACGGCAATTACCCAGTGGACCTTCCCTAACGGGAAATCTGAGGGGGTCAAAATAGGGGTACCCTTGCTTGGCGCAGAGGGGAGCGCCCAACAGACTCGACGGACCGCAGAGCACAAGAAGTAACCGAGGCAACCCAAAAGAAAAGGCAAAAGACGAAACAACACAAAAGTAAAAGCAAAAACAAAGGTATGCATAGAGCATAAAACAAAAACATAAACCGAAAACGAATCATCGAATCCTTGAGGCTGTAATAACTGTGGTTTTGAGGATATTTTTGAATTTTTCTCGGATATCCTTTTAACCTCTTTGTCCGTTTTAACGCTTAATCCAATATTTTTGTCGGAATTTAAATCCTAGAAAATTCTTGGTGATATCCTAAAATCACAAAGAAATGATTTTATGGATCGGTGTGAATTCTAGGATTTTTCAGTGGAAAAAGAATATTTATTGGATAAGCCGTCTTTTTAATTATGTAGTGTAAAGGATTTACAATAAGAAACGGAAGCCTAAAAAATTGAAGGTAGTGTGATAAAATCATGGAAAATTGGTTTTATTAGTCTACATAATTTACGGGACGTTTTGTATTTAGTAAGTTTTTCCACCCGAGGTACATAATTTTACCGCTTTGACGCGAGTCCCGTTCCGAGACGGGTTTTGATTTTAAAAGCCACCTTTCTCTGCCTTGTTAAGTAAGAGGATTCGAGAGAAAGTTTTGGATGAGGATAGAAAGGAAAACAGAGGAGGGAGAGTTCGAGAGGGTTGGGCGAGAGAACGACGGCCTCGGTTGCCCAATTCTTCACCGCCGACGGCCATCATCTTCTCCCGCCATCTCTGCCACCATCTCACCGTCTTCTCCCTCACCCCCACTTCTTTTTCTGGGTTCGTTAGCCACTGTAAACCAGAACCAATGAGAGAATCAGGAAGAGCGATGTAATCGGGAGAAAGAATTCGAGCTCATCACCGTCGGTCATCTTTTTGCCTCGCCTCGCGACGTCGCCGGCGATCGCTAGCTCCTTCGACCACCACCCACCATGAGATCCACCTCTGGGCAATACTTGTTGAAAGGGTTTCTTGACAACAAATAAATTTATATCAAGACCCCGCTGAGTACAGGGAGGTCAGGTTCGTCCACGGGAATTAGAAGAATCTTTGTCTAGCTACTAATCCTAATAAAAGAAAACAAAACAAAGCAACACACTCAAACAGGTGCTCGGCACCGACCCACAACAGGTCGTAACTGACCAACAACTCAACACAAACGCAGGAGAAAAACAAGGGAGACTGGCGCTCGGCACCGACCTACAAGTGGTCGTAACCGACCTATCCGGGTATGAGAAAACTCCGAAAAACCAAATTAAAGAAGATCTAGGGCAAAGGATTCACCACAACAAGTTTATGCATGCAAACATTAATCAAATTCAACCATAAATAATCCCATTAGTGACTCTCGTCATGATAAATCAAGTAAAAATCTTAACTTTCATAAAGATCTAAACTTGCAATCCTACTTGTTTCCTAAAGGTTTAACTTTCGTTTCAACCAAATATAATCCAAATTCATAACTAAATCTTTCGATTCACTCATAAACATGAACATGCTTTGACTTTCATCAAGGAATAGATAGCAAACAAAAGGATAATAGATAGAGATTAAAAGAGATGGTTCATTCAAATATTCATGCCTTAATCATGCATAACTCGTCGGGTTTCACCCCAACCCTAGAAAGTAGACTACTCACGATCCATAAAACAATCAACAATCTCAAACGAAAGAGAAGACATGATTCAAATCCAAACAAACTTCAATTCAAAAGCAAACTTACAAACTTAAGCAAACCTCCAAGTCTCTCTAATTGTCCAAGAGCTTGGAATCAAAGAAAACTAGAAAACCAAACTTGCAACTTGTTCCGTCTCCACAAATTACCATAAGAACGTTTCTCAAAAATCAGCCTCCCTTGTAATAAAACCCTAGAGATCCTTATATAGTGGTAGAAATAAAATCTATATGGAAACTAAAATCTATCTTAAAAAGGCCCATAAATAAAACAATTACTAAACCAAACTTAAGGCGCAAGTAGTAATTCCGCAACACACGGAGTGGGTCGTCACCGACCATGGCTGGGTCGTCACCGACCTCTGGCTGCACTTGACTTCTTCATTTCTTGCTCAAAACTTGCTCCAATGCTTGGCTTTCCTTCATTGTTCCTTCTTCAATCGCTCTTGGCCTTTTAAGACGTCCTTTAGCTCCTTCTTTAAGCACTTAGATCTTGAAACCTTCACATGTATTGACTCTTGCTCTTCTATCAACATCACCACCAAACAACTTCTAGCACCACCTCCTAGAAAGCTTTAAAAACCGAAATAACTCCTCCTCAACGCTTCAAAGACCTACAAAACATCAAACAAACTTATGTAGACTCCATATCTTATGAAAATACGAAAATCCACAAAAACGACTCCAAACAACACAATAAACTTAGAAAAGACTCAATCCTAACTAGAAAACTAACCATGAAAACTAAATAAAAAGTGCGACATCAAAATACCCCATACTTAGACTTGCTTGTCCTCAAGCAATCACTTAGCATGCATCAAAACCAATAAACAAAACTCAAGAATCATCTTATAGGAAAAATAAGCACAAGTACAATAATGAGCAAACAACTTCCACATCCTAGCATACATGAACATTCCAAATAATCACAATCCAACCTCACCAAGGAATGTATTTCACTCAACTCTCAAAGTGTTTAGGATATAGCAATGATCTCTCAACTCAAATTCCAAGTACAAAACCGCATAGTCAATGGAACTTATATAAACAAACTCTCCACCGAAGAAGCCAAAACAAGTCAAATCATCAAATGAACTCGGGTGGCTCAATAAAAACTTCAAAGAAGTCTCTATTCGGCCGGGTTGTAATGGGGCTCGGTAAAACAAAGGGTGTGGAAATAATTTGGCCTTGTGGTGCTAACTAATCCGGGAATCAAGACTCCTAGACTATACATCACTTATCCAACGTTCTTTCCTCCTCTTCAATCTCCAAACACTTAAACTTTACAATGCACTTCCCTTTTCACCTATCATCATTCGTCTTTCTTCTATTCTTTTGAAGGCCTTGGACTCCTTGCATTTATTATATGAAACTTTTCTCTTTTTTTTCTTCTTTTTTTTTTTACACTGGGGTGGTCGGCACCGACCCACTTTGGGTCGACACCGAGCTACATACATGCATTTTCGAGTCCAAAAACCCTTCATTCCTTTTGATTTTCAAAGACAACACCCTTAATCTACCTTCCATAATCTCTTTGTTTTTCACCCATTTAAATCATAACAATTTTTAACAATTTCTTCTAAGTCCTAATTCTCGGATCAAAGAGGTCAAGCTTATCATGGCTAGGGAATTCTTTTTGTGGAGCTAGAAATAGGCTTTAAGCTCAAAAATAAGGGCTACAAAAAGAGGGATCATGTATAGGTAGGAAAAGGAATATAATAGGCTTATAAAAATGAGTTCAAAATCATTTGATTCAATCAAGTAATGAGCATATCTCCATTGGTCTCAAATTTTACAATAACCATGCCATTGTCAATTGGTATATTTGCACTTGGAAGAGTATTTCACACATGAAAGAGAAAGGAGTAAAAATGTACATCCTTTATAGGCCAAAAATATCTCACTTAGGTTCACATTTTGTTGGATTGTTTTTACTTTGAAATATGTATGCTCAATTTTCATTATAAGCTCAAAACTCAAAAAGCAAGATCATGATTTAGGTGATTCTTAAAGCATGTCATTGGGATTACATGATAATGCAAGCAATTTCCGTCCTAGAACATCTAAGGAATAGGGCATTTATCCATCTAAAAATTCCAAAAGAAAAAGACTCAAATCAAGACTAAACACAACTAAACACATATTAACACAAAGCAACACATGACTTAAACAAATAAAGACTCATACAAGTAATCTCCCAAACCACCCCATACTTAAACATCAATGTCCCCATTGATTAAGAAAGTAAGGAGAAAGGGAAGATAACTTACTTGGACACAACTTGAAGCGTTGACATAGGAGGAGAATCATTCTTGAGGAGGTTGAGGAGGTGGTGGAGCTTGGTAAAGGTATTACCCTAACCAATGGTTGAATTCCTCTTGAGCTTCCCATCTTGCGACATCCTCTTTATGGTCTTCATAATACTCGATGCGGAAGTCGTGGAGCTCTTGTTGGTGGTTGATGAATTGGTTATGGTGGTGGTTGAGTGCTCCATAAAGATGGTGTTGGTAAAGCATAAGAGCATCCATTTTAGCCGAGAGAAGAGAGATATCGGGGTTACCGCCCGAGCTTGAACCGGTATTGTACGTGCCTTGTCCTTGAAAGTGGGAGCCACCGGACCCATCAAAGCCATACGGATGTGGATAGTAAGGGACCATGTCAGACTGAGGTCCCATTGTGTAGTCCATCGGGTCGACATCGGGCTGGTTGTGGTAATGGCTGTCCACTGGAGGGTCGCCACCGACCCCGTGATGGTCGTCACCGAGCGGGTGGTGGTCGTCACCGACCTTGTTGAGTCCGAGTCGGAAGATGCTCCTCTTGGCGGTGGATTGGGTATGGCTCGGAGGAATCTGCTAGGCTGGCGTCTAATCTTCTTATCATCCCGGACTTTGGCTCTCAAAGGGTAAGGAGCGGGGGCCCAAGCATCATACTGTTGAAAGGGTTTCTCGGCCAACAAATAAATTTGTAAGTCAAGACCCCGCTGAGTACAGTGGAGTCAGGATCGTTCCACAGGAAGCAAGGTTGTTTGTCTATCAATCTAATAAAAATAAAATAAAATCAAACACAATCACTCACGAGATGCCTCGTTAACGACCTTGTCAGGGTCGTTACCGAACCACCGAACACAAAAACACTAACTAACGACCTAATTAAATTCCAATTAATACTCGGTACCGAAGCAAGTATTCAGCAACGAAGATTTACCAGAAATAATTCAATTAAAACAAAAATCTAGGATAAGGGACACCACAACATAGCCAAGCATAAGAATTCGTAAGAAGATAAGATCATGCCTTTAAATAGACAGAGTCATCAACTTTCATTGACTTAACAAGTAAATTAATCTACTTTCATAAACTAACTCACTCTATTGCTTGTTTTGGATCTAAAGCTTGAAACTTTCGTTTTCAAACAATATCAACCTTCAAGTTACTAACTTTCTCTTTCAATCAAGTTAAAACTCAAATTACCTCAACTCCCGTTTCGGTATTAAGCACAACAAACAATCTCAATAAAGATAAAAGGCATTCAACACACAATCTTACCTTTTTAAACATGCTCAACTATGCCGGGCTTAACCCCAACCCTAGAAAAATAGACTACTCACTACTCATGATTAAGAAACTAAAAACTTCAATAAAAACAAACATTGAAACAAAACTCAAACTTAAATTACCAACAAAAATATCGTCTTTCAGAGATTCAGAAGAAAACTAGACAGAACATTCACCGAACCACAAACTCGATCAACGAACCTCGGAAACCGTCGTCACTGAACCTCGTCACCGACCTCCGATCCGGTTCTCTCTCCTTCGGCCTTCCTCCAAAAACTAGCTCTAAAATTCGACTCCCCCTTTCTATGCTAGATAGAAGGGTATTTATACTAGAAAATCCTAAAAAACTAAAAAGGCTAAAAGATAAAAATTTTCCTAAAAAGATAGAAACAATCTCTAAAAGATAGAAATAAAGTCTAGAAAGATATTAAACCCTAAAATACATATTCTAATAACCCATAAAGATTCTAAAAAGATACTCAACCGATACAGAAATAAATTCCCGCTCAGGATCGGTGAATAATAAAAATAATACTCGAAATCTTCCTCTTCGTGGCCTCGTTAACGACCCTTCACAGCCTCGTTAACGAGCCTGGGCTTCGTTTTCTTCAACACCTCCTCTTGTATTCTCGAGCTTTGACTTCTTAAATCTTGCACTCTCCCATCCTTCACTGTGATGCTCCAAATTTAGCTCCTTTTAGCTCCTTTTCTCACTAAAATCTGCAAAATACACAAAATAGCGTAGATTCCACTCTTTTCGTAGATTTATGCAAAACTAACTAAAAATACTCAAAACTGAACCTAAACTAGACAAAACTAAACCTAATAAGCAAAGAAAACCTATCAAAACCTATACTAAAAATGCGAACATCAAAATACCCCATACTTAGGCTTGCTTGTCCTCAAGCAATAAACAAGATACTAACCAAAACCAAAACAAATCATGCTTATCAAGACATAGCCATCTTCTAAAAAGCAACATCTACACATAAGAAAATTATAGCAAAAGACTATTAACATCCTCACACATATATGCACTTAAATAGACATAAAATAATACAATCCAACCTCTCAAGGGATATAATGTGTTTCACTCAACTCTCAAGTGTTTGGGCTTATAATTTCAATCTCTCAACTCATCCTGTATACAAAAACTCATAGAAATTGGAACTTATATCACCAATACTCTCCACCCAAGATTTGTCAAAACAAGCAAAGAATCATCAAGAGAACTTAGGCTCAATGAAAAACTTCATAGAAGTTTCCATTCGGCCGGGTTGTAATGGGGCTTGGTAATAACAATAAGGAGTGGAAATATTTTGGTCATGTGGTGCTAATAATATCCGGGAATCAAAGACTCCTAAAAACTCACATCTCACCAAAAGGTCTTATAAAAGATTATACCAAACTCACTTTTCTTTATGCACACTCATTTTCACTCACCCTTTGTCATCCTAGAAAGTCTCATAATCAAAATAAAAGAATCTCTTGATATTATCTTTAAACACAAATACACTTCAACTTTTCCTTCTTTCTTTTTTTTTTATTTTTTATTTTTCTCTCTTCTCTTTTTTTTTCTTATTCTCGCTGCCTCGTTAACGAACACACATCAGGGTCGTTAACGATCCACCGTATACATTTCTTTCCTTTAAAACTTTATTTTGTGCATCTTTTTATCAAGAGACCTTTCTTACATGTAATAACAAGAGACTTCCAATCTATCCTTCCCAAATACCCTTCAATTCAAGCAAATATTAACTCTTTTTTTTTTCAACAAAGCACAAAACTTTACCTCTCCAATCTAAGTCCTAATTCCCGGATAGGGTCAAGCTTATCTCGGCTAGGGAATAATTTTTGTGGAGCTAAAAATAAAAGGTTTAAGGCCAGAATTGGTTATCAAAAGAAGGAATAATGTAAAGGTAGATAGGGGATAATAGGGCTCATAAAAATAAGTTCTCTATCATATGATTTTCACAAGTAATGAACTAAAAATCTTATAAGGGTCTCAAGAAATAGATAACCATCACAATTCCAAGAGATAATATGCATAAAGAGAGTAAATCACACAAAAAAGAAGAGGGATTTATAAATGTTCTCCCTATAAGGCCAAAAATTTCTCACAAGGTAGATTTTTGTTGGATTGCATCATCTATGCTATAAAGTATATGTGCTCAATTTCATCTTAATGCTATTCTCTTCTAAAAACAATAATTTCAATTTTAAGAATCCGGCTATACTTTCAAAGACATATTTGCAAGGAATTATATGATTAAACTAGTGATTGCTATCATAGAACTTTTAAGAAGGGATATCTATCAATTCTAAACTCTTTTTGTATTTTTTTTAATTTTTTAAATTTTTTTTTTTGATTTTTTTCGATTTAAAAGAAATAACAACTACATAGAAAACAATAATTTCCTAGGACATAATTTTTCTACTTTCTTCCCACCCCATACTTAAAATTACAGTGTCCCCACTGTAAGGAAAATAAGAAGAAGAGGGAAAAGAAAACAAAAAATTAAAAAGAAAAAGAAAGACATAAAACTTACAAAAGTGGAAACAAGGAAAGGAAACTTCATCTTGAGCTTGATCAACGGTTTGGTGGAGGAAAATAGTGCTCAAAGTTCCCCATGAAGTCATACATCGTCCTCCACGCTCAACATCCTCCGCCTCTCTCTGACTCTGCCTCTCATCTTCCCTCGACATGCGAGCGGAATAGACGGTTTCCCATCTATCCATCCTCCTATGAATGTGATCGGTCTGGAGGTGAAGCTGCTGCATCCGTGCAGAAAGATCCTTGGCCCATGGTGGTGGTATGCTCGATCCTGCGTACTCGGGCTGAGGAGGCGGTGGGTAGTGAGGCTGGAAATGGTCTTGATACATCACTGGGTTGTAAGGCATTAAGCCATATGCATGAGGGTCGACAGGAGCTGGTGGAGGGTCGACAGGAGCTTGCGGCACCTCGTTAACGAAGTTGGTTGCCTCGTTAACAGTGTTGGGCGGTGGCTGGAAATGGTCGTTAACGACCCTGGTTGGCTCGTCGACGAAGATGTGGCCTCCTAATTCCTCCGTCTCCATGTCTTCTTTTGTAAAGTTAAGCTCCTCAGTGTCGCCCTCGGTGTCGGCTTCCTCGGTGTCATTGCCTACTACCTCGATATCTTCTTGCTCATCTTCTTCTTCATATTCATCCACGTCGTCTCGCTCAAACCGGGTGTGACATGGCCTAAGCGAGAGCTCATCCTCCGGTTTTGGCTCCAATAGGTAAGGCTGGCCCGTCCACACTTCGTACCAATTCGGTACATAGAGTAGCTCGTACATGTCGAGGGAGGGTATGACTAGTTGATCTCGAACCTTCACCTTGTAGCCTCCCTGGGCTTGCACGAAAATCCCGGCACTATACCAATAGTTCTTGTTGAGGAGTTGAGCGTGGGCCGGTGTGTAGCGGGTGAGATCCACTCCAAGATTCTTAGCCAAGAGGCTTACAAAATTGTCACACCACACCTCCTTGGACTTGGTGGACTTCTCGACATAGTAGAGCCATTCGTACCCTAAATTCAAGGGGCCGGGCTCCTCGAAGAGGATGGTGCGGAAGCAAGCGACTTCCGTTCTTGTAGGCCGGTTCAACTCTTTCTTCGGCCAAAATGTTGCGGCGAGGACTCTCAAGATAATCCGGAAGATGGGGTTGACGATGTTTGCCCCGGATAGCGCCGCGGTAGAGGATTGAACCTCTCCGGTGATGTAGCTCCAAGTGCGGGTCACTCGGTAGTCCTTCAAGCTATAGTCCCTTGTCGGGTTTGGGAGCTCCAAGATTGCATTGAACTCCGCCATGGTGAAGTCACGGTCCTCGTTACCGAGCCGGAACCGAATGCGTCCCGCCGAGATCTTCGACGAGAAATTGGTCTCCAAGGTGGCTAAGAACTCGGATGTGAGGGCCGGATAATGTGGCAAGCTCTCTTGCTTCAATAAGTGTGCGGCCCCAAGGATGACGAAGGCGTCCTTGACATCCGTGTAGATGCCCGTACAGACGGCGCTAGACTTCGAGAACCATCGGGTGTAATGGTCCTTCTCCAAAAAATCTCGGTAGCGCCGTACTTGGCTCTGACTGCTCAAAATCACATCATCCACCCGGGGTGGAGATGGAGACCTATGGTTCCTCCTCTTCTTCTGGGCTCGGGTAGCGGGTCTGCTTGAACTAGCCATGGATCCTACAAAATAATCGAAAATTTCCAAGATAAGATCCACTCAAAAATAATAGGTACGAGACCCCATACTTGGTCTCAAAATTAACCTTAGAATTATTCGTAAAACTACCCAATTGGGTTGTTCACGAGTCTGGGCTCGGATCGATCATTGATGAAGTGCAGGGTCGTTAACGAGCCTGGGTGGGTCGTTAACGACCTGCCGAGAGCAAAACCAGAAATTTCCGAAATTAAATCTACCTCTAATTCAGCACAAATCAAGCATGCAATCTTCTATTATTTTCCACAAATCCCCCAAAGGTAAAAGCACCCCATACTTGCTCAATTACACATTCCGAACATGCTAAAAATTTCCCGGAATTTTGACATGCAAAGTTCGAACTTTTAGATCTAGAACAAGAAAAATTCATGCTTTCCTAACTAAAGGGTTACAATAGCTAATCTAACATGAGTAATCTTTCCTAAATCATGAACAACTAAGCACGATCAAGAATTTTTAGGACGGATTTTAAGCATGCTTATCGATCTCCCTAAAAATCATGATTCAAGATATGAAATTTAACCCTATAGATAATCAATCATGCAATCTCAAGCAAGGGTTTAGAAATCATACCGGAGAACCGAGAATTTAAAGAACAAGGGTCGGAATCGGGGTAGTTAACGAGCTCGTCGTCGACGGTGTGCGGCCTCCGAACTCCGGTAACGATGGCGTCTCCGGTGGTCGTTAGCGTGGGAATTCCGACTCGGTGGGAGAGAAGGGAAAGGGATTGAGAGAGTTTTGGGTTTGAGAGTGAATTTTGAAGGGATTGTGGTAGAATTTTGGGAGGGGTAGAAGGGTTTTTATAGGAGGGGTAATGATAGAAGGGGGTGGCGGCTAGGGTTAAAGGAGTTAACTAGGTTAGAATTACTTACCTGCCCCGTATTGTGACAAATCGGGTCGTCCGAACCGGGTCGTTAACGAGCCGCCATGGCCTTCTTGAGTGATTTTTCGACCCCTTTTTCCTGAAATCTTGTTAGCTCAAAAATCTTATTTCTATCCTAATTAAAACTAAAAATAAAAATAAAAGAAAGCTAAGAAATAATCTAAAAAGAAAAATAAAAATAAAAAGTAAATAAAATAAACCTATTCTTAAAAGCGGGTTGCCTCCCGTAAGCGCTATGTTTAACGTCGTTAGCCCGACGAGCTCCCTTGCTAGTCTCATGGTGGTTCATGTACGGCCATGTTGGGGTTTTGAGATACCCTGCTTGCAACCTTACTGCCTCTGTGCACTTGAATTGCTAAATTAGGACCTTCTTCTTCTATCAACAAGCTCGATATCCCTGGGTTGTTAGTGTAGTCCGAAAGCCAAGGTGGTTTGGACTTTTCTGTAACCTCTGTAGTAGGGCCTTTGTGCACGTGAGAATCAGTGATCGGCAGATGTCGCTCGGTAGGGACTGTGGTGTCGAGTTCGGGTTGAGTCAACTCTAGTTGTGCTACTCCAATTGGGTCATTGGCTTTTTGATCTAAATTGAATTCCACCCGTTCCTCTCCTATATCAAAAGTGAGGAGTCCCTTTCGCACATCAACTCTTGCTCCTGCTGTGGCTAAGAATGGTCGCCCGAGAATTATAGGCACATGAGGGTCTTCAGGCATATTAAGGACAATAAAATCATTTGGTATAAAGAATTTCCCGACTTGAATAGGGTAATCGTCCACTACTCCTGTGGCTTTGACACTTGACCCATCCGCCATGTACAGATTCATGTCTACTGGTTCTAGTGGTCCCATATTGGCTTTAGACCATATTGAGAGCGGAACAAGACTAACACTGGCACCAAGATCGCATAAAGCCTTGAACTTGTGGTTGCCTATGCCGATTGTGATTGCAAACCTCCCGGGATCGCCAAGCTTTTCTGGAAGAGCTATGGATCTGACCTCGTCCTGCAGCTCTGTAATAGATCTTTTCCTGCTAAGAATGTCTTTCAAGAATTTTGTGTAAGCCGGCATTTCGCTTAGGGCCTCAGCGAATGGGATGGAAATATTAATGCCCTGAAGAATTTTAACGAAACGCTTGAACTTAATGTTGAGCAAAAATGTGAACAAATTTGCAAAACACGTTAAAATTATTTTTATTTTAGTTCGACCCTCTCTTTTGACTCTTTTGATTAAAAGCAATACCGATACAAAATATTATGTGGTTTTTGTGATTAGGGCTGCACCCAGTTTTGATGGGTTGCCTACGTATCTCTTTAAAGAGAATCAAGCCTTACGTAGTTCAGAGTGTTTTAATTTTGGTTTGGTTTGATTTTCACGCATCAGTGGAACGAACACGAACCCACCTTCTAGGAAGGGTTGCTCGGATTCATACCAACTATCATTTGCGCGATGTGAATAAGATTAAACCCACCTTCTAGGAAGGGTTGTCTGATCTCTTCACCATCAAACATGTGATTAAAGATTTATATATTTTTGTTTAATTTGTGACTGAATATGACATATTTATATATTATGTCAAATGTCCTACGTATCCACTTACATGATGTGGAATCAAGTCAAACGTAGTTCTTAATAAAGACCAATTAAATATAATATATGGTCTTAATTTAATTTTAATTAATTTTGAGGTTGTGATTGAACTCGACAAGCATTTGTTTTATGTCAAGTTTCCTACGTACCCTTTTGAAAGGGATCAAATCATACGTAGTTCTATCATATGCTTTATTTCTATCGACTTAATTATATAAGGCAAATTTTAAAAGGTGACTTACTGCATTAATTAATCAAATCTGAAAATTGTGCATTAATTAGCACGTACATAAGTTAAGAGGGCTTTACACATTCTAAGTGTATATATATGAGCCATGTATATGCATTTAGAATTATTTTAATATATATTTTTCATATAGTCACCAATCTAACTCAACAGAGAGCCCCCCTTGTTTACTCTTCGTACTGGAAGATCGGAACAAAGTTCCATTTGTTTAAATTTTTTGATAAAAATTTCTTAATAAAATATATCTTGAAGGGAATTATCAATATTCATCAGATCAACCAAATCTGAATCTGTTCCCTCTACTTCTCTTCCTTAAATATTTTTACGTTAACCTCGAAATCAAAAGTTAAGGCTTAAATATCAATCTTTTAAAAAGATTTCTTTTAAATGATGATTTTTTTTTAAAAATCAATATTTGGACTTTGGTTGAAACTCAAAGTTATTTTTCAAGAAACTGAATACGTTTCTATAAAAGTGGGGGTTCACAGAAGGCAAGAACAAATCCGTATTCCGCCCAATTTTTTCTTGACTTTATCTACGAATTCGATGATCAAGAAAGTGGTACGTTAAGTTTCAAAACTTTCTTTCTATCTGATGATATTTACTTTTATCGTTCATCATCATTTCACTATTAGAGAGTTCCAGACCATGTTACTAATTAACAACATCAGTAGTAATTAACACAAGATGACAACAATTTAAGGTTCTACTTTTCATGTTCTGCCTCCATATGATTTTGATCTGTTCGTCAAAATTAACCAAAGTTTGCCCATCCATACATATATATTAATATATGATAAAGCCTTTTGTTCCAAATTAATTTTTGTTCAAACTCAATGACCAGGGGATCATAATTAACATCATGATTATCTTAGAGTCCCGTTAGTCTTGTCATCCAGCCTTGTCCCGTTCAATGTCATTACAATTTGAGAATCCAAACGGGCATTATAACGGCCTGAAAAGCCTTCTCTTATGATTTGCAGATCCATTTGGTTTCACGGGTCAAAGTATATATAATAGGATGACAAAATATATATGACATAGTATATTTGATGGCAATATATATATTCATGTATGTTAAAATATATGTATGACAATATATATCATGACAATATATATGTATGGCAATATATATCATGACAGTATAATATATGTATGACAATTATAAATATGACAATATATATGTATGGCAATATATATCATGACAATTATAAATATGACAAATTATATACACATATCAAGATATATATACCAACAAGATCAATATATAATAGGATATTTATATATATATATATGTGACGAAATATATATAATCAAAATGTGGAATGTGTATATGACAGTTATATATCCGAACATATCGAAAGCAACAACATATACATATATCCATGTACGTATCCCTTGCATTACCTTCTTCCCTAAATCTAAAGAGAAACACTGAATGATGATGAATGATGTGAAGATAGTGTTAGGATGGTGAACGAAAGATGGGGAATGATGTTAACAATTTTGATTTTGTTTTATTTTGTTGCAGGGTGTTATTTGGAGAATCCGGAACCACCTTCACGTAGGATAGAGTCCAAATATATATAGGCAGAGGGAGTTCTCTTATCATCGGTAGTTAATTAACCACCACGGATATATAACTTCCCCTCCGTTTTAAAAAATTGTAACTGTTAATGCAATCAGAATAAACTCCCTGCCAACTCATCCCACATCAGCATATAATTTGTAATTTCCCCTTTTTTTTATAAATAAATTAACTCACACATCTCTTCAGCAAGGACATGTAATATTCTTAATTATCCCTTTAATTAACTTAATTTCAAAAAGAGCTCCACCTTATTATTATTATTATTTTTTTGCTCTATAACGTAATTAATTAAATACTCAAAAGATTTACCAAAATTTCATAGTAAACACTTACTCTCAGTAGAGTCCATATATTTCTTAGTTGGAAATGGAAGAGTTTTCACCATTCTCGGAACCAAGTTAGGCTCGAGAGGTGAGAGTACCGGGTCGACACTGTGGTCGTTTTGTGTCCTCGGCGGGTCGTTACCGACCCTCATAGGGTCGTTAACTACCCTGGGATTCAGAGGAAGGCTCGGATTAGTAGACTTACCTGGGTTAGGATCGTCAGGAATTCTTGGAGCCTCGTCATCCTAGCTTGTAGGCTCGGTACTAGCTCTCGCTGGCTCGTTAACGAGCTGTTTTGCGAGGTCCTGTTCCTCCTTCTCTTCAGCTTGAACTCTCTCCGGTAGTGTCTTCCCGCTTCTGAGGTGTACCGCTACTATTTGGCCTCTAGGGTTTTCCTCGGGACGGCCCGGGAGTTGCCCTTGTGGTCTTGGAATCCGTGCAGCAAGGTCTCCTAGTTGGGAATCAACGCTCCTCTTTCAAATATCGAACTCTCCCCATCTTTTATCTTGTCGGTTCAGCTTGGCTTGGACGTCATCAACCTTGTTGTTCACTCCGTTGATGCTCTCTTTAATCTCCTGAACCCATGATGGCGTCTCCTGATGGCCTGGAGGTCGATATGGCGCAGGTCGTCTATCTTGTGGGGGCCCTGTGTAATTGTGATTTGTATTCTGATTGCCCCATGGTGGATAGTTGCTTGACCTGTCATTATAATTAGGCTGGTTCCTGTAGGGTCCTCTCATGTAATTCATCTCAGCTATTGTCTCAGCGGTTCTAACCTGCTCAATGTTAGTGCAAGCAGAAGTACTATGCGCAGAAGAACCACATTCTTGACATGATTGAGAGGATTTCAGAAAACTTACCTGTTTCCTCAAACAATTGACCTCATCTTGTAAGAATTGATTTTTAACATCGGGGTCAACTTCATCTCGGTTGGGCACATAGAGACGTTTTTGAGTTTGTGGAGCCTGCTGGGTTCCGTACATAGCATCGTAATTCGCCAGCTTGTCCAACAGTTCCCACGCCTCTGTCGGGTTCATCTATATAAAACCGCACGCAGTATGCGTGTTGATGCGGTTCTTGGTCTCCGCGTTGATACCCTGGAAAAAGATTTCTTGCAATACATATAAAGGTTGCCCATGAGTAGGGCATTGTCTAAGCATCTCTTTAAATCTTTCCCATGTAAATGTTTCATTAGGTAACTGGTGATAAGAGGTGATGCGTTTCCTTAACTCCGTTGTCTTAGCAGGAGGGAAAAAGTTTGTAAGAAATTGATCATACAAAGCTTTCCAAGTCCTGATAGACTTAGAAGGTAGGCTCTCTAACCAGTTCAGGGCCTTTCCAGTAAGTGACCATCTAAAAGCTTTTAACAGAACATATTCTAGCGAGACACCTTCAGCAGCTATGGTGTCACATAAATCAAGAAAATTTCTAATATGCTCCATAGGGCACTCAGCAGGTTTCCCTTCAAACTAAGCCCGTTTAATTAAGGATATAAATTGAGACTTGATCTCAAAAGGTTTCTCTATCGCAGGAAGCACAATAGGAGATTCTGACACCCTCAGTTCCGGATGCATGTATTGCTTGGCATTCCTTGGATAGGCGTTTAGCTCTTCTTGCAATCGAGCCTTGTCTGCGTCAGCGCCGTCCTTCTCGGCTTTCAGTGCCTCCATCTGGGTCCGGAGGATCTCTAACTCTCGAGCCATCTCTTCAGCGGTGGCCATGGCTCGATTTTCTCGGAGTCGTCGGTGCAGGGAACGTTCGGGTTCTGAGTAATAACTGGAGCTATCAAACTGAAGCCTTCTTCGTCCTACCGGCATACACTGAGAAAACAAACAAAGAAAACAAAAATTAAAAACAAAAACGGGGTCGGGCTATTCCCGATCCCAAAGATAAACTAACAACTCGTTGCTTCCCCGGCAACGGCGCCAATTTGTTGAAAGGGTTTCTCGGCCAACAAATAAATTTGTAAGTCAAGACCCCGCTGAGTACAGTGGAGTCAGGATCGTTCCACAGGAAGCAAGGTTGTTTGTCTATCAATCTAATAAAAATCAAATAAAATCAAACACAATCACTCACGAGATGCCTCGTTAACGACCTTGTTAGGGTCGTTACCGAACCACCGAACACAAAAACACTAACTAACGACCTAATTAAATTCCAATTAATACTCGGTCCGAAGCAAGTATTCAGCAACGAAGATTTACCAGAAATAATTCAATTAAAACAAAAATCTAGGATAAGGGACACCACAACATAGCCAAGCATAAGAATTCGTAAGAAGATAAGATCATGCCTTTAAATAGATAGAGTCATCAACTTTCATTGACTTAACAAGTAAATTAATCTACTTTCATAAACTAACTCACTCTATTGCTTGTTTTGGATCTAAAGCTTGAAACTTTCGTTTTCAAACAATATCAATCTTCAAGTTACTAACTTTCTCTTTCAATCAAGTTAAAACTCAAATTACCTCAACTCCCGTTTCGGTATTAAGCACAACAAACAATCTCAATAAAGATAAAAGGCACTCAACACACAATCTTACTCATCAAACATGCTCAACTATGCCGGGCTTAACCCCAACCCTAGAAAAATAGACTACTCACTACTCATGATTAAGAAACTAAAAACTTCAATAAAAACAAACATTGAAACAAAACTCAAACTTAAATTACCAACAAAAATATCGTCTTACAGAGATTCAGAAGAAAACTAGACAGAACATTCACCGAACCACAAACTCGATCAACGAACCTCGGAAACCGTCGTCACCGAACCTCGTCACCGACCTCCGATCCGGTTCTCTCTCCTTCGGCCTTCCTCCAAAAACTAGCTCTAAAATTCGACTCCCCCTTTCTATGCTAGATAGAAGGGTATTTATACTAGAAAATCCTAAAAAACTAAAAAGGCTAAAAGATAAAAACTTTCCTAAAAAGATAGAAACAATCTCTAAAAGATAGAAATAAAGTCTAGAAAGATATTAAACCCTAAAATACATATTCTAATAACCCATAAAGATTCTAAAAAGATACTCAACCGATACGAAAATAAATTCCCGCTCAGGATCGGTGAATAATAAAAATAATACTCGAAATCTTCCTCTTCGGTGCCTCGTTAACGACCCTTCACAACCTCGTTAACGAGCTTGGGCTTCGTTTTCTTCAACACCTCCTCTTGTATTCTCGAGCTTTGACTTCTTAAATCTTGCACTCTCCCATCCTTCACTGTGATGCTCCAAATTTAGCTCCTTTTAGCTCCTTTTCTCACTAAAATCTGCAAAATACACAAAATAGCGTAGATTCCACTCTTTTCGTAGATTTATGCAAAACTAACTAAAAATACTCAAAACTGAACCTAAACTAGACAAAACTAAACCTAATAAGCAAAGAAAACCTATCAAAACCTATACTAAAAATGTGAACATCACATACCAACTAAGGAGATAGAAAAGCTCTAGATTCTCCTCGGTAAGCTCCACATCATGGGTCTCATGCTTGCTAATATAGAACTTGTTGATGTAGCCGGTAGAAGATGGAGCAATCACCTTAGAATTCACGAAATACTTGACGTCCATAGCAATGACCGGTTTTGAAGAGTAAGCGGAAAGGTTGACTTTTAAGGCCTTTGCAAGAATAGCGACAAGCCACCCAAAGTAGGTGGTAGTGTGAGTCTTTTGGTTTTGGTGGTTGACGACGGCCGTAGCATACTCAAATCCCAAGTTCATGTGAATGGTTGGATCGTAGAGCATGGTGGATAAGCATGCAATTTCTTGCGTGTGTGGGCGTGAGAGCTCATATCGTGGCCAAATGGTGGAGCCCAAGATGCGAAGGATAATCCGAAAAACCGGACTTGCAATGTAGACGTCGGGAAGGTGGTTGGTGGGATACTCTTCTTTGCCGGTGAGGTATTGCCACAACTTCTTGGCGGGAAAGTCCGTTTGTTTGTAGGAGCCGGGTGGGGCACGGAAACCTAAAAGCTTGTTGAATTTCTTGATGTTCATCTCATGCCCTTCATTACCAAGTTGGAAAGTGATCATGGAGCGGTTGAAATCGTCCTCATTCCGGTATAAGCGGAAATTAGACATGAATTCACATGTTAGCGCCACATAATGCTCCTCGATAGGATGTAGAATGAGGTGTTGAGCACCAATCCAAGAGAAGGCCTCGAGCACCTCTCTATGAACACCGATCTTGTCGGCCCCGACCCGTTGATAAGCTCGGACATTCACATCACCGTCCCACATCTCAATAAACCGAGCTCTTTGATCTTCCGAATCAAACACCACCGTATCCACTTTTTGCTTGTTCTTCTTTTGCTTCTTGGTTTGGTGACGAGAGGATGAAGCCATTGTCCTACAAAACATTCAACAACTTTCCAAGATAATTTCCATAGTTTGAAAGATCAAGGCCAAAACACAAGACACACATGTCAATTCCAAAGAAGTACCCCATACTTATTCAAAGAAACATGCTTAAATTTAGAAAAAATCTCAACCTAGCATGCTTAATCATGAAAAGTAGATAAGTAGAGGGAAAGATCAAGCTAAAAGTACCCCAAATCATGGTAAAAATAGCTCCATTATCATGTATGAACAGAGGGACACCCGTCAATCGGGGTCGGTACCGACCCTTGGAAGCATGGTGTCGAGCAATTTCAAAAATTTAGGAGTTGGGGGGTCGTCACCGACCCATGGGGGGTCGGCACCGACCATTCCGGGCAAAAAGAAGCCCTCAAATTCGACTCTTGTTCATGAAAGTGTACCCAAAAACTCCTAAAAAGAATCAAATATTCTCTCAATCAAACAAACAACCAAATATGCATCAAGATTTCCACATACAATCCCCAATTAATCATGGCATGATATAGATCTAACCACCTAAACATGCAAACAACCCAAATTTCCATATTCAAATACAAGAACACCCAAAACCTAGGTTTTCAACTAATCCCTCAAACATACATCAAGTAAACTTGAATATAAGATCAAAGGAGTAGAAAAACATACCAAAGATGAGCAAGAGTATAAGAATGAAAGTATAAGAGGGTCGTCTACGAGCACCTAAGTGGTTCGAAAATTTGAACAATCGTTGTGGGGGTGAAATTTTTGGTTTTTGTTGAATGATTTGGAGAGTTTATGTAGCACAAGGGAGAATTTGGGTGGATTTGGGACGGAAATGAAGGATTTTGTGATGGTGGAGAGGCAAAGAGAGTGGGAAGAGTAATGGAGTTTTGGAAGGGTAGAGGGGTCGGCGTGAGGGAGCAAGAGGTGGGAGGGGATAGGGTTAAAAAGGGGTAAAAATTTGAGGGACTTACCTGCAATTTCCAATTTTCTGAAAATATTTACCATATTTGCTTGGAAGGGGTCGGTGCCAACCTAGAGTGGGTCGGTTACGACCTTGCTTCGTCTCCTTTGATTGGATATTTCGGCCCCCGCATCCTTTCCCGCCGCTCTCGGCTTCCTACAAAAAGTTAGTGGAGAACCAAGACAAGAAAACTAGCTATTCTATACTAAGAAAAACAAATGAAACTAAACTAAAAAGAAAAATTCAAAACAAAAACAAAGCGGGTTGCCTCCCGAAAAGCGCTTAATTTTACGTCTTTAGCTAGACGAGAAGTACCTCTACTTAATCCGAGGATGTGAGAGCCCAGGTGGCTCTAATTTCTTCATCGGGTTCGGTCCTTGCAAAGTATTTCTTCAAGCGATGCCCGTTGACCTTAAAAATCCCTCCATTTTCATCTAAAAGTTCGACCGCTCCATGTGGATAGATGTAATGGACAACAAATGGTCCACTCCATCGGGATCGTAATTTTCCGGGAAAAAGTCGAAGTCTTGAGTTGAAAAGGAGTACTTGATCACCCTTGTTGAAGGTCTTCGGGATGAGCTTCTTAACATGCCACTTCTTGGTTCTTTCTTTATAGATCTTGGCATTCTCATACGCTTTAAGCCTTAACTCTTCCAATTCTTGCAAGTCCATAAATCTCTTTTCTCCGCCCGCGTCAAGATCCATGTTGAGCTCCTTGAGAGCCCATAGAGCTTTGTGTTCGAGCTCGACGGGCAAATGACACGACTTGCCATACACAAGATTGTAAGGAGTAGTGCGGAGTGGAGTTTTGTAGGCGGTGCGGTATGCCCAAAGTGCATCATCTAACTTGGAGGCCCAATTTTTCCTTGAGTGGGAAACCGTCTTCTCCAGGATGCTTTTGATTTGCCGGTTGGAGATCTCCACTTGACCACTAGTTTGGGGGTGGTAGGGAGTTGCTACCCTGTGAATGACCCCATACTTAGTCAAAAGTGCCTCAAAACTCCGCTCAATGAAATGAGAACCGCCATCACTAATAAGAGCTCGGGGAACACCAAAGCGGGGAAAGATGTTGGTCTTCATAAACTTGGCCACAACTCGTGCATCATTAGTTCTCGTTGCTATGGATTCAACCCACTTAGACACGTAGTCAACCGCTACGAGGATGTACTTGTATGGACCCGAAGAAGGGAAGGGTCCAATGAAATCGATTCCCCATACATCAAAAAGCTCAACTTCCAGAATTCCTGTGAGTGGGTTCTCGTTCCTCCATGTGATATTTCCCGCACGCTGACACTCATCACAAGCCGTGATATAAGTATGAACATCTTTGAAGAGGGTAGGCCAGTAGAATCCGCTTTGAAGAATTTTTGCGGTAGTCTTGAATCCCTTAGCATGGCCGCCCGTTTGAAGAGTGTGAAACTGTCGGATTACCCCCTCAATTTCATCGTCCGGCACACAACGCCTAAAGATATGATCGCTCCCTTGCTTGAAAAGGTAGGGATCGTCCCAATAGTATTGCTTGGCGTCGTGGAGGAACTTCTTTCGAGCTTGGGAAGTCAATCCATCGGGGATAATGCCTCCTACAACATAGTTAGCAAAATCCGCAAACCAAGGGGTTTTCGCCCCTCGAATAGCATAGATAGAATGGCAAGAGAGAATGGGAGGGGGGAAATGAAGAATAGTGGAAAGTACCGAAGAAGAGTTAGAAAAATGACCTTGATTGGTGGTGGTGGGGGTCGGTGCCATCCTTCCCAGCTCGGTGTCAGCCAAAATCTGCATATGGGGGGTCGGTGCCGACCCAGCAATGGTCGTCTCCGACCCAGAATTGGTCGTCTCCGACCCAAAATTGGTCGTCTCCGACCCAGAATTGGTCGTCTACGACCCAGCATGTGTTGTTTCAATCCGTAAGACTTCATTGCTTAATAAAGTTTCATCTGGGCGAGAGTCATTGATGGGTATTGTATCTCCAGACTCCTTAATGTGTTCCATGGGTAACCGAGAAAGGTGATCCGCCACAAGATTTTCCGCTCCTTTCTTATCCCGTATTTCAAGGTCAAATTCTTGCAATAGAAGCATCCATCGGAGCAATCTCGGTTTGGCGTCCTTCTTATCCATAAGATAACGGATAGCTGCATGATCTGTGTAGACGATTACCTTGGAACCCACCAAGTATGACCGGAACTTCTCAAAGGCAAACACAACAGCCAGGAATTCCTTCTCTATGGTCGTGTATTTGCTTTGGACCTCATCTAGCGTTTTGCTCGCATAATAGATGGCATGAAGCTTCTTCTCCCTTCTTTGCCCAAGGACTGCGCCCACGGCGTAGTCGCTAGCGTCACACATGATCTCGAAGGGAATGGTCCAATCCGGAGGTTGCATAATAGGAGCCGATACAAGTGCATCCCGGATCCTGTGGAAAGCTGCAAGACACTCGGAAGAAAACTCAAACACAACATCCTTCATTAATAGGTTAGTTAACGGTTTGGTAAACTTAGAGAAATCTTGAATGAACCTCCTATAAAATCCGGCATGTCCTAAAAAGCTCCTAACATCTTTCACTGAGGAAGGGGGTGGTAATTTTTGGATCAATTCAATTTTAGCTTTATCAACCTCAATCCCCCTTTTTGACACAACATGACCTAGAACAATTCCTTCTTGCACCATAAAGTGACATTTTTCCCAATTAAGTACTAGGTTAGTTTCCTCACATCTCTTAAGTACTCTAGTAAGATTGGCAAGACAAGAGTCAAAAGTGGTATCGTAAACCGAGAAATCATCCATAAATACCTCCACAATGTCCTCAATCATTAGTGGCAGGGGCGTTGCAAAGCCCGAACGGCATCCTCCTATAAGCAAATGTGCCATAAGGACATGTGAAGGTGGTTTTCTCTTGATCATCCGGATGTATCGGAACCTGCCAAAAACCACTATAGCCATCGAGATAACAAAAATAGTCATGCAAAGCTAATCTCTCTAGCACTTGGTCAATAAAAGGCAAGGGAAAATGGTCCTTTCTAGTGGCGCTATTTAGCTTCCTATAGTCTATACGCATGCGCCAACTAGTAGTAGTCCTAGTGGGGACTAACTCGCCTTTTTCATTCTCAACAACGGTAAGACCACTCTTTTTAGGCACAACATGGACATGACTTACCCACTTACTATCCGAAATAGGGAAGATGATACCTGCATCAAGCATTCTCAATATCTCCTTTTTTACCACTTCCTTCATATTTGGGTTAAGCCTTCGTTGATGCTCTATGGATGGCCTGTGTCCTTCCTCAAGAAAAATACGATGCATACACAAAGAAGGTGAGAGGCCACTTAAATCCTCAAGTGAGTATCCAATGGCCTTCCTATGAGCCCTAAGAACATTCAACAACTTTCCAACTTCTTCCTCATTAAGGTTAGCATTAATAATCACAAGAAAAGTGGAATTAGGGCCAAGAAACTCATACCTCAAAGACTCGGGAAGAGTCTTAAGCTCTGGAGTCGGTGGTGGTGGTGTAACAATTTCGTCAACCTTCTCCATTTTAAAAAACTCTTCATAGTAAGTAGTATCATCTGCCTCCAGAAGGGTCGGCTCCGACCATAGGGAGGTCGTCACTGAGCCAGAAGCAAGCATAAAATCTTCAGCAACGATCGGAATGGGGGTGGGTGCCGAGCTGTAAGTGGTCGGTGCCGACCTAGAGATGGTTGGTGCCGAGCAAAATGTGGTCGGTGCCGAGCAAAATGTGGTTGGGGCCGAGCAAAATGTGGTCGGTGCCAACCTTGCAGTTTCTTCTTCGGCTTTAGCTTCACTTGTGTAAGCTCCAAACAAACGTTCGATCGGATCCTCACAGTCAATGTAGTCCGAGCGAGTGTACAACATCTTCACTTCCATAGCTTCACCGGTTTCCTTCATCGTCGGATTGAACCGGAACTCAACCACCTCATTGCTGATTTCAAAAGTAAGGAGACCTTTCTTCACATCAATAATAGCTCCAGCGGTTGCAAGAAAAGGTCGCCCAAGAATGATCGGGACGACAGGGTCTTCCGGCATCTCCATTACAATAAAGTCATTAGGCACAAAGAACTTGCCGACCTGAATAGGGAAATCACTAACAACTCCAGTGGGTCTAACACAAGAACCATCCTCCATATAAAGCTTCATATTCACCGGTACCAAAGGACCCATGTTGGTTTTGGACCATATAGAGAGAGGTAGAAGACTAGCACTTGCACCAAGATCACACAAAGCTTTAAAGCGATGGGCACCTATGTCGATAGTGATTGCAAATTTACCCGGATCACCGAGTTTCTCTGGGAGCTCTAAGGATCGCACCTCATCAGTTAGTTCGGACATAGACCGCTTTTTGGACAAGATCTCTTTAAGAAATTTGGTGTAGGCGGGCATCTCATTCAAAGCTTCAGCAAAAGGAATGGTGATGTTAAGACCTTGAAGAACCTGCACAAAACGCTTGAATTTGCCATCTGTGGAATCTTTAGCCTTCTTGGATGGGAAAGGAAGCAATTTTGTTGTTGATGTAGGAGGGATGGAAGGAAAAATTCCGGGAATGAGGTCGGCCACGACCTGAGTTTGGTCGGTGATGACCTTATCTGTGGTGGGAGGAGGGTCGGTTACGACCTGTGGTGGGTCGGTGACGACCTGCTCCGAGCTTGGCCGGTCATCTTTGTCCTCCTTGTTCTTGCTTGTTCTCCGGTCCAGTAACTTCGTTCCGCTTCTCAAGTGAATTGCAGCAATTTGCCCTCTCGGATTCTCATCAGAATGTCCCGGTAATCGCCCTTGTGGCCGTGGAATATGGGCCGCTAAATCACCAAGTTGAGAATTCACATTCTTCCTCCAAGCCTCAAAGTCACCCAATCGGTTATGAACCCCTTTAAGATCGGTTCGGATTCCATTCATATCGGTTCGGATGCCATTCCTTCCTTCAAGGAGTCCTTGTGCCCATGTTGGTGGCTCTTGAAAACCGGGGGGCCTATAGGGCGGGGCTCTCTGCTCTTGTGGTGGTCCTTGAAAACCTTGACCATAGCCATTGTTATTCCATTGAGAAAAGTTGTGGTTGTTTCTTGGATAAGCGTTGTTTTGGCCACGGTAGGGTCCTCTCATATAATTTGCTTCCGCATAAGCCTCTGCAGCTCGGACTTGTTCCACGTTTGTGCAAGAAGAAGTAGGATGAGCAGGGGAGCCACATTCTTGACATGGTTGAGCGGTGGATTTATAGTGGCCCACTTGCTTCTTAAGCCGATTTATCTCATCCTGCATAAATTGGAACCTCACATCTGGATCAATTGGTTCGGCATTAGGATCATAAAGCTTCTTCATTTGAACCCGGGCGGATTGTTGAGTGCCATACATCGCATCATAGTTGGTAAGTTTGTCTAACAAGGCCCAAGCTTGATCGGGATCCATCTCGATGAATCCGCAGTCGGTGTGAAGGTTGATGCGGTCCTTAGTAGCGGCATTGATTCCCTGAAATAAGATCTCTTGAAGCACATAAGGCGGTTGTCCATGAGTAGGACATTGCCGAAGAAGTTCTTTAAATCGCTCCCAAGTTTCCACAAAAGTTTCATAGGGAAGTTGATGATAAGAAGTATTGCGCTTCCTTAGCTCTGTAGTCTTAGTTGGTGGAAAGAATTTAGTCAGAAACTGATCATGCAACGCCTTCCATGTATGAATCGATTTGGAGGGCAAACTTTCAAGCCAAGTAAGAGCTTTTCCGGCCAAAGACCATTTGAATGCTTTCAAAAGCACATATTCTAGCGATACATCATCAGCCGCAATAGTGTCACAAAGGTCAGTGAAGTTCTTGATGTGCTCCATGGGGCACTCGGTGGGCTTGCCTTCAAATTGTGACCTCTTGATAAGAGTGATGAAGTGTTACTTGATCTCAAAAGCGTGCTCAATAACAGGGAGTACAATAGCAGATTCAGGAACTTTGAATTCAGGATGCATATACTGCTTTGCATTACGTGGAATGGCATTGAGCTGTTGTCGAAGGAGAGTAACAGTAGTAGTTTGATCATCACGTTCTTTCTGAATACCTTCCATCTGAAGGCGAAGATCAGCCATCTGGCGAGCAAGTTCCTCAGCGTTGGCCATTGCTCGTCGTTCTCTTAGCTTGCGGTGAAGGGTTCTCTCAAGCTCGGAATCAAAAGGAAAAAGGTCGATTTCCCTTCGCGAACTAAAGGGAATGCACCTACACACTCAATCACAAGAAAACGAATTAGTAAACACAAAAGGGTATGGGTTATTCCCAAACCCAAAAATAACTAGACAAGAAACTATACTAGTTCCCCAGCAACGGCGGCAATTTGTTGAAAGGGTTTCTTGACAACAAATAAATTTATATCAAGACCCCGCTGAGTACATGGAGGTCAGGTTCGTCCACGGGAATTAGAAGAATCTTTGTCTAGTTACTAATCCTAATAAAAGAAAACAAAACAAAGCAACACACTCAAACAGGTGCTCGGCACCGACCCACAACAGGTCGTAACTGACCAACAACTCAACACAAACGCAGGAGAAAAACAAGGGAGACTGGTGCTCGGCACCGACCTACAAGTGGTCGTAACCGACCTATCCGGGTATGAGAAAACTCCGAAAAACCAAATTAAAGAAGATCTAGGGCAAAGGATTCACCACAACAAGTTTATGCATGCAAACATGAATAATATTCAACCATAAATAATCCCATTAGTGACTCTCGTCATGATAAATCAAGTAAAAATCTTAACTTTCATAAAGATCTAAACTTGCAATCCTACTTGTTTCCTAAAGGTTTAACTTTCGTTTCAACCAAATATAATCCAAATTCACAACTAAATCTTTCGATTCACTCATAAACATGAACATGCTTTGACTTTCATCAAGGAATAGATAGCAAACAAGAGGATAATAGATAGAGATTAAAAGAGATGGTTCATTCAAATATTCATGCCTTAATCATGCATAACTCGTCGGGTTTCACCCCAACCCTAGAAAGTAGACTACTCACGATCCATAAAACAATCAACAATCTCAAACGAAAGAGAAGACATGATTCAAATCCAAACAAACTTCAATTCAAAAGCAAACTTACAAACTTAAGAAAACCTCCAAGTCTCTCTAATTGTCCAAGAGCTTGGAATTAAAGAAAACTAGAAAACCAAACTTGCAACTTGTTCCGTCTCCACAAATTACCATAAGAACGTTTCTCCAAAATCAGCCTCCCTTGAAATAAAACCCTAGAGATCCTTATATAGTGGTAGAAATAAAATCTATATGGAAACTAAAATCTATCTTAAAAAGGCCCATAAATAAAAAAATTACTAAACCAAACTTAAGGCGCAAGTAGTAATTCCGCAACACACGGAGTGGGTCGTCATCGACCATGGCTGGGTCGTCACGACCTCTGGCTGCACTTGACTTCTTCATTTCTTGCTCAAAACTTGCTCCAATGCTTGGCTTTCCTTCATTGTTCCTTCTTCAATCGCTCTTGGCCTTTTAAGACGTCCTTTAGCTCCTTCTTTAAGCACTTAGATCTTGAAACCTTCACATGTATTGACTCTTGCTCTTCTATCAACATCACCACCAAACAACTTCTAGCACCACCTCCTAGAAAGCTTTAAAAACTGAAATAACTCCTCCTCAACGCTTCAAAGACCTACAAAACATCAAACAAACTTATGTAGACTCCATATCTTATGAAAATACGAAAATCCACAAAAACGACTCAAAACAACACAATAAACTTAGAAAAGACTCAATCCTAACTAGAACACTACCCATGAAAACTAACTAAAAAGTGCGACATCAATACTCAGCCACCCTGTGGCTCGGGGATCGAGCCACTAACGAACCGAACGAGCCATGGGCTCAAGTGAAGGTATATACGATCGAAATTAATTAGCGGGTTGGTTGCGGATCCACCGTAAGGACCTTTCGGTTCCGCTTTGCTAATTAAATTTATTATTTTTATAATCTTGACGTTGATACGGTCTCACTGGTTCAAACTGCTCGTGAAACGGACGTCCGGATCTTCAGTTATAGCGAATACAAGTTTTGATATCGATTGGCAGGTGAAGGACTTCGGATAATTACTCAGGATTCGTTGTTAATCCGTTTGATCCGAGATTTGGTCACCTTTAAGAACTGTTTCTAATGAACAATTTTATTTAGAAAATTATTTCAAAAGTGAAGCGGATAATTATTTATAATTTCGCCAAGATGACTCCTTAAAGCATGATAACTAAGGATTTATTATATATCGATATTCGGAAATTAAATCGTTTATCGATTAGGAAGTTGTAGAATTTGAGTATACAACTAAGAAGTGTTTCTGTGAGCTCGTTGTTGAGAAATCCTTTTGTTATATTTGGTAGAAGGGTGATAAAGATTACTGTTGGAATTGTTAAGGACGTTGAGCACGCCTTCTAAGGCAAGTGGACGGTTCTCTCTTGCATTATGGTTATTAAATGAGGAATTGAATCCCATTTAATATTTGTATTGGGAACAACTTGTGTGCTTGATAAAATATGATAGGTTGTTATATTTGTTAGAAATAATGACCATGTTGTTTATTCAGTTTCGCGCTAGAATTGGATTTAGGTCCGTTATGTGTGACCTTGTATGTTGTCTCATGCTGAGACATTGTTGTGAAGTAAGTTAATTTCAGGGGTAGGAGCCGAGTCTCCGATGACCTCTTTATAACACAGTCTATATTGGGAGGTTTAGTTCGCTATCATATCCCAATATTCGGGTCATGACTCATACCTCACTCAACGCTGGAGGAGGTGTTTGTGCACTCTAGCTAAGTGCAAATTGGTACTAGGTGTTCGTCAATGATCATGGATTTCATCCCTCTCATCTTGACGTCTCCATGTATATGTGGATTCTCGGCAGTTTTAGCTGATTGAAAGTTACCAACATATTTGTGAAAAGTTTTGAAAGTAATATAAAATAAGTGCGTTAAGCACATTGATGTACCCGAATGGTTAGTCTATTCGATAACCATTCTTGCTTCCGGTTATGAATGATTCTTAATCAAACTTTGATTAAGTCAATCTGATTAGTCGACGAAGGCTTTTCAAAATGTTATGTTATTATTACGAGTTCCCAACAATTGTTCCTGATTCGTAAAGGAACCACAAGTTGTGGTGTCCTATCTCCTGATTATGCATGCCTCCTTCTTATTCTCTATAAGACTGCTAACTGTTGGATCATAATCCGAGTCTAATCGGATTTGGATGCCAATATGTTTTGTCACATCCATAAGAATCAAGTTAGTTTCTCCGCTTGCTTAGTGTTTCATTAAACTAACCCGTCCATCTTCTTTTCTTTTGTATGGTCGGCTGGTGTCCACCGTTGGTATACGACACATCAGGTTCTTCTTGAAAGTTGATTCAAGAGGCGGATTCAGAGGTTTGAAGCACCAGAAGTTGAAGAAAGGTTTCCAAAAGCTATACTTGAGTGAAGATCACGGTTGAACTACTTCAAAGCGAAGCTGAATTTCAGAAATAAGAACTTAAGGAAGACTGGATGAATCTTTTGTTTAAATAGAAGGTTGTTTTATTTATTTACTAATCCTTTTTACGTTAAGGCTTGTATAAGACCTTTTATTCTCTTTTCCGCTGTAAAGTTTTACTTAATTTTGTTAGGTTTTAAATGGTTTCATTTACCTTGTTCTAGTAAGTTTTGTTAGGTTTAATCATTGGGTAACTCTGGTTTAGTCCTAATCGGGGTTACTAGCGGTAATACCTCTAGGGTAAGTAAGGGGTTGTTACAGAAGTGGTATCAGAGTTAAAAGTTCCAAGTCTTCTTTAAGACTTTCATCCTTCCATATAGAATTATGGAGAATTCTATATTGGTGTTGTCTTAGAACCATTTACGGAAAGTGGTTAAGATTGGAGGTCAGACTCGTGAAAGGATAGAAAGAGGAAAGGGAATTGGAGAACATGAGGTAATAAGTTTGTGATAGTTTTTGTGAAAAAGGTCCTATGGTGGACATTTGATTCCCTAGAGATGTGATGTTCGCATTTTTAGTATAGTTTTTGATAGGTTTTCTTTGCTTAATAGGTTTAGTTTTGTTTAGTTTAGGTTTAGTTTTGTGTATTTTTAGTTAGTTTTGCATAATTCTGTGAAAAGAGTGGAATCTACGCTATTTTGTGAATTTTGCAGGTTTTAGCGAGGAAAGGAGCTGAATGGAGTTGATTTTGGAGCATTGCAGCGAGGGACGGAGGAGTGCAAGATTGAAGAAGTCGAAGCTCGAGAGTATAAGAAGAAGTGTTGAAGAAAATAAAGCTCAGGCTCGTTAACGAGGTTGTGAAGGGTCGTTAACGAGGCCACGAAAAGAAAGATTTCGAGTATTATTTTTATTATTCACCGATCTTGAGCGGGAATTTATTTCCGTATCGGTTGAGTATCTTTTTAGAATCTTTTGGGGTTGTTAGAATATGTATTTTAGGTCTTAATATCTTTTTAGATTTTATTTCTATCTTTTAGAGATTGTTTCTATCTTTTTAGGAAAGTTTATATCTTTTAGCCTTTTTAGTTTTTAGCTTTTTAGTATAAATACCCTTCTATCTAGCATAGAAAGGGGGGGCTTGATTTGGAGAAGTTTTTAGAGAGCTTATTTTAGAAAGAGATTTGGGGAGGCCGAAGGAGAGAGAGATCGGATCGGAGAGGGACTGCCGAGGCTCGGTAGACGACGGTTGCTGAGTGTTCGTTGGTCGTGATTGTGGTTCGGTATTTTTATGTTTTTCGGTTTCTTCTGAATCTCTGTAAGACAATATATTTTTCTTATTAATTTGAGTTTGAGTTTTGTTTCAATGTTTCTTTTTATTGAAGTTTGTAGTTTCTTAGTCATGATTAGTGAGTAGTTTATTTTTCTAGGGTCGGGGTTAAGCCCGGCATAGTTGAGCATGTTTGATAAGTAAGATTGAGTGTTGAATGTCTTTTATCTTTTATTGAGATTGTTTGTTGTGCTTTATACCAAAACGAAAGTTGAGGTAATTTAGGTTTTTAACTTGATTGAAAGAGAAAGTTAGTAACTTGAAGGTTGATATTGTTTGAAAACGAAAGTTTCAAGCTTTAGATCCAAAACAAGCAATCGAGTGAATTAGGATGCGAAAGTAGATTAATTTACTTGTTAAGTCGACGAAAGTTGATAACTCTATCTATTTAAAGGCATGATCTTATCTTCTTACGAATTCTTATGCTTGGCTATGTTGTGGTGTCCCTTGTCCTAGATTTTTGCTTTATTTGAATTATCTCTGGTGAATCTTCGTTGCTGAGTACTTGCCTCGGTATCGAATTTTAATTAGAATTTAATTAGGTCGTTAGTTAATATTTTTGTGTTCGGTGGCTCGGTAACGATCCTGACAACGTCGTTAACGAGGCATCTCGTGAGTGTTTTGTTTGTTTTTGTTTGATTTTTTGATAGACAAACAACCTTGCTTCCTGTGGAACGATCCTGACTCCACTGTACTCAGCGGGGGTCTTGACTTACAAATTTATTTGTTGGCCGAGAAACCCTATCAACAAATTGGCGCCGTTGCCGGGGAAGCAACGAGTTGTTAGTTTATCTTCGGGATCGGGAATAGCCCGACCCCGTTTTTGTTTTTAATCTTTGTTTTCTTTGTTTGTTTTCTCAGTGTATGCCGGTAGGACGAAGAAGGCTTCAGTTTGATAACACAGGTTATTACTCAGAACCAGAACATTCCCTGCACCGTCGACTCCGAGAAAACCGAGCCATGGCCACAACAGAAGAAATGGCTCGAGAGTTAGAGATCCTCCGGACCCAGATGGAGGCACTGAAAGCCGAGAAGGACGGCGTAGACGCAGAAGTTGAGCGTCAACGAGCTGACAAGGCTCGACTGCAAGAAGAGCTAGACGCCTATCCAAGGAATGCCAAGCAATACATGCATCCGGAACTGAGGGTGCCAGAATCCCCTATTGTGCTTCCAGCGATAGAGAAACCTTTTGAGATCAAGTCTCAATTTATATCCTTAATCAAACGGGCTCAGTTTGAAGGGAAACCTGCTGAGTGCCCTATGGAGCATATTAGAAATTTTCTTGATTTATGTGACACCATAGCTGCTGAAGGTGTCTCGTTAGAATATGTTCTGTTAAAAGCTTTTAGATGGTCACTTACTGGAAATGCCCTGAACTGGTTAGAGAGCCTACCTTCTAAGTCTATCACGACTTGGAAAGCTTTGTATGATCAATTTCTTACAAAGTTTTTCCCTCCTGCTAAGACAACGGAGTTAAGGAAACGCATCACCTCTTATCACCAGTTGCCTAATGAAACATTTATTGAAACATGGGAAAGATTCAAAGAGATGCTTAGACAATGCCCTACTCATGGGGAACCTTTATATGTATTGCAAGAAATCTTTTTCCAGGGTATCAACGCAGAGACCAAGAACCGCATCAACACGCATACTGCGTGCGGTTTTATAGAGATGAACCCGACAGAGGCGTGGGAACTGTTGGACAAGATGGCGAATTACGATGCTATGTACGAAACCCAGCAGGCTCCACAAACTCAAAAACGTCTCTATGTGCCCAACCGAGATGAAGTTGACCCCGATGTTAAAAATCAATTCTTACAAGATGAGGTCAACCGTCTGAAGAAACAGGTAAGTTTTTTGAAATCCTCTCAATCATGTCAAGAATGTGGTTCTTCTGCGCATAGTACTTCTGCTTGCACTAACATTGAGCACGTTAGAACCGCTGAGACAATAGCTGAGATGAATTACATGAGAGGACCCTACAGGAACCAGCCTAATTATAATGACAGGACAAACAACTATCAACCATGGGGCAATCAGAATACAAGTCAAAATTACGTAGGGCCCCCACCAGATAGGCGACCTGCACCATATCGACCTCCAGGCCATCAGGAGACGCCATCATGGGTTCAGGAGATTAAAGAGAGCATCAACGGAGTGAACAACAAAGTTGATGACATTCAAGCCAAGCTGAACCGACAGGATAAAGATGGGGAGAGTTCGATATTTGGAAGAGGAGCATTGATTCCCAACTAGGAGACCTTGCTGCAGTAGACATGAATCTGTACATGGCAGATGGGTCAAGTGTCAAGGCCACAGGAGTTGTGGATGATTACCCTATTCAAGTCGGGAAATTCTTTATACCGAATGATTTTATCGTCCTTGATATGCCTGAAGACCCTCATGTCCCCATAATTCTCGGGCGACCATTCTTAGCCACAGCAGGAGCAAGAGTAGATGTGCGGAAGGGACTCTTCACTTTTGATATAGGAGAAGAACGGGTGGAATTCAATTTATTTCTTAGCTTTCTTTTATTTTTCTTTTTTAGTTTTAACTAGATAGAAATTAGATTTTTAGAGCTAACAAGATTTCAGGAGAAAGGGGTCGAAAAATCACTCGAGAAGGCCACGGCGGCTCGTTAACGACCCACCTAGGGTCGTTAACGACCCGGTTCGTCACAATATGGGGCAGGTACGTAATTTTAACCTAGTCTATCTTTTTAACCCTAGCCCCCCCCCCTTCTACCCTTACCCCTCCTATATAAACACTTCTACCCCTCCCAAAATTCTACCACAATCCCTTCAAAATTCACTCTCAAATCCAAAACACTCTCAATCCCTCTCCCTTCTCTCCCACCGAGTCGGAATTCCTCACAAAACCGACCACCGGACGCCGTCGTTACCGGAGTTCGGAAGCCATCCACCGACGAGGTCGTGCTCGTTAACTACCCCAATTCCGACCCTTGTTCTTCAATTTCTCGGTTCTCCAGTATGATTTCTAAACCCTTGCTTGAAATTGCATGATTGATTATCTATAGGGTCGAAATTTCATATCTTAAATCATGATTCTTAGGGAGGTCGATGAGCATGCTTGATTTTCGTCCTAAAAATTCTTGATTGTGCTTAATTGTTCATGTTTTAGGAAAGATTATTCATGTTAGATTAGCTATTGTAATTCTTTAGTTAGGAAAGCATGAATTTTTCTTGTTCTAGATCTAAAAAGTTCAATCTTTGCATGTCAAAATTCCGGGAAATTTTTAGCATGTTCGGGATGGGCAATTGAGTAAGTATGGGGTGCATATACCCGATGGGGGATTTGTGGAAAATAATAGAAGATCGCATGCTTGATTTGTGCTGAATTAGAGGTAGATTAATTTCGGAAAATTCTGGTTTTGCTCTCGGCAGGTCGTTAACGACCCACCCAGGCTCGTTAACGACCCTGCACTTCATTATCAATCGATCCGAGCCCAGAATCGTGCACAACCCAATTGGGTAGTTTACGAATAATTCCGAGGTTAATCTTGAGACCAAGTATGGGGTCTCGTGCCTATTATTTTTGAGTGGATCTTATCTTGGAAAAATTTCGATTATTTTGTAGGATCCATGGCTAGTTCAAGCAGACCCGCTACCCGAGCCCAAAAGAAGAGGAGGAACCATAGGTCTCCATCTCCACCTCGAGTGGATGATGTGATTTTAAGCAGTCAGAGCCAAGTACGGCGCTACCGGGATTTTTTGGAGAAGGACCATTACACCCGATGGTTCTCGAAGTCTAGCGCCGTCTCTACGGGCATCTACACGGATGTCAAGGACGCCTTCATCATCCTTGGGGACTCCCACCTGTTGAAGCAAGAGAGCTTGCCACATTATCCGGCCCTCACATCCGAGTTCTTGGCCACTTTGGAGACCAACTTCTCGACGAAGACCTCGGCGGGACGTATTCGGTTCCAGCTCGGTAACGAGGACCGTGACTTCACCATGGTGGAGTTCAATGCAATCTTGGAGCTCCCAAACCCGTCAAGAGACTATAGCTTGAAGGACTACCGAGTGACCCGCACTTGGAGCTACATCACCGGAGAGGTTCAATCCTCTACCGCGGCGTTATCCGGGGCAAACATTGTCAACCCCATCTTCCGGATTATCTTGAAAGTCCTCGCCGCATCATTTTGGCCAAAGAAAGAGTTGAACTGGCCTACAAGGACGGAGGTCGCTTGCTTCCGCACCATCATCTTTGAGGAGCCCGGCCCCTTGAATTTGGGGTACGAATGGCTCTACTATGTCGAGAAGTCCACCAAGTCCAAGGAGGTGTGGTGTGGCAATTTGGTTAGCCTCTTGGCTAAGAATCTCGGAGTAGATCTCACCCGCTACACACCGGCTCACGCCCAACTCCTCAACAAAAACTATTGGTATAGTTCCGGGATTTTCGTGCAAGCCGAGGGAGGCTACAAGGTGAAGGTGCAAGATCGACTAGTGATACCTTCCCTCGACATGTACGAGCTACTGAATGTACCAAATTGGTACGAGGTGTGGACGGGACATCCTTATCCATTGGAGCCAATACCGGAGGACGAGCTCTCGCTTAGGCCATGTGAAACCCGGTTTGAGCGGGACGACGTGGATGAATATGAAGAAGAAGATGAACAAGAGGATACCGAGGTAGTAGGCAACGACACCGAGGAAGCCGACACTGAGGGCGGCACTGAGGAGCTTAACTTTGAAGAAGAAGACATGGACACGGAGGTGTTAGGAGGCCACATCTTCGTTGACGAGCCCACCAGGGTCGTTAACGACCACTTCCAGCCACAACCCAACACTGTTAACGAGGCACCCAGCTTCGTTAACGAGGTGCCGAGAGCCCCTGTCGACCCACCACCAGCTCCTGTCGACCCTCATGCTTACGGTCTCATGACTTACAACCCGGTGATGTATCAAGACCATTTCCAGCCACACTACCCACCACCTCCTCAGTCCGAGTACGCAGGATCGAGTATACGACCACCGTGGGCCGAGGATCTTTCTGCACGGATGCAACAGCTTCACCTCCAGACAGATCACATTCATAGGTGGATGGATACATGGGAAACCGTCTATTCCGCTCGCATGTCGATGGAGGATGAGAGGCAGCGTCAGAGAGAGACGGAGGATGCTGAGCGTTGGAGGACGATGTACGACTTCATGGGGAACTTTGAGCACTATTTTCCTCCACCGAACCGTTGATTCAAGCTCAAGATGAAGTTTCCTTTCCTTGTTTCCACTTTTGTAAGTTTTATGTTTTTTTTATGTTTTTCTTTTTCTTTTTAATTTTTTGTTTTCTTTTCTATTTTCTTTTCCTTCTTCTTCTTATTTTTCTTACAGTGGGGACACTGTAAGTTTAAGTATGGGGTGGGGAGAAAGTGGGAAAATTATGTCCTAGGTGTTTTTGTGTTCTATGTAGTTGTTATTTTCTTTAAAACCGAAAAAATTCGAACAAAAAAAAAATTCAAAAAAAAAAATTGAAAATTAGAAAAATCCAAAAAGAGTTTTAGAATTGATAGATATCCCTTCTTAAGTTCTATGATAGCAATCACTAGCTTAATCATATAATTCCTTGCAAACATGTCTTTAAAAGTATAGCCAGATTCTTAAAATTGAAATTATTGTTTGTTTTTAGAAGAGAATAGCATTTGATGAAATTGAGCACATATACTTTATAGCATAGATGATGCAATCCAACAAAATCTACCTTGTGAGTATTTTTGGCCTTATAGGGAGAACATTTATAAATCCCTCTTCTTTTCTTGTGTGATTTACTCTCTTTATGCATATTATCTCTTGGAATTGTGATGGTTATCTATTTCTTGAGACCCTTATAAGATTTTTAGTTCATTACTTGTGAAAATCATATGATGGAGAACTTATTTTTATAAGCCCTATTATTCCCTATCTACCTTTACATTATTCCTTCTTTTGATAACCAATTCTGGCCTGAAACCTTTTATTTTTAGCTCCACAAAAATTATTCCCTAGCCGAGATAAGCTTGACCCTATCCGGGAATTAGGACTTAGATTGGAGAGGTAAAGTTTTGTGTTTTGTTAAAAAGAAAAGAGTTTATATTTGCTTGAATTGAAGGGTATTTGGGAAGGGTAGATTGGAAGTCTCTTGTTATTACATGTAAGAAAGGTCTCTTGATAGAAAAAAATGCACACAATAAAGTTTTTGATGGATATAGTGTAGTGAAAGAAAAGAATGTATACGGTGGATCGTTAACGACCCTTATAAGATGTTCGTTAACGAAGCAGCGAATGAAAAAAAAAAAGAAAGAAAGAAGGAAATTATAAAGAGATGAAGAGTTGAAGTGCATTTGTGTTTAAAGATAATATCAAGAGATTCTTTTATTTTTGTTATGAGACTTTCTAGGATGATAAAGGGTGAGTGAAAATGAGTGTGCATAAAGAAGAGTGAGTTTGGTATGTTTTATGAAAGTTTTTGGTGAGATGTGAGTTTTTAAGAGTCTTTGATTCCCGGATATTATTAGCACCACTTGACCAAATATTTTCCACGCCTTATTGTTCTTACCAAGCCCCATTACAACCCGGCCGAATGGAAGCTTCTATGAAGTTTTTCATTGAGCCTAAGTTCTCTTGATGATTCTTTGCTTGTTTTGACAAATCTTGGGTGGAGAGTATTGGTGATATAAGTTCCAATTTCTGTGAGTTTTTGTATATAAGATGAGTTGAGAGATTGAATTTATAAGCCCAAACACTTGAGAGTTGAGTGAAACACATTATATCCCTTGAGAGGTTGGATTGTATTATTTTATGTCTATTTAAGTGTCTATATGTGTGAGGATGTTAATAGTCTTTTGCTATAATTTTCTTATGTGTAGATGTTGCTTTTTAGAAGATGGCTATGTCTTGATGAGCATGATTTGTTTTGGTTTTGGTTAGTGTCTTGTTTATTGCTTGAGGACAAGCAAGTCTAAGTATGGGGTATTTTGATGTTCGCATTTTTAGTATAATTTTTTGATAGGTTTTCTTTGCTTAATAGGTTTAGTTTTGTTTAGTTTAGGTTTAGTTTTGTGTATTTTTAGTTAGTTTTGCATAATTCTGTGAAAAGAGTGGAATCTACGCTATTTTGTGAATTTTGCAGGTTTTAGCGAGGAAAGGAGTTGAATGGAGTTGATTTTGGAGCATTGCAGCGAGGGACGGAGGAGTGCAAGATTGAAGAAGTCGAAGCTCGAGAGTATAAGAAGAAGTGTTGAAGAAAATAAAGCTCAGGCTCGTTAACGAGGTTGTGAAGGGTCGTTAATGAGGCCACGAAAAGAAAGATTTCGAGTATTATTTTTATTATTCACCGATCTTGAGCGGGAATTTATTTCCGTATCGGTTGAGTATCTTTTTAGAATCTTTTGGGGTTGTTAGAATATGTATTTTAGGTCTTAATATCTTTTTAGATTTTATTTCTATCTTTTAGAGATTGTTTCTATCTTTTTAGGAAAGTTTATATCTTTTAGCCTTTTTAGTTTTTAGCTTTTTAGTATAAATACCCTTCTATCTAGCATAGAAAGGGGGGCTTGATTTGGAGAAGTTTTTAGAGAGCTTATTTTAGGAAGAGATTTGGGGAGGCCGAAGGAGAGAGAGATCGGATCGGAGAGGGACTGCCGAGGCTCGGTAGACGACGGTTGCTGAGTGTTCGTTGGTCATGATTGTGGTTCGGTATTTTTATGTTTTTCGGTTTCTTCTGAATCTCTGTAAGACAATATATTTTCTTATTAATTTGAGTTTGAGTTTTGTTTCAATGTTTCTTTTTATTGAAGTTTGTAGTTTCTTAGTCATGATTAGTGAGTAGTTTATTTTTCTAGGGTCGGGGTTAAGCCCGGCATAGTTGAGCATGTTTGATAAGTAAGATTGAGTGTTGCATGCCTTTTATCTTTTATTGAGATTGTTTGTTGAGCTTTATACCAAAACGAAAGTTGAGGTAATTTAGGTTTTTAACTTGATTGAAAGAGAAAGTTAGTAACTTGAAGGTTGATATTGTTTGAAAACGAAAGTTTCAAGCTTTAGATCCAAAACAATCAATCGAGTGAATTAGGATGCGAAAGTAGATTAATTTACTTGTTAAGTCTACGAAAGTTGATAACTCTATCTGTTTAAAGGCATGATCTTATCTTCTTACGAATTCTTATGCTTGGCTATGTTGTGGTGTCCCTTGTCCTAGATTTTTGCTTTATTTGAATTATCTCTGGTGAATCTTCGTTGCTGAGTACTTGCCTCGGTACCGAATTTAATTAGAATTTAATTAGGTCGTTAGTTAATATTTTTGTGTTCGGTGGCTCGGTAACGATCCTGACAACGTCGTTAACGAGGCATCTCGTGAGTGTTTTGTTTGTTTTTTGTTTGATTTTTTGATAGACAAACAACCTTGCTTCCTGTGGAACGATCCTGACTCCACTGTACTCAGCGGGGTCTTGACTTACAAATTTATTTGTTGGCTGAGAAACCCTATCAACAAGATTGGAATGGATTCCGAGAAGGATCCATAGTAAGATCAGGTGAAGATTCCTGAAGTTGAAACGGTTCTAGACCAAGTTCTCAATGAATTCCTATCCTCTCTCTTGAGAGTTTGAATTGGGTGTACCCTCGTCGTTTCTTCCATATTAGGAAACTTCTTGTGAGATTTTGAAGTTAAGTATTGTACTTCATAAAGACTTTCTAGTTTGAAGGCTTCCTATTTTAAGATCGAATGATGGAAGATTTCAAGTTAAAAATTTTTTGTTAGAAGTTCATGATTCAAAGTTATGTGAAAGAAATGGTTAATTCCTTTTCCTGAAATGTGAAAGTTCAAATGTTGTCTTTAAAAAGAAAATTTTAAAGTGAGTTTCTTTGACATTGAAGTCATAAGATTAAGAGTTTTCACGAGTATATTCTTATAGGAATTTTTGAATTTTAAAATTCGAGTATCAAGAGAAGTTTGGAGTTGGAACCTCAACTTCTCAATGTTAAGATTTGGTGAATCTTATAAGTCTTGAGTAATTCTAAAAGATCAGTATGGATCATGAAGTGAGGTAAAAGAATCGTGAATCGGTCTGTTCAGTCAACTAGTTGTCCACCACTCAGATCTTCTCCCTCCAAATATCTGTGCATACTGCCAGATCTGCCGAAATCCCCAATTGTCCGACATCTTGTCTTATACTATCCTTCCAATATTTCTTCGCTCTACCCCTCCCTCTACGAACTTCTCCCAAGACCAGGCTCTCACACATACGAACTGGCTCCTCAGGACCCCGTCGCTGAACATGGCCAAATCAGCACAATCTTGGTTCTCTCAGCTTGTCTCCTATACTGGCCACGCCCACTTTGCTTATGATCACTTCATTTTTTATTTTGTCTAGTAATGTATGCCCGCTCATCCACCATAGCATTCTCATCTCAGCAACCAACAACCTCTGGTCCTCTTCTTTCGTTAGGACTGGGCAACGGTCCAAGATCGGACCAGGACTTCTTGAAAAAATTGGACCAAGGATCGGACCGGATATTCCCGGTCCGGTCTCGGTCCCGGTCCTATCCCGGTCCGGTCCGGGTTTGGACCGGGTTTGGACCGAACTACTATTTTATCAATAAAATATATTATTTTTAATAAAAAAGTTTTATTTATTTATAAAATATATTATTTTTGATAAAAAATTACATATGTTATCATATAAAAATTAAATTTGTATTTTTAACACAAATTTTTATAATATAACTATGCATATTTTTTACATAAAATATAATTTTTTACCACTAATACAAAAAGCCGATCCGGACCTGGACCAGATAGGATTTGGACTGGACCGGGGACCGGCTCTTCATTTTTTTTGGACTGAGGACCGGACCAGATACCTCTCAGTCCGGTCCGGTCCGGTCTAAATATCCGGTCCGGACCGAATTTTGTCCAAACCTAGCTTTCGTGGTGGGCCAAAACTCTGCCCCATAGAGGATGGCCGATCTGATCACTGTTTTGTAGAACTTTCCTTCTAGCTTCAGCGGTACCTTCTTGTCACACAGAACCTCCGATGCTGCGCTCCATTTCTTCCAGACCCTCTGGATCCGATGTGGGATATCCTCATCTATGCCTCCGTCGCTCTGTAAAACCGACCCCAAATACCTAAAACTCTCCTTTCTCGTAACGGCTTCCCCTCCTAACAACACTTCCTCACTAGAAGCTGCACCTTGTCCAAACTTGAACTCTACATATTCTGTCTTGGTTCTGCTTAGTCTGAAACCCCTGGACTCTCGCTTTTCCCTCCAAGTTTCAAGTTTGCTGCTGACGCCGGCTTTGGACTCGTCTACCAGAATAATGTCGTCTGCGAACAGCATGCACCACGGGACCCCCCTGAATCTCCATCGTGAGAACGTCCATCACCACCGTGAAGAGGAAGGGGCTTAAGGCCGAACCCTAGTGTAGACATGTATCTACTGTAAAAAACTTTGTATCTCCGTCTGGGGTGCTCACACTAGTCACCGAGCCCTCGTATATGTCTCTGACTACCCTGATAAACGTGCTAAACACTTCTTTAGCGGCCAAACATTCCCAAATCGGCTCTCTCGGTACTCTGTCATACGCTTTCTACAAGTCAATGAAAACCATGTGCATATTCTTCTTTCCCTCTCTACAAGCCTCCGTCAGCCTCCTCAATAAGTGTATAGCCTCCATAGAGGACCTCTCAGGCATAAAACCGAATTGGTTCTCTAACACTCCGACTAGCTTCCTCAACCTCATCTCGATGGCCTTTTCCGATAACTTCATTGTATGACTAAGCAATTTGATACCCCTATAGTTATTGCAACGCTGAACATCTCCCTTATTCTTGTACATCGGGATCAACTTACTAAACCTCCACTCTTCCGGCATCTTGGCCGTCTTGAAAATGACATTAAAGAGCGTTGTTAGCCATGTCAGACCTCTCACTCCTAAACACTTCCAAACCTCCACCAGGATTTCATCTGGCCCTACTGCTCTCCCTTTACTCAACTGGCGGACCACTCCTTCTATTTCCTCCCTGGAGAACCGTTTGTAGAAGTAAAAGGGGTGCTCTTGGCTATCTTGGCCCGTCGAGTCATGTCGTCTATCCGCCATCTTAGAACTCTAATTCAGAACACCACTAAAGTACCTCTCCCAACGTTGTCTGATTTGTAGGTCATCAACTAACACACGTCTGTCCTCATCCTTGATACATTTCACCATGTCTATGTCCCTCTTCCTTTCTCTTGCTTTTGCCAACCTGTAAAGGACTCGTTCCCCACCCTTTTTGTCTAGAGCCTTATACAAGCCCTCAAACGCTTTCTCTTTAGCGGTTTCCACTGTTCTCGTAGCTACCTTCTTTTCTGCCTTGAGTTCTTGCAACCTCGCCTCCCTTTTTGGTTCCGCACTTCTTAGCCAAGCTTTATAGGCTATGTGTTTCTCCTTAACTGAGGCGACCTCGTTTGAAGGGCACTATGGATCTTTGCATGGTTTAAGTATTAGGTCTCGAATTGCAAGCGGAAGACTTTGATTTGGTCTGGATTAATGTTGACCGAACTTGGAGCTTTGAACGAGAGTGTTTGAATGCTTTGAATCGATTGAATGAAAACGGCACAAGCACTAGGTTAAAGATAGGAGAATCCCTCAACTAATTCATTAACCTAAGTATGCGTGAGTTACAAATGAAGAACATAGCACCTTATATAGGTGCGGCAAACATAAAACCCTAAAGAGCTAGACACGCGCCTGGGGCTTGCATGCAAGCAAGGCCCATCGACGCAAGGCCCAAGAAGGACCTTCTAATAAATGTAAAAACATAAATGGAAGTGTCTAACAATAGAAAACATGCTAAAATAGGCATAAAATAGATAGATTGCTCGCCACCGGCATGATAGTGTCAAGACAAGGCATTCGCACGGCGCGGTGCGGCGTGGCGAGGATTAGGACACTGTCGTGGACGCTGGCACGCGAAGCTGGCCGAGACTGTCGAGAACCTCAAGTTGCGACGTGGGTCTGGGGTCTAGCGCGAGGGACGGGTTCGAGGTGGATGGTGTCGAGGACTCGTCTCGAGGTTCTCCGAGGCTAAGGATGCATACAGTGGTGTGCGTCAGCATGGAGAAAGGCGTGCCATGGCATGCAGACAAGCGCAACACCAAGGACTGTGTCGCGGTCTCGATGGCACGAGCCCGAACTCGAGTGGCCAGTCCGTCTGAGCGCATGGTGAAGGCGTCGTCCTCTTGGATATTGTCCAATAACGGTGTCGCATCATTAACCTTCTCTTGAACCTCATCATTCCACCAAGTGACCGCCCTTCTGTTGCTAGAAGAGCCTCTCGACATATCCAACACTCCGCAGGCCGCTCTACGAATGCACTCCGCCATCTTGCCCCACATCTCGTTGGCAGTGTTCCTCTCTTCCCAAGATCCCTTTCCATCTTCTTCCTCAATGATCCTTTCTCTCAGGCCATGTACGTTCGATTTTGAGAGGCGCCACCACCTAATTCTCGGTTGAGGGGTCGTGTTTGCTTTTTCTTTTTACCCGGCCCCTACAAATCCAAGATCAACAACTTGTATTGCGTCGACAGGCCGTCGAAAGGGATGACTTTACAATTCTTGCACCTCCCCCTGTCTTCCCTTTTAGTCACAAAGAAGTCAATATGTGTCTTTCCCAAAGGGCTCTGAAGGGTAATCAACTGCTCATCACTCTTCCTGAACCAAGAGTTGACCACCAAACAGTCAAAGGCCGCTGCAAAATCCAAGAGCTTGACCTCCATCAATTCGTTCGCCAATCCCCCAACCTCTATGTACCATCTCGAACCCAGATTTGTCCTTCCCGATATGCCCGTTGAAGTCCCCTCCAATCAGCAACTGCTCTATCGACCGAACGCTACTCGTTAAACTGTCTAAATCTTCCCAGAACCGCATTTTCTTATGAACTCAAGCCCCCATGTGACGCATAAGCACTGACGATATTTAGAATTCTCTCCCCTAAGATTATCTTCAACAGCATCAGACGATCACTTGTCCGTTCCACCTGTACCACCTGATCTCTCAGGTTCTTGTCCACCAAAAATCCCAACCCCATTTTTTCTATTAGCGGCCCCTAAGTACCATAACTTCCAACCATCAATATCTCGAGCCTTCTTTCCCTTCCACTTAGTCTCCTAAATACAAGCAACTTGTACTTTGTAGTGATGAAGAGTCCTAGCCAGTTCAATAGATTTTCCAATCAACGTGTCCACATTCCAAGAGCCTATCCTCAAACAGGTAGTTTGTCTATACTGAACAGCGCTGCTCATCGGCCTATCCATCTCAAACTGAAACACTTATAAACAAACAGACCAAACAGAAAGACCGTAGCTAACACAACCTACACAAAACCTGTAGAACCTGCAAAATACAAAGGCACCAACAAACCTACCCGCATAACCCGGCCATCATCATCATCATCATCATCATTGACCCATAGAGGCTCCGCTACAGCGGAATCTGGGGGGTCAAGATGGGGGCATCCCTGCCCAAGGGAAAGAGAGTATGCCCGATAGACCCAAGAAAAACTGAAATTCAGCTATATATGTGACAATAATAACTGAATTTAGTTAGAATGCACCAAAATTGATATAGGGACTAAATCCATCTCAAAGGCATTGTATAAAAGTCAATGGGCATAAGGATGCGCCCCATACCTACCCACATAACCCATTATTGAAAAAAAATCACTACCTAACGCATATAGACAAGACCCTTAAGACTAGATTCAACTTATTTATCAATTCGTAATGGGGAGCTGCCCATTATTACCGATCCACCCGAGTCACCCAACCTAATAAAGGTAAACCCGACCCATCACTCATCTTGTCATCCATGTATCATCCATCCATTTAATCATCTACAACCTTGGCATGCTATTGTTAGGATGACAAATCGGGTGGTGGGGTGACTTCATCAATGAGTCACCTGATCCATCTTACATGCTCAACTTCACACACATGCAAATCAATCCATTGTAAAAATAGTGGAATATTTGGTTTGTGAATGGGATATAGATTCCTTGCAGATTGCATGCATGTTTGATTGGTATCAAACTCGTTTCCTAAGTATAGGTTTGTAATAAATGAAAGAAAGCACATTCGGTGTTGGTGTACAAAATCTCGCCTTGTAATTCGTATCAAATACACCAATTAAGAACTCCGCCTCTTCCGCTCCTCTTCCGTCTCCTGACCTAAGAAACCTGCAAAACAATGGACAAAGGGGGCGGGGACCCCCTAATCCACCTCCGATGCCTAAGTCAGAAGAGCAATTGTCGTTTGAGCGTCGAGGTACAACAAGAGAGCGATGAAACCCTAAACAGTCGAGCTAAGCGAATATTAGCCTGCCTAGGATTTCTGAATATGCAATGCACATGTGTGTGTCTCTCCCTACATGCCTAGGGCATGTATTTATAATGGAAGAGAGAGTCATAGGGGGCCGAAAATCATGCCACTAGGGCCGAAAATCTTATCCTCTCGGGCTGGCCAACTGCCTTAAAGCCCAAGTAAGGAATATTCCACCCTATCTCCAATTTAATTCTATCCTTTAATAAAAGATAGAATCTTCCATTAAGTTGCATAACCGCCATATAATTTTATATAGAAAATAAGAAAATAACTGCGCGGTAATTTAATAAATACCTTTTTAATAGTCAAAATAACTACGGTAATTATGTTTATTTTACCCGCTCACAAATGCCCCACCTACACCGCCCTTACACGACCCACCGTATTAGGCGACGTAGGGTACAGAGGGTTTCTAATCGAAGTGGCCATGCAGTTCGGTCAATTGGTCCCCTAGCGCTTTCGTATATTCGTATATTCGTATATTCGTATATTCGTATATTCGTAATTCGAGTCCACATGAGCGGATATCATATGTGTTATGAGCGAATGTCATAAACTTCTTCATACACGCATATGAAAAATCCATTAGTGCAATTAACTAATGTTGCGCGGCGCATTTTTTTTATGCAAGACTCAAACTAATGCAAAAGAGCTGACTTTTATTGATAAATAAACGTGAGTGTTATGAACTACAAAGCTAAACGAGATGAAATGCCAAAAAGCGAAAAAAACTAAGGGCCTCATCAAAACCACGTGGGAAAAAGAGTGCCCTATCTATATGAAGCCCTAATCCCGAGATCCCTGCGCAGGGGAACCCGAGCGATCTCGCTTTCGATCCCCGTCATGCGAGACGAGGTGATCAGCTCCGGCGTCGCGGCGACGGCTTTGCCCCACGATCGGGGACTTACGCTCGGCATCAGTGCCGTGTTGGCGGTCCTGCGGCAAGCGCTCGGACTTCGGCTCGTCTTCTATTTTCCGCATGAATTCCGACTTCGGACGACTTCCCTTGGAACATAGACGAGCATCCAACTGATTTGCCCAGACTCGAACGATGGCATCTCCGTCTCTGAATTGGACCATTTGATGAAGGGTCGACGGTACCGCTCCAATCCCATGGATCCAAGGCCTTCCCAAAATTAAATTGTAGCGCGAAGGCACATCAACGATCAAGAACTCAACGGTCATCACTTTCTTGGCAAGGCTGACTTGGGTTTTGTACATTCCGAGCGGATACGTTGGATAGCCACCAAGTCCAGTTAATTGCATCTTGACAGGTACCAAATCTTCATTGCTTTTCCCAAGGAGCTTGAACACTTCGTAGTACATAATGTCGACCGAACTTCCGGGATCAGCAAGGGCACAACGCACTTTAAATCCGTCTAGCTCGACTGCTAGAACCAACGGATCGTTATGAGGGACTTGGACTGAAACGAGGTCCTTGTCTCTAAAGACTAATCCGTCCACCATATGCACGGGGGAAGGAGGTCGTCGAGGTTCGGCTTGTTGGACTCTCATAACTTCAAGCTCATGGCAAGACTTTCTGAAGTTGCTTCTCGCTTCATCATCTTCATGTCTATAAGATGCTGAAATAGTCTGGATCACTTCAATCTGTTTCTGCCCCGGCTCATCATTCTTCTCAAGCTTTTCTTTCTTGATGAACTCTTGCAAGTATCCCTTCTCCACCAGACTCTCTAGATACCGCTTGAACGGTTCACACTGCTCAGTCATATGTCCCCGGTTTCTGTGGTACATGCAATATTTTCTGCTTCGCGGATCCTCATCTCGGCATTCTTCTTTGGGAGGATATTGGAAGAAACCTTCATGCTTAATGCGAGGCAAGATCCGATAGATTGGTACACTAAAGGTAGTGTAAATTGCCCTGACTTGACTTTCTCCCTTAAAATTATCGGCTCGGCGGCGGATTTTACGGGGAGGAGAGGACGACTTCCTCTTATTTTAAGATTGGATTCCTCCAACCGCACATACTGGTGAACGCGCTCCTAAAGCTCTACAATTGTGGAGGGCAAGCGAAGTGTCAATTCCTCTGTCAGCTTACTGTCTGCAAAGATTGCCCTTTTAAAGGCGGTAATAGCAGTCCTCGGATCGCATCCCTCAATTTCCGCATAGCACTCCATAAACCGGTTGAAGAAGCGACGCAAACTCGTTTCCTAAGTATAGGTTTGTAATAAATGAAAGAAAGCACATTCGGCGTTGGTGTACAAAATCTCGCCTTTAATTCGTATCAAATACACCAATTAAGAACTCCGCCTCTTCCGCTCCTCTTCCGTCTCCTGACCTAAGAAACCTACAAAACAATGGACAAAGGGGGCGGGGACCCCCTAATCCACCTCCGATGCCTAAGTCAGAAGAGCAATTGTCGTTTGAGCGTCGAGGTACAACAAGAGAGCGATGAAACCCTAAACAGTCGAGCTAAGCGAATATTAGCCTGCCTAGGATTTCTGAATATGCAATGCACATGTATGTGTCTCTCCCTACATGCCTAGGGCATGTATTTATAATGGAAGAGAGAGTCATAGGGGGCCGAAAATCATGCCACTAGGGCCGAAAATCTTATCCTCTCGGGCTGGCCAACTGCCTTAAAGCCCAAGTAAGGAATATTCCACCCTATCTCCAATTTAATTCTATCCTTTAATAAAAGATAGAATCTTCCATTAAGTTGCATAACCGCCATATAATTTTATATAGAAAATAAGAAAATAACTGCGCAGTAATTTAATAAATACCTTTTTAATAGTCAAAATAACTACGGTAATTATGTTTATTTTACCCGCTCACATTCGGGTATCTAGTCAAACGACTAGAACTTTAGCGTGATATCATGAGGCCTCCGTGTCGACTCTCATGGACAATGTCCTTGACTAAAAGACATAAATGAAAGAAGGATTTGGTTGCAACTTAGTTAAGTTCATTCTGAAGTATAAGTTGAGAAGAAGGTGAGGAAGTAATTGGATGACACGAGGAATCGAGGAGGCTTTAGAATGAAAGAAGCATTGACGAACTTGTGACGATGCTGGAAACTAGGGAAAAAAAGGATTGAAGCTGAAGGAGGAGGCGACGGTGGCATCAAGCAAGCTCTAAGGTAGTCAAATGTTCGGATGAAGGTCGAAGGCGATAACTGACGATCGAGTCATAAATGCAAGTGAACGGAGAAAGAGGAGGAATATGTGAATTGGGTGATAGGCTAATAGCGACGTTTGATGAAGAAACTGGCAAAAACAAGAACTAGGTTGGTCAAACATATATATTACAATTTCTAATTAATTTGAACCAATAGTTAGAGGTCTTACCTAATGTCCCCTAGAAGGTTTGAACAGTTGATATCCATTTTTATAAACTCTGAATTGATATGTGATGCCACTGAGTTGTTTTGCTTTTGCATTATTGTAGTCAATGCAAAATTTTAACTGTGGAAAGATTGCATGCATGTAGCTTCAGATAAACTGGTTAAGTCTTGTGGGCTTGAACATGCGTTAATGCACATTGATTATGTTTATGTACGCTTCTATTACGTGAAAGACCGGAAATAAAATAATTTAATTTGTAGTATCGATCAAGCCTTTCACTCATCCGTTTGCAACACCAAGAGTTCTGACATTCATTATCATAGACGGGAAAAGTAGTGCATCAATCAAATAAAACGAATCTTGATGTAATTATAGGCAATTGATCAAGTTTTGTCAAATTATACATGTGTTGACTAAGTCGTGGCTTTTGACACGTTATGTTGACAAAGTTCTTGACAGATTAGCTTATGCTTTTAAGTAGCTTTGGGTCTTTAATTTGGTCCATATGTGAGCAGAACAATCAATGTTAAATACTGTACTACTTTCTCATTTCATAGTATTTGTCCTAATTAACAATGGGTTATATTATGCACAACCTACTATAAATATTAAAATAATTCAATTTATCTAAATTTTACACATTAGTCCTTTTTTCAAAAAGTCGCTTTTGCCTCTCAATGATGAACGGTGTTATGGAAAAAAAAAACGCAGCAATCCTAAGATCACTTTTCTTGCCATTTTCCATCGATTTGTAGTCGGTTTTGGACGATTTTCACATATGATCTTCACATCTTTTAAGATGTAAGGTTAATTTTAATATAAAAAATATCAAATCTTTTTCTTTGGTGAGTTAGAATTTCGAAATTTAGGGTTTATGGGTTTGTCAATCAAAAGTAACCCAAGATCAACGAAATCTAGTACAATCATTAAGTTGCAATTGCTTGGTTCTTTGCATAGTTTAGAGAATGATAAAAAGAGAAATAGAAATTATGTATATATTGTCATAATTGAAAGGTGTTGTGCGATTTTTCGGGTTCATGTGATTCTTTGCTAGGTTTTCGTTTCGTTCTCCCCCTTCACGTTTGTTTGGCATCGTTTAACTTTAATTTCTCGACGGTGGTGGGTAGCGACAATGGCTGGGGGCAGGAAAGATGGCGGTGGTTGAAGGCGGTGAGATGGAGAACGGTAGTTGATGGTGTGAGAATGTAGGAGATATGAGAGATTTGGACAGGGATCAATTTATAAATTATATAAATTTAGGGTTTTATTATTAGTTTTAGTGGGTTATGAATAGTAGTTCTGATAACAATATGCTTCAAGTAGCTTTGGGCCTTTAATTTGGGGCTTGCTACACTTCATGCTTTTTGATAAAAAGCAATACTTATTGGTCCATATGTGACGATACAATCAATGTAACTACTACTCTCTTTGATTGTTTATCCATTTTCCATTTTCGCTGTGTCAAAATATTTTTCGTGCTTCTTTTTTTTTTTGTTTCGAAGGAGAGATAGTACTCTCCGCCCCCTCTAAACTTTTCCCCCATTTTTTTATAACTATATTTTTTTACTATATTACTCCATTCAATATTATTTTTTACCCCCTTTATCCAACTTTCCCAACTACTTATCTCTTTTCAACTTTTTACATCCAACAAAACTACCTCAATTTAATCTCATTTTTTACCCTCATTAGCCAACTTTCTCATTTACCAATACTACTTAAGAGATTGAATCAAATGAAAATGGGGCTTATAATGAAAACTAAAAATGAATCTGGACCATCCGATCAAAACACTAGAAATGAATCTAAGCCATACGATTAAAAAAATAAAAAAAAATTCTACATTATTTAAAAAAAATTCTACATTATTTTTTTAAAGTCTTTTTACGTATGTAGAATGATATAAATCGAGTATGAACATAAGCCATAAAACGTGAACATGCAATACTAATATGTGAACGTACCTATATTATATGTGAATGTATACTAAATTTTCTGAGTTAAAATGTGGTTATATGTGAACAACCCTTGTAATAATGTGAACATGTGTATAAAATATGTGAACAGAATGTAAAATGTCAAGCGTTGTGTTTTTGGTAAAAAATAAATAAATAAAAAAATAAATTTTTTTATTTTTTGCCAATTTTTTAAAAGTCGTTTAACGCTTGTATGATGATTCAATTGAACATGAACATATGACCAAAAAGGCATATAAGCAACAGAGATATGAGATATACATACACTCAAAAAAAGATGAAGCCAAAATTAAACAACAAAAGGATTTCAGATGATCAAACAGTACTAATATGTGAACAGACTTGTAATATTTGTGAACGTATTATAGATATTTGAACTGAAAAGGTGATAATATGTGAACATCTCTTATAATAGTATGAACATATGCATAAAATATGTGAACGTATCGTAAAAAATCAAATGTCGTGTTTTTAGGAAAAGCAAGCGAAAATAAGAAAATAAAAAAATAATTTTTATTTTATTTTTTTGTCAAAATTACAATTTTGTCCTTAACTCTTTTAATCATATCCATCCATTTCTCAAATCCAACGGTCCTCATTTGTTTCTAATTTTCATGATAAGGCTAATTTCCATGTGAATCAACCTCTACTACTTAATATATTTATCTAATTAATTAACGTAAAATGTGTCCTTTTGGACAAACAAATGCGAACGGAGGAAGTAGTAAGCATGATATCATGTGGTTGTAGAATTGGAGCTCAAATTCCCTCTTCTTGGTTGTAACAGTCTTATATAATATATTGATGGAAAAAACCATAAAGCAAAATACAATCAGAAATATGAACATTTATAAAGATTCGGTGATTCAATGATTAACTATTTAGGGTAGTAATCTGAGGTCACCGTTTTAAACTCCATGGGTGGCGATTTATCCATTTATCTATAGAATTGGATAGTAATCAGTTCTCATTCCTAATAGTAACTAGTTCTCATTCTAGTGGATGTTCTAGGCGAGTACGTCCAAATAGTACTTACCAATCAAAAGAATAATTGGTTTGTTTTTGAGCAATGTGTGAATTGAAATTTAGGGCGGAGTCTCAGAGTAGTATCCTATTCGAACCAAATGTAATTGGTCCAAAGATAGCAATTCCCTTTGTATTTTAAATTTGTGGATTTGATTCCGTTGGTTGATCCACCATAATTGAGAAAAGCACTTAGTTTTTATCTTTTGCTTTTCCATTTTCAAGAATCAATCAAACCCATATTGAAAAATTTGGGACCCAAAATAGATAGTGGGAATTGAATTGAGATCGAGTTGGGACGTTTATGAGCCATCAATTTAATTATAAACCCACCACTTCCGTCAGTATATATGCATTTAATCATTGTTTTAAAAATCTCCGCCTAATTTCGTATAGATTTCGCCTAGGTACTGAAAGATACTAGTCCGTCTAGTCTTTCAACTCGCTTAGAAGACCGTCTAGTCCATCTAGATCGACATCCATTTAGACCATCTATACGCTAACCGGACCCACTCCACCTATAGTCCACCTAGCGTTTTTTAGCACACTACATTTACCAACAAAAAAAATCATCAAGGGTCGATATTCAATTGGATTGGTTTGTCTATAAGTTGTAAAAAAAAAACAGTTTTGTAAAAACAACTACATACTTCTTGAACATCTATTTTGAAAGCCTCGCCAATAAGAAACTAAGGAAATAAACAAATATATATATATGGTAATATATAATATATAACATCTAATTAAACAATAAAATAACTATAAGAAATAGGAATCCCACTAGTTAAAAGTGAAATGTTTGATATGTAAGTAGATTTGTTGGTCTTAAATTTAGTCCAAATGAGGTCACTTTTATTTTCATCATAAAATGAGATACTTTTCTTTCAAGTATAAAGTTGTTCATGGGTGTTTAGACCAAGTCCTTGAATATGATAAGGTCGCATGATTCCTAATGACGTTTTGAGATAGATTAATTTCACCGCACTTTATTGTACTAGCAATTAGGCCGCGCAACGCGCGGCGATTATAAGACGGAGACTTCATTAGTGTAGAGATATGGAAATGATATTTTCGTAATTTTATTTAAAGGAGCATGCTTTTTTTGGAAAAGGAGTATGGAAATGGCATTTCCGTGGAAAAGGAATATGGAAATGGCATTTCCGCAAATTTATTTAAACGGACATGGTTTTTTTTGGTATTAATTTACTTGACTTCACGCCATCCAATGTCTTAAAACTTGTTTTATTACACCACACGGTAGTGCAACACCCATTTTTAAGTAATTGGATTGACGGTCAGATGTTACTAAATTGAACGGCTAGAATAAATGTAAGTTGAACGTTTTTCGAGACATGTCAAAATTACCCGTTTAAATCCGAATATCACCTAAGTCGGGCACGCTTTTCCAAGAAAATATATTTTTTACGAGCTCGCTTACAAGCAAAGTAACTTGGACACCTTTTTCGAGACATATCAAAATTACCCGTTGACATCCGAATATCACCTAAGACGGGCACGCTTTTCCAAGAAAATATATTTTTTTCGGTCTCCCCGAGAGCGAAGTAACCTGGACACGCTTTTCGAGACATGTCAAAATTACCCGTTCAAATCTGAATATCACCTAAGTCGGGCACGCTTTTCCAAGAAATATATATTTTTTCTGAGCTCGCTTACGAGCGAAGTAACCTGGACACGTTTTTCGAGACATGTCAAAATTACCCGTTCAAATCCGAATATCACCTAAGTCGGACACGCTTTTCCAAGAAAATATATTTTTTACGGTCTCCCTGAGAGCAAAGTAACCTGGACACGTTTTTCGAGACATGTCAAAATTACCCATTCAAATAAGAATATCACCTAAGTCGGGCACGCTTTTCCAAGAAAATATTTTTTTACGACCTCGTTTACGAGCGAAGTAACCTGGACACGTTTTTCGAGGCATGTCAAAATTACCCGGTTACATCCGAATATCACTTAAGTCGGGCACGCTTTTCCAAGAAAATATATTTTTTACGGTATCCCCGAGATTACTTAAAAACTAAGCAAGAACGACACAAATTTCGAGTAACATTAAAATAACAAATCGGATTATTACACACACACGATAGTGCAACACACATTTTTAAGTAATTGGATGGACGGTCAGATCTTACTAAATCGAACGGCTAGAATAAATGTAAGTTGAACGGTTAGATAAGATCTATATTGTGGTTTTATTTATCAACGGCCGGATAGTGTTGTGATATCCAAACTCTTATAGTAGTATGGATACAATACAACTTTTATAAATGAATAAGATTGAGACTATAGTATTTTATTATTTTATCAAGATATTACTTAAGCAATAAATTAATTTTTATTATTATTTTAAAGAGTTTTTTAAATATAATAAGAGCTTTTAAGATGCATAATCGTAAAAGATTTTAGCGTAAGAGTTTAGAAGGCTATGAGTTGAGACAATCTAATCCACATAAGATTAATGTTTTGGATGATAGCAATCTTGTTTTCTCAGCTTGAAAATCTAAGTACTCCGTATTGAGTAAGTGACAATAACAAATTATTTTCGACATTGCAAAATTCATTCGATTGTCATGAAGTCCGAAAAAATTTAGATAAACCCACTTGTGAAAACGAAATTCATGAACTTGAGGCCATGATTAATGAGCTTGGCTATCGCAAAAAAAAGGATGTCAAAGCCTATTCATTACCTAGGTAAATTGATACATGTTTAGGAGTCTATAACTTCTAAGAAATTGTGGCTACATCCTTAAAAATAATGGTAATGATGAAGTTGAAAACGATACAGTACCTTTGGAATTAGTTACTCGAAAGGAATCACTAATCGAATCTAGACATTTTTTGGTAAAATCTCGATATTACTAAGCTAGAATGGGTAGACCCGTGTGAGATTTTATCTCAGTTTTTACTCACTTACACATTTGCAATGTCTAGGAATTCATGTATTATATTGATTGACCCGCCGGAGAGTGTTATTTCTTTACTTAGTTATGATGTATGGGGTCGGATTATCCCCCATTTGCCGACTACATAATCCGTTTTTTATAATTAATAAAACGCCTCCTTGAAGGGTGGGAGAGTACCGCCTTTCCTTCGACGAAAAAAAAAATTCTTCACCCTATTCTAATTTTCAAAACTTTTCATATTGGTTTAGTGGTCATCACTTTTTACATGTTAATCTTATTTTTTTAACCTAGCATGTCAGTTTGTTCCATTATCAAACTTCTCACATCTAGCAATCTTGTTTGGTTAATTAAATCCGTTTTCCTTTTGAAACAAGGCATTCATCGAGCATTTCGAACACTTGGATCGGTCTCGATCTATATTACAGTAGTTTTTTATTTAAAAATGAGGATATCATTAGACTATAGACAGTCACACACGAGTAAATTAAGAAATTGAGGCACAAGCTCTGAGGAAGCGAGCGAGGATGATTGGAAGGTTGCCATGTGGACCAATCATATCAGCCCAAAGTGCAAATGGCAGTGAGGCTCTGAAGTCAATGTTTTCCCCCACCTCCACTTTGTTTGCCGCACTTCTCTTTTCATTTTTTTTTTAAAGTTTTTTGGTCGTGGTCTTTTCAAATACACACATAGGATTGGAATAATGTACTTTGCATAATTTCATATCTAATATCATCATGACGTTTTTGGAGAAGAGTAGTACTATTTCACAAATAGATTATGATTTCAGTAATTTCTTTAAGACATTTATGATGTTTAAAAGTTAGGAAATTTCAGTAGCCCTTTCAATAAGTATACTACTACTACCCCAAAATAGACAAAAAAGGAAAAAACAAACAGAAAAATAGAAAAAAAAACCTCTGTTAATGTAGTCAAACTGAATTTTGACGGATCTAAATTCGATTCCAACCATCTTCTTCAGGTTTTGTTATACAAAACCATGAGGCAAGAATTATCGGTATAGGAACCAAGAAACAAGGACCAATCTCAGTTGTGAAGGCAGAAGCTCTTGCACTCAAAAAAGGAATCAGAGAAGCTCAGAGAAAAGGAATTACAAAAATTGAGATTGAAGGAGATAACCTCATAGTTATAAATGTTGTTAACAATACAAGCAAATGCCCTTGGGAGATTGAAATACTAATTTCGGATATTATGGTATCCCTTAAACAATTTAATTTTGTATCAGTCCGACATGTGGGTAGGGAAAGCAATGCTGTGGCCGATAAAATCGCTAAGCTGGGCCACAACATCCCTACCAACCTCCTTTTGGATAATTCAGAACTGCAGGTTCTCATCCGCAAAGATGCTCTAAGACGCCCTCCTTAGAGGGCCTCCTAATCCTTACCTTATAAAAAAAATAAGTATACTACTACTACTAATGTACTACTCCCTCTGTCCCATAATATTCGTCCTAAAGGACGATTTTTACACAAATTAAAAAAATAAAAGTGTGATGTTGATGGATAAAATGGGAAGAAAGAGAATGAAAAAAAAGGAAATTACTATAAGGATATTGAAGTAGATTTTTGATTGGATAATAGGGATAAAATTGATATATTGTAAGAAAGATATAGATATAAAAGGAAAATGGACAAACATTTTGGGACGACGGAAAAAGGATACAAGATAAACATTATGGGATGGAGGGAGTAGTATACAACTACGTATTAATCTAGTACTCTATCAGCTTTACTCTTTTTTAGCTATTTTGATCTCTACTCTAAATATTTATCCTTATAATTAATAATAGACTATTAGTAGTGATTTTTAATAAGTAAAAAAATAAGATAATAAATATGTATCCTTATAATTAATAATAGATTATTAGTAGTGATTTTTAATAAGTAAAAAAATAAGATAATAATTGAAGGTATATTAATATTTTTGACACTTTATTTAAATAATGTGTAAATTGCTAGAAAGAAAGTATTGTGAAATAGATGGAGTATTACAATTTTCTTTTGACATTTGTTTCCCTATGTTTCCCTTTGTGAGTTTGTGACCCTTGAGATCGAATATCATGAACCACTTATCTAGAATTTTCTCCTCTTTGCTAAAGAGATAAAAATGTAGGAGAGAAGTTGACGACTCGTTTGATATGAAACAAGAATAATTGTCAAAATATCTCATTGATTCATTCCTTTATGCTCAGGTCACAATAATAAAATCAGGGAATTTTATTTTAAATGATTGCATATTGGATTTTCAATGCTGTCGTACGTAATCAATTTTTATTTATATTTTAGCTGAATTATACTCCCTCCGTTTTATTCTACTTGTCTTTTTAGATTTTTTCACATATATTAAGAAACCCATTGAAAATATAAAAAATATCATTGAAAATCCAAAATTTTCTAAATGTAATCACAAATTAATTATCAACTACTCTTTATAGCCAATAGATAGAGAGGAAAAAGTCAATATGAACACTTTCTAATATATTAATTAAATAAAAATCCTAAATGGACAAATTTTGTTGAACAAAGTTTTGAGGTTAGAAAGACAAGTAGAATAGAACGGAGAGAGTAATAAAATAATACTATATGTCAGCGATAAAAGTATTTTCATAAAATTAGGTATTCATAAAGTTTTGGTAGTATAATGAGTATACATAAGTCACGGTTAACACAACAAAGCAGTTTTATTCTACAAATTAATTTGAATTCGACAGATGTTCTTACACATTAATGGAGCTAGTCAGCTAGACTTTGTAGTTTGTATTCTGTATTCTACATGCAAGGTGAGGTGTTGAAGGAAAAATATATACACTTACTTTACGAAGTTTAGGGTAAATGAAAACAAGCTTAACGATAGTATTTTATTTTCCCATTTATTAAAAAAAATAGCTTGTAATACCAAACATGTACCCGAATAAATCAGCTCCAATTCTTGCTAGTATTGATAAGTTCCAACTCTAGTGTGAATTCCCATTCAACTGGATTATATCTAAACGAATTTGGAGTGAAAATTAGTAACCCTCGTATTTCTCAATCTATCAGTTGATCATGGAACATTTGAAAATACATGGAGATGGCATCTTTTGTACTAGCATGATCATTGAGGTGTACATTTTGTTTGAAATGAAATGGCAAACCTCCTCCTAGACTTTAATGCCAATAACAGCAGCACCTTATGAGGCCCCACACACCACACAGAGCAACACAAGACTTTGAAACAGACCAACCAAACAAGAAGAGAAACACAGGTTACACAGCAGCATCCAATTTCAAAAGCCCAAGCGATTGTTTGAAAACTTTCCTCCCACACTCACTCAATTAGGCTTGTCTTTCACTCCTCCCATATCAAAAGCAAGCTTTTCTTTTCCACCCAACCTCCATCTTCCAACACCTCTCCCTCTCTCTCTACATCCCACACAATTCACACTCTCCCAATTCACAACAAAAACAAAAACAAAACAAACAGAGAGAATTCAATTCAAAATTCCATCAATGGAGATGAGCTGCAGAGATAACCCCTCTCCTCCATTAACCCCCCAGCAAATCACGAATGGAGTCCCCATCACCAGATCCGACCCCAACAGCCCCTACCCAACCACTTTCGTCACCGCTGACACCTCCTCTTTCAAACAAGTCGTCCAGATGCTCACCGGATCCTCCGAAACCCCCAAAACCACCCTCTCCGGCAGGCCCCCCACCGCCGCCGACCACCACCACCACCACCTCCCTTCCCCCTCCAGAGCCTTCGTCATCCCGCCCATCAAAACCGCCCCCAACAAGAAGCACCAGCAGCAGCAGCAGCAGCAAGGATTCAAGCTCTACGAGCGCCGAATGAAGAACAGTCTCCTCATGATCAGCCCCCTCACCGCCCCCCACCACCACAATTCCCCAAGCCGCTTGCAGCCGGAGATCCTCTCCCCCAGCGTCCTCGATTTCCCCTCGCTCACGCTCAGCCCCGTCACCCCGCTCTCCGCCGCAGCCGACGACGACCAGTTCGATAAGTCCTCGCACTCCTCCGAGGAAGAGAGAGCCATCGCCGAGAAGGGCTATTACCTCCATCCTTCCCCCATGTCTACTCCCAGAGACGCCGAGCCCCAGCTTCTGCCATTGTTTCCGCTCACCTCACCTAGGGTTTCCGATCCTTCTTCGTCCACCTCGTAAAATTCATCCATCAATTAATTATGTGTAAGTTAGTTGCGTCATTCCGAACTTCCCAATTCCCATGGATGCTGCTGTGATCAATTGCAATGTACCTGGGAGTTTGGGATTTCCATAGTTGAGCTACAAATTTTATTTAATGCTTCTCCGAAAATTGAGACTATTTGTTTTTTTTTCCTTTTTTTTCTTTTTGGTAATTTAGCTCTGCATAGCATAGTAGTAGTTGGTTGGTACTTGGTAAGATTATGACTTGTGAGAAAATGAGGGAAAAAATAAATAAAAGGGCTGCAAAAAACAGATGGATGAGTCATTCCTCTTTCATTTGAATAGGTATAGCTGTAGACCTGTAGTAGGTTTAAAATTGTACTTCCTTCCTCCAACTCTATGAATGCAACCCAATTGACTCGAGTAGGTTTAAAATTGTACTGTACTTGCTAATCTCTTCCATTCTCTCAACTGGTTCTTCAACTATGGATTCCAAAATCATAAGTAAAAAGAAGAGATGCAACCCAAAATTGAGTTGTTAAACCCATTATTACTGTTCTCTAATTTATCATTATCAACAGAATTGCCATTATCAAACCAAATCGGCAAATTGAGTGTTCACCCTATTTTTTCCACTCTGTATCTTGCTTTCAAGTTCCAACCATTTCAGTTTCCCTCTTTTCTTCCATAACTTTGACATTTTGTACCAAGAGAGGAAAGTGGGTGGTTTGCGTGTACTTGTGCTTATGCTTTTCTTTAGAGATTTCACTAACTGAAGAAAGTGAACAACAACCACGAGTCTTCTTCTTGTACTGAAACTAAGAAAAGAAAATTGGTCTGTTTTTCAAATCTAAGTAAAATGGGTTAATTTTTTTTTCACTCGTTGGAGAAGAATTCCACGGTTTCAAGGGGCAAACGCATCACTATGGAAGACAAAAGGGGATGGTAATAAAAACTACTTTGTTTATATTCCGATGGCTGATGATGAACTATGACTTTCAACAAGGGAGAAGATAATACCAAAAAAAATGATGGATGATTACAACGAAGACTATTGCTTTATGACAAAGTGCGACTTGTGCGGCTACATGTCGACATCTGGATTACATTTTTTTTTTTTTTGTGCAGAATAAGTTCCCTTTGTCAATATATTCGGCCACTAAGACGAAATCTTAAAGAATAATGTATGCATAACAAACATTGGTTACATGTGTACAACAAGGCTAATCGACACACGTAACAAAACAAACACGCAAGCAAACAAATAAGCCACTCTTTCGTATGGTTTGCGTTTGGCAACATAAAATTTATATCAGATTTTGTCAATATCAACTGTCTTGTGGCATTGTTTACATTATCAACATGTATGTATATCAAGCACGCCCAATTGCATCAGTCGAGATAAATGTGAAAATTTACCAAAGTGGGTTTGACAATAGATTTGGACGAGGCAAGTGATTTTGCAAGTCTCTTTCAAGACAAGTAGACAACGACACAGATATTATGAAAAAGCAGACGAGTCTTAGATTTGAGAGAATGATGTAACCGTTTTAAACCCATGGTTTTCTGGAAGAGGACCATTTCCTGGGCGGATAGATAAAACCACGTCCAAACCTGAAGTTTCATCAGATGATTGCGAGTTCAGTATGAAAATGACAATCAAAAGAGTAAATAAATGATCAGATAAGAATATGAAATCCACATATGGACTTTTATTCAGTTGTTTTTTTAGGGACTTCAAAGCATAATCTATAGAAAAAACAATTACCAGCGGCCTTAGCAGCTGTAGCTTCTTGGTAGACGTCTGTCACAAAGAGTACTTCTGAAGGAGAATCCACCCCAACTGACTCGGCAATTTCAACATAGCTGTGTGTTTCCCTTTTATTCCTATAGGAAGAGAAGCAAAATAAACAACAATTGATGGTTATAGGAATCTGCAGTCTAAGGCAATAACCATTACATGTTTAACCAGTTTTCAGTCTTCAATTGTGACACTAGTCGTGCCAATTAGGATTGTCCTTGAAAAAAACGACTCATTATTTTGGCTAACTGGGCCGATAAAATTTTATGGAGGGTATCTGTTCACAATTTTGGCATGGTTAACATAACCGAACATGGTTAAATATGCGTTAACAATTAATGATATTTACTAACTGAACGAACTCACAGTTAACTGACCATGGACACACCTAGTGCCAATAGCTTGCATAGCAATATAGGTGAGGAAAGAGGACAAGATATTGAGTTTAAGCACTCACCCAACTTTTGTGTCAAAGAATCCAGAGAGATACTTTCTCAAATCACCGAAATTGGTATTGCCAAAAATTAGCCTCTGTGCCAGCCTACTTCCACTTGAATAAATGTACACCTAAAAGCGGAGAAGAATTTGTCATAAACAGCCAATAATAACTCGCACAACGTCGTACATCGTAAATTAAGAGACAATGTAACTATGTAACCATTGTCTAACCTTGATGCCTGAAGTATGCCACCTGTCAAGAGCATCTGGAACATCCTCATAAACTACTCCTTCAAGTTCATTGTTCTGGAATCCAGTTCGCCATATATGTCCCTGGGGAAAAAAAAAATTGATTAGTTAACCGACAATTTTGGTTCAGAAACCAGCACATCTACTTTAATAGTCTTGATTGTATTTAACATACTTACTTGCAGTTGTTTCAAGGCAGTGATTTTCCTGTCAGCTTTAATCATAGCTTCTACATTTGCAATTAAAGCAGCAACAACCTCCTCCTTCCCCTCACTTGCAGGAGGAACTGGAACAGCACCAGCTACACCCTTTTCTAAATCATCCTCAATCTGCAAAATAATGCTTATTGATTTTAGAGATATTGATACAATGATTAAGACAGAAAATTGATGCAAAGAAGCTGAATTTGCAAACAAGACTGAGACAAAAAGTTCATCACAACAGAAAAATAAAGTCTGGGCAAGTAAATAACTATTGTTGCAAAATCTTCAAGAATAAGCATTATTCAATGGGAATACTTGAATTTGCCTATAGGAATTAGGAACCTTGCCATCTTGATTATTCACATATTTAATTAAAAAAAGAGAGCTGTATTGAAAATAGTGTAAGTGGTGGTTAAGACAGATAGCAGGGTAACAACAACAGATCCAGAGATACTGACCTGAGCTCGCAATAGCTTAATGTCATCTTGAGTCTCAGGAGTGTCGTACGTTGCACTCAAATGCCTCCCGACATTATCGCGAGCATATGGAAAGAGGACATCAGTTACAAATGATATAGGAGTTGTAGTTCCTTCAATGTCAAGAACAACACACCGCTGCAAAGTCAACAAAAAAAAACAACAACCAAGTTAGCATAGCTGCAAAGTCAGATGAAGCCAGACTATTAGTGCCCTTCCTGTCCCATTGTTTAAGAATAGCACAATTTTCCCCTTTTTGAATCAATCGAAATAGTGAACTCGCCTATACATTATGTTGAAAATCAATAATAGTTATGATGTAAATTCTGATCTCTTGCAAAAATGATTCTAGGCCAGGCTGTACTCAATATGTTGGGGTAAATAAAAAATAATTGACAAACTTACTCGGGTTGGTTCCATATCACCACCTCCCTTTGCAGATGCAGCAACATATTGATTGCTTCTAAAAGCTCCTTTGATGGTCACAGGAGGGCTAGGAGATGACCAGTCCAAGCCTATTTGATGAAGTTTTAGAGCAGTATCAAAAAGATTGTGATAGCATTCAGCCTGAGCAAACCAAGAATGGGGATAATTTACAAATCAATCATCTTCAACAACAAACCTATTATCTGTTGCACTAAGTTACACAATAAGAATTTATCCACGGTGTTCACAGACCCCTTCATCCAATTAAAACATTTTCTAAGATACATAAAGTACCCGGACTCTTTGTAAGCGTTGGGCTATACCTAGGAAAGCAGGATCAAAAAGAGTTTCACTCCACTGCCAAAATTTGATATTCAGTAAGACATGGGTGCTGAAAAACTAAAATCTGAACTTTTCCGAAAAAAAACTCTAACCTGCATGAAAAACGGACCACTAGCAGACCATTTTCGCATTCGCGAAGATATTGCAGCCCCTTGAGATGAGAGCGTATAAATGTCATGTGGCTCCTTCTGGACACCTACTCACAATATGCAGGATATTAGAGGTGAACATTAGGTACCTAAACCTGAACCCAAAAAGAGAACATATGGTAGCCAGTATTAAAAACAGAAGCTCCAAATGCGAAACAGACACAATTGAAGTAACAGATAATGGTTAAAATATGACAACAACATTCAGACATTCATAATGTGTTAGACAAGAAGATGAACCAAACCCTAAAACACTCTTTGTTGATTAATAAACTGGAATAGGAACAATCTCAAAAGGGACAAACCCAATTGAGCCAATCTCAAGGAGAAGAATCTCCAAGAGCCCAAAGGCAAATGCCTTGATCCTTTCTGATATTTTCTGGATAACCCTCTAACAGCTAGACTCCCCTATTTAAACAAAACACACACACATCAGCACGCAGGCTGTACAACCAATTATTTAGCAGAAGACCCTAATACCCCTTCTAACTAACAAGTGCTTACTCATGCTCATTTTACCCCTTTGCCAACTTCCTTGCCTATTCTTAAATATGACCCATAAGCATAAGGTTTCCTAACATAATGTGAGCAGCATTAATGCAGAAATAAGACATTTGAAATTAGAGAATTTGAGAGAGGGAAGTCACAAAATTACAGAGGTAAAAAATTAATACTCAGTGCTGACAATGGCCACAACTCAAAATGGTATACTGAATTAACGCAGCGCCATAACAGTTACGGATTGCCCAACGCAATAACTAAACGAATTGATTCAAAAACCACATAACAATCAAAACCCACAGTCGAGAAGAAGGTTAAGAATTGACCAGAAATTAGAACAATCAAACTTGTCAGAATTGAGAAATTGATGCCCAAATCCAAACACCCCATTTCAACAAAGTTGACAAATTGAATGGAATTTTAATAAATTGATTCAGTAAATCGGGCATTCGGCGAGAGATAGGAGTTACCATCTTGCTGCCTGAGAGAGACACAGCCACCTGTGCCGCCATTAATCCGTCCGAGGTTGGAGAGTTGACGGCGAAACTCAGATAAAAGGAGCTTAGTTTCTCGAACAGGAAGGTATGTTTTGACGCCGTTTACCGCTAGCGATGGTACTCCAGCCGTGGCCATCCCTCGTTTTGTATGTATGGCGGGGAGAAATCGGGAGACGCCAAGGTTGTTGCGCGCTGCCTGCCTTGTGTATTTACAAAATTACAATTACAAAAAGACTGGTGTGAATGAGTGATGCGGATGAATGGATGATACTTCGACATTTGATTGCAAAGTCTCCCGTTTTTGTCTTCTTTACTCTTCCTTTGGCCCAAATACATGATCCCAATAGAACAAGCCCAAATTGCTGTTCTGTGTGGGCTGATTTCGGACTGTATTTTAGATGAGAATCACATCTTACCGAAAAAAAGATCGGAACATCACCTTCCAATATACAAGTTTAAGTATATCAAGAAAAAAGATGAAACATCACCTCCTAATACACAAGTTTTTATGTATATCAAGGGAAGTCTGTTGTCACGTAATTAAATACTTTTGAACGTAATGTAGGCTTCAAACAGAACAAGCTTGGTAGGCTACGATGAAACAAACAAACAAACAAGAAGGCGGAGGTATTTACAAACACAACTTTATTATAAATCAACAATAAAAGAAAGAGAGAACAATCTAGGGTAATAATAAGACATACAATCCATTACAGAACCAAAACATAATTATTCCTGATACCATCATCATCAACGTCTAAGACACCAAATTTAAATCCAGAAAATTAAAGGAAGAATATACATATGATCTCTAGCCTCTACCAAGTCCTGGCGCACATAGTAATGGCGGTGCATCCACGGCGGTAAGGGTTGTTGGCGTTATTACGACGGCAATTATAGTAAGAGGTGCCGGCCTGATTACAGGGGATATTGTTCTTATTCATGGCGTTGTAACTGATGTACCTCCTATTGTCCCACAGCTGCCGGTGGGCCCCTTCCGACTCCATCATCATCGTCTCCTCCTCCGGCTCTATGCAGTCCCCCACGCTCCCGTCGCATGTCGACGTCGTCAGGCCCATTGACAGGACCCACTTCGACTCCGTTGCAGGTGACGCTGCCGTGGTCGTAGCCACCATTGCTGTTGCTGCCGCGGCCGCGATCAGGAGGGCCAGCCCGAGTCTTGGATCCATTAGGGCTAATTTTTTGAGAGAAGAGGGTAATTTATTAAGTTTGGTGATTCCTGTGTAAAAAAGAGGGGAGTTTTTTTTTGTCTTAGTGCTTTTTTCTCGCTTGTTTAGATTATATTGGGGTCGGGTTCTTGGTGTAGGAAAGGAATGCGGGATTGGTTAGGAGTAAAGCATTATTAGCCACTTATTTATGTTTGTCATGTCTAAAATTCTCTTATTTTTGTAATTTATTTTTGGGAAAATGTTAATTACTATTTTGGGCGGGTTTCGAACTGGGCATGCGTCTTCATCTCCTTGTTGTTCGACTAAATACGTACATGTATGTGTCTTGATCTCCTCGTTGTTCGACTAAATCAGTACATATATGATGTACACGTTGTAGCATAGATTAAAAAGTAGAAAACTATACTCTAAGGGGTCTTTTGGTGAAAGCTCAAAATTTTGCTCCTTATAAATTTAAATAAAAAAGTAGAAAAATAGAAAAAGATTTTAATTTTAATTTTTTCTAATCCATCTAAATATATCTAACTAAATATTAATAAAATGAGCACTTTAATGTTAGACCTTTCAATAGATAATTAATATATTCATCTTAATGTGGTGAAACGTCCATAATTTTGTACATTGTACATGTCTTCTAAAAATAAATGGCCACCAATATGGTCAAACCAACTTAAATTTGAACATTTGCAACCGTAGAGATTCAATGGTAGGCACTCTTTTATAACGCCTTACCAATATTGCCTACATTAATCAAAATTTTAAAATATTAAACACCCATATTTAAGAAATAAGTAATGGAGACAAAATTAATCTATATATAACATTAAAAAGTTGTGTACATGGAGCATTTATTGCACTTGATTAAAAATTTCAAATGTATTAAATCAAATCAAATGTTTTATATGACAAGATGAGCTCCTTGGCACAATTGTTAAAATGTTGGCATTTGTAAAGAAGGTCTAAAGTTCGAATCTCTAAATAATTTGTTTCCTCATTCTAGATAAAGTTTTTATGCCTATTGCCTAACAATTGTTTATGTTGCATAAATAATTTAGATTAATAATCTCTTTTTTTGTTGAAGGAATAGTAATAATGATTTAATTCTAATACATCTATCTAAATAAAATTATGTATATGAGAAAAGTTTATTACAAATATGACTTTATTTATTTTTTATAAAAGTTTACGGTTCAAGTCTCTTTGTGAACATCATGTCTAATTACTTTAGTCCTATTTAAATTGTTCAACCAACTCAGAAAAAGATGATATAAGGAATAGTCCTATTTGATTACTTTAGTCCTATTTAAAGTTTAAGGAATAGTCCTATTTTTTAATATGTCTATTATTGTATAAATGTTATAAGTATTTCAATGTATAATATGGATGTATAGCTACAAATAGAGATACTCTTAGGATACTTATCCTCTTAAAGGTGTACTTATTGTCCACATTTAACACCTTTAATTACATCCTATTTATTTTAATTTATAATATGGATGCATACCTACACATAGAGATACTCTTAGGACACTTATCATCTTAAAGGTGTACTTATTGTCCATATTTACCACCCCTAATTACATCTTATTTATTTCAATTTATAATATGGATGTATACCTACACATAAAGATACTCTTAGAATATTTATCCTCTTATATGTGTACTTATTGTCCACATTTACCACCCTTAATTACACCATTATTTATATGAATGTATTTTGACCAATTCTATTCCATGGATTAGCCTATATATACATTATTCTACAAAGAAATCCATTGACATGCACACTTCTCCCTTTCTTGTGTCTACAATTTTCTCCATAGTTACAATTATAAACATGAATAGCTCAAGGTATGTATAAATTATTTTTTCTCTGTGCACTATAGGTTATTGAAATCTTAATTCTATTATATATATTTGTTCAAATCTCTTCTTCGATATTATACTAGAAGCCTATTTTCATTTATAATTTAAACTAATTTCTATCTAATATTACTATTTTTAATACTATATTATAATTGATCTTTAAAAAACTAAATTGTTGTCAACTTAGATCAAACAAACTTTTTGTTATATATACAAGAATATTATTTTAAACAAATATATTTTTGAGGGTTAAGTTTGTAAATTGATTTTTAAATTTTTGAAAGAATATATAGTCAATGTGAATTTTTATTGTGATTTTTTTAAAAGAAACATCACTTCTAAAAATATATAATCAATTGAATCGTATGAATTGACTAATTATGATTCATTTCGTTCTAAATTGTTTGAAATTAAAATATAAACATTACCAAAGTTCTTATTTGTCTAACGATATATAAATGCATACAACATCTAATGGCAATTAAAAAATTTTGTAGTGTGTGCAAAGTTTTCATATTGGGTGACAAATTTCAAGTACTAGGTGTGAAAAAATACACAATTTTTCATACAAAATTCGAACGTATTAATTTTTATGATTTTTTTAAAATCAAACAATGTGGTTTCAATTCTTATACAATTACAAGTTTCAAATATTTTTACAAATTCAAACGACAAAAATATACTTTATAAAACGTTAAAAATTACAAAAAAAAACAAACGAATGCATGTTAAAAACATGTTCCGTGCGTATGCACGGGACTGTCCTCCTAGTTTATCAATAAAGTTAACCGTATGTCTAACTTTTATGAAAACATGCATGTCTAACTTTTATGAAAACGTACGTCTTTTCGTATTTTTATTCTCATTTAATTATGAGTTAATTGGGGCCATTATGTTTTACTTCACGTTTATGATAGTAGGAGGAGACTATGAATTTTCACTCTGATGGGTCTATCACCCGTTCCCAAGCTAAGGCCATTACTAGTGCTACCACTTCACTTGTTTTGAGAGCCCAACTACAATTCACTCATCATGTTGAGCCACACGTCGTCATGTACTAAGTAGCGACTATGTCACAATCATCATAGGCGCGCCTTGCTTGTTGGTGCACCCGTTCTTGACCTAGCCAAGCCTTAATCGGTGCATATGTATTTTATTTATTCATTTGCGTGAATTAATATTATTGTTATGTTTATTTTTAGAGATTAACATGTATCTCGGTTTGAATATCGTGATTTGTTGTTTTCTAAGGAGCTCTCTATATAAAAGTCTCCTTACTAACCTTGTAGACCTATTTTTGGACCATATAAAATAGAGAGTACTCTTCCATTTTGGTCATCACTCTCCCTTTGCAATTTCCTCTTCTTCTTACACATCAAATTCTTGCGCTTGAATCCTTGTCCGACGCCGCTCCACAATCTCTCACCATTCTAGACACCGGAGTTCTAGGATCGAGTCCTTTCTCATTGCTAGACACCAAATGTCTTCGGATCCTTCCAAATGTTCTCTATTTCCTCAATTCCGCAATTCCGGATTTCATATCCCAACAAAACATACCCATCAATAGAGTTTGGGCTTTCGCGATAGTAAATCCGAATCATCCAAATCAAAGAACCCACCCAGTTGATCACCAATTGCCTTTGTAGTGGATGTATTTCTTAAGCCGAGTACCAACTCTTGAATTGGGACATAGACAAAAGGCCAAACAATAGAAGAACGCCCATCAAAATATTGGTCATCATGAATAGAGAAAGATGAATCCAAAAGGAGGTAATCATGAAAAGAAATGGAGAAAAACCACAGGAGAAGAAAGAAGAAAACGACTGTGAAATTGGCGGGAAACAACAAATTAGAAACTGTGATTCCGGCAACGTTTCTAGTCATTCACTAAACAAGTCGTTCTTACTAGAACGAATTCCCCATATTGAGCGCTTGGGTGCAAACTGTTATTCTTAAATATTTGTCTGTTAAACGATCAATTGGACAAAAACTATAGCATAGATAAAAAAAAGAAGCTAAAATCAATAATAAAATTGTCAAGCAAAACCAATGTGCCAAAACATAAAAGATGCAGACTTGGAGCAACTCAAACCTACGGATGGAAAAAGCGTCTATAGGAGTCCAAGCGAATAATATAATGAAATGAAATTGCGGATTATATTAGTCCAATTGAGCACGCCATTAATGCAACAGCAACTGGTAGACCCATCAATATCTTCGCGGCAGCATTCTTTGACGGAGCAGGCGCCGGAGAAACATCTTCGTCAGCCATTGGTGGAAGAGCTACCGGTGCCGGTGCCAAACTTGGCGTCGTCGGAGACGCCGGTGCGGGTGACACACTTGGCGATGTGGACGCCGGTGCCGGTGACTCACTTGGCGACGGGGACGCGGGTGCCGGAGCAGGCGATACTTTTGGGGAGGGTGCCGGAGCAGTTGGATGATAGATTGGGGCTGATAGGGGGGAAGGAGAGGTGGTGGGCGGTGAAGCAAGCGGCGAGTGAGATGGAGACTTGGCTGGAGGGTGAGCGATTGGGGTAGACGGCGACGGCGACGGCGAAATAGAAGGTGGATGGGCGGCGGGGGAATGGCGGTGGTGGTTTTCGGATAAGACTACAAGATGAAGCCTTTGTCCTTTCTCACAATTCTCCTCACTCCGCTGATGAAGAAGAACGGGCCGGATCGGGCCAACTTGAATTCGGATGACCCGTCTTCCATCTTCAGTATGGGGTTTGTTGTGTTGCACTTGTAAAAGTCACTTCCAGTTACCTGCAATACGGAGTCTTCGCCTTTCTTGTACGCGAAATCTCCCAAGTCAAATAAATGTAAGAGAAGATTTACAGAGAAGACTTTGTTGGAAATTAATTAAAACAGAGTGGGTTTCATACAGAGAGTGTCGTTGACACTGAATCTGAGTCTGTGAGACCAATGCGAGTAATCTTCAGAGGGATGAACAATCCATCCATCTCTCCCACCAACATTGAACTTGTAAGCGCTAGATGAGTCTAAGCAGAGACAAAAACCAACAAAGAGAAGCAGAATCATGGTACTATGGGAGACCATGGCTTCAAACAAGAGTAAAGATGAATTCTTCTTCTTTTTTTTCTTGTGTGTGTGTATAGGGAGACAATAGTTGTAATGTTTATGGGTATATAATGAGTAGGAGGGGGATGGTTTTAGACGAAAGATCATATCTCAGAGATTACGATTCAGAATTTGCTTTTTTTGGAGAGATTCATACTATGATCCTTTCCAAACTGAAATCAATGAATACACACAAAATATTATTGACCAATTATTTAACACGGAATAATATTTATTACCACTTCACCAAAAAAATACTGTAATATTTATTACCAAGGTGAGAATACTCTGTTTCTTTGCAACAAGACTTTATTTTTAGCTTAAATGGGATTTTTTTGAAACCAAGATAATCGGAGTACCAAATTATTCAATTAATTGTAGCTAGAAATTAATTGTAGACTACGTTCAGAAATCTCCATAAGGCTAGAAAGTAAAGTCTTGGTGACAAAGCAAATAGGAAACAATTCGACCAAAAAAACAAAGTAGGAAACAAAGAATTCTCTACTTGGTAATACTGTACACTAATATTTTGCGTGTTTTTGTTGATTACATTACACTATGAAAAGAAGGTAATCTTTTTCTGCATAAATTAATGGGTATGGTTCACGACAAAACACCCTGACGAAAATTGAGAATTACTAGTCCCCGTCGTGCCCTGCACGACTATGAATCAATATTTTTTTAGATATACTGTACTATAAAAAAGATATTAATAAATAATAATTGTAAATTGGTGATTTATATAAATTGTAAAAAAAAGCATGATTCTAAATTAAAGATTTTGATAACAAAAATGAAAATAATGGGACATTTAATATGAATTGGCAAATAAAATTGACTTGACATATTATAGGATAAGATCTCGGTATATATTATATGATAAGATCTCGCTACATATTTATATTATAGGATAAGATCTCGGTATATATTTATATGAGTTTTTTTGGTAGATTATATTGGAGAGTTATTAGGATCATAAATCTACTATATATATAAAAGCAATAAGGTTTGGAGCCACCACATTGTGCCACTTAGGATTTCGCCACATGTCGATCCTATATTAAGCCACCTCAGATTTTTACACGTGTCATTTTCTTATAATTTAGACGTCTTTATAAATATTCCATGTCATAGTTCACATGTAAAAAATTTTCCATATCACTCATATGTTATGTACACATCATATGCCACATAATATTCAATAAATTTTTTAATTTTTTAATATTGGATTACAATAATTTTTTTTGGAAATTTCGTTACATATTTCGAGAAATTTGCATATAAAAATATTTTTTACCATATCTTTACGATCCTACCAACTCTCCAATATAACCTACCAAAAAAAAACGGTATTAATATATACTAAGATCTTATCCTATAATATTATTAAACTACAAAATTAATAATAGATTGTTAATGATCCATATATATATATGATATATATGTAAGTACATAACGAATATATTGAACAATAAAATTAACAGTTAACCTATTCTCTAGCAAAATAAAAACTGATTCATAAAAAATAATTTTCATGAAATTGACATAAAAATATTTTTTATGTATTTTATAGGATAAGATTTTAACATATCTTCATGATCCTAACAACTCTTCAATATAATCTAAAAAAACTCACATTAATATAGACTAAGATCTTATCCTAAAATATTTTTAAATTACAAAATTAATAATAATTTTTTATTGATCCATATGACTATATGTACATAACGAATCAATTGAACAGAAGATTTAACAATTAACATATTTCTAAAAAATAGAATTAGAATATATTTGTCTAGAGATAATCTTAACAAATTTTCGACAACTTTATCTTTTGACTTTTCTAATATGAGTTATTGTATTAAAAAATGAATCATAATAAATATATAGAAAAAATAAGTTACAATTTTGTCATAGTTGTGCAGGGCACGACGGGGACAACTAGTATATGGTAAAAAATATTTTAATATGTAAATAAATTTCCAAAAAAACATTGTAATCCAATATAAAAAAATTAAAAAATTGATTGATATTTATAGATTATGTGGCAATATGATGTGTACATAATATATGAGTGATATGGAAAAAATTTTACATGTGGACTATGACATGGAATATTTATAAAAACGTCTAAATTATAAGAAAATGACACGTGTAAAAATATGAGGTGGCTTAATATAGGATCGACATGTGGCGAAATCCTAGGTGGCGTAATGAAAAGGCTCCAAACCTTATTGCTTTTATATATATAGTAGATTCTTAACTCTTCGATCTCGAAAATTTAATAGTTGGGATCGTATATTAGTTAAATTAAAGGCGAAATCGCCGAAAACCACCCTTATAATAACCTATATTACTAAAAACCACCCACTCTACTTAAAATTATCCAGAACCACCCTTATGTAAAGTATCGTTAAAAATCAACCACCCTGCACACTAATCCCGTTTGCAATCGTTAAATCAATGATTTTTTTTATTTTTTTCTTCAATATTTAAGTTGATAATAAATAAAAGAAACAAACGTATTAAAAATAAAACAAATACATTTAGAAGAGTATCGTCTTCTCCGCTCATATCTCTGTTTAGCCTCATCCAGATCGTTTTTCTCCTCTCATATCGTCTTCTCCGCTTAAAATTTCCCTCAAGATCGTTTTTCCGCTATTCATCTCATCTGTGTTCGTGAAGAGCCCTTTACGCTGCCGATCTCCTCTTCCGTCGACTTCTCTATTAGGGCGAACCTCCGGCGGTCGCCACTATTACACATCGACGCCGGTTGCTAACGCCGCTTCCAACATCGTAGTTCCGCGTAGCTTATTGCTTTTGAAAATGCTTGATTAATGAGAAGTAAAAGGTCTCTTCTTTGGAGTTTCAAATGGATTTTTAGGGTTTTACGGTTATCAAATCAATGCCTAATTAATATCAATTGGTGAAATTTCCATATGATATATACCCAGTTTCATGTAGAGATCAATTAGGTATCCAATAACGAATAACATTTGATAAGTTAGTGTGTATCTAGGGTTTGGATAATCTTGTTAGATTTCCTCCATGGTGCTCAGGCTATTAAAATGCTTGATTTAATCGGCAAGCTAACTTGGTTAAAATTGAAACATAATGCTTACCTCTTCAAATGAACCCACTTTACTATAGAGTTTTTGAATTCTTTCAAAAGCCTTTCTTCAACAGGAGAAGCAGGATTCTTCTAACAACCTAGTTTGAGCGTTGAATTGAATCACTAGGAGGAGCATGGTTCTAATTTTAGTTAGCGATAAAATCTTCTAAATTGATTTGTTTTATTTTTTTAAGTTTGTTTCTTTTATTTATTATCCTCTGAAATATGTGGAATGAAAAAAGGAAAAAAATCTTCCATTTAACGATTGTAAACGAATTTAGTGAGGAGGGTGGTTGATTTTTAACGGGACTAAATATAAGGGTGGTTCGGGACAATTTTAACTTTAGTGGGTGGTTTATAGTAATATAGGCTATTATAAGGGTGGTTTTCGGCGATTTCGCCTAAATTAAAACAAATCAGAAAAAATTATCGTATGCACATAATTTATCTATATACTATTACTAAAGTCGAATAACTCAATCGTATGTGTCAATCATTTAACTATGTCAACTAAGCAAATTAATTTTACATTTATTAATTTACCCATCTAAATCTTCAAATATTACTTAATTCTACCACATTATAGTTTTCAAAAAATATTTAATTAAGTCACTTTACTTATTGGTGATTTGTTATATTATACTTACCTTTTCTAATTGTAGTATCTACAAAAATATATTTTTATAAAAGGTATTAATTCTTTAAGATCAACGTATAGAAAATCATTAATATATCTTTCTTAATTAGCTTACATCTGTGTAATTTTTTTTTATCAATCAATTTTAAAATAAATTTAGAATAAATAATTATATAAAAGGAATAAACTTATTGTATTCTTTTCTATGCATATATATCCCTAGAATTTTATGGCTACTTTTTCTGCTTATTCACTAATTATATTTCCTTAATGAGTAGTTAAATTTGTATTTTTAAATAATTATTTAGATTAACTTTCTTAAGTAATTATTAAATAATTGTATTTTTAAGATCAATTTTTATGAAATAATTTCATAAAACAATATCTAACATGCACACAACTTTGTAAGATCAATATATATTAAATAATTGTATTTAGGATCAATTTATATTAAATAATTACATAAAAATAAATTTTGAATTTTTATGTAAAAATGATTGTTTCCATTTTAAATATATGTGTACATCCCTACAGTTTCAAGATTATTTTTCTTCTCATTCACTAAATAAATATTCCAAATGTGAAAAGTAATAAGATAATTTTATAATATAAATTATTCAAGCAGTACAAATGATGACGATAAGATTTTAAAAGATTCAATAACATGTTTAATGTAGAATATCATAGCATAGTATATAGATTTATCATTGTATCATGAAGTTTGATTAATCTTCATTTTTCTCAAATGCCTAGAAATTTCAATAAAATTTATCATATATAATTTTTTTTTCAATAATATCATCATGTAGAATTTTTTTTTATAAAAAATTCCATTAAAATTTTTGTAATACAAAATATGCAAATATTTTCTTATCATTTAATATCAATATATTATAATTAAAGTCGAATCCATATATCCTATTTTTCATCACCTTAACTAGGTCATACATTACATTTGAGTCTGAACTATAATGCAATGTATCGAATGAACCACTTACTCCTTCTAAGTGTTGAAATGAAAGCTCATCCTATATAATGATAATGGAGACAAATTTACATAAGATCAACTTTTCACTTCCTGTTCCAAAAAACTTTGAAGCACGAAGAGGAAAATTGAGTTGTTTGCATATCTAATGCAAATCACTGCATTACAATATGAATTTTCTTTCTCAAACATTATTTGGAACATATTTTTCTTATTTTAGTCTTATAGTTATTTCGAAGATATTTTCTTATTGGTTATTCTATTTAGTATTTGGAGCTTAAATTATATGAAATTATTAACATTAAGTTATATTGATATATATATATGATTATTAATATTCACTCAAAATAAGTACATTTTTACAATAAGTATATTCAACAACTATTAAAGATTTTGTGCAGGGCACGAGTACATCAACTAGTTTTATAAGTATCTGTGCATAAATTTTATAATTTATTGTACATAATTTTCATACTATTTTGGGCATTGTTTTGTAATTGAGTGTATATAGTATTTTTTATCGAGTATGCATGCTCTATTTTGAACGAGTGTATATGACTTCATAATGACTAGTGACTATGCATAATTTTACAATTAAGTGTATATGACCTTATAATAAGTAAGTGTGAATGATGATATAAAGTCATGCACACTCAAGTATAAAAGTTTATGCAAACTTAGTTACAAAAATTATGCATACTAGTTATACCTGTTGTACCATGTACGACTATGCTTCGATATTTTATACACATTATAAATAGGATATTAATAAATAAATAAAAATATAATACAAACTTTAATATAAGTAATTTGTTGCTCATAGAATCTATAATTTTTTAATCAAATATTATATTCTTCATATTTTATTACTTTTCATGTATGTAAATTTAGAGATTATCAAACATTTAAATATATGTATTAAATATTTTATTATCTATTTTTATTAATTTTAAAATTATAAATATTTATCTATAAAAAATCACTATATATATCTATAAATAAATTCATCAAAAGATATATGCTAAAGATTTATGTTTATTTTAAAATATTTTATCTTTAATTTTAAATACTTGTATAAGGAATTTTTCAAAAGATATTGCTATACTAAATATATATTTGTTTGATGTAAAAGAAAGATTTAAATAGTTAAAGAAGAATTTAATAAGAAAAAGTTAAAATATTAGAAATAAAAATTAATTTTGTAAATATGAGGTAGGACCAAAATCGTTCTGGTGGCTCGAAAAGGTAAAGCTTTAATATATAGTTATAGATTCACTTATACTAGCAAGACCCGATCGTGCACGATTTTGACTTGAGAATTTTATTTTTATATAGAAATAAATCAATAATCATTAAAAATTAAATAAGTGGCGGTACACCTCATATTTTTAAAAAAATAAGAGGTGTACCACCACTAATCTCATTATAAATTGATATTATACATAATATTATAAAAGTGACAACTCACACATAAGGGACGACAAATAGCAAAACCCTATTAAAATTTATGTCATAAAAATAAAATTTTAGAGATCTCACCTATTCATAGTTTCATATTTACCATAAAAAAAATTACGGTACATACATCTCAAGTACTAATATAATCATATAATATTAAAGTTTCTCAAATTTTGTTCAAAAAGATAAATAGTAGAGATATCATATACTAATTTAGTGTGTAAAGAATTAAACATCACCTACTCATATATTATGTACAATTATTAATAACATTAGCAATATTATTATATTATATTTTTAGGGATTGTAAATACTAAAAACTATGAAGGTTAAAGGAGTAAGTTGAAAATTTTAAAGGCTTATGTGATTAAGAGATTGACAAATAGGATAGATGGATTCGAGTTTAGTAATAATATATAGATAAGCACGCATAATCAATAACACTATTATGCACATTTACTTATATAATCATACACACCGGTTATATCATCATGCACACGCAATTAAAAAATCACGCACACTCGGTTATAAAATTATGCTATTTTTGTAAAAAACATGCATACTCATCTAAGAAACTATGCACACTTAGTGAAATAAATTGTACACAATTATTAATAAGATGAAGCACAATTAATAACAAAATAAAGCATAATCAATAACAAAATTATGCACAATCAGTTGTAATATAAAACACAAGCACTTATAACCTTCGAGCATTTGTTTCAACTGTTTGGCCTTTGAGGTAGTACCCCGATGTCACTGTTTCGAACCCAATGGGCGGCGGTTTGCCCTTCCTCTTTAGAATTGGTTAGTAACCAGTTCTCATCCTTAGTGGATGCTCTAGGCGAGCCCAATTAGTACTTGTGGCGATCTTAATCCTTACCCTATCAAAAATTTAAAATAAAACACAAGTACTTATGATACGCATTTTTTCAATTAAAATTCATCCATGTCGGGGTTTTCCAATATTTTTCATTTTAATGATGTTTTAATCAAAATCGTCTATTTCTTTGAGATCCAACGATTGTAGAGGGTTCTCTATTCTCTCTATAAATATTATTATTTCAGGATTTAGATTTAGTTCCAGTGGGGTTGAAAAAAAAATCAATAGGTAGAGTTGACAAGATCTTAATCGTTAAATAAAAAATCAACGCCTAAGATTAGATTTTTCAATATCAACTTATAATTTTTCTCTTTTTTAATTTTTTTCCAATGGGTTCATTAATTTTCTATAGAGTTTTTGAACTTCACCCATAAATTTTTAACAAATTTGATGGGAACAAAACCGACATGATTCATTCTCTAAACTAATTTACATTACCTCCAACTCCAAGTAAGACCATCTTTTAGAAGAGAAGAATGGATTAAAAAATGGAGTAGTTTAAAAGATAAAATAATTATTTTTTATGATAAATGCCACAAAATAAATGTATTCACTTAATCTATGTCTTTAATAATTAAGGGTAAAATTAAAAAAATAACAAAAGAAATTACAAGTACATGGGATATTGTGTAACTTTTAGTGATTCTCAAATAAAAACTTTTGTAAAACTTGGTGGAAAAATATTATGTTTCATTTTTTGGGTCTGAATATACGATGTTTTACTACCGCTCTTAACTGTCAAACACACTGTATCAAATCTATATATAATTATATCGTTGAGGATTCAAGTCATTATATTGCGCCACGTCAGATTTCACCACATGGCGATTCTACATTAAGCCATGTAGGATTTTAACACATGTCATTTTATCCTTACTTCATAAAAATTTAAGGTCATTAATTTTATTTCCATGTGTCATTTTTTTCCCACATCACTTATCTTTAATTTACATGTCATGTTCCAATCTTTACAACTCTAAAAGTTCTTCATCAAGATATAAATAAATGTTCTATTCTTCCCTATTTCAATCCATTTATTCAATTTTCTTCCATTTTTCTTAAATATTTAATTCCTTTTTTCTTAAATATTCAACCCCTTTATAAAAAAGTGCAATATTTTTCCTATTCAATCCATTTTTCTTAAATATTCAATTCATATTTCCTAAATAAAAGAAGTTGTGTATGTAAAGTTTTAATATGTTAAAAGTTGTCCATGTAAAGTTTAAAAACATGTTCATATAAAGTTTAAATTTTAATATTGTATGAATAGACACATTAGACATGCCTTCAAAATCCCTCCAAATAAAATTATTATCCAAAATCAGAGTATTTACATTGAATTATATGGCGACTTTCAAAATGCTTAGTACTTAGCACTCATTGCATATAGTATCATCCAAATTCGAAATAATAAGAGAGAGGTTATAAATAATAAGAGCATTAATGGGTTTGGCCTTTCTGACTTCTTTGGTGAGCATTTTATATTCCAAGATCAATCTTTTAGCCTTTCAAATTCCTCCATCAATGTTGTGATCATATTCCCTTCAACCTCCTTCCTTAATGTTATGCACTTGCCATTTCCCCTTCCAAAAAGCTAGCAACCCATCCACTGTATAAATAGTCATAGCCTAAGAGCCTTTACCTTTCATCCAGCCAATCATCGATTGCCTTTTGGTTTCCACTTGCAGACCCATTTCAAGATACGATATAGGTTGCATCTTCTTCCCGTTTTGATTTCATACTACAATCTTATAAATATTAGGAACAAACATTACCTTTTTATTGTAACTACAATGTTAAGGAGGTTTAACTTATTCTAGAAGGAGGTTTAACTGATTATTTGATGCATTAAAAGTTGTAATTACAATGTTAAGGTTACACTACATTCAGAATATAAAAAAAAATAACACTTGAATAAAGAGGGATAAGATAAGATTAGAAGATGCGATTTACATTGTGTGCAACATCTATAAATTAGACTTCTTAATTTTGGTCCCTATTTCACCAGTAACCATACTTTCTTGTATCACCTGAAATCTTATTCTCGGAGTTGACTAATGCGACCTTCCCTAGGCTCGGACCCGATCCCGGCCAGCCCGAGACTCCCTATGCCTTGACGACCCCCTTTGCGTAGGACTTAGTCATATTTTTATGTATTTCCCTATTTTAGCATATTTCCATTTATGTCTTTTCAAATTTAATTATTTCTATTTTTAGTATTACTATTTATGTTTTATGGGCTATTGGACGTTCGGCCTTACTTGCATGCAAACCCTAGTCCTATTTTAGCATATTTTCGTTTATATCCTATGTTTTTTATTTTTTAAAAAATGTTCAGACTTTTAGAAATCATATCATGTGATTACACATATTAAATAATTTTATTATGAAATATTATAATAATATATATACTACTTTTGTGACACATGTTGGCCTCACATTCATTTCCCCTATGTGTCGCCTCCGTATTCAATTCGCTTATGTGACGCCACATCATCAAAACGTACTCTCAAAAAACAATTTAATACTAATTAAAAAAAGATTTCTATCAATAAACAAATATTTAATATTCATAATATATATCCGACAAGAAATCAATAGTTCAAAAAAAAGGTTTAAATACATTTTCTCTTCATTATTTATTTTCAACAACTAACACATATAATTTGCATTTCTATTCTAATTTAAATAACATACGCAATTATCTATGTCGAATTATAAAATTAATAACTATACACCGTCCAACGGACGGGTCAAGCCATCTAGTTGATTTTAAAGTCTAACTCTCATCTTTTTGTCATCTCATTTTCAAATGATCGCCAAAATCATTCGTCGCCCCCATACTATTGAAAAAACTATAGAAAGTAATTGATATCTTGTTCATCTTGCCAAATCATGGATCTAATAGTGAACCAAATTAATATATCCAAATCGGAATTGGCATTCCGGCTAGGTGAAGGAGATGACAAGGTTCTCTCTGGCTATCGTGGCGAAACTGGATCATGTCTTGGAGCGACTCTAGGCGGCAAGTCAGATTCCGACATGGTACAATAATGTTCAAGAAGCTACATAAGACACGCCAGATGTTTTAGAAAACATAAAGGAAATTGTATACGACCTTTAGAGTAAAATTAGAAAAAATAAAATAGCCACTATATTAAGGGAGAAATGGCGAGAATGGGATGTAGAGGTGTCAAACGGGTCGGTCAGGTTGGGTTCGGGTTCGATTAATCCGGGTTCGGGTTGAGTCGGGTTCGGATCGTAATGGGTCACCGGTCAAATCGGGTCGGTCATTGAGGGTTTTTGGGCGGGTTAGGTCGAACAAACAAGTCAAGAAAATTGATTTTTTTACAATTATCAAAATGTTATCTTATTTAATAATGATTTTTAATAATAATCTATTATTTTTATATATTTTAATAATAAAATATATTATAATTTTCAAAATATATTATATATATTCTAAAAATATAACAAAATCGGGTCACCCCAACGGGTTTCAGGTTTGAACCCAAAGGGTTTCGGGTCTATCGTGTTCGGTTTATTTTGGGTTTCAGGTTCAAATTTTCAGGTGTTGACCCTAAATTTTTCGGGTGATTCAGGTCAGTTTTTCGTGTCTGGTCAGTTTTTGACAACTCTAATGGGATGTGAAAAAATAGGAGAACAATCGATTCTACAAGCTAAAACACTAGCCTTATATAAGGGTCTTCAATAGGCTATTAATTAGGTATACGAAAACTGGAAATAGAAAGTGACAACCAAATATTAATCAATGCTTTACGTGGGTGAGAGAAATTGTCATTACGAAATTGAAATGTTAGTAACATATTTTCGGATGATATGTTCCTCCTTAGAGGACACGATCATCACCCACATCTATAAAAACGCTAATTATGTTGCCGACAAAATTGCACATCTAGCCTATGTGTAATAATTGTGGTTTTTGAGGATATTTTTGAATTTTCTCGGATTTCCTTTTAAACTCTTTGACCGTTTTAACGCTTAATCCAATATTTTTGTTGGAGATTAAATCCTAGAAAATTATTGGTGATATCCTAAAATCATAAAGAAATGATTTTATGGATCGGTGTGAATTCTAGGATTTTTCAGTGGAAAAAGAATATTTATTGGATAAGTCGTCTTTTTAATTATGTATTGTAAAGGATTTAAAATACGAAACGGAAGCCTTAAAAATTGAAGGTAGCAAGATAAAATCATGGAAAATTGGTTTTATTGGTCTACATAATTTACGGGACGTTTTTCGTTTAGTAAGTTTTTTATCCGAGGTACATAATTTTACCGCTTTAACGCGAGTCCCGTTCCGAGACGGGTTTTGGTTTTTAAATTCCCTTTTTACTGCCTTAATAAGGAAGGAACTAAAGAGATTGGGATTAGGATGGACGACCGGCTTTGGTGAAAGAATTCTTCTCGACCGCCATATCTCCTCTGCCTTATCAAGTCTACAAATTAGTCTCCAAAATTTTAAAAAAAAAGAGAAAGGGGATCGAGAAGAAGAATAAAGGAGGACGACGGACTCATGGGGCTTCATCACCGTCGGCGTCCTCATCTCCTCTGCCTTCTCTGCCCGCCCACCACCCTTTACCTTCCACCTCATCTTCTTCCTCTCCTTGGGCTCATGGCTGATGCAAGAAAGGAGCCCGAACCAGCCAGAGAATCAGGAGGAACGCAGGGCTCGGGTAGAAAGGGTTGGCGTCGTCACCGCCGGTATATCTCTGCCTCGTTAAGAGCTACCGCCGGCGATCGCTAGCTACTCCGACTACCAACCACCACGAGGACTACTCCCGGGCAACGCCCATCCACCCTTGAGCTCGGGGATCGAGCCACTATCGAGTCAAATGAGCCATGGGCTCGAGTAAAGGTATTTACGATCAAGATTAATTAGCGGGTTGATTGCGGAGCCACCGTAAGGGCCTTTCGGTTCCGATTTTCTAATTAAATTTATGGTTTTTATAATCCTGACGTTGATACGGTCCCACGAGTTCAAAACGCTCGGGAAACGGACGTCCGAATCTTCAGTTATAGCGAATACAAGTTTTGACATCGATTGGCAGGTAAAGGACTTCGGATAATTACTCGGGATTCGTTGTTAATCCATTTGATCTGAGATTTGGTCACCTTTAAGAACTGTTGCTAATGAACAATTTTTATTGAGAAAATTATTTCAAAAGTGAAGCGGATAATTAGTTATAATTCCACCAAGATGGCTCCTTAAAGCATGATAACTAAGGATTTATTATATATCGATATTCGGAAATTAAATCGTTTATCGATTAGGAAGTTGTAGAATTTGAGTATACAACTAAGAAGTGTTTTCGTGAGCTCGTTGTTTAGAAATCCTTTTGTTATATTTGGCAGAAGGGTGATAAAGATTACTGTTGGAATTGCTAAGGACGTTGAGCACTCCTTCTAAGGCAAGTGGACGGTTCTCTCTTGCATTATTGTTATTAAATGAGGAATCGAATCCCATGTAATATTTGTGTTGGGAACAACTTGTGTGCTTAATAAAATATGATAGGTTGTTATATTTGTTAGAAATAATGACCATGTTGTTTATTTAGTTTCACGCTAGAACTGGATTTAGGTCCGTTGTGTGTGACCTTGTATGTTGTCTCATGCTGAGACATTATTGTGAAGTAAGTTAGTTTCAGGGGTAGGAGCCGAGTCTCCGATGACCTCTTTATAACACAGTCTATGTTGGGAGGTTTAGCTCGCTATCATATCCCAACATTCGGGTCATGACTCATATCTCACTCAACGTTGGAGGAGGTGTTTATGCACTCTAGCTAAGTGCAAATTGGTACTAGGTGCTCGTCAATGATCATGGATTTCATCCCTCTCATCTTGACATCTCCATGTACATGTGGATTCTCGGCGGTTCTAGTCGATTAAAAGTTACCAACATTCTAGAATCTTAACCTAATAAATGAAAAATTATTTGTTATTTGACTTATAATGAATAAAAATATTCTAGAATCTAAATTTAATAAATTATAAATTGTTTTTTATTTGATTAATAAGGAAATATTCTAGAATCTTAAGGAATAAAAATATTTTTTATTTGACTTATAAGGAATAAAAATATTCTAAAATCTTAATTTAATAATCTCATTTTTTGGGTTGCTTTTTTTTATCCATTAAATTAGTAAATAAAAGAAAAAAGAAAAGGAAAATATATTGATTTGGAGTTTGGGGATCACCCCAAATTTAGGGAAAGCTCACCTCATTTTGAAAAATTAAAATTGCTCCAAAATTCTCAAGAGCCCAATCTCCAAGAATTTGGGGAATCTGTTGGACCCAAAAACCCAATATCTCGCCGTTGCCGGGGATCGAGGCTCCAAGAATTTGGGGAATCTGTTGGACCCAATAACCCAATATCTCGCCGTTGCCGGGGATCGAACCCGGGTCACCCGCGTGACAGGCGGGAATACTTACCACTATACTACAACGACTTAGTTGCTGATGTTTCATGAATTTAGTTTTTAAACCGAAAACATTTCTTGTATTTTGTCGTGCTTCGCTGTCTAGAGGAGCAGAAAAACAGAAGCAGCGGAAAGAGGGGGAAGAGAAAGATCTATGGCATTTCGGCCCTCAGGCTCAGTGTGTCTCTAACAAGTTACTTCCCTGTCTACATGTCCCAATCAAACTGCCCGAATTCGACCCTGTAAAGCCTCCAAATATCTGGTATGCTCTTTATCGCGCAGATCATGAACCCTAGACTTTGTTTCACCAATCACGCTGTTTAATGCGATAACTACTTGTCCCTTTCAGTTGATATTTCGATTTTGCATCATCTTCTTACTCAATTTCTCTTTCGTTGATTGTTGCTCTGTCATTTTCCGAAGCGGGTCGAATTCTTTGATTTGAATCTAAACAACAACCCCCTCGGTGCGACAAAGCCATGTACATTGTGCCGTCGAATTTTTTTTTCAATTGTAGTTTTCGAGATCCCTACTGGAAACTTGAATTTTTCGCCACTTGAATTTGGGTGCTCCTTATAATTCCCCGTTGATTGGGAAGATTGATTGTTGCGCCGCGCTTTTGTTGTAGATTTATGAGGTTGGAGGTGAAGAGCTCTCGTGTTTTGTGAATAGGGAACGGTCATGAAATGGAACTCCCTGTTGAAGAATGTGACGAATTTGAAGATATTTGATTGCAAATTTCTGTGGGCTATTGTCAAATAGCAAGGAGAATAGGGTTGGCATAGTGCTAAGGTCATTTTTTTAGAGGAAAAATGGCTGATGCTGCAGGTTTTTTAGAGGCTGCAGGGTCAAGATTCGATTCAGTAGAGCTGATTGGAAGAGGTTCTTTTGGAGACGTCTATAAAGGGTATGATGATTGATTCACTGTATTATTTCATTTTGTCTGGCTTTTGATATCTTCAAGAGTTAAAAATGCTTTTAAAGCTTATTCTGCTCGAATTTTCCTACAGGTTGGGTGCATGTAGTGAACATTGGCTATGTGTATGATTACTGAGATGTTACACATAATAAATGTTCTGTTTAATCTTGATCTGTTTGATACAAGGATTTCTTTAGGTAGAAGTTCTGATTTTCTTCAGGAACTTTGTTCTAAATAGGTATATTTCTTAAAATATTTGGCACTTGCAGTTGATCCAAGCTGGTACTGTTACCTTTCATACTTGTCAGCAGGACCTTTTAACTTGTTATGCTATGATGTTGCACTGTGCTGTTTTTAAGAACTGAGTTCATTGTACTTTTTTTTTGATTTATTGCAGATGTTGCACCTAATATATACATATGGCACCTCTTTTTGCAGGTTTGATAAGGAATTGAACAAAGTTGTTGCCATTAAAGTTATTGACTTGGAGGAATCGTGAGTGTTTTCTTTTACTAATTAAAAAGTTCGCGTCTTTTTTAGACATGAATATATTCTTGCAGAAGGTTAATTGCAACTGTATGAGAACTTGTTTTCTTTTGTTCGGTTTTGGATTGTTTGCTTTGGCATATCAGGGAATACTTGTCTTTGGGTAAAGCTATAAATGTTGACTGTTGGGCATTTGTGTAGTTACTTGTAATAATTGTTCTTTTACCTCTGTTATGTTTTCCAAAAATGCTGCGCCATTATTTTTCAGCTTGATGTTCTTATTGTATCATTTATCATACTCCCTACTTTTCACTCCTATTTCATTTACTTATGACTGAAAACAATTTTCTGAAAGTTCTTTATGTCTGTTATCTACAGGGAAGATGAAATTGATGATATTCAGAAGGTAATATTATTTTACCATTGCTTAACTTTATTGGAAATGATTTTGTGTTCCTTAATTGAAATTGCTTTTCCAGGAAATTTCAGTTCTATCACAATGCCGATCACCATATATCACGGAGTATTATGGTTCATATCTTCGTGAAACGAAGCTTTGGATTATAATGGAATACATGGCTGGTGGTTCTGTTGCTGACTTAGTAGGTTACTTCTACTGGTTTATGGTTTTCCTTGACATTTTGATTCTGACTGTTGACTATCCTTTTTCTCTATCATATGCTGTCATGTTATTGAATTTGGTCTTTTCTATAAAAAGTCATAACGTGCAATGTAGCTACATGGTTTTGTAAGGATAACTTGGAATATTTGGATATTAATATGATATCCTAAGTCCTAACAGATGGATACCTGTCAACTAGACTAACTATGCTGATTGGTTTGTGTAAGTTAGTTTTGTTATGTGGAAGTAGAGGCTGAACACAGGATGGTATACCTGATGTATGCACTCATATAGGCCAAGTAATTAACAATTTTCTGAATTTGGGGTTTGTTATATTGTTTGACTGGTGCCTCTATTAACAATCTCCTAAAATTTCTTTCCTGCCAAAACCAAATAACTGTGATTGCAAAAATATTGTTTATAGAGGCTGATACTTGTTTTTCTGCACAGCTGCAATCAGGCCCTCCTCTTGATGAAATGTCGATATCATGCATCCTGCGTGATTTGTTGCATGCCATTGATTATCTTCATTCTGAAGGAAAAATCCACAGAGATATTAAAGGTAATATGAATTCTTCTCCATGTCTGTTTTCATCCTTCAAAATTGAGATAACTGACTACACTATATAAAGAAGTTTCTCCTCTTCTTTAAACCCTCTCCGCCACTGATGGAAAGTAGACCCTTTTTTCCCCCACACCCTGCCTAATACTTATTGTTTATGATAACTTTTACATGAGTTGTCCTTGTACTAAGCCCTGACTTAATTATCACTGAATCATGGCAGCTGCAAATATATTGTTGACAGAGAGCGGTGATGTTAAGGTATTTTTCCAATATATCCCAAAACATGGGTAGATTTCCCCCAATGTAATATTGACACTTCATTTCTGCTGTATATTTTGTATTTTGTATGTGTATATTAGGTTGCAGACTTTGGTGTTTCTGCTCAATTGACAAAAACAATATCGAGGAGGAAGGTAAAGCATTTTTGTATTGTGTTTGTTTCATGCATACCTTCTCTTTTCTGTTTAAAACTAATTTGTTCTGAATCATATAAATCTATGTCCTACTTGGTTTTTCTAAATTTCTGAAGTGTTATTGGAAGGACTGACCGTCCAAGTAAATGGTTTTACCACTTGTTTCATCATCTACATGCTAGTGGACTTTGTGCTCAAGATTTAGTTTTTTCTTTTGCAGCATTTCTTCCCTCCACTTCTAAAATATATATATGTCACACTTGTTGTATGCTGTTTTTCTTATAACAGGCAAAGCATGTATGCTGTCTTGATAGAACAATGTTGCTTGAATTTTTTAATTTTTATGTTCATCCTTGGCCAATTCCTTGATTTCAAATTGTCAATGCTTAAGGAACTTTTCATTTCCTTTGTATATTTGTGTTTCATGCAAATTACTAATGATCATTATCACCAATGTTCAAGTTTTCTTATAGCTTCATTTAAATATGTTGTTTATTGGCAGACATTTGTCGGAACACCTTTTTGGATGGCTCCAGAAGTAATCCAAAATTCAGACGGTTACAATGAGAAGGCATGTTTTTTAGCTAGTTAGTCTGTTAGCATACATACATAATTTCTATTTTCAGTCATTCTTTATTCATAAAACATTATATTAGTTCACCTTTGCAGTCTTAAATCTTAATTATCTGGTGGCTGGTAAGTATAATACTGTGAAAAATGTGGATAAATTTGTTGAGCTAGGTAGATTGATATGTTATGTAATTGCTTAACGCAGGCTGATATATGGTCCCTTGGGATAACTGCAATTGAAATGGCAAAGGGGGAGCCACCCCTTGCAGACCTTCATCCAATGAGAGTTCTCTTTATCATACCACGTGAAAATCCACCACAGGTTATTCAATGTTCATTTATTGAACCTCTATGAAGATTATTCAATAGTCTGAAACATTTAATTCATTGATACTCACCCTTCCCCTCCTTTCCTTTCATTTGGTGGCATTTTTTCCATTTGTACCCTTGTAACCATCATGCAAGGTTGACAGTATCCATCTGTTCTGCAGTTAGATGAGCATTTTTCTCGCCCCATGAAAGAGTTTGTGTCTTTATGCTTGAAGAAGCTTCCTGCTGAGGCAAGCTTTCATTATCTCTACACAGCTTGGTTTATTCCCCCTCCTCAAATACTGTTTAAAGTTTTGTGTGCATGTATATTTGATATAGAATGGGGAAACAAATATTTATGCTGTACTAGACTACTAGATTAAAATGTAGTATTTGCTGATATATTTTTATGATAGTTGATTTAGCACGTGGTTATATATATGCATTCTGGTTTTGGATTTATAGGGCACCATGGGTTAGAATGAAAAAAAGCGAAATAACTGATGTACCTGCATTATTGCTAGATAGGGGTGTCTGCCTTACATAGAATACTTATAGGAATGACTGGTATTTTGGAATTAATTTGTCCTTGTGCTGTCACTGGTTTTTAATCTTTGCACATTCTTCTACCTAAATTGTTCTATGCTGATCAGCTATGAAATATGTTTGGCACTGTGAATTAAAATGAAAATAAAAAGTAAGAGCTGATTTACCTGCATTATTGCTGAATAGGGATTGTCTACCTATAGTAGAATAAGCATAAGAATGACTGGCATTGTGGAAATTAGTTGTGCTGTCACTGGATTTAATCTTTGCACCTATTGCTACCTAGATGTTCTATTATGAAATTGTGTGTAATGTTAATGCATTGTATTTTATATCAGAGACCAAGTGCGAAAGAGCTGATAAAGCATCGTTTTATTAGGAGTGCGAGGAAAAGTCAAAGGCTTATGGAGAGAATAAGGTATGTTAGCTCACTTTACGTTATACTGGTAGTGACGTCAATTTTAACATAGTAGGCACTTCACGATGTTCATCTCGTCTGCCATATGTTTGGCTTCCAAAGATGATGCAGTCTCTGTATTGGTACCAGTGATACATTTTTCCTGTTAAATTTAACTTCTCAATATCTTTTTTTTTCTGCACTACGATGACAGAGAGCGGCCAAAGTACCAGATAAAAGAAGAAACAGATGAGTTTAGAGATGGCGTTAGGGACTTTGGTGTAGGGTCTGACACTGTTAAGGTGACAAAAGCTCCTGGAGTTGAAGGAACTGTTCGAGCTAGGTGGGTTGAAACTTTATTCTCTTGATATTATTTTCTCTGGTATTGAATTTGAGTGACTATTATTATTTTCAGTAATCTGGCAAAATACCCCAAAAATGCGGGATGGGACTTTAGCATTGGTGGAACACTGAGCAGTGGTACTGTTCGAAGTGTTTTGAGGCCACCTCAAGGGAGAGCAAAGAAAGAAGAGAATCCAATGCAATATGAGGCTTCCCCTATAAAGAATGCAGAAAATGATAACTTTGGCAAGTTGCCATCTGGCAATGGACTGTACGAATCATCAGAGGTTTCCCTTGGACGTCATTCTAGAGATTTCTCAGATGAAAAAGAAAGTGATCTCCATGAATATGTGAGATGGATATATTCACCCCCAAATCTGTTGTGTTTATAATTTTTTTTCCTCTGTTAATCCAACATTTGTTTGAGGTGTAATTAGTGACATATAGTGACATATAGGTATGTCTAGTAGCTTTGTTATATATGGCTTAAGGATTCTATTTGAAACCAGCAGAGGATTCATCCTAGTTTTTGTGCAATATCTTTGAGTTCAGGCCCTTCATTATTTGTATTGTTTGTTAGAAGAGCTTTTCTGTTTTGTTTTTAATAATCACTTGTGTGGTGAAACTGGAGAAATGGACTTGACCTGATTCTTAAGACACTCAGCATGATTGAATCATTAAATTGCTTGCAAAAGGGAAACTAGGGAAGCTGCTTGATACAAATGTTATAAGTTTTGTATTAATTTCTAAGTTAGTCCATGAAAGGGTGATTTTATGTTTATGAACTATATAGTGTTCATTTGTATTTTCTCATTTTAGGTAAATCATGAGTTGCTATTGATACTTGCAATTAGTAAAATGTTGGTAAATTGCCTTTTCTAGGTCTGAAGTTGATTTTTTTTTTGTGTGTGAATTTTAAGCAGTCATTCATTGCTCTGTAATAACGCAACTAAATAACCTTTTATTTAAATGTAATCAGGATAAGGATTCTGGGACTGGCTTTGGTACTGTCGTTGTACGTTCTCCCAAGGAACAACCATCTTCATCTCAGGTTTCGCTGATGCCTTTTCCATCAATTTAAAGAGCTGAATAGGACTTACTAAATTATTTTCTTCTTTTACTCTGCAGCACTAGCTATTTACATGTTTTCTTTTTTCTTTTTCCCTGCCATGTCATGTTACACAGTCTAGCAACAAATTTTCTTCTGCTGAAGATGCCTCCACAAGTGGTACTATTGTTTTTCGGGGACAAAATGATGATCCCGATTCACCTCAAACTCCAAGTTCAAGATTTGGGATGCCTGAGAGAACTTCTCGTGCCTCTCTCGAAGACAGTGCTACAAACCTTGCTGAGGTTTTAGCTCTATCCTCTTGCAGATTTTCTCATTCTCATATTTATTTTCACGAACTACCAAAAAAGACATTGCTTTTGTTTTTCATCAATATTTTGGGAAAGTTTTCCTTTGATATTATAATGATTATTTTATCTGACTTTTTCTATTTGGAACAATCAATATTACTGCTAATTTGTGCAGGCAAAGGCTGCTTTACAAAAGGGGTTGAGAAAAGGAAACGTGCGTGAGAGGTCTGCAGTGAACAAGGTCAACAAAGACATATCTGAAAATAGAAGAGGGGATGAGGTATCAAATAGTTCAGATTCCCCAAGGTAAGCCCAACAATTTTGTTGTTCTTATGGTTGTTTTGTCCCCAAAGTAATATGAAGAATGTTCTGAAAAGTTAGTTATGCTACAGACATAGTCGTGATTACTTAGATGCAATGAAGGCTTTTCCAAGATCACGCCAACCTAGTGATGATGAAGAAAATGCTAGAATGACAGCCGTGTCGTCTTCTGCTGCATTGGCAACTTTGTTCATCCCTTCAATAAAAGAGGTTAGTCCCAACAAAAAGCTTCTTTCTTAGTTCTTTCAAATTTTTTTGTATTATGTTGCAATATGAAGCTTTCAACTTTTATTTAGTTCAGAGTCCCCAAAAGTTGAACAATTCTCTTTTCCTATAGGTAAATGCAATTATATGTCTTTTTTAAAAGTTTTTTGCTGTACATTTCAGGTTGTTCCTGATGATTCAGAGGGTTCTGCCCGTGCTGTGGTCAATGCTCTAATGGATATGGAGCGTTTCAATCCTGGATCTTGTGATTTCCTTCTTAGCAGGGTATTTCAACGACTTGGAAGGTGAACAAATCTTTGCTCTGCTTGTCTTGTTTCTTGTCAGTATCTGGTAAATCTTCTTGCTTTTTATCTTACAAAGCAATTGGTAATTTTAATGCACAGCTCAAAGGAGCCTTCGGTGAAAGATCTCAAGGAGCTTGCAATTCACACATTCTCAAGGGTCAGCAAGGCGTCCGAGGAAAAATTGAATGCAGAAGCTGAAGCCAAGAAAAAGCAACAACAGAACAAGGACCTCAATTCTAACTCTAATTTAAGTCCACTTACAAGGTTCTTGCTCTCAAGGTTAGTAAATAACGCTTATTCATGTTTAATCGTATAATCACATGTTTAATCAGGTCCGTAATCGCCCTAACTACGTGTTTCCTTGTGCAGATGGCGTGGTCAGGCCTCTCGCGATCTCAACCCTTCATAGGTTTGCGTCTGGACATACGCTCTACCTGACGCTTTTTTTGATTGTCTTTTGATGCATTGATTTTTCAATTTGATGTACATATATCACCATAAAAGCCAACATTAATATTTTTGTTCCTTCTTGACCTTGTTTGTCAGTCTCTCCAGTTCAAGTTTTGGATGTTTAAGGGAACATCTTCCTCATTAATGTTGGGGGATAGAGTGTAATTAGTGACCCTTGATGGTAGCCCAATCACTTTGTAATACTCAAATCATATTTATTATTTTATAAATTGCGCCTATATAGTTAGGAACTGACTTTTCATTTTTGTAAGGAGCAAATATGTGTGACCTCTTGCCTGTTTTTGAAAGAAGTAGAAAAGGTAGAAGATTTTTTTGGAAAATATTGACGTGGTGGTATAAATAATTTTAAGGGCTATTCACTAAGAAAATCACATTTTAAAAGAGGAGGTTGATTCACATTAAAATGAGACTTATCATAATTAGAAATAAATGAAAATCCTTAAATTTGAGAAAATAGATGACTAAGATTAAAAGAAATAAGGACAAAATGATAATTTTGATGAAAAAAAAAATTTAAAATTTTTTCGCTCATTTTTGCCAAAATCAAAAGGTTTGACTTTTTTCATTATGTTCACATATTTTATGTATATGTTCACATTATTATAAGCCATGTTCACCTATTATCACCTTAACAATTAAGAGATTTTATAATACGCTCACATATATTGCAAGTGTGGTCACATACTTAGTACAATGTGTGCATATTTTATGGTCATAAGTTCATGTTCGAGTAAATCATCATACAAGCGTTAAAAGTCTTTAAAAATTTGACAAAAAATGTATTTATTATTTATTTTATCTTTGCTTGTTTTGACGCTTGACATTTTACATTATATTCACATATTTTATATACATTTTCACATTATTACAATAGCTGTTCACATATAACCACCTTTTAACTTTAAAAAATTTAGCATACGTTCACATTTTATAGTCATATGTTCATACTCGATTTATATCATTCTACATACATTAAAAGACTTTAAAAAAGATCAAAAAGTAAAAAATTATTTTCTGTAATTTTTGTAATTTTTTAAATTTTTTAATTGGATTTTTTAATTTTTTTTAATTGGATGGCGCATATTCATTTCCACATTTCATGATATGGTCCATTTTCATTTGAATCAATACCTTTAAAAGAGTACTTTTTAATAAACTGCCTTTTTTATTTTTTAAATAAAATCTTTTATAATATAGTATACTAGTATTGTATGTATTTCTGTACCTTGTTTGGGTTTTGCTTAAAAATATTAATAATAATTTTTCCAATATATTAATCATCAATGACAAATAATCATATAAATACTTAATATAATTTTTTTGAATAAATATTTAAAATCACAAAACTATAATAGTTGTTGTATATATCCTTATCGTTTAAAATAATAATAATTGTGTTGATATTATGAATTAAATTAATAAGCAAAATGTAATATTTTAAATGATTGATATACACAATTATATTGTGTATTTAGGAGGAGTTTTAGCATGACTTTATGGTGTTTTTAGGTGTTTTATATGCTATCTACATCTAGGAAGAAGAAGACCCGAAGATGCATATTATTGAAGTTTTAGAGCTGGATTGAAGAGAAGACAAAGATCGGCGTTTTGCTGATGGCGGCACCCGCCGCCAGACCGGCGGCACCCGCCGCCCCTGCCAACGCGAAGATCTTTTGAGCGACACGTGTTTTATTTCTATTGGTTCTTCTTATGTCAGCTTTAATCCGAGATATATGTATTTTTGGATAGACTTCTTAGACCTAGTTTGATATATTAGGTTTTAGAGAGTTGCATCTCTCATTCAGACATTATTATCATATTTTCCATTCAGAGTTTTTAGCTTTTCATGGAGAACTAAGCCTCTTTGCTTAGTCAGACAGTTTGAAGCTAAGTTTTGACTTTCAGTTATGAGATTTCTACTCTTTATCTATTGCATGGAATTATTTTACTCTCTTGTTTGAATTGTTTATGTGATTGATTTCAGCAATTTCTAGGGTTGTTGTTATTGAATCTCAATTGCTAGATCTAGAGAAATTACTGGTTGAGTTTCTCTATTTCATAGTAGCAAACTACATTGTACTAGTAACTGGTTGTGCTAGTCTATTGTAGAAGAGAGTTAAATTGCATTCTAGTATAAAAGCTGGTTTGTTTACGCTAGATTTGTATCCTGATTATATTCCTATTCCTAATGCTGCTTTTCAATTGAATCTTGATAGTTTCAGGGTTATTCAATTAGTTAGGATTGATAGTATCTGGTTGTGCTATTAATTATCCTTGAAAAGGAATTGGAATTCCATATGCATGCGATATTGAGTGAATCGATGATCAACTTGTCATACGGATGTGGATATCTGGTTGACTAAGTGTTTCCTTAAATTGATAAAAACCCAAACTTTATTTGCTTTGCTAGTTTTTGCATGCTCAATAGTTAGTTTAATTCTAAAAACCCTTTTACTTTAATTGACACAAAATTTACATAGAAAGATAAATCTCCTCCCTGTGGATTCGACCCTTACTTCCCTAAGACTACAGTCTTTAGGTTGTTAGGACTCTTTTGCATAGCCGTGATTTGCACGACCATTTCACGCCTATCAAATTGGCGCCGTTGCCGGGGAGGCAATAATTGTCTTTTGTGTAATTTTTGTGCCAATTTTGGTGTGAACCTATCTTATGGTTCACACCCGTGCTACTAATAATTCACCACTTGTTTTTGATCCAGAAATTGAACGGACTCTTTTCAGAACTTGTCAAGCTGTGCGTGCACTACTGCAAGGAATCCGAACAATGGGCGATCAACGAGTAACTCTTGAGAGCTTGATAGCTCCTAATCTGAATCAGCCTACGCGTGCAGTGCAATTCCCAGCCCTTGGTGATGGGGTGAAGTTTGAGCTCAAGACAGGAGTAGTCCATCTACTCCCAAAATTCAACGGAACTCCACTTGAGGATCCCATTCAACATCTTGATGAGTTCCTTGATGTCTGCACCAGCATGTGTCCCTCTGATATTACTGAAGAACAGATGAGGCTGAGAGCGTTTTCTTTTTCTATGAAAGAATCCGCTAAAGACTGGTATCATACTCTACCTCCTGGAAGCGTTACTACTTGGGTAAACTTGAAGAAATTGTTTTTGGACAAATACTTCCCTCCAATCAAGTCTAATCAACTCAAGAAGCAGATCTGTAACATAGAGCAATTCCCCAACGAGTCGCTTTATGAATATTATGAGCGCTTCAAGAAGCTGGTAAAGAGCTGTCCCTACCATGGTTATGCTAATCATGATCTTATTCTCTATCTCCATGGAGGACTTCGTGAGGATGACATGCGATTGGTCAATTCCTCTTGTGCTGGAAACATCATGAAAAGAACCTATGACGAGGCTCTAGAAATATTTTCTACGCTGGATGATGAGTCTAGGCAATATACTGGAAGAGGTTCTAAAAACTTGTCAGCTGCCAACTCTCACTCTACAATTGATCAAGCTGATTTTGATGTGCTGAAAGAAGAAGTGAGGCGGTTGAAGTTGAAGGGTACTGCTCAACAGGCTAAGGCGTGTGGAATTTGTAACGACGCCTTTCATCCGACTGATTCATGTCCTACACTACAAGAGGAAGTGAATGCAGTTGGAGGGTATCAAATGAAGCCAAGAAATGATCCCTATTCAAACACCCACAACCATGGCTGGAAAGATCATCAGAATTTCAGGTGGAGAGAGCCTGAGTCAAAGCAGCAACAAGATCAGTTTCAACAAGTTAAGCCATATGTGCCAAGGCCTCAAGGACAAAATCAGAATGCCGCTACTTCTTTGGACGACATGATGAAAATGTTGGTGCAAAGTAATCTCACTCTTCAAAATAATATGACTCAACATCAAAATAGTATGGCTCAACTGACTCAAAATCAAACGAAGTTCCAAGATACTACATTAGCCAGCATTCACAACCTGGAACGACAGATGAGTCAAATCTCTGAAGCTGTAAGCAAACTGGAAGCAAGAGATTCGGGTAAACTTCCTTCTCAAACAGAAGTCAACCCGAATATTCGTAATGTCAGTGCTGTCACTTTGAGGAGTGGGAAACAACTTGAAGGCGGAATGGTGGAAGAATCTGTCGAAGACGACGGCGGCGACCGCCGCCAGGATAGCGACACCCGCCGCCAAAGGGAGCTTGGCTACGACAATTTGGAATTAATTAGCGGCGACCAAAAATTAATTGGCGGCACCCACCGCCAGGACAGCGGCACCCGCCGCCACGATGATGATCCGCCGCCAACTTTTTCCGAAACAAGAGGCGACCTCGGCCCTTCTGATGGCAACCGCCGCCTATCTGTTGAAGCCTTCAATGAAGAAAGATCTCAAGCTCTCCCTGAATGGAAGCCAGTTGCCTCGTTTCCATCTGCATTAAAGCGTACAGAGCCCCTGAAGCAGGACAAAGACATGTTCGAGATGTTCAGAAACGTTGAGGTCAACATTCCTCTCCTTAACTTGATCAAGTCAGTCCCACGCTATGCAAAGTTCTTGAAGCAGATGTGCACTACAAAGCGGATTCAGGACAAAAACAACAAAAAGAAGGTGAAAGTAAGCGAGCATGTTTTAGCTGTGTTTCAAAAACGCTTACCTAAGAAGTGCGGGGATCCAGGTATGTTTACTATCCCTATTACAATTAGAGGTACTAAAGTTGAAAAAGCCATGCTAGATTTGGGTGCTTCCATCAATGTAATGCCTTCTACTCTATGTGAATCTCTGAAACTTGGACCTATGCATGCCACTAATATCTCTATTCAATTAGCTGATATGTCTAATGTTCGTCCCATAGGTTTTGTAGATGACGTTTTGGTTATGGTTGGTTATCTCACTTTTCCTGCTGATTTCTATGTGCTTAAAATGGAACATGATGATCATGCAATTCCTATTCTATTAGGGAGACCTTTTCTGAAAACAGCCAATACTAAAATCAATGTGAGCACTGGCTCTTTAACCATGGAATTTGATGGTCAAATCATTAATTATAATATTTATGAAGCCATGAAATATCCTTCTGATGATTACTCTGTCTATGCTATTGATATGCTTGAGCCTGTGGTACAAGATGTCTTTGATGAAAATCAACTAGATGATGTGCAATCTATTATTGTTGATTCTAGTTTGGATTTTACTCTATCAACTGATATACAGGAGATTGTAAACGAGATGGATGCTTATTACAAGCTTCCTCTTGAGCCACTTGGCAAAACTCCTTTACCATTAACCCTGCCTAGGGAAAAGCTGTTACCCTATGTTGTGCAGGCACCGGTGATTAAGTTGAAGCAACTCCCAGACCACCTCAAGTATGTATTTCTTGGAGACAAGGAAACATTACCAGTGATCATCTCCAACAAGCTCACAAAAGATCAAGAATGCAGGCTAGTGGCGGTTCTAAAAGAGTACAATACAACAATTGGTTGGACCATTGCTGACATCAAGGGAATCAGCCCCACTACTTGCATGCATCGTATACTGTTGGAAGGAGAAGAGAAGCCATCTAGGCAACCACAGAGGCGTCTAAACCCACCTATGATGGAGGTGGTGAAGAAAGAAGTTTTGAAACTCTTGCAAGCAGGTATGATTTTTCCTATCTCTGACAGCAAATGGGTTAGCCCCACACAGGTTGTACCAAAGAAAGGGGGAATTACAGTGGTGGAGAATTGGTCCCTACAAGACTGCAGACAGGTTACAGAGTTTGCATTGACTACCGCAAGCTGAATGCAGCCACTAGGAAGGATCACTTCCCCCTTCCTTTCATTGATCAGATGCTTGAGAGATTGGCAGGCAGAGCATGTTATTGCTTTCTAGATGGGTACTCAGGCTACTTTCAGATAGCCATTGCCCCTGAAGATCAAGCAAAGACAACTTTCACTTGTCCGTTTGGCACTTTTGCCTACCGTCGGATGCCATTTGGGTTGTGCAATGCTCATGGGACCTTCCAAAGGTGTATGGTAAGCATCTTTTCTGAGTACATTGAGAATTTCATTGAGGTATTCATGGATGATTTTACTGTACATGGGGATAATTTTGATGCATGCCTAAATCACTTAACTTTGGTACTTGCTAGATGTGTTGACACTAATTTAGTGCTTAATTCTGAAAAGTGTCACTTCATGGTAGAACAGGGTATTGTGCTTGGTCATATAGTTTCAGCTAGGGGTATTGAGGTCGATAAGGCAAAGGTTGAAGTAATTCAATCTTTGCCCTATCCTACTAATGTGCACGAAGTTCGTTCCTTTTTAGGCCATGCAGGTTTTTACCGCAGGTTTATTAAAGACTTCTCCAAGATTTCAGCCCCCCTGTGCGAATTGTTGAAGAAAGACATGCTGTTTGAGTTCACAACTGAGTGTCAGGTAGCCTTTGATGATCTTAAGGCTCGCTTGACAAGTGCCCCTATTATTCATGCTCCTGATTGGTCTAAGTCTTTTGAAATAATGTGTGATGCTAGTGATTATGCGGTGGGGGCTGTGCTAGGCCAAAAGGAAGCCAAAGCTTCTCATGTGATTCAATATGCATCAATGACCCTGAATGGTGCACAGAGGAATTATTCTACTACAGAAAAAGAGATGCTTGCAGTGGTATTTGCACTTGAGAAGTTCAGACCTTATCTCCTTGGAACAAAGGTCATCATTTATACTGATCATGCTGCCCTGAGATACCTACTGAAAAAGAAGGAGGCAAAGCCAAGATTGATTCGGTGGATCCTATTGCTCAGTGAATTTGATATTGAGATCAAGGCCAAGAAGGGTGCTGAAAATCTAGTGGCTGATCACCTCAGCAGAGTTATTCAAGAAGAAAGCACCCCTCAAAATCAGATTCAAGCAAGCTTTCCGGATGAGTCCTTGTTCAAGTTGAGCACCATAGAGCCATGGTATGCAGACTTGGTGAACTTCCTTAGCACAGGTGAATTCCCTCAACCTTTCAACAAAGCTCAGAGGGACAGACTACGCAGTAAAGCTAGATTTTTTGTCTGGGATGACCCCTATCTTTGGAAGCACTACTCTGACCAGGTAATCTGCCGTTGCATTCCAGAAAATGAGGTACATTCTCTCCTTACACTTTGTCATTCTGGAGCATGTGGGGGACATTTTGGGGTTCAAAGAACTGCTAGGAAAGTACTTGATGCAGGATTTTGGTGGCCTACCATCTTTAAAGATGCACACAATTACTGTAAATCCTGTGACAGGTGCCAAAGAGTTGGAAACATGTCCAGTAGGGATGAAATGCCCCAAACTAGTTTAATTTTTTGTGAAATATTTGATGTTTGGGGTATTGATTTTATGGGACCTTTTCCAAACTCTAGTGGTAATATATATATTTTGCTTGCGATGGACTACGTTTCCAAGTGGGTGGAAGCGAAGGCCACCAGAACTGATGATTCCAAAGTTGTTACAGATTTCTTGAAGTCCCATATTTTCAACAGGTTTGGAATTCCCAAGGCTCTCATAAGTGATAGGGGAACTCACTTTTGTAATAGGACAATTACTGCCCTGTTAAAGAAGTATCATGTCAACCAAAGAGTTTCTACTGACTATCATCCTCAAACAAATGGCCAAGCTGAAGTATCAAACAGGGAGATTAAATCTATTCTGGAGAAGACGGTGTCTCCCAGTAGAAAAAGATTGGAGCCAGAGGCTTGATGATGCATTATGGGCCTATAGGACAGCTTACAAAACACCTATTGGTATGTCACCTTTTAGGTTGGTTTTTGGTAAGGCATGTCACCTCCCAGTTGAGTTGGAACACAAGGCCTATTGGGCTATCAAAAAGTGCAATTTACAACTGGAAGAAGCTGGGGAGCTCAGAAAGCTCCAATTACAGGAGTTGGAGGAGGCCAGGATTGAAGCTTATGATAATGCTATTCACTACAAGGAGTGAACTAAGGCTTGGCATGACAAAAATATATTGAGAAAGGACTTCACAACCGGTGACAAAGTCCTTCTATTTCAGTCCCGCCTTAGACTCTTTCCAGGCAAGCTAAGATCCCGTTGGGCAGGGCCTTATGTGATTGCTCAAGTCTTTCCCCATGGTGCAATTGAGCTTTATGATTCCAAAACTCATGCTTTATTCAAAGTGAATGGTCAAAAAGTGAAGAAGTATTATGAGGGATTTACCAAGGACACAATTGAGGAGGCTGTCCTAATAAAGACCGACGCTAAAAACTGATGATTTGGCATTACGTCGAGCCACGACGTTAAATAAGGCGCTTGTCGGGAGGCAACCCGACCTAGGTACTTTCTTTCATTTTTGTTTTCTAGCTTAGTTGTTTTTTCGGTTTTCCGTTATTTTGTGTGGACTAACCTGCAGGACGGAGCAAAGGAGGACAACATAATTGGCGGCGACCGCCGTAAGCACGGTGGCACCCGCCGCCACTTATTTTTTCAGGATTTTTGCTACGAAGTGGCAGCGGTGACCGCCGCCACTCCAGAGGCGACTACCGTAAGCACGGCGGCACCCGCCGCCCAATCGGCGGCACCCTCCGCCACTTCCGTACAGGTATGACCATCTTTTCCTTTTAAAAAAAATATAATAAAAATAAATAAAAAAAATAGAAAAATCGAAAAAAAAGAGGGTGCTGGTGAGTTAAAAAACAGATAGAGGGTGAGTGAGGTCATAAAAGAAAAAAATTCAAAGAGTAGCAAAAAGAGAGGTTTTTGAAGAAAAATAGAGAGGAGAGGTAGAACAAAAATTTCAAATCTAGATCTACATCTTTGATGTTCGCATTTTTGGTATAGTTTTTGATAGGTTTTCTTTGCTTATTAGGATTAATTTTGTCTAGTTTAGGTTTAGTTTTAAGTGTTTTTAGTTAGTTTTGCATAAATCTACGAAAAGGGTGGAATCTACGCTATTTTGTGTATTTTGCAGGTTTTAGCTAGGAAAGGAGCTAAATGGAGCTAAATTTGGAGCATCACAGTGAAGGACGAGAAAGTGCAAGATTTAAGAAGTCAAAGCTCAAGAAAACGAGAGGAGGTGTTGAAGAAAACAAAACCCCAGGCTCGTTAACGAGGCTGTGAAGGGTCGTTAACGAGGCCACGAAGAAGAAGATTTCGGAGTATTATTTTATTATTCACCGATCCTGAGCGGGAATTTATTTCCGTATCGGTTGAGTATCTTTTAGAATCTTTATGGGTGATCAGAATATGTATTTTAGGGTTTAATATCTTTCTAGATTTTATTTCTATCTTTTAGAGATTGTTTCTATCTTTTTAGGAAAGTTTTTATCTTTTAGCCTTTTTAGTTTTTTAGGATTTTCTATAAATACCCTTCTATCTAGCATAGAAAGGGGGGGGGTCGAATTTTGGAGTGGAGTTTTAGAGCTAGTTTTGGAGGATAAGGAAGGCCGAAGGAGAGGCTGCCGGATCGGAAGTCGGTGATGAGGTTCGGTGACGACGGTTTCCGAGGTTCGTTGATCGAGTTTGTGGTTCTGTGATTGTTTTGGTTTGGTTTTTCTCTGATTCTCTGCAAGACGATATTTTTTTGTTATTAATTTAAAGTTTGAGTTTTTGTTTCAATGTTTGTTTTTATGGAAGTTTTTAGTTTGTTTATCATGAGTAGTGAGTAGTCTATTTTTCTAGGGTCGGGGTTAAGTCCGGCATAGTTGAGCATGTTTGATGAAGTAAGATAGTGTTTTGAATGCCTTTTATCTTTATTGAAATTGTTTGTTGTGCTTAATACCGAAACGGGAGTTGAGGTAATTTGAGTTTTAACTTGATTGAAAGAGAAAGTTAGTAACTTGAAGGTTGATATTGTTTGCAAACGGAAGTTTCAAGCTTTAGATCCAAAACAAGCAATTGAGTGAGTTAGTTTATGAAAATAGATTAATTTACGTGTCTAGTCAATGAAAGTTGATGACTCTATCTATTTAAAGGCATGATCTTATCTTCTTATGAATTCTTATGCTTGGCTATGTTGTGGTGTCCCTTATCCTAGATATTTGTTTTTATTGAATTATTTCTGATAAATCTTCGTTGCTGAATACTTGCTTCGGTACCGAGTGTTAGTTAGAATTTTATTAGCTCGTTAATTGGTGTTTTTGTGTTCGGTGGTTCGGTAACGATCCTGACAAGGTCGTTAACGAGGCATCTCGTTAGTGTTTTGCTTGATTTTATTTGAATTTTTATTAGATTGATAGACAAACAACCTTGCTTCCTGTGGAACGATCCTGACTCCACTGTACTCAGCGGGGTCTTGACTTACAAATTTATTTGTTGGCCGAGAAACCCTATCAACAAATTGGCGCCGTTGCCGGGGAAGCAACGAGTTGTTAGTTTATCTTTGGGATCGGGACTAGCCCGACCCTGTTTTTTGTTTTTAATTTTTGTTTTCTTTGTTTGTTTTCTCAATGTATGCCGGTAGGACGAAGAAGGCTTCAGTTTGATAGCTTTAGTTATTACTCAGAACCCGAACGTTCCCTGCACCAACGACTCCGAGAAAACCGAGCCATGGCCACAGCTGAAGAGATGGCTCGAGAGCTAGAGATCCTCCGGACCCAGATGGAGGCACTGAGAGCCGAGAAGGACGACGCTGATGCAGACAAGGCTCGACTGCAAGAAGAGCTAAACGCCTATCCAAGGAATGCCAAGCAATACATGCATCCGGAACTGAGGGTGCCAGAATCTCCTATTGTGCTTCCTGCGATAGAGAAACCTTTTGAGATCAAGTCTCAATTTATATCCTTGATTAAACGGGCTCAGTTTGAAGGGAAACCTTCTGAGTGCCCTATGGAACATATTAGAATTTTTCTTGATTTATGTGACACCATAGCTGCTGAAGGTGTCTCACTAGAATATGTTCTGTTGAAAGCTTTTAGATGGTCACTTACTGGAAAGGCCCTGAACTGGTTAGAGAGCCTACCTTCTAAGTCTATCAGGACTTGGAAAGCTTTGTATGATCAATTTCTTACAAAGTTTTTCCCTCCTGCTAAGACAACGGAGTTAAGGAAACGTATCACCTCTTATCACCAGTTGCCTAATGAGACATTTGTTGAAACATGGGAAAGATTTAAAGAGATGCTTAGACAATGCCCTACTCATGGGCAAACATTATATGTATTGCAAGAAATCTTTTTCCAAGGTATCAACGCAGAGACCAAGAACCGCATCAACACGCATACTGCGTGCGGTTTTATAGAGATGAACCCGACAGAGGCGTGGGAACTGTTGGACAAGCTGGCGAATTACGATGCTATGTACGGAACCCAGCAGGCTCCACAAACTCAAAAACGTCTCTATGTGCCTAATCGAGATGAAGTTGACCCCGATGTTAAAAATCAATTCTTACAAGATGAGGTCAACCGTTTGAAGAAACAGGTAAGTTTTCTGAAATCCTCTCAATCATGTCAAGAATGTGGTTCTTCTGCGCATAGTACTTCTGCTTGCACTAACATTGAGCAGGTTAGAACCGCTGAGACGATAGCTGAGATGAATTACATGAGAGGACCCTACAGGAACCAGCCTAATTATAATGACAGGTCGAACAACTATCAATCATGGGGCAATCAGAATGCAAATCATAATTACACAGGCCCCCCGCAAGATAGACGACCTGCACCATATCGACCTCCAGGCCATCAGGAGACACCATCATGGGCTCAAGAGATTAAAGAGGACATCAATGGATTGGATAAAAGATGGGGAGAGTTCGATATTTGGAAGAAGAGTGTTGATTCCCAACTAGGAGACCTTGCTGCACGGATTCCAAGACCACAAGGGCAACTCCCGGGTCGTACCGAAGAGAACCCTAGAGGCCAAATAGCAGCAGTACACCTTAGAAGCGGGAAGACACTACCGGAGAGAGTTCAAGCTGAAGAGAAGGAGGAACAAGATCTCGCTAGCCAGCTCGTTAACGAGCCAGCGAGAGCTAGTACCGAGCCTACAAGCCAGGATGACGAGGCTCCGAGGATTCCTAACGAGCCCAGCCCAGGTAAGTTTTCTAAACCGAGCCCTCCTCTCGATCCCAGGGTAGTTAACGACCCCACCAAGGTCGGTAACGACCCGCCGAGGACACCGAACGACCCCAGTGTCGACCCGGTACTCTCACCTCTCGAGCCTAACTTGGTTCCGAGAATGGTGAAAACTCTTCCATTTCCAGTTAAGAAATCTATGGACTCTACTGAGAGTAAGTTCAAGCGTTTCGTTAAGATTCTTCAGGGCATTAATATTTCCATCCCATTCGCTGAGGCCCTAAGCGAAATGCCGGCTTACACAAAATTCTTGAAAGATATTCTTAGCAGGAAAAGATCTATTACAGAGCTGCAGGACGAGGTCAGATCCATAGCTCTTCCAGAAAAGCTTGGAGATCCTGGGAGGTTTGCAATCACAATCGGCATAGGCAACCACAAGTTCAAAGCTTTATGCGATCTGGGTGCCAGTGCCAGTCTTGTTCCACTCTCAATCTGGTCTAAAGCCAATATGGGACCACTAGAACCAGTAGACATGAATCTGTACATGGCAGATGGGTCAAGTGTCAAAGCAACATGAGTAGTGGACGATTACCCTATTCAAGTCGGGAAATTCTTTATACCAAATGATTTTATTGTCCTTGATATGCCGGAAGACCCTCATGTCCCCATAATTCTCGGGCGACCATTCTTAGCCACAACAGGAGCAAGAGTTGATGTGCGTAAGGGACTCCTCACTTTTGATATAGGAGAGGAACGGGTGGAATTCAATTTAGATCAGAAAGCTAACGACCCAATTGGAGTGGCACAACTAGAGTGGACTCAACCCGAACCAGACACCACAGCCCCTACCGAGCTACATCTGCCGATCAATGATGCTCCCATGCACAAAAGCCCTACTACAGAGGTTACAGAAAAGTCCAAACCACCTTGGCTTTCGGACTACACCAATAACCCAGGGATACCGAGCTTACTGATAGAAGAAGAAGGTCCCAATTTAGCAATTCAAGTGCACAGAGGCAGTAAAGCTACAGGCAAGGTATCTGAAGACCCTAACATGGCCAGACATGAACCACCATGAGACTAGCAAGAGAGCTCGTCGGGCTAACGACGTTAAATATAGCGCTTACGGGAGGCAACCCGCTTTTTAGAATAGGTTTAGTTTATTTTATTTTCTTTTTTCTTTTAGATTATTTCCTAGATTTCTTTTATTTTTCTTTTTAGTTTTACATAGGATAGAAATAAGATTTTTGAGCTAACAAGATTTCAGGAAAAAAGGGGTCGAAATTCACTCAAGGAGGCTACGGTGGCTCGTTAACGACCCACCCAGGGTCGTTAACGACCCAGTTCGGACGACCCGATTCGTCACAGTACGGGGCAGGTAAGTAACTCTAACCTAGTTAACTTTTCTAACCCTAGCCGCCACCCCCTCTATCTTTACCCCTCCTATAAAAACCCTTCTACCCCTCCCAAAATTCTACCACAATCTCTCCCACATTCACTCTCAAACCCAAAACTCTCTCAAGCCCCTTTCCCTCTTTCTCCCACCGAGTCGGAGATCCCACGCTAACGACCACCGGAGACGCCATCGTTACTGGAGTTCGAAGGCCTTTTCACCGTCGACGACGAGCTCGTTAACCTACCCCGATTCCGACCCTTGTCCTTTTAATTCCCGGTTCACCGGTATGATTTCTAAACCCTTGCTTGAATTTGCATGATTGATTATCTATAGGGTTAAATTTCATATCTTGAATCATGATTTTTAGGGAGATCGATGAGCATGCCTAAATTCCGTTCTAAAAATTCTTGATTGTGCTTAGTTGTTCATGTTTTAGGAAGGATTATTCATGATAGATTAGCTATTGTAACCCTTTAGTTAAGAAAGCATGAATTTTTCTTGTTCTAGATCTAAAAGTTCGAACTTTGTATGTCAAAATTCCGGGAAATTTGTAGCATGTTCGGATGGGTAATTGAGTAAGTATGGGGTGCTCTTAACCAATGAGGGAATTGTGGAGAATAATAGAAGATCGCATGCTTGATTTGTGCTGAATTAGAGGTAGATTTAATTTCGGAAATTACTGGTTTTGCTCTCGGCGGGTCGTTAACGACCCACCCAGACTCGTTAACGACCCTGCACTTCATTAATGCTTGATCCGAGCCCAGACTCGTGAACAACCCAATTGGGTAGTTTATGAATAATTCCGAGGTTAATTTTGAGACCAAGTATGGGGTCTCGTACCTATTATTTTTGAGTGGATCTTATCTTGGAAAATTGTCGATTATTTTGTAGGATCCATGGCTAGTTCAAGCAGACCCGCTACCCGAGCCCAGAAGAAGAGGAGGAACCACAGGTCTCCATCTCCACCCCGGGTGGACGATGTGATTTTGAGCATTCAAAGCCAAGTACGGCGCTACCGGGATTTCTTGGAGAAGGACCATTACACCCGATGGTTCTCGAAGTCTAGCGCCGTCTCTACGGGCATCTACACGGATGTCAAGGACGCCTTCGTCATCCTTGGGGCCGCGCACTTATTGAAGCAAGAGAGCTTGCCACATTAGCCCTCACATCCGAGTTCTTGGCCACCTTGGAGACCAACTTCTCGTCGAAGATCTCGGCGGGACGCATTCGGTTCCGGCTCGGTAACGAGGACAGTGACTTCACCATGGCGGAGTTCAATGCAATCTTGGAGCTCCCAAACCCGTCTAGAGACTATAGCTTGAAGGACTACCGAGTGACCCGCACTTGGAGCTACATCACCGGAGAGGTTCAATCCTCCACCGCGGCGCTATCCGGAGCAACCATAGTCAACCCCATCTTCCGGATCATCTTGAGAGTCCTCGCCGCACTATTCTGGCCGAAGAAGGAGTTGAACCGGTCTACAAGGACGGAGGTCGCTTGCTTCCGCACCATCCTCTTCGAGGAGCCCGACCCCTTGAATTTGGGGTACGAATGGCTCTACTACGTCGAGAAGTCCCACTAGTCCAAGGAGGTATGGTGTGGCAATTTGGTTAGCCTCTTGGCTAAGAATCTTGGAGTGGATCTCACCCGCTACACACCGGCCCACGCTCAACTCCTCAACAAGAACTATTGGTATATTGCCGGGATTTTCGTGCAAGCCGAGGGAGGCTACAAAGTGAAGGTTCGAGATCAAGTCGTCATACCTTCCCTCGACATGTACGAGCTACTCTACGTACCGAATTGGTACGAGGTGTGGACGGGCCAGCCTTACCCATTGGAGCCAAAACCGGAGGATGAGCTCTCACTTCGACCATGTCACAGCCGGTTTGAGCGGGATGATGTGGACGAATATGAAGAAGAAGATGAGCAAGAGGATACCGAGGTCGTAGGCAATGACATCGAGGAAGCCGACACCGAGGGCGGCACTGAGGAGCTCAACTTTACCAAAGAAGACATGGAGACGGAGGAATTAGGAGGCAACATCTTCATCAACGAGCCAACCAGGGTCGTTAACGACCATTTCCAGCCACCGCCCAACACTGTTAACGAGGCAACCAGCTTCGTTAACGAGGTGCCGCAAGCTCCTGTCGACCCTCCACCAGCTCTTGTCGACCCTCATGCATATGGCTTAATGCCTTACACCCCGGTGATGTACAAAGATCATTTCCAGCCTCACTACCCACCACCTCCTCAGCCCGAGTACACAGGATCGAGCATACCACCACCATGGGCCGAGGATCTTTCTGCACAGATGCAACAACTTCACCTCCAGACCGATCACATTCATCGGAGGATGGATAGATGGGAAACCGTCTACTCCGCACGCATGTCGAGGGAGGACGAGCGGCAACGTCAGAGAGAGGCGGAGGATGCTGAGCGTTGGAGGACGATGTATGACTTCATGGGGAACTTTGAGCACTATTTTCCTCCACAAAGCCGTTGATCAAGCTCAAGATGAAGTTTCCTTTCCTTGTTTCCACTTTTGTAAGTTTTATATCTTTCTTTTTCTTTTTAATTTTTTTTTTGTTTTCTTTTCTATTTCTTTTCCCTCTTCTTGTTATCTTTCTTACAGTGGGGACACTGTAATTTTAAGTATGGGGTGGGAAGAAAGTAGAAAAATTATGTCCTAGGTGTTTTTTATGTTCTATGTAGTTGTTACTTTTGTTAAAACGAAAAAAAAAAACAAAAAAAAAATTGAAAAATTTGAAAAATTCAAAAAAAAGAGTTTAGAATTGATAGATATTCCTTCTTAAAAAGTTCTATGATAGCAATCACTAGTTTGACCATTTAATTCCTTGCAAACATGTCTTGAAAGTATAGCCGGATTCTTAAAAATTGAAATTATTGTTTTATTAGAAAGGAATAGCATTAGATGAAATTGAGCACATATACTTTATAGCATAGATGATGCAATCCAACAAAACTTACCTTGTGAGAAATTTTTGGCCTTATAGGGAGAACATTTATAAATCCCTCTTCTTTTTTGTGTGATTTACTCTCCTTATGCATATTATCTCTTGGAATTGTGACGGTTATCTATTTCTTGAGACCCTTATAAGATTTTTTTAGTTCATTACTTGTGAAGATCATATGATAGAGAACTTATTTTTATGAAGCCCCATTATTCCCTACCTACCTTTACATTATTCCTTCTTTTGCTAGCCAATTCTGGCCTGAAACTTTTATTTTTAGCTCCACAAAAATTGTTCCCTAGCCGAGATAAGCTTGACCCTATCCGGGAATTAGGACTTAGATTGGAGAGGTAAAGTCTTGTGTTTTGTTGAAAAGAAAAGAGTTTCTATTTCGCTTGAATTAAAGGGTATTTGGGAAGGGTAGATTGGAAGTCTCTTGTTATTTTATGTGAGAAAGGTCTCTTGATTAAAAAAGATGCACAAAATAAAGCTTGAAGGGAAGAAAATGTATACGGTGGATCGTTAACGACCCGAATGTGGGTTCGTTAACGAGGCAGCAAAAGAAAAAAAAAAGAAAAAAATGAATAAAAAAAGAAAGAGGAATAGTTGAAATGCATTTGTGTTTAAAGATAATATCAAGAGATTCTTTTATTTTTGGTTATGAGACTTTCTAGGATGATAAATGGGTGAGTGAAAATAAATGTGCATAATATGAGAGTAAGTTTGGTTATCTTATATGAGAGTTTTGATGTTATGTGTGAGTTTTTAGGAGTCTTTGATTCCCGGATATTATTAGCACCACATGACCAAAATATTTCCATACCCTATTGTTATTACCAAGCCCCATTACAACCCGGCCGAATGGAAACTTCTATGAAGTTTTTCATTGAGCCTAAGTTCTCTTGATGATTCTTTGCTTGTTTTGACAAATCTTGGGTGGAGAGTATTGGTGATATAAGTTCCAATTTCTATGAGTTTTTGTATATAGGATGAGTTGAGAGATTGAAATTATAAGCCCAAACACATGAGAGTGGAGTGAAACACATTATATCCCTTGAGAGGTTGGATTGTATTATTTTATGTCTATTTAAGTGCATATATGTGTGAGGATGTTAATAGTCTTTTACTATAATTTTCTTATGTGTAGATGTTGCTTTTTGAAGATGGATATGTCTTGATAAGCATGATTTGTTTTGGTTTTGGTTAATATCTTGATTATTGCTTGAGGACAAGCAAGTCTAAGTATGGGGTATTTTGATGTTCGCATTTTTGGTATAGTTTTTGATAGGTTTTCTTTGCTTATTAGGATTAATTTTGTCTAGTTTAGGTTTAGTTTTAAGTGTTTTTAGTTAGTTTTGCATAAATCTACGAAAAGGGTGGAATCTACGCTATTTTGTGTATTTTGCAGGTTTTAGCTAGGAAAGGAGCTAAATGGAGCTAAATTTGGAGCATCACAGTGAAGGACGGGAAAGTGCAAGATTTAAGAAGTCAAAGCTCAAGAAAACGAGAGGAGGTGTTGAAGAAAACAAAACCCCAGGCTCGTTAACGAGGCTGTGAAGGGTCGTTAACGAGGCCACGAAGAAGAAGATTTCGGAGTATTATTTTATTATTCACCGATCCTGAGCGGGAATTTATTTCCGTATCGGTTGAGTATCTTTTAGAATCTTTATGGGTGATCAGAATATGTATTTTAGGGTTTAATATCTTTCTAGATTTTATTTCTATCTTTTAGAGATTGTTTCTATCTTTTTAGGAAAGTTTTTATCTTTTAGCCTTTTTAGTTTTTTAGGATTTTCTATAAATACCCTTCTATCTAGCATAGAAAGGGGGGGGGGGTCGAATTTTGGAGTGGAGTTTTAGAGCTAGTTTTGGAGGAGAAGGAAGGCCGAAGGAGAGGCTGCCGGATCGGAAGTCGGTGACGAGGTTCGGTGACGACGGTTTCCGAGGTTCGTTGATCGAGTTTGTGGTTCTGTGATTGTTTTGTTTTGGTTTTTCTCTGATTCTCTGTAAGACGATATTTTTTTGTTATTAATTTAAAGTTTGAGTTTTTGTTTCAATGTTTGTTTTTATGGAAGTTTTTAGTTTGTTTATCATGAGTAGTGAGTAGTCTATTTTTCTAGGGTCGGGGTTAAGCCCGACATAGTTGAGCATGTTTGATGAAGTAAGATAGTGTTTTGAATGCCTTTTATCTTTATTGAAATTGTTTGTTGTGCTTAATACCGAAACGGGAGTTGAGGTAATTTGAGTTTTAACTTGATTGAAAGAGAAAGTTAGTAACTTGAAGGTTGATATTGTTTGCAAACGGAAGTTTCAAGCTTTAGATCCAAAACAAGCAATTGAGTGAGTTAGTTTATGAAAATAGATTAATTTACTTGTCTAGTCAATGAAAGTTGATGACTCTATCTATTTAAAGGCATGATCTTATCTTCTTATGAATTCTTATGCTTGGCTATGTTGTGGTGTCCCTTATCCTAGATATTTGTTTTTATTGAATTATTTCTGATAAATCTTCGTTGCTGAATACTTGCTTCGGTACCGAGTGTTAGTTAGAATTTTATTAGCTCGTTAATTGGTGTTTTTGTGTTCGGTGGTTCGGTAACGATCCTGACAAGGTCGTTAACGAGGCATCTCGTTAGTGTTTTGCTTGATTTTATTTGAATTTTTATTAGATTGATAGACAAACAACCTTGCTTCCTGTGGAACGATCCTGACTCCACTGTACTCAGCGGGGTCTTGACTTACAAATTTATTTGTTGGCCGAGAAACCCTATCAACAATCTTCCAAGCTCAGATCCGGCTAGATCGAAGCCACCTTTGTCGTCCTCGAAACTGCCGCTTGCCTCGCCGCCCGTTTATCTACTCTCCAAGCGGCAATTGCCGCGATTCCGACGAATTTTTTCGGAAAATCTCGAGGCGGCACCCGCCGCCAAGAACGCGGCACCCGCCGCCAATATCAGCAGCAACCGCCGCCAGGATCAGCGGCACCCGCCGCGAGGAATTTCGAGCCCGCCGCCAGCCTTCGCGCCCGCCGCTCCTATTTCGGGGTATTTTCGACTGATTTGCTCCTCTTTTCTGTCTATTAAGAGTTCATATTGAGCATTATGAGTTCTAGGAAGCGTGCTATGAGTTCTAGATCCGCCACCTCCGAGATCCATGAGGCTCGGAGGAAGATTATTGAGGGACGGGAGATCGTATCTACTCTATTTTTTTGATCCCGTTACTATGAGGCAGTTAGGATTGGAGAGTTGTACTAGGGAGATGTTGACCCATGTTGGATTGGCTAATTTTTTCTTTAAGAGTGCTCCCACATTCCCGGCCTGGACTAGGGAGTTTCTGATTACTTTAGAGGATGACCATGAGAATGGGAGGATTTCTTTTCAGCTAGGAGGTTCAGTACATGTATTGACTTATGCTAGCCTTGAGGAGGCATTTGGTATTACTCAGCCACCTTCTATTTCTGATCTTTGGGATGCTTCTAGTGAGGAGTTGAATTTTTGGTATCAAACTACTGGTTTTCATTCATTTGATCCCAAGGCAGGAGAAAAGAATTACAAATGGTCTCATCCTTGTTTACGGATTGCTCATAAGGTGATTAGGATGGCTTGGTATGACCACACTGAGGCAAACAAGGTCTCTTACACTGATTTAGAGACTATGTGGAGCTTGACACCCTAGTGCATGCTTATCAGAGATTGGAGAGCTCAGTTTCTTACTTGCTGCAAGAAGTGTAGGGGCCAGACCAAGTGCAAGATTGCTATTGGTGGTATGATTTCTATTTTGGGGGAATTTTTGAACATTCCTTTTCCCCCAGCATCTCAAAGAGTGTCTTCCAGTTTCACTTGTGACATTAGGCATTTGAGCCATGCTGGATATATTACTGAGGCTAGAGGTCGATTTTCCTACTCATTTGGTCCTCCTACGGGTACTTTTAAGATTCCTCTACCCATTGCTAACTTACCTTATGGACCTGAGTATCATCACTTTGATCTCCGACAGCTGTCAGTTCCTACTAGAGCTCCCGACTCTACTTCTGCTGCTCCACAGTCTGTTCCTCCATCTACTTCACATCCTATTCCAGAGACTGTTCCGCAGGATGACACAGTTATGCATGAGGATGTCCATGGTTCAGATTTTCCTAGTACTTCTGGAGTTGACACTGGTCTGAGCTGGCAGGATGATATGATGCGCCAGATGCGTCAGCTTTCAGTCCGTCGGGATGAGATGTTCACTAAGCAGTCTGCTTTGTCTACTTCTATAGACCGGATCCATCAGTTCCACCAGGATCAGTCTCAGTTCTTTCAGCAGCAGACTAGCTATTTTCAGCAGCAGGCTCAGTTTTTCCAGGGAGTGTGGCCCGCTTACCCCTCATATCCTGACTATCCACCGTATCCACCACCACCACCGCCATCTGATCAGTAGTGGTATTATTCTCTACTTCCCCTTTATTTTATCTTGTCTTTACTACATTGAGGACAATGTGTGTTCTAAGTGTGGTGGAGTTGGAATTATATTACTATTGATGTGCTATAAATAAAAAATTTTAAAAAAAAAGCCATAAAAATTTAAAAAAGGAAAACTAAAATCTTGGGATGGACTGAAAACCTGAAAGGGCGGTCTAGGTAATAAGCATGTAATCTGGCAGGCACTAGGCCTTGGCAAAAATAGATTCCGAGTGGTGTGAGTTGGTGAGTCCATTATTGAAAAATGAAAAGAGAGTGTTAGGTGAAAACCTGAAAAGGCGCCTAAGCAAAATGAGTGAAAAAAAGAGTGTTTTAGGACTATCTTTTTACCGGCGCAGGAGACATAAGAAGTGAAGTATAGGAGTGTTTTGGGTAGGTTTTCACTTGGAGGTATAAGGTGTAGATTTATGGAGATTTTCACTCTCTTTATTGGTGTTTTTGATGGACTTAATAGTGGTTAGTTTTTGGTGGGTTGATGTTTGATGTTTTGATAGATATTGAAGATTGTGTAGTAGTTTGAGTTGAGCATGATGTTGATTTGATGTTGATGATGATTTGCTCATTTATGTTGATGTCGAGTATGGTGGGGTAGTTAGAGCTTATTTGCTATATGTATTGTTGTGTAGGTTGGGTGTTGAGCTTGCATGAGAATGCTTTTATTCCTCTTTGTAAGCTTCCTTGCATTTTGATGATCCGGTGGTTATAGTTTTTTATGAGTGATAGTTTTCTGAGTCACTCAGGGACGAGTGAGATTCAAGTGTGGGGGAGTTTGATATACACAATTATATTGTGTATTTAGGAGGAGTTTTAGCATGACTTTATGGTGTTTTTAGGTGTTTTATATGCTATCTACTTCTAGGAAGAAGAAGACCCGAAGATGCATATTATTGAAGTTTTAGAGCTGGATTGAAGAGAAGACAAAGATCAGCGTTTTGCTGTTGGCGGCACCCGCCGCCCCTACCAACGCGGAGATCTTTTGAGCGACACGTGTTTTATTTCTATTGGTTCTTCTTATGTCAGCTTTAATCCGAGATATATGTATTTTTGGATAGACTTTTTAGACCTAGTTTGATATATTAGGTTTTAGAGAGTTGCATCTCTCATTCAGACATTGTTATCATATTTTCCATTCAGAGTTTTTAGCTTTTCATGGAGAACTAAGCCTCTTTGCTTAGTCAGACAGTTTGAAGCTTCGTTTTGACTTTCAGTTGTGAGATTTCTACTCTTTATCTATTGCATGGAATTATTTTACTCTCTTGTTTGAATTGTTTATGTGATTGATTTCAGCAATTTCTAGGGTTGTTGTTATTGAATCTCAATTGCTAGATCTAGAGAAATTATTGGTTGAGTTTCTCTATTTCATAGTAGCAAACTACATTGTACTAGTAACTGGTTGTGCTAGTCTATTGTAGAAGAGAGTTAAATTACATTCTAGTATAAAAGCTGGTTTGTTTACGCTAGATTTGTATCCTGATTATATTCCTATTCCTAATGTTGCTTTTGAATTGAATCTTGATAGTTTCAGGGTTATTCAATTAGTTAGGATTGATAGTATCTGGTTGTGCTATTAATTATCCTTGAAAAGGAATTGGAATTCCATATGCATGCGATATTGAGTGAATCGATGATCAACTTGTCATACGAATGTGGATATCTGGTTGACTAAGTGTTTCCTTAAATTGGTAAAAACCCAAACTTTATTTGCTTTGCTAGTTTTTGCATGCTCAATAGTTAGTTTAATTCTAAAAACCCTTTTACTTTAATTGACACAAAATTTACATAGAAAGATAAATCTCCTCCTTGTGGATTCGACCCTTACCTCCCTAAGACTATAGTCTGTAGGTTGTTAGGACTCTTTTGCATAGCCGTGATTTGCACGACCATTTCACGCCTATCAATGATTGTGAAAAAAGATAAATAAGAAGATAAGATTTATAAATTATTTATATATGTGGGGTTTAAACGCTCAAAATATTCTCAATTAAATTTTAACCAATCATAATATTTTTATATTAAAAAATTTCATGTAACAAATCAAAATTTTATAATCAACTTTAATCGTGCAAGAGGATCATTTTTAAATTAAATTAAAAAGAAAAGGACTAAAAGATATAATCCATATTACATATTCTAGGAAAATATTACCATTATCATAAATAAAAAAAGGCATATTCTTTGTGCACACAGAAAAAGTGACCGACACACACAGAAAATTCACTCTTCATGAAGAGTGAGTTCTATGGATACCCGATTGACAAAAGGTATCAAGCTTCGTGAATCGTGGCTCTTCATTAAAGATGCTCAATGGGGGCCAACCTGACTTGCGGGTCGCGGGTTGACCCGTAAAAAAATTTATTGACCTGCGACCCGACCCGCAGGATGCGGATCGGGTCGAGAGTTGACCCGTTTAACACACACAAAGGCAACTCCGGATGTCCCATGAGTAGGGATGCTCAATTGGGGACCCGGCCCGACCCACAAGTAATATAATAATTTTTTTACTCTTTAATGAAATAATATAATATTTTTTTAAAAAAGTTGTGGGTCGGGTCTATCCGTTGAGCACCCTTACTTGTTGGACATTTGGAATTGCCTTTTTTGTGTGTCTAATGGGTTGACCCGCGTTCCGACCCAGAAAATCCGCAACTAGTGGGTCAGGTCGCGGGTTAATAAATATTTAACGAGTCAATAAATTTTTAGCAGGTAAACACCTGACCCACAAGTCAGGTTGAGTCAACTCATTAAGCACCCCTAATGAAGAGACACGCTTCATGAAGCGTGATAATTTTGTCCATCAAGTATCCATAGAACTTACTCTTCATGAAGAGTCACTCTTCATGAGGAGTGAATTTCCGTGTTGGTCGGGCACTTTTCTTGTGTGCATAAAGATTTTTCGTAAAAAAATCAAGTACATAAGCTGATTAATATCTTCTTACAATGAAGACTGATTAATGGAAGAATGGAATTTGATTAATGAATACTGATTAATGGAAGAATGAAATTTGACATCTTATTTTCCTAGCCTCGCCTTTCCTCTTTTTTCTCCCACACCTATTTGGAAGTCAATCTTATGTTTCAATTTTTACTTACTTGTGTTTAATTAGACTGACTCTTTTTTTTCATAACAACCGATAAATCAGAAGGAAACTTCCACTTACAATTTTAATTGTGAAATAAACGTTGCATGGCCGCTACTACTATGACTTCGACCTTTGTGGAAAATGTGTTCTTAAAGAAGAGATACTTCAAAATGTAAATGTGTCATTCTCAAGAAAATAGAGTTGCATATTAAGGATCATCACTTGCGACTATTTTGACATTTACCTCTCATATTAATTGTCTTGAGTTCGTTCTTGTACGTTTGAGGCTTGCTAAATTTAAATAGTATTAATTAAATCATGCAAGGGTTATTCTCTATTATTGTCACTTATTCTACTTTCCTTAGGAAGCATTGGAATCGAGTTGAGCTTAATTTGGTGATTTCCTTTGTGTGTCCACAAGACAAATTCATTGAGAATGAAACATTGAATTGGTAGTAGCTTCAACTCTTGTATGTGGCAAATTGGTTCTTCTAGATTAGTGAATAGTATCTCCTACTCATTGATCTCTTAAAATGAGATACACCACAACTAATATTTGACAATTCGATAAAATTACATGACTCCCGTTGCAATTATGCTTCACTCTACTATTGATTTGAATACATGCCTGTACCTATTTTAGAACTTATGCTATCTTGTGTGTGCAAATCCGACAATATTGTTGCCCTTTTAGGAACTAGAATCATATTAAATATTAGGTACTAAACATGGAATGAACCTTTTGAAAGTACAACCAATATATCGCGTTCAACCTATGAATAGAGCACCATGCAGAGTACTTTACGCATTATTAAGTCTATTTGACATGAAATGCATCATCACTTAAATATATCGGATTATTACATTGTAGCAAAGTGGTTTATATCAGCTTAATAACTAAAAAACACAAGAGATTTTGAGATGAGGAATTTTTGCTATTATAATTACTTCAAGAAAGAAGTTACATTACAAATTCATTATTGCAACAAACTATATGTCATCCATCCAAGTCGTCAATAAGATGGGCCAATATCTCATTAAAATCCAAACATCAATAAACGACGCCTTGATCCACTAGGTGACGAGCGATCAGGCTTTGTTGGTGGTTCAACAGGGTCCTTGGGTCCAGAACGGAGGGTCAATAAAGGTGTCCCATCGTTTGACACTATTATGTTGCCACGAACCACAGAGCCGAAGACAATTGCAAAAGGTAAAATAACACAAAATTAAAAACTATTTTTGAACGAAGGGTCATTAACAAAGTCCCATTGCTCGACATTATTGTGTTATCACAAACCATAGGCCCTAAGACAATCACAACATGTGAAATAATACCGAGTTAAGAATATGTTGCCCGTGATTAAATTGATGACATAAAAGAATGGAACAAGAAAATTGGTGTAGCTAGTTTTATGCTAATAAATATTAGAGATAATATATGAATGCAATAGTTAATAGTTTTAACAATAAGATGAATAACAAATAAATGAAAATTATGTATTTCAACGAACTTCTATACCTATGTTAGTTTAAAATGGTAAATATTACTACGAATAACTATATTCAACCTAATATGAATTTACATAAAAACTGGAATGAATACAAGAACAATTGTCGTGGATATTTGGGCTTGCAGATTTGAAGAAGATTTTTGTGGATGACATTTCTAAAAAATATGAATGAAATCCCTAAAAAACAACCAAAATTTATTAAAATTAATGCGCCTTAAGTTGATTGCTTAGCCAACATCAATGAGTCGAACTAGGCCTAAGAAATTCATGAAGTGTGAAATAATATATTAGAAGATTGTGTTACTCATGGTTATGACACAAAGAAGAAGACTACAAAATAAGATAAAAACGAAAAACTATATTACCGCAATGGATACAAGGAGATGGTCCTCCAGGCGATATACGGTCCAATTTAGTTGGTGGCTCGACTGGGTCCTTAGGTCCAGAACGGAGGGTCACTAAAGGTGTCCCATCGCTCGACACTATTTTGTTTTCACGAACCACAGGGCCTAAGACAATTGCAAAATGTGAAATAACTCAAAATTTAAAACTATTTTTGAACGAAAGGTCATTAACAAAGTCCCAGTGCTCGACGTTATTGTGTTATCACAAACCATAGGCCCTAAGACAATCACAACATGTGAAATAACACCGACTTCGGAATATGTTACCCTATTGAATAGATAACAAAAAAGAATGGAATAAAAAAATTGGTGTAGCCAATTTTAGGCCAATACATATTAGAGATAATATATGAATTCAATATTTAAGAGTATTAACAATAAGATGACTAACAAAAAAATGAAAATTATGTATTTCAACGAACTTCTACACCTATGTTAGTCTAAAATGTTAAATATTACTATGAATAACTATGTTCAACCAAACATGAAATCACACAAAAACATGAATGAATATAAAAAGATTATCGCGGATAATTGGGCTTGCAGATTAGAGTAAGAGTTTTGTGGATGATGGTTTCGAAAAAATATGAGTGACATCCCTGAAAAACAACCTAAATATTTAAAATTTAATGTAGTTGATGTTGATTGCTTAGTCAACATTAATGAGTTGACCTAGGCCTAAGAAATTCATGAGGTGTGGAATAATATATTAGAAGATTGTGTTCCTCATGGTTATGCTACAAAGATGGAGACTATGAAATAACACACAAACAAAAGACTAAATTACCGCAATGGATACAAGGAGATGGTCCTCCAGGCGATATACGGTCCAATTTAGTTGGTGGCTCGACCGGGTCCTTAGGTCCAGAACGGAGGGTCACTAAAGGTGTCCCATCGCTCGACAATATTTTGTTGTCACGAACCACAGGGCCTAAGTCAATTTCAAAATGTGAAATAACAAAAAGTTAATAACTATTTTTGAACGAAAGGTCATTAACAAAGTCCCATTGCTCGACATTATTGTGTTATCACAAACCATAGACCCTAAGACAATCACAACATGTGAAATAAAACTGATTTATGAATATGTTACCAGTAGTGATTCAATAGATGACAAAAAAGAATGGAACAAGAAAATTGGTGCAACTAGTTTTATGCCAATTTGTATTAGAGATAATATATGAATGCAATATTTACTAGTTTTAACAATAATATGAATAACAAATAAATGAACATTATGCATTTCAATGAACTTCTATACCTATGTTAGTCTAAAGCATTAAATTTTACTACGAAAGACTATATTCAACCTAATATGAAATTACATAAAAACAAGAATGAATACAAGAAGATTCTCGTGGGTATTTGGGCTTGTAGATTCGAATAATAGTTTTGTGGATGACAATTTCGAGTTGAACTGGGCCTAAGAAATTCATGAAGTGTGGAATAATATATTAGAAGATTGTGTTGCTCATGGTTATGCTACAAAGAAGAAGACTGCGAAATAACATAAAAACAAAAGACTATATTACCGCAATGGATACAAGGAGATGGTCCTCCAGGCGATATACGGTCCAATTTAGTTGGTGGCTCGACCGGGTCCTTGGGTCCAGAATGGAGGGTCACTAAAGGTGTCCCGTCGCTCGACACTAAATTGTTGTCACGAACCACAGGGCCTAAGACAATTTCAAAATGTGAAATAACGAAAAGTTAATAACAATTTTTGAACGAAAGGTCATTAAGAAATCCCATTGCTCGTCATTGTGTTATCAAAAAGCATAGGTCCTAAGACAATCACAACATGCGAAATAACACTGAATTAAGATTATGTTACCAAGAAAATTGGTGCAGCTAGTTTTATGCCAATAAATATTAGAGATAATATATGAATGCAATATTTACTAGTTCTAACAATAAGATGAAGAACAAATAAATTAAAAATTTGTATTTCAACGAACTTCTATACCTATGTTAGTCTAAAATGTTAAATTTTACTACGAATAACTATATTCAACCTAATATGAAGATACGTAAAAACAGGAATGAATACAAGAAGATTGTCGCGGGTATTTGGGCTCGTAGATTCGAATAATAGTTTTGTGGTTGACAATTTCGAAAAAACTGAATCACATCTCTAAAAAAACCTAAATTTTTAAAATTTAATGCACTTAAAGTTGATTGCTTAGTCAACATCAATGAGTTGAACTAGGCCTAAGAAATTCATGAAGTGTGGAATCATATATTAGAAATTTTTTGTTACTCATGGTTATGCTACAAAGAAGAATACTATGAAATAATACAAAAACAAAAGACTATATTACCGCAATGGATACAAGGAGATGGTCCTCCAGACGATATGCGATCCAATTTAGTTGGTGGCTCGACCGGGTCCTTGGGCCCAGAATGAAGGATTACTAGCGGAGTTCCATCATTGGATCTTATTGTGTCATCAACAATTACAAGGCCTAAAACGGTTGTCGAAGGTATAAGAACACAAATGAGAAGAAGGATAGGAGTGGTCCTCATTTTTGTGCGTTAACTGTGTAGGATTTCTGTTGGGTTCAATCGGTTTTATAGTTATGTTACATTTTAGTGGAAATATATTATAATAATCTATTTGTGGGAAAATATTTTTTTTTTGATATCTGTATCTTTAAATTAGAAAAGTGTCATAGTGTGATTGATTACTGAATCTACCCATACACGAATTATTTTAAACATACACGAATCAATCTACCAATACATGTTTCTATTCAAATGTAATAAATGTAAAATTTATTGGAAATATGATTTTTTGATAAAATGATGTTTAATGTCTATTTAAGGTCAATTTGTTTTGCCTGAATTAGAATTGTTAAAAAGAAAGAAATGTATTAATGATGTAGGATTGCTTGTATTGAATATGACCACATCCTCATTATCCAAAAAGTTAGAGTATGTTGTATAATAGGATTCGTTAGAGTTGCGATCTAATTATATATGTAAAGTTACTAAGATATGCACCATTAAAATATAAATTAATTTCTTAGATTTAATTTATCTTTTGAATTTTATTTACCTTGTATAGGGTTCACCCATTTGTATTAAGTTAATCATAACTCTATACATAGAGTAACTCTAGTAGCTGAAAACTAATGAAATGAATAGTGTTTTTAGCAAATAATGCGTTTATAGGTTGTTGTACTGACGGGGCATCATTTAATGCTCTCTTTTAATGCATTGGTTTGTTGCTTCCCAAAATACACTTCAATTTTCCATATATGTTCCTACTCGTGCTGTCTACCACTCCTTTTGTCTTTCATTACTTCTCTCTCCTTTCATTATTGGTCTTCTCTAACCCTTCATTAGTATCTTTTTACAATGAATACTGATTAATGGAAGAATGAAATTTGACATCTTATTTTCCTAGCCTCGCCTTTCCTCTTTTTTCTCCCACACCTATTTGGAAGTCAATCTTATGTTTCAATTTTAACCTACTTGTGTTTAATTAGACTGACTCTTTTTTTCATAACAACCGATAAATCAGAAGGAAACTTTCACTTACAATTTTAATTGTGAAATCAACGTTTCATGGCTGCTACTACCTTGACTTCGTCCTTTGTGGAAAATGTGTTCTTAAAGAAGAGATACTTCAATATGTGCTTTGCGTCATTCTCAAGAGAATAGAGTTGCATATTAAGGATCATCACTTGCGACTATTTTGACATTTACCTCTCATATTAATTGTCTTGAGTTCGTTCTTGTACGTTTGAGGCTTGCTAAATTTAGATAGTATTAATGAAATCATGCAAGGGTTATTCTCTATTATTGTCACTTATTCTACCTTCCTTAGGAAGCATTGGAATCGAATTGAGCTTAATTTGGTGATTTCCTTTGTGTGTCCACAATTCATTGAGAATGAAACATTGAATTGGTAGTAGCTTCAACTCTTGTATGTGGCAAATTGGTTCTTCTAGATTAGTGAATAGTATCTCCTACTCATTGATCTCTTAAAATGAGATACACCACAAGTAATATTTGACAATTCGATAAAATTACATGACTCCCGTTGCAATTATGCTTCACTCTACTATTGATTTGAATACATGCCTGTACCTATTTTAGAACTTATGCTATCTTGTGTGTGCAAATCCGACAATATTGTTTCCCTTTTAGGAACTAGAAGCATATTAAATATTAGGTACTAAACATGGAATGAACCTTTTGAAAGTACAACCAATATATCGCGTTCAACCTATGAATGGAGCACCATGAAGAGTACTTTACCCATTATTAAGTCTATTTGACAAGAAATGCATCATCACTTAAATATATCAGATTATTACATTGTAGCAAAGTGGTTTATATCAGATTAATAAATAAGAAACACAAGAGATTTTGAGATGAGGAATTCTAGCTATTATAATTACTTCAAGAAAGAAGTTACATTACAAATTCATTATTGCAACAAACTATATGTCAGCCATCCAAGTCGTCAATAAGATGGGCCAATATCTCATTAAAATCCAAACATCAATAAACGACGTCTTGATCCACTAGGTGACGAGCGATCAGGCTTTGTTGGTGGTTCAACAGGGTCCTTGGGTCCAGAACGGAGGGTCAGTAAAGGTGTCCCATCGTTCGACACTATTATGTTGTCACGAACCACAGAGCCTAAGACAATTGCAAAATGTGAAATAACACAAAATTAAAAACTATTTTTGAACGAAGGGTCATTAACAAAGTCCCATTGCTCGACATTATTGTGTTATCACAAACCATAGGCCCTAAGACAATCACAACATGTGAAATAATACCGACTTAAGAATATGTTGCCCGTGATTAAATTGATGACATAAAAGAATGGAACAAGAAAATTGGTGTAGCTAGTTTTATGCCAATAAATATTAGAGATAATATATGAATGCAATAGTTAAAAGTTTTAACAATAAGATGAATAACAAATAAACGAAAATTATGTATTTCAACGAACTTCTATACCTATGTTAGTTTAAAATGGTAAATATTACTACGAATAACTATATTCAACCTAATATGAATTTACATAAAAACTAGAATGAATACAAGAACAATTGTCGTGGATATTTGGGCTTGTAGATTTGAAGAAGATTTTTTTGGATGACATTTCTAAAAAATATGAATTAAATCCCTAAAAAACAATTAAAATTTATTAAAAATAATGCGCCTTAAGTTGATTGCTTAGTCAACATCAATGAGTCGAAGCAGGACTAAGAAATTCATGAAGTGTGAAATAATATATTAGAAGAATGTGTCACTCATGGTTATGCTAAAAAGAAGAAGACTACAAAATAACACAAAAACGAAAAACTATATTACCGCAATGGATACAAGGAGATGGTCCTCCAGGCGATATACGGTCCAATTTAGTTGGTGGCTCGATCGGGTCCTTAGGTCCAGAACGGAGGGTCACTAAAGGTGTCCCATCGCTCGACACTATTTTGTTGTCACGAACCACAGGGCCTAAGTCAATTTAAAAATGTGAAATAACAAAAAGTTAATAACTATTTTTGAACAAAAGGTCATATACAAAGTCCCATTGCTCGACATTATTGTGTTATCACAAACCATAGGCCCTAAGACAATCACAACATGTGAAATAACACTGACTTAAGAATATGTTACCCTTGACTAAATGGATGACAAAAAAAGAATGGAATAAGAAAATTGGTGTAACTAGTTTTATGCTAATAAATATTAGAGATAATAAATGAATGAAATATTAAATAGTTTTAACAATAAGATGAATAATAAATAAAAATTATGCATTTCAACGAACTTCTACACCTATGTTAGTCGAATATGTTAAATATTACTACGAATAACTATAATATGAAATTACATAAGATCAAGAATGAATACAAGAAGATTGTCGTGGGCATTTGGGCTTGTAGATTCGAAGAATAGTTTTGTGGATGACATTTTTGAAAAAATATAAATGACATTCCTAAACAATCAACCTAAATTGTTAAAACTTAATACACTTGTAGTTGATTGCATAGTCAACATCAATGAGTTGAACTAGGCCTAAGAAATTCATGAAGTGTGGAATAATATATTAGAAGATTGTGTTACTCATAGTTATGCTACAAAGAAGAAGACTACGAAATAACACAAAAACAAAAGACTATATTACCGCAATGGATACAAGGAGATGGTCCTCCAGGCGATATACGGTCCAATTTAGTTGGTGGCTCGACCGGGTCCTTGGGTCTAGAACAGAAGGTCACTAAAGGTGTCCCATCGCTCGACACTATTTTGTTTTCACGAACCACAGGGCCTAAGACAATTGCAAAATGTGAAATAACTCAAAATTTAAAACTATTTTTGAACGAAAGGTCATTAACAAAGTCCCATTGCTCGACATTATTGTGTTATCACAAACCATAGACCCTAAGACAATCACAACATGTGAAATAAAACTGATTTATGAATATGTTACCAGTAGTGATTCAATAGATGACAAAAAAGAATGGAACAAGAAAATTGGTGCAACTAGTTTTATGCCAATTTGTATTAGAGATAATATATGAATGCAATATTTACTAGTTTTAACAATAATATGAATAACAAATAAATGAACATTATGCATTTCAATGAACTTCTATACCTATGTTAGTCTAAAGCATTAAATTTTACTACGAATAACTATATTCAACCTAATATGAAATTACATAAAAACAAGAATGAATACAAGAAGATTCTCGTGGGTATTTGGGCTTGTAGATTCGAATAATAGTTTTGTGGATGACAATTTCGAGTTGAACTGGGCCTAAGAAATTCATGAAGTGTGGAACAATATATTAGAAGATTGTGTTGCTCATGGTTATGCTACAAAGAAGAAGACTGCGAAATAACATAAAAACAAAAGACTATATTACCGCAATGGATACAAGGAGATGGTCCTCCAGGCGATATACGGTCCAATTTAGTTGGTGGCTCGACCGGGTCCTTGGGTCCAGAATGGAGGGTCACTAAAGGTGTCCCGTCGCTCGACACTATTTTGTTGTCACGAACCACAAGGCCTAAGACAATTTCAAAATGTGAAATAACAAAAAGTTAATAACTATTTTTGAACGAAAGGTCATTAACAAAGTCCCATTGCTCGACATTATTGTGTTATCACAAACCATAGACCCTAAGACAATCACAACATGTGAAATAAAACTGATTTATGAATATGTTACCAGTATTGATCCAATAGATGACAAAAAAGAATGGAACAAGAAAATTGGTGCAACTAGTTTTATGCCAATTTGTATTAGAGATAATATATGAATGCAATATTTACTAGTTTTAACAATAATATGAATAACAAATAAATGAACATTATGAATTTCAATGAACTTCTATACCTATGTTAGTCTAATGCATTAAATTTTACTACGAATAACTATATTCAACCTAATATGAAATTACATAAAAACAGGAATGAATACAAGAAGATTCTCGTGGGTATTTGGGCTTGTAGATTCGAATAATAGTTTTGTGGATGACAATTTCGAGTTGAACTGGGCCTAAGAAATTCATGAAGTGTGGAATAATATATTAGAAGATTGTGTTGCTCATGGTTATGCTACAAAGAAGAAGACTGCGAAATAACATAAAAACAAAAGACTATATTACCGCAATGGATACAAAAAGATGGTCCTCCAGGCGATATACGGTCCAATTTAGTTGGTGGCTCGACCGGGTCCTTGGGCCCAGAATGGATGGTCACTAAAGGTGTCCCGTCGCTCGAAACTATTTTGTTGTCACGAACCACAGGGCCTAAGACAATTTCAAAATGTGAAATAACGAAAAGTTAATAACTATTTTTGAACGAAAGGTCATTAAGAAATCCCATTGCTCGTCATTGTGTTATTAAAAACCATAGGTCGTAAGACAATCACAACATGCGAAATAACACTGACTTAAGATTATGTTACCAAGAAAATTGGTGCAGCTAGTTTTATGCCAATAAATATTAGAGATAATATATGAATGCAATATTTACTAGTTCTAACAATAAGATGAAGAACAAATAAATTAAAAATTTGTATTTCAACGAACTTCTATACCTATGTTAGTCTAAAATGTTAAATTTTAGAGCAAATTGCAATAAACCACCCGTCAAATAGGCGAATTTACACTTAACCACCCGTTATACACGAATTTGTTTTAAACCACCCAAAACATCGATTCCGTTAACAAATAGCCACCCATGGCGTTATTCCGTCAAAAATTCCGTTAAATCCTATACAATTACTACTTTGCCCTCAATTGTTCCAAACATTTACACCCAAAACTCTCCGTCCTCCTCGTCCGCCTCTTCACGATCTTTTTAGCAGATTTCGCATGGTGAGCTGAAGCATTGGTCTCGTCTTTTATCGCCAAATCCTCATAAATCGCACTCGTCGTGGTCATCGACGATCGCGGATTATGCGGCGCATTCAACAGCGCTTTAATCAGGAAGGTGGAGAAGCGAATCGCAGAATTGGAAGCCTTAGGGTTAGATTCATCGGTGATTAGTGTAGGAAAGAAAGGGAATTCGTACTTCTCGAGGAGACCGAATATTCAGGTAGTAAGGTACATTGATGGAGATTCGTTTCCTACTGCAAAAGAGGCTCAATCCATTGCTGATAGCGTCTTCTCGCTCTTCCTAAGCGAGAAGGTCGATAAAGTCGAGCTTCTGTACACGAAATTCGTCTCCTTGCTCAAGTCTTTTTCCTGTGATTCACACGCTTCTTCCTCTGTCTAGAAATGGTGAGGTCTTGGATTCAGATTGGAACTGTGTGGACGCCATGGAAGACGAGTACTTCAGGCTGACTACTAAAGAAGGAAAATTGGCTATTTAGAGGGAGACAGTAACGAGGAAGGAGCCAGAATTGGAGCCATTGATGCAGTTTGAGCAAGATCCTGTTCAGATTCTTGATGCATTGATGCTATTGTATTTGAACAGAATTGGAGAAATTGGCAATCCCCCCACCAAATCGAATTGCCAATTTCCCCCAAAGATGAACCCTAGAATCGATTTATGAGGATTTGGGGTAAATTTGTTGGGTTTTTATCTCGGTTTTAGGCTTTAAAGTTCACTGAACCGGTCGGTTTTTAATTTTATAAAAAAATGCCCAGACCGCCTGGTAAACACGTAAATATGTCGAACAATTGAGGGCAAAGCAGTAATTGTACAGGATTTAACAGAATTTTTTACGGAATAAGGCAATGGGTGGCTAATTGTTAACGGAATCGAAGTTTTGGGTGGTTTAAAATAAATTTGTGTATAACGGGTGGTTATTTGTAAATTCGCCTATTTAACGGGTGGTTTAGTGCAATTTGCTCTAAACTTTACTACGAATAACTATATTCAACCTAATATGAAGATACGTAAAAACAGGAATGAATACAAGAAGATTGTCGCGGGTATTTGGGCTCGTAGATTCAAATAATAGTTTTGTGGTTGACAATTTCGAAAAAACTGAATCACATCTCTAAAAAAACCTAAAATTTTAAAATTTAATGCACTTAAAGTTGATTGCTTAGTCAACATCAATGAGTTGAACTAGGCCTAAGAAATTCATGAAGTGTCGAATCATATATTAGAAATTTTGTGTTACTCATGGTTATGCTACAAAGAAGAAGACTACGAAATAATACAAAAACAAAAGACTATATTACCGCAATGGATACAAGGAGATGGTCCTTCAGGCGATATGCGGTCCAATTTATTTGGTGGCTCGACCGGGTCCTTGGGCCCAGAATGAAGGATTACTAGCGGAGTTCCATCATTGGATCTTATTGTGTCATCACTAATTACAAGGCCTAAAACGGTTGTTGAAGATATAAGAACACAAATGAAAAGAAGGATAGGAGTGGTCCTCATTTTTGTGAGTTAACTGTGTAGGATTTCTGTTTGGGTTCAATCGGTTTTATAGTTATGTTAAATTTTAGTGGAAATATATTATAATAATCTATTTGTGGGAAAATATATTTTTTTTGATATCTATATCTTTAAATTAGAAAAGAGTCGTAGTGTGATTGATTAATGAATCTACCCATACACGAATTATTCTAAACATACACGAATCAATCTACCAATACATGTTTCTATTCAAATGTAATAAATGTAAAATTTATTGGAAATATGATTTTTTGATAAAATGATGTTTAATGTCTATTTAAGGTCAATTTGTTTTGCTTGAATTAGAATTGTTAAAAAGAAAGAAATGTATTAATGATGTAGGATTGCTTGTATTTGAATATGACCACATCCTCATTATCCAAAAAGCTAGAGTATGTTGTATAATAGGATTCATTAGAGTTGCGATCTAATTATATATGTAAAGTTACTAAGATATGCACCATTAAGATATAAATTAATTTCTTAGATTTAATTTATCTTTTGAAATTTATTTACCATGTATAGGGTTCACCCATTTGTATTAAATTAATCATAGCTCTATACAAAGAGTAGCTCTAGTAGCTTAAAACTAATGAAATGAATAGTGTTTTTAGCAAATAATGCGTTTATAGGTTGTTGTACTGACGGGGCATCATTTAATGCTCTCTTTTAATGAATTGGTTTGTTGCTTCCCAAAATACACTTCAATTTTCCATGTGTCATCTTTATATGTTCCTACTCGTGTTGTCTACCACTCCTTTTGTCTTTCGTTACTTCTCCCTCCTTTCATTATTGGTCTTCTCTAACCCTTCATTAGTATATTCTTATAATGAATACTGATTAATGGAAGAATGAAATTTGACATCTTTTTTTCCTAGCCTCGCCTTTCCTCTTTTTTCTCCCACACCTATTTGGAAGTCAACCTTATGTTTCAATTTTAACCTACTTGTGTTTAATTAGACTGACTCGTTTTTTCATAACAACCGATAAATCAGAAGGAAACTTTCACTTACAATTTTAATTGTGAAATCAACGTTTCATGGCTGCTACTACCTTGACTTCGTCCTTTGTGGAAAATGTGTTCTTAAAGAAGAGATACTTCAGCATGTGCTTTGTGTCATTCTCAAGCGAACAGAGTTGCATATTAAGGATCATCACTTGCGACTATTTTGACATTTACCTCTCATATTAATTGTCTGGAGTTCGTTCTTGTACGTTTGAGGCTTGCTAAATTTAAATAGTATTAATTAAATCATGCAAGGGTTATTCTCTATTATTGTCACTTATTCTACTTTCCTTAGGAAGCATTGGAATCGAGTTGAGCTTAATTTGGTGATTTCCTTTGTGTGTCCACAAGACAAATTCATTGAGAATGAAACATTGAATTGGTAGTAGCTTCAACTCTTGTATGTGGCAAATTGGTTCTTCTAGATTAGTGAATAGTATCTCCTACTCATTGATCTCTTAAAATGAGATACACCACAACTAATATTTAACAATTCGATAAAATTACATGACTCCCGTTGCAATTATGCTTCACTCTACTATTGATTTGAATACATGCCTGTACCTATTTTAGAACTTATGCTATCTTGTGTGTGCAAATCCGACAATATTGTTGCCCTTTTAGGAACTAGAATCATATTAAATATTAGGTACTAAACATGGAATGAACCTTTTGAAAGTACAACCAATATATCGCGTTCAACCTATGAATAGAGCACCATGCAGAGTACTTTACGCATTATTAAGTCTATTTGACATGAAATGCATCATCACTTAAATATATCGGATTATTACATTGTAGCAAAGTGGTTTATATCAGCTTAATAACTAAAAAACACAAGAGATTTTGAGATGAGGAATTTTTGCTATTATAATTACTTCAAGAAAGAAGTTACATTACAAATTCATTATTGCAACAAACTATATGTCATCCATCCAAGTCGTCAATAAGATGGGCCAATATCTCATTAAAATCCAAACATCAATAAACGACGCCTTGATCCACTAGGTGACGAGCGATCAGGCTTTGTTGGTGGTTCAACAGGGTCCTTGGGTCCAGAACGGAGGGTCAGTAAAGGTGTCCCATCGTTTGACACTATTATGTTGCCACGAACCACAGAGCCGAAGACAATTGCAAAAGGTAAAATAACACAAAATTAAAAACTATTTTTGAACGAAGGGTCATTAACAAAGTCCCATTGCTCGACATTATTGTGTTATCACAAACCATAGGCCCTAAGACAATCACAACATGTGAAATAATACCGACTTAAGAATATGTTGCCCGTGATTAAATTGATGACATAAAAGAATGGAACAAGAAAATTGGTGTAGCTAGTTTTATGCCAATAAATATTAGAGATAATATATGAATGCAATAGTTAATAGTTTTAACAATAAGATGAATAACAAATAAATGAAAATTATGTATTTCAACGAACTTCTATACCTATGTTAGTTTAAAATGGTAAATATTACTACGAATAACTATACTCAACCTAATATGAATTTACATAAAAAATGACATGAATACAAGAACAATTGTCGTGGATATTTGGGCTTGTAGATTTGAAAAAGATTTTTGTGGATGACATTTCTAAAAAATATGAATGAAATCCCTAAAAAACAACCAAAATTTATTAAAATTAATGCGCCTTAAGTTGATTGCTTAGTCAACATCAATGAGTCGAACTAGGCCTAAGAAATTCATGAATTGTGAAATAATATATTAGAAGATTGTGTTACTCATGGTTATGCTACAAAGAAGAAGACTACAAAATAACACAAAAACGAAAAACTATATTACCGCAATGGATACAAGGAGATGGTCCTCCAGGCGATATACGGTCCAATTTAGTTGGTGGCTCGACCGGGTCCTTAGGTCCAGAACGGAGGGTCACTAAAGGTGTCCCATCGCTCGACACTATTTTGTTGTCATGAACCACAGGGCCTAAGTCAATTTCAAAATGTAAAATTACAAAAAGTTAATAACTATTTTTGAACGAAAGGTCATTAACAAAGTCCCATTGCTCGACATTATTGTGTTATCACAAACCATAGGCCCTAAGACAATCACAACATGTGAAATAAAACTGACTTAAGAATATGTTACCCTTGACTAAATTGATGACAAAAAAAAATGGAATAAGAAAATTGGTGTAACTAGTTTTATGTTGTTAAGTATTAAAGATAATAAATGAATGTAATATTCAATAGTTTTAACAATAAGATGATAATAAATAAAAATTATGCATTTCAATGAACTTCTACACCTATGTTAGTAGAATATGTTAAATATTACTACAAATAACTATAATATGAAATTACATAAGATCAAGAATGAATACAAGAAGATTGTCGTGGGCATTTGGGCTTGCAGATTCAAAGAATAGTTTTGTGGATGACATTTTTAAAAAAATATAAATGACATTCCTAAACAATCAACCTAAATTGTTAAAACTTAATACACTTGTAGTTGATTGCATAGTCAACATCAATGAGTTGAACTAGGCCTAAGAAATTCATGAAGTATGGAATAATATATTAGAAGATTGTGTTACTCATGGTTATGCTACAAAGAAGAAGACTACGAAATAACACAAAAACAAAAGACTATATTACCGCAATGGATACAAGGAGATGGTCCTCCAGGCGATATACGGTCCAATTTAGTTGGTGGCTCGACCGGGTCCTTGGGTCCAGAACGAAAGGTCACTAAAGGTGTCCCATCGCTCGACACTATTTTGTTTTCACGAACCACAGGGCCTAAGACAATTGCAAAATGTGAAATAACTCAAAATTTAAAACTATTTTTGAACGAAAGGTCATTAACAAAGTCCCATTGCTCGACATTATTGTGTTATCACAAACCATAGGCCCTAAGACAATCACAACATGTGAAATAAGATTGACTTAAGAATATGTTACCCTTGACTAAATTGATGACAAAAAAAATGGAATAAGAAAATTGGTGTAGCTAGTTTTATGCTGTTAAATATTAGAGATAATAAATGAATGCAATATTCTATAGTTTTAACAATAAGATGAATAATAAATTAAAATTATGCATTTCAACGAACTTCTACACCTATGTTAGTCGAATATGTTAAATATTACTATGAATAACTATAATATGAAGTTACATAAGATCAAGAATGAATACAAGAAGATTGTCGTGGGCATTTGGGCTTGCAGATTCGAAGAATAATTTTGTGGATGACATTTTTGAAAAAATATAAATGACATTCCTAAACAATCAACCTAAATTGTTAAAACTTAATACACTTGTAGTTGATTGCATAGTCAACATCAATGAGTTGAACTAGGCCTAAGAAATTCATGAAGTGTGGAATAACATATTAGAAGATTGTGTTACTCATGGTTATGCCACAAAGAAGAAGACTACGAAATAACACAAAAACAAAAGACTATATTACCGCAATGGATACAAGGAGATGGTCCTCCAGGCGATATACGGTCCAATTTAGTTGGTGGCTCGACCGGGTCCTTGGGTCCAGAACGGAAGGTCACTAAAGGTGTCCCATCGCTCGACACTATTTTGTTTTCAAGAACCACAGGGCCTAAGACAATTGCAAAATGTGAAATAACTCAAAATTTAAAACTATTTTTGAACAAAAGGTCATTAACAAAGTCCCAATGCTCGACATTATTGTGTTATCACAAACCATAGGCCCTAAGACAATCACAACATGTGAAATAACACCGACTTCGGAATATGTTACCCGTGATTGAATAGATAACAAAAAAGAATGGAATAAAAAAATTGGTTTAGCTAATTTTAGGCCAATACATATTAGAGATAATATATGAATTCAATATTTAAGAGTTTTAACAATAAGATGACTAATAAATAAAAAAAAATTATGTATTTCAACAAACTTCTACACCTATATTAGTCTAAATTGTTAAATGTTACTATGAATAACTATGTTCAACCAAATATGAAATTACATAAAAACATGAATGAATATAAAAAGATTATCGCGGATATTTAGGCTTGTAGATTAGACTGACATCCCTGAAAAACAAATAGGAGTGACATCCCTGAAAAACAACCTAAATATTTAAAATTTAATGTAGTTGATGTTGATTGCTTAGTCAACATTAATGAGTTGAACTAGGCTTAAGAAATTCATGAGGTGTGGAATAATGTATTAGAAGATTGTGTTCCTCATGGTTATGCTACAAAGATGGAGACTACTAAATAACACACAAACAAAAGACTAAATTACCGCAATGGATACAAGGAGATGGTCCTCCAGGCGATATACGGTCCAATTTAGTTGGTGGCTCGACCGGGTCCTTAGGTCCAGAACGGAGGGTCACTAAAGGTGTCCCATCGCTCGACACTATTTTGTTGTCACGAACCACAGGGCCTAAGTCAATTTCAAAATGTGAAATAACAAAAAGTTAATAACTATTTTTGAACGAAAGGTCATTAACAAAGTCCCATTGCTCGACATTATTGTGTTATCACAAACCATAGGCCCTAAGACAATCACAACATGTGAATTAAAACTGACTTAAGAATTTGTTAACAATAGTGATTCAATAGATGACAAAAAAGAATGGAACAAGAAAATTGCTGCAACTAGTTTTATGCCAATTTATGTTAGAGATAATATATGAATGCAATATTTACTAGTTTTAACAATAATATGAATAACAAATAAATGAACATTATGCATTTCAATGAACTTCTATACCTATGTTAGTCTAAAACATTAAATTTTACTATGAATAACTATATTCAACCTAATATGAAATTACATAAAAACAGGAATGAATACAAGAAGATTCTCGTGGGTATTTGGGCTTGTAGATTCGAATAATAGTTTTGTGGATGACAATTTCGAGTTGAACTGGGCCTAAGAAATTCATGAAGTGTGGAATAATATATTAGAAGATTGTGTTGCTCATGGTTATGCTACAAAGAAGAAGACTTCGAAATAACATAAAAACAAAAGACTATATTACCGCAATGGATACAAGGAGATGGTCCTCCAGGCGATATACGGTCCAATTTAGTTGGTGGCTCGACCGGGTCCTTGGGTCCAGAACGGAGGGTCACTAAAGGTGTCCCGTCGCTCGACACTATTTTGTTGTCACGAACCACAGGGCCTAAGACAATTTCAAAATGTGAAATAACGAAAAGTTAATAACTATTTTAGAACGAAAGGTCATTAACAAATCCCATTACTCGTTATTGTGTTATCACATACCATAGGTCCTAAGACAATCACAACATGCGAAATAACACTGACTTAAGATTATGTTACCAAGAAAATTGGTGCAGCTAGTTTTATGCCAATAAATATTAGAGATAATATATGAATGCAATATTTACTAGTTCTAACAATAAGATGAAGAACAAATAAATTAAAATTTTGTATTTCAACGAACTTCTATACCTATGTTAGTCTAAAATGTTAAATTTTACTACGAATAACTATATTCAACCTAATATGAAGATACATAAAAACAGGAATGAATACAAGAAGATTGTCGCGAGTATTTGGGCTCGTAGATTCGAATAATAGATTTGTAGGTGACAATTTCGAAAAAACTGAATGACATCTCCGATAAAACCTAAATTTTTATAATTTAATGCACTTAAAGTTGTTTGCTTAGTCAACATCAATGAGTTGAACTAGGCCTAAAAAATTCATGAAGTGTGGAATCATATATTAGAAATTTTGTGTTACTCATGGTTATGCTACAAAGAAGAAGACTACGAAATAATACAAAAACAAAAGACTATATTATCGCAATGGATACAAGGAGATGGTCCTCCAGGCGATATACGGTCCAATTTAGTTGGTGGCTCGACCGGGTCCTTGGGTCCAGAACGGAGGGTCACTAAAGGTGTCCCGTCGCTCGACACTATTTTGTTGTCACGAACCACAAGGCCTAAGACAATTTCAAAATGTGAAATAACGAAAAGTTAATAACTATTTTAGAACGAAAGGTCATTAACAAATCCCATTACTCGTTATTGTGTTATCACATACCATAGGTCCTAAGACAATCACAACATGCGAAATAACACTGACTTAAGATTATGTTACCAAGAAAATTGGTGCAGCTAGTTTTATGCCAATAAATATTAGAGATAATATATGAATGCAATATTTACTAGTTCTAACAATAAGATGAAGAACAAATAAATTAAAATTTTGTATTTCAACGAACTTCTATACCTATGTTAGTCTAAAATGTTAAATTTTACTACGAATAACTATATTCAACCTAATATGAAGATACATAAAAACAGGAATGAATACAAGAAGATTGTCGCGAGTATTTGGGCTCGTAGATTCGAATAATAGATTTGTAGGTGACAATTTCGAAAAAACTGAATGACATCTCCGATAAAACCTAAATTTTTATAATTTAATGCACTTAAAGTTGTTTGCTTAGTCAACATCAATGAGTTGAACTAGGCCTAAAAAATTCATGAAGTGTGGAATCATATATTAGAAATTTCGTGTTACTCATGGTTATGCTACAAAGAAGAAGACTACGAAATAATACAAAAACAAAAGACTATATTATCGCAATGGATACAAGGAGATGGTCCTCCAGGCGATATGCGGTCCAATTTAGTTGGTGGCTCGACCGGGTCCTTGGGCCCAGAATGAAGGATTACTAGCGGAGTTCCATCATTGGATCTTATTGTATCATCACCAATTACAAGGCCTAAAATGGTTGTTGAAGGTATAAGAACACAAATGAAAAGAAGGATAGGAGTGGTCCTCATTTTTGTGAGTTAACTGTTTAGGATTTCTGTTTGGGTTCAATCGGTTTTATAGTTATGTTAAATTTTAGTGGAATTATATTATAATCATCTATTTGTGGGGAAATATATTTTTTTTGATATCTATATCTTTAAATTAGAAAAGAGTCGTGGTGTGATTGATTATTGAATCTACCCGTACACGAATTTTTCTAAACATACACGAATCAATCTACCTATACATGTTTCTATTCAAATGTAATAAATGTAAAATTTATTGGAAATGTGATTTTTTGATAAAATGATGTATTATGTCTATTTAAGGCCAATTTGTTTTGCTTGAATTAGAATTGTCAAAACGAAAGAAATGTATTAATGATGTAGGATTGCTTGTATTTGAATATTACCACATCCTCATTATCCAAAAAGCTAGAGTATGTTGTATAATAGGATTCATTAGAGTTGCGATTTAATTATATATGTAAAGTTACTAAGATATGCACTATTAAAATATAAATTCATTGCTTAGATTTAATTTATTTTTTGAATTTTATTTCACTTGTATAGGGTTCACCCACTTGTATTAAGTTAATAATAACTCTATACATAGAGTAACTCTTGTAGCTTAAAACTAATGAAATGAATAGTCTTTTTAGCAAATAATGCGTTTATACCTTGTATATGATTCAACCATTTTACTTTTACTTACAATTTTAATTTTGAAATCAATTTTGCGTGGCTGCTACAACATTGACTTTTTCCTTTGTGGAAAATGTGTTGTTAAAGATAACTTGTGCATGTGGTACCCATGAAGAATTTCCCTTGAGATTGTTGCATATTTAGATGCGGAATTTGCTGGTCATTTGTTGGATAGGAAGAGCACATCTGGAATGGCTCAGTTCTTAGGAGAGTGCCTTGTGTCATGGGGATCAAAGAAACAAAACTTCGTGGCACTATCGACGATTGGAGTAGAATATGTGGCCGTTGTTGCATCATGTTTTTCCCATGTCTTGTGGCTCAAGTACCAACTTAGTGATTACTATATCCGTCATCACTTTTTACGTTACAATGTTGAACAAGGGAACATTATAATGGAACAATGTAGAACCGAAGAGTAGAGAGCAGATATTTTCTCTCCAAAGCATTGGATAGACGTCCCTTTAAGCACCTTCGTATGCTCTTAGGGATGATTACTTTAAATTAAAAAGGTCCTTGTTTATTCTTTCCCTTATGATTGGCTAGTTTAGTTGTTTTGCATGATAGGAACTAGATAGGAACTCTGCATTCACTTTATCATTTGTTACTAGTCTAAGGCAAACAATGGTATGCAATGGAACCCTTATTCTTTTTGGCCCAAAATGATCAACTTGAGTTCCCTCTAACCCGCATTACAAGCCACAATGATAGTTGACCATAAGCTTACCCAAAGCCATAGTTACAAACTAGACAAACTCAGCCCATGAACCCCCCTTGTATACCTCTTTCGGGTTGAAATTTTCTAAGTCCTTTGTGTTCCCATTCCTCACAATACAGTTTAGACATAAGTTCCCTTCACCACTATGTTCAAACAAACCTTTCCTGCAAGATCATGGGAACCTACAATATGAGTAATACGAAATGACTAATCAGTATAGTAACTCAATCTTGGGAAGATAAAAGGTGTGTCAGATTACTTATTAGGGAAGACTAATTGTGATCAAAGCTTTTAAATGCACCATGGAAAATGCGCCACGTTTCAATGTGATGCGTTTCGTCTTGCTACAAGGACCGACGTCTCGTTTTATGAATCCCGCCTCGATCTAGGGCTGAAATTGAGCGGAAGCAAATGACAAATGAGGCACGTAGGGAGGCACGTGGATCGATGGATCAATTGGTATGATACTAGGGTTAGCATCGTCTCGAGGTGAAGAAAATTCCGAAGAACGAAACCTTAGAAGAATTGAAGAGCGATTGGGAAAAAGGTTTAGAAGGATTTGACGCCTGAAGGCCTGAGGAAGAGAATCTCGATTCATTGAGGCAATTTCAATCTCATTCAAGTGTCAAATAATTCAAGATAGACTACATAATACTAGATTTAGAACCTAACCCTAGAAGCTAAGCGAGAATGGGCTCGAACACGTAAGCTTTTAGTAAACTTCTCTTTCATGAAAAGCTCCAAGGAAGAAAATGTCTCCCACACACCCTCTCTTTTCTCAAGTCTTTGACACAATCAATCCTTCCCAAGAGATGCGTCATCACCAAGATCATCAACTCTTATACCATGCCACTGTTGAAAGGGTTTCCCGACAACAAATAAATTTGTAGTCAATACCTCGTTGTGTATAGGGAGGACAGGATCGTCCACGGGAAGCAAGGTTATGTTTGATTACTAAACTAAAAAGCAAAAGAGAAGGGAAAACAAAGCAAAGAACTAAGCAAAACAACTAAATAAATGCACTGGAAGGGGTTGATATCGACCTTGTCAAGGTCGTTATCGAGGTATGAATGCAACAGAAAAACTAAGTAAACAACAAGAAGAAAGGGGAAAATTGCAAGTCGATATCGACCCTAGCAGGGTCGATATCGACGTACCTGGGTTTTGGATTTGACTTAAAAATAAGGAAAAAATCTAGGATAGGGATTCACCACAACACAATCATGAGATTTCAAATAACATAAATCATAAATATCATGTCTTTAACATAAAGTTATCAACTTTCGTTGAATTAATCAAGCAAATCAATCAATTTTCACAAATGAATTCACTTAATCTACTTGCTTTGATCTAAAGTTCTCAACTTTCGTCTCAAACTTTATCTCGTATTCAAATTCACAACTTTCTCTTTCAATCAAGTTAAGAACATGAAATACTTCAACTTTTGTCAAAGCTTTTGCATAAACAAGTAGAAAAATAGATAAAAGGCATTCAATTCATTCATCACATCACCATTCATGCAGAATCATGTTGGGTTTCTAACCCCCAACCCTAGAAAAGAAGACTACTCACTCATGATTGGAGAAAAACAAGCAAAGAGATTAAGAGAAAACATAACTGAATTAAAACTAAAGTCTTACTTGAATTAAAACTTTAAACTTGTCTTAGAACACAAGAAATTCTCCCACAATCTTCTTGCTTGTGCCCCAAACAATAAGAAAAACCCAAGAGAACGTCTAAAAACCTAGAGGCGTCTCTCCTTCAAAATTCTAACATGTAACCCCCCTTAGATTGTGTCTAAACAAGAATATTTATAGAGAAAACCTAATCTATCTAGAAGCTATCTATAAGGAAATAAATCTTTAAAAGATATATCCCTTCTATAAGGAAATAAATCTTTAAAAGATATATCCCTTCTATAAGGAAATAAATCTAATAAAAGATATATCTCTTTAAAACTATCTAATAATATAAAAGGAAACTAACAAAAAGGGATAAAAATACATTAATTGCACCGACTCTAAAGTCTTCTACCGATACGGGACCCTCAATATTAACCCCGTCAAGATCGGTAGATTACTCTTTTGAATTCTCAAATTTTTGCTCTTCTCCGCACCTCGATATCGACCTAGGTAGGGTCGATATCAACCTCCATCGGCATTGAAAACAGCTTTGAGTAAAACTTGCGTAGCGGATTCGTTACAACTCCGTTTGACTCGATTCTTTTTACTATGTCTTTGTAACGAGTTTCTCTACCTCTTTCCAAGATCAAACTTGATCTTTAATGTCTTTATTGGAGTGCTTTTCTTCGGCTTTCACTTCATTCTTGAGTGCTATCTTCAAGTGCTTTCCTCCTTTCTTCAAGATATGATCCAAAACAGCTTCAAAACCTATAAAAACACCACCAAAGCTTATATACACTCCATATCTTAAGGAAATACGAAAACCTACACAAACGACTCAAAACAAAACACAAAAATAAAAGAAAAAGAATCAAACACACAAAAACACACCCTAAAAACACAACTAAAAAGACGGATATCAAAATAACCCATACTTCTTGCTTGTCCTCCAACAATCACTAAACATAGATCAATACCATCAACACATTTATCAAGTAATAACCTTTATCAAAAAGAAACTTCAGCACAAGTGAAATTTAGACAAATGACTTTAACGTCATCACACATATATGAGCAACTAATGAACACAAGCAATCACAATCCAACCTTACAAGGGATATGTGTTTCACTCAACTCTCACGTGTTTAGGCTTATAAGTTGTTGAGAGGGTATTCTTGACAACAAATAAATTTATAATCAAGACCTCGCTGAGTATAGGGGAGTCAGGATCGTTCCACAGGAAGCAAGGTTTGTTTATCTATCGACTACTAAAAAATAAAACAAAAGCAAGCAAAACACACAAGCAGCCTCGTTAACGACGTTGTCAGCCTCGTTAACGACCCTGCCTAGTATAAAAAGACCAAAACTAACGACCTAGACAGGTTCGGTACCGAGCCAACGAACTCAGTAACGAATATGATCTTGAAAGAAATCAAATAAAACCGAAAATATCTAGGACAAGGGTTACCACAACATAGCCATGCACACAAGCTCGTAAGAAGATAAATATAATGCCTTTAAATAGATAGATACATCAATTTTCATTGACTTAGCAAGTAAATTAATCTACTCTCATAAACAAACTCACTCAATTGCTTGTTTTTGGATCTAAAGCTTGAAACTTTCGTATTCAAACAATATCAACCTTCAAGTTTATAACTTTCTCTTTCAATCAAGTCAACAACTCAAATTACCTCAACTTTCATCTCGGTATAAGCACAACAAACAATCTCAACAATAGATAAAAGACATTCAACACATAATTTTACTCACCAAACATGCACAACTATGCCGGGTTTCAACCCCGACCCTAGATAAGAAGACTACTCACTAATCATGACTAAGAAACTATTAACTTTAATCAAAGAAAACATTGAAAACAAAACACTACTCAAATTAATAAGAAATATCGTCTTTCAGAGATTTCAAAGAAACCGACAACACCAAAATACCGAATCAAAAACACGACTAACGACTCCGGTAACTCTCGTCCACCGAGCTCTTCGATCACGACTCCGATCCGTTTCTCTCTTTCTCGGCTCTTCCTCCTCTCTCCACTCTATCTATCTACGATCGATCTCTCCCCTTTTCTGTGCTAGATAGAAGGGTATTTATACTAAAAAGGCTAGAAACTAAAAAGGCTAAAAGATATAAACTTTCCTAAAAAGATAGAATCTATTCTAACATATAGAAATAAAATCTAGAAAGATAACAAGACCTAAAATACATAATATAATAACCCTAAAATCATAAAAAGATACTCTACCGACACGGAAATAAAATCCCCGCACAGGATCGATGAGTCACAAAGTCAACTCTCGAAAATCTCCATCTCGTTGCATCGTTAACGAGCCCTCACAGCCTCGTTAACGAGCCTGGGTTTGGCTTCTTTAATACTTTTCTTCCAAAAACTCGAACTTCAGCTTCTTCATCTTGTATTCCTCCATCTTTTATCATAGCTCTCCAAATTCAACTCCAAACAACACCTTTTCCTTGCTAAAACCTACAAAAAGACACAAAACGGAGTAGCTTCCATACTTTTCACAAAATATGCAAAACTATCCAAAAACTCACAAATCTAACCCTAAACTTATCAAAACTAAACCTAATAACCTAAGAAAACATGTCAAAAACTATACTAAAAACACGAACATCAAAATACCCCATACTTAGACTTGCTTGTCCTCAAGCAATCACTAAACATTAATCAAAACCAAACAACATACTCATCAAATTATAGCCATCATCTAAAAAGCAACTTCAAAACAAATAGAAGAAAAATAGCAAAAGGACTATTAACGTCATCACACACATATGCACCTAAAATAGACACAAGAAAATACAATCCAACCTCACAAGGGATAATGTGTTTCTCTCAACTCTCAAGTGTTTAGGCTTATAAATACGACTCTCAACTCAATCCAATATACAAAAACTCATAGAAATTGGAACTTATATCACTAAACTCTCCACCTAAGATTTGTCAAAACAAACAAAAATCATCAAGAGAACTTAGGGGGCTCAATGAAAAACTTCATAGAAGCTTCCATTCGACCGTGTTGTAATGGGGCTTGGTAAAGACAATAAGGCGTGTAAATATTTTGGCTATGTGGTGCTAATAATATCCGGGAATCAAAGACTCCTAAAACTCACACAAAACCAAAACTCTCATAAAAATATATGCCAATCTCACTCTCTCATTATGCACACTCATTTTCACTCACCCTTTTATCCCAACTTAATCTTGCTTACAAACAACAAGGAAATTTGGCTCATGCACATTATTCACTATTACTCAACTCTTTCTTTCTTTTTCTTCCTCCCTTTATGATTATCAATTTTTTTTAATTTTTTTTTCTCTGCGGGAGGTCGGTACCGAACCTGCAAAGTCGGTAACGATGAACTGCTTAACATTTTTTCTTTCTTTACTTCCACTTATACTTCTTTTCTTGTAAGTGCATACAGGGAACCAAACTCCTTTTACATGACATACTGCAAGATCTTTTCAAATACCCAACCCATATTACCCCACACTTGAACCAATACAATCTCACTCAACAAAAACATAACAACCAATACTAAGTCCTAATCCCCGGATAGGGTCAAGCTTATCTCGGCTAGGGATAATTTTGTGGAGCTAAAAATAAAAGGCTTCAGGCTCAAGTTGGCTGTCAAAAGAAGGATAATGTAAAGGTGGATAAGGAATAATAGGGCTCATAAAAATAAGTTCTCCATCATATGATTTTCATAAGTAATGAACTATAAATCCTATATAGGTCTCAAGTAATAGATAACCATCACAATTCCAAGAGATAATATGCATATAGAGAGTAAATCACACAAGAAAGAAGAGGGATTTATTGATGTTCTCCCTATACGGCCAAAAATTTCTCACAAGGCTAATTTTTATTGGATTTCATCACTTATGCTAAGAAGGTATATGTGCTCAATTTCATCAAATGCTATTCCTTCCCAAAAACAACTTCAAAATAAAGAATCCGGCTATATTCTCAAAGACATGATTGCAAGGAATTAAATGATCATGCTAGCAACTACTATCATAGAACATAAGAAAGGATATATATCAATTCTAAGACTCTTTTTTTTTAGATTTTTCAAAACTTTTTCGAATTTTTTTTCTTTCTTTTTTATTTTTTGGAATAAAAAAAACTACTTAAAACAAAGCACAAAAACAAACAAGACACAAAACACACAAGCAACCTCGTTAATGACGTTGTCAGCCTCGTTAACGACCCTGGCTAGTATAAAAGACCAAAACTACCGACCTAGACAGGTTCGGTACCGCGCCAACGAATTCAGTAACGAATATGATCTTGAAAGAAATCAAATAAAAACGAAAATATCTAGGACAAGGGTTACCACAACATAGCCATGCACACAAGCTCGGAAGAAGATAAATATAATGCCTTTAAATAGATAGATACATCAACTTTCATTGACTTAGCAAGTAAATTAATCTACTTTCATAAACTAACTCACTCAATTGCTTGTTTTTGGATCTAAAGCTTGAAACTTTCGTATTCAAACAATATCAACCTTCAAGTTTATAATTTTTCTATTTCAATCAAGTCAACAACTCAAATTACCTCAACTTTCATCTCGGTATAAGCACAACAAACAATCTCAACAATAGATAAAAGGCATTCAACACATAATCTTACTCACCAAACATGCACAACTATGCCGGGTTTCAACCCCGATCCTAGATAAGAAGACTACTCACTAATCATGACTAAAAACTATTAACTTTAATCAAAGAAAACATTGAAAACAAAACACTACTCAAATTAATAAGAAATATCGTCTTACAGAGATTTCGAAGAAACCGACAACACCAAAATACCGAATCAAAAACACGACTAACGACCCCGGTAACTCTCGTCCACCGAGCTCTTCAATCACGACTCCGATCCGTTTCTCTCTTTCTCGGCTCTTCCTCCTCTCTCCACTCTATCTATCTACGATCGATCTCTCCCCTTTTCTATGCTAGATAGAAGGGTATTTATACTAAAAAGGCTAGAAACTAAAAAAGGCTAAAAGATATAAACTTTCCTAAAAAGATAGAATCTATTCTAAAAGATAGAAATAAAATCTAGAAAGATAACAAGACCTAAAATACATAATATAATAACCCTAAAATCATAAAAAGATACTCTACCGACACGGAAATAAATTCCCGCACAGGATCAGTGAGTCACAAAGTCAACTCTCGAACATCTCCATCTTGTTGCCTCGTTAACGAGCCCTCACAGCCTCGTTAACGAGCCTGGGTTTGGCTTCTTCAACACTTCTCTTCCAAAAACTCGAACTTCAGCTTCTTCATCTTGTATTCCTCCATCTTTTATCATAGCTCTCCAAATTCAGCTCCAAACAGCACCTTTCCTTGCTAAAACCTACAAAAAGACACAAAACGGAGTAGCTTCCATACTTTTCACAAAATATGCAAAACTATCCAAAAACTCACAAATCTAACCCTAAACTTATCAAAACTAAACCTAATAACCTAAGAAAACCTGTCAAAAACTATACTAAAAACACGAACATCATAAGTACAACTCTCAACTCAATCAAACATGCAAAAACTCATAGAAATTGTAACTTATATCACCAATATCTCTACCAAAGATTGTCAAAACAAGTAAAATCATCAAGATAACTTAGGCTCAATAGAAAACTTGATAAAAGCTTCCATTCGGCCGGGTTGTAATGGGGCTTGGTAATGACAATAGGGCATGGAAATATTTTGGTTTTGTTGTGCTAATAATCCGGAAATCAAGACTCCTAAACTCTCAACACAACTCACCAAACTTTTTGAAGAACATCTTACCAAACTCACTTGAACGTTAAAGCTCAAGTTCACTTCATCAACCCAAATTTATCCTAGAAAGTCTCATATACATATACAAAAGAATCCTTGGCTTTTTGTTTTTTCTTTTCTTTGCTTGCACTTATTCACTTTTTTCTCCTCCTCCTTTTTCTGAATTTTCAATGAATTTATGATTTTTTTCGAAGGAGGGGGTCGATAACGAGGCTGCAGTTTCATTCTTTTCTTTTTGCTTACTTGTGCATTCCTTTCTTTAAACCAAGAATCCTCTTTTTACAACTTCTTTTTGAACCATGAGACTTCCATTCTACCCATCCCATCCCTTTATTGAACCAACACTCAAACCCACAAAACAAATCAAACCAACTAAGACCTAATCCCAGGATGGGGTCAAGCTTATATCGGTTAGGAAAATAATTTTGTGGAGCTTACAAAAATAGGCTTTAAGGCACAAAGAAATTGGCTTCAAAAAGAGGGATAATGCAAGGGTGGATAAGTATTATTAAGGCTCATGAAAAATAAGTTTTCTATCATATGATTTCACAAGTAATGAACTAAAATCTTATAGAGGCTTCAAGAAATAGATAAGCATCACAATTTCAAGAGATAATATGCACATAAGAGAGTAAATCACACAAAAAAAAGAAGAGGGATTTTTGATGTTCTCCCTATAAGGCCAAAATTAACTCACAAGGTAGATCATTTTGTTGGATTGCAATTAAACTCATGCTAAAAGTTATACATGCTCAGTTTCATCACAAGCTAAAAATTCACAGAAAAACAATTTTAGGGTAGACTTGGGCTAAACCATCAAAGACATGCTAAATGGATTTACATGATCATGCAAGCAATTACCATCCTAGAACATCTAAGTGGAATATTATCAATCCTAAAAACACAAACAAAGACACAAAAACTGACACTAAACTGAGTTTCCCTTTCCCATACCCCATACTTAAACCAAACAGTGTCCTCACTGTTTAAAGCACTCACAAAATAAAACTGAAGTTGTTTGAAGTTGATAGTTGACCACGGAGGAGGTAATTGATTTTTTTGGGTTCCTGTAAGGGTCGGTACCGACCCTGTGGGGGTCGTTACCGAACCACCGATTTTCTTCATTGTTCCTCTCATCACCGAGTTTCTTGATTTTCCTTCTTCGGATTAGCACTTCTTCTTCTTCGTTTAGTACCTGAGTCACATTAGAAAAACTTTTATCCCTACTACACTAATCTAATCTAAAAACAAGTCAAAAGAAAGCTATCAAAAAGATCTAAGAAAGCAAAAACTTAAAAGCGAAAACAAAAAGTGGGTTTCCTCCTGTAAGCTCTATTTTTAACGTCATTAGCCCAATGAAATTACCTCAGCTTAATTAGAGGATGTTAGAGCCCAAGTGGCTCGGATTTCATCACCTAGATCGGTTTTCTCATAGTATTTCTTTAACCGATGCCCCTTGACCTTGAAGATGACTCCATTATTGTCTACTAGATCAACTGCTCCATGGGGATAAATGTGGTGGACGATGAATGGCCCACTCCATCTTGATCTTAATTTCCCTGGAAATAAGCGAAGTCTAGAGTTAAAGAGAAGTACCTTGTCACCAACTTCATAGGTTTTTGGCACCAACTTCTTATCATGCCATAGCTTGGTGCGCTCCTTGTAGATTTCGGCATTCTCATACGCTCGTAGCCTCAACTCCTCTAGCTCTTGCAAGTCCATGAATCGTTTTGCACTGGCCTTGTCAAGATCCATGTTAAGCTCCTTGAGAGCCCATAAAGCCTTATGCTCCAACTCGTCTGGCAAATGGCACGCCTTGCCATAAACTAGGTTGTATGGAGTGGTGCGTAGGGGTGTTTTGTATGCCGTTCTATAAGCCCACAGAGCGTCATCGAGCTTGGATGACCAATCTTTCCTTGAGCGGGAAACCGTCTTTTCTAGAATGCTCTTGATTTGTCGATTTGAAACTTCCACTTGGCCTCTAGTTTGGGGATGGTATGGTGTCACCACGCGATGTGATACCCCATACTTAGCCAAGAGAGCTTCAAAACTTCTCTCTATGAAGTGTAAATCACCATCACTAATGAGAACGCGTGGTACTCCAAACCTGGGAAAAATGTTAGTCTTAATAAACTTGGCCACAATTTTGGCGTCATTGGTTCTTGTAGCGACGGCTTCTACCCACTTGGAGACATAATCAACCACGACAAGGATATACTTATAGGGGCCTGATGAGGGGATGGGTCCCATAAAGTCTATGCCCCAAACGTCGAAGAGATCGACCTCTAGGATCCCTGTTAGCGGGTTCTCATGTCTCCAAGTGATGTTTCCAGAGCGTTGGCATTCATCACATGAGTCACATAATCTTGTACGTCCCTGAAAATGGTTGGCCAATAGAGACCACTTTGAAGAATCTTCGTTGTAGTTTTGAAACCTTTTGCATGGCCACCGGTTGGGAGAGTGTGACATTGACGGATTACGCTCTCTATCTCTTCTTCTGGAATACATCGCCTAGAGAGGTGGTCACTTCCTTGTTTAAACAAGTAAGGATCATCCCAATAGTATTGTTTGACATCATGTAAAAACTTCTTCTTCTTTTGTGGGGTCAAGCCCTCGGGAATTACGCCTCCTACAAGGTAGTTAGCAAAATCCGCAAACCAAGGGGTTTTCGACCCTCTTATAGCATGAATAGAATGAAGAGAGGTAGAAAGAAGGGATGAGGAAGGATCTGAATTGGAAATAAGGTTAGAAAACGTACCTGGGGGGTCGTTGTCGACCCTAAAAAGGTCGATATCGACCCTCTGCCTTCATTAATCTCCTTGGTAACGACCTCTCTAAGCTCAGTATCGAGTTGTCCTGCCTCGGTACCGATGTGCTCCGCGTTCTCCAGCTTCTTTGATGAAGGATCGATAACGACCCTTGTAGGGTTGGTAACGAGCCTTTGGCAGATTGCGACCTTATTCAACATGAGGTGCTCGTCCGGTCTGGAGTTGTTAATTGGTACAGTATTGTTGGAATCTGTGATGTGTTCAACCGGCAACCTAGATAGGTGATCCGCCAGCAAGTTTTCTGCTCCTTTCTTGTCTCGAATTTCATGATCAAATTCCTGTAATAAGAGCATCCAATGAAGTAGCCTAGGCTTAACATCCTTCTTATCCATTAAATATCTTACAGCTTCATGATCATTGTAAACAATCACTTTAGAACCAACCAAATAAGAGCAGAATTTTTTCAAATCAAAATACCACGACGAGGAATTCCTTCTCCGTCATGGTATACTTACTCTGCGCCTCATCAAGTGTCTTACTTGCATAGTATATGGCGTGGAGCTTCTTATCCTTCCGCTGACCTAGTACTGCACCGACAGCATAATCGTTGGCATCGCACATGATTTCGAATGGTAGTGTCCAATCCGGGGACTGTATGATAGGAGCATAGACAAGTGCTTTTCTCAACCTGGGAAAAGCCTCAAGACATTCTGTAGACAGCTCAATCACTACATCTTTCATTAGTAGGTTAGTCAAAGGTTTAGCTATCTTAGAAAACTCCTGAATAAAATGTCTACAGAAGCCAGCATGTCCTAAGAAACTCCTAACGTATTTTATAGAAGAGGGAGGAGGAAGTTTTTCAATAAGCTCAATTTTGGCTTTGTCTACTTCAATCCCTCTTTTAGAGACGAGGTGTGCTAGTATTATCCCCTCTTGGACCATAAGATGGCATTTTTCCCAATTTAGAACAAGATTGGTTTCTTCACATCTTTTAAGCACACGAGTAAGATTAACAAGACAAATATCAAATGAAGAACCATAAACAGAAAAACCATCCATAAAAACTTCTACTATGTCCTTTATCATGTCAAAGAAGATAGCCATCATGCATCTTTGAAAAGTTGCAGGGGGCATTGCAAAGCCCAAATGGCATTCTTCTGTATGCAAAAGTCCCATAGGGAGAAGTAAAAATCGTTTTCTCCTAATCATTAGGATGAATGGGAATCTGCCAAAAACCACTATAGCCATCTAAGTAACAAAAGTAATCATGTTGGGCTAAGCATTCTAAAACTTGATCAATGAAAGGAAGCGGAAAATGATCTTTTCTTGTAGCACTATTTAGCTTCCTATAATCAATGCACATTCTCCAACTAGTTGTGGTCCTAGTGGGAATTAATTCACCTTTTTCATTCTCTATAACAGTCATCCCCCCTTTTTTAGGGACTACATGGACCGGACTCACCCATTGGCTGTTTGATATAGGAAAAATTATCCCGACATCAAGTAGTTTTAAGATTTCCTTTTTCACCACATCTTTCATGTTAGGATTTAATCTACGTTGATGCTCAATTGTGGGTTTGTGATTATCCTCCATGTAGATCCTATGCATGCATAATGAAGGGGATATGCTAGTTATGTCATCCAAAGAGTAGCCAATGGCTTTTCTATGGGTCCTAAGAACAGAGATTAGCTTATCTAACTCCTCATCTTTTAATTTGGCATTGATGATGACGGGGAATGTAGAGTTAGGACCAAGAAATTCATACTTGAGGGAGTTTGGAAGGGGCTTGAGCGTTGGAGTAGGCTCAGCCGGAATGAGAATCAGTTCTTCATTATCTGTCTTTAGAACTTCCTCAAGGTAATCAATTTCCACAAGCTCTTCATCTTCTATCACAGGGGTTGGTATCGACCCAGAAGAGGTCGATATCGACTCGAGTTTGCCTGCCAGTAGCATCGGTACCGAGGTAGAAGTGCCCGATATCGATGCTGAGAAATTGTTTGTTCATCTTTTCCTGCTAGAAGCTTCGGTAACGACCCTTCTAGGGTCGATATCGACGCTGCCGGATAAATCTTTGCCCACCTTTTGTCGGAGAATGCATCATAAGCCAAAAGCCTCTCGATTGGGTCCCCACATTCAATGAAGTCAGTGCGGGTGTAGAGCATTTTGACCTCGGCTTCCTTGGTCTCTTTCATGGTGGGGTTAAAACGGAATTCCACCACTTCATCTCCAATCTCAAAAGTTAGGCGTCCTTACCTAACATCAATGATGGCTCCAGCTGTGGCTAGGAAGGGTCTCCCTAGAATGATAGGCACCACGAGATCCTTGGGCATTTCCATGACAATGAAATAATTTAGGACAAAGAATTTGCCCACCTGAACGGGAAAATCATCCACAACTCCCGTAGGCTTGACACAGGATCCGTCCGCCATGTACAACTTCATATTGACAGGTTTCAATGGTCCCATGTTGGCTTTGGACCAGATTAATAATGGAAGTAGACTTGCACTGGCTCCTAAGTCACATAAAGCTTTAAACCGGTAAGCTCCAATACCAATAGTAATAGAAAACTTACCTGGGTCGCCTAATTTTTCTAAGAGCTCTAAAGATCGAACCTCGTCAGTCAGTTCGGACATAGACCTCTTCCTGCTAAGAATATCTTTCAAGAATTTTGTGTAAGCTGGCATTTCGCTTAGAGCCTCAGCGAATGGGATGGAAATATTTAAGCCCTGAAGGATTTTAACAAAACGCCTAAACTTTCCTTCTGTTGAATCCTTAGATTTCTTAGAAGAAAAGGGAAGAGTCTTCACCGGTCTGGAACCAAAACAGGCTCGAGTGGTGCTTCAGAAGGGTCGGTATTGACCCTTGTGGGGTCGGTATCGAGCCTTGGACTAAGAGACTGGTCTGGAAGTGAAGACTTACCAGAGTTGGGGTCGATATCGACCTGTTGGGGCTCGGTATCGACCTTTGTGGGGTCGGTATTGACCCTTGTGGGGTCGGTATCAACCCTAGTGGGGTCGGTATCGACCCTGTTAGGGTCGTCGTCCTTGTTACCGGGCTCTTTTTCCTTGGCCTTAACACGGTCCGGTAGTGTCTTTCCGCTTCGGAGGTGGACTGCTGCAATTTGGGCCTTCGGGTTCTCTTCGAGACGACCTTGTAATTGCCCATGAGGTCTCGGAATTTGTGCAGCCATTTTGCCAAGTTGGGATTCAACGCTCTTCTTCCATGTTTCTAGCTCTCCCAACTGTGCTTGTACTCCATTCAACCGATTGTTAAGGTTGGTTTGGACTCCATCAATCTTGCTATGGACTCCATCGAACTTATTTTGGACTCCATTAATCCCTCTTGTAACCCTTGTACCCATGAAGGTGGCTCTTGATATCCTGGTGGTTTGTAAGGAGGAGCCTTCCTTTCTTGTGGTGGAGGTGCTTGATTTTGGCTTTGATTGTAACCTCCCCAGCTGGGATAATTGTTTGGCCTATCATAATGGTCAGGCAAGTTTCTGTATTGCCCTCTCATATAATTCATTTCAGCATATGTCTCAGCGGCTCTAACCTGCTCAATGTTAGTGCAAGCAGAAGTAATATGTGCTTAAGAGCAACATTCTTGACAAGGTTAAGAGGTTTTCAGAAAACTTACATGTTTCTTTAGACGGTTGATCTCATCCTGTAAGAATTTATGCTTAACATCGGGATCAACTTCATCATTGTTGGGAACATAGAGCCATTTTTTAGGTTGGGGCGGTTGCTGGGTCCCATACATTGCATCATAATTGGTCAATTTATCCAGCAATTCCCATGCAATATCAGGCTCCATCTCTATGAAACCGCAGGCAGTATGCAAGTTGACCCTGAAAGAATATCTCCTGCAGGACGTATTGCGGTTGTCCATGGGTGGGGCATTGCCTCAACATCTCTTTGAATCGCTCCCATGTCTCCACAAATGTCTCGTTAGGCAGCTGGTGATAAGAAGTAATACGCTTTCTTAACTCCGTAGTCTTGGCAGGAGGGAAGAACTTAAGTCATGAATAAGTCATGCAAGGTTCTCCACGTCCTTATCGACCTAGGAGGTAAGCTTTCTAGCTAACTCAAGGCCTTACCTGCAAGAGACCATTTAAACGCTTTTAGTTGGACATATTCGAGAGAAACACCATCAGCAGCAATGGTGTCACATAAATCAACAAAATTTTGAATATGCTCCATAGAGCACTCAGTTGGTTTTCCCTCAAACTGAGCCCTCTTAATTAAGGATATAAACTGAGATTTAATCTCAAAAGCCCTTGCTATCTCAGGAAGCACTATTTCTGATTCTGGCACCCTCTGTTCCAGATGCATATATTGTTTGGCATTCCTTGGGATAGTGTTCAATTGCTCCTGTAAACGATTGTTGTTTAATTGTTCACGTTCAGCAGCAGTAGCAGCGTTACCGACAGCAGTAGCAACATCTCGATCAGCTTGTAACGCCTCCATCTGCCTACGGACGGCATTCATGTGCTCGGCCATCTCTTCAGGTGTAACGACCATTATACGGTTTTCTCGTCTTCTGCGATGAAGGACACGTTCAGGCTTAGAATAATAATCAGTTTGATCCAATTCAAGTCGGCGTCTTCCTGCTTGCATAAGCTGAGAAAACAAACAAAAAGAAACAAATTAGAAATAAACACGGGGTCAAGCTATTCCCAACCCACAAGTAATCAAACACAACACAGTTGCTTCCCCGACAATGGCGCCAATTTGTTGAAAGGGTTTCCCGACAACAAATTAATTTTTAGTCAAGACCCCGCTGTGTATAGGGAGGTTAGGTACGTCTATGGGAAGCAAGGTTATGTTTGATAACTAAACTAAAAAGCAAAAGAGAAGGCAAAGCAAAGCAAAGAACTAAGCAAAACAACTAAATAAATGCACTAGAAGGGTCGATATCGACCTTGTCAGGGTCGTTATCGAGGTATGAATGCAGCAGAAAAACTAAGTAAACAGCAAGAAGAAAGGGGAAAATTGCAGGTCGATATCGAGATACCTGGGTTTTGGATTTGACTTAAAAAAAGGAAAAACTCTAGGATAGGGATTCACCACAATACAATCATGCAATTTCAAATAACATAAATCATAAATATCATGCCTTTAACATAAAGTTATCAACTTTCTTTGAATTAATCAAGCAAATCAATCAATTTTCACAAATTAATTCACTTAATCTACTTGCTTTGATCTAAAGTTCTCAACTTTCGTCTCAAACTTTATCTCGTATTCAAATTCACAACTTTCTCTTTCAATCAAGTTAAGAACATGAAATACTTCAACTTTCGTCAAAGCTTTTGCACAAACAAGTAGAAAAATAGATAAAAGGCATTCAATTCATTCATCACATTACCATTTATGCACAATCATGTTGGGTTTCTAACCCCAACCCTAGAAAAGAAGACAACTTACTCATGATTGGAGAAAAACAAGCAAAGAGATTAAGAGAAAACATAATTGAATTAAAACTAAAGTCTTACTTGAATTAAAACTTCAAACTTGTCTTAGAACACAAGAAATTCTCCCACAATCTTCTTGCTTGTGCTCCAAGCAATAAAAAAACCCAAGAGAACGTCTAAAAACCTAGAGGCGTCTCTCCTTCAAAATTCTAACGTGTAATCCCCCTTAGACTGTGTCTAAACAAGAATATATATAGAGAAAAACGTAATCTATCTAGAAGCTATCTATAAGGAAATAAATCGTTAAAAGATATATCCCTTCTATAAGGAAATAAATCTAATAAAATATATATCCCTTTAAAACTATCTAATAATATAAAAGGAAACTAATAAAAAGGGATAAAAATACATTAATTGCACCGACTCTAAAGTCTTCTATCGATACGGGACCCTCAATATTAACCTCGTCAGGATCGGTAGATCACTCTTTTGAATTCTCAAATTTTTGCTCTTCTCCGCACCTCGATATCGACCTAGGCAGGGTCGATATCGACCTCCATCAGCATTGAAAACTACTTTGAGTAAAACTTGCGTATCGGATTCGTTACAACTCTATTTGACTCGATTCTTTTTCCTATATATTTGTAAAGAGTTTCTCTACCTCTTTCCAAGCTCAAACTTGATCTTTAATGCCTTTATTGGAGTGCTTTTCTTTGGCTTTCACTTCATTCTCGAGTGCTATCTTCAAGTGCTTTCCTCCTTTCTTCAAGATATGCTCCAAAACCGCTTCAAAACCTATAAAAACACCACCACAGCTTATGTAGACTCCATATCTTAAGGAAATACGAAAACCTACACAAACGACTCAAAAACAAAACACAAAAATAAAAGAAAAAGACTCAAACACACAAAAACACACCCTAAAAACACAACTAAAAAGACGGATATCAGCCACTCATCAGTTTACTAAAAGCTTAAGCTTGGAAGAAGACTCTCGTGGCCACCATAGGAAGAGGAAGAGGATCAAGCGGGATAGTTTGCTTGATTTGCGTGGAGGAGAAGTCTACTTGGGACACCATCTACAGAGATGGTATTAGTGAGCCTTAGTTCAACCAAGTCCTGAACATTGGGTTGGACCAAATCTATGAGGTTGGGGTTTTCTTTGTTCAAGAGTGAGACCCGAAGTGATTCCCTCTACTTAAACCAAGATCCCCTATGATCTTTTTCATTCTTTTCTACTTCCTTCTTGTTCCCCCCTCCTCCCAAAATGTATTTCACTTTGGAGTGCCCTTCTGTACAACTTGTTTGCCTAAGTAATAATATGAATCTTTAGTATGAATGTGATACATTGTAGTCTGTACAATGTATCTAGGACTTGTTAGCATTATTCATCGATGTTTTAGGATGTTTTTTTAAGTATTATATGAACGTCAAAGTCAAGAGCTAAAGTGAAGAAATCAAGAGGGTTAAGAAGATTTTGCAGTCAAGTGTTGATTTGGAGTTGTTTTGGCACAACTTTCTTATGATGAATAGTTCGGGAGCTACGGTCATTGGATGAAGTTGAATTTTTTATCATTGGAAAGCTAACTCGAAGATCTACAGTTTATGTCTGTATTGCAAGTTCAAATTTCAACTCTAAGTGGGTCAAAACCACCTCCGAACGTACTGTCAAACTGTTGTTAAGACAAGACCCGCGCCCGTGGTTCACAACCACACGCCCGCGGTTCACCATCATGCGCCCGCGGTTTCTGTGACATAAAACAACGTCTCAGTTGGGACAACCCGCGCACGCGGTTCTAAGGGTGTTCAACGGGTCGGGTTGCCCGTGACCCACACTGACCCGACCCGCAATAGTTTTTAAAAAATATATATTTTTATAATTTTAGTAAGGTACAATCTATTTTTTATAAGAAATCATCGGATTTACTAGTCGATCCGCAAACCCGACATTTTTTTATAAAAAATACATCTTTTTAGGTTAAAAAAATATTTTCGACCCATGACTTGACCCGTTAGACCCGTGACCCGCGGGTCAAAAGTGATTTTTTTGCAGGTCGTGGGTCGACCTCACCCGTGAGCATCCCTATGTGGTTCCCTACCCGTGCTCGCGGTTTTTCCACGTCAGCAACCCGAGTTGGAGATTTTATTGTACCTATCTATCATTATATTAGTTTCCTTTTCTTTTTATTACGTATTTTTGAGTTGGCTATTTAAGCCTTGTTTCATGCCTTTGTTAGGATCTCAAACTTATTATCATCTAGTTTTCTTTTGGGAGATTTTGTTATTATCTATTTCTATGGAGAACTAAACTTTATAATTCTATTCAAGTTGAAGCTTTTAGACTCAAGTTTATTATGAGATTCTTTTATTTAGGTTTATTTCTACAAGTTATTTTAACTCTCTTGCGCATATTTAATATTGATTGCATTGATTTCTACTTGATTGATCACCTTGTTGGAATTAATACTCTCTATTGCTAGATCTAGGTTTTCTCGTAGCAAAACCTAATCTTTGTAGCAACTCAATTGGTTTAGGACTCGTTGGAATAAAATAATTGAAAAAGAGATTTGAATGCATGTTGATTGTTTGACTCGTTGGAATTCAATTGCATGTATCCTATTTATCCCTGTTCTCATTGCTAATGTCGATGTGATTCATGATTGTTTCATGTGTTATTTGGATATTAAGTTTGCATGTCTCGTTGCCATGCTTTATATCTGATTAGGATAGGAATAACTAACAGGAATAACTTGTTTGAATCAATGATCAATAACTTGATGATGAAAGTGGATGCTTGAATAGGATTGTTTTCCCTAATTGAATACAAACTCACCTTTTCTTTCTTTGTTTGCTTTCTTTGCTTTGCTTTGATCTTCCCTAGTTTTAGAATTACAATCCAAAAACTCCCCTTTGTTATTTCTATGAGTTGATATTAATAACTTCTTGGGATACAAGTGTCTCTTGGGTTCGACCCCGACTTACCAGCTATACTAGTTGAGTAACTAAGGATTATTTTTGATTTGGCACGACGACTTTCAGCCAATCAAATTTTGGTGTCATTGTTGGGGAAACTTTGTTAATTCTGAGTTTTTTTATGAGCTCTTGTGTGGACCTATCTTACGGTCCACACATGTGCTACTAATTAATGGCTATGTTTGAATGTAGACAACTAAAGGATGAACAATCTCATGTGTATTTCTATAGAGTGCAACAATATTTTCATACACTTGATACTTGGGGCTATCAGCCTTGTGAGAGGAACTTATGTCAATGCATCTTAGATGGGTTGAATCCTGAGACTCTACAATTGGTTGAGTACATGAGCAACTATAGGCTATGATGTATGGTACCAAAAGAGTGTTGGGATTTCTTTTGCTTCATGAACTATCAAAGTGAGCAGGATTAATTATATCCACCCATGCTCCATCCAGTTGAGAACTCCTCTTTCAATGATGAGGAGATGTTTGCAAAGCTTGCCCATACGGTGGACTAGTTGGGACAAAACACACTGGCTAGTCTCAAGAACATGGAGACTCAAATCAGTCAACTAGTCATTGTTGTGAGTAGAATAGAAGCAAGAGACTCAGGGAATTTGCCTTCTCAAACCATACACCCGATGGAGAATGTGAGTGCCATTACATTGAGGAGCAAGGAAGAAATATCACGTAACATACCAGATACAAAGGACCCGCACCTGCTGAAGGACCCCCGTGCCCGCGAATCATTAATCGAGGGCTTGGAAGACGTTCTCAAAGAGACCCACGACCGCGGGTCACCTTTCGGCGACCGCGGCCAACATGATGGCGACCACGTGCCCCCTGCCCGAGTCCGCGGGGATGATGCTCCGACAAATTTTGACGACCTGCGTCTGCAAGAGAGCTTCAGTGACTGCGGATCTTCCCCAGAAACTGATGATGATTATGTATATCCCTACTTTCCTCTTCTTGGCTCTCAAAAGTCAATTCTTATATATCTTGAGGCACTCAAGGACACTACAAATCCTATAGAACCAAGTGAGCCTAAGATTGGTGTTAGAGATTAAATGGAGTTCATCTTTGGTAAGAGTGGCAATGTTGATGAGTTCTTTGATCCATATTGTAATTATTCTTTGACACCACCACTTGTGTTGAATTGCTTTAAACATATGCCATCTCATAAAAATTGGTCTCACTGGTTTGATAAGTTGAAACACTTTTTAAATGGGTTATTATTCAATATCAATTTATCATTGTGCTACTTATGTTTTTGTGAGATGTGTTCCAAGTATTTTGATAGGTTGTTGAGGGCATTGACAATGTCCAATCTTGTGACATCATGTTGCACGTCGAGCCAACGACGTTAAACAAAGGCTCTGCTTGGGAGGCAACCCGAGGTTAGTTTTCTTTTCTTTGGTTTCAGTTTCGTTTCCCTTTCAATCTTGTTGGGCTAACATGCACGTACTAGGTTCGAAAGAACAATTTTTGAGAAGTTTTACTTCTCGGAAAACCGGACGTACAAGTACTAGATCAATGTAACAGCGGTTGTCGCCAAGATCCACGCCAACAGGCACCCCACCCACACCCACGGGTAGCGTTCACGCAACATAAAAAAAATTCAAAAATAAAAATAAAAATCTGACGATGCTGAGTGGGCTTTCTTTCCGCCGGCCCTACTCCCTCTACACTCCATCTTCTTCCATCTTTTGCCTCTCCTCTTCTATTATTTCTCAAACCTCCATTGAACCACTTTTCTACCCTTCACAATCCACCAATCTTTTCCATCCACACCTAAAAATTCCGATCGTCCACATCTCCATAAACCCCACAATCCTCTCTCCACACCCTCACTTTTCCCACAAATACCTTCATCACTAAGATCACCACAGATTCGTTTTAATGGATTAGCATTGTTTTGGCTGAGATTTTTCGAGTCTCTTCTAAGAGAGACATTTGATGATGTTAGCAAGGATTTGAGGGACAAGGCATTTCCTATTGATGAGATAAGATAGTGGCATGTTGAGTTCTACATGGAAGGTTGGCATGACTATTCCCAGTTTCCACCAGGATCAACATAGTGAGTGTTATGATTTCCTTTTCCTTTATTTTATTCCTTTGTCTTTAGTTTCACCAAGGACAATGATGAAACTCAAAATAAACCGAAGCTAGAAACAAGTAATGAGATTATTTATTCGATGAGACACACACTTGCTTTTATTAACGATTGCCAAACGATATTACGACGGGATTCTGCCCAAGATCTCCTTTACGAGATTCGAGGTCTCTGCCTAACGAGGTTCGAGAACTCTTTGTTACAACGAGGTTACCGCTTACAAACTGCTTGTGAGGTCTTTTTCTATTACAAGTTGAGAATTTCTATCTATTTAGTGAGACTAGAAGCTTATCAATTACACTGAGATTGTAGCTTGCAAAGTAGCCTCCCTACGGGGTCAACTTGGGACTTGAGATTTCTTTGGGCGACTTGAAGTCTTTTTATTGATCTTCCCATGATTGTAGCGTGGTCTTTACGATTGTTTCAACACATCGATCTTCAACAAGCAAGATAGTTCTTGAGTTAGAGATGTTTTTCGACCATTGCAACCTTCGGGGTTCTCCTCTATTTATAGACATTTAAGGAGCATGGCTTCCATCAACATCCGATGTGGGATGTTCGAGATACGGCCATCTAATTGGTAGAGAGAGAGGTGGTTGATCATTGGTCGAGAATAAGGTGGTCTTTGATTGGTTGATCGGGGTGTGTGTCAACTTTTGAGTATGCGCGGTTCATTCCCGTTGCTTCTAGAAGCTTATCATCTGACCGACATCCTTATTCAAGAGATTGCGACGTTTTGGCCTCGCTTATGCGGGGAGCGCGTGATGTTTGGCCTTCATCCTTCCTCCGATTTTGGACTAGCGTGATTGTGTATCTCGCTTTTTGGATGGGTGCGGGAAGAACCTCGGGGGAGACCTCGAATCTCGTTCATATTGGCTTTTACCTCGTTGCTCGTCTTTACTGCTCACACATCGTTATTTTGTGCACCATTAGACAATAAAAGGTTTAAGTATGGGGGAGGGAGCACTTACCACTTATCTTAGTTAGTTGATTGCAGCTGCATTCAGGTTTTACAAAAAAAAAAAGAAAAAATTGCATTAAATCTCATGTTGAGTTGAAAACCCGAAAGGGCGGCTCAAGCAAAATTCAAGGGCTCGGACCGACATTAGGCTGGGGTAATGAGAGGCTAGAAAGAGTGAAAGTGAGCTTGGTGAGTATATCTATAGAAAAATGAAATGAGCGGTTAGGTGAAAACTAGAAAGGGTGCCTAAGCAGGATGAGTGAAAAAAAAAGAGTGCCTAGGATCATTCTTGTTGGGGCTTGAGGTTCATTGTTGGGTTTTTCACTTTGATCATTGATGTACTATTGTTATAATGATAGATTGTGCTAGAACTTCATTGTATGCACTTTCATTCTTTACTTGGGTTCGGGTTCTGAGCTTATTTTGAGTGCTTTTGAGTTTTAGATCATCTTCCCTAGTACTCTCTGTAGACCTTTATTGCATTGTCTTACAATATTTTATTTTGAGCTTACTCGAGGACGAGCAAGGTCTATGTATGAGGGAATTTGATACACTATAGTTTGCACCGTGTATCTAGGACTTGTTAGCATTATTCATCAGTGGTTTAGGATATTCTTATAACTATTTTGTGAAAGTCAAAGTCAAGAGCTAAAGTGAAGAAATCAAGACTGTTACGAAGATTTTGAAGTCAAGTGTTGATTTGGAGTTATTTTTGCACTACTTTCTTATGACGCATCGTTCGGGAGCTACGGTGATCGGATGAAGCCGAATTTTGTATAATTGGAAAGCTAACTCGAAGAGCTACAATTCATGTTTTTACTGCAAGTTCAACTCCAACTCTAAGCGGGTAAAAACAACCTACGAACGAATTATTAGAATGTTGTAAAGACAAGACCCGCGCCCGCGGTTCACCACCCCACGCCCACGGTTTCAATGACAGAAAATAGCGTCTCAGTGGGGATAACCCGCGCCCGCGGTTCCCTACCTGCCCCCCCCCCCCCCCCCCCCCCCCCCCCGCCCCGTGGTTTTATTCTACCTATCTATCTTTATATTAGTTTCCTTTTCTTTTTATTACATATTTTTGAGATGGCTATTTAGGGTATTTAGGACAAATACCTGCAGTGGATAAGGGTTGCAAAATCACGCATATTTAAACCCTTCAATAATGACCTTGCTCGACACTTTTCACAATCCTCAAATTGCCAAACACAAGAGTGAGAGCTAAAAGAGCTATTCGGTGAAGATCATCAAGTTGGTGAAAAGTCCCCGACAACGAGCTAATCTCAACGAGAGTGAAAGAAGAGAGAAGGAGTTCCTAGGTCTAGGGGAACTCTAGTGAAGAGATAGAAGAACAGAGAGGTTTGAGTTTTTCTTTTGCTTTGATTGTGAGCGTTCATCGGGTTAGGGTTGAGAAAATACATTAGTGTTGCCTAGGGAGATAGTCCTTCTGGGAACAAAGAAGTTTGTATTCGACCTTGTAACCTGAAGGGATATAAGATATAAAGAAAAGGGAACTCATTCGAAAATCCTCCAAGAGAAGGTAGAGGTTTACTCACGCGATTAGTTGATCGATGTGGGGTTCCTCTATAAGGGAACTGTCTCAACTTGTTTTATTTACCTTCACGTTTTATTATTTATCCGCATGTGGGAACTGTCCGATACAGTTCCCATAACCGTTTATAGCTAACCTTCGATCCAACAGTGGCGCGATCGGGCAACCCATGGAGGAGCCCGTGTCGTCTGTCTTTACACAGATCAGTTGAGTCGCGTGTATGGGTTTCTAGTTGGGCCTTGATAGTATAGTTTCCGATGAGTTTAATGTGTTTTGGGGGATAATTGATCTTAGAAAGTCTTGGGGTATTTATGGTTGTGTTTGACTTTTTCTTTCATAACTTCGAATTTACAATTTGGAGGCTAGGTTTGCTTTAGAGAGTTTTCTTAAGAGATTAACTTTTGAACCCAATTTGTAAGCTTTCTTTAATCTAATTATGCATTGCTAAATCATTTGTGTTTACTAGTTATTGAAGTCATAGATTGCATATTATAGTGAGGTTTGATTGATTTTCAACAAACTTGAATAGATTTTATTCCATGTGCTTAATTAAATCAAAGTTTATCTGGGGTTTTGTTAGATTGATCACCTAATAGAATTTCTAGTTTAATTTACAACTAATCTGATTATTTCCCGTTTGGGATAGATAAAGTAGAATCTACAATTGTTTGGACCCATTTAGGCTATTCAGTTGTAGAAGGGAATAAATCCACAAATAACTAAAATGATTGTTTGCTTCAAGTGGTTGTTTCTATCATACTTGACTCGTGGAGTTGTTGTTTAATTTAATCTAGAAGTTCTTCTAGGTTGTTAAATGATTAGGGTTGTTTATACTATTAGTTCTTTCAACTAAATCTGAAGTTTGGATCATAATCCACGATAATTTATTCAAGTGGAGTGAGAATCAAGAGAATCAATGATCAATAAGCATATCTATGATGGATTTAACTAGTTGAACATATTTCTCTCATATATTTACAATCATCTTTGCATTCATAATTAGTTTTAATTGCATCTTAGATTAGAAAATCATTCAACAAACCCCCCATATTTTGGTTACTTGGCACTTAAGTAAAACACACTTACACGAGTCTCTGTGGGATCGACCCTTACTCACCATTCTACTAAGTTTGGTTATGTTAGGTTCTTTGATATGTATAACGACCAATGAAAATACCTCATCAAATTTGGAGCCGTTTTCGGGGAGTCGTCGCTATTTGTGTTCTTACTTTTGTTCTATTTTGGGTGTGAACTTGTTATGTGGTTCATACCCGTGCTACTTACTCATCTCCACTGCTTTTAATCTAGATATTGACAAGACACTCTACAGGCAAAGGAAGGAAATCCAAGACCACTTTCGGGCTTTACCTTTCTCACTTGAAAATCTGAATCTGAATCGGAAACTGAATATGAACCACTTGAGATGGCTGACCCAAATCCGAGACAATTGACTGCACCAAATCTGGCATAACAACCTTTGGCAGTGTCGTTCCCTGCTTTGGCTGAAGGGGTCAAGTTTGAGCTGAAATCTGGGTTGATTCATCTTTTGCCCCAATTCTATGGGCTTAGTGGTGAAGATCCCAACAAGCATCTTTCTGAATTTCATGTTGTGTGCTCAAGCATGAAGTCTGTTGATGTGACTCAAGACCAAATCTCACTAAGGGCCTTTCCATTCTCTCTCAAGGATCAGGCTAAAGATTCTTTCTATTACTTGGCTTCGGGAAGTATTCACACGTGGACAAAGATGATGCAAGCATTCAAAGAGAAGTACTTCCCTACTACAAGGCTCAACAATCTGAAGAAGATTATCAGCAACATTGAGCAAGAATCCAATGAGTTCTTGTATGAGTACTATGAGAGATTCAAGAGGTTGATAGCCATCTGCCCTTTCCATGGCTATATTGATCAAGACTTGATTTTATATTTATTTAATGGCCTCTTAGATGATGAAAGAAGGATGGTTAATGGCTTAATCCAGCTTGTCAGGGCAAAATTCTCAATAAAACTCAAGCTACTGCATTTGATTTACTTACTCAACTGTCTAAGGGAACAAGACAATTTAGGATGGAGACAGGCTCCAAAGTTTCAAACTCTATGGTGGCTAATTCATTACTGCATGAAGAGGTTTCTGAGCTGAAAAACATGGTGAAACAGTTTCTATAGCAAGGTGAGAGACAATAGGTGATAGCTTGTGGAATCTGCTTTGATAATATGCACCCCACTGATGCATGCTCCACCTAGGCCTAGGTATGATCCCTACTCCAACACTTACATTCCTGAATGGAAGGACCATCCTAACCTGAGGTACGAAAATTCTATCAATCAACAATTCAATTAGCAAGGTGGTCAAGCTCCTTACAAGCCTCCTTTCCAGCCTCACCCTCAAGGAACCAATCAGAATTCCATGTCCACTGAGGAGATTATCAGAAATCTGACTCAGAGTGTAACTACATTGCAAGACTTCTTCACTCATTTGCAACAAGAGACCAAGTCTAGCATTAAAAACTTGGAAAGTCAAGTCAGTCAAATTGCTAATGTAGTGAGCAAATTGGAGGCTAGAGAGTCCAACAAACTGCCATCACAGATAGATCTTAATCTGAGGCAGAATGTGAGTTTAATCACAGCTTACAATAGACATGTGGTAGGACAGTTGTGCAAAATAGAGACACAAGATGAGAAAGTCGGTGAAGAGAGATGCAGGGGAGCGCGGGCTATAGAGGTTGAAGATGCGACCTCACTAGTGATTCAACGCCCATATAATTTCAACAAAGAGTTCGGATTTTGTGATGAAGACATAATAGAAGTGATGCGACTGCGTCAATAGGGGCACGACCTCGTCAGTTGGCGCGCGACCGCAACCCAAGAATGACGCGACCGCGCGGTACCTGTTGCGCCAGTGCCGACAGTGTCCAAGTCGAGTTCCGTCTTAAAGTCTTACATGCCTATTCCGCCATTCCCAACGGCTTTGAAAGAGACCCGAAAGCTGAAGAATGATAAAGAACTCTTTGATACGTTTAGTACATGCGAGGTCAATGTGCCATTGTTGAAATTGATCAAAAGTGTCCCCGCTATGCGAAATTCTTGAAGGAGTTGTGTACTATCAAGAGGGGTCAGAAAGAGAAAAGCAAGAAGCAGGCTAAGGATAAACATGTGTCTACCGCGTTTCAAAAGCAATTGCCCAAGAAGTGTAGTGACCCTTGCATGTTCACCATTCCATGCATGATAGGAAGCATCAAAGTGAATGAAGCATTGATTGATTTGGGTGATTCGGTCAATATCCTACCCTACTTCTTGTACAAAGAGTTTAATGTGGGCCCTTTGAAGGAAACCAGATCATAATTGAGTTAGCTGATCAATCCACTGTTAGGCCAAAAGGAAAACTTGAAGATATGTTGGTCAAAGTGGATTCCTTTTTATTTCTAGCTGATAACCTGATTTTGGACATGGGATCGGGGAATGAAAAAGTGTTTATGATGCCAAGGAGACCGTTCTTAAAGACTGCAAACACCATTATTGATATTCCCTAGGGCATCTTGAAAATTGGATTCGATGGTAAGGAGATCAAATTCCATAGCTCAAATCCTTCTTGAATCCTTTTTACGTCAAGATAATGACGCTAAACAAGCGCTGCTTGGGAGGCAACCCAAGGATTAGAGTAGATTTAATTTTGATTATAATCTTTTGCTGTTTAGGTAGTTTTGTGTGTGTTTAGATATCCTAGGTCCGAAGATTGATAACCTAAAGAACCACCACCATAGGATTACCGGATTACCCGGATAGCTAGATCATTGTGAGTTTTTCTCTTTCCCTTTCTTTTTACTTTACTTTGGGGACAAAGTATGTTTTAAGCATGGGAGAAGGGAATTACTTGTTTGCATTGCATATAGTTGCATTAGATTAGGCATATTTAACTTTTTTAGGCATTGATTAAAATCTTGAAAAATGAAAAAAAAATTAGAAAAATACAAAAATGCAAAAATATTGTATTTAGGTTCTTATTTCCCCATTATTTAATACCTCTTGTTTTTCTATATATATATATATATATGGTTTGATGAAATCGTAACCCATGATTTGCATGATGTGTTGAACTTTCTATGATACAAGGATGATCTTTGATTATTTAGTGTAATACTCGATTTCGTTTAAGGTAGGAAAAATGAATTTCTTAAGATACCAATAACGGGTTCTTGACCCGCAATTAACCTTTTTTTTTAATCAGTTTGAAAACCACCTTTCTAATTGTTAGTTTATCCATATGTTAGCAAATATCTATGCAGAAAATTAACTAGATATTTCCTAGTTAAGTTTTATCCTATCAAAACCCTAATTATATATATAGTTTTGTTACCTTAACCATATGGTAACAAATGGTAATGGAAAATCCAATCTAATCTAAATAAAATCCTATCTTTAAGCCAATCTTCTACTTTTAAGCCCAAGTCGATGCCTTTCCACGTACGGATCTTCTTGTGCATGCGAGCGTCCAAAACCAAAAGAAAAGCGGAAGAGCCTTTTCGTCCTTCACGGGAGGAGTCGGAGAGACCTCGCTTTGCTCTCGCCACCTTTGTTCCATCCCTCAGGGATTACGGTCTCGAGGAGGAGAAGCCAGTCGAGCCATTATGTCGTCGACCTCGTTCTTTTCCTTTACGGGTCAGGTTGTTCGGTAGTTAGTTATTTTGTTGTTTCGGGAGTTTGTCTTGAGTTTCAGGTACATTTTAGGAACCGTGATGGATCCTTTGAGAAGTGGTGGAGCGGATGCTGGAGTGCGTGTCATTAGGTCCGGAGTTGAGTTTGGGTGTTTTGGGTTGCTTTTCGTTGTTTAATTTTATGTTGCGCAGTTGGGTTTAAGTAGTATTTTTGGGAACTAAGGGTTGAAAACTTATGTTCGTTCAAGTCTAGTCGGGATTTACATGAATGTATTAACACTTGATGTTTAATAAAAATGAGTTGGTTGTTTTGTTTCATTTTCTCGTCGTGTCCGAGTTGTAAGATCCAAATGAACTCGTTGTCAAACTAGCCTAAGTAGCACATGGTAAGGTCTACTACCGAGTAGCACCCGGTTTAAAATTGGGGTGTTACAAATTGGTATCAGAGTCAGGTTGACAACAAGGGCACATGGAACTAAACAATGGAGGCACCCGAGGTCCAACTTAAAAGAAATCAGCCGATGTTTTCTAATATTTTAAAATGGGGTAATCACTTTTCATTAGAGGGTAGTTGACACGTTGCGACTCTGCCACCATCAGCTGAGGGACCTCTATTAACTTCTATTGTTACTTTGGTCTAGTGATAGCTACAGTTTAGTTCAATGGTTACTTAATTCCGTTTGCAATAAAACCTGTTTACTTGTTTACCTCTTAGTTGTTTGGTTGTTTATTGGGTTGACTGAACCAGAATTATTTACTTGCCTTGTTAGTCTGTTTGACTACCTTCATTTGATATGAGATTATTTATGATCGTTGGACTTGTTGACCTTTTTTCGGTTATTGTTGATTTAGACTTGCTTTGTTATTTCATTGTGTAGAATCATGCTATGGGTTCTTAGTTGTGTCGGAATGACGGTTCGAGGATGAACCGTTTCTTAGGAGGGTATATTGTAATACATCGGAAGAATTCTAGTATTTAGTTTGTACTCAGATCTTTTAGTTTTTGTTCCTTCTCAAGTTTCAGGACGAAACATTCTTTAAGGGGGTTGGGATGTAATACCCGGTTTTGTTTAAGGTAGGAAAAATGAATTTCTTAAGGTACCAATATCGAGTTCTTGATCAGCAATTAACCCGTTTTAGTAATCCGTTTGAAACCACCTTTCTAATTGTTAGTTTATCCATATGTTAACAAATATCTATGAACAAAATTAATTGAATATTTCCTAGTTAAGTTTTATCCTATCCAAACCCTAATTATATATATAGTTCTGTTACCTTAACCATATGGTAACAAATGTTAACGGAAAATCCAATCTAATCTAAAAAAATCCTATCTTTAAGCCAATCTCCTACTTTTAAGCCCAAGTCGATGTTTTCCACGTATGGATCTTCTTGTGCATGCGAAAGCGTCCAAAAACCAAAAGAAAAGCCGAAGAGCCTTTTTGTCCTTCACGGGAGGATTCTGAGAGACCTCGCTTTGCTCTCGCCACCTTTGTTCCATCCCTTAGGGTTTATGGTCTGGAGGAGGAGAAGCCAGTCGAGTCATTGTGTTGCCGACCTTGTTCTTTTACTTTTCGGGTCAGGTTGTTCGGTAGTTAGTTATTTCGTTGTTTCGGGAGTTCGTCTTTGAGTTTCAGGTACATTTTAGGAACATAATGGATCCTTTGTGAAGTGGTGGAGCGGATGCTGGAGTGCGTGTCATTAGGTCCGAAGTTGAGTTTGGGTGTTTTGGGTTGCTTTTTGTTGTTTAACTTTATGTTGCGCAGTTGGGTTTAACTAGTATTTTTGGGAACTAAGGGTTGAAAACTTATGTTCGTTCAAGTCTAGTCAAGATTTACATGAATGTTTTAACACTTGATATTTAATAAAAATGAGTTGGTTGTTTTGTTTCATTTTCTCGTCGTGCCCAAGTTGCAAGATCCAAATGAACTCGTTGTCAAACTAGCCTAAGTAGCACATGGTAAGGTCTATTATCGAGTAGCGCCCAGTTTAAAATCGGGGTGTTACATTTACTTTGACTATGGATTGAGCATGTATAATAGCTTGAATCAATATACTATAACTAAAGTCGAATCCCTCTATCCTGCGTGTCATCGTCTTAACTATGCCACGTAAGCGTTTTAATTTTTCCATTTACGTCTTTGCCCTTTGTTAATTTAAGTATTTACAATCCTTATATAATAATAATAATAATAATATTTCTTATATTACTAATATACAATTATATTTAGATATCTTAAATTTTGGCAAGTTGATTTCGGAGTCTAATCCATTACGGAAAGTTTTTATTAAATATAATAATGTTACTAATATTACTAATATATAATTATATTTAGAGATCTTAAAATTTGGCAAGTGATAGAAACATAATCTTTATTATGAAATAAATTTTTTAAATATAATAATATTACTAACATACAACTATATTTAGAGATCTTAAAATTTGGTGAGTGATAAAAACAAAATATTTACTATAAAATATTTTTTTAAATTAAGAAAATAATAATACTATTTTTTTAAAAATATTAGGAACACAATTATTATATTTGAATTATTTCTAAATGATTATTAATATTTAATTTATAATATTAAATCATATATTATTAGTTCATTACTATATAGTATATACTAAACCGCATGTTAAAATACTATTTTAAAACTGTTCCACATTGAATTACACCGCACGTCTTTTTTGAAATCAATTTTATTTTTTTTAAATTAATTGGATTATTTTTAATTATTTTTAATATATTAGTTTTATTATTTGATAGGGCAGTGTATACGATAAGATACAAATTGTTTCTTAAAAAAACCCTTACTTATCAATAATTATTTTTAGAAAGGATAGTTTTTAATAAGATATGTATAGTTTTTTAATATAAATTTAATCAAATTTACAAATAAATACAATAATTTTATAAATCCGTGCAGGGCACGGGAACTTAGGCTAATTTTAGATTTATTTTGAAGTACTAGACACAATTTGCCTTGTGAGATTTTGACCTTTGATTGATATCTTATTCTCTTAATCCTTGGGTGTATCACCGGGATTTTCTAGCTCTAGAACTTGCGTTATGACTCTTTTCAAGGTTGCTGCTTTACATGATTGAATGCATGACATTAAAATGATTGAGGCAATTTTTCTTTACTAGCCTATTATTTTCCTTCCTACCTTACAAGATCCATGTTTTGACACCCCATTTCTTTGAGCTTTGAGGCTATTTTTGATAGCTCCACAAAATAATTCCTAGCATATATAAGCTTGACCCATCCGGGGTTTAGGATTTTAGGTGGATTTGTTTGTGTGGTTGTGAATAAGTATGGAGGAAGTGTGATGAAATGTGGAAGGAAAGACAACTTTAGTGTGGAATTTGAGAGAAAAAAATGAAGATGAAGAATAAGGTGAAAAAAAAAGTGTTGAAAGCAAAGAAAGAAAAATTGAGCTTGAAAGAGAAGTAGTCTTCATAAGTTTAAAAAAAGAGTTGGAAAAAGAGGCAAAAAATGGAAAAGAAAGAAGAAACAAAGAGCTTGAATGAGAATGTAAGGAGTTGGTGAAGAAAGTTTGGGAGTATTGAGAAGAAAAGTGTAAAGTTTGGGTTTAGGATTGGTTCTTTATCCCGGATTTAGCACTGCATGACCAAATATGATCCCATGCAAATTCTCTTTACCTTGGCCCCATTACATCCCTTAAAAGTCCTCATGATTTTTTTTGTGTATTTGGTCCACAACGGTGGAGAATTACGACGCTGATGCAAGCTTATGGTGGCCTAGTTTTTCATGGTTGATTTTGAGTGAAACATGTCCCTTAAATACTTGAGAGTGAGAGAAAATACATTGCCATGGAGAGATCTAGAATGAATGAATAATCTTTGTTCTATGCTTGATATAATGCATGTTATGATATCTTGGTCAATTTTGATTACATGTTGAATTGACCTATTGATTATGAGATGGATGCATGATTGTAATGATGTGGTGTGATTTGGATTTATGTCTTACCTGAGGACAAGCAAGGGTTAAGCATGGGGGAATTTGATAGCTTGCATTTAGGTATAGCTTAGGATGCATGTTTATGTTTGTTTTGCATAGGTTTTAGCTTTGTTTCTAGGGTTTAGTGTTTTCAGGTAGTTGTGCTTGTTTTGCTCAATTTTGCAGGATATTAGGTGATGGAGCAAGATGGGACGTGATCTGAGCTAGTTATGGTGGTGCATTAGAAGATCAAAGTGGAGATTAAAGAAGTGCAAGTAAGGATTTCAAGAGCCAAGGCCTAAAGAAGCAAAGTCAAGATAAAGAACGTGGCTCAACGAAGTGAAGCACGGATCGAGAGCGATGTGGCGCGGCCGCACAACCCATGGAGGAGCCCACGCCGTCTGTCTTTACACGGTTCAATTGGGCCGCATGTTTGGGTTTCGATTTGGGCCTTGATATTATAGTTTCCAACGAGTTTAATGTATTTTGGGGGATAATTGATCTTAGAAAGTCTTAGGGTTTACTTTAGAGAGTTTTCTCAAGAGATAACCTTTGAACCCAATTTGTAAGCTTTATTTAATCTAATTATGCATTGCTAAATCATTTGTGTTTGACTAGTTATTGAAGTCATAGATTGCATATTATAGTGAGGTTTGATTGATTCTCAAAAAACTTGAATAGGTTTTATTCCCTATGATTAATTGAATCAAAGTTTATTTAGGGTTTTCTTAGATTGATCATCTAATAGAATTTCTAGATTAATTTACAACTAATATGATTAATTCCCGTTTGGGATTTGATTAGATAAAGTAGAATCTACAATTGTTTGGAGCCGTTCGGGATATTTAGTTGTAGAAGAGAATAAATCCACAAATAACTTGAATGACTGTTTGCTTCAAGTGGTTGCTTCTATCGATACTTGACTCGTAAAGTTCTTGTTTAATTTAATCTAGAAGTTCTTCTAGGTTGTTAAATGATTAGGATTGTTTAGACTGTTAGATCTTTCAACTAAATCTGAAGTTTGGATCATAATCCACGATAGTTTATTCAAGTGAAGTGAGAATCAAGAGAATCAATGATCAATAAGCATATCTTTTATGGATTTAACTAGTTAAACATATTTTTCTCATATATTTACAATCATCTTTGCATTCATAGTTAGTTTTAATTTGCATCTTAGATTAGGACATCATTCAACAAACCCCCCATATTTTGGTTACTTGGCACTTAAGTAAAACACACTTACACGAGTCTTTGTGGGATCGACCCTTACTTATCATTCTACTAAGTTTTGTTAAGTTATGCTCTTTGATAGGTACAAAGACAACTGAAAATACCACATCACTCATGACGGTCGAGGCCACTTTGGCATAGCCAAAACATTGGCAGCGCTTTGGGAGCATTTCTTTTGGCCACACATGGCTAGAGATGTTAACAAGTACAGTCAGGGTTGTGTGCCGTGCAAAACGGCTAAGTCTCGGTAGCAGCCACATGGGATTTACGCGCCTCTTTTGATTCCGGACGCCACGTGGGAAGATCATTCCATGGATTTTATCACGGGCCTCCCAACGTCGAGGTGCAGTAAAGACTCCATCTTTGTAGTCGATGGCCAGTTCTCCAAGATGGCCTAGTTCATCGCTTGCAAAGGGACCAATAACGTGGTGTAAATCGCGAATTTATTCCTCGAGCATGTGGTGAAGCTACTTGGTATCCCTAAAACTATCGTTAATAATAGGGACACCAAGTTTTGCAACCACTTTTGGAGAACACTTTGGGGGAAGTTCGGGACAAGACTCCTGTTTTCTACCGCTTACCACCCACAACCGATGGTCAGACTGAGGTGACCAATCGGACCTTGGGCACTCTCCTTAGGACGATGCTCAAGGCTAACCCACGTCAGCGGGAGGACTTATTGTTTTATTTTGAGTTTGCTTATAACAGGTCCTACCACTCGGTGACGAAGATGACCCCGTTTGAGGTTGTCTAAAGGTGTAACCCATGTACTCCAATGGACTAGGTGTCGTGGCCCTTCAAGACCGGCGATCATGTCCACACGGCCAACCGGGCCAACCATGTGCGCAGCCTCCACGAGCGCACCAAGGCCCAGCTGGAGAAGCGCTCGGAGTAGTATGCCGCCCAACGAGACAAGGGGCATCCACTGATTTTCGAGCCTGGTATTTTGGTTTGGCTTCATCTTTACAAGGATCGCTTTCCCGAGTCTCACTAGGAGAAGCTACACCCTAGGGGAGATGACCCCTTCAAGGTTTTACGGTGCATCAACTACAACTCTTACATCCTCGACCTCCCGGGTTAGTACACCATCCACGCTTCCTTTAATGTCTCAGATATCTCTCCTTATGTGGATTTCGACTATCATGACGAGGAAACGGGGACATTTCCCACCTAGGGGGGAGGGTGATGTGACCCTGACAGTGACGGCTAGCAAGGAGGATGAGTCCATGTCCGTGTGCTCCGACAGACCCATCACACGAGCCAGGACCCGCGCCATAGCTCATTCCACGACATCCATTGTTGCACACACACTCACCATCCATGGAGCGCCCACATCCGAGCCAGCCTTCGCGTGCCCATGCGCCATCGGCACCGCACCACCGTCACTCTTCGGCTTCGAGGGCCTCGATTACCACGGATGCCCCTGATATATCCGCGTCAGGCCACCTCAACGTCGTGACTTGAGGTTCATGTGTCACGCCTCGGTTGTGCTGCACATCACTCAACGTGCCATGACACAACTTGCGTGCGCATTGGCGCGCCGACGCCCTTGTCACGTCTTGCCAGCCCTTGCCATGGCCTTGTCGCGACACTCGTGACATGGCCACTGTGACCTCTATCATTTATTGCCTTTTTTAGTACTTTTTCCATTCTAGAAATATTCTATATAAGGTTTTCTATATTAGTATGGCATTTATGGGCTCGGGCTTGACGTTGGGCCGCATGCTTGCGCCTCCCTAGTCACCCACGCCCCATTAGGGTTTTCTCTAGGTTTTTCAAGGAACTCCTCTATATAAAGGAGCCTCCTCTCTTGTTTTTAGCACCCTTGATTGAATGATTACGAAACTATGTCACGATTGCTCCAGAATATCTTATTAGGCATCACATTACTCCCTCGAACTCTCTTCTTCTAGTCGTGTTCTCCCTTGAATCTGACATTTCTCATCTCTACACTCTAAAATCCCTCTTGATTCTAGGCTCATGCCTCGCTTATCGGTTCGTTCGGTTCGAAGATACCGAATACTAGTCCATGTTTTAGATCTGCTCGTGAATCCGAAGATGGGTTCACATCATAGACCCATTTAGAACTGATGGCTCTTTTGCCTCTTAAAAGCTCATCAATTTCCCAAGTGTCATTTGCATTCAAAGTTGAAAATTCAGTTCTCATTGCCTCTTTCCATACCTAAAACTTACAGGCCTCATGGTAAGAATATGGTTCCATTTCTGGCTGAAAAGTTGTCCGCACTAGATGGTGAGAAAATCAAATGGTTGAGGTGAGTGTGTGGGCACAAAAGACATCACCATGACTAGCAGAAGCACATACATAATCTGACAGGTGTGAGGGAGATTTGTGTTGTCTAGAGGATCTTCGAATTTGTGGTTCTAGGTTTTCATTTGTGGCTGGATTATTGGTGGTGGCATATCTTATTCATCAAAGTCAGCAGGAAGAGGTGTATATGGTAAAGTTGAAGGTGTAAAATTTGTCTTGAACGAGGAATCAAGAAAGGAAAATATGTTTTCATGGAATACAACATCACAAGAAAAGAGGATTTGTTTGGTTTCAAGGTTGTATAGTTTGTACGCCTTCTTACCAAAGGGATATCCAAGGAAGAGGCATGGTGATGATCTAGCTTGAAACTTATCTCTTCCTTGTTTTAAAGTGGAGGCAAAGCAAAGACATCCAAAATTTCTAAGATGAGCGTAGCTTGGTTTCTTGTGATGGAAGAGCTCATGAGGGGTATTGTTGTGGAGAAGTTTTGATTGTAGACGATTGATGATGTGAGCAGCAGTAAGGACACTTTCTCCCTAGAATTTTCAAAGGGAATTTGGATCGGAAGATCAAGGCTCTTGATACTTCCAATAAGTGCTTGTGCTTCCTCTCCACAACACCATTTTGTTGTGGAGTTGCCACACATGAAGTTTCATGTTTGATGCCCTTCTCTGCTAGAAAGCTAGAAGTTTCTTTGCTACTCCCAAGCTCCAGTGCATTATCTATTCTCAAAACCCGCACTTTCCTTTCAAACTGTCTTTCTACCATTGCAATAAAACTTTTAAGGATAGAAAAGGCATTGCTTTTAGCTGACAATAAATGAATCTAAGTAGACCTAGTGAAATCATCAACAATAGTAATAAAGTACTTATGGCCATTAAAAGTCATGGTGTGATAAGGGCCCCAAAGGTCTACATGGATAAGTTGAAAAGCATAACTAGAGCTAATTTTGCTAACCGGAAAAGGAAGTCCTGCTTGTCTTGATTGAGCACAAACAGTACAAGGCATGATCTCAGTTTTAGTACCCTGAACAAAAGGCAAAAAGGCTAAGCTTATAATAAGTGAGATGTCCCAATCTTGTGTGCCAAACCGGAAGATCAACATGGCAAGAAATAGCTGAATTTTCTATATTACTTACTGTATTTGTAACTTCTGTAAACTGTGCACCTATGTCCAAAAAATAGAGGTCTTTTTCAGCCTTAGCAACCACCAGCAGATTCATCATGGAAGGAGCTTGCAATACACAACTTGTGGGAGTAAACAAGATGCTACAAGGTATAGCTCTGACCAACTTTCCAACGGAGATGAGATTGCAACTGAAACTTGGAACAAATAACACATCTCTTAAAATCAAATCAGGCAACAAGACACGCACACAACCAGAAATATCAACTGAAGTAGTCTCTTTGTTTGGTAAGGACACAATAAAAGGCTTAGCTAATCTACATTTGTTCTCAAACACAGTAAGGTCACCGCACATGTGAAAACTCGCACCACTATCAATAATTCAACTAGTTTTCTTGTTGAAGATTTTGGAGGTAAAAGAGGTACTTGCAAATCCTGCAAAATCATATTGCACTATCTCTTTTCCTTTCTTATGACTAGAATTGATTAGTCTCAAAAGCTGAGTAATCTGTTCTGTGATGAGTTCACTTGCGTTTGAGTTTCTTGCAAAATTCTTGTTCTGTTCTTTCTTGTCTCCCTTGTGTTCCTTGTACCCGGTGGAAATCTGATCAAGAAGTAGCACTTATCAATATTATGATTGGTTTTCTTGCAATTGGTGCAATATAAACTCTTCCTCTCTCCACTTTTCTTTTGTTGTTGGTTTGTTGAAGTGTGTGAAGAAGTTCTAGCACTCACACTCATGGAGGCTGACTCGTTGAAAATTTATGTTGGACTTTGAATCTTTCTGTTTATCTTCTTTTATTAAGAGGGAGTAACCATGATTGACATTCGGTAAGGGATTCATCATAAGAACCACCCCTTGAATGCTTGTGTATTGCTAATTTAATCCCATCAAAACTTGTACTAGTCTACGATCCTCGTCATGTTTTAAAATTGCTTGTAGGCATCCACAAGTACAAGTAGGAAATTGATACATTGAACTCAATTCATCACATAAGGTTTTGATTTTGGTGAAATAAACAGCAATGGAATTCGAACCTTGAGTGAGGGAACCCAATTCGTTTTTCACGGCAAAGAGTTGAGCTCCACTAGTTTGTCCAAATTGAGCAAGGAGCTCATCCCAGATGCCTCGAGCCGTGTCAGTATATAAGACGCTTCTTCAAATCTCGGGGCTCAGACCATTGAGGATCCACATAATCATCATATTGTTTTATCTCTCCCACCTATCATGCCGAGGATCTGTCCTTGGAGGCCTTGCGAGTGAACCGTTGATAAAATCGGCCTTGTTCTCGCCAACAAAGCAATTTGTATGGAAACCCACCACTCCCCGAATTGGTGCCATCAAGGACCTATGGTATGTGGAATGAGTGACAAGCCTGGATGTTTACTTGAATGGAGGAAGAGAGGGTCGTTGTGGTCGACTTGTTGAACGATGGCCATTGAAACAAAGGGGAAGGAAAAGAAGGTAAAAGTTGGTGCTTTAAGCTAGAAAAGGGATGAATGAGCAAAAGTTTTCTCGAATTTAGAAACCCGATGCTCTGATACCATGTAATCAAATATCTAAAGGGGGGAAAGTTTGGTGACCTCCATGCAAGTCAATGAAGAAAGGAATATTGAAGTTGGTTTCACTAGCTTCAACTTAAAAGTGTTAAGATTATGTTTCTATCATCAATCAGTTTTTATAATTCTCTTATTTTAGAGTTGTACGTTAGTTAATAACTTGTGAGTGACACGAGATCAGAGTTGTTATCTATTGACATGTGAGAGCACGTGGTTTGTATTCTCTAATGCATAAAAGTGTGTCTTGTAGCTTCTGGCTTGAAACACTTTCCTATTAACTTTATAATTCCAAAATTCCTCTCAATTAACCACTCTTTTGATTGGTTTGGCTTCCAACAAAGGCTTTGATCAATAACAAAGTGATATCGTTAGTCTGTTAGGTTGTATATATTGTAATTAGTTGGTTAAGGCTAGAGAGAAAATTAGATGCTTTAGTTGTCGGTTAATTATTTCTCTCTATTAGAAAATCTCCTCTATAATCCTCAACATGGCACCAATAGTTTGTTCCTGGTTTCACATCTAATCTCACTTTTCATGATTTTTCTCATTTGATCACTTCTCGCGATTGTTTTCGATGGATGGTTATATAGTTTCTTCTTCGATTGCTTCTCGATCATCTTATGAGTATATTAACAAAAGAACAATTAATCGAACTTTTGACCACCTGATGGTGCATATGGCACATTAGAAACCAAACCATTTCAACCACCAAGGAAGCCTTATTACCAAATCGGAACTATACATCAAACAGCAACTCCAGAATTGGTACAAGTCAAAAGATATTGATAAGGATGAGAGAGGCAAAACGAATCCAAATAGAAACTGACACAATATCGGCAACAACGAAACATAAGTTGGTCAAGACCACCATATGATACGATCAAAATCAACTTTGATGGCTCAAAAAGAGGAGACGGAATGGCTACAGCTGGGTATGCTATGAGAAATCATCTAGGGGACGTCATCCATCTCGACGCCCACATGAACCAAAACTGGAACACAATACAAACAAAATTAATGGGACTTTACCTTGCGATAAAAGAAGCTAAAAGACGACAGCTCAACAAAATTGAGATTGAAGGAGACAATATTACTGTAATTAAAGCTGTGAAAGTAGACAGATCGTGTTCATGGAAAATTGAGATGATCATTACAGATACACACATGATCTTACAAAGTTTCGAGGGCATAAAGATCACTCATGTTCCTCGACAAGGCAACTCAGTCAGATTTCACTTAGGACCTGTTATAAACAAGGAAGCCTCGACATTCCACCACCTGCGACCAGATCAGATTTCACCCAGAGCTTCTGGCTCTCATTTGACAAGATTCGCTAGGATGAAACATGTTCTCATCCTAATTATTACCTTTGTCAAATATATATATATATATATATATATATATATATATATATATATATATGATTAGGTTCTAATAAATAGGTAATTTATGATAAATAATTAGGAGATATAAGGAGCGTTGGATGATTGAAAATGAGCGCTACTGATTTACCAACTTTTATTGTTTAAAATAAAAAAGATATAATTTTGGTAAGTACCGTAATCTACGGGATAGGCTTTTTATTTTTCTTCTGAGAAGTTGTTCACGTCAAAAACATTCAACAAAGAGAGAGGAGCGTCACCCGATACATCTTACGCCGGAAACCGAACTCGGGGAAACCAAACTCCCTGTCGCCAGACGATATTGTTTCCGAACTTCTCTAACGCCAGATGCCCTCCCGTCAGACTCTATTGTTTCGGAACTCCCCTGATGCCAGAGGTTACTGTTCATCTTCCTGAATCTGTTTCCGGTAAGTTGATACTTGATATGTATTTCCATGTGTGAGATCTACTAAAGAAAGTGCAATAAATCCTACAACAACTACTAAATTAAATCCTATTGTCAAGCCATTGGATTTCTAGTAGTTGAACGTAACATTAACGATTTAATTGTTTGTTAATTTTTTAAATTTGACCATTGTTCATTGTTTGGATTGAATTCAGCAATCAGATCAGCCCACTTAATTGCAAATTCATCTGGTTCCAATTCATAACTCCATACGATTCCATTTATCCTTGCCAAAAATCCAAGATGATCAGCTAAGAATTTAGCACCTGCTTTTCCATGTACCTTCTCCGTGATATGCCACATACACAACCGCTGGCGAGTAGTGTCAAATATCTGATTGAAAGCAATCTTCATAGCAGGGTCTTGATCAGTAATAAGTATTGTTGGTTCCTTTCCCATAACTGTCTTGAATCTTTCAAACAACCATGCATAAGATGCTACATCTTCTTTTAACACCAATCCTGCCCCAAATGTCACACACCTACCGTGGTTGTCTAGACTTGTGAACGTTGCAAAGACCATGTTATACCAATAACAGTAAATGAACAACATGATTAGTAATAAACAACATGTGCTTTTACATGAACAACTTAAAGTGTAAATAGGTCACAAATAATAAACAACAGGTGTGTTCATTTGAACAACGTTTTATTATAAATGAACATTATGTTATATGTAATGAACAACGTTGTAGTTCATTTTCAAAACATTAACTATGTAAATGAACACTATGTTAAATGTGATGAACAACAAGTGATTTTATTATGAACAACAAGTTTTAATCTTTAAATGGGAAATACGCATTTGGGAAATCTCATAATGGTTTACCATTGTAACAAAAAAATTGATGTCATACCTGTTTGAACTATATGTAGCATCAAATGACACAACATCTCCATATATGCTATAATTTCTCCTTCCAATCGGACCAACCCAAAATATTCTTGTCAGTTGATCAAACTCATCAACATCATACTCGAAATGAAATGCACTACAAACCTCCTTCTTTTTCGATAAATGATCAATCACCATTTGAGCATCCGCACCTTTAATATATGCCATCAAATCCCTTCGTGAAATCTTGAAATCAGTTGTTGTTGCACCTACATTACCATATCCTCCACAAAGCTCTTTGACCAATCTATATGTTTTGGTTGCTCCCATTTTCACCCTCCTACATTTGAACATCAAGTGCTCATGCCCAACGTTAACTTTCCGGTTAGATTCAGCGAACAACTTTGCATTTGAAGATAAGAATGGGTGTGTGTGTTGATCATTGAATGCCATCACCCTATACCTCCCACCTTCACAGTACCTGAAAACAATTCTAGCTTGACAATAGCACCTCTCTGTGCCCCTTTTTCTTTTACCAATACTATTTGAACTATTCTTCTTCCCTTCTCTATTACATACCATCCATTTTCGAATAATGATACCATGTTCTATATGACGTGTAGTATGGCGTATCTCGAACCCACTAGCCTTTGAATAATTCTCATAGAATGCTATTCCTTCTTCCAAGGAATTGAAATTCATACCTACATATGGCTTTCAGTCTTCATCTACTAATGGTACCCAAAATTTCGACTTATTGGGAGATAAATCCATATAACATTTTTTCCACCCATAGTGGAACTTTCAACTATATGTAAACATCAAATAAACCCATTTAATGAAATATTAAAAAAATTAAAAAATGTATGAACAATTGTACATACAGGATGAACAACTATATGTATTAATTGATGAACAATAACTCAACCGCATGTTGTCATAAAGTATATCTACGTACCAATATTTTTAAATAAATCAACACTAATGTGGTGAACATCGAACAAGAATAATTTAATTATTATACTGAACAACTACATATTAATTGATGAATAATAACTCAAACTATATTAATTTGAACAATTAACAAAAAATTTGTAGAACTACTGTTTTTACAGAACAATTTATTTATTCTATTGAGCACTTCTATATTAATTGATGAACAATAACCATAATATACGGAACAATGGACAAATTCAAACTACATCTAATTACCAAATTTGTTTTTAATGAACAATTTATTAAATCTAGTGAACAATTTTATGTTCATTGATGAACAATAACCCTAATATACTTATCAAGAAAAAAAATCGATATTTTTAAGAAGCTGTTTTAAATGAACAATTTGTTTGTTATATTGAAAAACTCTATATTAATTGTTGAACAATTACTCAACCATTGGACCATGAAGAATTATTTCTAAGTACGTTGATTTTTTTTAATGAACAATTTATTTATTGAAATGAACAACTCTATATTAATTGATGGACAACTTATAATAAGATGCAAATTTAAGCTACATTACAATTCACGTCAATTGTGAATTTCCGAATTTCCGTGCATAAACACTAGTTATTACGACATTAAAATTTACGGCAATCAACTGTCAAACCTATCAATTCTATTAACGGCAATCATAAAACAGAAAATCCTAGATCTTATTTTAACGATGATCAACTACTAGATAATAAAGACTATATGAGAAAACCCTAGATCTAATCGCGCAGCATAATTCGGAAAAAAAATTTGATCTAATGATATGAGAAAACGATAAACTAACCGATAGTAGATGATATTACATACTCGTCTGTTGTTCCTCCTTCAGCCATAATGTTGGATTCATTCATTTTTACGGTAGTTCCTCAATCATCGTTATCTCTTTCGCAAGTTTCTTCGTCTGTAGTTTCTCTATCGCAAGTTCAAAAACCGGTTGCTTCTCCACGTCTAAAATGAAAAATATCTTTATCTCTTTCCAAAATAACAACGCATATCTCGTCAATTACGCAATTGCAATTTTCTTTTTCTTTTAAATCATTAATATTATCACATCGGTACCGTTCATTTTCAATCATCCAACGCTCCTTATATCTCCTAACTATTTACACTAATATACCTCCTTACTAGAACCCAACTATATATATATATTTATGGGAGGGTTCAAGAGAATGGAAATTGTGGAGAAACGAAAGTCGTAATAAGAGTCGTTTGATTTACAAGAATGGATGGCTAGGATTTAGGGTGTACAATAATAGGAAAAAAAAGAAAATTGGCATAATATATTTACTAAAATAAAAGTTCCTAAATTCTAGGCTAAATTTAAGGGGGTGTCTTTTTTTTTAATTTGATTCGATGGTAAATTTAATTGTACTGCTTGTAAATTCGATTGCACATGTTCATCATTACTCATTGTAAATTCGATTGTACTACTTCGATATTCGATTGCATAAGTATCCGAATTTGTTATGCTTATGTTTGAATATGTTTTCACATTTTTTGAATTTACCATCGAATCAAACGTTACGACTTCCTTTCCTTATAAGGAAGTCGTAAAGTTTGATTCGATGGTAAATTCGATTATATTGCTTGTAAATTCGATTGCACATGTTCATCGTTAAACATTGTAAATTCGATTGTACTGCTTCGATATTTGCATAAGTATCCGAATTTGTCATGTGTATGTTTGAATATGTTTTAACATATTTTGAATTTACCATCGAATTAAACTTATATGGAATTCGTAAATTTGGATTCGATTGTACTGCTTGTAAATTCGATTGTACTGCTTGTAAATTTGGATTCGATTGTACTGCTTGTAAATTTGGATTACGACTTCCTTTCCTTATAAGGAAGTCGTAAAGATTGATTCGATGGTAAATTCGATTATATTGCTTGTAAATTCGATTGCACATGTTCATCGTTAAACATTGTAAATTCGATTGTACTGCTTCGATATTTGCATAAGTATCCGAATTTGTCATGTGTATGTTTGAATATGTTTTAACATATTTTGAATTTACCATCGAATTAAAATTATATGGAATTCGTAAATTTGGATTCGATTGTACTGCTTGTAAATTCGATTGCACATGTTCCTCGTTACTCATTATAAATTCGATTGTACTACTTCGATATTTGATTGCATAAGTATATGAATCTGTCATGTGTATGTTTGCATATGTTTTAACATTTTTTGAATTTACCACCGAATCTAACTTTATGACTTCCTTATAAGGAATTTGTAACGTTTGATTCGATGGTAAATTCGATTGTACTGCTTGTAAATTCGATTGCACATGTTCCTCGTTACTCATTATAAATTCGATTCTACTACTTCGATATTCGATTGCATAAGAATGTGAATTTTTCATGTGTATGTTTGAATATGTTTTAACATTTTTTGAATTTAAGGGGGAATTTTTAAGGGGGCGTATTTTTTGTGTTAAAATTTGATTCGATGGTAAATTCGATTGCACATGTTCATCGTTACTCATTGTAAATTTGATTGTCTTATTGAAAAAATTAACGATTTGGATGTGTTTTTATTTGGAAATAATTAATATATATGGAAGAGAGAAATCTGATTGAGTGTAAAAGATATGGAGACAAAAAACATTAAAATCTAATAATCCACTTAATTTGGATAAATCTGGACCATCAAATTTTTTTAATCCAATGGCTCTTATTACGACTTTCGTTCCTCTATAAGGAGGTGTTCCTCAAGATCCTAGAAATATATATATATATATATATATATATATTGTATATACTGTAGTCAGTTATGGTTACGTTACTAGGTAGCTTGCATTAACTCTTTCTTGCAGCTTTAGTTTGTTAGCTTGGGTTAGCCCTTTCTGATTTTAGATAGCTCGCTCTAGTTAGTTTCCCAAACTTGTATATAAATCTAACTCACCCTCTTGTACAAACTAACCTCACATAATATCATTCCGCTTGTGACTCTTTCTTTCGATTGTTATCATCCCTTCATAATTTTATGCCTCTGTTTTATGTCTCTCGACGCTAAATCCTAGCAAGGATTCATTTCGGGTTCTTTTGTCAAACTAGAATATGGGATGGAAGATTTTGAGCGGTGGATTAAGGCCAACTTTATGGTTCGGTGTTGGATTCTCAACTCCATCGCGCCAAACATAGCAAAGGGATTCATGTTCGTGGAATCTGCCAAGGAGCTTTGGGCTGAAATTCAAGTTTAAAGGTATGATCAATCTAATGTGCCACTTATTATCAACTTAAGAGGAATCTAGCGAACCTGAAATAGGAGAACTTATCTGTGATTGACTATTATTCAAAAATGAAGAGAATCTGGGATGAGCTTAATCTTCTTGAGATTATACCTATCTGTGAATGTGGTGCGATTTCCAACTGTACTAGTCAGTTGGTCAAACGTATGAATGATGCCAAATATAAGAATAGGCTTATACAATTTCTTATGGGATTGAGTGACAGTTTTGATTGCATTAGAACTCAGACTATGGGAATGGACCCATTAACTACTATCAACAAGGCTTTCTATCTTGTTCAGCAAATCAAAATCCAGAAGTCGATGTCTAGTGATATTTCTAGGGGACAAGAGCTAGTGTTGGCGTCTTTGGCATTTTTGGAGTCTTTAGACATGGTGATCGGCGGCGACTGGTACTCAGCAGAGGCGCTGGAGAATTGGTATGTGGCGGCCGGCGGTTTTGTGTAGGGTTTAGGGTTAGAATTTGGAACCAAGGCTCTGGTACCATGAGGAGATTATTTAGGCTGTCAAATCTTGACTTTCTTCATTAAACGAAGGGTTTAAATATACAAGCGTTAAACTAACTAGGGAAAAGACTACAGGATTTTACATAAAAGGATATTAACAAGATTTATTTATCCAATAGTTCATGACAACACAGTGTAGTCCAATGACAGAGCCTTTGCTCGTGAGACTTCACTCAGGGAGCCAACGAAACAGTTGAGCCGCCAATAAACTTCTGACAACCTGATACGGACCCGGTGTGGATTCGTATCGAAACCCTTGTTGGTCAAGGGGGTGAGACGCACCTGATGTGGGATTGACTCGATAAACGTGGTTGGTTGCCACGGGAAGAAGAACGAGAGATAAATTTAGGACAAAGGATAATTTCTTAGTTCATTGATTTATTGATTGATTCGATAACAACCTAAAGGAGTATTTATAATACACTAATATCTAGCTAACAAATTGCTGAAATAAAAAAGATACTCTTCCTAAAAAGATAAAATCAAATTTCTTAATTAAAAGGAAAGATCATATTCTAAAATAAATAATTATCCTAATTAAATATAGCGTATCAATTCTCCCCCATTGAGAATCAACTTGTCCTCAAGTCGGAAATCAAGAGGAGACGCATGAAACGGATCTTGGGGTTTAATCCTCCAGGGTTCCATGGCACATGTATCAATGCTTGATTCCGCATCCAAAACTCACGACAGAGGTCCTTGACACGATACCGAGTCGATTCCGGTCTCGCTTTGTTGAAACAGACTCCGAAAAAGAAGTTGCCAAGCCCAAAATTGTTGGAGAACGTTGCGGCAGCAGGCGCGGACAGGCAGTAGGCACGAGGCACGGGGTTGAGTCGGTAACGAGGGAAGGGGTGGTGGCCGCGGGCGCGTAATTGGTCGCCTCGAGCGCGGGCTCGGTCGATGCGGGCACAGGCTCGATCATCGCGAGCGTGGGCTCGGTCGCCGCGGGCTCGACTTTGTTGGTTGTCGGGGCAGGGTTTTGCGGCGGCTCGTTCACAATTGCGGAACGGAGTTCCAATCTAGAAAAAATCTGATGTATCCGACGACGATGAGCCTCATATTCCATTTCAATTTCCAATCTAGAAAAAATCTGATGTATCCGACGACGACGATCCTCATATTCCATATCAATATTACGGATCTTCAACGCCGTATTTTGGTGAAGTTCCTAGATATTGCTTGGAACTACTGACATGGTGATGGTAGAGTTCAAGAATGAAAGCACCAATTGATCAAGAAGGAGGCGAGAATGGTCCGATGTGGACTCACTCTCACACCAATTGATACGGACCCGGTGTGGATTCGTATCGAAACCCTTGTTGGTCAAGGGGGTGAGACGCACCCAATGTGAGATTGACTCCATAAACGTGTTTGGTTACCACGGGAAGAAGAACGAGAGATAAATTTAGGACAAAGGATAATTTCTTAGTTCATTGATTTATTGATTGATTCGATAACAACCTAAAGGAGTATTTAAAATACTCTAATATCTAGCTAACAAATTGCTGAAATAAAAAAGATATTCTTCCTAAAAAGATAAAATCAAATCTCTTAATTAAAAGGAAAGATAATATTCTAAAACAAATAATTATCTTAATTAACTATAGCGTATCACAACCCCACCACATTATGCTTGGCAGACCATCTATTTGTGGCTCGATTCAATGTCAATGTCTATTCAAGTCTGAACACAATGTTGTATACCTAATTTTTAAGGTTGGAAATGCTCAATCAATCAATATATATTATAAAAGCTGACCGTTTTTGAGCCACTACGTTGATTCTGACCCCACCACATATTTAAAAAAATAATTTTTATTTATATTTTTACAAATTTTCTAATTAATTTCTATTATTTGTATTTTTTTACTTTTCATAATATTTATCTTTTTCTCAACTATCTCAGAGAATTCTAATGATAAGATTTTTCAATCTTTTTTTCATATTGGAAATATGGTCGTACATGTGAACAGTATTATTTCACCTTTTCTTATTGAGTTTTTATTATCTATGTATGATAAAAAGAATGTTATCTTATGATTATTGGCCACCTTATATTAAAACAATTATTTGTTAATACATAAATAAATTATTAATTCCTTTTTTATCTTTTTGTGTAAAACAATATTTATTTAAACAATATTCTTGAGCAATGTCAACTACAATCTATCTATAACTATATATTAAAGTTAAAACTTTTTGAGCCACCACGTTTATTGTGGCTCCACCTTATATTTAAAAATTAATTTTTATTTATTTTAATTCAGATTCTTCAATTCAATTCTTTTCTATCTATTCAAGTGAAAAAATAATTTTTAAATTCGAAATTTAATTATAAATAACGAAAATTGTTCTATCTTTATCTTTTTTATTTATTTATGTAAAGATTTATCTTAAATAAAAATTTGATAAAAAAAAATAAAAAAATTAATATCGAGATAATTACTTACCTAAATTGAATTTTAATAAAAAAAATTATGTTTTATTTTCCTTAATGTTCTTTTTATCTTATTCATGTAAATATAGAAAAAATATCTTGAAAATTCAGTCTTTATTTATATTTTTCATCTTTTCTTATTAATTATCTTTTAAAAATTTTACTTAAAATATTTTTAAAGAATTGAATTTGAAAAATTAATTTTATCTATGTACTATAAGTACTACATGGATTTAATACTTAATGTATTTAATGAATGATTTTAATTTAATAAAAATAATAAAAAATAACTTCTTTATTATAAATATTTTATTTAAAATTTTACATTTGTTGTAATGTGATACGAAGTCAAAATCATTAAAGTGAGCCCAATATGATTTTGATGGCTTAATAATAGTTTATTTATGAAAAAATATAAATATAAATTATTTTAATGACTCTTTAAAATTTAGATTAAAACACAAAAGTAATGTAAATTCTTATATTTTTTTAATCAAATTCAATTCTTTAAAAATATTTAAATAAAAATTTTAAAATATAATTAATAAGAAAAGATGAAAAATAATAAGGACTGAATTTTCAAGATAACTTTTTTCTATATTTACATGAATAAAATAAAAAGAAAATTAAGGAAAATAAAATATAATTTTTATCAAAATTCAATTTCGGTAAGTAATTATCCAAATATTGAATTTTTTTATTTTTTTATCAATTTTAATTTAAGATAAATCTTTAACATAAATAGATAAAAAAGATAAAGATAGAATAATTTTCTTTATTTTTCATTAAATTTCGAATTTAAAATTTTATTTTCACTTAAATAGATGGAAAAGAATTGAATTGAAGAATCTAAATTAAATTAATAAAAATTAATTTTTAAATATAAGTTGGAGTCACAATAAACGAAAACGTGATGGCTCAAAAAGGTTTAACTTTAATACTCCGTATATAGTTATAGATTTTTAAAGAGTAATTAAAAGAAATTATATTGATATTTTTACTTCAAAACCATTATAACAATTGTAAAATTTTATATAAAATATTTATAATAAATAAGTTTTTTTATTTTTTATATTAAACTGAAATCATTTTTTAAATAAATTAAGTATTAAATCTACGTAGTCGTGCGTGGCACGACGGGTATAACTAGTAATGGGTAAAGCGCCTCAGGAAACCTGTATAATTAACCCTGCTCTATTCCAATATGAACCATGATATCCACAAAAACATGCAAAGATTGAGTTCTGCTACATGTCAGAAACTTAACAACTCTTCATGCTCGAGCCTACAATTTCAAAATGCCCTCAACATCTCATTTACAGGAAACTCAGGCAGTTGGTTCAATCATTTGGTGGATTATGAAGTTCATCTCCGCCTTCCCTTTGCTGGTGATTGCTTGGGAGGAGTCAGATTGCGGAATGACGAATGCAACATTATAGCTGCAGGAAAGTGCACGAGTCAATCCAGCTTTTACTAGAGGTTAAGGGGGTTATTTTTTTGTCTTTTTTTAACAGAAACATGAGAATCATGAAGTTACCTGCATAGCTGACGGCAATTGCACAAAAGAGAGCCAGCTGAAGATTTGAAAACATCAGAATAGCCGCACTTGATGCAAAGATCAAAGTGCAATAGAGAGAGCAGGATATCATAAGTCACAACAAAATTGATCAAGGAAAGTGGCAAGAGCAAAATTCAGAAGTCATGAATTGTTATGAAAGTCATCAAATTCACTTCTTCGGGCAAGGAAAAGGAGAAGATGAACCATAACTCACCACATTGGAGAACACGAACCAGAACTTGCCGAAGAACAGGAAAACGTTCATACAACAACCACTTCTCACTACAAAACCTGAAGAAATCCCATAGTGCTAAGCATGATACTAATCCAACAAGAGCAAGTGGCATCTGGTACCTGAGTTCCAAAACAACACCAATATCAGACTCAGAACCCAGGCTGTCTTTCAAAAATGCCAGAAAATACAGTGCCAAATATGTCAACAACTCAGCATCAAGCAAACATTTGGCTTTGTTTTACCAGTGTAATTTCAATATTTTCGACTTCAGACTTTAGTAGCATGAAAAATTGAAAACATGTACCATTTTCAACTGGAAAGGAGAAAACAATTGAACAAAAGACATCAGCTTTGGGAAATGGGAATGCCAGACTATCTTGCGGTTGTTGAATGGTAAAATGGTGCATTTGCTCCCTAAATTTCAAGCACATTCTTTGTAATTAGATTGTTCTGGTGATCTAAACCCCAAAATTTCCACTAAGTTATGATTTAGCTTACACAATCTTCTTCTCGTAACTCAGTAATCAGTATTCAGCACAAGTTTCTCAAAATAGAAAGAAAAGGGAAGCATACAGAGCGCAAGCAAAGATGATGATGCTGAAATAACCATAATTCCGAGCAAATCGCTTCACATTTTCATGAACCCGCATTTTCGCCTGAGCCGGAGACGAAGGGAAACTGTAAGAGTCCAATGAGCCAATAAATCCGTCGGTCCAAGAAGGCATTTGGCCAGCGATATCATTGGCGGTGAGCTTGGAAAGAGGGTTAATGGTGACGACAGAGACGAGCGTAGCAAGAGACGAGACAATCGACATAAAAAGCCCATAGGCTATGGCGGTGATGGTTGTGTGCGGCATAGTAGAGGCGGAATTCGAGATTCCGGAAACGTTGGAGGTACCGGTGGTCGGGCGTTGCTTTTCGACGGTAGCGGCGGAGTTGAGACGGTGGAGTTGGGTGGTGCGCTGGTCGAGAACCTCGAGATAACCGGAATCGCGAAGCCAGGACTCGAAGGAGGCTTCTGGTATGCTGAGAGATAAAGGGTTTGCCGAGAAAGTCATTTTCCGACGAGGGGTGAAGTGGATGAAAGATAGCTGCTTGGCTTCGGATGGTGAGAATATGAGATGAGATTGGAAGGATTTCTTGTTCCTTTTCAGGTGGAGGTTGGGTAAGGTCTTGTTTGGTTTTCTAGGAAACCTAGAGAATTTTTATTTTATGTTTTAGGTAAACTACCCTTGAGTTCTATGGTGATTTTTATTTATTTTTTTTTGGCGGACTAGCCGACTAGTTATGAGTGGCTCGAGCACTTTCTTCACCGACCACCGATCCGTAAATAAAAATGGTTCACCCGACTCACTTGTTATCTATAAAATCTTTTACTCATATTCGATCCACCCGCCACCCGCGGGTGAATCGGGTAACCTGCTACCCTTGAATTGTTAAATTACAAAAATAATTTATAAAATTCTAGAGTTAATAAAAGTGACATTGACTTGTGGTGACGCTGAAAAGGAACAGGGACCGGAGTGAGGAATACTAGCGGTAAAGTAATGATTAATGAGAGTTATTGGCGGTGGTGTTGAGAAGACGACAGCGGAGACTCAAAAAAGACAATAAAAAGTGTGGAAGTGGTAGCGCCTATCGGGGAAGTCGGGGGAAGCCGAAGGTTGCAAACTAGAACATGATAAATGACGAGATGAGTAGTAGAATTTGGAGGCAGCAATCAGCGGCGGATCTAGGATTGTCCGAATGGGGCCGGACTTTGCAAGCTTAGAATCATTAGTAGTCCCTCAATCGTGGCTCGCCCAGTCAATTGCTCGCATAGTCGCTCACTAGAAATGATCGCTCGTTGAAAATGCATTTAATCCAAGTTCAATTCCCGTGAAGTGAGCCATTTTGCAACATGTTTCAGTTATTTATGATTTTGTCAAAAATACGCTCGGGTACTCGTAGATGACTCCCTTTAGGAAGGGACTTACTTCACGATGTGAGCCAAATCTTTTCCGCCAGGAAAAAAAATTATGTGTATATATCAACAACCAATTTAAATCAACTTCACTATAATCTTTCTAATGTATTATTTATGTTTTCTAGTTTTAGAAAAAAGAAAAAAAAATATGACTTATATTATTTGTAAAATTTAATTCTATGACCATAGTCAATTAGTCATCCATATAAATATATATTTTTTATTATTTTTATATTTTTAGTAAATATAACTATATTTATGACCATTTTTGTAATTAATAATATGTGAAAATATTAAAAACAAAAATAAGCACAAATAATAATAATAATAATAATAATAATAATAATAATAATAATAATAATAGGCTCTACTATGAAGACTCCGTCCTTTGGTCATGTCAGGGGGTACAACAAGGTGATCCTTTGGGGCCTTTGTTGTTTGCTCTAGCTCTGCACCCTTTGGTTCAGTCCATTAATCACGCTTGCAAAGCCATTTTTTTTTGATCCTTCGATAAAAAGATCTCACCCTCCAGGCTTGGTATCTTGATGATGGAACCATTGTTGGCGATACCCTTATGGTGGCCAGGGCGCTTGACATTATTAGGTCTAATGGGCCCGCGCATGGTTTGTTTTTGAATGTTGATAAAACTGAGCTTTTCTGGCTTGTGGAGGATCCTAGAAGTTTGGTGGAGGGTGTTTTCCCATCGAACATCTCTCACCCACGTAGTGGTGTCAAACTTCTTGGTGGGTCCGTCAGCGTGGATGTGGGCTTCAGTCGGGACTTAGCTTTGAAGAAAGTCTCTAAAACTATTGCATTAATGGAGGCAGTTAACCGGCTAAATGACCCTCAATGTGAGCTCCTTCTTCTTCATAATTGTGTTGGGGTTGCGAAGTTGTCCTATGCCTTGAGGACTTGTACCCCTGAGTCTTTCAAGGATGCTCAAGTTCAGTTTGATCATGCTATGCGCCTCTACTTGGAGAAGGTTGTTACTGCGTTCGGACCGGCTTTTGGAGATTGGCAATGGCGGTTGGCCACTCTCCCCATCAAAGGGGGTGGTCTTGGCATCTTTGCTGCTGGGGAGGTTATCCGTTATGCCTTCCTTGCTTCTCGGCTTCAGACGAGCACATTGCAGACCAAGATTTTGTTGAATACAGGTATAGTTTCTCCTGGTTCTTCTTTTGAGCATGCTCTTGATGACTTCAATGTCTTTTGCAACGCCGATGCTATCTATCTCACCACTGTTTCTCCTGCCCCCCAAATGATGAAAACTCTGGCAAGGTGTTACTTTAGTGTCTTTGAGAAAAGCCTCATCGATAGGTACATGCTTAGCCCGAGGGAGGTTGTTGTTCTTAGTTGTATTCGTGCTCCTCATGCTCATGATTTTTTGTTCACTATCCCTATTGGTTTCCTCTTGGAGAATGGGCATGACCGTAGACCTGCTGACCTTTTACTCTTTAATTGGCATCAGGGTAAGGATTGTTGTTTGGATGTTACCGGGGTCTCTCCCTTTGCTGGTGTGGGTGCGAGTTCCTGGGCGCCTGGGTTGGCCTTGCACAACGTTGTGGAGAGGAAAAAGAAGAAGTACATGTCCAAATGTGAGGAGAACGGCTACAAATTTATTCCTTTCGCTTTCTCTACGTTTGAAGAATTCGATAAGGAGGCTTTGGACACGCTTTCATGTATTAAGTCCCTCTCTATTAGGTCACTCTAACAACGCTAATAGTGGTGCTTTTGTTTTTCATAGATTGAGTTTTTGCATTCAGAAGGGTGTGGGAGCCTAACTTATTTTTTGGCTCTGATCCAACTTTATGTAATTTTCATCTTTATAATAATAATAATAGTAGTAATAATAATAATAATAATAATAATAATAATAATAATAATAATAATAATTGTTTAACAATTTTGATTATAATAAATATTAGTTATTATACATACATAAATTAGGTGGGATGGCGTGTAGAGAGAATTTTTAAAAAGTAAATAAAAAATTTAGTTCAAACCTCATAAAGGTAAAATAAAAGTTTTTATGTTGACATGGTAAAAAGAGAATATTCAATTCAACCAAAAAAAAAAGTGAATATTCAAAAAATAAAATATGCAACTATGAGGAAGGGTCGTATACAAATATAAACGATTTTATTCGTCAACGGATCTACTCATGGAACAAGGCCAAAGAAATAGAATGGGCTCAGGTCGTGCACCCGCCCCGCCAAAGAAAAATAAAATTAAACAATGGTATTAATCCCCGAACGATTTCTATAAAATAAAATTTGATGGGTCCAAACAAAATGACGACACATCAACGATAGAATATATCTATATAATTAGATAATAGAGACTATTGTGGAGAGGCTATATGTATGAATGCTAGTTCTTATGATTAGTGGAGCGTTATATAGGTAGAGGTTAGAGGCATGTATGACACGGTTTGTGAAGCTCGAAGCATGAACTTAAAAAAAATTGTGATAGAAGGATCGAAATACCATCATTGACCCACTAGTTCTCTTTCAGTCATTCGAAATTATTCAAACTAACTATGTACCTCATGATTGTAACTCTGTGACAAATTTAATTACAAAACGACACCACACTTGTAATATCAATTAGATTAGGAACCACTTTGAACTACAGATCCTCATTCATAAGGATGCTCTAAGTTGATTTTTTTTTTTGTCGAAGCTCTAAGCTGAGTTTAGTCTCGGCCTAATTTTTACCTACTAAAAAAACAATAAAAAATTGCTCGTCGCGAACAAATCGAGGCGGCATTTGCAACTATGGGCCAACGAAGCAAAACTGTGGTAGCGGCCCATTAGCAGCACTACATTGGCCCATTTCACATTGATACGATATTCCAGAATTCATACCTTTTTTTTTTATTTTTTTGGTTGAATACCCTTTACCTTCTTACCTCCACGCAAATTTGATCAACCGAAAAGTTACCGGAGAGTGAGAGAGTGAGAAGGTGAGAGATGGAAACAGAAGGCGAAATTCTTCGGAAATCGCACAAGGTCGTTCGGTGCGCCAAAGCGGCCATGCTTCTCCTGTCTCTAAAACAATCGCTGGATCTCAATTGCCTGAACAACAAATCGACTTTCAATGAGACACAGGTGATACTAAAATGCGAAACGCGGCTCTTTCTCCTCTCTTTTTCCGATCAAATCAATCACGCAACATCAACATTTCAATTTCGATCGCACCTGTTTTCAGGAAAAGGAGTTGATGAAGAAGATGCTAGAAGATCTCAGGACAACGCTGATTGTAGAGCGCATGAAGAGAAGGAAGTTGAAGCTTTCTGGTCTACTGGCGCTTGCTCTGCAGATGGCACTGTTACTCTCCGTTTGGAGCTTCTTTCTGGTAATCGCATTCCGTTTCAATTGAATCAATATTCTGTAGGAGAGCAACAATAATTAGTACTCTCCGTTTGGAGCTTCTTTTTGGTAACCGGATTCCGTTTCTAGTGAATCAATATTTTTGCGAGAGAGCAACAATAATTGGTGCTTCTCCTGTTGACACTTCCGCAGAGAGCTAGATTTGCTTCTGCTTGTTACTTACCGTTCTTTATTTCAAAATGTTGCTGGTGAAAATTTTCAGCTGATATCAATATAGAATTGTGGTTTTCTGGTTGTGAGATTGTGTTTTTCTGCATATAGCAATGTTCTTTACTAAACCTAATGGCTATTACACGATTAGCTTGGAGTTTGAGTTTCGAAGTAAAAGGCATCAGATCAATTTTAATACACCTTGCAGGACCAGCTTGGAGTTTTAAGATATTATAGTATTACTGTATTAGTAAACTGAAATTTGGTAGAAAGATTTCACATAGAATGGGCAATTATTAGTCAACTGAAATTAAGTATACAGATTTCATATAGAATGGGAGAACAAACGAGTCCGTCTGTCCTTTTTTTTTATTGATAATGTCACCTTAATAGGTGAAAACAAATCAAAAAAATTATACAAATTAAATCCAATCCAACTAATATAAAATATAAATCCTATCGCTCAAAAGAATCCTCATTTTCTTTTACAAATATAGACGCGTACACTTGACTCTAACAATATCCAGACTCTAGACCAAAGTTGAGCAACGAGAGGTAGAGGGATCAAACAGAGCAGGCAACAAGTACTTCCTGCCGTCGGCGCCATTGGCATTGTAGCTCGCACCGGATCCCGAATCCACCAAAAGATCGCCCGCATAACCCGGGTAGGCCCCCTTTCCGTAAACACCGGGGCAAGCAGAGGCAGCCTCCAATGGAGCCTCTTTCGGACCCTGGTAGAACCCGTTTCCGAACGGGTTTGTGGCGGTCCCCGCAAGCAAGCTGGCCAGGTTGATGACCATCCCGTCCAAGCCCACGTCGCCGTTTGGGGCCACGAGCGGCGGGCTTTGCGGGCCGTAGATGGGCTGGTGAAAGGGCCACGCGCATTGGCCCGGGCACTGCTTCTCGGAGTTACCCACCCAGATGTAGGCGGTGGATGAGCTCGAGCTCTTGCTCTTGACGGCCCCGTGGGTCCCGCACGTGCTGACGCAGAATCGCTCGACCGCCACGTCGTCCGCCGTTAGGACGACGTTGACGGCGTTAGCCTGGGGGGCCTTTGAAGCCAGCTGCTCGATTTGCTTGGAGGTGAGGGATTTTCCGAGGGAGTAGGTGGAGTCGAGGGTTTGGGCGCCGAGGGTGAGGGAGAGAGAGGAGGGCTTCTTGGATCCGGCGAGGTGGTAGTATTTGCCAATGGTGTTCCACCACGTGGCGACGGAGGGCTGGGCTTCGGATTTGGTGGAGGAAAGGGAGGAGATGAAATCGGCGATGATCGCCCTTTGGGTGGGCTTGAACCTGCCGTACCAGATGAGGTTGACGGAGATTCTGCCGGAGAGGAGCGGGCCCTGGTGGTATCGCAAGAGTTGGTCATCGCCGGAGGACTGGTCGGCTAGTTTCCGGCCGGCGTAGCAGAGATTGAGGAGAAAGAGGAGGAAGAACAAGTAGAAGATGTGGCCAAGGCGTGAAGAAGAAGCCATTTTTTAGCTAGAGAGTGATTTCACTGAGTAAGGTATTGAGAGAGTGGAGATGGATGAGTGATTTGGGAGGTGGTGGGTTGGGATTTATATAGCAATTGAAAATTTTGGGAGAAGCTTGTAAAACAAGAAGGTGCTGGGAAATAAACACGGAATACAAGGGCCCACAATTGCCATTTGGTCATAATTTCTTGTATAGGTGGTGAGGATTGTTGACTTGTTGTCAAAAACTGCAAAAGAACCAGCTTAGATACGCTTTGTGGGCCAATTCTTGTGTCTAAAATGCCCTTTAAGGAAGTGAGGGTGAAAGGAAGGCCGGGGATTGAAGAGGAGGGTATAAACGGAAAGACAATAGGATTAGGAGATACTTACGTCCTAATTAAACGACAGGCTGTGCAAAAGAAAAACCAGGCGGGAAAATATTCAACAAATATTAATTGGGATTTGGGAATTGGGAGAAGAGGTTAACAGCACAAGGCCAACTGGCAAAAGCCCTATTTGGCGCCTGGCGGAGTCTCTATATTCTAGGGTTGAGAGTCTGTGATGGCGGCCTTCTCCTCTCTTGCACCTTGCAATGTTAAATGCAAGCATCCAAGCCAACGTCTTGTAATTAGATTTGATTTTGACCTACGTACATATTCGATATCGATGTATTAGTTGGGAAACACTACCCTTAATAAGGCCGACAAATTTCAACTTATACCGTGTTCATGAAGTTTTAGATTTAAGATAATTATCCTAAACTTTTCATATTATTCAAGTGTGGACACTTTTTTATAAGAAAAGAAGTTAGGGTGACCACTAATAAACTAGTGACCGTCCTAGGATATCCTGATAAATGAGGGTATGCAAAACCGAATCAACTGTAAGCAGAATAGAGGAGATACGTCGGAAGGAGTCAGCGATGTAGTCCACCACAGAATTGCACTCACGGTAGATATGGACGATATTCCAATCCTGGAACCGAGTCAACAAGCAGTGGATGTCCGAACGTAACAGCTCAATCTCCTACGGGCAGCCAGTCACCGGAGAATACCACGACGAATAGCCTCGAAGAGTCCCTAGCGCAAGGCGATGGTCTTGGAGATCAATACAAATTCATGACCATTCAGTCCTTCGTCGAAATAGATAGGGGAGCCACCAGAGTCCCTCATGATGAAACCAAAGGAGGCCATGCCATTCGAGCAAACTACACCATCAAAATTCAGCTTAACAAAGTTCTTCTTGGGTTTTGCGCAATTCATAACCTTTCGGCCATACGCGGAACAAGAGCGAGCATGGGAGGTCTTAGGGAATCCAGTCAATTTCCATTCTTTAACCTAGTTGCGAATAAACTCGCTCAGGTTTCCAGCCTGATCCGAGGTTTGGTCATTAGTGTTGTCAAAAATTCTTTTATTCCCGGAGTACCATAGACTCCACCATGCGCTTGAGAGGAGTTCTAATTCCTCCTTTGACGACATTGCTCTTATTTCATCTAGGACTTGGTGCAGATTTTTGTTATTAGGTGATATATGGTCGACAATCCAACACAATTTTGAGCTTAAGGCGTTGAGGGTCGCCCTGGTTAGGGGGCATGATATTAAGATATGGTTGGTTTCTTCATCATGATAGTTGCAAGCTTAGCAACCATGTGGTACCGGGATATGTTTTGCCGCAAGCCTCATTTTATTCGGTAGGCCGTGTCGAGCGACATTCCATAATAAATTTTGTATTTTGGGTGGGATGAGTTGGTTTATTCATTCTAAATTAATCATGAGTTCCCCATTAGCCTGGTGAACCCATAGCATGGTAAAGTGGGTAAAATACCAACCATTTTTGCTTAGTTGCCAATGCAACCTATCCGAAATTTTGTTGATGAGGTTAATTATTTTGGTAATTTGTTCCATGTCTTCTTGCTTGATGACCATTTTTAGTTTTTATAGGTCCCACGAGTTGTCCTCTTGGTGGTAAACATCAACGCGTTCCTCCTAGTTGATGAAAGTTTCAGCCTCACTTTTTGGTTTAATAGGGTCGTAGCCGGTCCAATTGTCCTTCCAGAAACTGACAGTTTTCTCGTCCCCAATCTGCTAGATGAGCCCTTTTCAGAACATGTCCCTTAGGCTAAACAATTTGGACCACTGCCAAGATATGTTCTGTTTTTTCTTATAGTTTAGTATACTATTTGTTTTAAATTTTTTGTCAGTTACTATTTTAGCCCAGAGGTTATCAGGTTTCGCTAGGATTTTCCACAATAATTTCATTTTGAGTGCTTGGTTCATTTCTTCGTCCATGGCAATGCCTTCTAGGTAGCTTGGTTTTCCGCCCGCCACGCTCATGGTAAGTTTCCTCTTCGACAATCTTCATACGTTGTAAATTTGGCATGCCCAGAATCAATCCATGACCAGCCCTCCAAATAAGAGAACACACCCTAGATAAAACTTGGAAATCTAGGGTTTTGTCCTATGAAAAACTTACAAGAGTCAAATTTCTCTTCAATTGCAAATCTAGGGTTTTGTCTCCCACAAATCTCCAAATTCAATCAAACGTAAAAGCAAAGCAAATAGATAGCATAAGATAACATAAGAAAACCTAAGAGAAGTATTTATATCATATCTAGAAATATCCAAAAATACTAAACAAAGCCGGCCCAAAAGATATTACGGAGGCCCAATTTAGCGTCGCTGACAAGCGCCGAAGCGCGGTCAAAGCCCCCAAACCGCGGTCGCGGAACGCCGTGTTTCCCCGTGCTTTCGCCGCAGTGTCTTCTCTCCTCCGACGCTGGCACAGCCCTCTAACCGCGATTTGGTCTCTTGATCTTGGCTTGTAATTCTTGCTTCGGTTCTTCTTCCCAATGCTCCCTACGCGTCCCGAGGTCCGATCCTTAGCCTCATACCAACCATCGTCCACCTTCCGACCTACAATTAAGCACACAAACGCGTAAATTCCGAACTAAAACAAAATACAACCTAAACTACAACTTAAAGTGAAAATCTAGCTAAACATGCATAAAACGGGAATAAAATAGGCTCTAAAAACCTATATCTATATGCTCTATCAAGTAACCATCCATAAGCACAGAAAGGAGACCGAAGACACACACTTCATCATTAGTGTTATCTTATCAAGTCTAACTTCAACTAATTATAATACATAGCTTGAACGTCAGGGCACTTGCAATTTTGAATAGCATTTATCATAATACAAGTCATGACGAAGCCACGTAGATGAAATTTGTATAAAATTGGTGTAAATTATAGATAAAAATTAGAGTCCGGAACCTAAAACCACCCGTAAAATAGGCCATATTCCGCTAAACCACCCCGAATATAACTATTTATTTTTAACCACCCCTAAACTACCCTCCGTTATCTCTTCACCACCCATCGTTAGTTGGCCCGTTAAAAAAGTGAGAAAACCACCCTTATAATACCTTTTGCCCTTAGCTTTTACTTGTTGTCTGCCCATAGTCGGTTATCATCGACAACCTTAAAAGAGTGTGATGTATTCACAATTTACGCATTCATGTAAGCATGAAACCCTAAGTGTTCATCCCCAATTCGATCCATTTTCTCAATTTGGCGAATTTCATGCTCAATCGCCTCGATTTTTTGCTTCCTGGTCGCGTTTCATGCTATTAAAGTCCCACATAGCTGAATTCTGGGTAAGTTCATCCAATTGTTTTCTTACAGCTTTGTTTCCATTGATTCGTGGAAGTTGATATTGCAACTTAAAATGTTCGAATTTGGATATATATAGGTTTATAATGTCTAGATCAAGTTCTACAAGTTGCAATTCCGAACCTAGGATGTGCTATTGTGGTTTGAAAGCAAGACATTCAACCATACATACAGAGAGAAATTGGTGGAGAAGATTTTATGGATGTCCACAATATGCAACGAATCAGAAATGCAAGTTTTTCGTATGGGTAGATGAAGAATATAATGAAAGAGCAGTGGTGGTCATCAACAACCTCATCAAGGCTAAAGAAAATGTTGAAGAGGACAACCTGAAACTGCAACAATCACTTGTTGTGTATCAAGCTGAATTGGAGAAAGTGAGACATGAACTTGATGCTTCAAAATCATCATTTGATAGGTTGAAGATGGAGAACTCATATAAATTAGACTCGGAAACTATGTTCATGAAGTTGAAGGCACATGATCAAAAAAAATCTGTTGTCATGCTTTGTTTCATTGCAGCTGCTATGTTGATGAATGTTGTAATATTCAAGTACTGTATTTGACTGATTTTGAGTAATAAAGTTCAAGTTTACTCAATTTGACTACATAAATTGACAATGTATTGCATAACACTTCTAGAGAACACTTAGATAACATAATTGTCATTCCAAAGTAGGCAAAAAATACCATCTGTTTGTTACCTTACAAAACCATCCACATAGAGGCTAACTGCCATAACAGGACCAACAATACCAGACACAAGACCAAATACATAACATCAAGCTAACTGTCATACAAAAGAGGCTAATGTCATTACAAGACCATACATAAAACCACATAATAAGTTGTTTGTTACCATACAGATTCATCTAACCAAAACTACACACCACAACCATGAAATTGACTTAGGACTTGTGCAGCAAGTTCAGTTTCCTAGGAGAACGCCTTAGGACTTGTACAGTTGCTTTTTTACTTGCCATCATCTTCAGCCTTGTCCTTGGACTAGCAGGATGTCCTTGTTGCTGTTGAGAGGTGCTCTGGCTTGTCCTTTGAGATGACTACATGACAAAGACAGTGACAAAAGTAAGCATGAGATAGAGCAATTTGAGACGACTACATGAAAAGACAGTGACAAATTATGTGTGGCATTTAGGGTGTACCTGAGAACAAATCACTTCTGAAGCAGATGTACACACAAGAGCAGATGAAGACACGGGTTGAGATGAAGACACAGGTTGAGATGAAGACACAGGAGCACATGAAGAACCTTAAGCAACACTGCTTGAAGGCAAAGACCCCTACAAAAAAAATTTGAACAAATCAACTATGAACATCACTTTTAAGAACAAATCACTTAGTATGTAATTCACCAATGACAATTTTTTGTACCTTTTTGGTGTACTTTCTTTTTTGAGAGCCAAAGAAAACTGTTGTTGGATTTGGAGGCCTACCACCTTTGTTTGGAACCTTTGGAGGGTCAGGTCCCTTTGGTTGATTCTTGCACTTATTCTTGAAATGGCCAGTTTGTCCACAGTTAGAGCACCTTGATTTTCCAACAACTCTCATTCTCTTCTTTTCTCTTTGTGCAACTGTCTCTTCACCTGGCTCTCTCCTTCTTGACTTTCTTGGTCTACCTTGTTGAACAATATATAGGGGAGGCTCTTGGGGCTTGTGACTTGTCTTCTCTCATTGGACTTCTCCAGGCATTGGGTTAAGCATAACACCATAGGCCCTTAGGTAAGCATCCTTGTGGTAGTATGGATGCACATAGTCTTGTAATTGGAGCCTTTCTTTTAGAAGACAGGATAGAGCATGACAACATGGAATGTCAGCTTGTAATTGGAGCCTTTCTTTTATCAGCTTGGACAATATATAAGTGCACTAACCTATCCCTACCAACTGCATTAACCATATCTATGACATCAATGTCCCCAGCAATGAATGTCAGCCCATCTTGCAATGTCATTCCAGATCTAGAGTACCACATCTCCCTCAAACCAATCAACCCAATTTCTTCTTTTAGCAGACTCTCTATTACAACCTTGGAAACCATGTCCGGATCAACATCTTTATACAAGTGCACCTTTCCCTTTTTATAGCATAAAGTGCCAAACCGGGAGATGTAAAACTACCCCTCATACATGAACCTAAATGCCACCATGGATGCCTACAGTTATGCAAGTCAAAATGGCAATTTAGTCAATTCCTATACTTATGAGAATCTTTACACTATTTTTTTCAATAAAAACCAGTCACATGCCAACTGACATTCAAAATAGAATCTATGCACACCATTTAATGTGGCCCTACCTTCTAATGGACATGAAAATGCATAAACAAAGCCAATTGTGACTTACCATGGATATGTCAATAAAGACAGCAAGAAATTGTGACTACATGGGTAAGTTACAATATTATGAATTAACCTAGGTACAACGTGTACTGTGTCAATCGAAAACAAAAATTCAGAGATAAAGACAACAAGTAATTGTGACTTACCATGGTTAATGTGTCAATAAAGCTCAACCAGTAGAGGCACCAGTTTCGTACTCACTTAATGCAACGAAACCACACTCGCACTCGCACTTGTTGCCACCCAGAGTCGCACTTGTTGATCGAAACCCTAACAAACGAACCCAGTTACTCACTACTACACACTTGCCGCTCAACACCCTAGAAACGAATCGAAGAATTCGATTCTAGCATCAGAAACGACCTTACTCCTTCAATCTCCCACCATTTCAAAATCCCCAATTTTCAATTTCCCCTCATGGATTTCAGAGGATGAATGAGAGTGAGAATTTGGGGGAAATCGAGTTGCCGGTCACTATGTGGAGTACCCTCGTGTATCAGGTAAAAGCTAAGGGCATTTTCGGGTTTTCTCACTTTTTTAACGGGCCAACTAACGGAGGGTAGTTTAGGGGTGGTTAAAAATAAATAGTTATATTAGGGGTGGTTTAGCGGAATATGGCCTATTTTACGGGTGGTTTTAGGTTCCGGACTCTAAAAATTATATGGCCTAGCTCTCATTTGGTTTGTGTATTTTTCATTCAGTATAACATTGTTAAAAAAATCTTTGTAATTTCTATGTTTGGTTTATATAAGGAAATTTATTTCCAAGTAATTCACACTTCTTCTAAACCACATAAATTGCACTTCCAATAATGATATGATATATAATTTGTACTTCCTATGTTTATAAATGATATAATTTATGTATTTTTGCATTAATTAAAAATCAAATAAATTAAACCAGAAATGATTTTATTATTTTCTATGTATTTCACTTCCTACGTAATATTATTTTCTAAGAGTTAAATTTCCAGGTTGAATCAAACAAGGCTCGCCTTTATAATGGAAAGGGTGTAAATTGCAACTAATTATAAACTTTCGAAAAGTATAACAAAGTTTATATAAATTGTGTGTTTTATGGGTTTTGTTTATATATCACCTGATTCACCCTTCATAACTATTCCATTACATAGCATTAAAACAAATCCCATAATGACTAAAATATAGTAGTGTTTTTGTATTAAGCACATTATATGTCATTTAAAAACTCATTTTACATATTTTTCTATCTTTTATTTATTTTTCAAATGAAATTGTGCTTGTTTACCTTTTAGCGGTAGCTTGTAAGAAATATTAAGATGGGTTATTTTAGCTAAATGTATTTTTCTAGGCGCATATGGTTTTGTAAAAAAAATTCCATTTTACCGCTAGTTTGCGAAATTTACCCTTTTTAAATTTCTGAAGAAATGCCGAACTTCAGTGAAGTGCTGTTAAACGGCAGCAGAAAGCCAGAAACTGAGAAGGCGCCTTGAAATGGCGGGAGCTTCGCTAGTCAGTCATTTCATCAAACACCTTACCTGCACCCTTCCCAGACGCTCCTGCCGCTTCGTTCACCATCTTCCTCGCGTGTCTCTCTCTTCCTTCGCTTCTCCCTTTCCCCGCCTTCCTCCTCCCTCCTGCAAATTCAGCCGGCAATGGAGGCCCTTTTCGCCCGCTGCCTCGATTTCGTCGGTTGCTGCCTCGGACAACCCTTCCGCCGGATCCTTCTCGCCTCCTTGCACCTCCGTTCTCATTCGCTGCCGAAAAGACGTCGCTGTAAGTCTTGATTAATTCCTAATGTTTGTTCGTTGCCACTCCTCCAATCAACGGAACAAAGTTCAAAGTTTGCCTCAACTGAGCGCATAATAACTGTTTGCTTTTGGTACTCAGGACTTGCTCTCAGAAGCGCTCTTAAGCTTTGGCGCAAGCTCTGTCAGTATGGATGAACATGATGATTATGAGGACTCTGATGAGGTAAACTGCATATTCTAGCAGGAATCGAGGGTTATGCTAGATTTTGTGCACTTGTCTTCTTGCAATATGTTATTGGTCATGGAGTCTGAAGAATCATGTATTTACAATTCGATTGCTCATTTAGCCTGTGATTATATCCTCCTCAGTACATGTTACTATGTTAGCCTGTTAGGTGTTTGGGCCAATTCAGTATCCTACAGTCAATTTTAAATTTGTGTTGAACATCACTCATGACTTTTCTTACAGATATTGTATCTTTCTAGATCTATAAGCTTGTGCTTTCTGAAATATGAGAAGCTCTGTTGAGCTCATGTGTTGTTTAGATAAAGAAATGCATCATATATGCAGAATGTGAAGACATGATTGAATGGCTTATGCTTATGTTCCTTTGTACAGGTCAACATCTGTTCAATATTCACAGAAGAATGTAAAGATGTACGTACATCCATATCACGTGCAGCAGATTCTATTGGCATGGAAGAAGCACCCGATTTTGAAATCTTAAAGTATAATCCTTATGATTGGATAAAAAGAACACAGGTTGAATTTCTAGACTTGCACTTGTTTCATAATTATTACTGCTCTGTTATTCATGAGCTGAGCTGTTCAGTGAAATGTGGGTAGTTTCACAGCTTCTCTTATCTTGTTGTATCCTTGTTTTTTCCACTCCAATATAACTGCATATTACGCATTTGGTGTGCTTAATTTATGCTCATCTCATATAGTTGGAAGATTTTTGTGTTTGCTTTTCACTGATTTATATAATGATGCATGTAATATGAAACAAGAGCTTATATTGAATTTGCAGGAATCCTTTGATCCAGTCAAAGTGAATGAGAGTCTGTGGATTGTACCTGAGTGGAAAGCTCCTCCTGTATGTTTCTTGCTATGCTCCCTCTTCTTTATTTTTCCCTTTTATGCTGTCTCAAGGTCTCTTGGAAGTTTGCTACCTGGTATCAATGAAAATTGCATCAAATCTATTTTATTTTTTTTATATAGAAGTTGTTATTCCTGACTTTTTTTTTACACTAAATTCACCATAACACATCCTTGAGAAATGTGTGGGGCACAAACTTTGTTCCCATTTTTTATATGTATGTGTGATACATTTTTATGGAGATGAGTTATTTCAGTTGAAGTAATTTTATTTTTTTCACTTTTTCTTGGTTTTCTTCAGGACCCTGAAGCCACAAATATACTTCTGAATCCTGGCTTGGCTTTTGGCACTGGGGAGCATGCTACAACCAAGCTTTTTCTTCAGCTGCTGCATGACTCTGTCAAGGGCGGAGAATGTTTTTTAGATTACGGCACTGGATCAGGGATTCTCTCTATTGCTGCATTGAAGGTATTACTAATAACTCGTATATTATTATTTATTGGTGCTACAATTTGAGAGGACGTTTGATAGTTGTAGATATGGCATGTTTTTAAGTTTGATACTAATTAAAGTCATTCAGACTACTATATACTCAATTTCTGTAGCTTGATGAGTTGATTGTGGTTCCCATGGAAATTCCTACATTTTTTTACGCCTCTGATTTCATACTGTCTGAATATGCCAAGTTACCATGAAATTCTGTTGGTTGGTGTTTCTCAAGCTTTCTTTTTGTCCGTTTATTGTGTGCAAAATTATGTCCTGTGTATTGACATTGGTTAGTCCTAATATGATTACATGTCTCTTGGTTAAATGCAGTTAGGTGCTTCTCTATCAGTTGGAGTTGATATTGATCCACAAGCTATGACAGCTACTTATCAAAACGCCATTCTCAACAATATTGGACCAGAAAAATTAAAACTATGTTTAGTTTCCGAGAAGAACACTACATGCTCAGAAGATGATTGGATGAAGAGAGATACAGAAGTTCAAAAATACATCACAGAGGGAGTTTTAATCAAAAATAAGTATGACATTGTTATCGCAAATATACTTCAAAACCCACTGTTGGATTTGGCTGAGGAAATTCTTTCACATGCGAAAGGAGGAGCTACTATTGGTCTTTCAGGAATTTTGACCGATCAGGTAAGTTAGCAAATCCCCAAATTCCTTTATTCTTGAAACATTTGAAGAGACCTTAATGATTCTCTTCACTGGTTTCTTGGTATCTACGAAAAGCTCCAAATATGACGGATGTTATAGAAATCACTACAATGATAAGATGAAATTAATTGATATAGACTTTTGCCTCTCCTTCATAGAGGAACTTAATTTGCCAAATTGTCTGACATAGGCTTGTTGCAGGTATCTAAGGTCATAGAGCGTTATTCTCCTTTATTGGATGGCATATCAGTGTCAGAGATGGAAGACTGGGCAATTGTTAGTGGTCGAAAGAAAGGAGATTTGGCCAGCAACTGAACAAGGATTCAAGGCATGGATCTCTTTCAGGAAGAAGTAACAGAAATAATTTACTAAGACTAATGGTCCACTAAAAGTTTTCTAGCCACATACCTTTTCAGCCATTTTCAATGCTCCTTCGTATAATATAATTCATCTGTATTGCAGGCAGATTCTCTACTGTAAACAATCTCTTCTATTATTGTGAAAATGGATCAATCCTTGAAGTTCCAGTTAACGCTACAAGGTTTGAAGTTAAGAGCTCAAGATACGACACCTTTAAATCAAACAGTTCAACGTTTTGAACTACATTTCACCATTATAAAAGTAATAATAATCCAAAAGACTCATTGCTAGCAAAACGCAGTTGGGTGTAAAATCAACATATGATTTTATGTTGTGCAGCAAAGTGATAAGCATACACCTTCCAACTTTCCCATCACATATAACCCCATATATTGTCACCGTTTGAGTTTCCTCCTGGCTAAAGCCGGAGCATGCTTTGGAATGTACACCTTGTAGCTTACCTATCAAAATTGGTATGTCCATCAAGTAATTAGAAACCAGATATCAATGCATAGACTTCGAGACAAAAATTAGATTGCAATAAAGATTTCAACTCACCTGTACCATCTCCCCGCCCCGCATAACAGACATTGTTTTCTGTTGAAACTGTGAATCCCCATCTTCGTTTCCTTTGGCATTTGAGCTTTGTCCCTCCAAATTAGAGGCAAGTGAAGTAGAGATTTCGGTTGTGGTTTTTTCGACATCATCAGACACCATTTTGGTATCATGGGAAAGCGTTATACTTTCAACAATGTCCTTACTTTGTGTAGGTACAGCCATTGGCATTGAAGATTCCTGAATTGGGATCGTTTGACTATCAGCCTTGTTTGATCCATGACACTGTATCAAGGTTGGTTCTCCTATTTCGTGTTTGTCCTTAACATCATCCACAGAATCAGTAAGTGGCAAGCTTTCAGTAGTTGGCATATTTAGTAGAGGCTTCTCCTGTTTAGAAACCACTTGAACTACAAATTTGCCTGCTCCAAGAATTCCCTCATTCAAAACTTTCCCCTCTATTTCGCCACCCTCCAATTTGTCATCATCTGCACTGCCTTCTTCAGAGTGATTCACCATTTTCAAGTCTTGGGGTAGAATTGGCAAGCTTTCAGCAGCTGAGCTGTTTAAGGCAGAAGACTCTGCCATGGCAAACGTGTTTTGATCTGATACTGCTAAAGCACTGCCCTCTTGATCTTTCTTCAGCAAATCCGATTCAGCAGTTAGACCCAATGATTGTTTCACCTCACCATCATAGGAGCTTTTCATGCTCACAGGCTTCTTTGCATTTGCCCGCACTCCACCCTTAAATTTCTTCAGATTTTCCAATGCCTTTTGTCGTAAGACAGCTTCCAAATCAACTTCATTGGAGCCAGCATTAGCAGAAGATGCATTAGGCTCATGTCCCTTTACAGCAGAAACATTAGGCTCATGTCTTTCTGACAGTTCAGAAGCAACCATTCCAATATCTTGATCATCCAAATATCCTATCTGTCCATTAGACACCTCTCTCCTAGCACCACCACAATCATTACTGTCATTACTTCTGGTTGAAGGATAATCATCTTTATCATATATAATCCCCTCTTTGAGCACATCTTTGTCTAAAACTTTTGTGTCTTCTTCAAATTCCTTTGCAAAGATAATAATTGATCTCAACCTTCTAGGATTATGCTCAACTGGTCGTTGCTCCTCAATCAGAAAACCGCCATCACCACCAGCATCCAATCTACAAGAAGAGTGACTCCTTGACCTTGACTTATGACCACGCCAACTTCTATTCTCATCTAAATCTCTTCTACTTCTTCCCCTTCTCTTCACTGCCTTTTCAGTCCTCCCACGCTCACTAGATCCACAAGTAGAGCAACTCACAGACCTGCTACTGGAACTAGTGCTCGGTTCTCTCCTACGCTTTTTCCTAAGACTTTTCTTCTTCGAATCTGTGCCTTTGCTTTTCTTTGATCTATTACCTTTCCTTTCATTGATGGTATTCTCAATGCTCTTGCTTCTCAACTGACTTGTTCTAGACTTCTTCCTATGCTTACTTGTGTCCTTTCTAGCGCGGGACCTCGATCTCCTACTATCGCTCTCTGAACTGGAATACGAAACTGATGAAGCAGAGGACAAGGATTCATTAGCTGAGTAAGAGTCTGGACTCTCCCGCCGAGAAATTTTCTTCGATTTGCCTTTACCTATCTTACTCCTCTTTTTGTTACGATCCTGTCAATAGGGGGACGATTCAAAACAGTTAGAAAGGTCGGACCAAATTAAATTCGTCTTCTCATCGAGATTCAAAACCAATATGCCTCTCTAATCAGGAAAAGTCAAAATTGTGTAAGAATCCATAAGCTAAAATTGTGGGACAACTCAAATTGTGCGAAGAGAGGATTTAACCTAACCCTAGGGATTCGGGGGAAGAGGAGATGAATACGAAAAAGGTTAGGGAAGAGATACCTTAATGCGGCGCTTCCTCTTGAGGGGAGGAGAAGATTTCCTCTTGGAAGAACGAGTACCACTCGCCATTTTCGATTGAAAGGCCTGCAAATTACAAAAAAGGAAGAAAAATCGAAGGAAGAAGAAACAAGAGATAGAAAGCAGCGGGTAAACCGTAGGAGTAAAATGGAATTGTTAGCGGGTTCAACGATTCGATTGTGGATGGAGTTCGATGAGTTCAAGGGATGCCGTGCAAGAAACGAAACAACAAAGCCTTCGGCATGCTTTCTCTCTACTCTACTCTCCTTTTTTCCCTTTCTAAGTTGCTCTGAAATCTGGTTGTGTAAACACATGACGATCGGTACATATAAAATTCTGTTAATTACAAAAAATCACCCGTAATCACCCCTCACTTCAGTTTTATTTACGTATCACTTCCTTTAATTTTGTAAACGTACATAAATTGTACCAGTTCATTTTTTACTGTTTTCAGCCGACAGTTTTTTACAACAACATTTACCCAGTGAGGCTCCCCTTGCGAGAAATCTGGAGGGGTCAAGATGAGGGCACCCTTGACTTAACGCAAGGGGGTGTGACCAATAGACCCGACATGACCGTAGAACGCAGAAAGAAAACAGAAAGAAGACCGACAAAAGCAAGGCAAAGAAAAACTAAAAACTTTAGAACTTAGAACCAAAGTAAGGTAACGACACCTCGAGGCCCCTTGGATCGGTTTGCTCAAACGACTAGTTGTCCACCACTCGAATCCTCTCCCTCCAGTTATCTATGCACAATGTCATATTTGTTGAAATCCCCAACTGGCTGACATCTTGCCTCATATTATCCTCCCAACATTTCTTCGGTCGCCCCCCCCCCCCTCTACGTACGTCTCCAAGGCCAACCTCTCACATCGGCGAACTGGCTCCTCATGGCTCCACCTCTTAACATGCCCAAACCAGCGTAATCTTGTTTCTCTCAGCTTATCACCTATATTGGCCAACCCGCTCTGCTTCTAATCACTTCATTTCTAATTTTGTCCAGTAACATGTGCTCACTCATCCACCTAAATATTCTCATCTCAACTACCATCAGTCTATGTTCATGTGCTTTCGTGGTGGGCCAACACTCTGCCCCATAGAGGACGGCCGGTGATAGCAATAAAAAGATCATGAAGGATAAGGTTGCAAAGAAGGTGTTTCAAAGGCCTAACCATGACCTTTTCCAAGATCTCGAGCTTTCAAGTTCAAGAAGTCATTCAAGAATATTCTTTGAAGAATATCATGTGAGGTGTCCAAGACCTCAAAAAAAAAGATCAAAGTGATGATAATTTCGGAAGTTTAAGATCTCGTCACATTATGAGCAGTGTTCTGTAAAACGGTCATATTTTTGCTAGAAAAGTGATCTAGAGGTGATTCAAGATGTGTTGGAAAGCTTATCCAATTGTCTACAACTTCACAGTTAACGTCAAGATGAGAATCCAACGGAAAGATGGTCAAAATCGTGTTTTACTGAGAGTAGTACAAGATCTTACGGGATTCTAAGATTTTCCTTGATTATATCTTTAAGTTATTATTATGTCTTTTAATAATTTCGATTTTTCTAGTCTTTGTTATTAAGAACATTATCTTTATTATTATCTTAGATAGATAGAGAGTTTTATTTTAGGATAGAATATCTCTATAGGTGTTTCTATATCTTTAAATACTCTTGGTAATCACTTTTATTATTATGGTGGATTTGAATTTGGAATAAGAAACATGAATTAAATTTTCTTGTTGCAAGGTTTTCCTACCCAAACTCTATCTTTTATATTTCTTTTTATCACATTCCAAACCCAAACAAATCATAGTGTTCTTACAAATCCAAAGTTCGACTTCATTCAACAACAATCAATCAAGATCAAATCATCAATCAACTTGTTTGCTTGAAATCCATATCCTTGGCACAATCTCTCTCGTGCTAATCTTTAACCCGAAAATTATCACGTATCAGCCGGTCTGGTTACTGTTCTGTAGAACTTTCCCTTTAGCTTAAGCAGTACCTTTTTGTCACACAAAAACCCCGACCGCCATCCACTTCCGCCAACCTCTTTGGATCCGATGTGCGATGTCCTCATCTATGCCTCTGTCACTTTGTAAAACTAACCAAATACCTGAAACTCTCCTTCCACATTACAACTTCCCCCTTAGAAGCACTTCTTCATTGGGGCTTGCACCTTGCCCAAATCTAAACTCAACATACTATGTCTTGGTCCTGCTCGATTTGAAACCCTTAGACTCTAGCTTCTCCCTCCAAGTTTCAAGCCTACTACCGTCTCTAGTCTCGTCCACCAAAACAATATCGTCTGCGAACATCATGCACCAAGGGATCTCTCCTTAAATCTCCCTCGTCAGGACATCCATCACCAGCATAAAAGGGAAGGGGCTTAAGGCTAAGCCCTGATGTAGGCCTGCCTCAACCTTAAAAACTCGGTGTCCCCGCATGAGGTGCACACACTGGTCATCGAACCCTCATACATGTCTCTAACTACCCTGATAAACGTCCCAGACACCTCTTTAGCTGCCAAACATTCCTAAATCAGCTCTCTTGGTACTCTATCATAGGCTTTCTCCAAGACGATGAAAACCATGTGTAGATTCTTCTTCCTCACTTTGTACGCCTCTGTTAGCCTCCTTAGCAGGTGAATGGCCTCCATGGAAGACCTTCTAGGCATAAAACCAAACTGATTCTCTAAAACTCTGACTAGCCTCTTAACCTCATCTCAATAGCCTTCTCCAATACCTTCATCGTGTGACTAAGTAGTTTGATACCACTGTAGTTGTTGCACTGCTGCACATCTCCCTTGTTCTTGTATACCGGGATCAACTTACTAAACCTCCACTCATATGGCATCTTAGCCGTCTTGAAAATAACATTGAATAGCGTAATTAAACACGCTAGAACTCTCACTCCCAAACACTTCCAAGCCTCCACGGGGATTTCATCCGGCCCTACAGCTCGCCTGTTACTCATATGGCGGACCACTCTCTTTATCTCCTCCATGGAGAAACGTGTGTAAAAGCAAATGGAGTATTCTCGACTTTCTCGGCCGTCACATCATGTTGTCTCACCTGCGTCTCAGAACTCTCATTCAGAAGACCACTGAAGTACCTCTCCCACCGCTGCCTGATTTGTAGCTCCTCCACTAGCACCCGTACGTCCTCATCTTTGATGCATTTCACCCTGTCTATGTCTCTGCTCTTCCTCTCCCTTGCCTTTGCCAGCATGTACAAGACTCGCTCTCCACCCTTTTCGTCTAAGGCCTTATATATGTCCTCAAACGCTATCTCCTTAGCAGCCGCCACTGCTCTCTTTTGAGGACATGCTATCTCCTTAGCAGCCGCCACTGGCTACCTTCTTTGCTGCCTTGAGCTCTGTCCACCTCGTCTCCCTTTCTGATTCTCCGCTTCTTAACCAAGCTTTGTAGGCTAATTATTTCTCTCTAACCTTCTCTTTGACCTCATCATTCCACCAAACTACCGCCCTTTTGTTGCCAGAAAAACCTCTTGACATACCTAAAACACCACACGTCGCTCTGCGAATGCACTCTACCATCCTGCCCCACATCTCATTGGCGTCACTCTTCTCGTACCAATGCACTCAGCCAACAGTTTTTTACTTGGAATTATTTTTGAACTTAAAACCAGTTGAATTGTTATTGTTATTATTAGACAGTTGTCCATTTTTTAAAAGCCAACTATAACTATTTTCCTAGAAAGTTTTATTGTTCACTTGTTCTTGCTGTTAGTAATATATATTGTAGCGGCTCAATACTTTCAATTAGTATAATTGATTGCAGATAAGTAGCATTTCTAAGGCAGATTTCTCTCAACTATTTGCTTATAGAAAGAGGGCGGAAACTATTTGCCTGTGGAATGTGAAGTTCCCACAGGTATTTAAAATTTAAAAAATAAGTGTTACAAAGCAAAAGCTATGACCAAAATGCATATATACTAGTATACTACTAATCTACTATAAAGTAACAGTGAGTAAACTTCATGAAAATGTTGTTTTGTTCATCACAACCATGCTCATTTTGAACTTATTGAACCCTGCCTCAACACCAACTCAAACTTCTTCTGGATACAAAGACGGCATTCGATACATATTACATTTTCTTCTACAAGTTGTGTTCCCAAATCGGACTTACTCAATGTGTAGTGGGAAAAGAAGAAGAAGAAGAAGAAAAGAACCGTTTGTTCAATCATCTTCATCATCACTCCATGGATGTGTATTGATGCACAACGCAGTGGCTGATCCATCAACTATTCTCCCTCTGTTTCTCAAGCACAAAATGAAATTCAAGTAGCAGGAAAAAAAAACAGAAAGACAGTCCAAAATTCAGAAATTATTAATTTATAATAAAAAATAAGCTATCTCATACCTTTCAAGCACAAATTTCCCTTCTTTGTACTTCTGGCTTCTATCGCGAGCTGCTTCCTAAACATAAATTTCCAAAAAATAATAATCAAACAAGCATTGTTCAATTGTCAGGCGAACTATTGGGAAAATGCTAAAAAAAAGTCGTGCTTATACTAAAGAATAGGAATGTGTTTTTTCTTTCATTTAATTTTTAATAATAAAAAGAGGAAGAGAGATTACATATTTCCAGCCAACAATCTGGCCACAACAGCAGCAAAATATATCAGCAACTGTATGCACCCCAGAGAGCATCAATTTTTCCTCAGAAGTTCCAACTGTAATATTCACCCTGAACCAATACAAAAATTTCTATCAAATTATTTTCCTTAGTATGGAATTAGCTCTTTCTGAGTGAATTTCTAAGCAAAACAGTAGTATGGTGCTCTTAGCTACCCAGAGTACAAACATGCACTAGGGCCTACTATAAGTCAGGACCGGCCCTGAGTAAGGGTTTCAAGAAATTAAAATAATTGCAAACTTTGCATCGAGTAGCTTGAAACTCACGCGTTGTTGAAAAGATATGCTTTGCCTCTTCGGCAGTGAAAAGCCTGAGAAGATCACAAAGAGACGCATCAGCTCATCTGTGGCATTTCAACATTATCCTCCTTAAATGAAGGTATACAATCATCTATGTTGATGATGAATGTGGATGAAGAATCGTTTTTTTTTAAAATTTATTTATCAAGAAAATCTTGGGCATAGACTTGTACAAATCCAGCCAACCCAATGCTTATATTAAAAGCATATAAAATCATGATATAAGTTGTTACGACCAATCAACTGCATTTGGTTAAAAGCCATGCTGTTTTATGAGTTATGCTCTTATAACTTGTTCAGATTGCATCATTATTAAAAGTGTGTCCAGATGAATAGAATGGACAAATTTGAGTTGCCACCAAACTTAAAGCTCAGACATGCTGATCTTCCGCAACAAACTTTTAGAGAGGGGAAATAGTTAGGCCTGATAACAGCTGAGATGTGTGTATATCCTTGCTTATATGAAGACCTAAAACAAGGGAATAACCAAATTTGCTAAACTTGTTATGAAATTGTGCTGATTAACAACTCATGCCATGGGTATCTCAGTGAAAACTGCAAACGGAAATCAGGCCACTTTAATAATGTCTACCTAATACTCTCAAACCAGAATTCCACCCAATTTGGCATTGTTGATCATGTGGGTTGAGGAATAATTGTTTGCAAAAGTTCACAGGATTATGGGCATCTGTATTAATTAGAATCACATGTAAGCATAAATACCATCTCAAGTCAACGACTTCCTTCCTAATAGGGATCCACGTTTTACAGATCGATCAAGAACAGACGCCTAAGCAATAGACACTCACACTTGCAATCAAACAAGTAATCATCCAAGCAAAATTGGAGCTGTAGTAAATTTCACTGATTGGTAAGCATTTCACAGCTGCCAAATTGAACATTAAGTTTCCATTTGAGCCCAATTAATATGAACACAAATATGACTAACTTAGGGAAAAAATCACAATAAGCCCAGATAATTAATCTTCCATAATCAAATACACCAAACATTCACAAAATTTACAGGAAGAGAGAAAATAATACCCGGGAGATGATATTGTCGATGAGAGCTAATTGGGTTTTACAGAATTTGCAGGAGTAAGCTCTACCTTCAAGCTCCACCAAGAAAACTCTGCCCATCTACTGAATTTTTTGGGTCAATTGAAAGGTTTATAAATTATGAGCAGAAAAGGCAGTCGGGAATTCAATCTATGAACTGGAATAAACCCCAAATAATAGGTTTTTCCGGTAAGCCCCTTACTGAGAAGAAATCGAGAAGAAGGCGGATGATAGTGAGATTTGAGATATAGAGGACAAACAGTATTTTTTCGTTTAAAAGAAGGGAAGCTGCCAAAACAAAAGTGTGCCGGTGGCCGGTGCTGTTAAGTTAAGCGAGCTTAGCTACCAATTTCTTCAAGTGGGGTCCATAGAGGATTCTGTATTTACTAATCCGGGTCTTGGGTTTCAAATGCTTTTATGATCAAAACAAGTCGGCCCATGAGGTGACATTTTTTTTCCAACTTGGGCTGTTATTAGCTAGAGACAGTGAACCATCAACCATGAGATAACAGAGATGTATGTAAGGCACCTTAGAGTGTTGAGTTTAGATTAATATCAGGTCATTTTGAGTTGTTAATTCTAAATAGTTAAGAGTTTGTAATTTATGAAATAAATTGGGGATTCGTAAACAACTTCAAAAAATAGTCTATAACTAATATGTATTTCCGTACCTTGTACGTTGCTTAAGTAAAATAATAATAATAATAAATTAATATATCAATCATCCATGAGTCCATGACATATAATCATATTTATTCTAAATATAGAAATTTTGAATAAATATATAAAATCACAAAACTATAAAAATTATCATACACTGAAAATAATAAATATTTTATTGATATTATGAAATAAATTAATAGGCAAAACGTGATATTTTAAATACTTATGAAAAATATAGATAAAAAGATAAGATTTGTAAATTAATTATATTATATATGTGGGGCTCAATTAATAAAAATGTTTTCAATCAAATTTTAACCAATTATAATATTTTAATAGATAAGGATCATATAGTTGACATATCAATAAAAATGATACTAACTATAGGTTTAGATAAATGCTAAAATTTTGAAACTTTCATGATCTTAGAGAACCTTCCAAACTAAATTGTAAGAATATTTTATAGCAAATTAAAATTTTAAATTCACGTATTATCGTTCAAAGGATGAGTTTTTAAACAGAAAAGTAAATAAAAAAAGAGTAATCCGTATATATTTTGGGATAATATTACAATAACCATAAATAAAAAATAAAGTATATAAAATAATAATATTTTTGTAAGAATATACATAATCTTTTAATTGAGTAAATGAGTTATCTACGCCTTCCAAATATAGCCCATATAATATCATTATAAGTACTATAAAAAATATTATTATAATATTTAAGTCTTGTAAATACTAAATACTAAAAAAATCAAGGGCAAAAAAAAAATTAAATATGCCACGTTCCAATAAGAAGATTATATTATTTTTTTCAATCTGCTCTCAAATACCATTAACATTACAAATATAAGAGTATCATGTTAGCATTTGTAAATACTCCGTATAAGATTACCTTGGGTTATGGAATATGACAAGTAGGTGAAAATGCTGGACCGGGTTTATTACCAACTAAAAAAACGAATTGTAGTAAATACATGTCATAATCAGAGTTATGGATTTAAAAATGAAATTCAAATCTAGCAAAAACAACAACTTTTCTCCATAATAATCAGGATGACCGTGTCTAATTCCTTACCTAATTTCAAGGCTATACCGATTCTAAAGCTGTAATGTTTCCCGACCTCCGAGTCAACTGTCAACATAGATTTTTTTAAAAATTTTAAAATTTTTAAAAATTTTTAAATTTTTAAATTTTTGAAAAATTTTAAATTTTAAATTTTTCATTTTTTAATTTTAAATTTTTTAATTTTTTAATGCTTATATTTTTGTTCTTTCTTTTTTCGATTTTTGTTTTTTCTCCAAATTTTCTTTTTTTTTTCAATTTTCAAATGTTTTCAATTTTTTTATACTTTTTTTTAGAATTTTTAAAAAATTTAAAAATGTTAAAAATTTTAAATTTTTTAAATTTTAAAATTGTTATAAAATTTTTAGTTCTTTTAATTTTTAACTTTTACATTTTTTAGTTTTATTAAAGAAAATTAAAATTAATAATTAATGTTAATTTTAGGTTTTTGTTATGTGACAAATTTAGTTTGAACCATGGGGTTATTTTGTGAATTTTGGCTATACTTTAAGGTTAGCTCATAAATTATGTCAAACTTTAATACACCTCATGAATAATGTCATATTTTTGGATTACCATGTGAAGTTTCCATTTTTTATTTTTGTAGCAATGTTGTAGATTCTTTTATTGTCAAACAATTACTCTAAACTCCATATTCTCAAGCCGTGAAACATACAGTAAGGAATAAACAACTCGGTGGGCTTCTATACCAAAAAAAAAAAAACTCGGTGGGCCCAAAATACCTCAACGTGCCAACAAACGGCGTCAAACAAACGCCGTGAACGACTGCTGTCCGCCAATGATCCGCAGCCGCCCGTAGATCAATTGCCTAATTTGCCCCTCGTCTCGGGCAGTTACGTGTCGAATCAATGCGCGTCCTTCACGTCACCCCACCCAGGAGGGGCCCACTCCGCCGAAGCAGCCTCGACTGTCACCATCACGCGCCCGCTCCGCTCACCTTCCCAAAATGCAAAAGGAGAAAGGATGAGAGTCCACGTGATCGCATCACACGTGTCGTCATCTGGCTCAAGCACGTCGCCGTCCAAACACGGTAAACGTGAGACTCATGGATCCGGTTTGGATTCTGGAAGCGAAGCAGACAACAGAAGCTTTATCCGGGACAGCCGGCGTAAGATCACTTGCCAGCGTGTTACGCGTGGGACCAATGCCAAAAACAAGTTCGCTCAATTGAATATTTCGAAAAGAAATTGTGGGCACCAGCACCATGGTTGCTTTGTCGTTCCTAATTATTCTTGTTAGGAAATTAGGATATGGTACAAATCCCTCCGGTATTTTATTGGACATTAAACTTCGATCCGGATTTTTGCACACCCTTTTTTAATTTATTGCACCACGGTATAATAAAGCATAATAAATTCACGGCATAAGATGTCGTACATTAAAAAGTATTAAAATATTCAATTTTAGGGTTTTTTTGTAAAAAACTGCGTAATATCACGCATTTTCGTGCTGTGATACACAATTGGGCTGGCCAGATTGGGCCCAGCCCACACCAGATCTTACGGCACCAGGTTGCGTGAGATCACGACACCTGGTGCCGTGAGATCTGGTGTGGGCTGGCCCAATCTGGCCGGCCCAATTCTGACCCAGTTGATGCTGTTTCAACGGCTATAAATATCACGCTATTACGTGCCGTGAAAAATATGACCGTTGGAATAACGGTCGAATTTATCCCTATTTAAACCCCCTTTCCACCATTTTTCCTACACACCTCTTCTCAATCTTCCTCTTCTACTTTTATCATTTGCAAAAATTATATTTTTTTAACAATGTATTATGGTGGAGAAGAAGAAGGTCAAAATCCCTCATATGATGGAGGAGAAGAAGTAGATGAACAAGAAGAATCGTTTGATCCGAGCACATTTTTACCGGTATGTACGTTTTTATTTGAAATCGTTTTAGAATTCGATATAATTATTTAGAATTAAAATTTAAGAAATTGTATAGAAAGTTATTTAGATTCATTATATTTGTTAGATTTGAATAAGTAATATGAAATCGTTTAATATAGTTATAAAATAGTAGAATTGTTTATATTTGAAATCGCTTTAGAATTCGATATTATTATTTAGAGTTAAAATTTTAATCTAGTAGAGTTGTTTATATTTGAAATAGTTTTAGAATTCGATATTATTATTATTATTTAGAATTAAATTTAAGAAATTGTATAGAAAGTTATTTCAATTCATTATATTTGTTAGAATCTACTAAGTAATAGGAAATAGTTTAATATTTTTATAATCTAGTAGAATTGTTTAGTCGAAGTTGTTACAATTGTTTATGACGTTTCCATTCGATATCATTTTAAGAAGTTAAATTAATAATATATAATTGTTTAGGGTTATGTGAAATTGATTAGAAACAAAAATGTGATGGAATTTTGTATGTGTAGCCATGTGGTACAGATTTCACAAGTGATTTTACCACAGAACAATCGTGGGATGATAGAGATGAGTTGATTAAGTGGGTTAGGCAAATCGGTCGAGATAGGATGATGATTTTGCACATTTCAAACTCAAATGAAAATTGTGTGAATCTAAGATGCGAGCATTACGGGAAGTCTAGATCGAAAAAGAAGATAGGGGGATCAAGGAAGTGCAACTGCCCATTTAAGTTGGTTAGACGCCGATCATATAATCAAAAATGGACTTTGGAGGTGAATTTCGGCATGCATAACCATGAGCTTTGTACCAATTTCCTTGGACACCCGTATGCTGGCCGATTGACCCCCGACGGAACAGGATATGATCATCAATGCTTCCGGATTATTCTTGAGCCCGAAGGCTATTTCAACTATGTTGGTGTCTGCTAACCCTCAAAATGTGACGTCAAGGAAACAAATATCGAACTTCAAGCAGAAAATATTAGTGGAAGACCGTGGTAAGTTGACGGTGTGTTAGTGGACGCTACAGTTTATGCAAAACCAGGGTTATAGAGTTCGGACAACAACTCGATCTCCCAGCTTCCGGTGAGTTAGATATCCTATTCTTTGTCCACCCGACGTCACAACACTTGATGAAGAAGTTTCCTTATCTCGTTGTTATGGACGCTACGTACAAGACAAACAGGTATGTTGTAATTTAGTATTTTGTCCTATTTGAGATTTGTGTTCTAATCTTTTTTATGTGCTATAATAGTTTATTCTAATTTATAGGTATCACATGTTCATGTTGGAGATGGTTGGCATGACATGCACGAACCTGACATTTAACATCGGGTTTGCATTCTTGTCCAAGAAAGACACTCCACATTTTACATGGGTTTTAAAGCATTTGAGGAGATTGTACGAGGAGATAGGTGAAATGCCAATGGCCATTGTGACGAATCGAGACCAAGCCCTCATAAATGCGATCCACGAGGTTTTCACCGAAGACGAAGTGATACATTTGTTATGTTGGGTGCATATTAGAGCAAACATAAAAGCATATGCGCTTGACATCCTAAAAGATGACGGTCCAGCTCAAGCGTTTGCGGATCGATGTTGGGGGTTATTTATGTCAACCACCGAGGAGAGCTACGAAGCAAAACGAGCAGAAATCTTGAAGAACTGGCATTCGGGGCTAGTTGGCTATGTGGACAAGACTTGGCTTAGGCCTTTTAAGAAGAACATAGTGAGAGCTTGGACCAACAATCGACTTCACTTCTTCACTAGAACGACAAACCGGTAAATTTCTCATCTTATGCTAGAGCTAAAACTTAAGATATTTTATAATATTGAATGTCACTTTATTTTCAACTCGTGATTGCACAATTTTATACATTGGCAGGGTCGAGGGAATGCACAAGGTTGTGAAGGACACTTTAGATTCATCAACACTGGGCTTCAACACAATGATATTAAAGATTCATGATCACTTGGAGTCACAGATTCGACGCGTGAGGGAAGACTTGGAGAAATCACGTACAACGATTCCGAACAAGATGGACAACATCATTGCAGCATTTAGGTACCTATTTGCTCCATTGATTCATCGAGTATCCGAGGTGTGTTTCGAGATCTTGTTGGCTATGTATTTCGATGTGGTGGAAGGTAACTACCAAGAAGTGTGCGACGATCATTGGTGGAGAGATTGTTTCGGGATTTCATACATCCATAGAGTTGCGAGTGCGATCGTCGACGACACGCCCATAGAATTGTGTGAGATTCACCTTTTTTGGAGGCAAGTGTTATGGGAAGGCGTTCCCGATGTGTACACTACGGAGGATTCCACAACTCCTTTGGACATTGAGGACATCAAATGGTGTGATATGGTCAGAAGAAAAAACAGGGGTGAATTGAGCCGAGAGCAAGTGTCCAACATCAATTCTCACTTTGATGAAATGTTGTCCCCGAGCGGATCAAAGATTGCCGAGCCATCAACCAAACCGGATAAAGGAAGGCCGAAGGGCACCACCAAGTAATCCAAGAGGCATCCAAAAAACCTTGAGCACAAGATGGATTAGTGGGGAAAGGTGAACGACAAGGTTTTGAATATTGATGAAGAACCGCGTGTAAGGAAGAAGAAAGCGGTCGACAAAGGACGTGCCAAAGTTCCTGCAGAGACGAAGGACGTGATCCACATGGGAGTTCACTTTGGGATCCGAGCCATTGATGTCCATATATACTCTTTCATCGATGGGGTTAGAGATGTCCTCCCGGATGGGAATTGTGGGTACCGGGCTCTTGCATCCATCTTGGATTGGGAAGAGGGAGATTTCCATAAAATGAGGAGGTGCTTGGGGGACGAGTTGGTTCGAAATCGAGGAATATATGAAGCCGCATCTGTGTTCACCCCACTGGAGGAGTTGATCCCAAAAGTGAACTATATCGGAAGCCCTTGTTCATACGAACATTGGATGGAGATGCCCATCATGGGTTTGGCATTTGCGACGTATTTCCATGTGGTGCTCGTATGTTTAGGGTGGTCCCAACCCCACACGTGCCTACCATTTGTATGTGTTGGCGGCAATTGTGACCCCCTACACGTATTCTTGCAATTGCACACGTTCAAAACCAAACCCACTTCATACCGGTAAGATTTCTACAACTAAACCAATCGAGGTAGTCGGGGGCCACCTCCCATCCCTCCTTATCCTTGACGCGACCGTCAAGGCTAATGAGGTGCTCATGCCGTCGGTGCCAACAACGGAACTCGTCGCTAAAGAAGACCTCGTACTTCTTAATCCCCTTCGCTCGGTGGAAAGCCATGGGCGTGATGCGAGGGAGTGGGATGTCCTGCACGAATCCCATCTGTTGAACCAATCGATCGGGCATGTATGCCTCCTTGATGTCTCCACACTGGAGCACACCTCGATACAAGGTCATCTGATGCTTGCCGTCGAGCTCCAATGGATGCTCCCACGGCATAAAGACAACCTACGGTTGTATTAGAACGTTGCACAAAATGATTTAAAACGAAGGTAGAAGAAAAAAGTCAAATATTTACCTGGTCCGGCGTAAGACGGTCCAACTTCATCCGAATCTCCACGAGTCGCGCCATGTCCCTGGTAACCCTCTCTCTACGCTCACGCGCGGCATCTCTCGGATCAACTAGAGCTGTCATATCCTGTGCTCCGTGTCCTGCGAACATCGGGATGTAGTGCCAAATCCAAGTCTGGAGAAAAAACGCAAATATAAACGATGACACCAAATTCAAATATGCAAATATAAAAAATCATGGCACAAAAATTAAGAGTCGAGTACAAACCTGGATAAGTAGGCACCCGCTTGCGATCGACATGGCCTTGCTGCGAGACACCGCACCTAACTCCCGAAAGACGTGGGCAAGAACCGCAGCCCCCCACGCATAACGACTCGTGTCGATCGGGTCCCGAACGTAATGGAGGATCCAATCTCTCACCTTGTTCGTCGATTTTTCGACGAACAGGGTGGACCCCAGAAGAACGAAGAGATAGATGGCGGCCAACTGGTCCGTGGATCCGAGAACGAGCAGTCTCTTAAACAAGCCATCGTGATGCACATCCTCCTCGCCGCTAACCCCGCGCTCCACCCACCCAATAATATCCTTCACATCTATACTCTCGGTAACCCTCTGCAGCATCTAGGCATCCTCCAGGTCGATGCCAAAGACCTCAGCTACCATCTGAGTCCGTGAGGCGGTGTTCGCCACACCCGCCACACCAAGACCGTCGATCGGCAAAGATAAAATCTCCACGACGTCGTGGAGCGTAATAGAAATCTCCCCCCAATTGAAGTGGAATGAGTTGGTCTCCGGATGCCAACGCTCCACAAATGCCGAGATCAAAACGTGGTCTATCCGGCCCCAAATCATCTTATCGTCGGCTAAACCAGTAAGACCGCTGTCCCTAGCTACATCAAACCAACCCTCCGCCCTATCGTCATCCGCGTCTCTAAAATCTATGTAAGCATGGAGACGTCGATAATGGGAGTGAGCACGTGTGTGGACTCTCAGCAACTTACACGGCTAAAATTCACAAATTATTGAGATAAATATTTTAATCGCATAATATGATTTAATCTGAAATAATCGTACTAAATTATATAATCGTTACGTACCAAGGCCGTCGCCTGCACCACACGAGAATCATCATCCTCCCCTTCGGCCGCACGGGCGACCTCGACACTCGTCTGCTCCCAAATATCCACCGCCACGTGAGAAGTGTAACTCGCAAGTATATCTGTGATCTCCGGGCCTCCACCAAAGACTGTAGCAGGAGAAGCGGGATCCGGTGCATCCTCGGGCTCCGCATCATGTGCGTCCTCGGGCTCCGCATCACGAGTCGGAACCTGAGCCTGTGATGCTGCGAGGGGACCTCGTTGGCCCCGACGGTGGCAGGCGAGGGGGGTTGCGAACCCGCAACTCTTGTAATCGGGGTCGGAGCCGGAGCCGAGATAGGAACCGGGGTCGAAGCCGGAGCCGGGATGGGAACCGGGGTCGATGTCGCAGTAGCAACAGGATCTACTGTGGTAGTCGGGGTGGAAGTCGACGCACTCTCACGGACCATCGTGTTGAACTCCTCCATCAAGTCCCTACCGGTAGGTTGGGCGTCGAACTCGCGCTCCTTCCTATTCAATCCGGCCGCCAAGGCCACTTGCACGGCCTAAATTTATAGACGGAATTTTATTATACTATTTTTTCCAATTCTAGTTTTCTTATAAAGTTTTAAACAACTTTGTATGAATAATTTCCAATTATTATTATCAATCAATGATTATAATAATTGGAAATTATCTAATGGTAAGATATTGATTTTTTAAAGATATTATAGTTATTATAATTATTTATATTCTAGTTATGGTGCGATATTGATTTTTTAAACAATTTCATTTCTATTTTTAAAATATAAATTATCTATTGATTTTTTTTTTGTTTTATAATTTATAATTTCTAGCTATTTAATGATAACTACATTTGAAATTATCTAATAATATTAATTAACTTTCATCATGTTTTAGTGGTTACTAATTTACAATTTGTATAACTATAATTATCTAATGATATTTTTATAAATTTATAAATTATAGAACATAGTTTATTAGTCGAAATCGGCTATGCGGTCTTTAGTCTTAACTAATATTTTTAATGGAACCTTATTTTTTTAATTACTATAAATTATTTCTTGTTATTAGGTAGAATATACAAAATTAATTCTAATCATAACTATAAACGATTTCGAATACTAAACAATTACGTAAAACAATTATTATCAATTCATATAATAATTCTAAAAAAATATAATATTTTCCAATTGTAAATATTAATCACTAAAATATGAATTAAACCATTAATAATATCAAATTAAATAATAAATTTTAAAAAACATACCGATATCGTTGGTCCGACTCTCGATCCCGACGTACCCGTCGCCTGCGTCGGAGTAACCAACGGGCCCGCACCCGTCCGTCCAGATCCAACAGAACCCATTGCCGCCGGCACCCCCATCGGCCTCGCGTCGGCGACCGGTTGTCTTCTCCGGCGTGCCACGTTGGCGGTCGTCGCTCGCTGCCCAGCCGTTGTCGCAACTGGTGCACGCTGCCCAGCCTCGGAAATCACCGCTGGTGGCCGCCTAGTGCCGGAAATCACCACTGGTGGCCGCCCAGTGCCGGAAATCACCGCTGGTAGCCGCCCAGCCTCAGCCTCGGAACTCTCCTGTGGCGCAGATGGTGTTCGCCCATCTCCTTGAATCGGGCCCGTCGTAGATCCGGTGGGATAACCACCCGCCCCACCAAATTTACGCTCTTTTCTCTTTGTTCTAATCATTTTGACGAATTAATTTCGGTATCTCGCTTGGAAATTCGGAACGGGCTGCTCGGAATCACACTCGGCTCTATCTCGCTGAAAATTAAGGTTGAAGAAGACGAAGTGACGGCGCAAGAAAGCACTGAGTTACGGGTTTTAAAACCTAGTTTTTACGGCGTCTCGTGTTGTGATATAGTTGGGCCGGCCCAATTCCTTTAACGCGAGACTTCTTCCTATGCCTAATTTCACGGCAATAGGTACCGTGATTTTTATGGCATGGAGTGCCGTGAAATATACGCCTGGGCCGGCCCAATTTTAGTGTCCAATTATCATGCGTCGTTGTGCCGTGATTAAACGCTTCGTAAATACGTAATATTTAAACGTTACACAAAAAATTTAAAACGAGATTAGAATATCTTATTTTAATAATTTTTTAATGTTACGGCACAAGTTGCCGTGAAATGGTTACGCTTTGGTATGCCGTGGTGCAATAAGCTCAAATTTTGTGTGCAAAAAGGCGTAGCCTTAAACTTGTAGTCGTATTAAACACGAGAGGGCTAAAAAAATACTCCTATTAAACACGAGAAATCAACGGAGATCTCATAAGTTATTTTTGTTAAAAAAATCAGCGACCAGTTCTAAAACTATTTTATAAATAATTTAGTTAATAAAAGTGTCTCGGGCTGCTTGTTGGCTCGCTTTCGGGATTGGAGTATCACGCACATTCATCGCGAGTGCAATTCGGTGGCGGACTACTTCGCAGGCTCTTTCCGACGTGTCTCCTCCTTTCCGCTCGCAGTTGACTTGAGGTTGCATACCCTCATCCGCCAGGATGCCCTTGGGAGGTATAAAATATTGTCAATTGGTTTCAAGATAAAACTGAGTTTGTGTATTGGGCTTATGTGCGCATACTCTTTGTCATGGTTCACGAACATTCATATGGTATTGGGCCCATTTCCTAGCTTGCATGGGTCTGGCTTGCTTGTGTTTAGCGGTTGATGCTACCCTCTCGTTATTTAGGTTCAGTTGGCTAAAAAGAGATTGAGATATCACCTCTTTACTCCCTTCTTCACCTTCCGTTCCAAGCTCCTCTTCAACCTAGAAGCTACAAAATAATGGACACAAGGGGAGAAGACCCTGTAATCCTGATGCCTAAGTCAAATGAGCAGTTTGTCGATCGAACGTCGAAGTAAAGGACAAGACTTACTAGCGAGCTTAGCGAATATGAGGTGTTCATCATAGCGAAGACATGTATTTATAATGGAGGAGAGGGAGAGAGAGAAGGTCGAAAACTCTATCTATCTCTTAGGGCGGACTGATAATGCTCCAGGCCCAACAAGCGATTTCTTGTTCCTCAATCCATGTGGAAATTCTATCTTTCGACAAAGATAAAATCCTCCATCATAACGAATAACCGTCACATTTAATTTTATGATAAAAATATATAATTAAAACAAGCATAATAAATAAAAGTACCTTTATGGCGGATAATAACAAAAATAATAATGGCAATTGATTTTACCTGCTCACAAATGTCCAACTTAGGTGTTAGTTACGTTAGAACGCAGCTAAGACGTAAGTACTCTAGGACATATTCGAGGTGAACATACAGATTAGTCGTCGAATTCCCCTTGCGTGTGTGTTCATATATTCGTACATCCATGAGAGAATATCATGTGATCCTCTGCTCCTCTACATACACGCATATGTAGAAGTCCGTTAGTGCGATGAACTAATGTTGCGCTCTTTTTTTTATGCAAGACTCAAACTGATGCAAAAGCTAACTTTTAAATAAACATGAATGACATGATCTTAAGGACAGAACTAATGAATGAAAATTAAAAACCTAAGGGCCTCATCAAAACCACGTGGGAAAAAGAGTGACTTATTTACATGTATTTCCTAATCACGAGATCCATGCGCGAGGAATACGGGTAACCGCGGCCCGCACGGGTTGCAGCTTTTCTCTTGAGAAGGAGGGTCGTCTTCAACTTCGATGTCATGGTCGCAGCTTAGGGACCCGATGTTGCAATTCTCAGTTCCACGATCGCGGTCTGCAGACCCACATTTGCGGTTTTGCCTTAGAGAAGGAGCAAAGCTCTCTAGACCAGACCCGCGATCACGGTTATCGAGCCCGCAATCATGGTTATGCTTCTGGTCCTCACTTCTCGACTCGTTTTCAATCCTCTGCAAAAACTATATCATAGGGTGATTTCCTTATAGTACATATGCGCTTCCAACTGATTAACCTAAACCCGGATTGTCGCGTCTTCATCTCTAAACTGGATCATTGGATGGAGGCCTGATGGTACCGCTCCCATCCAACGAATCCATGGCCTACCCAAGATCAAGTTATATGGGGCAGGCACGTCGACGATTATGAACTTAACTGCCAACTCCTTTTTCGCCAAACAGACTTGGGTCTTGTACATTCCAAGCGGGAACGTCGAGTATCCTCCAAGTCCAGTCTGCTACATCTTGACCGAAATCAAGTCTTCATTCTTCGTCCTTAGGAGCCTAAAGACATCGTAGTACATGATATCAACTGAAGTCTCCGGGTCCACTAGCGCCCGGCACACCTTAAAGCCCTCAAGCTCATCTACTAGGAGTCTAGGACCAAGGGGTCGTCGTGCGGGATTTTGACTAACACAAGGTCCTTTTCTTGGAAGACCAAACCATCAATCGCGAGCGCGAGTGGCAACTGCGATCGCGGTTCAGTTTGCTGAACCCTCATCACTTCTAGCTCGTGACACGGTTTCCGGAAATTGGTCCTAGTTTCAGCATCTTCATTCTTGTATGTCGCCGAGATTGTTTTGATGACCTCAATTTGCTTCTTTCTCGGCTCCTCATTGTCCTTTGGTTCATTTTGCTCAATTTACTCGCGCAAGTACCCTTTCTGAACCAAACTTTCAAGTAACTTCGTAAAAGGCTCATAGTCCTCATTCATATGCCCTCGTATCCTGTGGTACATGCAATATTTTCGGCTTCGAAGATCGTTTTCGTGGTACTCATCCTGCATGTGATAGCAGAAGTAGTTCTCATGCTTTATGCGCGGTAGAATCTTGTAGATCGGGATGTTGAAGGTTGTGTAGACCGCTCTGTTTTACTCTCTCGACAAATGTGTATTCCGCCTGAAGTTCTCGTCAGAGGAACGATGTGACTTTTGAGGTGGAGAGGCAGATTTCCCTTTCGTTTTGTGGTTAGCCTCTTCCAAGTGCACATATTCGTGAATGCGCTCTTGAAATTCAGCAATGGTGAAAAGAAGACGAAGTGTCAAGTCCTCCCTTGGCTTGCTATCAAATGGGATTGCCCTCTTAAAGGCGATAATCGCGGTCTTCTCATCCCACCCATCGATCTCGACATTGCACTCCATGAGGCGATTGGCGAAACGACGCAGGCTTTCGCCTTTAACTTTTCTAAGGTTGAAGAGTGTGTCTAAAGATATTGCATCCCGTCTGTTGGCTATGTAGTGCCTCACAAATTTAGTGGTAAGTTGATCCATGACTTGATTGATCTTGGCTTCAAACTTTGGAACCACTTTAACGAACTCTTGTCAAGGCTACCCGGGAACATTTTGCACATTGTAGCATCCTCGGAAACCCAGAATTCCATCTTGTGAGAGAAGGTGGCTATGTGGTTCACGAGGTTCGAAAGCCCATCATAGCGAGTGAATGATGCTGGTGAGAACTTTGCCAGAGGCTTGGTGCGCTGGATGCTTCTATGGAATGGTGTCCATATCACCATAGCCAGCTTGTGCTCGTCTTAATTTCTCTTGAGCCGATTGCAAGGTTCCACCTTACGCTCTTAAAAGATCAATCAACCTCAGTTCAATGCACCTTAGGAATCGATCTTCTCCTTCAAGCCTTTCGTTGCTTTTGCTTCTACGTCATCTCTTCTTCTTACTGCCTCGATCATGAGTTGACTCGGGTCTTTCGGACGGGTCGTAGCAATCTAAGTTACAATCGCACAGGTTTTCGCAATGATCGTTCAGGTCCCGACCGTCGCCAAGGCAACCACGGTCGCCACCAGACCTTCTGCGGTCGCGGCTGGGGCTTCCGTGCCACTGGCGATTCCGCGGTAGTCGGTACTTTTTGACTCGCTAGACTAATGAGGGTTTGTGGCTCGGGACCTCTTACGCGGGGGTGACTCGTGTCACTCACCCCTTCTAAGACTTCTAGGCACTCTATGATCGCTTTCGTAGTCAACTTGCATCTCTTCAGACTCGTTAATACTTACCAGCTCAGAACCACGATGGTTGTCGGAGAATTCGATAACGCTAGTGAGCCATCGATTGGTCCTTTCAATCGCTGATTCGCTAACGGGGCGCTTACCTTGAACTTTACCCAATGTGTGCTTCAATCTAGCGATCTCTTCCAAGGCTGCATGGGCGCGCTTGCTCTGAATCATTTCGTTCTCTCCCAAGACGGAGGCTAAGGCATGCGTGACCTCATCCTTGTCATTTTTGACGATGGTTGATACCCCATTCCCGCCATTTGGCCCAGATGCCATGGATATGGGAGGGTCACCACATACAAGATTGGACCCAACGTGACTTCATTGACCATGCTCGTAGCATGAGTTGATATAACTAGGGTTCTGCTCACGGTTTTGAGCCAACGCGGACTCTGAGATACGCAGTTGCGCTCGACCTCAGTCGCGGCTCACTAGGCCGCAGTCGCGGTTATGATTTGTGACTGTGGTTGCTCGTCCTGGTTCGTGCGATGGCCCACGACTCTATAAACTTTGATTGCTTTCTGATTCAACAACACACATTGTTGAGTCCCATAGTTGGCCAAACCCATCAGATTCGGACTATTTAGTGTTACAATCGTCGATTCCGTCACTCGACTCTGACAGCTCGCGCGATTAGTGATCATGCTTGCGAGAGGGGTCAGGTCGCGGTTCAAATCATCTTCAAGCAAGGTGCCTTGCTCGGCAGACGCAAGGGTTCGATCCTCCGAGCGAATATCAGAGTTCGCGTGATCGCTCTGGGTGTCGCGGTCGCAATTTCCGGGTCTTCTGGTCCGCGGTCGCGGTTTTGCTTGCTGAGGGCATCACGCTCGATTTCACTTTGCTCGATTGCCCCAAGACTTCGAAAAGTCACTTATTGCTCTTCTAGGATCGATTCCAACACCATAATTGTGTGGATATATTGCTCGTTTCCCATAGACGACGTCAGATATTAGTGCACAAAAATTCACCTTTAATAAACTGATTGAATACCCCGCTTTACTCCCTTCTTCACCTTCTGTTCCAATCTCGTCTTCAACCTAGAACCTGCAAACAATGGACACATGGGGCGAAGAATGTCTCCCAAACGGCTTTGTGATTTAGTGTTCATTTGGTTTCCAACCACAAAAACGTAAACGGAAAGGAAAAGATCTAGACTAAATTAGTGTTATGACACACTGATAACAAATTTCTTCTTGCCTTTGGGCGCCTCATTTTCCATACAAAAATAACTGCAAGTAGACTTGTTGTCTTCTATCCAGGGGCGTAGCCCGAAATTTATTATTGTAGGGGCCGATAAAATTTTCCAATATAGCTAATGTACGTTTCGAAACAGATGTAGAAATAAAAAGTACTACAAATTTAGACAAAGAAGAGAACATATTTTATAGAGGATGGACTAAAATATTTCAAAATATAATTACATTAATAAACAAAATTTTATAATGGCAACTTATATAATTATGAATTATGCTTCAGACTACATTTAGATTAAGTAAACAAAAATGTTTCAAATTACAAATTAATTGAATCTTTAAATATTAAAAGCTCGTAACTAAAAAATAAAGCCCAAACTAAAACCCTCGTGCTAATAAAGAATTGTATGATTCGAGATATCCCAACAATAACTTATTTTTCAAAGTTTTCGGGTTCAATCATATTATGAAAGTAAGATGTTTAACAAAAGATAAAAGCATTCTAACTAAGTAAATGACTGTAACACCCCTATTTTACAACATTGGGTATTACCGCCAGTGACCTCAGACTTTACCGTCCAAAGTCACCCAAGGCTTTTAGAATGATATAGAACAATTAAAATGCGGAATAAAACATAATACATAAGTCGGAAAACATGCTCCCGAAGGAGACTTAGTTCATTACAAAATGTCTTACATTGTCTTTAGCTTTAGGATTACTTGAAAACAAACACCAAATCCATCATGTCTCGGAGATAGAGTAATATTAAAACTAAAACGGAAATAAAAGTACATCTTGAGCGATCTTGACTTCCTTCACCTCCCTTCACTTCGCCTTGCTATGGTTTCCTGAATCTGACATAATTCGCGAGGGGCGATAGAATGCCAGGCAAACATGCGGAAAGAAGATTAGTCTAGGAGACTAAGCAAGCGGGAATAGAACTTCCCGAGGGTACTTTGGTAATTTCAACTTATCGGTGTAATGAGAAGATTAAGGGTTGTGTTTACGATGGCTTGACTATGTGGAGCTAAGATACGAGAATTAACGATAGCATATCCCGAAAGGGATAGCTTGAAGAGCAAGAGAAGTACTACTAGATTGTAGTCTTCTTTAGAGTAGAAGGTATGTTGGGAACTTTCATTTATTCAATCAAATCAAATACTACTCGCGCCCGTAATGGACCGAGGGCCGGATCGGTCATTAGAGACCGGTCCGATCTAGTCATTTTAGTTGTGCTTTAGCACTTATCTTATTTAGTGGTAAAGACATTCGCTTTCCATTTATGATTTAAAGAGTATGTGGTGGGACACGGATAATCCGAGCCACCCGAGGGAAAACTCCGTTTCCCGGCACTTAGCTAGAGTGCGCTCATCCCTCCTTGCAATCGGAGCGGATGGGATCATGATCCCGAAAGTCGTACTTCAAACGCGTAGGCACTTACGACTTAGTGGGGTTATGTAGAGGCGTTGGCTATCCCACGCCCCTCACTAGTTCGACATCGATCTCGAAACGAGATCGTAACAATCAAGATAATAACCACACTAGCATAAATAATCCTAACAAGGAATATATAAAGCAATCTATGCTAACAATAGTCGTTATTTCTAGCAATCGATATTTCCTAGTTTCATTTTTATTTAAGCATACAAGTCGTTCCCAACATCGAGAAATAGTATAAAGACGGATTAAAAGGGCACAAGGGGAAATTCCACTTGCCTTAGTGTTACTAGTTTAGTAACGAGCTTTGACGAAACTTAGGCGATTTCCTACTACGAGCGAGGATTCCGACCTAATGATAGAGAATTTACGAAAAGTTCAAAACGCGATTCTTCTACTAAAGTTCGGATCATCTCTTATAATATTTTTTATAAGAGGTTTGAGTTTCTAAATTATTATAATAATAATTTAGAAAATTATTTTCCTTAAAATAATAATATTTCTTTATTATTATTTTGGTTTTTTGTAGTATCCTTAATTCCGAAAATATTCTATTAAAATAATTATTTTAATTAATCCTTTTTATTGGAAAGTTTTCCTTAAATAGAAATCTCTACTCTTCTTTATAAGGTAACTTGCCTAAAATAGCTTTTTTCCTTATTTGTTCTATTTCCAAAATTCTTTTATACTTTAAGATTCATAACACCTCTTTGATCATAATTATATAATATGATATATTATAGTTCTTAACATAGAATCTTTTCTATTTTTAATTTCTTTTCCAAGCAAGACTCTAATAATATTTCATATTTAATATTCATATGCTAGTAAGATATTTTATCCTATTTTTCAACATGACTAGCATCTTTTGAATATTCTCTTTATAACTAATATATGTTAAGTTGATATTTGAAGACAACTTTGTACTAAAATCCTTATTTTTATTCTACTTTATAATTTCTATATTTTATATATTATAGGCCATGCAAGACTTTTCTCTACTTGAACTTTTATTATAAATCTTTAAAAATATGGTATTATTTTTATCGTACAAGCTTTTGATTTCTAAGGTCATAAAATCATATCCTCTTTTGTATAAAATACATGCATGATGTTTCTCAACTTTTTATTTTGATCTAAGGTAAGATAATGCTAAATATGGACTTTTCATACTATACTAATTTTATTTCATCTATTTATATCTTGTAATAGCATGCATGTAATAATTTCATGAATATAATTACTTATTTTTATCTAGCTTAAGTTACTATAGTAAAAACATATAGTTTCTAGTTTTTCTCCAACTAACAAGATTCCCTCACATATTTTTATTCCATAAAATCTTAAATATACTTTTAACAATTATAAAAGGCTTTTAATCAAAGAATTACATATGGATAATATAATTTTTAAGGATAGAATGTTATACTTTTGGTATTCTGTAATTACAGAACACTTGGAACAAGGCAGAGGAGGAGGGAGCGGCGGCCAGGGGCGGCGCGGCCAAGCTTCCGGCGAGGGCAGGCGGCGCGCGAGGTGGCTCTGGCGGTCCGGCGTGGCTGGGGCGGTCCGGCTGGGCTTCGATGGTGGTCCGGCGGCTCCAAGGAGAAGAGAAGGAGGAGTTTTTGTGGTGTTTTGAATGGATAAAACTTTTGAATGGTGGCTGATTTTTGGAGACTAGAAAGGCAATTGATAGAAGAGATGGGTGTTCTTGCTAGAGGAGAGAGCAAAAGCTTCAAGTGAGGCTTGAGAGAGGCTTTATATAGGCAAAGTGATGAAGTCCTCAATCCATGGCTAATGGAAGAGGCCAATGGATGAAGGAGAGGAGTCTCACCATTGGTCCATGGTGTGTTTCTTCCATGGTGAGGAGAGGTGAGGTCACTAGGGGTGGTCTACAAGCAAGAGGGTGGTGGGAATGGCATGCAATGGCCAAATTCAATTCAACGTACAATCAATCAGACTATTGTCTGATGTTGTCTTTGGGAGAAAGAGTTTATTTGATATAAGAGGGAAAAGGCTAGGTAGAATGAACAAGAAATTGTAAATGGTCTAGCGGTTGGGAGTGTGGGTCGTGTGAGGGTAGGATGCAAGAGATCTCGGGTTCAAATCCCGGCTCTTGCATTCTTTTTACAAGACTTTGTAATTTGATTTTTAAGCCCTTATGTATTTTATTTTCTAGAATGAATTAAATTGCCAAAGGATATTATTTTTATTAATTTTCTTTTTATTGATTTACCTCACTTTATTAAACTATACCCCTCAAGTTATTTTATTACATTTTCATCTATTTCGACTTTTGCTAATAGCCTTTTTCGAAGAAAATACGATGAATTAATTCGATATCCAAATCCTTCTTTTTAACTTAGATAAAATAATTGAAAATATTATATTATAAATGTTTGAAATATTGCGGATATTACAATGACTTGTTAAAAATGATTTGTATAAGTCCAATCTTCAAACGTTCATAACTTTTTGCTCAAATGTCAGAATTGAGCTTATAATATATCAAACCGAAGCTATTGACAAGAGGAACATATATACGAAAAACAAATTTGGATTGGGGGGCCATGGCCCCACCCGCCCCAACATAGCTCCGCCCCTGCTTCTATCCATTTTCCTAGTGTAAGGGTGGGATAATAAAAAGGTAAAAACGGTATGTGCGGGGCTAGTTTCCCCCACCTAGTGGTGTTTTTAAGGTAAACTTTAAAGTTGTTATTCTGGGTGATAAAGAGATAGGCTTGGGTGCTATTGTTAGTGCTTCATATAACTTCATTGTTGTTGCTATTGTGAGATATCTACTAGTTTCATGGTCTGTTCCAATAGCTAAAGCAAATGTTATGTTTTTCAGCCTATTCTTTTTAAAAGCAACGAGGGCTACACATGTAGAGGCTAAATCAAATTCTTTAATGGTTGCTTCTAGAGTACAAAATCAAGTGATCGATTACTCTTATTATGGGGATTATCAATGTTTTATGTTTATTACTTTCCATTTTTCATGTAGCTTATTGTACATATGTAAGTCAATCCAAAAATTCAAATGCTCATTATGTCGCTCATATATGTCCTAAGCTAGGTAATAAGCTAATGTTTATTTTTGATGTACGATCAAGTGTGTATGCTTTATTTGAACTTGATATCTAATACACATGTTGCATTTTAGCTTAAATAAAAAAAAACTTATTGTATTCTCTAATGGCGGTTCTTTTCACCCTTTCTTCACGTTACTCTTTTATTATAGGTCACCCAAGAGTATTTAACCTTATATAATAGTTCATGTTGATTCACACAAGATACCGGCCACATGCCTCTTGGATCAAAGCGTAAGATTGTGATACTTTCGGTTAATGGACTCTCACCACTTAGGGTATAGTACTTTACCGCTTTGTCTAGTAGCATGATGCTTGTAATGCTCACCCTCAACCCATTTTCATGGTTAGGTTGTTCTCATTTTGCTTGCTACTAATTCGAGATTCTCTTTGATAAACCTCAACTAATTGTAATAAAAAGATGAAACTGTGTATTTGTGTAAATAGAGGATCCGAAGGAAGGTAATTCAAAGATGATATTCCCCCAAAATACAACAAGATTATGTATATAACACAATTTATTAATTTAACTACTTTTTAATCAAATATTTTATCTAATTTTATATTTTTGGTTAAAAGAGAGCCAACAATCTCCGCCCTCTAAAGAATTTATTTATTAATAATAGAAATAAATGAGCTAAGTAGTCAACACACGTGAGATAATTCGACCATTAACATTGTCAAAAATAAATAAAGAAACCCTCTCGGGAGGGGCAGACAATACATGAAAACTTAAAGGAATATGAAAAGCTAAAGACACAATGTAATCTGCAACGCGATTTCTCTCATGATAGATAAGACGAACGTGGACATTATAGTTCCTTCTCGGAAAGCCTTGGTAGCTGGGAAAATGGATGACTAGTAGATATCTCACTTCAACTTGAGGGATTAGAAGCCATTCCAATCTCGTTGGCATCCCCCATTCCAATCTTGCTTTAGACCCTATAAGATGCCCCATAACTTTGCCAACGAGACCGAACAAGATCCTAAATTGTGGACATAGTCGCTTGGTCATTCTCCTCAATCTTTTCTTAAAACGTTGTAGTAGCCGCACGATCACCATCTCTGCAGCTAGTCCCTTTCGAATTGACTTTGATCCAACCTTGCATAACACCTCACTTATATATCTTTGAGGGATTAGAAGCCATTCGAATGTTTCGTAGTTGCCTCCAAATATTCCTTGCATCTTTCAAGTGTGAAAGTTGTCATGTTGACATTGGAGCCGATAATATCGAATACCTTTTCATTCCGCCATTTCCACCTCCATAGTAGGACTCATAGCAAAGAAGCACTCCACTCAATATCACCTCCAACTTTTAGCCTAAGGAGAATGTTGTTTCTCATCCAAATAGAGAAAGACACTTGAAAAAAAACCAAATCATAAGTAATCAAATAATTCAAAAAAGTAACTTGTTCACAATCGCAAAATAGGTGTTTAGTTGTCTCCTTCTCAAGCTCACAAAGACATCATACGAATAGGAAGATACGACAATACTGATTTGGTTAGAGTTACCTGGCCAACAATACTAAGGGAATAGGTCTTCCACCTCGCCAACTTGGATTGGAATCTATCCACAATCATAGAGAAAGTATATTTATTAACCCTCTTGTGAAAAATAGGCATACCTTAGTAGTACCCTAAGTTCTTCGTCACTTCTATCCCACTCCACTCATGAAGGTCCTTCACCGTAGTCTCATTCACACCCCAAGACAAAAAGCTTATACTTTTGAACATTAACCTTCTGATCCGAAGTAGGACAAAACCGGTCCAAATAGTCTTTAAGCACCCTAAACTACTCCACTAAAGCATCAACAAATAGAATAATATCATCAACAAAAATTTGAGAAAGAGATGAGCCTTGTCTAGTCAGATTGATGGACTTCCAATCCCCCACAGTTCACAACAACAATAATAACATGGCTCAATGCAAAGGAGGAATAAATAAGGAGATATATATGGTCTCCTTGTCGAACCCCCCAGGTAGTCGTGATAGTCGTGAATTGCTTAGTCATCATAACTTTCCAGAGTACTTGTAAAGTCTAATCCAATTACCATTGGCTTAGAAAACCAACAACTTGTAAAGTCTCCAAAATAAAATTTTAACTAAATCGGTCAAACTTTTCTAAGGGTGTGTTACACTTTGGGTGAGAAAGTTATTTTGGGTGAAAATGTTACTCCATTTTTTGTTTGTCTTAAAAAATACAAAAAATAGAGGGACTTACACAGATTTCAAAAGATTTAAAATGTGATTTTGGAAAGAAAGTTGTCTTGATGGTAAAGTGAAACAAAACCTAAGACTAACTTGAGCAACATCCACCATTTTCTTCCCTTCTTCCTATTGATCGATGGAGTGCGTAAACTGTGAGCGGTTAAAAAATAACTACCATATTATTATTTTCGTTATCGCCATAAAGGTATTTTCTTAAATATTATGTATTTATCATTAGTTTTATTTATTTTCCTATTATATTAAATATGGCGCGCGGTTAAGCAACTAATGGAAGATTTTATCTTTCAGTAAAGATAGAATTAAAGTTGGAGAAAGGGTGGAATATTTCTTACTTGGGCTTTAAGGCAGTTGGTCATCCCTAGGAGGATAATATTTTCGGCCTTATAGATATAATTTTCGGCCCCCTACCTCTTCCTCTTCCATTATAAATACACGTCTTCGCCGTGTAGGGAGTGCCACAGATTGCATATTGATTGATAGACTGATACTCGCTCAGGCTATTGAACACATGTGCATATCGGCATATTCAGAAACTCTGGACAGGCTAATATTCGTTTAGCTCGACTGTTCAGGGATTCACCGCTCTCTTGTTGTACCTCGCCGCTCAAATCGACAATTGCTCTTCTGACTTAGGCATCGAAGGTGGATTAGGGGGTCCTCGCCCCTGTTCAGGGATTCACCGCTCTCTTGTTGTACCTCGCCGCTCAAATCGACAATTGCTCTTCTGACTTAGGCATCGGAGGTGGATTAGGGGGTCCTCGCCCCCTATGTCCATTGTTTTGCAGGTTTTTAGGTCAAGAGATTGAAGGCGGAGCGGAAGAGGAGGGGTTCTTAATTAGTGCATTGAATACGAATTAAAGGCGAAGTTTTTATGCACTAACATAAACCTACCCTGAGTGGCCCAATCAAACAAAGCATAAGCTACCGCCGGTGAATTCATATTTCACTTTGTGCAAGCCATCTGGTCCGAATCAATCGATAATAATAGACACCCCTCAACCTCAAATCTTGTTTTTTTCCTTTAAAATGTTAAATTGTTCTTGATAAAAAAAATGTAAAATTGTTAATTAGTTTAGGGTGTTACTTTACGCACACGAAAAAGTTTGTAATGGCACAAATTTTTTCACGAAGGCAGGATTCGCGCGAATCCGGGTTTCGCGAAAGGGTAAAAATGGGATTTTGAGATAAAAATGACGCAAAACTCGCGAAGGTAGGATTCGTGAGTTTTCACGAATCCTGGAATTGTGAAAACTGTCACAATTCTTGTAATTGTGAAAACTGGTCGCGAATTCAGCCTTCGCGACTGTTCAACAACAAAAATTTGAAAAACTAGCCGTGGGTAATAGTAAAACCCAACGGTTAAAAAGCCTCTATAAGTACCAATTTGTATTCTTTGCAAACATTCATTCCACATCATTACATAAAAGTGTCGTCCCAAGATGAAGAGACGTCATCGAGCGACTATCATCTCGAGGAGGAGGAAGATTCATCATCAAGCGATAGTTATATAGACGAGGATGAGGAAGATGTACCGGGAGAAGACTACGAAACTGAGTCCGATGCATCGAGCGAGCCAGGAAAGGTATTTTTCATAATGATTTTTCTAAGTATACTTAAAAATATGAATGTAGTAAATTGAAATTATAGTCTTAGGATAATTTATAATATTTGGTTTTTTACATTTTGAAATCATAGGTTACCGGAAAAGATTTTTCTATTGCTTTCCATTACGATGGCTTGTGGAATGACCGAAGAGAAATGTTTGATTGGGTTAGGCAAACTGCAGTTTCAAAGAATTTTGTCCTAGTCATAAAAAACTCAAATACAAATAGGGTCGTACTCACTTGTGACCTAGCCGGTAAATATAGATGTGGCAAGAGGGTATTGTCCGGACCGGAAAATAGGAGCATTTATAAGCCACATACCGATACTCCGACTAGAAAGTGTGGATGTCCGTTTGAATTGATGGGGTGCGAATAAAGGAAAAAATGGACGGGTCTTAAGTGTAAAATGCAGACAACACAATCATCGTCTCCTCTCTAGTTCATTATAACAATTTCTTATAAGAATGAATGATTCTAAACAATTATAACGATTTCTTATTAAAAATGAACGATTCTAATTCATTATAATGAATTCTTATAAGAATGAACGATTATAAACCATTGTAACAATTTCTTATAAGAATGAATGATTCTAAACTATTATAATGATTTCTTACAATAATAAACGATTCTAAACTTATATAGCAATTTCTTATAAGAATGAACGATTCTAATTCATTATAACAAAATCTTATAAGAGTGAACAATTCTAAACAATTATAACGATTTCCTATTAAAAATGAACTATTCTAATTCATTATAATGAAATCTTATAAAACTGAACGATTCTAAACCATTAAAATGATTCCTTACAAGAATGAATGATTCTAAACCATTATAACGATTTCTTACCAGAATGAACGTTTCTAAACCACTATAACAATGTCTTATGAGAATAAACGGTTTTAAACCACTATAATGATTTTCTTATAAGAAATTGTTATAATGGTTTAGAATACTCCCCTTGATTCTCCTCTTCACCTTTCGCTCCAAGCCCCTCTTTAACCTAGAACCTAATTATAACTAGTTGTTTATATCCAAATACAATTAAGTAATTTATTCCAACTCCTATGTTAGCTAGTTATTCAACTACAATTCTAATTTTAACTATAACTAGTTAAACAACTTGTATATCCAAATATACCCTTATTTTCCTATGAGAAAACGTTATATTCCTTTATAATCGTTCATTCTTATAAGAAATTGTCATATTCCTTTAAAACCGTTCATTCTTATAAGAAAACGTTATATTGCTTTAGAATCGTTCATTCTTATCAGAAATCGTTATTTTTTTTTAGAAATTTTTATAAGAAATATTTATAAGATTTTCCTCTTCAAATATGAAGATAATAAAATTTCCCTCTTTAAAACCATTATAATTCTTTACAGTCATCATTCTTATAAGAAATATTTATAGGAAATCGTTATATTTATTTAAAATTGTTCATTCTTATAAGAAATCGTAATATTCCTTTAGAATCGTTCATTCTTATAAGAAATTATTATATTACTTTAGAATCATTCATTCTAATAAGAAAATGTTATGTTCTTGTAGAATCGTTCATTCTTATAAGAAATTGTTATATTCCTTTAAAACCGTTCATTCTTATAAGAAAACGTTATATTGCTTTATAATCATTCATTCTTATCAAAAATCGTTATATTTCTTTAGAAATCTTTATAGGAAATCGTTATATTTTTTTAAAACTGGAGAGCTAACCTCGTCCGTTGGACGAGGCAAAGTTATATTTTATGTTTCATTATGAAATATTATAACTAATCATACAACTAAAACAAAATAAATCATTGTAAATTATACATAAATAACCCTTTTAATTATTTATTTGGTGTACATTACAATATTACATAATAATTTATGATATAATAAATTTCTTTTCCATCTAAGTTTGGTTGGAAGTTCAGGCATTATTTTAATTTTATTTGCTCAATCTACCACCGATTTTGCGGGTTTATTTTTTATACATATTTTCTTTTCAAATTCAAATTAATGCGGTTCTCGTACATATGAAATTGTGAATAACCAATAATAATATTTTGTCTTTTTTAAGGAAAATGATATTATGTCTTCATATGTTTTTATATCATACATAGTCTTATTATTTTTTTTTCTAAAAGAAGAATCTCAAGTTTTTTAAAAGGAGATAAATAATCAATTTATAAATATGTATATAATGTCTTTCAAATAAATCTTTAAATAGTTATTGTATTTTCATATTGAGGAATATCAATACATAAATGTAAATCAAGTTAAATCTCATTTATTTAACTTGAGAGGATATAGTTGTAAAGATTGTTCATTTTTATAAGAAATCGTTATATTCCTTTAGAATCGTTCATTCTTATAAGAAATTATTATATTACATTATTGCTTTAAAATGATTCATTCTTATAAGAAAACGTTATATTCATGTAGAATCGTTCATTCTTATAAGAAATTATTATATTCCTTTAAAACCAATCATTCTTATAAGAAAATGCTATATTGCTTTAGAATCGTTCATTCTTATAAGAAATCGTTATATTTTTTTAGAAATCATTGTATAGCACTAGGATGTTTCTTTTTGTATGGATTTCGGATTTGACGTACTATTGTGCATCTACGACACCTTTTTATGGCAATGGATTTCAAGATTTGTTTATATTAGTGCATTTCGGCACCTTTTTGCTTATGGTAGCGATCAAAACATATATGTATAGATTCCATAAATTATAAATCACATAAAACCATGAAAGTGTTACTAAAACCCCTAAAACCCTAAAACAATAAAAAATGTTTCTAAAAACCCTAAAATCCTTCCACGAAGGCTGGAATTGCGAGCCAGTTTTCACAATTCCAGGAATTGTGGGCCAGTTTTCACAATTCCAGGAATTGCGGCCCAGTTTTCACAATTTCAGGGGTCGCACGAAGGCAGCCTTCGTGGGTATTAGCTCAGACCTCGTAATTGTTCTTAATTCCCGTTTTACCCCTTCGCGAATCCAACCTTTGTGGCTTCTTTCTCGCGATTCTAGCCTTCGCGGAATTTCTGTACGATTACAAAGAAACTGAGTGCATATGTACGCCGCGTTAGTTTATGATATAACCTCGTCAACACGGAGTTGTGGTGACCCCACCCCGTCCGGCCGAGTGGGCCCCACAGCTCTCTCTCGTAAATCTGTTAGAGAGGGAAAAGCACATTTATGTAATTCGCCGACGCTCGCCGTCTACCTTACTAAAGTACGTACGAGAAATGATCACCAACTACCCATCCTATTTTCCAACTTAAATCAGCCGTCGGATCAAATTTCTTGAGAAACCATCTACGGTGGCATATGTCTACAACTTTGCAATGTGCCCCCAAAAAGACAGGCAGCTTTCATCTTTTCGGTTTGAAATTTGCCCCTATTCCATTATTCTTTCTCGTGAAGCCGCCCACAGCGTGTTATTGCCGCCTCTCGCTTTTCCCACTATTTTTCCAACCTTTTCTTTTTTTTTTTCTGCTTCTTGTAAGAAATAGCATTTCAAATAGATAATGTAATATAAACCGAGCTCATTTTACTATTTTCCTACACATATTTTGTTAATGATTTTTATCGAATATTTTAAAGTTTCTTTTTCTACCTTATCCTCTACTTAATGCTTCACATGGCGTTCAATAAAAATAAATCACACACGGAGTACAAATCTTTGACAGAATATTTCCTCTTGACAACGTGTATATATCAATTAAGCAAATTAAAATAGAATTGATAGGCATCAATAATTGCATATAGAATAGAATACCCACAATAAAGTAAATACGAAAACTAATAGCCTTATCTGATTAGAACAAAAATAAATGTTATTTTCTATTGTCGTGGTTGAATTACACAGAACAGAAAAGATTAAAAAAAAACACAACAGGATTCAAGCCTGGCTCAAACAACCCTAACAGGGACCGTCGGAACGAAATACAAAACCAGGCCTGCCTTTTTAACCCTTTCCTCAAATTCACCTTTACCTATTACTACCACTACTTGTAACTACCCATTTTACCAAACTAATTACACGGTAATAGAAAAAAAAAAAAATCACGTCATCAAGCCATATCCGCCGGCGCTGGGAGGTTCAAATCCAGATCGAGCAACTTCTTCGGCCTGTTGACGACATAGCATCCCTCCCCGTTCTCGTTATCTACCACAGCCGACGACGAATCCGACTCGCTCTGCGCTTTGGCGACGAAAGGCGTCTTCGTCACCGGCAAAGCGCGCGCGGAGACGGCAACGGCGTACGGCCCCGTGGATAGAGTCAGATCCAGAGGGACGGGCGCCGGAGCGAAGGTCTCGATGGTGCTGGTCTGGCTAGGACTGCGGTCTCCGGCGTCGGCCACCGGCGCCTGAGGGAAATTCGTCTTGGCCTTGGCGCCGCGGAACTGGCGAGCGGCGGCGTCGTAGGCGTGGGCGGCCTCGACGGCGGTGTCGAAGGTGCCAAGCCAGACGCGCGTCTTCCTCGTGGGGTCACGGATCTCGGCGGCGTACCTTCCCCACGGCCTCTTTCTGACGCCTCTGAAGCGCGCCTCGATCTTAATTTCGCCATTGACGATCTGAGATAGATCTCGGGGAGCCATGAGTTTGTTGGGATGGGGGAAATTGAGGGAGGGGCGGAGGAAGCGGTGGGGGAATGGGGTGCAGGTATGAAGGCAATTTTGGGGGCCAATAAATAGAAGGGATCGATATTCCGTCACGCGCTTGACGGTTGCCGTTTATGGAGTGAAAAACTGAATTACTAATTTGCCCCATTTGTAGTTAAAGTCTTGTGGGTGATTCGTCAATGACCCTACGCCACGTTCAGATTGCTCCACGTGGAATAGATCCTGAGATCGATGGAGGATGGAGATTTGGTGGTTTTTAAAACTTCGGTCGGCACTCATTCCTGTCATTATAGGCCATCTTTCGGAGCCCCCTCTACCGATTATAAGATGTTATTTTTTTTTAAAAGAAAAAAATGATGTTTCAAATAGGCCGGGTTGATAGAAGTGAAAAAAATGGTAGTTGGATGAATTTTCTTGAAAACACTAAGATGAAAAAAAATGCAAACAAGCTAGAGAAAAATCTAAGAAATGATCAAAAAACTTACAAAAATGTGGATAAGATGACCTAAAAACTTCATCGAAAAATTGATTAACAGGTCATCTCCATCTAAGGAATGGAATGGAACTACCTACCATATTTAATAAACATTCTTATTCTTTTTTAGATAATTTTATATTTTCACAAAGTTTTGTGAAAATTGTTTTTTAATAAGGTATTTTAGATCATTTTATACAACCATATTTCTTTTACGACTGGAATGACAATTTCGGATCATAATCGATTAACTGGGGGGGGGGGGGGGATCTGAACCATAGTGAAGGAAAATCTTGGTTTCTTGTGGGTCGACGGTATGAATGGGTCGAGTAAGAGGAAGAGACAAGATGAAATTCGATTAGGTCGATCGACAAAGGGGGCTCGGTATCTAGTGGGTCGAGTAAGAGGAAGAGACAAGATGAAATTCGATTAGGCCACGATGTTGCCTAGAATAGTGTGGGGTTGTGGCTAAGCTTCAATAATTATTACATTGTTGGATCAATCGGGAAACAAAAGATTGTTGGATCAATCTGGGAACGAAAGCAACCTTAGAGAAAATCCGACATGTTGGGTTTTGAAAGAGGTTGTAAAAGTACTAGTGCTCTGGATGATGGGGTTGCTTCGGTTGATGGTTCCCGTGTTGAGTGAGCGGATATGGACATGGATTCGCCCTGACTTTTCCTTTTCTTGGAAGTTGGAATCATTTTTACACTATAAGAAAACACCCTTTGGGCAACAAAAAAAGTTAACAAGAACGACATTTTTTTTTTCGTCGCCCAAAGCAAGCATAAGGCGACATAACAAAAAAAATGTCGCACTTAAATATATATGGGCGACAAAAGGTAAGATTTGTCGCCAAAAATAACCTATGTGCGATGCTAGTTGAATTATGTCGCCGAAATAGTACTTAGACAACAAAGTATACCATCACCGCCCTTGATTATTTTTTAATTATAATTTTTTTTTCTCAACTTAAGCGGGGAGATGGTGGGAAATTTGAAATCTTCCCTCCAAACCTTTTATTTTTCACAAGGAGAAATAGATTCGGGGTCACTTTCGTCCTCCATTCTCATAAAGGCGTTTCAAGCTTTCGCCCGCCATGGCAACCATTTAGTTCCATCGTTCTCTTCCCCCCCCCGACTAGCCTAGGTGTTCCAGTCCTCCGTTCATCCTTCTCCGACCATTCAAATCAACACTATTGAAGCCCTAATTTGTCTATTTTTTAAGCCCTAATTTCATTTGCTTCTTCGATCGTTTGCTAAACTGTGACTGCTTTGAATGCTCTCTTCTTAGCTCTCATCAGGTCTTGCTTCTTAGCTTTTCTTCAATTTTCCTTGAATTTTTAGGTTATGATGAAGGATTCAAGAAAAAAAAAATGCTTTAACCAACCCTAATTCGTCCACTCTTCTCCTCTTAGGTATCAATTCCCGCCGCTCGTGTGCTCTTTTCTTCTGCTATCATAGGTATCAAGCCTTATATTCTCAAATTCCTTTGATTTTTGTTCTTTAGGTGTTTGATTTTGGTTTCCTTGTTTGTTTAAAGAACCCCGTTAATGAAGATGTGTGGTGCTTATAATCCTTGACTTGGTATTTGGTTGCTTTGATGATACCTTTTTTAGCATGAGCATGTTAAAGTTATTATCTACACTGTTTGCCAAGGTCTTACCTTTGGGAGAAAATTCTCTTGTATTATAGGTTGTAAGAAAAATAAAGACTACACTACTTAAAACTCAGGTTCATGTTAACGGGGAAATGAAACTAAAACAAGGAGAAATGAAAAAATGAAACTAAAAAGAAGCCTCAACCTGAAGAGAGTTTGTACTTACATCTTGCTTGGATTGATTTGGGTAAATTTAGACTTGCTGCTAATTTTTTTTGATGTTGAATTTGTATATGCTGTATGTACTCAGTAAGCTGATTTTTATCTTGCTACTATTTTTTTTGTTGCTGATTTTTTTATTTCTTGCTGGTGTTTTGGCCTGCATTGTTGATTTTTTTTTTGCTGTTGATTTTTTTTGTCTCATGCTGGTTTTTTGCTGAATTTGTACATGTTTTGGCCTGATGATTTTTTTTTTAATTTCCTGCTGGTGTTTTCGGCTGATTTGCCTAGTGGAACTTTGTGTGATCTAATTGTTTATGGCATTCTCTTGTAAGTTGATAGAGCCAACTTAGGACATCATGGAAAGAATGATTGATTTTGTATTTATTGTTTGGACCCTTCTCTTGCTACGTCTAACAGAAGCTAAAAAATGTTTATAGATAGTTACAAATCTAGGTCATACATTTTATATTCAGTTTCTGCATTTAAATTAAGTAAATTTGATGCTTCAATTGTTAGTACATTATTTTATGTATTGAAAATCTTACCAAATTCATCTCTTTAAAGAAATTAATTTTCATACTATCATCTAAAGTTAACTTATATGTAAATTTGAACCAAGGTTATTGATCGAACGTGGATGATCAATAGATCAGCGTTTGATAGGAGACAACCAAAATATGCAGAAGGCGTTAATGCTTTTTTGGAATTTGCATTTAATGGTAAAGATGCACAAGATGTGATGAGGTGTCCTTGTAATAGTTGCTTGCTAGGCCTTTTCAAAGACAGAAATACAATGTGTACACTTGATGCATCATGGAAATAAGAATAATTATAATCCTTGAGATTTTCATGGTGAAGTTCCCACGTAATATGGTAGAGACAACGAGGAAGCATCTTTTGAAGGGGATTCTTATAGTTTCTGATGGTGATATACTTAGAGATGATATGAGACCTTTATTACTAAAGCAAATAATATTAGGTTTGCTGGCAGTTTGGGAAGTAATAATATGGGTACGATTGCTGAATTTGATGAAGGAACAGATGAAATGCCTGAACAATTTGAAAGATTACTGAAAAGTGGTGAGGAGGATTTGTATTCAGGATGTAAAACTTTCTCAAAGCTGGAGTTCATGATTACCCTACTCCATATTAAAGTGAGCCACAAATGGAGTGATAAATATTTTTCTATGCTTCTTAATGCATTACATAGAGCTTTTGATTTTGATGAAGCATTTCCAAAAAACACTTATGAGGCAAAGAAGTATACCAAGGACTTAGGCCTTAATTATGTTAAGATTGATGCATGCTTTAACCATTGTATTTTATTCCGAAAAGAATACGCAAATTACAATGTTTGTCTTATATGCGGGTCCTCTAGATGGAAGGATGTTGACCAAGAACAAATGGGTAGTGATACTAAGGAAGATGAAAGGCCTAAAATGGGAAGAAATTCCTCAATTAGTGTTACGCCATTTCCTACTAATTCCTAGGCTTCAAATGATATATATGTCATCCAAGTTGGCAAGACATATGCGTTGGCATAAGCAGAGTCGAGTGGATGATGGGATATTAAGGCATCTGGCATATTCACAAGCATGGAAGTTTATTGATGAGTTTTTTCCTAGCTTTTCCGCTGATCCAAGAAATGTTAGATTGGGATTAGCTAGTGATGGTTTTACTCCTTCTTCTCAAATGAGTAGTGCTTATACCATATGGCCTGTGTTTCTGGTGCCATACAACTTGCCTCCACAGATGTGTATGAAAAGTGAGAATATAATAATTGTCTCTGCTAATCTCGGGTCCTAAATCTCTAGGGAATGATATAGATGCGTTTCTTCAACCATTGATTGATGAATTGAAGGATTTATGGGAAGTTGGTTTTAAGACATATGAAATTTATAGTAAAAAGACATTTAATTTGCGTGCAATGGTGATGTGGACCATTAATGATTTTCCGTCATATGCAAATCTATCTGGTTGGAGTACCAAGGGTGCACTTGCTTGTCCAGATTGTGGTCCAAATACAAATCTGATTGGCTAGATAAGGGGCACAAGTACTGTTACATGCATGCTTGTACATTCTTAGACTTAGATCACAAATGGAGGCAAGATAGAAAATATTTTGGGAGTGTAGAGCATGATCCACCTCCTAGTTTGCTAAAAGGCTTAGACATTGTGGAATGTCTATTTGAATATCGTAATAGTGTGACTTTTGGGAAAACAGCTCGAAAGCGAAAAAGAGCTGATAGGTACTTGGTGCACCAGTGGAAAAAGGTCAACATATTCTTTGATCTGTCATACTGGAAGCACTTGTTGATTCGACACAATTTGGATGTTATGCATACTGAGAAGAACATTTGTGGTAGTATTTTGGGGACTTTGCTTGATATCCGTGGGAAAAATAAGGATTCATTAAAATGCATGAAAAATTACAACCAAAGAGAGTGGGCGACAAGTATCAAATTCTAAAGGCCCCTTATAATTTAACATTAGGGGAAAGGAGACAAATCACCATATTGTTATCCATGCTTAAACTTCCAGATGGGTATTCATCCAATATTGCACGATGTGTGTCTTTGAATGACGACAAGATTTCGGGCATGAAAAGTCATGATTGGCATGTATTCATGCAAGATTTGCTTGTGCCGGCTTTTCGTGGTGTCTTGAGTGATTGTGTTTTGGAGCCATTAGCTGAGATGAGTTCATATTTTAAGCAATTGTGCTCAAAATCCTTGACCATTGATATGTTGGAACAAATGGAAAAGAACATAGCCATCACACTCTGAAAGCTTGAAAGGGTCTTCATTTTGGCTTTTTTTTTTATATAATGGTCCACCTAGCTATCCACTTAGAAACTGAAGCTAAAGTTGCTGGCCTTGTGCATTATTGATGGATGTATCCAATTGAGGGGTAATATATACATTATTAGTCATTTAGTGTATACTTAAAATCAATTCCTGTATGACAAATAATCATGCACTTCAATTGTGCCAGATTAATGCATACATTAAAATCATATGTACTCAATAAAGCTCGCCCAGAAGGGTCGATTGCAGAGGCGTATATTGCAGACGAATGTCTGACATTTTATTCGAGATATTTGATGAAGACCGAGACACGCTATAATCATTTGCAAAGAAATGATGATCCAATCGATGAACAAAATCATTTTGGAATGGTCATTTTCTCAATGAAGGGGAAGCCATTAGGAAACGCATCATACAAGCAACTAAGTTTTGATGCATGGAAACAAGCTCATAATTATGTGTTAAATAATTGTCCACAAGTGGATTGTTTTTTGCGGTAAGTTTCTAAATTTTAGACAAATATTTTATCGAGTTCAAATTGTGTATTGATGAAATTTTATATTTTCTTTTACACGCAGAGAATATCAAAATCTTGAAGGAGAAATCTTAGATTTTGACATATGGTTTGAACAAAGAGTAAGAATTATTTTAAACTATGAAAGGATTGGGATTTCGTGATTTTTTTCCATAAATTTCTGAAAAATTATTAATTATTTCTATTGGTTTTTGTTATATGAGTCAGATAAAGGAACTTTGGTAGCAAGGTGATCAAAGTGTGAATGAGGAATTGATGTGTTTGTCAAAGGGTCCAATGAAAACTGTGACTTCCTATCAAGGTTACATCATTAATGGCTATAGGTTTCGTACTAAAAGCCAACAAAGAAAAAGAAAAACACAAAATAGTGGCGTAGTTGTCAAAGGAGATGATGCTAGTGATTCTAGAGATTTTTTTGGAATATTGGAAGAGGTTGTTATTTTGAATATGATCCTTTAGGTGGCAATAGGATCCCAAAGGTTGTTTTTTTTTAAATGCAGATGGTATGATGTATAAAATGATGGGAGATGGATTAAGAAGGACAAATTTGGTATTACACTTGTAAATGTCAGTAGGAGATTACAAACAAATGAACCATTTGCTTTGGCGACACAAGTTCATCAAGTATTTTATGTCCGTACTCATAATGAAGCACAATGGAGAGTGGTGATCAAGACAAATCCTCGTAATTATTTTGATCGTCAAAAGGCTGATCAAATAAATGATGATGAAGATAATTTATGGGTCTGGGCAAGATGCACTACCTAGCATTCAAGAGGTATGTGAAGGGGGTGATGATGAGATTTCTATTGTTATAGATGACATAGAACCTGAGTTGACTAATATTGATGAGGAGATTGAGGAGGATGAAATTGAGGAGGAGGAGATTAAGGAGGAGGAGGAGGAGGAGGAGGAAGATATTTGCATGGATAAGACTGATGTCGAGGAGGAGGAGGATGACTTGTAGTTGTCAAATAATTCTAAAAGATAAGCTGGCCCTGGGGACCTAGAGGGTGCAACTCGCTGGTGAAACCAAACTCTTTCACAATTCCTTGCTTCCAGCCTGTGGAGACATTGCAGCCTTAATGCAAGGAAGTTTATACATTGCTTTTATCTTAGGTCTAAGGTCATGGATGTTTAGGTTGGCAGTGCATTGATTGTCATGTATGCTAAATGTGGTAAAATTAGAGAATTTCATCTTTACTGAATGGAAATTTTGCTTGTAGTCAGATTAAGTGCATCTTTTTTCCTCTTTTTTTGTTTTTTTTTCTCTAGCGGGATCCCTAACAATCCTTTTGGCCTGAGAATGTTATTTGCTAGGTGACTTCTGGTTTAAAGGATATGGACTTTTTTGGTGCCTCCTTTCGAATGTGCATTATAAATATGCTTGATTTTCAGCAGAACTTAATATCAATCTGCAACAGAACTTAATTTCATATAATCTTTGCTAGGTGATTTGAGAGCTTGATTTTTTTTCCGTCACTAGAAGTCTGTATTAAAGTGTGTTGAAGGTGTCAATTTTGCGAGTCAGGTAAAAGTTGTAGTTGAGGGTTCCTATTGCTTCATATATTTGATGTCACTGAATTCTCTCGTATGTATTGAAGTTCCACTTTGAGCTTCATATAGTTAATTATCAAATTTTCTGTCCAAACTTGCTTCAAGATGTGCAGAAAGCAAGTATGTTGATTTTTCCTTAACAAGGTAGTATTCCTTGATCGTATGTTGTGGCTCTATTTATTTATTGCAATGGGTTTAGGTTTTTTCAGACATCTTAGCCTAAAATATGCCTTGTGTTTCTCTTGGGACTTGTTACTGTGAGGTGGTTTTATTCTCTTGTGCACTAATTAGTAATTACATCTTGTATTTGGCTTACATTTTCAGCATTTATGTTCTTGCTCTTTTGCATAAATTTTCTACTTCGCTACTTGTTTTCTATCAAAAAAAGGTTTCATTTGGCATTTTTAGTTTTTGTATATTGCTGTTTGTTTTTCTTAGTTTTTGAGCCCTTTGTGACTTTGATCACGAACTCTTTTTATTGAAGTTCCAGTATGAGCTTCATAAAGATGAACTCTCTTTAAAAACAAAACTGACATGTCATCTTTATTATCACGAACATGACATTGGTTGTGGTTAGCAAGTTTTACCTTCTATTTTGTTTGATCTAATGATTTGCCTATTTTTTTGTTGAATTAGAGATTGACAACCAAATAAAATGGTGCATCAACAACAAGTTGCAAAACTAGATTCCATCCAACAACAACCAGCCTCTTCCCAAGGAAGAGATTCTGAACATATCATCAACGGCGTAGAATTTCACAAGGGTAGTGACAAAATGGTTCATATACATCATTTCTCAACATATATTCATTTGTGTTAGTGATCATACCTCAGCCAACTAACATCCTTTAACAAGAAAACTTATTTGGGACTTTAACAGATGCATGCTAATAGTTATTTTAATATGTGGGCATCTTTGACGAACCTTCTAATTTCATTTTCCATCCACTACCTAACTAGAAATAGTTGGCCGTATTTTGCTTGCTACATCACATCTCTTTCCATTTTGTTATGTTTCCAATAAGTTTATTTTTTCTATCATTTATAGTTTGCTTTTTCCATTAATTTTGTTATATTACTTTTTCCATGATTATATTTCATCTATTTTTGTAAGGTAAAAAGACGCGTGGTACAAGTCGAGGTGTAAAGTATAGAGATGAGAAAAGTAAAAGACTTGGATTAACCCCTCATGTTCCATCACTAATGATATGAAGAGAATAATTGGTCCAAATGCAAGCCAATTTATTACTGAAGTTAGTCATCTGGTCCGATCTCAGTTACCTTTAATTTGCAGGTATTAATGTAACCTCCAATATATATATATATATATATATATATATATTATATTTTATTGGCAACTATGTATATTATATATTATGCAAAACTAATTTATGTTACTTAATATTTGTAGGGGATGGAATGACATGGAATATGAGAAGAAAGAAAGACTCCTAATTAGAATCAAGGAAAACTAATATGAACTTTATTAGTTGCTTATAATGGAATGCATAGGCTGAATGGAATAACTTATACATGTTTGTAGATTGATACAACTTCTATTTATTGCTCCTACTATACAGCTTACACATGGGTTGAATGAAATAACTTACTAATGGGTTGAATGGAATAACCCTTCATGGGCTGAATGGAATAACTTTATTTATTGCTCCTACTATGTATATAGGCTGAATGGAATTTCCCCGGGGAGAGACTGTAGATGAAATTGTGAAAAAGCAATGTCAACAACTCTACCGGCATTGGCGTCATATGTTGAAAGAAAAATATTTTATTGAATTTACTGTTACTGAAGCAATAAAAAATCGCCCAGAAGGTGTTAATCCAGACCAATGGAAATGGATTGTGCGACAATATTGTGGGACGGAGAAAGCTAAGGTATAAGTAAAGTAAAAAGTATAAGTGGATTGTCTTTTATATTGATTTTTTTGGACTGGCAATAGAAATAATGTTGTGTCTAACTATATGTATACTAATTATAGCGTATTAGCGATGCTAACCGATTTGCAAGTCGAAACAAAAAGTGAAGGGCAACCAGGGATCCAAGTCGACGGCTAGAATTATGGAGATGATGGTAATGTTATGACCTAGCTTTGTATTAATGTATTTATTAAAAGTGTTACTAATTAAATTTATTTTTAGCAAAAATATCAACCTGGTACTACATCTCAAATATCAACACAAGCCACCCAAGATACTGAGTATGGAACTCAACCTTCCCAAGATACCGAGGATGGAACTCAGCCTTCCGAAGGTATTGTCATAGGATCAAATGAGCTGGAATCACCAATTGAACCTGAGTACATTACATTGTGGGTATTGACAAAAAGGTATAAATTATAATGACATTAATCTTTTAAATGCATTGATTTTCTATGTTTGTTTTAGACTCATGTCTTTGCTGCATGTTATATGGGTAAGTTTACATATATATAACTCAAATGTAGATTATATACTATACATAGCTGATCATCAAAATTGTTTATCAGTATAGAGTTACTAATTAGTTCATGTTATTTTGTCAAGAATGGAAAGCTAGCTATGTCTCTTGCATGAGAATAAAGTTTTGCCTTGGGCTACTTGAGGATTTATTATAGAACAACCCTTTGACAATTGCTTTTGGATTGGTATCATCCTTAAATTTACGAGTCTTTATAGATTTTTCAGATTCATATGCAAGTAGTCCACAATTTGAATGTTTAATGAAAACCTTATTATCATTGAAGTATTTTAAGATCATATGTGTTTTCAAGGAATTGATTCATAGGTATTCTATTGGATTGTGTGTCAGCTTCATTGTTGTCCATAATTAGCAAGATGGTTGCAATTGATACCTAATTTAACATCTAAATTGCAAGGATAATTCATGAATTGGTAATTCGACCATTCGTTCATATTTAGGCACATTGATGGGACAAGGCTGTTGAGGAGAAGCTAGAAGAATTTAAAGAACTACATAAACAACAATTGGAACTTTATGGGAGTGACAATTTGACAGTGAAAGAGGCATACTTGAAGGCGTTGGGCACATCATCAGGCTATATAAATGGTTTAGGCTTTGGGCCAAAACCACCTAAACGCATTACAGAGCAGAGGCCAGGTGGAGAAGGTATTGACATTGCACACCAAATGGCTCAGCAAATGGAAAAGAATCAAATAGAAAGGGAATCAGAATTGAAGGGGGAAATTGAAAGACTTAAAGAGGACAAAGTTCATTTGGAAGCTAAAATGCATAATGAGATTGAAAAATTAAAATGATATGTTGAAGCAAAAGAAGCGATGTTGCACGCAGATTTTTGTGCAATGCAAGACAAAATGTCAGCCTTTTTTGCTGCAAATCCTCAAGGTTAAGGTATTATTCTGAATACAAATCTATTGGCAGCATTATTTTACCAATATTGAATTGAATGTTTTCATTAAGTTTGAGAATTATTTGATGCATGAACTCAAGTCATATGTTGATTAGATTTTCCAATAAGTTGAAGAGGATTAATTAGGCAAAGTTGCTACTCACAGGAGCTTAGGATTAACAAATAGTTAGACTGTTGGTTTGAAGTTGAATTCTGGACTAGAATGCAAGCAATTTTTTGGTAGAAATTGAATTCTGGAGATAGAAATTGAATTGCCTTGTTTAGACTACATCATGTGTGATAGTGCTAATTTCATTTGTATATAGTGGTTACTTAAACCTTTTATTAAATTGATTTGTACCAGGTTTTGGTGGCCTTCTTGATCGGTTGGAGACATGGAAGTGATGCTTTTGGAAAGTAGAAGATGTCTTTTGGTATTTGCTCTAATGATATTAGTCTAATGTAACAATTATCAACTCTAATGATGTTAGTCTATTTTATAACAACTATTGTACTAACTTTTGGCATTTTGACTTATATATGCAGGTAATTTTATCATATGATCAAGGATGCATTCTAATTTCATGTATATGATATATATATATATATATATATATATATATATATATGTGCAATGAGAAACCAAAATAGTTTCTATATATACCAAAACCTGTAACGTTCACATAAATTCTTTTGTAACATAATACTATGTGCAACATGAGAGTCTTTTGTAGCCCAAAAGCATGGGTGACACATGAGCCTTTTGTAGCCTAAAAGCATGGGCGACACATGAGCCGTTTGTAGCCGAAAAGCATGGGCGACACATGAGCCGTTTGTAGCCCAACCTCATGGGCGACACTTGAGCCGGTTGTAGCCCAAATTCATGGGCGGCACATGAGTCTTTTGTAGCCTATAATCATGGGCGACATAAGAATTTTGTATAGCCCAACATCATTGGCGACAAAAACACCTTATGTAGTGAAATGTTATGGGCGACATAATCAACTTTCTGACGCCCCAAATAATGTGCTACAAAACTGCAATTCCGAAGCACATGTTGGCTTGAGCGACATGAAATTTTTCGACGCGCAAAATGGCGGGCGACACGACTAGGGCGACACCGCGTTGAAAATCCTTATGCCGCCCAAAACTTTGGGCGACAAAAAACCGGCTTTGGGCGAAAAAAATCCATGTCGCCCAAAGTTGTTTTTCTAGTAGTGTTATGAAGAATTGTATTATATGTAATATCGAGTGGCGAATAAACCCAACTTACGTAGGTGAAATTATTATGTGGGGAAGCATTTTCAAACTAATTTGGTTGCTTTATTTGATACTTATGAAGCTGGGGGATGTTGATCGTATATGTTAGAGGATCGACTTAATAGTTTTCGTTTCGAGGCTCAAGGACAAAGTGGCAGTATATGGTTGCTTTGGAGAGAGGAATCTTGGTCAATGGTCCGTGAATGGGATAATTTTGAATAATCAATTTGTAAATCTCGCCTCCTAGTGGTCAGTCCTCTTTCTTTTTCCCTTATTCCTCTCTTCTTTTCTCTCTTGGTTAAATTTGGCTTTCATACACAAATTTCTATCGTTACAAGATTGGGCTTGTTTGCCTCAGATCTGCCACTGCTCCTCAACGATATGAGTTGTGTTCGTTCGGGTGTCCTTGAGTGTTCAAGATCGAGCCACTGATCTTCGCTGTTTTACTCGTCAACGTTGTTGTCCTTCGCGACTCCTATTGCCATCTGCGCCTGTGACTACCGGTAAGGGCCTCCTCCTCCTTTTTCGTTCTTTCTTCTCCCTTACTTTATGATCTGGTTCTCTTTCTCGTTTGATTCGTCCTTGGTCGGCCTAGATCTCGAGTTAAGGAGTATATAAGAGCCTTGAATATTATAAATACGTTATAAAGGTTTAAAAAACCCGATCCCGTCCAACTGACGAGTTAACCCCTAGTTAATTAAGATAGTAGTGGTTAATAGTGATAATACAAATACGTAGCCCACTTAATTATTGAGGATAACATTAAAACTAGTTTGTCAAAATATGTAAAATGATATTTATTTTGAATCTAAAAAACATAGAAAAACTGTTCGCGGTTAACTCTATATTCACGGTTCGCGGCTGTCGTTGGCCGAAGGGAACTTTGCAACAAGGGAAATCGAACACATGACCTCTTGCTAAATATCGTCTCCCTTTTATGTGAACACAGTAGGGTCTTACATCATTGCGCCAACTCGTTGAGTTGATAAACTCGGATATTTAATTTCATAGGATTTACCAATTTTTATATTTTATGAAAATCCTATTTATTTAGGAAAGAGTGGATATGATTTTCTTCCCCTATAATTTCCTAAAATTTCAATTCAAACCAAAATATTTTTTTTACTCCTCATTAAGTGTAAATATTATGAAATAACTTTCCATTAATTAAATTACCGAACTTTTGACTTTCAACCAAACAAGTAGTCATTATTGAGATACCGTTATACATTTTTTATAATAAAAAACGATATATTTTTAGCGAGAATTGAGAAGCTTAGGGTATCTTTATCGATCAACTTCTTTAAGCCGAGAAGGATGGAGTTTGATCTTGATTTTGCTTCTCATCACTCGCTGAGAAACTGGATTGAGGTGAAAGAACTTATTTGTGAGACTAATATGAGGTTTGGGTTGAATTTTTTTCAAAGAAAATGTCCTTGTGTGGCCGTGTGACATCAATTTTTCAATGAATTAGTTGTCTATGAGAATTTCTTACCTATGCATTTGGAGGCTAAGCCCTCTTCTAATTTGACAATTTGTTCAGACACATCTATGTATATGTTGGAAAATTTTCATTTGCCATTACATGCCCACTATTTGTTGGATAGTCTCAGATCTAACTTCCGGCGATTGTGTTGTTGTTAAAACCATCTCTGAACCGCGCTCGTAGCGAGCTTTATGTCGTTTGTTTTAGTTTTCGATCACTTTGTCCTCTTACCGCCAATCATTGTTTTGTTCTGTTAGGCCCGTCCTCTTTTCCTTCCGTTTTTGACGAAGAGAGGCACTCACCTTCATTGTGGCATATTCGAGTTTCGTCACTGGCTGATCGCCGGTGTGTACGCTATTTGATTAGCTGTCGGCTAGGACTGTTTTGATTTCCATATGTCGAAGCCCTTTTTCTTTTTCTTTCTACGTGGATTTTTTAGCTTCTCTCCTTTCATTGGTGTCTATAGGCCTTACGTGGCCTTTCTTGCTTTCTTTGGACTCCTTTTCTTTGGCTTGTAGGTCTAGGCTGGTGGGTGAGCCTCTTGGCTCTTTTGGCCCATCTTTTCTTTCGCCCAATATCTACCCATCCCATAGGATTTCCTTTGGCTTTTGAGCAAGGTTTTGTTTGGGTGTTGTACTTCTTGTTTGTTTTGGCAGGTTGACCCTTGCATGATTTTGTATAATTTTGAGATTTGGCTTTAGAATTGGGTGTGGGTCGTTTGTGATTGGTGCGGACCCTTGGACGTTCTCGAGGCTGCTGAAGATCCTTCATCCCGGTGGAGGCAACGTCAATAGTCCACTTCATCATTTTTGTCCGCTTTTGACCCAAATGCTAAAGACGTTGCTCTTTAGCTCCTCACTTCTCCCGCCACTCCTTTCGTTCTAGTGTCTTTTTTCAACAATTGTACTTCTTATCGTGTTTTTATTTGCTTTAGGTTGTTTCGAGTCGGTTTCCGACTGACGTTCACTCGATCTCTCGGTTCTACCGGACCTGTTCGATAAACCGAATTCTTACCTAATTTAAAAAGGAAGTGGGATAGATTTAGTAGGGCTCCGTTGGATTTGGACCATTAAGAGTATCTAGTAGTTCGTTTTTGTAGTATATGCTCTAAGGTCATAAATTAAACATACTATTTAAGAAAATTATAATTTTATTAGAAAATTAATACTTTTTTTTAAAAATAATAATTTTAAATAAATATAAATTAATAAAATATTTCCATTTTATTGGTTAAAATATCGCTAATAATATATATAATGTATTTTCTAAATTTTAATGCAACTTGCGAAAGATTCATATATGTTGGTTTGAAGTATTATACGTAGACCTAGGTCCGGTTCCAGATGAACCAGTGAACCGGCGGGAGCCGGAACCGGCGGTCCGGTTCCCGGTACGGTTCCGGTTCAGGTTCATCCACCCCCGGAATCGGCGGTTCCGAACCGGGTAGAACCGCCGATTCCCCCATAAAAAATAAAAATAACCAAACAACGATCATGGTTTCGGTAAACGCGACCGTGGTTTTCGTTCAGAGGATAAAAATGAATCTTTATTTTTATTTTATTATTTCCGGTTCTGAACCGGAACCGGAATCGGCCTTGGAACCGGCCGGAATGGGGAACCGGCCCAAGGCCGATTATGGTCCCGGTTCCATGGTTCCGAGGAATCGGAAACGCCGGTTTGCAAACCGGACCCATGTCTAATTATACGCGTCTACGTGCGTGTTAACACCCTAATTAGAAAAGCATTAGCAAGAACAAAAGAAGTTTAACTGTGGTGCTGAACTGTTGATTGGTTCCTGAAATCCTTCTGGTAGTTCAACACCTTGAATTGTGCCGCTCGGAAACCCATCGGACACACTTTTAGCCTGGCCCAATCGCCCATATTGTTGGTTGTTATAACTAGTGGTTATAAAGACCATTTTGATACTGATATTGCTAATGATCAGACATATTACTTGTGTATAGCTAGGCTTGTAAATGAACAAAGTCGTTTGTGGGCAATACAGTGTTCAATTTGATTTAGTCTTATTTATATTCGACTCGATTTAGAATAAGTTGAGCTTGGACATAATTTTAAGGCTCGAAATATAAATCAGCAAAGCTTCAGCACAAGAAAACAAGCTTGGGTTGTTTGTTCATAAACAAACCCGATTATATGTTCACGAGAAAACTTGTTTATATGTTTATTATGAGTAGGCTCCATTATATATATATATATTGTAACTAATACATTCATGTATTCTAATACTTGTACATATAAGTGTATCAAACACTAGGGTAGAACTTTACTGAACCAGAACCGGGTCTATATCATAGTAAGGTTTTGGTTCTATAGGTGAACCGGGCTAAGTAGCCACCCCGGGTTAAACCGGTTTGGAGGTAGCTAGAACCCGGGTTATTTATTATGGACCAGACTTTGTTTTTGATTGATCTCGGATAAGAGAAGGTGTGCGTGGCCCAAATTGATGGCTTGGCCCATTTCGTAGTCTCTGGCCCAAAAATGAAGCTAGAGACTCCACTAGATGAAACGTACAGTTTGGAAAAGCTTCTCTAAGTAACCTAGCTTTAAAAGGGTTTGAGGAGCTTCGAGCAACTTCACTTCGAAGCGGCGCTAACCCTAGAAACTGAGAGAAAATAGAGAGAGAGAGGAGAAAGAAAGAGAGGGATGAAGGAAGAAGAAGAAGAAGAGGTTGTCGGCGATAACTCATCTACGGTGTTCCTTGGTGTCTAGACGAAGTCCGATTGAGACTTACAAGCGTGTAAGGGGGCCGAAGCCCTTTCGTCGAGAACCCTACCTTTGCTCTTGTTTCTATTCTTAGTTCCTCGTCTTCTTCTTGATTCTGTTGTCTCGTTTTGCCGAGTGTTTGATTTCTTGTACTTGTAAACCTTTGAGCTTTGATCTAGTGAAATGTCTGGGTTCGGATCTCCCCTGTTGAGGTCCTCCGGATGTAGAGTTCTTTGAACTCGAACCGGGTTACCAATTCCTGTGTCTTTTCGCTTTACTTTGCTTAATTGTTTGAGTGCGAGTTCGATTTGGTTCGTATACGTTGATTACTCGATTACAAAGTGGTATCAGAGCTTTGCTGTGATAGATCCTTTTTTTGAGTGCTTCCGCTGTTTGATTTGTGTTTTTTGTCACTGTACTGACCAGTATTGGTTAAGGCGGGGGAATCATGATAGACGGGTATCGATTTGTATCGATTTGAGAGGTGTATTGAAAAAGTTAAGGAAAGTTATAAGGTTGGCATACTGTTGAATTCCATTCCTAGTCAATTTGATGTCCTAAAAGACGTAGTTCAATTTGCTAGGGATGACCTGACAGTAGAAAAAATTATGGAATACCTGACCTAGAAAAATGACTCTCTGAAAGTCTTTAGGGTGAAAAATGGTTCAAAATCTGAACAAAAGACTGAGTCAAAGAATGAGGTGATGTTCACCAAGGGAAAAGGTAAGAAATTCCAGAAAAAGAATGATAAGGGTAGTGAGGAGAAACATGAAAAAGATATGTCTAAAGTCAAATGCTACTACTGTGATGTGGTAGGTCATTACTCAAGGGATTGTAATAAAAAGAAAAAGGATGAAAAGAATAAGAAAAAAGGAAAAAGAATCTGTATCTGTGTTTGAACAATGTCCTATATACTCTCATGAATTACTTACTGTGACCCATTCCTCTGTTTCTAAAGATTGGATTCTTGATTCTGGATGTACCATGCATGTTACACCTTTCAAACATGTCTTTAGTTCCTTAACTGAACATAATGGTGGTGATGTCATGGTAGGTGACCACACCACCCATGCTATTAAAGGGATTGGGAATGTTCCTCTGGTTATGTATGATGGAAAAATTAGAACCATCCAAAATGTAAGATGGGTACCAAGTCTTAGGAGAAACCTTCTGTCTGAATCTATGTTTGATGACCTAAATTGTAGGATAGTGACTCACCAAGGGACTAGGGAAGTTACCAGAGATAACTCTGTCCTGATTAAAAGTATTAAAAAGGGTGGCCTCTATCATGTTATAGCTAGCTCACCTGAAATTAATGTCACTATAAAAGGTGTAACTGAAGACAGTGGTCAAAAATCAAAAATATGGCATGACAGATTGGGTCACATTCGTAATAATGGGTTGATGCACTTGCATAAGACTGGCCTAATTCATGAGAAGGTCACTGATATTGATTTCTGTGAGAATTGTATTTTTGGTAAGAAAACTAAGCACTCTTTTGCTAGATCTTCATACCAAGCTTCTCAACCCCTAGAGTATATCCACAGTGACCTCTGGGGCCCTACATAGGTAGAAACAATTGGGGGAAGGAGGTATTTTATTTCCCTAGTTGATCATTACTCTAGAAAGGTATGGGTTTACTTACTCAAGCATAAGAATGAAGCTTTTGAAGCATTTAAAAATTGGTTGATCCTATGTGAGAGACAAACAAGATTAAAATTAAAATGCTTAAAAACTAACAATGGCTTAGAGTTCAGTAACCATGTCTTTAATGAGTTTTGTACAAAAAATGGTATTAAAAGGCATCTCACTGTTCACTATACTCCACAACAGAATGGAACAGATGAGAGAATGAATAGAACCCTGTTAGAAAAGGCTAGGTGCATGTTAATTAGTGCTGGTATGAAATCTTCCCTTTGGGGAGAAGCTATATTGACTACAACCTACCTTATTAATAGACCCCCCTCTTTTGTGGTGCAATTCAAGACACCATAGGAAATGTGGACAAATAAGAAACCAAGCATTGCATACCTTAAACCCTTTGGTTGCACAGCTTACTTTCATTCATCTGAAGGTAAGCAACAACCAAGAGCTCAAAAGGCAGTTATGCTTGGTTATCCAGAAGGTACAAAAGGATAAAAGTTACTTGTAATACAACCTGGCTGCTACAAGGTAACTGTGTCTAGAGATGTTACCTTCAATGAAAAGGAGTTCTATTTTAAACAAAAACTGACTTCTGCCTTTGAGAATGCAGGGAGAAATACACAGGAAAATGACACAGAAACCCCAAGAGGGTACTTCTTTCATCCAAATAACAATCAAGGTGGGGCAAAAGAGCTAGAAGAATTTGATATAGGCCATGCCTTGTCAGATCAGACAAGCTCCTCAGCAAAAAAACTGGGGAAGATGCTCAAAACCATTCACCTGATGACACTACAAGCAACTTAAATCAAGAGGGCACCAGCAATGATAATCAGCAAACCCACCAATTAGGTGGGGTAGTAAGTGAAAATTCTAACTCTGAAAACTCTACTATGCATGAGCATGAGCATAATTCTGATAATTCTGTGCAAAATGACATTATTGATCCTATGCCTGCTATGCATGAAAATGACATTGATATTGATCATGTGCAAAATGAACCTGATCATGTGCATGACTTGGCAAATTATCAGTTGGTCAGAGATAGAGTTCCTAGAGTTATCATTCCAAATAAGAAATTCACTTCTAATATTGTTTAGTTTGCTCTGCTTGTTGTTGGGGTAGTTGCTTATGTGAATCTTGAAACCTATGAAGAAGCCATGAAAAGTAAAAATTCTAATGATTGGCTTAAAGCTATGCATGAAGAGATACAAAGCATGACAGTGAATAAAACTTGGACCTTGGTGCCTACACCTGAAAAAGCTAAGCTAGTTGATTGTAAATGGATTTACAAAATTAAGGAGGGTGCTACTGATTTAGACCCACCTAGGTATAAAGCTAAGCTTGTTGCAAAGGGTTTCACTCAGAAAGAAGGCATTGGCTATAATGATATCTTTTCCCATGTGGTCAAGTATAAAACCATGTGTCTGCTTCTTGCTATGGCTATTGTGTATAATTGGGAAGTTGAACAAATGGATATAAAAACTGATTTTTTGCATGGAGAGTTAAATGAAACCATCTATATGAGACAACCTAAGGGGTTTGTAGATAAAGAAAAACCTAATCATGCTTGTCTCTTGAAAAAATCAATTTATGGTTTAAAACAATCTCCTAGGCAGTGGAATAAGAAGTTCAACTCCTGCATGATATCTCTGAGCTTCATCAGAAGCAAATATGATACTTGCCTATATTACAAGTATGCCAAGACTAAAAATCCTGTGTATGTGTTGTTATATGTTGATGATATTCTCTTGATGAGTTCCTCTATGATTGAGATAACTAGTGTCAAGCATGACTTAGAAAACCACTTTGACATGAAAGATGTTGGCCCTGCTCAAAGAATCTTGGGGGTAAAAATTATAAGAGATAGAAAGAATAAGGTAATGTGATTGTCACAGGTTGACTATTTGCATAAAGTCCTAGAGAGGTTCTCTATGTTGAAAGCCAAACCTGCTCCCATACCTTTAGGAGGGCACCTAGAACTATCTAAAAAGGGATGCCCTACTACCTCTGCTGAGATTGATAAAATGAAAAACATACCCTATGATGTTGATGTTGGATCCTTAATGTATGCTATGCTATGTACTAGGCCTGACCTTACCTTTGCAATAAGTGTTCTTAGCAGATATATGTCCAACCCTGGTGAAACTCATTGGGCAGTTATGAAATACTGTTTGAAATACATATCTGGGTCAAGAAAGATTGGCCTAAAGTACTCTGAGCATAAGCCTAATACTAAGTTAGCAGGCTATGTTGACTCTGATTATGCTAGCAATAAGGATAATAGGAAGTCTACCACATCCTACTTCTTTACATGGGCTGGCAATTGCATTTCTTGGAAGGCACAACAACAGTCAATTGTGGCTTTGTCTTCAACAGAAGTTGAATATATTGCTGCAGTAGAGGCTTCCAAGGAAGCTTAATGGCTCAAGGGTATTCTGAAGGAGATCACTAGTAAGGTCTATGTGCCCACTCTCTCTACAGATAGTCAGAGTGCTTTACACTTGTGTAAAGACCCTGACTACCATGAGAGAACTAAGCACATAGATGCAAGGTTCCATTTTATCAGAGATGAGGTAGAAAAATAGCAGATTAATGTGGTGAAAATTGCTGGAGAAACTAATCCTACAGACTTTGGGACTAAAGTGGTTCCTACTAATAAGTTTGTGTTTTGCAGGAATGCTCTCCACATCAGTGATGTAGGCTGAGTTGTGGAGTCGAACCAATGATAGAAAGGGGAAGCCTGGTCTTAATCAGATCACTATTGAATTAGAGCTCAAAGGGTAGAAACATGTCTGTATTAAGAGGGCATATGTTGTAACTAATACATTCATGTATTCTAATACTTGTACATATAAGTGTATCAAACACTAGGGTAGAACTAGACTGAACCAGAATCGGGTCTATATCATAGTAAGGTTTTGGTTCTATAGGTGAACCGTGCTAAGTAGCCACTTCGGGTTACTTATTATGGACCAGACTTTGTTATTGATTGATCTCGGATAAGGGAAGGTGTGCTTGGCCCAAATTGCTGGCTTGGCGCATTTCGTAGTCTCTAGCCCAAAAACGAAGCTGGAGACTCCACTAGATGAAACGCATCGTTTGGAAAAGCTTCTCCAAGTGACCTAGCTTTAAAAGGGTTTGAGGAGCTTCGAGCAACTTCACTTCGAAGCGGCGCTAACCCTAGAAACTGAGAGAAAAAAGAGAGAGAGAGAGAGAGGAAGGAAGAAGAAGAGGTTGTCGGCGATAGCTCATCTTCGGTGTTCCTTGGTGTCTAGACGAAGTCCGATTGAGACTTGCAGCCGTGAAAGGGGGCCGAAGCCCTTTCATTTCAAGAACCCTACCTTTGCTCTTGTTTCTGTTCTTAGTTCCTCGTCTTCTTCTTGATTCTGTTGTCTAGTTTTGTCGAGTGTTTGATTTCTTGTAGTTGTAAACCTTTGAGCTTTGATCTAGTGAAATGTCTGGGATCAGATCTCCCCTGTTGAGGTCCTCCGGATGTAGAGTTCTTTGAACTCGAACCGGGTTATCAATTCATGTGTCTTTTCGCTTTACTTTGCTTAATTGTTTGAGTGCGAGTTTGATTTGGTTCGTATATGTTGATTACTCGATTACAATATCACTACTACAAAAATTAGCTATTACCTCATGGTATTTAACCCGGGCTTATATAGTACGAGTTATATAATGTCAAGCTAAAAGAGTATCACATTAAATACACCGGGCGTTTAACACCCGGTGTATTTAAACCATATTACAGTGATATACACCAGATGTTGTAGGATCTGGCGTATTTAGGGTCACACAACTACCACGGGCGTTTGCAGTCCGGGGTATTAGCCATTAATGTTAAAAGATGGCCTAATGGCGGGTTTTTTTGATGGGCCAAATTTTGCTGAATTCAAAAATTTAAAAAAAAATTAGAAGCGTGCATTGCCCATAATGGGCCAAGCCAGCAATTTGGGCCAAGCACACCTTCCCTTAGAAGCGTGCATTGCCCATAATTGATCTCTCTTCCGCCTTCCCAATCCTAATAGATCTCTCTTGCCTAGACGATTCTCCTCGTTCTCTCGCCTCTTGATTTCTGTTAAGTTCATCTACTCATACACGATTCTCTTTCGAGCCTTCTAAACCAAACATTCGCCTCTCGATTTATTCCCCAATCGTCGTCTAATTTTGTTATGGCCATAGATTCTCTTATGTATCATGAAATTATTTGAAATTGTGATTCTGCTCTAATGATATATATTTTTTAATCGAATTTGATGGCTAAGCAGATGGAGCAGTAGAAGAGACTAGTGTGTGTGATTTCGAGGATATAAGGCTGGTCTAGAAAAGGTATCTTTCTAATATCTTTCTACTTTGATTTCTAGGTCAAATTTGAGAATGGTATGGGAAATTTTTGTGACCTAGGGTTCTGGAATAGATATTCATGTTTTGATCTATGGTTACAATCCCCACGGGGAACTGCTTTATAGAAGAAATAGGAAATAGAGATTCATGTTTTGTCTTGAATTTTACTGGAATTGGCGAGAAAAGCAAATTCTGAACTGGGATTTATCTGCATTTTACTACCATGTCTAGAGTTGGAAGTGAGGCTAATTGGGCTTTATCTGTATCTATCCAATGCTTGAATTTCTCTAAAAAAATTTGAGTTTGTGTAGATGTGAGAATGTGTCGTTCCATCACTAGGTCAAGTCGGAGCCAAGAAGAGGAAGGCGTGGGACATTGACCAGATGATTCAGAAGGCACATATTTCACATTTTGGCGGGTTTAATTGGTCTATAGGTTGAACCAGTTTTATTTCTAGCTTTATAAAATAATTGGTTGTAAACCGGATCTTCACTTGAACTGGGACTATAAATATTTCTCGTTCTCTTGTTTTGCATTTTGTGATCGAACAGTACACCGAGAGTGTATGCCTATGGCATGATTCTGTGATAATGAATCGATGTTCCCTCATCAATTTGTTTTGATCGAATCATTTGATTGTGTTGATTTATTGGTGCTTGTTGTGTTGTTCTGTTGAATCGCAAATTCTCACATGGTATCAGAGCTTTGAGAATTTGTGGTTTTCAGATTTGCAATCAGTTTTAGGGGTTTTGCTCTGCGATCGATTTTTGTTGAGATTTCTGTCTTGCAACTTGCTACGAGCTTGTTCTTTGTGTATCTGTTGTAGCGATCAACATTTACAAGGAAGATGACGAAGGAACTCACTGAAAACGATGTTGCGATCATCGCAAACATGGTGGATCCATTAATTCTGACAAATTCTGATTTCCCAGGGATATCGCTGACGACGAATCCTTTTGATGGAAAGAACTTTCTCGCTTGATGCAGGCAGGTTGAGAGAGCTCTCATGGCTAAGATGAAGCTGGGATTCATCGATGGAAGTGAAGCTCCACCAATCGTCGGATCTGTGAAGTACGAACGGTGGAAGCGTTGCGACTCGATGTTCGCTTGTTGGTTGCTGAACTCAATGACATCAGATATCTCGGTTGGATTCATCTACACCAGATCTGCTAGGGCGCTGTGGCTGGACATCTACGAGAGGTACAGACAGAGTAGCGGTCCAATGATTTTCTAGTTGAAGCAGGAACTTCAGCAGATTACTCAAGGTAATTCTTCGGTCACTCACTACTATTGTAGACTTAAGCGTTGTTGGGATGAGATAAGAGAGATCTCACTGGTATTCCAGCTTGTACTTGTGCTGCTGCTGAGATTTGCAAATGTAACATTGCTGCGAGGGTTTTAGACCAGGATAAAGTGATGGAGTTTTTGATGAAATTGAATGGTGAATTTGAGGCAGTGAAAAGTCAGATAGTTGCTATGGATCCTTTGCCGAATATCAACAAAGTGTATCAAATGGTGGTCACTGTGGAAACTCGGAAACAGGTTTCTAGTGGTGTGATAATTGAGAGCTTAGCTTTTATGGCTGGACAGAGAGGGAATGGCAAGGATCATAATGGGAGTTATTCGGATGGGAATAGAAGTGGTAATCACAGTGGAGAAAAGAGGGATTATAAGAAGGCAAAGGGATTTGACAAGAGGGTGTGCTATCACTTCAAAGAGGAAGGGCACATTCGAGACAACTGTTTTGAAATCATAGGTTACCCTGATTGGTACAAGGGCAAGAAAGTGAGGAAGGGAACCAGGGTAGCTGCGAATGTGGAATCTGAGTTTCAGAATAACAATGAGACTCCACTTGAATTTGGAAATACTGATCAAAGGGGTGGAAACGACAACCAGCTAGTTCAAGCAGTTACAAGTCTATCAAGTGCCAATCAAGACATAATGCGAGCTATAAAGATTGAGAAAGCCATGACTGTCAAAGCAAGGGGAGGAAGATCAATTCAAGATGGAAGGAGAGGTTTTGCTTCAGATTTAGGCACAAAGGGTGCGAGCTCCAACTTCCATTTTGCAGGTATTTCAGTCTCAGTTCTTAATGCTATACAACATAATAGTGATGATTGGATAGTAGATAGTGGTGCATCAGACCACATGACATCATTTTTTGAGTTATTAATTAATCCAAGAGATGTCAAGTGCCCTGTGCACATTGTGTTTCCGGATGGAAGTTCAAAATCAGTTCATAATGTGGGTGATGTAAGGTTGAATAAGAAATTGATACTGAAAGATGTGCTATATGTTCCGGATTTCAGATATAACTTGTTGTCAATAAGCAAGCTTGTGTCTCAGGGAGATTTAGATGCATATTTTCACAAGAATTGTTGCATATTGCAGGACCATTTGAGTAGGAATTATGTGGCACAAGAAGAAGGATCTGGTGGGCTGTTCAGGATCAAGGCTGAAAATGGAAGAGAAGTTGCATCAGTTTCTAGTTCAAATAAATGTAATAGAGAGCTCACTAAGACTTTTGGTTGTGCAGTTAGAGATGAGACAGATTTGACTCTTTTGCATAAGAGGCTAGGACATATGTCATTTTCCAAAATGTTACATTTGCCATCTTATAAAATTTCTGCTCAAGACAATTTTGTTTGTGATGCTTGTTCTTTAGCAAAGTTTCATAAGCTAAGTTCTCCTCCTAGTATGACTTTTTTTGATAATTTGTTTGATCTAGTGCATATAGATCTGTGGGGTCCTTATAGAGTTGGGGCCTTAAATGGGGAATGTTACTTCCTGACTGTGGTAGATGATCACAATAAAGGAACTTGGACATACTTGTTGCATAGGAAGCAACAAGTGTTAGAGATATTAGATGCTTTCATCAGATATGTACAGACTCAGTTTGGGTTGACAGTGAAGGCAGTTAGAACAGATAACGGGAGTGAATTAGTTAATCTGGAATGTGAGAAGATGCTCAGAAACTTTGGTATTGTGCACCAAAGATCTATGGTCTACAGGCCAGAGCAGAATGGAGTTGTTGAAAAAAAAGCACAGACACTTACTTGATACTGTCAAGGCCTTAAGGATACAAGCTGGTTTACCACAGATGTTCTGGGGAGAATGTGTGATTACAACTACATATATGATAAACAAGATGCCATCATCTGTGTTGGAATGGAGAACACCATACGAAGTGTTATTCTCAAAGAGTCCAGATTACAGCAACATGAAGGTATTTGGATGTCTATGTTATGCTTATGTAGCTCCTAAACCAAGTGACAAGCTTGAACCCAGGGGGAGGAGATGCATTTTCATAGGCTACCCTCCAAATGCTAAGGGATATAAACTGTATGATTTGGAAAGCAAAGGAGTGTTCCTTAGCAAAGATGTGGTTTTCCATGAGGATATATTTCCTTACTTAGCTGAATCAAATGGGAAGAAAATCATTATGCAAGGAGGAAGCACAAAGTTGCCAACACCTATGCAGTATGAAGAGGATGGGATATTGGATATGAGTAATCCTTTGTTGCAGAATGTTGATGATGATGCTGGGTTTGCGGATGTTGCTGCAGAATATATCCCAACAGAGAACACCAGTTCTGTTTTGCCAGGAACATTTGGATCACCTATAATACCTAGTCCAAATGTCAGAAGGTCAGAGAGAATCAGACAAGCTCCTATTTGGCACAATGATTATGTTGTTAATAATGTTCAGACAGACTATTTTGCTTAATTGGCAAATGTTATGAGCGTTAAAGGGCCACAAAATTTCAGGGAAGCTCAGGGAGACATGCAATGGCAAGCAGCAATGAAAAATGAACTAGAGGCCTTGGAGAAAAATGAGACTTGGTTTCTGACAGAGCTGCCAACAGGGAAGGAGGCTATAAAGTCCAAATGGGTTTGTAGAATAAAATACAAGCCTGATGGAGGCATAGAAAGATACAACAGTGAGAATGCAAAGGGTTTAGTCAAAAGCTTGGGAAGGATTACAAGCACACATTTTCGCCAGTTGCAAAGGTTCCAATGCTCATTGCTCTTGCAACAGCAAAAGGGTGGAATTTGCATCAGTTGGATGTTAACAATGCATTTCTACATGGGCATTTAGATGAAGAAATTTACATGGAGGTTCTAGAAGGTTACAATAAACATAAACCTGGACAAGTGTGTAAACTGGTAAGATCACTCTATGGGCTGAAGCAAGCGTCCAGACAATGGAATGTGGAGCTCACAACATTCCTCATGGGATTAGGTTACAAACAATCTCATTCAGATTACTCTCTCTTTACTAAAGTGAGAGGAGAATCCTTTACAGCCATGCTTGTGTATGTTGATGACATTCTGATGTCAAGAAATGACAATGATGAAATCCAATTTGTAAAAGAAGCTTTGCATGAGAAGTTCACTATCAAGGATCTTGGCCTAGCATGATATTTCTTGGGCACGGAACTCTTCCGAGATGAGCATGGAGTTGTTATTAGCCAGCAAAAGTATATTAGAGATATACTGACTGACTGCCGCATGGAAAATAACAAGCCAGCAAAGGTGCCTTTGCCTACAGGCTTGAAGTTGAGTCAGGATGAAGGAGAATTGCTTGCAGATCCTGAGAAATATAGAACAATTGTTGGCAAACTATTGTATTTGTCTTTGACTAGACCAGACATATCATACTCCGTGCAGCATTTGAGTCAGTTTGTGTCCAGGCCAAGACTGCCACATTGGCAAGCAGTGAGTCATGTGTTAAAGTATCTGAATGGCACGCCTCGGTTAGGCTTATATTATCCAGTACAGACCAGTCTGAAGTTGACAGGATTTTCAGACGCAGATTGGGGCTCTTGCCTTACTACACGTAGATCCTTATCAGGATATTGTGTATTCTTAGGACACTCCCTAGTGTCCTGGAAAACAAAGAAGCAAAGCACGGTATCACGCTCATCTGCAGAAGCAGAGTACAGGAGTATGGCTTCTACAACTGCTGAATTGATTTGGTCAAGTTACTTGTTGCAAGACTTACAGATTCAGGTGTCATTGCCAATAGTGTTATTTTGTGACAACAAGGTTGCGCAGCAGTTGGCGGCAAACCCCTGTTTCCATGAAAGGACCAAACACGTGGATTTGGATTGTCACTTCATACGAGAAAGGGTTCAGTCGGGCTTCATTCAGACTGCTTATATCCCGACCGGCTTGCAGATTGCAGATTTAATGACAAAAGCACTCAACCAGGGCCAACATGCTCTCCTTTCCAACAAGTTGGGTCTTTGCCTCGCTCCAACTTGAGGGGAGGATGTGAGAATGTGTCGTTCCATCACTAGGTCAAGTCGGAGCCAAGAAGAGGAAGGCGTGGGACATTGACCAGATGATTCAGAAGGCACATATTTCACATTTTGGCGGGTTTAATTGGTCTATAGGTTGAACCGGTTTTATTTCTAGCTTTATAAAATAATTGGTTGTAAACCGGATCTTCACTTGAATCGGGACTATAAATATTTCTCGTTCTCTTGTTTTGCATTTTGTGATCGAACAGTACACCGAGAGTGTATGCCTATGGCATGATTCTGTGATAATGAATCGATGTTCCCTCATCAATTTGTTTTGATCGAATCATTTGATTGTGTTGATTTATTGGTGCTTGCTGTGTTGTTCTGTTGAATCGCAAATTCTCACAGTAGAGAGCTGAAATGTTTCCTCATCTCTTCCAATCATCTGTTTAACTGTTTTGTTTATTTGCATTTCATTTAGCTTGTGTGAAAAAAAAATTTGCTTGCTTCTTGAGTTGTTGCTATGAAGAAAAATCTTTTATGTACAGTTTAATTTCTTGCATTTCTTAAGTTAATAAAAATATGAAGAGTTAATCAATAAAGTCTATAATCACTAAAATTGCACATGGGGACTGATCTGCACTGTAAAATTACATTTCATTTATGTTAACTTATTATGAAGTGATTTAGTTTAGTAATTACCATTGATGAGCTTTTCACAATGGAAGCTGGTTGATTGTTTGAGATTCAACCAATAGAAGATTTTTGAGGTTCTGTAATATGAGAGTTTATATATCACAAGATATAATTAACTGGAAAATTTCACAACTCAAATCTATAATCCTAATGATATGGTGTGGGAAGCAAAAGCTGCAGGACCTCAAATAAGTTAACCACTAAAATTACAGATTTTTAAAAAAATGACCTTTAATTATGGCCTTATGGTGATCGTTTTGTTATATCTCTGCACATAATTGGAAAAATTTTCTACTTTGGCAATAGTCAAGAGAACGTACAGTACTATGCTTATAATTGAAGTGAGGAGGATGCATCAATAAGAATTGAAAACATAGATTAGGAGGCTTGGGTCCTGTTATAGAAGCCAAGATCTATAGTTGTAGAATATTAAATTATGGTGATCGTTTTTTGTGCTTTGGTGTGGCTAACTAGGTTTTATTTGGTGGACTAAAATTAACTCAGAGTTATACTCTTAATTTTTTTTTATTAAGATAAATTTCTTCTACTTTGGTGTCATATTGTATGAACCTTAAAGTATCAAATACTAAAAACTCAAATTGGTTTACATTATCTAAGAAGCTTGCTTACGTATGTTTTTCTTCGCAGATTTAGTAAGTATTTATCTTATTTTTTACTTTAATTGGAGGAAAATGCCTCCAAGTAAAATATTAGATAACTATTGAAGATTATGTTAACGACGAATCATAAGCAGTAGGGGCTAATAGTTCTTTAGATTATGTATCGTAAGTATGCGTTAGCTTTCCAAATGAGGAGGCATCACAAATTATTTCAACTCCGTCAAATTCTTGATCTTTTTGGTTTCTCTATTAAAACTACTTTTATCATGCTATCTTTGTACATGTCGGAGGATTCTAAGTTACAAGTTGATCTTTTATACATGGTAGAGGATTCCTGATTTTTAAGCATCTTTGTTTTTGATTTATTTTGCATTCGCTTATCATTGTTGAGCTTAATTATATAGATGATGTAGTTAGCTGATGCACATGCTTTCGTTTTCTACTTCTGATTTGTAACAAATATTGAATCTCATGCATGTATTCTAAATAACTTATCTTGTTTGTTCATGTTTAATTGGTTATGCGTGTGATTGAGAGATAGTGAATAGGTTCTAGGCTTCTTTGCATCCACCACAGAATTAAAAGAGAAGCCCTTAGGCAAAGTCTAGTAGTGGATGATTCCATAGGTTTTATAATTATCTTTATTATCTAGAAACTTGACTCCGCTCTTTATAGATTATGTTACATAGTTTGATACTTACTTTGCCTACTTATTTAGCATGTAGAATGAAAATGACAAAAAAATATCGTATATATGAGTTTAATTAACTTCTTTTAATTTTGTCATTTTGTATGATCCAATTTGTATGATCCAAGTTGCATTCTTAAGCCTTATATTTTTTTTCTTAAGGAGTGACACACCATTTAATTTTCTTCATTTTATTAACTATTATTTGTATTTTTTTTTGCAGAACACAATACAGAAATATGTTGCTAGAAGACATTAATGACTGACTCTGTCTCAAATTACTGTTAACATTCAATCTACTATTAATGAATTGTATTTCGATGTTATTTAATACTAGTATTAATTTATTGTTATCAACATTATTTCTATGATTATTAGTTTTGATTTATACTATTAATTAACAACTAGAATTGAGCTTAAATTATGGTTTCTTTGTGCTAATACATCTAGAGAAATTAACTCGGACATTAGCACGGATTATATTGTGTTTTGTAAGCCTAACACTCCAAGAGCGATTAAACGAACATTAATTATCCGGTGTATATATCTAGACAATTATACCCCGGCTATAAACACCCGGTGTACACACCCTAACCATTATACCCCGAACTTCAACACCCGGTGTATATACTCTAACGATAATATCCCGAACTTCAACACCCGGTGTATATACCCTAAATATTATACCCCGGACAACAACAATCGGTTTATTTTTGTTATTAAATAACCCGGATAAAAAATACTCATATATACCCCGGATAAAGATTATTCGGTGTATTAAATATTGCTAATACACCGGATAAGTAGATTGGAGGAAAAATTCAAGGAGATTATATAACTCGGATTGGACCCGGAGTATTAGGATACTGATCAAATACCCCAACAACCTTTACCCCGGGTGAGATCCGGTGTATTTGGGGCAAAACGCCCGGGGTATTTGAGTCATTTTGTAGTAGTGTGTATATATATATATATATAGTTTAAGCAAGTGGCTTGCGAGCTAAGCTCGGGCTCGGTGAGTCTTTAATTGAATTGAAGATTTTGAACTTAAAACCAAGCCTGAGCTAATCTATTACTAAACGAGTCGAACTTGGGCAATTCAAAGCTCGACTCAACAACAACCCTATGTATATAGCACTTTCCTTCCCTGTTTTTCTTAAATATTAATCTCATGTTTAGCTTTAATTATCTTATTTGTAGTTTTATTTTTAATGAAGTAATGATTTATCATGTAATAGACTAGTTACAAAATTGATCTAGGCATTTTACAAAATTTCTACTAGGCCAAGCCTATTGAACCATCTTCTCGATACTCTATCATGCTTTGCCCATGTCGCTTTGAGACTATTTCATACATGGATTATGACAATCCTAGTACAATCATCCACTAAAGGCCTCTCATGTTGAAATATCAATCTATTTCTAGCAATCCAAACAAAATACATTACTGCGGAATGCGGATCGAGATTGAACGTGAAGCTTTTCTTCTTGGATAAGTTACGTTGCAAACTACTGCCTAGCTTCCACTCTTCTATTGCTATCTTGGCCCATGACAGCACATTCTCAAGTACAATCTTGGAGAACTTGCATTTGAATAAGATATGCTCCTAGTTTTTTTTTTTTTGACAATTATCAGTACACAACAAACATATCTTCTTATAGCAAGGCATTTACTCCATTCTACTCCTGGTCCCTTGTCTCTTAAGTTGTCCTAAACATATTTCCAGTCAAAGCTTCCTCCTCTTGTCAAAATGATCACTTGGTTGCCATAAGGACTCTTTAGTCTCTTGTCTAACAAGGATCAGGGGCTCTCCATATGGCACTTAGCTTGATGTTGATTTGTTGCTAGCATCCCAAAAGGAGGTTTCCTCTAAGGATGATTGTGGTTTTTGCCAGCATCCCAATCACTCCATATTGAGTCAGCTTTTGCCAGCAAATCATAGATCAGTTCTGAGAAACTTGTATTATTCCATGAAAAAATCTCCTTTAGTCATACTCCTCCTTTTGGCCTGCATAAAATCTTCCAAGATACAGAACTATAGAAGCTTTCCAATTTTTATTTTTTTTGTTAATAAGGCTTGCTTATCATGGAGCTTTTGGGCTATAGAAAAATTGGACTATTGGGCCATCTTTTCATATAGGCCCATTTTCAATCAAAATAACTTATTTCAAGCACCCAAACGGAAAAAACAATGTTTCCATTGACCCATACTACAAACAAAATGGACCCTACAACTGATGGGTCCCACTTGACCTCCCCACACACATAAGAATAAGATCGATAAGGGTGGAGAGAAGTGAGAAGCGATGGGAAGGCACAGAGCACGCCCCCTCCATAAAACCCTAATTTTTGGGTAAGTTTGTTGTTGGACCACCCCGTCCGTTCCTTGCTTCTTCTTTTTTTTTGCTCTCGCGTCTGGTTCACCCATACGGGCTACGTCCAGACCGGGATACTGAATGGGATTACGGCAGACCCCTCCCAACGACATTACGGGGAATCGAACACACGGTTCGTCCTACCAAGCGTAGCCCCAACGCCACTACGTCCCTTGCTTCTTCTGCTACTAAATGCCTACACACACTTTCCTCCTTGTAATTATTACTTTGAACCACTAGTTGTTTGAGAGGCCCCTTTTTTGTGATTAGGGGCCCCATCCATCTGTTGGAGAATTGACCCAAATTTTGTAGATCGATCGAGTACGTACGTACGTGAAAAACAAAGGCAGGGCGAAAATTAATTACTACATAGTGACCGAGTGCATTATATATTTTGCCTAGCTAGCTTTATGGTTTACGCTTTATAGAATAGGTCGTTGTCTTCCTTTAAAGTATTGATCGACAATAATTGAGATGGAGTAAGTACTGAACCCCCGCTATTCGATCAAATGAGGGCTCATTCGAAACTTAATTAGGCCCCTACCTATCAACATATCAATGCACCTCTCAAATGGGTCATATATCAAATATTGCTGCTTAATTATAAACAATTAATTAATGACTATATATATATATATACACTATTCCTATATATTCTGCAGGCTTCTTTATAAAACTATAGAGATCGATCTTTTGATCATGCCCGTTACATGAATGGAACATACTAGTATGTATAAGTGTGTAACCACTACACTCCTTCCGTGTCGAATGGCACAAGTTGTGCTGACAATGAAAAAGATAGATAAAGAGGTGGTAGGTGATGGGGAAAGGGAGGAAAGATATAGAAGCATTCAATTTGTCTCCTGTGGCAAGTAGACTTATTAAATGCACAAGGAGGTCAGTAGTCGTTTCATTTCTTCATTTTTTTTAAAGAAATAAAAAAAAACTGATCTCCACGTGAAGTAACTGAGTTACCATGCACCGACCTAAGATTTTTCACCCCCTATAGAGAAGCTACAACAAAATGGTCAGTAAATCTAGCTCACACGCACACACAACGTTAATAATATATCCGGCGAGGTAAATCGCCTAGCTTGTAAAAATATTACAAGGCCTGTGGCTGTGTGACGACTGTGTTGTGGAATTGTCTCCATCGATGTATTATACTAGTAATATGTATGGATCTAACTTGTATGAGTGATTCAAATATCAATCAGGTTAAAATCTCTGCACATAAGGAGTTGCTTGAATCTACCGATCTACGAATAGCTCGTACGTTGTGTCATATAGATATAGGGCCGGGTGAACATAACAGTGGTTAGATTTATTTAACTTCGTTCGTGCGCGAGCTTTTAGCATTCCCAAATTGTTCAATACGTACTGTACGTATTTTATATTTATATATAGGCGCACTTCTTCATCTTCGTTGAAAATATGTGGCGACACTCCATCCATTCATTAATGGGTTCAAAATTTAAATACAATGCCCATCTAACAAACATGGCTAGCTAGCTCTTGACCGATCGTATAAATTTTAGAATGGGTTCATATGTAAATAGCTATGTATATCATGTAGTCTGCACTAGCTAGCTCTAATGCACACGGATGGGCATGGATTGAAGCTGTAATTCTAGGAACGATGTGTATTAGAATTGATTAAAATTTGTTTTTAGAAATAATTCCATGGGCGGTACTACGGTACAAGAAAATGAATTGGAACAAATAACAAGCAATGGCATATTTCCTTAAAGATATTTGATGAAAAAACTTGTTAATAAGAGAAAACTTCTACATACATAACAAGGAATAAGATAAATAGCTAGAACTTTAGGATAGTATCATAAAGTTTTCATTTTAATTCATAGACAATGTTCTTAAAAAATAAAAACAGAAAAGAGAAAAATATGAGTCTCTCACAATAATTTTGAATAGGTCTATTTATCTTGTTGATATAGGAACCGAACTATAACGAGATAAAACTTCTCAATTTTAAGATACAATTCATTTAAACTCTATCGAATCTTTTCAACTTTGAAATAAAGCCTTAATCAACAACCTAAAAATTTTAGAGCATACTTTGAAGTAAACTTGAAAGCACTTGTCAATGTTCCAAAATCACAACGTTGCTTTCCTCTCCCAATTGCTCTATACTTATTTTGAACAATACATTACACCAACAAAGTTTGTCATTGTCAAAACTAAGAGAAATCATACAAAAATGAATGTTCCAACAATTTTCCCCTTTTTAATGATGATAGATTTATGCAAAAATGCACATCTAGAAATCAATTGAAGTATAAGCCATGGAAGAATTAAAAATTCAACAAGTTCCCTCTCAACGAAATAATCGTTGTTACTACTTACGAAGTGTAACAACACATTCCCCTTAGCCAAAGTTCCCTCCATATTTTCCTGGATAAACCACATCATTGTAGTTTTCCTAACTTTTTTCATTTGACATAATCAAAAGGTTAATCCAAACATAGAGCAACACGTCATATTTAATTGAAATTAATATAATTCATATGCAAAAAGAAAATTATTACATAGCATATTGTTTTTCATGAAGCACTTAGCAACAAAAGGCATAAGAAAAACTTCAAAACAACCAAATCCAAAATATCTTAAGATTTTTTAGAGAGAGAGAGAGGAAGAGAGATAAGTTGGTAGGGTAACGACTGCAGTTCCACTCAGAGGTCTGAGGAGGGGGATCATGAACAACACAGGAAGTGTCTCTCTTAGCCAGGTGACTGATGATGACACTCGGCTGAGAGGAAATCTCTTGAAGCTCACATAGCATCTTGGCACCAACACTCCCGCTTGTAGAAGAACAACCAACACCCCTCTGAGCAGTCTTCTTTGTTGTCATTCCCTTGGAGTCGCCTTGGAACTTCATCCAAAAAATGTTACTCTTGTCCAAAAAAAAGGGAAACCAATCACCTCTTCCTCAATAGGCTCATACAACTTCCTTGATTTGAGAATTGCCTTATTAAACTGTGGATAGGGCAATCCATGATTCTTTCTAGTACTCTTTGCCATATGTCTCATCAGAGTCTTTGGCAGACTAATCTTTTCCCTGTACAGAAACTTATCCAGCAACATGTTACTGATAGTGATTGTAATCCTTTTCTCCAGCATGGTGGGCAATCCGTCTAGTATACCCAAGCTCATTTGTGGTAAAAGGACTCCAAGAAGCTTTTCCTAACACCCTTTGCACAATCTAATCCTTGTTCTTAGGCCAATGACCAGAAGTGTGAACCACACCATAACTAGAACTGGGTACACCTAGTACCTTTCCCACAGTCTCAACAGAGAGCGAGACATCAATGGCTCATCTATCTTATCATCGATTTAATTCATTGTTTGTTATTTTTCAATGATGGGATGATACGGACCCGGTATGGACCGCGTATCGAACCCTTGTTGGTCAAGGGGGTTGAGCCTAATCCGGTGTGGATTCCGACTCAGGATAAACAGTAAACTAAGAAACTAAGAAAATTAGGGCAAACTAAATTCTTGGATAAATTATGAGAATGAAACCAAGAGTATTTATACCTAAGCCCTAACGGTTCAAAAAAGGCGTCCCAGGAAAGAACCGTAAAGAAAACCCGAGAAGAGAGCAAAGCTCTAGTTTATAAAAATTACATAAATTAAATATAGTGCTAAAAATTATAAATAACTACTCTACAGAGTGTAAATCAATATTATAAATATATAAAAACTACTCTTCATATCATCGTGGACGACGACGAACCCGAGATGGTCTGGCACTCGATATTTCTCCCGTATCATTCTCTCCCCCGTTGAGCATCGGCTTGTCCTCAAGCCGTAAATCAGGAAAGGAACGGGAAATGATCTCAACTGGTTCCCATGTGGCCTCGGCTGGTGCCCCATCATACCACTCAACGAGCCATTCGGCTCGAGGAATGCCATCCACGATCACCTCTCGCACGGCAGTGGCGCGCACCGGTCGGGATATGGGTCGATCATACAAAAATTTCGGCGGTAAAGAAGCTGGTACAATCGAAGACCCGTCCGGAATGAATGGCCGAAGCAGAGACACATGGAACACATTATGTATATGCGCTGTATCCGGAAGTTCCAAGCGGTATGCAACTGGCCCAATGCGCTCAAGAATAGTGAATGGCCCATAAAAAAGGGCGAGCGAGTTTAGCAGAAAGAGGGCGACTGACCGAATGTTGGTGATACGGCTGTAATTTCAAGAGTACACGATCGCCCACATTGAATTCAACATCCTTCCGATGCTTGTTTGCCTGGCTAATCATACGTTGTTGCATCTTGGACAAATTAAGACGGATTAAGTCCAAAACCTGCTCCCGATCACGCATGGTCTCCGATGCCGGGGTTGGCGGCCTCGTCGGAATTGTCACCCGCGCAATAGGTGGCGCATCTCTCCCATATAAAGCCTTGAACGGAGACATCCCAAGGCCCTCATGATACATAGAATTTAAGGCCAATTCAACCCACGGTAAGAAATCAAACCAACGACGCGGTCGTCCCTGAGTGAAGGCGCGCAAATACTGTTCCACTAATTAAATATTCGAAATAACTTTCCACTAATTAAATTACCGAGCTTTTGACTTTCAACCAAACAAGTAATCATTATTGAGATACCGTTATACATTTTTCATAATAAAAAACAATACATTTTTAGCGAGAATTGAGAAGCTTTGGGTATCTTTATCGATTAACTTCTTTAAGCCAAGAAGGATGGAGTTTGATCTTGATTTTGCTTCTCATCACTCGCTGAGAAAGTGGATTGAGGTGAAAGAACTTATTTGTGAGACTAATATGAGGTTTGGGTTGAATGTTTTTCAAAGAAAATGTCCTTGTGTGGCCGTGTGACATCAATTTTTCAATGAATTAGTTGTCTATGAGAATTTCTTAACTATGCATTTGGAGGCTAAGCCTTCTTCTAATTTGACAATTTGTTGAGACACACATATGTATATGTTGGAAAATTTTCATTTGCCATTACATGCCCACTATTTGTTGGATAGTCTCATATCTAACTTCCGGCGATTGTGTTGTTGTCAAAACCGTCTCTGAACCGCGCTCATAGCGAGCTTTATGTCATTTGTTTTAGTTTTCGATCACTTTGTCCTCTTACCGCCAATCATTGTTTTGTTCTGTTAGGCCCGTCCGCTTTTCCTTCCGTTTTTGACGGAGAGCGGCGCTCGCCTTCATAGTGGCATATTCGAGTTTCGTCACTGGATGATCGTCGGTGTGTATGCTATTTGATTAGTTGTCGGCTAGGACTGTTTTGATTTCCATATGCCGAAGCCCATTTCTTTTTCTCTCTACGTGGCTTTTTTAGCTTCTCTCCTTTCTCTGGTGTCTATAGGCCTTACGTGGGCTTTCTTGCTTTCTTTGGACTCCTTTTCTTTGGCTTGTAGGTCTAGGGTGGTGGGTGAGCCTCTTGGCTCTTTTGGCCCATCTTTTCTTTGGCCCAATATCAACCCATCCCATAGGCTTTCCTTTGGCTTTTGAGCTAGGGATTGTTTGTGTGTTGTGCTTCTTGTTTGTTTTGGCAGGTTGACCCTTGCACGATTTTGTATAAGTTTGAGATTTGGCTTTTGAATTGGGTGTCGGTTGTTTGTGTGTTGGACGTTCTCGAGGCTGATGAAGATCCTTCATCCCGGTGGAGGCAACATCAATAGTCCACTTCATCATTTTTGTCCGCTTTTGACCCGAATGCTAAAGACGTTGCTCTTTAGCCCCTCACTTCTCCCACTACGTACTCCTTTCGTTCTAGTGTCTTTTTTCGACAATTGTACTTCTTATCGTGTTTTTATTTGCTTTAGGATGTTTCGAGTCGGTTTCCGATTGACGTTCACTCGGTCTCTCGGTTCTACCGGACCTGTTCGATAAATCGGATTCTTACCTAATTTAAAAAGGAAGTGGGATAGATTTAGTAGGGCTTCGTTGGATTTAGAACATTAAGAGTATCTATTAATTCGTTTTCTTAATATATGTTCTAAGGTCATAAATTAAACATACTATTTAAGAAAATTAAATTTTTTTTAGTTAAAATAATAATTTTAATAAATATAAATTAATAAAATATTTCCATTTTATTGGTTAAAATATCGCTAATAATATATATACTGTATTTTCTAAATTTTAATGCAACTTGCGAAAGATTCATATATGTTGGTTTGAAGTATTATACGTAGACCTGGGTCCAGTTCCGGATGAACCAGCGAACCGGCGGTCCAGATCCCGGTACGGTTCCGGTTCGGGTTCGTCCACCCCCGGAATCGGCGGTTCCGAACAGGGTGCAACCGTCGGTTCGCCCATAAAAAAAATAAAAATAACCAAACCACAATCACGGTTTCGGTAACCGCGAGTGTGGTTTTCGTTCAGAGGATAAAAATGAAGCTTTATTTTTATTTTATTATTTCCGGTTTCGGTTTTTATTATTTCCGATTCCGAACCGGAACCGAAACCGGGAGGAACCGGGGAACCGACCCAAGGCCGATTACGGTCCGACTGAGGATGGTACGCTGTACTATGATGCAATTTAGTACCGCTCAAGCAGTGCAATGATGCAATTTAGTCCGCGGTTTTTGACTTTTGTTTGACCATCCGACTGAGGATGGTACGCTGTACTATGATGCAATTTAGTACCGCTCAAGCAGTGCAATTCAGACCAGAAGGTACTGCGATAAATGGGATCTCTGTCAGACACAATAGTAGCCGGAATGCCATGGAGTTTGACAACCAAAACGACGAACAAAGAAGCAACCCGTGGTGCGTCAAAAGAAGGTCCGAGTGCGCCGAAGTGTGCGTACTTAGATAATCTGTCAACGACAACTAGAATCGTCGTATGGCCTCGGGACGGAGGTAATCCCGTAATGAAATCCATAGACACATCGTCCCAAACTTGTTGAGGGACTAGCAAAGGCTGAATTAAGCCGGCAGGCTTTGCAGTACTATATTTCGTCGACTGGCATATTAAACAAGATTCAACAAAACGCTTAACATCAATGCGCATGCCTTTCCAATAAAATACCTCTGCGACTCGACGGAAAGTGCGATCAATGCCCGGATGGCCAACGCTTGTCGACGAGTGAAATTCAGATAAGATATCTGCTTTGAGCGGTGAAGCAGCGCCAATCACTAGACGATGTCCGGAATAAAGAATGCCATCAAATACTCATAATGGCTCGGCCAGCTTGCCGGCGGCAGCCGCTTCGTGCATCAGCCATAGATCGTCCAGTGTCGAATTCTCGGCCCAGATTCGATGTAACAATTCAGGCAGTGGGGTCGCAAAAGACAGAAGTTGCTGCAAAGTCGCCTCATCATCTATCATGCAGCGAGATAGCGCGTCAGCGACGCGATTACTGGCACCAGATTTGTATTCGATGCGAAATTTATAGCCCACAAGTTTTCGCATGAAGAACTGTTGATCGGGTGTCTAAATTACTTGCGTCAGGAGTTCCTTCAGACTCTTCTGATCACTGCGAATGACGAATTCCCTTCCCAACAAATATTGGCGCCATTTCTGAACAGCGAAAACTATAGCAAAAAGTTCTCTGTGATATGCGGAAGACCAGCGCCGACGAATGTCGAGCTTCTTACTGAAAAAGGATAGAGGGCGTTCGTCTTGCAAAAGAACTGCGCCGATCCCCTCGTCGAACGCATCTGTCTCAACAATAAATGGCTTTGAAAAATCAGGGAGCTGAAGGATAGGCGGTTCCATCATAGCGGATTTCAATTTCTGAAACGCCTCCTCGGCTGATGCTGACCACTCGAATTTATCTTTCTGTAGCAAATCAGTTAAAGGAGCTGCCAGCAAAGCGTAATGGCGAATAAACTTCCGGTAATAACCTGTCAGGCCCAAAAACCCATGCAATTGTTTCACGGATCTGGGAGAAGGCCAATCGGCCATGGCCGACAGCTTGGCCGGGTCGGCTATCAATTGGCCAACAGTGACTATGTGTCCAAGATACTGGACCTGAGAAGTACCAAAAGAGCATTTCGAACCTTTGACATAAAAATTATTAGCCTAAAGAATCTGCAAAATAGTGTCAAGATCCGAAGCATGAGCCGAAATAGATGGACTGTAGATCAGAATATCATCAAAAAATACAATGACGAATTTGCGCAGATATGGAGCAAAGATATTGTTCATAGCAGCCTGAAATGTAGACGGTGCGTTAGTCAGGCCAAAGGGCATAACCAAGAACTCAAAATGCCCATCATGTGTCTTAAAAGCAGTTTTATAAATATCGGACGAGTGCATCCGAATCTGATGATAACCGGAACATAAATCAAGCTTAGTAAAATAACTGCATTCCCCAATTCATCAAATAATTCATCAGCAGTGGGAATAGGAAACTTATCTGCGACGGTGATGCTATCAGGGCACGGTAATCGATGCAGAAACGAAAATTGTCATCTTTCTTCTTGACGAGGAGAGCCAGAGAGGAAAATGGGCTGCTACTGTGCTGAATGATGCCCTGTTCCAACATAGATTTAACCTGGCGTTCAATTTCAGCTTTCTGAAAGTACGGGTACCGATAGGGACGGACGTTAACCGGTTTAGAACCCGGTTGCAGGTGAATATGATGATCCCACGGCCGAAGCGGAGGAAGGCCCGTCGGTACTGTAAATACCACACGTTGCTTTTCCAACACTTCGCGTATTTCTAGGACTGTATCTGACGGCCAATCCGAAGATACCGAGGACTCGGCAGGCGTGAGGCTAAGGATTTCGAAACAGTCCAGAATACTATCCGAAGCGCAGAGAGAGTGAAGTTCCGACATAGAAATCGGTTTCGGCGCTTGCCGGTCGCCTTTTAGAAACACGGATTTATCGTTCCAGACAAACTGCATCGTCAGTTTAGCATAATCATGGGACACAGTGCCCAACGTTTTCAACCATTGTACACCGAGAACCACTTGCGGCCCATGAACCGCGAGCACAAAGAGATTAATAGAAAAGTTATGACCCTGCAGAATAATACTAGTTGTCGGACACTGATAGGAACATAATAAGTAAGCCCCGTTGCCAACAAAAACGCGGAAAGGCGATATCTTAAGCAGCGGAAACTGTAATTTCTCAGCCAATTCAGGATGAATAAAATTATGAGTACTACCTCCATCAATTAGAACCTGAATCGGTGTCTCGTTAATCGATCCAGAAAGGCACAATGAGCGCGGATTCGGTAGTCCCTCCATGGAATTCAGGCTGGAAATATCGGCCTGAACGGGGAGCTCGTCCGAATTCTCATCCTCAACCTCGTCATCGCTATCTTCACAGCTTAATAATGCCAGGAAACGGGGTGTGCAGCGATGTCCCCGAGTGTACCTCTCATCACAATTCCAACATAAGCCTTTTTTAGTAAGTTCATCACGTTCAGCTCTAGAAAGACGACGAATTGGAAGAGAAGAAAAATTACCGTTAGAGGTAGGCGTTGGCTGTGTAGGTTCAGCCGAACTCGCTGGCGTTGAGGTGTTGGTTTTCGGTTGGGCCGGAGCTGGGTGCGAGCTGGAGGAAATCCACGGCTGTTTATTTGCAAGCCAGGGTGACGTGATTTCCGTGTAAGAGGTTGCCAATTCACGGGCCAGTGCAAAAGCTTGTGCTAATGATGTCGGATTCCGCAGATTCAATTCACGACGCACAGGTTGTTTCAATCCAGCCTTAAAGAGATAAATCAAAGTAGCTTCAGACAATCTGGTGACTTTATTCAACAACGCTTCAAACTCTGTTTGGTACTCGAGCACCGATGTCTTTTGTTTCAAGTTGGCCAAAACGCATGTGTAATCTTCGTAATACGTCGGATCAAACCGTTGTTGCACGGATAACAAAAAGGCTGTCCAAGTTTCTCCACAGTTATTCCGTCGTTGATAACGGAACCAATCTGATGTCGGATGATTAATTAACGTTCCGACTAAGCGTAAACGGTCAAACTCCGATGTTTGAAAGTAATCGAAGTAAGCTTGCACTCGAAAAATCCATCCATTCGGGTCCGATCCATTGAAACGTGGTGGATCGACTCGAAGTTTGGGAATAGTCTCTTGGTGCAGTTGTGGTCTCATTATCGCCAGATGTTCTTGTTGCATTGCAGGCATATATGGCATGGAATTGGGCATCCCTGGTTGCGGCGCAATGACCACATGTTGTGGATCCGATGCGCGGAACGATGCTGATTCAACGATGGTCTGTGGCGGTGTCCATCCCGCGATGTGTGACGCGGTCTGACCCGAATTCACGGCCAACAATGGCTGCTGGTGCGCGGTAGGCGGAGGCCAACCCGAACTAGGGTTTGTGAAGGGGGGGGGCTCCAGCCCGTGAAAGCGTGTGGCCTGGCGCTAGGGTTTGGTGCGGTTGGATCCCATCCAGCGAATGCCGATGGCGCGAGGCCAAAAGGCGAGGCTCCCGGCCAACCGATGTAGGGCGGCGCCGACGGTGGCACCAACGAGACTGGTGCGGCGGAAACCATCGTTGACGGCGACGAATTATGTTGTAGACGATCACGCATATTATTGTTGCGTGACTTCTCAATCTCGACATCCCGACGAAGTTTCTGAAAGTCATCGGTGAGTTGAAGAATCATGTCGTGAAGATCCGGCTTGGATCCGGCGGTGTGCTCGGACCCATCGTCAACGGATTTGGACATGGTGGTTCGATGTGAAAGCACCAGATGATACGGACCCGGTGTGGATTGCGTATCGAACCCTTGTTGGTCAAGGGGGTTGAGCCTAATCCGATGTGGATTCCGACTCAGGATAAACAGTAAACTAAGAAACAAGGAAAATTAGGGCAAACTAAATTCTTGGATAAATTATGAGAATGAAACCAAGAGTATTTATACCTAAGCCCTAACGGTTCAAAAAAGGCGTCCCGGGAAAGAACCGTAAAGAAAACCCGAGAAGAGAGCAAAGCTCTAGTTTATAAAAATTACATAAATTAAATATAATGCTGAAAATTATAAATAACTACTCTAAAAAGTGTAAATCAATATTATAAATATATAAAAACTACTCTTCATATCGTCGTGTACGACGACGAACCCGAGATGGGCTGGCATTCGATATTTCTCCCGTATCATGGGAGTATGTTCAAAGGGTAATTTACTCATTTCTACCAAAAAAAAGGGTAATTTACTCATGCTTTTAAATTTCTTAAAAAATGAGCATAGTAAAATGACGAATATTTTGTAAAGGAGGAAGTACCAGTTAATTAGCACAAGTCTGCAATCGTGGATGCTTGTATATATACCAGTATACGACTCTACTATTGAAGTACTAAAGCATGTTATTGCTACTCCGTAATTAAGTACAAATAATAAAAACACCGTATTATGATACTCAATTCAAGGGTTTAAATGAAATAGAACACAACTAGCTCCTTAATTGATTAAAGGCGAAGTACATCCTAAACATATATAACTCCTAGAAAATGGTACTAACATAATATTACACGTAGCTAGCTTGAGCCAAGTAAACATCCAGCAATAGCTAGCATATTACATTTCATATGCATCATATTTAAAAATCTAACATTCTAGCTAGTAGCTAACAATCAACATCATCGAGCATAATACTAGTAACATAAATCCTAATTATTAATTAGGATAACCATAGGACTATACGTACCTAGATAGTGAAATTAAATAGCAGCTAGCTTTATAACTAAGTGATCCCCCTTGATCAAAATCCCCACATGCAATCAAGCTCACTAAAACCGACCACACCCATCCTACCACCGCCATCCACCACCGTCTTCTGCTCCTCGACTTCACCGCCCCACCCACAAATCACATTATCCGGCAGCATTCCGGCCGGCATTGCAGCGGCAGACGACGTAGCAGGGAAAAGGAAACTAGAGAGGTGGAGATTCTCCTCCAGTGACCTCATGGGGTTCGCCCTTGGCCCCACCGCCGGATGCAAGTGGGGCCCGACGTCGAACGGCAGCAATCCAGCTGGTGTGGGAGCGACATTGGTAGTGTTGGAGAAACAGGACACGTGCTCTGACGATCTGTTGGTGGCCGCCGCCGCCACGTCGTAGGAGTAGGCGGTGGCGGTGGAGGAAGAGGACGGCTTGTATGGAGACGAGTCCAACAGCGGCGGAAGTGAGACGGAGGCCGGTGACCCCACGTCGGCTGGGTAAAGGCTGACTCCGGTGGCCGCGGTTGTGCGGTGGCCCACGCGCCCTTTCTTACCACCGGATACGGCGGAGGATCCGGATCCGGATATGGCACTTGACCCGGTTCCGCTCTTCTGGAAGACCCGCGAAATCACCCACTCGTCCTACAAAGTACATAGGGAAATTAGATATATGTGTGCATTGAGTATTGATAATGTAGGCTATGCATTTTGGACATACTACAAGATTAGTAAAACTTGAAACAGGATAAAATAATTGATAAATATGATAACATATTGAAACAGTTGGTCAAATCAAATTAATTTGCGAAATACATATGGGTTGGTATATGGTAAGAACTATAGCGGGAGTACACATAGTGGGGTTATTTCAGAGTAAATGCAACTGTATGGAACCGTATCTATCATAATAGTATAGCAGGTAGTATCAGATATAGTATCGAGTTCTCTGAAGTTCGAATTGAATGCTATTAATAATGTAAATGGTGTGACGTATGTATTAATTAATTTAGCAGGATAATTAAGAGAGTGATCATAGTAGAAGGGAGCATATATGTCTGTCAAATTCGGCGGACCATATTACATTATGCAAATAGTAGAAGATGCATGTGATTTTTGAGACTTGCAACTCTTCAGCATTAACTAAGGCTGATGTTTTTTTGGTGGTGGGTTTATTCCATGAGAAAGACATATGGCAGAAAATATTTCAGGGTTATATCTGTCTTCATAATAAACTCTGCACAAGTTATTAAAATGACTGGAGTGGAAACCATATATAGATAACAAGGAGCCGAAATCATGCATATCCATACCCAACGCAATTTAACTGTATTAACTGACATCTACACAGCTGAAATTAATGTCATATATGTACAATATTAAGCATGATCTATGTTGGTGGCTAATTAATTGAATGGAATATTTCAGAAAAACGATTCTTACTTTATGTGCTTTTTTATAAATCAATGCTTTTCAAAAACCCATAAACCTAGAGCTTCAAGATGGAAGCCATGGTGAATAGGTTCAGAATATTTTGTACAAAACAAAAAATCAGTGTTTAGAAACATGAAAAAGTGTGAGCAGTGAGAGCTAGCTACTGGTAGTTTCATGAAATATTCTCTGAATTGAAAGTAAGGTTATGTCAAGTATCAACCAGCTGTTGTAATTTTATTTTTACTTTTTTGTAAATCTGTAGAAAGGTAAGGATCGTATGATATGATGTGATTAACAAAATCATGGTGTAATTGCAATCAAATGTCAAGTATTGGTCACAGCTAAGATAAGACCGTACCTCTGCAAGAGGTGATTTATTAGCCCTCAACATAGAGTTATAATTAGCACTACTCCCTCCGTCCCAAATTGTTTGTCCATAAAGTACAATTAGCACGGTAATTAATACAAAGTTGAAAAGTTGAATAATTAGAGGATAAAAAGTTTAAAATGTAATAAAGTTGATGGAAAAGGTTGTAATATATAAGATTGGATGAGAATAATTTTGTAACTTTATAAAAAAAAGTAATAAAGTTGATGGGAAAGGTGGATAATTGGGAATAATATATAAGATTGAATAAGGGTAATTTTGTAATTTTATAGAAAAAAGTAATAAAGTTGATGGAAAAGGTGGGTAATGGGGGTAACGTATAAGATTGAATAAGGGTAATATAGTAAGAAAAGTATGATATAAATGAAAAGTTTGAAAGATGGACAAACTTATTGGGACAACCGAAATGGAAAGATGGACAAACATTATAGAACGGAGGGAGTATTACCTAACTTGTCAAATTTAAAAGGGTTCATTGTGCTTTCAAGAAAGTACTTAAATTCCTAAACGTCTTGTCTTCAAATAACCTTTGTCAAAAGACATGTCAATGTGTAGGTAGCATCATTCCAAACTGACCCACGGTTAAAATCAGTAAAAAGAAGGTAAAAAAAAAAAAAAAAACAGAAGATTAATGGAGTGCTGTAAATTGTGAAAACTATAATTAATTTACCTTGGAGCTTCTGGAGAGATAGTGGTAGGCAAATTTGCCTTCAAGGCGGTATTCATGCATAACCCAATTGCTTTTCTCGCCCCTGGGAGCTCTGCCACGGTAGAAAACGAGCGTCTTCTTCATCCCAACAAGAGAGCAGGTTTTTGAGTTGTAGATTTCTCTGTCTTTACCGGTTGCTTTCCAGTAGCCGGCTTCTGTGGCCCTGTTTGTTCTCAGCCCAGTTGGGTACTTCCTGTCCCTTAGGCTGAAGAAGTACCACTCCTTCTCCCCCATCTTTGCCTTCTCTGCACAAAGACCCATCATCCAAATAAGCCAATTAATTAGTTCCAGTAAGAAAACAAACCACATTTAACCACCCCTTTAACCATAATTCAATACCCACATGGCCAAATGTAGTTTAGGCCCACATATAATTCAATTATAAGGTGAAATGCCGAAAACCCATTTCCCACATTTCAATACCCATGTAGTTGTAATAGTTAGGAAATGTAGTAGTACTAATATATGATTGTTTGATGCAAATTTCAATTCTTAGCTAGGGAGTTAAAAATGGAAGGTAAACATGAGTACTGACCAGGAAGCTCCCAGGGCTCACACTTGTTGAGGTCAACTTCAGCAATGGCTCTTCCGGAAAAAGAGCTGTCAAGCACCTTCTTCAGGAGGTAGTAGGTGATGAGCTCTTCATCAGTAGGGTGGAATCTGAACCCTGGTGGCAAGTTGCTTTCATGATTGTTGTGGTGGTTGCTGTTGCTCATGTGGGTCAAGATTGTGTTGTTGTAGTGGTGATAATTTTCCAAATGGCTTTGGTAGTTCAAGAAAAAGGGATCCATGATGAGAGAAGAAAAGGAAAACAAGCTTAGAGATACTCAAAACCCTACAAATACACTTGGAATAAAACCCTAAAATGAAATCAAAGCACTGCTGAATTTATAGCCACACCCTGTAGGATTTTCAACCCAGCTAGAACAAAGAAATAAACCAAAGGCTATGGATTTTCATTTGAAAGGCTCCATTTTTTTAATTTTCTTGTTTCAGGTTAGGTTGAGACTTGCGAGAGTGGCTACTGGGCTACAAGGGGGAATCAGAATAGGGGAAAGGGGGGAGATTTATATTGCATCAAAGGGCTTTCATGGGGATTTGGAGAATCCAGCGTTGCAGAAGGGAAAAGGTTAAATTATTATACTACAAGGTATGGTGCTATTCCCCAAAAACATCCATCCATATTAACAACAACAAAAGGATAAAATGGAAAATAAAAATTGAATTGGGTTGCTTTCTGCTCTGCTCTGTGCCGTTCTGTTCTGGTAGCACTAAGCAGGTGATGTATGCGTGCGTAGGAAGGGAGGCGAGGCCAAGCAGAAATTTTAAGTGTTTTATTTTTTCTGTGTTTCTCTGCAGAAACTTTGAGAAGAAGAGGGTGAAGTCCTGAGCTGCAGAAAAATATTGTTATTTAAATAGGTATAGAGAGTTTTTTGGGTAGGGATTTGGGGGGTCCTGTTAAAACGCCAAAGGCCAAATTCAGGAAATTATGTGAGAGAAAATTCAGCATGGATCAATAAAGCTGTTGCATATCTCATATGTCAGCACAGTACATATATTTAATAAGGGCTAGCTGAAATTTTTTTTTTTTAAAAAAAAAACTTTTTTTATGCTTGTTGTGAATCCCATTTTCATACTTGAACTAATCATTTTCTTTAATGGTGTTATTTTTTGTGGGTATTGTTTCATTTCATCATTTGCATTTTGTACTTACTTGGCTGTCCACAAGCCAAATTAGAGAAACAAGAGAACAAAGCTGAAGTGGCATAAAAGTGCTGATTTGATATGCTATAATGCCATTGCCTTCTTTGTATTAACTGTGGATAGTTTGATACCCAATTCTTTGTTGCAGAAAAAAGACACTAGTTTTATGTCACTTTGTTTTCATGTCACAAAATTTGTATATATGTATATGGTATGCTGCAGATTGGTAAGAATATATATAGTACTCGTGTTGTGTGTGTTTAGTGGCAAGGAAAACTTGTACTGGGTACAAAAATCTGAAACAGCCAAAGTCGTAACAATCGCTGTTCCTAAAAGCCTCTGGTGAAATTTTTGGTTCCGCATCTTTGTCTCTATGCAAGTGGTATAAATTACAAGCATCATTTTCTGACATATGTTATTGGAAAATTTTGACAGAGAAACTAAGGTGTCTAAGTTGAATTATTGACCAAACTTTAGTGTGTATATCAAATTTGAAATATTCAACGATAAGTTTAGTGTCAAGTATGAACTAAGAAGGACGACTGTACATTTTTGTTTTGAGAAAATTGATCGACCAATACATAAAAAAAATATGGAAATGTCTCCTGCTCAAAACATATTTAAATTGGGCCGTTGATGGGCCTCAAGCCCTCATCAACTTGTGGGTATAGTCTAGCCTCCCTCGCATACTTTTCTAACTTTCTTATTTTGTTTATTTTGGAGGAAAAAAATACAATACATAACTGTTTCTTTCAATTGGACTTTGAAAACCTCCCAGTAAGCAAGTCGCCAAGTCCTGTGCCAACATGAATAGGAAATCAAGCTTACTTGTAGTCAATTTTACATTAATAATAAAGAAAGAGAAACTTGATTGTAGTCAATTCATTTTAATTATTTAAAGATATTTTTATTTTATTTTTTTCTTAAAAATAGTCTGTTTTAATATATTTTACCAACAAAAGTTAGTGAAACAAAAAATAGACTAAGAAAATCGAAGCGAGGTGATAAGCCAGCCCATAAGTGTATTTCCACGAGACCACAGCATCAACATTTTTTGGTATGGGAAAACAAGGGCTGCCTTCATATTTTTTTATTTTTTTTGGTTGAAAAGGGCTGCCTTCATTGTCGGGGTAAAAAATGGCTCGTCGATCGGACAAGTGTTTAGACTTGAGTATTTGACCGATCGAGAGACGAGAGTGGACTACATAAAACAGCATATTGATACTCCTTCAGTTCCAAATTATTTGTCCATAAAGTACAATTAACACGATAATTAATACAAATTAAAGTTGAAAAGTTGAATAATTAGGGTATAAAAAGTTTAAAAAGTAATAAAGTTGATGGAAAAGGTGGATAATTGAGAGTAATATATAAGATTAGATGAGGGTAATTTTGTAATTTTATAGAAAAAGTAATAAAGTTGATAGGAAAGGTGGATAATTGGGGGTAATATATAAGATTGGATGATGGTAATTTTGTAATTTTATAGAAAAAAGTAATAAAGTTGATGGGAAAGGTGGGTAATGGGGGTAATATATAAGATTGAATAAGGGTAATATAGTAAGAAAAGTATGATATAAATGGAAAGTTTGAAAGATGGACAAACTTATTAGGACAACCGAAATGAAAAGATGGACAAATATTATGGGACGGAGGGAGTATATCCGTATCAATCACAATCTCATTTTGAAACATTATTTATTAAAATAAATCCAGCGATTTCCATTTGATCCGTGCTTTGGCATATGCAAGGGACATATATATGAATACATCATACTCCATGCATAAACATGAAAACCCAAAAGTGGAAGCGAACAGTATATTATAAATTAAATCAGAAATTCTAAAATTCCACGAGTCGGCAAACAATACAATACTGTATGACCCATATAGAAATAAATAAATGGTCTCTGCCAAATTCATTGAAGATTAATTGGAGGAGATTAATTAATAACAAGGTACTGTTCTCCTTCTGGCGTAAGCTTTGCCTGCAGGATTGGCTGCCCACGCTTGGCCGGTTCTATTTCACATTTTCACCACAGATCGATCCATATGCATGCATGGTAAATACAGTCTTCGCTTTTCAGGGTTAAAACCCTTTTGTATGAATTGAAGAACTATGAAAGCCAGCTTAAACCAGAGAGGGACTTGAATCATTTGGGCGCACGAAGGGGTTTCCTCCTCGTTTAACTGACTGCAAAGTGAAAACACCAAACTTTTTACCCCGCCCTACCCTGAACCTCGTGCAGAATGCCAACAGGATCCACTTTAATTACTTTTCAGGTATACGTTGTGGTGCGCCAAATTAAAATACAGTACATACGGAGTACTACATTAATTGTCATGATTTTTCAGTCCGCGATTCATCATTTTTTAATTTGTATACAAATTAATATTACTTTCAATTAGACATTATAAACCTCTACTATATACTCGAAAATAAAATACTATCGTCAAACTTGCTTACTTATACTATCAAAGTTTTCAACCAAACAAGCTAAAAATTTAACCCGGCCACGCACAGATCGAGAGCCCATGGAGTATGTGGAGTAGTTTACTTATTAGGTAGATGGAGTAGAGTAATCTCGTAGCGTTTAGGGTTGAAATAAATAAAGTTGCAGAAGAAGATCGAAGGATAAGAAGAGGAGGCACGAGGATCAAGAGATTTACACGTACATCGTGGTTGATACTCGCTCGTATTGTAATTGTAGAGAGAGGTGACGGCAACATTCGGTAATGTGCAGCCGCACCTATCCAATCTATGCTCTGCATTTCGTAGACTACTCACCTGCGCTATCTGCGCCATCCAACCCACTTAACTGTTCCCACAAATATTAATTGCTGCATTTTATAGTGGAGTATGATTATTATCAAAAAAAAAATAGTGGAGTATAATTTACATACTAACAATGTTAAGGTTGGTTTAGCAACACTTATATGAGTATTTATAAGTACTAATTACTTCTCCAGAAGAAATAAGCATCATTGTACATGTTTCGGCAACACTTAATTATTTGCAGCCCTTTCGTCTTTGGAGATATTGTCAACAAAATACGGTGTTTTGAGTGATGGCACACGCGTCAAGTATCTCAATCGCATTATAAAATAATTTTTATTTTAAACCCGTACAAGGTACGAGAATAATACTAGTTATTATTCAATTATAATTTTGATTGATATAGGTTGGAACGAGAACCAATTTAATTTCATTCATTCATGAATCACATCTGATTTAATTTGAATTTCACCTAGTATCTCAATTTCGCATTTAATTAATTCATTAATCACATTACATATATCAATATCATATATCATGAATCACTCAATTCCATCTCTCATTTCAAACCATCTATCCTAAGTTTGTACCAAACTCCAATATTAGTTTAATTATTATATTATAGAAAAATTGCTTAAAATAGCCTAACCTTTTAGGATTGTTGCGGTAAATATCCTAGTGTTTCAAAATTACACATAAAAGCCTAACCTTTTTAAATGGTTGCAGTTTTTAGCCTTGATTTTCCATGTGGTAATATTCTCATGAAACTTGATGACATGGCAATCCATGTGTTATCATGACTAGGAAACATACAATTTAAAAAGAAAAATATATTGAAAAATACAATTTAAAAATTTAAAAGAAAAATTACATTGAAAATTAAAACCCTTAATCTTCTTCTTCTCTAATAGTGGAATTTATACATTTTCTACTTGAAGGAAAGCAAATTTTGAATGAGAAAATTTCAAATTTACACATTTTTCATTGTAGAACAAGCGATTGTGCTATTAATTAATAAGGAAAAAAATTCATAGAAAGTATGCTTGACAGAGGATGAACAATAATAGTGGAATTCAATGATTCATCAAGGTTAATCTATCAGATTTTCCGAACTACTTTGATTAATTGTGACCAAAAGGATGTTTCCGAATTTTTAAATTACTAGTGCATTGATTTCAGAATTATAGTACGTAGGAAAAAAATTTACAGTACATTAATTAAGCTATTGAAGTGTAATTTTTTTTCTTGAACATAAATAGCGTAATTTTTTTCTTTTAAGGATAGAAAATTTTCTTTTTAACTTTTTCAATGGTATTTTTAATTATCTAAAATTTCCTAGTCACCATCGCACTAGGATTTATTACATGCCGGCCATGTCATTAAATTTAATAAGTCCTTTGTCACATGTAAGGTAAGGTTAAAAATCGCAATCATTTAAAAAAGTTAGACTTTTATGTTCAATTTTAAAACGTTAGGCTATTTGTGGATCCTTTAATCAATTTTTTATGATTAAGCACTTTGGCATGCTTCATTCATCAAATTCACGAGCTTGATTAGTGATGAGGCTATTTTAATCAATTTTTTCTATATTATAATATGTAAATAAGATTGATTAGTGATGAGGATTCATAGGCAAACTGGTCCAACACCATCAGCATAAAGCAACCTGATTTCACTTGCAAGTTGCAACCCACAAAAGATTCAGGGGCTTCTTGCACGAGTCATATTCATCTAAATATAGTATCCTCAATAATTAATTATAAATGACATAATAAAGGTTTTGTTTACTTGTGTATATAAAAGAGTTTTTAGATGAAAAATGATTTTTAATATTTTGAAAAACGTAAAAATAGAGTGTTCACGAATTTTAAAAATGTTAAAAAAAAGTAGATTTTGGATAAAAAGGAATTTTGGAGAAAAAAAGGAAACAATGCCGAAATTTCTGTTAGGAAAAATACGGGTGAATTCTTTCTATAGTCCCTAACCTATCACATAAAGTTCTTATTAGTCCCTAACCTTTTTAAATATTTAATTAGGTCCCTAATCTTTGAAAAGTGTTACTATTTGATCCTTTTTCATTTTAGACTTTAAGTTTAATTACAACCAAACACCCAAACTTTATATTTATTTTGTCCTAATACCAATATTTATTTATTTTCAAAAAAATACCTCAATCTACACATTTTAGGGAAAAATAATAAATTATCACTCCATATTTACTCCTTTTTTCATAAAATAGTACTTTTTATAAAAAACATAATTTTAAAAATAAAAGGTGAGTTATAAATATTTATTGCGCTCTTATTGAATTTAATAGTTATTAAAGTATTTTATAAAATTAAAAAAAAAAACAAATTTTCACAAAAAATCTAACTTCCCCTATTTACCCATTATTTATAACTTTTTTTAAAGTGATTTTTTAATCCATCACTTTTTTGCAATTATTATATAAACTTCATAAAAATTTAATAAAAGAAATTTTTATATAAAAAAATCACCCCTTATTTACCCTTTGTTAAAACAACTAGTAATATTTATCCTTTGTTAAAAAAAACTAGTAAAGTGATTTTTTAATCCATCATTTTTTTGCAATTATTTTATAAACTTCATAAAAATTTGATAAAAGAAATTTTTATATAAAAAAATCACCCCTTATTTACCCTTTGTTTGAAGAAATGTTTTTTTTAACAAAGGGTAAATAAGGGGTGATTTTATTAAATTCAATAAGAGGACAATAGAATAATTTTTTTTATTTTAGAGTATATATTTTAATAACTATTAAATTCAATAAAAGGGAAATAAATATTTATAACTCACCTTTTATTTTTAAAATTATGTTTTTCTTATGAAAAGTACTATTTTTTGAAAAAAGGAGTAAATGTGAAGTGATAATTTATTATTTTTTCCTAAAATGTGTAGATTGAGGTAGTTTTTTGAAAATAAATAAATATTGATATTATGAAAAAAAAATATAAAGTTTTGGTGTTTGGTTGTAATTAAACTTAAAGTCTAAAATGAAAAAAAATCAGATAGTAACATTTTTTAAAGGATAGGGACCTAAAAAAATATTTGTAAAGATTAGAAACTAATAAAAACTTTATGTGATAGGTTAGGGACCATAGAAGGAATTCACAAAACCGGCTCATCACACACCTTGTTTTTGAGTCGAAAATCAGAGTAAGTAAACTCGATATTCCACCAAAAAAAAAGTAAGTAAACTTGATACAATTTGCACACAATTGAAATTTGCTTGAGCATCAAATATCCCCCAAATTAAGAAGCGGTGATCTCTCTGTTATTTATTCATCTGCCGCCTTCTGTTTACCAAAAATTGACGTGTAAATGTGTAATTATCTTCTGAGGGAAGATTGATGAGTAGAGCCATGTGCTGAGTACCAAGTTCCATCCATTTTCATCTTCACTCTCAAATGCCCGTTATAAAAGAAAATTTAGGTCTGTTCTCTGGATTTCTTAATCCTTCTTCATCTCTTAAACCTGCCTTTGCATTTCAATTGGTTATCGTCGTCTGATTTACATTTTTTTGGTCGAACGTCGTCTGATTTACTTCAATTAATGCTGTAAATTTCTCTGTATAGACTCCAAATGGCGACTGCTTCTGAGCTTGGAGGAGATTCCGACTACAGAGCCCATGTTTTATCCTCATCGGAAGAGGTAACTTGCACAATTCCCTTTCTTCCCCGAAGTCGATCTAAATCATGAATGAATTGCTGTATTATGGCTGCAATTTTTGTTTCTCGGTTTCGGGAGATGAAGTTAGGGTTAGTTCTTCTAATTTTTCCCAAACTTAGAATTCTAATCCACGGTCGAACTTCAGACCAAATATTTGTGCTGTGCTGAATTTGTCATTCTGATGTTTGAGATTTTGATGATTAAGCACTTTGGCATGCTTCATTCATCAAATTCACGAGCTTCCCTTTCTCACAGCTGATTGAAAAGCTGCACAAGAAGTGGAATCCAGAGAAGGATCCACAATATGCTGCAATGTATTCTAGTATTTTCGATGGAATTGTGCTTGATCCAGCCCTAATGATGATACCCATGGATGATCATATGGTTCACCGAGGACACGGTGTGTTTGACACTGCTATTATTTTTGATGGGTAAGCAAGCCCTTTTCATTTAGCAATTGAAGGCAAATGACTTGCCTTGGTCTGTCTAACTAATATTACCTTACCACAAATGAACTCTTTTAATTACTTGTGTTGTTGCAGCTACTTATATGAACTAGATGACCACCTAGACCGCCTCCTCAAATCAGCGTCATTAGCAAAGATATCCTCGCCTTTCCCACGATCAAAACTCAGAAACATTCTCATCCAACTCGCATCCTTGTCAAAATGCAAGAAGGGAACACTGAGATATTGGCTGAGCACAGGTCCAGGCAACTTTCTTCTCTCACCTTCTGGATGCCACACTCCCGCATTCTACGCCATAGTCATTAAACAAGACTTCTCACAACATAAACAAGGGGTCAAAGTCATAACATCCACAGTACCAATGAAAAGTCCACTTTTCTCCAAGATGAAGAGTGTGAACTACCTCCCGAATGCACTCGCTCAAATGGAGGCTGAAGAGAAGGCCGCACACGCATCTATCTGGATTGATGATGATGGATATGTTGCAGAAGGACCCAATATGAATGTAGCTTTTATAACCCGCGATAAGGAGCTTATTTTGCCTTCGTTTGATAGGATTCTTAGTGGGTGCACTGCAAAGAGGCTTTTAGAATTGGCTACACAAATGGTGGAGATGGGTAAACTGAAAAGCGTGGGAATTGTTAGTGTGAAAGTGGAGGAAGCAAGAGATGCAGCTGAGATGATGTTTGTTGCAAGCACACTTCCTATACTGCCTATAGTTATGTGGGACGAGAAGCCGATTGGAGACGGTAATGGTGTTAATTAACTGTCCATATGAATATCAATGGAGGAGTTTATTTTTGTGTTTGATTTGTGTCGTTTTTGTGTTTGATTGTAGGTAAGGTGGGTGAATTGACAATGATGCTCTCGGATCTGATGTGGAATGATATGGCTTTAGGCCATGGAAAAAGAGTGTGTGTTCCCTACGAGTAAGTGGTCAAAACTGGATCAGGAATAATAACATATATGCTTGCTTGCTCTGGTTTTTCTTATCATATTAATACATGTTTCGAGAAAACTGGATTGCTCATCTCATCAGTCAACATGAGAAACGACGAGATGTTAGGATTCGCAGTTGTATATATATGATATGGGCATGTTTGGACGCATCTCACTTGTGTAAAACATTTTTTTATATAAGCAAGATATGCCACTGTTAGGACTTACGAACATATTAGGTTTGTTTTCCTTATATCTTTATGGATGTGTTTGGATGATCATTATTATTTAAGGATTAATAATTTAGGATCAAGCCTAGAATTGTGAATCCATAATAGATGCTCTCTCTGAGGAGCAGTACTTGAACCCAATAATAAAAAAAACACCCTAAGGGCCCGTTTGGTACCATGCCGGGAATCGGGTTGGTATATGGAATGGGGTTGGAATTGGGTTGGGATAGGAATGGGGTTGAGTGATTTTAGGTATGAGCCATACCTTGATGTAGAGGTAGGTATGAAGTTATGTGTAAAATTGGGGAATGGGTGATTCCAAGGTATCACTCATTCCTGAAAAAATTTCTAACCAAACACAAAAATAGGTTTGGGTCATTCCTAACCCCATACCCTATACCTTTGATATACAAACAAACATGCCCTAAGATATCTTATATGTTGTCCGCCTGTCCTTATAAATGCTAATTGATGTTTATTCCACCATCTAATCCGTATCTTTTTTAGCAGTTATGGAGTTTATTGGTTTGAAAATTACAAGAAACCTCGACGAGAGGTTGTGAAAACAAATTTATCGAGATTTCTTGTATTACCGAATTTAGACCAATCTGAACTACATGGGCCTGAGTCAAATGACTCAAATAACGATCCCAATTATTATGGGCTTCACGAGCCCATTATCTAAAATTCACATTATTTCTGCCCAGCGTGTGTTTGCCACGTGACCTCGAAGTGAAAAGAATCACCAAATTCTTGGCTTTCGTTTAAAAAGGCTCAAAAACATACATGATGTGATTTTTCATTTTTGCCATAGTTATTGGTTGTTTGGTTCATGAGATTTGACACCCACAATTCATACATTCTGTGTTTAAAAATTACATCATACGGCAGAAACACATCAATGGCTTTCAGCATTTAAGTTGCATGAAGTTTGCACTTTATCTCTTTGTTGAGTGACATTTGTCTAATTTTAATAGATTTTATTTTATTAAAAAGAAATTTGGTTGTTGTTGATGTTATGCTTCCACTTCAAACTTTGAGTAATTCAATTCATCTAACAGGACTACTTTCGGTCCTCTTGGGTCAATTTAAAGGTTGATGTATCATTGCTCATAACGTTATGGTTTGAACATGTTTATTAAAGGTCCAAGTAATGCGATTCTTTTTTTTTTTGAAAGTGTAAAGAGGAAAATTAACATAAAACTAGTAATAACTCTAAATAAGAATCTCATAACTATTATCCTCTTCTATTGTTTTATAAAAAAAATCTTCAAATGACCAACTGTGTTATAGTTTACTATATATTTACTCCTTCCATTGAGTGTTTTGTAGGATTATTAATGGGTCGGGTTATGGATGGATAGAGTCTTTTCACCCCGACTCGCAACTAAAAATGTCCCACCAGACCCACACGCCACCAATGGGATGTTCTACCCGTCACACGCGGGTTATTTAGATGAACGGTTCATCCGTAAAATTGCTATACTTTTTCCATTGTCCATAAGGAAACATTTAATACTACTAATTACATAAATACATTTAAAAATAACGATTCTATAAGTGAATTTTCAATACACAATATAAAGAAATGGAAACACAAATCCATAATTCCATAAAGCAATATTCATGTAAATAAACATGAATAGATAATCATGTATATACAGAGAGTTTTAAAGTGGGTTAAATAGATGCTAAGGTAGGGATGGAAATAATTCATGGATGTCCAATCCATCCGCACACTCGATCCAAATATATGGATAAAACCAAATCTAAGACGGATGATGGATGGGTGATGGATGGACTAAATAATTGGTGGGTTGGATGCGGGTGATCCCGATCCATCACCCATCCAACCACCCGTCCACCCGACCCGTTTCATCCACTTAATAATTGTATATACATTTGAGTTTATTCTTTATTTTGTTTTAATGTATTGAATTTGTATAGAATATTTTATAAATTTAAATTATTTATTATATACTAGTGATTATACCCGTGCTACGCACGGGTCAAATTTTTATATAAATTTTAGTGTAATATATTTATATTTTTCCTTTTCTTTAAGATATTAAAATTAAGAATTTAAGATTTTTTTTTTAATTTTAAACGAACAACTTAACATTTCTCTTTGGACATTTTTTATTTTTATTTTTTAATAATAACAACTTAGAATTATTTGATTTAACTATTTTTAGTTAAGTTAATTATAGTTCTTAAAATAGTTTCTTCACAAATATACTATTCAGGGAGAAATATAAAATACAAATTACTTGTACATTTAAGTTTTAAAAACTAATAATTATTACTTCTATTTGGATTATATGTATTTCATTATTGTCAACTTGAATTTATGATATTACTATCAATTATTTGTAAGAATGAGCTATCATTTTTCATGGTCTCATTACATTTTGATTTAAGAATAGAATTGTTAAATTTCTACCAAAAAATATTATTAACATGATAATTAATACAATAAATATGGCAATGACTTATAAATTATAACAGAATGTTAGTGAAATTGAGGTTATATAATTTACATTATGAGGTTGAACTATTGTCTATCATCTTCACAATATTATTAATAAATTTCCAAAAAAATATGGTTATTAATATTAACATTATAATTACCACCAATAAATGTGCACATAAATTTGGATGTATGTTGATATTTCATTTACACCTCATTTAAATATAAGATAATGTATTGATTATTGTAAAATTAAAATGACATTAAGTGAGAAAATAAGTGATATTTTTCTTATAAATTCTCGTTTTTAATAAAAATATAATGTTTTATATACAAATACAATTGATTAAAAGGGATAAATGGGTGTTTTGTAGGCGTATTCCCCTTTTTATATTATGCTAATGTGTATATATTGTCTCTTTATTTTCCTCCCTATTAATCTTATATGTAATTAGGAATTGAAGTGTAAAAAAGATTTGTTAGTTTTGTAAACACAATCAGAATATTGTATTTTAGTTATTATGTTGATTATCTAAATGATTATTTTTACCTAGTCTTTTATGGGTTTCTAATATCCTTGTGTTTTTAAGAAAAATTAACCTGATTTTACCTTTAATTCAATAAACAACACAATCTAAATGCTAAAATTCTAATGTGTAAGATTAAATATTTTAAGTGAATAAAATCGATAATAAATCAGAATAGATATATTTACACAAACAAATTTATATATTAATCATATAAAGTTTAGATCTTACTTTTAGTGATTTGATTAAATTATTTCAATCAATGTTGCACATGATGCTAATCTCTTTAAAGATGTCAAAATATTTACTTCGAAGTCATAAAATGACCTTCTTCGTTTTTTCTTTGTAATATCAAAAGAATTATTCACATGCTCCAATCAATCTATAGTAGGAGAGATGATGATCTTAACTTGCATGGTTTAACCTTCAAAACTAATTACTAATCATATGCAAAATGAAAAGTATAATAAAACCACTTGAATGTATATCATGACTAACCTCAATTTACTGAATCATGATGGCCAACCTGCATGTACGGGAAACGAACACAATATCTTCTTCTCCCTCTTCTCCCGTAAAGAACATATATATATAAGTATATGTTGCGAATTGAAAAGTCACATGTTACAAATTATTGTATTTAATTAGGTTAGGAATATTTTTCATAGATGATACATTTATAATAATTTATTTGGAAATATTTAATTAGGAATTGAAAAGTCACACGTTACAAATTATTGTATTTAATTAGGTTAGGAATATTTTTCATAGATGATACATTTATAATAATTTATTTGGAAATATTTAATTAGGAATTGAAAAGTCACACGTTACAAATTATTGTATTTAATTAGGTTAGGAATATTTTTCATAAATGATACATTTATACTAATATATTTAGAAATAATTTAATTAGGAATTGAAAAGTCATACGTTACAAATTATTGTATTTAATTAGGTTAGGAATATTTTTCATAAATGATACATTTATACTAATATATTTAGAAATAATTTAATTAGGAATTGAAAAGTCATACGTTATAAATTATTGTATTTAATTAGGTTAGGAATATTTTTCATAAATGATACATTTATACTAATATATTTAGAAATAATTTAATTAGGAATTGAAAAGTCATACGTTACAAATTATTGTATTTAATTAGGTTAGGAATATTTTTCATAAATGATTTTTTCTTTTTTTTTGACTCTCATTATTTCATTTGATGGTTTGGTCATTAATTGATCAAATTTTTCTATTTTATAATATATATAGATTATTAGGTTGAATTTTAGATAATGGTTCTTTATACTTCTTTTTGTAATTTTTATGCACTACACTTGTATTTGTTATGGTGAAATATAACTATTATACATGCTTTGACGGGCTAAACCAAAAAAAATGTGTAAAACTAAACACCCGATTATTTCACCCGACCTACCTGAAAACCCGACGGATAATGATATGGACGGACGGTTGACGGATGATTACTTTCACGGGTGGTGGATGAGTTGGATGGAGCATTTACTACTTGGATCAAGTGATGGTATTGGGTCATCCATCCATAACCCGATCCATTTCCATCCCTATGCTAAGGCCTGAACCCTTATCCGACCCATATCCCGTTTCACCCGTTATCCGAACCGTCTGTGGAACAATACTGCAGACGGTCGCGGTTTGACTATCTTGACCATCCAAGGCGGTACAATATCGCGGTCGAGGTGGTGGAAACCGCGGCCGCTGCCTTCAACTCAATTGCTCTTAGTTATGCCACCGTGGTCGCAGTTTCGCCTTGTGTTTTCAGCAACCTCAACGACATCCACCGCGGTCGCGATAGTGGTACCCGCAACCGCGATTCTTCAACATAACTTCCTCTTTTCCAGACTTCACTTCGAACCATGACCTCGAACACTTGATATTCAAATCTTGATCTTCAATAAAAAGCTCTAAAAGACCTAAAAGTCTCTATAAAAATGTACTAAAAAGTCCTATTTATACTGTATACACTACAGTATTGTAATAACTGGGGTTTTTAAGGATATTTTTTAATTTTTCTCGGATATCCTTTTAACCTCTTTATCTGTTTTAACGCTTAATCCAATATTTTTGTTAGAAATAAAGTCCTAGAAAATTCTTGGTGATATCCTAAAATCACAAATAAATGATTTTATGGATCGGTGTGACTTTTAGGACTTTTCAGTGAAAAAAGAATATTTATTGGATAAGCCATCTTTTTAATTATGTACTGTAAAGGATTTAAAATACGAAACGGAAGCCTTAAAAATTGAAGGTAGCAAGATAAAATCATGGAAAATTGGTTTTATTGGTCTACATAATTTATGGGACATTTTTCGTTTAGTAAGTTTTTCCACCCGAGGTACATAATTTTACCGCCTTAACGCAAATCTCGTTCCGAGACGGGTTTTGAGTTTTAAAATCATATCTTCTATGCCTTAACAGGGAAGGAACCAGAGAGATAGATATAGGAAAGGGCTCGAACTTTTGGTTTGAAATAGAGGAGAGAAGTCGAGAAGGAGAGTGAAGGACGACGACGGTCTCGGGAGAAAGAATTCTACACCGCTGGCTAACTTCTCCTTCTCCAACCACCTTCTACCCATCCTCTTTATCTCCTCATCTTCTTCCATTCATTTGGGCTCGTGATGCTGTAAAAAAAAGAAGCAGAACCAGTTAGAGAATCAGGAGGAGCGACGTACTCGGGAAGAAAGAATTCAAATTCTTCATCGCCGACGTACCTCTGCCTCGCCCCTGTTTTGGGTGGCAACCGCCGGCCTTCTCCTTGGCCACCCCTGAACTTCAACCACTAGGCGGCACCACCAGCACACCTTGCTGCCTTGTTCGAGAGAGAGAGGAGTTGGGCGGAACGGTGGACTCAGTGGCGGAGCCGGAAATGCTCGGAAGGGGGGGGGACCTTGAATAACGAACCTAGACAAATCAAACTAGTTCAACATATCAAATTGAGCTAGTTTGATATATCGATGTGGATAAGATATATCAAATATGCAAAGATAGTTTACACATAAAAAATAGTAAAAATCAAACTACATTAAAAAAATATGAGAAAAATTCATTCAAGAATGACAATTTTTTTATTATGAAAAATCCTTTTACATATGATTTTGACCGGAGATCAATATATTTTGAATATCTAATAGTTTAATTGTAACATATTGATATGATAAAATAAGTAAAGCTAACAAAATGTAAATAAAGACTATTAATGCTTTGGTCAAAAACACCGTAATTATTTAAAATATAAATGCCTATCAAATTATTTAGAAAAATGTCTGTAAAAAAATTATTTTTTATTTTAAAGATTTCTATTATATTAACCAATTAATTTATGGATCTAAAAATTATAAAATGAAACAATATCAATTTTTTTATTTCCTTAAATATAATATATACATATATCTAATAGACTATTTATATATTTTTAAAGTGATATTTTAATAAAAATACACCTCAATTTATTTGTACAACTGACCTATATATGATTAATTGGAAAACGTTAATAGCCTAATAGTTTTATATTAACCATTTTGAACAACTCTAGTAAAATTATACATACTCCCCTTCTTAAAATATATAGTAATGTCATGTTGAATCAATTTAAAAGGCCCGATATATTTCAGTCAATTTAAAAGGCCCAATTTACCAAAGCCTAAAAGACAAAAAAGCCCAACTTCTTTGACTTTCTCCTCCAATCATCCGTTCAAGATTCAATCGCCGCTTTCATCATCAGATCTCCGACATCAACAAATCTGCCTCCGGCTTCCACCTCTCGATGCACTACAGTCTGCTCCCTCCCTCCCAACTCCCCAGCTTTGACTTCCGCCCTCGACCTCACCCCAGCCCTGGGGCGGCTCTTTAAGAAGTCCGGATACTCCGGTCGCCAGTGGGGGCAGCCGCCCCCACCCGCTGATGCGACCCTAGGGTCACAAGGGACGGATCTAGACTCGAAACGTCCGGATTCTTCTCCAACAAGGGTAACCGGGATAAATACGAGACCACAAAGTGGACTCGCGGGCCTCTAATGCTCGTCGGAACGAGGGTTGGGCGAGGCAGAATCAAGGGCGAGGGAAAAGGGTTAGAAAGGGGTGACATCGGGCCAAATAAGGAGGAATCTCGACTCTACTTAAACTTGGCTATTCATTCTGACGTAATTAATAAGAGAGGGTGTGGCTCCTTTATATAGAGGAGGCCACACAAAACCCTAGTTCTAAATGGGCTGGATTAGGGTTAGCAACATGCTAGGCCCAACATCCAAGCCCATAATACTAATAATAGTAACTGCTAAAAATAGAAAGTTGCAATCTAACCCTAATGGCCTAATGGACCTTATGATACCTTAATGGGCCGGTCTCTTAAGCATAAGAGAACACACGCCCAAAATAATAAAGACGGAATGTAAATGACGAAAATAGAAATAATAATATAAATAATACATAAATGATACTAAGTCCTAATCCAAGGGGGTCTCCAAGGTCTAGGACGTCTCGGGTCCATTTGAGTAGGGTCCGAGCTAGGGCAGAGTCGCATCATTCTCCCCCGCTTAGCTTCGAAGCGTCCTCGCTTCGACGTGTGTCGGAAAAGGGAAGAAGGCGACGATCTCAACAACGCCTTGCCATCGACACGTGTAGTCTCGAGTAAATATGGTGTCGACACAGGGGCAGGCGCGAGCTTGGGCTCGATGTCAGCGTCGGAATCAGGGAGGACCTCGGGAAGAACCTCGGGAGGATCCTCGGAAAGGACCTCGGGAAGAACCTCGGTAGGATCCTCGGAAAGGAACTCGGGAGGGGCCTCGGTAGAGACTTCGTCCGGCGTTGGGCTCGACTCGTGTCTCGGCACGTCGCTAGGGACCTCGCTAAGGATGGGCGCCGACGTCGTTGGACTCGACGCGTGCGAAGGCACGTGGGGTGCCGGCCACGGTTGAGCCTCTTGGTTGGCTTCGGCGAGAAGGCGCTTGAGCTCCGCGATCCGTGCGATCCAAGGTGGAGTCGGAGTGTCGGCGCTAGGGGTTGGTGATGCGTGGGCCGGGGGAGGCCTTTGGGCCTCCGCGGTGCGGTTTCGGGGTCGCCGAGGTGGCGGACTCAAGTCCCGCTCATCGTATCGGGTACGCGTGCGCCGAGGCGGCGGACTCCAATCCCGCTCTTCGTATCGGGGTTTCGGACGCCGAGGTGGCGGACTCCAATCCCGTTCAACGTATGATCGACGTCGGGGTTTTGGAATTTCGCCGTAATAGCGGGCCCGATTCTCCGGGAGTCTATATGGTGGGTCCAATCCGGATCGTCCCTCGGAAGCGGCCTATAGGGACGAGTGTTGACTCGTCGACGAGGCCGAACCCAAGAGTCCGAATCGTCCCAAACGATCGAGCAAGTCCAAGACATGGCTTGGCTCTCGTTTTTTTTGTTTTTTTTTGTTTTTACAATATTACGAGATCTTCCACAATCCGAAAGATCCCGTTAAAAACGGAAAATAATAAAATCTATCCTAAAAATAAAAGTAAGTAGAAGATCTTTTATAATTAAGATCTTTTACAAAAGGATAAAATCAAAAATAAATAAAATAAAATAAGATAATAAAAGATATGCTCCCAAATCACAGCCAACACAATCTTCGGAAAGATCTAGGGTTTCCGAAAATAAGTAGGCTGCCACGGGGGCGCGCGGGGCTGGATCCGTCGGCGCGTTGTGGCGCGCTGCTGGTGCATCGCTGCAGGGCTGGACTGTGCCAGGATCCGACTCCTGGCACGCTGGCGGCGGAGTCCTGGCACGCTGGTGCGTCCCGACGCGGTGGCTGGTTCGTATTTCGGCCTTTTGGAGGGGCAAACGACGTCCGTTTTGGACGAATTATATATGCCCGGACTCGTATCGAAAAGACCTACAAGAATATGAAAAAAATTGCAGAAAAATAAATATTTTTGTGTCCGAAATCTGGGCAGAATCGACGTGTTTTTTTTAAGGGACGGAGAAAGGTCCGTTCGAACCGCCTGACGCTCTGATACCAATTGATGCGACCCTAGGGTCACAAGGGACGGATCTAGGCTCGAAACGTCCGGATTCTTCTCCGACAAGGGTAACCGGGATAAATACGAGATCACAAAGTGGACTCGCGGGCCTCTAATGCTCGTCGGAACGAGGGTTGGGCGAGGCAGAATCAAGGGCGAGGGAAAAGGGTTAGAAAGGGGTGACGTCGGGCCAAATAAGGAGGAATCTCGACTCTACTTAAACTTGGCTATTCATTCTGACGTAATTAATAAGAGAGGGTGTGGCTCCTTTATATAGAGGAGGCCACACAAAACCCTAGTTCTAAATGGGCTGGATTAGGGTTAGCAACATGCTAGGCCCAACATCCAAGCCCATAATACTAATAATAGTAACTGCTAAAAATAGAAAGTTGCAATCTAACCCAAATGGCCTAATGGGCCTTATGATACCTTAATGGGCCGGTCTCTTAAGCATAAGAGAACACACGCCCAAAATAGTAAAGACGGAATGTAAATGACGAAAATAGAAATAATAATATAAATAATACATAAATGATACTAAGTCCTAATCCAAGGGGGTCTCCAAGGTCTAGGACGTCTCGGGTCCATCTGAGTAGGGTCCGAGCTAGGGCAGAGTCGCATCACCCGCCCCCCTCCCTCCGCCACTGGGCGCACTAGGAGGAAGAATTCGTCACCGCCATCAACCTTCTTTGCCTTGTTATGCGTCGCCGCCGGCGACCACCAGCTTGTCCGACCACCACTCACCACAAGGGTCACCGCTGGGCGACACCCAACCATCCTTGGGCTCTTGGATCGAGCCATCAACGAGCCGAACGAGCCATAGGCTCAAGTGAAGATAATTATGATCGAGATTAATTAGCGGTTTAGTTGCGGAGCCACCATAAGGACCTTTCGGTTCCACTCAAGAAGTTGAAGAAAAGTTTCCAGAAGTTGTATTTGAGCGAAGTTTATGGATGGGCCACTATAAAGTTATGTTGGGAAAGAAGAAGCTAAGAGTTTACATACTAAAGGTTTTGTTCAGATAGAAGATTGTTCTATCATCTTGTCATAAAAGCTAATATTGTTTTAAGACCATTTGTATTTATTCCGCTATAATGTCTTCTTAAACTTTGTAAGGTTGAAGTAATAAAGATTAAGTTCTTTTGCAACATTTTATTATTTTCTGGTTATGATTTAAATGAATCCAACTTTTGGATTTTTAGTTTGTTCAGTCAGTTTAAAGCCTTGGGTAGCTTCGGTTTAGTCTTAATCGGGGTTATTGGCGGTAATACCTCTAGGGTAGGAAGGGGGTGTTACAAGTATATCAATCACACCAAATCAAATTTGTCACCGCCGCACACCACCTTTCGTCCGCAACCGCCACCTTCTGTCTTCAACCCGTGATGGAGGACGCTGACCCTCATCATCGTCGTTCGTCTTTCTTCGTTCATCGTTGGTCGCAAATGGAAAATAAAAATGAAGCCCAATTTGCTTTATTTTATTTTTAATTAAATCTTGTCTTTAACCCCTTTTTAAATACAAATTTGACAGAAATTGAAGGAAAAAAGAACAAATGGGTACAAGACGAACTCAAGACAAAGTTCAAGGATATTATCCAGAATAATTTTTTGTAGGACACCATTCAAAAAAGTAAAAAAAAAATGTCTACTATATGTTAAAAGAAGATTTGTTTTCAACAAAAGATAGGAGTTAGAAGAATATATAAATATGAACTACTGTATTTATTAATTGTATTTTCAAAATAAATATCATATAAGCTTAAGTAGGACAAAACCATTTCCATATAAACAATTTTCACTTCCCAACATTTTTTTTGGTGTGGAACCCATAGCTAATGTAAATGGCATGCCGTTGAGTTTCAAAATTTCTTTTTTTTTTTGCTCGAATGAGTTTCAAATTTTTTTAGGCATTCCCCAACAGCTTCCACAAAATCTTAGGAGCTGTGAATTTGGAGAATTTGGAGAGAAAATATGCCCCCAACAGTTTCCCCATGTGATTCCCTATTATGGAGTAGAAGTAAAAAAAAATCACCTCCCTAAATCTAGTGGATTCTCCATTTGGGTTATTTTTTTTATTTTTTCATTTTTCATTTTTAGAACATCTAATGTTAAAATAAATTTAGAATGTGTACAAACTACTAGAGACTACAAATTGAGACAAAGATAAAACTAATGATTATCTAAATGAAATAACAATAGTGTTGATATTTATATATGAATAATAAATGTTTTTCATCATATATTAAATTAAGATTCTATAATATTTTTATTTCCTTATAAGTTAAATAATAAATAATTTATCATTTATTAAGTTTCTAGAATATTTTTACTTCCTTATAAGTCAAATAATGAATACTTTATCATTTATTGAGTTTCTAGAATATTTTATTTCCTTATTTTTTTTAATTAGTAAAACTTATGATGTTGACAAATTACACAAAGTTGGATGGAAGCCTAGCAACTAACTAGGCTCCGACACCCTTATTTAAGACAAAACACAAGCGCTGAAAAATAAAAGAACGAATATTGACGTTAACAAAAAATTACTCCCTCCGATCCAAAATAATTGTCGTTTTAGCTTTGGACACACGAATTAAGAAAAGCATTAACTAAACTCAAAAAGGTAAATTTTTTATAAATTTTATCACTCATCACCTTTTTTCAACCAATGAATGAATAATATTAATTAATAAAAACACATTCCAATAACAATTCTCATAACTCATTCATAATCAATTGCCTAGAAAACCTAAAACGACATATAAAATGGATCAAATTTGAAGTGCTAAAACGACAATTAATTTGAATCGGAGGGAGTATTATTTATTACGATACTATTTCCAGAATTTTTTTATTTTGATAAGTAAGATAAATTTAATTATAATTAAATAAGTATTATGGAATATTTTATGTGGTAAAAAATAAGTATTAAATGTAGTATTCTTCAAAGTAGAAAATCTGTTGGAGCTTGACTGAATTTTTTTTTTGAAAATATGACAGTCGATTATCTATTTTGGAGAAAATTTTTAAATTTTTTGGAAAAGTGATGCAGAATGGCTAATAGTCTCATATCATTTCAATTTGCGCAAAATAACACCACCCACATTTTCAAAGTCCAAATTCATATGTACTCTCCACATTGGTATTTTAACTTTGGCGCTAACGTTTGGTGGGAAATTTGAAAAATATTCAACATTGCAACCAAAAAAATAACATAACTACTATTCATAACACACTAAAAATAATAATAAAACACAAAATTTATCTAATTTTCTTAGTGGTCCCTCACCCAATAGCTGATCCTTTCCCCTCTCTCTAATGGATCTGTGAATCCCCAATTCCACAAAGTAGCAGATTTGGATTAAAGCTTGATTGATTCCATGGCAAGGGGGTTAGCGAGGACCCAAGGCTAAGGTAGGCGATACAAAGGTGGCGCAACTGCGCAAGGGCAAGGGAGGCCGATCGATGATGCGGCGGTGGTGGTTGGGGGTGAAATCTCACAAGGATAGATATGGCAATGCGAGATCTGAATGTAAGGTGACATCGCAAGGGCGGAATGGACAGTCGGTGACATCACGGGCGACGATGCAAGGGAGAGGGAGGCCAAGCACGCCATGGTGGCAGCATTGCAGCAACCTAGGGTTTCCTCCCAAGGAAGAAAAAGAAGGGTAAAAAGTGTGATATTTGGAAAACTAGGGATGGTGGAGTGAAAAATAAAAAAAATTAGAGTTTCAAACAATAATTTTAGTTATGGACCCCTTAATAAAATAGGTAAATTCTGTGTTGTATTATTATATTTATTGTGTTATGCATAGTATGCCCCAAAAATAATAACAGCTTGGCCACAAAATTCATTACGTTTTTTTCACTTTTTTTTGGGGTCGAATTACGTATTTTTCACTTACAATTAGGTTTTCTTTACAAACTTTTTTGTCCCGATTTTCCCCAAATAAAAGAAATTAATTTCTGAACAAAATACACTTGTTTAAATGTTTAATATCAAATCTCTCAATTATCTCTAACTAAATAAAAAAATACATTCAACACTTTTTTTTTCCCGGGAGAAAATATCGAAAATACACAGACTAGTGTAAGTCACGCTAAACCTAGCGCGTGGGCTTCAACAGACGTGTATGAAACGTGAATCTCCTCTGCCCTAGTCATCGTTCTTCAGCAACCAGCGAAAGATTTATACGAGAAGAAGAGAGGAGTGCAGAGCGCGAGAGCGAAGCATCTGAGGAATACAATTCCGTTCGAAACCTACTCTTATCTCACTACATGCACAGCAAACTCACAGATGAACAGAGTGCAAATAGTGTTATCCAGTCGTTTCTTCTAGGGATTTAACCTTTGGGCTTTTCTCTGAACACGTTTGTCCTCTAGGAATTTCATCCAGGTACGTTCGATTGACATCTCCAGCTAGCAGTTTAGTCCCCAGTTGGTCGGATTATTGGTGGCTTAATTTTGATTTCATGAAATAGATCGATTTGATGAATGCCCGTCCGTATATTGGCTTGTAAATTTTGGATATTTAGAAAAAATCCCCTGTTTTTTTGGTCATGCGATTGTCTCAACCGGCGTCTTCTTCTTCGTCGAAAGGAGGGAAGCATAACCGGTTGGGAGTAAAGCGAAAGAAGCATAAAAAACTCGATACCATTTGCGAGAGTCCGTTTAAAGTTGAACCGAATGAGGGAAATGGTAGAGCTGAATCCGTGGCCGATGACTCTGAGCTTCGCCGGAGCTCCCGCGTGAGGCGGGCGCCTGTGATTCTTGATGTGTCACCGCCCCCTTCCAAGAAAAGGCGGAAAAAATTTGATTTGAATGGAGGGAGAAATTTTGGGGGTTCTGGGGGAAGAGGGGCAGGGCAAGCTGAGTTGGGGAAGGGTGGTTCTGGTTCAACTCCTCGTTCTAATTCAAAGAGCTCTGAGGAAGGTTCTGCTGCTTGGAAGACTAGACTGAGAACTAGGGCTGGAACTTCGAAACGTCGAGGCAAGGGAAAGGCAGGCTCTCCTCATGGGAAAAGGAAGCTTTTCAAGGATTTAGATGAGATTGAGGATGAAGTGATCTTGGCTGATGATGGTTTAAATGATAAGGAGGAGTGTAGTGATGGTGGTAAATCGACGATTGTAAAGTCAAAGAGGCCAGGTAGGGTTCGGGCTTCGATTGACTGTGAGGCTGAGTTGCAGGGTGTAGCTGATAATGGCGGTCAGAAAGGTAGTATGGAAGAGATCATAGACAGGAGTGAAGAGGAAGGTACATTGTTGATGAGTCAAATGAAAGGTACAATTAAGGAGGAACAAGTGGATGATGGTGTTTCAAAGGGTGTTGACAAGGAGTGCAAGGCTGGTTCTGCACGTATTGAAGAGAAACTAGCTGTTGTTGATGATGATGATGCAAATGAGGAGGAACAAATTGAGGACAGTACTTCACAGGTGGTTGAGAAAGGCATTGAAATTAGCGATGATATACAGTCGGAGGAGAATTTGAATTCCAACAAGGATACAAATGAGGAACAAGCTGACTGCAGTGCTTCCAAGATTGTTGAGAATGACAATGAAACTGCAAATGAAAAACATTTGGAGGAGAACCTAATTGCCAATAATGATGTTGAAGCTTCTGAGCAGAATGTGAATGCATCAGATCCAGCAAAATGTGTAAAGGATGGATTAAATGAGAAAGAGATTGCAGAGGTTTTCAGCAATACTGATGGGAAGAGTAGTTCACAGACTTTACAGCAGGAAAAGCATTTGGAGGACAAGCATGGAAAACAAACAGGAAATTCTTGTGCCACTTACACTGTAAGACGTAGAAAATCACGTATAAAGGAGGGCAGGCGATGTGGTTTATGCGGAGGGGGAACTGATGGGAAGCCCCCCAAGAGGTTGGTTCCTGGTACAGGTGGGAGTGACCATGAACCATATAGTGGTTCATCAGATTCCGAGGAGCCTGAATATGATTTATGGGATGGATTTGGCGAGGAGCCTGGCTGGCTTGGACGACTCTTGGGCCCTATTAGTGACCGTTATGGCATTGCTGGAATTTGGGTTCATCAGCAATGTGCTGTATGGAGTCCAGAGGTATGTAAATACAGTGAGTTAAGAGTCTGAGCTTTGTGTTTTTATTTGCATACCAGTTTTGACTTCATATGATCAGGAATTGTGTTTGGGCAATGGGTAGAGGTCTGCAGCTCATATGGCCAGGAATTGTGCTTAATGTAGAGTCTATTTTAAGGAATATTGGCTCTTATGTTTTTCACAGTGCCAGATAAATATCTTTTGTATTGTAGCTCAGGGCTAGCAACACGTGTTTCAGATTATTGATGTGGAAAAACTGTAAATTCTTTCAATCAGTATAATCTGTCATGAAAGTATCATTGATATCATTATACTATTGGAATTTAATATGTCTCCACAGTTAATAATCTTTCAGATTTGGTCATTTGTTGAAAGATCTTATTAAAATATTCATATACAGTATTAGATACATGATCCATTTGTTTAATTTATTCTCTCTGATATCCAGCTTGACTTTTACTTATTTCTGTAGGTTTATTTTGCTGGGTTGGGATGCCTGAAAAATATCAGGGCTGCACTTTGCAGAGGAAGGGCATTGAAGTGCACTTGCTGTGGCAGGCCAGGTGCAACTACTGGTTGTCGTGTAGATAGATGCCCTAGAACTTATCACTTGGTGAGGGCTAAAAAATTGATTAATATCCATTTATCTCATTATCAATTTTGTTTCAAGTTTTGTGTGCAGCTTTACATTGTAAATTTCTAGTAAATGCTTTTTACAATGCTATCCAATTGCTTATTATTTTGCTTTTGCTTCACATGATACAGCCCTGCGCGCGAGCTAGTAGATGCATTTTTGATCATCGCAAATTTCTCATAGCCTGCACAGATCATAGACATCTCTTTCAGCCTCATGGGCATCATTATTTGCAACGACTAAAGAAACTGAAGGCTAAAAAAATGAAGCGGGAAATAAGGAAGCAGTCCAATGATGCTTGGCGCAAGGACCATGAAGCAGAAGAAAAATGGTTGGAGAAATGCGGTGAGGATGAGGAGTTTCTGAAACGTGAGACTAAGAGGCTTCAACGTGACATGTTAAGGATTTCCCCTGTCTATGTTGGTGGCTCTCATTCTGAAGGTGAAAATAAGTTTGAAAGCTGGGATTCTGTTGCTGGGCTTCAAGATGTGGTCCGGTGCATGAAAGAGGTTGTCATATTACCCTTGCTGTATCCTGAGTTTTTTGATAACATGGGGCTTACACCTCCCAGAGGTGTATTGTTACACGGTTATCCAGGAACAGGCAAAACCTTAGTAGTGAGGTCATTAATTGGCTCTTGTGCCCGTGGTGATAAAAGGATAGCTTATTTTGCTAGAAAGGGCGCAGACTGTTTGGGCAAGTATGTTGGTGATGCTGAGCGCCAGTTAAGGCTTTTGTTTCAGGTTGCAGAAAAATGTCAACCTTCAATAATATTCTTTGATGAAATCGATGGACTCGCACCTGTTCGTTCAAGGCAGCAAGACCAAACTCACAGTTCAGTTGTGTCCACCTTACTTGCTTTGATGGATGGGTTAAAATCCCGAGGCTCTGTGATTGTAATAGGTGCAACAAACCGTCCTGACTCTGTGGATCCAGCTCTGCGTCGACCTGGAAGGTTTGATAGGGAGATCTACTTTCCACTTCCTAAGGTTGAGGACAGAGCTGCCATATTAGCACTGCATACAAGAAAGTGGCCTAAACCGATTGGTGGTTCTTTGCTCCAGTGGGTTGCAGGACAGACTGTGGGTTTTGCTGGTGCTGATCTGCAAGCTCTTTGCACTCAAGCAGCAATGACTGCTTTGAAAAGAAGCTGTCCATTGCAAAAAATTCTCAGAGTTGCTGGGGAGAGAGGTTTTGAGGGAAAATGCCCCCAACTTCCTACTGTTGTAGTTGAGGAGAGAGACTGGCTTGAGGCACTTTCAAGGGCCCCACCCCCTTGTTCCCGTAGAGAGGCAGGGGCTGCTGCTAATGAAATTGCAGGAGCACCCCTGCATTCTTACCTTGTTCCTGGTCTGCTGCAACCATTATCCAGCATGATCGTATCCCTTTATCTTGATCAACGCATCTGGTTACCGCCTCTGTTATCTAAAGCTGGAGCAACCATCAAAAGTGTGATTGTTTCTGCTCTACTGGAAAAGAATTTGTTCGTTGATGATTGGTGGCGTCATGTTCAAACTATGGTCAAAGAATCAGAAATTGCTTACAAGATAGTGGCAAACTTTTCTACTATTGGCATTTTAGTTGCAGATGCTGCTTGTGCTATCAATGATATGTCAAAACAAGCCCATGGCGATGTAAATGCGAGACTTGGTCCATGTAGTCATGATAGTGCTTTCTATGGCCTTGGAAATTTATGTTATGGGAGGAAGGAAGTTGGGTATCGGATGTTGATTGCTGGGAATCCCAGATCAGGGCAGAGACATCTCGCGTCTTGCCTTGTGCATTGTTATGTTGGGAACACAGAGATCCATAAGATTGATATGGCTACGATTTCACAAGAAGGGCATGGTGATGTTTTCCAAGGCATCACACAAATTCTAAGTAAGTAAAATAATTTTAAATATGTTATTGTTAGCAGGCTGGTACGTTATGTGTTAATGGTTTTACTAGGTTGTTCTAGAGAGCTGGCATTTATAAATATCTATGGTTCTTACCTGGATCTATGTATTTTGGTCCTTTCTTTTTCACTTTAGAGTAAACTTTATCTGATTTTTCCTCGAAGGTGGACTTAAGGACTAATTATTGTTGACAGAGGATTTTAAACTTGTTTTCTTTCGCAGTGAGATCTGCAAGTTTGAAATCATGTGTGTTGTTCCTGCCAAGAATTGATTTGTGGGCTGTGGAAACATGCTGTGAAGTTATGGAAGAAAGTCTGTCCACAACAGAGAATCTTACATCTGAGAGTGATCCAGTGGAAATTACGGATACTGAAGTAGTGCAGTGTGCTTCACAAACATGGAACTGCTTTGCTGAACAGGTTGAAGCTTTAGGTGTCGCATCATCCTTAATAATCATGGTAAGACTACCTCCTGCTCATTCTTCCCCACCAAATATTTCACTATAATGGTGCTGGTTGAGTCTCAGTTTTTCAAATTAATGAGGTGAAATCTCTTCCTAAAGATCATCTTTTTGTTATACTTGTAGTATGTTCCTCATAAAATCACTTAAGTTTTTTAAATCAACTTTTTGAGGTTTCATTACATATTTTAATGACGTTTTTATGTCATTTGTATATCCAGGCTACATCAGACATCCCATATCCAGAATTACCTTCCAGATTAAGACATTTCTTTGAAAGTGGTGCATCCACTTCTGAAGGTTTGGATTCTTCACAGCATGCAGTCCCTAGAACAATCGACTTGGATGGAAAAGTCAACCATGAGATGATGATGGATTCATTTGCATCTGAGCTGGAAAGTGATTTAGTCAAGCAGTTCATACAGTTAATGTATCACAAAACTCATCCTCATCAAGACCCACATATGCTAATCATAGGGCAAAAGGAAAATCAGAAGGATACACCTCTCCAGAAGGTTAATTCTAGTGCAACAGAGGAACCCAAATCTGCCACTAATTCTCCTGAAGAGGCTGCTCAGAAGATAGCAGTTCCACCTAATAGTAGAACAATGAAAGGAAAATCAAGCTTGTTGATGGCGATAACTTGCTTTGGCTATCAAATTCTGAGCTATCCACATTTTGCCGAGCTTTGTTGGGTAACATCGAAGTTGAAAGATGGCCCCTTTGCAGACACTCGTGGACCTTGGAAAGGCTGGCCATTTAACTCATGCATTGTTCGTGCTGGTAATACAACAGAGGATAATACAAAGGGAAAAGATCAGTTTAGTTTTGTGAGAGGTCTACTAGCTGTTGGTTTGTCTGCATACAGAGGAGTATACACATCACTTTCTGAAGTCTCCTTGGAGGTCAGGAAAGTTCTCGAGCTTCTTGTTGGTGAGATCAGTACCCGAATTCAGGCAGGAAAAGATAGGTATCAGTTTGTAAGACTGTTATCGCAAGCAGCTTACTTGGAGGACGTGGTTAATAATTGGGTACACTCTTTAAGAAGGTACAGAAACACTTTGCCTTGTTTTTATCTATTTATAATTTCCAATCTTCTTCATGATTATTACTAATGAAACTTCTTAATGTTACAGCTTGGAGTTGGATTCTCAAACAGAGGTGGCGAAACCTAAGCTTACTGATATAGGATCTGCTAATAATAATCAGGATTGTTCAGGTGATCCCCCTCAGGTTAGTGTGGAGGCAAGTGGACTCGATTCAAATCTTCTGGAAGCAGACACTTTACAAGGAAGTGCGGATGGTACCACAATCAGTATTGGCGCACAGGAAGCAATTGTTCTTAATGGAAACATTCATGAAGCTGAGCCTGTACAATGTGTGGAGGGCACCTCAATCAACAATGCCAAAGCTGCTGCTTTGAATAACAATGAGAAGGATTTTGCTTCTGACAATGTTCAGGAACTTCCGAAAACAGAAGAGCAAATTGTTCGGCCTCCCCCCTGTAATGATTTCATGGTGGAGTCTATAAATCATGAAAAAGATGATCATGAGGCTGTTACTAATATTCAAAAGCCTTCCAGTGAGAAGAATGGACTATTATCTGAAGCATTTATCTCCAAACATCATCATGAATTTACGATAAATGGCAGCTGCTTGGATTCCTTGAAACAGTTAAATGGATTTGCAGATATGAAATCTCATGTCTCTGCTGATTTTGGTAGCCTTGATCTCCCAGGATCCAATGAGACCCACAAACAGCCAGAAACTTCGTCTCAGGTAGAAAATGGAGAAGCCAATCCCTGCATTGGAATTGATGCTAATTTCTCATCAGAAAAGCCCGAAATTATATGTTCATATAGTTGTTGCCCTGGATGTGTACATGCTCTTCATCAATTGGTTCAGAAGGTTGTCAGTAAGGAGCTAGAACTTGCTGGTGGCTGCTCAACTGTGGAAGATGTTCATGATTTTGTATCATCATTGTCTTCGAGTCTTTGTTCAGCAGTTAAAAACTTGTATATCGATGGAAGTTGCAGGAAAGCGTTTCAGTCTGAGGAAGTATACAAATGCAAGTGCAAGATCCCAGAAAGCCGAGAAATTATGCCCAGAGAATGTACTTGTCATCGAGGAAAAAGCAATTCTATTGAAGTGAATTCCTCTGCTTATCATCTCACTTCAAGATTTACTTTCAAAGACGGTGTGTTGGTCCCATCTCTTCCTGACAAGGACCCGCCTTTACATTGTAAATACGAGAACGTCTGCCTCTGCTCGCTTATAGAGTTGATAGTCACCAGCAGGCAAATCTAGAAAACAATGGCAATGTTTTATTTTGTTTCGAGGGAATTCAGTTTTGTGCCTCTCTATTTTCCTAGAGGTGTATAAAGCAAAAGTTTTGCAAAGACCTGAACCTGATTATATCCTTCCATCCATCCATCCACACCTGCTTCTGTTGCAGAGGGGAAAAATAGAGGCGGCTATCTTTGCCCAATACACTGATTATCAATTTTGTTTGTCTTGAGATAGAGCTAACTACACCCATGTAAGTATCCGAATTCCCTAAGTGGTGTGATTCTTATTGGATTTATAATCATCAGGCTTTTGGAGGTTTTCTGATCATCCCTGTCTTATTATCAATAGTTTATGAAAGGCTAATACCACTGCACTGTTGCAGCACAAAATCCTTTTGGTAGGCTCAGATGTAATGTATAATACCCTGATCAAAATTTCACAAGAGGCTTATCTGGTTAGAGCGCATAGGGGGTTAGGCAGGATCTAGGCGGATTAGTACAATTTTTTTTTTGCTATATGGGGTTATTATTTGCAATTGGTGAGAATATATATAAAAAAACAATCCTATCACAATGTCTCCATATAAATTTAAGCCTAGAGCCCGCCTAGAGTCAAGTCTAAGGCCTCGAGGAGGCCGCCCAACCCGCTTAGGTGGTTACCCACCCAGACATCCTCAATTGGAACGATGGACCCCCGTCCAGCGTCTAGTCAGCGCCTAGGCGACCACTTAGACCCTTTTTTTAGAACAGTGAATGTAGTGGTTTTATATGTAAATTCTTTCCTTTGACGTATTGGTACAACTTCTTTTCTTTTTTTCGAATCTTTTGGAGTCACGATTGGCACATTCATAAAACACAATGATTAAATTGCATGGAAGTTTATATGCAAATTCTAGGAACCTAACATCATAAGACTATGAACTTTATGTTGTGGGTATTTTAATATGAACCTATAATAAATTAGTTATAAACCTAACAACAAAAAACCATGAACTTTAATATATATGAAATGTGATATTACTTATATTGAACCCTATCAATTCCAATCATGAACCACTACAAGCCCAAGTATTAACTATAGTAAGAAATGAAACTTTAAATGACATATTTTGAACTTAGAAATTGAACTTTATGAACCTTTTTTTCAGGGAGTTTGATTTTGTTTTTAGATAATGTCTTGAGTTTGTTTGCTCTTCCTTTCTTTCTTAGCTCTTTTAATAGTAGCCCCTTGTGTTTCATCTGAATAAAAAAACATTGTTTTAGTTTTGGAACCAATATGATAGCATCAATGAACAAATTATTTATAAATATGAGCCTAGAAAGAAAATATCCCTTCAACTGTCATTGTTCCATATGGAAGTTGTATCTCCTTTGAAAATTTTACTTTCTTCTAAACTGGTTTCCCAATCTCCTTTCTTTTCTTTGTTTTCTCTATCTTGTTTTGATCACCTTGCATCATTGAAGAAAAAATTATGAAGCATACCCTAAACTAATTTTATTTGGTTCAGTGTTTGAACCTTAATAATAACTAATGTGAACTTAAAGTAATAGCATTATGAACCTTGTTCCGTTTGAGATTGTTCTCTATCTTGCTCTGGAGCAATTTTTTCTTGTGTGTCATCTTCTACAACTGGATCTATAAAATGGTATTCCATAGAGTAAGAAACCATTTATTTGAACTTTGTTACTAGTTTAAATGAACTCGAAATTACAACTTAAAGAACCTTTTTTGGAGGGAGATTGATTTTGCTCTTGTCCATCAATGCTCTTTGATGGAGTGTCATTGTCTTCTCTTTGTTGTCTTTATTCCTCATCTACTTGAACTTCCATACCTTCCTCTCTTTGTTCCTTGTCTACTTTAGCTTGAATACCTTCAACTCACATCTCAAAATAAGAAACCAGTTATGTGAACTTTGACACTAGTTAATATGAACTCGAAATAACAACTTAAAGAACCTTTTTTGGGTGGGAGTTTGATTTTGCTCTTCATCCTCAACTTTCTTTATTGGAGCAGCATGGTCTTCTATTTGTTCCTCATCTACTCCAACTTCCATACCTTCAACTTGCAAATCTGAGACTTAAAACAATGAACCCTAGGTATTCTTATGATGAACATTTAAGTTATTCAATATGAACTTTTAAACTTGAAATTACAACTTCACAACTGACAATAAGAAACCAGTTTTATGAACTTTGACACTAGTTTGTATGAACTCGAAATAACAACTCGACGAACCTTTTGGTGGTGGAGATTGATTTTGCTCTTCGTCCTCCACGTTCTTTGTTGGAGCGACCTGTTCTTCCTTGTTTTTGCTCGTTTAATCTATTTGCTCCTCGTCTTCTTCAACTAGCATATCTTTTGTTTATGTGTGCAATGTGCAATAAGAATTTTAGAACCCTAGATTTTAGAATTTAGAACTCGAAATATTAATTATCACTAGAGAAATTGGAGGGATTCATACCTTCTTCTGCTCCTTTATCCATCGTTTTGATTTTGAAATTCATTAATGGCGAATTCGGGGGAGATTTATTCGAAACTTCTTTCGCATTTGATTGTTCGTGACGAATTTCGAGTGAAATGTAAGAAATGAGAGTAGTTCGTGAAATGGGAGTGGTCGAAATGTGGGTGCAAGGGTAGTGTCGTCAATAGAGTGTACAATTCCCTGAAATTGCCGTGCGTGCCATTCTAAATGAATCCATCACTATTTATTTTTTTCTTCCAAAATCGTCTCAATTAATCTTTGGTGTTAGTTTCTTCTATCCAACGACCCATAAATGCTTGCAACTTTCATCCTATCACAATAGGTCACATGAGCGCGACTCTTTAATAACATACCTATACATTTTTAATATTTCAATAACAAATATATCAAATTTTATGATAAAATCTTATTACAACAATTATTATCCTTAATATATGAATTTCATTCTCTAAATAATATATAAATAAGTCATCATTGTTTTTGAGATTTTTTATAACGGATTTTCTAACCTATGCCCTAAGGGCATAGGATAAGCATCTTATTTTAGAAAGCTTTGATATTTTTATTTATTTAGAGATTTAAATCATTTTTTACGATGAGTTTATTCGTTTCTTTTTTAGGGTTTTAGTTTCTAAAACTAGGAAACTTATCCTATGCCTTTAGGACATAGGTTAGAAAGACCGTTTTTATAATGCATAATTTTTAAGTTTTTTATTTGATTCCAAAAATAAATCATTCTACTATGTGGCCATAAAATTTCTATCATTAAATTTCCTTATTTTATAGGAATATTTTATTTTGAATAATCAAGCCATAATTAATCTTCTGATTCAATTTAAGTTTTAACTTTTGGTGCACAAGTATTTTAGATTCTCCTTAGTCCTTACCCATTACCGATATCTCTTAATGATATAATTTCCTTATTTTGTATTAGTATTTTATTTAAGGTGCGTTTTACTTATGTGTACAAATTAATTTTTTGGTAAAAAGTTATTTTTTTATGTTTTGAAAAACATTCTTCTGATTCAATTTAAGTTTTAACTTTTGGTGCACAAGTATTTTAGATTCTCCTTAGTCCTTACCCATTACCGATATCTCTTAATGATATAATTTCCTTATTTTGTATTAGTATTTTATTTAAGGTGCATTTACTTATGTGTACAAATTAATTTTTTGGTAAAAAGTTATTTTTTTTTATGTTTTGAAAAACATAAAAATAGAGAGCGTACTATTCCCGTACATTGTACGGATTTTTCTTAAATAAAATATTAATAATAAAATAAAATAAAATAAAATAAATATTCTATAATTTATATGATAGCATAAAAAATTATCCTAATGATCTTCTTATCTGTCATATCCAAAAATAAAAGATTGTTTAATAATGAGATTTTCTATCTTATATTCTAAAAATATGATAAGCATTTATCATATTTAAAAATAAAAGATTATTAAAAAAAAGATGGTGTGTCAAAAAAAACATGGTGTGTTCATATTCTAAAAATTTTATAAAAATTTATCATATTTAAAAATAAAAGATTATTTAATAAAAGAGAGTGTGTAAAAAAAAGATGGTGTGTCCAATCAAAAAGTAAACGTGTCGTTTAATAGTCTATAACTATATATTAAAGATGTCCCTTTTCGAGCCAACACGATTCTGGCCCCACCTCAAATTTAAAAAATAAATTTTATTTCTATTATTATAACTTCTTTCTATTAAATTCTTTTTTAACTATTTAAATTTATCTCTAACATCAAACAAATATTTATCCAATATAACAATATCTTTTGAAAGATTCCTTATACAAGTATTTAAAATTAAATATAAGATATTTCAAAATAAATATAAATCTTTTATTATAAATCTTTTGACGAATTTATTTATAGATATGTAGTGATTTTATTTTATAAAAAATTAATGATAAATATTTATAATGTTTAAAATTAATAAAAATAAAAAATAAAATATTTAATAGATATATTAATATATTTGATAATCACTAAATTTACGCACATGAAAAATAATAAAATATGAAAAATATAATATATAATATTTGATTAAAATATACATTCTACGAGTAATAAATTACTTTTATTAAAGTTTATATTATATTTTAATTTATTAATATCCTATTTATAATATTTATAAAATATCGAATCGTAGTCGTACATGGTACGACGGGTAAAACTATTTTTTTTTAACATCCCAATCAATATAAAGAGTTTTAGGTAATTAAACCATATATTTTCTTCTTCCTATTCGTCGTCCTCTCTCTCTCCACAATATCTTATTTTCTCTCCCGTCGGCGCTCGCTCTCTCCATAATTCTATTTTTTTTGGTTGAAACGCTCTCCATAATTCTTCCTCCTATTTGTCACTACTCCCTCCAATTTCTTATCTTGTTTCCCGTCGGCGAGCGCTCGCTGTCCCTAATTCTCACAGCACCATTCATTCTGGTCAGGATCCTGAGCTTGTATTTTGCCCAATTTGCCTTTCTCGACGATGCTTAAAATCTGCTAATTTGTTAAGCTGCTCTTTGTTCTGCAGATTTGGATTAGATATGGTGAGTGCCAAACAGAAGAAAGGCAATGCCAAGGCCATAGCTGGTGAGTTTATTTTGTTTTAACTGCAAAATCCTTTCTTGTGATTTGATCTTTTTTCTTTTGATTTGACATGTGTTCAGGAGGAGGAGGGAAGAAGAAAGAGGTGAAGAAGGAAACTGGTCTTGGTTTGACTTATAAGAAGGATGATGTTTTTGGAGAGTGGTACTCTGAGGTATTATAAATATGAAGTCATTGTTTTTTTTCTTCTTAGAATTATTTGTGTTGTAATTAATTGGGTTATCGTCTGCCCAGGTGGTTGTTAATGCAGAAATGATCGAGTATCATGATATCAAAGGATGTTACATTCTTGGGCCGTGGACCATCTCCATCTGGGAGGTCATGCAAGTGAGTGCTAAATTGGTTTTGTTGATGATTAATCTCTTTTGATGGGAGCATTAATTTATTTCTCCAAACAAAATTGGCATGAGTTTGTCTTAGATTTCATCAAATAACCACTTCACTATATTTGTACTTAAAGCCTAGCTTTAAGCCATGAGATGAGGAGTTCTAGTCATCACTAAAAGTTGTACTTGTAAGCCGTTTACATCGCCATGAGATGAGGAGTTCTAGTATCTTGCAAGTTATAAGAATTTGGTCAACTGATATCTCTAGCATTTTTTATAGAATAATACGACAGAACTTATTAGTTAAAGAAGTAAATAGTATCATGCATTTAAATCAGCTATATGCAGCAAATTAGTGACATGGCATCCCTGTCCCACTGTAAATCTTATTTACCCCCTCTTAATATAGTCCTTTTGACTTGATTGTTATATTTTTCATATTCTGAAGTTACTTCTGCATTTAAACTTAATTGCAGAAATTTTTTGATGCGGAGATAAAGAAGATGAAAATCAAGAATTGTTATTTCCCTCTCTTTGTATCATCAGATGCACTCCAAAAGGAGAAAGACCACATAGAGGGATTTGCCCCTGAGGTAACCTTTTTATACATTCATAAATTGTATAGGATGCACTCAATCTTCTATAAAAGTTCCCATTTACAAGTCTGTGAAAACTGGATGAAGGAAATTTCACCATTGTGTGCTTTGTCTGTTGTCATACTACACTAGTACTGCTTACACCTAAGGCTCTGTCAGGGTATATCTTTGACCACATGTCTCTTTTAAGGTTGCTTGGGTCACAAAGTCCGGAGAATCTGACTTGGAAACTCCTATAGCTATCCGTCCCACGAGTGAGACTGTCATGTATCCTTATTATGCCAAGTGGATAAGAGGTTACCATGATTTGCCTTTAAGACTTAATCAGTGGTGCAATGTTGTAAGATGGGAATTTAGCAACCCTACTCCTTTTATCAGGTAATTCATGGTATGTTCCATGTAATGCTTTCTTTTGGGTTCTATAGGCAGTATTCTTTGTTTTTTTTGCAATGTTAAGTACAGGAATATGAGCTATGTGATAGTTTGGTTCAAATTAATGGTAGAGCACTAATTTGAGGTGTATATTAGTCATATTTGTTGTAAAAAGGGAACATTGTCAATGACTTCTCATCATAAACTGTAAATGGATATGGCAGGAATTTCGTAATCATTTTGGTCTGGTTGAACAGAAGTTTCCAGTTTTTAATTTTGGTATGTGAACATATTTCCGGATTACCAAATATAGAAATTAGGTTAGATTTTGTGGCACTAAGGGGTGTTTCTAGTACTTGAACATCAAAGAAAACACAAAGAAACTTACGAGCCCTCCATGTTGATCATCACTCACATAAAATTTTTACATTCTATGATGCAATCATGGAAACCTGCTCCCAGCTGTAGATTGCCTTCAGGGATTTTATTGCTTACATTTTTGAGTTTCCCTGTGCTTGCAAATTTTTTGAATGTTTTGAACATGTGTTATATCTTATGGTAGTTGAGACATGAATGACACATGAAATTGAATGAAGAGATCATATGTGAAATATCATCTACAATTTCTACGAATTAATAGAATTTGTATGTTTTACCTGTCCAAAAGAATTTGTATATTATCTGGACACCTCTAAATTAAATTGGCTCTATGCTGATAGGAGTAGAGAATTTCTCTGGCAAGAAGGCCACACAGCTTTTGAAACACAGGAAGAGGCTGATACCGAGGTATTACTTTGGAAGTGGAGTTAACCTTCTGTCTTTCTTAATTCTGTATACTTCAAATTATTTTTCTTCTTACTTATAATATAATTGTGTTGTCTTAGTTGTTAGTTGTGATACATCCAGCATAAATGATTGGCTAGTTTTGTCAGTCAATCTGTCATGCTGTTGGCTAGTTTATGTGTGTTTTTCATTTCTGCAGTTGTAGCTTGCTGTTACTATTATACAACATAAATAATACGTAATATTTGCTGCTGCAACAGGTTTTTGAAATATTGGAACTTTATAGAAAAATTTATGAGGAATATTTGGCTGTTCCTGTGGTCAAGGGGAAGAAGAGTGAGCTGGAAAAGTTTGCTGGTGGCTATTACACAACTAGTGTTGAGGCATGTTTTTCTTAATGTCTTTTTTTTTTTTTTCCCTTTGTTTCATATTATATGATTTGTAAGTGCCATTCTTGTTTGCACTCACAGTACACTTGAAATGTCTCTCTTTGTCAGGCTTTTATCCCAAATACGGGCCGTGGCGTTCAAGGTGCAACATCACATTGCTTGGGTCAAAACTTTGCGAAGATGTTTGACATTACTTTTGAAAATGATAAAGGAGAGGAAGCCATGGTCTGGCAGAATTCATGGGCATACAGTACTCGAACGGTAACCTTGCTACACTGCTTTTTTCTTGTGTTCGCGTATTAGTTTGATTTAAACATGCGTGCATTAAGCAACCTCGTATGCATAAACATTAGGTTGCGTGTCTTTCTTTTGTTGGTGTTGGCAGCTTCTTGCTGAAAGCTGTCAGCCATATGCTCTTTACTTATTATCAATATGTTTTCTTGTTGAAATGCAATCTATAATGTGCATTTCATTGTATAATTCAGCCGCTGCTATGCTGATGTGTTCAGTGTTGTACTTCTGAATTTGCTCTGCAGTAAGAGATCTCATTATTATCTATCATGTGCAGATTGGGGTGATGGTGATGGTTCACGGTGATGACAAAGGCTTAGTGTTGCCCCCAAAAGTAGCAGCTGTTCAAGTTATTGTGGTTCCTGTCCCATATAAGGACGCAGATACCCAAGCGATTTTTGATGCTTGTAATGATACTGTTAAAACTCTGAGTGAAGCTGGCATTCGAGTTGAAGCAGATCTTAGAGTTAACTATTCACCTGGTTGGAAGTATTCAAATTGGGAAATGAAAGGTGTTCCCTTGAGGATTGAGATTGGACCAAAAGATTTGGCTAAGAGTCAGGTTTGCTTTCTGCTTGCTTGGTCATTGATTTGAATGCTGGGTGAGGTCTTTGTTCTTGAGTGTGGCCTCTCTGTTCCTCTTGTTTGGCTGATAGATTTAATCATGCATAATTTATGGCCTTTGGGTAATCTAAATCTTTGTTATGTTGTAATGATGAACTTTTTTCATATGTTTTTAACTTTAATTATATTTTGGCACATCTCAGGCCCGTGTTGTTCGGCGAGATAATTCTGACAAGGTGGATATTCCTATGGCTGATTTGGTGGACCAAGTACAAGACATCCTATCCAAGGTTCAACAGAATCTTTTTAGTATTGCAAAGAAGAAGAGAGATGCATGCATTAAGGTTGTAAAGACTTGGGATGAATTTGTTGAGGCTTTGGCACAAAAGAAATTGATCTTAGGACCTTGGTGTGATGAGGAGGTAAAACCAAAATTTCTTTCCTCAGTTACACATTTAACAATGTAGCAGGCCTTTGATGTTTGAAATAGAGATCCATTGTCAAGTTATTGTATTATAAAACTACACAATTATAAAATTTGCAGGAAGTTGAGAAAGATGTCAAAGCACGAACCAAAGGTGAGATGGGTGCAGCAAAGACCTTGTGTACACCGTTTGAACAGCCTGAGCTGGAAGAAGGTATGTAGCAAAAGCATTTTCTTCTTCTCTTTCTTAGGATCTGTTTGGACTGCTTAATTATAATGTAATTTTTTTCCCAGAAATGATGTTTAATCTCATTGGAATGTGGATCATTTTAATCAGTTTTGTTACATGTGGTAAAAAAGTACTAATGGCAAAAAATGTACGTCCCTTGTATACAAGAAACGACCTGTATGTTGCCAAATGTAATTATATAAAATAAATAGTTTAAACACTTTTTGATCTTGCAGGAAAAATCTTCGATCTTACAAAAAACAAGCCCTTAATGGAATAGTTTCCACCTTGATTTGTGCATCTAAAATTTGAGTACTAAGACATCTTTGATCTTGCAGGAACTCTTTGCTTTGCTTCAGGGAAGCCTGCAAAGAAGTGGACCTACTGGGGCAGGAGCTACTAAAATTCTCTATATAACAAACTCTTGATGTTATTATGCCTTCCATTGAGAACATTTGAGAGAGATTATAGAGCAGCACGCTTCTTTCAAGGAATTATACATAATTGTTAATAGTTACAAGTACATCTTACTCCCCCAGTTAGTTTTTTTGATGGGATACATAGTTGAATTAGGCGCCTTCTATACAGTTCATAATTTTTTCCATTACTAGTTATGGCCCCATGCTTTGCATGGGAAACATTAAGAAGAACAAATTGCAAGATCAACATTTAGAAAAGCTGTGTGACATTCAAATGGCAATCGAGAAATGAATCATAACAATGAAAGTGGGATTTGATGTGATAACTGAAATACAAAGAAGTTTCAAGCTTTCACTATATCTGTAGGTATCTCTAAGAGTTTAAAAAACTTAGTGAATGCCATACACAAAAGCTGGTGTTTTGGCTTAGTATGAAGCCTTCTAAAGACATGATGTTCACAAGGATCAATTTCGTGTGGGTTGCCCTGGGTGTTGAGGGAGGGGATGTTTGGCTAAGGGTGGTAACTGAACACACTACACATTGCATTGCGTCGCCTTGCTATTGACAGGGGAGTTGCTCACATTTTCCACGCAAATTGGTCTATGAGGATGATCTTCTACCACCTCTTTGCGACATCTGGTTGTTGACCAGTGTAGGCTTGCTCCGTTCGGCTGTAGGGGGAGCTTTTTCCTTATAAGGCATCTCTTGTTGTAGCCGAACCCCACCACGACATTATAGTCTCCAGTAACCGTTGCCTATATTACCACTACAATGATCCATTTGTTCATACTTGTCGGTGCAATCAATCGCATTGGTAAGTGATTTGATCGGTGTTGGAGCCTTGTGATCAGTGTCTGGGAATTTCCTTGAAACAAGCTGAAGAAAAATTGAGCAAAAACTTAAAGCCAGAACAACTAATCATTAAAATATCAAGATCAAACCGAACTTATTATCATCAGCCATAGTTCACGAAGCTTTTAATATCATCAACCTTTTCAAGCTTGCTTTGGAAAGTATTCAACATTTGATGGATGGGGCACTGTTCAGACTGCCGAGCATGTTCAAAAAACAGAACTTAAGATTTGAAAGGCCAGATAAAACAGAGGAGAACAAGATTTACTTTATGGCAGAAAATGGAACCAAAACTCGAACCTTTTTGTCAAGAATTACTTCTTGACTTTGATCAGCTATCAATTCTCTTCTTTGTTCATGGTCTTTTGAATGAACTGCTGTTTTAAGCTCACCAACATGCATATTATTGTCTGAGAATGCTTTGTAAGCTGAGTCAGTGTGAATCGTCTCCATGACTAAACCTAAAAAGTTGGTCACATGAACCTATAAGAGCAAGAGCGAATATTTTATCATAACTCTAAAACCTTTTCGATTCAAAGTTCAAAATGAAATAACCAACATAAAAACATGGAAACCATGAAGAAAACTACCACAGTTCCATACCTCTTCCAAATTACGTCGGTATAAATCAGTACGATAATAGGCATTTGACATCAACGGTTTCAGATTGTATGACTTGAAAAGAGTCAAAAATGTTATAAATAATCCACACACGAATAAATACTCATATGATAAAAAAAGTTATTATAGCTATAACACTAATATAGTTCTAGTGCAAGGTGTTAAATTCACTTAAACCAGAAATCAATTATATGAACACTCATGGAGAATTACTACAATCAATCACATGTAAATTACACTTATACATGTGATATCTCTACAATCAACACACAACTTGCATTAGGTATGTTATACGGGAGACATTAACTTCGTCCCTCGTTACAACTCTCGGAACAATACCTTCGTTCCGATCGCTCATTACAAACCCATTTGTTTTTCGACATTCTTTATCTCTCCTATTATGCTCTGATACCAATTGAAGAGATAAATCAATTGAACAACAAACTGAACACAATCACACGAGAGAACACAATTGACCAACACTGCAATCTGTATTGATCTTCTTTTGGAGACAACAAAATCATTAGTCTACTTATTACACGACTTAAACATATATGACACAAATCTGCACACAACCGTCTGCATTTAACTGCCTCTTAACTAACTTCTAGAGCAGTTGAACATGACAGTTATGGATCCTATTTAATACGCCAACCAGTTACCTTTTGTTTGGCTCTTTACAGACTCCTTTATATACATAAATTACTACTAATAGGTAATACATAACTAACATGACATACTTAATATATATAATCAAGTGATGTGATTCCATCTACCGAGTCATGGCCCCATGATTTGAGTGAAGATTCCAGCCCTAAAGATAAGTCCAATTTGCACGACAAGAAAGAGTCTTCATTTGGACACATATCCAAGGCCGGTGTCCGAGGCGCTAAGGAGCCGAGTCAAGGCACGTCGCTCTATTATTGGCGCATCACTCGAGAACATGCTAGGGCAATGCTTGACAAGATCAAGGAGGAGCTCATGGATCATAAGTTTCCAAAGGTTTACAAAGAAGAAGGTTGGAGTCTCCTTTTGACTTGTGTTCCGACAAGTGACTTTTTTTACGGTTAAGGACACTTTATAAGTTTTCGGGATTTCGGGTTAATTTTTGTAATTTCCTTAAGTGAAGGGGCTAACTTTGTGAGGTTGCTTTCTAGGTTATATGGTCGGCCCCCTCACCCTTTGTTGGAGGAGATTTGAACGAAAAACCTTGTTGCTTACTTTCCCTTGCAATTTCAATTCAAGTTCTTGTTCATGTTTTCGTTCGTTCAATTCTCGTTGTTCAAGTTGTTGGTGAGTAATATCCGACAATTTGGGCATCTTAGTTTGTTTGAGAGCTTGATGAGTCATATCCAAGTTGTCAAGCATCCATATCTCCTTGTTCTTCCCATTTCGATCCATCATCCATCTCGGTGGTTTCTGCACCCCTTCAATAATATCGACATATCTTTCAATCCACTCATCATCTAGGTCTAAAATTTTGAGGGGTTAACTAGACTCAGAGATCTAACTTCTCGAATTGGAATCACTCAATTCCGAGTTCGGACGAGGAAGATCCAGCCAGTTGAAGACGGGTCAGTTGCGTGGTGTTTGTTGTCGGAATTCCTTGGATTCTCGTGGTGATCTCTTTGCACCATCATTCCCTCCATCGATCCGGCCATCAAGTGGTATCAAAGCACCCACTGGCTGGAGTGCTTGTGGCGTTGTTGTTGTCTTGATGCTCAACCATGGCTGAAAAGCTGCTAAAAAACGTCCCTAATAGAACACCAATGGCCTTCATTAGTTGGTAGTTGAATGGTTGCTTTTGTTGCTTGTTTAATGCCTTCCTTTAGTGCTAGAATTGAAAGAGCCTTTGCTGATTTTTTTGGTTGTGGAAAAAACGTGGGAATTGAGACCAAAAACCAGCTTTGATTTTGTGTTCGTTACATGCTTGTTGAATTGGATCGACTCTAGGATACGGGAACGACACCAAGAATTGCTAATCTTGCTTGGTTGTTTCTTTTCTTGTTGTGGTGTTTGAGTTTTTCTTGTTCCATTTTGTTGGTCATCTTCTACTTGCAACTTGTCGGATTTTCATCTCGGGCAAGTCTTGGTGATTAATTCGTGTGACCTCTATACCTTGATCTTTGCCTTGTTTTTACGATGACAAGTGTAGGTGATGACAAGAATAAGGAACAAGTTGAGGAGAAGTCCACTAGTTTGGTGGCTGCCATGTTACAAACTTTTCAACAATCCATGCAACAATCCGTGGAAGCTACGAAGACACGCATGGATGCCTTGGAGCGCCGAATCCTAGGGTTGGACGAGAGGACACAAGTGCCTCAAGTGGTGAAGATCAAGGAGACACGAGAAGAGGATCAAGGTTCGAGGACGACCCCTTGTAAAGGGGAGGAGACTTCCTTCCAACAAAGAGTGATGAGTGACACAGAACAACCAAAAAGAGAGACTCCTTTCCATGGATTGGAACGACTCATTACCATCAAGTGTCCAATAGAAATGATGCACATATTGCAAGAAGGGGAGGAAGTTTGGAATTGTCTCCTAAAATCAAGCATCGTCCTACCATCACTCCTAGCTCCATGAACTCGTTGGCTACACCATGGATGGATGCATTTCCTATGATTCCTTTATGTTTGCCCTTCTTGCTCCATGAGGAGGACGAGGCTGTTTTAGTCACTCAAAGCGGTGATTACATTCCTTTTCTTGTGGAGGCCAAGAAGGATGTCTTTGTCGTGGAGAATGCCACACCAAGGGAGCTAGAAGCCCTACCTTCTTTGTTGAGCTCACAAGGCTTGATAGATTCGAGGACGAATCTTTTTGAAGGGGAGGAGGATGATGTGATTCCATCTACCGAGTCATGGCCCCATGATTTGAGTGAAGATTCCAGCCCTAAAGACAAGTCCAATTTGCACGACAAGGGAGAGTCTTCATTTGGACACATATCCAAGGCCGGTATCCGAGGGGCTAAGGAGCCGAGTCAAGGCACGACGCTCTATTATTGGCGCATCACTCGAGAACATGTTAGGACAATGCTTGACAAGATCAAGGAGGAGCTCATGGATCATAATTTTCCAAAGGTTTACAAAGAAGATGGTTGGAGTCTCCTTTTGACTCGTGTTCCGACAAGTGACTTTTTTTACGGTTAAGGACACTTTATATGTTTTCGGGATTTCAGGTTAATTTTTGTAATTTCCTTAAGTGAATGGGCTAACTTTGTGAGGTTGCTTTCTAAGTTATATGGTTGGCCCACTCACCCTTTGTTGGAGGAGATTGGACGAAAATACTCTCTTGTTGCTTACTTTCCCTTGCAATTTCAATTCAAGTTCTTGTTCTTGTTTTCGTTCGTTCAATTCTCGTTGTTCAAGTTGTTGGTGAGTAATATCCGACAATTTGGGCATCTTTGATTGTTTGAGATCTTGGTGAGTCATATCCAAGTTGTCAAGCATCCATATCCCCTTGTTCTTCCCATTTCGATCCATCATCCATCTTGGTGGTTTCTGCACCCCTTTAGTAACATCGACATATCTTTCAATCCACTAATCATCTAAGTCTCAAGTTTTGAGGGGTTAAACTAGACTTAGAGGTCGAACTTCTCGAATTGGAATCAATCAATTCCAAGTTCGGACGAGGAAGATTCAGCCAGTTGAAGACGGGTCAGTTGCGTGGTGTTTGTTGTCGGAATTCCTTGGATTCACGTGGCGATCTCTTTGCACCATCATTCCCTCCATCGGTCCGGCCATCAAGTGGTATCAGCATTGTTCTAAAAAACACCCTAGGCGGCTGCCTAGGCGGCGCCTAGGCGCTGGGCGGGCAAGAGCCGCACAGATTTGGGCATAGGCGGGCTTCTGGGCGGGTTTAGGAGCTAGGCGGGGGTCTGGGCGGGTATAGGCGGGTGATTAATCGGTCTAGGCGGGTTTAGGAGCTAGGGTTAATTTGTTCCGTTTCAATTGAATCTCGCCGCTTTTTTTTGGCATTCCCACTTCCTCGTTCTCCTCTCTCATTCTCAATAGCATAAAACAACCATCACTAGTGACGATTGAATGCCGAGAACAGCCATCACCGGCGACGAGTCTCCGTCTCTCCTCTCTCGTTCTCATTTTCTGGTTTGGGGCAGTGGTGCTGCCGCTGGTGTCGTCTTGTGCGGTTGTGCTTGTTCTCGTTCCTCTATAAGCTTCAGCGACTAGCCAATAGCGCAACAGCTCCAGTGATCCATGCCTCCACTGGCCAAACGTCGTCCGCCCGGTACTCGCCCATGCCTCCACTGCTCCACTTTTAGTTCGTTCAGGTTCTCGTTCTCTGGTTTGATTAGTTTTTATGTTTGTGCTCATTCTCGTTTTTAGGTTTTGATTCCTTTTTTTTGGTTTGTCTAATTCAATTCGTATGTATTGAGCTTGAATGGTTGATGTGCAGCATCAATTTTGTTTCAATTTTTTTTTTGGGTGTGAGTGACAAACAACACTGTGGCTTTTTGGGTGTTGATGTGCAGGCAGTGCAGCTTGTTCTTGTTTTCATTTTTTCATTTTAATTGTTGATTGTTGATGTCTAAATCAATTTTTTTTTGTTTTAATCTTAAAAACAATGTAATTCAATTTTTCCGTTTTCTTTATTTTGCATCTTATACATTATTATGCTGTAATTGGAATTGTTTGTGAGTGAAAGGAAAAATCTATTAGTTGCACATAGCTTTTATATAACCTTCTGAACAAAAATTGTTCATTGAATACACCACTGTTGTGTGTTTTGTTTGAATGCACACCACTGCTTATGTTTGAAAATTCAACTCAAATGCGTTTATTCCCTATATGGCTATATGTTGTGTGTTTTATTTGTTAAATTTTTGTAGAAAATTACCATGTATTCATCAATGCTAATTAGTAATTAGCATATGGAGTATATGAAATATTAAGTATTTACTATATAGTATGGGTCGTATGATATCTTATTAGAATTCATAATTTACCATTTTTATATATATATATATATATATATATATATATATATATATATATATATATATATTAGAGATTTTGAACAAAAGAACAGACGTGAAATACAAGGAAATGACTAATATCATTCAAATCCGCCTAGATCCCGCCTAGGCCCCGACTAGCCGCCTAGGCGCTAGGCCCCCACTCACCGCCTAGCTCCCGCCTAGCGTTTTTTAGAACACGGGGTATCAGAGCACCCACTGGCTGGAGTTCTCGTGGCGTTGTTGTTGTCTTGATGCTCAACCATGGCTGAAAAGCTGCTAAAAAAACGTCCCTAATAGAACACCAATGGCCTTCATTAGTTGGTAGTTTAATGGTTGCTTTTGTTGCTTGTTTAATGCCTTCCTTTAGTGCTAGAATTGAAAGAGCCTTTGCTGATTTTTTTGGTTGTGGAAAAAACGTGGGAATTGAGACCAAAAACCAACTTTGATTTTGTGTTCGTTACATGCTTGTTGAATTGGATCGACTCTAGGATACGGGAACGACACCAAGAATTGCTAATCTTGCTTGGTTGTTTCTTTTCTTGTTGTGGTGTTTGAGTTTTTCTTGTTCCATTTTGTTGGTCATCTTCTACTTGCAACTTGTCGGATTTTCATCTCGGGCAACTCTTGGTGATTAATTCGTGTGACCTCTATACCTTGATCTTTGCCTTGTTTTTACGATGACAAGTGTAGGTGATGACAAGAATAAGGAACAAGTTGAGGAGACGTCCACTAGTTCAGTGGCTGCCATGTTACAAACTTTTCAACAATCCATGCAACAATCCGTGGAAGCTACGAAGACACGCATGGATGCCTTGGAGCGCCGAATCCTAGGGCTGGACGAGAGGACACAAGTGACTCAAGTGGTGAAGATCAAGGAGACACGAGAAGAGGATCAAGGTTCGAGGACAACCCCTTGTAAAGGGGAGGAGACTTCCTTCCAACAAAGAGTGATGAGTGACACAGAACAACCAAAAAGAGAGACTCCTTTCCATGGATTGGAACAACTCATTACCATCAAGTGTCCTATAGAAATGATGCACATATTGCAAGAGGAGGAGGAAGTTGTGGAATTGTCTCCTAAAATCAAGCATCGTCCTACCATCACTCCTAGCTCCATGAACGCGTTGGCTACACCATGGATGGATGCATTTCCTATGATTCCTTTATGTTTGCCCTTCTTGCTCCATGAGGAGGACGAGGCTGTTTTAGTCACTCAAAGCGGTGATTACATTCCTTTTCTTGTGGAGGCCAAGAAGGATGTCTTTGTCATGGAGAATGCCACACCAAGGGAGCTAGAAGCCCTACCTTCTTTGTTGAGCTCACAAGGCTTGATAGATTCGAGGACGAATCTTTTTGAAGGGGAGGAGGATGATGTGATTCCATCTACCGAGTCATGGCCCCATGATTTGAGTGAAGATTCCAGCCCTAAAGACAAGTCCAATTTGCACGACAAGGGAGAGTCTTCATTTGGACACATATCCAAGGCCGGTGTCCGAGGCGCTAAGTAGCCGAGTTAAGGCACGACAATCTATTATTGGCGCATCACTCGAGAACATGCTAGGACAATGCTTGACAAGATCAAGGAGGAGCTCATGGATCATAATTTTCCAAAGGTTTACAAAGAAGATTGTTGGAGTCTCCTTTTGACTCGTGTTCCGACAAGTGACTTTTTTTACGGTTAAGGACACTTTATATGTTTTCGGGATTTCGGGTTAATTTTTGTAATTTCCTTAAGTGAAGGGGCTAACTTTGTGAGGTTGCTTTCTAAGTTATATGGTTGGCCCCCTCACCCTTTGTTGGAGGAGATTGGACGAAAATACTCTCTTGTTGCTTACTTTCCCTTGCAATTTCAATTCAAGTTCTTGTTCTTGTATTTCGTTCGTTCAATTCTCGTTGTTCAAGTTGTTGGTGAGTAATATCCGACAATTTTGGCAACTTAGTTTGTTTAAGAGCTTGGTGAGTCATATCCAAGTTGTCAAGCATCCATATCCCCTTGTTCTACCCATTTCGATCCATCATCCATCTCGGTGGTTTCTGCACTCCCTCAGTAAAATCGACATATCTTCCCATCTACTCATCATCGAGGTCGGAAATTTTGAGGGGTTAAACTAGACTCAGATATATAACTTCTCGAATTAGAATCACTTAATTCCAAGTTAGGACGAGGAAGATCCTGCCAGTAGAAGACGGGTCAGTTGCGTGGTGTTTGTTGTCGGAATTCCTTGGATTCTCGTGGCGATCTCTTTGCACCATCATCCCCTCCATCGGTCCGGCCATCAAGTGGTATCAGAGCCACACGAAGGTATCACCATCTAAATCTTGTTCCGACCTTGAAATTCCACTTGTTGCAAGTTTAGGGTTCGAACTTCTTAGGGTTGCGTTGTTGTTGTTGTTTGCAGCCATCATCAAATTGTTGTCTTATGTTGTGGTCGTTTCTTTGTCTTGATCTTGTTGTTGTCTTGGCCGAGTGGGTGCTCCTCCATGGCTGCAAAAAATTCCCTAATGCATGAATGGTGGCTGCCATGTCTTGATGGCCGGATCGATGGAGGGAGTGATGGTGCAAAGAGATCGCCACGAGAATCCAAGGAATGCCGACAACAAACACCACGCAACTGACCCGTCTTAAACTGGCTTGATCTTTCTCGTCCGAACTCGGAATTGAGTGATTCCAATTCTTGAAGTTAGATCTCTGAGTCTAGTTTAACCCCTCAAAATTTGAGACCTAGATGGTTAGTGAATTGAAAGATATGTCGATGTTACTGAAGGGGGCAGAAACCACCGAGATGGATGATGGATCGAAATGGGAAGAACAAGGGGATATTGATGCTTGACAACTTGGATATGACTCACCAAGCTCTCAAACAAACTAAGTTGCCCAAATTGTCGGATATTACTCACCAACAACTTGGACAACGAGAATTGAACGAACGAAATACAAGAACAAGAACTTGAATTGAAATTGCAAGGGAAAGTAAGTAACAAGAGAGTATTTTCGTCCAATCTCCTCCAACAAAGGGTGAGGGGGCCAACCATATAACCTAGAAAGAAACCTCACAAAGTTAGCCCCTTCACTTAAGGAAATTACAAAAATTAACACGAAATCCCGAAAACTTATAAAGTGTCCTTAACCGTAAAAAAAGTCACTTGTCGGAACACGAGTCAAAAGGAGACTCCAACCTTCGTCTTTGTAAACCTTTGGAAACTTATGATCCATGAACTCCTCCTTGATCTTGTCAAGCATTGCCCTAGCATGTTCTCGAGTGATGCGCCAATAATAGAGCGTCGTGCCTTGACTCGGCTCCTTAGCGCCTCGGACACCGGCCTTGGATATGTGTCCAAATGAAGACTCTCCCTTGTCGTGCAAATTGGACTTGTCTTTAGGGCTGGAATCTTCACTCAAATCATGGGGCCATGACTCGGTAGATGAAATCACATCCTCCTCCTCCCCTTCAAAAAGATTCGTCCTCGAATCTATCAAGCCTTGTGAGCTCAACAAAGAAGGTTGGGCTTCTAGCTACCTTGGTTTGACATTCTCCATGACAAAGACATCCTTCTTGGCCTCCACAAGAAAAGGAATGTAATCACCGCTTTGAGTGACTAAAACAGCCTTGTCCTCCTCATGGAGCAAGAAGGGCAAACATAAAGGAATCATAGGAAATGCATCCATCCATGGTGTAGCCAATGAGTTCATGGAGCTAGGAGTGATGGTAGGACGATGCTTGATTTTAGGAGACAATTCCACAACTTCCTCCTCTTCTTGCAATATGTGCATCATTTCTATTGGAAACTTGATGGTAATGAGTTGTTCCAATCCATGGAAAGGAGTCTCTCTTTTTGGTTGTTCTGTGTCACTCATCACTCTTTGTTGGAAGGAAGTCTCCTCCCCTTTACAAGGGGTCGCCCTCGAACCTTGATCCTCTTCTCATGTCTCCTTGATCTTCACCACTTGAGGCACTTGTGTCCTCTCGTCCAACCCTAGGATTCAGCGCTCCAAGGCATCTATGCGTGTCTTCATAGCTTCCACGGATTGTTGTATGGATTGTTGAAAAGTTTGTAACATGGCAGCCACCGAACTAGTGGACGTCTCCTCAACTTGTTCCTTATTCTTGTCATCACCTACACTTGTCATCGTAAAAACAAGACAAAGATCAAGGTATAGAGGTCACACGAATTAATCACCAAGACTTGCCCGAGATGAAAATCCGACAAGTTGCAAGTAGAAGATGACCAACAAAATGGAACAAGAAAAACTCAAACACAACAACAAGAAAAGAAACAACCAAGCAAGATTAGCAATTCTTGGTGTCGTTCCCGTATTCTAGAGTTGATCCAATTCAAAAAGCATGTAACGAACACAAAATCAAAGCTGGTTTTTGGTCTCAATTCCCACGTTTTTTCCACAACCAAAAAAATCAGCAAAGGCTCTTCCAATTCATGCACTAAAGGAAGACATTAAACAAGCAACAAAAGCAACCATTCAACTACCAACTAATGAAGGCCATTGGTGTTCTATTAGGGACGTTTTTTGAGTAGCTTTTCAGCCATGGATGCGCATCAAAATCGGCCAAGAACTTCATCAATTCAAGGACTCAAAAACGCCACAACTCAGGACAACAATTCGGAAAAGGCCGAACACAACAACAACAACGCAGCCCTAAGGAGTTCGAACCTAAAACTTGCAACAAGTGGAAATTCAAGGTCGGAACAAGATTTAGATGGCGATACCTTCGCGTGGCTCTGATACCACTTGATGGCCGGATCGATGGAGGGGATGATGGTGCAAAGAGATCGCCACGAGAATCCAAGGAATTCTGACAACAAACACCACGCAACTGACCCGTCTTCAACGGGCAGGATCTTCCTCTTCCGATTTCGTAATTGAGTGATTCTAATTCGAGAAGTTTGGTCTATGAGTCTAGTTTAACCCCTCAAAATTTGAGACCTAGATGATGAGTGGATTAAAAGATATGTCGATTTTACTGAAGTGGTGCAGAAACCACCGAGATGGATGATGGATCGAAATGGGAAGAACAAGGGGATATGGATGCTTGACAACTTGGATATGACTCACCAAGCTCTCAAACAAACTAAGATGCCCAAATTGTCGTATATTACTCACCAACAACTTGAACAACGAGAGTTGAACGAACGAAATACAAGAACAAGAATTTGAATTGAAATTGCAAGGGAAAGTAAGCAACAAGAGAGTATTTTCGTCCAATCTCCTCCAACAAAGGGTGAGGGGGCCGACCATATAACCTAGAAAGCAACCTCACAAAGTTAGCCCCTTCACTTAAGGAAATTACAAAAATTAACCCAAAATCCCGAAAACTTTTAAAGTGTCCTTAACCGTAAAAAAAGTCACTTGTCGGAACACAAGTCAAAAGGAGACTCCAACCTTCTTCTTTGTAAACCTTTGGAAACTTATGATCCATGAGCTCCTCCTTGATCTTGTCAAGCATTGTCCTAACATGTTCTCGAGTGATGCGCCAATAATAGAGCGTCGTGCCTTGACTCAGCTCCTTAGCGCCTCGGACACCGGACTTGGATATGTGTCCACATGAAGACTCTCCCTTCTCGTGCAAATTGGACTTGTCTTTAGGGCTGAAATCTTCACTCAAATCATGGGGCCATGACTCGGTAGATGGAATCACATCATCAAGCTTATATCTTTCAAAAGGTTCTATGTACCTGCTCAGCGAGGCAGTGTCATTCATATTTAGCTTCTCAAAAAAAGCAAGTGTATAATAAGTAAAGCAATCCACAACAGAGACACCAACCTACATTAGAGAAATTCTGTGAATTCAAAAAAAATATTTACACATGGAAAAAGTAATATTATTGGTGTAGATGTTTCATTATTTTTTGTATTAGCAAATGGAAATTATTTATTCACATCAGATTCCAAGTGGTGAGAATAAGAATTTTCCCTTTTCATACTACTTCCAATAGCCAAGACACCAGGAGACTGGAACTGTAAGGCAAACGAAGTTTGTTATACATGAACAAAATACCAAAGATTTGTCACCAACCTACGTTACCTTGGCTTCTTCCTACTTTCCAACAACTCTTCTTCTCAAATCAGTATTCATAAAGTTCAGGCAAAACTTAAACTTTCACTTTCAAGTATTACAAACCTGATTGAATAAAGTGGCAGTCTGGCAGGTATCAACCATATATTATCAATAACTCGAGATTAGTATCTCACTGCCAAGGAAGAAAGAAATTGAAAATATTATTTATAAAACCTTCTGGCTCTCATGTTTGGAAGTAGGGATCCAAGTCTATAGGCAACGAGGCAAACGTCGATGATATCTTGCCCCTTACTGACACATACAGCTTTCACCAATCAGTTGGAATTCTCTTCCGATCGACCAACCATTCTACAATAGAAGAAGCATTAATGACAAAAACAATCCCAATTCTAGAGAAAATGATGCAAGGAAATTTTAAGCATGTTCGATTCGACTAAGTCCCAATGAAAATGAGATCGAGATAAGTAAGCTAAAACCTCCAAGGCGAGAGAAAGCAATGTCGATCGGGAGGTTCTAAATATCATCCTAGTTTAGCATTGTTAAATACCGAATTTAAACTGTTCCTGAAAGAAATCAAGGAAAGTATCTTATAGAAAGGTAGATTTGAACTTAATTCGACTTGAACCTCAAGAACACAAATATCATAATATGAGCGGGTAAAACAAACATAGTTGCCATAGTTATTTTCGCTATTAAAAAGGTATTCTTAAATTATTGCACATTTATTATTATTTTTATTATTTTCCATATTATTAAATATAAGGTAGTTATGCAACTTTATGGAAGATCTATCTTGCAAACATGATAAGATTAAATTCGGAAAAGGTGGGAATATCCCTATCTTGGGCTTTAAGAAACCGTAGGAGATAAGTAAAATAAGGCCCCATGATCTCCTTCTTTCATTATAAATACACGCCTAGGGAGAGACACATGTGCACATCGGCATATTCAGAAACTCAGAGGTGGATAATGGGGTCCGCACCACCTGTGTCCATTGTTTTGCAGGTTTCGAGGTTAAGAGATTGGAGGCGGAGCGAAAGAGGAGGAGTTCTTAATTAGTGCATTGAAGATGAAATGAAGGCGGAGTTTTTATGCACTAACAATTGGCGCCGTCTGTGAGAAACAAGTATTCGATCCATGCAAGTTATGGTGTTGGAATCGATCCCAGATAATCAAGAAGTCAACTTTGAAGAAATTGGGGCATCATCGCGAAGCGAAACTATGAGAACCATGCCCGGCGAACGAAACCGTGATCGCGACATCGAAGGTCGCGACCGCGACACTGTGGACCGCGACCGCGGTACTATACACCGCGATCGTGGGTCGGCGATCGAGGCCAAAATTCCCGAAATTCGCTCGGGAAACCAAGCCCTAATGGAGGTTGATCAAGTTAATTATGATATTCGCTCGGAAGATCAGACCTTGGTGCCTGGGAACGACTTGAACCGTGACCCGACCCCTCTCGCTAGTACGGTTGTTCATCGCACAAACCGTTTGGGGTCCGAGTCAAGCGACGAAATCTTCAGTCGTGGTACTTCATGGCCCGAATCAACCGAGTTTGATCAATCATGGGAATCGGCCATGCGTGTGGCTGAGAATGAAGATAACCGAAGAGTTCAGTGGCAAGGCGAATCAGTCCGAGCGATCGCGATCGCCGAACAGAACCGCGACCGCAGCCAGTCAAACCGTGTCTGCGTTCCTGAGAACCGAGACCGCAGGCTGCGTATTTCCAAGCCTTCTCTCTCCATTCGCGAGCCAAAACCTAATTTGGTTAGCCCTTGTTTAGAGCAAGGCCAATCTAGTCGTGCCGGGTCTAATCCTGTAAGAGGTGACAATCGTATCACCTTATCGTCCGCTCCAAATGGCGGAATTGAGGCATCTACCACCGACGATAATGAAGAGGAAGAGGAGATCACCCACGCTTTGGCTACCACTCTGAGAGAGAACGAGAAGTACCAAACTAGGTGTGCAGAAGCTGAGTCTCGATTGGAGCATGCCCTAGAAGGGTCGCCAGGTTAAAACGCTCCTTGGATAAAATTCAACACAAGTGCCCTATTGATAAGTCAGAAATTGAAAGGACTACTCGACGGCTTGCAAGTGTTATTAAGTTTGTCGATAACTGTCGTAGTCTTCAATCGATTAGTTCTGACGGATCAGGCGTTATGCGGATTGATTACGATAGCGAAAGAAGAGCGCCAAGGAGCCGACGAAGAGATCACCGCCATGAGTCACCCCCGCGTAAGAGGTCATGGGCCGTGAATCCTCCTCAACCCAGCGAGCCGTCCTCAAACGACTCGGGCGAAGCCAACAATCGCGATAATTGCCACAAGTGCGGCACGAGGGACCGCGATCGCGGTGGTAGGGGCCGCGATCGTGGCAAGTCAGACCGTGAACGTGGAGCAGACGATCGGCGTGACTCTTCATGCGAGCGAGACGATCGTTATGATCCTTCTCAAAATCCTGAGTCTAATCGTGATCGAGGCCAGAAAAGCAGGAAGAGACGACGCAACCAGCGTCGGAGTGTTATCCTTGAGAGAATTGAAGGTAGGGCCCGAGCTCTTGAGCGTACTCAAAATAGGCTGCTTGATCTTTTGAGAGCGCAAGGTAATACCTTGCAATTGGCTCGGGAAAAAGCAGAGCATAAGTTGGCTTTGTTGACATCGACGCCATTCCACGCAAATATACAACGAGCCCTACCGCCGTCAAAACTTTCTCCTCCATCCTTTACTTTGTATGATGGGAACACGGATCTTGTAAGTCACATAGCCTCTTACACCCATAAAATGGCATTGTGGGTGTCTAAAGATGCTATCATGTGCAAGATGTTTCCAAGTAGCCTTGGTAAAGGCCCTTTGAAGTGGTTTCAGAGTCTCAGGCCGGGATCAATCCGAACTTGGGGAAGATTGGTTTCTATGTTCGTAAAGCGATATATAGCTAACAGTCGAGATGTTGCATCGCTCGACACACTTTTTGGTCTCAAGAAGGAGAAGGGAGAAAGCTTGTGTCACTTCTTCAATCGATTTATGGAATGGTATGTGGAAATTGAGGGATGCGATCATAGGACCGCTATTACTGCCTTTAAAAGAGCAATCCTCACTGATAGTAAGTTGAGAGAGGAGTTGACACTTCGTCTTCCCTCCACAATAGCCGAGCTACAAGAACGTATTCATGAATATGTGCGGTTAGAGGAGGACAATTTCAAAGTAAGAGGAAGATCGTCCTCTCCTCCTCATAAAACTCACCGCCGTGCTGAAAACATCAAGAGAAAGGGCCAAGTTAGAGCGGTTTACACCACATTTAGTGTGTCGATCTATCGAATCCTACCCCGCATTAAGCGTGAGAGCTTTTTTCAGTATCCCCGAAAGAGGAATGTCGTGAAGATGATCCACGTAGTAGAAACACTGCATGTACCACAAGGTTCAGGGGCATATGACTGAACAATGTGAGTCATTTAAGAGGTATCTGGAGAGTTTGGTGGAAAAAGGGTACTTGCATGAGTTCATTAAGAAAGATAGGCTTGAGCAAAATGATGAGCCGAGGCAGAAACAGATTGAGGTCATCCAGACAATCTCGACATCTTACATGCATGAAGATGATGAAGCAAGGAGTAACTTCAGGAAGTCTTGCCATGAGCTTAACGTAATGAGAGTTCAACAAGCCGAGCCACGACGACCCCCTTCCCCCATGCGTGTAGTGGATGGGCTAGTATTTAGAGACAAGGACCTTGCGACAGTCCAAGTTCCTCATAACGACCCATTAGTCCTAGCAGTCGAGCTAGAAGGTTTTAAGGTGCGTCATGCTCTCGTTGATCCAGGAAGTTCAGTTGACATCATGTACTTTGAAGTCTTCAAACTCCTTGGGAAAAGCAATGAAGATTTCCCGGTCAAGATGCAATTGCCTGGACTTGGTGGCTATCCAACATACCCACTTGGAATGTATAAAACCCAAGTCAGCCTTGCCAAAAAAGTGATGACCGTTGAGTTCTTGATTGTTGATGTGCCTTCACCCTAAAATATGATTTTGGGGAGGCCTTGGATTCATGGGATTGGAGCGGTACCATCGACCCTCCATCAAATGGTCCAATTCAGAGATGGAGACGCCATCGTTCGTGTCTGGGCGAATCAACTAGATGCTCGTCTATGCTCCAAGGGAAATCACCCTAAGTCGGAATTTATGCAAAAAATAGAAGACGAGTCGAAAGCTGAAGACCAGCTGCGAAACCGCGATCGCGGGCCTGAGAGTCGTGACCGAGACACTAGAACTAAGTGCAAGACCCCGAATCTGGGGAAAAATCGCGGATCGCCAAGTCATGACCGCGGCAGCGAGGTCCGCGATTGTGGGCACCCCGCCGTGATCGCGGCACTGGGTCCGAAAGCTTCACTTTGCGAAATGAAGATCGTGAGCGCGATCACCCGTCTTCCCCTGCGCAGGGATCTCGGAACTAGGAATTTCATGTAAGCATGACACTCTTTTTCCCATGTGGTTTTGATGGGGCCCTTAGGATTTTTCGTTTTTGCATTCATTCTGTTTAGCTTTGTAAGTTCATAACATTCACGTTTACTTATTAATAAAAGTCAACTTTTTTGCATTAGCTTGAGTCTTGCATAAAAATAATATATGCGTGTATGAAAAAGCGAGTTTATGATATTCGCTCATAAATAAGATTTTATGATATTCGCTCATAAATGTTGAAACATATGAAATTTGCTCATGTGTATACGAATTTACGAATATACGAATATACAAAAGCGTTAGGGGACTTGACGTCAACCAATCCACTTGGCCACTCTGATTAGAAACCCTCGGTACCCTACGTCGCCGAACATGGTAAAACATGTAAGGCGGTGTAGGTGGGGCATTTGTGAGCAGGTAAAACAAACATAGTTACCATAGTTATTTTCGCTATTAAAATGGTATTTTTTAAATTACTGCGCATTTATTATTATTTATATTATTTTTCATATTATTAAATATTTTGTAGTTATGCAACTTTATGGAAGATCTATCCTGCAAATATGATAATATTAAATTCGGAGAACGTGAGAATATCCCTAGCTTGGGCTTTAAGCAACCCTAGGAGATAAGTAAATAAGGCCCCCTGATCTCCTTCTTCCATTATGAATACACGCCCTATGCATGCAGGAAGAGACACATGTGCACATCGACATATTCAGAAACTCTGGACAGGCTAATACTCGCTTAGCTCGATTGTTCAAGGATTCACCGCTCTCTTGTTGTACCTCGTCGCTCAAAACGACAATTGCTCTTCTTACTTAAGCATCGGAGGTGGGTTAGGGGGTCCCCGCCCCATGTGTCCATTGTTTTGCAGGTTTCTAGGTTAAGAGATTGGAGGCGGAGCGGATGAAGAGGAGTTCTTAATTAGTGTATTGACTTAACATGGATTGATGTCCGCCTTTTTAGTCATGTTTTTAGGGTGTGTTTTTGTGTCTTTTGAGTCTTTTTCTTTAGTTTTGGGTTTTGTTTTGAATCATTTATGTACGTTTTCGTATTTTCTTGAGATATGGAGTCTACATAAGCTTTTGTGGTGTTTTGTAGGTTTTTAGAAGCTTTTTGGAGCATATTTTGAAGAAAGGAGTAAAGACGGTGAAGATAGCACTTAAGAATGAAGAGAAGATGAAGATTAAGAGCTCAAGTAAATTCATTGAAGATCAAGTTTGAGCATGGAAAGAGATAGAGAAATTCGTTATAAGAACATAGGAAAAAGAATCGAGTCAAACGGAGTTGTAACGAATCTTCTACGCAAGTTTTACTCAAGGCTGTTTTCGACCCTGTCAGGGTCGTTAACGAGGTCCCGAGGCACAGCGAGATCCGAGTCGGTGCTATTTATGGGCTTCTATCTTGTTTCCTTTTTTATGTTATTAGATAGATAGAAGGGGTATATCTTATTAGAAGATATTATTTCCTTATAGTTAGATTTAAGATAGATTTATTTCCTTAGAGATAGATTTAAGATAAAATAGTTTCTCTATAAATACTCCTGTCTACCCTTTGTTATTCTGTACACAATCAATTGCCTTGGAGGGCAAGTAAGGGGAGGAGAGAGGCGTGTAAGAGGGGGAAGAGACGAGTTTTTGTGGGGAAGAACCATCGTTTGGATTCGGTTGTAAGCTTTCTTTTTAATTTAATTTGGATGTTTTCAATTATTATGCTTTGTGAGTAGTCTCTCTCTCTAAGGTTGGGGTTAAACCCAACAATGGTTGTGCATGCTTGTTTGTGATCATGATTTGATTGTTTTTTATTGCATGAATCTATTCTCTTGTTCTTAATCCTTGAAACGAAAGTTGAAAGGAATTTCTCATTCATAGTTGAAGCGAAGGCGAAACCTTGAATCAGAATAGTCAAATTAGGGTTTTGAAGCGAAAGCAGATCTATCCTAGTTGAAGTAGAAGAGATAGATAGTAAGTTTATTAATTTAAGCGAAAGTTGATTGATTTACTTGCTTTGGTTGACGAAAGTTGACACCTTTATGTGATAAAAGCATGATCTTTATGTTTCATTAGCGTTTGGCATGCATAATTGTTGTTGTGGTGACACCTTTACCTTAGATTCTCTCTTTCCTTGTTAAAAACCCTACCTTTAGTTGATTGCTTGCGTGAGAAGTAACAAAACTTGATACTGACTTTCTCCCTGCGGACGAACCTGACTCTGCTATACTCAGCGGGGTCTTGATTATAAATTTATTTGTTGTCAAGAAACCCTCTCAACAAATTGGCGCCAGCGCCAATTTCTGTGTTTTTTTTGTTTAGTTTCTTGGCCACTGTCGAGTCGTTACCGACCCTACCCAGGCTCGGTAACGACCCTGTCGACAGGTAGTTGTTTCTTTCTTTTTAGTTTTTGTTTTACGGGATCACTCCAGGTTCGTTACCGACCCTGTCCGAGACCCCGTTTTTGCTTTTTGATTTCGTTTTTTGTTTTTGTTTTTGCTTACAGTGTATGCCAGCTGAAGGTCGTCGAGAAGACAAAGTCATGGCTACACATGAAGAACTAGCAAAGCAGATTGCTGAACTCTGTTTAGAGATAGAGGAGATCCAGAGAGAAAGGGAAAGCATATGAAGAGGATAATTACATGTGGGGCCCATATAGGAACCAAAGTGATACTTTTTATGCATGGAGGAATTACAATCAGCCCACTTGGGGCAATTATGCATATGACCAATGGAGCCAACCTCCTCAACAAGAGCAAAGGGTTCCTCCTTACCAACCTCCGGACTATCAAGAGCCACCATCATGGGTTCAGGAGATAAAGGAGAGCATCAATGGAGTGAACAACAAAGTTGATGACGTTCAAGCCAAACTGAACCGACAAGATAAAAGATGGGGAGAGTTCGATATTTGGAAGAGGAGTGTTGATTCCCAACTAGGGGACCTAGCTGCACGGATTCCAAGACCACAAGGGCAACTCCCGGGCCGCCCCGAGGAGAACCCTAGGGGTCAAATAGCAGCGGTACACCTCAAGAGTGGGAAGACACTATCGGAGAGAATTCAAGCTGAAGAGAAGGAGGAACAAGATCTCGCCAACCAGCTCGTTAACGAGCCAACGAGAGCACATACCGAGCCTACAAACAAGGATGACGAGGCTCCGAGGATTCCTGACGATCCTACCCCAGGTAAGTTCTCTAAACCGAACCTTCCTCTCAACCCCAGGGTAGTTAACGACCCCACCAGGGTCGGTAACGACCCGCCGAGGACACCAAACGACCCTAGTGTCGACCCAGTACTCTCACCTCTCGAACCTAACTTGGTTCCGAGAATGGTGAAATCTCTTCCATTTCCAACTAAGAAATCTATGGACTCTACTGAGAGTGGGTTCAAGCGTTTTGTGAAGATTCTTCAGGGCATTAATATTTCCATCCCATTCGCTGACGCCCTAAGCGAAATGCCGGCTTACACAAATTTTTTGAAGGATATTCTTAGCAGGAAAAGGTCCATTACAGAGCAGCAGGATGAAGTCAGATCAATAGCTCTACCAGAAAAGCTTGGAGACCCAGGGAGATTTGCCATCACGATTGGCATAGGCGACCACAAATTTAAAGCTTTATGTGATTTGGGAGCCAATGCTAGTTTGCTTCCTCTTTCCATCTGGTTAAAAGCTAACATGGGACCACTAGAGCCTGTCAAGATGAAACTCTACATGGCGGATGGATCTTCTGTAAAAGCAACTGGAGTCGTTGACGATGTTCCTGTCCGAGTTGGAAAATTCTTTGTTCCAAACGACTTCATTGTGCTAGATATGCCTGCAGACCCTACGGTGCCAATCATTCTAGGCAGACCATTTTTAGCCACCACAGGAGCACGTGTAGATGACAGAAAAGGACTTCTCACATTTGATATTGGAGAAGAGAAGGTCGAATTTCATTTCAATCCGATTGTGAGTGAAGTGGCTAGTTGTAGTACCGAGGAGCCTACCGACCCACCATGGCTCGGTATCGACCCCTCTCTGAGTACAAAAACAAGCAAAATCGATAGAGACACGCCTATCAAGGAGCCTACCGACCCCCCATGGGTCGGTAACGATCCTTATCTAAAGGAAAACGAGGTGGGAGGTGGATCCAAACATGACATCGAGCCACTTCCAGATCCAGCAGGGTCGTTAACGACCCACACCACCTCGGTAACGAGCCAGTTCCCGAATGACCCTGGTGAGTTTTCTTGTTCTTATCCAATCAATTCTGGTCATGATCCCTTCTCTTATCCTAGTTCTATATTACATCCTACTGTTAGTCCTATGAAGGAGTCACAACCTCCTTGGTTTTCGGATTATACTAACCCTGTTGTAGGATTACCGAGCATACTTATTGATGATAGAGGGCCAAATATTTTGGAAAGAAGCTATGATGTTTTTCAGGCCAAATATGGGGTTTCTTATGATCCCTTCGATACTGGATGGCAACCGCCCTAGGTAAGCTAAGGTAAGTTCGTCGGGCTAACGACGTTAAAAGTAGCGCTTACGGGAGACAACCCGCTTTTTGTTTTTAGTTTTAGTTTTTGCTTTCTTAGATCTTTTTGCTAGCTTTCTTTTGAGTTTTTTTTAGGTTAGATTAGTATAGTAGGGATAGAAGTTTTTCTAAAGTGACTCGGGCACAAAAAAAGAAGAAGTGCTAAGAAGAAGAAAATCAAGAAGATTCGGTGGACAAGCACGCAAGCTCGTTACCGACCCCCACAGGGTCGGTACCGACCTCCTCTACAAAACCGAATAAAATTTCCGCAATGCTCCTCAAGTGATCAATGGTTTCAAGTAGCTTCAGTTTTATTTTGTGAGTTCCCTTTTCCTTATTCTCTTTATTTTTATGATTTTAAACATTGAGGACACTGTTTGGTTTAAGTATGGGGTATGGGAAAAGGAAACTCAGTTTTGTGTCGGTTTGTGCTTTTGTTTTTAGGATTGATAATATTCCACTTAGATGTCCTATGATATGCTTTAACTTGCTTGATCATGTAATTCCATAACATGTTTGGATAGCTTTGCCTGAATCATGTTGAAAATTGTTTTTATGTGGATATTTAGCTTGTGATGAAATTGAGCACATATGATCTTAGGTAGAAGTGACTTAAATCCAACAAAATTTTTACCTTGTGAGTTGTTTTTGGCCTTATAGGGAGAACATAAAAAATCCCTCTTCTTTTTTTGTGTGATTTACTCTCCTTATGCATATTATCTCTTGTCATTGCATGGTTATCTATTACTTGAGACCTATATGAGATATTAGTTCATTGCATGTAAGTCATATGATGGAGAACTTATTTTCATAGGCCCTATTAATCCTTATCCACCCTTATCATTATCCTCTTTTTGAATCCAAGTTGAGCCTTAAAGCCTTTTATTTTTAACTCCACAAAATAATTCCCTAACCGATATAAGCTTGACCCTATCCGGGGATTAGGACTTAGTGTTGATTATGGTGATGGTTTTGTTGAGTGAGATGTTTTGGTTCAAGTGTGGGGTAATTTGGGTTGGGCAAAGTGATAGTATCTTGCAGTTTGTTATGTAAAAGGAGTTTGGTTCCCTGAATGCACTTACAAAAGAAATGAAGTGGAAAGTAAAGGGGAAAACAAAAGAAAAATAATTTAGATTCGTTACCGACCCTAAAAGGGTTCGGTACCGAGCCCCCGCGGAAAGAAAAAAAAAGAAAAGAAAAGAAAGGACTTGAGAAATCCAAAGTGAAGAGTTGAATAGTGAAAATGTGCATGAGTCAAATTTCCTTGTTGTTTCTAAGCAAGATTAAGTTGGATAAATGGGTGATTGAAAAGAGTGTGCATAATGAGAGTGAGTTTGGTATAATCTTTTATGAGAGTTTTTGGAGATGTGAGTTTTTAGGAGTCTTTGATTCCCGGATATTATTAGCACCACATGACCAAAATATTTCCACGCCTATTTGTTATTACCAAGCCCCATTACAACCCGGTCGCATGGAAGCTTCTATGAAGTTTTTCATTGAGCCTAAGTTCTCTTGATGATTTTTATATGTTTTGACATCTCTGGTGGAGAGTTTGGTGATATAAGTAACAATGACTATGTTGATTTTTGCATATTGGATTGAGTTGAGAGTTGTTATTCTAAGCCTAAACACTTGAGAGATGAGAGAAACACATATCTCCTGTGAGGTTCGATTTTTGGTTGCTTTTGCTTGAGGTTACTCATATATGTGTGATGACATTAGATTCACTTGTCTATCTATTTCTACTTGTGCTTATGATGTTGCTTTTTGATAAAGGCATTGACTTGATATATGTGTTGGTGGTTTTGGTTCTTGTCTAAGTGATTGCTTGAGGACAAGCAAGTCTAAGTATGGGGTATTTTGATGTCCGCCTTTTTAGTCATGTTTTTAGGGTGTGTTTTTGTGTTTTTTGAGTCTTTTTCTTTAGTTTTGGGTTTTGTTTTGAGTCATTTATGTATGTTTTCGTATTTTCTTGAGATATGAAGTCTACATAAGCTTTTGTGGTGTTTTGTAGGTTTTTAGAAGCTTTTTGGAGCATATTTTGAAGAAAGGAGTAAAGACGGTGAAGATAGCACTTAAGAATGAAGAGAAGATGAAGATTAAGCGCTCAAGTAAATTCATTGAAGATCAAGTTTGAGCATGGAAATATATAGAGAAATTCGTTACAAGAACATAGGAAAAAGAATCGAGTCAAACGGAGTTGTAACGAATCTTCTACGCAAGTTTTACTCAAAGCTGTTTTCGACCCTATCAGGGTCGTTAACGAGGTCCCGAGGCACAGCGAGATCCGAGTCGGTGCTATTTATGGGCTTCTATCTTGTTTCCTTTTTTATGTTATTAGATAGATAGAAGGGGTATATCTTATTAGAAGATATTATTTCCTTATAGTTAGATTTAAGATAGATTTATTTCCTTAGAGATAGATTTAAGATAGAATAGTTTCTCTATAAATACTCTTGTCTACCCTTTGTTATTCTGTACTCAATCAATTGCCTTGGAGGGCAAGTAAGGGGAGGAGAGAGGCGTGTAAGAGGGGGAAGAGACGAGTTTTTGTGGGGAAGAACTATCGTTTGGATTCGGTTGTAAGCTTTTTTTTTAATTTAATTTGGATGTTTTCAATTATTATGCTTTGTGAGTAGTCTCTCTCTCTAAGGTTGGGGTTAAACCCAACAATGGTTGTGCATGCTTGTTTGTGATCATGATTTGATTGTTTTTTATTGCATGAATCTATTCTCTTGTTCTTAATCCTTGAAACGAAAGTTGAAAGGAATTTCTCATTCATAGTTGAAGCGAAGGCGAAACCTTGAATCAGAATAGTCAAATTAGGGTTTTGAAGCGAAAGCAGATCTATCCTAGTTGAAGTAGAAGAGATAGATAGTAAGTTTATTAATTTAAGCGAAAGTTGATTGATTTACTTGCTTTGGTTGACGAAAGTTGACACCTTTATGTGATAAAAGCATGATCTTTATGTTTCATTAGCGTTTGGCATGCATAATTGTTGTTGTGGTGACACCTTTACCTTAGATTCTCTCTTTCCTTGTTAAAAACCCTACCTTTAGTTGATTGCTTGCGTGAGAAGTAACAAAACTTGATACTGATTTTCTCCCTGCGGACGAACCTGACTCTGCTATACTCAGCGGGGTCTTGATTATAAATTTATTTGTTGTCAAGAAACCCTCTCAACAACATACATTACTAGTTCATCCAGCAAAATCTTATTTATTTTGTGATGAAAATCTAGCAAGACTTGACAATACTAATTATGAAAGCATACAAATGTTGTATTAATGTAGCATCGCCGCGCCTTTATATATAAGTGTCGTTCACTTTCACTTCTTCGTTTAAATCTTACAGTATAACACAATTGTAAACACACTAACAATTACCCAGACATGAACACGTTCACCATTGATTTAGGAAAAAAAACGTGAACTAGTTTGAAAATCGTGCCTCTAATTTGATTCGAAATAATTATGATATCAATTATTATCTTTCTAAGGAAATATACAGCTTATAATTCTCAAGAAAGTAACTTTATTTATCTCATATAGGAAACCATTTTTTCCTCATAATAACGCTTTACCGTTGAGGGAAAAAGTTTTTTATTTTTTTTTAAATTTCAAATCTCCTATTTAATTACTCCCATACTAAATCTGATATAAACATTATTCATGCACCTCTCTTCAGTCCAAATTCTCCCTCTTTTTCTACATCAGCCAGTTCTTATAGATTATTACAATCTTATAATTGTAGTTCGCTTTAGAATATGCTTTGAATAACCCTCAAATAGCGTAGCCAACTCACAACTTTCAATTTTTTTGCAAGCCAAATCAGATTCATTTTAAAGAGCAATTCCCAAGTCAAAAATAAGAAGAAAGGTCCTCATGTGGGTATTTGCTTAACTAGGTGAAGAAGAAGAAGAAGAAGAAGAATTGCTTAGGAAAGTTTGAAAGAGTGAGTCATGGAAGATGATTATAGGAATCAAGAGGCAGCTCAACTCATGGAAGATGGTTGGTTCTTCGGTAACTTGCTCAAGAGAAAAGCAAATATTGTGAGGTCCAATTCCGATCCGCCGACTTCATCGAAGAGAGATGAGATCTTTGTTACCCACGAGAAAAATTCTTCAAAAAGCACCAAAAACTTGCTCAAAGCCCCATCTCTACCACCAAACTTTGGTAAAGGGAAAAGCATCTTAGATGAAGAAGACGATGAATTCGGGCCGAGAATGGGTGATTTGATAAGGCAAGCCATGCCTTGTAAGTTGTCTAGAACACCTTCTCTTCCAATTGCTAGGACCGAAAAGGAAGTTATGAGCAAACTCTCAAGGGTGTCTTCTTTGGATCTTTCCCTTCTCAATTCATCAAAGCACACATCTAAGGTATTCTTTCTTCAAACCATGCATGCATGTTTATGATTCAATATGGATTTTTAATATTACATAATGGGTTTTTCATCGTTTAAGGGAATGAGACAGAATTTCTCTGATCCTAACATATCCAAGAATCTCCAACATTCAAGATCAGAGTTGCCCAGTAGAAACATCCAGCGAAGCATGTCATTGAAGACTCTAAGTGATAAAGAAGTGCAAGGCTTTCAAGATTTGGGATTTACTTTTAACAAAGAAGATTTATGTCCAATTGTGGTTGATAAACTTGCTGGATTGAATTTGAAGGAAGAAATTGAGGAAGGAGAAGTGGGTAGGAAAGGAAAGATGAATCCTTCACTCGCATGGAATGCGACACAAACACAGTGGATTTACTCTCCTCCAATTCCAAAATGGATTGATACCAAAAGCTCGGCTCAAGACATGAAAGAACAAATAAAGTTTTGGGCTAGATCTGTGGCATCCAATGTCCAAGAATGCTGATCAAAGTGGCCAAAAAAAATCTCCTTCCTTATGTATTCTTGTTTGATGATGTTCTTTTTACAAAATTTTACTTTTTTTTTGGTAGAAGGAGAGGCGGTACTCTCCGGCCTCTCAAGGAGGCATTTTATTAATTAATAAAAAGTGGGCTAAGTAGTCATCAAACGGGGGATAGCCCGACCCCTAACATCGTCAAGAAGCAATAAAGTAATCCCCTCAGGCGGGGCAAGCAATACATGGTTTCCTAAAGGAAAAGAGAAAGCAAAAGACGCGAGGCGATCGGCAACCGTATTCGCCTCTCGATACACATGACGGAATTGGACAAGCCAATCCCTACGAATCAAGCCTTGGCATTGAGATACCAGGCTAAATAACGGATGACACTTATTAATTCTAGAATTTAAAAGATTAACAACAAGCTGCGAATCAGTCTCCAACATCACCTTACGAAAGCCATGCTCCCACGCCAATTGAAGACCATCTCGGACACCCCAAAGCTCAGCCATCGGGACACTACACGAGCCAATATTATGGACGAAACCGACAATCCATTGACCCGAATTGTTTCTCAAAATTCCACCTGCTGCCGCCAGCTGATGTTTTTTTTAGATGTTTTTTACAAAATTTTACTATGTATTTTAGATGTTTTTTTTTCCTTCTATGATAAATATTAGTACTAATTTGCAAAACGATATATTTTTTATAAGGTATGATCATAGTTCTATTTTTCTACTATTATTGAAGAAGATATTATTATTTGGGTGGATATTAGTTTCTTGCCCCTTTTGTGTAAATCATGGGGAAGTTCTGAAGTTCATGTTTTTCATGTGGGGTTGAATTCCTAGTCTAGAGTGATAGTTTTTGTACCAATCATGAAAAGTGATGATTTGAGGAATCTAGGGAGAAAGTCAAGGGAAAAAAAGGAAGGGGAAAAAGGGGAATTTAAGACGTTTTGGAATGCGGACCTCATGAAATAGTGTTTTAAGGTTCATTCACATTGAGTTGTAATCTTTCTCAAACTAGGTAAGCAACAATAATGATGATCCTCTTTTTAGAATGACTTAATATACCTTCTGCAATCTCATGAAATAGTGTTTTAAGTATCTACTTTGAACCAATAATAATACGAACTTTAAAAATCACCATCAACAATACAAACTATTACCATATTAACCTAAAATAATACAAGGTTAAAAATAACTTGTAATAATACCAATTATTTACTTTAAACCAATAATAATATGAACTATAACCAAGTATCCATTTTTTAGTAGCCATGAGTGAAGCATACCAGAAATTAAGGGCGTGTTGCGGGAGGTAGCGGATGAAGTTAGGCTACACTTAAGAGGCGGCGGGAATGGAGAGGGGGGTGAGGTTGTCGGATGGGGTGCATGATATTGCAACTCCTAAAGAATTTGGTTTCAAGAGAAAAGAGGTGGGAGAGAGAATAGAGCTAACGAAGACGACATGTGAAGAGAAGTTGGAGAGGAGGATGGTTAGGAGGGAAGAGTTGTAAATTGAAGTATTAATTAGGAAAAGAAAATGAGATGTCAATTAATTTGATGTCATGTCATAATTTCCAGTACCACAACATAGGTTTCACCGAAAACTAATTGTCATACTATTTTAGTTTAATATCATAGTTCGTATCATTATTGGTTCAAAACCAATACTTTGTATTATTATGAGTCACTTTTCAAGTTCGCATTATTTGTGTTTAATATCGTAACAGTTCATATTGCTACATGTGATTTTTAAAGTTCGTATTATTATTGATTCAAACTTGATACTTCATATTATAAGTCATTTTTTCTATTTTAAATGATAATTGATATGCTTTGTGTGATATTAATATTTTAGGATATACATTATCTTTACATAGGGGTATTTTATCTATGCTTAAATTATACTCTTTTTATTATTATGATAATTTAGTGGATCGAGGAGCAAAGATTCTATCCAAAGATAAGATAGAATTTCGGACTGGCAAGCAATAGTTGACCAACCCTCCCCCCCCCCCCCCCCCCCACCTCAACATTCTCTCCTTTAAATGTGGTAATCCAGTTCTGAAAGAGACGCTTTCTTGCTTGCTTGAATTCTCTTCTCTCGAGACACATTCGACAATTTCGGCCCTTCTAATTTAGGCATCGAAGGTGGATTAAGGAGTCCCACCCCTCTTTTTCCATTGTCTTGTAGGTCTCGAAAGAGGATTGAAGGTTGTTCATGGAGAGGAGTAAATAAGAATTCAATTAGTGCACCCGACAAATATGTGCAATAACAATTGACGTTGTTTGTGGGAAGCTAATATAGAGAACATCAAATTTTCAAGTTGAGTTGAGAGGAGGGTTATGGAGTCGATTTATGAAGACAAACCATCGTGGCAAAGAAGAAACCTCCAATGGTGAAACCCTAGCCCAACTAAGCGTGATAAAGGCATAGGTCACCTCAGGTGGAGCCAATGACCCACTAAGACTAAGGTATCTACAACTACATCCCCGAGCGGCAATCAAATGAGGGTGTGAATGCGAGATGCCAGTGGAATGATCGACCGGACATAGTTTAGGGCTGCTCATACAACCAACGATGATAAACCATAGCCTAAGGGACTTGATGGAAAGACGTACCATGAAAGTCCACGTAGATGATATGGTAGTCAAGAGTCGACAGGTAGTGTCCCATCTAGATGAAAAAAGCGTGTCTTAGGGCACCTCGTCATACAACTAAAGCGAGTCATGATCCGGTTCAAGCCTTGAATGTTGTGCAAACCCTGAAAGTGGTAGCCGTTGGCTTTGATGATGGTAGCACGAAAACTTAGTCACTTCTGGCCAGTTTTGACCTCTCTAGGAGGGTTAAAAGTTGGAAAGTGGAATGTGGATAGTACAAAATCAAGTACAGACCTCAAACGGTGATAAAGGCATAGGTCCTAGCAGAATTATTCTCCAAAGACCGATGCCTCGGTTTTGATATCGACGTACTTGCTTGTTCTCTCCTTTAGAAAGGTAAAGCGATTCTGCTGAAATGTACACTTTCTTTCTTACTTGAATTTTCTTCTCTCGACGCACATTCGACAATTTCGGCCCCTTCTATTTTGGGATTGGTAGAGGTAGAGTTCTTGAAAGAGGATTCAAGGTTGTTCAAGAGAGGCGTAAAGAAAAACTTAATTAATACACCCGGCAAATATATGCACTAATACCAAGTCTCTCTATACATGTTGCCAAGAGAATTTAAAATTGAATCTTCTGGATATCACTTAATAGATCGATTAGATCAAGTTACAAGTTAGTACGAATGACATGTAAAAATTGTCAATTCAGACAATTTGTGATGATCTCAGTCTAAAGTTAGGGTCACTAAAATCAATCATTTCAATATTACATTTATCCTGATTATCAGAGTAGTTCATAACCTGATGAATAGTCCATGCCCCAACCAGAATATCTGCACCACCAACGAACAGAAAAATGAAATGCACAAATAGAAAGGCAAAAGCCTCCGTTTGGGCCGATTATATTGTCCGCAGGCCCAAAATAGAGATCCGAGACTAAATGGTCCAGACCAAGTTCAACTGGGCCCACCAAAATCTTAAAATAGCAAATCCTCCTGCTTGCAACCTGCAAATGAATTATCCAGTATCACACGACCACACCATCAACAGAAACAGATTTTTCTCTCCCTCCAATCTTCACACAAAGTGAAGCTGAAGCTGAAGCTGAAATATCCATCTCCAATCTCCTCCATGAAAGCTCGATTGTCTGAGCTTTGAGCCACACCGACATCCACACCATTCTCAACATCTATTTCTCTGCTGAATTCAGATGTTGCGGTCGATCATTTCTCTCCCTTCAAGCTCCTCATTCTCTCATTCTCCTCTTCTCTTAAACCCCAATTCTCCCTCCTTTATCCGTAACTTCAAATCCACCACCATCCGTACTACCTTCTGCTACCTCCGCACGAAATCAAAGCCATGGATCGCGCAAGTAGCAGAAGAACCCGCCGCCACCACCACAACCGGGCCAGAAGACGGACCGATCGAAATTTATCCTGAAGTCCCTTCCATCTTCGCCACCAACGATAACCCCACGCCTCTCCAAGTGTCCACCAGTGTCCTCCTCACAGGCGCCATCGGCATCTTCCTCTTCCGCTCTATTCGCCGTCGTATTAAACGAGCGAAAGAATTGGTACCGCTTCTATCTTTCCACGCCTTTTCGTGTGTATTTAGAGAATTTTGCGCTCAAATTTTAACTGGATACTAATATGATACTCCGCATTCCTTAAATTCCTTTTTAATTTCATATTTTTTTACTAATATGAATCGGAATTGAGGAAATAGGCAGACATTCGTGTCAACTCTACCTTTTGATTTGGTGATTGGTATTCTACACTGCTATTCTTTATATAGATTTTTTAATGATGTTTTATTCTCCGTTATAGCTGATTTGAAATGGAAGCTAACTGATGATTAGTGGTGGTCTATTAGAGATTCAGGTCCTCGGGTGCAAAGAAAACATTGAAGGATGAAGCCTTGGATAGCCTCAAAGCAGTAGGATCAATCTCGGTTCAGCCTAAGTCTGAACCTTCTGCAGTACAGGCATTGCTGGGAGCAATAACTGCTGGTGTGATTGCACTTATTCTTTACAAGTTTACCACTACCATTGAGGCGTCTCTCAATCGCCAAACACTATCAGATAACATCTCGGTTAGTTGTGCACTGTTCTGTTCCTTTCTGCCACACTCATACTACATTGTGAAAGTGATATTGTGAATATTTTTTTATGGCCATTCAATTATTATACCAATAGACCTCCTGATGCCAGTATTTTTTTTTGTGATTATCTTTCATTTAATGGAAATTTACTGTTTCCAAAAAAAAATTATTATACCAATAGAATTTTTAAAATTACTGAATGCTAATTGAGCATTAAGAAAAACACTTCCATATGAATGGATGCTATTTGATACCCTGAAGATATCTTATGATTTAGTGTGATTACAATAAAAAACAATATAATGTGCTTCAGAGTCCACACTTCACCTTGGACTGTTTTTCTCTCTTTTTGATAGAATGGGCCTTTTTTTTAACGGTTTTTCTATACTATGCCCTAAGGGCATAGGTTAAGCTTGCTATTATTAGAAACTAAAACCCTAAAAGGAAATTAATGAACCCTATTGAAAAAATCATTTAAACCAAAATTAATAAAACTCAATAAAATATTTCCATTTTAAGGCTTTTAACCTATGCCCTTAGGACATAGGTTAGAAAAATCGTTTTTTTAATACCACTCAAAAATTTTGGAAACTAACAAGATTGTTCACTTTGAAACTTGGAGTCATAATAGTTCCTCTTTGTCTTTTGATGGTTCCACTTTTCAGTTGTGAAATTATACCTGAACAATAATACTAGAATGCTTGGGCTCAAAGTACATATGAATAGTTAGTTCATGGTGTTGCTAATACAAGTTGTGTGACTAATGAGTATGCTATCAGTTGCAGTTACTGAGATTTTTTTAATCAAATGGGCCTGGGTTTCTGTCAAACTTTCTCCTGGTCCTATCTGTGCATAAATGGATTGGATGTGAAGGATCAGGGACAGCTATATAACTTATACGTCGAACAGATAGAAATAATGGAGATTCTTCTATGTCAAAGGCAGATATAAATTCGTAGATAGTATGCTCCTTTATCTAGATATATAGCACTTTTGATTAGATCTTCTTCAAATGCTTTAGAAAGGTGAAAAAAAATACTCCGATGCTGCGTAGGTCATTCCTCATTATCATCCTTTTGTTGGATTTCACTGAACAAACAGAGTTCTCTTTCAAGAGGCATATTAAATGAAGAATATATATATATATATATATATATATATATATATATATTTAAAAGCATGGGTAAACTGAAGTTATACTGGTTGAACTAATAAAACAAAATGTATTTGTTCATGTGTTAAAAAAATTGAATTTGCTCATTGATGTGTGAACTTTGACTGCTTGTTGGATTTAAATTCACAGATATTTCCATATTCATGCCTTGATGAAATGTCTCTACCGCAAATACATAATTTATTGTTTGTGCTTCTTGATCCAAATTTATTCTTTTTGGTTCATTTCATTTCCTTTTTCTTTCATTTCGAAAGTTGGATACAGTTTTTTTTCATGTACTAATACACAGTGCATTTTCAGGTTCGCCAAATTACAATCACAATCAGGTAAAATTCTTTGACTGGTGACTCAAGCTTGGATGACTATATATTTCTGAATCTTGTTTGTTTGTATCTTTGCAGGACTATCATAAATGGGATATGCTACCTGGCAACATTTGTTTTCGGAATCAACTCTGTTGGCTTACTTCTTTATTCAGGCCAGTTAGCACTCAATTCACTTTCTGAGGGTCTTGATGGAAAAGATAGAGAGCAACCCAGTTCCCCCTTGTCACCTGAAGACCAAACCGATGCTCAAGATAGTAGTGAAAAAGACCAAATATCAGATCAGAGATGAAGATTATCATTGATTGACCCTACTATATAAACCTCTTCATGATATCCTAGATTGCAGAATACATATTTTTGTATATTACTCTTTATTTAATGCTAACGGTTATATTTTCTGTCCTCCCAATGGTTGTCTTGTATGTATGAGACAACCATTATAAACCAAGGAACAAATGTCTTTATTGTGAACTTTTCAGTTTTTGATCTCAAATTCAAAAGCCATGAATTAGAACAAGTTGAGGAAACAATGCTAAGAAAGCAAATTCTTGTAATTTTTAGATTTTGAGCTTCATGTATCTTACTTAGTCATCTGTCTACATCTATGTCACGGATCTCTCTTTAGACTTCAACTAGTGCAGATGAGATGGATATGTGAGTGCTCACCACTGGCTAGCATCTGAAACAAAATTTTTTGGTCGGATGGAAATGGAAGAAGAGGAAATTCACGCTGTCATTCAGGATTGAATTGCTTTTACACTACACAGACAGTGAGTTTGATACATGGATGGTAAATTTACATTCTTATAGTGCTTTACATTATCAATCTCAAAATGAAGGTTCATTTAAACTCTGTACTTTGGTTGTGGGTTGTGATCGTTTTTGTTGGCATGATCATGCAGTAGTTTGAATCCCTTGTGGTCTCTCATGGTGATGCAGGGCCATTGTCACTGCACTTATTTCCTCTCCCACCTTCTTCATTCTTTTCTCACTAGGAGTTCGAAACTCATGCAAGGGCTTTGTGTTTGCATCAAGAAGACGCAGGATCATCACCGTAACAACTGAAGATACAAACATGGGGATTGGACCAAACGCCCACATCAGCAAATTTGTTGCGAAGTAAATAGCCCTCAATCCCAGCTGCCAGAAAAAGTGGCCCCTTAAAACAGCTTCCTCAACATACTCCACTGGGACTTCAGCCTGTGGCATGCTCAGCAGGAAATTGGTTTGGACAAAGCATCTTGTACTATTTATGAAGGAAGCAAAAGCGAACAAGAAAAACCCAATAACGGATACATACTTCATGGCGTTGATTGATGCACTTTTATTTCCGTAGATGAAGCTGTTGACAGCTGTACTGTTTGATGAACTTCCAACCCATGTTCCGATTAAAGAGGTAAGAGTCAGTGAGGTTGATGCTAGGAAGGTGGCTGCTGTTGTGTTGCTACTCATTACTGAGAAGGCAGTGCCTCTACTTGCCGGGTCAATCTGGTATCCTAGTAAGAATTCACTTCAGCTCTGTCTAACATTTCTAATTATAATGAGCTTTTATGGTGAAAAATAGCTCAACACTTTGAAATTTGTGTAGTGATTTGAATTTGATATTGGTTGATAGCTAGGGTTCTGTGCAAAATGAGGGGATGGGAAAAAAGACTTTATGATAAAAAGGATATTTACTTGTAAAAAAATACTTTTGTTAAGTGTATGAAAAGGCGAGGCGAAGGCGCGCCCGGCCATGGTCAACGCCTGCATTAGCCAAGGCAAGGCGAATAGCATGATGCGATGCCCAGGCGACCTAGGCGACCAGGCGAGCTCAGGCGAGATGCGATCGCCTTATGCTGTTTTAAACATTACCAAACATACTTTCTGAACAGTAGTATTTATAAATAAATATGTGATTACATTGTGTAGTGCCAAACAAGCCTAAGAAAATATCATGAAGATTGATAAAAAGGGGCTGGGAATTGTAGAGGAGAGGTTTCTTACCTGCATCATTTTGCTCACCCAGATTTTGTTGCAGTGGTTTTCAAACCCAATTGTGGTTTCCTTGGCGCGTCTAATGCATTTGTATAGGAGAAGGAGATGGTAGCCAGACATGATCACTAGTCCACTGGGAACTAGGATCAAATCCAGGTACTCTTCTTTCCACTTCATCATTCTCTACCTCCTAGCTTTTGTTTAAGATATGAGCTTGCTTAAAGTGCCTTGCTAATAATGCTAATTTATAGGAATTATGAGGCTGAATTGAATATAGAAGAATAGTCCTTGATAGAAACTAAGGGACCTAGGTATGAATGGTGTTACAGGCATTGAATAAAAATACAGTTTGGAGAAGAAAAATATTATAATGCCAAATAAGATTAAGTGTATTTTCCTTTCTATTAGAAGAAACCCACTTGTATAATCACAAGTTGGAGAAGAAAAATATTATAATGCCAAATAAAACACAGTGTATTTTCCTTTATATTAGAAGAAACCCACTTTATATTAGAAGAAACCCAAATAAGATTAAGGTTATGGGGCTAGGCCTCTTGTCCAAAGATTCAAGTTCGAACTCTCTAAATGCATGGAGTTGCTTGTGTGTGGCCGTGTGGGAGGGCCTATCCCTTAAAACGGGTCATACAGTATTTGTTATGGATGTAGTTCGGCACTGACTGATCAAATCTGGCAAAGACCAAAAAACAAAGAAGAAACCCACTTGTGTATTGACCCGCAAACCATATGAATAGTCTACAAGTCATAAAAAGGGGTTGGTGTAGACTGTAGATGGGTTTCCGGGAGGAGTCCTTTACGATGGCTCTTTTGAAGTTGGACAATTCGTATGGTTGCTCAACAATCAAACAATCATTTCTTCATCGTAGGAATATCCGAATAGAGATTTTTCTTACCTCCCAAAATTTGTCTTCCTCGCTACGATACTCCCATGACAGCAATTTGTTTGGCAGGATGCTGAAAGATTCGTGCTTATTTTTTTGATTTTGTTTCGTCCTTTTTAAATAGAGGGAAAATTAGATGTGTGATCTAAAGTGTTTTATTTGTTGTAATCTATGGTCCCTTTCTTTAACATCATTTTGGGGAAATTTCCATTTACTTCAAAAATCAAAGATGGTGATTGCTATTACTAAGCTTGTCATTTTGAAAATTAAAATGATTTTCTCTATTCGTGCCTTAGACATACAAAAATCTATTGCACACATTTTTTGAACAAGTTCGTAGCTTCTAATGAGCACGTCATTGAGAGATCCATCTATTACACTTCTATGATAATAAACGTTTGACTTTGAGATCCGAAAGTCAGAATAACTTGACCCAAGTCTAAAATTAATTCTCCAAAACAATATTAATGAGCAAAAACCATCATGTTTTAATGTAAAAGGATCACGTGGAAATTATTACTATAGTGCGAAATAAGAATAAAGCTTATCCGTTTTCTGAAAAAAATCGTCACATATTAGATTTAATTAAAAAGGATAAACAAACAATACATGTGTAATTTTTTTGAATGATTCACATATTTTTTTGAAAAATTTGTTTTGGAGGAGACGTGCATCATGTGTATCTTAGATGTGAATCAAAATCAACTTCATGTGCATTAAAACTAATTATTTGTATATCGACTTTTTGATGCACATTGTATATCAATTTCAAACTTTTTTAACTTTTAGTTATGTATATGAATACTATAGTTATCTAGTTTTGTATGTACATATCGTTTGTTTTGATGCACATGTAAAATAACATGCACTTTTTGGTTGTTTTAATGCAAGTATGGTTAGTTTTAATACACATATATAGTAAGACACTTTTGTGCATCGGTTTCACATTGAATGTGCATCAAAACTAACTATTTGTGCATCAATTCTTGATGCATATTGTGTATCAATTTCGAACTTTTTATTTTTATTTTTTAACCTTTAGTTATGTGTATGAATAAAGTTTGTGCATGTAGTTTAATTAGTTTTGATACACATATCATTAGTTTCAATGCATATGCATGAACAAGATCCATTTTTGATTATTTTCATGCACATTCGGTGAGTTACGATGCACGCACATGAATAATACACACCTTTTTCGTGGTATTTCTTATGCATGTGCAAGTGTTTTTGATGTATAAACACATATTTAAGATGTAAGGTTTGATGCGCACACAAATAAAATGCACTTTTAGTTATTTTGATGCACACTAGGCTCGTTTAATGTACACAAGATGATTAGCATTAATGTACATATGCTAATTTTAATTCACAAACACATATCTAAGATGTCGGTTTTGATGCTCATTCAACCCTTTTTTATTTACTTTCAATCAACTTTGATGCATAAAAAATCATTTTTGATGTAAAAAAACTAGTTTTGATGCACATCACGCATGTCTCTCCTATATTCGTTTTTTTAAATACGCGAATAATTTGTCAAAAATCTGCCTGTTTTGTATTTTCTCCATTTTAAGTGAAACGATTTGCACTCTTGATTTCTCTTCATCTAATACCTCAAATTCATTCTTATTTTTCATTGTGGCGCCCATTCTCACTACTAATCGACCCTTTTTTTTATTGAGTCATTTTTTTATTGTAGTGAAAAGTGGATTTGTTTACCCAAATTTTTTTTATTGTAGTGAAAAGTGGATTTGTTTACCCAAATTTTGCAACACATCTCCTGCTCTCATGGGAGTTAGGGCCAAGCCCGAGAACAATCAGTCTGGATCCTCTATTTCATAAGCTGCTACAAATGCCACTACACCAATAATATATGTCCATGTGTCAATTAATTTAGTCTTTTTTAAAATTTAATTAAATTATAAAATTAAATAAAAAAAAGGAGTAATTAAAGTATTCAGTTTCTTTCAACCCAAAAAAAATTATTCAGTTTCTCTGCAATGACAGTAGCATCGAAGACCTCCGCCATTCACAGATCTACTCCTACCCGACCTCCACCTCTCCAACGCCCTCTCTGTCTCCAAACTCCCTTCCCTCTGCCGCCATTCACAGATCTACTCCTAACCTGAACTCTCCACAAATTTCTCGAACCTCTTCTGCCTTGAGATCCTTAATCTCTCCTCGGCGGTGTTGCCAATTTTATCGCTCCACTGCTCCACCGACACCCCCACAGCCTCTGCGCCAATTACCTGCACAGATCATATAGCAGTCGGAGTTGTTAGATCCGTTGGAGTTGTTAGATCCATCTGTCTCCGACGATGATGTATTACTCGTTTAGGATTAGGGTGCGAGAGAAAGCGGTAATTCATCGATGTTTAGAGGGGTAAAAATCCCTAAATTCTCAATCAACGATCGGAATCTGGCTATTCTAGAGAATTTTCAAGTTCATACGAATTTTCTGCAATTCAGATCAATAGAACTCAATTCATTGAAAGTTTACTAGATTTAAGCTATAAATATTTAAAAAATGATCCAGATAGGATATGCTTCACTTTTTCTGCACATGATTTGTAGTATACTCCGAAGCAAATGATCCAGATAGGATATGCTTCACTTTTTTTTTTTTTTCAAAAAATACTTTTGAAGTGAAGTATTTTTAAAAGGAGAACAAAGCCATAGTAGATTCACTTATATCAACTTGATAACATCATTAATAACTCTAACCCCTATATTTGACAACATCGCCAATAATTACCACGCCATAACATTGACTTGTTATTGTTCAGCCAACTTCCAATTTTTTTATATAAAATTTTATCAACTAAATTGTCATAAAAAGGGTCATCAACCAAGACTCCAAGAGTTCATGAAAAAAGTGTAACATCAAAGAATCACATGATACCTCGGCTTTAGTACATCGTATAGTCTGGGCTATCCTATCCCCCTGTGGCGACTTTAATACTACCTCCAGTCCTACTCCAATCTGGTTCGATGCTCCATCAATGTGCAACATCCACTTTCTGGAATTAAATGATTTTCCGACCTGCATTATTTCTTGTTCAATGTCTTCTGGTGGGGTAGGAGTAAAGTCAACCACAAAATCTGCCAAAGCCCATGACTTCATTGTTGTTCGAGGCTCATAGCTGATGTCGTACCCATTTAAGTGTATCAACCATCGAAAAAGTCGTCCTGATAACTCGGGTTTTGACATTACGCTCTTCATAGGAAAGTTAGTCCTTACAATTATGGAATGATTTTCAAATATTGGATGTAACTTTATCGAATCCATGAATAATGAAAGCACAAGTTTTTCTACATGAGAATACCTCGTTTCCGCATCTAGCAGAGTTTTACTTACATAGTAGTTTGGTAACTCGTTTCCTCATTCTTCTCGGATTAATACCGGATTTACAACAACTTGTGTGACCGCTAAGTAGAGATAGAGGGTCTCCCCTTGCTTTGATTTTGACAAAAATTGAGGTTGTGACAAATACTTCTTTAATTCTTGGAAAGCGTTCTCATGCTCTTCGGTCCATTCGAATGACTTGTTCTTCCGTAAGATGTCGTAAAAAATCTTACTCCTGTCTCATGACTTGGAAATAAACCTGTTCAACGTTGATACTCGTCCTGTCAACTTCTCGACGTCTTTGACCCATCGGGGTGACTGGAGCTCCATGATGGCTTTTACTTGTTCCGGACTTGCCTCGATTCCCCTCTGCGTTACAATGTAACCAGGAAATTTCCCCGAGGTGACTCCGAAAGAGCACTTTGTTGGATTTAGCTTCATCTGGTATTTCCTCAAGATTTGGAATGCATCTTCTAAATGACGAATATGGTGTTCTGCTTTTAATGATTTGACTAACATGTCGTCGATGTATACTTCCATGGTATCCCCAATTTTTCCTAAAACATCTTGACCAATCTCTGATAAGTAGCACCTACATTCTTAAGTTCGAACGGGATAACTTTATAACAATAGATTCTATGATTAGTCACGAATGCCCTTTTTTCTTGGTCGTTGGGATGCATTAGTATTTGGTTATACCCACCGAATGCATCCATGAAAGTCAACAACTCGTGTCTTGCCGTCGCATCTACCATAGCATCAATATGAGGTAGGGAGAACGGATCTTTGGGACACGCTTTGTTTAAGTCCATAAAGTCGACGCAAATGCGTTACTTCCCATTCTTTTTCTTTACAACGAACACATTGGCTAACCAGTCAAAGTATCTTACCTCCCTTATTTTTCCAGACTCAAGTAGGGATTTAACCTCTTCGTTTATTACATGATTACATTCTGGTGCGAATTTACGCCAACTGGTGAAACTTTGGCATCAACATTGAGAGCATGAGTAATCACATAAGGGCTGATTCCGATCGTGTCCTCGTTTGACTAGGCAAAGCAATCTGAATAGGACCGTAATACGCCGACTAGTTGTTCACGCAATTATGATGTTAGGTCTGCTCCTACTCGGATCTTCCTTGTGGGATTTTCAGGGTCGAGCTCGACTTCTTCCAATTCTGGAGTTTCGGGTTTCATGTAATTGGTCGGCGTCTTACAATCTTGTAATTTCTATGCGGTCGACTTCTTCCCATGAGACGTCTTCGGAGTGCTCAGGGTAGTTGCCCTCATTGTCACAAAGTAGTATTCCCATGCAATACTCTGTTCACCTTAGATTTCTTGAACCCCCATGGAGAAGGGAATTTGACGCATTGGTGGTAAGTCGAAGGAATGGCTTTCATTCCATGGATCTAAGGCCCGCCCAAGATGACATTAAAGGAGAAGGACAATCAAGTACGTGAAACTTCACCTGATAATTGACTCCACACACGATGGTAGGTAAGATAATCTCCCCTAGCGTGTTTTGAGATTTGCCATTGAATCCTCACCGTTGTATACTTTTTGATGATCTCATTAAGTCCCAACCCTAAGTTGTATAAGGCATCTAACATTAGCAAGTTAGTAGAGCTTCCATTATCAATTAGCACATGTTCAACCAGGAAATTGGCAATTGTTAATGAAATAATCAAACAATCATGGTGAATCTCATCCTCCTCGATATCATCGAAGGTGATGGGCATCACGTCGTGGCCTTTTCGGATCATGACTCTAGGTTCTTCGATCCTGCTGCTCTTGGCAATCCTTTTGGTTGCGGAGTATGTTATCCCACATACTTCGGATCCCCCTGTGATGACGTTGATAACTCCTGTGTGCTTGGGAGGTAGTGGTGGGCTCGTTTTCCCTTTGTTGCGATTCATTTGCTCCCTTGCTCTCTCTGATATGAGGTCCTTGAGATGTCCCATGCGAAGTAACTCGCTTACCTCTTTTCTTAATGTGATGCACTCATCCGTCCTATGTCTGTGGTCGAAATGGAAGTCTCACCACTTTGACTTGTCTTTTTTATGAGAGGGTACGTTGCTCTTTAGTGGCCATTTTACAGTATCTCCCATTTTGCTGAGGGTCCTTACTACTTCCGCTGTGTCTACCCTAAAAATATGATGGGATAGCTTTGGCGGTAACCTTGTGTCATCATGCCAACCATGCGATCTCGACACTGCTACGTTCATAGTTCATTTAGTGGTGGATAAACTTGGGTAAGAGTTGTATATTGTATCCTTGCGGTCGTGTCATCATTCGGGCCGAAATGAGCTCGTTGTGTTGGTTGAGAAGAGGTCATCTTCCTCCAGCCATACATGAGACAAGGCTTTGACATGCATTTCATCGAAATTCGAGCAAGGGCATTTAGTGAATTCGCGGTACAATTCATGGTTACCTCATGAAATTCCCCTTCATAATGCTTCAACAGTCGTGTCAGCGTCATATCCTTCGATAGTGACCAATTCTTCATTGTTCTTGTTTAGAAAGGTTTTCAAAGACTCACCAGTCTTTTGCACCAAACGGTACAAATCACTAGATCACTTCCTAGCATGTCGACTACTAACAAACCTGATTCTAAACTTGTCAACTAATTCAGAAAAAGAAGATATGCTACCAAGTGGTAAGTGGGAATACCAGATTAAAGCGGGTCCGGATAGGGTATTCCCAAACCAATGACACATGACAATTTCTTTCATATCAAAGAGAAATGTGCTAATGTTCATTGCTTAAACGTGGCAATGTGTTGGTCCGGATCCGTAGTTCCTTCGTTCTTTGGTACGTTAGGAACATGGTATTTTCGCGAGATATTTAATCTGGCGATAGCCGGGACGAAAGGCAAATCGATATACCCCTATCCTTTTGACCGCTATCGGTTGAGGGTCCCCTAGAACTTGTGTGATGCGATCTTCCAACTCCAAGAGAGGTTCGCGTAACAAAGTTAATTCTGCGTCCCCTCGGACGGCGTAAAGTGAATTACCATTTACCAGATAACCGATTACCTGTCTGGGTTCGTCTGATGTTACTAGATTTGGGTCATCCAAGTCTAGTCGTCGGGCGGTGCCATCCATTATTCATCACTCTTATGTTTAACCAAGTGAAAACTCGGTTGGCTATATCACTAGTGATTGGCAATCAAACCACAAGTGATCACTATCATCCCTCCCTTGTTTACATAGGGCACAAGTATCCACGACTGAAATCCCCCAAGCACAAAACTTTTCCCTTAGAGGCATTTGATCTAGCCCGACCATCCATGTTTGGAAGCTCCACCGTTTGTTATAAAAGCTTCCTCTCCACAAGCCCCCAAGCCAAAGTGGGCATATGAAATCATAAAGGACACTTGTTGCAAACCTCCCATTAGACTTTTGGAGCACACTCAAGTCAGCCACTAACTCCACTCTAACTTGTCGGGATATCCCCATGCCCTTCGAGAGATCATCCCTAGCTCTAAGGATGCATCTCCACACCCATGATGCCCTCTTTCTTGCCACGACATTCAAGAAAGACTTGCCATCATTTGTTCCAAACATTTGTTCTTCCAAAGTGGATTTCCAACCCAAGCTTTACTAGATTTGCCTTATTCCAAGCAAGAATATTTTTAAAGCCCAGTCCACCTTCTTCATAAGGGGCGGCTAGGGCCTAGAGCATCCCAAGCCACCGGGATCCTCCTCAACCCTTCTTTCCTCGCCCATAAAAAACTCCTACACAACCCCTCAATCTCCGTGGAGACAGTTTGAGGTATCAAAGTTGATTGACACCAAAACATCAACACCTAAAGAGTCACTACTTTCACAAGTTGTATCCTCCCTGCATAAGGGAGCTTCCTAGTCAAGCACCCAGAGATATGAGAGGAGATAGTCTTTAGGAGCGGTCCAAAGTCTCCCACGGGAGACTTCTTGTAACTAAGAGGGAGGCCTAAATACTTCATTGGCCACACACACTTTTCCTTGTCCCCTTCCATCAAACCCCCCAAAAAGAAAACACTTTTATTCAATGTTATCATGATCGAGATTTTAGGATCGGATTAAAGAAGGGCATGTGGATCGGATCGTATGATCGTAAGATCGTAAGATCCTATAAAATTAATTTAAAAGGGACTTTTTCATGAAAACCTCCCATCCTCTTAAAACTTCAAAAAAAACTTTCCATTTCCTCCGACCCATTTAAATCTATCTTGCAAGCAATCTTCAATCGACAATCCTCTAGGATGCTCAAGAAGCACTTAGTCGCATTGGGCTCCACCCCCTTGTAAATCACTTCATTCCTCATCCTCCATACAAAGTAAACCAAGCAAGAGAAGGCTAAGAGGCGGACCTTGTAGGAGTTCACGTTCTCGGCTCGGGACTCATGAAACCAAAGTACCCAAACTTCCATGGAGCTCTTCCTCACTCCTATGTTCAACCAAATAAAAAATCGGTCATTCTAACATTTAAACAAGCCCTAATCAACACAACTTGCATGAAATAAATGAATCGATGTGTTGCCTCTAATTTTCCACATGCATGCTATGCAAGGTACAAGCGACGAAGGGAGCCAGTAAGTGAAAAACGTGCAAATGTAGGGAAAAAGTAGAGCATTGAAATGATTGGCAGCCTCCTTCACAAATTTGTCTCTTTCCACGACCAGCCAGAATTTCCAATGAAATATAATGCATGCAAAGAAAGTTCTCTCCTTTTTTTTTTGGTTGGTAACAAAGTTTTCTCTCATTATTCGCCTATTTATTGTCCTAAGAAAATGCGGATTAGTTTTAATAATATTATTAAACCAATATGATAAAATCCGATGGGTCGATAATCTGGGTGTTGTGCGTGTAACGGGCCTAGTAGTGATTGGGCAATTAAACCACAAGTGATCATTATCCTCCATCCCATGTTTACATAGGGCACAAGTGTCCACGACTGAAATCCCCCAAGCACACAACTTTGCCCTTAGAGGCATTTGATCTAGCTCGACATCCATGTTTGGAAGCTCCCAAGCCACAGGGCTCTTCCTCAACCCTTCTTTTCCGCCAAAAAAAAAACTCCTACACAACCCCTCAATCTTCATGGAGACACTTTGAGGGATCAAAGTTGATTGACACCAAAATGTCAACACCCAAAAAGTCACCGCTTTCACAAGTTGTATCATCCCCGCATAAGAGAGCTTCCTAGCCAACCATCGAGAGGAGATAGTCTTTAGGAGTGGTCCAAAGTCTCCCGCGAGGGACTTCTTGTAACTAAGAGAGAGGCCTAAATACGTCATGGGCTACACACCCTTTTTAAAACCAAGAGCCTCCACCACCCTTTCCTTGGCCCCTTCCATCAGACCCCCACAACAGAAAAGGCTTTTATTGGTACTCACCTTAAGGTCGGATTCCCTGCCAAAGTCCTCCAACGTGAGCCTCAAGACTCCCACCGAGTACACATCCGCTCTACAAAACATGAGCAAATCATCCACAAAAGCAACATGACACAACCTGATCTCTTCACATCCTGGGTGAAAATTTAACTATATGTGTTGACTTGCCCCCTAGACTCCTACTAAGTGATACGTGATTGCCTCGGAATCCTCCTTGATAATCTCGTATATGACCCACACAATCCCGATCTTGCCTTGTAATATGGAATTCTTCCCTATAACACTTTCAAAGTCAGAAACTTGTTCCACAAACAATTAAAATACTCGAACAACACAACTGAATTTCGACACACTAATTGACTCAAAGAGATAGTTCAACTTGGATGGCTCGAACGCTAATCCAAATTGATAAACTAGTTGATATTAATCGACTAGAACTAAACTTGATTGAATCAATTTAATGAATCAAATTGAACGAAACACAAAGAAGAGAATGAAAATTCGGTGATGGTGATGATCTCGGATTGATGATGAACGATCGATTGAACTTGCAAGCATAGACAACTCGTTATTTTTGGGCCCAAGAGATAGATTCTCTCAAGCTGATTTTTCATTAATGAAATTGCAAAGTATAAATAGTAGATTTATCTGACTTATTTAATTAAGGAAACTAAGCTAACCTATTTAATTAAGGAAACTAACCTAACAAACTATAAAAGATAACAAAAGATAGGAGAGAGAATAATCAACCACTAACATAAGCCTATTGGTCAAAATTCTCATTATTAAAGCATAAAAACGTTCTTAAATAAAATAAATAAGATAGAAGTTTAAACTAAAGATAAGATTCCCGTAAGACTTGAACAACTCTCAGTAAAACCCATTTTTCAGCCCTTTGGTGTTGGATTCTGAATTTTATGTAAACTACAAAGTTTTAGAACTTTTAATTATCTATCCAACTCAATTTGAACGGACTTGAGATCAATTTTTTACCTCAAGTTATGACCAGTTTACTGAGCATTGTTTTCTATTTGACGGGTTTCTTGGCTTTCCGAATTTTTGAAGACTTCATCCTCTTCCTTGGCGGCCTTGGACGCCATTGATGAATATCTTCAACCAATAAGATCAAGTCCTTGAATTTATTCTTGAATTTGAATGCTCGAGACCTTGGAAAAGGTCTTGGCCTTGGCCTCCTAAACACCTTCTTTTCAACCTTCTTTTCCATGGTCCTTTGATCGCTATCACTAAGCATCTTTCAGACTAACACAAAAAGGTAGGGCAACAACGGGTCTCTTTGGCACAACCATCTCCCCCCTTTGAAGAACCCTTCTATCTTTCCATTGATTAGGACCGAGAAGGAGGTCGAAGTGACGCATTCCATCACCTATCTCATCCAAGGAAGTGGGAGATTGAAGTATACAAGTATCTTCTCAAGAAAAGACCAAGTTCTCCTCCTTATTAAAATCAAATGTCAGAGTCATGTTCAATCAATGCATACGATAACAAGAATTAGTAGTGTATGTTTTGGGCAAAAAGTGACATGGCTCAACTTCTTGGCTTTTGAGGAGCTCACAACCGAGTGTTCACGTTCACTACATTTGGAGCGGTTGGAAATCTTAGTGACGGGCTTTCTCTTCTCTTCTTGGGCTTCCATGATGGGCCTGATTAAATATGGGTTGAACTATGTTAATTCTTGATTAACGGCTAATCCAATCAAAATATTATGTTACCAAAATCTTAATCAATAGAAAATTATTCACGATCCCACCAAATTAATCTTGATTATACGTTGGTCCCTTATGACAGATTATGAAACAAAGAAATCCTTGGATCCAAAGCTTAAGATATCCATACATGAATCCATCAGTTGACATGAATGGTTCATCTATATTTTAGGCAATTCCAAATAATGTTTCCCACGTTTTTTTAAACCTTTTGCTTAATTTTCACCTTTGTTTATTCCGAAAAGAGCTTTGAGACGTTTGCTAATCACGGCTCGAATCAAAGGGGACAACGAATAGCAAAATCCCCATTTCGACTACTAATTGAGGGCACAAAATCTAACCTACAAAGGTGCTAAAAGAGTGATAATGTGGAAATCTTAAACTTAAACTTGAATTACGATCTTTAATGGAGTCTTGTACTAGTTTTATGATCCCTAGTTCATGCTAATTTGTAGTTTGCGTTATCCTAATTTGAGCTTGGATTTACCTTCATGAAAACCAAAATTTGTAACCCAGCCAGCCCTGATCATGCTCCTAAAATCCCTGATTTGTAGATTTATCCTAATTTGGGATTTTTATGAACTCAAACCCCCAAGAAATACATAAATCGTGGATCTATCGTGAAATCCCTAATGCGTTGATTTATCTAATTTGGGAATTTGTATGAACTCAAACCCAACCAGATTTACCCAATTCGTGGATCTAACTAATTTATGGAGTTCTTTTGTTTGGTAGAATGAGAGGTGGCACTCTCCGGCCCCTCAAGGAGGCGTTTTATTAAAATTAAAAGGTTGGTTAAGTAGTCAGCAAACGGGGGATAACCCAACCCCTTACATAATCAAACAGTAATAAATCGTGGATCTACTGTGAAAACCCTAATGCGTTGGTATATCTAATTTGGGAATTTTTATGCACCCAAACCCAACCAGATTTACCCAATTCGTGGATCTAACTAATTTATGGAGTTCTTTTTTTTTTGGTAGAATGAGAGACGACACTCTCAGGCCTCTCAGGGAGGCATTTTATTAAAATTAAAAAGTGGGCTAAGTAGTCAGCAAACGGGGGATAGCCCGACTCCTTACATCATCAAACAATAATAAATTAATCCCCTCAGGCGGGGCAATCAATACATGCATTCCTAGGGAACAAACCCGGATTGTAGATTTATCCATTTTTGTTAACTCAAACCCGGATTTACCCTAAATCGTGATCTAGTGATCTACCCCTTAGTTCGTGAAAAATCCTAATTCGTTCACTCTGATTCGGGAATTTTTATGAAGCCAAACCCAGCCATATTTACCGTAATTCATGGATCTACCTAATTTGTGGATGTTTATAAACCCAAACACAGACCCATCTCTTTATAGATTTCCTTAATTACTCCTAGTTCGTTGATTTAGCATATTTACCCCTGATTCGTGGATCTATCTAATTTGTGATAATAATAAATTTCCTTAATTAATCTTACCGTGATCACGGATTTCTCTTTGTATAAAATTTAATCTATAGAATAAATTACATATTTACCCTTGACTTTTGCAGTTGCGGGATGTAGGAATATAGTGGAGGAACTCCTAACGAAGTGTACCACGGAAGGCGTTTTGACTAGAAAAATGTTTCAAAAGAGTTGGAACAATTAGCTAAGTGACGCTACATTTGAAAGATATTTTCTCTCCATAAATCCAATTCAAGGACTCTTATATTTTGTTATCAAAGTTTCACCATCTCCTCTCCCAAAAAAACAAAAATTCAACACATCAATCTTATTGTATGATCCAAAGGAGCGGCTTTGTCTTTTAGAACAATCCAAGAAGCTAATTGGATCGAGTAGCTTTAAGGGTTGGGTTCTTTTTCGGAACCCCGAGAAAGAGTTATACTGTTTATGGAAGCCTTTATCTGCTAAGTGAAAAACAACACCATATGCTAAGGATTTTAATGGTGTGTAACTTGATTTTTACAGATTTTGGAATTCAATGTATGTTATTTGATTTTTACATATTGTAATTGTAAATTTTTTGATCATTGCAGATAGAATGATCTATGATGGGGTCTTTTACAACAAATACAAAGATGAATGGGAGTGGTCATGTTTGCAGCACCCAATGAGGGCCCTAATGTTCTAGAAATCAGCATCACAGATTTTACCTCGAAACATGCAAAGTGTAACTGTAGAGGAAATCCCTCACTTTTTAACAGGTAAGGGCATCTCTTTCTTCCATTTTTTTTTTTTGAATAAATAGAGATATGTATACATAAGATATGTATACATAAGTCTCGAGCCTACCCGGATAATACAACTGTTCTCTAGAAATATAAACGTGAACAACAATGATAATCGAAAACATACTGACTATTGGTTAAACTGAGAGATTCAGGAAAGCTAGAGAGTCTATAGATGATGTGTTCTCCTTTTCATCTCGCCTAGCTATAGTCTTCTTCCTTCTAGAGAGACGTTACATGGCCGGTTTCCACATCCCGGAGATTTCGCTACCATCGTTAATGTGTTAGCCGTTAGAGGCGTATTCTTGGCCCACTATCAATGTCTGGATTTTTTTATCCGAGATGGACCTCTGTTCTCATTACGCCCAATTTTGCTTGGCCCAACACTAGCCTGTAGCCACTAGTCACTAGTCAGCATCTGAAACAAAAAAGTTTTTGGCCGGATGGAAATTAAAGAAAAGGAAATTCACTGTTTCATCCAGGATTGAATTGCTTTTACAGTGAGCAGACAGTAAGTTTGATACATGAAAGGTAAATTTTACATCCTCATGGTGCTTTACATTATCAAAACTCAAAAGAAAGGTTCTTTTTACACTCAGTCCACTTGATCATAAATCATCTTTATTGGTATGATCACGCAGTGGTTTGAATCCCTTGTGGTCTCTCCTGGTGGTGCAGGGGCAGGGCCATTGCCACTGCACTTATTTCCTCTCCCACCTTCTTCAACATGTTCTTATTCGGAGTCGGAAAGTCGTGCAAAGGCTTTGTGTTTGTATCAAGAACACGCAGGATCATCACCATAAGCACTGAAGAAACAAACATGGGGATTGGACCAAACACCCACAACAGCAAATTGGTCGCAAAGTAGACTGCCCTCAATCCCAGCTGCCAGAAGAAGTGGCCCCTTAAAACAGCTTCCTCGACGTACTCCACTGGGACTTCGGCCTGTGGCATGCTCAGCAGGAAATTGGCATGGACGAAGCATCTTGTACTGTTTATGAAGGAAGTGAAAGCTACCAAGAAAAACCCAATAACCGATACATACTTCATGTCGTTGATTGATGTGCTTTTGTTTCCATAGACGAACTTACTGACGACTGTACTGGTTGATGAACTCCCCACCCATGTTCCAATTAGAGAGGTAAGAGTCAATGAGGTTGCTGCTAGGAAGGTAGCTGCTGTTGTGTTGCTACTGATTACTGTGAAGGCGGTGCCTCTACTTGTTGGTTCAATCTGTATAATATGGTTTTATGGCAAAATAGTTGTAACACCAAACTTACTTTCTGAACATAAATGCTTATAAATAAACAAGGCTAAGAAAATAACATGAAGATTGATAAAAAGGTGGTTGGAAAGGTTTCTTACCTGCATCATTTTGCTAACCCAGATTTTGTTGCAGTGGGTTTCAAACCCAATTGTGGTTTCCTTGGCGCATCTAATGCATTTGTATAGGAGAAGGAGATGGTAGCCAGACATGATCACTAGTCCACTGGGAACTAGGATCAAATCCAGGTACTCTTCTTTCCACTTCATTCTCTCCCTCTGAGCTGCTTGTTTAAGATATGAGCTTGCTTAAACTGCCTTGCTAATTAATATGAATTATGAGGCTGAAGAACTGAGTATAGAAGATTAGTCCTTGTTTATGGAAATGAGGGACCTCAGTATGAATGATGTTACAATCATTATTAAGGAAAGAATACAATTTGGAGAAGAAAAATATTATAATGTCAGCCAGATAAGATCAAGTGTGTTTTCCATTCTATTAGAATAAACCCACTTGTGTATTGACCCGCAAACCATATATGATACAAACCAAGAAATTATTTTTATTAATTACAATCAATATCTTTTTTATCTATTAAAAAAGGAGGATGAACAAACCATATGAATCTGATAAGTCTACAAGTTTTAACAAACGAGTTGGTGTAGACTATAGAGTATAGACGGGTTTCGTGAAGTAGACATTTATTAAGGTGGCTCCTCTGAAGCTGAACATTTCGTATGATTTGCTGATCAACAATCATTTCCTTAAGAAATCCTAAATAAACCATATAAAATCTTAACATTTGGTAGAATTAGAGATTTTTTACTACCCAAAATAAGTCTTCCTTTCCCTAGCTACTCCAACCCGGCTCCCACTTTTTCTTTCTCGTTACAATACTCGCCATGACAGCAACTTTGTTTGGCATGATGCTGAAAGATTCGTGCTTGTGAAGTGCATGACAACCACAAATTACCAGAAAGAATGGATCTCATTACAGAAAAGGGGGGAAGTTTACTTTTTTGCCTGTTTTTTCTTCGTTTTTTTTTGTATAGAAGAGGGGAATTGTTGGGTGTGTGATCCTAAATGTTTTATGTGTTGTGATATATAGACAAACCCTAACTAATAAGGGCCTAAATACTTTATTTATGTAACAAGAATGTTTGGAAGATCTCTTTCTGCGATTGATGTATGAAAATATTGTTTAAATAAAGTGACAACTAAGTAACCTACTTATGTGTTTTGGTTAAAAAATTGACATGTACGCTTAAATAAAGTAAATTCCACGCCTAGGAAATCAGTATAACGAGTCAATGACTGTATTTTAAATGTCAAAATGTACCTTATATATATATGTAACTTTGTGTGTCAATTTAACCATAAAACTCATACTTAGATTCTTATATATATATGTAACTTTGTGTGCCAATTTAACCATAAAACGCATACTTAGATTTTTGTAACCGCAAAACTCACTCAAATACATAATCATCGGTAAGCTTGGTTTGAAACAATATTCAAACCTAATTTAATTAACATCTCATGTAGGCTGTAGCGATGTAGAACATGGTTTCAATAATAATGTTAAATTTTGTTTATTCTCGACAAGCCAAGAGGCAACCAACAAAACAAATGTGCATCCATGAAAATTTCAAGTACTTTCTTTATAGTAACAAATAAACAAATGAAGCATGTGAACGTCACCTAAAGGTCCTACCTATCACTATCAAGTTCACCTGACAATTCTCCTTCATAACGGTCAAAAAAAGCTTCAGTCAGGCCAACTAGTTAGAACTAGAGCTGATAAATTAAAAACGGGAAGCTCGATGATCGGCAGGCCTCGGCATGTTTATAAATACAAGGGGAGGACCGCGCGCGGGTGTTTTGTTTTGTTTTTTAAATGAAAATCAACACAAGTCATGTTCTAGCCTCCCGGCCTCACAACCCCTGCAAACGGAAAAAAACATACTATAATTTTTGTAGCCTCTGAAGACTCTAAATGCAGCATTATCACAATCAAGCAAACAACATGTGAAGCTCTCAAAGAACAACATGATCACAATCCATCAACTTTGACAGGTAACTATTTTTGCAAGGCGGAAGTGACCCAGGTCAACTACTGGTCAAGTGTCGTTCTTACAAGAAATGCTAAGAGAATACTTAATTGGACACCTGAATAATACAAACTGCTTGAGAAGAGTTACAAAAGATCGAATCACAAGGCATGAAAAGTTATAAAAGCTTGAGAAATGGACCTTTATCTTCTCTTTTTTCCATTTCAAGGAATTCCAGCTTTCTCTTCCTACTAACAGCGAATCTTCTGATGGCATATATGACACTTGAATAATACCAACTGCTGCATCAAGCAAAGAGCACGGAATTGTGGACAACAACTGAACTCCCAATAAAAGAACAAAACAAGAGCACGGAAAAGCACTTTTAGGTTATATATATAATACATGTTAGTTTGATCCACACATCAAAGAAATACAGGCCTACGGGAAAAAAAACTCCACCCAAGGGAAAAAAAAAAAGAACTTATATATTTCCCATATCGGTGCCATATTTAGTTGCAAGAAATTCCTTAAAAATCAATATGTAATCAAATCTTCAAGCAATATGGACAATGAAATGTCACATAAAAGCTAAAATAACTACTGCTAGCACACATGAAAAAACAAAGAGTTTTTCATTTCATATACGTATAGATAAGTGATATAATCTTCATTGATGGCAGCAGGTAAGCACTCAAACAGGGAGGTATCACGGCTGCACATTCTGGGAATAGACACTGAATTAATAAGTGATAGTCAAGTTTTCAAAATTGAATAGCACAGTAAGATATTTTCAATACATGAAAAGTTGTTGGACACTTTTGGGGGTAGTTCACATTCATCAAAGATAAGTCCAAGTCCACCAATTTTAGATTTTAAGTGGAAAGCATATCTTACTTATTTAATAAACACCACTTAGCCTTTTGGTTTTCACTCCACATGGCCTCTATGAGCTGAGATTCCAAAATCAACAAAATGGTAAAGAAATCAGCATTTATAACCCTTGACACATAAATTAGTAAATACATTGGAGGGATAAGTACTTGCATAAGGAGAATATTGATTTCCCTCATTAACAGATAAGCAAAAAACACATAAGAGCAGAAGCAACTTTAAATTGCTACATTAAGGATAGTGGAATACTATCCAGATACATTTTTGTACCGTGCTTCACGAATTTTCCTATCATATGGAGAGAGATGGTCCTAGGCTAGCATTCACTAACAATAATTTGAAAGAACAACGGAAGCTTAACATCATTAATTTAATCAAGGAAAAATAAGCGTATGAAAGATGCAAAAAAAAAACCAAGGAAAAGACTTGTGTATGCCTATTCTTAATTTAATATTTGATTGCTTTTATGCTCATTTACACCATGACACCAGTAGAACACCAAGAGTTTATATGCCACAGAAAACAAAAACTCCACCAAAATTATATATTTCCCATATCAGTGGCATATTTAGTTGCAAGAAATTCCTAGAAAATCAATATGTAATGAAATATTCAAGCTATCTGGATAATGAAAAATCACATAAAGGCTAGAATAACTACTGCTAGCACATTTTAATTCAAATGGCACATTCAACACCTAATTCACAAAATGTAGAGAATCGAATTGAATATAATAAAGAAATCTGTATGTTTATAATGGAAATCGTTAATGAGATTGTTTATGAAGATACTCTTCCCACCTTCAATTATAAACCCTAAGTTTTATTAGGTGTGCATTTCATCGAGCACCTTTAGTGCATGAATTGTGAACCCTAAGTTTCAATCAAATTTCTCTAATCAAATCTTCAATTTTCCATGGAGTAGAGAGCATCACTCTCCAATTTCATTAACAGGTAGTGAGAAAGAGGTGGACATAAATTCGGATTCGAACCCGAACGTACGCATTAAAGCAGGGCATAAAATAAAAGCATAAAATTGAACCTACCTTTAACAAATTCGCGGGGAAGAGAGTGGGAGAAGCTCACTTGAAAGATTTCAATGCTTGTGGCAATTGCAGCTTGAATCGACGGAGAAAACGATCGAAAGTGAAATGGGTGGCGAGGGATGTCGATGGAAGAGATGGAAGAAAGAAAAGGGTAAAGAGCTGCTGTATAGCAAAAGGGCTGTACAGCTCACACAAGAGGGGAGTTTTTTTTTTTAAAGATTAAAGATTAAAGAAATGATGCTCTATTGCTGAATTGCAAAACAGGAGGGCACAGGTTTTTATGTTCTACTGTATTCACAAGGAATTTGGGTTCCTTTAATAGGTTTTTTGATTTTTTGCTTTGATGGGCAGCTATGAACTATGAAGATTGTCAAACCAGTCAGTGTTGATCATAAACTCAAAATTGTGTTTGAGGCTCACGGCTCACGGCTCACGGCTCACCTAGACATTAAATACTTGTGTTTGAACAATTTTTATTTTTTTTATAAGGAAAGAAATTAGAGTGACTACTAACAGTCTAGTGGTCTCCCTAGAGCATCCTGACGGATGAGAGTAAGTAAATCCGGATCGTCTGCAAGCGTTCTTAGAATGTACCCAGAAAAGCTCCTCACGGGTTAATTATTAACATCTTACATGGGTGGGTATGTGGGAAATACCAATGCCTGACTTGTCATAATTAATTATGTATGCATTTGAAAGTCCTTATATTTGAGGTGGGTTGTTGGGATTTTGATTATAAGAGCAAATTTTATCAATGTTTTTCGGTTAGGATGCTCTTTTTACTATAAATTAATAAAAAAGACAAAATATATATACAGACACCTGTACTTGTGCAAAATAGTCACTTAGACATCTGTACTTATGCAAAATAGTCACTTATATATTCTTCCAAATTATTGTTACATATGTAGATTTTAACTTTAAAAAATGTCAGTTCAAATTTTTTCATCTATTACACCCCAAGAATTCAAATTTTCATCCAAATCCATATACACCACATTCCACCCAAAATTACACAATCTAATTCATCCAAATGATTGTTCACAATCGTAACTGAGTCAAACATGTATAAGAGATGGGATGTAATTGTTTTGAGTAGGGAATAACAGGATATCTTTTCTCTGTTATATCTCTCCACCTTTTTATTTCTCCTCTACTTCCTGATCTTTCTTCCTCACCTCAAATTCAGGCCCTCACCGCCATTACAGAATGCCTTCTGGCTCTTTGGGTGTTTTCTACACTATGCTGGTGGAAGAGTCTAAAATAAAAGAAAAGGGAGATAAATGAAGGCACTAATTTCTTTTGACAATTCGCATTGTTTTTTTTTAGCAACCACCAAATCTGATTTTTGCCATAAGTAATAAAAATTATTATAACCGAATAAGTTTCAAATCTATATATATCTCCACATAGGATTTTTAGAGCAACCACCAAATCAGATTTTTGCCATAAATAATAAAAAGTTATTGTAACCGAATCATATTCAAATATTTATATTCTTAGGTCAAATCTTTTACGTTTTTTTTATAAGGAAAGAGATTAGGGGCCGCTAACAGGATAGCGATCACCCTAGAGCATCTAGATGGATGAGGTTCCGAAGAACCGGGTCAACTGAAAGTGGAACAGATGAAACATGATGAAACGAGACAGCAATGAAGTCCGCTACTGCGTTGCACTCCCGAACGACGTGGGCAATGCTCCAGCTCCGAAAACGGGCAAGTAAGCAGTGAATATCCGCACGTAACATCTCGATCTCCCACGCACAGCGCCAGTCACCTAGAACGGCCTTGACCAGCTGCAGATTGTCGCCTTCGATCTGGATGTGGGAAATGCCACGCCGAGTGGCTGCGATGATTCCCTATCGTAAGGCGATGGTCTCGGATTTTAGAACAGACTGTCGATCGATTAGTCCTCCGTCAAAATGGATGGGCTCGCCCTTGGGATCCCTGAGCATGAAGCCAAACGAAGCCACCCCGTCAGCATTGACTGCCCCAAAGTCAAATCTTTTACGTACTTACCTATTCAAATACCCTAACAATATCAAATTTCAAATAATATAGATATTTCACAACAATCTTTTCGAAATCACAATCATACATAAATAGATTTATCACCTAAACAGTTTATATAGCATCATTCCATTCTCTCTTTCTGTCTACACCATAGTTGCATACTCTCATTTTCTTCTATCTATTGTCTTATACTTTTAAAGACAACTTTTATTACTTCATCAGATATGGTTTATCATGCTTAAATGTGTATAATAAAAACTCTATATATACATATTTTTTTAACGTTTGTAAAACTATTTCCTTGCAAATCTATTTAACAATATGCATTTTATCAAGGATATTTTTTCTAACATTTGTAAAACTATTGCCTTTCACTTGGGTTTCACTTTTCTAGATATGTTGTTTAATTTATTCTTCTTCTATATAATTTTTTTTTGCACTTTTGTATTTATTAGCTTTCGAGGATAGCCTTTTTTAGAGAGAAGACTACAAGGTCAACTTTTCGAAGGAGACTTGCAAAAACTTCTACTATCTTTTGCATAGTATACTGAACAAATGGGAAAAAATCTCTGCCACGTACAGGTTAGTCTTCCATCTATTCTATTTCTTTCTTAATCCATACAAATGTGCTCTCATTCTTTGAATTTTATGTAATCATAACTAAAATAAATATCATCATTATTTTGATATGTTATTTCAGTATGGTTTGAAACTTATTTAATGTTGTAGTAGCCTATTTACGTCTTTTCTTCTTAATTGTTACTACAATACAATTTTTTTATTATACTATTTTTTTTACATTATGGGAAGTATTAAATAGAGAGACGGATAAATTATTAATCACTTAAGAAATGAATGAATATTTTATTAAATTATAATCTGATGATAAAGTAATTTAATTATACTTTCACTGTTTTGAATTTTGTGCCTTCATTGATGCTAATGTAGGGATTATAAGAAACTATTAAAGTTGGTTCCTACTTTCAATTGATGTTCAAAACATACCCTCTTTATATATGAGAAGATTTTTTTTTTGAAACAAGTAAGAATTAGGGGATCCTCCTTACGGAGGACGCCCTAGAGCATCCTTTCGGATGAGAACTAAAAGTTCTTGGTGATTCAAAATAGAGACCAGCGGGAGGTTGTGGCCCAGCCTACCAATTTTATCGCCCTAAAGCACCCTTATATATGAGAAGATTAACCCTCCAAATAACATGTCTATTTGTTATTTTAACTCATCTTCTAATTTTGTATTGATTTTTATTTATTTGTGCTTATTTTACAGGTATCATCACTCAAGCGCAAAAGAGAAATTAGAGTGCACATTTTTTTATTTAGTTAACTATCCGAATTTATTGAAATTTGGGATCATCTACATGTATTGATCATATGGATAATTATTTGTTAAAAACATGCATTGTTCTTTCTTCTATATTAACTTTATAATTATAGATGAAAAATATTGGATTTTTTCTTTAATTTCCATCCTTCTCTTTCAAAAATTGCATTTTTCTAATCTCTTAAACGTACTTATAATTCAATCTTTATAAAAATAATTCAATATTATAGTAATCCCGTGAGGGCATGGGTATTACACTAGTTATTGTAAAATTCATATATTTGAGGTGAAAAAAAACTAAAAATATAATGTATTGATAATGTTAAAAACATAAAAAATATTATTTTTACTACAATATTTTTATTAGAAAGGAATTAGGGGTCGATTCATCTAGACGTCGACCACTGATGAGATCATGCGCGCCCTAATAACGATAATTTTGTCGTGTAAATCACTGTAATGCAAAAGTCCAAATTACTTAAAAATATAGTCTTTAGTAAGTAAGGGTTGAATACGCAGGGAAACAATTTAATCTTTTTGTATGAGTTTTGTGTCAAATTTAGTAACAAGGAGGTTTGTTATTGTGAAAAGATCTAAACATGAAATCAATGAGCAAAGTAATAAAATTGTGATTAACAAGATTTGGGAAGATAGCTTAGGCAAACAAATATCCACATTCATATCACAAGTTGATCATTGATTTCACCTCAACATCACATGCAATGTATTTTACCATTCCTTTTCAAATATAACTAACAACACAACCAGATACTATTAGGGCCTAACTAATTAAACAATCATAAAACCAACAAGATTTAGTTTAATAGCAACATTAAGGATATGAATAAAGTTGGATATAATTCTAGCATAAAACAATCAACTTTACCTCATCTCTTGATGGGCGTGCGAGTTGGCCGTCTATCCTCGGCGCTTGATGCCTCGTTCTCGGTCCACGGCGGCGGCGCGCGATTCTTTGCCTTGGCGTCGTCTTGTGAGGCCCGCTCTCTCCAAAATTGAGCAATGATCCCAAGTGTAGCAAGATAGGCGTGTGCCTCGGATGAGATGGACCAAAGCCTTTCATTTGGCTTACCCTTTACTTGGGCCCAGCTTATGAAATGGCCCATTTGACTAAAACAAATCATCGAAATGAAATGTAGCAGTGGAGTGGTGAGCTATAATTTCCGAGGTATTGGCCAAAGTGTGACACGCGCATGTGTCATGGAGATGGCCTTCGTTACAAATAACACGCGTTGCCCTTGTGGAACGAGGTAAGCCTTGAAAACTTGACTCGCTAATTAATTGTACTTGGTATAAAACCGCATATTGGAATCAAGTTCCTAACTCTCTGTTATAATTAAATCCACCCCTCGCTTCCCGCTTGGGGTTGGAGATTCTCGAAAAGCGCGTGATTCCACCCCTCGCTTCCCGCTTGGGGTTGGAGATTCTCGAAAAGCGCGCGATTCCACTCCTCGCTTCCCGCTTGGGGTTGGAGATTCTCGAAAAGGGCACGATTCCACCCCTCGCTTCCCGCTTGGGGTTGGAGATTCTCGAAAAGCGCGCGATTCCACCCCTCGCTTCCCGCTTGGGGTTGGAGATTCTCGAAAAGCCCGCGATTCCACCCCTCGCTTCCCGCTTGGGGTTGGAGATTCTCGAAAAATGCACAAATCCACCCCTCGCTTCCCGCTTGGGGTTGGAGAATCTCGTTAAGGTCCACCCCTCGCTTCCCGCTTGGGGTTGGAGAATCTCGTTTAAAGGTCCACCCCTCGCTTCCCGCTTGGGGTTGGAGAATCTCGTTAAGGTCCACCCCTCGCTTCCCGCTTGGGGTTGGAGAATCTCGTTTAAAGGTCCACCCCTCGCTTCCCGCTTGGGGTTGGAGAATCTCGTTAAAGTCCACCCCTCGCTTCCCGCTTGGGGTTGAAGAATCTCGTTAAGGTCCACCCCTCGTTCCCACTTGGGGTTGGAGAATCTCGTTTAAAGGTCCACCCCTCGCTTCCCTCTTGGGGTTGGAGAATCTCGTTAAGGTCCACCGCTCGCTTCCCGCTTGGGGTTGGAGAATCTCGTTAAAGTCCACCCCTCGCTTCCCGCTTGGGGTTGGAGAATCTCGTTAAAATCCACCCCTCGCTTCCCGCTTGGGGTTGGGGAATCTCGTTTGTAAGTTAAGTCCACCCCTCGCTTGGGGTTGGAAACTCTCTAAAAAACAAGGTCCTGAATATCTAAAGGGACGAGGTCCCAACTCTCGAAAAACCCGTAAACTCCACCTAATCTCGAATGAGATCACGTTGCATAAAATCGATAAGTTGGCACACCTGTTTGTTGTCTCGTTGCCCTCGTGGAACGAGAACACCAAGCCAAGGGGTTGTGATGGTGCGCGAAATAATCGCTAGAGTAATTAAGGGCAAAAGTTATAAATATAAGAAAAGAGATAAATACACCACGTTATGTATACGCGTTTAAGCGAAATATATGCATGATGTTGGTACGTGACTTAAAATCATGCATGGGGCGTGCACCCATGCAAACACCATTTGAGATACATGTGCGTGGGTGTATTGTATCTTATCCCATGGGCTCGGCCCATTTTGATCAAATGAAAAGGAATTGATTGCCCATTCCAACGTGTAAGAATTGGCCCATAAAAGGTTATGTAAATACATATGGCTTGTTAAAAGCATGATCACATCAGTTGTAAGTAGTGGCAACAAAGTCAAATAACACGGCTACTTTACTAAGACTTTCATGAGAATTTGACAATTGTGGGCCCAATTGGATGACACCACGTCACCACCACCATGTGCACTTATATGTGCGATACTTAGTATGGGAGACTTCCTAAACGAATCCCACATCGATGAAAATACTAAGAGCCCAACAACAAATTAATATATATAGCAAGGCTAAGAGATAGTTAAAAGGGTCGAAAATCCTCTCTGACTCGAGAACTATCTCGTTCGCCAAAGCTCGACGTGTTTGATCTCCGAGTGAGATCGCGCTATAAACGGTATAGAGTCTAAAGGCTTTATTCGTAAAGAGTATAAAAACAATCGGCTGAGGGGTGGGGAGGAATAATTCGCGTACGAAAACCGTTTGATTGTACGAATTCCCGAGAGTTAGTATTTTTATAATCCCGAACATAAATAGGCAAATTTTGGGATGGCCTCAGATCTAGGCGGTGTTAGGTTAGCGTTGGAGTAGCAGTGTTGGCCGATGTCAGAGTTCGGTAGTGTTGGAACATGCCATATTTGATTAGTGGGGCACTAATGTGTGTAGAGAAGAAAGAGGACAAAAGTGGAGATTTCATATTTGAGATATCATTCATACCGGTGGAATTGTTCGTATATCAAAACTTATAAGAAGTTGAGTTCTAGGATATCAAAGATATCGGTTGATATCGATATCTAGCTTTATCAAACATCAAGTATGAGCTCATATCCATATCTATATATCAGTATCAAACGGGCCCTTGATTCAATTCATTTATTTGGATCGAATCTTCAAATGATTAGGACATCTATGATGATTTTCATCCCTATTTTTGGGTTAAGATTTTTAAATCATATCCAATTCTGATATCATTCTAGCCTGGTTGAAATCTATCATTCTATATTAGACGAAGGCGAAAATTTTCAATCGGTGGAATATCATACAAGCTCGAAGTTTATTGAAAACAAACTAACAGATATAATTACATGTTTTAGGAAAAACAAAAAAGACATCAACTATGGACTAGTGGACTACCCAATCACTTACATTATCAGACGACACAAGTGGACAACATACGAAATAATTTAATGTACTAATCTTAGCTCTATCTATACCGTAAACAAAATTTCTTCAAGATCCTAATTTGGCAAAACCAACACTTACCTATCTGGCACTAGCCACCAAACTGCTGCATTATTTCAACTTCAAACTAGCGTAACACGTGGCAGTCACCCAATTTACCTCAGCAGCCGACCCCAGCCGCGCCGACGCCGCATGTAGCCGGCCTATGCGGCTCAATCTTCCTGTTCTTCCAGAAACAAGCCATCTCGGGCGCCGCCGCTAACTTAGCCGTCCCAGACCTCATCGGCGCCGACTTACACCGCTTGAGCACGATCGGCTCGTAATTAGCCGCCTTCTTCTCTTTCACACACCCCGCCGCCGCCGTAGAAACCCTACCCCCGATGGGGAACGAGCACGACGACCGCGCCGGCTGAAAGCCCTGCTGCGGCTGCTTCTGCGCCGCCGCTGGAGGCGGAGGCCGAGGAGCCGGGTTGGATTCGGTGTTGGTGGCTCTGTTTTTCTTCTTCTTGTTGTTGGCCTCATCTCCGCCGTTGGTTGGGTTGATCTTCTTCAGGTGATGCTGGCGGTGGCGCTCCGGCAGCCGTCGGATGAAGTCAGTGCTACAAACCCACGTTTCCTTGGAAACCTCCATGGAAAGCTTTGGCTCGCACATCATCAGGAGCAAACATTCCGGCAACGCTGACGACTCTTCTTCCTCATCTTTATCTCGCAGGACGTCACCGGATTCTAATTCCTCCATTGCATCATCATCTTCTTCCTCTTCTATTGCCTTTTCAAGGGTTTGCTCGGATCTCTCCTCTTCTTCATGCTTTTCTTCTCTCTCCTCCTCCAATGGCGGCGGCTGAGTACCTTCTTCGGACACTTCTCCAACGGCCGTTTGCTGAATTTCAATTGAGTCCTCTTTCTCGCCTACTTTTTGTTCTAGCTCATGTTCAATTGACGGCGCTGACTCTAGTGGGGCAAGAGATTGACGGCTTTGTGCTACTTCCACTTCAGTTGCTTCTTTTTTCTCCTCCTTGTCTGAGACTTGAACAATCCCCAAATTCTTCAATTCTTCTTCATAAATCCCTAAACAATCTCCCTCTTTGCAATCAATTGAAGACCTTTGCAGCTGAAGATTCTCTTCCCGAATCAATTCTTCATACATCTCAGATTCTGCACATTGCTGTCTTTCTGAATCCTTTTTCTCATCAGGCAACTTCTGATCTTCTTCATGCTTCCCAAACCTGAACAAAGCTCCAATTTTTTCAGTCTCATTAAAACTACTTCTCCTTCTTACTATCTCTTCCTCTCCTTGATCTTTGTTGGGAGGTGACTCCCAGCAGAACTTGCTAGCAAGAGCGGACATTTTCACAGGGTCAGATCTACATCTCATCAGAAGCAAAGCATTCTTAGGAGGTATACAGATACTCACCCTAGCAGCCTCCTCTTCCACAATTTCATTCTTCTCCTCACAAATCTCACCAATATTGAAATCCATATCATCAAAAATAGATCTTCTCCTTGAACACTCCCTTTCCATTACCACCCTCTCTATTTTCCCCCTCTCTTCTACTTCTTGTTCTTTTCCCACAACTAACTCAATATCCCTTCTCTTCCCTTCCCCTTCATGTAAAGCCACCAACCATTTACACACAGACCCACCACAAGAAGAGCTTCTGCTGTTACATTTCTCCCTCACAACCTCACTCCTTGAAAAACAAGAAGATGGCCTCCTGCAATTGGAGAAACAATTCAATTCAGACCCAAATGCCCTCAGAGCATCACAAATTGTCATAGGAAGATGAACCCATCTCTGATTCCTATGTTGCAAACACCCTTCTCCTTCATTTCTCCTAAAGCTCACATCTTTACCACCATTACTACCACTTCTTCTAGCCCTATAAGCCTTCTTCATATGTGACTTCATCTTCTTCCCATGCTTTTTAGTCTTAACCCTAACTTGCCCAATACAAGTGACTTTAGGTGAAGAAGGCTCGGGATTATTCTCAATTGCAGAGCCCCTTTTCTTGCTGACTCCTGGAGGAAACATGGGTGACTGCCCGCCTCTCAAGCTGCCATTCTTGGTCCTTAGTTTTCTGCTGAGAGAAGCTGAGAGGGAAATTGGGGGCTTATTGTGATCAGTGCGCCCTGGGCTTACCATGGACTTGGAAGAAAGTCTCATGGCGGATGACTTTGTGAGGCGAGAGGAGAAGCAGATGAAGAGGTCGCTTGTTGTGGAAGGTGCACGGCGATGTGCCCTGTCTAACTCCATTATTAAATTTTTTTTGAAAGAAATAGAATAGTGCTTTGTACAGTATTCGTACGTGGTATTATTGTGGGTGACCCCCCATCAACAGTGAACAGTCCATTTTGAAAGCTGACCCACTGTGATTTGATTGAAAATGGGAAACAGGAAGAGAGGGTGAAAAAGTAGGATCTTCTGTGGCGGTGGCGGATTGGTGGCGGTGGCGGAGGAAGCTGGTGGGCGGTGGTGGGCGCGGTGGCAGTCGACAGGGTTTGTGTGCAGATATCACAGAAATCAGTAATGAGAGAGATAGAGAGAGATTATGAAGAAAAAAATACAGTATGAAGTGCACTATGTAACTTCTGCCCTTGCACAGAATGCACGTGTAGAGTTGCAGATAGTGGTTACTAATTTTGAATATGACAGTCTTGCCCTTTTCCCTTGCTATATACGTCTTCAGTTGAATTTCAAAGCAAATTACACTCATCTGCCCAAAACTAATCCGATTTCCACTTAACCACACGTTACATAAAAAATCACACAAAAATACACTTGTTGTCGTGCTTTTGTTAAGTATAATCTTAATTTTTAGAGTTCGTACATACCCAAAAATGCACTAATGGAGTAATGGGTGTTATTATATACTTTTCGATGTAAATAATGGTCAAGTGTAAACCCAACTAAATTACGGGTGGTTAAGTGTAATTAATTATGAGGTTTAAAATACATTGTCGGGCTATTTTAGTCTTTTTGGACTACATAACATTTGCATACATTTTGGTTGAATTATCATGTTCTTTATAACGTAACACATTAACATAATGAAAACCCTATTGTTAATGTATACTCTGACACCGCCAGCACTAGGACTGTGTTTTGTATAGGTGTCCGTTTGCGGTTCCTTAAGATGTGCATCTTTGATTATATTTTAAAGGCCAAAGATAATCCATTAATTGCTAATCAAGGCAACATTTTTCTTGAGTTTGTTGACAGAATAGATTCATCCAGTGTATCCTGCGGGCGACCGCACATTCATTGTATAGGATTATGTTTTTTACTGTTTGCTTGATTGTGAGACCAGATCAGATTTTAGGGCAACTATAATAACGTGGTCAGAATACCAAAAAAAACAGAAATTTTTACTTCTAGATCGATTTGATAGTGGGTGAAAGTTTAAGTCAATTAGGGTAAATTTATTAAGGTTTAACCTGATTTGATCGCTCCCCATACAATTAAAGGGGAATACAAACAAAGATGATCCTAATTCTCTTGTCCGTACTTGAGCAGAAGGGATGAGAAGTTGAGAACTAGCCGTTTAATTCGATCACTTTGTAAAGACGAGGGCAGTTTGGGAATACTATGCCTGTCACGTGGAGGGTTTGGGATATTTATAGGGTTATTAAATTTGAGGAACATGGCAAGATACAAGAATCCAAAGGGGTTGCACGTGACTATGACATAGTTCTGTAGACCACTATCAGCAGCCTCTTTCAATATTTTATTCAACAGAGCGTGAAATGGAATCAAGTGGAGTATAGGCAAGACCTAAATGTTAGTAGGTGTTGTTTCCGTGTTTTCGCTGCTTCGGAAAGCCCAATAGGCCCGGTGACGACAGGCATACCATGCGATAGGCCCTAATGCCAGATGAGTTTACGACGTTGGAGATTAAAAAATACTCCCTCCGTTTCAAAATAGTTGTCCATATAGACAATTTTTCTTGTTTCACAATAGTTGTTCATATAATAATTTTTTCCATTTATACCCTTAATAATTACACCATACTAAACACACACTTTTTCCAAAGCAACTTTTTGGAGTAGAAAATACCACTTTATAGAGGTATTTTTGGAAGAATTTTTTCCCCTTAATATATGTGCACTTTTGTCTATGAACAACTATTTTGAAACGGAGGGAGTATAAGAGATGATGGATGCCAAGAATTGAACCCTCCTACCTGTAAATGAACCGAGCCGTTCGTGAGAAATTCAGTGTTCGGCTCGGTTAAATCTTGTTCGTGTTTGGCTCGGTTTGTAAATGAACCAAGCTTGAGCACAATTTTAAGGTTCGAAAGATAAATGAACCGAGCTTGAGCACAAGATAACTCGGCTCGTTTGCTCATGAGCAAACTCGTTTATATGCTCATGAGAAAGCTCGATTATACACTCATAAAAAAACTAGATTATACGTTTATTAATAAGCTATACTTACTATATATATTATTATAATATATATTTTATGCTAAATTACATAATTTTGGTGGTGTTTCATAAATGACGTAGTTTAAATTTGAGTTTCATTTGCTTGTATAATTAATAAGTAAACAAGTAGTTCACAAATTTGTTTGTCGAAGAAACTAAACGAGTGGTTCGCGAACAAGCTCGAGCTCGGCCAACATTTAAATGAATGAAACTCAAACAAAATTTTAAGCTCGAATCAAGCTCGCGTTCGAGCTCGAGCTCGTCTATTTTTAATCGAGTCGAGCTTGAACAACTCAAAGCTCGACTCGACTCGGTTCGATTACAACCCTATTTACAACAAACAAGACACCTCCATCGTTGCACTAATTGAACTCATTGTAATTTGCCTAATATTGTTTTATATCTATTAAAATGTTTGGGCATAAAATATATATTATAATAATATCTTGCACCTGCCCAAGGCCGGGCCTGACAACGGTCAAGAGAGTTGGTCAGGCACGATTGTTGAGGGATCTCAAAAAAGATGGCGAAGACGATGACCACGATGGTTATGTCGGAGATCACAGAGAAGGATGTATAGAATTGAGCTACTTGCCTCGATTCTTCACTCTCACTCACGATCATGCACAAGGAAATCAAGAAGAAAGATTGTCTCGGAAGAAACTCAACTAACCTCCTCTCGTTATTTTGTTAATGTTTTCTTACAATAGAGGAAGCTCTTCTGGAAAGCTTTTATATCAATACAACTAGAGTTCATCAAGGACGTTTACAAATGCTCACGCCTTATCATACCAAGCTAGACAAGTCAACATATAACCACTTGTCTAACTAACTAAAATGTGTTGCAATAAGACCCTTATATCTCTACATCCCCCCCAAAAAAAATGGAACCTTTGTGAGGCCCAATTTTACACAAAAAAACTGATGTCGAGCTTGTCCAAAAGTCTTGGTCATTAAATCAGCAAGCTATAAAGCAGAGGGAATATAAGAAGTGGAAAGAAAACCTTGTTGCACCTTTTGACGAGTAAAATGATAATCTATTTCGAGGTGTTTAGTCCTCTCATGAAGACAAGGATTAATCGTGATTTGTTGGCCAGCTTTATTGTCACAAAATAGTGTGATTAGTCTTGGAACATGTATATGCAAATCTTGAAGCAAGAAGTCTAACCAAACTAGCTTCAGAAGTAGTGGCAAAAATGCATTATTAACATCCATTTGATGTGTGTCAATAACTAAACACACTTTATTCTTCTTTCCTTCATCGATCACTCACTTCATATCTTACTCTTCCAGCTTCTAGCTTATACAAGCCCCCTTGCTGTTGTCCAATTGCCAAGTTCTCTTTAGTCAAACGGTCCTGCAACACACAATTTTGTGAATAGAATGTGGCCCCAATTTTCTCATTACTCACCAACTGTGCTATAGACAACATGTTGTATCTGAATTCTAGCACTAACAAGACATCTTCCAAAACACAGTCTCTGCTAAGTTCAACTTTCCCAACTTTCCACAGTCTTAATTGAATCATCAAGTGGTCTCACATATATTGGACATTTTAACACTTTAATATTAGATAAAATCTCAACAAAAGGTGTCATATGATCTGTGGCACCTGTATCTAATATCCATTCTCCCTTGCTTTTAGATAAATCATTACCGCTAATTTGAGACATACTTGAAAAACTACTACCAGCTCCACCAAATTGAGACTTGGATGTCTCAACATTCATCATTGTCTTGCCTTGAATGCCTTGATCATTTCTAGACAAACAGCCTGAACAAACTCTGGACTCACCCCATTGCTTGCATCAAAAGGTGTGTCGTGCTTAGCCCCTTCTTCCTGTTTTGTACTGACCTGAGATGCACCTCTATATTCTCCTCGATTGCGCTTTCCCTTGTACCAATCAGGATAGCCAATCAACTCAAAGCATTGCCTATTAACATGCCCTTCCTCCTTGCAATGAAAACACACTTTCTTGTCTCCATTTTTCCATTTCTTCATGTCCTTTCTGTCATCTGAATTTCCTTTGTTACCAAAAGAATTTGCACCTGAATTCCCTTGTTCTTGACTTCCTTTCCCGTGGTAAGAATTCATTGAAAAACCAGCATCTGACTCTTGGATCTTCATCACCACATTCTTTTTGTGCCTCTACTTGCAAAACCGAGTATTATGACTTGTTCACCTTTGGTAGAGAATCCATGGATAAAATGTGAATTTTGACTGAATCAAACTAATGATTCAATTTCAATAAAAATTGCATCAACCAATTCTAATTCAACACATCTTGGAACTTTCCTGTCAAATCACAAACACAATTTCTACTTCCTCCACATTCACAACTTGGAATTCTTGTAAGATTCTCTAATTCACCCCAAAAGTTTTTTAATTTCGCATAATACGATGTCACAAACAAATCTCCTTACACAATCGAAGCCAGTTCTTGTTGAAGGCGATAAATCAAAGTATCAATGCTTTGATTATATTGCTCTTTGATATCTTTCCAAAGCTCTCGAGCAGTCTCAGCAAAAACGAAAGCAGTAGATAAATTAGGACTAATTGAATTCAACAACCAACATTTTATCAAATTATCACACCTGGTCCATCGAGCTTCATCTCGATTTCCACTTCCTGATTTCGGCAAGGTTCCATCCAAGAACCCTAATTTCAACTTCGCTCCCAGCACCATCTTCACTCGTCGACTCCAAAATCAGATAATTGCTCCCATCGAACTGTGTTTGAGTCAATCCAAGTCCCGGATTATCATAATTGTTCAACGAATACGGATCGCTATGATTTTGTCCATTGTTTTGTCCCGCCATTGTCGTCTTCCTTCAATTGATGTGCTATTGGTGCATGCCTCTGACAGGCATCACACTTCCGACAATAAGCCACCACATCTTTCCGCATGGTCAGCCAATACCATCCTTGGCGCAAGGCTTTGTTTGACAGACTCTTTCCTCCAGTTCGATTGCCACAATCCCCTTCATGGAGTTTAAGGACTCCTTCCTTGGTCATTCAACATTGGAACGTGCCTATAGTGAACCGATGGCATAGCATCTTATTCCTGATCGTGAACCTAGTAGCTTTGACCTTCAATACCTCTACTTCCGCCTTATCCTTCAGGAGTTTACCTAGTGTCATCCAATCAAGATATGGCTTGGTCCAAGGCTCGACGATATCGTTGTTAGGATCAAGGTTGTCCTCTTGGTGCTTATGATCATTTGAAGGATGTCTTTGGTCATGTTAAGGGGGCCTTTCCCCATCTTCCGGGCTACTTGACAGGGCAATCACTCTTAGTCAATGATATTCAATTGTCATTTGCTTTCTTCTCTAGAGCAATCACTCTTCTTCTTCATTCATCTCCCCTCACCGCCTTTTCCCTTTCCCGTTTCACCTTCTCTTCCAACCTTTAGGAAAGGCGAAGATCATCGATATGGGTTTCGGGTCTAGCCGTCAACTTCCTAGGTGGTGGCAAAGTGGTCAACGGAAGTGTAAACGTACGTATCATGGCAAATGGCGCACCTGGGGCATGGATCCTTAGAAAAGGCTTCTCAAATGGCAACGACGTTGATCAAACCACATCGAGTAGCTGCCGAGGAGGCCTCTGTTGGAAGTGGCCGACCACTTCATCTTTCAAACATCGACATTTTATCTGATCTGGCGAAGATAAGCCATCATGTTGCGATTGAACTCGGCTTGGCTCTCCCTAAAGAGCGAGACACCTCGACCACCCGGGAAACATGGACGATGAGATCGGTACAAAAGCTATTATCGTCGATCCGTACGATCGGATTCATCACATCGATTATGAGAGGTAGTCATCATCATAATCGTCGTCGTCATTCATTGAAGGCGGTTCTCCGGCTCCACCGGAAGATTCGACTTCGTCAGCGTTTTCAATAATGTTTTGGAGAACGTTGAAGAGGCACGGAGAAATAGAGCAAGTCGATGAACAATGGCAATGAGCGACGACAGTTTGAGATTGCAAGGGTGACGGAGTGTGTTACCGACGCTTGGTGGCTGTTGTCGCCGAAATTGAAGTCTAGTTTGGAAGAAAATACAATTACATATGTTTTTCTTTTTTATACATAAGCATGTGTAAATGTGTAATTTAACTTATTTTTATATTAAATTTATTTTAATGATTTTTTAATATGAAATAACCTGATAAATACTTAAATTGTTATTTAAAAAATGCCCAATAAGATATTGGCATTTAATGGCTAAAAATTATCAATTTCTAGGGGCATTTATGCAAATTCGGGTAATAAGGGTTAGGAGGACTCGAACTCGGAACCTGTCATCAATTTTGACCGCTTAATATCGTCTGTTGCCAGTAAAGCAATCTGTAAATTCTGTTCAGAGATTACATTGAAAGAACCCTAACCCCTGAAGGGGGCTACCAATCGCCATTACCGTTCGACCTGTCCTACGCTCCTAACTTCCTTGTCGTCCAAATTTCACAATTTCCCGCGTACTGGTAATTTGTCTTCTTCAAACCCCTTTCTGTAACTATTTTTGTTTCAATTGAACGATGCAACGAATTTCTTAGTTTTGGATCGACTTGAAAGTAGAATTTGATACTCTCAGACTCCATTAGTTCATATTCGTCTTTAGGGTCGTAGTTTGGCTGTTATCTGCTCGTCGTTTTCATTTTCCTTAATTGAGCTCTGCGTGTGTATCATTTCGTGTGATTCAAACCCTTGTATTTATGTATGCGTAGGTTTCTTTGTTCTTCCACATCTTGGAGTGGCCTCATTGTATTGCTGATGGATTTCAATGATGATGAGCCTTCGGCTCCATCAGGTAATTCATATTATTCAAAGTTGATTTCTTATTGATTTCAAATTTGGTCAATCCTTTAGGCATTAATTTGGGATTGAGCTCTGAATTATATGACTTTTACATAGCTAAGCCTGCTTTCAAGTTTCAACCTAAGGCTAAGGCTAAGGCACGAGCCCCTCCACCCAAGAAAGCAACACTAGCTGCAAAACCATCGGTTGCTCAACAAGCTACAAACAATCAACTTGTTGCATCACCCACCAAAGGCAAAGAAGTGAAAGAACTCAATAATGATATCTCAGATAGTGCTGATACTAGCAATGTGGGGATTAATTCTACAATCTCTGTTGAACAGACCACAAATTTGCAAACTTCATCTAGTGCTGAACCATTACTCTCTTCCATGGAGAATCTAAGCACCATTACTACGGGACATGTGGAAGAACATGCTAATTCTAAGGAAAGTGCAAATCAGCATTTTCACTCTGGGGAACCATTACTCTCTTCCATGGAGGTATCATACAAGCATTTCTGCTCTTACATTTTTCTTCTTAATATATATTTATATTTTTATCCCTTCTTACTTTCAGTCCGCAGAAGGCTTTGCTGAATTGGATTCTCTTGATGGAACTTTGCCTCAATCCACTATTGTGGCAGGTGAACTATGTTTTGTAAATTGACCTGATAGAACGCTTCATGATTTCATTCTCTGCATACTTTTGTTTTAGTTTGTATGAAAATAAACTGGCCCAGTGGACCATTATTGCTTGCTGTTCTTGCATTTTAGTATCCATAACTAATCATAGAAATTCATTGCTATATTCAGATGCAACTCTTGATAACTCAAATTCCCATATTGGAGAAGTTACGCTCGTTGGAACATCATCACTTCCCTTTTCCTTTTTCCAGATGGAAACAGTGCAGGTTAGATAATTTTTTTCCTTTACATTAGCTAATTGCCTACTAGTTGTGGTTAGACTTGCTTTTCCTTTTTCATTCTTCAATCCCTTGTAATGCTTGTCAAATGAAACAGGAAGGACAGGCATCTCCTGATTTTATACCTGATCCCCCATCTTGCACAGATGCTACCACTGATTGCTTTCTGAACCAGATGTCAGAATTGCCTCAGTCATCTTCTGGTTTTATACATGATAATTCATCTCAGCAAGATGCTTCTTTTTCTGCACACTTGCATTCACAACTCGTACCTTCTGTTTCTGAAGCTGAGATTAATAATGGTCCTGATGAAGAAAACGTGGGATCAAAGAAGAGAAAGCCATCAAATAGGTCAAAAAAAGACAAAGATGCTAATGGAAGTGATAAACCTGTTCGAAAGCGTAAGAAGGCCACAGAAGCTTCAGAAAATTCCAATGAACAACCTCCTAAGAAATTCTCTCATTCAACTCGACGAAGAAACAGATCCAGTAATTGCTTATCTGTAGTGCTCACTTGGATTTTGTAAGTTTCCAACTGAGGTGCATCTAACCAACTTTCTTTTGGTTGTACAGTTAGCAAATCGTTGCTTGAAACCCCAGAGGATGAAATTGATCACCTAAGTCTTCCGATTAAGGACTTGATAATGTTAGCTGAGCACAGGGAGCGCCAAGTAGACAATTTTTCCCTACTTGTCTTTTTATTGGATGGATCTTTGGCAATTTTATTCATATTTCTGCAATTCTTTACTTGACTATTACTTCACCGTCTTCTTTGCAGAATAAAGAAGTGGATAAAAGACCAACGGCCATCCCTGTTGAAGAAGTGACCGCTCCTGTGGTGGAACCTGTGAAGAGGTGTGTGTTTGACTCAAGAAAAAATTTGTTATATGTTTTCTGCAACTTATACCTCTTAATTCTAGAAAGAGAAAGTAGGCCTATTTTATAATTTGTTATATGTTTACTTGACTACTACTCCACCGTCTTCTTTGCAGGACTAATAATAACTTCTGGGAGGATAATCTTTATGATTATGAGGAAGATGATGTGTATAATTCTGGCCAAGCTGAAGGCTCTTTTGATAATCCATCTACTTCAACATTTACAAGAGATAGCACATACTTCAATTATCATTCCCATATGGACAAAACACCCAGAGTAAAGTGGACAAAACAGGACACAGAATTGTTTTATGAGGTGAATTTTCTTTTGTATGTTGACACCTTATTGAGATGTCTTCAAGATTTCTATTTTGAATGACTAATACTCGAACATTAAGAACGGAAAAGAGTGTATCATTCATCTCATCAGTGTGTGTGTAGACACACACTGACGAGACCAGTATTGGGATTCAACAAAGTTGCTTGCATTTTTTCATCCTAGGGTTTGCGGCAATTTGGGTCTGATTTGTCAATGATACAACACCTTTTCCCTGGCCGAACACGACATCAAATCAAATTAAAATACAAGAAAGAGGAGAGACAGCAACCTATGAAACTTCTTGAAGCCCTGACTAATCGGGCCAAAGGTACTGATGTTCATGCTCAGAATGCTTTGCTGCCCATAATACTATCAGTCTAGCATTTTTTTCATGAAGAACTTGTCTTAACAGTTAGTTTGATCATTGGATTATTTTATGCAGACCTTTCGCATTATAAACTAGTGATTGGGAGACTACAAGAGCAAATTGACCAAGAAGAGGAACAACAGAGGGCTGAAGAAGAAGCTTTTAGCGCCCCTGGAAATGAAGGCAACCCAGAGGAGGCAGCCGCTGATGATAGTCAACAAGTATGGAATTTTGTTATTTTATTATGCTATGATGCTCAACTTTGATATGAAAGAACCTACCTTTATTTTTATAAATCTACCAAACCTCAATTCTTGTATTTCCTCCATGACTCTCTCAAATGTAGAAAAAAAAACAGGAAAGAAAGAATGGAAGGTTGAATGCAGAATTTAACAGAATCATTTTAGGATTTACCTTACAGGTCACTCTGGTTCATATTAAGTACGGCAATCAAATGGCAATTTTTTTACCTTTTTGTTTATGTAGGAACAAGCACAAGATGAAGCTGCCAAATCTGAGCAGGATGGTGATGGTTTGGGCACTGTTCAAGATCCTGATGAGGCTAAAATTGGAAGCCCCACAGCATCTAATGATGAGCTTGATATGGATGATTGGAGTGCATACAAGAGTGACTTGTAGTCCCTCTTTAAATACTACACCACATGCACTTATGTTCTGTTCTCCAATTTTGATATCTGTCTAACTTAGTTTGATAGAATGGTAGGGTAGTTCTATACTAGTTTAAGGCTATGACTCCATTAGTAGCATGTCTTTTACCCCTCTACAAAAACCTACGGTGATACTGGAAGTTGTATGCATTCATGGAATATCTGGTATTAGAAGAGCTGCATCGAGGGTTGATTGTAGTTTTTACCCCAAATGAGAACTTTGTTCACTCTGAGACAACTGTCCAATGAAAAACGAAGTGAAACCTTTCCTTGCTGATTTTGTTGTTCTGTGTTCCAACTGGTCTGATTTAAAAATTGTCAATTGAATCTGGTTCAGATTATTTTCCCCTGTACGGTGCCTTTTCTTATCAAAGTTGGACATGATATGATGTCTTTTATTCATTGCTACATATATTTCCTAGCCTAGATGAATACAGTTTAACATGAATGCATACTTTTTCAAGCAACATTAGCATCCAAGTATGGAGAAAGTTCGAAAAAACAGAGTCTGGGATTAAGAAAGATTCTGAATTCTATACCATATAATTTCCTACATACCTCAAAAGTAAAGAAACCTACTAGGAATATCATCTTATAACCCCATTTATGGAGAAAAGATTGCCTTAGAACTCCGCCACAAAAAGGTATCCGTGCTACCAACCCTCCTCTGAATTAAAAACCTAAATCACAAAGTTAAAAGAGTTTCACTGGTTTGCTGTCTTACTTGGGGATATATTAACCCCTTCTGGTGCACAACCTGCAAATGAAATATACAGAGGTGCATTGGTTTCAACCTTCGGTTCAGAAGGGCCAGTTCCAGAAGCAGCACTTGCATTCACCTGAACAAGGGCTTGGTGATTCAATGACACAAGTTCAGTGGAAATTGTAGGCTTTGAAGTGGAGACTGTAGTAAGATCAGTAGTTGTTTTCTGTGTTGTCACCGATGCAGTTTCGTTTAGAAAGTGGAGTTGTTGCAGCCTGTAATCTGTCTCTGGTCGGCGGCAAACCTTTCTCAGGGGAACAATTTCCTGAAGAGAGAAATTGTGGTTAAGACACCAATACAATTTTTCCAAATCTTAAAGCCATAAAATAAAATCTCAACCAAAAGTCTAAAACCTAAATTCTGTGAACAATGAATTTAAACTCTAATATAAGGTCATCATCCACAGGTCATAGACTCATAGCCGAATATGACATTTTGGACAAATTTTCATCCCATGACGAATGTATGGCAGATAAAAGGAGCAAAAAAATTAACAGCAATAAGAGAATTTTTTTTAAAAAAAAAAATTCATGACAAGTATATTATAAAATTTGGCCTAACTTCCTCTTTCAAGCCATGGGAATCTTATTCAAATTTCGGCCACATCATGTGGCAAACACTCGGGGCTAGTTTCGCAATACACATTATACTGACAATTGTAGTTATAATGTGGTTTCATGGTAAAAGTAGTTTTAACACTTTGGATTTGTGTGCTGTTTTGAATTTGTGTGCTGTTTTAAAACTTTGGTTAAAAAAGGGCACACTCGAAAGAAATACTTGTTAAAACATACTTTTTGAAAATAAGTAAATATATAACTACAAATGTGATTATAACGTGTAGTGCTAACCAAGCCCTAATACCAAACAGAATCTAAAGGTTATATATGTCATGAATATGGCCACTGGCCAGAGTTCTAGTATCAAAACATCAAGTCAAGATTTGAGATTTTTATCTAAATATTGAGTTCAAACACTAATTAAAGTCTTAGTTTGAGAAGTGCTGAGGTACCTCAGTCTGATCATGATCATAGCGGACAAGGAACCTACAACGACAACCTCTTACATCATGTCTTCGTCTTTGAGCATCGAGAATGTGGGCGTCAAAATAGAGAGCTTGCTCTTTACCTTCCTGAATCCAGTCATTCGAAAGAAAGGACGTTTAGAAGATACCAATATACCATTACCTCTGCTTTATGCACATATAACAGCCACATAAATGAAGATGACATCACCTGAAAACATAATATGAGGTCTCCAGGAAGGACGGCAACACATTCTGATGATTCGCAAGGAAGCGATCGTTGCCTAATATGCTTACGAACGTTAACCCACTCTTCTTCATTAAGACCAAATCCAGCAAAACGGACTAGAACTTCCTAAACCAGCATGGTTTTAGAAAAAATACAGGTGTAAAGTCATTCATAGAGTACCAAGATAAGGACCAGGAGGAAGTTAAATCTAAATTGAAACACATAAAGCCATTAATATATCAGCAAATGAAAATTTATAGGTAGAATTGCCTCAAATACTACCGAAGCCACAAAAGTTATTTTGGGCAGTTGCACTACATGACAGTGCCAGAGGATAAGTTAATTACGTCGAGTTTCAGTTGCCATGTAAAGTATCATGATTTTACAAACTGAGCTAAAACTGAAAAAAAAAGATGAATTTTTAACACTTACTGGATTCCTTGTATCAAGATATCTATGAGACAAAAATGCTTGAACGTCATACCTGAAGATGTCATAAGAAAATGTGAGTACACACGGTATGCTGTCTGTTCATAGGACTACAAAAATCAAGCAAGTGGTCAAGGACTAAACAGACCATGCACCATCTCTTGCAGATTTGGCTTCATACTCCATTTGTGGATTTTCTGATGCATTTCTTCCTGCATTACAATGCAGCACATCAATGCTAGAATTCATAATAAACAATTGAAAGTCCAGACACTGAATATTATAATAATTTCAATATAATAGCTAATTATACTCGGCACAAGAAGTATCATCTCATGGCTTGGCTGCAGATCCTAAAACTTTTAACCACAAAATGTCTCACTTTCTACATATTAAACTTTATGAAAATAATTGAAGAGGAAAGTTAAGACACGAGAGATCTTAAACACCTTAGCTGCATAATGAAGGTTCCATACAAGATTGGAGGCAGGTTTCGTGAACTCCGCCGTGTATTTTGTTCCATGACACATGGAGGCATGACAAATCATTATATTAAACTTAGCATTACATGCACCTGAATATTAGAAGCTAAAGAGAGGAGCTGAGAAACCCTTAAATTGCAAGCTCAGCAAGTCAGCAATCATCATGGAAATTATAGTTTACATTTGGATCGATTCTGATGTAAATGAAGTCTGTGATTTCCACTTCCAAATGTTGATATATAGTAAGCAGGAGCAAGTGATGCTCCTGATGTGATGTACCTGGTATACCTAGTTATGGCAGAATGGTCTTTAACATATATATATATTTGATTATCATCCGTTTACTAGGAAGAGAATTTCAGATTATATATATATATATATATATATGTAAATATACCAGGTGTCCAAACTTGCAGGGGAAAGATGATTAGAGAGATTCATAAAGTTTTATTAGCCGTATCTATGATCATGGTTCAAACTGCAGTCGGCAGAAGAAGTGTTACAATTCCTTCAATCGGATTCATAATGAGAGGTTTCCCTGATCATGCATCAGAGGGATATGCTTGGTTGAAGCTGCTATGTGAAGTAGATAGTCCTTATAGGAGGATCTTTAAAAACTGGTTAACTTTCTTGCAAAATCCGATTATTGATGTAGATATGTTGATTCAAAGTCCTTGGGCTCTAAATCACCAAAACCTCCGACTCCAGGATTTCAAAGCAGAGCAACTGTTAAAACATGGTTGTTGGTTGGGAGGAGAATTTCAAAATAGCAAGTTTATCAGAGAGACTTCTACAGTTTTGGGATCATTTCAAAATAGGAAAGATGTTGCAACATGACTCTTAACAGATCCGATAAATCTTCTAGTTACGAGTAGGGTCTATAACACTTTTCCTCTTTTGAATCTAGATGGAATAATGAGGAGTTGAGAACACGAACTGTTAAACAGCTTGCTTTGGATGTAAACTCATCTATGAGGATAATCTTAAAATTGATGGAGCAATAAGAAAATCACTTATAATATATGTTTTGGAGAGCGATAGTCAAGGGAATCCTCTTTAGCAATTGTGCTACCAAGCATACCAGAGAAGCAAGAAATCATGGCTGGGGGAGGACTATCACAGGACTCACCACTCCTCATCCTCCTGAATTGTGCCTCGGACATACGTGTTCAAAGCAGAACAGGATGTCCTGCCACAGACTTCATTTACATCATAATTGATCCAAATGGAAACTATGATAACTATCTCTTGAAACACTACTCAAGAACACCACATACAGTCCCAACATGAGAAGTACAAAAGCTATTACAAAGTTTAACTATGGATATCCTTGCAAATATGTGGCTTACTAAGCTTTACAGGTGCATATATCAACCTAGCTATTCAGGCTATCTTAAGCGAGATGAAAAATTCCAGGGAGACAAGTACAAGGGACACTCCCCAAGTCTTTGTTTGAAATAACTTCCAGTGAACAGAAATAACATCTGTAAATTCAGAACCTTCATATTGTTCATGGGATGCCATGAAAATTAAGACAACAACAAATGGTCATCTAATTAGCAGTACACTATGTAGGTTAAGTTTCAAGGTACATTTTGCACGAGGACAAGAAACCGAATGCAATTCAAAGTAATTTCTCATCATTGATTTAATAAGATTTTAGATAAGTTATGAAAGCAAAAGAGAACGATACAACACATCAGCAGATATCTGTAAAGAGGAACATCAACAAGCTGATCTATCCAGACACTAGAAGTTAAGAAACAAGACAAAATCATCCTACCAGATTGTGCAGGCTGAAGTAGTGATCCTTGAGGCACATTTCGAGCTGGGCCCACATCCACCCGAGGCATTTGAGTGACAGTTAACTTAACAGGAGGTTTTGCTAACTTTGACCTCAAAGTATAGCGTCTGTTTTGGAACCAGTTCCAAACCTACATGAAAATTTCAAATATAGTATAACTTATGCTTCTGTAATAAACAGAGATTAATAATCAGCTGTCATCTACTGGCCAACGCAATGTGACAATCTGTTCATTGAGTGAGAAAGAAAAATTTAGGATTGATGAGGAAGGCCAAAGACTGGAATGTTTCTGTTTATTAGATTTTTTAAAACAAAATTTAAAATAGGCTGGACATGGATAGACTACAGAGTTTTGGAGAAGCTAAATTACTATTAGGAAACCAGGGAAGCTAATTTATGGGCTTTGGAACCAGGAAACATAGCTCCCTCTAAAACCTCATTTTCTGAGTTCCTTATGTTGATATCCAGAAGGGGGGATAGAAAACACAGATTCACATATTTTTTCTCACTTACTCCAAATTCTTCTGCCAAACAAACAATCCACAAAAGCAAGGTGAAGGAAAGAACCTGCTTGGTTTGCACCAAAACCTTGCCAGATCTTTCTGTTGATTGACTAGATTCACCAAAAACATTTCAAGTAAGTCCACAGCTCGTAGAAAGGATTATACCAATTCACTCTAAATAAGGCTTTACCTGAATTTTTCTGATAGGGCAACAATTAGATCTTTAGAGGGAATCAGAAGCTTGTGTTTTTGTAAAATGGCTTCCATTTCAGCAACCTATGCAACAAAAAATTACTCTTCAAAACAAAACACAGTACATATCCTATAAGACCATGAACGGCATCTATAGGACTATGCATGTCACTTCTATAGACACTTCGGTACTTCTTTGAATATAGAAAGCATTCATTCATAAATAATATAAACAATATGAATATCTACTAAATAGATGATTTAATCACTAGATCACCATCCAGATTTCTAAATCCCAACAACATATAGCAGCCACGAGACTCCCAAGATTAGAAGTCTCAAAACCGTCAACATAAATCAACATCAGCATAATAAAGTTTCAAAACATGCTTAACCTGAGAGGCGAGAGAAGAACACACCGGTACTTTTTCAGCGTAGAAGCATTCATTCATAATCAATATAAAAACCATATCGATATCAACTCAATAGACGATTTGATCACAATCACACCATCCAGAAATCTAAATCCTAAAAGGATATAGCAAACAAGAGATTCCGAAGATCGAAAGTCCTGACATCCCCCAAATAATATAAACATCAGCTTAATCGAAGATTCAAAAAATGCTTAACGGATAGGTGAGAGGGGAGGGAAGAAAACCTCGTTTTGAGTGAAGCGAAACGCCGGACCTCCGGTGCTCGGCGGTCGGCCCATTGAAAGACGGTCAGACCGATTTCAAAACAATATGAATGCGATGGATATCCGAAAAATCAAAACAAGATTCGATTTGGTTGACGGCGCTGGTGATTGTTGATGCCGATTACTGAATGGTGGTGAACGTGTTGATTTGGGGATTGCGGAAGATTTCTCAGAAGAGGAAGGAGAGAGAAGCAAACTCGGAGAGGAGAGGAGGGTGAAAGCACGAGAAGAGAGTGATGATGGTGGGAGGTTAAAGTGGGTTTTTGGGCTTTTTATTTATTTTGGGAATTCAAACACCAATCGCCAGGTGGCTCAGAATCGCTGTCGCAGGGAAAGAAAGCGACTACTACACATTTGACTCTTTTTTTTTTTTGTAGAACTACACACATTTGCAAATTGCACATTTTCGCATGACTGGGAGTAATTACCGATGAATTGAAATTGAGCACAATTTTTAGGTTCGAAACATAAATAAATTGAGTTTGAACAAAAGAAAACTCGACAGCCTCGACTCGTTTGCTCATGAATATATTTGATTATATGCTCATAAGCAAGCTCGATTATATACTCATAAAAAACTAAATTATACGTTTATGAATAAGCTATACTATATATATTATATAAAATATATTATTTATGTTAAATTATATAGTTTTAGTGGTGTTTCTTAATCCACGTAGTTTAAATTTTAGTTTTATTTGCTTGTATAATTGATCAAGTAAACAATTTGTTCACGGATTTGTCTCTCGAAAAAACTAAATGTGAGGTTCGCGAGCAAGCTCGAGGTCTGTGAACATTTAATTGAACCAAGCTCAAACAAGATTTTAAGCTCGAACCAAACTCGCATTCGAGTTCGAACCCGTCTATTTTTAACCGAGCCGAGCTTGAGCAACTCAAAGCTCGACTCGGCTATTACAAATATAAAATAATAATAGTAAATATTATTATTTGATTTATCTCCACCTAAATTATTATTACAATAATTTAGTAAATTAATTCTCTTATAAATATAAGAGATAATTTAGAACTTTAGAAGAATTTAAAGAAATTCTTATTAAAGTTGGTTCGTATATTTCGTATCGATAGGTTGAGCTCCCGTTCCGTTCAAGAACAACGTTTTCCCGCTCAATCGTTAGTATAAAATCGTACAAGCAAGGCAAGTGGAATTTCTCCTTGTAGCCTTAATAATTCGTTTCGTGAAATTTCTCGATGTTGGGTGATAGCTTGCATTTAGGTAATGTTTAGGATGCATATTTATGTTTATTTTGCATAAGTTTTAGTTAGTTTTAGTTTAGTTTCTAGGATCTTGTGTTTTCAGGTAGTTGCGCTTGTTTTGTTCGGTTTTGCAGATCTTTAGGTAAACAAACATGAATGGGATGGATCTTAGATGATTGTGGTAGAGTTTGATGAAGCTTAGAGTGATACAAGTGAAGATTAGAAGAGTTAATGCCCAAGAGCTTGTGTGAAAAGAACGCTTAAACCTGGGCTATGCATTGGAGTTCTTGTTTCGACACCTCTATCTTGTAATGTTTGGTTTGGGAGCTATAGTGCTCGGATTAGTCTCAATTTGGTATCAATGGAAAGATAATTCAAATAGCTACAATTCATATTTTTACTCCGAGTCCAAATTCCAATTCTAAGTGGGTCAAAACAGCCTCTGAAGTGACGCCTGAATGCTGAACCGAGGCAATTGCGCGGGATGACTGCTAAAAGCGCGGCCGCGCAATTAACCACCCTATCCCGAGCAATCCCAACTGAGGGATGATTGCGCGGGATGACAATTGCTCGGACGCGCAATCCTCATGCAAACCGAGCAATCGGGAGTTTTTACGCGGACATCTTAGACTGACTTTTGGGCTTGATTTTCGGGTCTAGGGTTATATCATATCCGAGTATAGCTTAAAGATAGATCTTTTGAGGATTATTTGGAAGACATATATAAACCTTATGTTAGTTTATTAAAAATAACTTTTGTCATACTTTTGGAGGTTAGGGTTTTCTCTCAAGGAAGAACCTTTGAACCTTTGTAAGTTTGATTTTAATTTCAATTATGCATTGCTAAATTCTCTTGTGTTTGACTAGTTATTGAAGTCATGATTTGTATGTAGTTGTGAGGTTTAATTGATTCTCAACAAACTTGAATAGAAATTATTCCCTGTGCTTAATTGAATCTAAACTAGGGTTTTGTTAGATTGATCACCTAATTGAATTTCTAGTTAAAACTGAATCTGATTAATTACCGGTCGGAGTTAATCTGATCAAGAGTAGACTTTAATTAATTTAGTACCGGTTGGACAAGTTGATTAAAGCAGGGAATAAATTCACAAGTCACTTAGATGTCTGGTTGCTCTAAGTGTTTGTTTCTATTGATAACTTGAATCTTCATGTTGTTATTTAATTGAATCTAGAAGGTCTTCTAGGTTATTAGATAATTAGGGTTGTTAGACTGGTAGTTCTATCAACTAAATATGAAGTTTGGGTTTTAGTCCTTAGTAGGATCATTATCCACAATAGATTATTCAAGTGAGAAGAGAATCAAGAGAATCGATGATCAACGAATCAATATCATGATGGATTTAACTAGTTAAACACGTTTGTTTCTCATTGATTTAAATCATCTTTTGCATTCATATTTACTTTTCAATTTGCATAGTAGTTTAGATATTCATTCCTTAAAACCCTCTTTGGTTACTTGGCACATAAGTAATAACATTAATACACGAGTCTTTGTGGGATCGACCCTTACTTGCCGCTCTACTGAGTTGGTTAAGCTAAGGTTTTCTTTGATAGGTATTACACGACCACTGAAAATACCTCATCATTGGGAACAACTTGTTTGCTAACAATAAACGAACATAGGAATATCGATTGTTAGAAATAATGACCCTCTGTTATAGTTATTCCGCTATTTAATATTTGATAGGACTATTATGCTAGTCTTGTTTGTGACCTTGATTGTTTACGATCTCGTTTAGAGATCGGTTCAAATGAATTAGTGAGAGGCACATGACTAACCCGACACCTCTATATAATTTACTAAGTCGTATACCTCTGTGCTTAAAGTACGACTTTCAGGATCATGATCCATGTCCGCTCTGATTGCAACAGAGGGATAAGTGGCACCGTAGCTAAGTGTCGGAACTGAGTTTCCCTTAAATGGTCCGGGCCATGCAAGCCCCCCACACTCTCGAGATACACTTTTCTCCGTTCCGATAAGCCCCACATAAAGTTCTATATCTAAAAACACATCCCGATAAAATCTCTCGAATATTATAAATTACCATAATACCCTTGAGAATTTACATTCTCGCTTGCTTAGTCTCCTTAGACTAATTCCACATTTTTCGCATTTTTTCCTGGTATTTCTAGCCCTTCGCGACAAATGCCATACTCTAGGAGGTCCCCACCAAAGCTTGAAGACATAAGCTAGAAGATTCGAGAAGCTTTAAACAAGGATATATAGAAGATCAAGGCAAGACGACATTGAAGGAAGGAAAGAATGTTAAAAGAGCAAAGCATTCAGAAGATAGTGCACCAACTCTTCTATTTTAACCAAGCAAATCATCATTATATGTTTTGTCTTGAAAAAACATACATGTATTTTTAAATGTCTTTTCAACCCTTTCTAATATGGGCTTCTTTTTCCGCTACTATATCATTTGTAAAACAACTCTCAATGTAATGAACGATAGTTCTTATCAATGAATAAAATTCCGCATTTCGCCAGTATTCTTCTTTAATTATATTCTCAATAAATTATTTAAAGCCTTGGGTGACTTTGGACGGTAAAATCCGAGGTCACTGGCGGTAATACCCAGTGTTGCAAAATAAGGGTGTTACAAAAACGGTCTTAAATCCCACAAGCACCCCGTTCATCATGGCCCACTGATATTCTAAGATGGTATCAAAGAAGGTCTAGTTTAGGTTTGCTTCTTCTTGGTTGTTTGGGCATGGGTTTAGCGATTGAGCTACCCGCCTGTTATTTGGGTTGAGTTGGCTATAAGAGATTGAGATGCCACCACACATTGTTTGAGCTAACTATAAATAGATTGAAATGCTAGATCTGTTTGTCCAAGTGTCAACTATGTCAAGCCACTTGCACTTGAGGCCTTAAGGGACAATGTTGGGATAATTTGGGCTTCGTCCCACATAGGGATGGGAATGGAGAGGGGATTACCAGATCCTCGCGGAGAATCCCCGTAATGGGGGTAGGGATGGAAAATATAAATAGGGAACGAGGAATGAAACGGGGCCAAAAATAAATTCCCGCTCGGTATGGGGACGAGGACGGGGTTACTAATCCCTAACCCGATCACCGCCCGCCGCCGCCTCCATTGGGGAAACCCACGGAAATCTTCGATGAGGAATTTTAATGGGTATTTTCAAAGCATTTGTATAATTTTTAATGAGATTTAAGTTTCTTAATTTAATTTTGATAATGTTTTCTTTGTATAAGGTAAGATTAATTTTTTTTGGTAGTTTTTACTTAAATATGTCATATATGCACACATGTATGTATAACTAAATTATATAATTGCTAAAATGGAAAATTTAATGGGAAAACCCGACAGAGATTATAAACGGGGAAGATTAAGCGGGGATGGGGATTCCCCAATAGGGAGGAAAACCTGACAGGGATGGGGATGGGGAGGAATCTAAATCCTCGATGGGTATAGGGATGGAGATGGGGAGGATAAGGTTAAATGGGGATGGGGACAGGGAGGGTACTCCTTGCCCCGAACCTACCCCGTTGCCATCCCTAGTCCCACATCAACCAAATAAATAGAAAATTGATAATATATAAGAGTTGAAACAGTACCCATTGGCTTAACCTTTTGGGTTAGAAGCCATCTCCTCGTTAGATATTGAAAACGATAATCTCAACCTCATTAAAACTATCAATGGTACTATGCTTGGGAAATTAAAATAATTTACAAAGACATACTTGTTGACCTCAAAAGCTTTTGTAAGTGTAAAGTCTCATGTCTCCCATATATTCATAGAACTGAATGTCATGGTTGGTTCCATTACAAAACTTGACCAACGACCCGTCTCTTTAAACCTTACAATCTGTTGAGTACTATTAGTTGTAGTATTAGTGGTATATTGTGTGTTACATATGTGAGAGTATAATTAATCTATTATAAGCGTGTACTGAACCAACTGATTCAATACAGTAATAACAAACTTCTTTTTCCCTCTTTCTTTCTCTCTTCTTTCCGAGTTATGAGCTCTATCATGGAATCAACTTAATTTCTCGATCCTTCTTCATGGCTTCCGCTCTTGATCGTGAATTTACTCCTCTCAATTCTCCAAATTCATCCATGAATCGAGATTCTGTGAATCTGTGGGGGCCTCCTATTGCATGAGATCGTGATTTTGCTTCCATGGACGAACTTTATCTCCATCATAGCGAGCATCCAAGTTATGTCCTCTCCACGAGTCTTCTCGACGATTGCAATTATGCTCCATGGCGAAGATCAGTTGAGGTTTCTCTAATTGCGAAGAACAAACTTGGATTTTTTTACCAGTACTTGTCTACGACCTAATTCCGATGTCGCACAACAGGCGCTTTGGGATCACTGCGACAACATGGTATTCTCCTGGCTTTTGCACTCTGTAACCAAAGATATAGCCGAATCGGTTCTCTATTGTAGATCAACGCGTCAGGTATGGATCGAATTAGAGTCTCGTTTTAGCAAAATTGATCGTACACATTTATACCAGATTCAGCGTGACCTAGCTTCTTTAGCTCAAGGCAATCTTTTTGTTACTTCTTATTTCACTAAATTTCAGCGTCTGTGGGACGAATATCAACTTCTTCTTGAGACTAGGGTCTGCTCTTGTGGTTCTAATTCTATTGCCAAAACAATTCTTGAAGATCAACAGATTTTCCAGTTCTTGATGGATCTTGGGGGATAGTTTTTCATTTATACGGGCTAATGTGTTGATGATGCAGCCTCCTCCGTCTCTTGGATCTGTGTATAAGATTGTTTTGCAAGAAGAGTCTCAAACATCTATTCGTTCTCTAAGTTCCATTGATAGTGATAATACATCTTTAGTTGTCAATCGTGGAGGGAAGTAGACCAATTCTCATTCCAAGAATTCCAACTCAGGTTCCAAGAACACTAGTTCTTCATCTAAATCCAGTGATTTTGGTTATAAAGGCGTTGATTTTGACTCTAAGCCGTGTTTCTTCTGTGATCACTGTAAACAGCCTCCCCACACAATTGATAGGTGCTGGAAGCTCCATGGCATCCTCCTAATCACCCCAAAGGCGGCAAATCTGCTAATAGTTCTACCTCTGACAAATAAGAGTCTCCTAAAATTACTCAAGATCGGTACAAGCAGCTTCTATCTCTTCTGAGCAAACAATCTGTTCATGATGGTATTGATAGCAAAGCATTTTGAGCAGGTATTGACTCTGCCACTTGTTTGCTTTCTTCTAAGAAGTCAAATGCATGGATTTTGGACAGCGGTGCTTCTGATCATATGGCTTCTCATTCTGGTTTGATTCATGATATTAAAGTTGCATCTTTGCCATTGTTTATTACCATGCCTAATGGGCATAAAGCCTTTATTACTAGTACTGGTTCTGCTCAAATTTCTGATTATATTGCCCTTGACAGTGTTTTACTGGTGCCTAATTTTTGCTTCAATATGTTATTTGTTCACAAGCTTGCAAAACAATATGACGCTAATGTCATTTTCACTCCTTCCCATTGTTATCTTCAGGGCCCTTCCATGAGGAGGCCACTTTTGATCGGTAAAGAAGAAAAAGGTATTTACCTTTCCTTGCATGATTCCTCTACAGTTAATGCTTTGTCATCTGTTGCTTTTTCTACAAGTCTTGACATTTGGCATTGTAGAATAGGGTATACTTCTTATGACTAGTTGCAACATTCACCCTTTCTCAAAAACATTTCCAAATCTCATCATATCTGTACCATTTTTCCTCGTGCCAAACAACATAGAAAACCTTTTCATTCTTCTCCAAGTCATTCACATGCACCATTTAATCTCATATATGTTGATACATGGGGACCTTATAGGCATGGACTTAAAACATATACACCCCCCTGAACTTATGTCAACTTTTCATATAGACACCCCACCTTTGGTTTAGACCTATTGAGTACCTAAACTTAGATATTTTATCCTATTGGACACCCGAATGATTAAAGTTTGTGGCGTGTTTTACACGCTTGCTGATGTGGAATATTTATATGCCACATAAATATTTTTAATTTTTAAATTTATAAAGCAAAAAAAGTAATAACAAAATTAATAATCTATCCTTAAAAATTAATAAAGAAAAAAATAATAACAAAAATAATTATCTATGTTTACTTAACCCATTCTTCTTTCTCAACCTCCTTCCCTTTCCCTCTCCATGTCGCCGACACTCCAACCCATTCTTTCTCAACCCATTCTTATTTCATTCACTTTCATCTATCTTAAATCTAATTTATTTGATTTGTTAAACATCCTTGTCGGCTTTGATATTGTGGATTCGTGCTCCTTAACCACGAGAGTGATGTTCGCATTTTTAGTATAGTTTTTAGTAGGTTTTCTTAGTTTATTAGGACTAGTTTTGATAAGATTAGGTTTAGTTCTATGTGTTTTTGGATAGTTTTGCATATTTTGTAGAAAGTATGGAAGCTACTCCGTTTTGTGTATTTTTGTAGGTTTTAGCAAGGAAAAGGTGTTGTTTGGAGTTGAATTTGGAGCGCTACGATGAAAGACGGAGGATTACAAGCTGAGAAGTCGAAGTCTGAGTTTTTGGAGATGAAGTATTGAAGAAAGCCAAACCCAGGCTCGTTAATGAGGCTGTAAGGGCTCGTTAACGAGGCTACGTAATAGAGTATTCGAGAAGCTTGATTTTGTGACTCACCGATCCTGTGCGGGAATTTATTTTCGTGTCGGTAGAGTATCTTTTTATGATTTTAGGGTTAGTATATTGTATTTTAGGTCTTGTTATCCTTCTAGATTTTATTTCTATCATTTTAGGGTTTTATTTCTATCTTTTTAGGAAAGTTTTTATCTTTTAGCCTTTTTGTTTTCTAGCCTTATTAGTACAAATAGCCCTCTTATTTAGCTTTAGAAGGGGGGATCGATCATTGAAGAGAGGAGGAAGAGCCGAAAGAGGCGAGAGAAGAGTCGGAGTCGAGATTGTGAGCTCGGTAGACGAGAGTTACCGGGGTCGTTAGTCGTGATTTTGGTTCGTTGTTTTGTGTTTTCTCGGGTTTTCTTCTGAATTTCTGTAAGACGATATTTGTATATTAATTTGAGTAGTGATTTGTTTTTAATGATTTCTTTTGTTGATTTTGTTAGTTTCTTAGTTATGAGTAGTGAGTAGTCGTCTTTTCTAGGGTCAGGGTTAAACCCGGCATAGTTATGCATGGTTGATTAGTAAGATTATGTGTTGAAAGCCTTTTTTATTTATTCTAGAAATTGTTTGTTGTGCTTAAGCCTGGATGAAAGTCAGGGTGATTTGGGTTTTTAACTTAATTGAAAGAGAAAGTTATAGACTTGAAGGTTGATATGGTTTGAATACGAAAGTTTCAAGCTTTAGATCTAAAACAAGCAATTGAGTGGATTAGTTTATGAAAGTAGATTAATTTACTTGCTAGTCAATGAAAGTTGATGAATCTATCTATTTAAAAGGCATGATCTTATCTTCTTACGAGTTTATATGCATGACTATGTTGTGGTATCCCTTATCCTAGATCTTTGTTTTTATTTGAATTTTCTCTTAAGTGATATTCGTTATTGAGTTCGTAGACCCGATACCGAACCTGTTTAGGTCGTTAGTTTTGGTAATTTGTTTACGGTGGTTCGTTAACGACCCTGACAACGTCGTTAACGAGGCTGCTTGTGAGTGTTCGCTTGTTTTTGTTTGATTTTTGTTATTAGGAGTCGATAAACAAACAACCTTGCTTCTCGTGGAACGATCCTGACTCCCCTATACTCAGCGGGGTCTTGACTACAAATTTATTTGTTGTTAAACGACTCTCAACAAATTGGCGTCGTTGCCGAGGAAGCAACGAGTTTGTTTGTTTATCTGTGGGTCTGGGCATAGCCCGACCCGTTTTTGTTTTTTAATTTTTGTTTTCTTTGTCTGTTTTCTCAGTGTATGGCGGTAGGACGTCGGAGGCTCGAATTTGACAACGCTGGTTATTATTTAGAGCCTGAACGTTCCCTGCACCATAGACGCCGAGAGAACCGAGCCATGGCAATACCTGAAGAGATGGCTCGTCAGTTAGAAGTCCTCCGAAATTAGATGGAGGCATTAAAAACCGAGAAGGAAGGCGCTTCCGCCGAGGCTGAGCGTCAACAAGCTAACAATGCTCGTCTACAGGAGGAGCTGAATGCCTATCCGAGGAATGCCAAACAATATATGCATCCAGAACTGAGGGTGCCAGAGTCCCCAATCGTGCTTCCGGAGATAGAGAAACCCTTTGAGATTAAGTCTCAATTTATATCCTTAATTAAACGGGCTCAGTTTGAAGGGAAACCTACTGAGTGCCCTATGGAGCATATTAGAAATTTTCTTGATTTATGTGACACCATAGCTGCTGAAGGTGTCTCACTTGAATATGTTCTGTTAAAAGCTTTCAGGTGGTCTCTTGCTGGAAAGGCCCTGAGCTGGTTGGAGAGCCTACCTCCTAAGTCTATCAGGACTTGGAAGAACTTGTATGATCAATTTCTTACAAAATTCTTCCCGCCTGCCAAGACAACGGAGTTGAGGAAACGCATCACCTCCTATCACCAGCTGCCTAATGAGACTTTTGTTGAAACATGGGAAAGATTTAAAGAGATGCTCAGATAGTGTCCCACTCATGGGAAACCATTATATGTTTTGCAAGAAATCTTTTTCTAGGGTATCAACGCAGAGACCAAGAACCGCATCAACAAGCACACATCGTGCGGTTTTATAGAGATGGACTCTATGGCTGCATGGGAATTGCTGGATAAGCTGTCCAATTATGATGCCATGTATGGAACCCAGAAAGCCCCACAACCCCATAAACGTCTCTACGTGCCTAACTGAGAAGAAGTTGACCCGGATGTTAAAAATCAGTTTCTACAAGACGAGGTCAACCGCCTAAAGAAACAGGTAAGTTTTCTGAAATCCTCTCAATCATGTCAAGAGTGTGGTTCTTCTGCCCATAGTACTTCTGCTTGCACTAACATAGAACAGGTAAGAGCCGCTGAGACAATAGTTGAGATGAATTACATGAGAGGCCCATACAGGAACCAGCCTAGTAATTATGACAGGTCAAACAACTATCAGACGTGGGGCAATCAAAATTCAAATCCATGTTATGCAGCGCCTCCACCAGATAGACGACCTGCGCCTTATCGACCTTCAGGCCATCAAGAGCCACCATCTTGGGTACAAGGGTTACAGGAGAGCATCAATGGAGTCCACAACAAGGTTAACGAAGTTCAAGCTAACCATGACCACCAGAACAAAAGATGGGGAGAGTTCGATGTATGGAAGAAGAATGTCGATTCCCAACTAGGGAACCTTGCTGCACAGATTCCACGGCCACAAGGTCAACTTCCGGGCCGTCCTAAAGTGATCCCTAAAGGACAAATAGCAGCGGTGCACCTTAGGAGCGGAAAGACATTGTCGGAGCGAGTCCAAGCTGAGGACAAGAAGGAAGAGGACGCCACGATTCAGCTCGGTAACGAGCCAGCGAGGGCAACTACCGAACCAGTGTACCATGGTGACGAGGCTCCGAGGGCTTCTAACGACCCTAATCCAGGTAAGTTTTCTAATCCGAGCCTTCCCCTCAATTCCAGGGTAGTTAACTACCCCATCAGGGTCGGTAACGACCCGCCGAGCATACCTAACGACCCTAGTGTCGACCCGGTAGCATCACCCCTCGAGCCTAACTCGGTTCCGAGAATGGCCCACTAAGAAATCTATGGACTCTACTGAGAGTAAGTTCAAGCGTTTCGTAAAGATTCTTCAGGGCATTAATATTTCCATCCCATTCGTTGAGGCCCTAAGCGAAATGCCGGCTTACACAAAATTCTTAAAAGATATTCTTATCAGGAAAAGATCTATCAGAGAGCTGCAGGATGAAGTCAGATCTATAGCTCTACCAGAAAAGCTGGGAGATCCAGGGAGATTTGCAATAACGATCGGCATAGGCGACCACAAGTTTAAAGCTTTATGCGATCTGGGAGCCAGTGCTAGTTTACTCTCACTCTCGATCTGGTCTAAGGCGAATATGGGACCATTAGAGCCGGTAGATATGAATCTCTACATGGCAGACGGATCATGCGTTAAGGCCACAGGAGTCGTGGACGACTGCCCTATTCAAGTCGGGAAATTCTTCATACCGAATGATTTTATAGTCCTCGATATGCCTGAAGATCCCCATGTCCCCATAATTCTAGGCCGACCACTTTTGGCAACAGCAGGTGCACGGGTTGACGTGCGAAAAGGACTTCTTACTTTTCATATTGGAGAGGAACGCGTAGAATTCAGCTTGGATCAAAATGCCAACGACCCAATTGCGGTCGCACAAATCGAGTTGACCCAACCAGAACTCAATACAGTTGATCCTAACGAGCCTCTCTTAGATACCAAAACAGAAGAAAATTTCACACAAGTCCTTGCCGAACCTCATGACCCCACCATCGAGTCCCACATGCAAACGTATAATCCAGCGGAGTCCAAACCACCTTGGTTTTCGGATTTCACTAATCATCATGGAGGAATATCGGGCATATTGGTAGAAGAAAAGGGACCTAATTTAGCGACTCAAGCAAACAAAGGCTTTGAAGCTAAGTATGGGGCACCTAAAAACCCCAACATAATTGCAAAAGAGCCACCTTGAGCAAGGGGAGTACGTCGGGCTAACGACATTAAAAAATAGCGCTTACGAGAGGCAATCCGCTTTTAGTATAGATTAGATTTTTCTTTTCTTTTTAGATTCTTTTTCATAGTTTTCTTTTGAGTTTCTTTTAGTAGTTTTTTAGGATAGAAATTAGGATAAATTTAGAGCTAACAAGATTGCAGGAAAAAGGGGCTCGAAAATCACTCAAGGAGGTTACGGTGGCTCGTTAACGACCCACCCAAGGTCGTTAACGACCCGGTTTGGCAAACCGACTCGGGCAGGTAAGTTTTTCTAACCCTAATCTATCTTTTATCTTCTACCCTATTTTCTTACCCCCCCCCCAGCCGCCACTACCTACCTCCCCCTCTTATTTCCACCCCTTCTATTTAACCCTTCCAAACTCTCAAAACTCTTACCCACAAATCTCCAACTCCAAATCCCTCAAAAACCCCACCACCGATCGGAATTCTTCACTCCACCGATCGTCGAAGACACCGTCGTTACCGAAGCCCGGAAAACCGTTTTTCCTACCGACGAGATCCAAGCTCGTTAGCCACCTAATTTCGATCTCTTGTTCTTCAATTTCTCGATTTTCCGGTATGATTTCTAAACCCTAACTCTCAATTGCATGATTTATGGTTCTTAGGGTAGAAATTTCATGTCTTGGATTGTGTTCATAGAGAGGGTCGATTGGCATGTTCGAACTTTGCTCATGAATTTTGGTTGTGTTTAGTTGTTCTTGATCTAGGGAAGGTTATTCATGCTAGAACTCCATTGCAATAACTTGATTTAAAAAGCATGAATCTTTCTTGTTCTAGGCGTTAAGTTCAATCTTTGCATGTCAATTTTGGGTAAATTTAGCATGTTTGGGATGGGTAATTGAGCAAGTATGGGGTGCTTAAACCCGATTGTGTGTCTAGTGAGGAAGTATAGAGGATGCATACTTGATTTATGGTTAGATTTTTCAAGTTGATGACACTCGGAATTCTGCGAACTGGCTCTCGGTGGCTCGTTAACGACCCACCCAGGCTCGTTAACGACCCTGCGTAACATTAATGATCAATAACCAATCCAAATTCGTAAATGACCCAATTGGGTAGTTAACGAATAATTCTGAGGTCTATTTTTGAGACCAAGTATGGGGTCTCTTGTCTATCTACTTGAGTGGATCTTATCTTGGAAAATAATGATTGTTTTGTAGATCAAATGGGAAGTTCTAGCAGACCCGCTACCCGAGCTCAGAAGAAGAGAAGGAACTAGAGGTCCCCATCTCCACCACGCATGGATAATGTGATCCTGCGTACCCAGGGGCAAGCGGATCGTTACCATGCCATCTTAGACAAGGACCACAACACTAGGTGGTTCTCGAAGTCAAGTGTCGTACACACAGGGATTTACACGGATGTCAAGGAGGCCTTCATTATTCTCGGTGCCGCTCATTTGCTGAAGAAGGAAAATCTACCACACTATCCAGCTCTCACATCTGAGTTTCTGGCTACTCTGGAGACTAATTTCCCGTCAAAGAATTCGGCGGGGCGCATCCAGTTCAGGCTCGGCAATGTGAGCCGTGAATTCACCATGGCAGAGTTCAATGCAATTCTGGAGCTCCCGAACCCGTGTAGAGATTACAGTCTGAAGGACTACAAGGTTATTCGAACTTGGAGCTACATAACCGGGGAGGTCCAGTCCTCCACAACGGCATTATCTGGGGCAAGCATCATCAACCCCATTTTCAGGATCATTCTCCGAGTCCTAGCCGCTACATTCTGGCCGAAGAGAGAGCTAAATAGGCCAACAAGGACGGAGGTTGCTTGTCTACGCACTATCCTTTTTTAGGAGCCCGGTCCTTTGAATTTGGGGTATGAATGGCTCTACTACATAGAGAAATCAACCAAGTCCAAGAAAGTTTGGTGTGGAAACTTGGTTAGTCTTTTGGCTACAAACCTTGGAGTCGACCTCACTCGCTACACGCCGGCTCATGCTCAACTCCTCAACAAGAGCTATTGGTATAGCTCTAGTGTTTTCATCCAAGCCGAGGGAGGGTTTAAAGTAAAAGTCCAAGACCGCCTTGTTACACCCACCCTTGATATGTTGGAGTTACTTTACGTATCAAATTGGTACGAAGCGTGGACGGGGCATGCTTTCCCGTTAGATCCCAAGCCGGAAGATGAGCTATCGCTTCGGCCGTGCGTGTCCCAATTTGACAGAGAGGAAGATGCAATGGATGAAGATGAGGATACCGAGCTAGTTGGAGAAGACATCGAGGAAGCTGACACAGAGGGAGGCACTGAGGAGCTTAACCTTGAGGATGAAGACCTCGACGCTGAAGTTTTGGGCACCAACGTCCTCGTTGACGAGCCTACTAGACTCGTTAACGACCATTTCCAAACCTCTAACAAGGCACCCAGCTTCGTTAACGAGGCCCCGCACGCAGATACCGAGGCTCCGCCAGCTCCTACCGACCCTCCGTCTTATGGACTCGTGCCATACAACCCGGTGTTGTATTAAGACCACTTTCAGCCACACTACCCACCACCACCTCATCCCGAGTACACAGGATCGAGTATGCCACCACCATGGGCCGAGGATCTTTCTGCACAGATGCAGCAAGTTCACCTCCAGTAGGACCACATTCATAGGAGGATGGATAGATGGGAGACTGTCTATTCCGCTTGCATGTCGATGGAGGATGAGAGGCATCGTCAGAGAGAGGCGGAAGATGCTGAGCGCTGGAGGACGATGTACGACTTCATGGGGAACTTTGAGCATTACTTTCCTCCACCGAACCGTTGATTCAGCCTGAAGAAGACGTTTTCCTTGTTTTCCATTTTTGAGACTTTGTAAGTTTTATGTTTTCTTTGTCTTATTTTATTTTTTATTGTTTTCCTTTCTTTTCTATTTCTTTTCTTCTTCTTATTTTCATTACAGTGGGGACACTGTAATTTTAAGTATGGGGTGGGAGAAAGTAGAAAAACTTATGTGTTTGTTTATTCCTTGATAAATTTGAAAAATTTGGAAAAAAATTGAAAAATTTCTAAAAAAAAGAGAGAGTTTTAGAATTGATAGATATCCCTTTCTTAGGTTCTATGATGGTAGTTGCTAACATAATCATATAATTCCTTGCAAACATATCTTTGATAGTATACCCGGATTCTTATTATAAAATTGTTTTTTAGAAGGAATAGCATTTGATGAAATTGAGCACATATACTTTACAACATAAGTGATGCAATCCAACAAAAAATAGACCTTGTGAGTTATTTTTGGCCTTATAGGGAGAACATTAAAAATCCCTCTTCTTTTTGTGTGATTTACTCTCTATATGCATATAATCTCTTGGAATTGTGATGGTTATCTATTTCTTGAGACCCATATAAGATTTATAGTTCATTACTTGTGAGAATCAAATGATAGTGAACTTATTTTATAAGCCCTATTAATCCTTATCCACCTTTACATGATCCTTCTTTTGATAGCCAATTTTAGCCTGAAGCCTTTTATTTTTAAGCTCCAAAGATGTGTTCCCTAGCCGAGATAAGCTTGACCCTATCCGGGGATTAGGACTTAGTTTGGAGAGGTGTATTTGTTGAGTATAAAAAAAAGGGGAGTGAAATATAATGTTTGGTTAAATTGAGGGATTATTGGGAAGGGTAGATTGGAAGTCTCTTGTGTTTAGTTGATATAAAAGAAAGATCTCTTGGTACAAAAGATACACAAAATAAGGTTGATGGTTGAAAGAAAGTTGTTGAAAAGGAGGAGTACACGATGAAACTCGTTAACGACCCTGAAGTGGTTCGTTAACGAGGCAGCGAAAAAAAAAGAAGTTTGATAAATATGAAATATGAAGAAAGAAGGAAGTTTGAAGTGCATTTGTGTTATATAGATAAACCAGAGATTCTTTTTATTTGTTTTATGAGGCTTTCTAGGATATATGGGGTGAGTGAATGAGTTTGAGCATAAAGAAAGAGAGTGAGTTTGGTATGTTCTTTTTATGAGAATTTTTGGTGAGATGTGAGTTTTTAGGAGTCTTTGATTACCGGATATTATTAGCACCACATGACCAAAATATTTTCCACGCCTTATTGTCTTTACCAAGCCCCATTACAACCCGGCCGAATGGAAGCTTCTATGAAGTTTTTCATTGAGCCCCCTAAGTTCTCTTGATGATTTTTGCTTGTTTTGACAAATCTTGGGTGGAGAGTATTGGTGATATAAGTTCCAATTTCTATGAGTTTTTGTATATAAGATGAGTTGAGAGATTGATATTATAAGCCCATACACTTGAGAGTTGAGTGAAACACATTATTATCCCTAATGAGGTTGGATTGTGTTTTCTTATGACTATTTGGTGCATATATGTGTGTTGACGTTGATAATCATTTGTTATTTTTCTTCTATATGTAGATGTTGCTTTTTAGAAGATGGATATAGTTTGATGAGTTTGTTTGTTTTGGTTTTGGTTGTTGTTTAGTGATTGCTTGAGGACAAGCAAGTCTAAGTATGGGGTATTTTGATGTTCGCCTTTTAAGTATAGTTTTTAGTAGGTTTTCTTAGTTTATTAGGACTAGTTTTGATAAGATTAGGTTTAGTTCTATGTGTTTTTGGATAGTTTTGCATATTTTGTAGAAAGTATGGAAGCTACTCCGTTTTGTGTATTTTTGTAGGTTTTAGCAAGGAAAAGGTGTTGTTTGGAGTTGAATTTGGAGCGCTACGATGAAAGACGGAGGATTACAAGATGAGAAGTCGAAGTCTGAGTTTTTGGAGATGAAGTATTGAAGAAAGCCAAACCCAGGCTCGTTAACGAGGCTGTAAGGGCTCGTTAACGAGGCTACGTGATAGAGTATTCGAGAAGCTTGATTCTGTGACTCATCGATCATGTGCGGGAATTTATTTCCGTGTCGGTAGAGTATCTTTTTATGATTTTAGGGTTAGTATATTGTATTTTAGGTCTTGTTATCCTTCTAGATTTTATTTCTATCATTTTAGGGTTTTATTTCTATCTTTTTAGGAAAGTTTTTATCTTTTAGCCTTTTTGTTTTCTAGCCTTATTAGTACAAATAGCCCTCTTATTTAGCTTTAGAAGGGGGGATCGATCATTGAAGAGAGGAGGAAGAGCCGAAAGAGGCGAGAGAAGAGTCGGAGTCGAGATTGTGAGCTCGGTAGACGAGAGTTACCGGGGTCGTTAGTCGTGATTTTGGTTCGTTGTTTTGTGTTTTCTCGGGTTTTCTTCTGAATTTCTGTAAGACGATATTTGTATATTAATTTGAGTAGTGATTTGTTTTTAATGATTTCTTTTGTTGATTTTGTTAGTTTCTTAGTTATGAGTAGTGAGTAGTCGTCTTTTCTAGGGTCAGGGTTAAACCCGGCATAGTTATGCATGGTTGATTAGTAAGATTATGTGTTGAAAGCCTTTTTTATTTATTCTAGAAATTGTTTGTTGTGCTTAAGCCTGGATGAAAGTCAGGGTGATTTGGGTTTTTAACTTAATTGAAAGAGAAAGTTATAGACTTGAAGGTTGATATGGTTTGAATACGAAAGTTTCAAGCTTTAGATCTAAAACAAGCAATTGAGTGGATTAGTTTATGAAAGTAGATTAATTTACTTGCTAGTCAATGAAAGTTGATGAATCTATCTATTTAAAAGGCATGATCTTATCTTCTTACGAGTTTATATGCATGACTATGTTGTGGTATCCCTTATCCTAGATCTTTGTTTTTATTTGAATTTTCTCTTAAGTGATATTCGTTATTGAGTTCGTAGACTTGGTACCGAACCTGTTTAGGTCGTTTGTTTTGGTAATTTGTTTACGGTGGTTGATGTTCGCATTTCTAGTATAGTTTTTAGTAGGTTTTCCTTGTTTATTAGGTTTAGTTTTGTTAAGTTTAGGTTTGGTTTTGAGTGTTTTTAGATAGTTTTGAATATTTCTATGAAAAGAGTCTAAGTATGGGGTATTTTGATGTTCGCCTTTTAAGTATAGTTTTTAGTAGGTTTTCTTAGTTTATTAGGACTAGTTTTGATAAGATTAGGTTTAGTTCTATGTGTTTTTGGATAGTTTTGCATATTTTGTAGAAAGTATGGAAGCTACTCCGTTTTGTGTATTTTTGTAGGTTTTAGCAAGGAAAAGGTGTTGTTTGGAGTTGAATTTGGAGCGCTACGATGAAAGACGGAGGATTACAAGATGAGAAGTCGAAGTCTGAGTTTTTGGAGATGAAGTATTGAAGAAAGCCAAACCCAGGCTCGTTAACGAGGCTGTAAGGGCTCGTTAACGAGGCTACGTGATAGAGTATTCGAGAAGCTTGATTCTGTGACTCATCGATCATGTGCGGGAATTTATTTCCGTGTCGGTAGAGTATCTTTTTATGATTTTAGGGTTAGTATATTGTATATTAGGTCTTGTTATCCTTCTAGATTTTGTTTCTATCTTTTTAGGGTTTTATTTCTCTTTTTAGGAAAGTTTTTATCTTTTAACCTTTTTGTTTTCTAGCCTTATTACTATAAATAGCCCTCTTATTTAGCTTTAGAAGGGGGGGATCGATCATTAGAGAGAGGAGGAAGAGTCGAAAGAGGCGAGAGAAGAGTCGGAGTCGAGATTGTGAGCTCGGTGGACGAGAGTTACCGGGGTCGTTAGTCGTTTTGGTTCGTTGTTTTGTGTTTTCTCGGGTTTTCTTCTGAATTTCTGTAAGACGATATTTGGATATTAATTTGAGTAGTGATTTGTTTTCAATGATTTCTTTTGTTGATTTTGTTAGTTTCTTAGTTATGAGTAGTGAGTAGTCCTCTTTTCTAGGGTCGGGGTTAAACCCGGCATAGTTATGCATGGTTGATTAGTAAGATTATGTGTTGAAAACCTTTTTATTTATTCTTGAAATTGTTTGTTGTGCTTAAGCCTGGATGAAAGTCAGGGTGATTTGGGTTTTTAACTTAATTGAAAGAGAAAGTTATAGACTTGAAGGTTGATATGGTTTGAATACGAAAGTTTCAAGTTTTAGATCCAAACAAGCAATTGAGTGGATTAGTTTATGAAAGTAGATTAATTTACTTTCTAGTCAATGAAAGTTGATGAATCTATCTATTTAAAAGGCATGATCTTATACGAGTTTATATGCATGACTATGTTGTGGTATCCCTTATCCTAGATCTTTGTTTTTATTTGAATTTTCTCTTAAGTGATATTCGTTATTGAGTTCGTAGACTTGGTACCGAACCTGTTTAGGTCGTTCGTTTTGGTAATTTGTTTACGGTGGTTGATGTTCGCATTTCTAGTATAGTTTTTAGTAGGTTTTCCTTGTTTATTAGGTTTAGTTTTGTTAAGTTTAGGTTTGGTTTTGAGTGTTTTTAGATAGTTTTGAATATTTCTATGAAAAGAGTGGAAGCTACGCTATTTTGTGTATTTTTTAGGTTTTAGCAAGGAAAAGAGCTATATGGGGCTGAATTTGGAGCGGTGCAGTGAAAGACGGAGGAATACAAGATTGAAGAAGTCAGAGTTCAAGATTTACGAGAGGAAGTGTGGAAGAAAAGAAAGCCCAGGCTCGTTAACGAGGCTGTGAGGGCTCGTTAACGAGGCCACGAAAGAGAAGATTTGAAGGTTGACTTTATGATTCACCGACCTGAGCAGGAATTTATTTCCGTGTCGGTTGAGTATCTTTTTAGAATCTTTTAGGGTTATTAGAGTATGTATTTTAGGTCTTATTATCTTCTTAGATTTTGTTTCTATCTTTTAGAGTTTTATTTCTATCTTTTTAGGAAAGTTTATATCTTTTTGCCTTTTTACTTTTTAGTTTTTTAGTATAAATACCCTTCTATCTAGCATAGAGGAGGAGGAGAGAATTTTTTAGAGGAGTTGAATTAAAGAAGAGAAGAAGAGGAAGAACCGAGGAAGCGAGTTGAGTTCGAAGGTCGGTGGACGAAAGTTACCGAGTTCGTTGATCGAGGTTTTGGTTCGGTGTTTTGTTCTTTTTCGGTTTTCTTCTTAACTTCTGTAAGACAGATTTTTCTATTTTAATTTAGTAGTGATTTGTTTTTCAATGTTTTCTTATATTGAGTTTATTTGTTTAGTAATTATGATTAGTGAGTAGTCTTCTTTTCTAGGATCGGGGTTAAGCCCGACATAGTTGAGCATGTTTGATAAGTAAGATTGTGTGTTGAATGCCTTTTATCTTTTATTGAGATTGGTTGTTGTGCTTATACCGAAATGAAAGTTGAGGTAATTTGAGTTTTTAACTTGATTGAAAGAGAAAGTTAGTAACTTGATGGTTGATATTGTTTGATATGAAAGTTTCAAGCTTTAGATCCAAAACAAGCAATTAAGTGAATTAGGATGCGAAAGTTGGTTAATTTACTTGATAGTCAACGAAAGTTGATGACTCTATCTGTTTAAAGGCATGATCTTATCTTCTTACGAGTTTATATGCTTGGCTATGTTGTGGTGTCCCTAGTCCTAGATCTTTGTTTTATCTGAATTATTTTAAGAGAATTTTCGTTGCTGAGTTACTTGCCTCGGTACCGAATTTATTTAGGTCGTTATTTGAGTATTTTTGTTTACGATGGTTCGTTAACGACCCTGACAACGTCGTTAACGAGGCTACTTGTGAGTGTTTTTGTTTGTTTCTGTTTGCTTTTTAATAGATTGATAAACGAACAACCTTGCTTCCTGCGGAACGATCCTGACTTCGCTGTACTCAACGGGGTTTTGACTATAAATTTATTTGTTTTCAAGAAACCCTCTCAACAGTGGTTCGTTAACGACCCTGACAACGTCGTTAACGAGGCTGCTTGTGAGTGTTCGCTTGCTTTTGTTTGTTTTTTGTTATTAGGAGTCGATAAACAAACAACCTTGCTTCTCGTGGAACGATCCTGACTCCCCTATACTCAGCGGGGTCTTGACTACAAATTTATTTGTTGTTAAACGACTCTCAACAGAGAGCAACGTCGAAGTCGTCTATGGAAGTGAATCCGCTGAATCTGGAATTAGTGGAAGAAATTGGATCTGCTGGATTCTAGAAAGGTGGCGAGAGTTTTAATGACCGTCAATCCGTCAAAGTTCTCAAATTGGTAGATGAGATTGGACCGCCAATTTGGTTATGAGTTTGGAAATTGGGAGTTAGGGTAAAAAAATTCCAACATTGTATGTTTGCATAAGAAGAGAAGGAGAAGGAGATGGCAAGAGGTTTATGGTGGTGGATGTAGATGTTAAAAGTGGTACTCAAATTAGATTGAAATGGCTTAGATTCGATCAACTTGGAGAATAAAGGGTATGGCTCAGATTCGATCGACTCTTTGTCCTCCTAGCTTCAAATGGCTCGTGGCAGCTCTTTGGAGGTCGGTATGGCTCAACATTGGTGGCGTTGGAATCCCGGGTTCAAGGAGTGGAAGGTGGTGCCAACGGTGGTGCCGAAGACCGTGCCTTCATGCTCGTGGTCATCCACCCAGATTCACTTGAAGAAGAAAGGGGCATTTGGCCATTTTTAATTATAAAATAGGAAGAGGATTTCTTTCTATTTTACAGAAAGAAGGAAATAAAAAGGAATAGTTTTTTAGATTTTTAGAGTTGCTGTAAAATTGGGGAGGAAGACTGGAAGATGATGATGAAGAAGGTAGAGAGAAAGGGGCAATAGAAAATGGGAGAGAAAGACAGGGGCAATATCGAGCATGTAAAAAGAGGTTTTTATTTTTATTTTTTTCCTTATATTAAGTAATTTAATGCATATATATGTCATGTCAGCTTGGGTTTAATAGGATTACAAAAATCACTCGCCCCATTAGAATGTTACATACACACGCATTGACACATCATCAATTAGGTATTTAATATACCATAATTACTATGTTTAGGTACTCAATAGGTTCAAACCAAAGGTGGAGTGTCTATATGACAAATTGACACAAGTTCAGTGGGTTGTATATGTTTTAGGCCTATAAGCATGTCATACATGATGGTTTTAGGTATTTCCTTACCATAGTTGATGAATTCACTAGGTGCGTTGGACATTTCTCATGGCCAATAAATCCAATGCCTTGACTGTCCTTCAAACTTTTGTCAATCAAGTACAAACACAATTCCATTCTTCTGTCAAAAGTCTAAGAACTGATAATGCTCCTGAATTTTCAGACCCTTCAGCTCTTTCATTTTATTCTACACATGGTATTTTTCATCAAACATCATGTGTTGAGTCTCCTCAACAAAACGGCATTGTTGAAAGAAAACACAAGCACTTGTTAGAGGTTTCTAGATCACTCTTCTATCAGTCTCATGTTCCACCTAATTTTTGGGTTTTTTGTGTCCTTACACCCACATACCTAATTAATCGAACACCTTTATCTTCTCTACACAATAAATCTCCCTATGAACTTCTCTTTCACAAGTTACCTGATTATCATTTTTTAAAGGTGTTTGGTTGTCTTGCCTTTGTTAGTATTCTAAAGAGGGGAAGGGGTAAGTTTTCAGAAAGGGCTACACCTTGTGTATTTCTTGGTTATTCTTATGGGAAAAAAAATCATATACAGTTATGGACCTTTCCACCAAGAAATTTTTCCACTCTAGGGGTGTTGTTTTTCATGAGCAACATTTCCTTTTCAATATATGTCAATTCTCAAATCTATTGTTGTTCTTCCTATTCTTGTTCAGGATTATCCTTCTCACATACTTTTACCACAACAAACTCCATTACAATCCTCTTCTCATCAGTTTCCAGTCTCTGGTTTGGATCCCTCTACATCTTCTTCCTCTCAGATTTCAGCTTTACCATCTAATTCTTGAACCTTATTCTATTCCTGAGCCTAATACTGAACCTATTAATGCACCTAACCTGATCCTCATCTTAGAAGATTCGCAAGACCCCATGTTAAGCCATCTTATCTTCAAGATTATGTGTGCTCTTCTGCATATCAAGCCCACATGGTCACTCTTGATTCTTTCCTTGCTTTTCATAGTGCTCTTGCTTCATATTCTGAGCCTACTTCTTATAAACAAGCAGGCACTGATCCTAGATGGATTAAAACAATGGATTCTGAACTTGAAGCTCTTAAAAAAAATGAAACCTGGGATTTAGTTTCTCTTCCTAAAGGAAAGAAAGTTGTTGGGTGTAAATGGATTTTCAAGGTAAAACTTAAGTCTAATGGAACTTTGAAAAGGTTCAAGGCAAGACTTGTTGCCAAAAGGTTTACACAACAAGAGGGCATTGATTATCAAGAGACTTTCTCTCCTGTTATTAAAATGCCTACTATTCGATCTATCATTTCTATTGCCTCCTCTAAATAATGGGATTTACATCAACTTGATGTTAACAATGCTTTTCTACATGGCATTTTGAATGAAGAAGTCTATATGAAAATCCCTGATGGTGTTCCTAATCCACAAAATTTGGTGTGTCGATTAAAAAAATCCCTTTATGGCATTAAGCAAGCCTCTAGGCAGTGGTTTCAAAGGCTCACTACTGCTCTCTTATCTCTTTGATTTTCTTAGTCTAAAAATGATTACAGTTTGTTCACTAAGAAAAGAGATGATTAGATCACTATTGCTGTTGTTTATGTAGATGATCTGCTTGTAACAGGGTCAGATGCTCTTGAAATCTCTTCTTAGAAAATTTTTTTACACAGAGAATTCAGCATCAAGGACTTAGGTCTTCTTCATTATTTTCTAGGACTTGAAGCTACTTACCTAGAACATGGAATTGCTTTTAAGTCAGACTAAGTTTTCCAAGGATCTTATTGCATCTGTTGATCTTGTTGATGTTGCACCTGTTTGTTCTCCATTGCCTTTGCATTGCAAGCTCTCACCTAATGAAGGAGACTTACTTTCTGATCCTATTGTTTATAGAATGTTGATTGGAAAGTTGAATTTTTTTGACTAACACCAGGCCTGACTTGTGCAATGTTGTTCAAACATTGTCTCAGTTTATGCAACAACCTCGAGATCCACATTATTCAGCTCTTATTCATAATTTAAGGTATGTCAAAGGCACCTTGTCTTGTGGTATTTTGTTAAAAGGCTGTGATGATCCAGTTTTATCAGCATATTCGGATTCAAATTGGGCCTCTTGTCCAATTTCTCGAAGATCTGTCACTGGTTTTGTTCTTATGCTTGGTAGATCCACTATTAGTTGGAAAAGCAAAAGGCAAAGTGTTGTGTCTCGTAGTTCAGCTGAAGCAGACTACCGGGCTATGGCTCAAGCTGCCACAGAATTTGTCTGGCTTGTCTAGTTGCTTGATGATTTGGGAATAAAAGCGCCTAATCCTATCGTCTTACATTGTGATAATCACTCTGCCCTTCAAATTGCTAAAAACCCGGTTCAACACGAGAGAACCAAGCACATTGAGATTGATGTGCATTTTACCAGGGATAAGGTCATTGAAGGTTTGTTGCAACTGTCATATATACCTACTACTCAGCAAATAGCTTATATTTTGACTAAGGTCTTGCCGTCTGCTCAACAAAATCTCTTAATGTCCAAGCTCGGCATGTTCTTGCCAACACATGCTTCGCTTGAGGTGGGGGGTTGAGCACTATTAGTTGTAGTATTAGGGGTATATTGTGTGTTACATATGTGAGAGTATAAATACTCTGTTATAAGCGTGTACTGAACCAACTGATTCAATACATTAATAACAAACTTCTTTTCCCTCTTTCTTTCTCTCTTCTTTCCGAGCTATGAGCTCTATCACAATCAACTTAGATCTGAATTCATCCATAAGAAATAAATCTTACAATCAACTTAGATTTGAATTCATCCATAAGAACCAATCTCTTTAAACTTTACAATCAACTTAGATAATCTCATCCATAAAGATGCTCTAAGGTTTCTAGGAACCGTTGTCTTGCAACAAATAACCTCCCTAATTTTTTTCCTTGTAAAAAAAAATGAAAAAGAAAAAGACGTGGCCTGTTCTCCCCAAAAACGACGAAGAGTACTTTTTAAGTGGTTTGGTTACTTTGGTACATGGGAGTAGTAGAAAGAGTGACGTATGTCAGTATGAGTCACAAAACTGGCAAGCCTCTCTGCAATTAGTATTTCCTTGATCAAGCATCTCCACTCCTTAATTCTCATGTCTCATTTATATCTGATTGACACAAAACTAATAACCTTCACTTCGAAGTATACCCTTTGTCAGCATCAAAATTCCACATTTGTGAAAATTAAATATCTACTCACTCGAGTTAATAAAAACATGAGCAGGGTTTACAACTTACAACAACATGCTTAGGTCGGCTGTAACTAAGGAATTCATCTAGGAGAACAAAGATTTCCCCTGCACTAGCTCTTCTTTGATCCTCTACTCAGATTGTTCAGAGTCGTCGCCGTCGTCCAGGTTTGCCGCATCGTTTTCTGCTGGCTTTTTCTTTTTCCTCCGCTTCTGTTTTTCCTTGAGCTTTACTCGATCTTTGACCCACCTCTCCCAATCTCTCCTATTTCTCTGGTAAAGCATCATTGCTGCTCGCGCATCTTCTACCTGAATTTTTGTAGCAGTTATCAGTCATAATTCTAACCCAGATAACTGAGAAACAAAAATTATCACAAAATAAGGCCAGGGAAACTTACAGGGCAATGCTCTCCATTCTGAATTTGCACCTTAAGAAACTCAGCTGCAAGATGTCGAAGTGCTTTTCGGCGGCTTTCTCTACTCGAAGGGAAATTACATAAAACATGTTTAAGATAAAATGACATAATTACACTTTTACATGTATCTTTAGGAATATGAATATGATTATATATGACTAAGAAGCATACTTTAGGAAAGGTGGATATTCTGAGGTATCTCGTATATCCTTCTTTGGATGAGGGAGAAGTAATGCCTGTAATTATGAAGAAGAGCCACACAGTAAAGCAATATTTACAGCAAGAAAGAAAGATTACATATAAAAGGCGAGATGGTGTGGCGATTTCTATCTTTGGAAAGGCGAGAGATGCAAACCTTGAGGTCATTACGTAAGGCGTGACCAACAAGAATCTTTCCTTTGATTAGGTCTGCTACCGTCTTCTGAACAACACGGAAATCCTTTGCTGTAATATCAGACAAGTGCTATAAACCAATCTGTGTGAATCAAGTTTTCCAGTTGGCATATATTCATCAAACAGCTAGACTCTTAAGCTTAGCCTTTGCTCTACTTGTTTACAAAAAGCATTTATTTACCAAAAAGTACTTTTATTTGTCTTGAAAAAACGTGAAAAGTAACTAGTTTTTATGTATTTGAAGACAAATAAAGTACTTTCTATAAGCAAATAGAGCAAGACCTTAATAGTTCATTCTCTACAGAATTTACTATTTACTCATTGTTCATCTAAAAAAAGTTTTTAAGTGAAAAATATACAGCAAGTAGAGTGAGTGCCTTCAAGCCAGAGATTTCTGTTATGTACTACATGTAATTCAATGGAGTAGCAAGTTCAGGTAATTGGTCTCAGTTGCATAAACATGGCAATCAACAATATGAAATTGCGAAAAGACAAATGAAGAATGATTCATTAATTTCTCTTCATTTTTTTTTAATGTGTGAATGTTTGGAGACACAGCAAAACATACACACCAATTGATCAAGAGGTAGAGCGCTCCTAAAAAAAAATACATTGTCTAAATTTAAAATTAAATACATAGGAGAAAGAAAGACGGACAGACCTTTCCTCATATCACGAGGGCGAATTCCACTGATTTGCGTGCGGAAGTCTACAACCCGTTCCACAGGGCGAACAAACTCATCATATATAACATTACCCCACTTATTCACCTGTCACAAGCTGATCATGTTAATACATTGACAGAGCATCAAATTAAACACAAGACATATTGAGAAATGTTGAGGAAAATGTATTCCAACTATCTTATGAATAATAGCATGATGTCATAAATAGCACAATTAATTTTAAAATGATGACATCTAACAGATATGGGGCGCATCCTCTTTGCGCATTGGTTGATATAGTGCCTTGAGATGGATATAGCTCCTATATCAATTTGGTGCATTTTAACTAAATTCAGTTATTATTGTCACATAGCTGAATTTCAGCTTTCCTTGGGTCTATCGGGTGCATCCTCCTGATCATGGTATGGGTGCCCCCATCTCTTGACCCCCCAAATCCTGCTTGTGCGGGACTATACTAGGTGATGATGATGTTGATGTTGTTGGATGACATCTAACAGATATTCAACTTATTAATGTTTTGGTTTCCCACGTATTCCAGATTTCATATGCTCATATAGAAATATTAGTCAGCCAATCAATATCAACTGATAATATTAACATGAAGATTCATATAGTACTATGTATTCCACATTATTAACACCAAGTATAGATCAAGTACTGTAAGTATTGATCAATTCCAATGTCAAACTAAATGAGGATGCTCCAAGATTACAAATTTTAGAGTCTTCTATGAATTACTATAGTATGGAAGGTTGAAATTGTTTACAACATTGGTTGACACTTGACAGTGAGGTCAAAGAGAAAATTGGAGTTAGCGGATTAGTGGCATAAATTTTAGGGACTTTAAAATAAAACATATACCAGTGTGACTCGTCCAAGAGCACTTTTGTTTCCTTGAGAAGTTACTCCAACCATTTCACAATCCATTGCTATTTCCTTTGTTACACTGTCAAACAATGTTGTATTAGCTATTTAGAAAGATCAACATACCACAAGAAAAAAGTCCTAGTGAATGAGTAAAATTAGATAATTTGAAGTGACAGACATCAATATTACCAATTTCTTAATCAAACTAACAGCAACATCAAAGGAATTATTTAAACAAAGTTTGAGTTCCACATGAAGTTCTTAAATACATATAGCTGATTGAATATTAGAAAATTGAACACCGGAATGCTTCAAGCAACACTTGCAATTTGCAAAAGGCTACGCGTAATCAATCTTGTTTTTACAATGCATCCCATTCCAGCTTGAATTAGCAAATCACAAAGGAATAGAAACACATTCTAATGATTATCCAACGCCAATGACATAAGAAGTTTAGAGCAAACATGATTGGGGTGCACTATGCAGACGCGAACAACTAATTTAGACTCTTGAAAAACACTAGTATTTTTATGGAAAAAAAGCCAAACATGTTTGTAACACATATAAATCAATCTTCTCCATTAGAATAAACTTTCCAACAATCTTCTCTTCTTTTTTTTTTCTCTTATAAAAATTAGGGTTTTCTACTTCAGATCATAAATTGGCATCCTTTTAGCAAACATAAACCTCGCGTAATCAACCACCTCATAAATTTGTTCTAATTGACTACTGCAGGCCGGTTTACACATATCACTAATTTAATCATCACCATTTAACTTTCCCGCATTTTCTTTCCAATTTTTCTGCAACGCAATTCAAGCCATAAATTCATAAGTTGGATAAACCAGAGATTAGAGCCCAATGCACAATTTGTCTTGTTTTACTAAAGCCCCTCGTCTTAGCCCTTAGGGCTCAATAGTTGAAGTTTTTAGTGCTGTAGTAAAAAAAAAACCCAAATTTTGATACTTTCCCTGTCTGGACGATGCTAAAAAGGCGAACAAATACTACATGTGAGAAAAATCCATCAAGAATTAAGAACCTGGAATCAGAAGAAGTGGGTATAAGCACATCGGGCTGGAAACTGGTGGAATCTGAGCTCGGGCGTTCCTTGCGCTTTCCTGCAACAAAATTCGAAGCCAATAAACAGATGATTATGCAAAGTTTGAAACACTCATAAGGCTGGAAAGGGGAAATGGAGTAAAACCTAAAATTGAAGGGGCGGAGTCATGAGAGTTTTTGTAGGCGGGCGTTTCCTTGAATTTCAATGGAGGAATTCCGTTAGTAGCATGTGTATTGAGTTTTTGGCGGATTTGTGCCCAGTTAGGGTTCGATTGCAAGCTCTTTTTCTTCTTCCCCTTCTCCACGCTACCCATTGCCGTCTTTTTCTTCGCCTTCCAAAGAGAGAGGCGCGAGGGTTGCTGAGGACAGGGAAGGGAAGAGCGCGGCGGCTTCACTTCAAAGGAATCAAAGCAGCAGAGAACTATAACTATTTTTTTTTATCTATTTTTTAATTTAAAAAGTATAAACTACAAAAATGGCCGATAATAGCAATAAAACATCATGAATTAGAGTGTTCAAACCTATGATTTCACTTAGTTAAAATCATTAATTATTACCGATCTATTAATCATAGTTAACCAGAAATTAATTAATCGTATTTTCGGTTTGATTTTCTCGGTTAACAAATAATCAACCACAACAACATCTATTCAGTTGGATTTTGGTTCGAACAGAATCTGTGAGGTCGAGATATGTGTATTCCGGTCCGAGTTGTAAATCGAGAGGGTATTTAAGGTGGGCCCAAAATCAAAGGAAAAGGAAAGGGCAAACCTTCATCCTGTTTGGTAACAAGTTTACGAGGGGAAATTGAGGGAAGTAAAATTTTAAAAAAGAGGGAAAGGAAAGTAGGGGATAATTTTTTAATTTTACGTGTTTGGTTAGAAGAGGGAGGAGAGTGATAAAAAATAGTAGACCTGGGTCAGGTTCAGGAACCGGCGGTTCCGGTTCCTGAACCGGCGGTTTCGGTTCCTCAGAACCATGGAACCGGAACCGGCCGTGGCCCGGTTGCTCGGTTCCACCCGGTTCCGGTTCCGGTTCGGAACCGGGCATTTAAAAAAATTAAAAAAAAACGAGTCAAGCCGGTCGCGATCGCGGGCACAAAAAACAGAAACTCTGTTGTTGGGCCAAAGTCCAAATCGCGATAGCGGGATCTCATTACGCGTCGCGTAATGGTCAAAGGCGATCGCGGTTTGGACTTTGGCCCAAACCGGGCTTGGAAATTGGACTAAGGCGAATCCGCGATTAATGCTTGTTTTTCAAAACAAAAAAAAAGTTGGATAATTTAAGGGCTTGGAGTTAAAATTAAGTTGCCTACGTATCCTCTCGGGGTTATAGAGGAATCAAAGCCCACGTAGTTCTCTTACCTTTCGATATGAAACCCCGATTTGCTTACCATCTACGTCGATGCATCCGAACCGCTTTGGGATTGGTACTCATCGTCTTGCCCGTCCGAGTCGGAAGTTTCGGATACCTCCGCCTTTTGTTGACGAATTTCCGCCCTCTTCCAATCACATACGCACACTTGGACTTCTAAGACATCGGGCTTTAAAGTAGATCGTTTTGCGTCAAGGACGTGTCCTCCTTCGCTAAATGTTTGCTCTACCGATATGGTCGAGGCGGGAACAACAAGCACTTGAGCCGCGATCTTGACCAAGGTTGGGAAAGTCTTCTTGTGGGTCTTCCACCAATTTAAAATATCAAATTCTCCTTCACCAAACTCAAAGTGGGTTGTTAGATATGTTTCAAACACATTTGAGCTCGAATGTCTCAGTTTCTTGGTAAGGGTATGCAAAAGATTAGCCCCCCAACTTTTAGTAGCACCGAGGACACTCGAACTCGAAGAGGAGGAAGATTGTGGAGGTAATGGAGAAGAACTAACACTAGATGAATATTCGGTTATCAATTCCTCAATTAATCTTCTAACTTTACTAAGTATATCCCCAACACTAGCAATATCATCATTAACATCCAACTCTAATGCATCATAATAACCATTCAAACATGCTTCTAAACCACTCATCTTAAACCTAGGATCAAACACACAAGCAACAAGATAGATATCGGAGATAACTTTATAATAGTGCAACCATTTCACTTTCATAGCATCAATAGCACCATAAAGTTCGGGGAATTTACGCCCCTCACAAAAACAGCTCGCCACATTCAATGCTTCAAAACAAAACAAATGAGCACAAGGTTTATAAACATGACTAAAAGTTAATGTTGCATCATGAAATATTTTCAAAACTTCTAAGATTTTATAACAATAATCCCATACTTGAGAAATAATGGGATTGTCGGGAAAATTTATGGACGCAAAAGAAGTCAAAAGATCATTGTAAGGTATGCATGCATGAAGTAGTTTATAAGTGGAGTTCCAACGGTGGCAAACATCTTTTGGAAATGTTCAGGGTGGAACACCTTTTTGACTACAAAACGCCGTCCAATCTTGGGCGGTTCGGGTGCTAGCCCACACACGACTAACAACATATCTAATAGGAGCAATTAAAATCGACATAACATTTAAACCATCTTTGACACAAAGGTTTAAAATATGGAAAACACATCTTACATGAAAATACTTTTCTCCAAGAATTGGTTGACAATGCGGAACCAATTCTCGGATTGAAGCGGTGTTGTTAGATGCATTGTCAAAGGAGATAGAAAAAACTCGATGAAGTAGTCTATACTCTTCCAAAATAGTACAAATAATGTTACTAATCATTAAAGCGGTATGAGAAAAATCAAATACTCTATAAGCCAAAACACGTTTTTGCACATTAAAATGATCATCAAGAAAATGACATGTTAAGCCCATGTATGAATGATTTTGCCAATGATCACTCCAAATATCACTACAAATTGAAACTTTAATATCATTTGAGCAAAAAACTTCACCAATGCCATCTTACGGGTTTTATATGCTTTCAACACAGTTTTTTTTGACCGACTTCCTAGTAGTCGGTTTATAAGCGGGTTGTACATGATTAGTCATCCAATTGTTAAATCCTAACTTTTCGGCAAAACTAAATGATAAGTGATCAACACAAATAGACTCAGACAAGGTATACATGCTATCATTATGGTTATAAGTAAATAAATGAGGGTTATGATGAGGATTAAGGGAAGAAGAAGTTGCAAATCCGGATAGTTGTGATTGTTCTTGCATCATGCCTATCTTGTCGGGGTGTTTATTCTTCACGTGATTGGATAATGTTCCATAGCCCGATCCCGACAACCATGAGTAAACACTAGAACAATAGTTACAATGAACTTTAAATTTCTTGGTAGATGCATTATAAACTCCCTTCCGAAAATGTTTTGTAAAAATTACGAATCTAAGGGATTGGAACCTCGCTCGCCTCGGAAGGCTCCGATCCATGATCCATGATCCACACCCACTCCCTCATTTTCATCGGGAGTGGACGATCCCGGTTGTACCACATTGAGATTGGGATTCGTAAATTCCGACAAGTTAATAGGGGGTACAAATTCTACATTTGCACCACTCTCTTGTGAGCCAAAAATTTGATCAATGTTAATAAATCCTTCCATTTTCTTAAAATGTAACTAAACAAGTAAGCAAAAAGAGTAAAGTATGACAAAGAAATATGTAATTAAGCAATAATATGTAAGGACAATTGTGCGAATTTTTGAAAAGAACAATTAGAAAATCAATTGCAATTTGTAAAAACTAGTAAAGATTGAGAATTGAGAGAGCTTTGTAAACTTGAGAGATTGAGAGATTGAGAGAGATTGGTATTGTGGATGGGAATGAGATCATTTAGTGGATATTTATAGGTAAATTTATCAAAGAGCCGTTGGAAATGTGAACTAGCCGTTGAAAACTAGCCGTTGGCATTTTATCCAAAACCGCGACCGCGGCCTAAGACCCGCGGTTTTGAATTTGGCTCAAAACCGAGCTTTCTGTTGAAATAACCGTGACTGCGGTTGACCGCGGATCTCAGACCGCGGTCGCAGTTTCGGCTTTCGTTCAAAAAAAATAGCCGTTACTCCATAAACCGGCGGTTCAAACCGAGGAAACCGGAACCGTCGGCTCCAAACCGCCGGTTCGGCGGTTTCTGGGGGGCCAAACCGGAACCGAAACCAGGGGAACCGGACCGGCCAGTTCATAAAACGGAACCGCCAGTTCCAGTTCCCGCAGGTTTCCCGCCGGTTCACCCGAACCATGACCCAGGTCTAAAAAATAGATGCGTTGTTTGGTTGACAGAGGGAATGGGAGGAAAATCAGAATTAATTGAACAAAATTAAGTTAAAAAGAAATTAATTTAATTTTCTTAAAAATGCTTTCACCCACTTTCTTCCGGATTCCACCAAATTGAGAAGACTTATTTCCCCTCCCTTTCTCTACTTTTTTTCCTCCTCTTCACCCCACGTAATTTCCAATTCTCTCTTATTTTAACTAACTAATCATGGTTACTAATTTCCCTCACCTCCTCTCTATTAAAATCCTTCCATTTCTTCACAACCAAACACAAGGCACTCCCACATCGCCTAGGATAGTTCATTCCTTCTTGGTCCTCGTTGGGTTTTATAGGCGATTTGTCAAGGACTTTAGTTCTATCATCGAGTCACTCCATAATCTTACCAAGAAGGCAACCAAAATAAAGTGGTTATCGCATCACAAGGCCGCCTTCGAGGCGTTGAAAGATGCTTTATGTCGAGCCCCAGTCTTGCAATTGCCAAACTTTACCAAACGCTTCGAGATCGAGTGTGATGCCTCTGACTATGGTGTAGATGACGTACTCCTTCAAGAACAACGGTCGATCGCTTACTTTACCAATAAGCTCACATGGGCTACTTTGAACTACCTGGCGTACAATAAAAAGCTTTATGCTTTGATTTGGGTTCTTAAGACGTGGAAATAATACCTATGGCCAAGCGAGTTCGTAATTCAACGGATCACGCGGCCTTAGCATACCTAAAGAGTCAAATGAATCTCAATAAATGCCATGCACGTTGGGTTGAGTTTATGGAGACTCTCTCATACGTCATTGCACACAAAAGGGTAAGGAGAACGTCGTCGCCGATGCACTCTCCCGAAGGTATGTCTTACTCACCTAGTCAGGCTCCGTTCGGCAAATCGGTAGTAATCGGTGTTGATGCTGATACTGATAATGATACTTATGGTTGTTGATGCTGATCTTGAATGCTGATATCAGTTGCTTATTTTTCAAATAACCTAGGATGTGTTGGGTAAATTGAATTGTTGATATTATAAGAAATGAATGTAAAATTACTTAAAAGGGCTTGATAAAGGGTACAAAAATTAAAATGAATTTTATGATTGTCACGTGAGTTACACATGCCTTTTCCCCTGTTTTCTCTTTGTTTGAAACCAATTTTTACACAATGCAGAACTAAAGAACTACTATCAATGGTTAGCAATTAGCAAACTCGATTAAAAGCTGGCTATTAATCTTTAACTGTAACAAGCCATCAGCGCACTAGCCCACGCTAGCCTCGGCATCGTCCCATGCCTTCGCCACTTAAGGTTCACGGTCGTGGACCCTCACCACGGCCTGCCGTGCACGACAATGCCTTATCGTGGTCTCTTCACGCGCACGCCAGCCTTGTCATGGTGTGGTCTGGACACTCTAGACCTCGCCACCAATGACACCTATCCTATTTTACTATTTTTAGTATTGTTTTCCATTCATATACTTTGTAATTGTGTTTTGTCTTGTTTTAGTATAGTTTTATGGGCCAATGTCGGCATTGGGCCTAGTTTGCACACTAGCCCTAGCCGCCACCCCCTTGTTACCTATAGGGATTCGAGTGCTACTCTATATATAAAGCACTCCTCCCTTGTATTTCCTTTACGCATGAATTAAGTAACGAAACTCTGTTGACGTTTAGACTCTAGACTCATTTTGTGCGTCATTCCCGTTTTATCTCTTCCTCTCGAGCTTTCTCTCTTGAATACTCCTCTCTTATCTCTTGGTTACTCAATACCCAGGGGCGTAACTCGAGCCTTCTCATTGTAGGGGCCAAATTTTTTCAATATAACCAATATTTTTTTCAATTTCAAAAAATACAAAATATTAAAGAATATTTGAACAAAACCTCAAGAATTATATGCGTGCTAATAAATTTAGTGTGTGATTCAAGATATTCCAACCATAACTAATTGTTTCCACGCTCTTGGGTTCAATTACATTATGAAACTATGCAATCTAGCAAATGATAAATCCACTTTAATTAAGAAAATGACTTGTAAAAATAGTTTGTATATCGTCAATTTTCAAATGCTTATAACTTTTTACTCAGATGTCAGATTGAAGCGTATAATGTCAAATCGAAGGTCTCGACAAAAGGAACATATATACATAAAAAAAATTTGGATTGGGGGGGCCATGGCCACCTCTGGCCCCCATTGAGTTCTGCCTATGTCAATACACACAAAGAACCTCACGTTCAACTCAATTCCATTGCCACATACTCATTGGAGACCCAATATGCATCCAAGGACACGATCCTCTCGTGAATTCAGATCTTTGAGAGATGAGTTCACATCAAGAAGGGACCATAATTGATATTTGATTGCCTCGGAATCCTCCTTGATAATCTCGTATATGACCCACACGACCCCGATCTTGCCAGTAACTTTGAATTCGATCATACAAAAACTTCCAAATCAGTGTACTTCTTGCGCAAGCAATAACGAACAGAATTGAATGAATTGAATTTAGAACCAATCGGATTGATAGAATAATTCAACTTGATAGTTCAAACGGATTGGCTCTAACGCTAAATCCGAATAATTAACTAGTTTGATCTTTAATGATCACAACTAGAACAATCTAATTGAATAAACTATAAACCAGATTCGAACAAGAGAGAGAGAAGTCAGAATGAATGTTGATCAAATGAAATTGCAAGCATAGACAACTCATTGTTTTTGGGCCCAAGAGATAGAGTAAACCAATTAGGGTTTAATCTCTCTTAAGCTGATTTTTATTATTGAAATGCAAGAGTTTAAATAATAGAATACAAAGCTAATCCTTGGGGAGCAAGGAAGAGAGTGCAGTCGGCCCTAGAGGGATAGAATTGTCTTTCTTGCTTCCCAAGGTATAATAAAATATCTATAAAGCTAACTAACTAGATTCGCCTTAAATAAAATAAATCATGGCTGATTTATTTATTTAAGGAAAATATCCTAACAAATATATAATATCTCTAACAAACTAAAAATATCCCTAACAACCAGGAGAGAGAAGACCAACCAATTAACATAAGCCTATTGATTGATTTCTCTATATTATTAAATTCAAAAACACGCCTATAATAAAATAATAGTAGATATTTTCTCTACTTAGAATAGTCAAGTCAAAGGGTTGACTTTGACCCATGTACCAATTTATCTCACCCGGTCACTTGCTAAATTCAGCCCTAAAGTGAGACAAATCAACACATGTTTCTAAATAAAGAAATGATGAGAATTTCGGCCCTCTTGAATTAATCTATGGAATCTGGCCTTAATTGATGTCGAATGCACGAGACCCACTTTGTCTTGCTAGGCTCTTCAAGAACTGCTGCCAATCGAACCAAGATCGTTGTTGTGCCTTGAACAATATTCTTAGCTCGACTCCTTGTGATTGGTCCGTCAGAAGGTACTCGAATCAACTCATCGACGTCGGTAGAAGACGTGGCTGGCTTCACTGCATCATTCTCCTCCACTTGAGCTCGAATCGTCTCTGATTCGACGTCGAAATCAAAATCTGGCACATAAAGAGATAACAACAACAACAACTTTCAGCCTCATGTGCTCGGTATGCTCTTCAGGCACATATTTCTTTCTCATGACAAACTTCAGCTGGCCCCAAGTTTCAATTGGTGGTAAGGCCTTTCTAATTCGATCTTCCTTCATTCGGAACCACCAATTTCTAGCGATCCCAATGAAGTGGATAACGACAACAACAACTTTCTCCCATTCTTCATAGCCCATGTGATCTAGAATGAAGTTTGTAGCTTGTTCCCACTCTAGATACTTCTCCGGATTGAGCTCTCCGCTGAATGGCCCTATCTTAATCTTAATATCACGCTTACCAATCTGATTGATGTGTTGGTTAGCGTTGTTGTTGTTGGCTGGCCTTTGTACTCTATAAGCTGGTGGGATATCTTCTACAACCTCAGCTTGGTTATAGAAATCATCAAGGGGCGGATGCCATGGGCGCCTTTCTTCCCCGGGGTAACCATAAGTCACATCATCAAAAGGATTGTTGTATTGTTGATGTTGATGATGATTGGCTTGAGGATATCGGTTAGATTGTTGATTATAGAATTGTTGGTGAGTAACCGGTGGTGTCCTCGTCCCAATGCCTCTTCCTCTACCTCGACCTGCCGTGGGGGAGTAGTGAGCCGGGCGATCGTTTTCTTTGTTGTAGCTAGCAAGCACATCATGCTCTTCATCAACTACTTGTTGCTTGTCTTTGTCGCCACCCGAGGCCTGATTTGGGTCACTAGTAAGCTCTATTGCAGGGGCACTTTTATGACTTGCTTGAGATGATTCAATCAATGTTGCAAGTTGCTCCTCAATACGTTGCATTCTTGTATTCATAGCTGCATTTGCAAGTTCTACAGCTTTTGCTTGCCCTTCCCTCATCCCCTCATTAATGGACAACCTAATGAAGTCGATTGCGTCTTTAGTGAGGTTCAATTCAGCTGGGTTAGGCTCGTTTGAGATCACCATTGTTCCTGAAACAAGCAAGAAAGTAGAGAGAGTAGTGTGTTCTAAAGCAAATCACAACAAGCAATACCACAACTTAATCAAGCCAAAACTTGCCTCAAAGCAATCCAATCAACTTAATTCAGTATTTGGGTTGAATTGAGGGAGTAAATGGGTAGATATAATGTAGGTATGGTATACTAATGATAAATAAAGGAAATATCCAATTCAAGCAAATGGCAAGTATGCAATAAGACAAGCAATACAAATAATCCCTTTATGAACTTCTAAACACATGCAATCTCTCAATTGACTCTATGCAAGTTAATAAAGCCAAGTTTAAGCATGCAAGGACAGAAATATGGTGGGCTAAAGTGACTTTTATTTCGTCACTATTTTTCTTCAAAGTGATTTTTAGTTAGCTACTTTTCTAGCAAGCAATCACTAGGGGTGAAAGTGGCTTGAAACTAGCTGGGGTAGTTCACTTTTCTTTTCTGTTTTTTTTTTTACTTTATGAACAAACTACTCTTGTGCTAGAATGAAGAAACAAGCAAAGCAATGCAACAATTGAATGCAAGGGAAAAACGAAAGCTAACTGATTTTTTTTAACTAAGTGACTTTAAACTACCAATGAAACCAACTAGAAGCCAAATTAATAAAAGAAGATAGGGCTGGTCGAATTTTGTTGGGATGCAATAGCAAAAATCAGCAAATATCAACAAGCAATATGAATCTCTATTGATCATGCAACATGCAATAAAAACTCATAAAAATTGTAGGAATGCAATTGCTAATCTCTATTGCAACTAAACTCAACCAATTCAGCCAATAAACATGCATAAACCCTTAAAAATCTCCTAATAGGTTAATTACTTGGAGGGCAAGTAACACAAAGGAAATTAGGGTTTGTAGTGTTCTCGGCTGGGGTTAGGGTTCGGGGGTTAGGGTTCGGTTCTAGGGTTTGGAGAATGGTAGGGTTTCGGTCCTAGGGTTTACGAACTAGGGTTAGGGTAGGGTTTTCTCGCAAAAACTAGGGTTAGGGTTTACGAGAGTAGGGAGGGTGGCGATTAGGGTTTAGGGTGGTCCGATTAGGGTGGGGTTGGTGGGGTTGGGATCGGACGATGATGGGGGGTGGTGCGGCAGGGATGAGCGACACCAGATCGTGGTGGTGGAGGGTGGTTCGTGGTGGTGGTTGGCGGAACAAGGTGGTGGTTTGTGGAAAAATTCAGCCTTTGATCTTCAAAATTCTAGCTTTGGGTAAAGGTTCGAGATTTGGGATCAAAACTGAATTAAAATTGATTAGAAAGCAAATTAAGGAAAGAAACAATTACTTGGAGAGACGATGGAATATGATACCACTTGATACGTGATTGCCTCGGAATCCTCCTTAATAATCTCGTATCTGACCCACACGATCCCGATCTTGCCAGTAACTTTGAATTCGATCCTACAAAAGCTTCCAAATCAGTTTACTTCTTGCGCAAGCAATAACAAACAGAATTGAATGAATTGAATTTAGAAACAATCGGATTGATATAATAATTCAACTTGATAGTTCAAACGGATTGGCTCTAACGCTAAATCCGAATGATTAATTAGTTTGATCTTTAATCATCACAACTAGAACAATCTAATTGAATAAACTATAAACCAGATTCGAACAAGAGAGAGAGAGAAGTCGAAATGAATGTTGATCAAATGAAATTGCAAGCATAGACAACTCGTTGTTTTTGGGCCCAAGAGATAGACTAAACCAATTAGGGTTTAATCTCTCTCAAGGTGATTTTTTATTATTGAAATACAAGAGTTTAAATAGTAGTATACAAAGCTAATCCTTGGGAGCAAGGAAGAGAGTGCAACCGGCCCTAGAAGGATAGAATTGCCCTTCTTGCTTCCCAAAATATAATAAAATATCTATAAAACTAACTAACTAGATTTCCCTTAAATAAAATAAATCATGACTGATTTATTTATTTAAGAAAAATATCCTAACAAATATAAAATATCTCTAACAAACTAAAAATATCTCTAACAACCAGGCGAGAGAAGACCAACCAACTAACATAAGCCCATTGATTGATTTCTCTATATTATTAAAATCAAAAACACGCCTATAATAAAATAATAGTATATATTTTCTCTACTTAGAATGGTCAAGTTAAAGGGTTGACTTTGACCCATGTACCAATTTATCTCACCCGGTCACTTACTAAATTCAGCCCTAAAGTGAGACAAATCAACACATGTTTCTAAATAAAGAAATGATGAGAATTTCGGCCCTCTTGAATTAATCCATGGAATCTGGCCTTAATTGATGTCGAATGCACGAGACCCACTTTGTCTTGCTAGGCTCTTCAAGAACTGCTGCCAATCGAACCAAGATCGATGTTGTGCCTTGAGCAATCTTCTTAGCTCGACTCCTTGTGATTGGTCCGTCAGAAGGCACTCGAATCAACTCATCGACGTTAGTAGGAGACATGGCTGGCTTCACTGCATCAATAATGACTTCACATAAATGACTTCAACAAACAATATAATATTGTGCGCCCAGAAAATACTCAGTGTCGGGTTGCAATTAAAAAATAAACTCAACCTCAATCAGTAATAGCTTATTCAAAAAATGTCTCTTGCTTCACATCTAATGTTCTTGGTTCCGATAGTGGAAAGAACGTATAGAATAAGTTGAGCATTCATATTACCTGAAAAAAAACATTGTAGCAATAAGGAAATGATTCCGAGGATTTGAGGGTGAGCTGTCACTATAATTATTCGTTCTAGCAACACTAACGAATCATTCTATTTAATTGGTTCCTAAGTTCACTCACTCACTCAATCAAAGAAATCAGACCTCACACGATTTGGTTGTAGTTCCCTTTAGCTCCGGAATCGCCTTTGTCGTCGTCGAGTTCAGACACTCATCGTCGACACCTTCTTCTTCCTTGGTCTTGCTTGGAAAGCTCTCAATGCTCACTCTCTGGTAATTTCACTATTCACTCAAAACTGCACAAGACCCTAGGTAATCTCTATCTATTTATACCGAATGAGTTTTGGGACTTGTCCTTATAAATGACATGCTTTTGTACTTTTCTACTAGGGGCGCAAGATATATTTCCTAATGATGTACGTGCCCTTGTGTGCTGGCTACGATAGTGGAAGGTTGTACCCTTCTTTCCTTGACGCGCAAGATATATAGACTTAGTTAGGCAACGACTCCAGAACTTTGATCTTTATTTTCTTTGTTATTCCCCATAAATCTATATTTTCTTGAAATATTTAGATAGGCATGTGAATTCTAAATAAAGTTTGTTATCATCAAAATTGAAAGAGAAACGTTAATTCAGTAAACGTGACGTTGCTAATACTGTTCGAACATAATCTACCATAATCATAGTGGTATAGTAGCAGCTCACCGTCAATTCAATTATATAGAAGTTCTATTTTTGTTTGATATGATGTATCTAAGACTAGGAGTGAGCAAACGGATATATCCGATCCGATATACCGGATATCTGGTATTTTTTTTCCACTAATATCCCAATCTGTAACGGTCCGTTATGAACCGGATATCCTTTTGGATCGGATATCCGATAGCGTTTATCCGAAATATCTGTTTTGTAAATTATTGTTATTTTGATTTGAAAAAAAGCGGATTAGCGGATATTCAAATCGGATATCTGCTAATCTAATCCAAACGAAAGCAAATGGGCGGAGTACAAGTTAAGAAAAAAAAATGAGCAGACTAAACACATAGTAAACTAGGAATAAAATAGCATATTTTTATAATTTATTGGATCTAACCCTACTAATGTTGAAAAAAAAGAGTCATTATAATCTTAATACTATTACTATTCTACATAAATATTATTTTCCCTATCCAAAAATATATATAATATATATATATAACACTGGATATTTCAGATATATCCGTTTACCGTAAACTTCGATCCATATCCGGTCCGACTATCCGGAAAAATTAGTCGGATCAGATCGGATTAGATATGGATAAATTTTAAACGGATAAATTTGGTTACGGATAAATGTGGATCGGATCAGCGGGTTTTTCGGATCGGGTCGACGGATCGGAAAATTTTACTTACCCCTAGTGTGCTGTCAAAGCATGAAGCAGCCAAAGAACGAAAGAAGGCAAGTTGTTTCATGAATATGTTACACTCGAGTATTTATTTACTCTTTCAAGAAAAAATATATTGTTATTAATTACATCAAACAATATTTTATACCTACTGCCTGTAATAATTATATCAAAAAAGCCGAGCAATATAAAATAGTGGCATATAACTCAAGGGAGGAAGATAGGTACGTACAAGCCACCCTAATTGACAACATATTTCCTTTCTTCCAATCCAATTAATGTAACCTGGAGAGAGAAAGAATATAATCAATATTCTAACATTTTGCAACATTTATTTTTGTTTGGCATCCAAACGCAACCAAATGCAAATACCTATACTTCATTATATCAAAACTTGGCAAGACTTTCATATTACTGTAACTAATTTCCAGCATTCTATTCGTTACCTCTGTTTTATTTCGACAGTTATTCTATTTTATTCCTTACTTGATTAACGGTTAGAAAAAAATCAAATTTTTTTGATGCTAATAATAAAAGGAATATTCGGATAAAAGTATAAAACGGATTTAATTAGAGAGTTAGTGGGGGCCTCCTGGCTACACCACCTGTCTTGAAGTAATAAAATCGTGCGTGAAAGGAAACTGCTCGGAAGAGTAAAAAAAGCCACGTACAGGAAGGATTTGTTACGCGTATGTTTCCCGAATGAAACTTTCCATATACGAGGGGTGCATATCGGAAGTAGATATTCTTCACCGGTTACCGTTGAACGCGTAATTTGCCGCAACAAAAAGCAAAAAAAAAAAAACACCGTATCTTTAATCTTCTTGTACGCTTTTTTGGGGTATTATTTCAAACCGGCAAATTCTCTCTCTTGTGCTCTCCCTGATTTGCACCATCTCTCCAATCCACCGGTCACCGTCTTCAATCCGATATCGATCTCCGGCTCAATCGGAATTTCTAATTGTACGAGGGTTTCTGTTCGTAACTTTTAATTTTGTTCTTCTGTGTTGGTTTTCTTTTTGACCCGTCGATAATCTACTGAGAAATCACGCGAATTGTATTTCACTTTGAATTAAGTTTGTAAAGATTGGGGTTTTGGTTGGGAAAATTGTTTCGGCGTTGCTTTTTTGATGGGAAAGTAAGGAGCTTGGAAAAGACCGAAGGTCTATCTGATTGTGATGTTCAATCGCTAAAAGCTAATAGATGGGTGACCTGCAAATTTGACGGTCTCTTTTTTATATTTATCATATTTTTTCGGTGGCGATGGATTTTTGGAGGTTTGGGGTGGGGGGTCAAATTTCTGGATTTTATGGCAGGCAATTTTTGGTGAAGAAGCTGGATAAATGCGAATATATCTATTGTAGTTTGTTTCGATTTTTCTACTGATTGAATATCTTTCTTAATCTCATGAATTTGGACCTAATTCAGGCTAAGCTTACCTGGGAGAACTAAACCGGCAACATCTTTTGGCTTATTGATGATCATAACTCACAAGGTACCTTCTTTTCCGACCTTCGTTTATGTATTCTCGACATTTGTTTTCCGAATTTTTGGACTTTATGATTCTTCTTTTTTAGAAAAACTTGCAGTCGCTATCTTTTGATTCCGGAATTGTTAGAATATCGTAGGTGTTTTGAGTTTGCATCTTCCTGCATATTGAGTTGATTGTATTTTCTGCTGCCAGGCTACGGTTGATTCCGGAATTGAAACTTAGATTAGATTTTGATTAAGATCACCAAAGCTTTGTGTTACCCAGAGCCCTTCTTTATGATCCTTTACATGAATAATTTGTGGAAATTTTACATCCAAATAAGAGCTTTGATTGGTGGGTTCCAATTGATTTTGAATTGTGTTTTATGATGGGGCACTTGAATTGTGTTTGATGATTGGAAACTTTGAGGATTTGTGAGTTTACCTTGGTTTCTGTAGAGTACCTTTCTTTATAAGAACAATCTGAAATTGCTGTGTTTGTCAGCCATGTTTTTTGCACCTTTATATTTTCAAGTAAGTTTTTTTTTTTGGTCGTTTTCGGGAGATAATAAAAGGAGGCAGCACACATCCTTTATTGAAAGTTGCACACCCATGTATTATCCAAGATACTCGTCTTTCGGTTCGTTCACATATGCAATTGACTCGTATGCTACTTTCTTCTAATGTTAAGGCATGTTTTGCTTGAATAGGCTTATTACTTGCCAAGATGAATCCAAGGAATATGCTGAGAAATAATTCCACTATTGAGTTTGAAGTGGCACGACAAATTCCCAACCAGCAACATCCAGAGCCCTATATTATTCTGGGGAGCCCACCAAATTTTCCCCAGTCAAATGCCCATCAAATTTTACCATCAGGAAGCTTAAATAATATTGATTTCCATCGGTTACCCGAAGACCAGGATGCAACTGCATTATATAGACTGCCACATTATCCTCACCCAGTTCATCCAGTTGGAAGTCTTGAGCCTGGGATTCCTACTCCATCTAACTTTTACAATCCCTACATGAATCCTGCACCTGGTGGAATGATGTTCTCTGGTCCCTTAAACCCCAGTTCCATGGATCAGTTGCCATCTTCTAGTAGTTTTGGAGCAAGCTCATCTCATGTTAGTGGTTATGGAATGAACGGTTTTGCATCGGATGGTTTCCAAGGCTTGTCCAAGAGAAATGGTCCAGAAGGTTTCATGGGAAATGCTCAATACTTTAATTCTCCTTCTGCTCCTGCTGTATCAGCTCCTCCAATGAATGTCTGTCATATTGATGCTGCCTGTAACCCCATGCCTCAATTTAGAGGTATTATCTTCTTTTAGCCATGGAAGTGAAATTTTTTGTTTAGTGTCACAATTTGTATTTCTATGGGTATGATTCTAATGCGCAGATTTCTGACCGTTTTGTTCAGGAAATTATGTCGGCCCATCTTTTCAACCTCCTGGGGTGACCTGGTGCGAACGTCAGCCAAATGGTGTTGGTGATAGAAGTAGTTTGTCCCCTTTTAATTATCCCCCAATTTCTCCTTATTTTGAAGGTAACATCTTCTTTTAATGCGTTACTTAAACATATTTTTTCTGGTACCACTTACCAGTTACCACCCACTTCTTAAGTTGAAATTGACAACCCTCTTACAATCATTCTGAACTAATAAGAGCTTCTGTTGTGGATTCATATTGCAGTAAGCAATGTTAATGGAAATTCTTCTGAGATTGGGAATACGGGTCCACAGAGGTTTCATGAGGGTGCTAGTACTAGTCAAGGCTCTCTGAATCTTTTGCCTTATACTCCAATGCTTCACCCGCCACCCAATATTCATCCTCAAAATATTCAAGCAGGAAGTAGATACAATCTTAATTATCCTCCTCCAATTGCAACAACATCCAGTAGACATCCTGTTAACAATATGCAGTATGCCGGTATCAGTCATCCTCAACAAGTACCTGAGGCAGTGCCTCCACCTCCTGGCATTAGAATATACAGATCACATAGAAGAAGTGGTGCACCCGAGGGTGTTCACAGACACCGTAATTTTCCCCATCTGAGACTTCTTCAAGAAGAGGTATTTTATTTTCCTCCTCTCTTTGTGTCACACTGTCACTAGTAGTATATTGTGGTGTTGTAAGTGTTAAATGACTTCTGTTAGTTCTGTGTATTACAAAATGCCATGTTGAATCTTTTTTCTTTGTTTATCTATTTACCAGGAGGAAAATTGTGTAGCTTTTGATTGATAGAACACAAGAACTTAAGCACAAGCAAAAACTTATTGCCTTGTAACTTTGAAAAGGCTTTGAATGACAACCATAGAAAAACACTTCATTTTTACTCTCATTCCCTTGCCTACTTGTTTTTTTCTTCTATTTTTTTCTTCTTTTTTGCTTTTTTCCCTTCCTTGGCTTAAATCACGAATGTTACGTTACAAGTATCAGCTGCTTTGATTCTTGCAGGGTGTTGCAATATTGGAATTTGCAGGTCATCATGAAATGAGCAGTGCCATTGATCATCACAGAGATATGAGACTTGATATTGATTACATGTCCTATGAGGTGAGTTATAACTTGAAATTCAACATATGGGTAGATATGTTTGAACATACATGTTCCACTCTCATAACAAAGAGATTTTTCAGTTGATATTGCTTTGAGCTGCTGACGCTGATTAGTCATTGTGGTTTCTTCCGTCTTTCTCTATTGTAGGAGCTGCTTGCTTTGAGTGAGCAGATTGGCGATGTTAACACTGGTCTCTCTGAGGCGGCCATCAATGCCCACTTGAAGACTAGAATATACATATCATCTTGTGGCACTATAAATCTGGAGGAACTACCTTGCATTGATGATAAGAAAGATTCCTGTGTGATATGCCAGGTAAATCTTTTTATTCATTTGATGATATTTCAAAATCCTATAGGAACATATCATTTATGAGAAAATTATTGATTTTTTATTAAAACAATGACAATTTTGGATGACAGGATGAGTATGAAGAGAATGACAACATAGGAACCCTGGACTGTAGTCATGAATACCATGTGGATTGCTTAAAGAAGTGGCTGCTGGTGAAAAACGCGTGCCCAATCTGCAAGTCAGCGGCATTGAACGTAGAGCACAAGAAGAGTGGGTAAAAGAACCTGCAAAGCCTGAAGATTATCAAAATGTACAAAGTGTTATTATTTTTTGTTGGATTATGGGTTATTCTCATCACGAGTTATAGTTAAAACCCAGAGGGTTATGTATCCTTATATACATGATACACCACTGTGGAAAGTTGTTCAGAAAACCATTCATTTTGTAGACTTGTCAAGAAAAGTGGGTGATTTGCCATTGTGCCACCCACTGGCAATAACTCTTTTGCTGCCCTGCCTCCTCAAAATGGAATTGTACAGACATAACTTGCAAATGCAGGTGCTTGTTTTATTTATTTTTGGTGTAATTTCTGCAAGTTCTTGACCTAAATGGAGGCCATTGGATTTGGGTCATCTTCTTTTGGCTTTACAAATGAGTTGAAATTAGATATCTCTTATCAGTATTTTAGCCACAACATGCTATGATTTGAAGGAGAGATACTTTTTTTGTTAGGAGGAGAATGATCATTTAGTTGTTGTTTTTTTTTATGAAAAAATGATCATTTTAGTTTAGTTGTTGGTATGCATTATGCAGCATGATTTACTCATGCATTAATACTGTTGTTTGAGTGGCGACTTTTTATTGGGGGAGAAAATAGGCAATAGCAAAAGTTGGGTACCGGGAAATTATCAAAACCCTAAATCCCGTGTATGTTTTCACTTTTCAGTCCATTACACAAACCATTGCTCTCACTTCTCAGCGACTTTGGACATGCAATTGGATTTTCTTGTAAGTTTTCACCTCAAATTTTTCAAAGAAAAACGATCGCTTTTGTTTTCGTTTTCCTCAGCTTCTAATGATTTTGTTTGCTCCATTCTCTACTGGTTTGCTCGATGATGATACTTTCTTAGATAGATTTTACTGAAAAGGCTGGATTGGTAAGGGCTGGTAGCTTCTATCCTTTGAATTTAAGCCAAGCCAACGTTTTCCCCCTGGCGGCTGGTTGAAGCTCGATAATTTTCTGTCTGGAAGCTTACGAGTGCTGTTACCAAAGCCTCCGGAATTCGTGCGCACTGTGCTTTTGTTCATGGATTTTGGTTGCTCCCTCGCCGATTCTTTGCCACATTGTGGAAAATGCCCGTTCTAATGCAGTCATCCATACCATCTTTTTCTTTTTCTCTTCTTTCTTTTCCCTTCAATAATTATTAATTACAACGCAAATCGGCCATTCATTCATTCAACACAGAAATGAATGAGTGGAGGATTCGATCATGCGACCTTCAGTATTCCAGCATGAGATCTTTGTTGGACATCGGGCATTCAACTGAGAGCAACTCTTATTTGTTTTTAGCTTAACTCAAAAAAGCAGGAAACATTCTGTTTCTTGATTTTGTGAGTGATTTTCAAACAGTACATCCGTATTTTGATTTTCACTGTATTTGGCAACTTAATTACACTTCATCTTGCAACTTTCTTTTGGTTAATCCATTTGAAGAAGCTATTGCATTTGCCTCGCTGACTGAATTCAGAGCAAAACTATTATTATACTTGATTGTTGGCTAGGATTCATTTATTGCACCAATTCGGTATTTTGGAGGTCAATGCTTTATTCTATATCACCCAAACACAGAACTATGTTTTTTTTTGTCACTGTCCAAACATATTTGCAACATGAAATTTTCACTGTATTTGACAAGATTTCAAGAGTGAGCTGCATTTTATGTCTAAGATGGATGCAATTACACTGCATCGCGCAGTTGTAATTACTGCATAACTTAATTTCTTCCTTATGCTAACTAGCTATATCTGGTTTGGTGATCACAAGATGATGTTAAACTAGCTACATCTGGTTCGGTGATCACAAGTTGATTCTGAACTTTGATCATGAGGCATCGAGGGATTACAAGCATATTTTCAGCATAGAATTTTCACTGTATTTGACAACATAAATTACACTGCATCCTGCAAGTATATTTACCGTATAACTTTTTAAGCTAGCTGCTCCAAAATTTCTCATTTGTTAATAGATAAAAAGTACAGTGAATATATTTGTTTCAATTATCTCAAGTTGGTACGGAATTTGGATCGTGAGGCTTTGATATTGTGCATGAATATAATAAGTATACTGAATATAGCATTTCAGATAGTTGTAAGTTACATTATTGATACTGAATGTGGATGAAAGTTGATGGTAGTTTTGATTTATTATTATAGACCATGCCTGCATTTGGTCTCATTTCTCTAGAAGTCTTCAATTCATTTCCCTAATTTCTTTGCTAAAATCGTTTGCTTCGTAACATTTTCCCTTTCTGCTGAAATCTTCAAAGAAAATCTCAACTATATGATTTTTTCTTCTTTACTTGTCGGTTGCTCGAGGATGATCAAAATTTTGTTGAACACTGAAAAGGCTGGATGGTAAGGGCTGGTGGCTTCTATCCTCTGAATTTAAAGCCATGGCGAACGCTTTTCCCTGGCGGCTGGTGGAAGCACAATCTGTCTAGAAACATTTGAGTGAGAGCTCTTCTATTTAGGGTTCTTGCTTTTTGACTTCAAGATAAGACGAGTGCTTCTACCAAGCCTCCGGAATTCGTTTGCACTTGCCCTTTGGGGGGTTTAAATTTTTGGATATTGGTTGCCTCCTTGCTGATTTCTTTGCCACTTTGTGGATGATGCCACCATGTTCTTACAGTGTGTTTGGCAATTCACTTAGGCGTTGTTTCACTTGTTTGGTTATATTGTAAAGGGATTGAACCCACGACCTCTCGCATGGCAAGCTTGGAAAAACTGAGAGCAGCTACCATTTAGTTGTTTATTTATTTACTTATTTATTTATTTTGGTTAATCCAATTGGAGAAGCCCATTTTTCACTTTGTTATTCACTGAACTGAGAGCAATTCTTTATTTCTTCCCTCGTTTGGTAATTTTGCTTCGATGAAGTCATTGGTGATTTTAAAATGTCTTTTTGCTGGAATTCATCAACTAGCTTTTGCACCTGACGAGTTAGGTCTTGTGAATGGAGCACTTGAAAGAGCACGAGTTATTATCTTTAGTTCTTGTGAATGGTTTAACTGAGTTCTTATTGCTTTCATTGGTCTGTTGGACAGCTAGGAATCAATTGCTGTTTCAAGGAGGTGTAGATCATAGTTTCTCCATACATACTGTTTTTTTCTAATATGGTGAATCAATAAAAGCTCAATCAGTGTGCAACTTCAACATCCAACACCTTAGTTCAGGGTCAGCATGGGAATCACGGTTGCCCGTTGCCACATCACAAAATCTTTAACTAAATTGTGATGCTGCTATGCTCTTGGTTATGTAGGCTGGACTTGGTTTTGTCGTCCGGGATTCTTATTATGGCTTTATCATAGCTGCTGGGGGGTCCAACGAAGGCATGTTTCATGGACTCTTGAAATAGCGGAGAGCCGGAGACGCATGCTCTTCTATTTGGAATTCAAATTGCGAGGTCTCTGCATTTTTTTTGATAAAGGAAAAAATTAGGAGGGCCAGCTCATCGAAAAACTGGTCGTCCTAGAGCATCCGCACGATTGAGATTGTGAAGATCTTTGGCAGCTGCGTCAGTCAGGGCGTCTCCATCATGAGAAGTCTTTGCGAGGAAGTCTGCTACTCTGTTGATCTCCCTGGAAATATGGCTGATGTGGTGCGTTCTGAATCGCCTTAGAAGGAGAATGTCAACTCACAACATCTTACTCACCCATGGACAGCTCCTTGCGCCCTTGATGTAGTGCTAATCAGAGGTCTCTTCATATTGAAAGACTTGAGGTTAAAGCTGATGCAATGAAAGTGGTTCTTGGTATAGAAAATAAATCTAAATTTATCTTATATAGGTACTATGTATCATGATGTATCTTTGTTATTGTCTTCCTTTACTTTTGCCTCAATCTCACATGTTCGTCAAGTCGGCAATACGGTAGCTCATTTCATAGTCTGTCTTTCACCTGACATGGGTTATGAGCAAGTGTTTTCGGAAGACATTCCATCGAATGTAAACTGCATTAGCAGAACTAGATATCTAATAATACATCATTTTTTACTTAAAAAAAAAGCTAGTATCAATTAGCAAAAGATTTCAAGGTGAAATTACAAACTTCCAAGAACATTAATTACAGTCAAAGGGGGATCAGTCATAGAGTACAATTCCTTTCGAAAAGATCACCACACTTTTTTTGGGCCCATGAGCCCAAGAACCTCATCCCAAAGCCCACGACTCTCCAAATTAAGCCCAATAACACTGGGGCTACACGCAGCCACGGTCCAATACCCGGCCCGAATCTCCTCCTGCAACTGCTGCTCCTCCCACCCGCAATACCCGTCGAAGAACCTGAAATCATCAACTCCGACGACGCTCCTCTTGACCATCTCCGCGGCGCACCCCACGCTCTCCTTGGTCCCGTAGTAAAGCCCCTTCATGACCTCCTCAAACACCCCGCTCTGCCCCACGTCGCCGCTATTTGGGCCGGATCCCGGGCCCAATAGAAACAGGCCTTCTTCTAATGGGCCGCCAAAGTACAAGGGGCGGTCCGAGAACGTGCCCGCCACGTCGAACATGGAGGACCGGGTTTCCTTGATGGACATGAGCGAGGGCCGGTTCAGTATGATCCCGGTGGGCCCCACCGGCCCCGTCGAGAGGAGGAGGATGACGGTCCGCTCGAAGATGTGGACCCCGTCGAGCTTCTCCGTCGCGATGAGGAGGCAGCCCCTCTCCGGCCCCAGGAGGGGGTGGGCCCACTTGTCGCCGATCGCGATGATCTGCCCGCGGCCGTCCGGATCGGAGGCGGATTCGTCGCGGTCGACGGAGGGTTTGGAGACTCGCTCGGTGGCGACGAGGCGGGCGCGGAACGATCTCCAGTCTCCGGTGAGGCGGGGGATGTCGTCGCCGGAGGAGGAGGAGGAAGAAGAATGGCCTGATTGGCAACCTGCGGAGCAAATCGAGAGATGATTAGAATAAAACCATGGCGAATTTAAATTAGTCAAAAATAGAGGATGGATCGAACTAATTGTACTTACAAATGGAGGTAGATTGAAGACGGAGGTTAGGGAGAGTGAATTTGGGCTTGTAGGGGGTGGATTTGATTAGAGGGAGGAAGGAGGAGCTTGAGCTGAGAAAACAAGCTTCCATTTTCCGGTTTGACTGGTATTGTTTGTGTTTGGGTGAATTGGAGGAGGATGAGATCGTCGATCATCAAGTAGTAGCTCGAAAGAAGATGGATAATGAAGAAATAAATATATAATTGGAAGTTGGAAGTGTAGGAGAAAAGGAGGAGACGAGGGAAGGGGTGGGTGGATAAACGTGAACCACAAACTGTGGTTACTCCGTCCGTCAAAGCTTGGAGATCGATCGGGTTGTCGCCTGACGTGGCACTGGATAATGCTCTTTTATTTTTCCTTTTGCCCTTTTTCTTTGTTTCTTTCTACACCTCTGCCCAGGGATTGGGTTTAGGGTGGAATGGGCTCCAGTAGAGTTACAAAAAACTCTATGGGTAGAGTTGGAGAAATCTTAATCGTTAAATAAAATATAGATGGTTGAGACTAGATTTGCCTCTCACCAAATCTAATTCTGATTTTTTTCTTAGGGTGGCATAAAAAGGGGTTAAGTGCAATAATCACACTTTTGTTGCTCGGTTAATTCACATGGTTCGGAAAGTGGCCATGCTAATTATATTTAGGGAAATTTTGGTACCTCGAATTTTTAGTTTTTTTGGATGGTGCCCTATAAAAATCTTATTCTGATTAGTACCCTTAACTTTTATAAAAGTTAGGTCCGTGGTTTTATTTGTGAATTTTCGTTAATTTATAACTAAATTGGTTTATTTTTTAAAAAAATAATTTTTTCCATTAAGTTAGAACACAAGCCCATCTACATGCAACAACATTAACTCTTATAAAAATCCGGCTAGTGGCCTTACTTGTGCTTAAAAATCTTATTCTGACTAGTACCCTTAACTCTTATACAAGTTCGGCTAGTGGCCTTACTTGTGCTTGAGGGTATTAGTTTATTTTCTAATAAAAATATATGTCCCATGTTCCTGATACGACGCCATTCCTCTCACAAGCGTATCTCATAAGCCAAACATTGCGTTTAGCTTATGAAGATCATCATTGATGTCCGCCTTTTTAGTTGTGTTTTTTAGGGTTTAGTTGAGTGTGTTTTTGTTGTTTTCTTTAGTTTAGGGTGTGATTTAGATTCGTTTGTGTAGGTTTTCGTATTTGTTTAAGATATGGAGTCTACATAAGCTCTAGTGATGTTTTGTAGATTTTTGGAGCTGATTTGGAGAATTACGAGTGGAGGAAAGCCAAGGAGAATCATGAAAGGAATGGAAGTGGAATGAGGTGAAAAGAATGAAGGACGGGCATATACGAGCTCTATGTGAAGTTTGGAGGCACGTTACAAACCCAAAGGAGTCGATCAGAGGAAGAATTGAGAGGAAAACAACTGATAATGACCCATTTAATGAAGTGTCTATCGAGTTGTGGAGGGTCGTTACCGAGGCTGAATGAGTCGTTAACAAGGCCTTAACTAAGAGGAAGAATCGAAGGAAATTGCAAGAAACTCTACCAACCCTGACGGGGATCGTTACCGAGGGTCCTCCATGTCGGTAACGGTCAGCTGAGTTGGTTTGCATTGCAAGAAACTCGTGTCTTTTTTTTATATTTTTGGATAGTTTCTTTGGAGATAGATCTTGGATAGATTTTATTTCCTTAGGATCGGAGGTGTGTTAGCCTTTAGTATAAAATCCTAGTTTTAGCTTTAGCCTTTAGTATAAAACCCTAGTTTTAGCTTTAGTTTTCTAATGAAGCTTTTGGGAGACGTAAGTTTGGAGTTTGGACACACTTTTGGATTGCTTTGGGAAGAACGATTGTTTTGGAACGTGTAAGCTTTCTTTTAATTCGATTTAGTTGTTTGCAATGACCATGTGTAAGTAGTTTTCTATTTTCTAAGGTTGGGGTTAGCCCAACAATGGTTGTGTGTGCTTACTTATGATCATGATTTGAATGTTTTAATCCATAAACAATCTCTTGTGCTTAAATCCTTGATCGAAAGATAAGGAATATCTCGTTTGCAGTTTAATCGAAAGAGGCAACTGTGAAATGGAATAATTGATTAGGGTTTTGAAATGAAAGTTGATTACTCCTAATTAAAGTTTGAGATAGATAGAAAAGTTTATTGATTTAATAAAAGTTTATTGATTTGCTTGCATGGTTGATAAAAGTTGACATCTTTATGTGATAAAAACATGATCTTTGTGATTCATTGATGTTGAATGCATAATTGTTGCTGTAGTGATACCTAAACCTTATAAATCTCTTACCTCTTGATGAAAATCCAATCTTGTTTGCTCTTGTTTGTCCTAAGTTAACGAAACTTTGGAACTGACTCCCACATATTGACGAACCTTACTTTGCTATACTCAATGGGGTAATATCTATAAATTTATTTGCTTGTTTGGTTGATCAAGAAACCCTTACAACAATCATCATTCAGATCGGAATGAGGCCCAAAACAGACAAGCCTAACAAGACATCTCAAATGAGATCATGGCCCAAAACACTCAAGCACAAGCCCATCTGCATCCAACGACAACATTCTTTGAGCCATACCCAACCAATGATGGTCAAGCGGCTTGAGCGAGTGAATCATGGTTCAAACAAGGGCTTGTTCAAGAGTAACGAGTCATGTCTCAAGTTTCCTAGCCTCTAGCAATGTCCTTAGAATTATTTCTCCTATTGTCAATTGATTTTAGGGTGGTATATCATTGGATTTATGTGCTAAGCTCATACTGCCCTCCTTATGCTATTTCTGCTTCATCATACACTAAGTTTTAGTCTATTATCGACCTTTCTTACTTATGATCAAGTGTTAACTGATCCGAATTGTACTTGCGAGGACGTGTTAACAATTAAAATCACACTAGATTTATATACTAGATCTAATATACATATGTACATGGATAAACGTGAAATTTTTAAATTACATTATATTAGCCACCAACACAATAACCTGACTCTCTCGAGTAGTGGACTAATAATCACCTAAACATACCGGCCCACAGAGCTTTGAAGATCCGATGTTTTAGCTTTGTTTTGATTTATGTCTTTGCTTCTCCCGATTTTTGTTTTGAGTTTTCGGCTTTTGGTTGCTTTGTTTGTTCACTTGTATTCGGTGGTCTTGTTGGGTCTTTTGGTCGCTCCTCATTACGTATGTCGGGGTGCCCCATCCTGGGTTATTGGTTATTGTTGTTGTTTAACAATTTCAGTCCGAAGGACGAATATTTTAAGCTCAAAATGGAACCTCTAGTCATAGTTTGTATTGACCATAGGATAAGATCAAAATAATACTCCCTCTGTCCCATTATATTTGTCCATAAAGCAAAAATACACTGTTTTTTATGCAATTACAAACTGTGTCAGAGGGGGGAAAAGAATTAGGGGAAATCCTTGTGGGGACTTAAAAGAATACATTAAATAAAGGGGAAATCCAAGTGGGGACTTGTTAACCAATCACAAGCAATCATTTATTTTGAGGAGACCAATAGGAATTGTGCATTCAATGCACACGGATTGCACAATAAAGCCATTCTTTGGCTCTGTAAAAGCACCCACAAAGCAGAAAGCAGAGGAATATTTACATCTCCATTACAGAACAGAGGAATATTCAAGCACACAAAATCTAAAGAGCATAAAATCAAAACACAACTTTTCACAAGTCTTTCTTTTGTTTGCATCACTGCTTCAACTCAGATGGCTTCAGTTTTCGACCTAAACGGGAATCCACCTCCAGAAGTTGTAGCCCCAACACAACAGGAACAGTATAGCTTTGACCTCAATCAACCAGCAAGTGCAATTGAAGGGGACGAGGGACTGCAGCCACCAGAGGAGATGCAAGAGCAAGAGACACCAATTTTACATCATCAGTCAACCAAGTCAAAGCTCAACAGTGAAAAAAGGTTCCACATTCTTATGAAGCTGCATCAACTACCAAAAAAAAAGGGGACATCTCATGAGGTCAGTAATGCAGGGAGTAGCCACTGAATTTAATGTATCAACAAGGACAACATCAAGAATATGGAACATGGCCAAACAACAAGCATAAGCATTGCAAAGGCCTAATGTCAGCACAAAATATCACAATGGAGGCAGAAAGAGAATTGAGGTGGATATTGCTAAAATCACTCAATCAACATGGGGGACAGAACTTGCATAAGGGACTTGGTAGCCAAGCTATAAATGTCAAAGAGCACCACACATAGACTACTCAAAAGGGGACTCATACGACCACATACAAATGCTCTCAAACCCGGACTCAAAGATGCAAACAAGCTTACAAGGTTAGAATGGATAATAAGCCTACTAAATGGAGACACACCAGAAACAAAGACACACTATTATCCCATGTTTGACTTTGTCCACATAGATGAGAAATGGTTCAATTTAAGCAAAAAAACTCAGCGTGTATATCTTGCATAAACTGAGAGAGGAAAATACAGAGCAGCAAGTTCAAGCAAGTTCATTCCCAAGGTCATGTTCACAACTGCACTTGCTAGACCTAGGTTTGATGCAAGTGGAAATTGCACATTTGATGGCAAGATTGGTGTTTTTCCATTTACATACAAGGATGCAGCAAAGAGGAACTCAAAAAACAGAGTTAAGGGGACAATGGTGACCAAATTGGTTGAATCCATCAACAAGAATGTCACAAGTGATGATGTCCAAAACAGTAAAAGCAAAAAGTGGGCCCAGGAGGACCCCCATAGGCAAGTAGGGGACCCATGTCCACGCTCGGTTATTTAAAAACAAAACTCCCGACGAATGCGAGGTCTCCCAAACATCCCGGGACGAGGTCAAACATCCCGGGACGAGGTCTCGACCTCGTCACCGACTCTGCTAATGCTCCCGCCCGCTCGAACCAATCACCAGCAACCTCACTCCCAAACCAATCACAAGTGGCCTCACTCATGGACCAATCAAAAGCCCTTATTTCGAGTATCCCACATCGAACATTGGCCTAAATTCAGCCCCCCAATTCTTTATAAATAGAGAAGAACCTCGTAGGAAGAGGGGGTCGAAAAACCACTTGAACTCAAGAACCCTCTTGCTAGTTAAAGATCGACGTGATAGGAACATCGTCAAAGGACCTCGCTACAGATAGGAAAAACCCACAGAAAGACCCCAAAGTTGCACAAGGACCTCGCTCACGCCTAAAACCTCGCTACAGAAACTCACAAAACTCCCTACCTCATATCCTCAAATCTACCTCGCCCTAGAATCGACCTCGCAACGATAGGTGCGATCTCGGAACCTTGTAGGAGGTCTAGGTGTGATTCTCGAAGTTGTACATCAACCTCGTAGGTTTGTAACCTCGCAACCACGGAAAAATCATAAATAAAGGAGCAAGTGTTTGCACTCAAATATAATAATATTGTTTCTTGTCTCGTAGCGTAGCCGTTATTTCGGGTTTCATCACTGGCGCCGTCTGTGGGAACCTCTTCATCCTAAGCAGCTTCCCATTTAAGTGCAAACCTTGATTCCTAAAAACCCCTCAGAATGGCTTGTCCAAACAATTTCTTCCCCCAACATCCCGACAATATGGCCGAGACCTCTCCATGGGCGACGGCAGGTCTGTCAGGATACCCTTTTGTGGTCCATCCAGGCTGGACATACAACATCCCGCAAAACCCATACCCGTTCCAGGGGTATGAACAGGGTGGCGCTCCTTTCAACCAGTATCCCTATCCGGGGTACGGGCAGTACCAGCAGGGCCAAGCTCCCCCATACGTCCCGATTCCCCCCTAGGGGCAACCTCACTCCGAGTACGTGCCCGCATATGTCCCGGGCTACATGCCGGGGCAGGAGGCGCCCACGAACGGGTCTACCACGGAGAGACCCTCCCGAGATCCGATGCAGATCTCGCGATCCCGTTCGCGACGTGCAGAAAGGCGCGACACGGAGCTGTCCGAGACGGCGGCAAGTGCGCCACGCCCTCTGGCGAGGTCAAAGTCGAAGTCTTCTCGCCCATCCGTCGAGAGTGGGTACAGGAATCCCTTCGTACCCGAAATCCAAGAGGCACACATGCCCAAAGGCTTCCATTGGCCACAAATGGGACTTTACGACGGCACGGCCGACCCCGAAGATCACATAAAACATTACGCCGTCCAGATGAACGTCAACTCTTACAATGACGCCATTTTCTGCCGGATCTTCCCAACCACTCTGGAAAAAGCGACAATGACGTGGTTCACGAGCCTTAAGATCGAGTCGATAGCCTCGTTTTCCCAGCTATGCGAGTCCTTCGTCGGGCACTTCAACGGCTCGAGAAAGCGCAAGAAGAACATGCGCGATCTCCGTGGCATCGAGCAGGGGGAAAACGAGAAGCTGGGTACCTTTTTTACGAGGTTCACCACCGCGGTCGCTGAGATCGCGCAAATCGACGAGGCCTCGGTCTGCGACATCCTCATGGGCAACCTTCGCCAGGGGGATTTCAAATGTCGCATTTTCCTCAAAAATCCGACCACATATGAGAGCCTGTGTGCTCGGATCACGGCACAGGTCTACGCCGAGGACGCCGCCAGCCAGAGCTCGCGACCGAGGACCGACAAGGAAATCGTGACCGAGGCTAAAGGAAAAGATAAGGTGGCTGCGTCGGCCGCGAGGGACGCGTACATGACGCAAACTCACGACCGGCGCGCCGATTTCAAAAGCAACAACAACAACAAAAGCAACAACAATAACAGAGGCAACAACGACAATAGAAGCAACAACCGCTACGACAACCGTGGCGGTGGGGGTTGGAGCTGCTTCGGCGGGAAGCCACGAGGTTACAGAGGCAAAGGTGGCCCCGCCTACAACCCAAACGAGAAAAAGCGCGCCAACCCCGCGTCGGGGGCCAACCTCGTGCAGCAGGAACCAACCCGGTCCCGACCAAGCAACACAGAACAACAAGCTCCGGCAAGGCAGTCGCACTCCGGACAAGCCGCGGCGCCCGACGGGTACATCAACACCATCTCGGGCGGACCCTCGCTGGCGGGCTCGAGCCAGGCGGAAAGAAAAAGATACGCGAGGGCAAGTCACCATGAGCCCTCGGTATACAGCGTGACACAAACCTCATGATCCCACGTGGGTATGGCCTTCACGACAGAAGACGCCGAAGGGCTCCATATGCCCCACTCCGACCCCCTGGTGATACACGCTCAGTTGGGCTCGAAAATAGTGAAGCGAATACTGGTGGACACGGGTTCCTCCGTAGACATCATGTATTTTGGCGCTTTCGAGCAACTAGGGATCTCCGCGACATCCTTGAGGCCCTACGCTGGGAAGCTCACCTCCTTCTCGGGAAACGAGGTCGATGTCGCTGGTCTCATAGACCTATGGATGATCCTCGGTACTGTCTCAACAACAAGAACCGAGGTAATAGAGTTCACGGTGGTGCACCTGCCCTCGGCCTACAATTCAATCATCGGGAGAGTCTCCTTGATGAAATTCCAGGCGGTGGTCTCCATCTACCACCTGAAAATGAAGTTCCCCACCAGCGTGGGTGTCGGAGAAGTAAAGGGCAACCAAGAAGAGGGCCGCGTCTGTTACATGACCTCGGCTAAGCAAAAATGCTCTGTGTTCATGGTGGAGACTTCGGGTGAAGCAGACCTCGAGGTCCGGGATTTCACAATACCCACTCCCGAGACAGAAAGAAGGGTGATCACCCCCTTCGAAAACAAATCAGAAAAGATCTACCTCGGGGGTTGCCTCACTGGGGATGCAGCAGCGTCACTGGAGGCCCTGCTTGTTGGGTCCCACGACGTGTTCGCCTGGACTGCAAAAGATCTCCGAGGTGTGCCTCGGACCCTGGCCCAGCACTCCCTAAACATCAACGTCGCCATTCGTCCTGTGGTGCAACGTCGAAGAAAAATGAACGAAGAAAGGGCAACCACCGCGAATGAAGAGGTGGCCAAGCTACTGGCCGCAGATTTCATACGCGAAGTCCAGTATCCGAAATGGCTGTCCAATGTCGTGTTGGTCAAAAAAGCCAGCGGCAAGTGGCGGATGTGCGTAGACTTCAAAGACCTCAACAAGGCATGCCCTAAAGACAGCTACCCCCTGCCCTCGATCGACGCACTTGTAGATTCGACTTCTGGGCACGAGGTCTTGAGTTTCCTCGACGCCTACTCGGGGTACAACCAAATCTCGATGAATCCCCGTGACGAAGAGGAGACATCCTTTATCACTCAGCGGGGGACATACTGCTATAAGGTCATGCCATTTGGCCTCAAAAACGCAGGGGCCACATTCCAACGCCTCGTCGATCGGATTTTCAAAGACCACCTGGACAAAAACGTATCCGCCTACGTCGACGACATCGTGGTGCGGAGCAAGGGCCCCGAGGATCACCTGGCTGACCTCGCCGAGGTTTTCACCACCCTCGGACACCACCAGCTCAGCCTGAACCCCGAGAAGTGCGTGTTTGGCGTGTCCTCGGGGATGTTTTTGGGATTCATGATCAGCGAGCGCGGGATCGACGTCAACCCTGCAAAAATAGAGTCTATCCTCGCAATGAGGTCTCCCCGATCTCGTACCGAGGTACAGAGGCTCAACGGCGTTGTAAATTACTTGGGGAAGTTTTGCTCCCGCCTAGCAGACAAGTCCCTCCCGTTCTTTGCCGCCCTCAAAAAGAATGACAATTTCGTCTGGGACGAGAAGCTCGAGACAACCTTCTCCGAGTTAAAAACCTTCCTCACCAAGCTCCCCACTTTGTCACCTCCACACGCGGGCGAAGATTTGCAACTATATGTGGCGGTGAGTCCCGAGACCGTCAGCGCGGTGCTTACACGAGAAGCCATGCACCCTGTATACTTTGTGAGTCGCGTACTCCAGCCTGCGGAGCAGAGATACTCCCCGACAGAAAAAATGGCGCTGGCTGTAGTGACCGCCGCAAGGCGCCTACGCCCATACTTCCGCGCACATCCCATCCAGGTTCTTTCGGACCTCCCACTTCGTCAGATTCTGCATCAGCCCGCCCTCTCCGGACGTATGACCAAGTGGGCCGTCGAGCTCTCCGAGTTCGATATCAATTATCTTCCGAGAACCGCGATGAAGGGACAAGCCCTCGCCGACTTTATGGTGGAGGTCACCTTCCCCGAGACAGACACAAGCTCGGACGAATGGAAGGTGTTCGTTGATGGCTCACGATGTGACGCCGGTGGCGGGGCCGGGGTGTTCCTCGCTGGCCCCTCAATTGAGACGGAGTATGCTCTCAACTTCGCCTTCGATGCCACCAACAATGACGCCGAGTACGAGGCCATGATCGCTGGGATCGAGATGGCACTACTCAACGGAGCCCGCAAAATCAGGGTCTACACAGATTCCGAATTGGTAGCACGACAACTCAACGCCCAATACGACACCAGGACAGGTTTTCTGCCCGCCTACCGAGCAAAAGTCAAGGCCTTGGTTTCATGCCTCGAAACCTTCACGGTGGAATCAATCCCGCGCACCTCAAACACCAAGGCGGATGCCCTCGCCAGGTTAGGCTCCGCGCTTCCCTTGGATGTGGGAAACCGCGTCATGGTGGAGAGAAAGCTCTCACGAAGCGTCGATAGCGAGGTCATGTCCATAAGGACCGAGGACTGGAGGTTCCCGGTGACGAGGTACATACAAAGCGGCACCCTCCCAGAGGACCCCGCGCTGGCCAGAAAACTAAAAATGCAAGCCGCCCGCTACTGCGTCGTCGGCGACCAACTCTATCGCCGGGGCTACGCTGAGCCCAACCTGTTGTGCATACCGCCTGAGGCCACGGACCACGTCCTCTACGAGGCCCACGAGGGAGTTTGTGGGGGACACCCGGGGTGGAGGTCTTTGCCACACAAAATCGTCCATTTAGGGTACTTCTGGCCCACTCTCCGACAAGACGCGAGAGCTTACGTCCAAAAGTGAGTCGGATGCCAGAAGCACGGAAACGTCCAGCACACCCCGACGGCTCCCCTCCGTAGCATTCACGCGCCATGCCCATTCGCAATGTGGGGAATGGACATTCTAGGCCCATTTCCTAAAGCTGCAGGCCAAGTGCAATACATTTTGGTCGTCGTGGACTACTTCACGAAATGGATCGAAGCACAGGCAATGGCAAAAATCACCGGGTCAAAGGTCTGCGAATTCCTGTGGAAGAACCTCGTCTGCCGTTTTGGTGTCCCCATGACAATCATGACCGACCATAGCCCCCAATTCGACTGCGAAGAAACTCGGACTTTCTGCTCTGAGCTGGGCATCAACCTCAAATTTTCCTCCGTGGCTCATCCCCAGTCCAATGGCCAGGTAGAAAACGTTAATGCCCGCATCTTGACAGACCTCAATAAGCGCCTGGGCATGGCACAGGGCCGCTGGGCCGAATTACTTCCCCTCGTCCTCTGGACATATCGCACGACCTCGCGCCGTGCAACGGGCGAGACCCCCTTCGCTCTTACCTACGGGGCGGAAGCCCTCGTTCCCGTAGAAACCCTAATTCCATCAGCAAGGGTGTACAACTTCGACGAAAAAGAAAACGAGGCCAACCTCAAAGTCGAACTGCAGTTCCGAGATGAAATCCGCGAGGTAGCGGACCTGCGCTCTAGAGAATACAAGCGACGTGTCGCCGTATAGCACGACAAGAAGGTCAGAACTCGCCTCTTGGCCACGGGAAACCTCGTGCTAAGACGCACCGAAGGAGGAAAATTGGACCCTAACTGGGAAGGACTCTACATCCTCGGAGAAGAAGTCGCGCCTGGGGCTTTCAAACTCAGGGACGACGAGGGGCGCACACTGAGCAAAACGTGGAACGTCGCACGACTCAAAAAATATTACATGTAGAAACTCGAAACCCCGTTGTTCCTCACAGTTGGTAAATAAAGGATTGCAGACTTTTCTAAAAACGCTCCCTCATTGAAAAATTCCACCCCTCGCTTCACGCTTGGGGTTGGAGAATCTCGTTGAAGAGTTCCACCCCTCGCTTCCCGCTTGGGGTTGGAGAATCTCGTTGAAGAGTTCCACCCCTCGCTTCCCGCTTGGGGTTGGAGAATCTCGTTTGGAAAAAAAAAATTCCACCCCTCGCTTCACGCTTGGGGTTGGAGAATCTCGTTGAAAAATTCCACCCCTCGCTTCCCGCTTGGGGTTGGAGAATCTCGTTGAAGAGTTCCACCCCTCGCTCCCCGCTTGGGGTTGGAGAGTCTCGTTGAAAAGTTCCACCCCTCGCTTCACGCTTGGGGTTGGAGAATCTCGTTTGGAAAAAAAATTCCACCCCTCGCTTCACGCTTGGGGTTGGAGAATCTCGTTGAAAAATTCCACCCCTCGCTTCCCGCTTGGGGTTGGAGAATCTTGTTGAAGAGTTCCACCCCTCGCTCCCCGCTTGGGGTTGGAGAGTCTCGTTGAAAAGTTCGCTTCGCGCTTGGGGTTGGAGAATCTCGGTGACACGAACGAGGTTCGCGGACGACTATTTTTAGGTTGGGACACGAACGAGGTTCGCGAACGACTATTTTTAGGTTGGAACGAACTTCCACAAAAACGAGGTCCGAACGGAGGCTCACGACCTCGTCGCAGGACTACAACGCCCGGTGTGGTCCGAGCCCCACAAAAGATGTGACACTCGAACCATGGGGTTGGACAGATAAGGAATATGCAAGAAAGTCTAAATCAAACAAGCATAGGAAAAGAAAGTGACGAAGGGCACAAATCAAAAGCAGATGTTTTAATTACAGACCCCGTAGGGTCACCCAAACAAAAAAAAAGAAAAAGGATGTTTCAATTACAAACCCCGTAGGGCCACCAGAAAAAAGTTATCATCATTTCTTCGAGGTTTCAACCTCGGGACCGGTAAGATCAATGGTTTTAGGGGTTTCGGCGGAGCCAGCCGAGGCTTCAGCAGGAGCAGGCTCAGTAGGGGCAGCGGAGGCAAGAGGCACGGGCGCACTGGTCGCGGGCTGAGGTCCCGTGGAGGTTAACTCCGGGTTCCCTCCGATAAGCTCTACCTCGGGGGGCGCAGTGCTGGACATAGTCCCGTCCTCGTTGAGGAAGAACTCGCATTCCCCCTCGGGATCTTGCGACCCTAGCTCCCCCATGGTTTCATTGTAGTTGGGGTAGAAGAAAACGATCTGGGGGTTGAGGTGCCCATACTTGGCCACCGCCTGCTTCACGCCCATGCGGACTGCCTGGTGGAACATTGTCCTCACACTCTCCACCAGCTCCGCCTTGTACTCCTCCGAGTCCACATACCTGGGACCTGCGGCCTCGACTTCCTTGTTGAGATCAACAATACGCCCCTCAAGGCGCCTGATCTCCTCCTCGGCCCTCAGAAACTCCGCTTCCTTCGCCTTGAAGAACTCATGTTCGGCGGAAAGCTTGCCTCGAAGCCCTGCAACCTCGCCCCGCAGAACCTCGGCCTCGCCCCTCGCCCTCTTCTCCCCTTCCCTCTCCGCCTTCACCTCCTCCCTTGTCGCGGCCTCCGCGGCCTCGACCCGCTTCTTGGCCGCAGCCTCCGCGGCTTTGGACGACTCCGCGACCTCGGCCAGCTCCTTGGCCTGTCGCTCGCACACCTCGCTGTGGGCCCGAAGCGCGGCCTCCATCTTGTCCATGCTCGAATGAAGGAGGACGATGCGACTTCGGTTGTAACTGTCAAAAAAGGTGTGCTGCAGGTTCACAGAAGGATGAGAAAAGAAACAAGAAAGAGACAAGAATCAAACACACGAAAACAAAAAAAAAGAAGAAGCTTACCATGGCCGAATACCGAGCGGCCTCGTCGTCGAGCGCCGCCTCGGTGAGGTTGTTGGCCCACGCGACCTCCTCCTTGTAGTCTCCCCGGGCCCAATCCAACGGGGCCCCTCTGATGGGTCCAGGGCAGTGAAACCTGGCAGGATGGGGGCCTGTATCCACGCGGCTTCGCCCCTCGAAGTTGAAAGCAGGAATGAGTTCCAGATCCCGCGAGCTTCGTTGGTGGTCGCCCGACCGGGGTTTCTTCTTCTTCTCGGGGGAAGACCCCGCGTCTTTCCTCTTCCGCCCGGCCTTGTCGTCGGACGCCCGGGGGGGATGGGTGGTCCCCTTCGTGGTGGCCCCTTTTGGCGGAACCACATCGGGCCTTTTTTCCCCCTAGGGCGGCCCCGTGACGTCCCACTGCGACGCCCTCATAGCGCTCCCCTTGGGCAGGGCTCCCCCTGCCGCGGCCGTTGGCGGGACAGGTCCCGGCTGCATGGTACCTGTCCTTGCCTGCGAGCTCGACTGCGAGCTCGGCTCGTTGATTGAAATCCCCTTGAGGACCCGGGGAGCAGGGGTCTTGGAAGTAGACGTCATAGGCTGTTTCCCCTTTGACGTCGTGGTAAGAGCGTGCAGAAAATTCACTGTCAAGAAAGGAGTAAAAAGAAAAAACAAGTTAGGACGAGGTCAGAAACAAATGCAACGAGGTCAGAAACAAATGCAACGAGATCAGAAACAAATGCAACGAGGTCAGAAACAAAGAAAACAATCAGAGAAATAGCGGTAATAAAATACCCTCTCCGCCCTCGCGAGGAGGGAAACTGAGGCTCAGCCCGGCCCGCTCAAGCCGGTCCTGAGAAAGGTAGCGCTCGTATGGCGCGTGGTATGCTGTGGCATACTTGGCCTTGAGCGCCTGGAACTCGGCAACCTTGTACGGGCACACGCATCTCTCGTAATTACCCGGTGCCACAGGAAAATTAAGGTATCTCCCGCTGAGGTCTCGGACCAAAAACCATTTAGGTTTCCACGTCCCGACGTTCGACTAGGTCGAGATGATTTTAACGTTCGGTGTGCTGAGGTTGACCAGGGAACAGCGAGGTTCTCTCCTCGCCAAGACTAACGCCGACAAATCGCTGAGATTCGGCTCGTCCAGAAGCTCGCGGCTTCGAATTGTGTAAGCACATAACAACCGCCAAGCGTTCGGGAACAACTGAGCGGGGCAGACGCCCATGGCCCACAAGAAATCAACGATGTGCTGGGCCAAGGGCAGCCTAAAGCCTGCTTGAAGACTGACGAGGTTCACAACCGCACACCCCTCGTAGGACGCCACGGGTCACCCCTCCTCCTCTGGCAGCGCCAACTCGACTCCCTCGGGCCAGGGGAAATCTTTAGCTATGTCCGCAAGCTCGTCCAGCGTCAAATCGGTGGCCACCCCCTCGGACAGGTAGGCCTCGGGAGTACTCGGACTCATAGGAATCCGTTCTCTGAGGACGACGGGAACGCCGGACACGGCGTCGGTAATATAGGCCTCGGGGAAGCTCGAGGGCACATACGCGGCCGAAGCTGAGGCAATGGCCGCGTCCAACCTCGCCTCGACCTCAGCGGCGATCACATCTGGAGAAGAAGAGGAAGCCATTTCAACACCAGAGTAGATGCGCAGACGGGGGAAATGCGAACTGATCGAAACAGCGGAGTCGCTGGATGAGGGCTCGCTGAAGACCAACGAAGGGGAACTTGGGTTCTGAGAATCACTAGGCTCTACGCTTCCTACGGACTCGGAGACCTCCTGATAGAAATTCTCTTGGAAATTAAAGACAAAGCCAGGCGGTGGGCTCACAAAGGCTCTCCTAGGCATGAAAAGACAACGTCCAGGCCGCGAAAAGCTAGTACCTGGAAAAGAAAAGGTCAGTAAGGCACTAAAGGCAAGGCAAAAAAAGAGAAAAACACGAGATCATGACCCCGGGAAAGAAGGAAGGACGAGATCGAGCCCAAGAGCAAAGCACGAAGATCATAACCCCGAAAAGAAAAGAGCACGAGGTCATAACCTCGAAAAGGGAAAGGCACGAGATCATAACCTCGAAAAGAAAAGAGCACGAGGTCATAACCTCGAAAAGGGAAAAGCGCGAGATCATAACCTCGGGAGAAAATGGGCACGAGGTCGCAACCTCGAGGGACAAAGCAACGCGAGGTCATAGAGGGAAAGGCCACGTGGCACCCTACGGGCTACTCTGACAAGATAGGACGGCAAAGAAGAATTTGAAGCGCCAAAAGGAAGGAAAGAGAAAGAAGGCCAACCAACGGTGGAAGCCAGCGGCGGAAGCCCAAACGTCCCGTCAATCAGACATCATGACGTTTGGGCTCCCGAGGGTTTTCGAAATTCGAAAAATAGTGAGCGGAGAAACGGGAGTTCAACCGTCACCCCAAGCAAAAAAGAAAGAGAGAAAAGCGATAAACCCAAAAACCCAGCGATACCTTCACGGCGGCAACCGCCCTCCACCACCGTCTCACCACCGTCTCACCACCACAACACCGCCCCCCGGAGCGTAACGCAAAGAAAAAAGAGGGGAGAAAAGCAGGGCGAAAAGAAAGGAGAGGAGACGAAAGACCAAGGGAAGACGAGGGCTCTACGGAACAAAAACCACCAACAACGCCGCCGCACAGCCAGCAGAGAAACACCCAGAAATCGTAAACACCCACCCAGATGCGAAACGGAACGAAGAAAGAACGAAAAAAAAATATACCCAGGAATCACAAACACCCACCCAGATGCAGATCGGAACGAAGAAAGAACGAAGAAAAATAACAAAGGGCAAACGCCAAAAACCACACAACCCTGCCACCGCCGCTTCGCCACCGTGACACCGGCACGAAACGCCGGGCGACACACCGTCGCCCTTACGAAACGCGGGGCAAAAAGTGAAGAAGGGAAGAATCAAAAGCAAAAAATACCAAAAGACAAGAGGAAGAAGATCAAGAACTTACTTGTTTAAAGGTTGGCGAACGAGAGGCGGTGGCGCAACTAGCGAACGACAAAAAGCTCGTCGGAAACCGTGTGGAGAAACCGCTCAGAAGAAACCGAAGAGACAAAGAGAGAGAAGGAGCGAAAATATTGGAGAGAGAAGATGAGGGGAAAGCGTGTGGGATACGCCCTTATATAGAGCAGATCTGAGCCTCCCCCCACTCCCGAAAGGCTTCTTAGGCCTCTTACCTGGACAGCCCACTAAGCAGAGAACGACGAAAAGGCCCAAGGATCTTCATCCGCGCAGAATAGAGCCTCACACCTCGCAAAACGCCCTCCCAACCTCGAGACCTTCATAACCTCTAAAAGACACCCCACATCTCGCGAAACCAGGAAACTTATGCCCTGCGACCCTCGGGGCGAGGCCCCCAGGCCATGGGGTTGTGATGATGTCCAAAACAGCACAAAATATCACAATGGAGGCAGAAAGAGAATTGAGGTGGATATTGCTAAAATCACTCAATCAACATGGGGGACAGAACTTGCATAAGGGACTTGGTAGCCAAGCTAGAAATGTCAAAGAGCACCACACATAGACTACTCAAAAGGGGACTCATACGACCACATACAAATGCTCTCAAACCCGGACTCAAAGATGCAAACAAGCTTACAAGGTTAGAATGGATAATAAGCCTACTAAATGGAGACACACCAGAAACAAAGACACACTATTATCCCATGTTTGACTTTGTCCACATAGATGAGAAATGGTTCAATTTAAGCAAAAAAACTCAGCGTGTATATCTTGCATAAACTGAGAGAGGAAAATACAGAGCAGCAAGTTCAAGCAAGTTCATTCCCAAGGTCATGTTCACAACTGCACTTGCTAGACCTAGGTTTGATGCAAGTGGAAATTGCACATTTGATGGCAAGATTGGTGTTTTTCCATTTACATACAAGGATGCAGCAAAGAGGAACTCAAAAAACAGAGTTAAGGGGACAATGGTGACCAAATTGGTTGAATCCATCAACAAGAATGTCACAAGTGATGATGTCCAAAACAGTAAAAGCAAAAAGTGGGCCCAGGAGGACCCCCATAGGCAAGTAGGGGACCCATGTCCACGCTCGGTTATTTAAAAACAAAACTCCCGACGAATGCGAGGTCTCCCAAACATCCCGGGACGAGGTCAAACATCCCGGGACGAGGTCTCGACCTCGTCACCGACTCTGCTAATGCTCCCGCCCGCTCGAACCAATCACCAACAACCTCACTCCCAAACCAATCACAAGTGGCCTCACTCATGGACCAATCAAAAGCCCTTATTTCGAGTATCCCACATCGAACATTGGCCTAAATTCAGCCCCCCAATTCTTTATAAATAGAGAAGAACCTCGTAGGAAGAGGGGGTCGAAAAACCACTTGAACTCAAGAACCCTCTTGCTAGTTAAAGATCGACGTGATAGGAACATCGTCAAAGGACCTCGCTACAGATAGGAAAAACCCACAGAAAGACCCCAAAGTTGCACAAGGACCTCGCTCACGCCTAAAACCTCGCTACAGAAACTCACAAAACTCCCTACCTCATATCCTCAAATCTACCTCGCCCTAGAATCGACCTCGCAACGATAGGTGCGATCTCGGAACCTTGTAGGAGGTCTAGGTGTGATTCTCGAAGTTGTACATCAACCTCGTAGGTTTGTAACCTCGCAACCACGGAAAAATCATAAATAAAGGAGCAAGTGTTTGCACTCAAATATAATAATATTGTTTCTTGTCTCGTAGCGTAGCCGTTATTTCGGGTTTCATCAACAAGGGCCATGCTCATTGAGCAAATTGTACCAGCAATCAAGGCAAAGTGGCCACATGATGGTGCATGTGATAGAGTAATATTCATACAACAAGACAACGCAAAGGCACACATAAGTCAACGAGATGCAACATGGCAACAGGTTTACAAGCAAGATGGATTCACATTCATCCTAATTCAACAACCACCAAACAGCCCAGATTTAAATATTCTAGACCTTGGGTTTTTTAGAAGCATTCAATCATTGATGCATAAAAAAATGCCCAAGGACATTGATGGAATGTTAGATGTTGTGCATGAGGCTTTCAATGAGCTACACCCTAAGACTCTAGCCAATGTATGGATGTCACTTCAATATGTAATGAATGAAGTGTTGAAAGTTAAAGGGGGGAATGATTATGAACTTCCACATGTGAACAAGAAAAGACTAGAAGCTCAGGGAAATCTGCCAACATCAGTTCAAGCACCAATGTGGGCTGTGCAAGGAGCATGGGACTTCATTCATGCAAACAGAAATGGAGTGCAACCAGAACAAGGCTTGGAAAACAACACTCAAGCAAGTGAAGCAGATCAGGGAATGCAGACAGAACAAGGAAGTCAAGATGATCCATTTGAAGAAATTTAACTCCATGTAGGAAAAAAATGGGTTTGAATATATTTTGTGCAAGTAAATTAAGAATGTGTAATTAAATTAAGAACATATTTTGTGTAGCCAGAATAATGGGTTTGAAGAATGTGTATGTAAAAAAATTTTGGGAATCATATTTTGGGAATCATATGGTGATAATATGAAGTGCATAAAAAATTTGTGCAATTAAATGATCTCAGAAGTCCCCATACATCATCAATGCAGGTTCACTCACATTACCCATGACAATTAGTTGCATGCCAAAGCCATTGTGATGGATGGCTTCTACTAAAATACCAAAGGTTGTAAGCCATAAAAGAACATGCATCTCAGTTTCAACATGCATCATCATTGATCAAAAAAAAAAGAAAAAATTAATCTCAGCAGTCCCCATACATCATCAATACTTGTTCATCCCACGACAACAAGTGCCGTGCCATAGCCATTATCATGGCTGGCTTCCACTTTAATGTCATAAAAAGAGGCATAAAAAGAACAAGCATCTCAGTTGAAAGACATCATCATCGATGAAATAAAAAAAAACAGACCAAAATGTGTCATAGAAGAACAAGCAACTCAGTTCAAATGCATAAACCCTAGCTCTCTCAATCAATTGTGCCATACTATGCAACAGGGGTGACAATCATGCAAACAAGGGGACTTAGCAAATCATCACAGAAGAGAGAACAGAGAACAGAGAACAGAGAAGAGAGAACAGAGAAGAGAGAAGAGAGAACAGAGAACAAAGCACACATCACACATCATGCAAGCAAATTAAGACAGAGAAGAAGGGGACTTAGCTAATCATCCCCGAGAGAATCAAGGGCAAATTCACCATTAATAGAAGCCAAATCAGCATCGCTCTCCTCAGAATCAGGGACTACTTCAACATTAGAGGACTTAATTGGAACGTTGACCTCATCAGAATCGGCCTCCGACGGATCAAAATTGATTTGCACGGACGATTCTAATCGCCATTGACTATATGAGTGTACTCCCTTGCAATCAGGTCCCCAATCACAATTAGGCTCAGCGGAACATACAGGATCCGATGAATCTAATGACCCTTGGGGACTGTCATCACCTCCAAAAAACGCATCCAAACTCATCTCAACTAGGGGACTATGAATCTGCAAATAACACAAACAACCAAATAATGAAAGAGAGCAGAGGTAGAAGATGGCTCGATTCAAGAAACGCAAACACAAAAACAAACAAGCGACTTACCAGAGGTGGTAGAAGATGGCTCGATCCAAGCAACCAACATGCATAAACGAACCAGAAAAGAACTTAGATTAATCGATCACCAAAGTTAAAATGCAAACTGAGAAAGCGAGAATGAGAATGAAACAAGCATCAACAAAGCAGGAGAAATGGATCCAAAAACTCACCAGAGGAGGCTTCAAATGAATCGATCCAAGCAATAACCAAGCATCAACCAACCAGATTAGATGGACGAAGGAGCAATCGACAACAAAACAAGTGAAATGGTGAGAAACGGGTTCACACAAGACGAATCGATCAAAAAACGAAGCGAGATAGCACTCACCAGACAAGATCGAGCCAACTTTAACAACAAAGCAAGAAACAAAGGAAGCAGAAGAGGGTTTCAATCGATCGAGAGAGCGTTTTGATCGATCGAGAGAGGGTTTTGATCGATCGAGAGAGTTTAGAGTGAGATCGAGAGAGTTTAGAGTGAGATTGAGGTTGAGAATCGAGGGTGGCGGCCAGAAGAAGTGGGAGAGCTAGGGTTTTCTCGTGGGGAACAGAGCATTCAATTGAGAGAGAGAGCTTATCAAGAACCAGGAGCGGCGCACAAATGAGAGAGAGCTAGGGTTTACAAATGAGAGAGAGCTAGGGTTCACCCATTATATAGCATCGGAATTGGATCAGGCCCAAAACCATGCCCATCAATGGAGCTTTTGGAAGTCCAACAATGGAGGAGGTCCGAAAATGGAGCCCGAAAATTTTGGCCCAAACCCTATCAATAGGGGTTTCATTTGAAAGGAAAAAAATGAAAACTTTTTTCCATCAAAATTCATTTCTAATTTTGTGTTATTTTTGATTTTAAATTGCTTTTATGGAAATAATTGTGTTGAATTAAAAATATGGAGAGAGATTAGTGGGGGAGAAAGAGTTGGTAAGTATAGATAAAAGAGGTGATTGTGTAGGGGTAAGAGTGTAAAAATGTATTGATATAAATGGAAATATTTGAAAGATGGACAAATTTATTGGGACGCTCTAAATAGAAAGGCGGACAAACTTTATGGGACGGAGGGAGTATTTACTAGTACATTTGTGTACCCCCACGTGATGTGGGGGGTGTGGTGGCATCTGAAGGGGTGATGTGTGCAGTTCTCGCCCACTCCGACTCGCGCGTTGCTTTAAATAAAGCTTCAATATTCTCCATAACTGCACCCATACTCGATACACTTTATGTCAATTTGTTCTTACTTGAAGATGGAATACTTAAAACACTTTTGATAAGTTTGTGCAGATGTTGGACTATTAATGCTGCTTTTTTTTCTTGTTCATTGTACCTTCTTATCAATACATCCGTTCCTAATTAATTAAACAAAGTAGACAAGTAGACAAGTAGGGTAGTGAGAGTTTTTAGTAGGGTTGTTCAACGAGTTGATCCGACCCATAATCCCGTAAGAAAATTAAGTTGATTCGTACTCGTCAAACGGTTAATTTATTTTATCTGTTTGCCCCTTTTGATCATTTAACTTGATTATAGGCTATTTTAACTCGTTTGTCCTATTTAAACAAATAAAAATGACAATTTACAACTAGTTCAATATTTTAGAATATTAATATATTATTATAAAGAGTAAATATTACTATACTATTATAAAAAAATATTTTAGAAAATCTTTTTATTGGCTATAAGCCGGGTTATAGGTTTTACCTGTCGACACGTAACCCGAGTCATAACCCGTAATCACAAGAATATTGACCTGTGAGCTGACTAGTAATTTACAGACCGGGATGGGTCGTATTACGGGCCGTTGAATCATTTGAATAACACTAGTTTTTAGTAATTCTCAATTCTATAGATATGTTAAAGTTTATTGTAAAATCTGGAATCTCAAATGAGTTTTTGGTGTTTTATCGATTATTGCTTCCCACACAAAAATGGTTTTATATTAAAGGTCAAAGCAAAGTAGTACGTCCGAAATGGTTACTGTTGGGCCATCCGAAACTAGGCTCCAACTGTGATAAAAAGCCCATCTCTAGTCCGCCCATAATTCAAAATCCACAACTTAACTGACACTACAAAAAGGCAGATTTAACGACTATATTTATGGTCGTTGAATCAAAAATCTGGTCGCTAAATCAATTTAGCGACCATATCGTGGTCGCTAAATCTGGTCACTAAAAGGAAAGTTTCAAGCATTTGGGGTTGGTTTTGGAGAGCGACAAAGGCATAGATGAGGACATCACACATCGGATCCAGAGGGGTTGGTAGAAGTGGAGAGCGACATCGGGGGTTTTGTGTGACAAGAAGGTACCGTTGATCAAAGCTAAAGGGAAAGTTGAACCAAACAGTGATCAGACCGGCCATCCTCTATGGGGCAGAGTGTTGGCCCACCACGAAAGTACATGAACAAAGGTTGTTGGTTGCTGAGATGAGAATGCTAAGGTGGATGAGAGGACACACAATACTAGACAAAATCAGAAATAAAATGATCAGAAGCAGAGTGGGAGTGGCTAGTATAGGAGACAAGCTACGAGATTCAAGATTGCGCTGGTTTGGCCATGTTCAGCGGCGGGGTCCTGAGGAGCCAATTTGTAGGTGTGAGAGTCAAGTCTTGGGAAAAGTACGTAGATGGAGGGGTAGACCGAGGAAATGTTGGAAGGATAGTATAAGGCAAGATGTCAGACAGTTGCAGATTTCGACAGATTTGGCAGTATACAAAGATATTGTTGTCGTTATTTCAAAGTTTAGATACTCTCATAGATGTCAATTGTCTCGTAGCTTTGGTAGCAAGGAGTCAAATATAATTTGATTTGTTCGCTTGTTTTTTTTATGTAAAACTATTTTTAGTATTATTATTATATGTATTGTTATTTTAATGTTTAAACTAATTTGATTTGTTTGAATTTATTTTTATTATTATGATTGTTAAAAATTTATCCCCGTTATTGTGATCTTGGATTTGTCATTGGTTGCCTCCAGGGGCGGACTTATGTTGTGCCCAGTGGGGGCTGTAGCCCCTACTGGGATTTTAAAAAAATAAATTAAAATATATAAAAAAACAATGTTTTTACTTTTTAGGTTTAGAGTTTTAACGAAAGCTTCGGACGCTGCTCACCAATCTCCAGATCTCGTAAACCCTCTCGCGGCTTACCACTCATGCGACATTGGAGGAAGCTTCAGACGCTTGCCGGCTCACCAACGTTGCTCGGCTGCTCGCTAGGTCACCGACGCGACGCCGCTCGCTTTGTCGTTGGGACACCGACGCCACTCGCGGCTCGCCTGCTTCTCCGTTCAGGTTGGTCCTTCACTCCTTCAGTCCTCCCTTTCTCTTCCTCGGTTTCCCCTTCCTTTTTCTGTTGGCAATCGCACTAATTAATTGTACCCCTTGAATAGGAAATTTTGGATGGAGGGGATATATTTCAGCATATTATTTATGTCTAGCTTTTAATTGTGTGTGTGTTTTCTGGGTAACTTTCAATTTTTTCCCTTTTGAGAGAAATAAAAATGTTATAAGATCAGGAATTTAATGGACAGAAATATGCATAAAAGATTAAAAGTTGATTGAATATGATTATATGAATTCATACCTTTCCTGCCCTATCTAGCAACTCAATGGCTTATTTGACTTCTGATTCTTGCAATGGAACATTCTTCTGCTTCTCATTTGCTATCATAGCAGAAATTGTCACTATAATTGCATTACAAACCATCACATTGTTTTCATTGACATCCTCGTCAATTTTTAGGCTATAAAATTCAAATGCCAGCCTCATGAACTCTGCACACAATTGCATTACAATCTTGGTAAACAAGGAGGTGGTGATTCATTTGTTGGGACATGGTTTAAAAACTGGAGGAAAAAAGAACGCTTTGGTTTTCATGTTGGTGATCATAACAGTGTTCATAGTAGATGTGTGTGTGCTTGTGAAGATTTGATGCTTCAGAAACAACATATAGAAGTATGTCTGTCCAATCATTTAGAACAATGCCGGGTAGATTATCGTGTCAAATTAACTGCCTCAGTTGATTGCATTAGATTTCTTTTGATGCAAGGATTACCTTTTCGAGGACATGATGAATCTAATGAGTCGGGTAATCAAGGTAACTTTCTTGAACTTCCTTTCCAACCATAATGATGAAGTTAAGAGAGTTGCACTGAGTAATGCACCTGAGAATCTGAAATTGACTTCACCTACAGTTCAAAAAGATATTATCAATGCAATAGCTGTCGAGACAACAAATGCAATCATTAGAGATATGGGTGATAATTTGTTTTCTATTTTAGTTGATGATGCTCGTGATATATCAGTGAAAGAACATATGGCTGTTGTTCTGCGCTTGTTGATGATAGAGGGTGTGTTCTTGAGCGTTTTCTTGGGATTGTTCATGTTCCTGGCACCACTGCTTTGTCATTGAAAAAGAATATCGAGGCTCTTTTTTCTCGACATGGGTTGAGTATTTCTAGTTTACGGGGACAAGGTTATGATGGAGCTAGCAATATGCGGGGTGAGTTTAATGGTTTAAAGAGCTTGGTAATGGAGGAGAATCAATCTGCTTATTATGTTCATTGCTTTGCTCATCAGTTACAATTGGCACTTGTAGTTGTTGCTCAAGAATTGACAAAAGTAGAGAAGTTTTTCTATGAAATCTCTATGTTGAGGAACATTGTTAGTGCATCGTGCAAAATAAAGGACATGCTTCGAACTAAATCCTTTGAGCAAGTAGCTAAAGGGCTTACTGAAGGTGAAATCTTGTCTGGAAGGGGAAAAAACCAAGAAGTATCTTTGGGTCGAGCTGGGCGAACACGTTGGAATTCTCACTACAGAACATTGGTGAATTTAATTGTTTTATATGACTAATAATTGATGTGTTTATAGCTATTCAAAAGGATTCAGATCCAAACCAAAGAGCTCAAGTAGGTAACCTTCTTGATTCCATGATGTCCTTTGAATTTGCATTTTGCTTATTCTTGATGAAGAATGTTATTGGAGTTTCAAATGAGTTGTCACAAGCGTTACAAGAAAATGATCAAGATATTTTCAACGCAATGAAACTTGTCAAAGTCACAAAACTAATTCTCCAAAAAATGAGAGATGGAGGTTGGGAATCATTTTGGGAAAGAATTGTTTCATTCTGCATCAAGCAGAAAATTGATGTCCCAGAGTTGGAAGACTTTTATGTCATTCCAGGAAGAGCTCGTCGAAACCTTCAACAAGTTACCAATCTAAATTACTATCGTGCTGGTTTGTTCTATGAAGTAATTGATCTGCAACTTTCTGAGCTGAATAGTCGTTTCAATGAGGTGAATACCGAGTTGCTTTTGTGCATGTCATGTCTTGATCCAAGTGAAGAATTCTCGGCATTTGATAGTGGAAAGTTGATTAGATTTGCAGAATTGTATCCAGATGACTTTTCAGATGTTGATTTATTGACACTTGAGCAACAACTTGACTGTTATATTGCTGATGTGCGCTCAGATGATCGCTTTGTCAACCTTACAGGTATTAGTGAGCTCTCAAGAAAATTGGTTCAGACAAAGAAGCATCGTGTCTATCATTTAATATATCTTTTGGTGCGGTTAGCTTTGCTTTTACCTGTTGCTACAGCTACTGTTGAAAGAGCTTTTTCTGCTATGAAGCTTATCAAAACTTCATTATGCAATCGGCTCGGAGATGAGTTGATGAATGACTGTTTGATTACTTAAATTGAGAAAGATGTAGTACGTTGTATTGAAACTGAAGATATTGTACGATTTCAAGATATGACAAATCGAAGAATGTTATTGTAAGAAACAATTTATTGTAATTTTTTTTATATTTTATTAAAAAGACAAAAAAAAATTCTTGACTTCGCCTAGAAAGTTTCTGTAGTCGAAGAAATTTAGCCCCCTATGAAATTTTCCTGGCTACGCCATTGGTTGCCTCCATCAGTCTATAATTGAAGTGAGTGTTCTTTTCATTTGAGTTGCTTAATGTAGGTGGCTATGAATATGTCTTTCAAGCCATTGATTTGAAGCAGTAAATTAATGATGAATGTATGGCGCCCCGTTCAGAGTTTCATGGCGCCCAGGAAATGAAAGCGGAAAAACCTACCGCTTTATATGGTAGCGGTACAATATACCGGTATATTTAATTATTATTTTTTTAAATGTCAAGTCAATGGTGCAGATTCCCTCGCGTGGGAATTTGCACCAGTACCGATAGCGTTTTCCGCTACCGGTACTGCGTAATCTGCATTTGCAGATTACACGTTGACCTAGGCGCGGAACACGCATGCATTTATTCCGGACGAATTCGTTTACTCCTCCGCTACCTCCTACCAACCCACATTACACACACTCATAAACCTACCCCATCTCCATTCTTTCAAAAAAAAAAACACTCCATCTCCTTCTTCATTTCACCCTCCATTTTCAATCTTCTTCAACCTCAATCCTTCATTTCTCCATTCAAGCTTTACAACAATGGATTTATATGTAAGAATTTTACATATTTTTTATTCTTATACTTTTGTAATTTAATTTTAATTGATTAGTAGTTAAATTTTGATTTGTTAATTTTTATAAAGAACCGGATTCGTGGAAAATAAAAGTCAAAGACGCCACCTCCGCCTACTTCTAGTTCGCATAGAGGGCGGGATGCACCTCAATCAATTAATTTGAATGAGGGTTTAGCCACAAGGGACAATGTAGGTGGCCCAAGCGGTAGTGAGGCGATTGTAACCACGGCTCTAGAAGCAATGACGGTCCAATCCCCATACACCCCGCACGTTAATCCGTTACAAGGTGTAGGTACGTAATTGTTTTTTTGCGTAATTTAGGTTTCAATTATTAGTTAATTATCGTAGTTGTAAATTTTAGAATTTTTTAGAATATTAGTTGTAATTGTTTACACTTTCTTAGAATATTATTTTGAATTTTATAGAATTTTGTAGAATATTAGTATTAATTTTTTAGAAATTTTGAGCATATTAGTTTTAATATTATAATATTATTAGAATATTATAGAATATTATTTGTAATTTTTTAGAATTTTTTAGGATTAGTTATAATTTTTTAGCATATTAGTTTTAATATTTTAGAAATATTTACATAATTATTTAGAATTATTTCGGTTATTTTATATTATAATATTATAATATTATTAGTTTTAATTATGTTGTGATATTTCATGTTTTATTTTTAGAATTGTTTAGAATTTATTAGAATTAGTTGTATTTTTAAGAATTTTTTAGAATATTTGTTTTAATATTTTAGAAATATTTACATAATTATTTAGAATTATTTCGATTATTTTATATCATAATATTATAATATTATTAGTTTTAATTATATTGTGATATTTAATGAACTTTTTTGAATTTTTTAGAATATTAGTCGTAATATTTTAGAATTATTTTCATAATTGTATCGAAATATTTACATTATAATTTATAATTATTTTGATTATTTTATATCCTAAATTTAAAATATGTGCAGATTTCGATGACATTTCATCAATAAGAAATTATCTGTCTAGAGGGGGTGCTGATTTTGATATTACCCCCGACCTTTTTGCGGACCCTACTCCGCTCGCTGGTAGACGCTCGACCTATGAGACAGGTCCGCCCACACATGAGGGTTACCAATTTCCCTCACAATACCCGGAGTCCCAGTACTTGTACGCACAATACCCGGCCTCCCAGTACCCAGACTCACAGTACATGTCCTCTCAGTACCCGTCGTCCTCCCAGTATCCGTCGACCTCCCATTACCCGTCGTCCTCCCATTACCCGTCGTCCTCCCAATATCCGTCTACCTCCCATTACTCGTCGAGCACCCAGTACCCCAGTTCCCAGTTCCCTAGCTCCCAGGACCCATCTGAGCCGCCCATGCCACCCATGCCGCTTACGCTCTACACGGCCCCAGAGGGTTATCATATGCCGCCCCCAGACCCACCTATACAAAACATGAACACAGATAATCCTGATGTCGAAGAAGTAGATGTGAATGACCCGGGTTACGATCTCCCCGTGCACCCCGAGGGTGGTTATGGTGGTGGCCTTGTGGACACCTCTTTGCTTACTCACTATTCCACCCATAAGGCACATTATATTTGGGACCACCAACAGGTAAGATGACATCTAAATCTTTAAATTTTGTTGAAATATTTATAATTGTTACCACCGTTCAAAACTTATATATTTTTGCAATGTGATCAGTGGGCGCACCCGTTGAAACTCCAACATCGGGATGGAGCACTTAAGTTCTTAAGCAAGTTGGTCAAGGATGCGAACCCACGTGCAGGTTGGATAGGCCTTGTGAATCAAAGTCGCCTGGCCCATTTAAAGGATTGGACAACCAAAGACCACGATTCGGCTTTGGTCACTGCATTTGTAGAGAGATGGCATCCGGAAACTAATAGTTTCCATTTTCCGTGGGGAGAGATCTCCGTCACATTGCACGATGTCATGAAGATAATGAAACTTCCAATGGGTGGCATAAAGGTGCGATCGGGTCATATCGGTCATGACGATGACAACATACGTCAGGTATTGGCTGATATGCTAGGCGTCAGCATTGTAGATGTGAACAGGCAAATTAGGAAAGGTGGCATCAACATCCCTAAGCTCAAGGGGCGTCTAACTGAGTTGGTCAATACTCGAGGAGTTGATCAACACACCATCGCATCTTTGTACTTGATGTTGTTGCTCGGGTCAACCATATTTTTGGACAAGTCTGATTCTGCGGTGCAATACAAATTAATGCACCTTCTTTTAGATCACGGAGTGACCTCTTCATATGCATGGGGGGGCTGCTACTTTGTGTTGGTTGTACAGGCAACTGGGTTGTGCATCAAGCAAATGAGTGGGTGTCCATACCTCCTCATTGTAAGTTTTAAATTCCCGTGTTTATTTATCTAACATGCATTTATTTTTTTATGCTTTAATTTATGTAATATGTCTATTTTTTGTGTAGTTATGGATATGGAAGTATTTTCCGAAGTTTAAGGGTCGGATGAGCAGGGCACCGGGTGCGAGTGCGACCGACTTTCATTCGGAAGCGAGTCGGAACATAGAAGAGGCGCAGGTGTTGGGGTTGCGGGAACAATTAGATGCATTGGACATGAACCAGGTGTGTTGGATGCCGTGGGGCCAAGGCCTCGACTTTACTAGGGATGAGCTGAAGGAGTCGCGGTATAGGGGTTTGCTCACGTACTTCGGAGATCGGGAGCCCTATATGCCTGATAGATTTTATAGGCAGTTTGGGTACCACCAGAGGATCCCTATTCTAGACGTGATTAGGCCTTTTGCGGTGAAAAGGGAGGATAATCTGCACCGGTTCCAATATAAAGTTCACTTCAACAATGATGATGACCATTGGAATTCACGCCACCAACACTTGGTGCCCGAGGGGGACATAGCTATTTTCCCTTATGCTATGGATGAAGACTATGTACCGTGGCTGCAGGCACGATCACATCCATATTTGTTGAACGCTCGAGCTCCCCGGCCAGCGGTAGCACCCCACGAGATCGACCCTATCGCGGTACGTGAACAACTTATTTCGTTTATTTTGGGTCTTAGTAATTTACTAATCACAGTGATGACAATCATATTTGTAGCGTCTATCTTATTTGGAAGGAGTCCTTCGCCATTTTCGCCAATACAGAGCACTAGGCGGATGGGGAGTGGAGCTTTTGGATGCCCTCCAGACGGGTGTAGTTGGACAGCTCCCGCAAGCTCAACCGAACTGGCAACCTCCTAACCCTCCCTCGCACTACCAACCTGGATGACATAGTGATGCTGGATTTTATAGATAGAGCCGGGTGTATTTCTTATTATTCATTTTAACATTTGTTACCCTAAATCCTAATAATAATAATAATAATAATAATAATAATAATAATAATAATAATAATAATAATAATAACAACAATAACACCAACAACAACATTTCATAAATATCCTTTTTCACAAACATTCTACAAAACAAATACAAATACAAGTCATATTCTAAAAGAAACTAGGAGGCAACCCAGCTGCATTGTGGTAACTAACGTATTGGGCCATGCGGTCATGAAAGGGAAGATCCACTCCACGAACACTATGATGATGAAATTGGGTCCAAATCCTCGCAGAGGTCGGAATGGGGGCGCCATCTACGAGCGTAACCTGCAATGACAAATTCGTAAGTTATAGAATAAATGTTTTAGCACAACAAGAATATGTAAATGCATGACGCTTACCGGGACATAGTGGTTCCCTAGATGAGCAATCGCTACGACGTTATTCCACACAAGACTATTGGGAGCTTCACACGCAATCATTGGGAGGCATGTATGAGGACCACGCTCGGATAATACGACAAGTGCACACTGGAATCTAGTAGCAAACGCCAATCCAACCATTGGCGTCTCCATCCAGAAGTAATCTGTACTGACCTGATTGATCAAATCATCAATATGTGTCCAGTAAGGATGTATAAGTGCATACGTCTCGTAGTGGGTCCTCAACTCCAAAGCCATCTCCTCTCGCATCCTCCTCCAATTATCCGGCCCCCAACCAATCAGATAAGCGAGTGCCATGTACCCACAATTACCATCTCCTACGACATCAATAGCACTGACGATGAATTGCCTCATGAAGTTGGGTGCATGGACACCGAAATCAACTTCAATGTGCCCTTCTACTTCAAACGTCGGACGATATACACCTTCCTCTTCCTCTTCCTCTTCCTCTTCCCCTTCCCCTTTCCCTTCATCTTCCTCTTCCTCTTCCTCTTCCTCTTCCTCTTCCTCTGGAACATGGCTATGTGCAACCCCAGGCATCGAACGAGGGTCTCTTCCGCGTTTTTGAAGATGCTCCAGCCTAGTCAAATCTCTTGGTTGGACCTTTGAGTTCTTCCTTGGCCTACCCTTCTTCTTTCTCTTGAGAGATGGCTCCATCAAATCCCCCTCTTCGGGATATTTGAGGTTTTTGTATTTTCGGCCAACCTGATGTTTGACGATAGGATCAATCTTTCCTTCATAGAAGTCTTGTATCATCCTCGTCCATATATCGTCATTTGGATCGAGAGCTGTGGGGGCCACCTGTTCACCCTTTGGCCTTCCCACACCAATTGTTTCCAAAAATCATGAATCATCGAAAGCTCAATAGGTCTGCATTCATTCATACAAACAAGGACTTGGTGAGGGTAAGGTAGTCCACGGGCCGTTGTCCACCATGCATCGTCGCATGTTGGACGGAAAGAACTACTCGGGTCAAATATAGCATTGACATGGCCAAACAACTCTCCAATACACATGTTGGAAACCTTCATTGGAAGGCGAGAGAAGACGGTTTTGAGCGGCTCGCTCAATTGTTTGATGGACAACGGTTCGCTCGTACGGTCCCTTTCCATCTCTCCCCTAATGTTATGCACCTGAATGTTCACCATGGTGTGCATCTTTCTCAAAACTGTGTTGAACCCACCAACATAAGACTCCAAATAATCCTTCAACAAAGAGTGTTGGGACTCAACCCTGAAAATATTTAGTTAAATAAGTACCAATAACGTTAATAACAGTTTAGGGTTTTCTCGTAAGGAAAATTAATTTACTTGCCTGTTCGTGGTCCTTGTAAACAAATGGAGACGATGATCGGTGTATGCTCTAACTATGTGATCACGCCAGGGAGTAAGCCAGTTCCTCTGGAGGTACGCCAACAACAAGGGATTGAGTGGATGTTGTATTCCAATCTGACCATCCCGCAATAGTAGAAGTCGTGCCTCGTACTCTGATACACTCGTCGAGCAAAATAGCTCCCATGCTTTGTTTCCAAACCACTTCGCGGTCCCCTCAGGAAACCCTTTCGCCAGAGCGTATGCCTTGCAATTTCGCTTGATATGCACCCAACACAACAAGTGTTTAGCGTCGGGAAACAAGACCGCGACGGCGTTAACCTCGGCAACATCACGATCAGTGACAACAACTTCTGGCATTTTTCCAACCAATTCGAACACCTGCCGCAATTGATATAACACCCATTCGTAGTGATCTTGGGTCTCTCTTGCCATAAATGCAAACCCAATGCAAAAAGTCTGTCCGGTGCAAGTAAACCCTACCATCTCACACAAAGGCATGTTGTACCTAACGTGATAATTAATTTGAATAAGTTAACGTGCAAAACTTAATGTGCAAAGTAAATACGCTTTTATTATAAATACTTACATGTTTGTTTTGTATGTCGCATCCATAATCACAACATACGGAAACAGCTTCAGCAGATTCAACGACTTGGGGTGGGCAAAGAAAAAGTCAATTATCTCGTTGCTTTCCTCCTCGGATCGATAATCGAGATAGTACCCATTTGACTTTAAGAAATGGAGCGAGAATTGAGTTACCGTCATCGAGCTCATCTCTTTCTTCAGTATCTCGTGCCGAAAAGTGTACAACTGCCTCATCGATGTTGTCATATTCGGCCACTTTTGCCGCAAGTATGTCATAACAAATTTCGGTTCACCATGTGCGAGGGTTAATAGCCTTGCATCCTTCTTTTGCTCATCAGTCAGGCGGCCGGCAAAAGGGTACCCCTCCAAACTAGTAGAAAGGTCGTGGTTGTGGCGACCGCATTTCACGCTTAGCCGCCAAGAATGGGTCCTCCTGTCCCTTTGTCCAACCAACTCAAACGGACAACCAATTTTCCTAGTACGTGGGTTTTCCCTTAGATTATCACCAGCTTGTAACAATCTTCCTATAATGCCAAATTTCCCCTTCTTTTTTGGCTTGTACTCACCAGCCAACACACATGCTAAAAGGACCCTCGTTTCCCAGGAATTTTTAATGGTCAACACCATGTTCAGATTCTTGCCTATTCCTCTAGCCCATTTTAGCATTACGTTCTGATCCGGCCACTCATTATCAGACTCAAAGTGGGTAGAAAAATCGGGAAACTGTAAAAAATTGATTCACAAATTTAAAGATTTTAATTATTACTTGCATATAACAAATTATAAAATATTATAAAGTTTGAATCCTAAACCTTTCAACTCAACTTATTTTACAATTATAAAATATTATAACTAACAATTTCTACCCAACTAATTTAACAATTATAACAACTATAAAAAACCTAATTATTTCTAAATAACTATATTTAACTAAAAAATTATTATTAAATATTTCTAATTAACTATATTTAACTAAAAAATTATTATTAAATAATATAACTAAAATTCGAAATTTACATACCACATTTTCATAAGGCATTCCGCCCCCACCGTCGTCTTCACCCACGTGTTCTTCGTCGTTTTCACCCTCGTGTTCTTCGTTTAGATTCATGGGATTAGGATTGGAATGCCCATGCCTTCCAAATGGCCACATCTCGGAGGTTTTACTTGCGGTGAAATTTTGAGCTAAATTTTTTGACCGTTTGGCACCGCGTCTTCCATGGTTAAATTGCGAAGTGGTCTGGTGTCTTACAAATTGCGGTAGCGGAAACCGGAACCGTTTTTTTTTTACTACAGCGGTACGGGTACACGCTACCGGTACCAACAGAGGTAAATTTTTTTTACCTCCTGTCTCGATCCTCGGTATATTTCAAATACCGGAACCGGCCACCGGCACCGCTACCATTTTTTCTTTTTTTTTTTAAAAAAGTAAGCGTTAAAGCCTACCGCTATAATAAATTCGGGACGCCCTACAATTCTGACCCGGGCGCAATAAACCGGCGAAATTAATCAACTAATCTCCCCTTATTCACGTGTACGGTCTTTTTCTTTTATTGAATTGACTGAAAAAAAGATTGATTTGGGGGTGTTTTCATTTTCCACAACCCTATACCGATATACGCGCGCTTGCAAGTTAGTCACCGTTTTTTTTTTTTTTTTTTTTTTGTGTTCAAAAGTTGAGTAGTTGCTATCTTGCCAGCCCTGTATATCACGTGTGTTGACGATGACATACTTTTGTCCATTCCACGGTGCAGACAAGTCGCAGTTCAATACAAATATACAATCTACTTCTATTTTTTGGAATTGCTGTTTTCATGCTGATTATTGTTTCATTCATTCATCTATTTCGATCTCAATAATCACGATCAAAAGTATTTGGTTCGGTCTTGATATTTTAAGGTTTGTAATATTTATAAAATAGTTCATTTTTTTTTCTGCCGGATTCTTATCTTATGTGTATATAATAATAGATTTTGACATTTAGATTTCAAAAATATATAAGAAAAGGGAGACTTTGGTTCAAATAAAAACATCTCTTATCGTATCGTCCGATTAAAAAAATTATGTATTTGAACTTTTTAAACATTTTTAACATATGTAGAATAATACAAATTGAGCATGAATATATGAGCATAAAATATGAAGATGCAACACTAATATGTAAATATACTTATATTCAGGGCCGTCTCGGGAATATTGGAGGCCCTATGCAAAAATTAATATTGGACCCTTATAATATAATTAATTAAAGGTGTTTAATAATTTTTAGATAGTATATATGCTTAGTTTGGATGGTTATATGAAATTCTCTTAGTCAAGCATTAATCATTGATGAAATAGTTAAATAAAAACTATTGTTTAAAATAATTATTAATTAATAAAATAAAAAACATTTGCTTAAAATATATACCCTAGTTTAAATACAAATTAAATAAGTTTGTAGGGAAAATAGCGTTTAGTTAGAAGCTGTTTAAGATAACTAAAAAGAAGCACAACAATGAATTAAAATCATTTTTATTAAGCAAAAATAGGAAAGGAAAATGAAATAAAAAAAGATAATGAAGGATATATTGTTAAAAGATGAAAAAAAAATTAAAACCCACAACACAAAAGTATGTACATAAAAAAAATAAGAAAAGTAAAAAAAGGGCACAAAATAAGAAAAGATTTGGGGCCCATACATCAATAAAATTAAAAAAATGAAAAAGATATGTATGACTGTATGTGTTGAAATAGTAAATATTTACAAAAAGATTTGGGCCCATGCACCAAAACTTCTGACGACTCTTATACAATACGTCCAACTTTATATGTATAAGGGGCCCCAATCATTTGGGGGCCCTGTTACATTGAACAGGTTGAACCGGGTATTTAGACGGGCCTGCTTATATTATATGTGAATGTATGATAAAATCTCTAAACTTTTAAGGTAATTATATGTGAATATGTTTTGTAATAATGTGAACATGTGTATACAATATGTAAACATAATGTATAATGTCAAATGTCATATTTTTTGCAAAAACAAGCGAAAAAATCAATATACTTATAAAACATGAACACACAACATTAATATGTGAATGGACTTATATTATATGTGAATATGATAAAATCTCTGAATTTTTTTAATAATGTCAATATATATGTAAAATATATTGATATAATATAAAGCGTGGTGTCTTTGCAAAAACAAGTTCAAAATCTATGTACATAAATTTTGAGGAATTGGAAACCTTCGTTCCAACTTCCAAGTTCCAACGGTTTTCGATGCAGAGCTGAGAGCTGTCTTCTACATATCAGTACATGAAATTTCTACCAAAAAATACAGTACATGAACACAACCTACGAAAAAGGCAACTAATGATACGGAGTTAATAAATACAAAGATAAATATAGTAATAATAAAAAAGTAACAGAAAAAAAGATCGCGGAATATATTCCAGAAGCAACAAGCAGACTAGCGGAGGCTTATCCTCGAGATTCCAAACATGGGGCTTTGCCGCTTCACCTTCCTCCTCCTCCTCCTCCTCATCATCATCTGCGCCACCGCGTCCGCCGCCAGGACGCCGCCGGATCTCATCTCCGACGGCGTCCACAACCAAACTCAAGATGCTGCGACCTCTTATTTGCGGCTCAACACGCTTCCGTTCACTTCTACCTTTTCTTCCGACACCTGCGATCAAACCTATGGGTTTATGCCTTGCACTTCCACGTGGCTCGGAAATCTGTTCTTGATTCTTGTTTATGGCTTCCTGATGTACACTGCTGCCACTTACTTGTCCAATGGGAGCGAGCTTTTGCTGGAGATTTTGGGGCCCGGGATTATTGGCGGCCTCTTCCTTCCTATTCTCGGCGCTCTTCCTGATGCCTTGCTCATTCTCGGTCTCTTTTCTCTGCTTTTAGTTTATTTGGCTTTGAATTGTTGAGTTTCTTTCTTTTCTTTTTTTTTGTCTGTGTGTGTTTTTGTATGCTCTAAACTATGGTTTCCTGCCACATTCGCCATTCGCTAGCAGCATTTTGTTTGGCTTAATTGTGTATTCTGTCCAGTATCACACATTTAAGGTCAACTGGAGTGATTTTTTCTTTTATCCTAAAAAAAAAAGAAAAAGAAAAAGAAGAGAAATGATTGTTGTAGTGGAAGCATGTTGTGTGTTTTGGGACTTTAAAATCAAAGCAGAGATGATTTTATCATTTTGTCTTGTTTGAAGGTGGTATAGATTGAGATGTTTCATTTGTCAGACAAACAAAAGCCCGTGGGAATTTATTAGTATATATTCATGTGAACAATGAAATGTAGACAATATTACAACTAACAGTCAATGCTGCTGTTGCTGTATCATACTGTTCAATAAGCTGTCTATGCATTATCTGATCATCTTAATGTGATTTAAACAGGTCTTTTCGGGCTGTGTAAAGTTAAACATTTAGCATTATCTGTTTTTGATCCTCGTATTCCGTTGATTGAGTGATTAACATTGTACTTATAACTCATGTTTTCCACATACCGATTAGTTCTAATCCTGAACTTCTTTATTCTGCAGTATCTGGTTTGTCTGGCAGCACAGAAACAGCTCAAAGTCAAGTATCAGTCGGAATGGGATTGCTAGCTGGGTCCACAGTGATGCTTCTCACCGCAATCTGGGGATCATGTGTTATCGTAGGCAAGTGTGATCTTCAAGGTTCAATTGCAATTGATGGAGCTGATACAAAAGGATTTAGTTTAACTGGTATGCTTTTTTATCACACAACATAATTTTAATATTTTTACCAACTTAAAGGTTTGATTGATCCCTTGTGTTCTTATCATATGATGCATTCTTTTGGTAATGTTTCATCTGCAGGGTCGGGAGTTTCAAATGATTTATGGACTACCTATGCTGCAATGATCATGGTTGTGTCTGTCATCCCTTTCCTAGTTGTCCAAATACCTCAATCATTTGTCTCGACTTCAGGAAGACGCTTAGCAATCCTTATTGCACTTGTACTCGCTTTGGCACTTCTTCTTAGTTATTGTGTTTATCAGGTGATAAGCTTTCTCTTTATATCTAGGTACATGTTGATGATCCTAAATTATTATTTACTCGCCCTTTATTGCACACAGGATTATCTATTCTTTTAAACATATCCAGTTATCTTCTACAACTACTAGCTAACTTGATTCATCATTCATATATATCTTGCCTTTTTTAATAAGCTTTACCGCACCTCTACTCATACATTCATTTCCATTTGAGCATTTTTTTTCTTATTCTTAATTGTCGCTGTATGCCTAGTAAATTATCCAAAATTATGCTAGTCATAAAATTTGGTTTCCTGAAACCTCGTACTTATTTCGATTTCAGTTCACCCTCTGTGTACTCTTTGAGCTAGCTTGGCTGTTTGACCCTTGCATCTTCTACATTGAGCATAAAGAGAGTTGTTATACTAGATTGAAATAAGCTATTATGTTGAGATCCTGAGATCATACCAGATGTTAACTATATATATGCTGTAGAGAAGGCATATGCATTGAATGCTCTGTTGGTGTTAAATCTAATTGTTGATCTCTCACAAAGCATTCGAAGATAAATGTTTTTTTTTCTTTAGATCCAGTAGTTATATTTGATAATTCGCTGACAAGGAATTTCCATATACTTCTTTATATTTACTAGTTATGAATTATTTATCATCAGTTATTAATATACATTTGCTAGTCTTTGGCTCAAATTTTCAAAACAGATTGTCCAGCCCTGGATTCAAGAAAGACGCTTAGAATATGTGAAGAACAAGAGGCTTATCTCAGGTTTCCTTGGACGTTTGAAAATGCATGCACTAGGAAGGTTGACTAATGAAGATGGAGATGTTAATGATCATGTAGTAGAGAGGTTCTTACCACTTCTTTTCTTGGTAGTGTATAAATTGTAGAATAGGTCTATCTTCTTACTTCTAACACCACCAAACTCTTTGCTTGCAGGTTATTTAAAGCAATTGATGTGGACAACGATGATTATCTAGTAAAATCCGAGTTGAGGGCTTTTATAATAGGATCACAGCTGGACGATATGAAGACAAATGAAGATGATCTTGTTGAGAAAGTAATGAAAGATTTTGACGTAGAGCAGGCAGATTCTAAAATTAGTCTGAGCGAATTCAAGAAGGGAATTTCAAAATGGATTAATGATCTAAAAGACGAAATGCCTGCATCTGGCACAGCAAATCCAGACAGCATGAAGTTTCTGACTGATGTTCATCAGGTAAATCATGTTAGTGCGAAATAAATATAAAAAAATGGATTTAACTATAAATCTATGTTGTTGTATTATAATTTTTTTGCAGGAATCAACCAGACAACATGCCTTATTAGGAGGCGAACATGAAAATCATAATACCGAAGAGGGAGGTGATAACAATGATATTGAGAATCCAAAGAAAACCACCATAAAAGCAATCTTGATGCTGTTATTTGGAACTGTAATTGCAGCTATATTCGCTGATCCCTTAGTAGACTCTGTTGATAACTTCTCTGATGCCACTAGCATTCCTTCTTTCTTCATCTCTTTCATTTTCCTTCCTCTGGCTACGAATTCCAGTGAAGCTGTGTCTGCCATCATCTTCTCTAGTAGGAAGAAGATAAAAACCGCATCTCTAACGTTCTGTGAGGTATCTCTTTCTTCCAATCAATTCGCTCATTGGTTGATCAACTCTTACAAGAACTCTGATTTTCTTGCCTTGTTGATTTTGTTCTCAGTTGTATGGAGCTGTGACAATGAACAACGTTCTTTGCCTATCGGTGTTTCTTGCGCTTGTGTACATCAGGGGACTGACATGGGACTTTTCATCTGAAGTTCTTGTCATTGTCATTGTTTGTGTCATAGTGGGCCTTCTGGGCAGCCTTAGAACAGTGTTTCCTCTGTGGACATCTCTTGTGGCATTCGCCCTCTACCCGTTGTCGCTGGTGCTAGTTTATGTTCTTGACTACATATTTGGATGGTCATAGATCCATGAAGGAAGAATTAACTGATGCTGGCTACTGATTCCAGTTTTCCAACCTGACATGCTGGCCTGATTTGGTTAATCTCTATCATCACTTTGCTTTTGAGCCCTTCCCTTTAATTTTAAGACAACATTAGATGTATTCATCTAGCAAAGATTAGGAGCAGTTCATGTTTATCTATTGTAAACTTTATCTGTATGTCTTCATCTAATCAGAGGAGCTCTTTTCTCTATTGACGATTTGCTTGCTTATGTTATTCATGTGAATGTCTGCAACTTCATTGATCGCTTAACCAAAATACGCATTAGCTCTATTGACGATTTCCCTTTTAAGTATACTTTTTTTTTTTTGCCATTGAAAATCCTTTGAATCCAAAAGATCAATTTTTATTTGGGTCAAAAAAGAAGAATTTACACACGCCCAGTGGGACTCGAACCCACAATCGCTTGATTAGAAGTCAAGCGCCTTATCCATTAGGCCATGGGCGCGTTGTTGGCAATGTGGCATAGGCTTTTATTATCAATAGAAGACAAATATTTTACATCCTATCCGTAATCATTTCATTTATGGAAACAAGTCCACACATAATTAACGTCTTATCAATTCGGCATCTATCCACAATTTTTGTAAAGGCCCACGACGTCCACACCTCTATGATAAAACAAACAAACAAACATGGCGGTTAGAACCACAACTTTTGTGATTGATGAATGAAAAGGCCTTATCTTTTGTAACTTTTAATATGTTGATTTGCCATTATGATTTGCATACGACAAAATTGTAGACAACAAAAGACAAAAAAGTTGATTATTGGAATTCATTTTTTAGTAGAAACATTTATGAGATTTTCCAAATCAATTTGATGAAATATTCATACTTCTTTTATTTGAATAAAAGGTTTGAAGGTCAAAATAAATCTTTAAAAAGAATAGGCTTAATGTATTAAATTAGAGGAAAAGTATCGTGTGTAAATGGTGTGCTACTAAAATAAGAATAAACTTTCAACCAAAAAAAAGAATAAATCTTGTCTTTTTCCTTCGAAAAATCGATGTATTAAATTAAACTTTCATTAAAGAGGGGTAAAAAAAAGGGCACACTCGTATTTTTTTCCGAATTATTTACGTATTTTTCAAAAATCTGTTTGGGGGACGCGTGCATCATGTGTATCTGTTTCGCCTTAGATGTGCATCAAAACTAATTGTTCGTGCTTCGATTTTTTAATACACATTGTGATTTGTGCATCGATTTCACACTTTTTTTTTACCTTTTAGTTACATGTATGAATACTATAGTTAGATAGTTTTTTATGCACATACCGTTTGTTTCGATGCACATGCAAAGGAACATGCACTTTTTGGTTATTTTGATGTACATATGTTTAGTTTTAATGCAAATACATAATAAGACACATTGTTGTGCAACTGCGTCGACTTCATCTTCAATGTGCATCAAAACTAACTCTATATGCATCAAAACTAATTGTTTGTGCATTGATTTTTTGTGCACATTATGCATCGATTTCAAACTTTTTTATTTGTTTATTTTTTGCCTTATTTATGTGCATCAATAAAGTTTTTGCCGGTAGTTTAGTTAGTTTTGATGCACATACCATTAGTTTTGATGCACATGCATGAATGAGATACACTTTTCGATTATTTTGATGCACATTCAGTGAGTTATGATGCACATACATAAATAAGACATAAATTTTTGTGGTATTTTGATGCATCTACAAGTGGTTTTGATGCACAAACACATATCTAAGATGCTAGTTTAGATGCGAAATCTAATAGTTTGGACGCACAATTAGCCAGTTTTGTTGCACAAGCAAAGACAATACACTTTTTATTTGTTTTGATTCACATAAGATAATTAGTTTTGATGCACATATCACTAATTTTGATGCACAAGCACATACTTAAGATGCTTGTTTTGATGCACATTCGACCCTTTTGGTGCACTTACAACCAATTTGATGCACAAAAAATCAATTTGATGCACATCCCCTGCAAATTTCCTTGTATCCTTTTTTTAAATACGTGAATAATTCGCTAAAAATACAAGTGTGCCGTATTTTTTCCCATTTCTAAGTGAAACGACTTGCACCCTTGATTTCTTTTCATCTAATGCCTCATATTCATTCTTATTTCGCACTATAGCGCCCATTCTCACTGTAACCAGACCCTAAATTTGATAATCTGAACACACCTCCATTTTTGTGTATGCTAATCTTTTCAATTTTCTAGCTGATTAACACCTTCTTCCGGTTCCAAATTTTATTAGCCACATTTGCACTGAAGTTGCACTGAAACCAAAGATGATTTTCATCTCGCTTCATAAATGACGCATTTGCAATCATCTATCAAACCAAGTTTCTGTAGCTTTGTTGTTGTTGGCAGTCTCTGACATGCTGCAAGCCAGCAAATAAAACTCCATTTTCTAGACTGAATACCAGACCACAATAAGGAGTTCCATTCAATTACATCCGAATGAGGCCTGAAAAACTCATACAAAGCATTACAATTAAGCTTTCCATTCTGTTTTGTGTAGATATCAATACCATCTGGAGAAGCAACTCCTGTTCCAGTATTTTGAGTGAGAGAGGCAAGGAAAACATTTTTGAGACTAAGAACTGATCTCCATAACCATGAATCATTACTTGAAGTCCCAACAGTCCAGAAATTGCATCTTTTCAACAGGTTCTTTCTCGCCCAGGTTGTCCAAGGATTAATTTTCCCCATATAAAGATCATGCCCCAGCTTTGATGCACAAGTTCTTCAGTGAGTTATGATGCACATACATAAATAAGACATAAATTTTTGTGGTATTTTAATGCATCTACAAGTGGTTTTGATGCACAAACACATATCTAAGATGCTAGTTTAGATGTGAAAGCTACTAGTTTGGACGCACAATTAGCCAGTTTTGATGCACAAGCAAAGACAATACACTTTTTAGTTGTTTGGATTCACATAAGACAATTAGTTTTGATGCACATCCCCTGCAAAGTTCCTTGTATCCTTTTTTAAATACGTGAATAATTCGCTAAAAATACACGCATGTCGTATTTTTCCCATTTCTAAGTGAAACGACTTGCGCCCTTGATTTCTCTTCATCTAATGCCTCATATTCATCTTATTTCGCACTATAGCGCCCATCTCACCGTAACCAGACCCTAAATTTGATAATCTGAACACACCATTTTTTTGTATGCTAATCTTTTATCAATTTTCTAGCTGATTAACACCTTCTTTCGATTGTATTGAGATCTCAACAGGAATCGTTGGTTCTCGATAAAGTTAGCGATGGAACTAATCAACAATAAAAAGAAGAACCTAGTAAGCCTTTTTTCCTAATGGATATCTCAAAAATGAAGTTGAATATGCTCGATCTAGCATCTTATCCCCGCCTTGCTTCAAAGTAGAAGCCAAGCACAATGAGCCAAAAACTCTAAGATGAGAATAATCTAGTTTTCTTTTAAATAGGATCTCATAAGGAGCTTTATTTTGTAGTACCACTAATGGTATTCTGTTGATAATATGAATAGCCATAAGAGCAACTTCACCCTAAAATATAAAAGATAATTTAAATTGAAATAGAAGAGTCATGTTAACTTCTAGGGTGTATTTATGTTTTCTTTCAACTACTCCATTCTGTTGGGGAGTAGAGATACAACTTGTTTGCAAAGAGACACATTAATAGAAGTGAGAAATTCATTTATTGCTTTGCCAGAACTCAATTCATAGCATTATATGTCCTTATTTTTTTGGTAGAAATATGTCCTTATTGTTTGAACCTTGTATTTAAATTGCTTCCCAACCCAAGCAATGAATGCGTTGACAATGCTAAAAGCACTACCTTTTGTTGTCAACAAATGAACCCAAGTTGTTCTTGAAAAATCATCTACTTTGGTTTAAAATACTTAAGAACATCATTAGTATATTGATTGTATGGATTCCAGACATCAAGATGTATAAGCTAAAAAGGTCTTTTTGTAGTTATATTGCTAGAAGGGAAAGCTAGTTTGTGCATCTTAGCTAGCTTTTGCACATATAACATAAGGCTTGTTTGTAAAATTGTCATCCGACTCGGTATAAGAAATCTGTTTGAGTTTGGAAAAAGGAAAATGTCCAAAGCTTGCATGTAATACATCATAAGAGAGCACATTATTTGTAAAAGAGACTAGTGTCAACAAATGTAGCAGAAACAGACTTGAAGGAAGAAATCTCAAAATCTTGTAAAATGTAGAGACCTTGTGCAACTTTACCAATCATAACTCCTCTTGGAGATTGAGTTCTGTATGAGGCACCTATCATTCGAGAATATGACCTGGCTATGCATGTCAAAGACCAACTTGCTTATGGAAATGAGGTTGCAAGTAAAGGAAGGCACAAAAAACATCTTGCAGGAACACTTTCCCAAATAATTGAATTGAACCAGACTTGTTGACATTAACAACATTCCGATTAGGCAAAGTGACAAAGATGACACGATTAATTGGCACAATATCATGTAACAAAGATATATTTCCACATATGTGGTTACTTGTACAAGAATCTAGGAAATTGTAGGAGAGCTAGAACACAAAACATTACCAACAAAGCCAGAGAACTCATGATCATCAAAAGCTCCTTTGTAGGTGGTTTTTTCAGATATCAATTCAAGAAGTTTGTTGTATTGTCCTTGAGAAAGAACTGGTGATGATTGAGAAGAGCTAGTTCCACAAGCAGCTTGACTAGCAAAGCTCTTAGAGGAACCATCATTATTTCTTGGTTCGAGACTTATAGTTTTCTGGAAATCCAATGATGAAATAGCAACGATTAACATTGTGGTTTGTTTTCTTACAGTTAGTATATCATCATTTCTCATTCTTTTGTGAAGAAGATCATGAATTCTTCTTTATCAGATGCAATAGAACCGACATTAGCATGCATAAATGAAGCCGCAACAAGAATTTAAGAAAAATTGTGAAGCAGACACTGCTTTTCTTCTTGCAACAGAATGCCATATGCAATATTCAAGCTTAGAAATGGATCATCAAGATGTCACCACGAGTGGTCAAGTACTCATCGTTCAAGCTCATGAGAAAGTGTAAAAGTTTCTGATTGTCTTCATAGTCAAGAATAGCCTTTCTAGCACCACAAGAACATGAAGGCAACGTGCGAACACTAGTTAAGTCACCTAGAATCGTCTTTATTTTGGTGAAATATGAAGATATAGAGTTAGATCTTTGAGACATCGAAATCAAGTCACCATTAAATTGACTAAATTGACTTTCTAATTCCTCCCAAACATCTTTAGTGAGATCAGTACAATTGACCAAGCTTTGGATATCGGGCATCGATCCGCTGATGAAACTTCACTTGTTATTTGTCGAGAGTGCACGACACATAGACCTTTCCAATCCCCGAAATCCATCCCGTCAAATGACTTGGAAATCAGAATCAAGTCAGAATGATATGATGGATGCAAGTACAGTGGATTGGAGGAATCCATAGAGGGGAGTAAGACTGGATCACGCATCAAATGCGGAAGAAATCAAGGTTTGGGAGAAAAAACCCTAATTGATACCATGTTACATTTATAGAAGAAGACAGGGAAAATTTTCATTGATCGAAATTATCTTTACAAGATTCTGAAACAAGCGTTTTGTATGAACATCACAACTTGAATAAGGAAGAAGCTTACTAACTAACTCATCACGTGTTAAGCACGTGATCTGTCAAAATACTTAACAAATTCTGTTAAGAATGTAGTTAATTATATCCTTACATGCAAGACGTGTGTTCTAATATTTAGAACCCTTTGATTTTTATAGAAGTCTAATAGGATATGACCATTTATCTTTTCTTTGCCAAGGAAGATATATAGTTCTGATCCAATCTACCCTAGTATAAATATAAAGTAAAAATCAAGTCATTGTAAAATTTTGAGCCACATGCATGGCAAATTTAAAATATTTTTTGATTTTTGATTTCTCATTTTTAATCCACTTTTACCTTAACCACCTCCCCACTATCTCAAAAACTAGGGATGAGCAACGGGTCGGGTCGGGTCGACCCGCGACCCGCAAATTATTTTTTTTTACCCGCGATCCGACCCGCGGCTCGCGGGTCTAACGGGTCGGGTCGTGGGTCGACCCGTTTGACTAAGTCAATTGGGGTCAAAACTAATTTTTTGCCTAAAAAAATTAATTTTTAACCTAAAAAAAATTAATTTTTAACATAATAACATGTATTTTTTTAAAAACCCGTCGGATTTGCGGATCGACCCGTAAATCCATCGCTTTTTTATAAATAAATAGTTTATACATTAATAGAATTATAAAAAATATATATATTAAACTCACTACTGATTCTCCTTCCTCGCGATTTCAGATTTCTTCACCCATTGTTATATAAAGATTTGTTTTACTAAGTAGAGTAAGATTGTTTTTGCAAGTATCATGAATAATTTTATTTTCATACGGTGCTTTGTGGACTTTATATATGGGTTTGACCCGACCCGACCCGCGACCCGCAAAATAAAAAATTTCGACCCGCGACCCGACTCGCACGGGTCGCGGGTTTACCCGCAATTTGCGGGTCGGGTCACTGCGGGTCGCGGACGACCCGACCCGTTGCTCATTCCTATCAAAAACTATCATCCACTCTTTTCTTCTAAACAAATTGAAATTTTATAATTTTTATTACTAAAGAAAAAATAAGATTCAATCATGAAAATTTATTCTGAATAAATATTTAAATAATAAGTTAGAAATAAAATTATTTTAAAATATATCCGTACAAGATACGGGAATAACACTAGTTAGATATTTATATCCTAATATTTAAGTCCAAGCAAACCACTAATATGCTACAATTGTGTGGACCAATGTGGCAACTGGCAATGTATATTATCATATTGAGTTACATATTTATTTATTTTTTTGTTAGAATTTGAGTTACATAGTTCAATAACTGCATGTATTTATGTTTTTTTAACATTGTACAAGGTAGATAGTATTAACTTGAATACTTGATTTTGTGGGGAAAAGAAGAGACTAGGCGAAAAGTCTTGGTGCTCCAGTAGTGAAAAGAGCATATATATCGTGTGGTGGATAGACAATAAATCGTACGTCGGGCGATCGAATAATATCTGGCTAGCCTGTTCCATATCCACACGTGATTAAACTAATGAAACAAAATATAAAAAAAAAACAAGTATACGTACGTTATAATTTTGCACTTGATTCATATATTGATAAGTGATAACCCAAAACTCATTTGAAATAAAGAAGATAATGGGAAAATTTACTCGCCACTTCATGAGAGCCTCACTGGCTCTCCTCCTCCTTTTCATTGCCACCGTCGTCGTCTTAGGTGGAACGGCGCCGTATCACGAGGATTATTTGCGGCTGAACACGATTTCTACGGAGAGCGGGTGCGAGAACACGTACGGGTTCATACCATGCTCCACAACGTGGGCGGGGAACGTGTTCCTGATACTAGTGTACGGGTATTTCATGTACACGGCGGCCACTTACTTATACAATGGCTGTGAGCTTCTTCTTGAGATTGTGGGTCCCGGCATTGTGGGTGGCCTCTTGATTCCTGTTCTTGGTGCTCTTCCTGATTCCTTGCTCATTCTCGGTATGCTCTCCTTCTATCTTAATTTGTTTATTCTGCATTTCTTTGAGGCCAGCTAGGGTGATTAATTGAAATGGCTAGTTATGTACTTATGTCAGTCAGTTGCTCTATGTTGGAGAATGGAGAGGTTGGGGTTGGTTATTTACGTACTCTACATGGAATTACGTAGAGAATGCTTAACCTATAGATTTGACCAAGCGGAAAAAAATTATTATAAATAAGATGGTGCTTAACTTCTTTGATTAAAAAGTAAATTCAACGTGCTCTATTTTATATATTAGTTTAAGATTTTAGTTTAAAAAAATGAATCCCAACCTGTTATTACAAAAAAAAAAAAAACTTTTAAAATATGATGTAACCTCTCATTCCGATTTACTAACGCCCACCTGAAATTTTTAAGAGCTCGCTCTTGTATTTTTGTGATGCCTACTTAGCAAGCTAAAGGTTGGCAAAACAAACATGTGGTCCTTGTCTGGAGTGGCTCGTCCAAACTTGGAAGTTGGAAATAGTGGGAAATGGGCTGGTATGTGGCCGTGGAATCCCGGAAGGCTATATGTTAAAGCCTGATGCTTAATGTAATGTGGGGGTTCACATGCTCGTCTATATATACACATGTACATCAGCTCTATCATATAAGCTTAGTAGGTTTTATCATATAATCAATTGGTAAGAGAAAGAATTATATACTATACTAGATATTATTTCTTCAAATTTCAAATGTGAGGAAGTTTATCAATTATTTTCTCACGTCCCCTCAAGTGCAATTATTTGACCCTATAATATGTTAGTTGCATTTGACGCCATACATCAAGGCCATCTACCCACCGAACAGGCTATGATACCATGTTAAAATTCGATGGGCCATTATTAACGTGGGGAATTCACACGTCCGTTTGTGCGCATATACGCATTGGTCTAGCTAGCACTATAAGTCTCTAGGTACAATCCTAAAACCAATTCCATAACTCATTTCCCTTTTATATATAACTCATTCTCTATTTGTTGTTTCTTATAAATATTTTACTAAATCTTCATAGTATCAAAGTTGGTCTAGTCTCGGGATTATTTCCTAGTTTGATTGAGCTAGTTTGCGATAAGGGTGTGACTTGGCGATGCTCGTTTGATTGGCCGACCTTAATTAGGTATGATTGTGCTAACCACCTTTAAAGGCTTTCCTAGTTTAATTAGGTATGATTGTGCTAACCACCTTTAAAGGCTTTCCTAGTTTAATTAGGTATGATTGTGCTAACCACCTTCCTAGCGTACGCATTCGCCAAGTCATACCTAATTGTGCTAAACATCCTTAAAGACTTGTTTTGAGTGTCACTAGACTAGGCTAGTTGAACTTGAGGGATTCTAGTTAACACTTTTTTTGGTAGAAAGGGATTCTAGTTAACACTTGAGGAGGGTGTTGAGAGATTAGGTTCTTATATACTTGAACAATTACAATAATGGGGAATAAAAGGACATGTGACTGTGAGCATATAATATGAACTCGCAGCTATAACTACAAGTCTGCAATCAGTCGACGCGTACGTGTAACTCCTAATCTCTTGTATTTTGTTTGGTGCAGTATCTGGATTGTTTGGTAGCACAGAATCAGCTCAGAGTCAAGTGTCAGTTGGAATGGGATTACTAGCTGGCTCAACCGTCATTATCCTCACTCTAATCTGGGGCTCCTGTGTTATTGTGGGCAAGTGTGATATTCAAGCCTTGCGCGCAATTGATGGATCTGACACCAAGGGATTTAGTTTAAATGGTATTATTTTTTGCCTTCCACAATTAACTCCACATGTCAATTTAGTGATTAATTTCTAATCCAAAACTTAATACTAATCATTTATCATTTCGTGATTTCGTGTGCAGGATCAGGAGTTTCAACTGATATATGGACTAGCTATGCTGCAATAATTATGGGGGTGTCTGTCATCTCATTCCTAGTTGTCCAAATCCCTCAAGCACTCGGCCTGAATTCAGAAAAACGCTTAGCCGTCCTCATTGCACTCGTACTCTCTTTTGCACTCCTTATTAGCTACTGTCTTTATCAGGTGATATATTCATAATCTTACTAGCTCTTTTATCCATGTAATTGCATAAACGATAAACTTACTAGCTTATCAGTTCTGCTTAGCACAGCAGTTGGAATCATATAATCTTAAATCTTTGCATATATGTTCTGTTTGTGTTATTTTTGCAAACCGGCCACCAGGTATTCCAGCCTTGGATTCAAGAGAGACATTTATCATATGTAAAGCACAAAAGGCTTATCTCAGGCTTCCTGGGACGTTTGCGAATGCGTACGCTGGGAAGGCTGACTCATGAAGACGGAACACTCAATCATCACGCCGTGGAGAAGTTATTTTCTGCAATTGATGTGGACAATGACAAGTATCTAGTGAAATCGGAGCTGAGAGCTTTTCTCATAGGAACACAGTTGGATGAGATGATGTTGGACGAGGAAGATCTTGTTGAGAAAGTCATGGAAGAGTTTGATGTAGAGCAGGCTGATTCTAAAATCACTCTGCAAGAGTTCAAGGCTGGAATCTCAAAATGGCTTGATGATTTGAGACTAGAAAAGCCTGGATTTGGCGAAGATAACATGATGAACTTTCTTATTGATGTTCATCAGGTAATTACTTGTCTGATTGCATACAACATATATGCTCTTTTCACTGGATTTGGTGATGTTCAAATTTTTCAGCAATTGTTTTTTCAATTTTGCAGGAATCAGTTAGACAGCATGCTTTATTTGGAGGTGAAGGAGATATTAACAACATTGAGGAAGTCGAAGATGGCGTGGAGAATTCAAAGAAACCCACCATAAGAGCAATCTTAATGCTGATAATAGGAACTGTGATTGCAGCTCTATTTGCTGATCCGCTCGTGGATGCTGTTGAGAACTTCTCCGATGCCACCAGCATTCCTTCTTTCTTCGTCTCCTTCATCGTCTTGCCTGTTGCCACTAATTCAAGTGTAGCAATGTCTGCCATCATTTTTTCAAGTAGGAAGACCATAAAAACCGCATCTCTAACATTCTCTGAGGTACCTCTCTCTTGTAAATCATCCAGGCTGTTGATCTCAACTGGTTTTCTGCAAATTTCATTCAAAAAACTTGAATTTATTCTAATTGTTCCTTTTGGTCTTACTCTCAGTTGTATGGAGCAGTGACAATGAACAATGTGCTATGCCTCCCGGTGTTTCTTGCACTGGTCTACTTCAGGGGACTAACATGGGACTTCACGTCTGAGGTTTTAATCATTCTCATCGTATGCATAATCATTGGTCTTATGGGATGCCTTCGCACGACGTTTCCTCTGTGGACATCTCTTGTAGCGTTTTCGCTCTACCCGTTGTCTCTGGTGCTAGTTTACATTCTTGACTACATTTGCGGATGGTCATAGGTCTATTGAGAGTGGAGATTGAGAATGTGGCTGTTTTCATGTAATGAAGCACGAGCAGGTTTAAGCTTCTTCTTCTACTTATAAGTTGATCTGTCGTCGAGATTTTTTTTGGTTTCAAATAAGAGGAGCTCTATTTTCTCATGTTGCCTGACAGTTCGATTTTCTCATGTCTTCGACCAACTGAACTCAAACCACACATTCTTCTTTCCTTCTCATTCGGTTGCTTTTTCTCATGTTGCCTGACAGTTCAATTCGTTGGAAAATTTTAAGTTATTTTGATTTAAATTTATGAGAACTAGAGATGACAATGAGTTTGGCTCGCAGATATATGCACTGTTTTAGACAAAAAAAAAAAGTGCAAGATCACACTTCATTGTCCTTTTCGAGAAGGCCACAACTAATCGTCCTGGATCGTAAACAGAGGATTCCAGATGATAGCGAAATAAACATAAACTATGGAGGTCTTGTCGAAAAGAGTACAAAGGTTACACAAACTTTTTAAAATAGCACAAAGGTTACATAAACTACAGAGTTGGTGTAATCTGTAGAAGTTTATTAATAATCGTAAGGATCTATTTCAATTGAGATAGCAAGTAAAAAAGATGTGAAACAACTAAGGAATATCAAGATCTATTATAGACTTCGATAGCTAGAGAGCTTGTTGTCCAATGATCCATCTTCTCGCCTTTTCTCGTGTGTCTAAGATCTCATGCGGCATGGGGCAACGACAGCTTGACTGTTATAATGTAATAATCCTCATATGTCTCATTGTTCATTGTACTAAGTATGTAACACAATGTATTGGTAGAGCAAATGATTAGGATTTAGGAACCGGGTTCAGGTTGAACAATGGGTCTGGGTTTCTTGGTGAACCGGTCGAGACAATCCACCCCGGGTAAACCGGTTGGAGGTAGCTCGAGCTGGTTCGATCTGGAAAGCTTGGGCCATATCTAATATTTGAAGTTGGGCCTGTTTGTAGAGCCCAATAGCCCAAAACCGAAACCTAAGAGCTCGGATTTCTCCTAATGTGAAACGCGTCGTTTGAGCCTTCCTTCGAGCTTATAAAAGGGAGCTTCAGTTGTGAGAAGCTCCATTCTCCGCGGCGCAAACCCTAGATCCAGAATAGAGAGAGAAGAGAGAAAGAAGAAGAAAGAGAGGAAGAAGAAAGAGTGTTCATCGGCGACATCTCATCTCCGGTGACCTTGGAAGCTTTGAAGAGTCGAGCTTGAGCTTCATTGCCTTGAGAGGGGGTTGAATCCCTTTTGTTTCTTGCCCTTCCTTCTGTTCTTGCTTACTGTTCTCCGATCTTCTTGTTCTTTAGTTCTGGTCTTTTGCTTTGCCTACTTGTGTATACGCTTGTACTTGAACTCCATGGGCTTTGACCTTAGTGCATATTCGAGCTGGGTCTCCTCCTCTGAGATCCCCCGGATGTAGAGTCTTCGTGCTCGAACCGGGTCACCAATTCTTTGTGTTCTTGCTCGTGTTTGTTCTTTCTGTTTGCGTTTGGAGATTCGAGATCAGTCGGATCTGTTGATTCTAGCTTTAGGGTTGATAGATCGATTACAAAGTGGTATCAGAGCCTTGCTTTGATATTCCTCCTGTTTTTGATTGCTTCCGCTGTTTGATTGGTGTCTTAGTCACTGTACTGACCAGTATTGGTTAAGGCAGGGGAATCTGGATAGAAGGGTGTCGATTTGTATCGATTCAATCCCATTGTCGGTTCCTACAGTAGAAAGTCGTGATTAGGATTGTTTCTTGTAGATTCTGTATACTACATCTTCTTGCTCTTTCTGAACTGACTTGGTTCTGTTTGTAACTACAGGTACCTAAAGATGTCTGAGAGTTATAGAGTAAAGCCTTTTGATGGAAACATGGATTTCTCCATGTGGAAGATAAAAATGAAAGTCATACTGACCAAAGAGAAGTGTTATATGGCCGTTACAGAAACTTGGCCAGCAGAGGTCACAGTTGCAAAGAAACAAGAAATCAAGGATCAGGCTCACGCTGAGATTATGCTACGTCTCACTGATGAGGTAGCAAGACAAGTGGTTAGCCATACTGCCCCTAAACCACTTTGGGATGCTTTAGATGCCATATATCTGACCAAATCTACTCCCAGTCTTATCTCTTGCATGTGTAAGTTCTTTAACTTTAGGATGGACACTTCTCTTACTTTAACTGAGAATCTTGATAAGTTTCTTAGGCTATCTTTAGATCTGGAGAGGTGTGATGAGAAAGTTAAAGAAAGTTACAAAGTTGGCATACTGTTGAACTCCATTCCTAGCCAATTTGATGTCCTGAAAGACGTAGTTCAGTTTGCTAGGGATGACTTGACAGTAGAAAGAATAGTGGAATACTTGACCCAGAAAAATGACTCTCTGAAAGTTTTTAAGATAAAAAATGGTTCAAAAACTGATCAAAGAACTGAGTCAAAGAATGAAGTGATGTTCACTAAGGGAAAGGGTAAGAAATTCCAGAAAAAGAATGATAAGAATAGTGGGGATAGGCAGGAAAAAGATATGTCTAAAGTGAGATGCTACTACTGTGATGTAGTAGGTCATTACTCGAGGGATTGCACTAAAAAGAAAAGAGATGAAAAGAATAAAAAGAAAGATAAAGAAATTGTGTCTGTATGTGAACAATGTCCAACATACTCTCATGAATTACTTGCTGTGACACAATCTATTGCTTCTAAAGATTGGATTCTTGATTCTGGATGTACCATGCATGCTACTCCTTTTAAACATGTCTTTAGTTCCTTGACAGAAAATGATGGTGGTAATGTCATGCTAGGTGACCACACCACCCTTGCTATTAAAGGGATAGGGAATGTACCATTGGTTATGTATGATGGAAAAATTAGAACCATCCAGAATGTAAGATGGGTACCAAATCTTAGGAGAAACCTGTTGTCTGAATCAATGTTTGATGACCTAAATTGTAGGATAATAACTCACCAAGGAATTAGGGAAGTTACTAGAGACAACTTTGTCTTAATTAGGAGCATTAAAAGGGGTGGCCTGTATCATGTTATAGGAAGTTCACCTGAAATTAATGTTACTACAAAAGGTCTAAATGAAGACAGTAGCCATAAGTCTAAGATATGGCATGACAGACTGGGTCACATTGGAAATAATGGTTTAATGCACTTGCATAAAACTGGTTTAATTCATGAGAAAATTACTGACATTGGTTTTTGTGAGAATTGTGTGTTTGGTAAGAAGACAAGGCATTCCTTTACAAAGTCTTCTTACACGGCATCAGAACCCCTGGAGTATGTACATTGTGATCTCTGGGGTCCTGCACAGGTAGAAACAATAGGGGGAAGAAGGTATTTTATTTCCTTTGTTGACCACTACTCAAGAAAGGTATGGATTTACTTACTCAAGCATAAAAATGAAGCTTTTGAGGCCTTTAAAACCTGGTTAGTCCTAACTGAAAGAGAAATAGGATCAGTCTTGAAGTGCCTAAAAACTGATAATGGCTTAGAGTTTTGTAACAAGGCCTTTGATGAGTATTGCATGGAAAAGGGAATTAAAAGACATTTAACTTTCCCATACACCCCACAACAAAATGGGACAGCTGAAAGAATGAATAGAACCTTATTAGAAAAGGCTAGATGCATGTTAATAAGTGCTGGCATGAAATCATCTCTCTGGGGAGAAGCAGTGCTTACTGCAGCCTATCTGATAAATAGGTCCCCTTCATCTGTGGTAAATTTTAAAACATCACAGGAAATGTGGACCAAAAGGAAACCAAGCATTTCATACCTTAAACCATTTGGATGTACAGCTTACTTTCATGCAAATGAAGGCAAGCTACAACCAAGGGCTCAAAAGGCAGTCATGCTTGGTTACCCTGAAGGCACCAAAGGATACAAATTACTTGTAATCCAACCTGGAGGTTACAAGGTAACTGTGTCCAGAGATGTCACATTTAATGAGAAAGAGTTCTATTTCAAAGAAAAACTAACTTCTACCTTTGAGAATGCAGGAGCACAATCACAAGAAAACAACACAGAACCCACAAGAGGGTATTTTTTCATCCTTGATGGCAATCAAGGTGGGGAAAATGAGCTTGAAGAATTTGATATTGGACATGCACTGTCAAATCAAACCAATTCCTCAGCAGAAAAAACTGGGGAAGAAGCTCAAGATCACTCACAAGATCACTCACAAGAAGAAGCAACTAGCAATACAAATCAAGAAGGCACTAACAACAATACAAATCTGCAAACCCACCAATTAGGTGGGGCAGTAAGTGAATCTCCTATCTCTGACCATGATATACATGAGCATGATTTCAATTCATTGCCTGCCATGTCTGATAATGCTTCTGCAATGATGAATAACCGACATGATGATGCCATGCATGACTTGAATATTGCACCTGAGCATGATTTAGCAAATTATCAATTGGTTAGAGATAGGACACCTAGGATAAGTATTCCTAATAAGAAATTCACTACAAATATTGTTGAGTTTGCTTTGCTTGTTGCTAGTGCTTATGTGAATCCTGAAACCTATGAAGAAGCCATGAAAAATAAAAATTCAAATGAATGGCTTAAAGCAATGCATGAAGAAATACAAAGCATGGTTGTAAATAAAACTTGGACCTTAGTACTTAAACTTGAGAAAGCTAAGCTAGTTGATTGTAAATGGATTTACAAGGTTAAGGAGGGTGCTACAGACTTAGACCCACCTAGGTATAAGGCTAGGCTTGTGGCTAAAGGGTTTACACAGAAGGAGGGGATAGACTACAATGACATATTTGCCCCTGTAGTTAAGTATAAAACCATGCGTCTACTTCTTGCAATGGCTACTGTACATAATTGGGAAATTGAACAAATGGATGTGAAAACTGCCTTTTTGCATGGAGATTTAGAGGAAACCATTTATATGAGACAACCTAAGGGGTTTATAGATAAAAACAAACCTAATCATGCATGTCTCCTTAAAAAATCTATATATGGTTTAAAACAATCCCCTAGGCAGTGGAATAAGAAGTTCAATTCCTGTATGATGTCTCTAAAATTCACTAGAAGCAGATATGACACATGTCTGTATCATAAGCATACAAAACCTAAGAATCCTGTGTATGTGCTTCTATATGTAGATGATATTCTCCTAATAAGTCCCTCTATGGTTGAAATAACTGGGGTCAAGCATGATCTTGAAAGGCACTTTGACATGAAAGATCTAGGCCCTGCCCAGAGAATTTTAGGAGTTAAGATCATTAGAGACAGAGAGAAGAGGGTCATGTGGTTATCTCAGGTTGATTACTTGCATAAGGTTCTAGATAGATTCTCTATGCTAAATTCCAAACCTGCACCTATACCCTTAGGAGGGCACTTAGAACTGTCTAAGAAAGGATGTCCTTCCACTGATAGTGAAATAAAAAAAAATGAGGAGTGTGCCTTATGATGTAGCTGTTGGTTCTTTGATGTAGCTGTTGGTTCTTTGATGTATGCTATGCTGTGTACTCGACCTGACCTCTCTTTTACAGTAAGTGTTTTAAGCAGGTATATGTCAAATCCTGGTGAGACTCACTGGACTGCTATGAAGTACTGCTTAAAATATGTCTCTGGCTCTAGAAAGTTGGGTTTAAAGTACACTGAGCATAAGCCCAGAACTGAGTTACTGGGTTATGTAGATTCTGATTATGCCAGCAATAAAGATAATAGGAAGTCAACAACTTCTTACTTCTTTACTTGGGCTGGCAATTGCATATCATGGAAAGCACATCAGCAATCCATTGTAGCCTTGTCATCCACTGAGGCTGAATATATTGCTGCAGTGGAAGCTTCTAAGGAAGCTGCCTGGATAAAGGGCATTTTGAAAGAAATTACTGGCACATTCTATGTGCCTATTCTCTCGACTGATAGTCAGAGTGCCTTATACTTGTGTAAGGACCCTGTGTATCATGAGAGGACAAAGCACATAGATGTGAGGTTCCACTTCATCAGAGATGAGGTGGAAAAACAGCAGATTAATGTTGTGAAAATTGCTGGAGAAATAAATCCTGCAGATTTTGGTACTAAAGTTGTTCCAACTAACAAGTTCCTTTTCTGCAGGAATGCTCTCCATATCAATGAAGTAGGCTGAGATATGGGGAAACTGGATCAATGATGGAGAGGGCACCTGGCAATGAAGAATTATGCACTTTAAGAGTCGAGGCTCATGGGTAGGGGTCATATGTGGATTAGGAGGGCATTTGTTATAATGTAATAATCCTCATATGTCTCATTGTTCATTGTACTAAGTATGTAACACAATGTATTGGTAGAGCAAATGATTAGGATTTAGGAACCGGGTTCAGGTTGAACAATGGGTCTGGGTTTCTTGGTGAACCGGTCGAGACAATCCACCCCGGGTAAACCGGTTGGAGGTAGCTCGAGCTGGTTCGATCTGGAAAGCTTGGGCCATATCTAATATTTGAAGTTGGGCCTGTTTGTAGAGCCCAATAGCCCAAAACCGAAACCTAAGAGCTCGGATTTCTCCTAATGTGAAACGCGTCGTTTGAGCCTTCCTTCGAGCTTATAAAAGGGAGCTTCAGTTGTGAGAAGCTCCATTCTCCGTGGCGCAAACCCTAGATCCAGAAGAGAGAGAGAAGAGAGAAAGAAGAAGAAAGAGAGGAAGAAGAAAGAGTGTTCATCGGCGACATCTCATCTCCGGTGACCTTGGAAGCTTTGAAGAGTCGAGCTTGAGCTTCATTGCCTTGAGAGGGGGCTGAATCCCTTTTGTTTCTTGCCCTTCCTTCTGTTCTTGCTTACTGTTCTCCGATCTTCTTGTTCTTTAGTTCTGGTCTTTTGCTTTGCCTACTTGTGTATACGCTTGTACTTGAACTCCATGGGCTTTGACCTTAGTGCATATTCGAGCTGGGTCTCCTCCTCTGAGATCCCCCGGATGTAGAGTCTTCGTGCTCGAACCGGGTCACCAATTCTTTGTGTTCTTGCTCGTGTTTGTTCTTTCTGTTTGCGTTTGGAGATTCGAGATCAGTCGGATCTGTTGATTCTAGCTTTAGGGTTGATAGATCGATTACATTGACCAAGTCCTTCCCTCATCTTGCGGGAGCCGTTGAACTGCTTTGACTGCCATGCATGCGCCTTGCTTTGGATTGGGTTACATGCTAGTCGAATTGGGCCCAACATGAACCACTTCCGTCATCTGACCATTAAACTTTTCGGGTAGTCATCAATCGGGTGTTGGGGCGAGTTGGGATATCTTTCGGTTGATAAAAAAAATTGTGTTTTGTTATACTGTAGTCTATAACACCAAATTATGGTTCGGTTCATTTTTTCCAGCTCATTTTTTATCGACGCTCAATGCTAATATGAATATTGAGTAATATCTAATATACACCCCCCTCAAGTTGAAGAATGAGGATCTTGAATATCTAACTTCTCAAAGTAGAAGAAGAAATTACCGAGCGACCAAAGGCTTTAGTAAGAGGAGCTAAGGTTGCTTTCGTTAACTTCTTGTTTCAGTGTTTTATAAGCACTCTGTTGCTTATTTTGGAAAAATAAGCAAGCCGGAGGTGTGTTCGACAGTTGTTGCTTATTCAAATTAAGTAACTTATTTCGATTGCTTATAAGTTGAAAAAATAATCAACACCTCGTACTTATCCAAAAAAATGAAATGGGCTCCACATCCCATATTTTTTTACTATCGCCAATTGTTCTTCATTAGGCTTCGGAATAGTATTGTTAAGAAAGTTGAGCCTTCTTTTAGCACAAAAAATGTACTACGAACTAAGAAAAGTACATTCAGTTTACGTTTTAGGATAAAAGTTTGTTTTATTTGAACTAAATTTGTGTTAGGGTAGATTGAAATAAAAGATTACTCGTGTCATGAATAAAAAAGAATAACCAAAATGAAATACTCAAATTGGAGAAGAGAAGTGGAAGTGTCAAGTGTGGGAGAAGATGATATTCTGTTGCACAGACCAGCTCTGAAATTGTAAGAAGTAAGAATCCCGGTCTCCAAGGGAGCCCATGTTGCTTTTCCCGCCAAAACCGTTACCCGCTATCTCAGCGTCCCTCTACTCCCCTCCACTTCCTCCTCGCCCAATCCCGCTTCCCAGATTTCTGCTCAGGCGAACCCTATCCAAGTCTCTTTCATGGCGTCCGAATACTCTTATGGGAGTTGCTTCTTGCTGGAATCTTACAAATTCTTCGTCTCCTGGCAACGTGTTGAATGTGGAATTGGACCGACTATTGGCCCTTTTGCCCGACGAAATGCGTACTCCGATCACAAGTCACCCGCAGCTACGCGAATTAATTGAGGTTGTCTTGGATCTAGGTCGGAAACCGCTGGCCCGTTTTCCTTCCGGCGACCTCGAATTGTCGGATACTCCGATTACGCTTCAGGACATCCAGTTTGCTACTTCGCAGGTAAGGATATCGTATTCCTGTTGTACTGGATTGACATTCTGTGGTTGCTATCCTTCCAATTTTGGCATGTACATCAACTTTTAGCTTCGTAGACGGAAACAACTGGCTAGGGTTTCACTGAATTTTGGCATGCCAAACTTAAATGTTGGTGCCTAATGTTAATGTATCGTACAACAGGTTGGTGATTTTGCAATTGACAATCGTGCGGGCATTAGCCGTACTCTGCATCGTATCAGTGCCATCAGAAATAGGAAGGGTGAAATTATTGGCTTAACCTGTCGAGTGGGTCGTGCTATAACGGGGAGTGCAGATTTATTGCGTGACTTAGTTAAAGACGGAGCTTCCTTGTTACTGATTGGACCACCTGGAGTTGGAAAAACTACTCTCATCAGGTTACAATAGTCTCTAATGTGAAGTACTTGGAAGTAGCCAGTAGATTATGCTTCCTATGTGCTCAGTAATGGTGTTTGTTTACATTTTTTCTTCTTAAACTTCCTATTGCTAATTTTGAGGAAAGTTCTTGTGCTGATGATTCTGTAGTTTACCTTTTAGCATAGGTTACCAAATGAACTGTCATAGAAACTCTGAAAAATCCTTATGCTGTGATTTGTATCATTGAAGTCTCTTTCAAGCTTTGATTATTTGTGAAGTTCCTTTTATTTTTTCCAAGCTACTACTATTCAAGGATTTGTTTTTTCTCATTTCTGCAAGTGTGCTTGCATATGATGCTCAGAGAACCAACATTTAACTTCTTTTTGCAGGGAAATAGCACGCATGCTCGCTGATGATTATGGGAAAAGGGTAATGATTGTTGACACCTCAAATGAAATAGGAGGGGATGGTGACATACCTCATGCAGGAATAGGCAGTGCGAGAAGAATGCAAGTTCCTGTATCTGATATGCAACATAAGGTACAAGCCAAAGATACACTGTAATTTTGAAAAGGTCAAGTTAGTAGTACCATGGATAAATTATGCATTACATTGGGTGACTAGATAATAGTTTAATGAGATTTATTTGGTGATAATTTGATGTCAAGCTTGCTGATGAAACATGTTTTGCTGTGTGCTTGTAGCACCAATATGAACTCAGACATTAGGAGGATTGTTTCTTAGCTATGTCACATCAAAGGAGCTTTTATCCCATGAGCATTGTTTTTTTTTTATCACTTCTTACTTCTCTTCCTCGCCAAAAGAGCATTCGCGTACATTAACTTCTTTTATATGGTACTCTTCAGGTATTGATAGAAGCAGTTGAAAATCATATGCCTCAGGTGATTGTAATTGATGAGATTGGCACAAAGCTCGAAGCTATGGCTGCTAGTACAATTGCACAGCGTGGGATACAGCTGGTTGCTACCGCGCATGGAATAACAATTGAAAACTTGGTCATGAATCCTTCTTTAGAGATGCTTGTTGGAGGAATCCAGGTTAAGTAAATGCTTTCTTATTCATCATTCCTCCTTGCCCCCTCTCCCTTTTTTCTTTCCATTTTATTTTGTGAAGCTGGTCCTTAGAGTTAGAGCTTGAATGATTTTCAAGTTCCTGACCTTCAATTGAAAAATGGTTCTTAGAGCAGCTGTAATGTTCAAATAACTGATTTCCTCTTCTGGCTTTTCCGAACTACCTTTATCCAATCCCAGAGAGCATGACTTATATTCTGGTTAACTTTGAACTGACTCATGGTCTCCTCAATTTTATCCTGATCCACTATCCTTGTAATGAAGGAGCATATTGGGATGTTATGTTCTCCAAAAATCAGCTAGGGGACCTCCAAAATTTTATCCCGATTCACTATCCATGTAATCAAGGAGCATATAGGGATGTTCTCCAAAAATCAGTTCCTCTAGCCCAACTTCATTACCTGTCACTTTGAATGGATCATCTATGTTGCTGATGCAGAATTTGTTTCTGGGGCTTCCTTCTGATCTAATTTAGAAGTGAAAACTACATTAGCAATATTCTATTATGTGAAGATCTGATTTCATCCCTGATCTTCAACATAGCCCTTTAGTCAACATTACAATTTTTTTTGCCTTGGTTTGACCTCCCACTTGGTCGTATCTTTCATCAAGTTGATTTGAGGCATATCACCCATAAATTCCCTCTTCTTATATCCACTTCATGAAGCAATCTATGTACAAAGGCTTCATTTTTATCACAATTTTTCAATGCCCATCCATGATGTCTAAGTGGTTTGGTATTAATTTCTGATTAATAGTGGAACCTTTATACTAATAATTTGTATGCTTTCTTGGAAGCCTGGTATTGTGATTTAATTCTTTCTTTATTGCTGGATTACAGAGTGTCACACTGGGTGATGAAGTGGCAAGCAGAAGAGGTGGACAAAAGACCGTGCTTGAGAGGAAAGGACCTGCAACATTCCAATGTGGTGTTGAGCTAATTTCAAAGACAATGCTGCGTGTTCATCGAAGCTTAGAAGCAACAGTTGATGCGATTCTTGCTGGTGCAGTCTAAGTTTTCTTGACATTTTAAGTAGACTACTTGATAGAATGCACTCTTTTGTCTGTTAATTTTTAATTGAATTGTTACTTTGTTGATGAAGGTCGGTATCCAAATTATGAGGTACGCCGGATGAATTATCAAGATGGTTTAAAAGAGGTAGATGGAGAATCACTCTCCCATATGGCTAATGATATGATTTATGAGGCTGCTTCTGAAGGTTTTTCAAAGAATACCGATGATGACATTGATCACAGAGACGAGTTTTCAAAGTTTACAAGAAAGAGAACATGTGAAAGAGGCAGACCCTTTCGGATGTTTATCTATGGGGTAAGGTGCTGTCTATGCTTTTTCATGTGTAGGAGGACATGGTTATCTGAATCCAAATTGTGATTGATATCATGCATGTGGCAAGGTAGTAAGCATCATATTGGTGAGACGTATATAGCTGACTAGTCAAAGTTATCGCTAAGTTAAACTAAGATGGCCTGAGTCATCTCAAATGACTGGTTCTTAGTTGCATTATTTTGGATGTGCATCTGGCTTGGTTAACCTGTTCAAACCAGTAGGTTAGATCTGCTTAAGGATGAGTGCAGATGCAAATTCATTGTTTTCCTTGTGGAATTTTAAAGGAACAATAGAATAATACGTATATGAAAGGTTAAATTTTGATTATCCGTTTTGTGATTAAACTGATCAAAAGAAGTAGATATATTGGTCAATGAGGCTGTCTATGGCACTATATAGAAAATAGTCATTTAGCTTAATTTACTCCTTTATACTCTAGATCTTGGAGGCAACTGTAATACAAGGAATCAAAAAACTGCAAGTGGAAGATGAACTTGAATTGACTGATAATGTCAAGGAAGCAGATGTCGTGCTTGCATCACATTCCAAGATAAAGAAGAATACAGGGATTCAAACAGCAGCTAGATCTTATGATATTCCTGTTTATTTGACAAAGGTAATTACATTTTTTTTTTTCTTAGCCTGCTGTTGTCTTGGCTTGGGATTGATAATTTTGAATACGTTTGATTGCAGACCAGCACTTTAGTTCAGGTGATGAAAGGCATCAGCTCATTAATGAGTGATCAAGAAGACAATTTGAAAGATTATGAGCCTGATGATGGATTGAATGACCCGGAAAAGAGTGATGCACTTGAGGTATATTAGTCCTACCTCCGTTTCTTAATATTTGTCCTTTAAGAGTTTTAATCTGTTAAAAAATATGTCTTTTAACATATTTTGGACACAATCTTCCAATTTTATCTCTTACATTCATTGAAGAGAGAAACTGAATTTAGACTATATTTATTCCCAAAGTGAAAGACTTAAAGCCTTTAAATAGGGTGTTTTTATTACAATTGAAATCTATTCTAAAATGTGTCTAACTGTCTATCCCTATCTCCATAGGCGGACCTGAGGGGGGTGCCCCTCCTTCGTCCCGGTTTGTCTATAATGTATGTTATCCAATAATGACCTAAATATAGATATATGAAGTTTTTTTTTTTTGTAATATTTAGCATGAAAATGAAACTTCTTAGATGTTAAAAGCATCCCATTTTGCATGCATTTAGCTTACATTTTAGGTTTTTTTTGTTCATAAATAATACTCTATTTATTTTCTTCATCTTTCAAGTTATTACATTTTTAAAATTCTTTCTATTTGGCCTTCTTAACATTTTTATTTTCCTTTTTCCTTAAATTTTCTTATCTAAAATTTACTAAAATATTCTACTTATTTAAACACAAATTCATTTAGTATTTTATAATTGTTCCTATTTTTGTACAAAAGAAGATAATACTTCACTTACAAAGTTACAAATTAAAAGTTAAGTTTATACCATCATAATTCGTAGATATTGATATATGATATATTTTAATTTTTAATTAGTGCTACAAAAGTCGTTAAATTAGAGCATGTCATGTATCAAAATTTATTCTCTTTATAAAACTTGCTTATTTAAGAGCCTTGAACAACTCAACTTGTTGGCTGTTTCCAACTCATAGTTTTACCAGACATAAATGAAAGGAGGGAGTACTATTCTTTCTATCTAGATATCATTGTATAGTTACAGCCTACAAAGATTTGTAGATCAAGATTTAAATCAATTATTCACACCGCAGGAGGCAAGATTAGCAATTGAGCGAATTGCAATTCCTAAAGGGAAGCCGGTGGATCTACTTCCAAGAGCACCCCACATTTTGTCTCTCCAAATGGAGCTTGTTAAGAAGTATAGGCTACAATGTGAGATTATTGATATCAACCAGGAAGCAACACGTCTTCGTATCGTGCCTTTACCTGGAAAGGCTTCGAGAAAACAAGAAGATGTGGATGATGGTGTCTCTAGTGCTGAATATGATGACAATGGGCTTGAGGATTACTCAAGTACAAATGGGAACACAAATGGCTCAGCAAACGGTGTTGAAAGATTACCTTTATTGCCTGAATGAATGGCAACACAGTAGTTTTGAATTTTGGGGATATATTTTTATTCTGATGTGGTTGAGGCTTCAAGTCATTTGGGTTGTGCCTTGTGTATGCTATAACAATGCTTTTGTTAGTTTTGTATATGGTGAAGAAGTCGTGTAGTTCCTGTCACAAATAACAAGTAGTAATTGTATAGACAATTACAAAACAAATATGACAAAATCCTAGAAGTATGTACAAAAGCCCGAGTTGTTGTTGCTACCAAGCTGTGAAAATACATTGACTAAAAGAACACCTAACATGTAGTTTCAACTTTCAAGCATCTTCATCGATTGAATTTTATGGAATTTTGAGGAGAGAGGTACAACTTTTTTATCTTAATTGGTTGAGGATCAATGTTTACTAGAATTGTAGATTGACTAAATTGAGGATGAATGTACTTTACAGAAACAAATAACCCAGTGAAATGATGCTACATGACTAATTGAAGTCTTATAATACTCATGTGATGATTTACTGAAAATTATATATTGTGACGCCCTTATACCCTATGACGTGTAGTTTTTTTTTATCAATTATGACGTGTAGTTAATAATACTTATTTTTTATATAAACTGATAACTCACATATAACAACTATCCACAAAAGCATATAACAAAAATTAACAACCATATAACGTTGCGCACACACACAATTAGTCACTTCTTATACTAATACATAGGTTACTTTAACTTATTTTACAATCCATTTGTCTAAGATGCAAAATGAGGAGGAGAAAGTTGTATAAAGCTTCAGCTGGATGACCCGTATGAATGTGACTTCTAAAAAGGACACACGTCGGTAAAATCTATCTGTATGATTGCTTCCCCAGCGATGGGTGCGGGAGGCCGACGCCACCGTTTTCGTCAGCGTTGTCATTACTCCTGGTGATGGCCGTCGCTGGAGAGTTTACCTCCACCGACGCCACCATCTTCGAAAACTGATCTTAATTCTGCTTGATCATTGACATAAATTGTTCAAATTCATATGTAATTGGAACATTTCCGAGATGATTGAATTGGACTAGTAATAGTGAGAGTCGTGCGTGATTAAAACACATTTTATCCATTTCGTTCATAAATTCAGTTTCCGCTACCATCAAAAATCCAGCTACAACTTCCAGTTTCAATTAGCTTTCAGCTCCCGCTTGGTGTGTCAAACAAAGCCTAAATGTTGTGAAAAATTTATGTCTGATCCGATTCCGATAATATTTTACCGGATGCCTGACATGGGCGGGCGGTTAGGAACTAGAGTTCTTAACCTACCGACCGAAATGGGCGGTTAACGAATTTGGAAACACTTACCTAACCTATCGACAGGAACGGTTAGCGAATTTGGGTCGGGTCAGCACACCGGGCCTTTGTAAATTTTTCTTTTGTCCATAGTATCCGACGGACGGGGGGACGACAGCACAGCACGGATTTCTTTTCATAGGCTTTCAAGGGTACTCGTCTACTTTATGGCTTCTGCTATCTTGTGCCTTGTCGGGTGAAAGCTACAAATTTTATCCTCCTCACAAAACCACCTAACAGAAAATCCACAACTCTTTTGCGGAGAGTGCTGTGTGGGGCTAGTCATAGGGACGATTGATGTGTCAAACTTTGAACCGGGACATGGGTTCAAACTTTGACACGTCATTCCATCTACTTGTAGAGAGCCTAGGCAATGAGCCTCCCAATAATTGCCCACCAACTGTTCGTGAGAAGTCCTATGAGAAGCAATCATGCCTATGATCATCTTAAACTCAAACTTCAAAGCAATCTATGGAGCTCCCACTGCCTCACTACCCACATGCTTTCCGACGTCAATCAATGGATAAGATCAAGGTGCATTAGGATTAGCATATCAACCACAAGCTTATGAATTACACTTTATAACCGCTGTTAATGTACCTCAATTTTGTTGGTTGGTGGATTTAGGAGGGTGCTTTAGCATTATCACCGTAATTGAGTACATTTCATTATAATTATTAGGTTTGGCCTCAACCCAAATTCACTTTTCCTTCAGCCTCTTAATCTGCAATGCATAAGATGTGAGGTATAATGAGACTCTTTGACCTTCTAGGTCATAAATAATGTTTTACAAAACGCTAGGCTGCCCCTTGAGAGAGCACCTAACACCTAGGGGGGCTAGACGGACTAGATCTTCCAGCACCTAGGCAGGGCCTAGGCGAGATTTTAGAACAATGGTCATAATATAGCCAAAGGAATATTGCACCGATTTTCTTCCTTTCACGTATCAATGTATCAACAACAACAACAATATTTACCCAGTGGAACTTCCCTTACGGGAAATCTGGGGGCACCCCTGACTTAAAGCAACGGGGGAGCGACCTCACGTGTCAATGTATATATGGTAATTTCAGTGTCTATGGTAAAGAATAGAAACTAAAATCTTATACTTTAAATAATGTAAATGATGTTTATTACTCAGTTTTGCTTGTGTGTTTATGCAAGTCTTAACGCACATTAAGTGAAATAGCTTAATGTAGATGCACAAGTGAAGTCACTGTTGTTGCTATTTTTGGAAAATAATGTTTATCACTTGCAAGGAATTATTGATAGGATTGATACTGTTGATACAGACATTTAATTTGCTTATGTTAAGAACCGGGACAATTCCCATTTTATATAATGATGTTGGTGATTGTGATTTTGTATAATTTTCACTGTTTGTAGAGACTATTATTGATGTATGATGAAAGCAGAGAAAAAAGAAGCATGTGTATTTCTGACTCGTGATATCCCCCCAAAACTAATCAGATAATAAGATTTTGGTTAGTTGTAAAAGTTTATTGTCTTCTTGTTTGCTCCTTTCTTCACATGTATATATTTCTTCTAATCTGGATAAATGAGAGCATTGACACTTCAAGATGACCCTTTACGATCGTCACTGATAGATCCAAGGTATGTAAAGTTTTGATGCTACTGTCATTAAAGATAAAGGTTAATATGGTGATGTCCATTGCCAGGGAACTGTACCAACACTTCTTTGTGGTGATTTATAAAGTCCAGGAGACCAGGACAAAGGATAATAAGACAATAAAATTGCACGTCATGGATAAGTGATTTCCACTCACGTCAAACCATCAAACGATTCAACCTTATCCATATAATATCTTGGTTGTAGAAAATAATAGAAATGCTATTTGATTTGAGCTGTTCAATCCAATTTGAAGACGATTTTCCTCGCCTTTGTTCCCATTATGTACATTATCTTTGCATTTGACTTTCCTTTCAATACTTATCCTCCTGTATTATCTGTAGTAATTGCAACTCTTACACACTTGTTTCACAAATTATATATTGCTTATTTCCTCCATTAATACTACTAATCGTGAGGAGCTAACATCCTTCAATGTTCATTTACAGGATGGATGTTTTTTCACCAACTTTTTTTCTCCATACAAATGTATCCATCATAGATACAATATAATCAAACACTTTGACACGTATATTGTGCGATGAATTGAGCGGGAAACTACATGAAGAAAGCAACTTGATGGCATTGGTTAGTGCTACATCCCTGTCTCTAAGTGATTTTCTGTGTGAAAAGATGATCAATTTCCCTTCTTATTGCTCTGGATAATTTTCCCAATAGCAGATTATAATTTAGTAGTTGGCTTCTTTCATATTGGCCTTGGTTTTTAGCAAAAAAAAAAAACGCCTACAGTCTTCCATAATTGAAAGCAACAATAGGCCCTCAACTAATGCATTGATCAACATCATCGCCCAGTATAGTCCCTAGGGGTCAAGATGAGGGCACCCATAAACTGAACATGTCAGGAGGATGCACCCGATAGACCCAAGGAAAACTGAAATTCAGCTATGTGACAATAATAATTGAATTTAGTTAGAATGAACCAAAATTAATATCGGGGCTGAATCCATCTCAGAGGCATTGTATACAAGCTAAAGAGCATGAAGATGCACCCATAAATTGACTGCCAGAAGCCTAGAAAAGAAGTTCCCCTACTGCAATTTATAACGCAAAGAAAACATGAAGCGACATAAAATGACTGATGCCTTGATTGTCAGCTTTTTGAAAATTCAGTTGGATACATAATTTAGACGCTGTGACTGAACGAGTAGTGCGTAATTCAAAGTGGCCATTCAATCAGTCTCCTTTCCTCTCCATTATGCACAGCTTAACCCGTGTAACATATATATAGAGAGAGAGTTCCTTGAATTACAAATAGTTCTACCACCACTGAGTTACATTCTCTATTCCTTACCCACCTGAAAGATACAATTATCAAATTACTGACTACAATGAGGCTTGGATTAGTGTTCGCTTTGCTCTTATCAGTAGCATTCCATCTAGAGCTTGTACTTGAGGTTGCAGATGCTCGTAGTATGTACCGTGGTATCAGGGCCATGAAAACAAGGACTGATAACTACTTATTGTTTAAGGAGTTTGGGTATGATGAGTCAAAACTTGAATTTTATGAAAGGATTTCATTACAGGAGGGAACTGAGAGGGTCTCACCTGGGGGCCCAGATCCTGACCATCACATGTTATCACCAAAGGCGCCCTAGCGCTTTGTCTTGAGTGTGAAAGCCAATTGGACTCCCCATTGAGTTTTATATGTCTTAAGGTTGGAACTATTATCCCATCATATGAATCTTCTCTTGGCCTACTTGTATTAGTTCTAGCATATAGTACTACTGTCTTTACATCATTGTAGCATTGCTGCTTCTTTTTTTTTGGGTGCTTTCTAATAACTTGTACGAGTGTTACCTATGAAATGCAATTTTTCTGCATTAAATAACATGCTTCAGCACTTGTGCTAGTTCCTCGATTGTTCTGAGCTTCCTCTACATCATGATTTTCGTTTCTCTTTGAGCCTCAAATCAATCAGTTATCTTTCTTTTTTTTTTTTCGAAAAGAATCTGGAAAAATTGTAGCTTGACTGCTAGAACTTGTTAATGTTGAACATTGTTCAATCGAGGTTCTGAATCAAGGATTAAATGGTGCGTTTGGACACACTCTAATCAATCAAGAAGGATTTCATTCTGGAGCATTTCTGGAGCCTCTAACTCAAAGGACTCCGGATTGGGTTATGGTTTAGGTAAATTGACATTTCAAAGTCTGGTTTATTATCTGAGGTTTTTTCAAGTTTGTATTTCTAGTTTGGATCATATATGTTTTTTTTTAGGTTTCGATTGAGAAGTGTTTTAACCCTAAATTAAACTGAAATTCTCTACACAATTAGGCTTTTAGCAGACATATCGTTTTATCTAGCAAGCAGATTTTGATTTCTGAAACCAGTTTGCAATTATATGTTTGAATATTCTTCTTCTAATGCTCAGATGAATTTAGTGCTTGCTAAATGAACTGCCACATGTTCCAGCACTCATGTCTTTCACACAAGAACCTTCCATATGCAAATTAATTACCAAACAAAGTACAAGACATCCACAAACTAACCGTATGCAACAGCCATCATCAGTTATAAATGGGATTTACTTATATAGACGACGACTTTAACATAACTTGTGCCCCTAAAAATGCAATGCAGCCAAAATTATTCACAATGATGGGGGATTAAATGCATCATCAAGTATTAAATAAGGTTCTGGTGGGAGACAGCGATTATTGCTCCTAGAAATAGAGACTATTTAACTTGCTTGTGTCAGGAAGGCTGTTTCGTCTTCCTCTAGACAGAAAGGATGAACACGAGGAATGTTTACAAGAGTTCCCATTCAGATTCTTGCAAATCCTGGGCTGATTGGTGTTTGTTATGGCTTGACGAGACCAGCTTCTCTTCGGAACCCTCATTAAACTCTGCATCAATGTCACAGTACCATATTGCCAGTTGCTTGTACTCCTTTTCAAGCTTCTTTCTCGAGGAAAACAGGTCCCTGGGCTTCTTCTGTACGATGGAAACAAGATATTGTTAATCAAATCTCTTAAAGTGTTTTTTAGTTAGAAACCAGTTAATGACTTAATTATTAGGACGCAGCATGCGTTTCTTTGTTCATCGTAGATGCATAAACGGTTCAGATTCGAACACATTATGCATGTTCATGAATCCATTCATGAAAGGTTATACCCAATGTGATCAAACTTAAGATTATGCAATATCAATTAACAGACATATGATTTATATACAAATGGCATTATGACAGTTAGGATTTTGACCACAACACTGGCATTGTTGTACAGATTTCATTATTGAAGGGAGATACCAATTTTTGGCACTCTTCAAAATTCAAAGCTCACGTGTACAGTCACTTACTAACAGTAACTTTGCAGTCATTTTCCGCATGATAGATAATGCATCAAGGATTGGGAGCATACCTTGCGTAACCAGCAAATGTCCACAGGAGGTGAGACTCTGTGATTGCTATCATTTTTCACAAAGATGCAACTTTCATCAAGCTCCAATTTCCCAGGAAGTTCCCTCTGTTTTAGTTCAAGGCCTTCATTGTCACTAGGGGAGATAATTGGAATCTCTGCAAGAAAAAAATAAACATCAAATAATCAAACAAAATAACAATATCATGACCCCCCAAAAAAATTTACCACATAAACACTATTTCTTGATTTATACCGGTGAACTCTAGTGAACTGCTGGAGGGCGACGAAGAAGAATTCAAATGTCCTGCATTCTCCTTTGGAGATAAAATGCACGAGAATGGTTCCACAGATTGAGAAGCAAGGGCAGAAGTGGAAGTGGTTCCAATCTCAACAATAATATCGCTATATGTAGGCCCTCCGGTACAGTGAAATTCAATCTCATGATGATCAGAAAAGTCAAGCAATGGAGAATTGATAGAAGAAGCCAATCTCACGGTTGATGTTTCACTATCAGAGGATGTAACAGAAGAGGCCAGTAGAGAGTAAGGGACGTTTTCAATTGAAACGTCAAAGAAGCTTTTGGAAAGGGTGTCAAGCACTATTTCTTCTTTCATTTCAAATTCAGATCCCGGGCTATTTTCAAGAATGTTGTCACCAACCCTATTATCATGTACTGCTTCCTCTTTCTGCTGAAATTCAGACCAGGAAATATGTCTAAATGCTGAAGGTGACATATCAATTGATACTTTACATCCAGCTTGTTGGTTTTGATTATGGAATGTACTTGATGTTGACATTTCACATGGATCTTCATCAGGGAAAGTAAGTTCTGGTATATTGGAAAATGATTGTTCCTCTTTTGTGGTGAATGAATCAGAGTTTTCAGAGATCTTAGAGCGTCCATGGTAAGTCGAATCTGATGCATCAAAAGGTGATTGTTCCTCAGAGCTTTGATCGATAAAATAGCTGTCGGTAAAAATGACTTCTGATATTTTTGATGATTGTTTCTCTTCTTCAAAGCAAGAATCATCATCTTCTTCTGATATTTCTGATGATTGTTTCTCTTCTTCAAAGCGAGAATCATCATGTTCTTGATTGACTAAAAAGCTATCACTTTGTACCAATTTTAATCCAGCTGATAAACTTTTAGGGTCTCTGAATGAGGGATTTTTAAGGTTATCTTCAGAATGAAGATCATCTGAAACAGAAGGACACTCTCCATCGCCATCTTCGAGCTCAAAGACGCTGTTCACAGATTCAGTTATGTGTTTCACTGGAGCTCCAAAGGAAGGGATGAGGTCTTTGACGTTGGAACAAAACTTCATTACATTATCACCAACCAACTGTACATGATTTTCAAGTTTTTTCATGTGCTCCTGCAATGAAATCATATAAATAAAGGGATCTATGAGACTATGACAAAGCTGAATAAAAAAACCATTAACAAGAAATGCAGGAATTCAATTGCAACAAAGCAGACAGATCACATACTAACTCAAATGATACAGATCATGATAACAAAATCTAGAGAGCATTGTACAACATGAGTGTAAAAAAATAAAGGATATAAAGAAGACAGAAAGTATGTACTTACATGGGTGACTATATCATCAACCTCCTGACACACAGCCTCAAACTTCTGATATAAGTTCCCAACCCAACTTCCATTTGAATATGTAATATCTCCTTTGGACATCATGAAGCATCAGAATTATCTTCAATGCACTTGTATCAGATGCAACAATTCCTTTGGTGCTCGGAGAGTAAAATCAACCTGCAAATTATATCAAGACTGATGATTGGTAACACACCACATAGTCTTCCTTGTTCTAATACGCAGTGTACATGTAAAAATAAAACAAAAAAAACACTGGGTTGTTTAAGATGTGAACTTGAGAAACCATTACTTTCCTCCACAAAATTTTGAAGTTGGGACCAGCAAGGATTCACATAAGACAACTCTATCCAACATGAATTCAACCATAAGAGGTGGAAAGCAACAATTGCCAAAAGAAGGAACAAAATTTGGGTCCGGCTTAGAAACAAAGCTAGGGCAAACAAGATTCTTTGATCACTCCCAAAAATTCCTCCTTTAACTGATCAAACTAGTGGCAATAATTTCAATTCAGGAAGTGGTTGCTTTTATAACTAGGTCAAGGGCAATCCCCTTCTCCACATCATTTTACTAATTCTTCCTTACTCTTTTGACACCTTTCAGAAGTTTTATGTTAAAAATACAACTTTGAAACCAGAAGCAGGCCGTAAAGCACAAGTTTTTGAAGGAGATAAATTACAGGGGGAGAAGAAGCGTGGAGAAACAAGAACCACCTTTCCCAGACTGATCACTGTACCAATAATCTCACGACTTTCAGACTTCAAGTCAATTTCAAGTTTCAGAGTTAAAATAAGCTCACGATCGAACAAGTCAATTAATATAAAAAGGCACAAACTCAATAATCCTATGTAATCAATGGAGAAAAGTAAGCAGATAGAATGATGGAGCTAAGTCAAAATTTCCAACGACAAGTCACAATAGTAATAACTTACAAATTGTTCGACACACACTCTCAGATTGAACCAAAATCACTAAATACACCAATACGTGAAACGAAATTGGCAGATCAAGGATTCAGAAACCAAGAAAGGTTGAGAAAAACCGATTACAGGTTGCGATTGTGATCGGAGGAGGAGGAAAGTTCTCCGGGTTTTTTGGTTTGGGTGGTGTGAAGAGCGAAGACAGAGAGAACCTAGAGAGGGTTTTAGAGTTAGTTTTTCCTTAATCAGCAACTTATACGGCGTCGTTTTTGGTTAACGGGAAAATTAGGTGAGGTGAAACTGTGAAAGGCAGACTACCTGTTTTCACGGTTTTCCTAAACCAAACCGCCTTGGTCCCCCGCCACTGTACCTGATTTTCGCGCGAGATATACCCCAGAATTAAACCACCTTTTATTTTGCGCAAATAATGCCCTTTGATATAGTCTTTGATATCTTAATATATTATATTTAATTTTGTTGGCATAGGTTAAGAGTACAAATCTCATAACTATATACTAAAGCAGAGGTTAAAAAAAATATTAAATGAAACATGTCGTTTTTAGATTGGACTACACCACCCCTTTTATTAAAACTAATCTTTAGTAAAATAATGAAGTTTAATATAAAGATAGTATAATGTACGTACAATCTTATATTACTATAATCAATCGATAGAAAATCACATTCTAAATTTAAAAAAAATAAGGGATTCTTTATAATTGGATATGATAAATAGGAAAATTATTAAGATATTTTTTATGCTATATATTATACAAATATTAGAATATTTATTTTATTTTTAAATAGAATGCATATGCTAGGTTTAGATAATTAAGTTTAATATAAAGATAGTGTAATGTACGTACAATCTTATATCACTATAATTAAGTTTATTTTGAACGGTCCCATGTATATAATAAATTAAGGTTTTATCTTATTACTTATCTATTTTCATAATTAAATAAATTATCATGTTTTGGATATTAATTTAATTCGTAATACCAATAAAATATTATTTCATCAAATAAATAAGTTTTGTAGTTTATTGATTATAAATATTTATTTAAAATTTATATTTAAACATTTACATGATTATTTTTCTCATATAATAAATATATTTGAAAATATTTTATTTAAAAAAAACCGTACAAGGTACGGGAATACATACTAGTTTTAGGAACTAAAATCCTAATAGAAAACTAATAAATCCTATCGAAACAATAATTAAATCTAAATAAATACAAATTTAAAATATATTACTATTTTTATCTTCTTTACCTATGCCCTTAGGGTATAGGTTATAAAAATCATAAAAATATAAGTTGATCAAGCCGAAGAAAATGAAGACAGAGAAGATGCCAAGCCCCATTACATGGTCCTAGAAAATCATTTGTGGTTGCGTTCTTTAATTTAACTGAGATAGTCCTTCTTCCATCAGAAGTTAAGTTTTCCCAAATCAAATCTTCTACTCCCTAAATATACTTCCTTCTATATTCCCATACGACATGATTAGGTGATGAATTTCCAAATTACATAAAAAAGAAACTTAAATATTAGTAAAATATTAAACAATATCTTCTAACAAATTTAAACAATGGAGTATAAGAGGGAGTATGATTAGGGAGTAGAAAAATCGGACTGAGTTTTATGGGCAAAAATCCAAACACGTCATACATAGAAATAACCAATCTCGAGTTACAATCTGGTATGTATAGGAATGTAAATGAACAAAGTCGTTCGTGAGAAATTCGTTATTCGGCTCGGTTACATCTTGTTCGTGTTCGGCTCGATTTATAAACGGGCCGAGCTTGAGCACAACTTTTAAGGCTCGAAAGATAAACGAACCGAGCTTGAGCACAAGATAACTCGGCTCGTTTGCTCATGAGCAAGCTTGATTATATGCGCATAAAAAAATTAGATTATACGTTCATGAATAAACTCTACTATATGTATTATATACAATATATAGTTTATGTTAAATTTCATAGTTTTGGTGGTCTCTCTCAAACTATATACAGTTTTAGTTTTAGTTTCATTTACTTGTATAATTGACAAGTAAACAAGTTGTTTGCGGATTTGTTTCACGAAGAAACTAAATAAGAGGTTCGCGAACTAAGCTCGAGCTCAGTGAGCATTTAATGAACCAAGCTCAAACAGCTCGAAGCAAGCTCGCGTTCAAGCTCGAGCTCGCATATTTTTAACCAAACCAAGCTTGAGCAGCTCAAACTCGAGTCGGCTCGGTTCGATTACATGCCTTATGTATGTAATAAAAATATTCCCACATTCTAAGGACAATTGAAGTCAACTGAGCATTTCAGCGATGATGGAGGTGCAATGAAGCTCTGATGGTGTGGCATCCCTGATACACTGGAGTGTAACTAGGACTTTTTATCATTATTTATTAGTGTTTTAGGATATTATCAATAAGTATGTTGTGAAAGTCTAAGTCAAGAGCTTTATGGAAGAAATCAAGAGTAATAAGAATAATTCAAGACAGGACTAGACTTGAAGTATTAATTAGGAGTTGTTTCGGCACCACTTTCTTGCGATGCTTCATTCATGAGCTACATTGATCGGATGAATCTGAATTTGGTATCATTGAAAAGGTAACTTGAAGAGCTACAATTCATATATCTCTTAGTCCAAATTCCCACTCTAAATTGGTCAAAACAGCCACCGAAAGTAACATCAGAATGTTATCTGCTGAAAAATCGCGACCATGGTATTACGCCACCTCAAAGAAGTCAACAAGTCAAACCGCGACCGCAGTTCTTCAGGATCACATGCGCCGAAAACTTTCCGAGCTTATCTTTTGTTTACTTCCTTTTTCTTATCTTTTAGATCTCATGTGTTTATTTTTAAGACCCTTTAGAGTTTGTTTTTCACTTTTTGCAATTCTACTTTTCTCTTTATTCCAATTTTAGAGAAACCTTTGATGGAAAACCAAACCCTTATTTTCATTCCCTAGTTGAAGCTTTTGGTTTCAAGTAAGTTGTGAGATTCAATTTCAAGTATTGGTTCTTTGGTTATTTCAATTTCTCTTGTGCTTGAATTATATTGAATGTTATTGATTTCTTTTATCATGATCAACTATTTGAGATTGATTGTATTTTACTACTAGGATTTAAGTTTTCTCGTTGAAAAGCATGATCTTTGTATCAAATACATTGTTTTAGGACTCGCTGGACTAAAACAATTAAGAAAGAGAATTGATTGCATGCTAAAGTTTAACTCGTTGTTAACTATTTAAATATATATATATGCAGATTATCCTTGTTCTTACTGCTAATATCAAATTAATTCATGATCGTTTCATGTTTGTTTGATATTAAGTATTTGCATGACCCGTTGGCTTGTTAATTATATAAGATGGAATAATCTTAGGCAGGGAATATTTGATAAGAATCAATGAACTTGATGACAAGTGGATGCTTGTGAATGAAATTGTTTTTCTATTTGATAAAAATCCAACTCTTTATTTTTATTGTTTGCTTTGTTGTCTTAATATGGATTTATTTTGATTAGACACGACGACTTTAAACATACTAGTTTATTTGGTGGAAGGGCTACTATGCCAAGTATGGTGGTTCCTCTTCCAAACTCTATGCATTAGATTTCTCTCTCTTTTCTACAAATTCAATACAGTAGTCTTGTATAATGTAAGTGTGAGATCGTTTGTTGTGCTCTCTTCTCTCTCCTAGGGTTGGGTTTTTTCTTTCTCGTTCCGTCGTTCCCTCATTTCTCCGGTTGTTCTTCCTTCTCCATTATGTAAATCCGCCTGGTGTTTGTGGTTGTTGGTTTGGTTTTGTTTCCTCTTTCTCCTCTACCTTTGTGAGATATGCCTCTCTTTTGTCCCGATCCATTCCTTTCCTTTTTTCTTCTCTTTTGAAAACTCTAGGGTTTGTTTGGTGTTGGATCTTCTCCTTGGTAGATCGTGCCTTCTTCTTATCCCTTATGAAACCTTCTCTTCCCGAGACTTCTTGTTGCTCCTTTGGTTGGATCTTTTTGTTTGGTGTGGCTTTGATTTGCCCTTTCGTAGTCTCTGTGGTTGGATCTTTGACTGTTCCCTCTTTTTCGTCTTTGCTCGGCGTGGTTGTCTTTCTCTGGCTAGGGATCTCTCTTTATTTGAGAGATTCTTGGTAGGGATTGTTGTTGTAAGAGGTCGTTCTGGCTTCTTTTTGCTTGATTTCTCTACTGTGCTTGCTGGAGGTTGGAAATTTCTTGTTCTTCTATGGGAGGGCGAGAAGTGTTCTCATTCTCTTTGCTGCTTTTGGAGTTCGACTTCTTCAGGTTATGTATCTCCCTCTTCTTCTCCTCTTCTTTTGGCTCTGGTTTTGTATTCTCTGGTTGTTATTATCCCTGTTGAAATTTTCTCTTGTTTGCTGCATTATGGTATCCATCTCTCTTGTCTGACTTTAGGGTTTGCCGAGATTGAGATCTTGCTATATTGTTTGCATCTAGAGAGTGATCCTTTAACATATGAAATATCATTGAAACTTGGCTCTCGCTATTTTTTGAACCTTAATCTGTTTCTTATCCTAGATCTTCGTTTTGAACTATTGAGATCTAAATTTCCTATTACTTTTCTTGCTATTTTGATCCTCATTCTGTACATTACTCTTATCCTATTATCTTGTTCAAGCTATGTGCAGGCTTGCTGTGTGCCCTCCTGTCTTAGGAGTGGTATTGTTCAATTTTATGAGTATCCTTTGGGTTGTTCTTCCTTATTTGTACTGAATGTTTTTGATCTTGTTCGCCCTTCCTTTTGGTGTTGGCTGTCGCTGATCTCAACTTGTTCAAGTTATGCCTTCATGACTTTTTCTCTTCTTTTTTTTGTTATTTTTTTAGTCATTGTTCTTATCTTTGTCAAACTTTTCTCTGGGTTGCTGCATTATGGTTTCCATCTCTCTTTTCAGACCTTGTGGTTTGTAAGGATTGAGATCTTGCTATATTGCTTGCATCTAGAGAATGAAACCTTACCTTATGAAACATCACTGAAACTGGTTTCTCACTATTTTTTGAACCTTAATATGATACTTATCTCAATTCTATATTTTGAACTGATGAGATCTAAATTTCCTATTATTATACAGCCTGTTTTGATCTTTATCCATTACAATATGCTTATCTTTTTATCTTGTTTAAGCTATATGCAGGTATTTTCTGTGCCCTCCTATTTTGGGAATGTTACCCTACATCTTCTTGAGTTTGGTTTCTTCAACTTAATATCTAATGACAAAACTTGTGGACAATTAAGGATTCCAGGTTCTTTCTTCTCTATCTCTGTTATGCTAGATATCTGCGACAACTTGTTTGCTTTGTTTGTGCTGATGCAACTTCTATCATTTCATATTTCAGGTGAAGTATCTGTTATAGATTTTGCTCAAGTTCTTCTAATTCTCTTCTTGTTGATCTTATTATCCTATTATTTCTTTATAACAATTTTATGCTTTTGGTATCTTCCTATGACTAGGTGTCCTTTTGATTGGGCATCCTTACCTTTAATGCATAGATTTGCCCTTGGTTCCCCCTCCTTTTGGATCTGGCAACATTTTCTCCTCTTGATTGAGGTGTTGTTGCCTCCTTTTGGGGGGTTGTGTTTGAGCCATGGGTTAATCTATCTTGTTATCATGTTTGGTGTTTGGTGGCTTAGGCTCCTTTTCCTTCTTGGAAGAGTTGTAGCTTTTCCCCTTCTCCTTTCATGGTATAAAATCAAATTCAATGAGGATACTTGGGTGCTCTATCTTTGTGATAGATTCCCTCTGAGAATTGATTCTATAACTGCCATTTTATGCCTGCCTTCTTCTTGTGGTGTTTCATTTGTTAAAACTGTTGTTTATTATGTGATTAATTCATCTCTATGTTTAAAAAAGACTTCATGGCTCAACATTTCAAGGGTTGCTTCTTCTTTTCTGTTATCCTTCTATAATAATTCCTATTCTTGGCATGAGAGCCTTGGTGTTATGCCTCTTCTCACTATAATACTTGAGTTTTATGAGTCATACTATCTGTTAAGTTGTGCATTTTATCAATACTAACCCAAAATTTACAATTTACTGTTCATCATGTCAACCCTCTTTACTTTATTATTCTTTAATTTGTATCTTATGAATTCTTATATTCAACATGTGTATATCTTTCCTACTAGCTTTCGCTGTTTAACCAGATTTTTTCCACCTGTATTTGTTCACATTGGTGTATCTTTTGAGTCAACTCTTTCCAATATTATTATAAGGCATAGAATATATAATATCTCTGTTTGCTTTCTTCTCTTCTTAGCAATCATTCCTCTTGCTACTTATATCATAAATGCTTCTGTGGATATCTTTCTTCTCATTTATGGTACAAGGACTTATGTTACATTCATTAACTTCTTTCTGTACTTGTTACTGGCTATTATCCTAGTCTACTTTTGTAGAATTACTGTTGACCTCTTTCCTAACCAATTATATCTGCTTACATTTAATTTTGTCAACTATTCCTCTGAGATGATCTTTTTGGGTACTAGTCTAAGATTCAATTTTTATGAATATTCTCTCTGTAGTGCTCTCTTTTGCATAATCATTTATCTAGCCATCTATTCATTCAATTCTTCTGCACAACTCTCTCTGCATTCCTTTTGCCAAAGAATATCTTTCTCTGTACTCTGCTTATCTTACCATATACTTCAGTCTATTACCTATTTCTCTACCTATATGGTTACTGTTAACCTCTCCTATATCCAATTACAATTGTTAGTTCTGAATTCACTAAGGCATGTCATTTATTGTTACTTCTCTCCTTCTAACTACTGCCTCCTAGTTCTTCATCTTACTTCTCTATTTAAGAACTGCTTTGAGATCAATATTGCATACCATCCTCGGAATACAAAGCCTCTTACTTACTTACCTTCCCTTCCCTTGGTTACTCTGTCAACAATGTCTGATACTATATCCTACCAAGATGCTTTGGTCAACTTCCCTGTACTCAACTCTATGTCTTCTGGCATGGAGGTTGAAGGCCTTTTGGCATCTTCTTTCCCTAATGCTCATCTTCAGCCTCTTGGAACCAATCCACTCAAATCTCTAAGCCCTACTGGACCTCTTTTAGGTGGGGAGGCTCTGTCCCACATTTCTGATGAGGCTCCTGTCATTATCCCTGAGTGTGACTTTGTCCCATCTAATGATATTCTCAATCCTGCTACCTTTACTGCTTCTATTCCTCTCCCAAACCCAACATCCATTCCCTCTGTTAAGAAATACTTACAAGAACTGATGCATTTTTCCCTTTTGCTTAAGATGGTAGAAGACCCTATTTCTACTACTCTGATCAATGGGAAAATGAAAGAGGTTTGGAAAGATTATGTGAAAGGTGAAGTTCAGTTTCAGGAATTTGCAAACTTTTGGATCCTTTTTAAATTTTGAAATAAGGAAGCTAGAGATGTTGTTTGGAATAAAAGGCCATATCTTGTTCAGGGAAAACTTGTTGCTCTTCTTCCCTTTTATCCTGAGTTTAACCCTATATCTGATGAAGTGTTAAGAGCTGATATCTGGGCCCGCATCCCATCTTTACCTTATTACCTTTACACTCCTTCTGCCCTTGACCTTATCCTGAGAGACAATCTTATTGGGCATTTTGTAAGGGTTGATGAGGCTTCTAATGCAAAGAATAAGATGAAATTTTGTAGGGTTCTGGTTAATGTGGATATTACATCTCCTCTCAAGGGTAGTGTCAAAATTCAAACCCAAGTAAACACTGTGTTGACCCTTAAGGTGTGGTATGAGACTTTCTCTGCTGGGTGTGGTTGTTGTGGGGAGGGTACTCATTCCTTTGATGAGTGTCCTCTTAACAACATTCAACCTAGAAGTTGCAAGCTTATTGTGCTTGATAATCCTGTTGAAGCTGAACTTATTAACCAAACCTACAATAGGCTGCATGGGGATGTTTCCACTAGGCCTTTGGCTCAAAGAATCTCTAATGGTCCTACCTTTGTAAGGTCAAATGTTGTTGCTCCTTTGTTTGCTACAAACCAAGCTTCTGGTGGCCCTGTTGTGTCTGTTGGTGTGCCCTCTGTTGGGGTGAATCCTACTGACCTTATCCCTGTGCAGACTTTGCCCCCTATTAACCCTCTTATAACTTTGGATTTCTATTCTTCTATGGATCCTACTGTGTTCTCTGACCCTGTTGTGCTGATGAATGCTAGAGAGCAAGTTGCTTTGGCTCTTGCAAACCTGAATGCCCCGATCCCTGAGACTATGATGATCCCTCCCTACCTCTATGCTTCTCCCTTGGTGACTGGTGGAATGATTATGCCTAGTGCTTCTCATTCTGTTCCACAGCTTGCCTACTTGGGATTGACTGGTATGGACCCTGGGGCTGAGTCTTCTAACACTCTCTTGAGAAACCAAATGCATGCTGTTGACATTAGGTGTGCTGGTGAGAGCACCTCTGACTCCTCCAAACGTAAGGACAATGAAGTTGTCAAAGAATATGCTGAAGCCTCCTCTGTTTCCAAGAAGCCCAAGAAAACTAGAGGCAAAAAGCAAGCCACTTACTGATTAGTGCCCCCTTGTGACTGGTTCTGTTTTGTGTAAAATATCCTATGAATCTGGCCTTCTTGTTGGTTTTATGTTCCACCTGTTTGTTGCACCTTTGCTGTATTTCCTACCTTTCCCTTTCTGTTGTAACTTGTTGGGCTTTGGCTTCTTTATGTTGCCTCCTTTTGATAACTGTAATGCCCTTTGTAGTTCCTTGTGGCTGGATGTTTGCTATATCAATCTCCTATGTATAATATTATGCTTATTTGGTTTTTACTTCTGGTTGTCAACCTACACTTGGTTAACTTTTACTACATTTGGTTGTTACTATAGTTCTCTCTATGTTATTATGAATACCTTGTATTATCTTTCTTGGTCTACATTTTATCTTGTTCATTCTAGATGTATGTCTTATTGCACTCTTCTTTTTTGGAATCTTTGCAGCCTTGTTAGTTGGTGCTCCTCTCCAAGTATTGTCTGCTATACCTGCTCCCTCTCTGTAATTTTGATATCTCCCTTTAGTGTGCCTTTGTATCATAATAGCTTTGAGGTCTTGCTTGTAGCTGCCTATTTAGTGCATCTTAATACTAATAATATGCCCTGGTTCATAGTCTGGTGCTGTACTTTAGTCAAATTTTGGATTGTTCCAACTTGCTTGTATTATGTTCCTATTAATACTGGGCATTATGTAGTTACTAATTTCACTCTATGTATAAGTTCTAATGCCCTGTCTTCTGTTTTCTTTTATGTAACAGCTTATTTTTTGTTAAGATATGTAACAGCTTATTATTTTAACACTTATTGGCTTTTCTTTTGTCTTGTGCTCATTTACAGGTTGTGTAGTATTTGCTTCTTGGAGAAATTCAACAGCAAACTCACTTACTTCCTTTTCAAGTTGTTCTTTATCCTTTTTCTTTGGTCTCTTATAAATTTATGTATTTGTGGGCACTTAGATCTCTATACTTTGTATTTAGGGTGTATCAAGTTAATGTGGCTAAAAAGTCTGTATACCTTGTTTGGTTGTAATCTTTTAGGCTCTTCTTATTCTTTTTGGTATGTGTGGAAATTTGTAAAGTTTTTAAATATCACTTTTCACTTATCTCTTTTGATTAATCATGATATGAATCATAGTTGCTTGCACTTTTGTCTCTCTTATAAACAAGGTTTTTTATGAATATAGGTTATTGGAACATTAGAGGGATTCGTAGGCCTAACTTCTGGGAGGAAGTTGGGTTCATAAGAAAGGTTAATAAACTTAATTTTCTTTGCCTAGCGGAAACTAAAACTGACTCTAACCCTGTCATCTCTATTATTCGTAAATCTGGCTTTCATAGAGTAATTTCATCTCCATCTATTGGTACTAAAGGTGGGATTTGGTTACTTATTTCTGACAATATTGAAACCCGAAAATGTGTTTTACTGCATCAATCCAATAATCTTATTATTATGCAATATAACTATCGACAACAAATTTTTTTATTGATATTTGTTTATGCCCCCTCTCGAGAAGAACACAAAGTCTCTTTCTGGAATTCAATCTCCGAAACTATTTATCGTTTCCAATTACCTTTCCTGTTAATGGGTGATCTTAATGAAATTTCATCTCCAAACGATAAACTTGGAGGTTCTAACCCTGTATTAAGCCGTTTCAATAGACTTTTGAACTTCGCAAATGAGTTTGGACTTGTTGACTTAAAAACAACTGGATTTCCTTTCACTTGGAGAAAACGGTATGTTGTGTTGGATAATATTTTTGAAAAATTAGATCGTGTGTTATGTCATCAAACTTTGACTACTTTATTTCCTTCTCTTGTAGTGCATCATCATCCTTTTACTACTTCTGATCATTGTCTTATTAATTTCTCCCTTGGGGCTGCAAATTTATTTTGGAAAATTCCGTTCCGTTTTGAAAATGCCTGGATGTCCGATTGTTCTTTCATCCCGCTAGTTTCTAAAGTATGGAGTTATCATATGTCTGGTTCGTTTATGTTTCGTCTATCCATGAAGTTAAATCTTTTAAAGAAATATTCGAAGGTATGGGCTAAACATCATACAAATAATAATTTTGAACAGTTAAAAATCTCGGAAACACAGCTCCAACACCTTCAATCAGATCTGTTACTTGATCCCTTAAACCCTACTATTATTCTCCGACTACAAGCACATTTAAATAAATATAACGCTTTGCTTGATTTCCAACAAAATTTTTGGAAGCAACGTGCTAAGGTCACTCACTTACAAAATGTAGATAAAAATACCAAATATTTTTAATCTATCACTAAAATTCGTTCGTATAAATAGAGAATTATTTCTTTTCAAACACATGAGGGTGTTGTTATCTTTGATCATTGTTTGATTTCGCACAACATTACTGAAGAACTTAGTCATAGATTTTTAATTAACCCTTCATGTTCTATTTTGTCGGGAGATCTTGATATTATTCCAAACTTAATTTCTACATCAGATAATCTTATGCTAATTAAATCTCCTTCGGCTGCTGAGATTAAGTTTGCAACATTTGATCTTGCTCCGAATAAAACACCGGGACCGGATGGCTTTCCAGCAGATTTCTTTCAAAAATTTTGGAATATTGTGGGTAATTCTGTAATTTTAGCAGTACAAGCTTTCTTCCATTCTGGACAAATGCTTCGTTCTGTTAATAAATCTTTTGTTACCCTTATTCCTAAAATAGATGCCCCCCTTTAACTATTAACCATTTTCGTCCTATTAGCCTTTGTAACACCATTTATAAAATAATTACTAAAGTTTTAGCCAATCGTTTGGGAATTCTCCTTCCTTCTCTTATCCATCCACTTCAGGGGGCTTTTGTGAAAGGTAGACTTATCCAGGATAACATCCTTATAGCGCATGAAATTTTCCACTCTTTTCATAGAAAGAAAAAAGGAAAAAAGGGCTGGATGGCTATTAAATTAGATATGGAAAAAGCTTATGATAAAATTGATTGGAACTTTATCAAATTAATTCTTCTAAAATTTGGATTTCATTCTAAATGGGTTAGTCTTATTATGACATGCATTTCTACTTCCTCTTCTTCTGTCCTTGTTAATAATGAACCCGGGATCGAGTTCTTCCCTCAGTGTGGTATTAGACAGGGGGATCCAATTGCACCTTTTATCTTTGTTATTGCTATGGAATATCTTGCACGTACATTGCAATTGCAGTCTACTCTTGACTCCAAATATGTTGGTATTCAATTAGTTAAAAATGGCACGTGTTTACCCTTTCTTAGTTTTGCGGATGATACTTTAATTTTTGCAAATGCTTCTCATACAAATATTAATTATATTAAGAGTTTTTTAGATAACTTTTCGAGAATCTCGGGGCTTTCGATTAATTATCATAAGAGTAGCTTTCAAGTGTCAAAAAATATTCCGAGGGCGTCGGCTCTTTCTCTTGCTTTTGTGTTAAATATTCAGATTACTACGTCCATGGAAAAATATCTTGGAATTCCGATCCTTAAAGGGAGAGTACAAAATTCAATTTTTTTAGATTCTATTACTAAACTTAAAAGACAATTATCTCAATGGAAAGCAAATTCTATTTCTCAAGCTGGAAGAACTATCCTTATTCAATCTAATCTACTTAGTCAAGTTAACTATCTAATGCAAAGTTTTCTTCTTCCTAAGGGAATCTTGGGTGATATAGATAAAGTGAATAAATCTTTTTTCTGGAATAAATTTCAGCCAAATCATCATCCTCTTATTAGTTGGGATAAGGTGTGTTCTCCTAAAGAAGTTGGGGGAATGGGTCTTCGTACTGCTGAGAATAATAATTTGTCTCTTCAGATGAAACTTCTTTGGAAAATTCTGTCCTCTCCCCATAATTATTGGGTTCGTATCATCTCGGAAAAATACCTTGGGTCTGAGTCGCTTTTTCAATATCAGAAGAAAAATTGTTCTTGGCAATTTGGAAGACTAATGAATCTTAGGAATATATTTTCCAAAGGAATTTTGTGGAGTATTGGAAATGGCCAGACTGTTAATTTCTGGACAGACCCTTGGCTCCCAAATATTGATTTATTTCCGTATTTTGATAATGTGAATATTAAACTAAAAGTATCTTCTTTTATAACATCGTATCATTCCTGGGATTATGAGAAATTACATTTAATTCTGCCGGATTTTTTAGTTGATTTAATTTCAGATATTAGAATTCCCATTTCTCCTTCTTTGGATAGATTAGTTTGGCTTCCTTCTTCGGATGGCGATTTTTCTGTAAACACAGCATCTTCTATGCTTAACTCTTCCCACCCTGATTTTTCTTTTGACTTTTCCTGGATTTGGAAATCCTCTCTTCCTCCCAAAATTAAAAATTTCTTTTGGAAAGCTTGTGCAGATTGTCTCCCAACTACTGATCGACTTAATAGGCATTTTAATTGTGTTTTTAGTACTTGTTCCTTATGTGATTCGGAAGATGAAAGTTTGAATCATTTATTTTTAAGTGTCCTTTTAGCCTTAATATGATCTCAAAATTAGAGGGTTTGCTAAATCTTACCTTCTATATTGCAAATACTGATAATTTTGTGGACAATTTATGGTCTACTTTAAAATCAAATAAGAATTGTAATGTGCTTTGTTTCTTATGGTGGTTTATTTGGGGCCATAGAAATTTAAAAAATTTTAATCCAATCAAACTTATGACTATGCTTCCTCCATGTGATTTGGCTTTTTCACAACATCTCCAATGGGTTTCCTCTCAGGCTTCTCCCGCTCGTAAAGATAATTCTCGGCCTAAAAGGAAGAATAATTGTGTCTGGAAGAAACCACCTATTAACTCTTTAAAACTAAATTTTGATGCCTCTAAACGCTTGAATAATTCCACGTATACAGGGTTCTTAATCCGTGATCATAATAGTAAAATCCTGTCCTTTGACAGAAAACACGTTTCTTCTGTTTCTGTTCTACAGGCGGAGGCCCTTGCATTACTTGATGGTCTTAAATCTGCGGTCCTGTTAAACCCCTCTCGTCTGGTTATTGAGGGCGATAATTTAATTCTTATTAATTCTTTGAAGAACATTTGGAAAGTGCCTTGGGAAATACAATCTATTGTGAATGATATCCGTCATTTTGCTGCTTTTATTCCCTACGTGGTGTTTTTTCATTGTTTCAGGGAGTGTAATTCAGCGGCGGATTTTATCGCCAGAAGGTGTTTAGTTTTGTCAGATCTTAGTTTTGCTATTTTTCATTTTTTTCCTGGATCGCTGTTTGATCCTTTAGATTCTTCTAGTTTGAATGTGTGGATCCAGACTCATCCTCTGTTATTTGACTTTTTAAAGATCATCCGTTGTGATGATTTAGGATGGCCCTGTATTGTACGGGCATCCTAGTGTTGGCTTTGGAATGAGCTAGTAGCTCATTTCTTCAAAAAAAAAAAAATACAGTAGTCTTGTTTCCTTGCCAAACACAAATCTCTCTTTCTTTTGTTGAAAAACTCTTCTCAGCTTCTTTTTTCTAGACTGATATCATGGAAAACCATTTGGTTTAATTTTTCGTGAGGTAGATTTTTTATATATACTCACACATCCTGATTTTTAAAGATCCACATTTAGAAATCACTCCATGTCGTCATCTCGTGCCTTCGTGTCTTTGAATGATTATACGTAACGACGGGTTAATTATGCAATAGAATTATTCCACTATGTTCAATAAAAAACTTTCCGTCAGACACAACTCGCAAGCAACTCTAAAGCTTCCAGTCGAAATATTTTAGTTTAAGATTATACTATTAAATTTGAATTATCTGCTAATTCTTAAAATGTGAACGAAAAAGAAAAGCTATGCTAATATACCATAACGTTGACAATTCAAATGCGAAGTTTATATGCTCTGACTTCTCTCTAAAAACTCTAGAGAGATGAAGAGCACTTTGGCCGAGAAGGCCACGCCGAGAAGGCTTTGTTTCAATCGCCGAGAAGGCATAAATTTTGTTGAGAAGACTGTATATTATCCATTCAAATAGATGTTGGAAAGAAATCTGTTGATCTTGTGAAAGAGATGAAATTCGGACCAAAATTGCTCTAGATCTTATGAATCTCTTTCTATCTTGATAAGCTCATAGACTAAATGCCCCTTATTATTTTTACCCAATTTAAGATTCTGAGATCTCAGATCTCGTTTATTAATTTTCCCAATTTAAGAATGTGAGATCTCAGATCTCGTTTTTTGTTTGGTGCGTTTTTTCAGACTGGTTGTGGCGTTGGTCACTTGCTTGTTGCCCGTGGAAGTTGACGTCTTCGACTTTGTGTGGTGGTCTCTTGGCTCTCCGACGTGCGAGAATTTTTCCGATCTGCCTTTGTGGCTATCTTCCCCCAGATCCCCCTTGTATGTGGACTTTAAATTCGAGACCATGTGATCCTTTTTTGAATTCCGCCCTTGCTCTAGATTTTGGTTGCGACTGCGAGGCGTTTGCCGTGGTGGCATGTCGCCAAACGTCGTGCCAGCCGGCCGGCCAGATCTTGGTTTCGCCGATCGTGCTCTCGGCGTTTGCCGTGGTGCTATTTCTGCCGATCTTTGCCGTTGTTTGTGATTGCCGTCTTCGGCGCTCCGATCGATGGTTCCTTTTCCGATCGCCTCTGTTAGTTGTTCCGGTGTGTGATATTGCCGTCGTGGTGTATTTCGGTCCACTGCTTTGGCTTGTCTACGTGGCATTTGGCTTGCCAAGGAAACTTTGGAGGTTCTTGTGGGGTCTTCATTTACCCCTTTGTTTTGGGCTACGTTCGTGGCCCCTTGGGACCTTTTGTGTGCTGGGCTTTTGTAGCTATTTGTGGGCTTTGGCCCATTTTTTTGGGTTTCTTTATCTGCTTGCTAGTTGTATTTTGGTGTTTGTGTGGATTGGGCGTTAGCCCTCCTTTTGTGTTTTTGTGTCTGTTTGTTGGTAGGTTATTTCCTAGCTCTTGAGTTCGTTGGGGTGGCGTTTGGGTCGAGTTGTGGTTCCGGCTAGAGTTTGGTCTTCTATACGCCTTTACTTGTGTGGACTTTTACTTGCTATCCGGCGGCACTATACGCCTTGGTTTCTTACCCGCGGAAGTGTCATACTCTCCCGTTCAATGCCTTCCCATTAGTTCTCTTTGTTAGCTTGGATTGTTTTTCTTTTTCATGCCGGTTTGTCCGACTACCGAGTTTTGTCTCGGTCTCTCGTCTTACCGAGTTTGTTCAGTATTTCGAATCCTTTCCTATTCAAAAAAAAAAATAAAAAAATGCGAAGTTTATATCTATAATTTATATTAGTAATATTAAAAGATTTAGTGTTGTTCCAGTATCTATCGAATGATATACCGGTTAGAGATAAGGGCCCGTTTGGTTTTAGATGTGGAAAGGAAATGGTTAAGGAAATGTATCTAGACTATTTTTAGTTTATGATTCATTGATACAAGTGGTAACCATTACCCCTTTTTCCAAATTTTCATGTAAAATTTGAGCTAACTCTCCTTATCCCTTTCCTTCATTTTAACATGGGGTAAGCATATCCCCTATTCTCCTCTAATCATTTCCCTTCTCTCTCTCTCTAGACACAAAAAAGAGAGAATCAACACCACTTTTCTATATAAATTTGTTTCCTTTCCCTTTCCTTTCCATACTCCTAAACCAAACGGGCCCTTAAGAGTTTCAAGCATCAACAAATTGCTTTCGCCTGAATCAATGAAATAGCAGCGTTAGCAAAGCATGGCCATTACTTCTGCTTTAGTTAATGAATACAACAGTTATACACCATACATTAACATTAACATACACACTAAAGCAATTACAATTAATAATAATAAAAAATGTGTATATCATTTGTCAAATGAAATAAATTGTAAGAAGCTAGTCCTAAGAATATCTATGCCAAAAAGAAGGCACTAGGTTTGTATACAATGATGACAAGTGAATTACTTACACTAAAGGAATTTAAATGGAAACTTGATATACAGATCCTAATTATAAAGACCTCACACAACATCAAATTAAGTTTTTTTGGAGCCAATGACAAGGCTTACACAGCATCAAATGGGGTTTGGTTTGTTACAAGGCACTGAGAATAACAATTGACTATGTAACAATCCACTATGCATCCATTGAATTTTGTGGCCACCATTAGAAACCAAAACACAAGAAACCCTAAACTGACTATCTCACTCAAACAACATCAAAGCCACACACTTTTCCAAAAAAAAAAACACATCAAAGCCAAACACAACAAGAGTGGATCAAACAAAAACATCCCAGCCCCCCTCTAGTTCAAGAATCCCAATACAGATCAATGAAGTGCAAGAAGCCAACAAACACTTTTACACTAAAAAGTCAGATAAACACAGCATATAAGATGCTCTTCAATCACATCACAACAGATCTATCACAAAACTTTTTGAGCAAGGGCAACTGATATTTTCCCCCAATGACAATGCAAGAAACTAGCCTAGTGCCAACAAACATTTACTCGAGCACACAAGCATCTTTCAATCCAATCCGGGATCTAAAATAGTGAATATACGAAGCCCTATATGTACGAAAGAGAAGATAACAGGCAAACAGTAAATAATAAATTTAAATTATTCAAAACTGCAATTGCTATGAGTTTCATACAAGTAAGAAAAACCGAATCCAAGAGAGGAGAACTATAAAGAAAAGGAGATTGGAGATTGTACAGATAGTAATCAATAATACCATAAAAAAAACAAGCTACTCAGGAATGTACTCATCGAGGGGCCACAAGGCAAAGCGGTTGCATACAGAAAGCATAGGCACTAGTCTCACTAAACCACTTGGATTAAAAATAACCTAAAAGGTGCACATCAAGCATAATGCGCCACAAAAGCAACAGCAAATGCATTCATCAAGCCAGAGTTCATAATTGTCGGCATTCACGAAATCACCAGAACCACTTACAAATCATCAGCGTCCAACAAGCTTTAACACACCTGAGTCAGACATTCATCAAAGAATTTAATCCATCTAACAAAAACACAAGATGAATGACTAAAGCAAGCAAACTCAAAAGCACATAAACATTACTGAAGATACTAATGAAACAATCAAATAGAATAGCATAGGCACAAACAGCATTATACCCACAAACATAAGCAAGAAACACACAAAACATACTTAAAAGCATAAAAGAACAGAAAAAATACAATTGACTAAAAACTAGAAGATCACACATACTTCTACAACACTAATTATGATACATAGAGAACAGCATTCAATTTTAATCCTGAAAACTCCGTTTTATAATTATTTTTTGGAAGTAGATACTAGACATTCTTAAATTTTCACAGACAATCATACAGAGCTGAAGAATCCTATGTGTGTGTATATATATATATAGATATATATGTGTGTGTGCGTGTGTGCAAGACAGGACTTGTAAAAAAATGAAAATAGAGGTCAACAAAACTAAACACAAAGAATAACCTAAGCACAGTAGAAAAATATAACATAACCTTAAAATAAATAAGCTAAAAGAGATAGACACTTCATACAAAACAATTACTACATACATAATAACATGGAGATTACTTGGATCACTTTAGGAGAACAATGATTACAAGTTACAACTACCAAGTTAGAGTTATATAGAAAAAGGAAGAATAAATAGATGTCTATCAAACCAGACTTATATACCTTACATGTAAGTGCAACCTTAAGATAAGAAAACAAGTTCGCTGTTGGACATATTATAAATCCACAACTTCAAGGGGTATAGTCAACAACCATTCAAACAAACAAGAATAAGTAGGAGCCTAACAAACCAGATTTACTTCCCTTACATGGGAAGTGCAACCTTAAGATAAGAAAACAAGATCATTGAAATTGAACATATTATAAATCCTAGGTATAGTCAGCAAACCATCCAGACAAACAAATAAACAAAGAAGAATACTTATATCCATCCAAACATATCCATCCAAACAAACAAACAAGAAAAAGCATGGAATTAAAACAAGGAGCCAACAACCACATAAAAAACCTTGGCAAACACACAGCAAACAACATCACAAAGAAAGAGCTGTACTAGGACATAAGCAAAGCTCCAGTAAAGATTAAGCTCTACTTTCACATCAATCAAATCAAAATCCAAGAACAAAAGCAAGGAACCAATCAAGCTATTCACACCATTTAAATGGAGCACCCATATTGAAAAGCATATAATACCTTAATAATAAGGTGGAGCATTAGGGTACATTCCTCCAGGGGCAACTCTTGGAGCTGGTGAATTTCCAGTCGGCTGATGCTGCGGACCAGGATACCCAGAAGAGCCATAATGACTACCCTCGTTATATCCTCCAGATGGCATTCCCGCTGAACCTGGTGGCATACCGTACATCGAACCCCCGCGACCAGCCCCACCAGATCCACCACCAGGACCCCCATAACCACCAGGCGCGCCACCAGCACCACCCATACCACCATATGCAGGAGCATTAGGACCCCCATAGCCAGCAGAATTCGGGCCTCCATAATGTGATCCGCCATAGCCTCCACCACCATATCCTCCACCAGGAGCTTGCCCACCACCTGAAGGCGGATATGATGAATTTGTGGGGTTCTGATGGTGGCCCATTCCATGCCCACCAGGATAGCCGGCATAGCCCGGATAGCCACCTGGCCCACCCGCACCACCATAGGATCCCTGCATCGGACCACCATGCTGCATACCCATACTCTCTCCAGCCGGACCATGGCCTTGTCCGGGCCCCACAGGGACACCACCTGGCTTCCCTTTCTTTCCTTCGCTGGCAAGCTTAATCAGCAACTGCCTCCCCTCTACATTCATCACAGGATTTGTCAACGCAGCCTGGGCGCCCTCCGGCGTCTTGTACACGAACAAAGCAAAACCTTTCGACTTCCCGGTCTGCTTATCAAACCCTAGCGGGCCTTCCTCCACCTCCCCAAACTCCATGAAGTAATTCAACAGCTTCCCTGACGGCATATCGTACGGCACGTTACCGACATAGATCTTCCTCAAAGATACATCCGCCGCTGAATTGGTATTGCTATTAGGTCCAACTCCAGCGGACGCCAGTTGCGCAACGGCAACTCGGCCGTCGATCTTCTTGCTCGGCTCCTTGAGAGCCAATATAGCGCCGTCTATGTGCCTGAAAGTCACAAAGCCGTATCCTTTGCTCTTATTCGTGCCCTTATCGACGATGACAGCGGCTTCTTCGAGCTCACCGTAAGCAGTGAAGACGGACCGAAGGCTGTCATTCGTTGTCTCCCAGCCGAGACCACGAACGAAGAGCTTGCGCTGGGCGATGTCGGCGTCGGCGACGGATCGAACGGCGTCGAGAACGTCGGGGTGAGAGTGAGCGGCGGTTTGAAGGATATCGAGCAGCTGCTCCTGCGAGAAGGGCTCGATGATCTTACGGATGTCTTGCGGGGTGAGGCTCAGGGAAAAATCTGTCTCGACTGTGCCGTTCTCGTCGAGCTTTCGCTTCTTTGTTGGATCCATCGTTGTTGATTTGGGAGAAATTTTGGGGTTTTTGAACGGCGAGATCTGATTACAGGATAAACCCTAATGTTGGAGAGGAAGATTGAAGTATGGAGGTGAGAGTCCTTAAATAGGAGATAAAAGCTTTTCTGACATGGGCTTGTTTATAGGCCTGTTTTAGATTCGACAACTATTTGGGCTGAAAATTAAATTACTTTCTTAAACTTTTATTTAAAGGAAAGTGTAGGTATTAGTGAATTATATAAAAATCGTTTTTATTGTGAAAACTGGAATTTATTCCCATCCAATTGATCACATATCATAGATGGATACAATGGATATGCATGTTCTTTGAAATTTTAAGTTGTAAGGCTAAAATTGTCATTTAGCATGTTTTAATTTTTTTATTTGTATCTCACTCCTGCAACATGGACGACTTTCATGAAGTTCTATCTTCCAACCTCCTATTCGATCGTCCTCTTCGATTAGCTTTTAATTTTCGATTGTTCCTTGGCTTCCAACCTCTCATTCAAGTAATTTTTTGGCTTGTTATGGATTCAATTCCAAATATGAGGTTTCATTCACTTTTTTAATTTTGATTTTTTATTTTACTTAATTCTGGGTTTGATTTCACCTTTTGAATCTCAATTGGCATCAATATGAGTGTGAATCGATCCTAAGTTTTAAGTATGTAGTGTTTTGATATCTTTTTTTAATTGTCTATTTTCGAAAATTGTTTCTACGCTGTTTTAGTGAAAGAGTTTTGAGATGCACATAATATGTTCGATAAAAATCCTAAGAAAAAATAGTTGCTCTTGACTTGACTTAGATTTTACGTGAACGTGCTATAATTTTACGTGAACTTCATATCTTTTTAGCATGAACCTTACATCAAAATGTGTGCAAAATGAAAAATCATACCTAGAAATGTTTTCAGCATGAACGTACTAGGTAGAGGTTAATAAATTCAACACGGTAAAGTATAATATATTAACTCAACTGCAAATCTTGTTCAAGTACATCATAAAGTTCCAACGGAAAGTGAAAAATACTAGAAGCAAAATAAGGATATGAAGGCAAAAGACGACTCAACGTGTGGGCTACTCGATTTGCATTCCTTCTGCAATATATCCATTCACAAGAGTCCAAAAAAGCACCTTGTTCAAGAGCTAGGGCAATAAGATCACCAAAAAATGTGCGTGGAATGTCATTGCCATTTGCCACTCGAACAACCTTCAAGCAATCAGACTCCAAGATCACACCATTGAGACCCAAAGACACACAAGAGTGAAGCCCCAACATAGCAGCTTCTGCTTCAACCACATCAACCCCAATTCCGCCTTGGATTCTACGAGCTCCCGCAAACACCACTTGGCTTGCAGCATTTCTCCCAATAAAACCTACACCACAATCTCTGCCCATAATTGTTCCATCAACATTCACCTCAATAATACCCTCCACTGGTTTTTTTTCCATTTCTAGTGCTCATCTAAATGTTGTGTTTAGACTTCCTTGAATAAAGCATGTGATCGTTGGTACTCCGCCAGCAAACCCATGCATTCCTCGATAATGTACTTGTAATGTGTCGACTGATGTTCAAACAATGTCTTGTTGCATGCTTTCCATATCCCCCAACAAAAATATGCCCACGGTCTTTGTTCAGCAAAAGACTTGACCAACACACACTCACACCAACCCAAAAAGCTCCCTTGTGCACCATCAGGATCAAACCGATTCAGGAATTCCTCCCAAATTGCACTAGGCAATGTACACTTCGTCAAAGCATGCATTACAGTCTCTTGTTGCCCGTAGATATCACACATGGAGTTATCAACAATATGCTTCTTAAAAAGGTTATCTTTGCATGGGAGCAAGTTGCGCCCGACTCTCCACACAAAAGAACGCACTCTCGGTTGCACATTAAGCTTCCACACCTGCTTCCACAGTTTTTTTAATCGATCTACATCAGACATTCCTCCTTGATTCGTTAGCACCCGACACTTAGACTCCCACACATGATAAGCCGACTTGACTGACATCTCTCCATCCTCAGAATAATACCATGCAATCCTGTCCTTTGCGAGCTGATCCACTAAATGTATGTCAAGGACTATTTCAGCATCATGTGGATGCATTATAGCTCTGACTTCATTTTCCTTCCAGCACTTATGGTCCCAGTCATTCAACTCACACACTCTCTAGTTTTCATCAACACCTCTAGGGTTCCCAGTAGCTTAAAAGACATGGGACGAGGTACCCACTTATCTCTCCAAACATACACATCGTCTCCATTCCCAATTTGCCATAAAGATCCAACCTCAATCAACTCCCTTTCCTTGTAAAGGCTTCGCCAACAGTAACTTGGAACATAGCCAAGAGAAGCTTTCATAAAAGATGTATAAGGATAGTACCGAGCTTTTAAAATCCTAGCCACTAAAGATGCCGAGTCATGTAAAAGGTGCCAACCCTACCTTGCAAGAAAATCAAGATTGAAGCTCTCAAGATTTCTAAACCCTAATCCACCAAGTTCTTTCGGCTCACACATTCGCTTCCAACTCATCCAATGGAGCGTTTTATTCGTATTTGATCCACCCTATAAAAATCTGCACATTAATTGCTCCATTTCCTTGCATAGGCCATTAGGAAGCAAAAAACATGACATTGTGTACATTGGGATAGATTGAATAACTGACTTTAAAAGGATTTCTTTTCCCGCCCAAGATAAAGAACTAGCCTTCCACCCTTTTAGTTTTTTCCACATCTTTGTGAAAAGATAATTTTCTTTGATCTCCCAACCATAGTTGGTAAACCAAGATAACATTCATGTTTTTCCACCTCTTGGACATTCAGAATCTCCTGAATAGAAGCCTTAGGTGCTTCATCCACATTCTTGCTAAATGAAACTCCGATTTCCAAAAATAAACTTGTTGACCTGATGCTGCTCCATAACGCTGGAGGATGTTAACAATTTCTGAAACTTGTTGACAAGAAGCTTGAGCAAACATGATGCTATCATCTGCAAAGAATAGATGTAACACACCTAGACCTGTACATGGGCGGGTTCGGACCGGGCCAAAAAAAAAAATTTGTCCACATCAAAGGGTCGGACCAAGCCTGATCCGATAATTCAGGCCTATTTTATTGTCCATACCCGCCCACAAACACGGGTCGGGTTGTCCACGGGCTAGTCCAACCCACAAATCATGTCCAAAATTGGTGTATAAATTGCAAGTAGATGAACAAAAAAATTTATATTAATGATAACCATATAAATTTATATTAAATCGCAACTAGATAACCTATAAATTGTAACTAGATAACAACTAGAATATAAATTAACGATATAACATAAATTGCAAGTATTTATATGTAGAAATAATTAATGATATAATATATTATTATTATTATAAAATATAAAAAATATATATAATATATATACGGGTCAGGTTGGGTATACTGGCTTTTTTCGTTGTCCAAGCCCGATCCTATATTTTATGGGTCGGGCCTTTCGGCCTAATTCCAATGTCCAAGCTCGTGTTTTAAGCGGGTCGGGCAGGCCGGGCGGGCTAGCCGGACTTGTATAGGTCTAGACACAATAGGGGTTGTCTTAGTAATTCGAATTCCTCGGAATTGGTTGTTTTGTTCACTCTCATGGATTAGAGCCGAAAAAACCCTCTGCCACAAGGAGAAATAAATAAGGAGACAAATGATCACCTTGTCACAGTCCTCAGGATGGAGTAAATTCCCGAGCTGGGCTACCCGCCATCAAAACTAAGAAAGTAACACTAGTCGCACATCTCATAATAAGATTAATTCATCCCTCATTGAAGCCTAACATCCTCATACTATTCTCCAAAAAATCCCACTCCGCCCTATCATAGGCCTTCGCCATAATCAATTTCAACGCAAAGTAACCCTTCTTTCTTGTTCTCTTGTTCTTCATATAATGGAAGATTTCAAAAGCTGATGACGCATTATCTATAATCAATCTTCTTGGCACAAAAGCACTTTGAGAACCTGAAATAATCTTATTCAACACCTGCTTCAACCTGTTAGCTAGCACCTTGGAAATAATTTTATATAGAACATTGCACAAGCTAATAGGTCGTAAATCCTTCATTCGATAAGGTTCAATCATTTTTACAATAATGGAATTAAAAGTTTGATTGAGTCTATCAAGGAAAGGTGAGCCATCAAGGATATCAAGAATAAAAGCAATGATTTCAGGTCCAACTATATGCCGGTGTTGTTAAGAAAACAGCGCTGACATACCATCAGGACTTGGAGATTTCGTAGGGTGCATTGAGAACAAATCAAGGCGTACCTCTTCTCCTGTGAATGGGCGAGAGAGTATCAGATTATCCTCTTCCAATATTAAAGGCGAGATTTCTTGAGGAGTCGATAGAGTGAGTGACTGTGTTGTGATCATTTTTAAAAAGCTCCAAGAAATAATTAACAACCACCTTTGTCATATTTGCCCTACTACGCCATTATCTTCCTTCATCATCCACCAAACGCCTAATTTTGTTCCGCTTTTTCCTTCTTATGAAAAAAGGTAGAATTTCTATCACCCCATTTCATTTGATTTGTCTTTGCTTGTTGATACCAAAGCAACTCCTCTTTGTCCATCAAATCCCGTTCTTTTTCCTCTAAAGCCCTTGGTGTATGAACTCACTGAGCTCTCATCCCCATTTTATTCATTCTCCTAAGCTCCTCCCTCATCTTCTCCAATTGAGTAAAAATATTCCCAAATACCTCTCTATTCCAATCTTTTAACTCCTATGCACATCTTTGAACCTTATCCATAATTCCACCCCTCAAATTTTGTTGGCTAGGATTACAACAACTGTTTTTAATCACTTCCTCGCACCCTACCTCCCTCACCCACATCGCCTCAAACCCAAAAGGACGTGGACCCCTCCCCGACTCCTCTTCACCGTCCTCACATTAGAAGAGTTCCAATACCAACGGCAAGTGATCAAATCCATAACTCTCTAGATACCTTATATTGTCGTTTGGGAAGATGTCAAACCATCTTTCATTTGCCACTCCCCAGTTAAGACGTTCTTCAATAAAATCATCACCCACTCTTCCATTATTTCAAGTAAAGTGATGTCCCGACCAAGGTACTACAACAAGTCCACACTCATCAACATTGCTAAAATTCATCATACCATCCCATTCCGATTCATTTCCTCCCTCCTTCTCCTCTCTCCGCAGAATTTGTTTAAAATCACTCATACACAACCATGCATCATCAACATCCTCTGCTAATCTTTTAAGAAGAGACCAAGAATGATGTTTTTCCACCTTGCTCAGCCATCCATAGAAACCCGTAAAATACCATCGATTGTTCTCTTTTTTAATTCCATATTGGCGCCAATATGATGCCTTGTGTATGAAGATATCATAACATTCACCTCTTTCTCCCATAATAAGCATAAACCGCCCGACTTTCCAACACAATCTACTATAAAGTGATGTCGTGTTTTTGGTCTAGCTGTAGGTGTCTTTCTTAGGTTGTTTAGTTTAGTATTAGTAAGTTTTAGAGTTAGTTTTGTGTGTTTTTGGATAAGTTTGCATATTTTGTGAAAAGTATGGAAGCCACTCCGTTTTGTGTCTTTTTGTAGGTTTTTGAAGCGGAATTCAGCATTTTTCAAGCGAAGTTGAAGTGAAGTGGTGAGTGTGGAAAGCATAGAAGGAAAGAAAGAAGAGTGTATGAGAAGATCAAAGTTGAAGTGCAAGTAAATCCATGGAAAGAATGCAAATAAACCAAAACAGAGGTCGTTAACGACATGTGAGGGTCGTTACTGAGCTGTGCATATGAGTTTTTGCTAAGGAGTTCAGAGAGTGTCTACCGACCCTGTGCAGGTAGTTAACGAAGTGATCTGTGTCGATAGAGCGCAACCGACTTTCAGGATTTATATCTTTTATCTTGTAATCTTTTAGTTTAGAAAGTTTTTATCTTTAGATCTTTTATTAGATAGCCTTCTTAGTATAAATACCCTTGTTCTAAGCTTAGACAAGGGGGCATTCGAGTAGTTCTTAGGAGAGAAGTCGAGAGAGAGAATTCGGAATGTTTCCGATCGAGAGAGAGGAAGCGGTTTGAGTTCGGTGATCAAGCTTCTTAGTGTTGTTCTTCGGCTGTTTTCAGATTCCACAAGAATTTGTAAGACGATATTTGTTTTTAATTTCAAGTAAGTTTGCTTTTCAATGTTCTTTTTGAATAAAGTTGTTTTCTTTGATTCAATGAAGAGTGAGTAGTTTTCTTTCCTAGGGTCGGGGTTGAAACCCGATATAGTTTTGCATGATTGAATGAATGTATTGATGTTTTGATTGCCTTCTATCTTTTGAATTGCTTGTTGTGCTTATGCTTAGACGAGAGTCGGAGTAATTTGAGTTTGTTGCTTGATGAAAAGAGAAAGTTGTGAACTTGAATGTTGATATTGTTCGATAACGAAAGTTTCGAGCTTTGGATTCAAAACAAGTGATAAAGTGAATTAATTTATGATAGTTGATTGATTTGCTTGTTTAGTCAACGAAAGTTGATAGGTTTATCTTTAAAGGCATGATCTTTATCTTCATATGAGTTTATATGCATTGCTATGTTGTGGTAACCCTTGTCCTAGAGCTTTTTATCCTTTGATTTCCTTAAGTTTTATATTCGATTTCACTCGTTACCGAGGCACTTTGGATCGGTACCGAGCCTGCATTTGCATCTTTATATGTTCTCTTTTAGTAGAATTCCAGGATTGTTTTGTTTTGTTTTATTGTTTCTTAGTTTGGTAAACAAACAGCCTTGCTTCCCGTGGACGATCTTGGCTTCGCTATACTCAGCGGGGTCTTGATTACAAATTTATTTGTTGTCGAGTAAATTCCTCTCAACAAATTGGCGTCGTTGTCAGGGAAGCAATAGTGTTTGTTTGTTTACTGTGGGTCTAGGAATAGCCCGACCCCGTTTTTGTTTTTTTAATTATGTTTTCTTTGTCTGTTTTCTCAGCGTATGCCAACAGGACGACGTAGGCTCGAATTTGACAACACCGGTTATTATTCTGAACCTGAACGCACCTTGCACCGCAGACGGAGAGAAAACCAGGCCATGGCTACACCTGAAGCGATGGCACAATAGATGGCAGACCTCCGGAGACAGATGGAGGTGTTACAAGATGATCGAGACGTTGTTGCTGCAACAGTAGAACGAGAGCGAGTGAACGTTGCACGTCAAAGAGAGGACAATTCCCATCTACAGGAGCAGTTGAATGCCTATCCGAGGAATGCCAAGCAATATATGCATCCAGAACTAAGGGTGTCGGAGTTTGCAATCGTGCTTCCAGAGATAGAGAAGACATTTGAGATCAAGTCTCAATTTATATCCTTAATAAAACGGGCTCAGTTTGAAGGGAAACCTACTGAGTGCCCTATGGAACATGTTAAAAAATTTCTTGATTTATGTGATACTATTGCTGTTGAAGTTATCTCACTTGAATATGTTCTATTAAAAGCTTTCAAGTAATCTCTTACTGGAAAGGCCCTGAGCTGGTTGGAGAGCTTACCTCCTAAGTCTATCAGGACTTAGAAGGCTTTGTATGATCAATTTCTTACAAAGTTCTTCCCTCCTGCCAAGACAACGGAGTTGAGAAAACGCATCACCTCCTATCTCCAGCTGCCTAACGAGACCTTTGTAGAGACATGGGAGAGATTCAAGGAGATGCTCAGACAGTGCCCTACTCATGGGCAACCCCTATATGTGCTCCAAGAAATCTTCTTCCAAGGGATCAATGCAGAAAAAAGAACCGCATCAACACACACACTGCTTGCGGATTTATAGAGATGGATCCCATTGATGCATGGGAACTGCTGGACAAGGTGTCTAACTACGATGCCATGTATGGGACCCATCAGCCACCCCAGCCACATAAGCGTCTCTACATGCCTAATAAGGGCGAAGTTGATCCAGATGTCAAAAATCAATTTCTATAAGATGAGATCAACCGTCTGAAGAAACATGTAAGTTTTCTGAAAACCTCTCAACCTTGTCAAGAATGTGGTCATTCTGCCCATAATACTTCTGCTTGCACTAACATCGAGCTGGTAAGAGCCGCTGAGACTTATGTTGAGATGAACTATATGAGAGGTCAATACAAGAACCCGCCTATTAACTTTGACACGCCAAACAGTTATCCGACTTGGGGAAATTAAAATCAAAATCTGAGTTATGCAGCACCCCCTCCGGACAAACGGCCCGCATCGTATCGACCTCTAGGCTATCAAGAGCCACCATCTTGTGTGCAAGGACTCTATGAAGGAATTAATGGCGTAAAGAATGAAATCACTGGAGTCCAAGCTAACCTCAACAACCAGATGAAAAGATGGGGAGAGTTTGTTGTGTGGAAGAATAGTGTCGACTCACAGCTAGGAAACCTGGTTGCACAGATTTCGAAGCCGCAAGGGCAACTCCTGGGCCGCCCCAAGGAGAACCCTAGAGGACAAATAGCGATCGTACACCTTAGGAGCGAAATGAAACTACCGAATCGTGCTATAGCCAAGGAGAAGGGCCCCGAAACTAAAGAGGACGCCACGACCCAGGTCGACAACGAGCCAAATGAGGGTCGTTACCGAGCCTAAACAACTCGGTACCGATACTCCCAAGGTCGTCACCGACCCCAGTCCAGGTAAGTTTTCTACACTGAGCTCCTCTCTTAACCCCAGGCTCGATACTGACACCACCAAGGTCGGTACCGATCCTTCTAAGGCACCAATTGACCCTAATGTCGACCCGGTACCATCACCTCTCGAGCCCGCTTTGGCTCCGAGATCGGTGAAGTCTCTTCCCTTTCCTACTAATAAATGTAAGGACTCAACTGAAGGCAAGTTTAAGCGTTTCGTTAAGATTCTCCAAGGCTTAAATATTTCTATATCATTCACTGAGGCCCTAAGCAAAATGTCGGCTTACACAAAGTTTTTGATGGACATTCTTAGCAGGAAACGATCCATAATGGAGCTTACATATGAGGTCCGATCTATTACTCTTCCAGAGAAGTTAGGCAACCCAGGAAGATTTGCTATCACAATTGGCATAAGTGACCATCGATTCAAGGCTTTATGTGATTTGGTAGCCAATGCCAGTTTACTTCCCCTATGAATCTGGTCAAAAGCTAACATGGGACCTCTGGAACCTGTGGATATGAGGTTGTATATGGTGGACGGATCAAGTGTGAAAGCTACAGGAGTCGTTGATGATTATCCCATTCAAGTGGGGCAATTGTTCATTCCAAACGATTTCATTGTCCTCGACATGCCTGAAGATCCTATAGTCCCCATCATCCTAGGCAGGCCATTCCTCGCTACAATAGGCGCTAGAGTTGACGTTTGGAAAGGACTCTTCACCTTTGACATAAGAGAGGAGCGGGTAGAGTTCAAGCTTAATCAAGATGCCAATGACACAACTTCTGCCGCACAAATCGAGATGTCCCAGCCAGAGCTCAACATTGCCAAGTTTGAAGTTTCTCCTCCAACAAGTAAGGATTAAAAGAGTGCAAAAGAGACTGCTATTGACCCCCGTTGGGCCGGTACCGAGCCTTTCGTACCACAATACGACCAAGGTGGCTCGTTTTGGCAGGACACTAAGAGAGGATTTGCTTCTGATGGTCGTTAACGACCTCCACTACCTCGGTGCCGACACCCCCACTAATGGATCGAGGTGAGTATTCTAACCACATATTCACTATTTCTGATCATGATCCTTCCTTATATCATATTCATACACCGTATCCCGATATCTATGCTATAGAGGAATCGAAACCTCCTTGGCTTTCGGATTTCACTAACCCTTGTGTAGGAATATCGGGAATATTGATAGAAGATGAAGGACCAAATTTAGTGAGAAGGAATAACAACGCCTTCAACGCTAAGTATGGGGTCTCTCAAAACCCCAACAAAGCCAAGAAGGAACCAACTTGATTAGCCAAGGTAAGTTCGTCGGGCTAACGACGTTAAAAATAGCGCTTACGGGAGGCAACCCAGTTTTTTAGTTGTAGTTTTCTTTCTTTTTATTAGATTTTTTTCATAGCTTTCTTTTGAGTTTTTTTAGTAGACTAGAAGTTTGCAAGATAGAATTGTTTTGGAACTAACGTGGCATAGGAAGTTGGGCTCGAAAAACGCCGAAAAATGAGTTGCCTAGGCTCGGTACCGAGTTGAGAGGCTCGTTATCGACCTGAGACGCCATGTGAAAACGGCGATGTAGGAGAGGTAAGATCTTCTACCCTAATCTATCTTCTATCCTTTTATCTCCCTCACGCCGCCTCTCCCTTCTCCCTCTTCCTATTAAAACCCTCTCAAATCTCCAAACCCCACACCCAAATCTCAAGCCAAATCTTCAAATTCTCAACCAAACTCCACCGAGTTTTCCCAGCCCCATCGATCGCACCACCGCACCCCAGTCCCGCTCCATTCCTACGATAACGAGCCCCATTCTTTGAGTTCGTTACCAGAGCACTCAAGCCCTCGTTACCCCTTCCAAATTCGGTTTTTGTTCTTCAAATTCTTCAATCTACGATACGATTTCTAAACCCTAACTCTTTTCTTTCAAGTTTCATGGTAATTTGGGGGTAAAATTCATATCTAGATCTTGATTGAGAAATTGGTTTGCATGTTGATGTTGCATTGTGCTTCTATTGCTTCTATTATTGGTGATTATATTGATCTATACTTGGTTATTCTTGCTTATGTTGCATTGAAATTTTGATAATAAAAGCATGAAGTAACTTGTTCTAGAATTGATTGATTTTCAGCATGAATTGTGGCAATTATTGGCATGATTAGTTAGGGTTTTGAGCAAGTATGGTGTTGCATGTGCTAGATTGTGTGTTTTTTATGTGGAATTGTGGTTGAATTGTGCTGAAACTGTTGGAATTTTTGAGGTTTGGTACTCGGATAACTTGCGAAATGTTCTCGCCCAGGCTCGTTAACGACCTGAGAGGGTCGGTAACGACCTGTGACATGCTCAATTTTGAAACCAAACCCAAATACCTCGTTACCGACCCAATTGGCTCGGTACCGAGGTATGTCGAGAGCACTTTCGAGAGCAAGTGTGGGGTTTTCTTTTGGTTGGTTTGTGTGGATCTTATCTTGGACTTTCATGGTATTTGTAGGTACAAATGGCAAGCATTAGCCGAGCTAACGCTAGAGCTGGAAAGAAGATGAGGACTCAAAGGTCCCCGTCTCCTCCACGCATGGACAATGTCATATTGGCTACTCAGGAGCAAGCTAAGATCTTTGATGTCGTCCTTCAAAATGACCACTTCACCAGGTGGTTCTCAAGGTCAAGCGCTAAGCCTTTGGGGATCTATGAGGACGTTAAGCATGCCTTTGCCATTCTTGGAATACGTCAGCTATTGAAGAAGGAGGAAACACTGCATTATGTGGCCCTCACCTCCGATCTCATAGCCACTCTCAGAACAAGCTTCAAGACCAAAACATCAGTTGGAAAGATCAAGTTTCGGTTAGGCAATGTTGATCGCGAGTGCACCATGGCCGAATTCAATACACTCCTCGAGCTTCCTCACCACTCTAGGGATTACAAGCTCAAGAACCTCAAGATTACCGACACTTAAGAGTTACATTTCCGGGGAGGTTGAACCTTCCGCACCGGCACTTTCAGGGGCAAGCATCATCAACCCCATCTTCTTAATCATTCTCCGAGTCTTGGGCGCCACTTTTTGGCCCAAGAAAGAGATTTCAAGACCAACACAGCTGGAGGTTGCATGCCTCCGTACGGATCAAGTTAAAAGAAGTATGGTGCGGGAATCCGGTTGCAATACGTCGAGAAGTACGGATCGAGTCAAAAGAAGTATGGTGCGGGAATCTGGTGAGTCTTTTGGTAGATAATCTCGGTGTCGATCTTGAGCGTTATACTCCAAACTGTCCCCAGAAGCTCGACTCTAAGTATTAGTTCTCCTCCAACATTTTTGTGAGGACCGAAAGATGGTACGCCACTAAGGTACTTGGCCAAGATGTGTTACTTACCCGAGACAAGTTTTAGTTGCTTTTTGTGTTGAATTGGTATGAGGCTTGGACGAGCCATGCATTCTCGTTGGAGAGGAAGCCACAAGATGAGCTGTCGTTGAGGGAGTGTGAGTCAAGATTCGACAAAGAAGGCGCTGAAATGGATGAAGACGAGGCCGCCACGGAGGAACTCGATATCAAGGATGATGAACTCGGTACCGAGGTACTTGGCGAGGATGACAACCTCGTTAACGACCAACCTGGGCTCGTTAACGATTATTTCGAGGCTAGTAACAAGGTATTCAACTTCGGTAACGAGCCACCGCCTCCGCCTACCGAGCCTCAGTCGTATGCAATGATGGCCTATAACCCGGTGATCTACCAAGACCACTTCAAGCCCCAAGATCACTACACACCGCCTCCTCAGCCCGCCTATTCTGGATCAAGTGTTCCACCTCCATGGGCCGATGATTTATCTTTCCAAATGCAACAGCTCAACCTGCAACAGACACAGCTCACCCAGAGAATGGAGCATTGGGAGGGCGTCTATGTAGCTCGCATGGCTTTAGATGATGCGAGGCATCAGCAAGAGGATGCTCGTTGGAGGACGATGGAGCAACGGGTGACGGTTGATGAGGAGCGCTGGAGGACCATGTACGAGTTCATGGGCAACTTTGAGCGCCGGTTTCCACCACCACCACAACGATGATTCAACTTTCAAAGGATGTTCTTTTCTGCTTCAGTTTATGATGTGAGTTTCTTTCTTTTCCTTATTCTTTTCTACTGCTTAGCTTTATTACAATGGGGACACTGTAATTTTAAGTATGGGGTAGGGGAGGTAAGAAAACTTGCTTACTTGTGTGTTTCGTTGTTTGTTTGTTTGCTTTGTTTTATCTTTGCTTAAGTTATCTTTGTTTTTCAAATAAACAAATTACAAAATTTTGAAAAATTTGAAAATTCAAAAATAAGAGTTTTTAGAATGGATAAATGCCTTGACTTTTGGTTCTATGATAGTAATGCTTGCATGATCATGTAATTTAATTATTTTCAGCATTTTTTGATTGTATAGCCTAACTCTTAGTATGAAATTGCTTTTTTAGAGGAATAGCAATGTGATGAAATTGAGCATGTATAACTTTTAGCATGAGTAGTGCAATCCAACAAAAAGTTAAACCAGAGATTCTTTATGTTTATATGAGGCTTTCTAGGATTGTTAAAGGTGAGTGAAGAAAGAGCATGATGTTGAATGAGTTTGGTATGAGTTTTTGAGAGTTTTTGGAGTTATGTGTGAGTTTTTAGGAGTCTATATTCCCGGATATTATTAGCACCACATAGCCAAAATATTTCCACGCCTATTTGTTTTCACCAAGCCCCATTACAACCCGACCGAATGGGAATTTATATGGAGTTTTTCATTAAGCCTAAGTTCTCTTGATGATTTTTGCTTGTTTTGACAAATCTTAGGTGGAGAGTTTGGTGATATAAGTTCCAATTTCTATGAGTTCTTGCATATAAGATGGAGTTGAGAGATTGAATTTATAAGCCCAAACACTTGAGAGTTGAGTGAAACACATATCCTTGGTGAGGTTGGATTGTATTTGCTTATGTCTATTTAGTGCTTATATATGTGTGATGACGTTAATAGTCATTTGCTATTTTCTGCTATGTTTTGATGTTGCTTTTGAGAAGATGGCTATTACTTGATAAGCATGATTTGGTTTTGGTTATTGTATAGTGATTGCTTGAGGACAAGCAAGCTTAAGTATGGGGTATTTTGATGTTCGTGTTTTTGGTCTAGTTTTAGGTGTCTTTCTTAGGTTGTTTAGTTTAGTTTTAGTAAGCTTCAGAGTTAGTTTTGTGTGTTTTTGGATAAGTTTGCATATTTTGTGAAAAGTATGGAAACTACTCCATTTTGTGTCTTTTTGTAGGTTTATGAAGCGGAATTGAGCATTTTTCAAGCGAAGTTGAAGTGAAGTGGTGAGTGTGGAAAGCATAGAAGGAAAGAAAGAAGAGTGTATGAGAAGATCAAAGTTGAAGTGCAAGTAAAGCCATGGAAAGAATGCAAATAAACCAAAACAGAGGCTCGTTAACGACCTGTGAGGGTCGTTACCGAGCTCCGCATCTGAGTTTTTGCTAAGGAGTTCAGCCAATGTCTACCGACCATGTGCAGGTCGTTAACGAAGTGATTTGTGTCGGTAGAGCGCAGCCGACTTTCGGGATTTATATCTTTTATCTTGTAATCTTTTAGTTTAAAAAGTTTTTATACTTTAGATCTTTTATTAGATAGCCTTCTTAGTATAAATACCCTATTCTAAGCCTAGACAAGGGGGGATTCGAGTAGTTCTTAGGAGAGAAGTCAAGAGAGAGAATTCAGACTATTTCCGATCGAGAGAGAGGAAGCAGTTTCAGTTCGGTGATCAAGCATCTTAGTGTTGTTCTTCGGTTGTTTTCGGACTCCAAAAGAATTTGTAAGACGATATTTGTTTTTAATTTCAAGTAAGTTTTCTTTTAAATGTTCTTTTTAAATAAAGTTGTTTGCTTTGATTCAATGAAGAGTGAGTAGTTTTCTTTTCTAGGGTCGGGCTTGAAACCCGACATAGTTGTGCATGATTGAATGAATGTGTTGATGTTTTGATTGCCTTCTATTTTTTGAATTGCTTGTTGTGCTTATGCTTAGACGAGAGTGGAAGTAATTTGAGTTTGTTGCTTGATCGAAAGAGAAAGTTGTGAACTTGAATATTGATATTGTTCGATAACGAAAGTTTCGAGCTTTGGATTCAAAACAAGTGATAAAGTGAATTAATTTATGAAAGTTGATTGATTTGCTTGTTTAGTCAACGAAAGTTGATAGGTTTATCTTTAAAGGCATGATCTTTTCTTCATATGAGTTTATATGCATAGCTATATTGTGGTAACCCTTGTCCTACAGCTTTTTATCCTTTGATTTCTTTAAGTTTTATATTCAATTTCACTCGTTACCGAGGCACTTTGGATCGGTACCGAGCCTGCATTTGCATCGTTATTTGTTCTGTTTTAGTAGAATTCCAGGATCATTACCGACCCTGACAAGGCCGTTAACGAGGTTTGTCGTAGCTGTTTTTGCTTTGTTTTGTTTTATTGTTTCTTAGTTTGGTAAACAAACAACCTTACTTCCCGTGGACAGTCCTGACTTCGCTATATTTAGTGGGGTCTTGACTACAAATTTATTTTTTGTCGAGTAAATCCCTCTCAACGTAAAGCAACCTTGAAAACCCAGCTTTGTTTTAGCTCTTCCATTCTCTTATGGTCACTTTTCGTCTCCATAAGAAAAAACACCTTTGGGGTCTCCCTCCTCACCAAACTAGTGAGTCGTGGAATTGCCCGGGCCGTTCCCAATCCCCGATAATTGTAGCTTAAGACACTCATTGATGTCGGCAAGAGAGACTCTTTGTCTCTCCTGTCGATAAAATAATCTTCTTGCTTGCATTCTCAACATTCCCATCAACTTGTATTGGGTCTTCTACAATTTTCCTCTTTCACTCCTCCACGATTTGTTCTTCTCCTCCTTCTTTCCTATCCGTTCTTTTCCACGAGCCCTTCCCCTTAACTTTAACATTGTTCTCCTCAGTCCCTTCCCCTTTTTTGACTCAACCCCCTCAACACTCTCTTTTAAAATCTCTTTGCCCCCCTCTTTTTGAACGTGCTCCCTCACTTGTAAAACCGAAGTAGGTTGCTCTCCTCCCCCTTCATTACCCTCTCCAACTTCTTCTACGTCTTTCCTTTTTTCCTTCAATCCCGCTCCTTGTTCACTTTCTTTTCCAGTTTCTTTCGTTATAGTCAAGACACCTACTCGAGCCACCACCTCGCTCGTATCTGCACATTATGTATCGTTATTTGAACTCCCCTCCTCTATATCCAATAATTCCAGCAAAGACTTGCGAACAATAGTCTTTTCTCCACTCGACTTTGCTCCAATTATCTTACCTCTTTCTCCTTTCATAACAGTGTGTTCCTTCTCCCTTTCAGCCATGTCACGAGCCTGCAGTGCTTTGATCGGAGTTGCCCGTAACCAGTCCCCATACCTCCTTTCAATTCTCTTGCTTCATCATCATCATAATCCAACTCCACATGTCCCAATCTACCGCAAGTGTAGCAAAAATTAGGAAGCCTTTCATACTTAAATTCCAACCATAGTTTCTTTCCTCCTAACTTCATCATCATATCTCTTCTAAGCGGTTTAGTGATATCCACAAACACCCGCATTCTTAAGAACTTAGCACAACCAAACATATCAGCCTCATCAATCTCCTCTACATCACCAAAAGTACACCTTATTGCCTCATCCATTGTCAAGTTCATTTCTCCAAAAGGAACATCATAAACCCTAATCCAAAAGGAAGTTTTTTCAACCACGATCGTTGATGGCTGCCCTGATCCAGGTTCTTTTAACGCAAGCAGTGCTTTATCAAAAGCCCAAGGAACACCTGCAACAACCCTCTCCTTATCCTCGACATCCGTGAACTTGAACAAGAATAGGTTATTATTAGGCCCAAAATCAAGTCGGCCCAATGGATGACATTAGCCCAAGAACAATAGAGGAATTGCATAAGAAAGCAAAAGTCTTAGGAAAATCGAAGAGAAGTCAACGGTCATCCGCAGAAGAAAGAAGTTGCGATCAGGAGTAGACATATGCGCTCACGGTCGACCACTAGCGGTAGTTATCTGCTCCAATATGTACGCAAAGTGGGAGACGGTTGAAGATACATCCTAGGGAGCTGGAGATCGGTCGGGTATAAGGAAATAATGGTTAGTCTGATGAGGATATAAGCTAGAAAGATAGAAAAACCAATTCATTCTATTGTGAGCATAGATATATAACATAAAACCCTCCAAGAGAAAGCACTTGTAATCCTGATTTCATCAATCCGATTATTTCTTTAGTGCCCCCAATCTAGGGCAAGAGTTTGGTTATCAATTTTTTGTCCAAAATAATTTGGCGCCCACCGTGGGGCACTACGATCGAAAAGGGTTAGTCTTTCCATATCGGAAGAAGTTCAAAAAGTCACCATGAGCAACTCCAACGAGGGTGACCAAGAGTAGGACGCCGGAGTGACAAAGGCGCACGCTAGGACGCATCGGCAGGGCTCCGCCTCGAGTTATCTAAATACGCTCTTAGGCTTCAAGCTCTTGAGAAGGAGATAACGGACCAACGTGCTTGCAACGAGAATCACAAAACCAACATTGAGCAACTAACCGCCGATAATGAAGGTTTGTGCTCCCAACTCCGATCTGTTTCTTCCGTCGGCCCGCGCGCCCGAACGATGGATCGAGTCCGAACCAGTGGGGGAGAAGGCTCCTCTAGAAATCTTGCTAGTCAGCACGAGAGATCCTCTGGTACGGAGTTCGTGACCCCACCAACAACCAGTGAGGAGGCGAGAGCAACCATTCGCCTTAGATCGGCGTGATAGATTAGCCCTCGACACTTTGAAGATGACATCATGGACGATGAAGAGGATTGGGACCATCGTCGTCCCCGAGATCTAGAGAATACCGTCCAGAACCAATTCAAGATGTTCACTGAACAACTAGTGAAGATACATGACCCAGGTTACGACGAGTTACGACGAGTCCCTCAGACCATTGAGAAAGAAGTAGTTGACGGTTACGATGAGTCACCCTTCGCTACTTACATCGCCCAGGTTGAGATACCGAAGAAGTTCTCGGTACCCAACATGAGCCCTTATGACGACACGGGAGACCCCGATTAGCACATAGCTATATTTAAGCAAAAGATGATGACCAATGTTGTCGCATATCACTCTTGCAAAGCGTTGATGTATAAGGGTTTTGGAGCGGCTCTCGCAGGGTCGACTTTGAAGTGGTTCGTTAATCTTCCTCGAGGAAGTATCCGTTCCTTTGCCGAGTTGATGGATTCCTTCTTGGTACAATTCGCTAGCAGCTGGAGGTTCGAGAAGCAATATAGCTATTTGTAACGGGTTATCTAGAAGGCAGAAGAATCCACCCAAGAATACTTGGACATATTCAACCGAGAGAAGATTTCCATCCCACACTATGACGTGCTGACTGCCATGGAAGCCTTCCATCAAGGGGTTAACCAAGATGGAGATCTTTACAAAGAACTCACCAAGCATTCATGCCACATTTTTGAAGATGTTCAAACCAAGGCTCTGGCTCAAATTAGACTCGAAGAAGATCTAAAGATGAGGAAGCATGTAAGCGTCTAGGAAAGGGTGGAAAAGAAAGCAACACCAGATCACCATCGAGAACGCCGCAATCAACCATATCGGCGCCCTCACCCTGACGCGGTGAAGGTAAACGTCGCCGAAGCTAGACCTGCCAAGATGTTACCACCGAAGTACGATGATTTTAACCTGGGTATATCCCCCGAGGAGCTCGTGAAGAATATAGCTCTGACGATACATCGCGTCAGATGGCCAATGAGGAACGAGAAGCCCTACCCGAACAAGGATATGAGAAAATGGTGCGATTTCCATGACGACTACAGTCACATAAATAAGGAGTGCGTAGCATTGAGAAGAGAGATTACCTACCTTGTATCTCGAGGAAGGATAATAGAAGTAGCACCCAACGCATAGGTCCCTTCGGATGTGGTAGAAGCCTCACGCGTGGGAAGGCATGCGTTGCCAATACCCGCCAAGGTTGTAAACATGATCACCAGGGAATCGAGCGTGTGTGGCCTCACATACTCGACAACCAAGAGGAACGCACGAGAAAATTCCTTCCATCGTCCTATGCAGATGAAGAGAGACGTCCTTAATCTCGTTATACACTTTGACGAGGATGACGTCAATGGTCTTGAAGGACCTCACCATGACGGTCTCGTGATTTCTCTCTCGACAAGGAACGTCTTGGTTAAACGGGTTCTTATTGACACCAGAAGTTCAACTAACCTCATGATGCTAGGAGCATTGAAAGAAATAGGGTTGAGCGAAAAGGACGTGGAGAAGAACCAGACCGCACTTGTGGGGTTCAACGGAGAAGTGAAGCACACGGTAGGAGACATCATCCTTCCCACGTACACAAAGGGCGTGAACATCTAGGTTAGATACTCTGTCATGGATTGTCCTTCTTGCTATAATGTGATAATGGGGAGACCATAGCTCCATGGCATAAGGCAGTTCCCTCCACCTACCACCAGACGATAAAGTTCCCAACGCCCTGGGGGGTTTAAGAGATTCGAAGAGATCAAAGAACGTCGAAAGAGTGCTACAACTCGGTTCTAAAACCGACTGCCAGTCAGAAGTCGGCGTAGCAATTAAAGGAAGCCACAAATTCTACCGTTCCAAAAGAAAAAGAAAAGAAAGATGAGCAGGTAGAAGAAATGGTCCTAGACAAATCAGACCTTAATCGGTCCGTAAAGATTGGAAGGAACTTGGAATTGTCCATGAAGGATGAGCTAATAGGCTTCTTGAGCAAGAATACGGAATGCTTTGCATAGTCCCACGAGGACATGGTGGGAATCGACCCGGAGGTCATTACACACAAGTTGAATGTGGATCCTAACCACCCACCGGTGAAACAGAAAAGGAGAAAATTTACCGCTGAAAGAAACAAGATAGTAGACGAGGAAGTAGGAAAGTTGATGGAAATTGGAAAGATTAAAGAAGTCAAGTATCCAGAATGGTTGGCTAATGTAGTCGTTGTACACAAGAAAAACGGAAAATGGAGGATGTGTGTAGACTTCACATATTTGAACAAGGCTTGTCCCAAAGATTCATTTCTGTTGCCTCACATAGACTCCTTGGTAGACGCCACGACGAGCCATGAGTTATTGACCTTCATGGACGCTTTCAGTGGTTACAACGAGATCTGGATGGAAGAAAGCGACCAGAAGAAGACATCTTTCATAACTAGCAAAGGAACCTACTGCTATAAAGTTATGCTCTTTGGACTACGGAACGTTGGAGCCATGTACCAAAGGCTAGTGAATAAAATGTTCCATAGCTAAATCGGGCAAACTATATATATAGATGACATGCTCGTCAAATCAAAGAAATTTGTAGACAACCGTCGTCACTTAGAAGAGGCTTTCGGAATCCTGAAGCGATACAACACGAAGCTGAACCCGCATAAGTGTACATTCGGAGTGAAGCAAGCCCAGAACAAGTTCGCGTGATAGTATCACTGAAATCTCCGAGATGCGTGAAAGATGTCCAAAAGTTCACTGGGAAAATCGTTGCGTTGAATAGATTCAAATCCAAGTCAACCGGATCGTTGTCGTCTATTCTACGAGGTGCTTAGAAAGAACAAGTGCTTTCAATGTACCGCCCGACATGAGGAAGCTTTTCAGGAGTTGAAGAAATACTTCTTCGATCCTCTAATATTAGCGAAGATGGAAGAAGGAGAAACTTTAACATTGTGCTTGGCTGTCACTAAGCAAGCCGTCAGTGGGGTGCATGTCCGCGAACAGGATGGGCAACAACAACCTATATATTACGTAAGTAGAATTCTCCTACCAGCCGAAACCCGTTATTCTTCCTTGGAAAAAATGGGTGCTAGCATTGGTCATGTGCTCCAATAAACTTCGTCCCTACTTCGAGTCACACACGATCTTGGTGAGAACCACACATCCCTTGAAGACGGTCATGCACAAACTTGAGTTTATAGGAAGAATGGCCAAATGGGCAATCCATTTGAGCGGATTCGACATCCAGTATGAGCCTAGGACCGCACTGAAATCTCAAGTGTTGGCCGACTTTGTGGTTGATTATAGTCCTACCACAGAAGAAAGAATGGAATTAGAAGAGTTGATGATGCTAAAAGCTAAGTCTCTAGTCAAATGGACGCTTCACTTGGACGACACTTCCAACGTTGGGAGAACAGGAATAAGAGTAGTCCTAAAATCAACACAGGGGGATAGGCTGGCACAATCCGTGAGATGTACTTTCGAAGCCACGAACAATGAAGTCGAGTGTACGAGGCTTTAATTTTTGGCCAAACTCTTGCCAAGGACCTGGCCATACAGCAGATCGAGGTCAATTGTGATTCATTACTAATAATCAATCAAATCCTGGGGTTATATGAAGCCATGGACGAAAGAATGGCGGCTTACCTGGAAGTGGTGAAGGGTCTAATCCCCCGGTTCGAGAAGATATCCTTCACCCCGGTCCCAAGAAAGCAGAACGCTCAGGCAAACTCTCTCGCTTGTTTAGCTTCGACCATCGACCCTGATGAATATCCTACAATTCCAATGATTCATATCATGGTTCATGCCATTGGAAGAACCCGCGCAGACGATGATGATAAGTCTCTTGGCATGACCGTTGACATCACCTCTCTTGGACTCACACCTCAAGAAGACGTCTTCATGAGCAATGATGATATTGACGCCCGGATCTTCCGAAACGACCTTGACCTAGATGTATCTCTGGACGGTCCGGGTCATGAAGAAAATTCCCTCGTTCCCTCCAGAGTTAATGAGGAACCTTGGACCCAGCCATACCTCTGGCTGGTCGAAGGAAAGCTTTCGAAAGATAAAGTCGGGGCTAGGATGCTGAAGATAAGAGCCACGCGGTTTATAGTCTAGAATGGGACACTCTTCCACCGATCAGCAGTTGGCACGCTCCAGCGTTGCTTGACTAAGGAAGGCGTCCAGAAACTTGTCGAGGAGCTTCATGAAGGAGATTATGGGAATCATACAGGAGGAAGAAGTCTATCCAATAAGGCCCTTCGTCAGGGGTAGTATTGGCCTACTATGAGAAAAGATGTTGTAGACTTCTGCTGTAAGTGTGACACCTGTTAGCAACACGCACCAACGGCTCACCAACCTCCCAAACCACTCTACCCCACACTCACACCGTGGCCTTCATGCGCTGGGGAATGGACATAGTCGGGAAGTTATCCCCTTCGTCTGGACAAAGGGTATTCTTCCTCGCTATGACCGATTACTTCTCCAAGTGGATTGAAGCTGAGGCTTATCAAGAAATCAAGGACAAATAGATGATTTCCTTTATCATTAGAAATATCATCTGTCGTTTCGGGGTACCGTCAAAGATCATATGTGACAATGGATCTCAGTTCATAAGTCAGAGAACCAAAGACTTCTGCAGTCACTGGAACATCAATTTAGTTACTTCGACACCTCGCTATCCCTGGTCTAATGGGAAAGCCGAAGCTAGCAATAAGGTGATTGTGAACAACTTGAAAGCGACTCGCGAAAGCCAAAGGAAACTGGGCCAACGAACTACCCTACGTCTTGTGGGCCGATCGAACAACGCCTAAGGTAGCAATCAGTCAATCTCCTTTCTCATTGACGCAGAGGTGTGAAGTGGTCATTCCAGCCAAGATTCTCATCCCCATAGCTCGCGCCAGTTTCTTGACTAAAGAACAGAATCGTCTAGAGTTGTTAGCCAAAAGGAAGTTGAGGATTACGGTGGAAAATGGAAAGAACGCCCCTAGGGTGAATGGATATTCCAGAAAGCAGACCCATCCTTCCTTGACCCAGTCTACAGCTTCATGTGTATGGCAATGTAACTTAGTAGTCGCCGGAAAACCATGAGTTTTGATGATTTTCTCCACTTCCCTGAAGGATATGGAGCAAGGGCGGCAGTCGTGGGGTTCGAGAGAATGGGAGGAATCGAAACCTAGGTCTGTTATTTGTGCCCTAAACATCATGGGAAGAATCTAGCACAATTGAAGAAGGATGAGATGAAAAGAAGGCGAAAGAGAAAGGAAGCAGGGAAGGTGCATATATTCGAGAAGACCTATGCGCATAGTAATTATAGCGTTGTTGATATGACCCCTCACTTCTCCCAAGATTGATCGGACGGAGGGAGTGAAAACACGTGTCACACATCGATTGTAGATCGCGCGACAAATCTAATCAAAATCCCGCAAAAGATTTGGATCAAGCTTTGGGGGTATTGTTAGGCCCAAAATCAAGTCGGCCCAATTGATGACATTAGCCGAAGAACGATAGAGGGATTGCATAAGAAGGCAGAAGTCTTAGGGAAATCGAAGAGAAGTCAACGGTCATCCGGAGAAGAAAGAAAGTTGCGGTCGAGAGAAAGAGATATGCGCTCATGGTCGAGCGGTAGTTATCTGCTCCAATATTTACGCAAAGTGAGAGACAGTTAAAGATACATCCTAGGAACGTGGAGATCGTGGGGTATAAGGAAATAACGGTTAGTCTGATGAGGATATAGGTTAGAAAGATAGAAAAACCAATTTATTCCATTGTACGCATAGATATACAACAGAAAACCCTCCAAGAGAGAGCACTTGTAATCCTGATTTCATCAATCCGATTATTTCTTTAGTGATTACTTGAGTTTCAATTCGATCGTGCCCCAATCTAGGGCAAGAGTTTGGTTATCAAATTTTTGTCCAAAACAGTTATGTCGAAGTTCACGAAAACAAAACCATTACTTAGGCGCCAAGCACTCTTCATAGTCATCTTTAGGGCATACGAATTAAAGGGTCGATGAGTAAGCAAAGTGCCTAGAAGAGTCCTCGATTCCTTTTCCAAGCCCTCTTCATCAGTTTGAACGTGGCCTTCCACTTCTTGACATTCATTCTCAATCAGATGAAAGTCACGTTTTCCTCCGTCTGCCATTATTCCTCAAATTTTAGTAACCTATCACACACACAAACACAATACCAGTGAAACCCACACTTATCGACGTGACTACCCTAGCTCTCACGACCAGTTGCCGGAGAGAAGACAAAAGACGCTCGATGAACTGCCAAAAAACAGTCACCGAAAAATCGCTTCTCAAGCCCTAGGATTTCTCTCTCTATTATCCTTTTAGGCACATATTTTTAAGACACCAACCGGAAAAATACAAAATTTGAGGGTATTTTTTTTTGATAAGGTAAGGTTTAGCAAACCCTCTAAGGAGGGCGTCCTAGAGCATCTTACGGATGAGAACCTGAAGTTCTAAGTTATCCATAAGGAGGTTTGTAGGGATGTTGTGACCCAGCTTAGCAATTTTATCGGTTACGGCATTGCACACCCTACCCACACATATCGGGTTTTGACAATCTCAAAATGTTCGAGTGAGACAATCATATCTGATATCAACATCTCAATTTCCCAATTTCCCACAAATAGTGTCTAATATTGTTAATGACATTTATTACTATGAGATTATCTTAGTTTCCTTGCTTTAAGTGCAAGGGTTTTCTCCTTTAAAATGAAGGTAAATTTACATTTCTTGTTTATTTTTGAGCAACTGTTTTATGTGATTTGGAGTTCCAAAAACTAATTAAGGTAAATTTGCGCACAATTCACCAGCAGCTTACAGGTTATGTACATACTACATACCCCCATTTTGGAGCGTGCCAAATTTGAGATCTAGGGAGAATTCCTTCTCCTCAGATCTCTCCATCCATCTCTTCCATCGAATCATCGATCGAAAAATGCCACCTCTATCCAGAGGCTCCAAGATCTTGCACTATCGCTCGTCTTCTCCATCTCTACCCTTCCATCGCAGCTCAATCTTCCCGATCTTCTGCTTCCTGGTGGGTATCGTTGGCCTAGTAATCGGAATTGTTACAATCGCGGCGCCCTCTCGGGTGAAAAACTGCGATTCGCGCGAGCCTCGATCCGTGTCCGTTGTATGGGAACGGGGAGCCGACGCTTCTACTGAAGGCGGTGGAGGAAGTGCGGATTTGCAGAGGCATAAGGTTATGGGGTTTGTCGGAATCTTTACCGGATTCGGCTCGATTGGTCGCCGTCGCGCTCTCCGCCAGACATGGTTGCCCTCCGATGAGCAGGGGCTTGAAAGGTGCGCCTTTTATTATTTACTTGCTGCAGTCCCCCTCGTCTTTGTAGTTGAGTACTTAGATAAGGTATAGGAATCTTGCGGCAAGTGAGTGATACAGATGGAATGTTAAGTTGGAATGATCTCATTCTCAGTGAGCTATGATTGAGCTCTGACTCCTCTGAGCATGGCAGCCAATTGTAGGGTTTCTTATTTAGATTGTAACACTATTTTTGTTGCCAAGTACATTCAGGCAAGGTTGTTTCTGAATTGTGGTCTATTGAAACTAGCAAGTGGGTAGACTGTGGATGTAACAATGAATGAAGATTGTTTTTCGGATGTTAGTTGTAGTTTGATGTTGTAAGATTAGTTTTCTAATTAATGCTGAAGAGATTCATATAGTGATCTGGCATTTTAATGATTTTTTGGAAAATTGTTGCACAACTGTACAAATTAGTTCATTTGTTGAACCCCTGGATTTCCTACTTCAGGGAATTATGAAATATAAGAAAATATTACCTCTAAGAATTTCTTTCTCTTGCCTTGCCTGAGTGAAATTTCATATAAACCAAAGGATTAAGGGAAGTTGATCCAAAAAATGTGACTTCTTTCTCTGGTATTGCATCTGTTTATTGTCAGTATAACTTTTAATTGCTAAGGAATGCATGTGAGAATGATAATTTGTTATTATTTGCAGATTAGAAGAAGCTACTGGATTAGCATTCAGGTTTATCATAGGTAGAACCAGTGACAAGTGGAAGATGTCTCAGCTCCAAAAGGAGGTTGCTGAATATGATGATTTTTTGCTGTTAGATATAGAAGAACAGTACAATAAGCTTCCATACAAAACGTTAGTGCGTGTATATCTCATATTATTTAGGTTCATTCCCTATGGTTTTGTGGTTATAGTGAAAAATACATCTAATGTCACAGGTTAGCCTACTTCAAAGCTGCTTATGCGTTGTATGATTCTGAGTTCTATGTTAAGATTGACGATGACATATACCTGAGACCAGGTGACTTTTTTAAATTCAAATTATTGCTGCGTGAGTGGTTCCCTTGTTTAGAATAAAATAAAGCCTGGATATTTTTTTTTTATATTGACAGATCGGCTTTCGCTTCTTTTGGCAAAAGAGAGGTCGAACCCACAGACTTATATAGGATGCTTGAAAAAGGGTCCAGTCTTCACTGACCCCAAGCTTAAATGGTTAGCTATGTAATTTTTATTTTTACAGCATTTGACTGACCAAATGGAAATCTTGGATTTGTGCCCGTTCACTTCTTATATCAGAATTCTCGAAAAAAAGATCTTCTCTTTCCAATGGAAGTTGTTTAATTACTAGTTGTCAATCATTTTTTTAATCTGATGAGAACATTATTGTGATAGTCTAGATGGATATGAAAGATGATCAAACGTATATGTCCTACTGTATTTTCTAAAACGATCTATGATATTGGTTTGGCAATTGAGCATAGATAAGCAAATGATGATTGTTTATGGTAGCTGGATGATTGTTTGATTTGTCGCAGTTGCATAGAGTTCTACAATTTTGGGGGTTTAGCTTTCAGCTGAAACCAGTTTGCTTATTAGCATATTATATTATAGAGTTCATAGAGTTCTTCATCACCCCTACTACTTTTCATAATCCTTTTTAAAGCAGATCAACTTAATCTTATAATCTTTTAGGTATGAGCCACTATCTCACCTTCTTGGTAAAGAGTACTTTCTTCATGCCTATGGTCCAATATATGCTCTTTCTGCAAGTGTCGTTAGAAGCCTTGGGGCACTGAGGAACAACAGGTAACTATAGTTTCCCATCTTAGCTAACAAAGCGTTCTTAATTGTGATATCTGCTTCTGTCCTCGTTCATATATAATCTTCTTCTTTAAATGCAGTTATCGGATGTTCAGCAATGAGGATGTTACGATTGGCTCATGGATGCTTGCTATGAATGTGAATCATGAGCATGAAAAAGCGCTATGTGAGACACAGTGCACAACATCATCTATTGCGGTGTGGGATATACCCAAGTGTTCAGGTATTATAATGACTTGTTTTTTAAGTCAGGGAATTTATGCTGAAAACTTTCCAAATTAGTGCAGAAAAATCCATCCAAGTGTTTATAAAATTTGTTACCCTTTTTGAATCAGGGCTTTGCAATCCTGAAACGAAAATGCTAGAGCTTCACAAGATGGATGCATGTTCAAAAACCCCTACCCTGAGGTCCTACAACTAGAATTCTGTAATCAAGCTGCAATATTGGATCTCAAGCTCTCACGACTCACAATTACATAATTTCTTGTAGCTTTATTTTTTCAGCCAACTTATACATTCTGTCTTGCTCCAACCCATTTCCCAGCCGATTGATAGATAGATACATAGATGCTTAGATCGTAGGCTTTCTGCCACATCATTTATACTCTTTGATGGTAGTTGTACTTAACTACAGTGTAAATGAAATGTGTTGAATTTCAGACTTTCAATAGAACACGACACTTTCGGTCTCTCTTAGCAGAAACTTTCCCTTTTGCCACGTTGTAAACGTGCCTGTGAATTTCGCTTTTGGAATTAGAAATCTTGCATATTGTTTTGCCAAGGAATTCATGTTGGGATACATGTGTCTTCTAGTACACCTGCGTAGCAGGGTATTATTTCTACTACTTGCCAGCTAGGATGAATTTGTTAGAAGCTGGTTTTCCTTTCAACTGGAAACGGAGACGGATACTCTGAATCTCGAGTTTGTATAAATACACCTTGTAAAGAGCTTGTGTAATTTCATTCAATGAATCAATACCAAAATCCATTTTCTAAACCTAACAATTCATTAAGCTAATAAGTTGAGCAATGTTTGAGATGGGTTTCTGATGCTGATGCTACTCTTTCATTGCTCGTTTGGTTGAACGTATGCTGATGCTACTCTTTCATTGCTAGTTTGGTTGAACGTATGAATCCTATGATGGTGTTCTAGCACACAAGAAGGCTAATCCAACTTACTAGTCTGGAAACGAAGGGATAAGTTCATACTTATCTCGCTTCAAACCAGAATCTCCTCTCCGCTTCTCGGCTATGTCTCCGAATCAGAAACCTCCTTTGAAAATGGCAAACCCTTGACAAGTTGTTTCAGGCCAATTCCAAGGTGCGTTCCATGCACCTAAAGTAGCACAACACTTTGCCCAAAGGCTCTCTAACCATGCTAGAATATTTTGAGAAGAAAAGACCTGTGTCAAATGATAATTTCATTGTTGTAATTCTCAATGGTCTTGTTCCCTCATATGGACCGTTCAAGGCCACCATCAATATCCACCTTGAGATGATGACTCCAAATGAACTCCCTGGCTATTTGTTTTGAGAGGAAGAATAACTCCTCGAAGATAGTCACAATCTATCCTCTCACTAGCATGTTGCCCATTATTTCAATCAGACCCAATGATACGAAGCTATAGTAGACTAGTACCAAGCTATAGATCAAAATTGACACAGTGACAAAAAGAATGGCTGACGACGAGAGAAAGGGGAGATTAGGGCAAATAACTATTTTCTTATTATTCCTTAAGATAACGATTAAAAATATTTAAATCAACTGCCATATCGGTTCAACAAAAGCGACATGGGAAAGAATCAAAAAGAAAACCCATGAAGAAGTTTATAAATTCTATCTAAAAAATTTACATTAAAAAATACTAATAATAATCCTTGAACCGAGCTGGATGTCGGCATTCTCAAACGGGTCGAGCAACCGAAGTCGTCGGGCCCCCTATTACGCATCAATCTCACCCCATTGACAATTGACAATTGACTTGTTCGCAAGGCGTAAATCAGGAAAAGAGGTACGAATTTGATCGAGCGGTTCCTAAGAAGCATTAGCGTCGGATCAATCATCCCATACTAATATACTATCAACTATTCAAGACTCGGAATATTGTTAACTATATCATGTCGTTCTGGAATGGCGCGCAAAGGACGAGACAACGACAAATCGTTTACGAACTCAGCTGGAAACGCCGGCTGCATTGGGCAAGAACCACTCGCAATGAAGGGCCGCAACAGAGAAACATGAATTACATTTTTGGATTTTGCATTTTCCGGCAACGCCAAGTGGTATGCAATAGGTCCGATGCGTTCGATCACTTGAAACGATCCGTAGAACCGTCTTGTTAGCATAGTTGAAAGGGGCTTGGCCATCGAGTGTTGGCGGTATAGTTGTAATTTCAGCAAGACTTGATCGTCAACGTTAAACTCGACGCCACGTCGATGTGAATTCGTGTGCGCTTGCATATGTTGTTGGATTTTTCTCTAGTTAGCACATAACAGCTCGACAATTTGCCCCCTTCCAGAATTATAGCCAAAGTCGTGGAGTTCAATACTGATGGTTGGGTAGCCCGAATAATCGGTGGGGCCTCGCGACCATATAAAGCCTGAAACGGAGTGATTTTGAGGCCCTCATGGTAAGTACACGCCACGTCGATGTGAATTCGTGTGCGCTTGCATATGCTGTTGCATTTTTCTCTAGTTAGCACATAACAACTCGACAATTTGCCCCTTCCTGAATTATAGCCAAAGTCGTGGAGTTCAACACTGATGGTTGGGTGGCCCGAATAATCGGTGGGGCCTCGCGACCATATAAAGCCTGAAACGGAGTGATTTTGAGGCCCTCATGGTAAGTACAATTCAAAGCTAATTCCGCCCAAGGTAAAAAGATAGCCCATCGGGACGGTCGGGCATCAGTGAAAGCTCGTAAATACTCTTCCAAGACCCTATTTTTCACTTTCATCTGTCTTCCGTTTGAGGATGATAAACGGTAGCACAAGGTTTTCCCACTCATCCGATGCAACTCTTTCCAAAATGAACTATTAAATATAGCATCCTTGTAGGATAAGATGGAAGTCGGTATCACATGGTGTTTGACCACGATCTCTACAAATACAGAGGCAACTTTGACGGTGTCATAAGACGCGCCCAAGGCTCCAAAATGAGCATATTTGGACATCCGATCCACCACTACTAGAATGGTTGTGAATCCATAGGACGACGGAAGTCCGATACTAAAGTCCATGGAGACAACGCCCAAAACTTGTTGCGATACTGGTAAAGATTGGAGAAGGCCTGCCGGTTTCTTGGTGTTGTACTTAGTGGATTGACAAGTAAGACAGGAATCGACGAACTGTTTCAGATCTTTACGCATACCATGCCAAAAGAAAACTTTTGCTACTCTGCGGAAAGTCTGATCGACGCCCGGATGGCCGATGCTCGGTGGTGAGTGAAATTCATTGAGGACATCGATCTTAAGAGGAAAAGTTTTCCCCAACATCAGCCGATGGTCATAATAAATGACGGCTTCATGTACCGGGAAAGGCGGCTGTAGTTTGCCCTCGGCATGGGCATTATACAGCTCAATTAAGTCGAGTAATGAAGAATTCTCAAACCACACTTTTTGCAACAGATTTGGCATCGGTTGTGACAAGGCAAAAAAATTACTTAAAGACGGTTCATCATCAATCATGCAGAGGGACAAGACTCAACAACTTTGTTATTAGAACTCGTCTTCTATTCAATCCGGAATTTGCAACCCATGGCTTTCCGAATAAAAAATTGTCGACCAGGGGTTTGGATTACCTAAAATAGGAGTTCTTTTAAGATTTTCTAATCAGTTCGGATAAGGAATTCTCAGCCCAATAAATATTGTCATCATTTATGTACCACTGAAACAATGGCAAACAACACACGGTGGTAGGCCGAAGAACCCCGACGTCGGATTCCGAGGGTTTTGCTGAAAAACAAGATCGGCCACTAATTCTGTAATAGAACTGCTCCAATGCCTTCGTCTGAGGCGTTTGTCTCTACTACAAAAGTTGTACTAAAATCAGACAGTTGTAATATCGACAGAATCATCATAGCTGATTTCAGGCAGATAAAACGTCTTCCACAATTGTAAACCAAACAAACATATCTTTTTGTAGAAGCTAGAGTGGTGAGCTGGGCCGCGGTTTAAGCATAATGACGGATAAACTTACGGTAATATCCCATAAGGCCTAAGAAACCGTGTAATTGCCGAACGGTCTTGGGTATCGGCCATTTAGCCATGGCGTCGAGTTTACTAGGATCGGCCAACAACTGCCCGACAGATACAATGTGACCCAAGTACTCAACTGTTGTTGTGCCAAAGGAGCATTTAGAAATCTCAACAAAGAAACAATTGTCTTGTAATATCTGAAGAGCGATGTGAATCAATATATCATCGAAAAACACAATGACAAAGTCGCGAAGATAAGCAGCAAAAATATGATTCATGGCAGCCTGGAAAGTAGATGAAGCATTGGTCAACCCAAATGGCATAACTAAAATTTTGAAATGTCCATCATGAGTGTGAAACACGGTTTTGTAAACATCCGATGTGTGCATTTGAATCTGATGATATCCGACCGAATGTCAAGTTTGGTGAAAAACACAACCTTGCCAAGCTCATCAAATAACTCGTCAACAATTGGAATAAGAAATTTATTAGCCACTTTAGCGGATTAAAGCTCTGTAATCCACACAAAATTGAAAACTGCCATCCTTTTTTTGACTAAAAGCACTGGCGAGGAGAAGGGACTAGTACTATGCTGGATTATGCCCTATTGTAACATGTCCTGAACTTGCCGCTCAATTTCTGATTTTTGAAAAAGTAAGTGTAGCGATAAGGCTGAACATTTACCGACTTGGAGTCCTATTGGGGGTGAATGCGATGATCCTAAGGTCATTGTGGCGGTAACCCAACAAATAAGCGAATAACATTGTCATGTAACTGAAGCACTTCTTTGATTGCCGGGTTAAGAGTCGGTGGAAAAACAACGGCTTTGCTCTAGACCGAAAACACTCAGCAATGAAATCCAAAGCATATAAAGACTATAGAGCATTAAAAGAAATCAGGCGCGGTGTATGGTTCATACCTCTTTCTATTCATTTACTTGTCCTATTATCAAGGTGGGGTTACCACACTTGATAACCAACTCTACTGCACATCTCTCATATGGGTCATACCTCTTTCTATTCATTTACTTGTCCTATTAATCTATCAAATGTGTTATTAGTACAAAAAATGACTTAAGACCTTTTCTGTGCTCTTAAATTAGCCCAATATAATAATATTTTATGTTGAATTTTAAAAGATAATTATGGAACCTTGTTGAGATCTTCTCATACAAGGAGATTTGTATTTATAGAGAGAGTACATAATACAATCTTGGAGGATAAGTAATACAAAGATAATAACAAACATAATAAGGAAACTAAATAATATACATAGGATAAGAAGATTTGATGTTATCTTATCTTCTATCTATTACCCCCCCCCCCCCCCACACACACACACAAGCTCATGGAGGGGCCCGAACATGCAGCTTGGAACACAAGTGTAGGAATCGAGTAGAACCAAGAGCCTTAGTGAAAATATCAACAATTTGTAAATCCGAACTAATGTGCCGAACCACCAATTCATTTGATTCCACCTTTTCCCGAACAAAGTGAAAATCAATATCAATGTGGCGAGATCGTCTGTTAACAACAAGATTACGAGTCATAAAGGTGGCACTAAGACTGTTAGAGAACAGAGTCGGGCATGAGGTCGGACGAAGACGGAGATCATGCAGCAGCTGTAAAACACCAGTCATCTCAGCCACAGTAGCAGAAATGGCTCTGTATTCGGCCTCTGTACTAGAACGAGCAACAACTTTTTGCTTGCGAGAAGTCCAACAAATTAAGGAATTACCAAAATAAATGGCAAATCCATACTGAGAGCGACAATCATCAGGATTAGAAGCCCAACCAGAATCACAATAAGCTGTAAGAGAAGCCTGAGGTGCCGGCCTTAAGCATAGAAAATGAGATAGAGTGCCTTTTAGGTAGCGCAAAATGCGTTTCACTGCACTCCAGTGATCATCTGTAGGGCGATGCATATACTGACATACACGATTAACAACAAATGAGATCCCAGGATGCGTAATCGTGATATACTGAAGTGCACCAACAATACTCCGATATAAGGTCGGATCCAAAAAAACATCACCATTAATCTGTAGTCTAGAGTGCGGCTCAGCAGGCGTGGAAATGGGCTTGGCATCTGCCATTTTGGCTCGCTCAAGCAAGTCCCTGATATACTTTTGTTGACACAACTGTAATCTATCAGGAGCACGAGTGACTTCAATGCCCAAAAAATAGTGAAGTGATCCGAGATCTTTAAGGGCAAAAGCTTGATTTAGACTTCTAATAAATGAGCAAATAGCCGATTCAGAATTGCCAGTGACAATCAAATCATCCACATAAACAAGCACATAAATGATGATGTTATCCCGAAATAGCACAAAGAGAGAGCAGTCAGACTGGCAGGCATGAAAACCAGAGCGAGAGAGATATGATTTGAGCTTACTGAACCAAGCCCGAGGGGCCTGTTTTAGGCCATACAAGGCTTTGTGTAGACGGCACACATAGTGAGGGTGAGTCGAATATGGTAGCCTTTTGCAACTAACCGGGCTTTGTACCGATCAAGAGAGCCATCCGCCTTGCGCTTTATCCTGTACACCCACTTACAACCCACAACATTAGTATTAAGAGGTCGAGGAACTAAAGACCAAGTACCGGTGCCTTGTAACGCATTGATTTCGGCTTTCATAGCATTGACCTACTCTGGATGAATTTTGGCTTGGTTGTAAGATTTTGGTTCAAAGTCAGGACGAGAATCAGGCGGTAAAGGATGTTTTGTATAAGCGTAGGCCTTGGGTTTGAGGTTGCCGGTTCTAGCACGGGTTGTCATAGGGTGGGTTGAGGTGGCAGCCGGGCGAAGATAGGGGTGTTGGGCGGGTGGAGCCGGCAATAACAGTGGGGGAGGAGGATTTTCAGCGGGTAAATCAACAGGAGGAGAGTTGGAGTTGGCGGAAGCGGGGCTGGTATCTGAATGATCGAGCGCAGGCAGGGGCGGAAGAGAATGCACATCGGGCACGTTAGCTGGCGGTGGCGGATCAGCGGATGGTGGCGCAGGTGAGGGCGGACAAATATTGGCAGCGGAAGACAACAGCTCGACTGAGACGGGTGCAGAAGGAACATCGGATGAAACCGATGGTGATTGGGAAACAGATGGAAAAACAGACTCATGGAATATAACATGACGATTGATATATACTCGTTGTGACTCAGAATTGTAACACAAATAGCCTTTATAACTAGAGCTGTAACCCAAGAAAACACAAGGCATGGTTTTAAACTCATGTTTATTTTGACGGTAAGGCCCAAGATAAGGGAAGCAAAGACAACCGAAGGACCTTAAAAAGGAAAAGTCAGGAGAGCGGTTGTACAGTTTTTCAAAAGGGGAGGCGTTTTTGAGAACAGGGGTGGGAGTTCGATTGTGGAGATATATGGCCGTGTGGAAGGCATGTTCCCAAAATTTGGGAGGTAATTTGGAGTGAGCTAGTAGAGTAAGGCCTTTTTCTTGGATGGTACGGTTACGACGTTCAACCATGCCGTTTTGAGATGGAGTGTGAGGACAAGATACCCTATGAAGGATAACTTGGGATTGTAAGAAGTTAGACACGGTTCTGTATTCCCCACCCCAATCGGTTTGAAGAGCTTTAATGGTAGATTGAAACTGAGTTTTAACCATGGTGTTGAAGAGTTGAAAGTAATGGAAGACTTGAGATTTATGTTGCATAAAATAGATCCAAGTAAAGCGAGTAAAATCATCAACAAATAAGACAAAATAACGACATCCATTGATAGATAACTGAGGGGCAGGACCCCAAACATCAGAATAGACTAATTCAAAGGGAACTGTTTTGGAAACATGGACTGAATTAATAGGTAAACGACTACTTTTTCCTAAAGGACATGTCTGACATAAAAACTTAGAATCAAAAGAAGACACTGGTAACTTGAAACGATTTAACATAAGATGAAGGATAAGTTGACTCGGATGTCCTAGTCGTTGATGCCAATTTGGAGAAGAGGTTCGCTCGCCCACCATTGCCATTCTGAATCGATCCGGCACAGCCGAGGGTAAACAATATAACCCATTGCTAACGATTCCTTTGAGCAGTACCTGTCCCTGCTTGTCCTTGATCAAACAAAAAGTTGGGTGAAATTCCACAAAAAGATTATTGTCTTTTGTAAGTTTAGTAATACTGATTAAATTTTTGGTCATATTAGGGACAAGTAAGACATTCGATAAATGAATGGAAGAATTTTGTAAAGACGGAATAGAAGAATGGGCAATATGAGTTATGGGTAAAGAGGTACCGTTGCCTAAAGTGAGTTGATCATTGCCTGAATATTCCGAATCAAGTGATACTTTTGTAAGATCGCCGGTAATGTGGTCAATAGAAGCCGAGTCAAAATACCAAGCAGAGTCCGAAGAAGGTGCTTGAGATTGAGCATGATAAGCCTGAGGTGAAATTTGATTCAGCTTCTCAGGCGGGTGCCGGGACGGGAAATATTGCAAATTCAAACGACTATAGCAGTCCTTAGCCGAGTGGTTCGGGCGATCACAAATTTGGCACATGGTGCGCGGCATGGGCCGAGACGAGCCGGCTTGATCAGCGTTGTCGCGATTAGACTGGCGATGATTGGAAGACGTGTTCTGGCGAGGATTGGACTGGCCAGACGAACGAGATTGGGAATGTGGTTGAGTGTCAGCCCGATCTATATTGGAACGACGCGGTCCTCCACTGCGATTTTGTGAGTAGTTCGCAGCAGGGGCAGAGGCTGACATCAACCGAGCCTCTTCCTGGAGCCTTTCTTCTTCAAGCAGCAGATGGCCAAGGAGGTCGTCCGGTGTCAACGGTTCAAACCGCATATTAGCAGCAACCTTGAAAGGCCCATAGGAGGAATCAAGGCCGTGAATAACAGCAACAACAAAGTCATGATCCGAAACTGGTTGAAGACAGTCAGCCAGGGCATCCGCAAAACCACGTTTTTTCTCAAAGTACTCAAGCATGGAGAGACCGCCTTTCGAGAAAGTATTCAACTGATTTTTCAGATGCATAGAACGAGCGCGAGATTGGGCCTGAAACATTTGTTCAAGCATTAACCAAGCATCACGAGTGGATTCAGCCTTGACAATATAGTTGAGAAGGGGAGCAGAGATCGTGGTTCGGATCCAAAGAAGGATAAACTTATCTCGTTGTTTCCATGTTAAGTAATCGGGATTGGGCTCGAGACGAGCCTAAGATGTATCAGTCGCCGGAATCCGATTGGTCTTCATCGGATGGACACCGGAAGTGGCATGATCTTTCAATTCATAGGCATCGAGGGCATCAAGAACACTAGAGCGCCAAAGAGCATAGTTAGTGCGCTCAAGTTTGAAGGAGAACACCGGAAATTGGAGTCCTTGTTTGGACCCGAGAGATGCACCGAGAGCCGCTGATAGAAGAGAGGCACCACTGTTGCGTGAAGCTGCAGTCGAGGAAAAAGATGCGTCGTCAGACATGATGCCGGAAAAAAAAAGGACGATTGAATGTGAAAAGAAGTCGTCCGAAAAAAATCAAAACTTTTGTGGGAGAAGGATCTTTGCTCTGGATACCATAAAAGATAATTATGGAACCTTGTTGAGATCTTATCATACAAGGAGATTTGTATTTATAGAGAGAGTACATAATACAATCTTGGAGGATAAGTTATACAAAGATAATAACAAACATAATAAGGAAACTAAATAATATACATAGGATAAGAAGATTTGATGTTATCTTATCTTCTATCTATTAAATTTAATCATAATAATTGTTTGTTGAAGAACATGCAAGGAGAACTCTTCTTCGAGGAATCAATACGGGCTTTACTGTTTGTCGCCTACTGTGTTACTAAGTGCTCTCATTGGATAACATACCACTATTTTTGTCTAGCATCATCGTTTGGGTCATCCTAATCTATCTATCTTGAAGTCCTTACCTAGTCACTTTAAACTTCCCATTGAATTTAATTATGCACTTTTCTAGTGCTAGTCTTGTCTTTCGAGTAAGGGTAGTCTTCTACCTAGGGCTGGTCATGGGTCGGGTTATGGGTGGGTGGAGCACTTCCACTAACTGACCCGCAAAATAAATTTTATCACCCGACCCACCCATCACCCACGAAACCTAGCACTCGTATCCGACCCACCCGTCACCGCGGGTGGAGCGGGTGACCCGTCACCCGTGACCGTGAATTCAAAATTACAATAAAAGGTCGGGCGAGAGGTGACCCGACGCCTATCACCCTAGTTGGCCCGTCGGAGTTAGAAGGTTGGGCGAGCGGGCGAGATCGAATTGGAGCAGGCGAGCGGCTAGTGTGTATTGAGCGGAGGTTGCGGAGTGGCTATTCAAACTGGAGCAGGCGAGCAGCGCTCTTGAGAAACCCCAAACTGAGAAGTGAGAAGGGTGAGGGTGAGAATGAGATCTGGCCGTCTAGGGCATAGCCGCATATCACATATGGTCATATTTCTATTAAGGTATGTGTAGTTTTTTAATATTTAAAAAAAAAACCCAAACTTTTTTTTAAAAAAAGTCACTAACTTCCAAACTTTCTTTTAGGAAAAAACCAAACCAAATTTTAATTTAGTATAAATTTTTACGGGTGGGTGACGGGTGAAACGGGTGGTGGGTGACGGGCCGGGTGATGGGCCGGGTTAAATGGGTGTAAAATTTCACCCATATCCGACCCATCACCCGTTTTACCCTACACCCGACCCACCCGTCACCCACTTTTTTTACTGTTTTTTACCCGTATAATTGGATCAGGTGAAGCGGATAGTCAGTCACCCACGGATAATATCCAGCCCTACTTCTACATGTTACTTCTTCAAATGAGTCTCTTGAGCTATTATCAACAGTGTTACAACCTGACATCGACGACTTCCATGATGGTTCACCCCTTGCTTTTAATAGTGCTTCTTTTGCCTATCTCCACTTCTGATCGGTCTCCCATTCACATTGTTTCAAGCCTTGCCCCTTATACTCTTGAAAACCCCTCTCGTCTCCCTATTGAACTCCTTATTAGGACTGACCCAACTCTTTCCCATGAACTAACATCAGTACAACACCCACATCTCTGATCTGCAACCTCTTCTTGTCAATAGAGGCAAAAATTAGTACCCTTATACTGCAAGCCTATAACAGCACAAGACATCCCCTACCACTAGATCCCCAACCTAACAATGAACAAAAAACATTTTGTCAAGCCATCAAAAATCCCAATTGGTTCAGTGCTATGCAAGCTGAAGTTAATGCCCTTTAGAAGTCAAATACAATGAGATATTATCCCTTAGTTCATGTCGGTTTGATCTTCTTCGGTCCAAGCTCAATGCCAGTCTCCTTCCATGAACTCACGAGATATTAAGGATAATGTTGTATCAGTGTTATTTCCAAACACCGAAACACTGGTTTCTCCATTCGAGCAATTGAAGTTTTGATAATGACAAACACTTGGAACTAAATCCTTACTCAAGTGATTTCAGAAAAGATACATGATTATAGGAAAAGCAAGGGAAATATTTCTTATGAGCCACCTGGGTACATGACAATTAAATGAAGGACAAAAGAGACTTTTTACTGTTGTCTTGGGCGGAAAGCACAAAAGGATAGAAGTGTCCCAAGAAAGAACGTGTCCATCTACTGCGTTACTGTCTTAAATTCTGTGTTGTTTATTTCTACAACTTTAAGGAACTGTCTCTGGAATAGTTTCCGATTTGTCTTACTAACACAGATCTCCGATCCTTACAGATAATATGTCATTATATTATTTTGTATACATATTTTTCTATGCTAGGAGATAGACTTCTTTTAATATCCCTTTTAATCTTTTAGATTATTCTCTTGTGTAATTATATACTGTCATATCCTCGCTTGAGCTAAAATCAACACAGATTACACATTCATTACCCAAATCTTATAGCTAGAGCATATAAAAAGCAAGCTCGGTTGTTTGCATGGAGTATTTATGTTGTGTTTTAATTTGTTGGAGAAATCAAGCTATCTTCGTGCAAATTATAAGTTTTTTGAAAAACCAAAAGTTGACATATAGATCTAGTCTGCCCCGAAATAAATTACTCTAAAATAAAATTTCAACCATGGATGTTCATGTTCTTACAATCCACGTGAAATTATTTATCTCCAATATATTGCTTTCCAACCTTAAACCAAATAAACCGTTACAATACAAAAAAAGACGAGAGAAAAAATGAAAAATGCATGGGAATTCTGAATTCTGAAATCCTCAAGACTCAAGTGGGGTGAAGCAGAAATCCGCCCAGGAATCATGGCCTCGTCTTCCAAGCGGGCATATGGCCATCACGTGCTCAATTTGCCGGCCCAGTACGCTATCAGATTTCATCCTATACCCTGTGGCTGTGCCTGTGAAGAAGGCCATGAGAAGAAGGGGGTCCATATATATATTCTCTTATCTTTCCTTACTCTAGCTGCAACACAAACAAAAATAATCCCACCATTAATTAATTATTAAATATGGACAAATTAAGTGGGTTGGTTTTGAGATATCAAAGTATTATGGGCACCATTCAGAAACGCTACTGGAAATTATCCACCACCGGTCATCAACCACCGTGGAACGCTACCGGAGAGTTGTTGTGTTGACTGTTGACTGATGATGGCTGTGGTGGGTAATTTCCAGCTGTCATTTCAGTCGATAAATAAAATGGTAGTGGTAATTGTAATAAATCGACATACGTCATCTATGTCATCATCATCGTGCATGTATACAGTACTTTTTATATGTTGATGTGTGAGCTATTTTGTTGTTAAGTGCACATGATTGTGGGGGTGGGTCTTACAATACTCGCATCATGGAAATGGACATCATATATAAATCGGCAGAATATATATACAGACAAAAATCGGCAGAATATATATACAGACACCTGTATTTGTGTAAAAAAGTCACTTAGACACCTCACCTTTGATTTTGTTCTATTGAACACTTGAATTTAATATTTTCTATTCTATTGGACACTTGAACGTTAATATGGCATAATACGTAAATTTCACGCTCTTTAGTGCGAGTAAGGAGAACATAGTTTTTTTTTTTCTTTTTTCTTTTCATTTTGTTTATTTTCTTTTTTTTTCTCTTTTTTCCACAGATTTTCTTTTATTTTTCATTGTTTTTTTATCTTTTTCTTTTTTTGATTTTTCTGGTTGAATTTTTTTATCATCTGGATCTCAAACTCTATCAAATCTGGCAATTTCTTAGATTGATTTTTTCTCATATCCATATCTAAGCAAATCTGGCAAAAAAATAAACAAGTGAAATTTTGGATTTTATCAATTGAGAAATAAGAAGTACGCTTGAAGAATTTTGGATCTTTATCGATTGCAGAGGTGAAGAATTTGAAATCTAATGCCATCGTTCCGTCCTGTACCGTACCGGCCACCTTCCAATTCATCAGATCTGAAGCACCAGCCGGCCACCTTCTTCCCAGATTGTGTCCCTACACCGCCACCCGTCCGTTCCACGAGGTGAATGTCCTCCAAAACCCGTCCACCAACACTCCGATTTAGAGCTGCACACAAACCCGTCCACCAACACTGCGAAGATGGAGGCGGCGATGGAGGAGGAGGGCGATGAAGAGGGAGGTGGTTGTTGCGGTGGAGGACTTCGCCGGCGGCTGGTAGGGTTGGTTGCATCTGGGTAGGAACGAGAGAAAAAAAGATTAAAGGAAGGGGAAAGGAAAGATAAAAAAAGATTTTTCCTTAATCTTGTTTTTCTTTTTTATTTTATTAAAATGATGATATGGCAATTCAATTTTATTTTTCTATTTTATTTTGTTAAAATGATGACATGGCATCCACATGGTGCCCTCGTGGCAAAAATATTTGCACAAGTCAGCGCGAGTGTAACACACGGAAAAAAGTTTCAGCGTCCGGGTGTCCAATAGAACAGAAAAGGCTAAATTCAAGTGTTCAATAGAACAAAACCAAATGTGAGGTGTCTAAGTGACTTTTTTGCACAAGTACAGGTGTCTGTATATGTATTCTGCCTATATAAATCTTATGTTTGAAAATATGTCATTTTTTTTTGGGAAGGAGAGGCAGTACTCTCCGATCCCTCAAGGAGGCATTTTATTATAAGAAAAAATAGGCTAAGTAGTCAGCAAACGGGGGATAGCCCGACCCCTTACATCATCATTAAGCATTGAAATAACACCCTCCGGTGGGTCAAGCAATACATGAAAACCTAAGCTAAAAGAAAAAGCTAAAGTAGCTAAATAATCAGCAATACAGTTTGCTTCTCTATAAATATGACGGATCTGGACAATCCAGTTCCTTCTAATGAAGTCGTGGCATTGAGATACCCGGCTAAAAAGGGGGTGATAACGATCCACAGGTTTACATAGAAGGAGACACACCAGCTGTGAGTCTAATTCCAAGCAAACCCTCCTGTAACCCCGATCCCAGGCTAAACGGAGGCCTTGAAGGGCCCCCATAACTCAGCCATAGGAACCGTACAAATACCTATATAATGAACAAATGATATAATGCTCTTCCTTCCTCTTCTTCCCATCAATTCGGTCTCTAGCATTAGCTCTAGCACATTCTCCAGCTTGCGCTAATACCAATCCCACTCGATTGCCTGAAAATGGTATGTTTTGAAAAACAAATTGGTTACGCCATTTTCATATACACCAAATAGCGATAGCGAAAATACAATTACAATCGCCTCCGCTGCTATGCTTCATATTAGAGGATATATTTGAACGAATCCAAAAGGCAAAGTTTGACTCGAAAAAACTTCCCTGGCAAGAGGAGGGTGAAGATCTTCCCAAAAACGCTTTGTGATATCACACTCGCGTAAAAGGTGGATCAGCGACTCCTCCTCAGTAGAGCATATAGAACATAAAGCATCCTTTGCAAAGTGTCGTCGAACCCGCTCATGGTTTGTAAGGATAACACCTTTGAATGTTAACCAATTAAACACCCGAGTACGCTCGGAGACTCTAAGGGACCAGATTGTGTTGTACACCACACTGTCGGTTCCAAAAACTTCACGAGCAGGTGACACCATCTTATAGGCTCCACTAACCGAATATTGACCGGTGGGAGAAAGTTTCCAGGCCAGCACATCAATATTAGCAACATCATCGTTGACAGCAACTGAGGCGAGTTTCAGTAGAGTTTCAGACGGTAAAAAGTGGGAAAATAAATCCCACTTCCAGCCGAGATCAACAGTCCAGTAATCAGCAACAGTGTGGTACAAAGAATCAGCATCAATAGGGGCAATCGTTGAGTCCAGCAGCCTGCAATCATGCAGCCAAGAATCGAGCCAAAAGCGCACCAAACGCCCGTTACCCACACACCATTTTGAACCAGGAACCACCACCTGTTTAACTCCCGTCACCAAACTTGACCAAATATGAGATTTGGCCATAGAAGTGGATCCAGAAGGACGAATGTATTTAGCTCGGAGTACATTCACCCAAAGTTTATCCGATTCCGTCAAAAACGCCAACTTAGTTTACCAACTAGAGCAACATTGAGGGCTTTCATAGAGCGGATACCAAGCCCACCACATTCTTTCGGTTTGGTAATTTCTTCCCAATCGACCAAATGTATCCGATTCCTACCTTCTCGTCCCCCCAAATAAAATTACGGGTCAAAGTATCAATTTTCGAGCAAACTTCATTAGGTAAAATGACCGTCGCCATAGTATAAACCGGTAAAGAAGCCAAGACCGATTTAGCAAGCGTGACTCGGCCCGCCAAACTAAGGAACCGTCCTTGCCACCCCTGAAGTCGATTTGTGATTTTCTCCAACAAAGGCGCAAAAGTTTCAGTTTTAACCTGATCATGAAACATCGGCATCCCCAAATATTTACCGATGTCGCTAGTAATCGAATAACCACATTCATCTTTAATATCTCTCGCCAAATTGGCCCTGACATTGGGCGAGAAGTAGATTTTAGATTTGCCAATGCTAACCTTCTGACCCGAAGAGGAACAAAAAGATTGTAGACAATCTTGAATGACTCTAATCTGGTGAACAGAAGCTTCAGCAAACAGCATAATATCGTCAGCAAATAAGATATGAGAAAGACATGGTCCACCACGAGACAGAGAGACCGGCTTCCAACGTTGATCGGCCACAACCTGAGAAATAATTTGGCTTAGGCGTTCAATACATAACACAAAGAGATAGGGCGAAAGAGGGTCACCCTGTCGAATACCCCTAGAAGGTGTAAAGCCAGAAGTAACTTCGCCATTCTAAAGAAGACGAAACGAGGTGGAGTGAAGGCAGGATCGGATCCAACTGACCCAGATATCCGAAAATCCAGCATCAACTAAAGTATCTTCAATAAAATCCCAACGAAGGCGATCATAAGCCTCTTCGAGATCAAGCTTCAAAAGCATCCACCCTTTCACACCCTTTTTCCATCTCATAGAGTGTAAGACTTCCTACGCTAAAACAATATTATCCGTAATCAAACTGCCAGGTAGAAAGCTCCCCTGCATTGGGCCAATCAGACGTGGGAGAACCAACTGCATTCTGTTAACCAGAACCTTAGTAATAGCCTTATAAAGAACATTACAGAGGTTGATAGGACGAAATTGACTGATTAATTCCGGCTCATCAATTTTAGCAATCAGAACAATAAGCGTCTCATTTAACTCAGCCGGCAAGCTAGCAGAAGCAAAACAATTATGAACTGATGTCAAAAAAGAACGACCCACCGTTGACCAGCATTTTTGGAAGAAAATGGCTTGAAACCCATCAATGCCCGGAGCCTTTAGAGGTCCCATCATTTTTAACGCCCTAAAAATCTCCTCATCAGTCACCGGGGAATCAAGAAAAGTCCAACAATCCTCGTTAAGAACTGGATATGCACCTCTGCTGCATGAAATAGGCTGTCGTTCCTCAGGCGGTAAAGTATACAAATTTTTGAAGAATTGAACGACATAAGCTTCCAACTCATCAATGTCAGTAATCCATCGGCCAAAGTCATCTTTAAGAGTTTCAACCCGACTTTTCCGACGCCGAATAATGGTGGAAGCATGGAAGAAACTAGTATTACGGTCCCCAGATTTCAGCCACTCAACCCGAGATTTTTGAAGCCATAGAAGTTCCTCACGCTCCAAAGTTAACTCAATCTCATGCTTCAGCTTAATTTCCTCTTGTAAAAGAGCATCCGAAGGGTTCAAACTCAAATTCTGTTGAAGCTCTTCAAGTTGTGCCATTAAATTATGTTTAGTAACATGAATGTTGTCGAAGGTCAATCGGTTCCATTCAACTAGCTTCTCCTTTAAATCGGAGAGAGCCTCAAGCGTGTTCATCTCTCTTTTCCAAGAAGAATCAATAAAATGCAGAAAGTCCGCATGAGTCAGCCAAGCCGCTTCAAAACAGAAGGGACGACGTCTCCTGTTGTTTCTGATCACATGCTTCAGTGAGAGTAATAGAGGCGTATAGTCCGAAGAAAGTTTCAGAAGGTGTCGAACCACTGCTTCCGGCCACAACAAGCGTCCAACAATATTGGTGAACACTCTATCAAGACGTTTTTCAACAAGCATACTAGTTGAGTTACCACGTGACCAAGTAAAGGCCGGCCCAGTGAAACCCAAATCGATTAATCCGAGATCATGAACAGTATGAAGAAAGCAATGAGAATCCTCAGAAAGACGTCCCGAACCCCCACGCCGCTCAGAAGTGTGGAGAATGCAGTTAAAGTCTCCACCAACTAAAATCGGCTCAACGATGGATCTCAAGACATCTGCCAAGTTCTTCCAAAAACGAACACGTCGTCCAGGAGAAGGTGGCGCATAAACCGGAAAAAGATGAACTCTACTCGTCCCACGAGTAACGACAACATGAATGAAATTATCATGGAGATTAATAATTTGTAGGTTGACTCACTCTTTATTCCAGAGGAGCCAAACACCACCCTTCATACGAACAGCCTCAATCCGGACACAATCTTTCAAAATAAGTCGATTGCAAACCTCTTCAGCTTGTTGATCAGAAATTCTGGGTTCAAATATAGCCATAACTTCAACTTTATGGCGACGAATCATATATCTCGCCGCCCTACGGAAGCCGGGTTTTCCGGCTCCAAATCAATTCCAAAATAAGCAAATCATTAACAATCGGGGGAAGGTACGGGCACTACAAACCCGGACGGTTGAGACTGTGGGGACAGAGCCGTCACTCCCTGATTAGTTATATTTTTATCTTGAACACCATCGGTATTCATACTATCGCCTTGATTGTGTGTTGATTCTGGTGCTATATTCAAAGCTTCTGAGGCAAAAAAACTCAAACGTAGGACCATCAGCCATTCTCGGTCTTTTGCCTATCGATGTACTCAACTGGGGTGGTTGAAGCTCGAAAGAAGGAGTAGCTGTCTGCTTTCCTTTCTTCTTTGCATTCCTTTTTGAATTTTTTCCGTTTGACGTGGAGGCCACGTTTGGGTTGGTGTTCACAACTGATTGTTGCTGGGCATTAAAGGGAGACATCGTATTGAAGGTAGTAGACTTATTTGCTTTCTTCTGCTGATTTTTCCCAGAATCTTGAGCGTGATCTTTTTTGGAACCTTGCTGAACACCAACATTTCGATCACACTTAGATTCCTCATTCGTGGTTGGCGATAAGGCAGCAAAGCGATTACTATCATTCTTAGTTGTAGCCCCTGCTGGTGTCGATGATGCCTTGTTACGTCGGCGGTGTTGTACAACCGTCCAAGGACCATACCTTGGTTGATTATCTGCAGGACCTGGTGTTGGATTAGGCTTCACCGGCATCTGCGAGGGTTGAGACGTCCCATTAGGGTTAGGTTGCGTGGACTGATTTAGGGGGCATTTACTTTCTTGATGTCCATATTTGCCGCAATTAATGCATATTACATGCAAACCTTCATACTCAACGTGGAATTTACATCCATTAATCGTAACAGATCCTTTCAACGCCTTAGTAATATCAACTTCAACACAAATCCGAGCAAAGCGACACCGATTAGAATACATAGGCTTTTTATCAACCCTAATCGGTTTCCCGATACGAGCAGCCAACGTCATCAACATCTTCTCCTCATATAGAATCATAGGAAGTCCAGAGATTCTCACCCAAGCTGGTGTCGTAGTAATAACATCAGTATACGGGTTAAACTCCGGATTCCAAGGACGGATAATAAGGTAGTTCCCGAATACCATCCATGGGCCCCCCATAAGAGCTTTTAGATAATCATCTTCAGTAGAGAATTTGACTACATAGTAGCCATTCGGGAGATCAACAACCGAAATTTCTCCACTAGGGCACCACAGTTCCCGAAGTTTCTTGTCCATAATAGCATGCGGAATCAATCCCCCTAGGGGTTTAACAATCAGCGAAGATTCCCACACAGTTGCCAGTGCTTGGAAGACTTCAGTATCAACTTGGAAGACAAGATCGCCATCCTCACCATCAGGGAATGTCATTACAACTTTGCCCTTCAAAAAATCATCAGCCAATACAATTCTCTCCTCACCGTCATCATCCCGAACAAGATCACGCCAAGACTTCGGATGGGTCTCAACTGTCGGAGTAACAGCCTGAGTCACCACTATAGCCTTTGTGCCATCTACTTGCATAGTCTCCCCTTCCGGGGAGACCATCGGTGCCCCCATTGGGGCCGCCCGATGAGTCACCCATGATGCAGAAAAGCGTGAAACCCTAATCGCACAAAATCGCCTTTTGGAAGCGCGTCCTTTTGCGCGTGTTAATATATCAAATATAGTTCATTGGACGTACGGTTAGATTTAATATAGACGGATATAGGATTGACGTGAGATCCGCTTTATCCCGTCTTAAAAAATAAAACCAAGGTAAATTTAATAAATAAAAAAATACTGAAATTAATATTTTAGTAATAAAACTAGTTAAATTTTCGTGTCATGTACGGACTTTGTTTCAAAATATTTTGCATAAATAACTCCTTTTAAAATTTACCTAACTACAAGAATATTTTAAGTATTTGTTATTTCAATAATTATAAAAACTAATTAATTATAATATAGTGTGACCTAAAACTTTGATAAAAATGACACATAGGCGAATTGAATAATAGGTTGATATGTGATTAAAAGGTTTCTTCTTTAGTATATAGATAGATTAGGTAAATTAAGGCATTTTAGCATGTGTAGAAAATTTTGGTAAAAATAAGCCGGACTATCCTATTTTTAATTCTTGGGTTTGTTCTTGCATGGAAATGTAAAGGGAAAGAAAAAGAATATAGTTTACTTATGTGTCATAATTTATTGATATTTTTTAGCTTAAGGCTATCTATTATTTATATGTCTAGAGAAGGGGGAAAAGAAATGATTTCACCATTTTATTACCCTACCCTCGCATTAGGGAATGGTTAGAAGATCGCATGTCCACTTCCATCATTTTTGTATGGAAAATAAGGTCTTCCAAGGCAAGAAAAAATCTGTTATATATTGATGCGATATTAATATAGATTAGATTCATTTCATTTTCGTTTGTATTTCTGAAGTTGGAAACCAAACAAGCTTTTAGTGTATTGACTGTATAAAATTAAAAGATATGGTTGGTAGAGGTGTCCAAAACCGATTAACCTAAATCTCAGTTAATAAGTTCGGTTAACCATGATTTCGATTAATTAAAATTATGAACCGAAATCGAACCGTAAATCCCGGTTAACCGTAGTTCGGTTAACCAATTTTTCGGTTCGGTTTCTCGGTTAAACGATAACCATTTATGTAATTTTACCTTTAATAATTAAAACTAAAATAAAAAAATTTGAATAAAAAAAAGTGATAGCAAGACTTTTATTTTAAATTTGTACTTATATCATATTGTTTTGATTGTTGTAAACAAATATCGAGATTATATACTATATTGTGTGGAATCAAACATTATGTGTATTAATTTTATCCCATCAAATTTAATAAGCGACTCTTATATTAATGCGAAGTGGAAATATAATGTGTAAATTGTTTAAATTGGAGAAGGATTGACTCAAACTAGTTTAACACCCTCAATATCATAGATTTTAACCACTAAAAAAATCAAAGATAACTAATATTTGAATAAAATATTAATATATTTTTTATTTTTCGGTTAACTGTTATATGTAAAGTCGTGAACCGAAACTGAACTGATAAATCGAAAATATTTTCGGTTCAGTTAACCAAACCAAAATTTCAAAAAAAGTCGGTTTGGTTAATCTAAAAAATAACCGGCTTTTCGGTTTCGATTTTTAAACGGACACCCCTAATTGTATCGAGGAGGAATCTATGTATATATATAAAAGACGCAAGGAATAAGGCCATCACGTTGCGCCTCCTAGGATTTTCTTACGTGTCGTTCCCACATTAAGCCACCTAGAATTTCGCCACATAGGATTTTTTTATTTTGGAAATTTATATATGTTGATGTTATTTTAGGATAACATAGAAATAGAATAAATTAATCCAGGAGAGATTCTATCTAAAATAAAAATGTTATCTATTATATATTAGGAACTAGGATACAGTAGAACCTCTCTAAATTAATACTCGATAAATTAATAAACTCTCTAAATTAATATTTTTCTCCGGTCCCGACTTGGGCCAATGTAAAATTTAACAAATGTCGATAAGATAATAAGATAATATATTTTTTTAAAAACCACTATATAAATATAAAGTCCCATTAATATCATAAATTAATAACTATATAAAAAGTTACATAGTCATAACTAAGAACATGAAATATGATTGTAGTGTTGTTTGTTTTCTCTCAGTTCTATTTGGACCTCATCTCTAACTTTTCTTATTGGATTTAACATTTCTACCGTTGTTTTGAAAAAATAAATTACAAAGTTAACTATAATCATTCCTTGAGACTTCATCTCATGAACGAATTTTGCAGTGTCTAAAACAATTTGCTATTGCCTCTTGCTCAACATTAACTATCCAAGCCGAGACTACAAGATTGATAGCAGCCAAAACATTAATTTTGTATGGATCATATTGTCCCAACTCATAGCATTCTAAAATCCTACAATAGAATGTGATAGTACATTTTGAAAGCTTTTATTACAAAAAAACTCTTTAAATTAAGAAATATTAATTTATCGGTTAATTAATATCTCTATAAAATAATAAAATATCATGGTCCCAACTCCCAACCCTATTAATTTATAGAGATTTTACTCTATATCTAAAAGATTTTATCTAAAATTATAATAAATTATAATATTAAGATAGATATATTAATTTAGTTAAATTTCTATCTACTTATATAAAAAAAATAATTCGAATTTCTTTTAAAATTAAAGAAAATTATTTTATCTTTATTTTTTATTTATTTATGTAAAAGATTTATCTTAAATAAAATTTTGATAAAAAATAGAACCTTCAATCAAGATAATTACTTGCCTACATTGACTTTTGATATAAAAAAATTACGTTAGTTTTTCCTTAATTTCCTTTTTGAATTATTTGTGAAAATATAAATGATTCTAATTGAAATAATTTTTATTTATATTTTTGCATAAATAAATTATCATTAAGCCATCAAAATTATAGTGGACTCACCTTAATAATTTTGATACCGTTTTACATAATACCAATTGTAAAATTTTATATAATTTTCTTTTCTAATAAATAAGTTTTTTATATTAAATTAAAATCATATTAGCTAAATGAGTTAAGTATTAAATTCATATACTTCCGTTGTGATTTGCAAGGTACGACGGGTATAGTTAGTATATTTCCAAAACACATATATTTCCGTTGTGATTTTCCTCAAATTGGCAGTAATTCAAGACAAAAAGCATGGGGAAAAAGCATGGGGAAAAACACATATTACACTGTAATTCGAGGCTTTATTCGTATATATGCTAATTGTTATTTTTGATACATAGAAAACATATGCTAATTGGCCACTTGCATTACAACTAGAATCAGCATTGCCACTATAATCATAGAGTATCATGTTATCCTTTGACCGGCTTATCTATTTTCTTTTTTTTTTATTGGTCTGACCTTATCTCTTTCTTTCGTCAAACGTCTATACGGCAGATCGATTATCTTTGTTCGATCGAATTGAACATATACGGGGTGTTGAATATCTATTCAACATTTAATTAGCTTAAGGTCAAATCACTATGCTCAAGACTAATTAATAAACGCACTTGTGATTATTCTAATAATCTTTGGGCATGGCTTCCGCAGGAAGGGTGATCAGAGATAAGTAAGGTCATTGGCTTACAGGGTTTGTTCACAATATAGGAGTGTGTTCGGTACCTCTGTTAAGTTATGGGGAGTCTTTCAAGGTCTTCGATTGGTTTGGGATGGTGGTTATAGACGAGTTTTGGTGGAAGTGGGCTCTTAGCTCGTCATTCAACTGTTACAAAAACCGCTCAATAGAGCTCATCCGTTGTCTAATATAGTCTGGTCTCTGAATGCCAAGGCTTTATTAGTAGGGACTGGATTATCTAGTTTCGACACATTTTTCGTGAGGCTAATCAGATTGTCAATGGCCTTGTTTCGTTGGGTTTTTCTTTTCCTTTAGGTTTACATGTTTTATTCGAGCCTACGGACTCGGTTTTATCTCTCTTGTTTGATGATGTTAGTGGTTTGGCTACTTCTTGGATTGTTCCTAATTAGTCCTTTATAATACTTGCGGGTTCACAGCTCTTTTCTGACCAAAAAATAACATAAAACTAATCTGATTAAACAACCTCTAAACCAGTGAGATTCAAAAATTAACACGGACACAACATAAAACATTCAACTAGAACAACTAAATTGACCTTTTTTTATTGTTTGGATAATTTAACATGCAGTATAACAAGGACAGCTCACCAACATGCATTTTCTTTTTGATAATAATAGGCAAACATTAGGTTGCCCGTAAATTATAAGGTCAACCTAAATTATCACTGCATGCGGATGATCTTGAAAAATTCCAAAACAATAGTACGCTAACTAACATTTAAGCTTAAGCATTCTAGCAATTTAGCATTATAAACTGACAACTCTTGCGCTGCAAGGATTAATTGTTGAAGAAGAGGCGTAGAGACGAATCTTCTTGCTATAAAATTTGTTGCATTATTACATTCCATGTAATAATGAAAAGCTTGAATATTCCCAATAGAATCAAGCAAGGAATTAATATCTTGGACGGAAGAATGAATTTCCCAAGGAATTTTCCATACTCTTTTAATCGAATTATCAGAGAAAGATTATAATACACTCATAGAAGGCAACTCTTTACTATCCAAACCAAGAATATTACTTTTGTGGTCTTGAGCAATAAAACTTGCAAAAGTATTAGAATTTCGTTTTTATGAAGCATCAAAATTTAATTTTATCCAATTGGGAAGAGCAATAAAACATGGGAGGAGCTCACCAACATGCATTATATGGGAGTTGGTTGAGAAGCTTGGTGATATTCATATACAAAACCTTTCAACATTTCAACACTTACAAACTTACTCCATCGGTTAAGATATACGGTAATTAAATGTCAATTTAAACATCAATATAATATAACTAAAGTCGAAGCCTACTATTTCATGTGTCATCGTCTTAACTATGCCACATAGACATATTTATTTTTCTATTTACCTCTTTTCGCTTAATTTTTTTTTAATATTTACAATCCTTATATTATAATAATATTCCTTATATTACTTATAATAATATTATATTGACTCTATTTGGAAGACATATATTTCTCATTTACTTTAATAAAAGATTACATATATATTCACAAAAACCTTAACATCTAATATATATGCTTTATTTTTTTTATTTATGGTGATTATAATATTATCCTAAAATATATAATACGGATCAGATTTATTTACTTTTCTTTTTAAAAATTCATCCTCTTGCACAATTAAAAGTGAATTTAAAATTTTAATTTGCTAAACAAGATCTTTTCTATTGAAAATGTCAATAATATGATCCATATCTATTATAATATTATAATTAGTTATAATTTAATTGAGCACATTTAATTGGTTGAACCCCACATATATAATTAATTTATAAAAATTTTATTTTTTTCTATCTTGTTCATAATTATTTAAAATTTCACTTTTTGCTTATTCATTTACTTCACAATATTAATAAAATAGTTGTTATTTTAAACGATATATGACAACTTTTATAGTTTTGTGATTTTATATATTTATTTAAAATTTTCTATACTTATTATAAATATGACTATTTGTCATGGATGATTGATATATTTAAAATTTTATCATTATTAATATTTTATTTAAGTAAAACCCGTACAAGGTATGAGAATACATACTAGTTTTCACATATATTAAAAAAATTAATTTCTGACCAAATATCTTTATTAATTATATTTTATATTACCCATTTATGTGTCAATGTTACCTCTAAAATTGAATAAATTTAATTTGTCCAATTAACATAAGAATGACACATAAAAAAAATTGGTGTAGAAGGTGATTAATTTAGGGGCAAATTTGGAAGTACTTGTCCAATATATCTAAAAAGAAATGTTTTTACCAATGTTGGGACGTTGTTGGGACCTCTGGTTCTAAGCAACGGATCAACGATTCACTTCTCTTTAAGTTTTGATAATGACAAATACCATAGGGAACTAATGTGGTTTGTTCAAGTATTTCTAAGGAACACAGGTACAGCCAAGAACTCCTATGAATGACAAAGCCACTACTGGCCACAATGAAGAGTTTCCATCAAGGGAACTCTGAAGAGGAAAGTTCCCATGAAGTGGGAACTCCCAGAAACAAACAAGAAAACACAAGCTTACAACGATAAAGAGTTTCCATCAAGGGAACTCTGAAGAAGTCAGTTCCCATGAAATGGGAACTCACATGTGAAGACAACGACCGTTCAGCGCAGATCACGGGATTCTGTCTCAGACAGCCAGAGGGAACAGTCTGAGGATCAGACTGTCACGCTTCATCCAACGGTCCGATTGATTCAAGAAGTTGACCTAGTTCAAACCAAAGTCACATGTGAAGAAAGTACAACTTGGGCATCAAGCAAAGGGCATTTTGGACACAAACGAAAGATGCGACTGCCCAAGACAAATGGACTATAAAGCCAAATGAATAGTACTCGGTCTGAGTACTTCTCCCAGAACTTACAAACACCCACATCAGAGAAAAGAAAGAAAAGGAAGAGAAGTCCCCGCCGGCGAGTGTGTGATCTCGACGACGGTAAAGCTGAAGTTCCCTGGAGCAAGGGAACTGAGAAGTCAGCGTAAGGTTTGAGTTACTTGTGTTTTGCTGTTGTGAGCTTAGGAACTCAGTTGAGAGGATTTACTAGTGTTGCTAGAGTTAGGAAGAACTTGTAGGAACAGAGAAGTGTAAATCCGGCTGTGTAACTAAGGAACAAAGCAATTAATATAAGTAAGTCATTCAAAATCCTCCAAGCGGAGGTAGAGGTTTACCCATACAACTAGTTGGTTGTAGTGGGGTTCCTCTATAAAGGAACTGTGCCTTTCACTGTTTTTATTACTTGCGATTATTTACTTCCGCTGCCTTGGGAACAGCTTAATTGCCAGTTCCCAAGCTCACTGCTAACGGATTACGATCCAACAATTGGTATCAGAGCCAGCGCTCTAGATTTGTGTTAGCATCGCAGGTGCCAAAATGGCTCAGGAACTTACTCAGGTGGGGAACAATACCAGCAAGCCGCCAAGGCTTATAACAGGAAGATTTGAAAGCTGGCAACGCGACATGAAAGATTGGATGCGTGGCCAAGACTACCAAGCCTGGTGCGTCATCGAAAGGGGGAACTTCGAAATCGATCCAGCTATTGTCAACGACCTCTCAAAGTGGGGTCCCAACGAGTACAAGTGCATGGAGGCAAACTACAAAGCCAAACAGTACCTAAAGAGGTCCATGTGCGTACAAGATTGTGACAGGGTTGCAAACCTTGACACAGCCAAGGAAATGTGGGAAGCCATCCAACAAATGCACGTTGGGAACTCAGATCTTAGAGAAGATCTTCAGATGAATGCAAAAAGGGAGTTCTACAACTTCCAAATGGAAATGGGAGAGTCCGTCGATAGCTACCAATCCCGGTTTGAAGGACTTTGCACCAAGATGGAAGGATTGGGGATCACAAAAGAAGAAATCACCCACAAAATGAAGGTCCAACAGCTCTTCAATGGATTGACTGGAGAATGGGCAAACGAGAGAACGATGTTCAAGGAAAACCCAGAAAATCGAACACTTATGCTTCATCAAGTGTTTGGAAAGCTAGTAGGACATGAGAAGAGGAAGATCGATGATAAGGAACAAACTCGAGCTCATCGAGGGATCGCACTCAAGATCGAAAAGATGCTCAAATCAACCCAAGAACAACATGAAGACTCTGAAGAAGAAGAGGATGAAGAGCTAGTTCTTGTAACAAAGGCTCTTCAAAATTTCTACAAAGGAAAGTCTCAACGGAACAGTGGGAACTGGGGAAAGGGACAGAGTTCCCAAAGAAAGCCCACAGAGAAGGATCTCTCAGAAGTGACTTGCTACAAATGCAACAGGAAAGGACATTTTGCGAAGGAATGTCCACAAGGAACTGAAGGCAGAAAGCAAGGAAAGAAGGCCTACATCGCTACTTGGAGCGATGATGAAGACGAAGATCCTGAAGCATGGGCACTCCCAGACATGTGTGGCATGGCCATAGGAGAAACCACTGGGGAACAACCCAGTGAGGTAACCACTGAAACTATTCTTGATTCCTTGAGTAATTATGAAAAACCTGAATTGTTGAAAATTCTTTCAAGTCTTGTTAAAGATAACATAAAACTGCAAAACAAGTTGGAAAAACAGGAACACATAAATTCTCAATTAGTTGGTCTTGAGCCCTGTCCCAACTGCATATCCCTTCTAGAAAAACTCAAGCCCCATGTGTCTCACATCGTAGATCTAGAAAGAGAAATCAAAACTTTAGAGAAAGATGAGAACACCCTCCTGCAAAACCTGAGTAAGACTCCCGAACATCCTGAAGCCTCTAGTTCCCAAATTAAGTTTGTCCCAGCCAGACATGGCATAGGATACAAAGGTGAGTGCTCCAAGAACAGAAAGTCACCCCTGAGCGAACATGAGATCCATGAGTGTAGGGCCTTAGAACTCCAGTGCGAGAAACAGAAAAATGCTCATCTCGAGGAGAAAATCAGGGTCCTAGAGAGTGGAAACAATGGTGAGAAAGACTACTATACTGGGAACTCTGGACATAGAATCTATGTCAAAATTGCTAAGGGAAATGGGTCTCGAGTGTACAACAAAGAAACCATGGATAGGAACCGTATCCAGAGACCACACCCAAAATACTACCTGGGAGAATACTACAAGACATGTTGGCACTGTGGTGCTCATGGGCACTACAAGGATGCATGTCCCAAGAAGAGAGCCCAAACCCCTAGAAGCCATGAGTTCCCAAACAGACAAAAACGTCATGCTCATCACCAAAGGAACTCCAACTCTCAAAATTCCAAAGACATCAACATTTCTGACTATGTCTTGAATGAAAATGTTTTCCCTTGCAAGGGACCTGGCAAGAGTCATCTTGCTTGGGTCTCAAAACACTAACTCTTCCTTGTAGGTGGCTGTGAGAGGGAACAGTACATGGTTCATAGATAGTGGATGCTCGAACCATATGACAGGAAACAAGGATATCCTCATCTCACTCCACACTCATGCCGAAGGAGGCCACGTCTCATTTGGCAACAAGAACAAAGGAGAAGTTATTGGAAAAGGAGAAGTGTTGCTCAACAAATCCATCAAAGTCAGCAACGTAAATCTGGTAAAGGATCTGGGATACAATCTGCTGAGTGTCTCCCAGATGTGTGATCAAGGGAACAACATCGTCACTTTCGACTCAGATGAATGTCTCGTCATCAACAAGAAGACCAACAAAGTAATTCTGAGAGGAAGAAGATACAACAATGTGTATGTGGTGGACACCAACTTTGAACCACCAATGAAGTTGTGCCTTGCGAGTTCCCAAGATGACACGGAACTCTGGCATCGAAGATTAGGACATGCTGGTGTAAATCAAATCCTGAAGCTTTATCTACAGGATCTGGTCATTGGTCTTCCACGAATTAATCTCGAAGGAGTCAAAATGTGTGAAGCATGTGTTCGAGGGAAACAGACCAGAACCTCCTTTAAACCCAAAAAGGTGGTAAGCACAACCAGGTCCCTGGAGTTGATTCACATGGATCTCTGTGGTCCCATGAGAACAGCTAGCTACGGTGGAAAAAGGTACATGTATGTTTTAATTGATGATTTTTCAAGATTCACTTGGTTTGTTTTCTTGAAGGCAAAATCACAAGCGTTTGAAGAATTTGAGCCCTTCATCAAAAGAACAGAAGTAAGCTTGGGGCTGAAACTGAAAGCAATCAGATCTGATCACGGAACTGAGTTTCAAAACTCGGAGTTCCTAAACTTCTGTGAGCAAAATGGGATCTCTCACAACTTTTCGGCTCCTCGCACTCCTCAGCAAAATGGAGTGGTCGAGAGAAAGAACAGAACTCTGGAGGACATGGCTAGAACCATGATGATCGAAAGTGGAGTTCCTGAGTACTTCTGGACTGAAGCAATCTCCACAGCTACATACATCCTAAATCGAGCCATGACAAGGCCCCTGATCAACAAGACTTCCTATGAGCTCATCAAAGGGAGAAAACCAAACATCTCACACTTGAGAACATTTGGTTGCACGTGTTTTGTTCACAACAACGGCAAAGACAATCTTGGTAAATTCGACCCCAGAAGCGACGAAGGGATCTTCCTGGGATACTCATCACAAAGCAAGGCTTACAGGGTCTACAATAAAAGAACCAAGAAGATAGAGGAAAGCATTCATGTCGTCTTCAATGAAAAGTCTGTAAAGATGGGAACCGAGACCCAAGGGAAGGGAACTCTGTTCAAGCTAGTCAGACATGAAGACGAGGATGATGACGAGGATGAGCCAAGGAAAAGGGATGAAGACTATCCAAGTGCAAGCCATATCCCACAACCAGGGAACAACGACGAAGGTCCAACCCTCACTGATCAAACCTTCCTCGAGGCTCCTTCCTCAGAAGAACCACAAGACACCTCCAACTCACTCGAGGTCCCCTCTTCAGGGAACAACTCTGCTGTTCCCCAAGACAATACCTTGCCAGAATCAAGTATTCAAGGGGAACAAAGAGGAAACCTGCCAGAAATCTCTGAAGAAACATCAAATGAAGAAGTTGGAGATGAGAGTTCCCATGACAAAGAAACACCGACTGAGGATGATACACGTGCAAAGGAACTCACTCATACAAGAACCTTTCAACAAAGGAAGGACCACCCCCTTGAGAACATCATCTCCCCTCTTGATAAAGGTGTGCAAACTCGTTCCTCTCTCAATAATTTTTGTGCTTTTAACGCGTTTGTTTCAATGGTGGAACCCAAAAATATCAAAGAAGCATTAAAGGACCCAGATTGGATTCAAGCCATGCAAGAGGAACTCCACCAATTCGAGAGAAATAAAGTTTGGAAGCTAGTTCCTAGGCTCAAAAACAAGAACATCATAGGAACCCGATGGGTTTTTAGGAACAAGCTCGATGATACTGGAGCTGTAGCAAGGAACAAGGCTAGGTTAGTAGCACAAGGATACAGGCAAGAGGAAGGGATTGACTACGATGAGACCTTCGCACCAGTTGCCAGGATCGAGGCAATCAGACTCCTCATCGCCTATGCTGCTCACAAGGGATTCAAACTTTATCAAATGGATGTGAAAACAGCCTTCCTAAATGGACATCTCAAGGAAGAAGTGTATGTGGCCCAACCTCCAGGATTCGAAGATGAGAAAATGCCCAACCATGTCTATTTCCTGGAAAGGGCCCTTTACGGACTCAAACAAGCTCCCCGAGCTTGGTATGACAGGTTTGCTCAATTCCTCTTGTCCCATGGATACATTCGTGGTTCCATAGACAAGACTTTGTTTTTAAAGAAAGAATCTAAAGACATTTTGATTGTGCAAGTATATGTTGATGACATTGTGTTTGGAGCAACTAACGAAACTCTTGTAGAAAAGTTCAAGGACCTCATGAGCAATGAGTTTGAGATGAGTCTCATTGGGGAACTCACGTTCTTCTTGGGACTTCAAATATCCCAAACAAAGGAGGGAACAAAGATCCATCAACAGAAATACATCAAGGAAATGCTCGTGAAGTATGGGATGGAACATTCAAAGCCCATTGACACTCCCATCTCACCAAATTCAAGGCTAAATGCAGATGAAACAGGTATCAGTGTGGACCAAAGGAACTATCGAGGTATGATCGGGTCCCTTCTCTACTTAACAGCTAGTAGACCTGATATCATGTTCTTCGTATGTCTTTGTGCTCGTTTTCAAGCTAACCCTAAGGAATCACACCTGAAAGAGGTGAAGAGAATTTTCAGGTATCTCAAAGGGAACAATAACTTGTGCCTTTGGTATCCAAGGAACAGTTCCCTTGAGCTCATTGCATACACAGATGCTGACTTTGCAGGGCACTTGGTTGACAGAAAGAGCACTTCAGGAATGGCCCAGTTCCTAGGGTCTTGCTTAGTTTCGTGGGGATCTAAAAAGCAAAACTCAGTGGCACTCTCCACAGCTGAAGCTGAATATGTGGCTGCCGCATCATGCTGTTCCCAGGTTCTATGGCTTAAGTCACAACTCCAGGATTACGGTATGTCTTTTGGCCCAGTTCCCATACTCTGTGATAACACTAGTGCCATAAACATTTCCAAAAATCATGTGCATCATTCTAGAACTAAGCATATTGATATAAGGCATCACTTTCTACGTGACAATGTTGAGAATGGGAACATTTCGATGGAACATTGTAGAACTGAAGAGCAAATTGCGGATATTCTTACCAAAGCTTTAGACAGACGTCCCTACCAGCGTTTTCGAATGCTTCTAGGGATGATAACTCTAAACTAAACAAGTCCCTGTTTATCTCTCTCTCAATGCCTGACTAGTTTATCTAAAATTGCATGATAAGGAACTTGGATTCATTGCTTTCACTATGCCATGATTACTAGTCTAGAGAAAAATGTGTACAAAGGAACTCTATTTCTTTTGGCCCAAGATGATCAACCAGAGTTCCCTTTCTCCCTCATTACAAGCCACCATGACGGTTGATCATATGACCCACCTTAAGCTAGGAACCAGACAAATGCTTCTCATGAGCCAAAACATTTCCTTTATCGAGTTGCAAATTGTCTGGTTCCCTTTGAGTTCCCTAGCCTCACAAAAAGATGAGTGTGAAGTTCCCTCAACCACTTCACTCTCCCTGACCTTGAAAAGATCATGGGAACTGCTGCATCTACAAAGGGAACACTAACTAATCTTCAAAGAAAAACCGTCACTTGGGAAACGGACTTTCGTGTCAGAAGCTCTGAAGCGTTACAGGCCAAGTATTCAAAATTTGAAAAGGACTTCCCAAGAGATTGTGACGCGTGTCCAGAAGCGTGCTTGAGAAGTTGAAACGGCGCCCCACGTTCATTGGGCAACGGTTATCGAGGTTATTCCACTTCCCTTTCTACCCTTCACCTCCTCTCTCCTTTAAAACCCCTCTGCCATTTTTAGGCCCTTTACTCCATCTTACATCCCTGTCATTCGTCTTCCCCAAATCCTTTTCACTCTCTTTTCAAGAAACCTCCAAAGCCTCCCAAATTCTTACAAAAATGGCCCCTCAACACACATTCACACAAATCAAAGAGTGGGTACTTGCCAATCCTCGCACTCTCTTCATCACTCAACTGAACGAGATCGAGCAAGAACAAGACCCAACCATGAAGGATGTCCTCATTCAAGGGCTATACAATCAAGTAAGCCCCTTCTTGCCCCCTCCTCCTCCTCAGGTCGACGAAACCGTCTCCTGGACCTCTTCCTCCTCCGAATCTCTTCCTCTTCCACCTCCAACCACCAACACCTCCTCCGGAGTTGTCATCGTTGACAACTTCGGAGATGCTCGCCCCTCCGTCAATGAAAAACCCCATAAATCCAAACATCGCCACTCATCCAAACATCGCCACTCATCAAAAGATCCCTCAAAATCCAAAAAATCCAAACACTCCCACAACCCCTCCAAATCCAAAAAGCGTAAACACTCTGAGGCCTCTGAATTCTCGGAGCCCAGAAAGAAGGCTTTCTTCCGATTTGAGGACTACCTGAACTGCTCCAAGGAGAGTTCTTGTGCTCCCAAACCTCCCTACCCTTTTCCTTCCGACGATGGGAACTCCGAACCCCAGAGTCTACTTCCCTCTTCCTCCTCCATCCCTCCTCTTCAAATCGAGGGACCTCCTCCGCCACCTCCTCCAGTTCCCGCCACGATGGGAACTCCAACATCCCAACCTCCTTCACTTCCTCTCGTTCCCATCATTACGGGATCTCCAACTCCACCTTCACCTCACAAAACGCCTTCTCCTTCCTCACCAAAACACATTTCCACCACTCCCATCTCCGCTTCGGGGATCTCTCCTCCACAGGACCACAGATCCCTTCCTCCTCCTTCCACTCAACTCACAACCCCTATTCCTTCTTCTTCTCTCCCCTCTTCCATCACGTCTCCTACCACCACCAAACTTCCCTCTCCCTCACCATCCAAAAGTACCGTCGCCCTCTCCTCAGACGACGACGATCTTCCTCTTTCTGTGGTCATCGGCAAAATGACCAAGGACCCTCCTCCGATCATCATGGGATCTTTGGAGGAGGAAGCCCAGCTCAAGGCCATCGAGGAAGAACTCAACAGGGGTCCCTCTGAGCACACAGTCTCCCAAGGGACAAAGTCCCCAGAAAAGGTTGCTCCTCAAGAGCCCACAGAGACAAGGGACCTCTCACCAGCTGGAGGTGCTGAGGCAACAACAAGTCATCCTGGAGATGACGCGGAGGGCTCCGGTTCGAGCTCCTCCGAGGAAGAAGGGACCTCCCATGATGAGGTCGAAGAAGAAGAAGAAGAAGCTCCAGCTACAAAGGATCCAGCACGTATCCCTACACCTGGACACCAAATGGTGGTGTCCGCGAGTTCCCCACCACCAAGGGACCGCGTGCTTATGATCGAAGCGGCTGCACCCCCTCAGCAGAAAGGACCTCGCACGGTCTCTAGGGGGAACAAATCCAAAAGCAAGTCAAGGAAGGGGAAGGGGACCACCAAGCATCATGTCACTGAGCGCCGAAAGCTTCTCCCTCCCCTCATTGTTTCCAAAGAGGTGCTAACTGAAAATGGTCTGGAGGAACTGTGGGAACTGATCAAGGCCCAGGGCTGGGAGAGACTCTGCCAAGAAACTGTGAGAGTAGATCCCTCACAAGTGCGTCAATTCTACAACAACTTCACTATCACCAACGACGGCACTCAGGGAACTCTCTCCCACGAAGGCGACGAGTTCATTTTCACAACGTCTACGATCCGCCTTCAACTCCAGGTCCCTGGTCAAGGGCTTAGCGAAGTGCCCAGCAAGCTCTGGGGCGACTTCCACAGCGCCGAGGTGTACAACACAATTTTTGAGGGTCGGGTCCCCTCTAAGGTCTTCTCGACGCATCATCTGTCCTTGGTCACCAAGCTCGCTCACCAATTCATCATCAACGTGGTAATCCCACGACAAGAAAAGCGCCTGGTCGTCAACATCCCCGATGCTATCATCCTCTACCACTTCCTCCTCAAGAAGCCCATAAATCTTCCCCGAATTATCCTTGGGCACATGGAAAAGTGCATGGCCTCCAAGTCCCACTCCCTTCCCCACTCCGGGCTGATCAAGAAGCTCCTACAAAAAGAGGGTCTCTACGATGCCTCTAAAGAAGAAATCGAGCATGGAAGGGAACTGGACATTACAGTTGCCCAGAAGATGAGGCACTCGGAGCCTGTAGAGGAGGCGGCTCCCCTAGAGTCTGGTACACAAGAGGGGAACTCTTCAGTGTTGCTCCGCATCGCCAACACCCTCGATCAGATTGCTAGGGACCAGGCAGTGTTGGCCAGAGGACAAGAAAAGCTTACACAAGTCCTTACGCGCCTTTGTGACGCCTTGTTCCCTCAGAGCCCATGATCTCTCCCTTCTTGTTCCCTTAATCCAAAAATGACCACAAATTGTACTTGGGTTCCCATTGTACATATTCTCTTAAGTAATGAAATGGTCTTTATTTTGATTGCGTGTTCCATTCAATATTGCTTTGCTTAATTTTCGATGATGTCAAAAGGGGGAAAGATAAAAAATGTGAGATGAGTTAAAAGTTTAAGTTATCACAGACCACGCATAAGCTAAGGGGGAACAATTGCATAAAAAGCCTAATAGGAACTATGTGTCTCACCAGAAGTGGCTCCCTAAATCTAAATGTCTCACTAAGAGTGACTTCCTAAAATCATACTTAGGAACTCATCAGCATATCATTCATTGAAATACTTGCATTTTTGTGATGGGTTTGTCATCATCAAAAAGGGGGAAATTGTTGGGACGTTGTTGGGACCTCTGGTTCTAAGCAACGGATCAACGATTCACTTCTCTTTAAGTTTTGATAATGACAAATACCATAGGGAACTATTGTGGTTTGTTCAAGTATTTCTAAGGAACACAGGTACAGCCAAGAACTTCTATGAATGACAAAGCCACTACTGGCCACAATGAAGAGTTTCCATCAAGGGAACTCTGAAGAGGAAAGTTCCCATGAAGTGGGAACTCCCAGAAACAAACAAGAAAACACAAGCTTACAACGATGAAGAGTTTCCATCAAGGGAACTCTGAAGAAGTCAGTTCCCATGAAATGGGAACTCACATGTGAAGACAACGACCGTTCAGCGCAGATCGCGGGATTTTGTCTCAGACAGCCAGAGGGAACAGTCTGAGGATCAGACTGTCACGCTTCATCCAACGGTCCGATTGATTCAAGAAGTTGACCTAGTTCAAACCAAAGTCACATGTGAAGAAAGTACAACTTGGGCATCAAGCAAAGGGCATTTTGGACACAAACGAAAGATGCGACTGCCCAAGACAAATGGACTATAAAGCCAAATGAATAGTACTCGGTTTGAGTACTTCTCCCACAACTTACAAACACCCACATCAGAGAAAAGAAAGAAAAGGAAGAGAAGTCCCCGCCGGCGAGTGTGTGATCTCGACGACGGTAAAGCTGAAGTTCCCTGGAGCAAGGGAACTGAGAAGTCAGTGTAAGGTTTGAGTTACTTGTGTTTTGCTGTTGTGAGCTTAGGAACTCAGTTGAGAGGATTTACTAGTGTTGCTAGAGTTAGGAAGAACTTGTAGGAACAGAGAAGTGTAAATCCGGCTGTGTAACTAAGGAACAAAGCAATTAATATAAGTAAGTCATTCAAAATCCTCCAAGCGGAGGTAGAGGTTTACCCATACAACTAGTTGGTTGTAGTGGGGTTCCTCTATAAAGGAACTGTGCCTTTCACTGTTTTTATTACTTGCGATTATTTACTTCCGCTGCCTTGGGAACAGCTTAATTGCCAATTCCCAAGCTCACTGCTAACCGATTACGATCCAACAACCAACAAAAACTTTAGGTTAAAGGACATCTATATCTTAAATGATGAAATATTTATTACTCCCTCCATTCAAAAAAACTTGTCTATTAATTTGATTTTCTTGTTTAACAAAATTTGTCATTTGAGATATTTTAACCAATTTTTTTCAATAATATCCATACTACTTAAAAATGTTTACAATAAAATGGTGAAAGATCTTAACAAAAGATTGAGATATTTTAGTCAAACAAACAATTTCTTAATTTTTAAGACAAACTCTAAAATGAAAAGTTTATCTAAAGTAATATACATATGTGTGTGTAAGGATATAACTACAGTCTTAACTGAATTTGTTTAAGTGTTTTTACCAAATCATGTGTTTAACATGTGATGAGTTAGTTGACCACTTTCTTCCCTATTCGAGTTGTAATGTTCATATAAAAGACTTGTTTTAGAAGGGCGTAAAGATAATTTGATCAATGAAATTTTTTTCTCTCTCTAGCTTCTTCTTACAAATCTAACGCGGTATTAGCTAAGGCTTCTTTCCCAAATCCTTGATTTCTTTCGCATTCTATGCCCGATCTGATTTTACCTCCCTCCAGGGATTCCTCTCGGGATCTAACATGGTATCAGAGTAGGTTCAGTTTGGGTTTGGTTTTCCTGGTATAAAGAAATGGTATATAGCTAAAAGAGAATGAGATGCTAATAACCCATCAATAAATGGGCTAGAATTTATACGCTAGAATTGTAAAAAAAATTGTTCAAGTGTTAACTAGGTTAGGCTAGTTACTACTTGAGGATGTGTGTTGGAGAATAATGTCCATTCTCACATTAGTGTGTTAGGTGGATCCTGATTTTATATGCGACATGGTAAAGCCCACGACGCGTCGCCTATTTATTTCGGTGTCGGGAGCGGTGTAACGACATGATGGTTACTTGGTTTCTCAATTGCTTATCCTTCGATATTCAAAGTGCGGTCAATTATACTGATCTCGCTAAAGATGTTTGGGAGGAATTAGAAAGTCGATTTGGCCATTTTAATGGTGCGCAATTGTTCTCTCTGAAGAAGGACTTGATTTAGTTGTCTTAGAGATATGACTCTATTTCTTCTTACTTTACCAAAATGAAGATGATTCTGGATGAATTAGCTAGTGTTCACAGGTTGCCTTCATATTCTTGTGGTGCTAAAAGGCAATTCTTGACTACAAAGACAATCATAAAATTTTCCACTTTCTTATAGGCTTGAACGACGAGTATCTCACCAATCGTGGTAACATCTTGATGATGAATCCGCTTCCAAGCCCGAAGACTGTATATGAAATTCTGTTGCAAGAAGAAAAATAGAATTCACTTCACAAATCTTCTCATATTCTTGTTGAGTCTTCATCTATAGATGCTAATGTCGGTTATGTTGCATTTGATAACAAGAATTTGGGATTTTCTTCATAAAAGAATGAGAAACGATATTGTACTAACTGTAAGAAGACCAATTACAATGTTGATCGTTATTATTTCATCATTGGATTTCTAGAAAATTATGTCTTTAACCAAGAAAATCAATGATGGTTCCTCTAAGAGCTTTGTTGGTCAAACTAATTTTGGCTCCAGTTCTTCTTAGTCTTCACCAGTTCTCTCTCAAGAAAATACAACAAGCTTCTTGTGTTGATATCTGACAAATCCACCACCAAAGGAACTTTTGATGATCATGAGTTTCTGCCTTTGCTGGTAAAGTTTTCTATCCTAACTCTCCTACAATTTCTTGGATTCTTGATTCTGGTGCAAGTAACCACATGTTTGGAGATATATATTTGTTACATGATATTGTGCTAGTTAATCGTGTCATCTTTGTCACTTGCCTAATGGGAATGTTATTAATGTCGACAAGTCTGGTTTAGTTCAGCTGTTTGGGAAATTGTTGTTTTGGGATGTTTTGTTTGTGCCTTCTTTTACTTGCAACCTCATTTCTATAGGCAAGTTGGTCTTTGATGTGCATATCCAAGTCATATTCTCACATAATAAGTGCATCTTACAATACTTAGTCTCCAAGAGGAGTTTGATTATTGGTAAAGCTGCACACGATCTCTACACTTTACAAGATTTTGAGATTCTTGCCTTCAAGCCTGTTTTTGCTACATCGGTTAATCGAAATTCGGTTAACCATGATTTCGGTTAGTTAAAATCATGAACCAAAACCGAACCGTGATCCCGGTTAACCTTAGTTTGGTTAACCGATAAACGTTTATGTAATTTTACCTTAAATAATTAAAACTAAAATAATAAAATTTGAATAAAAAAGTGATCAAGAAAGAATTTTATTTTAAATATGTACTTATATCATATTATTTTGGTTGTTGTAAATAAATATCAAGATTATATACTATATTATGTGGAATCAAACATTGCGTGTAATAATGTTTATCCGATCAAATTTAATAAGTGACTCGTATATTAATCAGAAGTGGAAAAATAGTGTGTAAATTATTAAAATTGGAGAAGGAAAGACTCAAACTGGATTAACACCTTGAAGATTATAGATTTTAACCACTAAATAAATCAAAGATAACTAATATTTGAAAAAAATATTAATTTTTTTTTTCGGTTAACAATTATATGTAAAGTCGTGAACCGAAACCGAATTGATAAACCGAAAATATTTTCGGTTCGATTAACCAAGCCGAAATTTAAAAAAAAAGTCAGTTTGGTTAACCTAAAAAATAATCGGTATTTCGGTTTGGTTTTTTGGTTTCGGTTTTTTATGGACACCCCTAGTTGATACTAGTGTCTCTTATGCAAATAATGTGCTCTCTTATAATATATCACATTTAAGGTTTGGACATTTGCATTTTTCCAAACTCAAACAAAATTCTTGAACTGAGTTGGATGACATTTCTGAGTTGGATGACATTTTTCCAAACTCAAATTGGCTGACATCTTGCCTTATATTGTCCTCCCAACATTTCTTTCCTCAAAAATATTGGGAGGACAGTATAAGGCAAGATGTCAGCCAGCTGGGGATTTTGACAAATATGGCAGTGTGTAGAGATAACTGGAGAGAGAGGATTCGAGTGTTGGACAACTAGGCATCCGAGTAGACCGGTCCAAGGGGCCTCGAGGCAACAACACCTTGTTTTTGGTTCTAAGTTTTTAAGTTCTTAAGTTTTACTTTGCCTCGTTTTTCGTCTTTTTCTTTCTGCGCTCTGCGATTGTGTCGGGTTTCTTGGTCACACCCCCTTACGTGAAGCCAGGGGTGCCCCCATCTTGACCCCCCAGATTTCCCTCAAGGGGAGCCACACTGGGAAAATATTGTTGTTGTTGTTGAGTTGGATGACATTTTTAGAGACAAAAAGTGTACTATCAATGCAAAAGCTTGGATGAACATATTAACTTTTCCTTCTAGCAATATAACTACAAAGTACCATTTCAAATTATACATCTCGATGTCTAGTGCCCATATCATCAATCTACTTATGATGGTTTTAAGTACTTTTTAACCATATTAGATGATTTTTCAAGAACAACATGGGTTCATTTGCTAACAACAAAAGGTAGTGCTTTTTTGCTTTGTCAAAGCATTCATTGCTTGTGTTGAGAGGTAGTTTACATACAATTGGGTTAAAACAATAAGAATATATAACGCCCTTGAATTGGGTTCTAGTAAAGCAAAAAATGAATTTCTCACTTCTATTGATGTCTCTTTGCAAACAAATTGCACAACTACTCTTCAATAGAATAAATTTACTGAAAGAAAGCATAAACACGTCCTAGAAGTTACTAGGGCTCTTCTATTTCAATCTAAATTGCTTGTCAGATTATGGGGTGAAGCTGTTATTAGGGTTGTTCATATTATCAATTTAGAATACCATAAGTGATATTGTATAATAAAGCTCCTTATGAGGTGCTATTTAAAAGAAAACTAGACTATTCTCATCTTATAGTCTTTAGCTCCTTGTGTTTTGTCTCTACTCTAAAGTAATGCAAGGATAAGATGCAAACTCAAGCATATTCAACTTTATTTTTGGGATATCCATTAGGGAAAAAAAGGCTTACAAGGTTCTTCCCCTTGATAACAAAAAGGTAATCATTTCTAGAGATATTGTATTCATAAAACTATTTTCCATTTCATGAATCAATATCTCACAACCTTGCTTGGCCTCAACATCCTTATTATTTTAATGACTCTCAAATTCAAAATCCTGCTCCTTAATTTATTTATTTTTCCTCCACAAAATCCTGATCATGATCCTTTACCACCTCATACTTATTTTTCACCAAATCCCGATCCTCCCTAGATTTTACCACCTAATCCTCCTCCAAATCTTAATCTCAGAAGTTCTACTAGAGATATCACATACCTTCCTATTTATACAACTATGTGTTGCCAAGCTACAATCTCAGATATCCCCTCTTCCTATTGTTGTCATACTTTATCCTCAATTGTATCATTTCCTTCCATTATTTTTCCACAACAATCTCCTCCTACAACATAATTGTTTTCCTACAAACAAGCTATCTTACACCAACAATGGCAAGAAGCCATGACTGTTGAATTTGCCTTGCAAGTTAATGATACTTGTGAGATAGCTCCATTGCCTATAGGAAACCGTCTCATTAGTTGTAAATGGGTATATAAAGTCAAACATCATTCAAATGGTTACATAGAAAGATATAAAGCACGCCTTGTGGTTAGATGTTTTACTCAGAAACCAGGAATAGATTACACAAAAAATTTCTCCCGTGTTGTGAAGATGACTACTATCAGGAGTTTGATCTGTATAGTAGTTGAAAACGCATGGAAAATTCACCAAATGGATGTGAATAACGCCTTCCTCCATGGTGATTTACGTGACGAGGTTTATAATTATATGAAATTGCCATGAGGTTTACAAGTACTAGGAAAAGACATGGTTTGTAAGCTAAAGAAAAGTTTATATGGATTGAAACAAGCTTCACGCTAGTGGTATGCTAAATTGTCTTCAACATTAAGGTTAAAAGGTTATGTACAATTCTAATGATCACTCTTTGTTTAAAAAAAATCTGAGTTCTATTTTGTGTTTGTGGCCATCTATGTTGACGACATATTGGTCACAACTGATGAGGAAGCTGCAATTGTCTCTCCAAAGCAGTTTCTATATACCACATTCAAGATCAAAGATTTAGGTGATCTTCATTATTTCTTGGGATTGCAATTTACTCAAGTTCCCGGTGGATTACTTATGATTTAGCAAAAATATATCACAAAATGGCTTCATGAGTATGATTGCCACAATTCTTCCTCAAGTATGAGTCCTCTTGAAGTGAATACTAAGTTATTGTTGAATTATGGAAATTTGTTGAAGAATCCAACAGATAATAGGAAATTGATAGGCAAGCTAAACATTTTAGTCCACATTCAACCTGATTTAGCTTATCATATTTAGTTTCTAAGTCAATTTCTACAAGAATCTCACTCTGTTTATATGGATGTAGCTTTGCATACCTCATATATCTCAAAGGAACACTTCATCATGCATTGTTGTTTAGTTCATCGCCAAATATGAAGTTGCAAGCGTTGTGTGATGATTATTGGGCTTCTTGCCCCAATATAAGACGTTTAGTAAGTGGATACATTGTTTTTTGGTGACACATCTCTTTGTCATCGACAGAAGTAGAGTACATGTCTATGCACAATGCCACTACTGAACTTTCATGGCTCAGCCGTCTCCTTGATGAACCGGCGTGCCTAATATACAACCAATCCCACTAAAATGTGACAATCAGTCGACCATCTTCATTGCTAAAACCCCAATTTTTCACGAACGAACCAAGCACATAACTTTGGATTGTCACTTTGTTCGTGAAAAAATATTAGGTCTCATTATTGTGAGTTACATGACTCACATTCCTACTCTTGAATAGCCTGGCGATCTTCTAACAAAGCAATTACCAGGATACAAGTTACATGACTTTAAGCGCAAATTACATTCTTAACAAAATTTGTTAAGTACTTTTAACAAATCACGTGCTTAACACTTGATGAGTTAGTTGACAACCTTCTTCCTTACTCAAATTGTAATGTTTATGTAAAGGGCTTGTTTTAGAAGCTTGTAAAAACAATTCGATCAATGAAAAACTTTTTCCTCTCGTCTTCTTACAAATCTAACAATGAATGGTGAAGCTTAATTAATTACTATTTTTTGGGAATTAATTACTCTTTTAATGATTGCTTAATTTAATAAATCTACATCTGATCGATTTGGTAACGCCCAATGAGGATGAATCCTTATTGGTAAGGATTAGAGGATTAGAAGAAAAATGAATTGAAAAGAGAAGGTTAAAATCAATTTACTTGGCCTACAAGTTTGTAATTACTTGCGGGACAAGATTTGAAATTACTTGCGGCGCAAGCTGAGCTATACTTGCGCTGCAAGGTTGATTTACTTGTGCTTCAAGTATTTTTACTTGTGATGCAAGGTTGAAATTTCTTTTGCAGGACGATTCGCACTTAATTTGTGTACTAATTTTTCGAAGAGCTGGAGTTGTGGTCGGCACGTATCGGATCGAGTTGTACTAGGCCAGGTCACTTGGTGCTCTGAGGCTTCTGAAGATCCTTCATCTCGGTGGAGGGAACGTCAGCTGTCCATTTCGCACACCCCTGGATGGGTTGACCTGTTGCCTGCGGCGCTATTACTTTAGTGCTTTACTCACCCCGATTCCGATCTCTTTTTTTGCTCTTCTTTTCGAGGATTTGTACTACCTTTAGTCGATTCTGCTCACCTTAGGTGGCTTCTTTTTTTACTCATTTAGCCGTTCACGGCTGCCGTTTTTTTTTAACGGCCTCTCGGACTACCAAACATGTTTGGTACTCTGAATTCTTACCTTTATCAAAATAAAAAAAATAAAAAAAATGAGGATGAATCCTTGAATTTAGTAAAAATGAACTTTCCCTAGAAGATGTGTTATGCTGAGGAAAAGCCGTGTTGCGCTGCTTTTGTTGGGATACCACACTTTTTAAATTTTCAGCATTATTTTTATTTACCGTCAAGTAAATTAAATGAATAACTTAATAATACTCCGTACAATACTACAATGTTCTTATGGTTCTTATAAAATCCAATTTGCAAGAAAACTCAAACATTATCCCTTTTTATACACACTGGTTACATACATGATACATGACACCGTTGAGTATAATATCAGGGGACCACAAAGTGTGTTCGTACTCCGGGCAGGGCTTTTGGGCCAATGTAATAATTTGGGTTCGAACTGTTTGGGCTTGTTGAGGCCCATTTAGAATAAAGTAGATAATGGTAATTTCCTAACCAACGATGAGTTAATATTTGAGCCGACAATCGAGTATGAAGTGTCAAACATCGACGTAAAATTAGCTAATGCAAGTGGGCCATTTTCCATCTAAAATCAGTGGTCCCCTCTAACAATATCCCTTTTTATTCCTTGTTCCGTTTTTTCTTTAATACTAGTATCAAAATACAACTATATATTCATCACTTATACACCTACTCTAATTAGTCTAATCAAATCCCTTATTACGTGCTTTAATCCTACACGTAGCCCTTAAACCTCGAGCTAATTGCACTTCAAAGGATACCTCCCTAGCCTAGCTCCTCGCATCTCACGTGGTCCTATTCTACCTTATGAGTCAGTACCAGGCTCATATCCACCACAAGATCTACCTACAAGCACACATGTCGAACATCGAGCGACATCTTTCATTCTTTCAATCTAAAGCTGATCTGTAACACACCGAAGCCTTGTTCTAAATAGGGCTTGCTTACCTGGCTGCTAGGCATGGGGATTCGCCCTGTCATCATTCCTCGCCTCTCCCTGTCAAAATCCCCGCCGTTAACCCAACTCCGTCAGAACCGTGGCCGAGTTTAGGGCTGGACATTATCCGCAAGTGACCAATCCACCCGCTTCACCCGACCCAATTATACGGGTAAAAAACCATAATAAAGTGGGTGACGGGTGGTCGGGTGACGACTCGGATATAGGTGAAATTTTACACCCGTGTAACCCGACCCATCACCCACCACCCGTTTCACCCGTCTATCATCCGTAAAAATTTATCCTAAATTAAAAATAGGATTAGTTTTTTCCTAAAAAGTTTGGAACCTTTTGGCTTTTTAGAAAGTTTGGGATAAAATTGTTGAGAATCTCCTTCCCACATTGGAAGTTGAGAGTTAAATTAGCCTACATATATACCCTTGGGTTACTCCTCCTATTGCCAATTGGTTTTAGGATGGAACCCCATCGGGTTTGTGTGTAGGGCTTACGTATGCGCATGACCCCCGTTATGGCCCGCGGACTTTCACATGGTATCAGAGCTCACGATCTGGTCCTGGGCCCGTTTCTTGGCTTCTTTGGGCTTGGGTTTAGCGGTTGTTGCTACCCGCCCGTTATTTGGGTTGCGTTTGGCTATAAAGAGATTGGGATGCCACCACCCGTTCTTTGGGCTAGCTATAAAGAGATTGAGATGCTAGACCCGTTTGTCCAAGTGTCAACTAGGCCAGGAGTTGCACTTGCGAGGGCGTGTTGAGAATCTCCTTCCCACATTGGAAGTTGAGAGTTAAATTAGCCAGGATGGAATCCCATCGGGCTTGTGTGTTGGGCTTACGTATGTGCACGACCCCGTTATGACCCACATACTTTCACAAAATATTAAAACTATAATGTAATGTTGCCCTATTCCAGACATAATTCTCGTCTCAATTATGTGAATGTAAACGTTTTAGGCTTTTTGCTAAGGGGTCTGAATGATGATTTTTGCAACATATGTGAATCTTGGTTATAAAATGTTTGAGAATATCTAGGTATCAGTTCATGAAGCAGATTGTTACATTAACTTCTTTTTATATTAATTTTGAAATTTTATAAAATTTTATTGTAATTTTAGAATTCACGGGTGACGGGTCACCCGCCTACCCGCGAGTGACGGGTGGGTCGGATATGGGTGAAAGATTTTGCGGGTGATGGGTGGGTTGGGTGATACAATTTATTTCGCGGGTCGGGTGGTAAAAGTGCTCCACCCACCCATAACCCGACCCATGACTAGCCCTAGACGAGGTTTTAAGGCAGTAAATTCGCCGTTAAATGCTTAGCTGTAGGCCACTGATAACACTTAGTCCCTTCTAAATGGTCCAGCTGGCACATCTCTCTACGCACATGGCTTGCTGCTTCTGCCGAGATTGGCCTCCTCACTTTACCATACTACCCCCTCCGGGTTGACATTTTCAAGAGATGAATCGATGAGGGCTTATGCGTCATTTAAAGAAAGGGTTCGGGGTAAAAGTGTAAAGCCCTAAAATTCAAGGCGTACTACAAATGGGAAAATACTAGTAATAGTTGCGTTTGGTTTGCCGGTGTTTTTACTGGCTTGAGCTTGAGTAAAGTAACCTGCAACAGGAAAGTACGTGAATCTAAGATGCACAGAATTGGGGAAACTGAAGGGTGTATTTGTAAAGTTTTTACTTTTCGGAAAATTAGTTTAATAAGGGCATGTTTTCATGGGCTACACTAGCAGTCCATGGGTCCCGTTGATCGAAATGGACCCGCATCAAATTTGTAACCCATTGTTTTTTGACCACTCGTGGTAAAATGTTAAAAGTATACGTAAAAAAAATTCATACTCCGTTCAGTCCGTTGCAATGAGTTTTCTTACGATGTTTTTATTTTTGAAAGTATATTGCAATGAGTTTGATTAGAACCAAATTTCTGTTGTCTAAGAAGATATTACAAGTCATGAGTTAAAACTGAGAACGGTTAGTTTTCATATATTTATCATTGATAATTTATTGAAAACATGTCCGGAAAGGAAATTAACTTTAACTCTAACTTTATGTCATGAAAATATTATATTCCGTATTTGACAATTAAACTAACACACCTTAATCAATTTTATAATTGTATATATATATGTTAATTAAAGTTGATCAGAGCGTTAATGACATGTCTTTGATGATGGCCACTTGGCTAATAATTCAAGCTAAGATTCATATATTAGTTTATACAAGGACCGGAATAACGCAATATACAAAATTTTCAGTGCTTGCTAATTGTAGAATATAGTATTTCAAATATAAAATCAACTATATAATTGTAGGTGAATATATAACTTATTTTTTTAATTTTTTGACTTATTATAAATTTTGTGATTTTTTAAATATATTTACAATATTAAAATTTTCATTTATACTAAATCCTTATATTTATTTTTTTGTGGAATTCTCGCAACAATTTCCCTATTATGATGAGACTTGTAAATAGCGTTCGTATTGCATTTTAGTGCTCGTTTGGTTGAACACAAGAAGTGAAATTCCCATGAAGTTAGATCCTTGGAATTAAGTTTCTGGGAATTGTATTTCATGGGAATTGATAAATTTTGTTTGGTTAAACTCTAATTCACATGAATTAATGTGGGAAGATTATCTTACCTATCCACGTAATTAGAATTTTTTTAAAATGGAGGAAATGAAAAATCACAGGGAAAGAAAAATCCAGGATTTTGGATAAAAAATCTTCAACCAAATATGGGTCTCCCAGCTTATTTCATGAGATTTTTCAACATCATAGGAAGTTCTTTCTCAACCAAACAAGCCTAGGGTATAAATTGTTACCCTAAACATTTACAATAATTCAAGCTTTTCAACACAAAGTGAGCCATTTCTATTTTAAGGTTTTCAACCTAAACATTTAAAATTACCATGTGTTATTAAATACTCCGTAGAGTACAAAATTGTATGCATTGATCGGCATTGAAGCGATTAAACCATGCTAAACACCCAATAATAATATGTATCGTCAATGATGGCATAATTTATTGGAAGGGGGCATAAATTTCGGCAGAAAATAGACCGAATTAAGAGTTTAGGGCAGGGTGTTGTCTGGCGGGGGTGGGGTCGCTATGTCGAAAGTTAAAACCGTTACAAATTCTTACTAATGAAAAATAAACTGTAAAATACGACCGAAAGCTTGTTGTATACAATAAAATACCCATGCATGAAAATATAGTAAATTTGAATTGACTGTGACATGGGATGCTTGTTGTTGTTGCCCGCTTGATAGATGAAGTTTCGGTTATCTTGCTTGCTCTTGCTCGCGGCAATAGTTGAACAAAAGGCAACGAAAATGAGCAACGAGGGTTGCTGTTAAGAAAGATAACGTGGATGTCAAAGTTGCTCTATATAATTACCGTGTAAAATTAATGTCCAGTACATCTCCCATATATTGAAGTATGTTTATGTATCATTTGATCGACCACATATCATTATACATTATAAGTATACTTTATCTGCACAATTAACAAATTTTCAATACAAACAACCAAAATAAGTACTCTATGAAGCCTTTATTTGATACGTGTAATTCATTATTAACACTAAATAAACAACCACCCCTATCACATCAAATCAACTCATAATTAGTATCATATATCACGTCAAACACGACCTTAATGCTTGTTTAGTATTATATACTATACAAGAGAGCGACACTTGAACCATTCATATTTTGCCTTACTACATTTACATAGATAAACCAAACAAAATATTCATTACAACTAAAAATAGATTCCCTAAAAGAAAGTCTAGTGCAAAGAGATATGGAAAATATTGGGAAGTGTAAAGTTCTCGTTCCTTCAATTGGTTTTAAAATCAAGACTCACCACCATTCCTCTTGTCATTGAGTATTAGTAAATAAGTGAATTTCAGGAAACCAACTGCCAATTATATGTTTGTGAAAAAATCACCCTTAAAAAACGAAATTCCAGTAAACCACTTGGAAAAAATATCTGTTTTCAAAAAACCACCCAATGTTTCATTTCGTTTAAACTCATGTTAGTTAATATTCAAGTTACCAAATTGCCCCTTTCTTAAGCCTCACCAAAAACAGCTTGTCCCAATTTCAATTCATCATTCCATGCGAAGAAAAAAGGAAACTTGAAGAACGAAGATGGCGATGGCGACACTATTTTGATATATTGATTTGAATCCTCCAGGAGACGGTTTGGCACCAGTGGTCTTGTATTTCGTGCTTCAAATCAAATCCGATTTCTCCAGGTATAAAAACACCCAAAAGTTCAAAATCTAGGATTTGAGTTTTATTAAAAGCACCTTTTTAATAGTCGAAATTTAGTGATTATGATGCTATTGTGTGCTAGAGAATTTTGAAATTTTGGTATCAAACACAAAACCCTAAACCTAAATTTTGAAATTTTGGGTTGATTCTTACCCGGAGAATCGGATTTGATATCAAGTATTAAATACCGAGACCACCGATGGCCAATTTCAAGCAAAGCCTGTAACACCAGAACACGTCTCCTAGAGAAATTGGATCGATGAAGATATCGCCACCATTCTAATAGTAGGAGTCAATTCTTGTATTTAACTCTTCAGTCGATGAACAATTAAGTCTCACAATTCTTTTTTTCCATTGGATTGAGCAAAAAAAGATGATTTAACTAGTTTGTAAGCTTTGTTATCTAATTCACGAACCTAGAGTTTAGATTAAAAGATGGTCCTCATCAAAAACAAGTAAAATATTAGTTACTTAAATGTAATACTTTTTTTTATTTATTAAAATTAGTCTACTACTAGAAAAGAAATAATAAGTGATTGGATAATAAGGTTTTAATTTTTGGGGTTACATTAAAGATTAAAAAAGAGTAGAGTGTGAAAAAACCTTTGTTTGTCTCGTGAAGCTGCAGGTGGGACTCGGAAGAGAAGAGCTGCACTAAATTAAAGTTGTCTCTTCTCTCTCCATTTTCCCCTTCCTCTTCTCTCTTTCTCTCTTTCTGCGAACTCAAACTCTCTCTTCGCTTTCTCTCTCTCCACAGCTTCTTGTAATTTTTGTAGAGATAAGTCTTCGCCTTCGGAGTTTTATAACACTCACATTCCTTGCTTCCTACTTTCATTTCACGAGATCCCCCTTCTCTCTCTTTTTCTTTCTTCCGCTTTTTCCTCTACGGAGTCTTTCTCCAGATTCAGACCCCCGCATTGCTCAAGATATTCCGCAGAGATAAACAGAGAGATACAGACACCAAGTCCAGAGATCGGACTAGAAAAGGGGAAGATCTCGGAACAACACCAGATTGATCGATTTCTCAGAGTGAGGGAGGAGAAATGTCGGATTTTAAGAAGCCTCCCTCGGACGATTTAGCCTCCGACGAGCTTTCCGATCGCCTTAAGAACGCTCTCAGCCTCGATTTCAACAAACCCGATTCCAAGAACTTTCCTCTCGGTTCTCCGGTTTCTCCGCTCCGACCCCATCCGGCTGCCGGCGGTGGGCCTTCCACCACCACAACAACCACCAGCTCCTCCAGTTCATCTGGATCTGTGTCAGGTCGTGGTGCTCTCAATTTAGTGGCCAAAGGCCATTCCGGTGAGATCTCTTCCCCATCCACCGACACCAACCGAACGCCTACACCTGGTCACTCCCGCTCGAATTCGTACGGCTCCATCGGAACCGCCGCACACCGCCCTCAGGTAGTCTGCTCTGGCGGAAGCGGTGGCGGCGGTGGGTCTGTGAACTCGCCGCCTTTGAACGTTCTCCCCAGCGGAAACATCTGTCCTTCGGGTCGGATCTTGAAGACGGGGATGGCCACTCGACAATCGGCAAGGACTGATGTTCTTGGCACCGGCACGGGGCTATACGGCCACGGCAGCATTATGCGAGGAGGCTCTGGAGCTGCTAGCGCCGGGGGCAGCCTAAGCACGGGCAAATCAGGGAGCACGCTAAGCTCGGGCAAATCTGGTGGCGGAGGAGGTGCTAGCGGTGGAGGAGATTTGGGGTTTGGAAATGTGAGGGGAAATGTGGGGTTGAGCGGCGGGGATTCGTTAAAGAGGGCGATGATGAGCATGGATCCAGAGGAGGTGAAGAGGGTTGGAAATGATCAGTATAAGAAGGGTAATTTCGCAGAGGCTTTGGGGTTGTATGATAGGGCAATCACTCTGTCACCGAAAAACGCCTCCTATCGGAGCAACAGGGCGGCGGCGTTGACAGGCCTGGGGCAGTTGGCGGAAGCCGTGATAGAGTGTGAGCAGGCGGTGAGGTTAGAGCCTGGGTATGCTAGGGCTCACCATAGATTGGGATCTTTACTTGTCAGGTGAGAAACAATCTACATTCTTCTCTGGAGTTATTTCTAATAAAGAGTTTTATTTATTGGATCTTTGAATGTTTGGAGTTTGATTGATGGGTGTTTTGCTTTGACATTGTTCAAGTTGGATATGGTGTTTTAGTTTGTCAGCCTTTCAGATCTTATATGGAAAGATTTGGTATTTGGCTGGCCTGTTCCACTCTTGTTATGTGTAAAGATTTGGAATTTGAATGTCTGGGCTCTTCTACTGGTATTTTCATGTGGCAGTGTCAATGTAATAAGCATTCTTCTGACATGTAATGCAAGGTGGTGTCACATTGTTGTTGCAAGTCAATTGCAGTTATTCATTATGAAATTTCAGTTGATTTCAGCTGACAGTTTGCTGTTCATTTCTTTCTAACTGCATCTGCCTTTGTGACTGTTGCGCTATCGTTGATTCTCATTCTTCTCTGCCTGGTTTCTCTTGGAAAATTGTCGGGTTGTGTAACTTGCATACAGTCTTTAACTACAATCTTAGTATATTGGTTTCTCTTGGACAATTGTCGGGTTGTGTAACTTGCGTACAGTCTCTTGGACAATTTTCGGCTTGATTTTTCCTTAAAGGGAATATCTTTGCTTTGTTGACAAATTTATTACATTTATAAAAAACGTGTCATTGAAAATGCTATATTAGTTATCCTGTTACATTCTCCGAGTTGTTAGATACCCGTTGTTGGATTGAATTGGCAAAGTCATTTCTTTTTTCAGGCTCGGGTGTGTTGAGGTTGCCAGGAGACATCTTTGCTATCCGGGACAATCACCAGAGACCCGGGAGCTACAAAAGTTGCAGGTAGTGGAGAAGCATCTGATCAGATGCACTGATGCGCGAAAAATGGGAGATTGGAAACGTGCTTTGAGAGAAGCAGAAAGTGCTATAGTTGCAGGAGCTGATTGGTCTCCTCAGGTGACAATTCTTATGTGGTTATTGCCTAATTTTAACTTGCATAGGTATGCAAGTTTTAGTTTTAACATGGTGCATCCAACTTGGGTGTTGAGCCAATTCTTATAATTGTTTTCAATTTTTAATGGGCAGCTTCACACATGTAGAGCAGAGTCTCTTCTGAAGCTCCAGAAACTCTCTGATGCATTTCCCATTCTATCGAATACTCCTAAAATCAACCCATCTCCACAATGCTGGTCACAGAGCAAGTTCTTTGGGATGCTTTCTGAAGCGTACCCTTTTTATGTTCGAGCTCAGATGGAGATGTCAAGGGGAAGGTGAGTTTTTGTATAAAGTCCATCAATTGAGGAACTAAAAGCTTAAAAGGTGAAAGAGAATGATGCATATGCATAATCTTGCAGGTTTGATGATGCTATTACATTTGCTGATAAAGCTGGAAAGATTGATCCCCATAGTGTAGAAGTTGCGGCATTAGTCAGTAATGTGAAACTTGTGTCAAGAGCTCGTACTCGTGGGAATGATCTATTTAGATCAGAGAGGTTTACAGAAGCCTGTGCAGCTTATGGAGAAGGGCTAAAGCACGATCCTTCCAACTCTGTTCTCTATTGCAATAGGGCTGCTTGTTGGTTTAAGCTTGGGTTGTGGGATCAGTCTCTTGAGGACTGCAATCATGCTCTTCTTATCCAACCTAATTACACCAAGGCACTTCTTCGACGGGCTGCCACATACAGTAAGGTGAAATGGCTCCTTATATATATTTTTTTTTTACGATTCCCAGGATTTCTCTACTTTTTTATGCCTATATATATTTAAAAAAAATTGGGCTTATTCTTTAAAAATTTTCACAGCTTGAAAAGTGGGCTGAAGCAGTGAGTGATTATGAGGTCTTAAAACGGGAGCTTCCTGATGACACTGGAGTTGCTGAATCCTTGTTCCACGCCCAAGTTTCATTGAAGAAATCTCGTGGTGAAGAGGTTTGTAACATGAAATTCGGTGGTGAGGTGGAGGAAATTTCAGGTGTTGAGCAGTTCAGAGCAGCAATATCTTTTCCAGGTAAACATTTTTTTCCCAAGCAAGTGCTTATTGGTTAAGCTATCATTGCCCCCTTCATTCTAGATTCTTAATTTTGTGAATTCCAGGTGTATCTGTGGTCCATTTTAAGATCCCCGGAAACCCACAGTGCAAGCGTGTATCTGCAGTCTTGGATGCACTATGTAGTCGCTATCCATCCATCAATTTTCTGAAGGTAGCAAAATTTAGTATTGTTGTTGATCATGAATTAAAAAGTTAAAGCCAAGTGCATATGAAGAATTCAAGATGATCAGACAACTCAACTCTGAATTATGTAGGTGGACTTAGAAGGAAGCCCTGATGTAGCAGATGCTGAAAATGTGAGGATAGTGCCAACATTGAAGATATACAAAAACGGTAGCAGAGTGAAGGAAATTGTAAATCCAACGAGCGACGTGTTGGAAGCTTCGGTGAGACACTACAGTCTTTAAAAAGCACACCTAATGACTTGGAAAATCCTTACTCCCTACTTTTAGCACAGTTTTCCTGTATTTTGTTCTCACTGCCCAAACTCCATCTTGGTGGGAGTCCTTTCCACTAAAACCCTCCTCCCATCATTCCTCTCCACCATCTCATCTACCCGCCTGTTTATGACATAAAATTAGATCTCTACATAATAATGCCAATTAGAAAGCCAATGCCTGGAGGAACCAAGGAAGACAAAATTAGTGTTGTAGTTTCAACTTCCCCGGCCATTCATTCATTTATTTCATTACCCCAATTCCTCTCTGGTTCCGCCTTCATTTTTCACATCTGTTTCACCAAATTCTTATATCCATATGATAAAGGGTGAAACTCAAGATGTGTGTATAGTATGATTAGATTTTGGGTTCCCTTTTAAGGCAGTTCGAAGAGGAAGAAGCGGCAAGATGAATCGCTTAGAGGTGGTGGTGGATATGGCTGGGTGGCTGTCTTGGTAGGAAAAAAAAGGAGAGATTTGTGTATGTGTATATGTTATGATATATACAAGAGATTACATTGGAAGGCATGAGGAGGGAGATTTTGATTTGTCTGGTGGGTACTTATCATGGGTTAGTGAAAAGGGGAGGAGATTAAAAGAAATATGATCTTTGTCGTTGGATATTGTTACTTCATTTTAGCTCATTTCAATTTTTCCTTCTTCTTTCAATAATAAAAATTCCCAATTTTTTTGCCCACATGAAGTTCTTTGCTTCTATATATTATATCTTGCTTATATCTTCATCTTCATCTTCATCTTCATCGTCATCTGTGGGTTATTTCAAAATATGTTTGATGTCGCTCAGCCGGCTTCTGGTTTTGTAATTAGTCAGTGTTTTTTTTTTGTGAACTAGATAGAACTTATGTATTTTCTTAAAAAGTTTGATCAGAAAGATAGTAGAACATATGTATTGGACCAAACCATAAGCATATAATTAAAGCGAAGTGAGGTGTCAAATGATCAGAAATGGACGACTTTGACCTAGCTATAGAGGGGCCAGAATAGTGCAAAGCGTATTGAATACAAAAGACGAAATGGGTAATGTTTAGGAGGGGTTGGCTTTCCCTCTCCTGTATTTTCATTAGGGCTGCTTGGGTGGTTGATGAAATTTATTGCTTCTACGTAGTACAGTAGAGTCTTTTTTGAGAAGACAGAAGGGTTCAAGAAGAAGAGAGAGTATCCATTGTTGACCACCCATTTTTCGTTTAATTATGTTTGTTTATCATTGATCAGGCTTACCAATCAAGCATAGTTTATAATTTCTTTTGGCAAGACTTGAGTTGAGGCCTGAGGGGTAATTTTGATTATTGTGTGTGAACTAATTCTGTGGTAAATGGACTTTGTTTCAAACTGAAGATACCCTTTAATATGCTTGCTTTGTTTTGTCCCTTTTGCATCATCCAATGCATTAGCTTGGGGGATTGAGCAATGTCGGTGCAAGACTGCAAGTGGTGGGGCATAAAAACAAGCTCCCCACCGGCCACTCCTACGGTCCCACGTCATCTTCATTGCTGACATTTTTACCATTTCATTGAATGCGAGCATCTGTTTTTTTGGCTATTGGATAAGCCGTAAATGAATGAATCACTTTGTATTGTATTCACAAATTATGGCACAGAATGCTCTCTTACAATAAATATGTTTCATACTCAAAAAGGTTGAACCCAAAAACTTTGTTCTAGGATAAAAGAAAACGCCTTTTATTTTATTTTTTTTCTTAGGGTTGTCTTTTTCATTTTTTTTTGGTATTGGCCACTCGGTGTCTGGGTTACTAATTATACCAACTAATCCGGATTCGGGTAGTGCACAAGTTCTTTCGGGAACCAGTATAAGTCTTCATCTTTTACTTCTATCATATGAAGTCGGAAAGTGCAACGTTTCATTTGAAAAGGCCTTTAATTTCATCTGGGTTCATCACACAATGGTTGGTTCTACTACATTTTATCCAAAGCTCAAATTTAGGGTTGCTATTGAAATTGTAGTGGTAGAGGGAAATGTCGTACGGCGTACGTAATGAACAGAAGAATTGGAAGTAGGCTTGGCAATTTCACCCACACCCGGTGGGTACCCGAAAAACCGACCCGAAAAAACCCGATTAAAAACGGGTGACGGGTGAGCGGGTGATGGAGCGGGTACGGTTTCGGGTATAGCCTCACCCGACCCGATCACCCGACCCGGTCACCCGACCCGACCACCTAATTTTTTGTCCCACATCGGAAAATTGGTAGAAGGAAAAAGGAGAAGAGGAGCTTATAAAAAAGGATAGGAGAAGAGGAGAGGGTTTAAGTGTTTGAAGTCTAACCATAGAGATGGACTTTGAGACTTCTAATTAAATCTATTTTTTGGCTAATCCAATGGGTAGGCCCTATATAAATAGGTTTAAATTTTAGTTTATTTTGTTTACGGGTCATTAGTTGACCCGTTAATTTTAGTTTATTTTTTTACGGGTCGCCGGTTGACCCGTTGAACAAATAAACTTAAGGTTAATTTATGATTGAAAATTAAAAATTTTAATTTTTATAACATCCGAAAAAAACTCGACCCGACCCGAAAACCGACGGGTTTTGGGTGGGTCGGTTTCGTGTGGAACCCGTCGAGTGAAATTACCGGGTCGGGTGGGCGGTTTACAACCGCGGGTCGGGTGGTGGAAGTAGTCCACCCACACCCGACCCATTACCATGCCTAATTGGAAGCTCTCTATTTTTGGACGTACGTCTCGTGTGTGGGGTCTGTGTATGTGTGTGTGTGACAGACTGACATACTGAGAGTGACACTGAGGAAGAGTGAGAACGAGGAGAAAAAGAAAACAGGAGATGTAGCCGTTGAGGGGAGGAAAAGTATTTTGCTGACCTTTTCAACACTTTTGACTAAGGAAGGGCCCCTTGTTTAATTCAATTATCATATTCTTCCCACCCCTCTCTCTAGAATCTCTATGTTTACTTGTTTAGGAGTAGGGATTACATTTAAGAAGGAAAAAGGGTCGGAGGATGAGGGACAAATTATAAGTGTGGAGTTATCCATTGTTTACATTATTAGTATTGGGATTTTTCGGATCAGATTCTAAGGTATTGGTTTGGACAAAAATTTGACCATCAAACTCTTGCCCAAGATTGGGGCACGATTGAATTGAAAAACAAGAGAATATTTAAGAAATAACCGGACTGACGGAATCTGGATTACAAGAGTTTTCTCTCCGAGAGTTTTTGTTACATATGCGTGTGTTCCTATCCTGTGACCGAAGCCTTCTTTCTTCATTTCGGTGGCCGTTGACTTCTTCTTGCTCCTAAAGATTTCTGTCTTCACTTTCTCTCGTGGTTTCTCACTTGCTCTTAGGTTATTACCATTAAATGGGCTGACTTGGTTTTGGGCCTAACAATACCCCCAAATCTTGATCCAAATCCTTTAGGCGGGATTTTGATCAGATTTGCCGCGTGAGCTACAGGGTGAGACATGGTTTTGCCCCCTCCGTCCGATCATCCTCGGGGAAATGAGAGGTCATGTCAACTAGGCTTTAAATGATCGGATGTAGATCTCTCGAAGATACGCGATATTCCACCTTTGTTTCCCTTCTCTTCGTCTTCCTATCATCCCTTCCTTTCTTTGCCCTATTTTCATCTTACGCGTTTTCCATGGCCAAGGTTGGAATCACAGACATGGGTTTTGAGTCTTCCCACTCCCTTGAACCCCACGATTGGCGTCCCTGCTCCATGTCCTTTGAAGAGGTGGAGAAAATCGTTAAGACCTATGGCTTCCCGGCTGGCACCAAGTTCCACTGCCCTACGCACGAGGCCATGGATTGGATCAAGGAAGGATGGGTTTGCTTCCTTGAGTATCCCTTCACACTGGGGGCCTTTTTCCCTTTTTCTACCCTGATGTTGAACTTCCTGCTGGCTCTCAAGGCTTCTCTGGCGCAACTGATGCCGTCTTTGTGGAAAATCTTGTACCAAATAAGTGAGGTGTGTTTGGAGGAGAGGATTGAATTCTCGGTGTCGGACCTCCTGTGTGCTTATCGGGTGTGTCCACTCAAGGCCGGTTGATTTACCCTTCATGCGAGGGACGCTAAGAATCCATTGATTCCTAAGTCGAAGGTGAACGACAAAGACTGAGCTACCCTCTTCTTCTTTGTGGAAAAGTCTAGGCTAGGTCCGGTATATCAAGCGGTGTTCTTTGATTCGTGGAATTCCAAGAGTAAGCATTCCTAACCCTAATTTCTGTTTCATCCTGTCAGTGTCTGCCTCTCTTGTTGATCTTTCTGTTTGGATGGATTTCGTATGCAGTTCCACTGAATTTAGAAACCTATGTTTTGGAATCGGAAGCATGTAGAAAGCTTTTTGCTCTTCCCGAGGCGAGAAGGACATATCAGAAATCTGTAGAGCAAATGATTGACGGTGAATCTAGTAACAAGACGGCGACTCCCTCTGAGGACCAGTCAGAAGGGGAGGACGATGCAAAGTCGGGAGACTCGGAGAAGACGATTGAAGATAGAGTTCCGGCACCCGCGGAGGTTACCAAGGGGCTGCAAAACCCTTAGTGAAACCTACTAGTATGTGCCTTTCATTGATAGATAAATATTCAGTAGCTTGGAATACATAATTTATTTTCATTTTTCTCAAAAGCTTCCTCTTCTTTGGGGAGAAAATTTTCTACTGCGGCTATGATCCAACGCAAATTGCAATCAAGTGACAAGAAACCCCCCTTGGATCCTAAGGTGAAGACGGAAGTCGTGGCCAAGATAACCTCTGTCAAACGATCATCGCCAGATGCCACAGAAGTCATCGATTTGGAAGACAAAGTTCCCTCAAATTTGTGGCCAAAACTCCGCGGAGCTCATGGATCTAAAAACCCTCGCTTGGACGTCCCCACCTCTACTCTGGTTAGGGATGCTGCTCTGTCGGTTTGGAAGGTAGATATCCACCTCTGCCTTGTTGTTTCTTCTTCATTCATTTTCTGTCGTGACTGATACTCTTTTTATAGGCCTTGCAAGGTGTTCTGTGGGTGGCGGATGCTACTGATAGGGAAGACCAGGGTTTGAAAGAGCATCAGGCAAAGTGGGACTCTGAGAAGGCTATCCTAGAGAGAGAAGTGGCCCTTGCGGTCAAACGACAGAAGGTGGATGCAGACAAACTTGCTAAGCTTACAAAAGCAGTCAAGCGTCATTCTTCACAGGCGGCCTCGAACCGATCTAAAGTTGCTGAGCTCGAAGTTGTGTACAAGAAGATTCTCAAGGAATCCAGTGATATCGGTGCCTATTTCTCGATGATGTCACGAGTAGAGACGATCAAACAACTCGTGGCGGGTCAACACTCTAGTTGGAATCTAGATGCTGAGACTGCGACCTTCCATGAATGCTATCATCCCAATAAGTCGGCTCCTGGCAATGAACTCTTTGCCTCTCTAGGTGTCTTGGAAGAGGACATAGAAGAGAAAGATCTAGACGCTGAATGGGATGGTTGTGATATTGAAACGGGCGCTGACGCTGCATCCAGATTTGGCAAGGGATTGGACGATCTTCCGGCCAGCGGGGTGGAACAACTGAAGGATGTCTCTGATAGGGATGAAGATTAGGTTTGCATGCCCTTGTAATTTCTTTTGGCGTTTGTGATGTTTTCTTTGTGTGCATGCATGCGTAATGCTTCTTGCGTATTTTTCTTGGTTGCGTCCATCCCTGTGTGTGTAGGTGTTCCGAGACGATTAGATGCTTCCGATCGAAGGCTTTGGGACGAAGACCGTACCCCTGTAGAAGTCATTCGTTGCTGGTGGCAGCTGAACTTATCAGAGGGTGTTTCCAAGCGAGTGACGGACGTCGCGTCGAAGCGTGCACTCGGGATGCTTTGTCGATTGAAGACGTCTTAAGTCTAGGGTTTACTCCCTCTACCGTTCGAACCTTAGCTCAGTTGTTTTACTTAAATGATGTACCTTATATGATAACGATGTGAATAAAGTATGCTTGACTTGCTACTCTTACTTATGCAAGAAAAGAAATAAGGACGAGCAAGCAATAACATAAGCAAATGGAATTCATTTGATAAAACATCACAACATGGAAATCACATAACAAGGAGTTTTCATATAGTCAGGTTGATCACAAGCAAACTATGAAAAGGATGAACTTGAATGAAAACAAACTAACAACTAAGGATAGATGACCTCGAACGTCTTGCGTATCACATGCGGAGAATTTCGGTTAGAAGTGTCCAATAAGTTTGCATTCCGAGGAAGGAAGACTTCTTTTATAAGTGATACTTTTTTAGGTGTATCGCGTTCCAACTCCGTGGGACAACATTACCGTCTTTGGACTCGAGCTGGTACGCGCCTTGATCGATGACTCTGGTTATCTTGTATGGTCCTTCCCATGCTGGGGCTAGCTTGCCGGATTTGGTTTCATGGGTGTTTTGAAAGACTTTTCAAAGTACCCAGTTGCCAACTCGGATAGTCCGAATCTTGACATTCTGGTTGTAGCTTCGGACGACCTGTTGTTGGTGTCTAGCTACACGTAATCGGGCTTGGTCGCGAAGCTCGTCATAAGTATCCGCCAACAATTCCAAACGATTCTGTTCTTCAGTCAAGAAGCTAGCGCGAGTTGTAGGGATGAGAATCTCGGCGGGAATGACCGCTTCACACCCGTGCGTCAATGAGAAGGGAGATTGACCGGTTGCTACTTTAGGTGTCGTTTGATCAGCCTAGAGGACGTAGGGTAGCTCATCGGCCCAGTTTCCCTTGGCTTTCGAGAGACGCTTCATTAGGTTATTTATGATCACCTTTTTGGTAGCTTTGGCTTGTCCATTAGACTGGGGGTAACGAGGTGTCGAAGTGACTAGATTGATGTTCCAATGACTGTAGAAGTCTTTGGTTCTCTGACTTATGAACTGAGACCCATTGTCGCATACAATCTCCGAAGGCACCCCGTAACGACAAAGGATGTTTCTAATGATGAAGGAAATCACCTATTTATCCTTGATCTCTCGATAAGCCTCAGCTTCAATCCACTTGGAGAAGTAATCAGTCATGGCGAGAAAAAACACTCTTTGTCCGGACGAAGGGGGTAGCTTCCCGACTATGTCCATTCCCCAACGCATGAATGGCCATGGCGTGAGTGTGGGGTAGAGTGGTTCGGGAGGTTGGCGAGCCGTTGGTGCGTGTCTCTGGCAGGCATCGCATTTGCGGCAGAAGTCTACAACATCGTTTCTCATGGTAGGCCAGTACCACCCCTGATGAAGAGTTTTGTTGGATAGACTTCTTCTTCATGTGTGGTTCCCACAATCTCCTTCATGAAGCTCCTCGCGAAGTTTCTGAACGGCTCCCCTGGCTAAGTAGTGCTGGAGTGTACCCACTGCTGATCGGTGTAAAAGCATCCCATTCTCGACTGTGAACCGCATAGCTTCTATCTTTAACAACTTAACCTCGGTTTTATCTTCCGTAAGCTTCCCTTCAACCAAACAATCAAGGTATGGCTGGGTCCAGGGTTCTTCACTAACTTCGGAGGGGACGAGGGAATTTTCTTCATGACCCGGACCATCCAAAGATAGATCTGGGTCAGGGTCATTTTGGAAGCTTCTAGCATCAATATCGTCACCGCTCATGAGGACGTCACTGCAGGGCATGGACCCGAGATGGAAGATGTCCTCGATCATGCTAAGAGACTTCTCAACGCCATTGGCATGAGCCCTTCCAATGGCAGGGATCATTATGTGGATCATTGGGATTACGGGATATTCATCAGGGTCAACGACCAAAGCTAGGCGAGCGAGAGAATCTGCTTGAGCATTCCGCTCTCTCGGGATCCATGTGAAGGATATCTTCTCAAACTGAGGGGTTAGGGCATCATTCTATCATCCCTGTCTTCATACAACCCCAGAATTTGGTTGATTATCAACAATGAATCGTAACTGACCTCAATTTGCTGTACGACTATGTCTTTAGCCAAAGTTAGACCGATGATTAGAGCCTCGTACTCAACTTTATTATTCTTGGCTTCGAAAGGGCATCTTACAGATTGTGCCACCCTATCCCCCTGTGTTGATTTTCGGACTATTCCTATCCCCGTTCCCCCAGTGTTGGAGGCGCCATCTATATGAAGCGTCCATTTGACTGGAGACTTAGCTTCTAGCGTCATCAATTCTGCTGGTTCCGTTCTTTCTTCCGTGGTAGGGATAAAATCAACCACGAAGTCAACCAGTGCTTGGTACTTTAGTGTGGTTCTAGGCTCATACTGGATGTCGAATCCACTCAAATGGATTGGCCACTTGGCCATCCTTCCCGTAAATTCGGGTTTGTGCATGACCGTCTTCAAGGGGTGCGTGGTTCTCACTACAATCGTGTGTGCCTCAAAGTACGGGCGGAGTTTATTGGAGTACATGACCAATGCTAACACCAATTTTTCTAGGGAAGAATAACGGGTTTCAGCTGGCAAGAGAGTTCTACTTACGTAGTATACAGGCTGCTGCTGCCCATCCTGTTCGCGGACCAGCACTCCACTGATGGCTTGCTTGGTGACAGCCAAGTACAAGGGTAAAGTTTCTCCTTCTTCCGGCTTCACTAAGATTAGAGGATCAGAGAAGTATCTCTTCAATTCTTGGAAAGCTTCCTCATGTCTGGCTGCCCATTGGAAGCACTTGTTCTTTCTAAGTACTTCGTAGAATAGACGGCAACAGTCCGCTAACTTGGAGTAGAATCTATTTAGAGCAGCAATTTGCCTGGTGAGCTTTTTAACATCTTTCACGCATCTCGGAGATTTCAGTGATACTATGGAGCGAACCTGCTCTGGCCTTGCTTCTATCCCTCTATGGGTGAACAAATACCCAAGGAATTTTCCATACTTTACACCGAAAGTACACTTCTGCGGATTCAGCTTCATGTTATATTGCCTCAGGATCTCGAAAAATTCTTCGAAGTGATGTCGGTGATCTACAACTTTCTTTGATTTGACGAGCATATCGTCTAAATATACCTCCATAGTCTCCCCAATTTGCCTTTGGAACATTTTATTCACTAGCCTTTGGTACGTGGCTCCGGCGTTCCGTAGTCCAAAGGATATTACCTTGTAACAGTAGGTTCCTTTGCTAGTTATGAAACATGTCTTCTCTTGGTCGCTTTCTTCCATCTGGATCTGGTTGTAACCACTGAAGGAATCCATGAAAGTCAACAATTCATGGCCCGCCGTGGCATCTACCAAGGAGTCTTTGTGAGGCAACGGAAATGAATCCTTGGGACAAGCCTTGTTCAAATCTGTAAAGTCTACACACATCCTCCATTTCCCATTTTTCTTGGGTACGACGACTACATTAGCTAACCATTTTGGATATTTGACTTTCTTAATCATCCCAGTCTCCATCAGCTTTCCTACATCTTCATATATTATCTTGTTTCTTTCAGCGGCGAATTTCCTTCGTTTCTGTTTTACCGGTGTGTGACTGGGGTCCACGTTCAGCTTGTGTGTGATGATCTCCGGATCGATTCCCACCATGTCCTCGTGGGACCATGCAAATCATTCTGCATTTTTACTTAAGAAGTCTACCAGCTTATTTCTCATGGGTAACTCCAAATCTCTTCCGATCTTTACAAATCGATTAAGGTCTGATTGATCTAGGGCCACTTCTTCTACTTGTTCATCTTTCTTTTCTTTTTCTTTTGGAATGGTAGAATTAGTGGCTTCCTTTAATTGTTATGTTGACTTCTGACTGGCGGTAGGTTTTAATGCCGACTTGTAAGACTCTCTTGATGTTCTTTGGTCTCCTCGAATCTCTTGAACCCCCCACGGCGTTGGGAACTTTATTGTCTAGTGGTAGGTGGAGGGGACAACCTTCATGTCATGGAGCCATGGCCTCCCCATTATTAGATTATAGCAAGAAGGACAATCCATGACGGAGTACCTAACCTGAATATTCACGCCCTACTCTTATGTGAGAAGGATGATGTCTCCTACCATGTGCTTCACTTCTCCGCTGAATCCCATGAGCGTGGTTGGGTTCTTTTCTACGTCTTTCTTGCTCAACCCCATTTCTTTCAGTGCTCCTAGCGTCATGAGGTTGGTTGAACTCCCAGTATTAATGAGAACCCGCTTCACCAAGACATTCCCTATCGAGAGAGAAATCACAAGACCATCATGGTGAGGTCCTTCTAGACCGTTGATGTCATCCTAATCAAAGTGTATCGCGAGATTGATGACGTCTTTCTTCATCTGCATGGGGTGATGGAAAGCATTTTCTTGTGCGTTCCTCTTGGTTGCCGAGTACGTGAGACCGCATACGCTTGATCCTCCGGTGATCATGTTCACAACCTTGGCGGGTACTGGCGACGCTGGCCTTCCCGCGCCTGAGGCTTCTACCACATCCGGGGGAACATGTGCGTTCGGTGCTACTTCTGTGATCCTTCCTCGAGATATGAGGTAGGAAATCTCTCTTCTCAGCGCTACACATTGTTTGGTTATATGACCGTAATCGTCATGGAAATCGCACCATTTGTTCATATCCTTGTTTGGATAGGGCTTCTCGTTTCTCCTTGGCCATCTAATGCCTCGTATCGTCAGAGGTATATTCTTCACGAGTTCATCGAGGGATATTCCCAGGTTGAACTTGTCGTACTACGGTGGTAATGGTTTGGCAGGTCTAACCTCGACGACGTTTACCTTCACCGCATCGGGGTGAGGGCGTCGATATGGCTAATCGCGGCGTTCCCGACGGTGATCCTGTGTTGCTTTCTTTTCCACCCTTTCCTAGACGCTTACGGGTTTCATCATCATTAGATCTTCTTCAAGTCTGATTTGAGCTAGGGCCTTGGTTTGAACATCTTCAAAACTGTGGCAAGGGTGCTTGGTGAGTTCTTTGTAAAGATCTCCATCTTGGTTAACCGCCTGATGGAAGGCTTCCATAGCAATCGGCATTTCACAATGCAGGATGGAGATCTTCTCTCGGTTGATCCTGTCTAAGTACTTTCGGGTGGATTTTTCCGGCTTTTGAATAACCCGTTACAAATCGCTAGATTGTTTCTCGAACCTTCGGCTGCTAGCGAATTGGACCCTGAAGGAATCCATTAACTCAGCAAAGGAACAGATACTTCCTCGTGGAAGATTGACGAACCACTTCAAAGCCGTCCCTACGAGGGCCGCTCCGAAGCCCTTACACATTAGTACTTCGCGAGAGTGATATGGGACAACACTGGTCATCATCTTCTGCTTGAATATAGCTACGTGCTTGTCAGGATCTCCCGTGCTGTCATAGGGATTTATGTTGGGTACCGAGAACTTCTTCGGTATCTCGACTTGGGCGATATGAGGAGCGAAGGGTGACTCGTCGTAACCGTTAGCCGCTTCTTTCTCTATGATTTGAGGGACCCCAGGTATCTTCGTCAATTGCTCGGTGAACATTCTGAATTATTTCCAGACGATGTTTTCTAGATCTTGGGGACAACGACGGTCCCAATCCTCATTGTCATCCATGATGTCGTCTTCAAAGCATCAAGGGCTAACCTCTCACACCGATCGAAGGCGAATGGGTGCTCTTGCCTCTTCACCGGTAGATTTGTCTTGTGCAGGGGTGAAGGACGGTACCCCAAGTACAGTTGCTGGTGGGCTAACGAACATCGTGCCGAATAATCTCTCGCGCCGAGCGGTAGGGTTTCCATAGGAACCTTCTCCTTCACTGTGATGCGACCCCCGCCATGGATGCTAGCCAGGAGGACGACGCCTTCACACTTCGCTCGGATGGCCCCATCACTCGTGCCAGGACTCGAGCAATTCAGGCTGCGACATAATCACTTGTGGCGCGCCTCTCCGCAAGCCACGATGCGCCCCTCGCTGCGCCGACACACACTACCTTGTGCGTCCTCGGCGTCGAGGAACCTCAACTCGGACCGACAGTGACAACCTCCAACCCCTTGCCACCATGGGACCCGAGCCTCGCACCGTGCCATGGATCGCATCTTGAGGTTCTCGCGACCCTCGCGCCAGCGCCCTCGCCAGCGTCCGCGCTAGCGCAACGGGCCGCACCATGACCTCGCCAGCACCGTGTCAAGACCTCGCCGTGCCGCGCCAGACCTTGTCGCGACACTCCGAGCACGGTCACGGACGACCTATCACTTTTATAGTATTTTTTGCATTGTTTCCAATTCCGAACATTACTATTAGTGGTTTTATGTTTTTAGTAAGTGATTTATGGGCCTTGCGCCGAAGGATTATGGGCTTGCACCGCTGGGCTTGGTTCTACGCATCCACCCTAGGCGCGCCGCCCCTATTAGGGTTTCTTTGCTTATTTCTTGTGCCGCCTCTATATAAGGGGAGGTATTATGCTTGTTTTATTCAGCACACACTTAGGGTTTAATAAAGTTGAGGGTTTTCTCCTTATTTTATCCTAGTGCCATTGTGCCGCCCCATTGATTATCAACAAAGCTCTCGATTTTCCCTTTGTTTTGCAATTGTTCGTGTTAAAGTTCGAATCAATCAAGCCTTCCACCGCACTCTTTGAGACCCACTACTCAAACATCACGCCGATCCGTACAATCCCATACGAGGGACGCATCAACTGGAATCAGAGCCAAGGTTTGAGTAAGTTTCGTTCAACCCTTTTCGTTCATTCTCACACGCTTTCCGCCACATCTAACCCTAGAATTCATCCTCCACTTCACATAACCGCCATCTAGGGTCCCAAATTTTTTTTTCTTGCTTTCGTATATTGTTATAAAAAAAAATTCAGCCTTGCCCTAACTCGTAAGATCTATTGATTTTGTTGAAAATTACTCATTGTCTTTCTAGTTGCATGCACATTAGGTTTTGTTTTGCCGATTTCTATCTTGCTCTTGCGTGTTGCTTGTGTTGAATTACTTGTTCTTTGTTTGCTCTAGAGGAGAAATCCTAGAGTCGTATTGCATACAAAAAAATTGTGTTCGACTATCATAGCCAAAATAAGGTAAGGTAGTCGATCAAATAAAAAAAAATTGTTTGTCTTGGACGATCAAAAGCCAAAATAAGGCATGATCGATCCAATTTGTGGTTCGAAAATTTGGCAACCTTAATCGCATATCCATTGCTTGTGGTTTTCAGTTTTGACTTGCCTTATTGTGTCTTGCCTTGCGACGTTGTTTTTTTTTTAGCCTTATTGATAGATCGAGAACGAGTGATCTTAGACTAGCCAATCCTTGTTCGTGTGGTTTGAACTCAAGGGTCGGCTTGACTTAAGCAAACCGTAACTCGTGCTTTTTTACTTGTGAACTTCTTACTGCTGCGATGACTGGTGTGACAATAGGTACAATCTCGGACTCGGGAGAAGGTGGCAACAATAAAAACAACAATAACCCTCAGTTGCCGAATCAAGGCCAGAATTTTCCACCGGAGGCATTGGCGCGCATACAAGAGCTCGAGAGGCTCTTAGCCGAGAGCCAAGCACAATCCAAGCACACGGTGCCGGGCGCACACGCTCTCGCTTCGGAGATCCACGCCGACCCGGGCGTGTCCGCGGATGATGTCGCTCATCCCAACGCCAAGGGGAAGAAGCATGCTCAACCATCCTCACAGTTAGGCACCATGCATCGCATGGAGTCGATTAAAGAAAGCCGCCAACATTATAGGCACGATGGTGGTCCCCGGACCGCAGATCGCTATCAAATAGCGCGAGATTACCGGGACACACAAGTGTACGACGTATATTCCGATGAGGAGTACAACTCCGAGGAGTATAGACGCCAACACACGAGTGGGGATCCTAAGAAAAAGCACAAACAGAAAAAGACGCCGACATATGTTTATGAAACCCCAAAGCGGAAGCACGGGGCCAAGTATTACGACGCCGACGCATACAGAATTGAGGACGACCTCGGGCATCAAAGTGCTCGGAGTCCGTTCTCGGATTTTGAGAACGATTATGAAGAGTTTTCTGACTACTCTAATGAATTGTCTTTTGAGCATCCCAATGTGCAGGATTCGGAAGAGCTCGACAGACGGCCTTCGGATTGGATCCCACCGCCGCGCCTCGCCAAGAACCGCACCGAGTACGACCGAGTCTATGGCTCGGGCCGCAAGCATGGCGCAAAGGGAAGGCGCGACAGGGACCGCGACGCTCGACGTCCTCGGAGGCCTGATGATGGAGACGATCCTGACGACGGTGATGACGATCCGCCACGAGGTCCGCTCGTCATCGGCGCGACAGGCGAGCTTATTCTCCTCGGCGTCCCAACCGAAGGCGCGATCGTGACCGACGCGATGCTAGAGATCAATGCCACAACCACCGAGATGTAAAGGTAAAGTTCGAACCTTTTTCCGGTTCTTATGATCCTGATGCCTTTATCGAGTGGTTGCAGGGAACGGAGCATACGCTTCGACATTTAGGTTATGAGGACGACGAGAAAGTGGAAGTTGTGACGCTTCACTTCACTGGTGCCGCTAGGACTTGGTGGAACCGATTCGAGTCCGAAAGGATTCGACAAGGCAAACCCCTAATCCGCGAGTGGCATCAACTCGTCTACATATTGAAAAAGAGGTATATTCCGGCAGATTACAAGGACAAGATGCACATCGAGATCATGCGCATCAAGCAAGGGTCGATGACGCCGGAGGAGTATTTCGCTAAGCTTGAAGACATGTTCTTCAAGGCGGGTATGAGTGTTGCCCTCGGTGATGAAGACGAGATTCATCTCGGGCTTGCGAAAATCAATTCAAGATCGATTGGAGATTCTACCAATTAAGGAACTCAACAATTTGGTTCACACCGCAATGCAAATCCATAAGCAAGAAATGCGAGCCAAGTCGGGTTGGTCCAATTCGAGGTATGTTTCTAACTCTAGTCAATCCGGTTTTTCTACTAATCGGGTTGCTCCTTCTTTGCCTAGTGCTTCGGCAGGTTCCAAAGCTAAAATCGAATCCACGCCTTCTAAGGCGCCAACCGTGCCGCGTAGCGCCGAGCCAAGTGCCGATCGTGCCCGAGACATGGCGTGCTACAAATGTGGAGGCCGTGGGCACATTCAAAGGAACTGTCCGAATGCCAAGAAAGTGTTGTTTACCACACAAGGAGAGCCTTATGACAGCCAAGAGGAAGAGGAAGTAGAGTCGCCAATGATCGAGGACGCCGAGTTGGAGTGTGACCCATCGGAAGCTCTCGGCATGTCCAAACTTCAATTGGTGACGAGGCGCGCTTTAAGCATGCGTGAAGCGCCAAATACGGATCAACGAGAGCAACTTTCCACACACGATGCTTGGTCAACAATGTGTCTTTGAGCGTCATAATCGATTCCGGAAGCTGCGCCAATTTCCTCTCCAAAAAAGTTGTTGATCACTTCAAGTTGCCGACCACACCACATCCACAACCCTTCAAGCTTCAATGGATATCCAATGATGGAGGAGATTGGGTCGACAAACAGGTAATCTTCAACTTTTCAATTGGTCAATACTCAGATTCTATCCTTTGTGACGTAACGCCAATGGACGCCACACACCTCTTGTTGGGGCGCCCATGGCAATACGATCGTCGCGTGCTTCACGACGGGTATTTGAACACTTACATGCTCAATTACCACGGGAAGCGCGTGACCCTCTTACCTATGTCTCCTAGTGAAGCTTTATAGGATGAAGCCGAGAGGCAGAGACAAAAAGCTAGCGACAGCGGCACCGTCATGCCACACACAACGCCAGCGGCGTCCGAGGCGAAGACTGCAGATTCTAAGGGTGTTTCTGGTGCCCACACTCCTCAAAAAATTACTCAAGGTGATCAAGATGGAAAATGCCGACACAAACCAGAACTGGGCCGACAGTTTGCATCGCGAGGCCTCGGCAATGCGCTGAACGCCGCTGATTTCAACAAACAAGGCCTTCAACAGTTTTCTGGTGCTTCCATGGGCGTTTCTGGTGCCAAACTACTTCAAATTGAATTTCCACCAGATTTGAAGAAAAAGTGCTTCGGAGAAGCTAATTTGAACAAGGGACCGCCGAGTGAGCCTCCTAGCGTCGCGCAACACGCCGTCGCTGCACGGAAATTTGGATTCCAGGAGCTACGGGACGAATTTCACAGCGTTTCCAGGGGCGTTCTTCCACAAAATCCAGGGGCTACGACATATCCAAAAATAGCCCCAGAAGCTGATCGTTTGAGCACCGACGCCGAGCCGCCTTTGCTAGGCACATGCCAGGATCGCCTTCTCTTAGCCAGGCGTCGGGACATAGAGAAATCTATCCAGGGGAGTCGTTCTTGTTTCATTCTTTTTCCCTCCTTTCTATTAATAAATCTGTGGATTCTTCACTTCCTTCTTGCATTGTGTCTATTTTGAAGGAGTTCGAAGACATTATGCCGGATGAGCTACCGAAGAGCTTGCCGCCAATCCGAGGGATCGAGCACAAGATCAAACTAATGCCAGGAGCGTCCCTTCCAAATCGAGCAGCCTATAGGACTTCGCCGAAGGAAACCTAGGAGCTACAACGACAAGTTCAAGAGCTATTGGACAAAGGCTTTGTCCGAGAGTCCTTGAGCCCATGTGCAGTGCCGTTAATCCGTGTGCCAAAGAAGGATGGTTCGTGGCGTATGTGCATCGACTGCCGAGCCATTAATCAAATTACGGTGAAATACAGACATCCGATTCCGAGGCTCGATGACATGCTAGATGAGCTCCACGGCGCCGCCTTGTTTTCCAAGATAGATCTCCGGAGTGGTTACCACCAAATCAGGATGCAGGAAGGCGACGAGTGGAAGACCGCATTCAAAACCAAGCATGGTTTGTACGAATGGCTTGTCATGCCATTTGGATTGACAAACGCCCCTAGTAGTTTTATGCGGCTGATGAATTTTGTTTTTAGGAAATTTTTAGGACGTTTTGTCGTTGTGTATTTTGACGACATCTTGGTTTTTTCTAGAGACTTGGACTCTCACGCGAGGAACCTTAGGTTGGTGTTAGAATGCCTTCGCGAACATTCATTGTTTGTAAACTTGGACAAGTGTTCGTTTTGCACGGACACGACGAATTTTCTTGGGTTCGTCGTGTCCAAGGATGGGCTAAAAGTGGATGACGACAAGATCCACACCATCCTTGAGTGGCCCACCCCTACGACCCCGACGATGGTTCGCTCCTTATTAGGGCTCCCAGGGTTCTATCGGTGTTTCGTCAAGGACTTAAGTTCCATCGTCGGGCCACTCCACAACCTCACCAAGAAGGAAACCACAATCGAGTGGATGCCGCACCATGAGGCCGCCTTTCAGGCCTTAAAATCAGCTTTGTGTAGCGCTCCGGTCTTGCAATTGCCAGACTTTACTAATCGCTTTGAGGTCGAGTGCGACGCCTCTGACTATGGTATAGGCGGAGTACTCCTCCAAGAGAGACGCCCCATTGCATACTTTAGTGAGAAACTTACGGGGGCGACTCTAAATTACCCAACGTATGACAAGGAGTTGTACACCCTGATTCGGGTTCTTAAGACATGGCAGCATTATCTGTGGCCTAGTGAGTTTGTGATTCACACGGACCACGCGGCCTTAGCATATCTCCGGATTCAAACGACTCTCAACAGGCGCCATGCATGATGGGTGGAGTTTATGGAAACTTTTCCATACAACATCGCCCACAAGAAAGGAAAGGAAAATATCGTGGCAGATGCACTGTCACGCAGGTATGTTCGCTTCACTCAATTACAGGCCAATTTGCTCGGGTTCTCCTTGATTAAGGAGTTATACTTGCATGATCCATATTTTAAACCGATCATGGAGAACCTCGAGCAAAGTCGAATCCATGAGACCTATTTTTTGGACAATGGGTACCTATACCGAGCCGGGAAGCTTTGCATTCCGGCCTCGTCTGTAAGGCATCTATTGCTCAAAGAAGCTCATGACGACCGAGGCCACTTTGGAATAGCCAAAACCCTAGCAGCACTTCGTGAGCACTTCTTTTGGCAACACATGGCTTCCGATGTCCACAGGTATTGCCGGGGTTGTGTGCCGTGCCAAACTGCTAAATCGAGGTTTCAACCTCATGGCCTCTACACGCCCTTGCCAATTCCGGGTACCCCGTGGGAAGATCTCTCCATGGTTTTTATCACGGGCCTTCCAATGACAAGGCGCGGAAAAAATTCGATCTTCGTAATTGTGGACCGTTTCTCCAAAATGGCTCACTTCGTGCCATGCAAAGGAAACAACAATGCGACCGAAATCGCAAACTTGTTTTTTGAGCATGTCGTGAAGTTACATGGCGTGCCTCGCACTATTGTTAGTGATCGAGACACAAAATTTTATAGCCATTTCTGGAGAACGCTTTGGGGAAAGCTAGGTAAACAATTGCTATTTTCAACCTCTTATCATCCCCAAACCGATGGTCAAACTAAGGTGACCAATCGGACCCTGGGCACCCTTCTTCGGACGGTGCTCAAGCATAACCCATGCCGGTGGGAGGATCTAATTCCTTTTGTTGAGTTTGCTTACAACAGGTCCAAACACTCGGCTACCAAGATGACGCCGTTCGAGATCATCTACGACCTCAACCCCCACTCCCTGATGGATCTTGTCCCTCGCCCCTTGAAGAACGGCGAGCACATTGACGCGTCCAACCGCGCCGACGCCATCCGCAAGCTGCACGAGTGGACACGAACTCAATTGGAACGTCGGGCCACTCAGTACGAGGCGCAGCACAACAAGGGTTAGAAACGCATGGTTTTCAACCCCGGAGATCTCGTTTGGCTGCATCTTCGCAAGGACCGTTTCCCGGACTCTAGGAAGACAAAGCTTCACCAACGAGGAGACGGCCCTTTCAAAGTCTTGGAGCGAATCGGGGACAACGCCTACAAGATCGACCTCCCAGGCAAGTATTTGGTGCATTCCACTTTTAATGTCGCCGAACTCTCCCCCTATGTTGAGCCCGCTTATGAGGAAACGGGGACGTTTCCCAACCAAGTGGGGGAGAGTGATGCGACCCCCGCCATGGATGCTAGCCAGGAGGATGACGCCTTCACACTTCGCTCGGATGGCCCCATCACTCGTTCCAGGACTCCAGCAATTTAGGCCGCGACACAATCACTTGTGGTGCGCCTCTCCGCAGGCCACGGTGCGCCCCTCGCTGCGCCGACGCACACTGCCTTGTGCGTCCTCGGCATCGAGGAACCTCAACTCGGACTGACAGTGACAACCTCCAACCCCTTGCCACCATCGGACCCGAGCCTCGCACTGTGCCATGGATCGCATCTTGAGGTTCTCGTGACCCTCGCGCCAGCGCTCTTGCCAGGGTCCTCGCCAGCGTCCGCACCAGCGCCCCGGGCCGCGCCATGACCTCGCCAACGCCGTGTCAAGACCTCGCCGTGCCGCGCCAGACCTTGTCGCGACACTCCGAGCACGGTCACGGACAACCTATCACTTTTATAGTATTTTTTGCGTTGTTTCCAATTCCGAACATTACTATGAGTGATTTTATGTTTTTAGTATGTGATTTATGGGCCTTGCGCCGAAGGATTATGGGCTTGCGCCGCTGGGCTTGGTTCTACGCATCCACCCTAGGCGCGCCGCCCCTATTAGGGTTTCTTTGCTTATCACTTTTGCCGCCTCTATGTAAGAGGAGGTATTATGCTTGTTTTATTCAGCGCACACTTAGGGTTTAATAAAGTTGAGGGTTTTCTCCTTATTTTCTCCTAGTGCCATTGCGCCGCCCCATTGATTATCAACAAAGCTCTCGATTTTCCCTTTGTTTTGCAATTGTTCGTGTTAAAGTTTGAATCAATCAAGCCTTCCGCCGCACTCTTTGAGACCCACTACTCAAACATCACGCCGATCCGTAGTATCCCATACGAGGGACACATCACACTATTTCGGACTCGATCCGTCATTCGGGCGCGCGATCCGACGGAAGAAATGGATCGGAGTTGAGAGCACAAACCTTCATTATCAGCGGTTAATTGCTCGATGCTAGTCTTGTGCTTCTCATTGCAAGCACGTTGGTTAGTTAGTTCCTTTTCAAGAGCTTGAAGGCTCTGGGAGAACTCAGATAACTCGAGGTGGAGTGCTGCTGATGCGTCTTGGCATGCGCCTCCGTCACCCCCGACGTTTTGCTCTTGGTTATCTTCGTTGGAGTTGCTCAAGGTGACCTTTCCGATTTTTTCCGATCTAGAAAGGTGAGCCCTTTTCAATCGTAGGGCCCCAAGGTGGGCGCCAAATTGTTTTGGACAAAAATTTGACAATCAAACTCTTGCCTTAGATTGGGACACGATCGAATTGAAAGACAACGGAATACTTAAGAAATAACCGGATCAACGTAATCTGGGTTACAAGAGTTTTCTCTCCGAGAGTTTTTGTTACATATGCGTGTGTTCCTATCCTGTGACCGAAGCCTTCTTTCTACATTTTGGTGGCCGTTGACTTCTCTTGCTTTTAAAGATTTCTATCTTCACTTTCTCTCGTGGTTTCTCACCTGCTCTTAGGTTAATACCATTAAATGGGCCGACTTGATTTTGGGCCTAACAGGTACTACTCTTTAGGTTTTGGATTGGGTTATAAAGTCCAATTGTAAAAATAGTTGTAGAAATAAAAAAGATTTACCAATTTAGCAAAATTCAATATATATCAATTTATTATATTGTGAACTTCTTATATTTAAAGTGAAAATATTAAAAATATAATGTATTGAGAGTCATCTTTTTTTGATGAAAATATATTGACAATCTTAAATAATGGAAATTGTTATAAATTTTTTTATAAAAATAAAACCACTTAAGTGTTAAGAAAAGAACACTTAAACTACTTTAGAAGAACTTTAGGTCATTAGAAGAGAGGAATGGAGAGTAAGAACTTTAGAGAATGTATTTCTAATGTATTTCTTACTCTTCTGTGGTACAGATTTATACTGGAAGATGACTCTATTTATAGGTCAAAAGTGGGGTAAAATTTAGGTGAATTTGCATGATTTATGCATGGAAACAAGGAGGCGAAGAAGGTGAACAATTCACACCTCGTATAAGTTACCTCCAATCTACAATATTCAATTGTTCATTTACAATCATATATGTGATACAAGTAATAGATTTATGTGTGAATAACTTTTTAAGATCATGTAACTTGTTGAAGCAATAATATGTTGGAGTTCATAACACTCCCGCCCTTGAATATTCACCTTATTTCATGTTGTAGGATATGGGTAGATGTTGCCTCATTCAAAAACCTTGTCAGGAAAACCCAATGGGATAAAAACCCTAATTTCCATTATATGCTTTGATGTTGCCTCATTAAAAACCTTGTCAAGTAAAACCCACCGAGATAAAAACTTGATCGAAGGGAAAAAGAGTGCAACGCTTATGATGCTCCCCCTGACTTCAACGTATGTCTCAAAGTCTGCACATTCCAATTCTCCAAATTTCTTGGGAATTAAAGACTTTGTGAACAAGTCAGCCAGATTTCCATTCGACTGAATTTGTTGGATGCCCATTTCATCGACTTCTTCCAATTCACGAGTGGAGAAGAATTTTGGAGATATGTGCTTTGTGCGGTCTCCTTTGATGTAGTCCTTCTTCATCTGAGCAACACATGTTGAGTTATCCTCATATAATATTGTTGGGTCATGAATGATGGGCCTTATTCTATTTCTTTTTGGATGAATTGAATCATTGTTTGAAGGGACACACATTCTCTTATTGTCTTGTATAAAGCAATTAGTTCCACTTGATTTGATGATGTGGAAATCATGGTTTGCTTTGTTGATCGCCAAGAGATGGCAGTGTCTCCATATGTGAGCACATAACCATTTTTTGATTTGGCTTTGTACGGGTCAGACAAGTACCCTACATCTACATATCCAATTAAGGTCGCATCCATTTGGTTATGGTAATACAACCCAAGATTATGTGTGCCTTGGAGATAGCAGAATATATATATATATATTTGATTCTATTCCAATGCTTCCTTGTGGGTGCGGTGTTGTACCTAGACAACAAATTTACTACAAAAGCAATATCTGATCTGGTATTGTTAGTTAAGTACATTAAAGCACCAATGGCGCTTAAATATGGCACCTCGGGACCAAGAAGCTCTTCGTCCTCTTCTCAGGGACTAAGTTGATCCTTTTCTACATTGAGGGGTCAAACTTCCATCGGAGAGCTCAAAGGAATTTTCTCAATATAGACTGATAGATAAAGATTCCATCCCTTATATAAGTGGTCAATTTGTAAGCCAAGACAAAGCTTTGTTTGCCCGAGATCTTTCATCTCGAATTCTTTCATCAAATACTTCGCAATATCTTGAAGTTCATTTGAAGTTCCAACGATATTTAAATCGTCAACATAAACTGCGATAACAGTGAATCCCTTTTCAGGTCGTTTGATGAAAACAAATGGACATAAGGTGTCATTCTTGTATCCTTCTTTCATAAGGTATTCATTGAGGTGGTTGTAGCATATTCGCCTAGATTGTTTTAATCCATACAATAACCATATAGATGTGCGGTAGCAACATCAATGAGGCACATTTGTAATTTTTCAAAGACGGTCAGGCCAATTAGGAATCTCAATATAGTTGCATCATATGTTTCTTCATAATCAATTCTATGGATCTAAGAAAAACCTTGTGCTACAAGCTTTGCTTTATATCTTACAATTTTGTTTTTCTCATTTCGTTTGCATATGAAGACCCATTTATAGCCGACTGGTTTCACACCAATTGGATGTATGAACTATTATTGGTCACACCCCCTTGCGTCAAGACAGGGGTGCCCCCATCTTGACCCCCCAGATTTCCCGCAAGGGGAGCCATACTGGGAAAATGTTTGGGTGTATGAACTATTGGTCCAAAGACCTCTTGATTTTCGAGCGATGTCAATTCCGTCTGAATAGTCTCTTTCCATTTTGGCCAACCTTTTCTTCGACGACATTCATCGACTAATTTTGGCTCAAAAGCATTATCTTCAATTACAATATTGATGGCCACTAAGTAGGCAAATACATCATAGACAATTACATCTTTTCGATTCCATTATGTGCATGTGGACACATAATTTATGGAAATCTCAAAATTTTCGATATCAATATTTTTTATCTAGAATATCACCTTCTATTCTGGTATTTTCATTTTCGACGTCTTTCCCTTTATGATGCGACCATGACTAGTCTCAGATCCGGTCCGTAGCATCCCGGGAGGTTGATACGCTCTAGATTAGTATGGTTATCTCTTGTATTTCAGGCATGATTTGAGTGTGTTTAGGTTAGTTTTGAGCATAATTGTAATATGAAGACTGAAGACACGATTTGAAGAATTGCAAGACTTTTGAAGACAAGTGTTGATTTGGAGTTGTTTTGACGCCACTTTCTTGTGACGCATCATCCCGGAGCTACGGTGATCAGATGAAGCTGAAATTGGTATCATTGGAAATCTAACTCGAAGTGCTACAATTCATGTTTGTACTGGAGCTCAAATTCCAACTCTAAGTGGGTCAAAACCACTTCCGAAGGTAACACCAGAAAGCTGTCAAAAGAAGACACGCGACCGCGGAATTCTACCGCGCTCGCGTTGAGTTCCATTTCCGCGAAGCTATGTAGCCGGCTTTTCCGCGCTCGTGGTTTTCTACCGAGATCGCGGTGGTTGATTTTCAGCACTCTTTTTTTTATGTTTTTATTATATTTTTTATTAGTTTTTATTCGGTTGTTTTAGTCTTTAAAAAGACCTAGTTCGTGAGAAGTTGAAGGGAACCTACTTTGAGTTTTAACTTAGAGCTTTTAGAGAATTTCATGGAGAACTAATCTTTCTTGGAGTTTGTTCAATTAAGGAAGCCTTTTTCTTGAATTCATAAGATTTTGGTAACTTTTATATCCTTAGGTTAATATCAAAACTCTTTGTTTTTAATTCCATGATCTTTGTTTAATTTTATGAGCCTGATCACCTTGTTTGATTGAAGTAGATATATTGTTTGGATTAGGTTTGATTGTTGTTTGTGCAATCTTATTTATCCTTGAAACAACTCTTTTCGAGGACCGTGGACTGGAATTGAGAAAGAGTGTTTGATGGTTGTTTTATGCATGAGACTCGTTGTTTGATTGAATGATTCGATTTCCTATTATCCTTGAGTGCATTGCATGATTTGAATTAAGCGTCCTTGTTCATATCATAGTTTCGCTTGGATCGTGGACAAGCGGAAACCCTAATAAAGATTGGAATTAACCTAGGAAATATAGAAAAGTGGATGAATCAATGATCGAAGGATTGAAAAGGTGGAATTGATTGAATGAACTCTGCTTTCTTCTAATTGATTTGAAACTTGAATCTGTCTGCTTGCTTAAACCTAAAACCCCATGTCTTTGTTGATGGAATTTATTTTGGAAACACTGATTCTCTTGGGTTCGACCCCTTGCTTGCTTACTATACTGGTTAGTAAAATAGGGTTAAATTACTTTTGATCTCGACATAACGACTTTAGTCGGGTCAAAGGCCTAGACCATGGAGACCCCCTTGGCATAGGACTTGGTCTCTTTTATGCACTTCTTATATTTATTTCTATTTTTATCATGTTGGTAATTTTATTGTCATCAAGTTATTGTTCCCTATATGGGAACAATACTTTTTATTATGATTGGGGTTCATATGACACTATGAGATCTCACTTTGCTATTTCACGAGTTTGGGTGTGCCGAGTGCACGCTCATGTAAGTATAGCTGAAGTCTAGAGGGAAACAATGAGGAGAAGTTGCATTTCCTATGAAGGAACAAAGAAATTAAAATTTTACTAGTGGTGTAAATATATCCCTAAGAGGTAAACGTGAGTCTAAGACAAGAATTTAATATACGAGATTAAGGATGAACAATAGGCATTGTTGCATGAGAGGGAACAATGAGTTTGTTCCCTATTGGAGGGAACAATGAGTTTGTTCCCTATTGTAGGGAACAATGTCTGTTCCCTTGGAGGGAACAAAAGTTCACCTGAGTGGCTGAGTGGGAACAATAGTTCTCTGACATATGACTAAAAATTCAGTACGCGTTTAATTGTTGATAATGGTCATGTAAATTGTTGTATAACTGCATTCTAACTTCCTTAACGAATTAATAACTGATGGGTGACGTAGGTTATTCATGATAACCTTTCTTGGCACTTGGTAACCGCCGGTAACTGCAGTTAATCGTTCATTGTAACTGTTTTCCTTTGCCTATATAAAAGGCCATTGGGAGATTAGTGTCTGGTTTGTTCACATAATCATAGGAAAGTGTCTCTCTCCATGATTGAACTTCAAATAGAGTCTAATATCCATTTTACATGAACTCTAAGGTTTGATCCCTTTAATGAGCCTTGTTTGGGATCGGTGGGTTTGTCTTATTTCACTTCAAATTTCGTGGATTCCCTGAGGCTACATAGGGGGTGAAATATTGATTTCGGAAAGTGTTTCTACGTGATTCAAACCTATATCAATGAGTATTGCATATGATTGATCTACTGAAGAGCCGTCGTCTTCAACTACATCCACGAAGAGGAACTTCACGAGTTCAACAACACATTGTTCCCTTAGCACCGACAGATACAAGATCTTCGGTGCGAACTACGAAGCAGAGTGTCAACAACACTTACACGTCATTTATTTCCGTCTTTACTATTTTGGGTGTCAGCTCTCTTATGCTTAAGAGACTGGCCCATTATGCTAGAATAAGACCCATTAGGGTTTAGTTGCACCTTTCTATTATTGTGAGTTACTATTAGTTTATGGGCTTAGTGTACGTTGGTACAAGTATGTTGTTAACCCTAGTCCGCCTCCCATAGTAGTCTAGGGTTTCGTGAGCCTTCTTCTATATAAGAGGCACGACTCTCATTGTATTCCTCATGTCTAAGTTGAATCCAAGTTTGAGTATTGAGTCGATGTTTCCTCCTCCTTTGGATTGGACCTCAAATCCGTTTTCCCTCTTGTTCGGTCCTCCCTTGGATCGAACCCCTCTCATATCTAGACTCACATCACCCTTGCCCACGCGAGCATTAGAGGCCCGCAATACCATCGTGTTGGTCTTGTACTTATCTCGTTACTATCATCGGAGAAGATCCGGGAATTTGGAGCCTAGATCCGCCCCTAGAAACCTGAAGACGGGTAGGGTCATATCTCTTTATCATCATTTTCACGATCAATTGTGGCTCCTCCTGCTATACCCTTTTGGCTCTTTGCCTTTCTCGATTTCAAATCTTGTGAACCTAACGGTCTATCACGGTTTCGGAGTGATGTAGACTCACTTGCAATGGATGTATCTAGCAATCCAGTGGATATTTCAATTCTTGCATATTTGCTACATGTATATGTGATTTAATTACCTTCTTTGTATTAGTAAATGCATCTGGTGACTGGTTTGCAACATTTTGTAAATGAATGATCCGTTGTACTTCTTGTTCACACATTTTTGTCCTTAGATCACGATGGGATAATGTTGTTTCATTCCACGTGATTTCTTTCACACGTGAATCTCCATTTTTCTTTTCTCCCCCTAGGAATGGGAATGTATTTTCATTAAAATAGCAATCAACAAAATTTGTTGTAAATAAATCAACAATTGTTGGTTCAAGATATTTGATTGCCGAGGGAGACTCAAAACAAACATAAATTCTCAATCTCTTTGTGCGTTGAGGTGGAGCAATATGGACATAAACTACACATCCAAATATTTTTAGATGTGAAATACTTGGCTCCTTACGAGACAATAGTTGCATAGGAAGATGTTCATGGTTTGCACTTGACCTTAATTGAATTAAGGTTGTTGCATGTAATATTGCCTGTCCCCATGCAAATGATGATATTGATTTCATTGATAATGGTCTGGTAATTAATTACAATCGCTTTTTTAATGATTCGGAGAGACCATTCTTTGTGTGAAAATGAGCCACTGGATGCTCTATATCAAGCCCAATTGACATGCAATAGTCACTGAAAGTTTGAGATATAAATTCTCTTGCATCATCAAGCTGAATTTTCTTTATTGCATAGTCCGGAAATTGGTCCCTCAATCGAATTATTTGGGCAAGGAGTTTATCAAATGCAACATTTCATGTTGACAATAGACTTGCACGTGACCAATGTGTAGATGCATCAATTAGCACCATAAAGTATCGAAATGGTTCACATGGTGGAGTAGTTGGCCCGCATATATCTCCTTGGATTCTTTCTAAGAATGCAAGAGTCTCACTTGCGACCTTATTTTTAGAAGGCCTTATATCTAGCTTTCCAAGTGAGAAAGCAATGCAATTAAAATCATTAGACGAAAGAACTTTAATGTTCTTCAATGTGTGTTCAAGTGAGTTCTTCATGATTTTGTGCATCATTACTAATCCTGGATGACCCAATTGGTCATGCCTCGATGTAAATGCATTTTGATCATTTGATCTTTTGCTAAATGTTACATTAACCTCAAACGGATAAATGTAAGTATGATATAATTTGGAGGTTTGTCTTGGCATCCTTTCAAGAATTTGTTTATAGCTAGATTTACATTTTATGATGCACAAGTATTCTCTCCCATTTTCATTCATGGTTTCTATATGAAACTATTGTGTTGGTTTCCCACACACTCGCAAGAATACGAGATCTATCACAATATTAGATGAGGATCGAATCACGAGGTTCATTTCTGTTTTAGTAAATTCTAGAAACTTGTTACTAAGCCAAATATAATGATTCTTGAGTAATTCTAACTAAAGAAAGCAATTAAAACAAGTAAATAGCGATGTAAAAATATATGAGAATGCAAAGTTTCAAGGTTAGGAATCCCACAACTTTGATCCACAGAGTTTGAATCTCACTTCTACCTAAACGGAGTTGTATATTTTGTTATGAAGGTTATTGTCTAATGTCATAAATTAACTTTTTTCGAAGTTTAAATTAATGTACTTCTATCAAATTAAGAACCCACTCTCGTGGCAAAACAAAACCGATAGAAACCCTTTAAGCAATTAGAAATCTAGATGGTAAACCAAACTTGCCCCACTCTTGTGATGCATCAAACTTGACTCAAGCACCTAGAAGTTCTATGACAATTAACCACATGAGAAACTAATCTCAAGTTCAGTTCTAGTTTTTCCAAATAGATAGAACCACCTCTCGATGTGTTCTCTCTATTTTTTTACTTACTTAGATTACCACCTCTCGATGTGCAACCTAAACAAGACTCTAACCCCTAGAATCAAATCATATTAGCTTCCAACTCAATTCAAGCAAAAGGTATTTATTCTACTCGCTTCACATCGTTGGGATTAACCCAACTTAGAGAACTTAGCCTAGCATAATTGAATTCATGATCAAAACAATAAAATCAAACATATAATAGAAATAAGAACAATAATTGAAAGATAAACGTACTAGGAATTTCAATTGAAAGAACAAAAGTAGATCCAAATTGCAATGACAGTCTCCAAATTGTAATCAACTAGTACAAAACCCTAGAAATTGTCTCTTCTCTCTCTCCCATCTTGAAAACTAGAAATCTAATCCATAATAATGTTCTAACTTATCTTCCAAGAAGTTAAAAATAAGATATAAACTAATAATAATAAAGCCCATCCAAAAACAAAACAAACTTAGGCCCAAAAACAACAAGCACAAAGTCGGAAATAAGGAGCCACTCGTCATCACGCCTGTGACGATAAAAAACTTTCAATGCTATCAAGCATCACGATCGTGACGAGATTCGTCACGAATGTGACGAGATTCGTCACGACTGTGACGGTCCTTCACTGCCTTATTTCTTCACTTTTACTTAGCTAAATCTTATCTCCTCCTTGTCACAACTTTGATATTCCTTGTTACGCCAGTGATGGGCATTAGAAAGCCTCTTGTAGACCCATCTCGACTCTTCATGACCTCCTTGGCTTATTCACATATCCATTAAGACTCCAAAAACACCACCTAAAGACCTGAAAACACAACAAAAGGTGTACAGACCTCCATACTATGAATAATACAAAGATCAACACAAAAACACCAAAACTAAACCTTGAAAGAGGAAAAACTACACCTAAATGCATATGCAAACTACTCAAAATATGATGACATCAGAAACCTATTTTGATGCACATCAATAAAGCTTAGTAAATTCCTTCGAGATTTGCTCGAATATAGTGTGTCTTGTATTACTAACTTTCTTCGCCTTGGGAGTACAATGACAACTCTTCCAGAGCCTTAAATGAGTTTTGGCACACTGGATATTGTAGGGACATTGCCTTCAAAGGCTCTTAATTGTGTAAAGTATTCTTTACTCCTCAAGATAGTGTGTCTTGTTGCATTGTCTAAAAGACATTTCTCCTTCCCATCAAGTTTCACCTTAGGTGAGTCCATGTTTTTCTATATATATAAAGAAAAGGAGAAATAAGGCATTAATAAAAACTTCATGTATTATACAAGGATAATTATATTATAGAATTTCTATTATACAAAGTCCTACGAGAATGAGGTTAAGACATAAGAGATAAAAGATATGACAAGTATTATACAATAAAATGGGAGATAGTAGAGATATTTAGGGGCTTGTGCTTTCATCTAAGGCAAATCCATCATCATTGTTAAGGTTGAGAAAGTCATTGACATCAAGACTAATTACATGTGACCTATCCACATATTTATTACGATGTAGTTGGTCTTGGTAGCCCTTTCTTTATTCTTTTCATCTTAGTATAGCTTCACTAGGTGTAGAGCTGTGCGGCATACCTTTGACCAGTGACCAATCATGCCACATTTGTAGCATATTGATTTGGATTTCTGGAAGGATCCTGATGGACATTTTGCTTCACATCCCCCTTATAGTCGTGGTTCTCATGGTGATTGTCCTGACTTTGTTTTTTGTAGCCTCGGCCATGCCCATGGTCACCACGACCCTTATAGTTACCATGACCTTGTCCATGCCCATTATTACTGTGTGATTGATGCCCATATTCATTGTTGTTTCTATTATGAAACGCTTTGTTCATATAATTTGTTTGTGGGGCTGTTGTTGACCCAAAGTAGGCCTTAGGTTGTGGTTTTTTATATTAGGAGTTCATTATTCTTTCTATCAACCAACAATACTTTCAACAAGTCAGAATATCTCTTGAAATATCTTTCTTGTATTGTTGTTGCAACAATATATTTGAAGCATGCATAGTGGAGAAAGTTTTCTTCAACATTTCTTGATGAGTGATCATTTGACCACATAGTCTCAACTGAGATGTGATCATGTGGATAGCACTATTGTACTTAGAGACGAACTTAAAGTCCTAGAACCTTATAATGTTCAATTCATGCATTGCTAGTGGGAGTAAAACTTCATTTTGATGAGCATATCGCCCATTCAATCTCTCCCACAATTCTCTTGGATCCTCCACAAATAAGTACACAGTTTTGAGACTTTGATGAGTGTGGTGGAGGAGGAACACAATGGCTTTTGCCTTTTCTTGTGGGGTGGCACTATTATTAGCCACAATTGTTTCCTTATGGCCATTTGCCTTGAGGTGAGCCAAGACATCAATCCTCTATTCGAGGTATTTTTGGCCCGATAAATGAAGGACGTCAAACTACCTTTTAATGATTTTTTCCATTTAGTTACTACACATAAAGATATGCAAAACTTTGACCAAAAAATAAATAAATAAATATTATAGTTTATGAGTCTTGTATGGGACGATTAAAGAACATGTCAATCAATATAGGCATGCATGTAGATAATATATTTAGAATGCATGGTATAAAGATAGATGGTGTGAGTCAGAGAAGTAGTCAATCAATATATAGGCATAGCCAATATCGTAAGACAAAGTAAGAGATCATATAGAAATGAAAGAAAATATTTTGATTGACTTCATCAAATCGAGGAATAACATTACCTAATCTACTTGCTCCTTCATAAGTATCTCACTCATTTTCTACAATAATATTATGGAGAATGATGCAAGTTTTCATTATCTTCCCAATTTTTTCAGGATCCTAAGATAGTGTTGGGTTACAGACTATTGCAAAACGAGATTGCAACACTCCAAACCCCCTTTCCACATCTTTGCGACATGCCTTTTTCTTTTGGGAAAATAGCTTAGCCTTTGGGCCTTGTGAGAGCTTAATTGATTGGAAAAATGTCGACCAAGGTGGATAGATACCATCACCGAGATAATATCCCTTGTTATAGTGCGTCCATTGACTGTAAAAGTCACGTTTGAAGTTGTACCTTGCAAGATGTCATCAAATAATGGAGATCGATCAAGAACATTAATATCATTACACGTAGTTGAAACCCCAAAAAATGCATGCCAACATGTTTAGTTAGGACCATGAGAACCGTTTGTTACCCACTTGCTTAGTCTTCTTAGACAAACCCGTTCACCTTTCTTTTTCCTCTGCATTTTACCTAGTGTTTCCTGCCTCCTTTATGGAATCATCAAATAGCAAAGGAGTGTTGCTCAAGGATTGAAGACAAAGGATCGATGAAGTGAAGGAAGGAAGGATTCACCCTTAGAGTGAAGTATCCAAGAGGTGGTACACTTACTCATGTGAAGCCTATCAAATAGAGACGCTGCCTAATGGAAGGATTCTATAACATTTTTTATGTTTTCACACTATGTACTATCAAGAATTATTTTTTATGATTAATTCGTATTCCGTTCTCACTTTCTTCTATACAACAATCACATTATAATCAATTATATTTTCATAATAAATAAATGGGTATTCCACACTTTTGTTCATATTTGAATTGTGTTGTCTTACTTGATAACCTGGGGTGACTTTGGACAGGAAAAATCTGAGGTCACTAGCAATAATACCCTTGGTTTTAAAATAGGGGTTTTGCAAGGGTGTCATCAAAACTTGTCTCCTTTTCTCGTTTTAGTTCCACCTAACCAATGAATTCATCGATTACACACCATATCACATTTTATAGTATAACTTGCTCTTAAAATTCATTCTTTTTAATGGAGCACGATCAAATAGAAATGTACGAGAAGAATATGTTTATTCCCAGAGCAAAGGATTAGCTTTCTCACACTAGAACTTTACCGCCATGGAAGACAAGAAGTTCAAATCAAAATCACTCCCATAATTACTATGCATAAACAACAACCCTGCATCTAAATCCATCTCTCTCTCACCTCCAAATTCTCTGAGACCTTAGCTTCCCCCAAACTACAATTGAAGTACTTTTAAATTAAAGGCTTTTGATCGAGAATACGATTTAGAAGGAGTTTGATTATGAAGATGATTCGGAAGGACCTTTCGATTGAAGTGTGAAGGGGTTTTCAATTGCATGTTTTTGAGAATAAGACCTTGTTTGGCAATTGATGATAAAAGAAAGGGTGGTGAAATATGAGAAATTAAGAGAAAGGAAAGGACGAGAAAATAAGGGGTCAGAATGTAAGGGATTTTAATGTTTTCTTTGTTTTGGTAAAGTTAGATTTTGGTAAGAAATTTTGAGTATGATTTTGTTTTTAGTTTTCTTATTTTGAAGTATGCATCTCTACTTCTCATTAAATTCTACCAATTTGGTAAGATTCAGTTTTCTATCATTTTCCTTCAAATTTTCTTATGAAATCCCATTAGTCCTCACCTAAAATTGCAACCAAACAATAGAGAAATGTTTCCTACAATTCTCCTCTTTGAAATTTCCATCAAACCACATCCATCATCCAAACATAACCTTAGAGTAGCGAAGGAACGGTAAAGATAAAGAGCCAGATTAGAGCATGTTTTTAATTATTACATTAAGTGTAGTGTTTTTTATATATTTACAAAACTACCACTTTGTGACATATTTTTTCAAATTTTAAAATTATTTAACTTCTAATCTAGACCGCAGATTTAGTCCATCTAACAACAGAAAATGCTCCCCATTTCACATATAAAAATACTCCTCACATAAATCACACTCTTTAGAATTGTTTCAGAAAAATACCTAAAAAGACAAATTTTCTCTTACAAAAAGCAAGTTAATACTTCATGGCAATGGAAGAAATTAACGAATTTTAGAGTAGAGTTCATGGAAGGATTAATATGGCAGGTTGACGATGGTCAAACAATTCATTTTTGGAAAGATAAGTGGGCAATGCAGGAACCCCTACAAGAGTATGCCACTAACCCTGATGTAGTCAATGAAACATCTAAGGTTAGTGAATTTATAAAGCACGATAAAAATGGAATTTTTAAAACTAACCATAGTTTTACCACTAGATACATTAGGAAGGATTGTAGTAGTCCCGATATCGGAAAATTACATTAGAGACGTCTTTACTAGGCGCCAAATAAAAATGGGTGGTTCTCGACCGCTTCTGCAATTGAATTTATCTCAAAATCGAACATCCAAAACTCGAACCCAAACAATTGGATATGGAAACTAGACACATTCTCAAAAGTCAAAAACTTTCTTTGGAAAATGGATACAAATGGATTACTAACTATAGAAAGATTACGAGAAAAATGAGTCCCTACACCTGCAAGATGCTTAATGTGCCATTGTTCATATGAAGACACAAAACACTTATTTGTAAAATGCCCACATATACTTCAAACCTAACTCGAAAGATTAATATAAAGATGAACAACATATTTTGAAACTATGATGTGGGAAATAAATCACCATAAGCAATTATTAATGAACTCAAACAACAATTGGTATCAAAGGACTTCACAGATCTGGCAATTATAGGGTGGTGCATCTGGCATCAAAGAAACAAATTAGCTTTCCAACAAGCACCTAATGATTTTATACTAGATCTTGTGTGTTACATTCGAAACCAAGTAATAGAATGGGAAAATCTAAGAAATTGAATGAAGACGAAGAGCTGGATGTTGGTTAGAATGCCTACGGTCCGCTCAAATCGGAGACAACTAAAGTGGAAAAGGCCGCAAGATGGTTTTTGTAAAATTAACTTTGATGGGTCTAAATTTAGGGAGGACTCCACATGAGTAGGGTTTGTTATTAGAAACCAAGATGAACAAGTAGTTAGCATTGCTGCAAACACATATGGATCGAACTCTATTTTACAAACCGAAACACTAGCCCTTCGAGACGAAATTATACAAGCTAAACAAATGGAGATACAAAACATAGAGATCGAAGGTGATACCCTAAAATTGTTAATGGTACCAAGGGTTTTATCAAATGCCCTTGAGAAATTGAAATGTTGATCTCAAACATTTTGGCTTCTTTGTTGTGGTTCAAGAGTGTGCGCATTGCCCGTGTGAGTAGGGAATGCAATGTTGTGGCTGATAAAATTGCAAAGGTTGGCCATAGTCATATGAGGAATTGTATTCTAAATCACCCAGATTTGCATGTTCTCATCCAAAAGGATGCTCTAGGACGTCCCCGTAAAAAGGGACCTCCTAATTATTTTCAAAAAAAAATATATGCTCATCCTCTATCACTTTGTGGTGATTTTCCCCCCTTATAATCTTGATTTTTTTCCCAAGGAAACCATTGATTATCTCCCCCCCATTGGATGTTACCGTCTTTGAATTGATTTTCTACTATTTATTTCTGTGTTGAGTACTTCGGATGAACCAACCTTAGATAAAGTCTTCACCTTGTATAATTTCCGTTCCTAGGGATAGGCTTGCAACTTGCAACTATTCCATTCCTTTCTCTATACACCAACGGTGTCATACTTCTTTGCCTTTCAATTTTCATGGATTGATTCAAAAATATTATTGTACCGTTAGTTCCATCTGTTTTAATTTTGTTTGTGAAATTTTTTAGATGCTACCCCTACAATAAAACAACAATATTAGTAAACAAATTCTACTTTAAATTGTGAATGCAACGCAATGAGTCCAACCAATAATTCAACCTTCAAAGCAACCCCCAACTATCCAAGTGATGCAAAAAGGAAAACAAGCAATTAACATAATATAACATCAAATTATCCAAATCCAAATTATCGGATACAATATACACCATTTATTCACTGATAAAATTACAAATCCCACTTCCACCACATCAAATTTCATCATCATCATCATTGACTCAGTGAGGCTCTGCTACAATGGAATTTAGGGGTCAAGATGGGGGTACCTCTGCCAAAGTGAAAGGGGGGTTACGCTTGATAGACCCAAGAAAAACTGACATTCAGCTATGCCGAGTGAGGAGGATTTTCAAAAAGCCTTTGTTGATATTGGCTCTAACAAATCACCAGGTCCCGATGGCTTTAGTAGTCACTTCTTCAAAAAGTGTTGGAGCATAGTAAAAAATGATGTTGTGAAAGCCGTGCAAGAATTCTTCCAAGCCGGGAGATTGCTTAGGGATTGAAATAAAACTTTTGTGAGCCTCATCCCCAAAACTGAAAGCCCCTTCCATATGAAAGACTTCCGGCCTATCTCATGTTGCAAAACTTTCCTCAAAGCCGTCTCAAAGATCTTTGTGAGTCGCATTCGGCCCCTACTCGAACGACTCAATTCCGTCGGGCAAGGAGCCTTTGTGCCGGGCCGCTCCATCACCCATAATGCCGTGGTTGCCCAAGAGCTCGCCTCAAGCTCTGAAAAAAGGGGCGTCTCTAAAGGATGAATCATCCAAGTTGACCTCCAAAAGGCCTTTGATTGTGTTGATTGGGGCTTTCTTGAAAAAACCCTTCACTACTTTAGGTTCCCCCCTTGGCTTATACAACTCATCCTTCAAAGTGTCACCACACGCCGCTATTCAATACTCATCAATGGTGAACCAAAAGGCTTTTTCTCGGAGAAAAGAGGTCTCCGCCAAGGAGATCCTCTCTCGCCCTTCCTCTTTGTGTTGATCATGGATCTCCTTAACCGTATAGTTGAAAAAGCTAGCACAACCCGAGGCTTTGGCTTCCATCCCAAATGCCACCAAATCAAACTCACAAATATTGCCTTTGCCGATGACCTCCTCATATTTTGTAAACCCACTCAAAAAAACCCTCCAAGCCATCAAAGAAAACATCCTTGACTTTGGAAATGCCTCGGGACTTATAGCAAATGCCGCCAAGAGCCGCATATTTTTTAAAGGCGTGCCCAACAATGATCAACCCCTCCTTGCCGGAATCTCGGGCTTTGAAATTGGCACTTTCTCGATCCGCTATCTTGGGATGCCCCTCCACTCCGACAAGCTCAAAGTTGGAGATTACGTCCCCCTCCTCAACAAAATCACAAGTGTTATAAACCGTTGTGGAGGCCACATGCTCTCATACGAAGGGAGGGCCCAAGTAATACGCTCGATGCTTGAAGGCCTCCTTTCCTTTTGGGTGAAATCAGCAATCATCCCCAAAGAGGCCCTCAAACACATCGAAGCCTTATGCTGATCTTTCCTTTGGAGCGGGAAGGTAGGGGGCAAGAAAGCCCTAGTGTCATGGAGAAATGTAACAAGACCTTTTGGAGAAGGTGGCCTTAACTTCAAAGAACTCCTTGCTTGGAACAAGTCGGTGCTATTCAAACTTGGCATGACATTCACTTGAACCACACCATAAGAGTTAATTTTTGGATTTTGAGGCCCAAAAGCTCTAATTCTTGGCTATGGAAGTCCCGCCTCAAGCTTAGGCAACCGGTGGTTGAAGCGGTCTAAGCGAGGGCTACAATTGATGACCCTACCGACATTTGTTTACAACAGCCAAAACAATATGATATAAGTACAGATTTAAAATAAAAGTCTTACTTGATCACTTTTTTATTCAAAATTTATTATTTTAGTCTTAATTATTTAAGGTAAAATTACATAAACGGTTAACGGTTAACCGAGAAAACCGAACCAAAAAATTGGTTAACCGAACTACGGTTAACCTGGATTCACGATTCGGTTTTGGTTCATGACTTTAACAAACCGAAATCATGGTTAACCGAATTTTGGTTAACCGGGTTTGGACACCCCTAGACTAGCCTAGACACACGTGCCCTATATAATTTGCTCCGTGATAGGGGCCCCACACTCGCTTGGAGTGAGCTAATTTGGACCCGAGTTCGAGCTAGGAAATGGTCCTTTTGGTTTTGGCTTGCATACCTTGGGAGGCTACCCACCTCTAGCCGTCTCAAGGACCGTGGACTTGTCAACAATGACACTTGTGTTCTTTGTGGCAATGAGGCCGAAACCTCCGAGTACCTTTGGGGGAACTGTAGCTTCGTTCGAGAGGTTATGGACCGGGTTTGGACATGGCATGGTGTGCAAACCCGGAAAGCAAGTCTTCAAGATTGGATTGAGTGGTTTTTGGAGTCTCCTAGGCATGATAGCCATATCTTTAAAGCGAGGCTCATCACACTCCTTGGCATCGTCTATCACATTTGGGATGCTAGGAATGATGTGATCTTTCGAGGAGTTGTGGCCAATGCCACTGAGTGTGCCATGAAGACCATCCAAGCATGTAAATCAAGAATCTCCTTCTACTACTCTCCCTCCCCACACTCTCTTGGTTCTTGTGCAGCCCTTATGCTTGCCGGCTAAGGCGCTTTGATGATGTTCTAGTTTTTGACACTTGTTGTCTTTTGACGTTGCTTGATGTTGCTAGTTGGTTTCTTGTTGGCCTTAGGGTCCTTGTTTTGCCCAGTTTGTTACTCCTAGTCCTCTTCTAGGGAGTTTTATGGCTTGTCTTAGACCTTTGTATAGGGCCCTTGGGGCACCTTGGTTTTGTTCAAGTTCTCGGGGGTTTGTAGGATCGTGTTGATCCAATTATCTTACCTTGTATTTTGCGCCTTAACCCCTTGTTTGGTTAAGGAGCTTTTGTACATATCTCTCTTCATATATTTACCATATCTCGGAATAAAAACTGAATTTAGTTAGAATGCACCAAAATTGACATAGGGACTAAATTCATCTCAAAGACAGTGTATAAAAGCCAATGAGCATGAGGATGTGCCTCATAACATCAAATTTATCAAGAGAAATAGCTCCATTTATAACCAGAATAAGAATAGATCAGCTTGCAATGTCAATATGAAATTCCTGTCACTATTATCAACATAATGATATACTTCAAACATAACCAGGCCCCAAGCTGTCTTTTAAAAAAGAAGAAAAAGACTCAATCGTGAGCTGAATGCAGACCCTATTCCACTTGGGTCATATATAACAATATATTCATCCTTTTCTGAAAGTTCGATCAATCAGAACAGAAGGACGAATCAGGCGTAACTGGATCAATACAAATTTCAGATTCACGAGTTCAAGATGTGCAACAGGAACGATACAACTAGATCAGGGCAAGAATTTTTTGACAATCAATCTTCCATTTCTTTTTTCATTTTCATATGATTATTACATTTCAGTTAAAAACACACAAGTTATTTCTAAAAGGCATGCACAGTCGTCTCCTGTTCAAGCTGCTCATTCATCACTACTTGCATATAGACGAGTCCACTCTTTTGCTGCAAGTCCAGATCAGACAACACAGATATCAGAGAAAAGCTCAGATGGAAGAAAACATCCCCAAAAGATATCAGAATAACCACCCACTCCTATTCCTCCCAAAAGAACAAAGAACCTAGCAAGGATTACCAGTTTCTACAGCTTCATGCTCATCAGCTTTCCAATGCTTAGCAATATTCTCAGAGAGTGGATCATCAGGATTTGGAGCACTTAGTAAAGCTTGAATACTACAGTTGCAAACAACCAAGAAGCCATTAGGTAGCATAAAAGGCTGGTCAATTGTTTCATGAGAAACTGAAACATATAAGTGGAAGATTGACGATGAAAGGGACTGAAAACTAAGAAAATGATTTAACAATAGGACGAGAAGAGCATAGAAACTGGAGTCAACTGCTTAATATAAGCACATGGTATCAAAACAGAACCTACACAAGTGCATAACCACCACATGGTTCATTTCCCTTTTGTGATAATCACATTACTCATTTTCCTTGTTCTTCTCTGTGATAATTAGAATCATCAAAAGATTGAAGGAGAAAGGAGGGTCTGTGAGGATAATGTCTATAATGATCAACATAATATTATCACCTCAAGAGTACAGTGCGTATTTGAAGAGCTGGACTCCACTTGTCTTTGAGAATATCAAGGCAAATCCTTCCAAGCTGGCATTAAAGGACATAGTATATAATATTTGAATTTTTTTTCTTAGTATAACAAGATAATAAAAATCCAGACACACAGCCTACCTTATCGATGTTAGGATGATATATTTTGGTGAGGAACCGAACCTGTAACAGAGCAAATGTGTTAAACAAGAGTATATATAAGGCAGAAGGCACTTAACTCTCAACCTCTTTGGAAGAATTTTTATCTATATCTTGGGGGTAAATGGGGTACGTGGATAGAGTTTTATTTGCTTTGCCATCTCATCTGAGCATAACCTTCTATGGATTTGTTTAGCCAAATGATTTTCTCAAAGAAACTTTCAGATCAAAGATAGAACTATGATGTTCTCTAATTTGGGGGTGGGAACCAATTCAACAAAATTTCGTTTACATTTCAATGTGTAGACAAAATCCTCATTAGAGGTACAATTGTTTTAATACTGACAAGTTCAATTCATGTTTATTTTAATCACAAGCTCTCAGTTACATACTCGCGTTTCTCAATATAAAACATGATCAAACCAATAGATATCAATATAACCCAAAAATAAAAATAAGTAGCACGACTAAATCTACAGACATTAAGCAATTCAAAGTTTTGAACTCTGAAAGCAAATTCATGAAAGTACCTTTGGAGCAGCCATTGGATAATCTTCAGGCAAAAACAACTCCAACTTGAAAACACCTCCTACACAGTGCATCAAAGATTTAAAGTCCAACTCAGGTTGTAAGGAGTACTAAGCAAGACAAAAACACATGATTTTTAGCCCATAAGAACAATTGTGAGAATCATTTCTAATCACTGAATTCCACAAAACACAAACCCTATAGAAAGAGCAAGACTTTTAATCCCAATGACAGTTCCAGCAGCGAACAGAAGAGAATTATCACTCAACAGATTTCAGCCTAAGAATTTTGTTTTCTACCTTCATATGGAGATTGTGTGGGTCCAAGGATCATGACGTTAAAGTGCCTCATATTATCTTCTGAAGGTGATGCACTGATACCTGGGGCTGGAATCACAAGAAACGCAAAATAATCATTATCACAACTCAATACAAAAGCCGCTAATAAGCTTAAAACGATATCAACTACTCTATATAAGAAAGAAAATTACGCAAGAAAGCGGCATAACTAGTACTCAGCTAAGAAGAGAGCAAAATAAACGAAAAGCAGAGATTCTCAAAGGAGCGGTGATGGAAATATGAAATACCTGGATCACTGAGCAGCCGCTGGGTTTCCTAAGAGAATCCACAAGGGGAAAACGAAATTCAGAAAACAAACAGCAAAATTGTTTAACAGCAAAACCCTAAATCGAAGTTGAAATTTTCAAAGAGTGATCATCAAGCAGGATTCGACTGGAACAGACAGAAATTCGTCTAATGGAAGAAGAGGGATTGGAGACGATGGGAGCGGACCTTGATGATTCTTCGCGGCAAATTGCTGTACGCCATGGACATACAATTGCAGCAGGCTCGCAGCAGAGAAGAGCGCACCAAGACACGGGGAGAGACGGGATTTCACGGGGCCGTTGAAAATGATGTCCAATTTCAATTTGTAGTACCAGAATATATAAATACTCGGGGGCAAAATCTTGGCTTCATTTACACGCATTCCTCCCATTAGGCATCAGGCAGGCCACACTCCTTTTGCCACGGAACATTCCGATGATTCGTTTATCTTCAATTTGTATTAGGTAGTGGTGGGTTCCGGTCCCTGGAACCGAACCGGAGGAACTGGTAGAGGACCAGTCCCGGTTCCTCCCTTAGAGGAACCGGAGAACCGGCGGTTCCTCCGGTTCGGAACCGCCGATTCCTCCGCGATCGCGGCCCAAAAACTGCGGTCGCGGTTCTGTTGGACCACACCGCGATCGCGGACCTAAATCCACGATCGCGGTGCCCAATGCCGCGATCGCGGCCCTTAATCCGCGATCGCGGCCACTGTTCCAACGGCTATTTTTTTCCCAACGGCTATATTCCAACGTTCACATGAATTCCAACGGCTATTTTTCTTCCATTTACCTATATAAATACCATACTTCACCTTCAATTTGATTCACACCAATCTCATAGTCTCTTATCTCTCTCTACTATTACTACTCTCATAATTCTACAAGCTTTCAACTTGCAAATTCTTTCTTACTACTTCCAAGTCTCTTATCTCCTTCCTAATCTTTTGAAACATGGATAACCAAGGTCAAGGCTTTATTAATTTGTTGAACGAGCAATACTATGGTGGTGTTGGTGGTTGACAAGAAAGTCAAATGGATCCTAATGCTTATCAACCACAACCACCTTATCCTCATATGTCTATGCCTATGCCCATTCCCCCTCATATGTCTATGCCTATGCCCATTCCTCCACAAGTTCCTCATTCCGCTTCTATTCATAACCAAGGTGCACAAGGCAATGAGGAGGTCGATGTCGATGAGCAACACACCGACGAGGATGAGCAACACACCGAAGAGGAGGAGGGGGCATCTACGGTCAACCAAACCGCAAAAGTGTTGAAATCCGACATTTTCACAAAGCACTTCACCAAGGGCAATGAATTGGATGCACTAGACCGATATGTTGTCAAGTGCAACTATTGTCCCTCGAAGTACAAATGGAAGCGCAATGGAGGCTATGACACCTTGAACAAGCATTTGAAGGCAAAACACTTGGACAAGTTGGGCATGATGCGAGGTCAAACACAAATTTCGACTTCGGGGTTAGCAAGTTCTTCCTCTCAATCTCCCTTATTTACTTATAATCATGAGCGTAGTGTTTATGCTTTGTCCGAAGCTATTTGTGTTGATCATTTGCCATTTCAATTTGCGGAAAGTGTGGGTATAAATGATTGGGTTTCCAACCATTTGCAACTCGCTTATAAACGAACAACAAGAAAAACAATTAGGAAAAATGTGTTTAAAGCATATGCATGTCGTAAAAAGGAGTTGTCTCGGTTTTTTGCTCAAAATGATATTCGTGTTTCTATTTGTAGTGATATTTGGAGTGATAACTATCAATCTCATTCATACATGGGTATTACATGTCATTATATTGATGATCATTTTCACATGCAAAAACGAGTTTTGGGTTTTCGAGTATTTGATGGGGCACATACCGCTTCAAATATTTGTAACATTATACGAACTATTTTAGATGAGTATAGACTACTTCATCGAGTTTTCACTATTTCATTTAATAATGCATCTAACAACACCACTTCTATTAGTGAATTGATTCAAGTTTGTCAACCGGTTTTTGGAAACAAATACTTTCATGTAAGATGTTCTTGTCATATTTTAAACTTATGTGTTCAAGATGGTTTGACACTTTTAGGGCCATATATTGAACCTATTAAGCATGTTGTTAGCTTTATATGGTTAAAAAAGAAGGCCAAAAGTGATTGGAGGAGGTTTTGTAGAGCGAGTGGTGTAACACCCATACTTTTTTCAAAATATGTCGGTCATCGTTGGAATTCAACTTATAAATTACTTGTTCAATGTTTACGTTATAAATAACTTTTAGCTTCCTTTGCCGCTCAACATATCCCGGGTTCACAAGCAATTGAAGCTTGTTGGGATATTTGCTATGATATTGTGGAGATTTTACAAGTTTTTAATGATGCAACTTATACATTTAGTCAAACATATACACCAAGTGCTCATTTGTTTGTTGTTGAAGCTTTGAATATTGCGGGTGCCTTTAAGGAAGGGCTTTCACAACCCGACCGACCCGACATTGTTGAAGGTATTTTACGTATGAAGAGGAAGTGGTTGAACTATTATAAATATATTCCTGATATTTATCTTGTTGCTTGTGTTTTTGATCCAAGATTTATGATGCAAGGTTTGCAAGATACTTTGTATCAATACTATGAGTTGTTAAATTTAGAAGAAGAACATTATGATAGAAATTGCAATGTTGATGTCATTATAGAACGTGTTAAATCTCTTATCTATGATTTGTACAAAACTTATAGCACGGGTGGTGAGGTTCCTTCTACGCCTCAATTACCCCCATCGTCCTCCTCATCTCGTCGTTCTTTTCTATCCGCCGGGTCTCGTATGTTGCAAAATCTTACAAAAAAACCGAGATTCACGAGCTCACATACGGAGCTCGATACTTATCTAACCACTACCTTTGAGTTTGTAGATGATTTTGACATTTTAGATTGGTGGAAGCAACACAAGAACACATATCCAACACTAGCAAGGATTGCCGCTCAAGTACTTGCCGTTCCCGCTTCAACGGTAGCGGTGGAGCAAAAGTTTAGCCAAGGCGGCCACATCTTAGACGATAGAAGATCAAAATTGGCACCCGAAGCATTGGAAGCCCAAGTTTGTGTTGACGATTGGAAGAGGGCGGAAATTAGATCACAATCAATGAACTATACGGAGTCATCCGATGATATAATAGAGGACGACGCAAGCCAAGCTTCTTCCGCCGGTTCCGCCGGGTCGTCTTAGGTAAGTTGCCAAACGGGGTTTCATATCGAAGGTAATAGAACTACGTGGGCTTTGATTCCTCTATGACCCCGAGAGGATACGTAGGCAACTTAATATCAGGTTCAAGCCCTTCTTCTCCCACACCCCTTCTCTTCTCAAAGTCCGAAACCGGTCAGACTAGGCTAAAATAGCCTAAAATATCCATTATAACCACAATCCGCGATCGCACAACGATCGCGGAGGACGGGCCGCGATTGCGGTGATAGAGAACCATGATCGCGGCCCACATTTTGCGATTGCGGCCCACATTCCGCGATCGCGGATCCCCTCCAACGGCTATATTTTTCAAATTCAACGGCTGTTTCAACGGCTATATTTATCAATATAAATATGATATCTCTCCTTCAATTTAATTTACACCAATCTCATTGACTCATACTCTTTTATTTCTTTTGAATACTTCATTTCATATTCATTTTCAAGTATGGAAAACCAAGGCGGAGGGTTGAAATTCGAAATTTTCACAAATCACTTCACCAAAGACAACGTATTGGATGAACGAGGCCAATGTGAGGTCAAATGCAACTATTGTTCCATGAGGTACAAATGGTTGCCGGATGGAGGTTATGGAACCATCACTCGTCATTTAAAGACCAAGCACGACATACACCTTAACCGTAGCCCGTAGGTAAGTCGCCAAGCGGGGTTGCATATCGAAGGTAAGAGAACTACGTGGCCTTTGATTCCTCTATGACCCCGAGAGGATACGTAGGCAACTTAATATCAAGTTCAAGCCCTTCTTCTCACACCCCCTTCTCTTCCCAAAGTCCCAAACCGGTCGGAATAGGCTAAAATAGCCATTATAGCCACACTCCGCGATCGCACAACGATCGCTGAAGACGGGCCGCGACCGCGGTTCTCTATCACCGCGATCGCGGCCCACATCCCGCGACCGCGGTTCTCAAACCGCGATCGCGGCCCACATCCCGCGACCGCGGTTCTCAAACCGCGATCGCGACCCACATCCCGCGACCGCGGTTCTCAAACCGCGATCGCGGTTTCAGCAGAAAATTGAATTTTTAAAAAAAAAAAATTAAATGGAACCGAACCGAACCGGAACCGGTCCAGGAACCGGCTCCGGAACCGACGGGAACGGGAAAAAACCGGAACCGAGGAACCGGGGGGTTCTCGGTTCCGGTCCCGGTTCCGGGGTTCCGAGGAACCGGAACCGCCGGTTCCGGAACCGGACACACCACTAGTATTAGGCCTTGTTTCACTTTCCCCACAAAAGTCCTTTCTACCCAAAAACTACTTTTAATACTCTTGAAATCCGTATAACTCTTTCTACTTTTTATGTTTTTCAAGACATTAAAAATCACTTTTTACCAAAAAACCCTTTATACCCACAAGTGAAACAAGGCCTTAATTTCTGCATACTAAAAGTTTAGGTAAATTCTTTTTGGTACCCTTAAAATTTTATCTTTTTCTTTTGGTATAAAAAAACTTATTCATTTTGGTACCCTTGAGGTTTTGGTTTTTCCAAATTGAAGCCCCTCTCCGGTTCAAATTACCTAATTTCAAGCTTACCATTATGTCCATCACCCGTGAATTAGTAGGATTCAACTCTTAAAACACTTAAATTCATAATCAAACTACATCAATTTGAATTTTTAAACAATTTTCTATTTTATGTTGTTGTTTACAAAATTGTTTAAAAATTCAAATTGATATAGTTTGGTTATAAGAAATCAAAGATGAAAACCATCTCATTGTTGTTATCTAGGTTAGTATAGCGGATTCCAATGAACCGGTTATCTATATGGATAGTGTAAAGCGATTCATTATAAAGTTGTGATCCTTTCCAAAAAACACAGATGCCGCCAGAGAGGCCAGAAGCTGGGATAAATTCCAACGTGTCGAACCCCGCTTTTTGCCAAGTTTTAGGATCGGGTGGTGTCTGGGGTTTTGTTTCCACAAGTGCAATTAGATTATTGTGTTCAAGGCGGCATAGCGTATTAACTTCAGTCCAAAAGGCCTTACGCTTAATGCCCCTGCAATTCCACATACAGACTTTCATAGGATAACCAGTGTTGTGTGGGTTTTGGCCCGTGATGAATGGTATTTCATGGATGACATTGATTTTATTATATCGTACCGAGTGTTTGTTGTTTAATTTTTAATTTTGGATTCCCACTTACAATATTTTTTTTCCATGGTTGCGAGTCCCCTGTCTTGAGATGCTTTTTTGTTCTTTCAATGTTGCCCCCGCTCTTTCCGTTTAAAACGAAATCTTGGAGTTTTACGCCCTTTAGATTTGGCCTAATACCACGAGGGCACCGCAGGGTTGGGATGACCCTTCACGAGTTTAAGAGAACTCATGGTCGAGTGCCACATACAAGTTTCGTTATTGTTGTGCATTTTCTCCTTTGGAGATGCTTGGGTTTTGATTCCCAGATTGTTTTGAATTTTCTTATACAACGAGCTGATTTTTGTAGTCAGTTCCAAAGCGGCTGAAACAAAACCATTTGGTAGTGGATTGTTATTGCACTTGGCGGTTGTGTACAACACCTTAAGGGTACATGAGGTTCGGATACTAGCAGTGGGTTCACCAAAAATTGCACTACTGGTCAACAGATAGAATAGATTGCTAGCACACAAATCAGTCATGTGATTACAGGTTACAATAGTCAGCAGCTGCATACAGTGCAAAGAGCACGTGTACTTTGCCTTAGCTATATGCAAGCAGGTTGAGAGATTTTTTCGAATGGAGTGTTGAAAGGTAACCCAACGCATACCAACAAAACAACATACACATAAAAGGAATTGTCTGATATTCTAACAAATACAAAGGGGTTATTTCCATTGCAACACAAGCAAATCCAGAACAACAAACAGTAACTTCATAGAAACTGAAACCAAGGAAAAGCAAATCAAAATAATAGGACTTGTGGATATAGATGACTCCCGAGATCAAAAATAAAGTACCCTAAACTACAAACCAAGTATAGCATGCAAGAAAGGGATCGAACTCAAGAGAATTGGTATTCTGAACAATCAACAAAGAACAAAACAGGGGTTTGAGAGTTTAAGCAAGCAAACAAATCTAAGTTTCAAATCAATTAAAGGAAAATAGAGTTCATTCAATCAATTCCACCTTTTTAATCATTCGATCATCGATTCATCCACTTTTCTATATTTCCTAGGTTAATTCCAATCCTTATAAAAGATTTCCACTTGTCCACGATCCAAGCGAAATTATAATATGAACAAGGACGCTTAATTCAAATCATGCAAAGTATTAAGGATAAAAGGAAATCAATTTATGCAATCAAACAACGAGTCTCATGCATAAAATAATCATCAAATACTCTTTCTCAATTCCAGTCCACGGTCCTGGAAAAGAGTTGTTTCAAGGATAAATAAGATTGCACAGACAACAATCAAACCTAATCCAAACAGTAGATCTAAGTCAATCAAACAAGTTGATCAGGCTCATAAACTCAAACATAAATCATGGAATTATAAACAAGAGTTTTGATATTAATCAAGGATAGAAAAGTTACCAGAATCTCACGAATTCAAATAAAAAGACTTCCTTGATCAAACAAACTCCAAGGAAGATTAGTTCTCCATAATAGAAAAAAAAACTAGGTTAAAACTAATAGTAGTCTCCAAAAGTCTCCTCCAAAGTCTTCTACGAAAATAGGCTTAAATACTCGAAACAATATCCGAAAATAATATAAAGATATAATAAAATAAAAGATAAAATAAAACTCGAGTCTGAGCGCGAAAAAAATGACTGGCGAGCGCGGTTTGCCACCTGCGAGCGCGGGTCCTTCAATCTCTCGGCGTCCGCGGATCCAGCTCCACCCGCGGTCTCTGGTCCCAACTCGAGGGCGCGGGTCCAATTTTCTCCGAATCTTTAGCTTTGTTCTCCTTAGCAACCGCTATAAAGCGGGTCTTCAGCTCGAACTTAGGACTTTTGTCTTCAAAGTCTTCATCTGTATGAGGAATAGACTGACTAATTCACATAGACAGGGTTTCCATCAAGCATCCTCCTTAGTAATAGGCTTTAGACCCATTACTCTTGATGATTTTACAACTTTCTCTCTTGACAAACCTTTAGTAAATAGATCCACTAGGCTGTCAATCGATTTGACATAATCTATTTGATGATGCACAAAGTAGCAGAATACGAATAGTGGGACCGAAGTAAGAGGAATAGCAGGATCCGGCGGGATTCCCGAGGACAAACATAAAGGCCTTTGCCACACCCATCTTAAAAAAGGCATATCCCTGCCGTTGCGAGGCCTCAAGACCTCAGTCACGAGGTCTAAACCTCGTTGTTCAAAAGCTGACATTCCCGCCTCTATTCAACCACTTAGCAACCACCATATTCTCAACCAATAACCAACTGCCTCACTCTCGACCAATCAAAGAGCCTGATCTCGAGCGTCCCACATTGAGAAAACATCAAAACCATGTTCCTCAAACCTCTATAAATAGAGGAGAACCTCGAGGGGAGAAAGGGGTCGAAATACATCTTGAACTCAAGAACTATCTTGTTCGTTGAAGATCGACGTGTTGAATCATCATTAAAGACCACGCTACAACCAAGTGAAGGTCCACAAAAAGACTTCCAAGTCGCCCAAAGAGACCTCGTCTCAATCAAAGATCTCACTACGTCACTTCGCAGACCACAATCCCCGCATGCATAATCAACTCTTCGACCTCGCCACAAGACATCAGGCCTACGCTCACAACTAGGGTAGAGCTCGCTAATAATCTGTTAAATGATAGAATCTCTCAGTAGTTAGGAGGTCTCGAATCTTGTTAGGCCGAGACCTCGAATCCTCCGAGAAGAGATCTAGGGCATAAACTCGTCAGTTATAACCTCACTGTTTGTAATCTAACTGTTTGTAACCTCAATCTAAGGAGATAAATAAAATCAAGTGTTTGCCTAGTCGAATAAAATTAATCTCGTTCTTGTCTTCTAGCGTTGGTTTATTTCGAGTTTCATCACTGGCGCCGTCTGTGGGAACCTCTTCACCCTAAGCAGTTTCCCGACTAGCACAAACCTTGGCTTTTGAATCCCTCAAAATGGCATGTCCAAACAATTTCTTCCCCCAGCACCTCGATAACAAGCCCAAAACCTCGCAATGGATGAAGATGGGACCACCGCCAGATTGTCCATTCGGGGTCCTTCCGGGTTGGGCATATAACGTGCCACAAAACCCTTACCCATTCCAAGGGTACGAACCGGGCGACGTTCCCCCGAACCCATATCCCTACTGGGCTATGGCCAATACCAACAAGGCTTCGCCCCTTCGCCCGTCCACGTTCAGGTGCCTCGGAAGTCCGCGTACGTCCCCGATCTTGGGCCTGGCCAGCCCCATTCTGAGTACGTAACCGCGTACATCCCCAAACACGTGTCGGGGCATGAAGCGTCAACTAACAACTCGTCAACGGAGAGGCCTCCCCGGGACCCCATGCAGATCTCGAGGTCTCGCTCACATCGCTCCTAGATGCAAGATCTGAAGCTGTCTAAAACAGCGGGGAGAGTGATGCATACCCTGAAATCACGCTCGCGACGTCGCCATGTTGAGATCAGGGGCCTCTCACCTTTCGTAGACGAGATTCAAAGCGCACCAATGCCCAAGGGATTCCATAGGCCGTAGATGGGACTTTACGACGGCGTGGCAGATCCGGAGGAGCATGTGAAGCATTTCGCTGTCCAGATGAACGTCAACTCTTACAACGATGCCATCTTCTACCTCGTATTCCTGACCACCCTGAAGAAGGCCGCGATGTCGTGGTTTATAAGTCTCAAGATTGGGTATGCGACCTCGTTCGCTTAGATCTGCGAGTCCTTCATCGCACACTTCAGTGGCTTGAGGAAGCGCAAGAAAAACATGCGGGATCTCCGCGACATCGAGCAGGGAGAGGGTGAGTCGTTAGGCACCTTCTTTACAAGGTTCACAACCGATGTTGCCGATATCACCCTCATGGGCAACCTATGTCACGGGGCTTTCAAGAATTACATTTTCCTGAAATGTCCAGCGACATATGACATCATGTGCGCTCGGATTACGACCCATGTATATGCCACGGACGCCGCCAACTAGAGCTCTCGGTCGAAGACCGACAAGGAAATCGTGGTCGAGGCTAAGGGAAAGGTAAAGGTGGTTGTGCCAGCCGCCAAGGATGCCTATGTGAAGCAAGCCCAGAACCCCGTCAACAACAACAAGAACAACAACAACAATAATAGAAACAACAATAACAACAACAACAATAACAACAACAACAAACGCAACAATAATAAAAACAACGGCGGTGGAAGTTGGAACTGCTTTGGAAGGAGGCAACGAGGTTACAAGGGAAAGGGCGACCCTCAATATAACCCAAAGGAAAAGGGGGGCGCCAACCCCGCCTCAGGCGCAAACAACGTGCCACATGACCCGAGCCAAGCAAGAGCCAACAACATCGAACAACAGGTTCCCGCGAAGCAGGCATGGTCCGGTCACACAACGACACCCGATGGGTATATTCATACCATCTCGGGTGGCCCCTCTTTGGCTGGCTCAAGTGAGGCGGAAAGAAAGAGGTACGCGAGGGCAAGCCATCATGAGCCCTCGGTATTCAGCGTCGCACAAACCTCGCGGTCCAACGTAGGGCTGGTGGTAGTGATGTGAACCCCGTTGGGAGATTCACGAGAGGATCGAAGTTTGGACTCGTAAATGGTCTTCTCTTGCGGTTGGATAGGTTTTTGAGTCAAATCGACTAGACTTTGATGAGAAAAGAATTGAAAGGATGAGAAGGTGCTCTCTTTTAAGGGAGAATTGATGAATATGGGATGAGAAGAGAAAATTGGTTGACGCCTTTAGTAAATACTTCTGGAGTAATCTCGACAGCAATTCGGTATATTAATCAAAGCGTGAAGAATACAATGAGAGGCGTGCTCCTTATATAGGAGAAGGAGGCGCGCCGATCCCTAGAAAACCCTAGCGGCATGGACGAGTGAAGGGGGAGACAAACATGCGGCCCAACCACTTGGCCCAAGCCCAAAATGCATAAGTAGCAATGTTTCGGAATAGAAATAGTTCTAAAAATAGTAAGAAATAAAAATAGGTCACGGTGGCCTAGTCGCGAGTGTCGCGACAAGGCCGTGACAAGGCTGTGGCGCGCCAAGGGCGTGTCGCGACGCTGGCAAGCGCGCGGCACGGCTTCGGCGGTGCCGAGGCTGGTGCGCGCTCGGACCTCGAGTGTCGAGGCCGAGGCGCGCTGGAACCTCAAGTTCCCACGCCGGGGTGGCCCGACGTGGCATGTGGCTCGGCGCTCGCGACTGGTACGGTGCCAAGAATGTGGTTCTCGGCGCTGCGGTGCGAGGCGTCGGGCTGGAGACTCGGCGCGCCGATGGTGACGAGGCATGTGGAGAGGGGCGCGCCAGTGGATGCGCCATGGCTTGCGATGGCGCATGCGATGATGGACGAAGTGGCTCGGGTTATGGCCCGAGTCCTAGAGCGTGTGATCGGTCCATCGGAGCGCACGGACATGTCCTCCTCGTCTTGGCTAGCCGTCCTGGTGGGGCTCACATCACCCTCCCCCCCTTGGGTGGGAAACGTCTCCGTTTCCTCGTCATGATACTCGGAATACACATAAGGAGATAGATCTGAGACATTGAAGGAGGCGGAAACGTTGTATTTACCCGGGAGGTCGAGGACATAAGCGTTGTTGTTGATGCGCCGGAGGACCTTGAAGGGACCGTCCCCTCGTGGGTGAAGCTTCGTCTTCCTATCAGCGGGAAATCGATCCTTCTGCAGATGGAGCCAGACTAAATCTTCGGGCTCAAAGATCAACGCGCGGCGCCCCTTGTTGCGCTGGGCCGCGTATTGATCGGCGCGTCGCAGCAGCTGCGCCTTGGTGCGCTCATGTAAGCGTCGGATGTGGTCGGCGCGGTTGGCCGCATCGACATGCTCCTCGGGCTTGTAAGGCAAAGGCACCAAATCCATAGGCGTGTGAGGGTTACGCCCGTAGACCACCTCGAAAGGGGTCATCTTCGTCGCAGAGTGAAAGGACCTGTTATATGCAAACTCAACATGGCAAAGTAAGTCCTCCCACCGACGTGGGTTTGCCTTGAGCATCGTCCGAAGAAGAGTGCCCAAGGTCCGATTGGTCACCTCAGTCTGACCATCGGTCTGGGGGTGATAAGCAGTGGAAAACAGGAGTCGTGTCCCTAACTTCCCCCAAAGCGTTCTTCAAAAGTGGTTGCAGAATTTGGTATCCCTATCACTAACAATAGTTCTAGGAATACCATGTAACTTCACCACATGTTCGAAGAATAAATTAGTGATTTCCACCGCGTTGTTCGTTCCCTTACATGCAATGAAGTGGGCCATTTTGGAAAACCGGTCCACGAATACAAAAATTGAGTCCTTTCCACGCCTCGACGTCGGAAGACCCGTAATAAAATCCATGGAAAGATCTTCCCACGGGGCGTCCGGAATTGGAAGAGGCGTGTAAAGTCCATGCGGCTGTGACCGAGACTTGGCAGTATGACACGGCACACAACTTTGACAATACTTGTTAACATCTCGAGCCATATGAGGCCAAAAGAAATGCTCACGAAGTGCTGCCAATGTTTTTGCTATGCCAAAGTGGCCTCGACCATCATGAGCCTCTTGGAGCAATAGATGTCTCACCGAAGATGCCGGAATGCAAAGCTTCCCATCTCGGTAAAGAAAACCGTTGTCCAAGAAAAAGGACTCATGAATCCGCGAATGCTCAAGTTCCTTTATGATTGAGGAGAAGTACGGTTCTGAGGCGTACAACTCCTTGATCATAGCAAAACCAAGCAGTTTGGAATGTTATTCGGTGAGTAAAATGTACCTTCGAGAGAGGGCGTCTGCGACAACGTTCTCTTTTCCTTTTTTGTGAGCAATGACGTAAGGGAACGTCTCCATAAACTCAACCCAACGTGCGTGGCGCCTATTTAGAGTCGTTTGACTCTTAAGATAAGCCAAGGCCACGTGATCCGTATGAATTACGAACTCGCTTGGCCATAGATAATGTTGACACGTCTTTAGGACCCGAATAAGAGCGTAGAGCTCTTTATCATATGTCGGATAATTTAGTGTAGCCCCAGCTAGCTTTTCGCTAAAGTACGCGATAGGCCGTTGTTCTTGAAGGAGTACGCCGCCAATACCATAGTCGGAAGCGTCGCACTCGATCTCGAAGCTCTTTGTAAAGTCCGGCAATTACAGGACTGGGGCTCGGCATAAAGCATCTTTCAAGGTCTCGAAGGCGGCCTCGTGATGCGGCATCCACTTTATTGTGGCTGCCTTCTTGGTCAAAGAATGGAGTGGCCCGGCGATAGAACTAAAGTCCTTGACGAATCGCCTATAGAATCCAGCTAGCCCCAAAAAATAACGAACCATTGTCGGGGTCGTTGGGGTTGGCCACTCATGGATGGCCCGGATTTTGTCAGAATCCACTCGTAGGCCATCCTTGGATACAACGAAGCCAAGAAAATTCGTCGTATCCGAGCAAAACACACATTTGTCCAGATTTACATATAAAGAGTGTTCGCGGAGGCAATCTAACACCTGCCTAAGGTGCCCCGCGTGATCGTCTAAAGTCCTACTATAAACCAAAATGTCGTCAAAATACACGACGACGAAAAGTCCCAAAAATTTACGCAACAGAAAGTTCATAAGACGCATAAAAGTAGAAGGAGCGTTAGTGAGGCCGAAGGGCATCACCAACCACTCGTAGAGACCATGTTTGGTCTTGAACGCCGTCTTCCACTCGTCCCCTTCTTGCATCCGAATTTGATGGTAGCCGCTCCTCAAATCAATCTTCGAAAATAGCACGCTCCATGCAACTCGTCTAACATGTCGTCCAAGCGGGGAATCGGGTGACGGTACTTGATGGTAATCTGGTTGATGGCTCGGCAATCCACGCACATCCTCCAAGAACCATCCTTCTTTGGCACCAAAATAACCGAGACCGCACACGGGCTAAGGGACTCTCGAACATAGCCTTTGTCCAAAAGAGATTGGACTTGGCGTTGAAGCTCTTGAGTTTCCTTAGGTGATGCCCTATACGCATCCCGGTTTGGCAATGAAGCGCCGGGAATGAGGTCTATGCGATGCTCGATCCCCCGGATAGGTGGCAACCCGTCGGGAAGTTCGACAGGCATAATATCAGAATACTCCTGCAGCAAGTCAGAAATAGAAGGGGGTAATACATGTGTCGAATCAATGGAAATATTAAGCAAAGGACACAAAAGAAAGGAAGTAGTACTCCCCTCGATGTGTTTGACCACATCGCGCCGACGGCATAGGAAAAGTCGGTCTTGCACCGAACCGAGAAGAGGTGGCTCGGCGTCCTCGCGCACCCGAGGTGCTCCATGGGCACCAATCTGCTGGCCACCAGTGCCTGTCCAGGGAGGTTGTTCGGCACCGGGTGCGCCGCTGGAAAGGCGCTGGTTCGAGCCAGCGCCGTTGGGCACGTGCACTGGCGCGCTGCGATGCGCAGCCGAGGACGATAGCGGCGTCCATGGCTCGTTCTTCAGTTTTGCTCGGCGTTTCTGGGTCATATCCTCTTGAAATCCAAAATTGGTGGCATTGGAACCAGGAGCGCCGACAGAAGGTTGTCCGTGGCCAGGAGCGCCGTTCGAGCTTGAATTCGGCGTAGGCGCGGCCGTGGACTTGTCTCGAGCGTTTTCTTGTTGCCTTTCGGCCTCATCCTGCAATGCTTCACTCGGAGACATAGGTAAGATGGTCACGCATTTACCATGGTAATTGAACATGTAAGTGTTCAACCGGCCATCGTAAATCACGTGACGGTCAAATTGCCATGGACGGCCAAGAAGAATATGTGTGGCGTCCATGTCAGTGACATCAAAGAGAATAAAATGGAAATATAAACCAATGGAAAAGGAAAGATTAACCTGTTTACGGATCCAATGGTCGCCATCTTTGGAAATCCATGCAAGCTTGTACGGCCTTGGATGATCCGTTTGTGGCAATTTGAAATGATCGACCACTTTCCTTGATAAGAAATTTCCGCACGATCCCGAATCTATGATCACACTAAGGGACACGTTTTGTACCAAGCACCGAGTACGGAAAATGTTTTCCCGTTGATCGGTGGGCACGGATTCCCTCATGCTAAGCGCTCGGCGCGTCACTAGCAACAACTTGTCGACGCCGGCGTCGATGTTTGAGGGTGCACAATACGCACCGTCTTCTATTGGCGCGACGTCCTCCTCTTCGGACTCAATTTCATCCACAGTCTCATACGCTGCGGATTGAGCCGAAAAAAGCACTCGCTTCGAATTAGGGCAATCGCGTTTCATGTGCCCTCGGCCACCACATAAATAGCACTCGATGTCTCGAGTCCTTTGTGGGGGAGGGGCTGCCTTGTCACGGTTTTGGCCAACCGAAGCGCCCTTGGAGTCCGTCGTTGGAGTACCTACCTTGGATTTAGACATGGAAGGAGGAACAAACCGGTTAGTACCTAAAGCGGATGGACTAGGGGAAGAATTATACCTTGTAAATGTGGACGTCTTCGGCCTTTTGAATTGCGTGTGAAGCTCCATGGCCGTGTGTATCAAACATCCCAAATCTTTGATTGGCAAGACAACCAACCGATCTCGGATCCATTGGTGAAGTCCCGCCACGAAACGAGATCTCAACGCCTCCGGGGAAGCACTAATGCCGGCCTTGAAGAACAAATCTTCAAGGTATGCAAAAAACTCCTCCGGAGTTCGAGTTCCTTGTCGAGCGTCTTGGATCAAGATCCTCACTTTTTCCTTGTAGTCGGGTGGGATGAACTTCCTCTTCATAATGAACACGAGTTGATGCCATTCGGTTATTGAGGCTTTACCCTTTCGGGCCCGATCCGATTCGAATCGGTTCCACCACATCCGAGCGGCACCCCTAAAATGAAGGGTCACCACCTCGACCTTCTCGTGCTCCTCATAGTGGCAATGTTTGAGCACGTGCTCGGTACCCTGTAACCAAGAAATAAATTCATCAGGGTTGTAATTACCAAAAAAATCTTCAAATTTTACCTTGACGTCGCGGCGTGATACATGCGCCGGACGATCGTTTGCGGCGCGCCGGTTGGCACGCGGAGGGGGAGTGCGTCGGCGTCGTGGGCCTCGGCCATGGCCTCGGATGGATCCTTCGTTGCCGTCGCTGGGCTCGTCGTCCTCGTCGCGCCGAGGGCGCCGCTGGTGCTCGCGGTGTCGGTCTTGGCGACGTCGATCCCCATTGCGCCGAGGCCGTTCGAGCCGATCATACTCCGTGCGGTTCACGGGCAACTTGGGTCTCGGAATCCAATCCCGATCCCGATCTATCCACTCCTCCGAATCATGGACCGGAGGGTGGTCAAAATCCTCCTCGAAAGCCTCCTCGTACTCCGTCATAGAGTCCTCAGATTCCGAATATGGAGTTGTGGGGCTTTGATGGCCTCGATAGTCATCGACATCGAAGTCATCTCGACCCTTGGATTTCTTTTTCTTAGGCGTCGTAGTGACCGCCTTTTTCTTCTTTTTTGATTGTTGACGCCGCCACTCCTCGGAGTCATACTCCTCATCGGATTAATCGTCAACAACGTCGTCCACCTGTTGAGCCTGGTTAGTGGGTCGGCTTTCCTTCATGGATTCCAAACGTTGGATCCCATTCGGGTTAGTCGAGTCCACCAAAGGCCCTTTGCCTTTTTCTTGCGCCGAAGCCCGCGGAACCGAGACGCCGTGTGGCGTTACGCTCGGATGCGCGTGCTGCGTATGAATGGTTACGGCTGGTGGCGCCGATTTTTGGTTGAGAAACCTCGTCATCAAGCCTTCGAGGTTGGCAAAACGCGCTTCAAGTGCTGCGAGACCCGCTGCGGGGGCGAGCCCTTGCGCCGATGCGTTCGGCACGCCAAGAAGGCTCGTTGGCGCCGGCGGTGGGTTCGGTGGCTGATTTGGAATGCCTTGTTGGTTTGAAAGTTCATCCCCTTCCATACTTCCGTCTCCAATCTCGACCATAGACATGAAAGAAAAGGGTTAAAAAATTCTCAAACAACAAGAAAATAGAAGCGCCGAGATATTGTAAGACTCACCACGCAAGTACTCTTAGTTTGCACGAAAAGTACTCGAAGGGTATGGGAGGCTAGGATCTGGACGTGCACAAGTATGGAACAAAGAGAGTAAGAACAAGCAAGCATAAACAAGCAAGTAAGAAGAGAAGTGATGGGCGTCGGCTTTAGGTAAGCCTTGGCACGAGAGAGGAAAGAATAAGATTTGGGATCTCGGCCTTAAAGGGGGAATGCGAGATTGTATGATTAAAGATAGAAACAAACAAGATATGCAATCAATCACAAAGATATGCAATCAATCAATTAGTTGCAAATCAATTAAGAGAATATTTTGTGGGATAGGAGAGAGAGAGAGTCGATTGCCTTATGGGAACACTTGCCTTATTTTGGCTTGTGTGGCCCCACAAAATCTTTTTTTTTAATTTATTAAAGGATAAGATTGCCTTATTTTGGCTTTCCTTATCCAATATTTTTTTTAAAATTCGGCGACTAACAAAGATATGGGATATATTTCCCAAGATTCTTGCAACAACTAAGAAGATTTGAGATAAGACCAAATCTGACCAAATCTCGCACCAAACAACCTATGCATACGACACACACAATCAAATCAATCTAACAAAGCAAGTAAGATGCAAGCAAAATTCGAAAACTCGATTCAATGAACCAATGCAATATGCAAGTCGGCGGTATTGGCGAATTTTTTGTGGATTTTTTCTGATTTTTTTCGAAGCAAATAACGATGGATCTAAGTGAATGATGGTAAATATGGCGGAAGCTAATGAAAATGGTGGAGAAAAAAAAATCGTGCAAAAAACGAGTAAAAGCGAGAGAAAGACTTACGCAATCCGAGGCTTTGATGCCAGTTGATGTGAACCCCGTTGGGAGATTCACGAGAGGATCGAAGTTTGGACTCGTAAATGGTCTTCTCTTGCGGTTGGATAGGTTTTTGAGTCGAATCGACTAGACTTTGATGAGAAAAGAATTGAAAGGATGAGAAGGTGCTCTCTTTTGAGGGAGAAATGATGAATATGGGATGAGAAGAGAAAATTGGTTGATGCCTTTAGTAAATACTTCTGGAGTAATCTCGACAGCAATTCGGTATATTAATCAAATCGTGAAGAATACAATGAGAGGCGTGCTCCTTATATAGGAGAAGGAGGCGCGCCGATCCCTAGAAAACCCTAGCGGCATGGACGAGTGAAGGGGGAGGCAAACATGCGGCCCAACCACTTGGCCCAAGCCCAAAATGCATAAAAATAGTAAAGACATAAGTAGCAATGTTTCGGAATGGAAATAGTTCTAAAAATAGTAAGAAATAAAAATAGGTCACGGTGGCCTAGTCGCGAGTGTCGCGACAAGGCCGTGACAAGGCTGTGGCGCGCCAAGGGCGTGTCGCGACGCTGGCAAGCGCGCGGCACGGCTTCGGCGGTGCCGAGGCTGGCGTGCGCTCGGACCTCGAGTGTCGAGGCCGAGGCACGCTGGAACCTCAAGTTCCCACGCCGGGGTGGCCCGGCGTGGCATGTGGCTCGGCGCTCGCGACTGGTACGGTGCCGAGAATGTGGTTCTCGGCGCTGCGGTGCGAGGCGTCGGGCTGGAGACTCGGCGCGCCGATGGTGACGAGGCATGTGGAGAGGGGCGTGCCAGTGGATGCGTCGTGGCTTGCGATGGCGCGCGCGATGATGGACGAAGTGGCTCGGGTTATGGCCCGAGTCCTAGAGCGTGTGATCGGTCCATCGGAGCGCACGGACATGTCCTCCTCGTCTTGGCTAGCCGTTCTGGTGGGGCTCACATCAGGCAGCTACTGGGGAAGCTGATATCGAAGTCAAGGATTTTACGGTTCCCGTCCTAGAGGCTGAAAAAAGGGTGGTCACTCCCTTCGGTAGCGAGGCAGAGAAGATTTACCTAGGCGAGTGCCTCTCCGAGGAGTCATCCACGTTGCTGGAAACCTTGCTTGCTGGCTCCCGCGACGTGTTCGCATGGACTACAAAGGACCTCTGCGGCATCCCATGGACTATGGCCCAGCATTCCCTGAACGTGGATGTCACCGCTCGTCCCATAGTACAATGCCGAAGGAAATGAATGAGGAAAGGGCAAGCGCCGCAAATGTCGAAGTGGGGAAGTTGTTGGTCGCGGGGTTTATCCGCGAGGTCCAGTACCCTCGATGGTTGTCTAATGTTGTGCTGGTCAAAAAGACCAGCGGGAAGTGGCACATATGCGTGGACTTCAAGGATCTGAACAAGGCATGTCCCAAAGACAGTTACCCCTTGTCCTCAATCGACGAGCTGGTCGATTCCACGGCGGGTCACGGGGTCTTGAGCTTCCTCGACGCCTACTCAAGTTACAATCAGGTTTTAATGAGCCAGCGAGATGTGGAAGAAACATCCTTCATTACGCAACGCGGGACCTACTGCTACAAGGTCATGCCGTTTGGTTTGAAGAACGCAGGTGCAACCTTCAAGCGACTCGTGGATTGCATCTTCAACAACCATCTGGGAAGGAACGTGTCGGCATACGTCAACGACATTGTGGTCCGAAGCAAAACCCCAGAGGAACATTTGGTCGACCTCGCCGAAGTTTTTGCGACACTCACACACAATTGGCTCAGTCTAAATCCTGATAAATCTGTGCTCGGCGTGTCCTCGGGGAAGTTCTTGGGATTCATGATCAACGAACAGAGGATAGATGTGAACCACGCCAAGATAGAATCGATTCTTTCAATGAGATCACCCCGATCTCACACCGATGTACAACAGCTCAACGATGCTGTAAACTACCTGGGGAGATTATGTTCCCGATTGGCGGACAAATCGCTACCCTTCTTTGAGGCCCTAAAGAAAAACGATAAGTTTGTTTGGGACGAAGATCTAGAGCTCGCTTTTTCCGAGTTGAAGGCATTCTTGACAAAGCTCCCCACTTTGTCGCCCCCAAAGGCGGGCAAGGACTTGCAGCTATACGTGGATGTAAGCCCAAAGATGGTCAACATCGTGCTAACAATAAAGGCGGTTCACCATGTCTATTTCATCAGCCGCGTGCTCCAACCTGAGAAGCAACGGTACTCCCCGACAGAAAAAATGGCACTGGCTGGGGTAACCACCGCGAGGCGCCTGCGCCCTTACTTTCATGCACACCTTATCCAGGTCCTCTCCGATCTCCCACTTCGGCAGATCCTCCCCGCTCTCTTTGAGAAGATGACGAAGTGGGCGGTCGAGTTCTCCGAGTTCGACATCAGCTACCTACCCAAGACTGCAATGAAGGGGCAGGCCCTTGCTAACTTCATGGTGGAAGTTACCTTCCCCGAAACTGACGAGAGCTCGGAGGAGTGGAAGGTCTTTGTTGATGGCTCGTGGTGCAATGTCGGAGGCGGGGCTGGCGTATTTGTCGTTGGTCCCTCAAATGAGATGGAGTATGCCCTTAACTTCACCTTCGACGCCACCAATAACGAGGCTGAGTATGAGGCCATGATAGCCGAGATAGAGATGACGCTGCTCAGCGGGGCTCGCAAGATCAGGGTGTACACCGATTCTGAATTGGTGGCACGACATTTGAATGGACAATATGATACCAGAACGGGGTCCCTTCCCGTTGATAGGCGTGAAATGGTCGTGCAAATCACGGCTATGCAAATGAGTCCTAACAACCTAAAGACTGTAGTCTTAGGGAAGTAAGGGTCGAATCCACATGGAGGAGATTTATTTTTCTATGTGAGTTTTATGTCAATTAAAGTAAAAGGGGATTTTGTGAATTAAACTACTATCTAACATGCAAAACTAATTACAGCAATTAAAGTTTGGGTTTTTATCAATTTAAGGAAACACTTAGTAAACCAGAGATCCACATTCGTATGACAAGTTGATCATAGATTCACTCAATATCGCATGCATATGGAATTCCAATTCCTTTTCAAAGATAATTAATAGCACAACCAGATACTATCAATCCTAACTAATTGAATAATCCTGAAACTATCAAGATTCAATTCAAAAGCAACATTAAGAATAGGAATATAATCAGGATACAATTCTAGCATAAAACAACCAGCTTTTATACTAGAATGCAATTTAACTCTCTTCTACAATAGACTAGCACAACCAGATACTAGTACAATGTAGTTTGCTACTATGAAATAGAGAAACTCAACCAGTAATTTCTCTAAATCTAGCAATTGAGATTCAATAACAACAACCCTAGAAATTGCTGAAATCAATCACAAAAACAATTCACACAAGAGAGTAAAATAATTCCATGCAATAGATAAAGAGTAGAAATCTCACAACTGAAAGTCAAAACGAAGCTTCAAACTGTCTGACTAAGCAAAAGGGCTTAGTTCTCCATGAAAGGCTAAAAACTCTGAATGGAAAATACGATAATAATGTCTGAATGAGAGATGCAACTCTCTAAAACCTAATATATCAAACTAGGTCTAAAAAGTCTATCCAAAAATACATATATCTCGGATCAAAGCTGACATAAGAAGAGCCAATAGAAATAAAACACGTGTCACCATAAGGAATCTCGCGTTGGCAGGGGCGGCGGGTGTTGCCGGTCTGGTGGCGGGTGCCGCCAACAGCAAAGCGCTGATCTTTGTCTTCTCTTCAATCCAGCTCTAAAACTTCAATAATATGCATCTTCGGATCTTCTTCTTCCTAGCCGTAGATAGCATATAAAACACCTAAAAATACCATAAAGTCATGCTAAAACTCCTCCTAAATGCACAATATAATTGTGTATTTCAAACTCCCTCACACTTGAATCTCACTCGTCCCTGAGTGACTCAGAAAACTATCACTCATAAAAACTATAACCCCCGGATCATCAAAATGCAAGGAAGCTTACAAAGAGGAACAAAAGCATTCTCATGCAAGCTCAACACCCAACCTACACAACAACACATATAGCAAATAAGCTCTAACTACCCCACCATACTCAACATCAACATGAATGAGCAAATCATCATCAACCTCAAATCAACATCATGCTCAACTCAAACTACTAAACAATCCTCAATATCTATCAAAACATCAAACATCAACCCACCAAAAACTAACCACTAACAAGTCCATCAAAATACCAACTAAGAGAGTGAAAGTCTCCATAAATCTACACCTTATACCTCCTAATGAAAACCTACCCAAAGCACTCTTATACTCCACTTCTTATGTCCCCTGCGCCAATAAAAGATAGTCCTAAAACACTCTTTTTTTCACTCATTTTGCTTAGGCGCCTTTTCAGGTTTTCACCTAACACTCTCTTTTCATTTTTCAATAATGGACTCACCAACTCACACCACTCGGAATCTATTTTTGCCAAGGCCTAGTGCCTGCCAGATTACCTGCTTATTACCTAGACCGCCCTTTCAGGTTTTCAGTCTATCCCAGGATTTTAGTTTGCCTTTTTTAAATTTTTATGGCTCTTTTTTTATTATTTATTTATAGCACATCAATAGTAATATAATTCCAACTCCCCCACACTTAGAACACACATTGTCCTCAATGTAGTAAAGACAAGATAAAATAAAGGGGAAGTAGAGAATAATACCACTACTGATCAGATGGCGGTGGTGGTGGTGGATACGGTGGATAGTCAGGATATGAGGGATAAGCGGGCCACACTCCCTGGAAAAACTGAGCCTGCTGCTGGAAATAACTAGTCTGTTGCTGAAAGAACTGAGACTGATCCTGGTGGAACTGATGGATCCGGTCTATAGAAGTAGACAAAACAGACTGCTGAGTAAACATCTTATCCTGACGGATTGAAAGCTGACGCATCTGGCGCATCATATCATCCTGCCAGCTCAGACTAGTGTCAACTCCAGAATTACTAGGAAAATCTGACCCCGGGACATCCTCATGCATAACTGTGTCGCCCTGAGGAATAGTCTCTGGAATAGGCTGTGAAGTAGATGGAGGAATAGCATGTGGAGCAGCAGAAGTAGAGCCGGGAGCTCTAGTAGGAACTGATAGTTTTCGGAGATCAAAGTGATGATACTCAGGTCCATAAGGTAAGTTAGCAATGGGTAGAGGAATCTTAAAAGTACCCGTAGGAGGACCAAATGAGTAGGAAAATCGACCTCTAGCCTCAGTAATATATCCAGCATGCCTCAAATGCCTAATGTCATAAGTGAAAGTGGAAGACACTCTCTGAGATGTTGGGGGAAAAGGAATGTTCAGAAATTCCCCAAAAATAGAAATCATACCACCAATAGCAATCTTGCACTTGGTCTGGCCCCTACACTTCTTGCAGCAAGTAAGAAACTAAGCTCTCCAATCTCTGATAAGCGTGCACTGGGGTGTCAAGCTCCACATAGTCTCTAAATCAGTGTAAGAGACCTTGTTTGCCTCAGTGTGGCCATACCAAGCCATCCTAATCACCTTATGAGCAATCCGTAAACAAGGATGAGACCATTTGTAATTCTTTTCTCCTGCCTTGGGATCAAATGAATGAAAACCAGTAGTTTGATACCAAAAATTCAACTCCTCACTAGAAGCATCCCAAAGATCAAAAATAGAAGGCTGCTGAGTAATACCAAATGCCTCCTCAAGGCTAGCATAAGTCAATACATGTACTGAACCTCCTAGCTGAAAAGAAATCCTCCCATTCTCATGGTCATCCTCTAAAGTAATCAGAAACTCCCTAGTCTAGGCCGGGAATGTGGGAGCACTCTTAAAGAAAAAATTACCCAATCCAGCATGGGTCAACATCTGCCTAGTACAACTCTCCAATCCTAACTGCCTCATAGTAACGGGATCAAAAAATAGAGTAGATACGATCTCCCGTCCCTCAATAATCTTCCTCCAAGCCTCATGGATCTCGGAGGTGGCGGATCTAGAACTCATAGCACACTTCCTAGAACTCATAATGCTAAATATGAACTCTTAATAGACTAAAAAGAGGAGCAAATCAGTCGAAAATACCCGGAAATAGGAGCGGCGGGCTGGAAAATTGGCGGCGAGCTCGAAGTTCCTTGCGACGGGTGCCGCTTTTCTAGGCGGCGGGTGCCGCTGTTCTTGGCGGCGGGTGCCGCCTCGAATATTTTCGAAAAAGTCGCCGGATCTGCGGCGGTTGCCGCGTTAGTGATGCGAAGGAGGGCGGCGAGGCTGGAGGTCTCAAAAACGACGGAGGTGTGCTTGGATCTTGCCGGATTTGGAGTGGATCTGAACTTGAAGGTTTTCTTCCTCTCCTCTCTTTTTTTTCTTTCAATAAGCTCTCTTTTTCCACTCTTGATGATTTTTTTATGAGCACTCAACCCTATATCTGTTTTTTAACTTACCAACACTCTCTTTTTTTTTAAATTTTTGATTTTTCTATTTGTTTAATTTTTTTTTAATTTTTTAAAAGGAAGAGATGGATATACCTGTACGGAAGAGGCGGCGGGTGCCGCTGTGCTTACGGCGGTCGCCGCTGGAGTGGCGGCGGTCGCCGCTGCTACTTCGTAGCTAAAATCCTGAAAAAATAAGCCACCGTGCTTACGGTGGTCGCCGCCAATTACGTTGTCCTCCTTTGCTCCGTCCTGCAGGTTAGTCCACACAAAATAACGAAAACCGAAAAAAAACAACTAATCTAGGAAACAAAAATGAAAAAAAAGTACCTAAGCCGGGTTGCCTCCCGACAAGCGCCTTATTTAACGTCGTGGGTCGACGTAGTGCCAATTCATCAGTCCTCAGCGTCAGGCTTTGTTAGGACAGCCTCCTCAATTGTGTCCTTGGTAAATCCCTCATAATACTTCTTCACTCTTTGACCATTCACTTTGAATAAAGCATGAGTTTTGGAATCATAAAGCTCAATTGCACCATGGGGAAAAACTTGAGCAATCACATAAGGCCCTTCCCAACGGGATCTTAGCTTGCCTGGAAAGAGTCTAAGGCGGGACTGAAATAGAAGATCTTTGTCACCAGCTGTGAAGTCCTTTCTCAATATATTTTTGTCATGCCAAGCCTTAGTTCGCTCCTTGTAGTGAATAGCATTATCATAAGCTTCAATCCTGGCCTCCTCCAACTCCTGTAATTGGAGCTTTCTGAGCTCCCCAGCTTCTTCCAGTTGTAAATTGCACTTTTTGATGGCCCAATAGGCCTTGTGTTCCAACTCAACTGGGAGGTGACATGTCTTACCAAAAACCAACCTAAAAGGTGACATACCAATAGGTGTTTTGTAAGCTGTCCTGTAGGCCCATAATGCATCATCAAGCCTCTGGCTCCAATCTTTTCTGCTGGGAGACACCGTCTTCTCCAGAATAGATTTAATCTCCCTGTTTGATACTTCAGCTTGGCCATTTGTTTGAGGATGATAGGCAGTAGAAACTCTTTGGTTGACATGATACTTCTTTAACAGGGCAGTAATTGTCCTATTACAAAAGTGAGTTCCCCTAGCACTTATGAGACTACAGTCTTTAGGTTGATAGGACTCAATTTGATAGGCGTGAAATGGTCGTGCAAATCACGGCTATGCAAAAGAGTCCTAACAACCTAAAGACTTTAGTCTTAGGGAAGTAAGGGTCGAATCCACATGGAGGAGATTTATCTTTCTATGTGAGTTTTATGTCAATTAAAGTAAAAGGGGATTTTATGAATTAAACTACTATCTAACATGCAAAACTAATTAAAGCAATTAAAGTTTGGGTTTTTTTATCAATTTAAGGAAACACTTAGTCAACCAGAGATCCACATTCGTATGACAAGTTGATCATAGATTCAGTCAATATCGCATGAATATGGAATTTCAATTCCTTTTCAAAGATAATTAATAGCACAACCAGATACTATCAATCCTAACTAATTGAATAATCCTGAAACTATCAAGATTCAATTCAAAAGCAACATTAAGAATAGAAATATAATCAGGATACAATTCTAGCATAAAACAACCAGCTTTTATACTAGAATGCAATTTAACTCTCTTCTACAATAGATTAGCACAACCAAATACTAGTACAATGTAGTTTGCTAATATGAAATAGAGAAACTCAATCAGTAATTTCTCTAAATCTAGCAATTGAGATTCAATAACAACAACTTTAGAAATTGCTGAAATCAATCACAAAAACAATTCAAACAAGAGAGTAAAATAATTCCATGCAATAGATAAAGAGTAGAAATCTCACAACTGAAAGTCAAAACGAAGCTTCAAACTGTCTGACTAAGCAAAAGGGCTTAGTTCTCCATGAAAGGCTAAAAACTCTGAATGGAAAATACGATAATAATGTCTGAATGAGAGATGCAACTCTCTAAAACCTAATATATCAAACTAGGTCTAAAAAGTCTATCCAAAAATACATATATCTCGGATCAAAGCTGACATAAGAAGAGCCAATAGAAATAAAACACGTGTCACCATAAGGAATCTCGCGTTGGCAGGGGCGGCGGGTGCCGCCGGTCTGGCGGCGAGTGTCGCCAGCAGCAAAGCGCTGATCTTTGTCTTCTCTTCAATCCAGCTCTAAAACTTCAATAATATGCATCTTCGGGTCTTCTTCTTCCTAGTTGTAGATAGCATATAAAACACCTAAAAATACCATAAAGTCATGCTAAAACTCCTCCTAAATACACAATATAATTGTGTATATCACCCGTGTACCGAGAAAAAGTCAAAACCTTGGTATCTTGCCTAGAAACATTCGCGGTAGAATCCGTTCTGTGCGTTACGAACACAAAGGCAGATGCTCTAGCAAGGCTGGGGTCGGCCCTTCCCTTGGAGGTGGGAAACCGCGTGATGGTGGAAAGAAAGCTCTCGCGAAGTGTGACCAGCGAGGATATCTTAGTCAAACTCGGGGACTGGAGGGTTCACATCACGCGATATGTGGAAAGCGGTGTCCTTCCTGAGGATCCTAATGAGCCTAGAAACCTCAAAATGCAGGCGACTCGATACTGTGTCGTCGGCAGGCGGCTCTATCGACGAGGTTTTGCAAAGCCGAACTTGCTATGTGTGCCGACCGAGGGCGTAAAACACATCCTGTTCGAGGCACATGAAGGGTTCTGCGGCGTCCACTGATAGAGCATATAGATGTAGTTGTTAGAGCATGTTTTTATTCTCATTTTATGCATTTTTAGCTAGGGTTTCATTCTAAGTTTAGATTAGGTTTTATTTTCGTTTAGTTCGGAATCTACACGTCTTTGTGCATAATTGCAGGTCGGATGGTGGAAGACGGTAGATGGAAAGCTTAAGACGGATCTCGGGACGTGTAGGGAGCATTGGAAGTGAAGACCCGAGGCAAGAACTACAAGACATGAATGAAGGGACCAAACCGCGGAGCCAAAGTCAAAACTGCGCCGAGAGGAAGATGTTGTTGCGGCGTCAGCGCGCGCAACCAGGGGCAGAGCGTGGTCGCGCTCTGGGAAGACACAAACCGCGCTCAGCGGCGTCGGTGCGGTGTGGATTTGGGCTTCCGCGAGATCTTATGGGCCGACTTTATAAATGTTTATTTGGATATTTTTGGATCTTTTAGATATTTTTAGCTTGATATAAATACTTTCCTTAGATTTTTTTATAGATATTATGCTATATTTTGGAGTTTATGCAATTTAGAGATTTGTGGGAGACAAACCCTAGTTTTTGGCAATTTGAAGATCAATTTGACTTTTGTAAGTTTGATTTCTCTTTAATGTCGATATCTAGCTAAATTTCCCATGTCCAACTAGTTAGTTGAAGTTGTATGCATGATTGTTTGTGAGATTTGAATTATTTTAGTTTGCCTTGACTAGATTGAATCTCTCCATGTTTAATTGATTAAATTCACTTAGGATTATAATAGCTTGATCACCTATTTTACTTCTAGGTTGAATTACAACTAGAATAATTAAATAGACGGTGGAATTTGATTATTCATGGATGAATCCTTTGATTAAACTTAAAGACGGTGTATATTAAGGTTAATCAAAGGCGGAGAATTTAATCACAAGATTTCGTGAATAAACGGTGGAATTCATGAATATTGTTTCTATTGAATGCTTTGAACTTAAGTGCATGATCAACTTGACATAGAAGGTTTTCTAGGTTAATTGGTTAAAAGGTTGTTAAAGACGGTGTATATTAACAACCACAATAAGCTTGAATTCATAAATTCACAATAGATTAGTCAAGGGAAATTGAAATAAGGATGATCGATGATCAAAACTCATGTATGTAATGGATACGAAACTAGTTGGGCGCTTTTCTCCATATTTGAATCTCAACTTATTTTACTTGCTTAGCTTTAATTAGTTTAATTTCTTAGATTTTAGCTTACAACCATAAAACCCCCCTTTTCTTCTTAGTAATATTATATAAATACGAATAATCTGAGTCCTTGTGGGTTTGACCCTTGCTTCCACTATACTTAGGTTAGGAAGTTAGGAATTTTCTTTGGCAGTGCTTTTATAGCGACGTAAAAGTGCTCATCAAATTTGGCGCCGTTGCCGGGGACTCGGCAAATTATTTGTATTTATCTAGTGTTACTTTTTATTTCTTTTTGAGTGTGAACCATTTGTTGCGTTTGATTCAGAAATCGAAAGGACAATCTCTAGGTTGCGCAGGCAAGCTCGTGCGAATTCTCGAGAACTACCGTTCAATCTGGCATCTTCCTCTTCTTCTTCTGATTCTTATTCTGATCGCGTTCCTGAAATACCTGAGATGGCTCAGACATTGAGACAGTTAACTGCACCAGATTTGGCACAACAACCATTGGCGGTGAAGATACCTGCACTCCCTGACGGTGTCCAATTTGAACTGAAATCAGGATTGATTCACATCCTTCCTCAATTCTATGGGAAGGCGGGTGAAGATCCCAACAAGAATTTATCGGTTTTTCATGCTCTCTGCACTAGCATGAAACCAAATGGAATCACTGATGACCAAATCAAGTTGAGAGCTTTTGCGTTCTATTTGAAGGATGCAGCGAATGACTGGCTCTATTATTTGGCTGCAGGCAGTATCGAGACTTGGGAGGAGATGAAAAAGGCTTTTCTTGAGGAGTATTTTCCAGCCACAAAGCTCTCGAGTATGAAAAAGAGCATTAGCAACATTGAACAGCTCCCGAATGAATCGCTTTATGAGTATTATGAGAGGTTCAAGAAGCTAATCTCAAGCTGCCCCTATCATGGTTACTCTAAGATGGATCTTGTTATGTACCTTCATGAAGGCTTATTGGATGAAGAACGTCGACATGTTAATGCTGCCTGTGGAGGGAACATCCTGAACAAGACTCCTGAACAAGCTTTTGAACTATTTCATGAACTTTCTGAAGGCTCTCGTCAATTCAGCAAAAGAGCTTCAATGAAGGCAGCCAATTCTGTTGATGTTACAACTTTACATGAAGATGTGAATGAGTTGAAGTCAATGTTCAGGCAATTCATGCTGAAGGGATCACAACAAGTCAAGCCTTGCAGTTTCTGCTCTGATGTTACTCATAAGACGGATGCTTGTCCTACTCTTCATGCTCAAGAGGAGGAAATTAATGCACTTGGAGGCTATGGGCCAAGAAGACCAGCATATGATCCTTATTCAAGCTCGTACAATCAAGGTTGGAAGGATCATCACAATTTGAGGTACGGAAATCAGAATCAACAGCATGCACCTCAAAACGGGCCTCCAGGTTTTAGACCTCCTTTTCAACATCAACCTCAGAATCAAGCACCGAATCAAGGCCCATCCTCATCCACTGATGATATGATCCGTGCTCTTACCCAGAATATGGCCATGATGCAGCAAACTATGGGCCAAATTCAGCAAGACACCAAGTCGAGCATCACCAACTTGGAAAACCAAGTGAGCCAACTTGCACAGGCAATGAACAAATTTGAAGCTAAAGATTCCAACAGGTTACCTTCTCAGACGGAACTCAATCCTAAGCAGAATGTGAATGCAATCTCTCTCCGTAGTGGTAAAGTATTGGAAAACAAAGCCGGAGAACCACAAACATTGCCTGATGAAGAAACCGAGGGAGGCAAAACTTCGGACTTTGATGTTCATGTTAAGCGCGGGCAACCCATCCAGGGGTGCCAAACCGTGCCTCCAAGTTCTACACCGCGCTCCGAGGGGCCAACTCACTGCGGCGTGAGCGCGGGCAGGACCGACCAGAGCGCGGTCGCGCTCCGGGAGGGCCAAACCGTGTCGGTGGTGATTTCCGAAGATCCTTCAATTCCTTCGACGTCGGTTCTCAAACCTCCCCCACCTTTTCTCGAAGCCTTAAAGGAGACCCGTAAGATCAAGAACGACAAAGAGATCTTCGAAACATTTAGCAAGTGTGAGGTGAATATTCCGCTACTCAAGCTTATCAAGAGCATTCCCCGCTATGCTAAGTTTTTGAAGGATTTATGTACGGTCAAGCGGAATCAAAAGCAAAAAGGGAAGCAAAAGATCAAGGTCAGTGAGCAAATCTCAGCGGTCTTCCAAAGACGATTGCCACAAAAATGCGAGGACCCAGGTATGTTCACTATCCCTTGTATTATAGGTGAGAGAAAATTTGAAAAGGCTATGCTAGACTTAGGTGCTTCCATCAATGTTTTGCCTTATTCAATTTATGAGTCTCTTGATCTAGGTCCATTGCATGCAACAACCGTAGTTATTCAATTGGCTGATAGGTCTAACGTTTACCCAAAGGGGATAATAGAAGATGTGCTTGTTATGGTTGATAAGTTGATTTTCCCTGCTGATTTTTACGTACTTGAAATGGAACATGACAAGCATGCTTCTCCAATCCTTTTAGGTAGACCATTCCTAAAGACAGCCAAAACTAAAATTGATGTGTGTAGTGGCTCATTAACCATGGAGTTTGATGGGGAAAAAGTGGAATACAATATCTATGATGCTATGAAATTCCCCTATGATGTTCATTCTTTGTGTTCAATTGATGTGTTAGATACTCTTGTGCAAGATTTCTTTGACATTAATGATCATGATGAATTGCAATCTACACTTGAAAACTCTGTGGTTGATAAAGATGAAGTGGAATTTATGCTTAATGATGATATGCAAGAAATTGTAGCCGAGTTGAATGCTCACTATGAGCGACCACTCTTGCTACCGGGCTCAAAGCCCATTCCACTAACAGTGCCAAGCGAGAAGTTTGTTCCCTCTATTGTGCAGGCCCCACAGGTAGAGCTCAAACAACTGCCGGGCCACCTCAAGTACGCTTTTCTAGGTGATGGAGATACTCTACCGGTGATAATTTCAAACAAGCTGACTCAAGATCAAGAATACCGGTTGTTGGATGTTTTAAGGGATCATAAATCCGCTATAGGATGGACTATTGCCGACATTAGAGGAATAAGCCCCTCTACTTGTATGCATAGATTCCTATTGGAGGATGAAGCAAAACCCTCAAGACAACCACAAAGAAGGTTGAACCCGCCTATGATGGAAGTTGTGAAGAAGGAGGTCCTGAAATTTCTTCAACCAGGAATGATTTTTCCCATATCGGATAGCAAATGGGTAAGTCTTACTCAGGTCGTTCCTAAGAAAGGTGGAATCACGGTGAAGGAGAATCAAGATGGTGAGCTAATTCCAACAAGAATTCAAACCGGGTGGCGTGTATGAATCGATTACCGAAAGCTCAACACGGTAACCCGTAAAGACCATTTTCCTTTACCTTTTATTGACCAAATGCTTGAGCGACTTGCGGTTCGTTCCTTCTATTGTTTCTTGGATGGGTATTCAGGTTATTTTTAGATAGCAATTGCACCCGAGGATCAAGAGAAGACAACATTTACTTGCCCATTTGGCATATTCGCTTACAGAAGAATGCCATTTGGTCTATGTAATGCACCCGCCACTTTCCAAAGGTGTATGGTCAGTATATTTTCTAAATGCATAGAGAAATTCATTGAAGTCTTTATGGATGATTTCACAGTTCATGGCAATGATTTTGATTCTTGTTTAACTCACTTGACACTTGTGCTAAAACGTTGTGAAGAAACTAACCTTTGTCTTAATTATGAGAAATGCCATTTTATGGTAGAGCAGGGCATAGTGTTAGGTCATATAGTGTCATCTAAAGGGATTGAAGTTGATAAGGCAAAGGTTGAAGTAATTCAATCCTTGCCTTATCCTACTAATGTTCGGGAAGTACGTTCTTTTCTTGGTCATGCAGGTTTTTACCGCAGGTTCATTAAAGACTTCTCCAAGATCGCTTCACCCCTTTGTGACTACTCAAGAAGGATGTGACCTTTGACTTTAATGAAGCTTGTAAAAAAGCTTTTGATGAGTTGAAGGCTCGCCTCACCACTGCACCAATAATTCAGCCCCCGGATTGGTCCCTACCTTTTGAGCTGATGTGTGATGCAAGCGACTATGCGGTAGGAGCAGTTTTGGGCCAAAAGATTGGTAAGGCTTCTCATGTTATCCATTATGCTTCTATGACTCTTAATGAAGCACAGAAAAATTATTACACCACCGAGAAGGAACTCTTGGCGGTGGTGTTTGCTTTGGAAAAGTTTCGGTCTTATTTGCTAGGTACAAAGGTGATTGTCTACACGGATCATGCAACCCTTCGTTACTTGTTGACAAAGAAGGAGGCAAAGCCCAGGTTGATTAGATGGATCTTATTGTTGAGTGAATTCAACATTGAGATCAAAGACAAAAAGGGGGCGGAAAATTTTGTGGGTTAGGATTTGACTAGGGGAATTTTGTGGGTTAATTGTTGTACTTTGGGGTTTGTGAGGCAATTTGAAAAGGTGTAATAGAAGGGAATGTCCAAAATGGAAAGTGTTGAAAAGTTTAAGGATGTTGGGAATGTTTAGTGAAAAATTTCTAAGTAAAGTTGGTTTGAAAGGTTGATTGAGATGAGTTGTATGTGTAAATTGCAAAGTATTCTTGTGAGAGAAGAATGAAAAAGAAAAAAAAACGAATCTCAAATGGGTTTGTGGCAAGAAAAATTAAAAGTTGAGCAAAAGAAAGAAGTGCTTGAAAGAAAGTAATGGAAGAAAGGAAAGTACAAGTTGGGAAGTTGTTGAGAGTGAGTGTTGATGTAATTTGGGTTTTATTTGATTCTAGTTCCCGGATTTAGCACCACATGGCCATATAATTATCCCTTCCTACTTGTCTATACCTTGGCCCCATTACAACCTTGAAAAAGACCTCATGATTTATGTTGTGCATTTGAACATTCGTGGTGGAGATTTAGTGCACTGATGCAAGCATATGGTAGTTGGCATTCAAAGATGATTTTTGAGCGAAAACACATACCTTTAAACACTTGAGTGTTGAGTGCAAACACATATACCTTAGTGAAGGTTGGAATGGATTAATAGCTTGGTTTGAAATTTTCGATATATGTATGCAAAGATTTCATGGTTAAGTTTGTGCTTCTTGAAAATGAATTAAGTCATGACTTGCTTGTTTGTGGTGTGATTGATTTCTTGTCTTGCTTGAGGACAAGCAAGGTTCAAGCATGGTGGAATTTGATAGAGCATATAGATTTAGTTGTTAGAGCATGTTTTTATTCTCGTTTTATGCATTTTTAGCTAGGGTTTCATTCTAAGTTTAGATTAGGTTTTATTTTCATTTAGTTCGGAATCTACGCGTCTTTGTGCATAATTGCAGGTTGGATGGTGGAAGACGGTAGATGGAAAGCTTAGGACGGATCTCGGGACGTTTAGGGAGCATTGGAAGTGAATACCCAAGGCAAGAACTACAAGACATGAATGAAGGGACCAAACCGCGGAGCCAAAGTCAAGACCGCGCCGAGAGGAAGATGTTGTTGCGGCGTCAGCGCGGGCAACCAGGGGCAGAGCGCGGTCGCGCTCTGGGAAGACACAAACCGCGCTCAGCGGCGTCGGTGCGGCGTGGATTTGGGCTTCCGTGAGATCTTATGGGCCGACTTTATAAATGTTTATTTGGATATTTTTGAATCTTTTAGATATTTTTAGCTTGATATAAATTCTTTCCTTAGATTTTTTTTTTAGATATTATGCTATCTTTTGGAGTTTATGCAATTTAGAGATTTGTGGGAGACAAACCCTAGTTTTTGGCAATTTGAAGATCAATTTGACTTTTGTAAGTTTGATTTCTTTTTAATGTCGATTTCTAGCTAAATTTCCCATGTCCAACTAGTTAGTTGAAGTTGTATGCATGATTGTTTGTGAGATTTGAATTATTTTAGTTTGCCTTGACTAGATTGAATCTCTCCATGCTTAATTGATTAAATTCACTTAGGATTATAATAGCTTGATCACCTATTTTACTTCTAGGTTGAATTACAACTAGAATAATTAAATAGACGGTGGAATTTGATTATTCATGGATGAATCCTTTGATTAAACTTAAAGACGGTGTATATTAAGGTTAATCAAAGGCGGAGAATTTAATCACAAGATTTCATGAATAGACGGTGGAATTCATGAATATTGTTTCTATTGAATGCTTTGAACTTAAGTGCATGATCAACTTGACATAGAAGGTTTTCTAGGTTAATTGGTTAAAAGGTTGTTAAAGACGGTGTATATTAACAACCACAATAAGCTTGAATTCATAAATTCACAATAGATTAGTCAAGGGAAATTGAAATAAGGATGATCGATGATCAAAACTCATGTATGCAATGGATACGAAACTAGTTGGGCGCTTTTCTCCATATTTGAATCTCAACTTATTTTACTTGTTTAGCTTTAATTAGTTTAATTTCCTAGATTTTAGCTTACAACCATAAAAACCCCTTTTCTGCTTAGTAATATTATATAAATACGAATAATCTGAGTCCTTGTGGGTTCGACCCTTGCTTCCACTATACTTAGGTTAGGAAGTTAGGAATTTTCTTTGGCAGTGCTTTTATAGCGACGTAAAAGTGCTCGTCATCCACCTTGGGTGGCGTGCCTTGTCGCACAAAATCGCTCACTTGGGGTATTTTTGGCCCACCCTCACACAGGACGCCAGGGCATACGTTCGAAAGTGTGACGGGTACCAGAACCATGCCAACATCCAACATTCCCTGACCTCGCGACTGCGCTCGATCCACGCGCCCTGCCCCTTTGCGATGTGGGGGATGGACATCTTAGGACCCTTCCCCAAGGTCGTGGGGTAGGTACAGTACATCCTGGTCATCGTTGACTACTTCACAAAGTAGGTCGAGGTAGAGGTAATGGCAAAAATCACAAGGACAAAGGTATGCAATTTCCTGTAGAAAAACCTCGTATGCCGCTTTGGGATCCCCATGACCATCATAACCGACCATGGTCCCCAATTCGATTGCGAGGAAACTTAGACCTTTTGCTCGGAGCTTGGCATAACCCTCAAGTTTTCATCGGTGGCCCATACCCAATCAAACGGCCAGGTGGAGAACGTTAATGCCCGTATCTTGACCGACCAAAAGAAGCGGTTGGGCGTGGCCCAAGGTCGCTGGGCGGAGCTTCTACCGCTCGTCTTATGGACATATAGGATGACCTCACGCCGCGCAACAGGAGAGACACCGTTTGCCTTAACCTGCGGAGTGGATGCGTTGGTCCCGGTAGAGACCTTGGTCCCTTCGGCAAGGGTTTTCGACTTCAACGAAAAAGAAAACGAGGCCAATCTCAAAGTAGAATTGCGGTTCAGGGACGAACTTCACGAGGTCGCAGTCTTGCGCTTCATGGAATACAAACGGCAGGTTGCGGTATATCATGACAAGAAAGTAAGACCCCGGGTTTTGGTCTTGAGAAATCTCATTTTAAGGCGCACCGAGGGCGGAAAACTAGATCCAAACTGGGAGGGATTGTTCCTCTTTGGCGAAGAAGTCGTGCCCGGGGCCTTTAAGCTCAAGGATAGAGAGGGGCACACTCTAAGTAAAACTTGGAATGTCGCTCGGCTCAAAAAGTATTATGCGTAGAGGTCTCCTAGGAAAAATCTCGTTGTGACCAAAGTTTTGTGAACAAAGGGTGGTGTTATTTTCCGATATCGTCTTAATATGAAAACCATGCATCAAGGGTGTGTTCGCGCGAATCCACCCCTCGCTTCCTGCTTGGGGTTGGAGATTCTCGATTTTAAGTGCGCAGTCCACCTCTCGCTTCCCACTTGGGGTTGAAGATTCTCGGTTTTAAGTGCGCAATCCACCCCTCGCTTCCCGCTTGGGGTTGGAGATTCTCAGTTTTAAGTGCACGATTCCACCCCTTGCTTCCCGCTTGGTGATCGCTCGGGAATGCGAGGGTCTAGAGATACAATTTATAAACTGACTCCGTTGTAGCACGTGGTGGGTGTCGAACGCTCGGGAAATCTACTCGATTGAGGTGCCTAGACACTAGAAAGCTGGAAAGGAGAACTTAAAACAAAGGAAAACAAAGGGAACAGTCGGGACCGACACAAGTGTCACGTCGGGCCCGATGTTGGCGACAAGAGGGAAGTCGGGACCGACGTAGAGCAAGTCGGGCCCGATGTAGCTGGGTTTTGTCGAACTCAAAGATTGAAAGTAGATCTTGGGCTTTTGGGTTCCTTCTCTAGTAGATTAAGGCTTTTCCACCCCAATTCAAGCAATAAGTGATGATCGGAATAGGATCGAGTGCTTTCACCCTCGTTCCAACCACTTCTACACATCGATCCTTGGGGAAATCCCCTTCAAAGCAAGGTCTTGAGATGGACAAATGTTCACTTTCGTTACTTTGCCAATCACAAGCCTTGATTCCTTACTTTCGTAAGGAATTGTAGCTCTATGTAGAGTGGGTTCCTAGATCAAGCACTCAAGGCTATGGAATTAGGGTTTCTAGCCCAACCTAGCTAGGGTTTTCCCCCATAACCCAAGATCAAGGAGATCTACTCCATATGGCAAACAAAGAAAGCAAACAAATCACAAAGCAAAGCAATCAACATCATCAATCTCAAACCAAAGCAAAGTTTCATTCACAAATCAAAAGCAATCCACAAACTCCAATCAAAGGTTTCCAAATCCACAAAATCAAAAGAAGGCAAAGCTAATCTATCAACCAAACCTATCAAATCTCCTAGCAATCTCCTCTCCTAGGCCGATTCCCTCTCTTCTCCTTCTCCTCTCCTTCCTCCTTGCTCTCCAAGTATCCTCTTGAGAGTTTTTGAGGGTTGGTTCCTTGCTAAGTGTGGGAACCTCTCTCCAATTAGAAGATAAGAGAGCCTTTATAGATGAGGGGCAAAAGTGGTAATTTACAATTTCGTGCCTTGGAGCCCAATCCACCCAGTGACCGACTCGGACCGACACGGAGCAACCTCGGGCCCGACTTACTGGGCAAGTCGGTCCGAGGTTGGAAAAATCATCTCGGGTCCGGCGTTGGTTCGAACTCGATCCGGACCTCGTTCCACCTTCTTCTTGTTGGCTTTTCTCTTGTTCTTCTTCATGGCTTGCTCCTCTCTTTCCCTCTTAAGCTCGGGCCTTGCTCCATGTTCCGATTCTCCTTCAAAACGATCCTTGATCCATGCCAAAACACCTACAAAACACATAAAACGCGCATAGTCTCCGAATCTCATAGAAATACGGAAACTAAGCTAAAAAGGAACAAAACACACAAGAAAAGGGGAAAAAGAAACATATTTACGAAGGAAATCATATATAAAAACACCACCAAATAAAGAGACATCAAAATACCCCATACTTAAACTTGCTTGTCCGCAAGCAATAACAATGTAAGCAAGACCGAAACATAATCTTCAAGTAAAGCCTCGTATGAAAACACATTTAAGCACAAGTGATTGATATTCAAGCAAGATTACATCATCACACATGATTAAGTGTTCCAAGGAATAGAGTCAATGCAACTAAGCCTCACTTTAGGGATATGTGAATGTGTATCACTCATCATGTGTATGGGTATAGCAATGAACACTCAAGCTCAAAAATCATGCAAGTAAGGACTTTACTATTGAAGCTAATATCACCAAATCCTCCACCTAGAGATGCCTAATACAAAGTACACAAAGAATTCGAACTTGGCTCAATGGAGGTCCTCAAAGAGGTTCCATTCGGCCGGGTTGTAATGGGGCTTTTGGTATTTCTCAAGGTTGGAATTATTTGGTCTTGTGGTGCTTACAATGGGGATTGAACAACCTAAACTCTCACCAACTTCACCAAAATTCCACAATCAATTTAACACTCATCCAAAAGACTTAACATTTTTCCTTTCAACCCAAAATTTCACTTAACATTCCACTTCATCTTTGCTCTTAGGCTTTTTGTTGGATTTTCCACACTTTCTACACTGGACCGACTTTCTTATGACATCGGGCCCGATGTGGTGTGTAACTCGGTCGGACCCTTTTTCTTCACTTAAGCTCTTTACCTTCATTCCACTTTCCATTTCCAACATTTTCTTTCTTTCTTTCTTCCTTCTTCTTCATTTTCTTTTTGCACAACAAAGATGCACTACCCACATGATTCATAACACCATTCTTTGCCCTTAAACCAAAGAGAATCTCAACTCTTCAAATACAATCCAAACCTCTCTTCTAAAGTCCAATCCCATAAGGGTCAAGTCATATAAGGCTAGGAATAATATTTTTGAGGAGTTTCAAACAAAGGCGTAGGCTAAAACGGGGCTACAAACAAAGGATTCACTTCATGGTAGGATATGGAACATTTATGTGAATAAAAGAACAAAGTTCAAAATCAATGTGACAATGCTAGGACAAATCTCATGACGGTCTTGGAAAATAGATAAACACCGCAATAGCAAGTTTTACTAAGCATGCATGAGCTAATCACACAAGAAACATGAGGGATATGCAAATATGAACAAGCATCCCTAAAATGGCCAAAAATCAATCTCACAAGGGTGACTCATACTTAGTTGCATAAGAACTCATCCTAGAACTCACATGTTCAATAAAACAAGCAAGATATCATGATCACATCAAAAGCAACATCTTTTTAGAGGCTAAACCATCCAAAAATATGCAAAGGAATTTACATGCTCACATCATCATTATCTTTCAATTGGACATCTAAGATGGGAATTTCTAGTCCAAAAACTACAAAACACAAAATCTTTTTGTTGTTTTCAACACAATTTTCAATTTTTTATGGATTTTTGCAAAAAATTCTCTATAAAAAACCAAAAACAAAGACTCATCCATTCAAAACCAAATCAATCATCATTGTCATTCCACAAACCAAGAAACAAACATCCCAAACACAAACTAGAAACCGAAAACCAAATATCTTCAAAATAACAAACACACACAAGCAAGTGAAATCATGAGCACACTTACCCCCACCCCATACTTAAAATTTTTGATGTCCCCATCAAACAAGGAAACCAAAACTTAAAAGCAAGAGAGAAGAGTACGAAGAGCTCACAATTTCTTTATTCTTCAATGGCATGTCTAGGTTCACTCGAAGGGGTTGTCACGCCTACGTCCTCTTTGGAGTCTCGCTTGCCGCTCCCTCTCGTACACTTGCTCTTGGTAGAAGTCTTGTGGTGGTGGTTGGAGTTGAGGATCCGGGCGCGTCCATTGGTCCTCACGGGAAGGGAAGTTCCCGCTCATCCATGTGTTGAAGCTATCTTGGACCCGCCACCTTTGGTCCTCCACCTCTCTAAGCTCATCCACCTCTCGCCTAGTGTAGCCGAGGGCTCGGTTCATCTCTTCTTGGCTAGCTTGGAAAGCACCTTGTTGTTGAAGCAATTGTTGTTGTTGTTGGTACATGTATTGTTGTTGAAGATTCACTTGATGGACCTCTTGAAGAACATTCTCTTGTTGAAGTTGAAGATGGGCCATTTGGTTGGCCAAGAAGGACATGTCCACCGTTTGTTGTCGCTCGGGAAACACCATTCCCGGACCATACCATTGAGCGTAGCCTTCATATCCGCCACCTTGAGCTTGTTCTCGCCTTGCACCACTCCCCTGTCCATGCTCATAATGCCTCGGGACCTCATCACCATAGAAGGCACCGGACCGACTTTGAGGGAAGTCGGGCCCGATGTCACGTGTACCTCGGTCCGCCAATTTTGGAGCTTGGTGCGTGGCTCGGAGGTTGGCCATCAAGCCTTGGAAGCGCTCATCTTGTTCATTTTACTCTTGATCGACGTCCATGTCTTCCCCAAGAGGTGCAAACACAAAGTTATCTTGGTCGAAATCCGGTGAAGATGGAGGGGAGGTAAACCAAATGTGTTGAGGTTGTTGTCGTCGCCCCTCTCTTGCACCTTCGGGGTCACCAAATGAGTGTGGCTTGCTGGCCCACACTTGGTACCAATTGTGATACCGAGAAAGATCATAGAGGTTGGGCACCAACCGGATGGACACACCATCATAGCTCGAGTGAGGGGCCAAAGAAGTCATGTAAAGCTTCTCCTTGACGATGTTGGCCTTCTTGAAATACTTCATGTTCATATACTCAACACCATTCGGAGCCAGAGAATACTTGTTAAGGTCGACTCCTAGACGCACGGCTAGCCTTGCTATCATTCCGCCGAAGTAGATCCAAGAGGAGCTTTGGAAGTCTCGCACCATCTTGACCCACTCCCATGCAAGGTTCATGGGCTTCTCGGTGTGGAAGAGCATCTCATGTAGCAACATAATCTCTTCCTTCATCGGCTTGCTCAACTCATGACGAGCATAGATTGCACATCCCAAAACTCGCACCATGACCCGAAAAAGAGGGCTAGCAATCTCGGTTGTGGTGGCGCCCTTTCTCATCTCGCTCTTCCCGGCCACATGCCGCCACACTTGGTTCACTTTCTCGTTGTCGACACCGGTCTCTTCTCTTGGACATGGAAACCCGAAGTAGGTAGCCAAGTCCCTAAGAGAGAGATTGTGGTCCTCATTGCCCAATTGGAAGGTGATCTCCCCTTCCTCATCCTCCATATTATCATAAGTGCATTCAAAAGTGGCCATGAATTCCAAGGTGAGGGCGGGATAGTGGGTGTTGTCCCACCTTAGCATCCCATTGAGACCGATGTGGGAGTAGCACCTTGGAAGAGCTTGATCCATGTCCATCTTCCTCACGGTTTCCCAATCAAGCCACCTTGTGTGATGCTCAAGCGCCATATACCTTGCATAACTCTCAACTTGCTCATCATCCTCCAAGTAAACATCATCCAACTTTGGCTCTTTTCTTGACTTCTTGGACTTCTTCTTCGGCCTTTCCGCATGAGATGATGAAGCTCTAGTCTCCATGGTACCTACACACATCCAACCAAACAAAAGGGTCCAAGATAAACTCCATACAACTCAACAAAAGCACTCATCAACACACATCAACACATCAACACAAGGGGACCCCATACTTAGTCTCTAAACACACATGCATCACAATCCAACATGAATCATCATGGATATCTTCTAACAATGGCTAAGCAAATGATCATACTACATCATGATTAAACTATAGACAACAATGAAACACATGAATCCACATGATATCACAAGAAGAGAGCAAAAGCAACATGGATCGACTTCCAACCTATGTCGGGCCCGACACATCCTCAAACTCGGTCCGACTTGATGGACCGACTTCCACAACTCGAGCCCGACTTACCTGGGCACGTCGATCTCGACCAAGTTCATGCTTCGACTCTAACCTCAAATCAACCCAAATCACTCTATCATGCAATTAAATTTCAAATTCAACCATCAAACATCCCTAATCGAAGTTCTAAATGGATCCAAGCATGCATAAACAACTTTGAAGCTCAATTTCACAAATCATGCAAATCCACCATTGATGCTCAATCTCAAACTCTCAATCAAACATGGCATTACTCAATCTATGCAATGAAAGCACAAAATCTCCAAGGAAATAGGTAGAGATCGAGTAACACATACCGGATTTGAAGAGTATTGAACTTTTAAACAAACAATCTACTTAGAATTCAAACTTTCTCAACCTAGATCGAGGTGGGGGATGAAGAACGAGATTGAACTCGAAATTTCTCTTTGGAATCGGGTAAGGGAGGCTTTTTCGTGATTGGATCAAGATGAAGAAAGGGAGGATGGGGGATTGAGTATGGTGAGAGGAGGGACCGATTTTGAGAGTGTGAGGGAGATGGGTTGTATTTTGGGAATGGTGGTTAATATGAAGATGGTAGGTAGGTGGGGGATGGTATTTAATGGGGGGAAGGGACAAATTAGGTCAAAGGGTAAAAATGGCATTCCACCCGGTCCGATCGGGTCGGAGCGACGTCGTGGACCGACGTCCCTGTGTCGGGCCCGACTTACCTGGGCTCGATGTGGTGTGTTCGGGTCACCAATTTTACTCCATCCTCTTGCAACTTCTTTCTCCATATTTCCATTTATTATTTTTTTTTTCACCTCAAATCCTACACAACCGTGAGGAATACACAACACCAAAGATCCACAAAACACTAGATAGAGATTGGTTAGATAAAAGCTAGGCTAAACTAAGAAAAATCAAACTAAAATTACGAAAAGAAAGCTACTAGCTCGGGTTGCCTCCCGAGAAGCGCTTGTTTAGAGTCACTAGCTTGACTTCCTAACCTCAATCTCATGGCGGGTGAAACACGGTGAATTGCTCGCCATTGTTGTGCCCATTCCCATTGCCCTCATACCCATAAAACCACCAACGATGGTCTATATAGGCATGGCTCTCCGATCTCGGGCCTCTCTCATCATACTCCTCCAACGAATGAGATTTCTCCTCCTTACTTGCTCCATCATGTTCCTCTTTTCCTACACCAAAGTTATCCAAAGAATTCCTAGGAGATTCTACCAATTCATCTTTCAAGTCACTAAGGCAAATGTAGGAGTCTCCTAAGTCATCTTTCAAATCACTTAAACAAATGTAGGAATCAAAAGTTTGAAAAGAATTGTGGTCATCACCAACATCAAAAGGATATAAGTAAGGATACTCTTCATTTCTCCTTGGGCTAGCATTGATCCTTGACTCATCTTGTTCCTCAACTTGCTCCAACAACTCCCTTGCTTGTATTTGTTTATTGAACCCTTCATCACTTCTCAACACAATGACCTCTCTAGCAACTTCCACTTCTTCTCTTTTTCTCTTGGCACTCTCTTCAAGTTTGAGGATAGCCAAGGCGTCCGGCTCATTCAAAGCCTTGTTGAAGTGAAAATCGACCTTTTCTTCACCAATCTCAAAGGAAACTTTGCCGTTTTTGACATCAAACCTTGCCCCTGCCGTAGCTAAGAATGGTCTTCCTAAGATTATTGGGACCAAGGGGTCCTCGTGCATGTCCAAGATCACGAAATCATCGGGAACAAAGTACTTTCCAACTCGCACCGGCACGTCATCCAATATTCCCTTAGCCTTGATGATGGAACCGTCGGCCATAGTTAGGGACATATCGGCCGGCTCAATTTCACCTAAATTTTCCCTTCTTCAAATACTAGCGGGCATCACCGAAACACTTGCCCCAAGGTCACATAAGGCTTGGAAGTTTTGAGACCCCACACCAATAGTGATAGCAAACCGACCGGGATCTCCTAGCTTTTGCGGTAACTCCAAGGTCTTGACCTCATCTTGCATTTCAATTATGGACCTCTTCTTGCTCAAAATCTCCTTTAAAAACTTGGCATAGGATGGCATCTCGCTCAATGCATCGGTGAACGGGATAGAGATGTTCAAACCTTGCAAAAGCTTGAGAAACCTCTTGAACTTGTTCTCAACAACATCTTTCGGCTTCTTTGAGGGATATGGAAGAGTTGTTGCACCTTGAATCTTGCTTGGATCAACCTCCTTGGACTTCTCCACTTCACTTGCAACATTTCCTGGTTGGACCGACTTAGGCACCACGTTGGGCCCGATGTCGTGTATCACGGTCCTGGGGCAGAGTTGAGGCAGAGTAGTCGGATCGACATCTGGGTATGTCGGGTCCGACTCACTCTCAACCTCGGTCCGGGGCAGAGGAGTCAATCTTCCTGTTGGATCGACTTCAGGGAACGTCGGACACGACTTGCTTGGTAAGTCGGTCCGGCTCTCTTCATTCTTCTTAGGTATGTGTGGCTCCGGTAGGTTTCAGCCACTTCTCAATCCAATTGCCCGGACTTCATTTTGATTGTTTTGAGCTCGGGGGTTCTCCTCGGGTCGGCCCGGAAGTCTCCCATTCTCTCTCGGGGCTTGAGTTGCAATTTGGGCAAATTGATTGTCGACTTGCCTCCTCCATGCACCAAACTCATTGAATTGGGTCCTCATCTCCTTGAACCCATCCCTCATCTCTTGAGCCAATGATTGAAGCTCATTGAATCCCGGTGGCCTATATGGTGGTGGTTGCGGCGCCCTTGGCTCGTTTTGGTTGAAGTTGTTGTTGTAGCCTTGAGCTTGACCGTTGTTCCACCGGCCATTACCACCATTGTTGAAGTTGCCTCTTCCACCGAAATTTCCTCGAACATAGTTTGCCTCCTCAATTTGCTCGGCCAAGCGCACTTGGCTCTGATTCGGACAAACTTGTGTAGCATGTGCAAAGGATCCACACTCCTCACAAGCTCTAGCATTTTGCTTGTAGTAGTAGACTTGCCTCTTAAGCTTGCTCACTTCACCTTCAAGGAATTGGAGCTTCACATCCTTGTCAATGTCTTCTCCCCTTGGATCATATAACTTCCTTGCACCTTCACCTTGAACTTTCACCTCTTTGCTAGCTTGACTCACCCCATACATGGCCTCATAATCGGATAGCTTGTCAAGTAGCTCCCAAGCTTGATCCGGTGTCATGTCTATGAACCCACAATCGGTGTGGAGATTGAGCTTGTCCTTCGTTGCCGGATTGATGCCTTGGAAAAAGATGTCTTGGAGCACATATGGTTGTTGGCCATGAGTAGGACATTGGCGCAACATCTCCTTGAAACGGTCCCATGCTTCGAAGAGAGGCTCATTCGGACCTTGTTGAAAGCTTGCAATTTTTCTTCTTAGCTCGGTTGTCTTTGAGGGCGGGAAGAACTTCATCAAGAAAGCATCATGGAGTGCCTTCCAAGTTGTGATTGACCTAGGGGCTTGGCTCTCGAGCCAATGTGTGGCCTTGCCCCCAAGTGACCACTTGAACGCCTTTAGAAGCACATACTCCATCGTCTCCTCGTCGGTAGAGATCGTCTCACACATGTCCACAAAGCGTTTGACGTGCTCTATGGGACACTCATGTGGACGGCCCTCGAATTGATCACGCTTGATGAGGGAGATGAATTGTGTCTTGATCTCAAAATTCTTGGCAACCTCGGGAAGCACAATAACCGGTTCGGGTACCCTCAACTCCGGATGCATGTATTGGCGTGCATTCCGGGGTAGAGCGTTAAGTTGAGCCTCGACCCTCATCCGTTGCTCCCGTTCTCTTCTTGCCACCGCCTCTTGATTGTCCTTCTCAAGTTGCAATCTAGTCATTTCGGCCCTAAGTCGAGCCAACTCCTCATCACCATGGAGAGCTTGATTCTCCATCCTTTTCCTTCTTCGGGCTTCTTTGAGAATACTTTCCGGATCACTCACAAACTCAAGCTCAAGTGTTCCTCGGGAGGAACGAGCTTGCATAAACCTACGAAACAAAGACACAAACCAAAACAAATCAAAAACAAACAAAGGGTTTGGGCTATTCCCTCACCCAAATCACTACCAAAACACAAGAAACTCACCAAATTGGCACTCAATGCACTTAGAATTCCCCGGCAACGACGCCAATCTTTTGATCGCTCGGGAATGCGAGGGTCTAGAGATACAATTTATAACCCGACCCCGTTGTAGCACGTGGTGGGTGTCGAACGCTCGGGAAATCTACTCGATTGAGGTGCCTAGACACTAGAAAGCTGGAAAGGAGAACTTAAAACAAAGGAAAACAAAGGGAACAGTCGGGACCGACACAAGTGTCACGTCGGGCCCGATGTTGGCGACAAGAGGGAAGTCAGGACCGACGTAGAGCAAGTCGGGCCCGATGTAGCTGGATTTTGTCGAACTCAAAGATTGAAAGTAGATCTTGGGCTTTTGGGTTCCTTCTCTAGTAGATTAAGGCTTTTCCACCCCAATTCAAGCAATAAGTGATGATCGGAAAAGGATCGAGTGCTTTCACCCTCGTTCCAACCACTTCTACACATCGATCCTTGGGGAAATCCCCTTCAAAGCAGGGTCTTGAGATGGACAAATGTTCACTTTCGTTACTTTGCCAATCACAAGCCTTGATTCCTTACTTTCGTAAGGAATTGTAGCTCTATGTAGACTGGGTTCCTAGATCAAGCACTCAAGGCTATGGAATTGGGGTTTCTAGCCCAACCTAGCTAGGGTTTTCCCCCATAACCCAAGATCAAGGAGATCTACTCCATATGGCAAACAAAGAAAGCAAACAAATCACAAAGCAAAGCAATCAACATCATCAATCTCAAACCAAAGCAAAGTTTCATTCACAAATCAAAAGCAATCCACAAACTCCAATCAAAGGTTTCCAAATCCACAAAATCAAAACAAGGCAAAGCTAATCTATCAACCAAACCTATCAAATCTCCTAGCAATCTCCTCTCCTAGACGGATTCCCTCTCTTCTCCTTCTCCTCTCCTTCCTCCTTGCTCTCCAAGTATCCTCTTGAGAGTTTTTGAGGGTTGGTTCCTTGCTAAGTGTGGGAACCTCTCTCCAATTAGAAGATAAGAGAGCCTTTATAGATGAGGGGCAAAAGTGGTAGTTTACAATTTCGTGCCTTGGAGCCCAATCCAGCCAGTGACCGACTCGGACCGACACGGAGCAACCTCGGGCCCGACTTACTGGGCAAGTCGGTCCAAGGTTGGAAAAATCATCTCGGGTCCGGCGTTGGTTCGAACTCGATCCGGACCTCGTTCCACCTTCTTCTTGTTGGCTTTTCTCTTGTTCTTCTTCATGGCTTGCTCCTCTCTTTCCCTCTTAAGCTCGGGCCTTGCTCCATGTTTCGATTCTCCTTCAAAACGATCCTTGATCCATGCCAAAACACCTACAAAACACATAAAACGCGCATAGTCTCCGAATCTTATAGAAATACGGGAACTAAGCTAAAAAGGAACAAAACACACAAGAAAAGGGGAAAAAGAAACATATTTACAAAGGAAATCATATATAAAAACACCACCAAATAAAGAGACATCACTTGGGGTTGGAAATTCTCGGTTTTAGGTGCACAGTCCACCCCTCGCTTCCCGCTTGGGGTTGGAGATTCTCAGTTTTAAGTGTCCAGTCCACCCCTTGCTTCTAGCTTGGGGTTGGAGATTCTAAGTTTTAAGTGCTCGAGTCCACCCCTCGCTTCCCACTTGGGGTTGAAGATTCTCGGTTTTAATTGCGCAGTCCACCCCTCGCTTCCCGCTTGGGGTTGGAAATTCTCGATTGTAGGTGCGCAGTCCACCCCTCGCTTCCCGCTTGGGGTTGGAGATTCTCGGTTTTAATTGCGCAGTCCACCCCTCGCTTCCCGCTTGGGGTTGGAGATTCTCGGTTTTAGGTGCGCAGTCCACCCCTCGCTTCCCACTTGGGGTTGGAGATTCTCGGTTTTAATTGCGCAATCCACCCATCGCTTCCCGCTTGGGGTTGGAGATTCTCGGTTTTAAGTGCGCAGTCCACCCCTCGCTTCCCGCTTGGGGTTGGAGATTCTCAGTTTTAATTGCGCAGTCCACCCCTCGCTTCCCGCTTGGGATTGGAAATTCTCGGTTTTAGGTGCGCAGTCCACCCCTCGCTTCCCGCTTGGGGTTGGAGATTCTCGGTTTTAAGTGCGCAATCCATCCCTCGCTTCCCACTTGGTGTTGGAGATTCTCAGTTTTAATTGTGCAAAGACAGTTATGAGGTGCGCAATCCGAGCGAGGCTCGGGATCGTCGCGATTGACCATGGGAGGTGCACGATCCGAGCCAAGCTCGTGATCGCTACACAATTTTAAAGTAAGAATGCTCGATAAGACCCGAGTAGTCTGTAAGTCTTGCAGCACTCGGACCATGGGGTTGGATCGGGATAGGAGCGGGCCTTTGGAATCCTTAGAAGACACGCAATGTAACCATAAGCAAAGACAAAGAAAATACATAGAGAAAGGCTGCAAAGGCCAAAATATCATAATTACAAACCCTAGAGGGGTTACCAAATGTTCGAAGCAAAAATACAAAAATAAAGAAAAATACAAAGGCACCCTTCATTCATTTGTCGGTTTGTCGTCAGGAGGGTCCATGGGGACTTGGCGGATGGGTGAGGCAATAATAACTTCGAGATCGGAGGTGGGCGCGTTCTGCACGGGGTTAGGATCGCCCAGGGCGGGGTTCAAACCCTCCTGGACCGAGAGGTCTGCGGAAGGAACTTCATTCTCACTCACCGCAACCCCGCCCTCGTTGTCGAGGGAGAATTCACATTCTCCGTCGAGATCCTCCCCGGTCTCCCCCATGGTCAATCAGTAGTTGGGAATGAAAAAGACGATGCGTGGGTCGACATGCTGATACTTCGCGACCGCCTACCGCACTCCCACACGGATAGCCTGCCGGTACATCGCATCAACGCTGCTCAATAGCTCCTCTTGGTACTCGGCAGACTTGACATATTTGGGCCCCGCAGCCTCCACATGTTCGTTAAGCTCTTTGATGCGGTGGTCGAGGCTGATATTCTCTTCCTCGACCTTGTGGAGCTCCAACTCTTTCTCCTTGAAATACTTGTGTTCCTCGGAGAGTTTGGTCCGGAGGTCCTCACCCGAGGCTTGTAGATCCCCAACCAAGGCCTTCGCCTCCTCCTCCTTCGCCTTCGCCTTCCCATCCTTCTCCTTGGCCTCATCCTTCGCCGCGACCTCCGTGGCCCTAACCTGCCTCTTAGCCTCGACGAGGTCCTTCTCCTTCTTTGTGCACTACTCTGTGCGGTCCTTAAGGGCCGCCTCCATCTTGTCCATTCTCTTATGGAGGAGGTTGATGCGACTACAATTGTAGTTCTCGAAGAAGTTGTGCTGAAAAACCAAAAGTACATTAGGAGAGAACAAGCATGAAACTTTCGACAAAAGCTTACAAAAACGAAGCAAAACATACCATCGCCGAGTAGCAAAGGGCCTCGTCATTAAGGGCGTCCTCGGATAGATTGTTCGCCCACGCAATCTCCTCCTTCCAATCGTCCTTGTTCCAGTTCTTGAGCGCACCCCGGGATGGCCCGGGGCAGTGGAACTTCGCGGCAGGAGGACTGTGGCGGAGAGATCCCGCCCCACGAAGTTGGGGTTGGGTGTGATATCCCTCCCCGAGGAACTGCGTTGGTCGTCCCCCTTATGCTTCTTCCTCTTTTCCTTGCAAGGCGACGCCTCCGCTTCCTTTCGCTTGGACCTGGCCCCGTCGTCGGATTCTCGGGAGGCATGGGAGGACGCTTTGGTAGCGTCTCCTTTGGGTGCCCCCCTCAATAATTTTTATCCTTGCAGCCATCTTAGGGGTCGGCACCTTCACCGTCAAGGCTAGTGTTTTCGCCGTCAGGGCCGATACTTTTGCCGTCAGGGCCTTCAGGGCCCGAGAGGTCTGTACGATGGGGCCCACGGCTTTCTTTCCCTGCGCCCTCGAGGCCAACGTATCCAGAAGATTCACTGAAAAGAAGCAAGTTAGTAAAAGAGTAAGGGAAGGATCGCAAACAATCAAAAACCTAGAGTGCGTGGTCCGAGCGAGGCTCGTGATCATAACAAACAATCAAAAAACCTAGAATGCATGGTCCGAGCAAGGCTCGTGATCATCACAAGCAATCAAAATCTAAAGTACACAACACGAGCGAGGTTCGGGTTTACCGCACATAATCCAAATCTAACACAATGCAGAACAAAAGACTATGCGAGAACGAGAAAACATAAAGAAATAGGTACCCTTTGCGCCCTCGAGGTTCGAAAAGGTGAGACTCAGACCCCCCCCCCCCCTTCTCGAGCCGGTCTCGTCCTCTCGAGTCGGTCCTGCCCCACATATTCCCAGTAGGGCGCTTGGTGCGGTGTTGCAAACCGAGCCTTGATCTCGGCGATATCCAGCGTCCCCTTAAGATGGCAGAAATTGTTCGATGTCGAGGGACCATTTTTCCTTCCACTGTCCGACGTTCGATGGGGTAGTGGTGATCTTGAGCCTGAGAAAACTTAGGTTGACTAGACATGACTTCTGCTCTCGTCTCGCCATGAACAAGCTCGTCATGAAGTCCAGGTCTGATCCCTCCCCGAGCTCCTAGCTTCGGATGGTATACGCGCACAGAAGCCTCCATGCGTTGGGAAACAATTGAGCAGGGCAGACGTGCATTGACCACAAGAAGTCGAATATGTGCCGGGCTAGTGGTAGCCGGAAGTCGGCCTGGAGGCTGGGCAGATGAACAACCACGCACTTTTCATATGGTGCCAAGGAGCAGCCCTCCCCCTTGGGGAGCGCCAGCTCAACCGCCTCGGGCCAAGGAAAATCCTTCGTGATCTTCTCAAGGGCCTCCTGCTTCAAAACAGTCGGGGTACCCTCAAGCAGAATGATCCCGATCGAGGGGTTCGGGGTCATCGTTATCCGCTCCTCGAGGATGGGAGGGACGCATGACAAAGATTCGGTAATATACTTCGCGAAGAAGCTCGGCTGGTTGTTGGATTCAAACGACCGCGTGTCAAGGCTGACAAGTTCTTTGTCGGAAATCGAAGATGAGGCCATCTCAACCCCGGAAGACTTGTGCAGTTGGGGAAAGAGCGAAGTAGCAGAGATGTCGGAGGCGCTAGGTGAGGGGTCGCTAAACACAATCGAAGGAGACCTCGGATTCTGGGAATCGCTGGTTTCAACGGTCCCTACGGTCTTAGACGATTCTTCGTAAAACTTCTCCAGAAGCTTGAATGTGAGGCATGGGGGAGGGCTCGGCGTGGCTCCTCTAGGCATGAAAAAGCGAGGTCCAGGTCACGAAAGGCGAACACCAGGAAAACAAGAAGTTTTGAGACGTCGAACAAACCAAAAAAAGAAAGGAAACACGAGGTGGTGGCGCAGGGGATGCAGGACCCTAGGGCTACTCTGACAGATGGGACAGCCTAGGAAGAATGTGATGCGCCAAAAGCAGAGGGGAAGAATGGAAGACAGCGATTGGACGATCAAACATCCCATCACCCAAGCGGTGAGACGTTTGGCTTTCCAAGAAACATTCGAAATTCGAAAAAAGAGGAGCAGCGAAAAAACTCAACCGTCGGTTGACGCACCGAAAGGCTCAAGACCATCGCCGGACTACCAACGCCACCCCTGCTCCCACCGTTTCTCCACCGTGACACCGGCGCGAAACGCCGAAAGATCACCGCCTCCGTCTAGGACACGAGGCGGTAAAAGAAAAAACACGCCAAAAACACGTGCAAAAGGAGGATCGATCACTTACTTGTCGGAAATTGGCATGAGAAAGATGGAAGAAAGACAGAGAGGGTTTTTGTTCGGAGAAGAAGATGAAGAATGAGGGGAAGAGGAACGTGTAGAGGCTTTATAAAGTGCGGACTTGGTCCTCTCCCAATTCTAAAGAGCTTAATGGGCTTAATCTCTTTCAGAGGCCGATTAATGAAATAAGGGAGAATAAGCCCAGGCCTCGTCAAGTGCGTGACAGAAGGAAAAACCCATGGGTTCAGCCTCGCAAAAAAGATCCTCAGGCCTCGTTACCCCCAAACTTCTAACCTCGCTCCCCGTGACCCTGATAGCATCGTTGAGTAAGCTCCTCAAAAACTGAGACTTCGCACCCTGGGTACGGGGGACCGTACGTCGTGCACATATGACCTGCGGTCCTTGGGGCAAGACCCTCAGGCCATGGGGTTGTGATGATGCGCAAAGTAGTGGAATACGAACAGTGGGACCGGAGTACGAGGAATAGCAATATCCGGCGGGATTCCCGAGGACAAACTCAAAGGCCTTTTCCATACTCATCTTAAAAAGGCAAATCCCTACCCTTGCGAGGTCTCAAGACCTCGATCATGAGGTCTAAACCTCGTTGTTCAAAAGTTAACATTCCCGCCACCATTCAACCACTCAGCAACCACCATATTCTCAACCAATAACCAATTGCCTCACTCTTGACCAATCAAAGAACCTGATCTCGGACGTCCCACATCGAACAAACATCAAAACCATGTTCCTCAAACCTCTATAAATAGAGGAGAACCTCGAGGGTAGAAAGAGGTCGAAAAACATCTTGAACTCAAGAACTATCTTGTTCGTTGAAGATCGACGTGTTGAATCATCATTAAAGACCGCACTACAACCAAGTGAAGGTCCACAAAAAGACTTCAAAGTCGCCCAAAGAGACATCGTCTCAATCAAAGATCTCACTACGTCACTTCGTAGACCACAATCACCGCGTGCATAATCAAATCTTCGACCTCGCCACAAGGCATCAGGCCTAGGCTTACAACCAGGGTAGAGCTCGCTAATAATCTGTTAAGTGATTGAATCTCTCAGTAGTTAGGAGGTCTCGGATCTTGTTAGGCCGAGACTTGTTGATAGGGTTTCTCGGCCAACAAATAAATTTGTAAGTCAAGACCCCGCTAAGTATAGCGAAGTCAGGATCGTTCCACAGGAAGCAAGGTTGTTCGTCTATCAATCTACTAAAAAGCAAACAAAAACAATAAAAACACTCACGAGCAGCCTCGTTAACGACATTGTCAGGGTCGTTAACGAACCACCGAACACAAAACACTTCAAATAACGACCTAATTAAATTCTAATTAAAATTCGGTACCAAGGCAAGTACTCAGCAACGAAAATTCACCAGAAACAATTCAAATAAAACAAAAATCTAGGACTAGGGACACCACAACATAGCCAAGCATAAAAACTCGTAAGAAGAAAAGATCATGCCTTTAAACAGATGGAGTCATCAACTTTCGTTGACATAGCAAGTAAATTAACAAACTTTCGCATCCTAATTCACTTAATTGCTTGTTTTGGATCTAAAGCTTGAAACTTTCGTATTCAAACAATATCAACCTTCAAGTTACTAACTTTCTCTTTCAATTAAGTTAAAAACTCAAATTACCTCAACTTTCGTTTTGGGTATAAGCACAACAAACAATTCTCAATTAAAGATAAAAGGCATTCACAACTCGATCTTACTCATCAAACATGCTCAACTATGCCGGGCTTAACCCCGATCCTAGAAAAGGAAACTACTCACTAATCATAACTAAGAAACTAAAAACTTCAATCAAAAGAAACATTGAAACAAAACTCCAAATTCGAATTAATAAGAAAATATTGTCTTACAGAGATTCAGAAGAAACCGAAATATATCAAAATACCGAACCACAATCACAACCAACGACCTCGGTGACTATCGTCTACCGAACCTCCTCGGTACTCTACGATCCGACTTTCTCTCTCTCGGCCCTTCGAAAATCTCTCCTAAAATTCTTCCTCCCCCGCTTCCCCTTTCTATGCTAGATAGAAGGGTATTTATACTAAAAAAACTATAAACTAAAAAGGCTAAAAGATATAAACTTTCCTAAAAAGATAGAAACAAACCCTAAAAGATAGAAATAAAATCTAAAAGATATTAAAACCTAAAATACACATTCTAATAACCCCAAAAAGATTCTAAAAAGATACTCAACCGACACGAAAATAAATTCTCGCTCAGGATCGGTGAATTATAAAATAAATACTCCAAATCTTCTTCTTTGTGGCCTCGTTAACGAGCCCTCACAGCCTCGTTAACGAGCCCTCACAGCCTCGTTAACGAGCCTGGGCTTTGTTTTCTTCCACACTTCCTCTTGCGATCCCGAGCTTTGACTTCTTCAATCTTGCACTCCTTCATCTTTCGCTGTAATGCTCCAAATTCAACTCCATTTAACTCCTTTCCTTGCTAAAACCTACAAAATTCACAAAATAGCGTAGATTCCACTCTTTTCACAGAAATATGCAAAACTATCTAAAAACACTCAAAACTAAACCTAAACTAAACAAAACTAAACCTATTAAGCAAAGAAAACCTACTAAAAACTATACTAAAAATGCGAACATCAAAATACCCCATACTTAGACTTGCTTGTCCTCAAGCAATAAACAAGACACTAACCAAAACCAAAACAAATCATGCTCATCAAGACATAGCCATCTTCTAAAAAGCAACATCAACACATAAGAAAATTATAGCAAAAGACTATTAACATCCTCACACATATATACACTTAAATAGACGTAAGATAATACAATCCAACATCTCAAGGGATATAATGTGTTTCACCCAACTCTCAAGTGTATAGGCTTATAAATTCAGTCTCTCAACTCATCTTATATACAAATACTCATAGAAATTGGAACTTATATTACCAATACTCTCCACCCAAGATTTGTCAAAACAAGCAAAGAATCATCAAGAGAACTTATGGGGCTCAATGAAAAACTTCATAGAAGTTTCCATTCGGCCGGGTTGTAATGGGGCTTGGTAAAGACAATAGGGCGTGGAAATATTTTGGTCATGTGGTACTAATAATATCCGAGAATCAAAGACTCCTAAAAACTCACATCTCCAAAAACTCTCATAAAAAACATTACCAAACTCACTCTTTTTTATGCACACTCATTTTCTCTCACCCTTTATCATCCTAGAAAGTCTCATAACAAAATAAAAGAATCTCTGATATTATCTTTAAACACAAATGCACTTCAACTCTTTACTTCCCTTTTATCATTCTCCTTCTCTCTTTTTTTCTTTTTCTTCCCCTTTTTTTTACTCGTTGCCTCATTAACGAGCCCACATCAGGGTCGTTAACGATCCGCCGTAAACATTCCTCTTCCTCTTTTCACTTCTTTCATCAAAACTTTATGGTGTGCATTTTTTCTATCAAGAGACCTTTCTTACATGTAATAACAAGAGACTTCCAATCTACCCTTCCCAAATACCCTTCAATTCAAGCAAATATAAGCAATTCTTCTCTTTTTAACAAAACACAAAACTTACCTCTCCAATCTAAGTCTTAATTCCCGGATAGGGTCAAGCTTATCTCGGTTAGGGAATAATTTTTGTGGAGCTAAAAACAAAAGGTTTCAGGCTAGAATTGGTTATCAAAAAGAAGGAATAATGTAAAGGTAGATAGGGAATAATAGGGCTCATGAAAATAAGTTCTCCATCATATGATCTTCACAAGTAATGAACTAAAAATCTTATAAGGGTCTCAAGAAATAGATAACCATCACAATTCCAAGAGATAATATGCATAAAGAGAGTAAATCACACAAGAAAAGAAGAGGGATTTTTGATGTTCTCCCTATAAGGCCAAAAATACTCACAAGGTAAATTTTGTTGGATTGCATCATCTATGTTATAAAGTATATGTGCTCAATTTCATCAAATGCTATTTTCTTCTAAAACCAATAATTTCAAGTTGAGAATCCGGCTATACTTTTAAGGACATGCTTGCAAGGAATTATATGATTAAGGTAGCGATTGCTATCATAGAACTTAAGAAGGGATATCTATCAATTCTAAAACTCTTTTTTAGATTTTTCGAAATTTTTCAATTTTTTTTTTCAATTTTTTTTTCGGTATGTAACTTAAAGAAATAAAAATTACATAGAACACATAAACACCTAGGACATAAGTTTTCTACTTTCTCCCACCCCATACTTAAAATTACAGTGTCCCCACTGTAAGGAAAATAAGAAGAAGAGGGAAAAGAAATACAAAACAAAACAAAAAAATTAAAAAGAAAAAGAAAGATATAAAAAAAACTTACAAAAGTGGAAACAAGGAAAAGAAACTTCATCTTGAGCTTGAATAAACGGTTCGGTGGAGGAAAGTAGTGCTCAAAGTTCCCCATGAAGTCATACATCGTCCTCCAACGCTCAACGTCCTCCGCCTCTCTCCGACGTTGCCTCTCATCCTCCATCGACATGCGAGCGGAATAGACGGTTTCCCATCTATCCATCCTCCTATGAATGTGATCCTGTTGGAGGTGAAGCTGTTGCATCCGTGCAGAAAGATCATCGGCCCATGGTGGTGGTATACTCGATCCTGTGTACTCGGGCTGAGGAGGTGGTGGGTAGTGAGGTTGGAAATGGTCTTGATACATCACCGGGTTGTAGGGCATAAGTCCATAGGCATGAGGGTCGACAGGAGCTGGTGGTGGGTCGACAGGAGCTCTCGGCACCTCGTTAACGAAGCTGGGTGCCTCGTTAACAGGGTTGGGATGGGGCTGGAAATGGTCGTTAACGAGCCTGGTGGGCTCGTCAACGAAGATGTTGCCTCCTAAAACCTCCGTGTCGATGTCTTCTTCCTCGAAATTGAGATCCTCAGTGTCGCCCTCGGTGTCGGCTTCTTCGGTGTCATTGCCTACGACCTCGGTGTCCTCTTCTTCAACTTCTTCTTCATCCTCATCCATGTCGTCCCGCTCAAACCGGGTTTCACACGGCCTAAGCGAAAGCTCGTCCTCCGGTTTAGGCTCCAATGGGTAGGGATGTCCCGCCCACGCCTCGTACCAATTCGGTACGTAGAGAAGCTCGTACATGTCGAGGGTGGGTGTAACTACGCGATCTTGAACCTTCACCTTGTATCCTCCCTCGGCTTGAACGAAGATACCGGAGCTATACCAATAGTTTTTGTTGAGGAGTTGGGCGTGAGCCGGTGTGTAGCGGGTGAGATCAACTCCAAGATTCTTAGACAAGAGGCTAACCAAATTGCCACACCAAACCTCCTTGGATTTGGTAGATTTTTCGACGTAGTAGAGCCATTCGTACCCCAAGTTCAAGGGGTCGGGCTCCTCAAAGAGGATGGTGCGGAAGCAAGCAACTTCCGTCCTTGTAGGTCGGTTCAACTCTCTCTTCGGCCAAAATGTTGCGGCGAGGACTCTCAAAATAATCCGGAAGATGGGGTTGACGATGTTTTCCCCGGATAGCGCCGCGGTGGAGGATTGAACCTCCCCGGTGATGTAGCTCCAAGTGCGGGTCACTCGGTAGTCCTTCAAGCTATAATCTCTAGACGGGTTTGGGAGCTCCAAGATTGTGTTAAACTCCGCCATTGTGAAGTCACGGTCCTTGTTACCGAGCCGGAACCGAATCCGTCCCGCCGAGGTCTTCGACGAGAAGTTGGTCTCCAAAGTGGCCAAGAACTCGGATGTGAGGGCCGGGTAGTGTGGCAAGTCTTCTTGCTTCAAGAGGTGGGCGGCCCCAAGGATGATGAAAGCGTCCTTGACATCCGTGTAGATCCCTGTGGTGACAGCGCTAGACTTTGAGAACCATCGGGTGTAATGGTCCTTCTCCAGAAAATCTCTGTAGCGCCTAACTTGGCTCTGACTGCTCAAAATCACATCATCCACTCGAGGTGGAGATGGAGACCTATGGTTCCTCCTCTTCTTTTGAGCTCGGGTAGCGGGTCTACTTGAACTTGCCATGGATCCTACAAAATAATCAAGACTTTTCCAAGATAAGATCCACTCAAAATAATTAGGTTCGAGACCCCATACTTGGTCTCAAATTAACCTCGGAATTATTCGTTTACTACCCAATTAGGTCGTTTACGATTCTGGGCTCGGTACTGATTTCTGAGGATTGCAGGGTCGTTAACGAGCATGTATGGGTCGTTAACGAGCCTGTATGGGTCGTTAACGAGCCACCGAGAATAAAAACCAGAATTTTCGATTATAATCTACCTTAAATTCAGCACAAATCAAGCATGCAATCTTCTATATTTTTCCTCCAATCCCAAAAACGGGTATAAGCACCCCATACTTGCTCGATTTCCCATCCCGAACATGCTAAAATTTCCCGAAATTTTGACATGCAAAGTTCGAACTTAAGATCTAGAACAAGAAAAATTCATGCTTTCCTAACTAGAGGTTTGCAATAGATAATCTAACATGAATAATCTTTCCTAAAACATGAACGACTAAGCACAATCAAGAATTTTTATGGACAAAAATCAAGCATGCAAATCGACCTTTCTAAGAACACGATTCGGGACATGAAATTTCGACCCTATAGAAAATCAATCATGCAATTTCGAGCAAGGGTTTAGAAATCATACCGGAGAATCGAGAAATTGAAGAACAAGGGTCGGAATCGGGGTGGTTAACGAGCTTGTGCCTCGTCGGTGAACGGTTTCCGAGCTCCGGTAACGACGCCTCTTGGTGGTCGGTGGAGTGAGGGATTCCGAACCGGTGGGAGAGAAGGGAGAGGGATTGAGAGCTTTTTGGGTTTGGGGGAGTATGAATTTTGAGAGGGTAGTGGTAGATTTGGGGAAGGGGGTAAAAGGGGTTTATATAGGAGGGGAAAGGGTAGAAGGGGGTGGCGGCTAGGGTAATAAGATAGATAGATTAGGTTAAAATTCTTACCTGCCCCGTATCTTGACGAGTCGGGTCTTCGGACCGGGTCGTTAACGACCCTGGGTGGGTCGTTAACGAGCCATCGTAGCCTCTTGGAGTGATTTTTCGATCCCTTTTCCTGAAATCTTGTTAGCTCAAAAATTCTAATTTCTATCCTAACTAAAACTAAAAAGAAAAACAAAAGAAAGCTAAGAAATAATCTAAAAAGAAAAAGAAAATAAAATAAAAAACTAAACTAAACCTATTCTAAAAAGCGGGTTGTCTCCCGTAAGCGCTATGTTTAACGTCGTTAGCTCGACGAGCTCCCTTGCTAGTCTCATGGTGGTTCATGTATAGCCATGTTGGGGTCTTGAGGTACCCCTCTTATAGCCTTACAGCCTCTGTGTGCTTGAGTTGCTAAATTTGGCCCCTTTTCTTTTATCATTACGCTCGGTATCCCTGGATTGTCAGTGTAGTCCGAAAGCCAAGGTGGTTTGGACTTTTCTGTGATACCTATAGTAGGGCCTTGGTTAAACTCTTGCACGTGGGACTCAGTGATCGACAGATGTGGCTCGGTAGGGACTGTTGTGTCGAGTTCGGGTTGGGTCAACTCTATTTGTGCGACTCCAACTGGGTCGTTAGCTTTTTGATCTAAGTTGAATTCCACCCGATCTTCTCCTATATCAAAAGTGAGAAGTCCCTTCCGCACATCAACTCTTGCTCCTGCTGTGGCTAAGAATGGTCGCCCGAGAATTATGGGGACATGGGGGTCTTCAGGCATATCAAGGACGATGAAATCATTTGGTATAAAGAATTTCCGGACTTGAATAGGATAGTCGTCCACCACTCCTGTGGCCTTGACACATGACCCATCTGCCATGTACAGATTCATGTCCACTGGCTCTAGTGGCCCCATATTGGCTTTTGACCAGATTGAGAGCGGAACGAGACTAGCACTGGCACCAAGATCGCATAAAGCCTTGAACTTGTGGTTGCCTATGCCGATCGTTATTGCAAACCTTCCTGGATCTCCTAGCTTTTCCGATAGAGCTATTGATTTGACTTCATCCTGTAGCTCTGTAATGGACCTTTTCCTGCTAAGAATTTCTTTCAAAAATTTTGTGTAAGCCGGCATTTCGCTTAGGGCCTCAGCGAATGGGATGGAAATATTAATGCCCTGAAGAATCTTAACGAAACGCTTGAACTTACTCTCAGTAGAGTCCATAGATTTCTTAGTTGGAAATGGAAGAGATTTCACCATTCTCGGAACCAAGTTAGGCTCGAGAGGTGAGAGTACCGGGTCGACACTAGGGTCGATTGATGCCCTCGGCGGGTCGTTAACGATCCTGGTGGGGTCGTTAACTACCCTGGGATTGAGAGGGAGGCTCGGTTTAGTAGACTTACCTGGGTTAGGGTCGTTAGATACCCTCGGAGCCTCATCACCCTAGTATGTAGGCTCGGTATTTGCCCTCGCTGGCTCGTTAACGAGCTGGTTGGCGAGGTCCTGTTCCTCCTTCTCTTCAGCTTGAGCTCTCTCCGGTAGTGTCTTCACACTTTTGAGGTGTACCGCTGCTATTTGGCATCTAGGGTTCTCCTCGAGGCGGCCCGGGAGTTGCCCTTGTGGTCTTGGAATCCGTGCGGCTAGGTCCCCTAGTTGGGAATCAACACTCCTCTTCCAAATATCGAACTCTCCCCATCTTTTATCTTGTCGGTTCAGTTTGGCTTGAACGTCATCAACTTTGTTGCTCACTCCGTTGATGCTCTCCTTTATTTCCTGAACCCATGATGGCGTCTCTTGATGGCCTGGAGGTCGATATGGTGCAGGTCGTCTATCTGGTGGGGGTCCTGTGTAGTTTTGACAGGTATTCTGATTGCCCCATGGTTGATAGTTGTTCGACTTGTCATTATAATTAGGATGGTTCCTGTATGGTCCTCTCATATAATTCATCTCAGTTATTGTCTCAGCGGCTCTAACCTGCTCAATGTTAGTGCAAGCAGAAGTACTATGTGCAGAAGAACCACATTCTTGACATGACTGAGAGGATTTCATAAAACTTACCTGTTTCCTCAGACGGTTGACCTCATCTTGTAAGAATTGATTTTTAACATCTGGGTCAACTTCATCTCTGTTGGGTATGTAGAGACGTTTTTGAGTTTGTGGGGTCTGATGGGTTCCATACATAGCATCGTAATTCGCCAGCTTATCCAACAGTTCCCACGCCTCTGTCGGGTTCATCTCTATAAAACCGCACGCAGTATGCGTGTTGATGCGGTTCTTGGTCTCCGCGTTGATACCTTGGAAAAAGATTTCTTGCAGAACATATAAAGGTTGCCCATGAGTAGGGCACTGTCTAAGCATCTCTTTGAATCTTTCCCGTGTTTCAACGAATGTTTCTTTAGGCAACTGGTGATAAGAGGTGATGCGTTTCCTCAATTCTGTTGTCTTAGCAGGAGGGAAAAACTTTGTAAGAAATTGATCATACAAAGCTTTCCAAGTCCTGATAGACTTAGAAGGTAGGCTCTCCAACCAGTTCAGGGCCTTTCCAGTAAGAGAACATCTAAAAGCTTTTAATAGAACATATTCTAACGAGACACCTTCAGCAGCTATGGTATCACATAAATCAAGAAAATTTCTAATATGCTCCATAGGGCACTCAGCAGGTTTCCCTTCAAACTGAGCCCTTTTTATTAAGGATATAAATTGAGACTTGATCTCAAAAGGTTTCTCTATCGCTGGAAGCACAATAGGAGATTTTGGCACCCTCAGTTCTAGATGCATGTACTGTTTGGCATTCCTTGGATAGGCATCTAGCTCTTCTTGTAGTCGAGCCTTGTCGGCTCGTTGACGCTCAGCTTCTGCGTCTATGTCGTCCTTCTCGGCTTTCAGTGCCTCCATCTGGGTCCGGAGGATCTCTAACTCTCGAGCCATCTCTTCTGCTGTGGCCATGGCTCGGTTTTCTCGGAAACGACGGTGCAGGGAACGTTCCGGTTCTGAGTAATAACCTGTGTTATCAAACTGAAGCCTTCTTCATTCTACCGGCATACACTGAGAAAACAGACAAAGAAAACAAAAATTAAAAACAAAAACGGGGTCGGGCTATTCCCGAACCCAAAGATAAACTAACAACTCGTTGGTTCCCCGGCAACGGCGCCAATTTGTTGATAGGGTGTCTCGACCAACAAATAAATTTGTAAGTCAAGACCCCGCTAAGTATAGCGAAGTCGGGATCGTTCCACAGGAAGCAAGGTTGTCCGTCTATCAATCTACTAAAAAGCAAACAAAAACAATAAAAACACTCACGAGCAGCCTCGTTAACGACGTTGTCAGGGTCGTTAACGAACCACCGAACACAAAACACTTCAAATAACGACCTAATTAAATTCTAATTAAAATTCGGTACCAAGGCAAGTACTCAGCAACGAAAATTCACCAGAAATAATTCAAATAAAACAAAAATCTAGGACTGGGACACCACAACATAGCCAAGCATAAAAACTCGTAAGAAGAAAAGATCATGGCTATAAACAGATAGAGTCATCAACTTTCGTTGACCTAGCAAGTAAATTAACAAACTTTCGCATCCTAATTCACTTAATTGCTTGTTTTGGATCTAAAGCTTGAAACTTTCGTATTCAAACAATATCAACCTTCAAGTTACTAACTTTCTCTTTCAATTAAGTTAAAAACTCAAATTACCTCAACTTTCGTTTTGGGTATAAGCACAACAAACAATTCTCAATTAAAGATAAAAGGCATTCACAACTCGATCTTACTCATCAAACATGCTCAACTGTGTCGGGCTTAACCCCGATCCTAGAAAAGGAAACTACTCACTAATCATAACTAAGAAACTAAAAACTTCAATCAAAAGAAACATTGAAACAAAACTCCAAATTCAAATTAATAAGAAAATATTGTCTTACAGAGATTCAGAAGAAACCGAAAAACATCAAAATACCGAACCACAATCACAACCAACGACCTCGGTGACTATCGTCTACCGAACCTCCTCGGTACTCTATGATCTTACTTTCTCTCTCTCGTCCCTTCGAAAATCTCTCCTAAAATTCTTCCTCCCCCGCTTCCCCTTTCTATGCTAGATAGAAGGGTATTTATACTAAAAAAACTAAAAACTAAAAAGGCTAAAAGATATAAACTTTCCTAAAAAGATAGAAACAAACCCTAAAAGATAGAAATAAAATCTAAAAGATATTAAAACCTAAAATACACATTCTAATAACCCCAAAAAGATTCTAAAAAGATACTCAACCGATACGGAAATAAATTCCCTCTCAGGATCGGTGAATTATAAAATAAATACTCCAAATCTTCTTCTTCGTGGCCTCGTTAACGAGCCCTCACAGCCTCGTTAACGAGCCTGGGCTTTGTTTTGTTCCACACTTCCTCTTGCGATCCCGAGCTTTGACTTCTTCAATCTTGCACTCCTTCGTCTTTCGCTGTAATGCTCCAAATTCAACTCCATTTAACTCCTTTCCTTGCTAAAACCTACAAAATTCACAAAATAGCGTAGATTCCACTCTTTTCACAGAAATATGCAAAACTATCTAAAAACACTCAAAACTAAACCTAAACTAAACAAAACTAAACCTATTAAGCAAAGAAAACCTACTAAAAACTATACTAAAAATGCGAACATCAAGACCTCGAATCCTCCGAGAAGAGATCTAGGGCATAAACTCGTCGTTTATAACCTCATTGTTTGTAATCTCATTGTTTGTAACCTCGTTCTAAAGAGATAAATAAAAGGAAGTGTTTTCCTAGTCGAATAAAAGTAATCTCGTTCTTGTCTTCTAGCACTGGTTTATTTCGGGTTTCATCACTATTGAGATTACGCCAATTGAGAGTAGTTGTCTAATGGTTTTATCTCATCTTCTTATATGACGTGATTTACCATTATACAAACTGTTCAGTGCCCGTCTGATGTGAACCTAGGGTCACAATGGACGGATCTAGGCTCGAAACGTTCGGATCTTCTCCGACAAATAGTAACCGTATAGATTTGAGGCCGAAGCCTAGACTTTGAGATTTAGAGGTGAAGTGAAAGGATTGAGAAGGGGGCCTAGTTTGACGTAGGCCAGGAGAATATGGGGTCAGGAAAAGAATTAGGGTGATGCCCGGGTCAAAGGGGAGGAGGAACTCGACTCAAAGCTCTGGCTTAATTCATTTTGGACGTGATTATTAAAAGGGGGTGTGGCTCCTTTATATAGAGGTGGCCACACAAAACCCTAGTTCTAAATGGGGTGGACTAGGGTTAGCAACATGTTAGGCCCAATATCCAAGCCCATAATACTAATAATAGAAACTAGCTAAAAAGGGAAATAATAAGGCTAGCCCATCCTACAAGAATGGAGCACACGCTTAAAAGGGAAATGACGAAAATAGAAATGACTGAAATATAAATAATAATAATAATAATAATAATAATAATAATAATATAAATAATACATAATGAGACTACATCCTAATCCAAGGGAGTCTCTAAGGTCTAGGTCGTCTCGGGTACGTAGGAGTTGGGTCCGAGCCAGGGCAGAGCCGCATCACCGTGCTACGACCAATAGACTATCACAGTGTACACTTATTGTTGGCACTGGTTTGTCCCACATTGGAATATCTTCCAAAAAACTTTAAAGTCATTAAGCTTCCTCTGTTGCTTTGTCTAAATCAATGAACTCAGATTCCATTGTGGATTTGGCCAATAAGGTTTGTTTGGAAGATTTCCATGATAATGTTGCACCACCTAGTGTGAATACATATTCATTAGTGGATTTTGAATTTCTGGAATTTGATATCCAGTTGGCATCACTATAGCCTTCCAGAACTGTTGGATCTCTTCCATAGTGCAACCCATAACTTTGAGTATATCGCAAATAGTTCAATACTCTAATTATCCCTTTCCAATGTTTATACCTTGGATTGTTTGAGTAACGACTTAGTACATTTACCGAATGTGCCAAGTCAGGTCTTGTGCAATTGGTCAAGTACATCAGACTTCCAATAACTCGTGCATACTCCACTTATGCCACTCCCTCACCCGAGTTTTTGGTCAGGTGAAGATGAGGGTCTACAAGAGTCTTTGCAGTCCCACTTGAGTATTTCTTGAATCTATCAAGTACTTTTTCAGCATAGTGAGCTTGAGATAGGATGATCCCTTCAGAGTGTCTTTTGATTTTTATCCCTAATATGACATCTGCTATTCCCAAGTCTTTCATGTCAAACTTCCCACTAAGTAGGTTCTAAGTTTGTTTGATCATGTCTTTATTGCTCCCAATGATAAGCATGTCATCTACATACAAACACAATAAAATATATCCATTTGGAGTATTCTTGACATAGATGCATTTATCACTTTCATTAATGCTGAACCCATTTGACATCATTACATTGTCAAATTTTTCAAGCCATTGTTTTGAAGCTTGTTTAAAATCCACTATGGAAGAGATCAACAAAATATACTCAAAGTTATGGTTGCATTATGGAAGAGATCCAACAGTTCCGGAAGGCTATAGTGATGCCAACTGGATATCAGATTCTAGAAATTCAAAATCCACTAGTGGATATGTATTCACACTAGGTGGTGCATCGGTATCATGGAAATCTTCCAAACAAACTTATTGGCTAGATCCATAATGGAATATGAGTTCATTGCTTTAGACAAAGCAGCAGAGGAAGCTGAATGGCTTCGAAGTTTTTTGGAAGATATTCCAATGTGGGACAAACCAGTGCCAACAATAAGTGTACACTGTGACAGTCTATCGGCCATAGCACGAGCACTAAACTGTTTGTATAATGGTAAGTCACGTCATATAAGAAGACGACATAAAACCATTAGACAGCTACTCTCAATTGGTGTAATCTCAATAGACTATGTCAAATCGATTGACAACCTAGAGGATCCATTTACTAAAGGTTTATCAAGAGAGAAAGTTGTAAGATCATCAAGAGGAATGGGTTTAAAGCCTATGACTAAGGAGGATGCTTGATGGAAATCGTACCAATGTGAATGGAGATCCCAAGATGTAGGTTCAAAGGGAATACTAAATTAAGTTGAATCCAAAATGAGCACTAAGAGACAAATGTCTCTTCCTAGTTCCTAGGATGATGAGCAGCGCTACTTGTATGAGTTGAGGTTAAGCTTGGCTTTTAATGATTCCATAGCTTTGAAATAAAAGTGGGTATGACGGGATACTCCTTATGGTCAATCACCTAGTGAGTGTGAAATGGGGCTGTTTCTAGGAGAATGAAAAATGAGGCTACGTTCTCCAAGTTCACTCATGAATAACCATGGATGTTCAAGGCCAAAATGAACAAGACAAGAGAACCTAGTTCTATGAAAAAATGAAATTGTATGATAGTTGTTGTCTTAGTTTACATCAAAGCTCGGTTGGTTCAAGACATCATGTTCACCTCCTAGACGAATAGATTCGACAAGTACTCACTATGAGCGGTTCAAGGCTGAAAAAGTTACCATCTGAAATGCAATGATTTTTGGACTGTACTCTCAAAAGTCCGTCTATCGAGTCTTTTTGTGTTTAGAGTCATTTCTATTCATGTGGGGATTGTTGGAACTTATTTCAAAATTTAATAAAATAAAGTTCAAAATATGAATGAGAAATGTCTGGCACGTTAGGGTTGTAGGACATTAAATTTGGGGTTGGTCCATTTAAAAAGCTGAAAAGAATAAGCCAAGGGTTACCTTGATTTTATAATTAGTTGAAACAAACAAGCCACGTTCTTTTAGAAGTGGTTGTTTTTATCAGTAGATAAAAGATAATTGTTGGATTCTCATTCAGAAGCGAGTTGAATTTTTTTTCCTTTTGTTCTCTCTTTTTCAAAAATAGAGTCCGAGAGTGCACACTGATCGTTGGTTCGTTAGGCTCTTGTTCTTGAGTTGTGCAAAGCAAGAGATCGTAGTAGTTGTATCCTGGGATTCGGTTCCTACAGTCTTAATTCTGAAAACGCCCATAGTGTGCTGGTTATTTAGCGTTCCGAATCCCAGAATACAACTACATCGATCTCTTGCTTTGTACAACTCAAGAACAAGAGCCTAATGAACCAATGATCAGTGTGCACTCTCATACTCCATTTTTTGAAGAAGAGAGAACAGAAGGAGATTTTTTTCAACTGACGTCTGAATGAGAGTCCAGCAGTTATCTTTTTTCTGCTGATAAAAACAACCACTTCTAAGAGAATGTGACTTGTTTGTTCCAACTGATTAGAAAATCAAGGAAACCCTTAACTTATTCTTTTCAGCTTTTTAAATGGGCCAAGCCCAAATTTAATGTCCTGCAACCCTAATGGGCCAGTCATTTCTCATTCACATTTTGAACATTATTTTATTAAATAAAATAAGTTACAACATCATTAACCCCAAACACCAAGGCGGTCTTGGAGTTCAAATGATGAGAGAGATGAACGTCGCTTTGCTTGGTAAAATCGGGTGGAGATTTGTTATGAAGGACGAGGAACTTTAGACGTCTGTTTTAAAACATAAGTATGTGGATACGGCTCTTGGAAAATCATCCACGGCGTCCCACATTTGGAAGAGCATTATGATTAGGATATTCGAGATGGTGATTAAAGGAATGAGATGGTTGCTCAGGGATTCCATGTCGATACGTTCTGAATTGATTATGGTTGTTCGATTTGTTGTTGTGTGATCTGGCTATTGGTATGATTAATCAAGCATCCAAAAGTGTTATAGTTAGCAAATATTAGATTGAAGGCAGTGGTTGGAATTGGAACTTACACTCCTTTTTGCTTCCTTCGATGGTTCTCATGTAACTCGCCTCGATGGCTCTTGTTCCAAGTTTTGTTTGTAGCGGTGATGACTTGAATTGGAGATTTGAAATGGATGGGAATTACTTAGTGTCTTCGGGCTTCAATCTAATGCTGGTAATTTTGACAAGCATGAGTTTGATGGTGTTGTTTTCCGCTGAATTTGGGGTCTGGTGGTGTTGGAATGGATCAGGTGCTTTGCGTGCAAGGGACGGGTGTTGTCTAACTCTGAGAGGAAGAGGTGACACATTGTAGGTGATGCTGGATGTACCCTCTGTGACGCGGATGAGGAGTCTTATGAACATATGTTTAGAGATTGTCCTCATGTGAGCTTTATTTGGTGTAACCTGAAAGTTACTAACTTTTGCATTCATTTTTTTAGGATCCATTTTCTTGCTTGATTAGAAACAATATTCTGGAGGATAGGGATATGGATTTGTGTGACTGGAGTGGCCTTTTTTCCACGGTGATCTAGTGTATTTGGAGGTGGCGGTGTGCTAGGGTCTTCGGTGAGGAGATGATGGTGGCGGAAAAGACAGCGTTCACGATGGAACGGGCAAAGGAGGCCAATATTGCTTTAGGTAAATTCGCTTCAAATAAAAGTTGTTCAAATAAGTGTGTGCAGGAGATCACTTGGAGTAAGACGAAGAATATATGGGTCAAAATTAATACAAATAGGGTGGTCAAGGAGGGTCTTGCGACCGAGGGAGGAGTGATTCGCAATTGTGATGGTCTCTGGATTAATGGCTTCGTGCATAACATTGTTTCGTGTTTGGTGCCTATGGCGGAGCTATGGGGAATGCTTAATGGTCTTAAACTAGCTTAGGGGATGGGCTTTCGCCAGGTTATTCTTGAATCAAACTACCAACTAGTCATTCGTCTTTTGAGTACCAAAGTTAATAAGAGTCGTCCTCTTTCTAGCCTGGTTTATCAGTGTCATGGCTTTATTAGTAGGGATTGGTCTATTCGATTCCATCATGTGATCGTGAGGCGAATGCCGATGCGGATCGTCTTGCTTCTGTTGCTTTTATCTTTCTCGTAGGTTTTCATGTATTGTATGCCCCACCTGAGGGAATTTTCTTTCTGCTATCTGATGATGCTATGGGTTGGGTTATCCCTCGTTTGCTGATTATTTAGCAATATTCTTTTATTTTAATAAAATTCCCCTTTGAAGGGACTGAGAGTGCCACCTCTCCTTCAACTGAAAAAAGATGTATGTATATTGTGGTTGCGGATTCAATTTGAGATTTTTGTTGATGAAAATAACAAAATTTTCAAAATTCAAATAAAAAAAGATCTATGGTTACTGCTAAGTGTTTGTGCCAAGGCAAAAATGCCAGTGTTTAGCTTTTAAATTTTCATTTTAAACGTTACTAGGTTGTTTGGTATAATCAACATTAGGGTTATTTCTAGCGTTCAAAAACTTAATTTTTAGCAACTACTCTAGAAAACTGTTTAAGATTTTTTTGATTATAAGGGAGGGATTATAACCCGTTTTATTTAATAAAGATTACATAATAAAACTCATATTCTTATCCATATTTAAGATCTTCCTAATACCTTCCGGAGGTTTTTCAAATAAAATAAAATTTCACATACAAGGTTTGCTAAATATGGATAGCCAATCAGCCGCTTGATTTACTTGTCTTTGGATATGCTTAATCGTGAAGATCCAATCTTGATTTCTGGCAAGATCCTTGAGTCTATCGACAATCTCCATGAATTGGCCTGAGTAAAGGAGCATCTACAATGATCAACTTAACCACCTCGAGAGTGTCCACCTCGAGCACCATCCTTTCCAAGTTCATTTCCTTAGAAATGGTAACTCCTTGCAGCATGCCCATGATTTTAGCCTTTAGAGCAGAGGAACCATTAGATTTCACAACATAAGCCTTGACAAATTCATCATTAGAGTCCCTAATTAAGCCTCCAGCTCCGATCCAACCCTCACCCGCCTTGAACGAGCCATCATAATTGATTTTATACCATCCCTCTTACGTATTTCCCAATGAGCCATGGTTCCAACCCCCTCCCCAACTGAACTCCTTTTGTCCCATAATGCATATTGCTAGCTCTGTCAATGATAAAAGCCGCTTTTGATCCTTGAATAAATCTCCATAAAAAATCCTAGCATTTCTCCAACGCCACAACCACTAGACACCATAAGCAAAAGTAGTCGACCAAGTACCAACTCTGCTTAGATTTGCGTCCAACCATTCTTTGAGATTTCCTTGAGTGAATTCTTACATTCGGGCATTGATCAAGAATTCGCCCCCACACCTCTCTCGCTTCTCTGCAATCTCTAAGAATGTGCAGCGTAATTTCCTCTTCGTTGTAGACTCCACACCCAAAAAAACTTTATTAAGATTTGAACTTGAAAATTCTTTTCCACATCTACCCTCAACCAGAAAAGAAATTAATTGTTTTTTAATAAATCAAATGTCCTATTTCATCATTTTATAAATATAAGTTAAATCAAAAGGTACCTCAACCAAACAAACATTAGCATTTTATTTACATTGGGCCGCTAATTTGACCTGACATTAAAAACAATGGATTTTCTAATCTATGTGGCATTAGGACATAGTTGGGTTTTATTTTTTGAGACACTATTACCCTAAAATAGAAATAAAATATACTATAAAAAAGGAATAATAATCCAAATTTTTTGAAATATTAAAGAATCTTTCCAATTCAGATTGGTTAGAACTTAGAAGAACCATTAAAACTTAGGAGAAAAATGTCCAAGCTTTCTTACAAGAATAAGACTACTACAATCACCAAGAGAAGAAGCACATATATCAAAGTGCGAATCTAGAAGCCGAGATATAAATAGTGAATCTGGGAATCATTACTTTCAAGTTTCAAAAGAGAGCTCGAAAGGTGTCACTGAACGAAAATAGGTCTTACAAAGGCACAAGAACGCCATATCATGATACCAAGCCTTACAAATGCAAATCAATCTTCAGCACCATCAGCTTTCCCAGAAGTTTCCATCTTTTGGTCTTCTGTGGGCGCAAATTAAACAATAAAAAAGAAGCGAAGTCAAGAACCTTATGTATCTGAATGTGAGGCTATAAAGAAACAATAGTAGTTCCTTACCACCATCCTCAGGAATGTCAGAAGTCCATAAAGTGAGATTATCCCTCAAAAGCTGCATAATTAAGGTGCTATCTTTGTATGAATCTTCGTTAAGACTGTCCAGCTCAGATATAGCTTCGTCGAATGCTTGTTTTGCTAGGTGGCATGCTCTGTTGGAAAATAATAATATCAGTCAGTGCATGAATGCCTCATCAGAAAAGATTTTCAGTCCCATAAAATTAAGAACGAGTCTGCATATTCACATTACCTTTCAGGTGAGTTCATGATTTCATAATAGAACACAGAGAAATTCAAAGCCAAACCCAGACGGATTGGATGAGTTGGAGGTAACTCAGCTTCTGCTGTAGTTGAAGCAGTCTACAGACAATACAACAGCCAGGTGATAAAGCCGAATTATTTTGATTAAGGCAAGGAAGAGTATCAAGCAACAGAAATGATGGTAGTGGGACTGGTGGCAGAGTACTAATAAACAGAATGTCATATAGTAAAGCCTTGTTACTGCAATCATTCATATATCTTAATTTTGTTTATGAACAAAGATGGAAGATTTTATCAGTGATTTCCCCATTATGAAAGATCCTATAACTCTTCTTTACCCTTCACCAAGAATATGGAATATCCTAAAGGTAATAAGGTGTCTTTTAGTGATAATTTTGTATGTAATAAGGAGAAAACTTGAATCTATTTGGAACTTCTTCACATTATAACAAATAATTATAAGTATTAAACAAATAACGGAAAAATTAAAGTTGGTAAATTTCCATTGCACTGATGAAAGGAATTACACCCAATGAACACTAGGCAACACTACCTCATATGCTTTGAGTGAGAGGTCAGCCACCTCTTTCTTCTCAGCAGATGGTTTAAACTCTGCCAAGTAGCGGTAGTAGTCACCTTTCCTGTATCAGAGAAACCCAAGTATCACTCAACCAACCCATTTCACATCAAGCGAGCGAAAAAAAATTCTTGCATGAACTTAGGTGTACATTTAAGCTAACAGAAATGCTTTCAGCAAAGATGTAGATCAAATTCTTAAGCAAAAGCAATTTATGTGCTTCACGTATGAAACTTCAGAGGCAAAAGACTCTAGGAAGTAAGACTACTGCAACAAAAGGGTCCAAAAGCATGCAAATAAGGAGAGTAGTATATAGCTATTAACTAGCATATCCATTTCCAATTACTATATATATGTTACAGTTTCACATAAGGAAACCATGAGAATTGCAATAATTTGGCAACATTGGAAAGTGAACATATGAAATATATTCTATCTATGGTACCACAACTCACATTTTATAGTAGAAAACTGTAGATTCTGCACCCGAGCACGCAGGAACAAGATGTTCATCAATGAGAGTCATGATATCACCACAGATGGTTGCTAATTCTGACTCGATCTTTTGTCTATAATCCCTGATCCGCTTCACATGTGCTTCATTGCCTCTGGAATCCTCCTTTTGTTCAATGGATGATAAAATTCTCCATGCAGCTCTCCTTGCCCCAACCACATTCTTGTAACCCACTGAGAGCAAGTTTCTCTCTTCAACTATCAGTTCCACATCAAGGCAGGCCACTTTCTTCATGGCATCCACCATTTCTGCACAAAAAGTCATAACGTTATCAACGCTTTTAGGAGAAGAATTCTGACCTATCTATTTATTTTAATTGCCAACGAAGATAACAGAGTACATCCAATTCTAATCAGATTCACACTCCGAATTAGAAAAAGATCAGACTTTTATCAGCATAGAGGTGACATATCACTAATAATTACAGAAGATCTCCCAGCATTTCAAACGAAATTTCTCAAATCCAATCCAATCATATGCAAAATTCGTCCCTAATTTCTCCGAATCCCTAACCGCAAGTCAGATCCACACTAGAGGAATCAAGACCAAAAAAAAAAGTCTAAGACCAATTACAATTGCACATGCCGAGAGTGAACGCAAATCAAAAGTCAAAACACTTCAGAAATCGAAGGAAGGGCGTGCATCTATTTTCGATTAGCAATTCTACAGCATCTCACTCAATGGGGATTTCTAGGGTTTTTTCGAATCATCTACAGGCGGGTAAAGAGGGAAGAACGAGTCGACTAACCGTCATAACGCTCGGCCTGCTCGGCGAGCTTGGCAATGTAGACAAAGGTATCGCGATCCTTGGAAGCCGCCATAGGTATGCCTTTCTCGGAGCTCTCTTTCTCACAACCTACTTTTTCTTTCTTTCCTCCCTTCGCTGTCTTCTGTTCTGTTCTCGCGATGATTTTTACAGTTACAGGTGACGGAGAAAGGGAGGTGGGCCCCCAATGAGTTTATGAGAATCCACTAACTGTAGAGAGAAAGTGACCTACCAATCATACTAGGCCACGTGTTGAGAAGACGGTAGCGTTTAGAAGACGTGACCAGGGACCGTTCGTTGGTCTTGGACCCTGTCTGTTAGGTGAATATCTGTCTACGCTAGACTAGGTTTTTGTCTACTTGCATAATTCCACAACCCTCAGATCAATCTTCACGTCTTTTCTTTCTTCTGACCCCGTTTTCCTCTAATTTTCAGTTTTTACCCTTTTAATTATTATTTTTACTATTGTTTAAAATTTTTATTAAAACAAGTACTCCTTCCGTCCCATAATATTTGTCTTAAAACGATTTTCACCCAAATTAAGAAAACAAAGTGAAGAAAAAATGGCCAATAGGAATGGGAGAGAATGTGATGTTGATGGATAAAGATGGGAAGAAAGAGAAGGACAAAAGAAAATTACTAAAATAGGTATTGAGGTAGAATTTTGATTGAATAATATGGATAAAGGTGATATTGAATGAGGGTAATATTATAAGAAAGATATAAATATAAAAGGAAAGTGGACAAACATTTTGGGACGACGGAAAAGAAAACAGGACAAACATTATGGGACGGAGGAAGTAATAAGTAGTTGGATAACTGTTGGGACGGTGTTGGGAACTCTGATTCCACAACATCCGAAAAACGATGTTATCTCCAGTTTTGATATGACAAACATCTTATAGGAACTAACGTTTTATGTTCAAGTATTTTAAAGGAACTCCATGTAAAACGAAGACCTTCTCAAAAGGGAACACAAAAGGAACTCAAGACTATATGAAAGCAAGTTCCCATCAAAGGAACTCAAAAGAGAGCAGTTCCCCGCATATGGGAACTCACATGTGAAGACAGACCGTGCAGCGCAAATCGCGGAATCCTGTCTTGGACAAAACAAAGGCACAGTCTGAGGAACAGACTAGGACGAGTGACCCAATGGTCCAATTGACATTTGAAGTTGACTAGTTTCAAATCAAGTCACATGTGAAAATTGAAAGACTTGACGTGCAAGACAAATGGCATTTTGGACAACCATGAAAATGAGGATGTCAGCCTCAAGCTCAAAGAACTATATATGCTAATGAATAGTACTTGAAATAGGTACTTCTCCAAGAACTCAAACACTCAAGTAAAGAAACAGGAAAGAAGTCTGAAGCATTGAAGAGAAGTCCCCGACGAAGAGTGTTCAATCTCGGCAACGGCGAATCCAAGTTCCTAAGAGTAAGGGAACTGTGGCATTGATCTCAAGGTGTAAGGTTCGATTTATTTGTGTTTAGTTGAGTTGTTCACTTAGGAACTAGGTTGAGAAAACTTGCTAGTGTTACTAGAGTTAGGAGACTGCTTGGAACAGAGAAGTGTAAATCTTGTCTGTTGCAACTAAGGAACAATCAATAAAACAAGTAGATCGTTTAAAATCTTTCAAGCGGAGGTAGAGGTTTACCCACACAACTAGTTGGTTGTCGTGGGGTTCCTCTATAAAGGAACTACATGTGTCTTTTGCTATTTGTGTTACTTGCGATTGTTTACTTCCGCTGCCTTGGGAACAGTCCAACGTTTGTTCCCAAGCTCTTACTAACACACTTTGATCCAACGATTGGTATCAGAGCATGTCTGCTCTAGATTTAAGTGTTAGTTTCCCAGGTCACAAGATGTCTTTGGAACTCACTCAAGTAGAACATGGGAACAACAAGCCTCCAAGGCTTATCCTTGGAAGGTTCGAAAACTGGCAACTCAATATGAAGGACTGGATGCGCAATCATGACTTTTAAGCTTGTTGTATCATCAAAGTAGGAAACTTCGAGGTGGATCCAACCATTCGAAATGACTTCTCCAAGTGGGGCCAAAACGAATGGAAGTTCATGGAGGCAAAGTACAACGCCAAAATGTACCTCAAAATGCTATGTCGGAACAAGACAGTGACAGGGTGGCAAACCTGGAAACAGCGAAGGAGATGTGGGAATCCATCCAACAAATGCATATCGGCAATTCTGACCTCAAAGAGGATCTTCAAATGAATTCTAGAAGGGAGTTCTTTAACTTTCGTATGGAGATGGGTGAATCCGTTGACAGCTACCAGTCCTGTTTTGAGGTCCTATGTACCAAGGTTGTTGGACTTGGAATCACCAAGGAAGAAATCACTGACAAAATGAAGGTTCAACAACTTTTCAACGGCCTAACTGGAGAATGGGCTAACGAGAGGACCATGTTCAAAGAGAATCCAAAGAACAGAAATCGTTTCACCAAGTTCTTGGAAAACTTGTGGGACATGAGAAGAAGAAGCAAGATGACAAAGAGCGTGAAAGGGCACACAAATGGATTGCTCTAAAATTGGAAAAGATGCTCAAGTCTGTTCATGAGCAATACGAGGAGTCAGAAGAGGACTAAGATGAGGAAATTGATCTTGTCACCAAGGCCCTTAGATCCTTCTACAACAAGGCAAGTTCAAGAAAGGTCATGGGAACACACAAGGGGTCAGAGTTCCCAAAGCAGGCCCACGGAGAAGGATCTCGCTGACGTCACTTGTTACAAGTGGTACAAAAGGGACACTTTGCCAAAAACTGCCCACAGGAAACTGACAACAGGAAACCAAGGAAGAAGGCCTATATCGCAACACGGAGTGATGACCAGGATGACGATCATGAATCTTGGGCACACCTACACATGTGTGCAATGGCTATAGGGGATACCACTAGAGAACAACCCGATGAGGTAACTACCGAAACCATTCTTGAGTCCTTATCTAATTATGAAAAACCTGAGTTGCTAAAGTTGTTGTCTAGTCTTGTCAAAGATAATATCAAAGTGCAAAAGAAATTAGATGAATCTGAACACACAAATGTTGAACTTGTTGGTCTTGAATCTTGTTTCAATTGTGTGAAACTTGTTGATAAGCTTCAATCATACCTATCCAACATCCTTGCTCCTGAGAATGAAATAAAACCCCCAGAGAGTGAGAAAAATGAGTTCCTACAAAAACTGAGTGGGAATAAGCTAAAGCTTGAGGCCTCTAGTTCCCAAACCAAGTTTGTCCCTACAAAATATGGGATCGGATATAAGTCTGAGTGCCCAAGGAATGGGAAATCTCCTCTGAATGAACAGGAGATAAACGAGTGTAGGGTCCTAGAACTCCAGTGTGAGAAACAAAAGAATGCCCATCTTGAAGAGAAAATCCTTGTCCTAGAAAGTGGGGTAAGTGGAAAAAGGTATTACTACATTAGGAACATTGGGCACAAACTCTATGTCCAAATCGCCAAGGAAAATAGATCAAGGGTTTACAACAAAGAAACCATGGATAGGAACAAGATACAAAGACCCCATCTCAAGTACAACTTAGGTGAGTACTAGAAAACCTGCTGGAATTGTGGCACGCATGGGCACTACAAGGAAAGTTGTCCCAAAAGGAAAGCTCAAACTCAAAGGAATCACGAGTATTGGAACAGGCAAAACCGACAAGCAAATGAACATGCTAGAGGTCCCACTCGTGGGAACCAACATGGGAACTTCACCTATCACACTAGGAACTCTCGTGATATCAATATTGCTGATTATGTTATGTTTGAAACTATATGTCCTTGTAAGGAACCACGCAAGAATCATCTTGACTGGGTCACCAAAAACTAATTCTCCTTTTAGGTGGCAATGAGGGGGAACAACACATGGATCATAGATAGTGGTTGTTCAAATCATATGACTGGGAACGAACACAATCTCACCTCACTCCACACACAAGCTGAAGGAGGTCATGTGTCCTTTGGCAACAAAAATAAGGGAGAAATCATAGGAACAAGAGAAGTACTTTTGAACAAGTCAATCAAGATAGCAATGTCAACCTGGTGAATGATTTGGGATACGATCTCTTGAGTGTCTCTTAGATATATGATCAAAGGAACAACGTTGTCACCTTCGACTCGAGGGAATGCTTGGTCATCAACAAGAAAACAAACAAAATCATTCTAAGAGGAAAGAGGTCCAACAATGTCTATGTGGTAGACACGAACTTTGAACCACCAAGAAAGTTGTGCCTAGCAAGTTCTCATGATGACACGGAACTCTAGCACAAGGCTGGGTCACGTAGGCATAAATCAAATTCTGAAGTTGTATCTACAAGACCTAGTTATTAGCCTTCCAAGGATTAACATTGAGGGAGCCAAGCTCTGTGAAGTGTGCATCTGCGACAAGCAAACTCGGAGTTCATTCAAGCCAAAGAAGGTGGTGAGCAAAACAAGGCCCTTGGAACTGATTCACATGGATCTTTTTGGTCCCATGCAGACAACTAACAACGGTGATAAAAGGCACATGTATGTGCTAATTGATGATTTTTCAAGATTTAGTTGGGTTATTTTCTTGAGATCCAAATCAGATGCATTCAAGGAATTTGAGCCCTTCATCAAAAGAATGGAAGTTAGCATGGGATTGAAGCTCAAGGCCATAAGATCTGATCATGGAACTGAGTTCAAGAGAACTCAGAGTTCCTCAAGTTCTGTGACGACAATGGAGTCTCCCACAACTTCTCGGCTCCACGCAAACCTCAACAGAATGGAGAACGGAAGAACAGAACTTAGAAGACATGGCTCGAACCATGATGCTCGAGAGTGGAGTTCCCGAAAACTTTTGGGCTGAGGCTATCTCCACAACTATATACATTCTAAACCGAGCCATGATCAGGCCCATGATCAAGAAGACCCCATACGAGTTGATCAAGGGAAGGAAGCCCAACATTTCCCATCTCAGAACCTTTGGTTGCAAATGCTTCATCCACAACAATGGCAAAGACAACCTTGGGAGTATGAGTTCCCTTTTTATGTTTCCTAGCATCACAAATGATTTTGAGTATGAGTTCCCCTGTCCACTCTACTCAAACCTGGCCTCTCAAAGATCATGGAAACTGGCTTGCATTCTGATCACTAGTAAAGGAACACTGAATCTTACGAAGTTGAAATGACACTGAATCTTACGAGAGAGATTGAGAATCTTACGAAGTTGAAATGACACCCAAACTGGCTTGCATTCCGGATTCTCCCAAATCCAAAAACGCAAAGGCCTCAAATCTTCCTCTTCCGATCTTCCCAAGAAGAAGAAGAATAAACCCTCACCTATTTACATCGACCAAATTCAATCTTTCTCCATCTCTTCCACCATCACCACCCCCCCTCCTCCGCTCATCGTCTCTACCCCTTCCTTATGGATCTGGGAACTCTCAATCCCAGGATCTCTCACATTCTACCAACCCTAACCCTATACTTGGGAACTCTAATCCCATAGATCCCATCTCTTCTACTCCATCCCTTCCTACCACTGATGGGACCACCGATCCCATCAAGCCCATTCCTCATCTCTAAACACAAACAATCCTCCACACGCTCCTCCTAAACCAAAATCACCCACTCCTCCTCCTCCTCAAATCCCTTCTCCTTCCCACCAAAAATCCTCTCTTCCCACTACTATTGAAATTTCCTCCTCCCCACTGCCACTGATGGCGATGATGCCACCGAAGTGCTCAACGCTAAGGCTCTTGCCAATGAGCACGCCCAGACTTTGGCTGATGAGGATAAGGAACGTCAACTTGTTGTCTCTCATGGCGTTCCTATGGAATAGGAGCTGATGCTCTTGCTGCAGCACAGCTCCCCTCCAATGAAAAGAAAGGTCGCCTCCTCCTCCAAGGGGACCAAAAGCAAGAAGGGCAAGGGAGCTGAAACTAAAAGGATTCTCATCACATCGAACCACAAGCTCGTCACCCCTCTGATCCTTTCTGATTCCCTTCTCACTCCATATGGGCTCGGGGACCTCTGGGAGCTCATCAAGGCACAAGAATGGGACCAGGTGTGCGACACTTCTGTGAACGTCGACATTGAGCAAGTGTGCCTCTTCTGCAACAACTTCGTCATCAACGACGAAGGCACTCAGGACACTCTTACTCTTCAAGGCGATGCCTACATCTTCAATGCCTCCTCCATTCGTCGCCAGCTAAATGTCCCTGTCAAAGGCTTGGGTTTCCTTCCCCACAAGAACTAGGCGCGACTTCCACAAGGATGAGATCCTCTAAAACATCTACGACGGTCGTGTTCCCACCTCAGGGACCCCGACACACAACCTCAACCTCAACCTCATAGCCAAACTGACTCACTAGTTCATCATCACGATTGTGATCCCACGGCAGGAGAAGTGCCACCATCTTAACATTCAAGACGCCATTCTCCTCTTTCACTTCCTCCACAAGATGCCCATCAACTTGCCCTTAATCATACTTGGGCACATGGAAAAGTGTATGGCCTCTTCTACTCATTCCGTGCCATATGCTGGCTTGGTGAACATGGTCAAGGAGGGCCTTTACGACGACACTAAGGAAAAAGTGACTCTTGGAAGGGAATTGGACCTATTTGTGGTCCAAAAGATGCGTCACTTTGAACAGCCCGCGGATAAAGTGCATGGGACCCTGCCCTCTAGTGAAGGAACTGTTGGGAACACTCAGGTGCTTCTAGACATTGTTGTCATGCTTGAAAGCATCCCGTTTGTCATGACTCAGCTGCGTGATCATCTGCTACCCAAGGTGATGTGAACCTACTCGGCTTCGGTCCACGAAGGGCGAATCTAGGCTCGAAACGCTCAGATCTTCTTCTACAATAGTAACCGAGATAAGTACAAGGCCACAAAGTGGACTCACGAGCCTCTAATGCTCGTCGGAATGAGGGCGGGGCGAGGCAGAGATAAGAGATGTCGACCCAAGGGAGGACCGACGAGACGGAAAGGGGTTTGGAAGGTTTGGCGACGTCGGGCCAAATAAGGAGGAAACTCAACTCTACATTAACTTGGCTTAATCTTGATGTGAAGAATACAATGGGAGTCATGCCTCTTCTATAGAAGAAGGCTCATGAAACCCTAGTTCTAATATGGGTGGCAGACTAGGGTTAGCAACATGCTAGGCCCAACGTCTAAGCCCATGATACTAAGAATAGTAAAATGCTAGAAATGGAAAGGTGAAACAAACCCTAATGGGCCTTATTCTACCTAACGGACCTGTCCCTTAAGCATAAGAGAACACACGCCCAAAATAGTAAAGACGGAATGTAAATGACGGAAATAGAAATAATAAATACAATAAATACATAAATTAGACTAAGTCCTAATCCAAGGGGGTCTCTAAGCAGAGGCGGAGCGAGGGGGGGTGAAGGGGGGCGGTCGCCCCCTCTCTCGTGCTGTGAATATATATAATATAGCTTAAATCTTTCGAGATAAAATTGTAAAGCTTCTTGGCCTGGTGGGAGACGGGATGACAGTATGACACGCTTGTTTAAAAGCACGCCAGCGTTCGACTCTTGTGAGCTGCAATATCTTTTTTGCTTTACTAATTTTTTGCCCACAACCCATATTAATTACTAGATTATTCATCCTCTGCTTTTATTGTTTTTTTGCCCACAGCCCATAAAGTGATTACTACACTTCCGTTTTTTTATTTTATTTCAAACACAAAAAAATCAAATTAAACTAGCTAGATTTTTATTAATGATGAGTAATTTTAAACTATTAATAATTTTGGCTTATTATTAAAGTATAATTATAATTTCTACATTGTAAAGTAAAAAATGTAACTAATTATTAGTTTAATAATTAATAATAAATTTTAGGTTATTTTTTATATTTTTTCTATTAGAATAGAGATGAAATTTTTGTACCTACTTAATTTATTGCTTAATTACTTTATATAAGTATATTCCTTAATTAAAATAACTATTATATGTATTTATTTTAATATTTATTATTAAAATAATAATATAATAATAATATGTTATCCTATTTGCCAATTATCGTAACTGACTCTGGCACTCCGCCCCTCCTTTCAATTTGTTCTGGCTCCGGCACTGTCTCCAAGGTCTAGGTCGTCTCGGGTTGGTTGGAGCTAGGTCCGAGCCTAGACAGGGTCGCATCATCCTCCCTCCCTTAGATTTGAAGCGTCCTCGCTTCGACGATGTGTGGGCTAAGGAAGACGATGTCGGTCTCGTCAAAGCCTTGCCATTGAAATGGGTCTTCTCAAAGAGTAAAATATACGGTGTCGAAACAGGGGCAAGCTCGAGTATGGGCTCGAGTTCGGCGTCGGATAGCAAAGACAAGGTAATGGTGATCGACTTGTTCAATGTCGTAAGCTCAATCAAATAAGGCGTCATCGTAGGTGAGGGCTCGACGTCGAGTTGAGATGGGACATCGACGATTGGCATTGGCGCCACTGGTGTGGTATCCTCGTTGAGGACTAGCTCACGTGGCATGTCGCTCGGCATGTTACTCAGACTGGGTGCCGATTGTGGTTGATGTGCCAAGACAGTCTCGATGATGGGCTCGCTTGACACCGACGTCAATGGTGGTTGGGGTGTCGAAATGAGTATCGAGACAAGTGTGGGATGGAAACGTGCCATGTATTCGGCCATCTGGCGCTCTAAGGCCACGAACTTGTGCTCGATGCTAGGACTCTCGGTCACAGGAGAGGGAGAGGGCTCAGCCGAGGGGGCGGTCTTGGCACATGGTGTGTGATAGGCTATTTTCCTACACCGCAAGTATACGGTTTGGTTGTAGTATCAAGGTGTCGAACTCAGGAAACTTTTAGTATTGATTATAGCACGATTCAGTTAACTAAACCAAAATTAAGAAAAAGGAGTTGTGATTGTTTTCATAAATAACTAAAATTGAAATTAAGAATTAACCATTGACGGAGAAAAGCATTCCAAGGTCAGAATCCCCACAATGACTATTCAGTAGATTACCGGTGATATTTATTTGGATTTTAATTCAAATGTTCTTTGAAGGACTAACTATCTCAAATGTCAACATTAACTCTTTTCAGACGATTAATGCATGTACCTAGACTCGACTAGCAGTCACTCTCGCACAAACCAAGTCTTATTTAGGTCCTTTAAGTACTTTAGATATCATTGAATCAATAGAAATAACATCCGTTCTCGCGCTCCGTTAAGACTATTCAATCAATAATTTCTAGGATATGTTAAGTTCCACATGTGAATTAAGTCACTCTCGCACAAACAATTCAACAAGTTCAAACCTAGGGATCTAGCATGAATTAACAAGTTATAAATTCAATTCAATCAACCTCTTGTTATTTTTATCTCCTCTCGGTCTCAAATCACAACAAGATTCCCAATTCAAGTAAATTAGGTCATTAAGCATCCTAGGTTGAATCAAACAACAATTCAAATCTCAATTCAACCAAACATCACCCTTAGATCTACTTACTAAACCATTGGGTTCACCCTTCCTTGGAATTAAGAAATTAGCTAGACATAGTATGGAGAAAAGAGAAATCTAAATCAAAGAGAAACATACCAATTGTCTTTTCAATAGATGTAAATCCAACTCCAATCAAGTCTTGCCAATATCCACAATTCTCCAATCTAGGTTCTTCAAAGAGGGAGGCTAAGAGAATAAAAATCTAATAATTATCCAAACTTAATATCCAAGTATTTATATGAAACCCCAAAATCAAGATAGAAAAACGCCCGAAATAAATAAATAAAACACGCGGAAGAGAAATCTCAGAAAAAGACGCGACTCGGTCCAAAACTCGGTCGAGTTTCAGACCGAGTTTTGTAACCCTCGGTCCAAGACTCGGTCGTGACCTAGACCGAGTTTTTCACTGGTGCACTGCTCCGTTCAAAACGTTGGATGAGCTTTCTTCCGTGCCTTCCATAGAGCTTTTTCCCATCTTCTCTTCAATTCCTTGCATCCGCTTGACTCCTAGCCACTTCCTATCGGGTTGCTCCTCTCGCCCTTTTCCTTGTTGTTGCCAAAACTCATTGAATCCACCTCCAAATGATCCCGAAATCGAACAAAGCAAGAGTAGAAACCGAAACTACAAACTCTACGAAAAAGACAATAAATCAAAGGAAAAGAAAATAAAAACAACTAAACTAAGGAAATAAACATTCTTTAACCTATCCTAAAATGCATGCTATCAAAATCTCCCAAGCTAAAACCTTGCTTGTCCTCAAGTAAGAAATAGAATCTGACACCCCACAAAACAAGAAAGTCATGCATCCATCTTGACAACGAACTAGACAAAGAGTTTAGAAGCATAGATCGACAATCAAAATCATAACATGCATTTGTGAAATTCATAGAAACTTAGTCAACATATTCATTCTAGACCTCACTTAGGATAATGTGTTTTTCGCTCTCTCTCTCTCTCAAGTGTTTAAATAGGACGTGTTTCACTCAAATCTCACATTTGAAAGCTTAGCTACCATATGCTTGCAAAAGCGTTCTAAATCTCCACCGCATGGGACCTTGCATTCAACAATGATCAAGAGGTCTTTATTAGGTTGTAATGGGGACAAGGTGATAAGAAATAGGCGGGAAAATATTTAGGCCATGTAGTGCTAAATCCGGAAATCTTGATTTAACTAAACTCGATTGAACACCATGTCTCATGATTTTCTTTCCAAGCAACTTATTCTCATACACCAACACCCTTTATTCCCTTATTTCTAATACTCTTTTTTTTTCGCTGTTTTTTTTCTTTTTCTTCTCTTTTTTTTTCATTGCATTTTTTCTTTTTTTTTTCTTTTTTTTCTTTTTTTTTTCTTTTTTTTTTTGAAAAAAGTACTAGCACATTACACAACCCAATCGCCAAATACATATAAGTCTCCCCCAATGTATCCGACGGATCAAAGTCATCATCATTCTCATCATCAACATCATCCTCATCATAGTCGGCCTCCATAGCATCTCCCAAAAGATCCCCGGACTTAGCTTGGGCATGAGTAGGATCAGTGGAAAGAACTTTTAACGTCCAATTTGATGGAACACGGATTGATGTGCGCTCGGGGTTCGGGAGCTGGAAATATAAAGAGCCCGAGGGAAAGGCCCAAAACCAATTGTTGTTGTAATTGGAGAGCACCATCATGTTGTTCAAATAGGTCGGGCCAATGGGCTGAGGAGGAATGATATCAAGTCGCTCGCTAAAATCAATCTCAAAGTGACGTGCGAGGCAAGTAATCAAGCCGCCAATAACAATTTCCCCCGACTTCTTGTCACTCACATGCTGTATATGATGTATGAGGAACACGACAGAATTGAGTTTCTCATCTTTAAGGGTAGCACATAGAATTGTAAGCTCCTTCTGAGGCACATTGTTCTCAACGCCATCACCTCGGCCAAAAATAGTATTGGCCATGAACCGCTGAAGGAGGCGAATGGCAGGGTTGTTGATTGTAGTGACCTTTGTGGTCTTAGGATCATATGAACCCGCGCCAATCTCACCCCAAAATGACCCGGGTGAAAAGAACCCGGCACGACGTTGCATGCGAGGGGTTCGAACATCGGTGACGACGGGAAAATCATAGATATTGCTTATTTCATTTAGATTGAGCTCCCGATCCTCATCCCCCAAGCGAAATCGCACACGACCCTCTTCACAATGCTTGCCTTGAATAACCTCGGACTCAACAATGGAAGGGAATTCCAAGTAGGGCTATAATCGAACCGAGTCGAGTCGAGCTTTGAGTTGCTCAAGCTCGACTCGGTTAAAAATAGACGAGCACGAGCTCGAACGCGAGCTTGGTTCGAGCTTAAATTTTTGTTTGAGTTTCGTTCATTTAAATGTTCACTCAGCTCGTTCATTTAAATGTTCACTGAGCTCGAGCTTGTTCGCGAACCACTCGTTTAGTTTCTTCGACAGACAAATCCATGAACAACTTGTTTACTTATTAACTATTTATACCCGTCGAACCATGTATGACTACGATTCGGTACTTTATAGACATTATGAATAAGATATTAATAAATAAAAAATATAATATAAGTAATTTGTTTCCCATAAAATGTCTAATTTTTTAATCAAGTATTATATTCTTCATATTTTATTACTTTTTATGTACGTAAATTTAAAGATTATCAAACATTCCAATATATCTATTAAATATTTTATTATCTATTTTTATTATTTTAAAAATTATAAATATTTATCTATAAAAAATCACTATATATCTATAAATAAATTCATCAAAAGATATATGCGAAAAGATTTATATTTATTTTAAAATATTTTATCTTTAATTTTAAATACTTGTATATGGAAGTTTTTAAAAGATATTTGTTATACTAAATAAATATTTGTTTGATGTTTTAGATAGATTTAAATAGTTAAAGAAGAATTTAATAGGAAAAAAAATTAAAATATTAGAAATAAAAATTAATTTTGTAAATATGAGGTTGGGACAAAATCATTCTGGTGGCTCAAAAAGGTATAGCTTTAATACATAGTTATAGATTCTATAAATAAATTCATTATATTAGAAAATTTTAATATATAGATAAAAAAGTTATATACTTGGAACCCAAGTTTTATTAAAAGAGAAAAAATTATTATGTAATATGTATAAAAGTACTATTGAAAATATTATCATTTAAATCAAGTTTTGTTAAAAGATGTGTGCATAAATTAATATAGAAAATATCAGCATATAGGTAGAAATTTTTATAGATAAAAAGTTATACAAATATGTTATCTATTTTATTAAAAATATTAGATGTATATAATAAATAATACAAGTTATAATAACATTTATCATTAAAAAAATCTGTCATTATTTTATTCAAACAATGTCACATGGCGTAATTTTTTCAACAGACATAGTTTCTGCTTTATAATGTATAGGTAAATTACACATAAAATTATATCTTTTCTCAAAATAAAAATATATCAACATAACAAAAATTATTATTTTGTTATGAAGTCCAAATTTATGAAGTCCAAATTATCATACTACAAGCTATCTATTTACACACACATGTATTACACATATTATGTATGAACAAGTGTATAATGGAGGAAAATTTGTACAAGGTGAATTATTCACCTTCTTCACCTCCTTATTTCCATGCATAAATCATGGAGATTTACCAAAGTTTTACCCCACTCTTGGCCTATAAATATGGCCATCATCCATTGTAAAACTTGCACCAAAGTAGAGTAAGAAATACACTCTCTAAAGTTCTTACTCTCCCTCCCTCTCTTCTAATGATCTAAAAGTCCTCATAAAGTTTGTTTAAGTGTTTTCCCAAAAGTTAAAGTGATCTTGCTTTCATAAATCTTTTCATAACACGTTATCAGCACGAGTCTCTAATTACCAATTGAGCTTCACTAATCACCAAGGTACAAATTCTATCTCTTTCTAATCTTAATCATACAACAAGTTTATTTCCTAAAACTGTTTTTGAGGAGTATGCTCTGTAGTTGCCCGATTTGGGATCTTCTACATCAGAAACTCGTTTTTCTTCCTAGATTTGAAACGATTTCTTACCAAAAATAAATCATGCTTTTGGATATGTAAAAGATACAAACAAAACATTACATTTGCTTACCTTTAAACCGATTTCTCCTTCGAAAATCTTCAACTTCACCACTTGGATTGGAAGTAAGTTTTAACCAAAATAATTATGAGCATGATGTTGGTAATCACAATAAGAACAAGGCAAATGAAAAGCTCAATCAAAAATCTCCTATTACCGGCTCTAAGACGACGCATAATCTCGTCGTCGGCCATGGAGAATGTCGAAAGAAAAATTTGGTAAAGGTGGTCGAATATGGAGGTGGAGGAAGGAGATAAGGTCGGAAGTGAAAAAGTGAAAAGGGGGATGAAGGGAATCAGACTTTAAGGACTTCGGACTTTGGACTTAAAGGACCTCGGACTTTGGACTTAAAGGACCTCGAACTCTAAGGACTTTAAAGACTTTAAAATTCCCGCTATATAATTTTCTTTCATTTCATATGATCTCTTACTTTTGTCTTACGATATTGTCTATGCCTATATCTATATTGATTACTTCTCTGACTCATGCAATCTTTCTTTATGCATTCTGAATATATCATCTACATGCATATATTTATTGTTTGATATGACATGTCCTTTAATCGTCCCATACACGACTCATGCATTATATTATTGATTATGTTAACCTTTAATTTGCATATCTTTATATGTAGCAACTAATGGCAAACATTGCTAAGAGGGAGTTTGACATCCTTGACCTATCGGGCCAGAAATACCTCGAATGGAGGGTAGATGCCATGGCTCACCTCAAGGCAAATGGCCTTGAGGAAACAATTGTGGCAAACAATAATGCCACCCCACAGGAAAAGGCGAAAGCCATTGTGTTCCTCCGCCACCACATTCATGAGAGTCTCAAAACTGAGTACTTATTTGTGGAGGATCCTATAGAATTGTGGGAGAGCCTGAATGAGCGCTATGCTCATCAAAATGAAGTTTTGCTCCCACAAGTAACACATGAGTGGAACACTATAAGGTTCCAGGACTTTAAGTCCATCACTGAGTACAACAGTGCTATCCACAGGATCACTTCTCAATTGAGACTATGTGGTAAAATGATCACTCAGGAAGAGATGTTGGAGAAAACTTTCTCCACTATGCATGCTTCAAACATATTATTGCAACAACAATATAGATTAAGAAATTTCAAAAGATATTCTGACTTGTTGAAAGTATTGTTGGTTGCTGAAAAGAATAATGAGCTCCTAATGAAAAACCACAACCTAAGGCCTACTGGCTCAACAGCTGCCCCAGAAGCAAATGCTATGAACAAAGCGTTCCATGATAGGAACGACAATGAACGTGGGCAGCAATCACGCCGTAACAATGGGCGTGGACGAGGTCGTGGTCACTATGGGAGCCGTGGTGGCCGTGGTGGTCGTGGTGGCCATGGGCGTGGCCGAGTCTACAACAAAAGCCACGATAATCACCGTGAGAACCATGGCTACAAAGGGGGTGTGAAGCAACAGGTCCAGACGGGTCCATCAGGATCCTCCCAGAAATCCAAATCAGCATGCTACAGATGTGGCGTGACTGGTCACTGGTCAAAGGTATGCCGCACAGCTCCACACCTAGTGAAGCTGTACCAAGCTGAAAAGAATAAAGAAAAGGCTACCGAGACCAACTACATCGATAACAAAGATGTGGATAGGTCACCTGTGACTAGTCTGGATGTCAATGACTTCCTCAACTTTGAGAATGATGATGGCTATGCCTTAGGGGCTTAAATGAAAAGCACGAGCCCCTAAATATCTCTACTATCTCCCATGTTATTGTATAATATTTGCAATGTATTTTTTATATCACATGTTTTAACTTCTCTCTCGTAGGACCTTGTATAATAGAACTTGTGTAATGGAATTATCCTTAATATATGAAGCTTTTATTTATGTCTTAATTCTCCTTTTTCTTTATATTGATAGAAAACATGGACTTACCTAAAGTGAAACCCGATGGGAAGGAGCAATGTCTTTTGGGCAGTGCAACAACACACACCATCTTAAGGAGTAAAGAATACTTTACCCAATTAAGAGCCTTTAAAGGCAATGTCACTACAATATCCGGTGTGTCAAAACTCATCGAAGGCTCTGGAAGAGCTGTCATTCTACTCCCAAAGGGAACGAAGCTAGTAATAAATGACGCACTATATTCGAGTAAATCTCGAAGAAATTTACTAAGCTTTAAAGATGTGCGTCTAAATGGGTTTCATATGAAAACCATGAATGAAAATGGGAAAGAATACTTGTGCATCATAAAACATGAATCTGGCCATAAACAGATTCTTGAAAGGATGCCAACGCAAACCTCCGGATTATATCATACATACATTTATCCGTTTGAGGTCAATGCAGTGTTTAACAAAAGGTCATATGACCAAGCTGCATTCACATTATGGCATGACCGATTGGGTCATCCAGGGGCAGTAATGATGCACAAAATCATAAAGAGCTCACTTGGACATACATTAAAGAACATTAAGGTTCTTCCGTCCAGTGATTTTAATTGCACTGCTTGCTCACTTGGAAAGCTAATTATCAGGCCTTCTAAAAACAAGATTGCAAGTGAGAATCCTGCATTCTTAGAAAGAATCCAAGGAGATATATGTGGGCCAATTGCTCCACCATGTGGACCATTCCGATACTTTATGGTGCTAATTGATGCATCTACACGTTGGTCACATGTAAGCCTACTATCAACAAGAAATGTTGCATTTGCTAAACTCCTTGCCCAAATAATTCGATTGAGGGCCCAATTTCCGGATTATACAATAAAGAAAATCCGGCTCGATAATGCAGGAGAATTTACATCTCAAACATTCAATGACTATTGTATGTCAATTGGGCTTGATATAGAGCATCCAGTGGCTCATGTTCACACACAAAATGGTCTCGCTGAATCATTGATAAAGCGATTGCAATTAATTGCCAGGCCATTATTGATGAAATCAAAATTACCACTATCGGCATGGGGACATGCAATATTACATGCAGCAACCTTAATTCGATTAAGGCCAAGTGCAAACCATGAACATTCCCCTTTGCAACTTGTGTCTGGTAAGGAGCCAAATATATCACATCTAAAAATATTTGGATGTGCAGTGTATGTCCCTATTGCTCCACCTCAACGCACAAAGATGGGACCCCAAAGGAGATTGGGAATTTATGTTGGTTTTGAGTCTCCCTCGATAATCAAATATCTTGAACCAACAACTGGTGATTTATTTACAGCAAGATTTGTTGATTGCCATTTTGATGAAAATACATTCCCAACCTTAGGGGGAGAAAAGAAAAATGGGGACCCACATGTGAAAGAAATCACATGGAATGCAACCGCATTATCCCATCTTGATCCAAGAACAAAAATGTGTGAACAAGAAGTACAACGGATCATTCATTTGCAAAATGTTGCAAATCAGTTACCAGATGCATTTATTGATACAAAGAAGGTAACTAAATCACATATACCTGCGGAAAATGCTCCAGCAAGAATTGAAATACCCAATGGATTGCCAGATGCATCCATCGCAAGCGAGTCTGCAACACGCCGAAAGCGTGGTAGACCGTTAGGTGCAAAAGATTTGAAACCGAGAAAGGCAAGGAGCCAAAAGGGTATAGCAGGAGAAGCCACAATGGATCATGAGAATGATGATAAAGGCAAAGATATTGAAAATGAGAATACCTCAACAGAGGGTGATATTCTAGATAAGAATAATGATATCGACAATTTTGAGATTTCCATAAACTATGTGTCCACATGCACACAATGGAACGGAAAAGATGTAATTGTCGATGATATATTTGCCTACTCAGTGGCTAGTAATATTGTAATTGAAGATGATGGTTTTGAGCCAAAATCGGTCGATGAATGTCGACGAAGAAATGATTGGCCAAAATGGAAAGAGGCTATTCAGGCAGAACTAAAATCGCTTGAAAAGCGAGAGGTCTTTGGACCAGTAGTTCGTACACCCAATGGTGTGAAACCAGTCGGCTATAAATGGGTCTTTGTACGTAAAAGAAATGAGAAAAACGAAGTTGTAAGATATAAAGCAAGGCTTGTAGCACAAGGTTTTTCTCAGATCCATGGAATTGATTATGAAGAAACATACTCTCCAGTAGTTGATGCAACTACGTTGAGATTACTAATTGGACTGACTGTCTTTGAAAGGTTACAAATGCGCCTCATGGATGTCGTGACCGCATATTTATATGGATCACTTGATACAGACATCTACATGAGAGTCCCCGAAGGACTCAAGCTGCCTGAGGCCAATAATTGTGGACCTCGAGAAATGTTTTCCATAAAATTGAGGAGGTCATTGTATGGGCTAAAACAATCTGGACGAATGTGGTACAATCGCCTCAGTGAATACCTCATGAAAGAGGGATACAAGAACGACACCGTTTGTCCATGTGTTTTCATCAAGCGATCCGAAAAGGGATTCGCTATTATCGCAGTTTATGTTGACGATTTAAACATCGTCGGAACTCCAAATGAGCTTCAAGATACTGCGAAATATTTGATGAAAGAATTCGAGATGAAAGATCTCGGACAAACGAAGCTTTGTCTTGGCTTACAAATTGAGCACTTAAGGGATGGAATCTTTATCCATCAGTCTAATTACACCGAGAAAGTTCTTAAGAGATTTTACATGGACAAAGCACACCCTTTGAGCTCTCCAATGGAAGTTCGATCCCTCAATGTAGAAAAGGATCAATTTCGTCCCCGAGAAGAGGACGAAGAGGTTCTTGGTCTTGAGGTACCATATTTAAGTGCAATTGGTGCTTTAATGTACTTAACTAACAATACAAGACCAGATATTGCTTTTGCAGTAAATTTGTTGTCCAGGTATAGCACTGCACCCACAAGGAGGCATTGGAACGGGATCAAACATGTATTCCGCTATCTCCGAGGCACACATGATCTTGGGTTGTATTATCGTAACCAAAGGGATGCGACCTTAATTGGATATGCAGATGTAGGGTACTTGTCTGACCCACACAAAGCCAAATCTCAAAATGGCTATGTGTTCACATACGGAGGCACTGCCATCTCTTGGAGATCAACGAAGCAGACTGTGACTGCCACATCATCAAATCAAGCAGAATTGATTGCACTATATGAGGCAGGAAGAGAATGTGTGTCCCTTCGAGCAATGATTCAATTCATCCAGAAAGAAAGTGGAATGAAACCAATGACTGATGATCCAACAATATTATATGAGGATAACTCAGCATGCGTTGCTCAGATGAAGAAGGGCTACATCAAAGGAGACCGAACAAAGCACATATCTCCAAAATTCTTCTCCACTCGTGAATTGGAAGAAGCTGGTGAAGTGGACATCCAACAAATTCGATCAAATGACAATTTGGCTGACTTGTTCACAAAGTCTTTAATCCCCAAGAAATTTGGAGAACTGGTATCCAGAATTGGAATGTGCAGACTTCGAGACATATGTTGAAGTCAGGGGGAGTATCATACGCGCTGCACTCTTTTTCCCTTCGATCAAGTTTTTTATCCCACTGGGTTTTGCTTGACAAGGTTTTTAATGAGGCAGCATCAAGGCGTACAATGGGATCAATGGTTGCACTCTTTTTCCCTTCGTTCAGGTTTTTATCCCACTCGGTTTTTCCTGACAAGGTTTTTAATGAGGCACCGTCTACCCATATCCTACTCCATGAAAAGAAGGTGAATATTCAAGGGGGAGTGTTATGAAGTCCAAATTTATGAAGTCCAAATTATCATACTACAAGCTATCTATTTACACACACATGTATTACACATATTATGTATGAACAAGTGTATAATGGAGGAAAATTTGTACAAGGTGAATTATTCACCTTCTTCACCTCCTTATTTCCATGCATAAATCATGGAGATTTACCAAAGTTTTACCCCACTCTTGGCCTATAAATATGGCCATCATCCATTGTAAAACTTGCACCAAAGTAGAGTAAGAAATACACTCTCTAAAGTTCTTACTCTCCCTCCCTCTCTTCTAATGATCTAAAAGTCCTCATAAAGTTTGTTTAAGTGTTTTCCCAAAAGTTAAAGTGATCTTGCTTTCATAAATCTTTTCATAACATATTTAAAATTATATCATTATATAGATATACATTTTATACTTGGAGCTCAAGCCTTGTTACAAGATTAAAAAAATATATTAAGACCCTAAATCTTGTTAAGAGATAAAAATATTAAATTAATATGAAAAATATCATCTCATAGGAATTTATGTATATAAAAAATTATATAAATATTTTATCTATTGTAATAAACTAATACATAATCCATAGATATAAAATTATATAAATAAAAAATTATATAAACATGTCATGTATTAAGTATATATAGCAAGAATACTATAACTTATTACAAAATTTATTAAAATATAATTTCACATTAATTTATTCAAAAATTCCATGTGGCAAGAATTTTACAACAGACTTGGTTTCTGCTTTATAATATATTAGGGTAGATTATACAAGCAAATGAAACTCAAATTTAAACTACATGATTTATGAAACACCACCAAAATTATATAATTTAACATAAACTATATATTATAATAATATATATAGTAAGTATGGCTTATTCATAAACGTATAATCTAATTTTTTATGAGTGTATAATCGAGCTTTCTCATGAGCATATAAACGAGTTTGCTCATGAGTAAACGAGCCGAGTTATCTTGTGCTCAAGCTCAGTTCATTTATCTTTCGAGCCTTAAAATTGTGCTCAAGCTTGGTTCATTTACAAACTGAGCCGAACACGAACAAGATTTAACCGAGCCGAACATTGAATTTCTCACGAACTGCTCGGTTCATTTACAACCCTAATTCCAAGGTAAGGCCCTTGAATGTCGGCTCTCGAAGATGAATAAACTCCCTCCATCCCAGACGTTCTGCCATCAAATCTATGTCACTCCGAATACCCAAAGCGTCTACCAAGTCAAAATCAAGGTATCGAGTGGTAGCAATAGTCCTCTTCTTCAGCAAATCAAACTTGGTGTAATGCATCTGCTTAGTAAAGTTAATACCAAGTGAGGTGGGAGTTGTCTCGCCAACACGAGTGGGAGGTGCTAAAGATCTAGATGATGAAGAAGCCTTTCCTCGGATACTCTTTTGGTGCTTATACATCTTGAAAACCTGTGACACCTACACACAAGGAAAACAAACACAACCAAGCAAGCAAAAACCAAACAAGTATCGTTCCGGCAAGAACGATCAACAACAATGTGCCACAACTTTGTCATCCCGGCAAGGACGACCAACGATAATGATAATTCAAGTTCCTAGCAAGGCAAATAGCAATTGGAAACCCTTAGAACTCAAATTTGTTTAACACCCAAATCTAGCAAGAATTATCATGGCATTCTGAATATCAAATTTTCGCCCAAACCTCCCTAATTCCAACAAGCATGAATTAATATAACAAATTAGCCCAATAAACACCAGAAATTTCAAATTATCAATACAAATGAAAAATCCCCAACTTTTTTTTAATAAACCCTAGAAATTACTCAAAGGGAAGGAGGAAGAAATTTCTACCAAATTTGAGCAAGTTGGTGTTGGTGGTGCGGTGGGCGGCGCGCAGGGGTGCTCGCAGGTGGCCGGAAGTGGAGGGAAGGTGCACAGGGCTGGCTCGCTGGTGTGGGTCGCACGACAATTGCGGCTCGGGAGGAACGACATGCGGGGCTGCAGTGGGGCAGTGCGCAGGTGGCTCGTTGCAGCAGGCCGGTGAAGCAATGCAGGGAGTGGTGGTCGGAGAAGAATAGAGGCGAGAGAGGGAGTGAGGGAGTCGGGCGAGAGAAGGAGGGAGTCAGGAGTCTCGTGCAGGGAGAAAGAAAAGAGGGAGGAGAGAGAAGAAAGGGTAGGAATAAAAGGGAAATAAAAAATAATAAAAATAAATCTTTTTTTTGTTTTAAGTATTTCTGGCTGGGCTTTTTTTTTTGCAAAACTCGGTCAGAGACTCGGTCGACTGTCAGGTCTAGATATTCTCTGGTGCAAGTGCGAATAAAAATGCAAATCTCGGTCTGAGACTTGGTCGAGTCTCAGGCCGAGATTTTAAATGGTTGAATTCCAGTCCAAAATTACTTAAGATTTTTTTTCAATTATAAAAACAAAGAAGAAGATGTACCTGAAGGGTTGCCTCCCATCCAACGCTCGTTTAAGGTCATTAGCTTGACCTTCCATCTTCAATTCAAGTAATCGGATTAAGTAGGAGGACGAAAACGGTCTCCTCAATCGGGCTCCCAGTGATGTACTTCTTCAGCCTTTGTCCATTCACCTTGAATACTTCTCCTTTGTCATTGCATATTTCTTTGGCTCCATGGGGAAATACTCTCTTGATGGTGAAAGGGCCACTCCATCGGGATTTTAGCTTGCCCGGAAAAAGCCGTAGTCTAGAATTGAATAGCAAGACAAGTTCACCTTCCTTGAATTCTCTTGGGAGTATATGTTTGTCATGCCATCTCTTTGTTCTTTGTTTGTAAATCTTGGCGTTTTCATAAGCATCCAACCTCAGCTCTTCAAGCTCTTGTAATTGAAGCATTCTCTTCTCACCGGCTTCCTTCATGTCATAATTGAACAGTTTGACTGCCCAATAAGCTTTGTGCTCAAGCTCCACTGGAAGATGACAAGACTTCCCATAAATCAATCGATATGGTGTAGTGCCAATGGGAGTCTTAAATTCCATCCTATAGGCCCAAAGAGCATCGTCTAGCTTCATTGTCCAATCCTTTTGAGATCGGGACACAATTTTCTCCAAAATAGCTTTAATTTCCCAATTGGAGACCTCTACTTTTCCACTCGTTTGTGGGTGATAGGAAGTGGCAATCCTGTGAGTAACTCCATACTTTTTCAACAAGCCCTCAAACTTCTTCTCAATGAAATGAGATCCACCATCACTGATTACAACTCTTGGAGTCCCAAACCTCGGAAAGATCACTTTATTGAAGAATTTGGACACAACTCTAGAGTTTTTTGTTGGTGAGGCAATGGCTTCAACCCATTTAGACACATAATCCACTGCCAAAAGTATGTATTTATTGTTGCAAGACGGTGGAAATGGGTCCATGAAATCAACTCCCCATACATCAAAAATCTCAATCTCCTGAATGTTGTTTAGGGGCATCTCATTCCTGCTTGAGATGTTACCGGTGCGTTGACAAGAATCACAAGAAGAAATATACCGGTGAACATCTTTAAACATGGATAGCCAATACAAAGTAGACTGGAGGATCTTGGCAGTGGTCTTTGAAGAGCTAGCATGACCACCACAAGGCAATGAATGACAATGAGCAATGACAATCTCATCTTCAGGAATACAACGCCTATAGACTCCATCAACACATCTCTTAAATAAGAAGGGATCATTCCAAAAGTAATGTTTGACATCAGACATAAATTTCTTCTTTTGTTGGAATGACAACCCAATAGGCATTTCATTACACACCTATTAATTCACAAAGTCAGCATACCATGGCACTGTAGAGGAAGAGAGTTGTAGAAGTTCCTCGGTAATCCTGAAAAGGTGATCATCAGGGAATGAATCATCAATGGGCAAATCACCTCTTGTGCACTCCATCTGCTCTTGTGTCATTCTAGACAAGTGATCAGCCACCAAATTCTCGGTCCCCTTTTTGTCTCTAATTTCCAAGTCGAATTCCTGGAGAAGCAGAATCCAACGAATCAGGCTTGGCTTTGCATCTTTCTTGCTCAAAAGGTACCTCAAAGCGGCATGATCAGTGTAGACAATGACTTTGGCCCCAACAAGGTAGGATCGAAATTTCTCAAAGGCGAAAACCACAACTACCAGCTCCTTCTCTGTTGTAGCATAATTGACATGTGCTTCATCCAAGGTTCTACTAGCATAGTAGATAGCATGAAGTTTCTTATCTTTTCTTTGTCCCAACACAACCCCCACAGCGTAATCGCTTGCATCACACATCACTTCAAATGGGAGACTCCAATTAGGGGCTTGCATTATCGGAGTTGAGACCAATGCCTGTTTCAACTTGTTAAAAGATTCTAGACATTCCTGGGAAAAACTAAACTCAACATCTTTCAAGAGCAGGTTAGTAAGCGGTTTGGCAATTTTAGAGAAATCTTTAATGAAACGCCTATAAAAAAAACCTTCATGACCCAAGAAACTCCTTACCCCTTTTATCGAATTTGGCGGTGACATTCCTTTAATGACTTCTACTTTGGCCTTGTCAACTTCAATTCCACAGTTAGAAACCATATGGCCTAAAATAATCCCTTCACTTACCATGAAGTGGCATTTCTCCCAATTTAGTACAAGGTTAGCTTCTTCACAACGCTGTAAAACTCTAGACAGGTTAGCTAGACAAGCATCAAAAGAAGTACCATATACTGAAAAGTCATCCATAAACACTTCCATGATATCTTCAATAAAATTAGAGAAAACAGACATCATGCATCATTGAAAGGTGGTTGGAGCATTACATAACCCAAAGGGCATTCTCCTATAAGGCAAAAGTGTCATAAGGACAAGTGAAAATAGTTTTCTCCTGGTCATATGGGTGTATAGGGATTTGGAAAAGTCCACTATAGCCATCCAAATAGCAGAAGTGGGTATGCTTAGCCAACCTTTCAAGCATTTGGTCAATGAAGGGGAGGGGAAAGTGATCTTTTCGGGTTGCTTGATTAAGTTTTCTATAGTCGATACACATTCACCAACCCGTGACTGTTCTAGTTGGAATTATATCATTCTTTTCATTTTTCACAACAGTCATCCCCCCTTTTTAGGCACAACATGCACAAGACTCACCCAAGTACTATCAGAAATAGAGTAAATAATGCATGCATCTAACAATTTCAACACTTCTTTTCTAACTACTTCTTTCATGTTGGGGTTGAGTCGTCTTTGATGCTCAATAGAAGGCTTGTGATCATCTTCTAATAAAAATCTATGCATGTACAAAGAAGGATTGATCCCTTTCAAGTCATCAATAGTATATCCTATTGCTTTTCTATGCAACTTAAGTTCTTTTAGCAATTTGGCAGTTTCATCATCACTTAAGCTAGCATTTACTATCACTAGGTATGTAGAATTAGAGCCAAGAAATTCACACCTCAATGTAGATGGAAGGGGTTTCAACTCCACCTTAGGTGCAACATGGAATTCTTCTCCAACATCTTGAGCATCCACTTCTAGCACATCAACAATGGTGCTTTCCAATCCACTAGTAGACATCTCAGGGTGGCCCAAAATTCCCTCAATGGGGTCTTTTGTGGCCATAGACATCATCATTCCTTGAGTTTCCCTATCTATAATATCTAACATGCACAACTCATCCTCAAGTCTAGGTTGCTTGATAGCTTTAGTGAAATTATACTCAATTCTCCCCCAATAGAAAAAGAAATAACACCCTCTTTTACAACAATGAGAGTTCCAACAGTAGCAAGGAAAGGTCTTCCTAATATAATGGGAATGGGAAAATCAACTTGCATATCAAGAACAATGAAATCAACAGGTACATAGAACTTACCAACCTGAATGGGGATATCCTCAAGGATACTTGTAGGTGATGCAGTAGATCTATCAGCCATGAAGAGAGTCATATCCACCGGTTGAGGTTCTCCAGGATCCAGCTTCTTGCAAATGGAAAGAGGAATCAAGCTCACACTAGCTCCCAAGTCACATAATGCATTATAAGTGCAATTGCAAATCACAATAGGAACACAAAAGCTCCCAAGATCTCCAAGCTTAGGAGGCAACTTGTTTTGAACAAGGGCGCTGCAATCTTGATTAAGGGATACCTTTTGGCAACCCTCAATTTTTCTCTTATTGGATAATATTTATTTTAGGAACTTCACACAAATATTGATGTAGAGCTTCTTCAACACTTCTAAGAACTTCCTGAATTGCTTCTCAGTTTGAGCTTTGGCTTTTTTTTGTGGGAATGGGAGAGGAGGCTTGTAAGGAGGAGGCGGAATGCAAGGAGCCTCTTTCTCCTTCTCTCCATCGTCTTGAAGCTTTTTAGGTTCACTACTTTGTTTCTTCGATTCCTTAGGCCTTGGATCCTCCAATTCTCTTCCATTCCTAAGTGTGACAGCATTCAATTGACCCTTAGGATTCACATCAGGATGCCCAGGAAGTTGGTCAGCTGGCCTTGGAGCATTGTCAGCTTGTTGAGCTACTTGCTGCTCTATAATTTTCAGATTCTTTCCCCGGGCTCTTACTTCTTTAGTGAGAGTCTTCATAGAAGTGGAAACGCTCTCAATAGCAGTCTCTCAAGCAAGTTTCTGAGCAGGTTGAGCAACTTGATTCGGGTTCAATGGGGCCCTCGATGGAAATCCGGGAGGCGCTCGCTGTTGTGGCTGATTGTTCCCATAAGAGAAACTGGGATGATTTCTCCAACCGGGGTTGTAGGAATTAGAATACGGATCATTCCTAGGCCCCCTATTGATGTTATTCATGTAGTTTACCTCCTCCTCTTGTGGTTCTTCCTTAGAAGCAAATACTTGGCAGGATGATATAGAGACAACCTAATTAGAGCTTTCTTCATTCCGGTTATTAGGCCCATTCACCTTCAAATTCAACTGCTTGATTTGTTGATTCACGGCTTCAAACTGTGCTTGATATAGAGTATCCTTATCCACCTCATAGAGCCCAACTGATCTCTTAGAGCTTGGAATAGATCGAGCATCATTATAGTAGTGAGTATCTTGGGTAATATCCTCAATCTGATCCCAAGCGTCATCAATATTCATCTTTATAATAGTACCTCCAAATGAGGCATCAATGAGCGGCCTGATGGTGTTGTCAACAGCATTGTAAAAAGTGTGAAGAAACACCCATTTGTCTATTCCATGGTGAGGACATAACAATAAGAGCTCCTTGAACCTCTCCAAACCTTCATAAAGAGATTCCCCATCCTTCATTTGAAATGAGCTGATTTGATTCCTCATCTCTGCAGTCTTCTTAGGCGGGAAATACTTGGTTAGGAAAGCTTTGGCCAACTCATCCCATGTAGTGATAGTGCCATGAGCCAGGGCCTTGAACCAAGCTTTAGCCCTGTCTCTTAGAGAGAATGAGAAGGCGAGCAAATAAAGCGCGTCATTAGAAACATCATGAATCTTCACCGTATCCATAAGCTCTAGAAAAGTGTTGAGATGTTGGTGAGGATTCTCAGAAGGTAGACATCCAAATTGATTTTGCTGAACCATATTATTCAGAGATGGCTTCAGCTCAAAATTTCTAGCTTGGACTGGAGGTCGGACCACACCAGTTGTGGGTCCTTGATGGCGTGGCAACACATAATCACCCAATGTCATAGGTGGTTGAGCATTCAACTATTGTTGCAACAACAATTGTTGTTGTGCATTTGCATCATCGCCTTCCATAGGTTGGGTTCTAGCTTCCCTTTGCTCTCTTCTTCTTCTATGAAAAGCACGCTCGGGTTCAGAATCATAGTTGTGTAGTGCACTAGCGCTCAGAGATCTTCTCATATGAAGGAGAACAAACTGAAACCAAAACCAAAAAGAAACAAATTAAAAATAAAAACAAGACTTAATCTACCGGTTGTGGAACACAACCAATACTAGAAAAGTTCCCCGGCAACGGCGCCAAAAACTTGATAGGCTATTTTCCTACACCGCAAGTATACGGTTCAGAATCGTAGTTGTGTAGTGCACTAGCGCTCAGAGATCTTCTCATATGAAGGAGAACAAACTGAAACCAAAACCAAAAAGAAACAAATTAAAAATAAAAACAACACTTATCTATCGGTTGTGGAACACAACTAATACTAGAAAAGTTCCCCGGCAACGACGCCAAAAACTTGAGAGGCTATTTTCCTACACCATAAGTATACGGTTCGTTTATAGTATCAATGTGTCGAACACAGTGAACTTGTAGTATTGATTATAGCACGATTCAGTAGACTAAGCCAAAATTAAGAAAAAGGAGTTGTAATTGTTTTCATAAATAACTAAATTGAAATTAAGAATTAACTATTGATGGAGAAAAGCATTCCAAGGTCAGGATCCCCACAATGACTATTCAGTAGATTAGCGGTGATATTTATTTGGATTTTAATTCAAATGTTGTTTGAAGGACCAACTATCTCAAGTGTCAACATTAACTCTTTTCAGACGATTAATGCATGTACCTAGACTCGACTAGCAGTCACTCTCACACAAAGCAAGTCTTATTTAGGTCTTTTAAGTACTTTAGAGGTCATTGAATCAATAGAAATAACATCCGTTCTCGCGCTACGTTAAGACTATTCAATCAATAATTTCTAGGATATGTTAAGTTCCACATGTGAATTAAGTCACTCTCGCACAAATAATTCAACAAGTTCAAACCTTGGGATCTAGCATGAATTAACAAGTTGTAAATTCAATTCAATCAACCTCTTGTTATTTTTATTTTCTCTCGGTCTCAAATCACAACAAGATTCCCAATTCAAGTAAATTAGGTCATTAAGCATCCTAGGTTGAATCAATCAACAATTCAAATCCCAATTCAACCAAACATCACCCTTAGATCTACTTACTAAACCATTGGGTTCACCCTTCCTTGGAATTAAGAAATTAGCTAGACATAGTATGGAGAGAAGAGAAATCTAAATCAAAGAGAAACATACCAATTGTTTTTTCAATAGATGTAAATCCAACTCCAATCAAGTCTTGCCAAAATCCACAATTCTCCAATCTAGGGTTCTTCAAAGAGGGAGGCTAAGAGAATAAAAATCTAATAATTATCCAAACTTAATCTCCAAGTATTTATATGAAACCCTAAAAACAAGATAGAAAAAGGTCCGAAATAAATAAATAAAACATGCGGAAGAGAAATCTCGAAAAAAGACGCGACTCGGTCCAAAACTCGGTCGTGACCTGGACCGAGTTTTTCACTGGTGCATTGCTCCATTCAAAACGTTGGATGAGCTTCCTTCCGTGCCTTCCATAGAGCTTTTGCCCATCTTCTCTTCAATTACTTGCATCCGCTTGACTCCTAGCCACTTCCTATCGGGTTGCTCCTCTCGCCCTTTTCTTTGTTGTTGCCAAAACTCCTTGAATCCACCTCCAAATGATCCTGAAATCGAACAAAGCAAGAGTAGAAACCGAAACTACAAACTCTACGAAAAAGACAATAAAATCAAAGGAAAAGAAAATAAAAACAACTAAACTAAGGAAATAAACATGCTTTAACCTAGCCTAAAATGCATGCTATCAGTGTGTCGAGGCTGGCCGTGGCCTAGGTTGGTGCCGCGAGTCCGGTTCGCGAACTCGGGTTGGTGGGCACCGAGGAGGCAGACTCCAATCCCGCTCTTCTTAGGAACAATGTCGGGACTTGGGAGTTTCACGTGGGCGCCGAGGAGGCAGACTCATCCCGCTCGTCATAAGAACGATGCCGGGATCTAGGAGTTTCTCCGTAATAGCGGGCCTGATTCTCAGGAAGCCGTTATGGTGGGATCCAATTCGGGTGGTCTCTTGGAAGCGACTTATAGGGACGAGTGTTGACTCGTCGATGTGGTCGATCCCAAGAGTCTGAATCGTCCCATATTTCCGAGCAGGTCCAAGACATGGCTCGGCTCCTCGGGATTTTTTTTATCTTCTTTTTTTCTCTTTTTTTTATTAGGAGATCTTCCACAATCCGAAAGATTCTCTTACAATATGAAAAATAAAAACTAGCCTAGAATAACAAATAAAAACATAGAAATAAATAGAGGATCTTTTATAGTTAAGATCCTTTACAAAAAGAAAGCAAAGCAAACAAAATAAAATCAAGATAAAATCATATAAAGATATGCATCGAGATAGGCTAACCAAAAAGGAGAAAAAAATCTCGAATTTGATTTGGCAAGATCTTCAGCGCGGGCTTGCACACGGAGGCTGCAACCTTGGCACATTGGCGGCACGTTGTTGTTGTGCTAGACTCGGATTCTAGCACGCTGGGACTCGATCCTGGCACGCGACGGTGATGTTTTGGTCTTTCGGAGGGGAAAATGAACTCCAATTTGAGCGAATTTTATATGCCCGAACTCGTATCAAAAAGTTCTACAATATTCTAGAAAAAATTGAAGAAATTTTTTATTGGGGTCGAAATCTGAAAGAAGTCGACTTTTTTTTTATAAGACGGAGAAGGGACCGTTCGAGCCGCCTTTGCTCTGATACCAATTGATGTGAACCTAATCGGCTTCGGTCCAAGAAGGGCGGATCTAGGCTTGAAACACTCGAATTTTCTCCTACAACAGTAACCGAGATAAGTACGAGACCACAAAGTGGACTCGCGAGCCTCTAATGCTCGTCGGAACGAGGACGACGCGAGGCAGAGATAAGAGATGTCGACCCAAGGGAGGACCGACGAAACGGAAAGGGGTTTGGAAGGTTTGGTGACGTCGGGGCAAATAAGGAGGAAACTCGACTCTACTTTAGCTTGGCTTAATCTTGACGTGAAGAATAATATGGAAGTCATGCCTCTTATATAGAAGAAGGCTCATGAAATCCTAGATCTAATATGGGTGGTGGAATAGGGTTAGCAACATGCTAGGCCCAACTTTTAAACCCATGATACTAAGAATACTAAATGCTATAAATGGAAAGGTGCAACAAACTCTAATGGGCATTATTTAATGGACTGGTCCCTTAAGCATAAGAGAACACACGCCCAAAATAGTAAAGACGGAATGTAAATGACGAAATAGAAATAATAAATATAATAATTTATAAATGAGACTAAGTCCTAATCCAAAGGGGTCTCCAAGGTCTAGGTCGTCTCGGTTTGGTTGGAGCTAGGTCCGAGCCTAGGCAGGGTCGCATCACAAGGCCCCATGATCTTATCTCCTTTGTTCCATTCCCTTTCTCTCTCCCCTCAAGAATGAATGTTTTTTAAAGTCCCTTCATTGTACAAATTTTGCTTAAGTAATATATGGGTCTTTTAGTTTGATTGCGTGTTCCTTCGTTCCTTATTATGCTTTCTGTTTTCGATGATGCCAAAAGGGGGAAGGACAAAATGTGTGAGATGAGTTGTTCATGGTTATCACAGAATATGCTTTGGCAAGGGGGAACTAACATAAAAAATCCCAAGTAAGGATTTACTTGTTCATAGAAGTAGCTCACAAGATTCATTCATAGGAACCAAGATGCATTTCATGATTGTTCACACATAGAAATACTTATATTTTTGTTATGGGTTTGTCATTATCAAAAAGGGGGAAATTGTTAGAACAGTATTGGGGACTCTGGTTCCACAACATCCGAACAACGATGTTATCTCCAGTTTTGATAATGACAAACGCCATATGGTAACTAACGTTTTATGCTCAAGTATTTCAAGGGAACTCCAGGTAAAATGAAGACCTTCTCAAAAGGGAACACAAAAGGAACTCAAGACTATATGAAAGCAAGTTCCCATCAAAGGAACTCAGAAGAGAGCAATTCCCCGTATATGGGAACTCACATGTGAAGACATACCTTGTAGCACAAATCGTGGGATCCTATCCTAGACAAAACAGAGGCACAGTCGGAGGAACAGACTGGAACGAGTGATCCAATGGTCTGATTGACATTTGAAGTTGACTAGTTTCAAATCAAGTCACATGTGAAGATTGAAAGACTTGGCATGCAAGACAACAAGCATTTTGGACAACCGTGAAAATGAAGATGTCAGCCTAAGCTCAAAGAACTATATAAGCTAATGAATAGTGCTTGGAATAGGTACTTCTCCAAGAACTCAAACACTCAAGTAAAGAAACAAGAAAGAAGTCTGAAGCATTGAAGAGAAGTCCCCGACAACGAGTGTTCGATCTCGGAAACGGCGAATCCAGGTTCCCAAGAGTAACAGAATTGTAATAGTGAGCACAAGGTGTAAGGTTCGATTTATTTGTGTTTAGTTGAGTTGTTCGCTTAGGAACTAGGTTGAGAAGAGTTGCTAGTGTTACTAGAGTTAGGAGATTGTTAGGAACAGAGAAGTGTAAGTCTTGTTTGTTGCAACTAAGGAACAATCAACAAAACAAGTAGATCGTTCAAAATCCTCCAAGCGGAGGTAGAGGTTTACCCACACAACTAGTTGGTTGTCGTGGGGTTCCCTTATAAAGGAACTGTCTTTTGCTATTTGTGTTACTTGCGATTGTTTACTTCCGCTGCCTTGGGAACAATCCAACGTCTGTCCCAAGCTCTTACTAACGCACTTCGATCCAACAATAATGAAATTAAGTGATCATGCAAACACACCTACTAGATGATAAGAAGTCACACACTTATATAAGAGGGAAGGTTTTAACATAGCAAGTAAATCATCTAAGATATACTGTACATTATAGAGATATTGAAAAGATAATCTAAGAAAGTACAAGATATCTTAAGCATAATAACAACGATCTTTCTATTTGACATATGTCCTAAGGGCATAGAATAAGCATACCGATTTTGGAAACTAAAACCATAAAAGGAAATGTCTAAACTCTTAGGGAAAAAAAAAATTAAATCACAAAATAATTAAAACCAACAAATCTTTCCAAAATAAGATACTTATCCTATGCTGTATAGGACATAGGTTAGAAAATTCGTAATAACAATAAGGTATTAATATCTTAAGGTGTAAGGAAAAAAAATTAAATCACAAAATAATTAAAACCAACAAATCTTTCCAAAATAAGATACTTATCCTATGCTATATAGGACATAGGTTAGAAAATTCGTAATAACAATAAGGTATTAATATCTTAAGGTGGGTGAAGTGAGGATTACCCCATATAATTAAAATATATAACTCAATTGAAGGACAATTAGCTCCCTATATAAAGACTATTTATCAAAATTACCTTTTTATTTTTGGAATCCCAACACAATTGGGGGTAGTTTTTTTAATGTAGTTTGGGCAACGGCCCATCCCACAAAAACCCTTGTACTTAATGGGCTATAAATATATATGTAATTCCCCATTTCTGGAACTCACAATCTAAAGCCATCGGCTGTAACCCTAATTTCACATTATCAAGCTCTCCTCCCTCGCTCTATTTCTTTCCATTACAATCTTACGAAGCAACGGATGATCTTCAATGCTCATGTTATGTACACTGTGGCTCTTTATATGATACGATTTGCCTGAAGATCCCACCCTTCTTTTATTTTATTTTGTTGCCTATTCTCATTTTAATTTAGTTCATATTTGGATGAGATTTTCAATCAGATACAGGGAAGAAAACATATTTATCAACTGTTTTGAAATCAAAAATAGAATTTCTCTGCTCTAAGTGCTGCCCGGCATTTTGCGGATCTGTGGTAGATTGGTATGAATTTTCACACGTTTCGCTTTGTTCGGAATCCTTTTCCAAAGAATTTTCAGTATATAAAAGTTTCGCTCGGGAAATGATGCTATACATAGTTCATCAGAGGCGCTAGCTCTGCTGATTAAATATTGATTTGCACGTCAGTCTGATCCTAAGAGCTTTAACCCTATTTTCTTTCTTTCAATTTTTTGACAGTTCTCTACTTTAGTAGCAGCGAATGATATGGATTTGGTTGCCGCTAACTAATTTTACAGCCGAGTTCATGTCTATGAACAACTAAACTGGCCAAAATCAAACAATTTATAGTATTCATATCTCAATCAATTGAAATTTGAATGGGTTTATACTTTATAGAGTGCATGAAAAAAATAAAATTTTTACTTTCAACGTGCTACTGCATGTAAAAACAAAATTTTTACTTTGCTATAAGAAGGTGATTCTCCAGTCTCAACCAATCTAGAGCTGTATATTTGTTGGCAGTTTGCAAGTTAAAATGAAAAGTCTTAGAAACTCCACGCCCTCGCCTATAGCTGAGAACCAACTACTTGAAGTAGTACAAATCAAGCTTTGACTTTAACTGCCCGAACAAAGTCCAGCAAACAAACACCAAAAAGAAAAAACTCCCACATAAAGAAAGGTGAGAATAGGAAGAAAAACTACAACGGGGTCCATATCAAGAACTAGCAAAAATAGAACAGTATGCCAATACAAAACCATTCAACTTGTCAAGGAGTGCAAAATAACAGCCTCGTCCCAATATTAAAAATGGATCTGAGAACAAGATGAAAGCTTGTAGGTCGTGGGATCTTCAATTTCCAAATTTGGGGGAGTTTTTGACAAGGTTGAACTACAATGGAAAAACTCCATTGAAGTTCACCCAATTAACCAAAGTTATTCCCAAACTTGGAACTCAGAACAGGATTCGAAATCAACTCAAAATACGGCAAAATCAAATTTTACAAGCTTCCCTAGCAACATGTTGAAATAATCACAACGAGATCTTCCTTGGCCATAAGAGATTAATCAAACTAGTCAAAAAATTGGTTGATTAATTGGCACTGTAGAGAGCTTATATAATTGTGTAATTGTCTAAGTTTGAGTAAATTGGACCAAATATTATAATGTAAGTGGGTTATGTTATGAGGAGCTGGGCTTTGAGGTTGGAAGGAGCTAATTAGGTTGGATAGGCCCAAATGGCTCACTTTTGCTCAGCTTGAATCATTTGACATATTGAAATTGAGTGGTGGTTCTATGTTAACCGATTTGGCGATTTATTTACGGGTGGTTTAACGATTGAATTTTATTGGTGGTTTTGTGCATAACCTCCTATTTCGCGGGTGGTTTTATGAAATTTATCCAAAATTTAAGTATGGAGAGAATAATTTTCTTTATGTGAGACGAGAAAGTAGGTATAATTCAATGTTTTTACAAACATTTGATCAATATATGTTCCTTTTTTTAAAAATCCTACTCATTAAAATAACCAAATTTGAGGGTACTATTTATTTTCGGTTTTTTTTTTTGAAAAGCAAGTTTGTGTAGAACCTCCCCGACAAAGAGCACCAAAGCTTGAATTACGATTCATGATGATCAGCCAAGGACGCGGTAACATCAAGGAGAACAATGAAATAACGCCGTCCTTTTTACTTTTACCAAATTAAAGGCTGCGAATTATTCAGCCCATGCGCTTCCAACGCTCACCGCTACACGCTATGCTAACTAGCTACATCGGTGCTTCTCTAATTAAAATGCTTTTCTTTTTTGGTCTTGCCTTTTGGCTCGTCCGGTTCGATCGGTCGGACACCGCTCTACATCCGAACCGGGTACTTCGTGGCCCCATTTTGGGGGAGACCCTCCCAATATCAATTTTTTCATACATGCTGCCAGTGAGATTCGAACTTCGAACCTCCTGCACAATACTTAAGGAGTCTAGCACCACTTTACCACTAGACTAACTGAGTATTGGTAATTAAAATGCTTTTCACATTCGCAACGTAGTACAATTAATACCACCTCAAATTCCATCCAGTCAGTGCTTACTTAGTTACTTGTTTAATTATTCTTCAAGGGAGGCATGAAAATGGCAAAGTTGACCTCCAAATCTTGCCTTTTAATAGAGCATGGACACGCCGGTTCTTCGTGGATTCTATGATTTATTTATTAATATCTTTAGCCAGAGAAATTAAACGTGAAAAACTTATAAGAAATGGATTAATTTATTTGATTCTCCCGTGTCCGGCCTCCTCAAATACTTTCGATAAAAATACATAAAGAAATTCTACACCTATACACATTAATACCCAACATATTGCATATGCTTTATACCAGATAATTAATTTTTTGTAATAATTTACACATTCATAATTATAAGCTATACATATTCGTATTAATTTATGCGAGCTTCTTAGGTATATTAAATATTCTCAACAAGTTAAAACTTGAGAAATTTCTATATGTATATGTGCGATTTGACACGACCGAATGCAGAAAAACAGAGGATAGTATTAATTCGAAGAATCTGAAATGATGGAATTGTGGGATTGTCCAAGCTAGGTGGTACAATAATTTGGTGAGAACTGACAAGTATGATTGAATTACTAGCATTTTCATGCTTTTAAGGTTAACTCTCAATCGATGATGTTTGAACACGCTTAGAATATATAGCTCGTGAATATATTCTCCATTACAGACGTACGTACCACATCATCATCAAATTAAGGACGTACACTATTGGAAGCGTGCCACCACTTGTGCTAGCTCCATTATAAAAGCCAACTTCATCGACCTTAGTTGTATCCATATCAAAACTTGTACCTTTCATTGAAACAACACACGAAATCTACGTACGTACACAGTTGATCTAACTAGCGTCGAGTTAAATATCATGGCGAAAAACATGACACTATGGGCGATCAACTTCATTAGGTATGATCGATCTCCTTTTCTTTGTTTTCCTTCATGCTTAGCTTGCTCGGTTATTGAAAATGTAGATGATTGTGTAGGGAAGCAACGAAGCTGGCGGGAATAAGGCGGTTGCCGGGAACGAGAGGTATTAGTTATGCTGCAGCTGTGGTGGCAGAAGCGGACGAAGGTTTATTATCATCAGAAGGCTCAGACGACGTCGTTGAGTACAATACTGGGTACGGAGAAAGAGGCGTTGATCACGAATTTGATTTAGAGGCAACGAAGAAGGACACAAGGAATATAGAAGAGTGCGAATGGGTTCCTCACCCACGTAGCGGAATCTACTTTCCCAAAGGCCATGACTGGGTTCTTCAAGATGTGCCTCACTCTCCTGCCTCTACTTCTGGCCCCGCTTTCTGGCTTCGTAATATCGATGGCGTCGATGTCGATGGGCCCCACATCCATAACTTTTGACCCAAAAATAACAACACAAATACTGTTACTTGTTGTACTCGTGTTGTAATTTGCTCATAACTTGAATAAATTAGATGTACCCGTCGTACCATGTACGACTACGATTTTATATTTTATAGATATTATAAATAGAAAATTAATAAATAAAAATATAATATAAACTTTAATATAAGTAATTTATTGCTTGTAAAATGTATATTTTTCATAATCAAATATTATATTATTCATATTTTATTACTTTCTATGTACATAAATTTAGAGATTATCAAATATTTCAATATATCTATCAAATATTATATCACCTATTTTTATTATTTTTAAACATTATAATTATTTATCATTATTTTTATTATCATAAAAGAATATATATGTATACATATTCGTGAAAATATATTATGTTATAAGATAAAAGATATTTATACTTATTTTTAAAATATTTTAAATTTTTTATCTTTAAGTTTAAATATTTGTATAAGGAAGTTTTCAAAAGATATTGGTATACTAAATAGATATTTGTTTGATGTTAAAGATAGATTTAAATAGTTAGAGAAAAATTTAATAGAGAAAAGTTAAAATATTAAAAATAAAAATTAATCTTATAAATATGAGGTGGAGTCAGAATCATTCTAGTGACTTAAAAAAGCACAGCTTTAATATATAGTTATAGATACATGTAGTTTGATTGTCTCCTCCATAACTAAAAAGTAAAATCATCGTTACGCGCAAATTTATATGGGCCTCAATGGAAGGCCCAACCTTATTGCGGCCCATATATGCCTCAAAGCCCAATAGATTTCGATTTTGTTCTCCAAGCAACCCCCGGCTCCTCCACATTCGTTTTTCTGTCTCTCTCTTCATCCGCCGTAGGGAGCAGCTGAAGAACGAACGAAGGGACATTGTCCTGGAAACGTGGAGATCTCTGTATCACATCCGTCATGGCAGCTTTTTCTTCTTGCCTTGAAGATCCCATCATCTCCGGAACACCTCAATTTGTCTACTAATCAATAAATCTCCCACCTTTTTTGCTGTCAAGGTTCGTTCTTCTCTTTGCCGCCTTTTGATTTGTCTTTGTATTCCTTTCTCTTTGCCTCGCTCTCCCGCTTCTCGATTCATTTAATTCTTCATTTTTCTTGTAATAATTTGTGTTTAGGGTTTTATAGATCGAAAGACGAGGTCTTAATTGGATCGGGGTTTTGGGTTTGTTGGTGTATATTAGTTTGACCCGCAGAAATGGTCCTTGTTAAATTAGTTCTTGCTTTTTCCGTTCCAGTTCGTGGTCAATATGTAGGCGGTTCTTCTTAGCGTTCTTCCCTTGGTTTTTGTGAGGTTTTAGATGCAATGATTTGTAAAAGTACGATGCTTGTGTTCTGGGGGTTATGATTGGCGGTTTATGAACTGGTTGCATCGATTCTGATTCCCAGGGTTGCACTTATATGCCAGTTAGCTCTTATTAAACCTTTGGATCAGATCTCTTCGAAGGTTATCAAGAAAATTTAAGTCTTTAACTAATATAGAAACTTGCCTCACACCACATAGAATCCAGATTATAAACTGCAAACCTTCACTCGGAGGATTCATGAATAGGTTTCATTAGATAATAAGAAATTGTTGCTCAATTGTATATAAGCTTAGCATAGTTAACGCTTTAAAGATATGAATCTTGTAGCATAGCATTTCTAGACGTACATGAATCGAGTTTCCACAGCAAAACATTATTAAGTTACATTATTTTTAGCTTTGTAAAAATTAACAATTTTCAAATAAAATACTGTTACTGGTATATGAGTATTTTTAAGAAAAACAAAATGGACGGAAATATTAATTTTAATGCTAATCCATTTTGATAAACCTAATCTCATCAAACTTGTAAAACATCTGGTTTACTTAATTTCCTTTTTAAGAACTGTTGAATAGTTACAATGTACTGAATATTGGTTCTATGTCCATTGCAGCAAAATGTACAGAAATATCCGGCGAGTCACAGACCTTGTTCTGAAAAGTAGGAGCAAATACTCTAGATTAGTAGAGAATGGTTCAAATGTAACTCGTGTGCCAAATATTCCCCTATGCAGGTCGTACTTGCTCCTTAGACATTTTCAGGGACAACATGCAGCAAAAACAGCATACAGGAAAATGGATTTTCCTTTCAGTAGTAGTGGTTTTTACAGAAACTACGCCACCATGTATGCAGGTAGTGCCACAAGGTTTCATGCACAAACTGCTTGGAAGAGGATCTCACAGATGTATTCATACAACAGTTCATCTGTCCCCACAATTGGTAGGATTGCTCAAGCATTTAGCTTGGCCTCTACCAGATCTCACCTGGTAGTTCCAGGTGTACTTGCTTTGTTGTTTGGGGAGCTAGCAATGGCTGATAAAGCACATGCTGAATCAGATCTGTCTTCCAGAAATTCTGTTGGCATGGATCCAGAATACAGCAACTTATTCTTCAGTACTTTGGTGTCTTTCGCAGCAGAAAGTCTGATCTTGCTGTTCAGAGCTCTCTATTTGTCAGTGTTATTCTTACCCAGCCTGATAACAGCACCATTTGCCGATAGTTTTGGGCCTGAATTCAGAAAATTATGGCTTCAGCTTGTCCACCATACCCTAGAAAAAGCAGGTCCCGCATTCATAAAATGGGGGCAGTGGGCGGCTACACGACCTGATCTGTTTCCTAGGGATTTGTGCATTGAGCTTACAAAGCTACAATCCAGTGCTCCAGAACACAGCTTTGAATATACAAAAAAAAGTATTGAAGGAGCATTTGGTCGTAAAATCTCAGAAATCTTTGAGAGTTTTGAAGAAAACCCTGTAGCTTCTGGTAGTATAGCTCAAGTACACCGGGCTGTTTTGAGGTACAGGTATCCTGATCAAAAGATCAAGCCTATGGAAGTTGCAGTTAAAGTTAGGCATCCTGGTGTTGGTGAATCAATTCGGAGAGACTTTGCAATTATCAATACCATTGCTAAAATATCAAAATTCATACCTCCGTTGAACTGGCTGAGACTTGATGAAAGCGTACAGCAATTTGCTGTTTTCATGATGTCGCAGGTTGACCTTGCTCGTGAAGCATCTCACCTAAATCGTTTTATCTATAATTTCCGTAGATGGAAGGATGTATCATTCCCAAAACCTGTTTATCCTTTAGTGCATCCTGCTGTCTTGGTGGAAAGTTATGAACAAGGGGAGAGCGTGGCACATTATGTTGAGGATATTGAAGGGCAAAGTGGTGTTAAAGCTGCTCTGGCTCACATTGGCACTAATGCTCTTTTGAAGATGTTATTGGTAACCTGCTGAATAATGATTATTACTTTATCCTCTGCATCTTCTTTTTTGTTCGAATTTTCTGTTCTAAGTCTTGTACAATACACGATAAAAGTATTTTTTGTGTGTACTGTATAGATTTTTAGAGTAAAATTTTTCTTCCCTGTTTTGGCTTCCAGGTGGACAATTTTGTCCATGCAGATCTACATCCTGGCAATATTCTTGTTCGAGTAGCCCCTAGCAAGTCTCCTAAGAAGAGATTCTCAAAGTCAAAGCCTCATGTTGTTTTCCTTGATGTAGGCATGACTGCTGAACTGTCCAAGGGTGATCAGATAAATGTCATAGAATTTTTCAAAGCAGTTTCTCGACGTGACGGTCGAACTGCTGCTGAGTGCACACTTCGGTTGTCTAAAAATCAAAGCTGCCCTAACCCAGACGCATTTATCAAGGTATCTCAGCCGATTTGTTGTATTATATAGTCCTTATTATGTGGCATTTTGGTTAGTCAGTAGACATCCTACACATTATTTAGTCACCAGTTCATTAGGCTCAAGAAGTGTGTAGTAATTGACATTGTTTGCTACAAATGAATTTATACTCTTTGAAGATTCCTTTTGCTATCTTTCCTTCATTTACCTCTTATCGTTATTCGTTTTGGTTCTAACGAGGCATAATTTCACAACCTGTTTAAGATTATATTGTTTTATCATCATAATTATGTAAAAAATACCTAGTCTAAACAAAATGTAATTGTAGGAGATTGTCCACTGTGAAATTTGATCATCTTTATACAGATGTACAAGTTATAAGCCAGTGGCTGTTCTAGCTTGATCCAAGTTATAGGCAAAAATAATTGCAAGTTTCTGATCTTGATTGGCTGTTGTGAATCTTAATGTCCTTTTTCTATTAAATGGATCAAGTATCCTCTACGTTTTCCATGTTTGAGCACCTTTATCATATCTCAGTGTGCATTCTAGCTTGATCTGCTTTTTGTAGGATTGAATATGCTGTATACAGATCTTTATTTGCCGTTTTCAAGCTATTTGATTATCCATATTATTGCTAAAATTCTTATGCTGTAGCAACTTTTTAGCACATGATCATGCCATAAATTTTAGCTTTTGGTATAGCATAAGACTTGAGAGTGGCCTAGATACAATTTTCTTACAAGAAATGTGAATTGGCAGGAGGTTGAAACGTCATTCAGCTTCTGGGGTACTCCAGAAGGCGATGTGGTCCACCCTGCAGAGTGCATGCAGCACTTACTTGAGCAAGTCAGACGTCATCGGGTGAACATCGACGGCAATGTTTGTACTGTAATGGTGACAACTTTGGTTCTCGAGGTAACCTCTTTCCCTTTCATTCTCTCTCTTCTGAAACTATTACAAGTTCACAGCTAACAATCTGGAAAGTTGTTAGTGCTAGTTTCTTTGTTAGCTTAATTTAGAGTTCTGAAATTTGTTATTTAGTTTCATCAATTTTAAATACTTGTAATTAGTTTCATCAATCTATGAGAAATGTAAATGTCCATCAGGGGAATAATTTATAGTCTTCTTCATCCTGCAACTGAGAAACAATTGAAATTGATTTTCGATTATCAGCGTAATTTTGGCATTTAAATGCTTTGTTTGTGTTGTGGTAGGGCTGGCAAAGAAAATTGGACCCAGCGTACGACGTGATGAGCACACTTCAGAAGCTGTTAGGGAAAGCGGAATGGGCCGAGTCTCTGGCATACACAATGGAACAACTCGTGTAGGGTACGAGGATTTCAATCCACATACAAAACTTTTGACACTTATATGATGGCTCCAGAGACGAGTTTGCTAACAAATAAGAGACGCATCTGTTGAATTTATTCAGGAAAAAGAGGGGGTTAGGACACTTAAATTTTGGCGATTGTGTATATTTTTTTGTTAATAAACCAGACACCTGTTGGATTGAAAGGGGACTCTTATACTTGCCAGACAAGGCACAAACCTGAATGGGAAATACTACTTGCATTCTTTCATTTTATGCCACGGGGCAATTTTTGAGAACTTGATTAGATGACGTCCTTTCTTCCGCCCGTTGGTTTGCCCATGTGCAACTTCGATTCTTCCCCGTTGTCGTTTAACGACGGCATATTTGCCCTTTCATTCATGACAATCTAAACAATATAACCCAACGGTACATATACGCCCGTTAAGACAAATAATGTTGAAACCTTAAAGGGAAACCAATACATGACATCTCCCAAGGACATTTATGAGTTCCCTTGACTGTATTGATGACTGTAAGGTTGTCATCCTACATTTATGAATTCCTTTGGCTGCATTGATGACTGTAAGGTTGCCCCATACCTCTCCTAAGCTTATAATCCTTGTGTAATGGTCTCTGATCACGTATCCCAATGCAACCATTGTTGTGAAGTTGGAATCGTCAAAATTCAGCTTGAACTCCTATGTTGGCTTCAACCATTTCTTCGGTTTGTTTTTACTTCTTGTAGGAGGTTGCGTAGGACGGGCCACATCCTCCATATCCCCATTGCATCGTTTCGTTTGTTCCCATGTGAGGATTTGGTGTCGAATATATTGTTCTAGGTTTTGGATATAGTCATCCGGGGCTTGCTGGAAGACTAGCCTATTCCTTTGGTGCCATAAGTGTTGGAAGGGTTTCCCGACAACAAATAAATTTGTACTCAAGACCCCGCTGTGTATTGTATAGGGAGGTCAGGATCGTCCACGGGAAGCAAGTTTATGTTTGATTACTTTTCTAAAAAGATGGAAAGTCCAGAAATAAAATAAGGCAGAGAAGAAAGCAAAGACGAGGCTACGATCACCTCATACTGCCGACTTTGTCAGGGTCGGTATCGATGCTAACTTTCGACTTAAACATGGCAAATAACGCAAACAAATGCAGGTTCGGTACCGACCTGAATACCTCGGTACAAATGCAGGTTCGGTATCGATGCAAAATAGAGTATTACTTAGTACCCTCCCATAAAATTCCTTGAAGATAAAGCTATCAACTTTCGTTAATTTAAGAAAGCAAATCAATTGACTTTCATTAATTAATTCACTTTGTACTTATTTTTAGACTCAAAGCTCGAAACTTTCGTTATCGAACAATATCAACATTCAATATTAACACTTTCTCTTTCGATCAAGCAATAAATCGAATTACTTCACCTTTCATTAAAGCATAAGCACAGAACAAGTAGATAAAAGATAAAAGGCAATCAAACATTCATCACACATTCAATCATGCACTACTATGTCGGGTTTTCAACCCCGACCCTAAAAGGTTGAACTACTCACACATAATTGAAAACAAGCAAACCAAAGGATTGAATGAGAACGTTATATGAAAACAAAATAAAGCTTACTTGAATTGAAGTTCGAAACTTGTCCTAGAATACAAACTTCTTACCCAAGTAATCTTCAAAAGCAATACTAGAAACTAAGAACAAAGAGAAGAATCGTCCCTTTCGGTCTCTCTCTCTCTCTCTCTCTCTCTCTCTCTCTCAATGTACGACTACCTCCCAACTAGGTTTTAAAACAAAGTATTTATACTAGAGAATGTATCTATAAAGTTTCCAAACATAAAAAGATTGCGGAATAAAAAGATAGAAATCTTGAAGTCGATGCGCCTACCGACACATGGGACCTCGGTGTAGACCTGTCATGGTTGGTAGGTGTTTTGCTGAATTATTCATGACTTGGCTCTGCTACACACCTCGGTACCGAACCAACAAGGTCGGTATCGAGCTCGTTTTTTGATCTTTTGTACTTTGTCATAGACTCGTAGAATATTTTCTGTTTTTTCTTTGAAGTTCTTTACGATCCTATGGGTATGGTTACACTCTATGAACAGATGACCCGAATCTTCATAAGTGAAATGACACATAAGGCATCCTAGAGATGTAAATATTCTTTTTTTCCTGGCAATCTAGGTTTTGTGGGTAAGCCATTGTGAGACATTTTCCATAGGAAGTTTTTAACTAATGGGTATGTATCTAATTTCCATATCTAAGTGTTCAAGCTAGGGTTTTGTCTATGAACATTTATACTCAGTTCTATAGCTGAGGCTGTCGAAAACCAACCATTCTTGCTTGGTGCCCAATAAAGCCTATCCCTTTTATAGTTATATGGGATTGGGGTTGCTATGATTTGATCTACTATATTTGGCAGGAGCAAATTCCGAAGAACGTCCAACTACCACTCTTTTTCGTTTGTTATAAACTCCTCTACCAAAGTTGAATCATTCACAAAATTGGGATTAATATCATATTTATGTGCTGGTTCCTGAATCACCCATTCATCGTTCTAAAACCTTAACGTTTGGCCATCACCCAACTTGCCAAATAGTCCTTCTTGAAATTCTGTCACAAGATCCATTAGTTTTGACCATTTCTAAGATGTACTGACTTGTTTATGAGATAGGGATGCATTTTTTATATATTTCTTATTCATGAGTTTAACCTAAATGTTATCTAGCTCAGCAAGTAACTTTCACAATAGTTTCATTTGCATGACTTTGTTCACACTTTCAATTTTCTTGATTCTTAGTCCTCCATAGTATTTCAGTTTGCAAATTTTATCCCATTCAATGAGAGGTTTGTAAGTATTCTCTTTATTTCATAGGAAGATTTGATTAATCTTGTCTAATTCCACGTGAATACTTGTGGGCATCATGAAACTCTGCAATAGTTTCATTTGCATTACACTTAGGATTTGACCTTATTTGTTTACATATTACCCTTATTCTATAATTGACCTTGGAATTTTTTCTCGACTTTGAGTCTTCACTTTTTTCCTATCAGTTTAGCACCACCATTATGTACTCTTGTCACCATCTTTATGATTCTTTGTAAGGCTCTTCTTCTATCATTTCTCTAGGTCTTCCTTTGCTTTCTATTTGTTGCCATTTTCTTCAACTTTTTCATTATACCTTCAATTCTTGTTTTAATTGGCATGCAAGTATTCCATGGACATAAAAGAAAGTCATGTAGATCGGTTTTGTTCTTAACACAAAAAATGATTTTAACTAAGTATTGGTTGTTGTTGCATAGGTTTTTTTTATGATAATGGTTCTCTTAACAAAGAGAAGAAAATTAAATTCATAATTTTATAATTCATAAGATTTTTGGCTGATCCAAGTTTGGTGAGCATATAGTAAAATTTCAATGTTGCATTTGGTTTTAGACCACCACAAATGCCACGGAAGCAAAGCAGGGGGGATAAGACACCCAATGCCTTTAATCAATTTAGCAACATCAGTTCCAATGCCCTTTAGAGAGACACATGATGCATTTGCTTAAAATCACCAGAACTATACTTGACAAACTTCCATACAAAATGCATAACTAGACAAAACATAACACCATAATTCATATCAAATACTAAGGGCTTACAATTAGTCATGAAAGGACCACCTAGGTGCATAATAACAATGGAAGACAGATGCTTAACAAAAACAAAATGTGATAATTTCATCTCCTCAGAAACACCAACATCAGATATACTACTTCTAACATAATAAGAGCTAAGACCTGACATACTACTTCCATATAATACTCCACACAAGGATAAGTTTATTGCATCATAAAGGTGGCCTCCATAAGGCCTACGGTACCAAAAGGGGATATTTAATAGTTATTGCGTAGATAGGGGATATTTATTTACAATTAAAAAATTATGCATTCCCTCTTTATCTATACGTAGGTTGCTCACCTTAGAGGTCCACGAGTCTAGAAAACATGGAAGATTAGACAAGACCTTAGCTGGACTTAAGGAACACTATTTTTGGCGAAAAATGTCTAACTATATATGTGCTGTATTTTGTCAAAAGTTCTGTCACATGTGATATGGATAAGTCTAGATTAAGTCATCATGGGTATTACCAACCTCTACCCTTTCTTACAACCTCCTGGGAGGACATTTTCATAGATTTTATAGTGGGGTTTCCTAGGACAAGTGAGGGTAGAGACTCTATTATTATTGTTGTTGATCGATTTTCAAAAATAACTCATTTCATCCCATGCCATAACATTGATGATGCATTGCTTATAGCTTATATATTCTTGAAGGGGTTTGTTAGGTTGCATGGAATACCATGCACTATTGTTTTTAATAAGGATGCCAAAATTTTGAGTTATTTTTGGAAAACCTTATGGCCTAAATTAGGGACAAAGCTCTATTTTTCTACATCTTTTTATTCCCAAAGAAAGATAACCAACATGACTTTAGGTGCTTTATTATGTACTATGTTGAAATCTAACCTAAAGCATTGAGAAGAATGTCTCCCTTTTGTTAAATTTAATCATAACACGTCAATCCATTCCATGACAAAGATGACATCATTCCAGGTGGTGTATGGACAAAATTCATTAACAATTGCCGATCTCATGCCCCATCTTATTAAGGAGAAGGAAAGTTTCGATGCCAAGCCGAGGATGAGTTTTTGAAAATGCTCCATGAGAAGAGTTAAAAGGAAATCCGCTAAATACAAGGTCCAAGTTGAGAAGGGTTGAAAAAAATATGCAATTTAAAGAAGGAAACCTCATGTGGGTTCATTTGAGAAAAGAATAATTTCCTCAACTAAGGAAATCCAAGCTTGTTTATAGAGGAGATGGTACCTTTTGTGTTGTGCAACATATTGTACTAAACGCTTACAAGCTAGATGTTCCAAGTGAGTGCAATGTGTATTTGACTTTTAATCTGGTTGATTTGTCTTTGTTTGTGCCTCAAGATGGACGAGTGGATGAGAACGAATGTAAACAACCAAACATGACTCAAGAATACAACGATGTATATATTGGCGTGCTCTGTGATCTTTGATGAACTGATCACCCAAGCACGATCTTGAAAGATCCAAGAAGCTACCCGAGTTCTTCTAGATTGACTTGAATTCATAACGAACACATCACCTCAACCACAATGGATGACAATCTCATTCATCAGGTGGCGTCACAACTAGTTGAAGGCACGTCCAAACAAGGACAAGACCTCGGGGGACAATTGAGGATTGCCTGACCAAACAATGCCTTGACTTGCACTGCATCTCAACTAAGCCATGCCCGGTCGGGCATTCGACCAAACATCAAGTCAAACATCCTCTCTTGAGGCATGCTTGGTCAAACAATGGCCCATGCACTCACATGACCATATACTTGTGTCACCCACCCCACTTAATTAACGAGTGCCTGGTCGGGCAACATCTCGCTTTGATTAATCTTGTTCTGCTTTATTTTCTTTAGATATTTTTATCTTACATTAATTAGCTCAAGTTTATTTATCTCTTATTTTATTTTTAGAGAAAATCCTAGTTACCTTTTATATTTAAAATCATCTCATACCCTTTCATGAACGAGATTAGAATTTTGAGATGCAACTTGGCTTGTCCCCTCTTGTTAATCCAAAACTCTCTTGCGTTTTTACAATCAATTCAATTCAAGTGTTAAATATTCTAGTCTCACACCCAAAGATACAATCAAAAAACTTAGTTCATTAGAACTCTTTTAGACATATGGCTAAGAAAACCCTGTTCATCCGGCTGAGAAACCCAACGCTCTACGGCTGAGAAGCCACTGTCCTGCGGTTATGCCTAGAAGGCCACACCGCCGAGAAGGCACTGATACAATTTCCGAGTAGTCATAAACAATCCCTTAGCCAATCTTATAGATATTTAGAGGAAGTTTTTGTTGAGTTTGTGAATGGAGACTTTTATGCGGTGGGCGTTGCTCGCTTCTTTGTAACTCCCCGACAGGAAGTCGCTGGCCTTCCCGCTTCCTTCGCCGCCCTGTTGGTGGCTGAGGATGTGTGTGGCGGTTAGTTTGAATATTTTTTTGGATCTGTTCTTTTGGGACTTGCGTACCAGAGCATAATATTATTATATGAATCCTCTTTTCTGCTTGAACTCTATGGCCAATTTTTGTTTGATTCAATTTTGATTTTCATCCATAGATCTGCTCGAATGAATTTAACTGAGATAACATTAAACAAACATCAATGGAAGACTCCCATAATCCTTTTGAAAGCGTGTGAACTTGGACCGCCGCCCACCTTCGAAATTCCGTCTTCCCCGGCCGGGAACTCTCCGTTGGTATGACCATGCTGCTAGAAATCTAGCTTTGCCGATCGTGACGTGGCCGTATTGATAAAGTTTCCTCCATGACCGCTTCTTGGTTTTGGCCGACGTGGCTCTCTGCAATCCTCTTGTTCTCCTTTGGTGAGAAGAAGACATACGTGTTTATACTTTTGGTGGTTTGCTTTTGAAGGCTTGGGCCTAGGCCCATCTGGTGCTCTTGTTCTTTTGGGCCTCCTTTCTCTAGATTGGTAGGTCTGGTGGGCCTTTGCTGGGCTCTCCTTTGGTGTATTTGTTTGTGTGTTGTTTACAGGTTTGACCCATGGAAAGTATGCATGACTCCTAGGTGTGGTTCTAGGATGGAGTATGGTTTACATGTGATTGCCGTGGTCGCTGGACGTTTTCAGGCTACTGAAGACCCTTCATTTTGGTGGAGGTAATGACAGTGGTCCACCTTTCTTCAGGATTTGTCCATTATGATCCAAATGCTAGAGACTTTGGTTTCTCTAGCCCCTCACTTTTCCATTACTCGTTTTATTCTAGTTCTGTTTCTTCGCTAGTTGTACTTATTTTTCTTATCTTGTTGTAGTTGTTTCAGACTCTTCTAGCCGGTTGTTCTGGCTGCCGTTTTACGGTCTCTCGGTTATCGGGTTTGTCTGATATACCAAATTTTTACCTTATGAAAAAAAATTAGTTCATTGAAGGGACATAGAAGATTATCAATGCAAGATCGAGCCACCCTTCAAGTGAAGATTGTCATTCTCTGGAAATGAAGATCATCATGTATCACATGACCTTTTAATTTAGTGTACATGACCTTGTTAGCTAAGTGTGCCTCACCTTTTTTAACAAAGTGTGTATGATTTGTATTCTAAGTGTACGTGATCATCTAAGGTCATGCACATTTAGTTATATGATCATGCATACTATATTATTTGATTGTGCACATTCAATTATAATCTAACTCTTGCACACTCAATTCTAAGTTCATGCACACTCAGTTATACAATCATGCTCACTGAGTTATCCTCGTACAAACTTATCTATACAATGATGCACACTCAGTTAAATTATCATGCACACTCAATTATAAGAATGTGCACTTAGATATAAGGTTATGCACACTCAGCTAACACTCAACTATAAGGTCATGTACACTCAATTATAAGATTATGCATGCATAATTATAAAATACGCTTTTTCGCATTGAATTTGGGATGGACAAATTTTTTTCAACTTCTTCTTATTTAATTAACACATAATCTTAGACGTTGATTGTTCGAGATTAGATGACTCATAAATTTTCTAAGTTCATCCTTGGTCGGGTGCTCTCATCCGATCTAGCTTCTAAAAAATACTTTACTTTGATTCGCTTTTTTAAAGAAATCTAACCTAGAATTGATGCATCTTAACACGATTCTCGTATAAGACAAAACAGGATGTCGATTGATCCTTCATGAACTCTTAATTAGACCCCTCAAAAAACATGACATAACTCGAACCACCCAAATTTGTAGGGTTGAAACTTGCGGAAAATTTATGGGTCAATAAGCGACTCGAACTTTATTGACTTGAACCGATCTAGGTTGTGATCTAAACTTGCTAGGTTGACTTAACTCGTTATTTTAGAAAAAAATATATCACATATTTCAATGTTGCATTTAACCGCCCCTTATTTCACCACCCTTTCTTTTATCCACCTCTTATGTTTAGTTCTACAAAAAGCCACCCTATATTGTACTTCCTCTTAGAATTATCCACCCAATTCACATTTTTTGTTACATATCTATTAAATCTAGTAATTGACCAATTTGCACTTTATTTTTATATTATTTAGAAACTTGCGGTGGAGGTCCGACGGTGCTCGGCGGGAACTCTTTCCTACTTATTTTGTTCGTTTTTGCTGGAGCTTGGATAAGGAACACCATTTCTTCCTCTATGTTATTTGTGTTGGGATTTTTACGGAGAAAGAAACTAGTCTTCTAGTGTTTTTCCTTAAAAAATAATTAGTAACAATTTTAGACCCAATATCCAAATCTCTAAATCTCAATCATTATGACAAATAACCAAATTCAAATACAAAAGAAAGGAGAGAGACAGAGATTCTATATATGATAGATTTGAGCATGAGGGGAACCAAGGGAAAGACTTTCAACACAAATACGCACCTGTAACAATCCACACAAAATTGACACAATAAAGCTTCAAATTGGATCTTGCTTATTCTACTTTTCAATTCTATCCCATTTATAATCCTAACCCCTAATTAATTTTTTGATTTTCACACACTCGAATTTGAGTCAAATTACAAATCTGAAACTTCAATCACCTAATTGTAACCTCAAAACAATAAGATGTTTAAGAATTTGAGAAAAAAGGAGGAAGAACTCGCCACTGCGCCGCTGGGTTCGCCATCTTTGCCTGCCGCCGACTGTTTCACAGGAGAGATAATCATTATGCCTATGACTTTTACCCTCGATTACTCCTTCGCCTCATTGCCGCTTCGTCGGTGCTCTCCTTTACAATGTTGCCGCCTCGCTGGTGGATCAAGTGGGAGGATGATAATGGAGAGGATGAGAGGGGCATGGTTGTTTCACATATTTAGTAGAGTTTGATAAACAAATTAATTTCATTTATTTTTATTTTTTAGATAAAATAAAAACAAAGGGAAATTGATACTTTACTATTATACTTAACAAAATAAAACGAAAATTGTTAAAACGGTTGTCAAATGTAAAAATTGTTAAATAAGAGGTGGTTTTTTTTTTTCTAGAAATAAACATAAGAGGCGGTTAAATGAAAAGGTGGTAAAATAAGGGGGTGATTAACTATAATTTTCCCTAAAATCAATTAATATGTATTTCTTAACTTTTTAAATGATAAAAATTAATTTTTATTTTTTTGAGTTGTCATTTGATACATACATATATATATATATAGGTAGAATCAAATAAGACCAATATTATAGTGATACGGAGTGACACAATATAGTGCGTTGGATAGTGATTATTGTACGGTAAAATTAGTAGGTATTACACATGTTATTATGGGGGTAATTACAATAGAATAATTTCTAAAAAGAGAAAATTATCTAGCATATCTTGATTTTATGTGATTTTCTGATTTTTCTCCATGAAAATTACAGTTTCCATGTATACCCAACATCAGAATCTGAATTTTTTTTAATATGCAAAAAAAGGCAATCAATACTCATGATTTTCTCCATCAAATTTTACACTTTTCATTTTATTTTCAAATCTAAAATATCCCGTAATTTCAGGATATATAAAATTACTTTCCATTCTCGTGTTTGAAATATCTCGTATAGGCATATACAGTACATTAAATCAATTACTTATATTCATTATGGTAATTTTTATATACATGATCATGATCTGTATCGAGTGCATACATGATATTGAATATATTATTCACTGTTTTATATGTATGTATTCATGGTTTTAGATATGAGCAATTATGAAATCCAAATCATGTATTAATTTGATCGAATACGTATATACATGGTTTTGGGCGTATATATACATGGTTTAGTTTTTTGTATACAATATTTTATATTTGCGACCTATGTAATAATGTGATAGAACACGCATATTCATGGTTTTGAGTATATACACATGGTTGTGCCTTTCTATGTATATGACTTTACATTTCGTCTCACTTCTTTTTGGCTTCATTTACACAACTAACGACAACACAACAACACCAATGTACATGCACTAAATTAAAAACTTTAGAAGGTCTTATACAATGACCACAACTCTCCTTTCCAATGTACTTTCTCCATTCCTTAACAAGCTCATTGTTTTCATCGGGGACCCTTTTAACAATTTCTTTCCAATCTCGTGGTAGCCTAAGAGAAATCTCAACTTCTTCCCCTTAGTTACATCCAATCGATCAACATGATTTGACCTCTCATGGCATCATCTTTATACACTAGTCATAAATCAAAGAACATGCACATGACCATTCAATAAATTCATGTATATACATGCAATAAATCAGGTAGATAGCCCCATTAGACTCATAATTTACAAAGATTATATTACAAGTACACAATATCATGTATAAAGAATAACATTACCATGCATATATATAAATAATATCGTGTATATGTAAATTAAAGTCATGTAAAGCATTGTGCATACAAACAATGTTTGTCACACAAATGCTTATAATCATGTATACATCTAATAATTACAATGTACATATAATAAAATCGTGAATATGTAAATTAAAATCATGAAAACTTTATATGCAAATACATAAAAAAACATGTATACAATCAAAGCATAGCATGTATACATCTAAGTAAAGTTGTGTATATACACCAATCGATCCAACGACAACCACAACATCCTTTAAGTCGTGTATACAAATTCATTTTTTAATGTACATGTATCCTTTTTACATGTAAACAGAATCATAATTGAGTTTAATTTATATATACATACAAAATAAATATGTAAACAATGAGTTCAAATCGTGTATGCAAATCAATAATTTATAATATACAAAGCATATAATATACCAACACCATCCCAAATGTGACCACATGAGCAATCTAAGAGAACTAACATCCAAAATTTGAAAATATCGCACCAAACTCATATAAATTTTCCAAGTAATCGGCTCATAAACGTATACAAAATATGATTAATTAATTTCTTTTGATTTTCTTCAATTGTCGAACAACAACCACAAAAATCATCAAATAAGGTTCAAATCGCGAACAGATCTCACCTTTGGCTACTTTCAAACTTCTTTTCGGTGCCATTTAACTATATAATCTCTCAATAAACTTCAGTCAACTACAAACAAGAATCAAAAGGTTAAAAATTGGTCTTACAAACAAAACCCTAAATCTATTTGAAACTTGTTGATGTTTGAATTTATGATTAAAATTAAAATGATAACTCGAAGTTGAAGTAAATTGGTGTCAAATGTAGTCTATATTCTAACCCTAAATATCAATATAGAATAAAACTCATTAAAACCATAAACATGGGTATATGTTACAAAATTTCTTTAGTTTGTTATTTCATTATTTCTCTTCTTGTACTCATTGCATTATCTTTAATTTCTCTATTTAGAGATTACACCATTTATTTTCTATGTGATCACATAGTTCCATGTGAAAAAAGTAAAAGGGTAATAAATATGTGCTTAATTTCAAACATCAAACCCAATGTAATAAATATGTGCTTAATCTAGGCAAGTAAGAGGTTACACCTCCATTCTATAATTACCATTTAATCTTAGCCCTTAATTTTAATTAGATCTAATGGCTTAGATTTCGTCTATGCTTCACTATAAACACTAGTGCTAGTAGATCCTAATACTCTCTCTCTCTCTCTCTCTGTGTGTGTGTGTGTGTGTTTGGCGATGTGAGGAAAATGTAATACATTAGGGAGGATTTTGTAATTAATGAAACATGTAGTTAAGGACATTTTGGTCTAGATTTCATTATAGACAATTCAACTAAATATACTATAATATATAAGGTGGTTTTGTTTAAATAAAATTACAAAGTGGGTTTGTTAAAAAAACACCCCTTTTCAAAGGTGATTTTTGACAAATAATACTTTAGTAATATTGTAATAATCAAAAGAAAGTTAAATTTTTTGACTCATTGAGTCAACTCGAATCGGCACAAACCCGCAACGACCCGCCCTAATTAACTCGTAAATTTTAATGACCCAAACTCATACTCAACTAAAATCAAAGTGACTAAACCCAAATCCGACCAAATCAACCCAATTGACATGTATACCTGTAATAATTTAGTGGTATAAAAATACTATTCAATAGTGGATCATAATTCAAGAAAATTGTGCAATTTTTTATCACCCATTTCTTTGACTATGCATATAATTGGAAAAATTAAGGTTTTAACATGAACATTTATTAATATCATGACTTGTTTAATAAAAGAAAACCCATACCATTAAATACAACTATTATCTTACTAAATTCATCACCTTTTTCCATTTCTAATTCAAAACATGTTCAATGAGCAACTTTAACTAAAAGGCAATTACAACATAGTACTAGACTTCCACGATGTTTGCATGCACCTAAATGCAAATATGAAAAGCAAAATACCAAAAGTGAACATAACATAGAAAACACACACACGCACATGAAAACCGAAAAAGGCAAATCCACCAATACACTGCCTCTAAACATGAAAACCAAAGAAGAGTGAGTTTTATCTTTCTTAATTCAGCTTGATTCAGGTGTAACGATCCAGTCTTCTACATTAAAGTACTCATCGAGCTCTGAGGAACTTGAACAAGGGGAATCAGCTCCTGAATTAGCAGTAGTAGCATTGTCGTTTGAAAATGAAGGAAATGCAACTTTCTGGTCCAAGTAGTAGTGCGTTTTATAGCTTGATACTAAATTTTCGCCTTCAGTTTTTAAGTACAACTCTGGAGGGGATTCATCAAAGTTGAAGTTGTTGAGCAATCCGGACAATTCTTCATCCATAGATTCCATTTCATCTTCCAAGGATCCCTTCTTTATTGTGTCCACTAAAGCGTATAGAGTATCAGAATTGATATATTCTCTTAATTTTGCAAATACTTCCATTTTTAGGCTAACTTCTAAAATTGGAATATCATTTTATCTTGACAATCATTGTACCTTTTTCCAAATTAGTGATAGGCCAAATCCTACCTCGCAAGTGTACGGGATCGGTTGTAATACCAAGGTGTCGAACTCTGGGACTATGTAGTATTAATTGTAATCAAATCAGTAGACTAAGCCGTAAAATAAGAAAAGATTGAATTGTGATTTTAACTATCAAACTAATTATAAGGAAGCAAACAAGTAAATGTGGGCAAATCAATGAGAGGAAAGCTTCTAAGATCAGGGATCACTACAATAATGCGTCGGTAGACTATAAAAGATGATTGCACAACCTTAATTATGACTTTGTTTGAAGGCAATTGTCTAATGTATCCGCTAAATTCTTTCAAATGTTAACAGACGTATCTAGACTCAATTAAACATCCACTTTCGTGACTTGCAAATTAAAATCTAGACCATTAAGCACTTAGAATTTAAGATTAAATTGAATAAACATCCGCTTTCGCGACTTGCTAACTCGACCTAACCTTAAGATTTCTATGACAATTGTTATTCCACAAGAGAATTCAAAATACTTTCATAATAGAGAAAACTCAGGTTCAAATCCTAGGGTTCCAACAGGTAAAAGTACCTTTTAGTCTCAATTCCCTGTCTGACTACTTAACAAAGTTTTCACCTTTCAGTCTCAAACCTTGGCAAGTTCCCATTCATATAAATTACTAAGGCATAAAGCATCTAGGATTGAATCAAACAAAGCTTCAAACAATGGATTGTGCAATTTAATAAATAAGTCTACCTAGACATCATTGGGTTCACCCCAATCTTAGATTTGGGGTTTAGCTAGACATGGAAATAGAAGAAATCAATTCAATAACGAGATTAAACATACTGGATTGAAGAAACAAGCAAACTTGATTAATATCCAGCAAATCCAAACTCAAGATCAAAACAAAGTCTTCAAATATCCACAATCTCTCTAAACTTGTCTCTCAAGAATTAAAACTAGGTTAAAAAGTCGAACCCCCAATCTAAAAACAAAGGAAAGTATTTATACTAAGGATAGAATAAAAGAGGCGGCCCAAACAATCCGAGCAAACAAGGGCGCACGAGAGACGGCACGCGTCGTGCGCCGAGGCGCACGACCCATAGTGGACGCACGACCCAAGCACACGATTGGTGCCTTGCAGCCGCACGACCGGTGCCAGATTTTGGAGGGACGCACGACCCACGCTTCAGACCGCACGGGCGATGCCGAGAGGATGCACGGGAGACGCATGGCGCACGGGCGAGACGCACGGGACTGATCTTGGCAGCGCACGGGCTGCGTCGTGGACCCGCACGTCCATGCGTTTGGAACGCACGGGGGACTACCTTCTCTGAACCGAGACGCACGATCGTGCACTTATGGCGCACGATCCAAAGATTTCTTAACACCGCCTGCACGACCGTGCACCTTAGTGCACGACCTTGGCCTTGCTCGTTGTTTCCTTCTTTCTGGCACTTGAATTGTTCTTTTCCGGTCTCGTTGCCTCCTAGACTTGAAGTCTTGATTCCGCCAAGTATCCAAACGCGTTCCAATGAAGCTCGAACTTCTCTAAAGTACCTGAAAAGTATACAAATACACGTGTAGACATCTATAACGGAAATTAAACTAAAAGTACTAGAAAACACAAGACTAATGCAAGAAAACATACTAAACTAAGAACTAAATGCATGTCCTAGTATGCTCTAAAATGCCAGTTATCAAACTCCCGCAAACTTGAACCTTGCTTGTCCTCAAGCAAGAAATAAACTCGACATCCCACAAGGCAATGCAATTCAAGTATCCACCTCAAATGAATTTAAGCACTAATCAATAGACTTGCAGTTCACAAATTGAAATCATTGCACATGCTTTAGAAAATTAAAAAGATCAAGAGAATGCATCCATTCTAGACCTCACTAGGGCAATGTGTTTGTCTTTCTCACTCAAGTTTTTAGGGTTTAGTGTTTCGCTCAATTCTCAACTAAGACTGCTGAACTACCATATGCTTGCATCAGTGTTCTAAATCTCCACCGCTATGGACATTGCATACAACAAAAATCAAGAGGTCTTTAAATGGGTTGTAATGTGGCCAAGGTGAGAAGAATAAGGCATGGAATATATTTGGCTATGTGGTGCTAAAACTGGAAAATAGAAATTAAGCTTCATTAACACCAACAAACTAACTCTTTTGCTCACTTTCTTTCCACACCTTTCATTCATACTTCACTTCTTTCTTTCTTCTTCCCACACTTCTTTTACAACTTCTATCAACCCATTTCTTTTCATGGATTTTGAACCTTTTCTTCATATTCACACTTTTTATTTCTCAAGCTCAAATCATTCTTTATTTTCAACTTTCATTCCCTTTACTTCACATTTTTTTTCTTCTTTCAACTCATCCACCATTTTTCATTCTTCTTTTCAATTTCCCAATTCACTCAAACTTCACAAAATAAATCAAGCAAAAATTCCTATTCTCTAGAAGGGTCAGGCTTATTAGGCTCAGGATTTAATTTTGTGGAGCTCAAAAAGATAGGCTTTTAAGGCTAACAGGGGCTTCAAAAAGAAGGATTAATATTGCAGGGTGGATAGGGGAAATATAGGCTAATGAAAAATAATGCCTCTATCACTTTAATGTCGTATGCAAGACTCATGTAAGTAGCCTCAAAGTAGATATTTAACGCAAGTTCTAGAGTTAGCAAGTCATAGTGAGACACTCAAGAAATAATAGAGAGGACAATTAGTCCTAGAAAGGTTAAAAATATGATCTCACAAGGTTAAATATGTCTAGAACCTCAGCATAATCTCAAATCTCAAAAGATTACATGTGCTCATTCAATTACATGTAAAACATACAAATCTACAATCATGCTAATATATGGAGGTTTCAACAATTCAAGCATGTCATGTGGTTTAGACGCACGACCGTGCATTTGGAACGCACGGGGACTACCTTCTCTGAACCGAGACGCACGATCGTGCACTTATGGCGCACGATCCGAAGATTTCTTAACACCGCCTGCACGACCGTGCACCTTAGTGCACGACCTTGGCCTTGCTCGTGTGTTTCCTTCTTTCCGGCACTTGAATTGTTCTTTTCCGGTCTCATTGCCTCCTAGACTTGAAGTCTTGATTCTGCCAAGTATCCAAACGCGTTCCAATGAAGCTCGAACTTCTCTAAAGTACCTGAGAAGTATACAAATACGCGTGTAGACATCTATAACGGAAATTAAACTAAAAGTACTAGAAAACACAAGACTAATGCAAGAAAACATACTAAAATAAGAACTAAATGCATGTCCTAATATGCTCTAAAATGCCAGTTATCAATTAGCAATCAAATTGTATATAAGAAGAATAAAAAGAGAGAAATAAGATTAATTACCAAATGTGGTGAGTCCATCATAATAGTAGTTGCTATCATCCAAAAAGTTTAGTTGATCATTCTCTGCTCCCACCCAAATGGATGTCATTTCTGCACTTTCAAGAATATGGCCTTGTTCTTGAGCCTCCACTTTGATCTTAGGCTCAGACGGTAATGAATCATTCCACACATCATCATTTAAAACATACCCAAAAGAGTTCTGATATTTGTTGGCACTTGTAGTTGTTTGCATCATACTTCCCATGGTTGGGATTGGGGGAAACATTATCGAGCACTCGGCAGAACCCATTTGAGTTTCGATAGATGGAAATCGGTTAGGACTGTAATAAGTAGAAGCAGTGGAGAATTCAAGAACATGGGTTCTTGGAAATGGGTTGGCATTTGGATTGTTGAGTGATGGATTATTGAACAAATTGAACGTTCAAGGGTTATTCTGAGCCCATTTGTCGACCATGAAGTTGATTTGGTTAGTGGAGTTCTTGGCAAAGGAAATCATTGGGTCGTCTTCATGCATTGTTGAGTCTATCAATAGATTTATTCTTGGTTCCAAGGAAGGGTTGTGGTTTGAATTGGTAAAGGAAAATGTGGGTTGTGGGATAATGGTTAAATTTGACGAGTTCAAGTTCATTTGGGAATTTTGTTGTGAGAATACTGGTGTTCGGGAGTTCATTGGTGGTGAGAGTGATGGTGTTTCATTTAGTACTTCATTATGTTGTGTTGGCGATGAGAAGTTTTCTTCAATGGTTTCAAGTGAATTGATTATCATTCTTTTCTTGATTTTTGTGTTCCAAAAGTTTTTCACCTCATTATCTGTTCTTCCTCGTAGCTGCATTGGAAAGAAAAGCAAATACAATAATAGAAAAAAAATGGCAAATTTCAATTAGATAACATTGGAACAATATACGCAAAATGAAAATGATGAATTTCAATTAGCTTAACAACAACGGGTAAATCACAAAGATGGTATTTTTTCATCGAAATCTCTTAATATCATCATTAATATCTGCACCAATAATGTTATAGTGATCACTATGAAATCTAAAATCTAAATGAAAGCACACTTTATAAGTTAGAACATTTGACATTATAAAATCTAAATGAAAGCACACTTAGCAAAACAATTCCAAGTGAAGTCCAAATCGATACGTTTTTACATATCCCCAAATCAAGTAGAATTTTGCATGGTTTCAAAAATACACTTGTGACATCAAAGTTTCTACTTATCCAAAATCACAAAACAGATTTTTGTACGGTTAGTAACACACTTTCAAAAATACACTTGTGACATCTGGGTAAGAATTCTTTGAGTAGAAAATTACTCAAATTAGAAAAAAAAAAGAATTTAAGATCATATCTTTCAACAACACAAGATGAAATTAAGAAAAAATAGAGAGAATAATTGAAAGAAGAAAACCTTGGCTGCTATCTTAGACCAACTATTGTCGACTTTGCGATGCATTTGAATCACTATTTTCTCCTCCTTTGGAGAAAAAAAATCCTTTTTTGAGATCTGGATGGAGATGATTAGTCCACCTAAGTCTGCAACATTTACCGCATCTCATGAGCCCGGTCTTTTGAACATTATTCCAATTTTTTTTCTCCATCGGTCTTCACATACTTCTTCAACAATGCATCTTCTTGTGCTGACCAAGGCCCTTTCTTCATCATATTTTCATCACTGGACACTTGCGCTTCACCACCATTAACACCACTCATGATACCACTACTTCCATTCGTGAATTTCTTTTGATTCTTGCTTGTCATTTTACTAGTAACAAAGTTAAAATTTTGGACAAAGGAAAATAAATTGTTATATAAATTTTAGTTTTGAGGTAAGGAAATGGAGTGAAACAGGAGTCTCATGCTTGCTTTCTTCTTGTAGTGGATGAGAGTGAGTGAGAACAACCAAACATCTATTTCCGTTTCTCAACTTTCTCTTTGTCTCCCCTTTTTCTTTTAAAGAAAAAGATTATATATATTTTTATGCGTCATTTAATCATATTTCCTTCTTTCTTCTACCATTTCTTTTTTCCCTTCTTCTTTTGTTTGAATTTCTTATTTTGGATTTTTTAGTAGTGAAGGAAGGAAGAAGGGAAACGGGGGTGTCACGTTGTTCATCCTTCTTCCTCCTTTATTCCCTCCGTTATTTTTGTTTAACATGCCTTGAAGAAAAATAGAAAGAGGATAGTACTGATATTTTTTAGTACTTTGGACATTTTGTAGTCCAATGTTAAATATCATCCTTTGTGTAGACTAATTTCCATAAAATTAATTTCTCAAGTTTTAATGTTTTTATGCAACCACATATTATTATTTGATACATTGTAATAAATGATATTTTTAAACTCACAATGTTTAAAAAGTTTTTTTTCTCCAAAATAACAAAAATAAACTCCTACCAAGTCAAGTAATATACTTGAATCAATCATTTTATATAAGAAGGAGAATTTTATAGAAATTGACATTTGACTTATGCATTTACTAGTTTCACTCCTTCAATTGCGTGGTTGTTCAAAACCGATTCAAGTATTTCTAGCACTTTTCCATTTTTCTCTCCATTATTTAGGTGTATTTGCCCCAAATTTCTAGGGTTTAGCTTTCAATTTGTTATATTTCACTCTTTAAATGTCTATTTTCATTGATGTTGAGTTTGCATAGCTTGGGGATTGTTTAATTTTTGTTAGATGAGATCGAGTTAGACAATCTTTTAGGGTTTTACCAGGTTTTGTGAACCGACTTGATTGTTGCATGTAGGTGTTTTAGAGTTTAGACATGAATTTCAGACGACGAAGAATGAAAGTTTTAGATGATGAATATCCCAAATTGAGAGTATTTTGATTATATAAGTGTGTTGCTTAACTGTGATCTTTTCAAGTGTTTTTGATTGAGGAACAGTTCCATGTGATATAGAGTCCTCATTGAACACGACATAGATACTTTCCTGAAACTTTTTGGTTCTCTTGTTGTACACCTTATAAGCTTTCCCATTGCTATGAATGTAACACTTGCATCCAAAAACTTTTTGGTGGGAAATGTTCCTATCCTTGATTAGTTTATAAGAAGTTTTCAAGAAAAGAGGACGAATCATAGCCCTGTTAAGGATATACACAAACGTGGAGATTGCTTCTGCCCAGCAGCTTGGTGGAACTTCACTTACAAGCATCATAGTTCGACCCATGCTTTCCAAGGTCATGTTCTTCCTTTCCACCACTCCATTTTGTTGAGGTGTTCTTGGTTTGGAGAAGTTGTGGGAAACAACATGGTTGTTGCAAAACTTTAGGAACTCCGAGTTATCAAACTCGGTTCCATGATATGATCTTATTGCCTTCAATTTTCTTTACAAGCTCACTTTAATTTTCTTGATAAAGATCTCAAATTCTTTGAATGTCATTCCTTTATAAGACAAAAAGATAACCTAGGTAAATCTAGAAAGATAATCGATTATGACAAACATTTACATGTTTCCACCATAGCTATTGGTTCGCATTGGACCACACAAATCCATTTGGATCAGTTCCAAGGGGTTTGTGGTGCTTACAACCTTATTTTGTTTGAAGGAAGTTGTTTTCTTTCCTTTAATACATGCATCATAGATATTTCCTGTTTTTGGATTAACCTAGGAATACCAATAACAAGGTCTTGTTCGAAAAACTTTTGAATGAGATTCACTCCCGCATGTCCAAGCCTTCTATGACAAAGATCTGTGTTGTTCAAGGGAATTGTTAAACACAACTTTCGTGATGGTTGAAAATCTGTGCCAATAATACAAACATTGTTTGAACGTTTCCCTTTGAGGATAACCTTATTGGTTTCTTTATTTATCACCAGACATTCATTTATTGGTTTCTTTATTTATCACCTTATTGGTTCCCTGTCATGTGGTTGGAGAAGGCCCTATCAATGAACCACATACAACTCTCCCTCGCTTTCACATACAAAACAATTATCGTTTGATTGTCCAGACAAGGACACCTTGCCTTGTTCCTTACAGGGATAGTAGTTCACATATTCATCAATATTGACATCATGAACTCTATTGTTCCTAGACAAGTTATAGGAGACAAAGTTATCATTGTGTGAACTTATGTTGTTCCTTATCTTGTGATTCACCTTGAAACTAGATGTTCCCTTCTGACATTGTTCCTTGCAATGTCCATGGTTCCCACATGTCCAACAAGTCTTGTAGTATTCCCATAGGTGGTATTTTGGGTGAGATCTTTGCATTCTGTTCCTCTCAACAATGTCTTTACAAGTCGCTCTAGAATCATTTCCCTTTGCAATTTTTACATAGATTTTGTGAGAGTTTTTCCCAGTGTAATAATCACTTCTCTCTTGGGTTCCACTCTGTAGAACTCGAATTCTTTCCTCGAGATGGGAGTTTTTTTATTTTTATTTTTTCTCAGCTCATCACACAAGGAACTATCATTAGATTTAGCATTTTCAAGATTAAAGTATATTTCCTCAAAAAAATTTCACTTCCTTTTGAAGTTTCATGTTATCTTTAACAAGTTTAGTAAGAATGTGAATAAGACTAGGCTTATCATACATGTCAAAACAATTAGATAAGGTTTGAGTGCTTACCTCCTCTTGTGGTTCCTGTGAACCCATCTTTAATTGCCATAGCACACATGTTGGGTGTTGCCCATGCCTCTGGGTCCTCGTCATCGGAGTCATCACAGGTTGTAATGTAAGCCTTGTTTCCAACCTTCTTCTCTTCATTTCCTAGTGGGCATGCATTGGCAAAGTTCCCTTTCTTGAAGCACTTGAAGCATGTGATGCCTTTTCCATCATTTTCTCCTGACTTGTCGTAGTCCTTTGAGGAGTTGTTTCCTCCATAGTTCCTTTTGAATTTTCCTTTCTTGTACAAGTTTCGAAGGGCTTTTGTGATGAGAATTATGTCCTCTTCTTCTCCATCCTTAGAATCCTCACACTGTTCCTAAACTAATTTGAGCACTTTCTCCAAATTTAGTGCTATTCCCTATCCAGGTTTGTCCAGGTCCCTATCAGTGTTTCTCCTAGCCTCATAGGATTTCAGTTTCCCAAAGATTTCATGAGGCAAAAGACTCTTGTTAACATGATTCTCACTGAATGTTTTTTCGGTCATGGATCTATTCCCCTGAGAGTCCATCAATCACTTGCTTTACCTTCATTCTATATGTGATCTTTATCTTTGAGATTCCCAATCCTGAGAGTCTTGTAAGAAGACTCTCAAAGCGAGAGTGATAGAGGACACAATTTCTCCAAGCTCCATTCTAAAGTTGATGAACTCACGACGAACTTCCATCTGATGGTTCTCTTTGAGATCTGAACTTCCCATGCGCATATGTTATATGCCTTCCCACATTTCTTTTGAAGTCTCAAGGTTTCCTACCTTTGTAGCGTCCATCTCGCTCATGGAACTGTTGCGATACATTTTGTCTTTCATTTGCCCCCCTGATGCGTTCCGGCCTAGCACGACATCAAAAGTTTCTACCACAAGTCGAGCTATTCAATCCATGAGTTCAGTTCAAGATCCGCCTTCAACTATATTGATGACATCTTTGGTCCAAGACACACTTTCAGACCAATTGGAGGATCCGGGGGTCGAGCCAAGCTTTTTTTGAAGGATTCTCCAATGGCGCGGACGAGACTAGCTTGGGCGCGACCGCGCTCCTGCCCCTGATCCCGCGTCGCGCCACCAGAAGCATAACTTAGCACCCTCGGGTGCTGGCTGGCGCCTGGGAGCGCGCCCACGCTCCTTCAGGATCAAGTCGCGCCTCCCCGGGCGACACTTCCGAGTTGTCGGCGAGTCTTCCAAGGGTTCGGGTCTTCGGGTTTCTATTTTATTTCATATTGGGATTTTTAAGTGAAAACAATTATTATGTTTGGTATTAATTTTATTTCCATTATTTATTTAATTAACGAGATGGGTTGGGCTTGCATGCTTGGGCCCATTCTCGCTAGGGTTTCTAGGGTTAGGTCTAGATATCTATTAATATGTCAGACTTTCTTAATTTCAATTTACGCTTGAATGAATTGATAAATGGCCTAAGTGAAGCGAGTTTCTCTTACCTAGGCTTCAGGCGTCAAGTTCTTCTAAACCCTTCTTCTAATCGCCCTCAAAATTTCTTGGTTTTTGATCAAAGGAAACTATTTCGTATTCGAGACGACGCTAGAACCCTAGCGTCGTACCATTCATGTCCATCAATCCGTTGCTACAACAAGGGGTTCAACCCTGCGCACTCAATTTCGTCAATTGCTTCCGCTCAACTTCAACCCTAGATCGAAGCGGGATTCATAACTCGAGACGTCGATCCTTGTAGTGAGGCAAAACGCATCAACAGTCATCAGAGCCATCGTCTTGTAAGTCTCCTGATTCGATCTTTGCACTTTCACCACCATAATTCCGCCATTAATTCAGAAAAAATCCAAAAATAAAATTTTTTTTAACCAAACCCTAATTAATTTTTCTTGTCCTTTGAGTAAAAATTGTGGTGTGATTTGTTCATTGCATTACTTTGCTTGATTGATTGCCCATCGTTAGTAACTTTCATTATTTGATAGGTTGTCTTGCTTGTGTTTGATTGCATTAAACTACAATTATCGTTGCACATTACTTTGCTTTTGTTTGTTGGTCGAAAAATTCATCATCAAAAATCAAAAAAAAAATCAAAAAAATTTCGGAACAAATCCTTGCTGCTTTCATCTCCAAGCGTGAAAAGGTTTCCTCGAGCCGGACGGCCTAGTATTTCAAAAAAAAATCAATTTTGGATGGCATAGCCAAAATAAGGTAAGCCATAAAACCACATTTGTTGATCAAAACAAAGAGAAAGCAAAATTTTTGTGGGTGGTATAGCCAAAATAAGGTAAGCCATAAACCACACTTTGTTGGTGATTGTAACATTGTTAGTGCTTGCATCATCCCTTGCTTGTTAAGTACTACTTGTTTGATCTTACTAAATAGTGTGAGTGCATATGTTGCCTTAAGTTTGCTTTGTTTCAATAACACCATTGTTTTAGTCGTGAGCCTAAGCCGCCTCTCGCACAAAAGCCACCCGTGACCTTGTGTGAGTACATTGCTCGGATCAAGAGCTAAGACTTTGCGTGTTTGTTTGCCTTGTTCGTTTTGTTCTTTGTTACTCGCCATGTCTTCTCCTTCTGCTTTAGGTACCTTCCAAAATCAAGAGGTCGATCATACACACAACCCTACTGCTTTTATTGAGTCCATGCTTGTAGAACAAGAAATTGCTTTTTTAAGACAACAAATGGATCATATGCAAGTTCGTTTTGACACTCAAACTTTATTGCATGCATCCCTAGCACCGCCACCTACTTCGGCTCCAATGACGCAATCGGGCATCAACACGTCGAGCTCACCACAAGACCCGGTCTTGGCTGGTCCCTCGGCGCCACAACTCCCTCCCGGGCCTTTGATGCGCGCCCGCGCTAAGGCCTCAGACATCACCATTGGCGCACCGGCAGCATCCGTGGCACCGGTCATGCCTAACCAGCGCACTCCGCTTGCTACACAGGACCCTCGCTGCAAGGACAAGGGTCCCGTTGAGCCTAATCCGCCACCCGTGGACCCTATTACTGAGTCTAGGCAAGGCCAAGGCACCCGCATACTTCATAGTGACCCAATAGCTAATGACTCGTCTTTGATGCCTATGCCGAAGACTAAGGTATGTATTCTCGACCACCTATTTTTGATTCTTATGGTACCGAGGATGATGGCTACTATGCCACCACTTCGTTTAGTGCTCCGCCTTACCCACAATTTGTTGACGATGCTAGAGCACGCCGGTTGTATGGAATGTGTGACCAATGTTTTTCGACGTTTCTTGACCACAACGTGTTTGCAAAGAACAAACGACTTTATGAGAAGGAACCTAGTCACAATCGTCGACATGGTTCCTTGGAGTACAATTATGCTACCTCGGTTATCCATGACGACTTTAAGGAGTTCGATGACGAACAAATTGAAGATTCGGGCATGGTTAACCCTCATAATTTTCCAACGTTGGGTGATCCTCCTGAATTTAATGAGCGCCCATCGGATTGGATTCCGCCGGACTTGAACGCATAATTGTACGCCATTTTAAGGCTCAAAAGATAAATGTGCTGAACATGAGCACAAGAAAACTCAACTCGTTTATTCATGAAGAATCTCAATTATATGTTCATGAAAAAGTTCAATTGTATATGTTATGTATTATATATATATTATTAAATTATTATATAGAGTATACAGTTTAAATAAAACTTCGTAGTTTTGGTAGTCTCTCAACCTACGTAGTTAGATTTTTAGTTTCTTTCCTTGTATAAATGAGATGTTCGCAAGGTTATCCCATGAAAAAACTAAACAAACGACTCATGATATAAGCTCGAGCTCGGTGAGCTAAATAATCTGATCCCAAACAAAATTTGAGCTCAAACCAAAGTTCATATTCGACCTCGAACTCACGTATTGCTAATCGACCTGAGCTTGAGAAATTCAAAGATCGACTCAGCTCAGTTCGATTACAACTCTGTCTATTTCTTATATACTTGAATAATATGGGTGTGTATGATAAATCTGATCAATATTCTAATTATTTTTGTAAAAAGAAAAGAAAACTAAAAAAACCTAGTGTTTAACACTTGTTATTCTGAAAATATAAGGTGTGTACTCACCAGCTAAAAGAGCATTTTAATAGTAGTAGTTCTCATGTGAATACTCGATTATATCATTTCACGAGCCTTAAAACGGTTCAAGAAAAAATGGTTAAAGATGTAAAACAAATTGTGGCCGTATCGAATGGCTGACATTCGTTTAAATATTTTATGATAAGGCCCATTTCCATTTGATCCATAATCTATATAAAACCATCTATATTAATTATAATTATTGTTTAAATCCTGATCCACTCTATGATTCCAAACATCTATATATGACAAAATAATACTAGAATGATTCGGATCAAAGGTAAAATATATTATATTAGAGATGCAATCTTAATACTGTAAGTATAATTTCGACATACGATATTATTGATGTTGGGATGTCAATATAAGTGGCGATTTACGATGATGCGATGTAAATTCTTTGTCTTATTTTTATGTCCCCTACTATGTTCTATATATAGTAAATGGTTGAACAATAATTATAAATTATTAAGTGATGCTATCTTGTATTTATTAAAAGAATGAAAATAAATCTCAATCAATTACTGTAAATGATTCATAGTACGGGACATGAAAATGGGACAAAAAATTTACATAAATGATGATGACCTATATAAAGAAAATCACGGGTATGTTCGGCTACTACTTGCTTATCCATTATAATACATTATAAGAGATTATAGTGGATTAAAATCAACCATATGTGTTCGGTTCCAAGTGTACATAAACTCTTTTTTGCCCGACATTTGTTTCTCTCACGTTTTCCAATACCATCATCTTTACCCAATTCCGATAATCAGTTTTTTTTAAAGCCATTATAATGTGTAATGAATTTTGCAAGGAACAGGGCCCATAAGAGGAAGATAAAACTAGATATGATTTTGTATAAAAAAACTTGAAAATAGATTTTGGTTGGCAAAGAATTAAAAATATGGGGTGGGGTTTTGAATAATTTAAATATTACAACCTTTACATGGGTATGTAAATGGTGACACAATCATTGGGAGTGTGAATTCAATATCACGACCTTGGTTAAAATAGTGAAAACCCTATCATAAGTCTACCGCCCACGCACAAGTCGTATGAGTTGGAAGTTATTTCTCCCCATCAATTACGAGTTTGTGAATTCCCATCGATTAAGAATTGTGTCCAATGGTAATAGGCATGCTCATGATGCTTTTAAACCATGGCACCTATTTTAGTGAATTAAAGCATGTATTACTACATTCAAGATATTATTTTAAGTAGATGTTGATTTTATTTTATAATGATATTATCCTATTGCCCAGTTTGTATACTGTTGTTACTCATTTTTGCCCAAGTTATTCATTGTAGTTACTTGTTTTATGAGTAGGTGCTTGTTTATTTCCTCAGGTTATATATTGTCGTTACTCATTCTTACTTATTTTTTGCCCAAGTCATAAATTAAGTTGAAAATAAAAAAGAAACTTGGAATAAGGCATAAAAATAGTAGAAAGAGTGCTAAATTGTTTTTAATTTATTATGTTAAAAACAAAAGGGGCAAATAATAACTACTATAATTAAACAAAAAGGAGAAATGTAATAACCAATATATGATCATGTGCCCCTCATGTGTTGTCAATTGCCACCTAGACGTGCCAAGTCATTTCTCTGACATCCAACTCATACGACTTGTGCATGGGCGGTAGACTTATGATAACATTTTCACTATTTTAACTAAGGTCGTGACATTGAATTCACACACCCAAAGGTTGTGTCACCATTTACACATCCCCTCAAAGGTTGCAATATTTAAATTAATTTTCTAAAATTTAGATTCTTTTTCTACCTCAAGAATATGTCGTGCAACTTTTTTTTAACATAAATTGGAAGATAGGAAATTTCTTTGAGTAGGTAAAAAAATTGATCAAATATGCTTGGTGCAATTAAGAGATTGGGATCCCAGTACGAGGACAGACCGGTACAAGACGAAAGTGGAAACGGACAGGTAACGTCAAGAGGAAACTCCACACCACCATGATCCAGATCGAAAAAGGATTGAAAACCCAAAGTTACTCTATAAACCAAGGAGTACATGCATCAAACTAAAAAGCCTGGCCAAATCTGACACAAAATAACAAACAAAAAACCCAACAAAGAAGAAAATTCTACAATGAAACTAGGAGAAAAAATTAGCTGAACACTTGAACAGCAACAAACAAAGTGAAACCACAAATTGGGCCAAAATCCACCAGCCCAACAAAGCATCCCAAAGCTACACCAAGCCCACCATACCACGTACATACTCGTGGCTCGTCAAAAAAGAACATAAGAAACACAAGATGGAAAAGAGTCCACGTCACCCGATCTTATCGCACAACTTCGGAATAGAAAGTGCGTCGATAAATCAGAAACGACAAAAACCGATCGACATCAAAAAATAAAAGATCTGAAAAATATTATACAAGGAGATCGATAAGATCGACAAAAATCCCAATACGAAAGAGTTGACGATTGTCGAAGTTGGATGGTCAGAGCGATCCAAGAATACAAGCGTATTTTCTCAAATCAAGAAGTTCGAAAAAACTGAAACCAGACATGAGAAAGCTCTTAAGTTTAAATTATATCAAGGAGGGAAAAATTAATCTCAAAAAATTAAACTCTGGTATTGGAAGAAAAAGGAAAAGAAAAGAGGATAAAACCCAAATTCTAAATAAAGATTTTGATCAAATTATAATCATATATATATATATATCACCATCCAAAGCAAGATCTACCAGTATCATGAAAAACTATTAACATATTTCAAAAAGAGATCCACAAATTTTCTATAAACAAACCCACAAAGAAGAGGAGCTCCATTAACATCGAAACCTTAGCTTTCTCGGTCTTAAAGGTTGAGAGTTTCAAGATCAAACTTAACCTTCTATGCTTTGACTTTGAGTAAAAAGATTTTTCAAAACTCAGCCTTCTCGGCTTTTAAATTCAATTTGTAAATCCGTTTGATACGAACCACCTCTTTGTTAAATGCCCTCGTGTCAACACATGTAACAAGATCAACCCTAGAATTGGTCAAACTCTACAAGAATTCGAAATAAGGTATAAGACACCAAGGAGGATCATTAATGAACTAAAAGAACAATTAAGAACTAAGGGATTTACAAAAAATGGCGGTAATTTGGTGGGGAATCTGGTACCAATGGAACAAACCTGTGTTCCAACAAACACCAAATAACTTTATACCAAATTCAGCACAATATATTAGAACACAACTTCTGATTTGGGAAACAACAAAGTATGACCTTGTAGACAAATATGAATTTAGATAGAATGGAAATAGTGCAACAAAACGAACCCGAATACAAACCAGATGGAGAAAACCGCCCTCGAGCTTCTATAAACTAAAATTTGATGATCTAAACTAATGGATGGATCGACAACATCATGGATTATCATTATGGACTCGAATGTAGAAATGATTGATATAGAAACCTCAAAATATGGAAATGCATCGGTAGCAACAATTAATTGAAGTGCTAACCCTTCGAGAAGGAGTAATAAGAGCACAAAATATAGGAATTAGGAGATTGGAAATTGAAGGGGATAATTTGACTATTTAAAATGCTATAAAGAAGCAAGACTAATGCCCGTGGGACGCTGATATCATAATTTCAGACATTATTGCCTCACTACAATACTTTGATTCTATTGGAATTAATCATGTCAGTAGGATGTGTAATGTTGTGGGCCGTGACCGATAAAATAGCTAAACTGAGCCATAACTTTTCGATAGACTCAATTTTAAATCATCAAAAACTTTTTATTATCATTCGTTTGTATACCCTAGAACGTTTCCTTTAACAAAGATGTTCTAATCCTATAAAATAATGCTTTTGATGTCCGTACAACTGTGCCATTCTGCTATCGCGTGGCAAATGTCATCTCAACTTTCAGCCAGGATGAGGCTCTCTCTCTAATCCCTAACTTTTAAAGTAAAGTATTACTCCCTCCGTCCCCATTTGTTTGTCCTGTTTCCTTTTCGGGCGTCCCCTTTTGTTTGTCCATTTTCCTTTTATATCTATACTTTTCTTACAATATTACCCCTATCTAATATCACCTTTTACCTACTTTTTCAATTACCAATACTACTTTACACCTTTTATCCCTATAAAATTACAAATATATCCTTAATCAATCTCACCTTTTACCTACTTTCCCAATTACCAATACTACTTTACATCTTCCTTAATAACCACAAAAATCGTCCTTTAGGACAAACAAAAGAGGACGGAGGGAGTATTATGTTGGTTAAAAAATGACCTGACAAGTCGACATAACAGAAATATGTAGCTGTTACATTCGTATTAATGGGAGCATGTGTAATTAGAAACTAAACCAACAGTAAAACTTCATACTAATATTTTGCTGTAATCAACAATTTAGCGAGGCATAGTAAGAATCAGTGATTGATATGGATTTGGATGGAGAGAATTTGATAACGAGCAAGCAAAATGGGCAACCTTTGAAACAGCTTTTCAAGGCAATATCTCTAGTGGGTCCACCCATTTAATTTTTGCATTATCTACCAAATCTGTGATAGATCAACTCCTAGTCCTACCAGCACCAATTACAGCATCTGTCTATGTTAATTTTAGAAATTGTTTAAAAATTTCCTAAATTGAAATTAATAAAACTTTTTTAAAAAGAGTTTTGTTATTTGTCGCCCTGGGGCGACGGATAAGATTCCTAAAATAGAAACATATATATCTAACTTTTCATATTTAAAAATACTTAAAAATAAGTAAATCTTTTTCTAACAACTAATTACCATATATAAAATATAATTAATCAATAATCATATAGATTTTCTCCAATCTACTATATATATAAAAGCAATAAGATTTGGAGTCTCCACGTCAGCTTTTTCCACATGTCGCTTCTACAATGCGCCACATTGGATTTTGACACGTGTTGCCTTTTCTTTAAGCCATGTCATGTAATTTTTGACACATCATATGCCACATCGTATTATTTCCACCCTGTCACTTACATGTCATATTTAACTATAATGATAAAAAATATTTTCCTTATAAAAATTATTTTATATAAATAGATAATTATAGGTCTATATATTTTGATAAATCTATGCTTTTTTTAATCAAAATACTTCCTTATGAGAAGTTTGGTCAAAATACATTCCTTTTATTGTAACTCACAATTTGAAAATTTACCATAACATTTTATTAACATTGTATATATTATTCTCATTATTTGAAAATTTACCAACATTTTATGAGCATTGTATATATTATTCTCATTATTTAAACTTAATAATCTAAATTTAATTTGTTTTATTTGATTTTAAAAAAAAAAATTATACATATTACGATCAATAAATTACGTACATTAAATTTTATATTACATTTTTGTTAATTAATATTTTATTATAACATATCTAAAAAATATCGAGTCATAGTCGTACATGGCACGACGGGGATAACTAGTTCAATTTAACACAATTTTTATCTTCATGATCGTGCACTGTACCTATCAATATTGATGATACAAGTACCTCACTAATTCTTTTGTTTTGATTTTTATTGCATTCAATTTTATATGTAAATTAAATTAAACATATATATTATGTTAATGAACGGGGTATTGGGAATAAATCAAAGTTTTTTTTTCTTACTAAATTTTAGATATGATTATTAATTAATTAATTAATTAATTAAACATATATATTATCTATATGATTATTAATTAATTAAATTTTAGATATGATAATTAGTTGTTAAGTAATTTTTTAAAATATTAAAAGATAGATCTACAATCTATTGTATGATATGATTCTATTTTAGGGATCTTATTTGTAGCCCCGAGGGCGACAAATAGCAAAACCCTTTTAAAAATTATAATCAACATACAATAATGAGATTTATCAAAATTAGTATCTTTATTGTGTGTCAATGGACACATTTTAGAAATTCCGAGCACTGCCAATGATTGGCCATTTGTTTGGTTATCACAACAAAAAAATATTATTTGGAAAGAAAATAGAAGAATTTTAAAGAGAGAGACGATTGGTTCGGCCATCACAATAAACAAAATCCAATTTGATCATATATTGGCATAGTGACGTGTGTCCAAAATATAGAAAAAAGAATAATAGACCTTGTTTCACTTTCCTCGCCAAAGCTTTTTCTATCCAAAAACTGCTTTTAATACTTTTGAAATTCGTACAAACTCTCTCTCCTTTTTACTTTTTTTTAAAATACTAAAAATCACTTTTCACCTAAAAGCCATTTTTCACAAGGAGTGAAACAAGCTTCGGGCGACCTCCACCCTTTTAAAACAACTTGCTATATAATTATATATGCATGAAATGGTAACTATTTGTAAAAATATTTTGACATATTAAAACAACTTGCTATATTAAATGCACCTGACCACTAATGTGTTTCTAACCTACAAATTAATAGTGATAATTATGGGTTTAGTGTCCTAATCCTACTATGTTAGTCAATAAATTTCATTAAAAAGTTACATGTGGCCTCCACCCTTTTCACAAATTAAACCCGCTCAAGATTTCCCACTTTTCTCTTATCTTTAATTCTAAATAATTACCTTCGTATAAGAACATGCCTAAGTAGTAAGTTCTCATCTATGGCCACATTTCTTAAAAAACAATTGCAATAAGTAATTTTTTTTAAAAAAGAGTTACGATTTGTATTAAAAGGGGAGAATATACAAAAGGAGACTGGTAAAGTATTAAGTTTAAGAGTAACTCTAACAAGTTTTCTATAACTTTCCTCAAATTAAAAATTAACTGTCACATTTTCTTTAAAAAAATTAGCCCAAGTTAAATAGATTTTCTATTTAAAAAATCACTACATTTAGTACTTTTATTTTTTTTATCATATAAAGTATTCTACAATATTTATTTAGTAATTAATTAAATATTATCTTACTTACGAAAAAATATTCTAAAAATATAACATAATAAATGATAAATTATTTTTTATTTGATTCATAAAAAATAAATAGTATTGAATCTTAGATTAATAAATGATAAATTATTTAATATTTGAATAATAAGAAAATAAATATTATAAAATCTTAGACTATAACAACAACAATTACCCAATGGAGCTTCCCTTGCGGTAAATCTGGGGGGTCAAGATGGGGGCGCCCCAGGCTTAACGCGACAGGGAAGCGACCAAAAGACTCGACAGAACCACAAAAAAGATAAAAAAAACAAAACAAGGCAACTAAAGGCAAACCGAAACAAAACAGATTAAACGTAAAAACATAGAAGGTTTTGGAGAAAATAAATGAAAAATTATTTGTTATTTAATTTATAAGAAAATAAAAATATTCTAAAATATTAATTTAATAAATAATAAATTATTTATTATTTGATTAATAAGAAAATAAAATATTTACATTTTACATATAAATATCTCACTTACTTGAGCGAGACGAAGAGAATGAACAAGGCAAATAACAACGTCCATTTGTGCCCCTTTTAATTCTATACGTCTTTCAAAATATAAGAGATATGAAAAAAAAGAAGGTTTTGGAGATGGGGCATACTTATACATAACCCAATAAAATTATTAACAAAACACATAATATATCTAATTTTCTATTTAATTAGTCCCTGAATAAAAAAACCCTACTCCTTTTCTATCAACTCTCTCTTTCATTCATGGCATTAAGTTCAGCCTTATTGTGCAAATTAATACTACTTATTTACTCCTTCCGTTCTATTCTACTTGTCTTTTTATATTATTTCACATATATTAAGAAACTCATTGAAAATGTAGAAAATATCATTGAAAATCCAAAAATTTCTAAATGTAATCACAAATTAATTACTAACTACCTTTTATAGCCAATAGATAGAGAGAAAAAAATCAATATGAACCATTTCCAATATATTAATTAAATAATAATCCTAAATGGACAAGTTTTGTTGAACAAAGTTTTGAGACTAGAAAGACAAGTAGAATAGAACGGAGGGAGTAGTTATTTGTACAAATTTTGGTGTCGAGTTTTGAGTTGAAAACAAGATTTAAGCTTGAACAATTAAAGTGATTCAAGTTGAGTATAGAAATAGAAGAATAGAGTACGGAGGTCTAAATCTCTGGTTAATTAATAATAGCGAGTTAATTTGCACACATAAATATGTATTGTGATGTAAATCTCGGTTGAAGAACGAGTGTGATTGAGATTCAAATCCATGTTGGTAAATGAATTGTGCAATCAATAGATCATTACAGAGTTACATTCAATGTAAAATTTAGAGAGGAGCAGAGTACGCAAATTTGAAATTAATATTGGCCAATTTGACTCTCTCATGGTCAATGTAATCCTCAATTAACTACTCAGCTCTCCTTCTGATTGAATCACTTACCTTGTAAATTGTTGTCTCGATCGATTGATTAGGGATATAGAAGTATGCAAGAGAGAATTGAAAGATAAAAACAATTGGGTGATTTTTTTTTACTTAGGGTTCTGTAAATTAAGTATACAATATTTGATATTTTGTTATTAAATTTAGTGGGTTGTGCATATTAGTTATGTTTGCGGGTTTTTATATTTAGGGGAGTCACTATTTAAAAAATCTCTCTATGATGGGAAATAAAATAGGGATTTCATTAAATAAAAAAAAAAGGTCCAAAATTATTAAAAGTTCAATCCCTAAGAATTTAGTAAAGAGCTCGTATAAGACTACGTACCTCTTGGTCTAGTGATAATTGACGCTTGGTCGCTTAAGCATTTGTCTAGAGGTCTCGAGTTCGAGACTCTCTGGCGATTTGTATGCAAAAAAGAGGCTTGGAAGAAGCAACACCTACGGAATCCGGACGTATACACAAAATGTCGAACCAAGCGAGGCCCAGCCCCAGGAAAAAAAAGAGCCCGAATGAGAAATAATGCATTACTCCGACAATTCACTTTCACCGTAAAAGATACATCTGAATCACTAAACATTAATGTCATATCGTGTTTAACAGCAAAAATCACACTTGAGTAAATTACACACCTCTAATTCATTCGTCATGCTTAATCCAGATATGACTAATTGTATAAAGTTGAAATTATTGACACTATGAATGGCAGATTCGTTACTACACAATAAGTTCACTTTATATCTATAATTTCATTAGCAAATTGGGGGCATTAATTCCAAAAAAATTATTTGACTTAGTAACTTTTGTTGAAATTAACATAAATTTGATAAAAACGAGGTCACAATTCGACTACCAAAAAACTGAGCTCAAATCATTGAGAGGCAAAACTACTAATTAAAGCCATCCAATTTTGAGTGTCCGATCTGGATATTAAATTTGATAACTTATAGACCTGTTAAATTTCTACACTAATGGACCCGTGGAATATTTACCCGTGGAATATATACAATCAAGCACACATATATGTCTATAAATTGCGGACCCCACATAAATTCATTTTACCATTTCTCCTTATTTTCTATCTCTCTCCGTCTCTTCGGGTATCCCTCCGCCTCTCTCCAATCTGAATCTCCACTCCATCGTTGCCTCTCTCCGGTCCCGGCTCTCTCCGGTCTAGATCTTTGTTCTCGCCTCTTTCCTATATACGCATTTACTCCGACTGTAGAATCAGAGACGCTAAAACTGAGGAATTCCTCTTGCTGATTAAGATAACCGAGTTTACAATATATACTTGCCAACACAACGGAAGAATAAGAACATGAAAGAATAGCAACAGACAAAGAATGGCAACAGACAAAGCAATAAAAGCCTATATATCTCTAATACTCCCCTTCAAGTGGGTGCATGAAGATTTCGAATGCCCAACGTACCACGCCTTGGTAAAAATATCAACCAATTGTTCGGTAGTACGAACGTAGGAGGTAGTAATCAAGCCGGACTGAATATGATCCCGAACAAAGTGAAGATCGATCTCAATATGCTTAGTCCGCTCATAGAAGACCGGATTAGCAGAAATGTGCATGGCAGGTTGACTATCAAAAAATAGCCGCATAGGTCGCTTAGGACGAAAACCAAGAGAAGTAAGGAAAGAGCGGAGCCACAACAACTCACAGCACGCAGCCTCCATGGATCGATATTCCGCCTCGGCAGAGGAACGAGCAAATGTAGGTTGCTTCTTTGTCTTCCAAGAAATAGGAGACTCGGCTAAGAAAACAAAGTAGCCAGTCGACGAACGTCGAGTCAGAGGACAGGCTACCCAATCCGAATCACAATAAGTTAGTTGCATAGAACTATGACGGGATAGAACAATGCCTTGACCAGGGGAGCCCTTCAAATAACGCAACACATGAGTTGCGGCCTGCCAGTGGGCCTCCTTAGGGGCTTGCATAAATTGAGACAAAGTGTGAACAACATAAGATAGCTCTAGACGAGTTATTGTAAGATAGATTAACCAGCCAATAAGGCGCCTATACTGATCAGGCTTTGGAAAAGCCGGTCCTATAGCCAAGCTAAGATGATGATTTTGAGGAAGTGGAAAGGCAGCCGGCTTAGAAGCAAGGAAGCCTGCTTCCGTTAATATCTCAAGAGCATACTTCCATTGAGATAAGAAGAGACCATTCTCGCCATGAGCAATTTCGATACCCAAAAAATATTTCAAGGTACCTAAATCCTTCATACGAAAGCAAGTATGCAAGTAATCCTTGAAACGAGAGATAGTAGCAAAATCATTGCCAGAAATGATCAAATAATCAACGTAAACAAGAACATGAAGAACGGTAGATTGCCGGTAATAAGAGAATAGGGAGTAATCTGCCCGAGATTGCCGGAAGCCATATTTAAGCAAGGTTGAAGCAAGTTTCGAGAACCAATTCCGAGGAGCCTGCCGAAGACCATATAACGACTTCTGAAGACGACAGAAACTACCATTAGGCGTAGGATAACCAGGTGGTGGCCGCAAATAGACCTCTTCGGCAAGATCGCCATGCAAAAATGCATTGTGAACGTCCATCTGATGTAGTTTCCATCCCTGAATTGCAGCAACAGATAGGAACAAACGAACAGAAGACGTCTTTGCGAAAGGTGCAAAAGTTTCATTAAAATCAATACCTTCAACCTGTTTGTTGCCAAGAACGACAAGACGAGCCTTATAACGCTCAATAGAACCGTCAGACTTGTACTTGATACGATAAACCCATTTACAACCAATGGGCTTTTTGGTAGGCGGAAGCGAGTCAATAGTCTAAGTCTGATTTTTCTCCAATGCAGCAAGTTCCTCGGCCATTGCTTGGCACCAAACTGAGTGTTTCATAGCTTCAGAAAAACATTCTGGTTCGGTGTGGGCTGTAACTGAAGCTAGAAAATGGACATGATTTGTTGAAAAATTATTACAATCAACATACTTTGCTATAGGATATAAAGTACCTGAGGAAGTTGACGGAGTAGGTGAAGTTGATGCTTGGGGGGGTCTAAGTGAGTAGTGGTATTGCACACAAAATCACGAAGCCGAGTGGACACTTGTTTCTGCCGTACACTACGACGAAGCACTGGCGGCTCGGGGGGAGGAGAATCCTAGTCAAGATGATCAATAACAGGCGGCAAAGCTAGAGGTGAGTTAGGTGGCGCAGCCAGATTCTCGGAAGAAAAAACCACAAGCGGAGCGGGTGTGTGGTCGGAAGAACTCCCCCTGTCCAACAAAGGGGCGTCATCAAAGTGTGCAGGAGACGACAAATCCCCATCACATGACTTAGTAGGGGCTTGAATAGATGATGCATATGGGAATTTAGTCTCGGAGAACACAACGTCCCTAGATGTAAGGAAGACGTGCTTATCGAGGTCATACAAACGCCAAGCCTTTTTGCTAAAAGGATATCCCATAAAAACACACCGGCGACTTCGAGAAGCGAATTTGTCTTTATCCCGAGGAATAACAGACGCATAACACAAACACCCGAAGATACGAAGATGAGAATAAGTGGTGACTTTACCGAACAATAGCTCATAGGGTGTCCGACCTTGAAGAATCGGGGAGGGAGTGCGATTGATTAGGTAAGCCATAGTAAAACGCACTCACCCCAAAATTGGATCGGCAAATGTGCTTGAAATCGCAAAGCATGAGCAACGTTGAGAAGATGACGATGCTTGCGCTCCGCCCTACCATTCTGTTGCGGAGTAGCAACACATGAAGTTTCAAAAATGATGCTAGCTGAATCAAAGTATGGTCGGAGCGGTAGGAATTCGGTGTCGTTATCAGATCGAAAAATCTTGACTTTGGTCTGAAACTGAGTCTGCACATAAGCACAAAAGTTCTGAACTACTCGGACAATTTCAATTTTATGAGCTAATAGAAAAACCCAAACACAACGGGAAAAATCGTCTACAATGGTAAGAAAGTAAAACGCTCCACAAGAGGAGGGGGTATTATATGGACCCCAAACATCAACATGAATTAAATCAAATGCTTTGGCTGCTTTATTCAAACTTAAAGGGAAACAATCTCTAGTTTGCTTTGCCCTTAAACAGACATCGCAAGGAGTTTGAGAATTACACTTAATAGAGCCTATGCCTGGTAATATAAAATTGGATGCAAGTGCAGGATGACCCATTCGCTTGTGCCATAAAATTGGAGAAGTATAAGATGTTGCAGCAAAGCCAACCCGATCTGATGCTGAAGACGAACAAACCGAGCATAACCAATAGACCCCGTCCCGAGCTTCACCCATGCCAATCAAAATCCTCGATGTGCAGTCCTGAATTGCACATAATTTGTCAGTAAGAGTGACAAGGCACCATGAATCAGTAGTTAACTTAGCAATAGATATGAGATTGCAATAAAATTTACGAATTAACAACACATCAGTAATTCTCAAATTTTCGCCCAAAGCAACAGTTCCAACCTCACAAGCAGTTGAACGAGATCCATCTGGTAGCAAAATCAGCGAAGGGGTAATAGAATGGATATCAGCAAGAAGTTCGCGACGACCCGTCATATGAAAGGAAGCGCCCGAATCTAAGATCCAATGATTAGAATGAGACGTACCATTGATCTTGTCATTACTAGACAACCGATATTCATGCAGCATATTGAGCATATCTTTCCATTGCCCATCATTAAGGTTGTGCCGAAACCCATCCCGATCATGAGTAGTGAAATCAGAAGAAACTGAGGCCGCCACACCTTGGACAGAATTAATGTTGGAGGTATCATGGTGTTGTTGGCTAAAACTGAGGAATTCCTCTTGCTTATTAAGATAACCAAGTTCACAATATATACTTGCCAACACAACGGAAGAATATGAACAGGAAAGAATAGCAACAGACAAAGAATGGCAACATACAAAGCAATAAAAGCCTATATATCTCTAATACCGACCGTTGCCCCCGCTTCGTCTTCGACGGTTGATTATTTGTCTCTTCAAATCTGGAAAACGCCCTCCAACTACTACCTCTGCTTCGTCTTCGACCGCCACCGCCGCCTCTTCTTCATCTTCCTCGTTGCTCATCTCGTACTAGTATTGCTCTAGTCGTGTTCCCAAGAGCCATTTCGTGGGCGTTTATTTGAATATCATCAAGCCAATTACTTTCGATTTTGTGCTGCTGTCGGAGACGAATACAGTATTTGGTCCGCTCCGCTGTCGCCAAAACACGAGGGATTCTGACCCGGTACAATCTCTAGTGTTCAAGCCACCAAAGATTGGATTAATTTGTTTGAACGATCGAGCTAATTTGCTAGGGTTTTATAGATCTTGTTCCGATTTGAGATTTGGGCTTTTTGTTTACTTGTTTCTAGATTTGGGATTATTGGCAATTTAAGTGCTATTTGAGATTTTGTAGCCATTTCTACTATAAGCTACTGCAAAATTATTCACATATAAGCAAAGCTATATAAAACCCCAAACGATAGGTGGAAAGATTTAAATGCAATTTAGTGTTTTGATTGTTTGTAGTAGGCAGGAGACGATGGCGGTGAAGAAACCGTCGGTACCGACCACCAACGACCACTAGAGTCGTCGCCACCGCCATGGGCTTCACCTTGTAGTCCCATGTCGGTAACTGCCAACCTCGAAGAAAAATTGCAGGTGCGGGGGACCTTGAGGAGGCAAGTGGAGCCGAGGTTACAAACCAAGAGAAAACTAAAGATTGGGGGTAAAATGTAATTTACTCTCCCGTGTAAGATTAAATTTTACACCGAGTGTACATGTACCCTTTTCCATAACTTATGCTTGATTATAACTTATGGGAAATGGAGATGCCCTTGAGAAAATCTTCTATCTATAATACTATAAATTTAAATAACTTGACAATTAATGCTTATACAAATAATGAGATAAAATATCATTACAAGCATATAATAAATTTATATCTATGAACATTCAACATTAGTGAGAAGCTTTTTTAGCCATTAATGCCCATATAATTAATAAGAAATTTCATGCAAAAATAAATAATGTGATATTGACTATATTTTTTGGATTAAAAGAAAAATATACACACATAAAATGTAATATTAACTATGAGATTGAATCAAATGAAAATGGGGCTTATCATGAAAGCTAAGAACAAATCTGGACCATCCGATTGAAACACTAGAAATAAATCGAGGCCATCCGATTAAAAAATATAAAAAAATAAAAAAATGATATTTTTTTATAATTTTCTTACTTTATTTTTAAGTCTTTTTACGTATGTAGAATGATGTAAATCGAGTATGAACATAAGGCCATAAAACGTGAACATGCAATACTAATATATGAACGTACCTATATTATATGTGAACGTAAACGAAATTTTCTAAAGTTAAAATGCGGTTATATGTGAACAACCTTTGTAATAATGTGAACATGTATATAAAATATGTGAACAGAACGTAAAATGTCAACTATCGTGTTTTTGGCAAAAATAAGCGAAAAAACTACAATTATTATTTTTAATTTTTTTTGTCAATTTTTTTTCAAACCGTTTAGCGCTTGTATTATGATTTAATCGAACATGAACATATGACCATAAAACATGAACAAATAGTAATAATATGTGAGCACACTTGTAACATATGTGAACATATTATCTATATACTATTACTAAACTCGAATCTCTCTATCCTATTTGTCAATCTCTTAACTATGCCACATAAGCTTTTTAATTTTTCAATTTACTCATTTACCCTTCATAATTAGTATTTACAATCCTTAAATATAATATAATAATATTGCTAATGTTATTAATAATTATTGCACATAATATATTAGTAGGTGATCTTTAACGAATTTCATTACACACTAAATTAGTACATGGTATCTCTACTATTTATTTTTATGAACAAAATTTTGATATTCTGAAGTCAAATTAGAACGTAATCTCTATTATCATCGTTATAGACATATATTCATAAATTTTAATATTATATAATTTTTTTAAGTTTATACAATAACTAAATAATAATAAATTGTATATAATATATTAGTACATGATCTTTGATTCCTTAACAATATGTAATGTGTACACACTATATTAGTATGTGAGGTATTATATAATTATATTAGTACGTGAGATATATGTACCATAATTTTTTCTATGGTAAATATGAAACAATGAATAGGTGAAATCTCTATGATTTTATTTTTTTTTGGACATAAATTTTAATATGGTTTACTATTCGTCGCCCCTTATGTGTGAGGTGATACTTTTATAATATTAAAGCACATGTATAAATCTATATATGTATAATTTCAATTTATAATGGAATTAGTTGTGGTACACCTCATATTTTTTTTAAATATGAGGTGTACACCACTTATTTAATTTTTAATAATTATTGTTTCATTTTTAAATTAAAAGTCATAGTCATGCATGACACAACCGAATCTTGCTAGTGAATTAAAATAATTAAATCAGATAGTATACTCTTTAGCATGCTGATTACATTACAAAATATCATAACTTATCATTGTCAATGTTTAATTGTGGCGAGCTGATTACATTAGTACAAAATATACATGACACCGAATCCAAATATATGAACCTTGTAGCAACATTTAACTACTGTCAGATGACAATAAATTAATAATATCATCCATATATAAGGATACCTTGATGACTAGCAGGGCCGTCTCGGGAATATTGAAGGCCCTATGCAAAAATTAATATTGGGCCCTTATAATATAATTAATTAAAGGTGTTTAATAATTTTTAGATAGTATATATGCTTAGTTTGGGTGGTTATATGAAATTCTCTTAGTCAAGCATTAATCATTGATGATATAGTTAAATAAAAACTATTGTTTAAAATAATTATTAATTAATAAAATAAAAAACATTTGCTTAAAATATATACCCTAGTTTAAATACAAATTAAATAAGTTTGTAGGGAAAATAGTGTTTAGTTAGAAGCTGTTTAAGATAACTAAAAAGAAGCACAACAATGAATTAAAATCATTTTTATTAAGCAAAAATAGGAAAGGAAAATGAAATAAAAAAAGATAATGAAGGATATATTGTTAAAAGATGAAAAAAAAATTAAAACCCACAACACAAAAGTATGTACATAAAAAAAATAAGAAAAGTAAAGAAAAGGGCACAAAATAAGAAAAGATTTGGGGCCCATACATCAATAAAATTAAAAAAATAAAAAAGATATGTATGATTGTATGTGTTGAAATAGTAAATATTTATAAAAAGATTTGGGCCCATGCATCAAAACTTCTGACGACTTTTATACAATACGTCCAACTTTATATGTATAAGGGGTCCCAATCATTTGGGGGCCCTGTTACATTGAACAGGTTGAACCGGGTATTTAGACGGGCCTGACTAGCATGCATATATTCAAATAACATATACGGTTACTAGATCTCTTTTGTTATTAAAACAAAGATGGAACGTCTAAAAGCTTGCTCGCGTCTCCAAGGTTATATTTGTTGGCTCAGTTTGGTCTCCTACTGAGACATTAATAGACAAAGTTATATTGACGTTTTAGTAAAATAGTTTTAAAAAATTGTAAGAGTACAAAGTAAAAATACTAGTACAATCTAACTTTGCACTGCCCTGTACAAGTATTGATCGACTTTCTTATAGCTTATACTCGTGTTGATCTAAAATGTGTGATATAAATCTCTAATCTCTATATATGCAATATTTAATGTTTTGTCACAGCTTAAACTCATAATAAATACGGAGTAGTAATTAATTTAATTGTTTCACTTACGAATTCCATGTTGGGTTAGTCTGTAAATAGGATTTTTTAGCTAAATTTTCATACTCCCTCCGTTATAAAATATTTATTATTTTAGATCATTTTACACTTATTAGAAAAGTAGTAAATTGACATATATAACCCTATTTATCATACTATTTTGTTTTATTTTCCAATACTACTACTAACAAATCTTCCCTCATTAATTAGAAAGTAGTAATAAATACAAGGCATAATTGTAAAGTAGATGATAAAAAGTTTAAAATGACAAACGTTTTGTAACAAAACAAACAAGTCAAAAAAGACAAATATTATGTAATGGACGGGGTACATTTTCTAAGAAAATACAACAACAACATCAACCCAGGTGGAGCCTAGTAGGATACGATATCTGGGGGTCGAGATGTATGCACCCTTACCCCGGCCGACTCGAAGTCGGGAGGATATCTAAGGTGGGCCCAAAGCAAAAAGTGAAAAACAGTGAAAACCAAAAGGAAGGAAAGTAGAGAAGTAGAAGCGAGAACGATAGAGTACTCCTGAAAACCAAGAAAACTAAAAATTAAAGCAGAGAAAACTAAGACGAAGAGAATAAAAGATCAAGACACTCCCTCCACGTCGGCACCACTAACGCTCTGTCACTTTAATCTTCTGACGCCATTAGTCCCTGCACTAGGCCATATCTGCTGAGACTGCCAGAGTTATGAGGTCTTTTTTTTTTTTGAAAAAGTTACGATTATATTGAAGGGGGTAAAGAATATACAGTGTAAATATGGTTCCAAATGTACAAAATGCACTTAGTGCTCAAAATCTGGGAAAACACTTATATCAATCAAACCAGAGAGCGAAATGGCTAATTGAAGCCAAAAGGAGCCAATTAGATGCCGAAGATGTTACGCCATGAAGATACTTGATTGTTCCCACTCCAATTCACGTGTACGAGCTGCTTGATGTGCTGAATGATCTCTGATGCGATGTGCTGAGGATCACAAGGCTGTTGCTGAAAGATGATGGCATTTCTGGCAAGCCAAGTGTGGTAAACATAAGAGGTGACGGCTACGCATCGGAGTTGATGGAGAGGAAGATTATGGATAGGCTTGCTGGTAAGCCAAGTCAGCCAGGAGGACAAGCTGGGAAGATGGTTGGATATACGAAGCCAGTTAAGGATGATGCTGAGAATAGAATTGGTGATAGAACAATCGTTCCAAAGGTGAGTTTCGGTCTCAAGGACGGAAGAACAAAAAGGGCATAGATAGGTGGAGGTGAGACCCCAGGTGAATAGCCTGCTGCGTGTCGGAAGTCTTTGAATTTGGGCAAGCCAGCATATAAAACTGCACCTGGGGGCATTGAGGCCGCCTCAAATAGCGGTGCACCAACTTAGGACATCATGTGACCCGTGAAGAAAGTGGTAAACACTACTAGTGGAATATTTGCCATTAACGCCACTCATGATGTCGGTGATATCTTGGGTGGTGTGGGAAAGAAGAAGCTCATCTTTGACTTGGATAATAGTGCGCCACACCCAGCTGTGATTGGGTTTGGGAGTAGCCAGCCATATGTTGGAATGCTTGAGGTGAGTGGTGGTGATCCATTTGGTCCATGGACCTCCCAATGCATGCTTTATTCCAAGATAACAATTCTTTAAAGCCAAGGCCACATGCGTTTTTTGGTTTACAAACGTTGTCCCAAGCAACAAGGGCCTTGCGCCCCCCCCCCCCCCCCCCCCCTTCCCAGACCAAAGAAAGTTACAGAGAAGAGCTTCAATTTTCTAGATGACAATAGCAGGGATGAGGAGCGTGCTACACCAAAAAGTGGTCATTGCAAAAAGGATTGATTGAATGATTTGGACTCGTCCAGCATAGGAGAGGCAGCGAGCCGCCCAGGATTGAATTCTGGCTGTGATGCGAGCGATGAGGGGGGAGTAATCAGAAATGTTGAGGCGCTTAGAGCCCATTGGAATACCCAGATAGGTGGTAGGAAGAGTGCCTATGCTGAAGCCAAGGACACTCGCAATTCTGACTCAATCGTTGTGTGCCACTCCACCGAAAAAGATGCTTGACTTGGCAGGATTGCAGCAAAGGCCCGAGATATTCCCAAACTCGTCAAGGGAATCCTTGAGAACTTCAACTGAATCAATGTCACCTCTGCTGAAGAAGAAGAGATCGTCTGCAAAGCAAAGGCAGGTGAGTTTCAGGGCCTCACACTTAGGATGATAGTTAAAATTTGTATTGGAGGTTTTAGCTTGAACGAGCTTGGTGAGATACTCAATAGCAATTGCAAACAAGTATGGGGAAGGCGGACACCCTTGGCGAAGACCACGTTGTCCCTGGAAAAATCCTTCAAGCGACTCGTTGATATTAATGGAAAAAGTGACAGTAGTAATACAAAACGTACCCATTCAACAAATTTGTCGGGGAACCCGAAAACCTTCATTGCCTGAAGAATGAAATTGTGCTCGATGGTGTCGAAGGCTTTCCTCAAGTCAATTTTGAGTGCACATCTTGGGGAAACATTAGCTCTATCAAAATGTTTGAGAAGCTCTTGGCAGAGGAGGCTGTTGTGCCATATGGACCTGCCTGCGATGAAAGCGCCTTGGTTCTCATTAATGATATCAAGGAGGGTGTTTTTGAGGCGAAAAGCAAGGATTTTTGCAATGGCTTTATATATGGTGTTGCAGCAGGAAATTGGACGGAAGTTAGAAATTGAGGAAGGGTCCCCAGATTTGGGGATGAGAGATATCATGGTATGGTTAAGCTGTCTAATGAACTTGCTTGAGTGGAAAAAGTTCAAGATTCCAACCACTAAGTCATTCCCAATCACGCTCCAAGTCTTTTTGACAAAGAGTGCTCCATAACCGTCGGTCCCAAGGCATTTGTTGTTCCCCAAGGAGAAAACCCCCTTCTTAATGTTCTCAGGGGAGATTGTGCAGATGAGCTGATTAGCTACATCGTTTGATAGGTTAGGGCCGAGGGGAGGATAGTCAGAGTTAAAGGGGGAGGTCTGAGTAGCACAACCAAGAAGGTTGGAGAAGTGATCAACTATGTGAGCAATGATGTCCAAGGGCTCGGATAGAGTGGAGGCATTATGGGAGAGTGAGAGAATTCTGGAATAGCCCCGTCGAGCGTGGATATTTTTGAAGAAGTAGGGGCTACAATGGTCAGAGAATTTGAGCCAATCTAGCTTGGTTAGCTGGCTGGTGGTGATTTTGAGAGTTTGAGGATTGATTTGAGGGAAGAGAGGAGATCGTTTTCTCTATTGATGAGGAAGGGTTCCAGGGGCCCGAAAAGGAGGTCATCTTGAGCAGTTTTGAGTGCGGCCTGGGCAGTGAGAAGATCAGTTTGGAGATCCTCCATTTTACGGCTATGAAATTTTTTGAGTGAGGTTTTGAGGATTTTCATCTTGGATAAAATTTTAAACATGGGTCTTCCCGAGATGTCAAGGCGCCAAGTGTCCTCAACAGTGGGGATGAAGCTTTCATGAAGGGCCCAAGTGTTATTGAAGCGGAAGGGTGGTTTCGAATTGGTGGCAATTTGCGAGATCTGAAGGATGCCCGAGGAGTGATCGGAAATGCCGGGAAGGTCGAAGAAGATGGCGGAGTTGGGGAAGGTAGAGCTCCAGACCGGGTTGACAAGAACGCGGTCAAGCTTACACCACACTCTTTGCCGACCAGATTGTCGGTTATTCCATGTGAAAAGAGAGCCCGAGAAGGGGTGATCACAAAGACTGGTGGTGGAGAGGCAGTCTAGGAGTTCTTGAGGGGCTTGGAAAGGTTGGATATCATGTCCGATAATTTTTTCATTAGGGTTAAGGATGATGTTAAAGTCTCCTAGGAGAACCCATGGGTCAGTGGTTGTTAGATTGATGGATTTTATATCATCCCAAAGGTTTTTCCTGGCATGGGGATCATTGAAAGCATAGATGAAAGAGGAGCAAAAGGAAGCATTATGGTTGGGAGAGGAGACTTTGAAATGGAGTATTTGAGGGGAGGGGTAAATAGGCTGAAGGTGGACAACACAGGGGTCCCACCACACAATGATTCTGCAATTAGTGGAGTGATGGAGGTTGGAGTAAGAACTCCATCCCCTAAGTAGGTTTTGAGAGGTATGACGAACTTTCTCTAGTTTGAGGCGGGTTTCAAGGACAATAATTATATTGAGGTGGAATTTTCTTACTAGGCTTCGGACTTCGTCATGTTTTACAAGGTCGTTGAGACCTTGAATGTTCCAGCATCCTAGGGTGGGATTAAACATTAGGCAGAGTTTCGGGTGAAGAATGACCCTTGTAAATTTCAGAGTTTGAGGTAGGGGGTTGTTTGAATCAGATGTGACGCTGTTGGGAGGCTGAAGAGTTGTCTACGGCCTTTCCAGGATGCAATGGCTGGGTATAATGACCGGAGATAGGTTTGCGACATTCCCAAGGGAGACGGGGACGATGTCGGCCAAGGGTTGCTCTGATTGGATGGCTGGGAGGTTGGGCGTTTTGAATGTGATCGAGGCCTGAGTTTCAAAGGTGGGAAGAGGGGGAGAAGAGGTGTTTGAGGAGGGGGGTTCCACTTGAATGGTTGATGGAGTTGAGGAGGGGGATTTGACCTGAGTGATCGATGGAGTTGGTGGGTGGCTAGGCGAGAGCGATGGGGAGGAGAGCGGTTGTTTGTGCGGGGCTTGTTTAGAGAGTAGGAGTTGAGAGATGGGTGGTGGGAAGCAAGGGTTCAAAATTAGGGGCTGTTCGAATTGGGGGTGGCCGAGGCTGTTCAAAATGGTGGCAGTGTTTTTGGAGGAAGAGGTGGTCGGATATTTAGAGGTGGTGTTTTGGGGTGGGCCATTGCAATTGTGACCAAAGACCTTGCACTTGGGGCAACGGGTGAGAAACCAATTGTATTGTAGGTCTTGGTGTATGATTTCATGGTTTTTTCCAATGAATCTGACTTCCCTGAGGAGATCTTTTTTGGCAGAGATTTCCACCAGTACACGGGCAAAAGAGAGACGGTTTTGGTAGGCTGAGTGAAATTAGTGAGAATCGGGTTGCCAATGGATGAAGCAACTCTCTCGAGCATATGCTCGGACCAAAAACGGACATCCAAGTCAGGCAAGGTTCCATACTGGTATTTCGTCACAACATGAAATGTCAAGAGACACGCCTGGATACCAGGTTTTGAGAATGAGAGGTTGTTGTCCTCCCAACATCCAAGGGCCTCGTTCGAGGATGGAATTCCAATCTTCAATCTTGGAGAATTGGAATACGGTAACACCATTATCTTTCCTGAGTAGCTTGGGCAACGTGATTTCATTCCAATTGTTTGCAATGTATTTATCCTTAGCCTTGTATGAGACTCGGCTTCCCATGGTGACTCCAATAAGTGAGTTGTTCCACTTGTCAACCAAGTCCTCAACATCATCATCTGTGAAGTGAATGTCGCCATTATCACAACCATTGACATAATTGAGTAGAATGGGCTTAGGCCCGTGCTTCTTAGTGCCAAGAGCAACAGAGTACAAAGGTTTGGAGGTGGGTGGTCCCCAAGTAAGGGTATTAACGGCAGCGGCAGCCGTAGTGACAGGTGGGTGAAGGGGAGCCTCAACATTGACAGTTGGTGGAGGAAGAGTGGGTGAGGAAGGGGGGAGCGGTGGCTGGTGGGGGAAAAGCAACAGGGGCAGGGATGGGTTGGGTCGGGGTCGAGAGAGTTTGTAGAGTTGGGAAGTCACCGTCGGAGAGAGAGGACGGCGGTGGGGGGGATCGGGGAGGTGGGGGAGGATCCTACCAGAGGCGGTCACACTGGTGGAGGAGGAGGCACGAAGTAGTCTGGAGTTATTGGAGTGGATAAGGGCTGAGGGAATGGTGACGAAAGGGCTGTCTCCATCTGAGGACGCCGGCAAAGCCGGAGAGGCGGGGAGCTCGGAGGGTTTCCAATTTATAATCAAGACCCCGCTGAGTATAGGGAGGTCAGGATCGTTCCACAGGAAGCAAGGTTGTTCGTTTATCAATCTACTAAAAACAAATAAAAACACTCACAAGTAGCCTCGTTAACGACGTTGTCAGGGTCGTTAACGAACCACCGAACACAAAACACTTCAACTAACGACCTAATTAAATTCTAATTAAATTCGGTACCAAGGCAAGCACTCAGCAACGAAAATTCACTAGAAATAATTCAAATAAAACAAAGATCTAGGACTAGGGACACCACAACATAGCCAAGCATAAAAATTCGTAAGAAGATAAGATCATGCCTTTAAATAGATAGAGTCATCAACTTTCGTTGACTTAGCAAGTAAATTAACAAACTTTCGTATCCTAATTCACTTAATTGCTTGTTTTAGATCTAAAGCTTGAAACTTTCGTATTCAAACAATATCAACCTTCAAGTTACTAACTTTCTCTTTCAATCAAGTTAAAAACTCAAATTACCTCAACTTTCGTTTTGGTATAAGCACAACAAACAATTCTAAAAAAAAAGGCATTCACAACACAATCTTACTCATCAAACATGCTCAACTATGCCGGGCTTAACCCCGATCCTAGAAAAGAAAACTACTCACTAATCATGACTAAGAAACTAAAAATCTCAATCAAAAGAAGCATTGAAAACGAAACAAAACTCAAATTAATAAGAAAATATTGTCTTACAGAGATTCAGAAGAAACCGAAAAACATCAAAATACCGAATCACAATCGCGACTAACGACCCCGGTGACTGTCGTCTACCGAGCCTCCTCGATCCGACTTCGATCCGACTCTCTCTCTCTCTCTCTCTCTCTCTCTCGGCCCTTCGAAAATCTCTCCCTAAAAATTCTCCTCTCAAAGCTTCTTCCTTTCTATGCTAGATAGAAGGGTATTTATACTAAAAAGCTAAAAACTAAAAAGGCTAAAAGATATAAACTTTCCTAAAAAAATAGAAATAAACCCTAAAAGATAGAAATAAAATCTAAAAAGATATTAAGACCTAAAATACATATTCTAATAACCCCAAAAGATTCTAAAAAGATACTCAACCGACACGGAAATAAATTCCCGCTCAGGATCGGTGAATTATAAAATAAATACTTCAAATCTTCTCCTTCGTGGCCTCGTTAACGAGCCCTCACAGCCCTGTTAACGAGCCTGGGCTTTGTTTTCTTCCACACTTCCTTTCGTAATCTTGAGCTTTGACTTCTTCAATCTTGCACTCCTCCGTCTTTCACTGTAATGCTCCAAATTCAACTCCATATAGCTCTTTTCCTCGCTAAAACCTACAAAATTCACAAAATAGCGTAGCTTCCACTCTTTTCATAGAAATATGCAAAACTATCTAAAAACACTCAAAATTAAACCTAAACTAAACAAAACTAAACCTAATAAGCAAAGAAAACCTACTAAAAACTATACTAAAAATGCGAACATCAAAATACCCCATACTTAGACTTGCTTGTCCTCAAGCAATAAACAAGACACTAATCAAAACCAAAACAAATCATGCTCATCAAGACATAGCCATCTTCTAAAAAAAACAACATCTACACATGAGAAAAATATAGCAAAAGACTATTAACATCCTTACATATATATACACTTAAATAGACATAAGATAATACAATCCAACCTCTCAAGGGATATAATGTGTTTCACTCAACTCTCAAGTGTTTAGGGTCATAAATTCAATCTCTCAACTCATCTTATATACAAATACTCATAGAAATTGGAACTTATATCACCAATACTCTCCACCCAAGATTTGTCAAAACAAGCAAAGAATCATCAAGAGAACTTAGGGGGCTCAATGAAAAACTTCATAGAAACTTCCATTCGGCCGGGTTGTAATGGGGCTTGGTAAAGACAATAAGGCGTGGAAATATTTTGGCATGTGGTGCTAATAATATCCGGGAATCAAAAGACTCCTAAAAACTCACACATATAAAAAACTCTCATAAAAGATCATACCAAACTCATTCTCTTTATACACACTCATTTTCACTCACCCTTTATCATCCTAGGAAATCTCATAACACAATAAAAGAATCTCTGATATTATCTATAAACACAAATGCACTTCAACTCTCTACTTCCCTTTTTATCATTCTTCTTCTCTTTTTTCCTCTTTTCTTTTTTTTCTTTTTTTTCTTTTTTTTTACCTCGTTAACGAGCCCACATCAGGGTCGTTAACGAGCCACCGTATACATTCTTTCTCCTCTTTTCACTACATCCATCAAAAACTTTATTTTGTGCATTTTTCTATCAAGAGACCTTTATTATTACATGTAATAACAAGAGACTTCCAATCTACCCTTCCCAAATACCCTTCAATTTAAGCAAAATATAAGCAACTCCTCTCTTTTTTACAGACCACAAAACTTATCTCTCCAATCTAAGTCCTAATTCCCGGATAGGGTCAAGCTTATCTCGGCTAGGGTATACTTTTTGTGGAGCTAAAAATAAAAGGTTTCAGGCTAGAATTGGTTATCAAAAAGAAGGAATAATGTAAAGGTAGATAGGGAATAATAAGGCTTATGAAAATAAGTTCTCCATCATATGATCTTCACAAGTAATGAACTAAAAATCTTATAAGGGTCTGAAGAAATAGATAACCATCACAATTCCAAGAGATAATATGCATAAAGAGAGTAAATCACACAAGAAAAGAAGAGGGATTTATAATGTTCTCCCTATAAGGCCAAAAATAACTCACAAGGTAAATTTTGTTGGATTGCATCATCTATGCTATAAAGTATATGTGCTCAATTTCATCAAATGCTATCTTCTTCTAAAATCAATAATTTCAAGTTGAGAATCCGGCTATACTTTTAAAGACATGCTTGCAAGGAATTATATGATTAAGTTAGCGATTGCTATCATAGAACTTAAGAAAGGATATCTATCAATTCTAAAACTCTTTTTTAGATTTTTTGAAATTTTTCCAATTTTTCCAATTTTTTTTTCTTTTTTTTTCAGTTTTGCAACTTAAGGGAATAAAAACTACATAAAACACATAAACACCTAGGACATAAGGTTTCTACTTTCTCCCACCCCATACTTAAAATTACAGTGTCCCCACTGTAAGAAAAATAAGAAGAAGGAAAAGAAATAGAAAACAAAACAAAAAAATTAAAAAGAAAAAGAAAGACATAAAAAAAACTTACAAAGTTGTAAATGTGGAAACAAGGAAAAACTTCATCTTCAAGCTGAATCAACGGTTCGGTAAAGGAAAGTAGTGCTCAAAGTTCCCCATGAATTCGTACATCGTCCTCCAACGCACAGCGTCCTCCGCCTCTCTCTGACGCTGCCTCTCATCCTCCATCGACATGCGAGCTGAATAGACAGTTTCCCATCTATCCATCCTCCTATGAATGTGATCCTGCTGGAGGTGAAGCTGCTGCATCCGTGCAGAAAGATCCTCGGCCCATGGTGGTGGTATACTCGATCCTGTGTACTCGGGCTGAGGAGGTGGTGGGTAGTGAGGCTGGAAATGGTCTTGATACATCACCTGGTTGTAAGGCATGAATCCGTAGGCATGACGGTCGACAGGAGCTGGTGGTGGGTCGACAGGAGCTCTCGGCACCTCGTTAACGAAGCTGGGTGCCTCGTTAACAGTGTTATGATAGGGCTGGAAATGGTCGTTAACGAGCCTGGTGGGCTCTTCAACAAAGATGTTGCTCCCTAAGACCTCTGTGTCGATGTCTTCTTCCTCATAATTGAGCTCCTCAGTGCCGCCCTCGGTGTCGGCTTCTTCGGTGTCGTTGCCTACTACCTCGGTGTCTTCTTCATCATCTTCATCTTCATCTTCATCCATGTCTTCCCGCTCAAACCGGGATTCACATGGCCTAAGCAAAAGCTCATCCTCCGGTTTAGGCTCCAATGGGTAGGCGTGTCCCGTCCACGCCTCGTACCAATTCGGTACATAGAGAAGCTCGAACTTGTCGAGGGTAGGTGTAACTATGCGATCTTGAACCTTCACCTTGAATCCTCCCTCGGCATGAATGAAGACACCAGAGCTATACCAATAGTTTTTGTTGAGGAGTTGGGTGTGAGCCGGTGTGTAGCGGGTGAGATCGACTCTAAGATTCTTAGCCAAGAGGCTAACCAAATTGCCACACCACACCTCCTTGGACTTGGTAGATTTTCCGATGTAGTAGAGCCATTCCTACCCCAAATTCAAGGGGCCGGACTCCTAAAAAAGAATGGTGCGGAAACAAGCAACTTCCGTCCTTGTAGGCCGGTTCAACTCTCTCTTCGGCCAAAATGTCGCGGCGAGGACTCTAAGAATAATCCTGAAGATGGGGTTGATGATGGTTGCCCCGGATAACGCCGCGGTGGAGGATTGAACCTCCCCGGTGATGTAGCTCCAAGTGCGGGTCACTCGGTAGTCCTTCAAGCTATAATCTCTAGACGGGTTTGGGAGCTCTAAGATTGCGTTGAACTCTGCCATTGTAAAGTCATGGTCCTCGTTACCGAGCCGGAACCGGATCCGTCCCACCGAGGTCTTCGACGAGAAGTTGGTCTCCAAGGTGGCCAAGAACTCGGATGTGAGGGCCGGATAGTGTGGCAAGCTCTCTTGCTTCAAAAGATGGGCGGCTCCAAGGATGATGAAAGCGTCTTTGACATCCGTGTAGATCCCCGTGTTGACAGCGCTTGACTTTGAGAACCATCGGGTGTAGTGGTCCTTCTCCAGAAAATCTCGGTAACGCCGTACTTGGCTTTGAGTACTCAAAATCACATCATCCACTCGAGGTGGAGATGGGGACCTATGGTTCCTCCTTTTCTTCTGAGCTCGGGTAGCGGGTCTGCTTGAACTTGCCATGGATCCTACAAAATAATCAAGACTTTTCCAAGATAAGATCCACTCAAAAATAGATAGGTACGAGACCCCATACTTGGTCTCGAATTAACCTCGGAATTATTCGTTAACTACCCAATTGGGTCGTTTACGATTCTGGGCTCGGATTGATCGATGAAGCATTGCAGGGTTTTTAACGAGCCTGTGTGGGTCGTTAACGAACCGCCGAGAACGAAAACCAGAATTTCCGATTTTAATCTACCTTAAATTACAGCACAAATCAAGCATGCAACCTTCTATACTTTTCCACTAATCCCAAAAACGGGTATAAGCACCCCATACTTACTCGATTTCCCATCCCGAACATGCTAAAATTACCCAAAATTTTGACATGCAAAGTTCGAACTTAAGATTTAAAACAAGAAAAATTCATGCTTTCCTAACTAAAGTGTTGCAATAGATAATCTAACATGAATAATCTTTCCTAAAACATGAACAACTAAGCACAATCAAGAATTTTTATGAACAAAAATCAAGCATGCAAATCGACCTTTCTAAGAGCACGATTCAAGACACGAAATTTCGACCCTAATGATAATCAATCATGCAATTTCGAGCAAGGGTTTAGAAATCATACCGGAGAATCGAGAAATTGAAGAACAAGGGTCGGAATCGGGGTGGTTAACGAGCTTGTGTCTCGTCGGTGATCGGTTTCCGGGCTCCGGTGGAGTGGGGGATTCCGAACCGGTGGGAGAGAAGGGAGTGAGATTTAGAGCTTTTTGGGTTTGGGGAAGTATAAATTTGGGAGGGTAGTGGTAGATTTGTGGTAGGGGGTAAAAGGGGTTTTTATAGGAGGGGAAAGGGGTAGAGGTGGGCAGCGGCTAGGGTAAAAGATAGGATAGATTGGGTTAAAATTCTTACCTGCCCCGTTTCTTGACGAGTCGGGTCTTAGAACCGGGTCGTTAACGACCCTGGGTGGGTCGTTAACGAGCCACCGTAGCCTTCTTGGAGTGATTTTTCGATCCCTTCTCCTGAAATCTTACTAGCTCAAAAAATTCTAATTTCTATCCTAACTAAATCTAAAAAGAAAAACAAAAGAAAGCTAAGAAATAATCTAAAAAGAAAAAGAAAAAAAAAAGAAAAACTAAACCTATTCTAAAAGCGGGTTGCCTCCTGTAAGCGCTATTTTTAACGTCGTTAGCCCGACGAGCTCCCTTGCTAGTCTCATGGTGGTTCATGTGTAGCCATGTTGGGGTCTTGAGGTACCCCACTCGTAGACTTGCAGTCTCTGTGTGCTTGAGTTGCTAAATTAGGACCCTTTTCTTCTATTAGTACGCTCGTTATCCCTGGATTGTCAATGTAGTCTGAAAGCCAAGGTGGTTTGGACTTTTCTGTAATACCTATAGTAGGGCCTTGGTTAAACTCTTGCACGTGGGACTCAGTGATCGGCAAATGAGGCTCGGTAGTGACGGTTGTGTCGAGTTCAGGTTGAGTCAACTCGATTTGTGCGACTCCAACTGGGTCATTGGCTTTTTGATCCAAGTTGAATTCCACCCGTTCTTTTCCGATATCAAAAGTGAGGAGTCCCTTCCGCATATCAACTCTTGCTCCTGCTGTAGCTAAGAATGGTCGCCCGAGAATTATGGGGACATGGGGGTCTTCAGGCATATCAAGGACGATAAAATCATTCGGAATAAAAAATTTCCCGACTTGAATAGGATAGTCGTCCACCACTCCTGTGGCTTTGACACTTGACCCATCTGCCATGTATAGATTCATGTCTACCGGCTCTAGTGGTCCCATATTAGCCTTAGACCAGATTGAGAGCGGAACGAGACTAGCACTGGCACCTAGATCGCATAAAGCCTTGAACTTGTGGTTGCCTATGCCGATTGTGATTGCAAACCTTCCTGGATCTCCTAGCTTTTCTGGTAGAGCTATTGATCTGACTTCATCCTGCAGCTCTGTGATGGATCTTTTCCTACTAAGAATATCTTTCAAAAACTTTGTGTAAGCCGACATTTCGCTTAGGGCCTCAGCGAATGAGATGGAAATATTAATGCCTGAAGAATTTCAACGAAGCGCTTGAACTTACTCTCAGTAGAGTCCATAGATTTCTTAGTTGGAAATGGAAGAGTTTTCACCATTCTCGGAACCAAGTTAGGCTCGAGAGGTGAGAGTACCGGGTCGACACTGGGGTCGTTTGGTGTCCTCGGCGGGTCGTTACCGACCCTGGTGGGGTCGTTAACTACCCTGGAATTGAGAGGGAGGCTAGGTTTAGAGAACTTACCTGTGGTAGGGTCGTTAGGAACCCTCGGAGCCTCGTCATCCTGGTTTTTAGGCTCGGTATTAGCTCTCTCTGGCTCGTTAACGAGCCATTTTGTGAGGTCTTGTTCCTCCTTCTCTTCAGCTTGAGCTCTCTCCGGTAATGTCTTCCCACTCCTGAGGTGTACCGCTGCTATTTGGCCTCTAGGGTTCTCCTCGGGGCGCCCCGGGAGTTGCCCTTGTGGTCTTGGAATCCGTGCAGCTAGGTCCCCTAGTTGGGAATCAACACTCCTCTTCCAGACATCGAACTCTCCCCATCTTTTATCTTGTTGGTTCAGTTTAGCTTGAACGTCATCAACTTTGTTGTTCACTCCGTTAATGCTTTCCTTTATTTCTTGAACCCATGATGGCGTCTCCTGATGGCCTGGAGGTCGATATGGTGCAGGTCGTCTATCTGGTGGGGCCCCTGTATAGCTGGTATTCTGATTGCCCCATGGTTGATAGTTGTTCGACCTGTCATTATAATTAGGTTGGTTCCTGTATGGTCCTCTCATATAATTCATCTCAGCTATTGTCTCAGTGGTTCTAATCTGCTCGATGTTAGTGCAAGCAGAAGTACTATGTGCAGAAGAACCACATTCTTGACATGATTGAGAGGATTTCAGAAAACTTACCTGTTTCCTCAGACGGTTGACCTCGTCTTGTAAGAATTGATTTTTAACATCTGCGTCAACTTCATCTCGGTTGGGTATGTAGAGACGTTTTTGAGTTTGTGGAGTCTGCTGGGTTCCGTACATAGCATCGTAATTCGCCAGCTTATCCAATAGCTCCCACACCTCTGTTGGATTCATCTCTATAAAACCGCACGAAGTATGCGTGTTGATGTGGTTCTTGGTCTCTGCGTTGATACACTGGAAAAAGATTTCTTGCAAAACATATAAAGGTTGCCCATGAGTAGGGAACTGTCTAAGCATCTCTTTGAATGTTTCCCATGTTTCAACGAATGTTTCATTAGGCAACTGGTGATAAGAGGTGATGCGTTTCCTCAACTCCGTCGTCTTAGCAGGAGGGAAAAACTTTGTAAGAAATTGATCATACAAAGCTTTCCAAGTCCTGATAGACTTAGAAGGTAGGCTCTCTAACCAGTTTAGGGCCTTTCCAGTAAGAGACCATCTAAAAGCTTTTAATAGAACATATTCTAATGAGACACCTTCAACAGCTATGGTATCACATAAATCAAGAAAGTTTCTAATATGCTCCATAGGGCACTCAGCAGGTTTCCCTTCAAACTGAGCCCGTTTAATTAAGGATATAAATTGAGACTTGATCTCAAAAGGTTTCTCTATCGCTGGAAGCACAATAGGAGATTTTGGCACCCTCAGTTCCGGATGCATGTATTGTTTGGCATTCCTTGGATAGGCATCTAGATCTACTTGTAAACGAGCCTTGTCAGCTCGTTGACGCTCAGCTTCGGCGTCTGCGCCGTCCTTCTCGGCTTTCAGTGCCTCCATCTAGGTCCGGAGGATCTCTAACTCTCGAGCCATCTCTTCTGTTGTGGCCATGGCTCGGTTTTCTCGGAGTCGACGGTGCAGGGAACGTTCGGGTTCTGAGTAATAACTTGTGTTATCAAACTGAAGCCTTCGTCGTCCTACCGGCATACACTGAGAAAAAACAGACAAAGAAAACAAAAATTAAAAACAAAAACGGGGTCGGGCTATTCCCGAACCCAAAGATAAACTAACAAACTCGTTATTTTCCTCGGCAACGGCGCCAATTTGTTGAACGAGGGTTTCTTGACAACAAATAAATTTATAATCAAGACCTCGCTGAGTATAGGGAGGTCAGGATCGTTCCACAAGAAGCAAGGTTGTTCGTTTATCAATCAACTAAAAACAAATAAAAACACTCACAAGTAGCCTCGTTAACGACGTTGTCAGGGTCGTTAACGAACCACCGAACACAAAACACTTCAACTAACGACCTAATTAAGTTCTAATTAAATTCTGTACCAAGGCAAGTACTCAGCAACGAAAATTCACTAGAAATAATTCAAATAAAACAAAGATCTAGGACTAGGGACACCACAACATAGCCAAGCATAAAAATTCGTAAGAAGATAAGATCATGCCTTTAAATAGATAGAGTCATCAACTTTCGTTGACTTAGCAAGTAAATTAACAAACTTTCGTATCCTAATTCACTTAATTGCTTGTTTTGGATCTAAAGCTTGAAACTTTCGTATTCAAACAATATCAACCTTCAAGTTACTAACTTTCTCTTTCAATCAAGTTAAAAACTCAAATTACCTCAACTTTCGTTTTGGTATAAGCACAACAAACAATTCTCAAAAAAAGGCATTCGCAACACAATCTTACTCATCAAACATGCTCAACTATGCCGGGCTTAACCTCGATCCTAGAAAAGAAAACTACTCACTAATCATGACTAAGAAACTAAAAATCTCAATCAAAAGAAACATTGAAAACAAAACAAAACTCAAATTAATAAGAAAATATGTCTTACAGAGATTTAGAAGAAACCGAAAAACATCAATACCGAATCACAATCGCGACTAACGACCCCGGTGACTGTCGTCTACCGAGCCTCCTCGATCCAACTCCGATCCGACTCTCTCTCTCTTTCGGCCCTTCGAAAATCTCTCCCTAAAAATTCTCCTCTCAAAGCTTCCTCCTTTCTATGCTAGATAGAAGGGTATTTATACTAAAAAGCTAAAAACTAAAAAGGCTAAAAGATATAAACTTTCCTAAAAAAATAGAAACAAACCCTAAAAGATAGAAATAAAATCTAAAAAGATATTAAGACCTAAAATACATATTCTAATAACCCCAAAAGATTCTAAAAAGATACTCAACCGACACGGAAATAAATTCCCGCTCAGGATCGGTGAATTATAAAATAAATACTTCAAATCTTCTCCTTCGTGGCCTCGTTAACGAGCCCTCACAGCCTCGTTAACGAGCCTGGGCTTTGTTTTCTTCCACACTTCCTTTCGTAATCTTGAGCTTTGACTTCTTCAATCTTGCACTCCTCCGTCTTTCGCTGTAATGCTCCAAATTCAACTCCATATAGCTCTTTTCCTCGCTAAAACCTACAAAATTCACAAAATAGCGTAGCTTCCACTCTTTTCATAGAAATATGCAAAACTATCTAAAAACACTCAAAACTAAACCTAAACTAAACAAAACTAAACCTAATAAGCAAAGAAAACCTACTAAAAACTATACTAAAAATGCGAACATCAGAGGTAGAAGGGGGCTTAGAGAGGGATGAGACCTTGAGCGATTTTGGTCTTGCTACGACCCATAGGGACGCATACAAAGAAGAGGAGGGGAAGGAGAGGTTACGACATAGGGAGGACGAAGGGAGGAAGGAGAGGGTGGGGCTGAACGTCGGGGCGAGAACCGGCGGCGACATCACAAATAAACCCTACTGTAGAAGAGCTTCCCAATCGCACTTTGTAGAGCGCATGTGAGGCGCGTTCTAAAATCAAAGTTCTGTTCTTAGCTGAGTTGAGGTCTTGTTTTATGACTTCCCTTCTACTCTTCTTCGGCATGCCCCTTTCCATGTGAAAGTCGCTATTGACCAAACTTTCAATTCTTCGAACCGGGGCATCTGGTGGTCTCCTCTGTATGTACCCGAAGCATCTAAGCCTCGGCTCTCTAAGCTTGTCCCCTACACTGGCCACTCCCACCTTGCTCCTAATCACTTCATTCCTAATTCTGTCCAGTCTTGTATGCCCGCACATCCACCTCAGCATCCTCATCTCTTCTACCATCAGCTTCTACTCTTGTGCCTTAGTAGTCGGCCAACATTCTGCCCCGTGTAGGTGGCTGGTCTGACCACCGTCTTGTAAAACTTGCCCTTAAGCTTGAGTGGACCTTTTTGTCACACACACTCCAGACGCACCCCTCCACTTCTGCCACCCTCTATGTATTCTATGTTTAATGTCCCCCTCAATGCTTCCATTATTTTGCACAATTGAGCCTAGGTATCTGAATACCTCTTTTTTCCCTATGACCTCGATCTCCTCCCAAACAAAAAGTAATTTTTCAATATCTAAGAAAATAAATATTGACAAATTACTTTCTTTTTTTAAAAGCATTTTAGTTGTTACTGGATTTGCAAATAATTGCAACCAAATGGTATATCCAAAAAAGCGTTGAAAGGATATAGAATTCCATTTCTTCAAAATAACTTAGGAAACGCACACAATTTCGAACATGGTGATTGTCTAGTATCTTCGACCTTCCAATCTCTTTCATCTTCTACAATTGAGAAAGTCGAAGGTTGTCTTAATTCTTGTCGATCTTTAATGGTTGATAAAAACTAAAGATCCAAATTTTCCTAGAAGCATCCAAGAACGGACCTAGGAGCGGGTTTGGGTACGTCCCAACCCGCCCTAAAAAAATAAAAAAATAGTGTAAATTTAATAATAAAAAAGAGGTAAATTTAGTGTTAAATTAGTTAAATTAAGGTAATTTAGCCCATCCAAAAAAATTTAGTGACAATTAGCCCACCCTAATATTAAATCCCGGTCCGTCCCTGGAAGCATCCATCTATTATTTCAGAAAATTTTTGCACATCTAGATGGAAAGAAAAAGAAATTAACTTCTAAAATCCTTTGGAAAATGTGTTAAGCACAATTTATGACTCTCAAATCATTGTAATTCCGGGCCTATTGTTTAATCTCATTAACTTTATGAATGGCGAATCTAATTTCTAAGATATATTTCCTCCTATTGGACTTGTTGCCTATCTAATTGTTGTTGAATTGTAGCTCATTTTTTCCAAGTTGATTGAGGGTTTATTTTCTTCCATCAGTTTAAGGGAAATCATTGTACAAATTTTAGGTTCTTCCCTTTGTCTTCTCCACTTTGTTGTCGGAATGATTCATCACTATGTTAGCTTCTAGTTTCGACTTTTTGATTCTCGAAGTGATACACCCTTTGGATGAAGATTATCACAATTAAAATTACCCGGGGTATGGATCAAGAGTTCTCTTGACCGAATATGGAGTTGTGGATGAAGTCTCAATTCAAGCACAAGAGAATTTCAATAAATACACGAACACTCAAGAACAAGAATAATGGAAGCAAGAGATGTTTGGGTTGATAAGTGAGGAAACCTAGTATCACCTTAGCCAAGGTGCTCTCACATAAATTCAACCATGCATGCTTATTATTAGTAATCATAAGAGTATTTAAATGAGTACTGAGTACAACTTGGGAGACAAAGGCATTACAATGTAAGCTGAATTTTCTTCTACAAAATTAGAGTGAAAAACCCTAGTCTCCTTTTATTCTGCTATAAAAGCACCATATTAGATGAATGAAATGTAGGTTGAATTTTCTTCAACATAATTTTGTTGTTACTTTTTGCATGTGTTAAATCTATTTTGTGCAGAAATAAAAATATTTCCGCATGAGGAGACAATGGAATATAAGTGATTTAGTTAGAGCATCTACAATGGTGAGGTTGAGAGTTTCTTAAAACATTAAAAGAAAAAGGAAATTAGTTAAATGTTAGTAAAAATCAGAAGAAGAAATTGTGTCAGGAAGAAGTTCTTATAGATGATATTATGTTAGGCACAATATCACTAACAATTTTTCCTTTCTTTACATTAAAAAATAATATAGCGGGTATTTTTTCCACAAATCTTTTATGCTTTTACATAAAACATAAAATTTTGTATAAGAAATAAATTATAAATAAATAAATATTGCTATAGATATCATGAATATAGGATAAGAAATTTTATACTGATGTGGAAAAAAGAGAATATTAAGAAAAAAGTAAAATAAGAAGTATAGCTTAAAACTCATACCAGTTGCATGTGTATATAGCATATGGAAAAGTAGAAATGCGCGCGCAATAGCCTACTTATTACCTACAATCAATGCAGCAATTAAGCATACCATTGACAGGGTGAAGATCCGCTTAAAAGAAGATTGAATAGTACAAATGGAAGAGTGAAGAGGTGGATGAATGTCTTGGGCATCAACGAGATTCCGATGTAGGGTTGTAAGTCGTCTTTGCTGAATTTTGTGATTCTACAGGAGTCAACTTATGTTTTGATCTAGAGTAGACTGTCAATCGGGTCGGGTCGGGTTCGATCATTTCGGGTTCAGTTTAAATCGGGTTTGGTTTCGTTATGGGTTACGGGTCAATCGGGTCGGGTTGTAGCGGGTTTTCGGTCGGGTCGGGTTGACCAGTGAGTCTAAAATATCCTTTTTTATGAATATTAAAACCAAATTTTAATTATAATATATTATTTTTATTTATTTTAATAATAAAATATATTACTATAATTTTCAAAATAAACTTCAAAAATTCTATAAATATACTAAATCGGTCAACCCAACGGGTTTTGGGTTTCAACCCAACCAATTTCGGTATCTATCGAGTTCGGTTTATTCCGGGTTTCGGGTTCAAATTTTTAGATCTTGACCCTAAAATTATCGGATAATAGGTCAACTTTTGACAGCTCTAATCTGAGGGATAGAAAATTCGGTTAACCGGTTTTGTAAATCTTTTGACCCTTTTAATATACAGTTTCCTTCAAAAAAAATCATTTATTTTTTCATGACCCAAACAATAATTAAGTAAATACTGTACCAAAAATACATTAAAAACAATAAACAGTAGTTATACTACTTGTACTAAAAATATGGAAGGAAAAAAAGAATAAGAGCGGGGCAAAACACTTTCCATGGGCCCGTCTCTGTCTTTGTCTATTCAATGTCGCTACGATGTGATTTCTTGATATCTTTCTTGATTACACTCTCCACAGCTCACACACCAAAATAAAAAATTCAACCCAACTCTTAAACAAAAGGAATTTCCCTAATAAAAAAATGGCAAGCAACCGAGGGAAACAAGTGGTAGCGGGATCATCAACGACGCCGAGCGGGCCGGCTCAGCCGAGCCGCTACGAGTCGCAGAAGCGGAGGGATTGGAACACGTTTTGCCAGTACCTCCGGAACCAGCGCCCGGCACCCGTGGCTCTTCCCCAGTGCAGCTCGGCGCACGTGCTCGAGTTTCTCCGATACCTCGACCAGTTTGGGAAAACTAAAGTTCACCTCCAGGGCTGCGCCTTCTTCGGGCAGCCCGACCCGCCCGGCCCCTGCCCCTGCCCGCTCAAGCAGGCCTGGGGCAGCCTGGACGCGCTCATCGGGCGGCTCCGGGCCGCCTTTGAGGAGAACGGGGGCGCGCCTGAAGCCAACCCCTTTGCAAGCGGCTCCATCAGGATTTACCTTCGGGAGGTGCGCGATTCCCAGGCCAAGGCCCGAGGCGTGCCTTATAAGAAGAAGAAGAAGCGCACGGCTAGCCAGATGAGAGCCGGCTCAGCAGCTGCTGCCGGCTCTGCTAGTGGCGCCTGTTCACGTTTTTCGCTTCCGTAATCAGCGATCGATTGTGGGTAAGTTTGTTGGGTTTTTTTTCTAATTTTTTTTAAAAAAATTACGCGTAGTAAAATTATGTTTTGATTGGGATCGAATTTGGGATTAAATATAAATTTGGATCGGATTTGTGTATATAGTAATTGCCTAATTGGGGGTGTGGCCGTGTGTGTGTGTGTGGTGCTATAAACCCTAGATTCCCGGGGTGGTTAAAAACCCTAGCTATAGCTAGATTAGGGGTCATTAATTAACTTTAGAGTAAAGACAAAGAATATATATTTTACACACTAGAAACTTAGAGAGTAAACAATATATTAAACATATCTAGCTAGATTTCTAGCTACGAGAAAGATACAATATTGGAGAAGAATATGATGAAACTGGAGGCCTTTGTCACAGTATATAACTGACCTCTCTAGCTAGATTTCTCTGAAGCTCTAGAGTGCATGGTTCTTGTGGATATATCAATCTATGAACCGAAAAATCATTAATGATTGTTTATTTAAGACTGTTTATTAAATCACTACAAAACTAGTTGACATTGTAAAATTAAGAGTGGTGAAACTAATTGTAAAAGTATTTGGAGTTTTAAAATAATATAAATACCACTTGTATTTGATAATATTCAATTAGTTTATTGTAGCTAGTGATGACTTTAAATTTTACTGTAGTAGGATTATTCTTAGTTATAAAATAATTATTTTTAATTAAAAAATTACTACAAATTCCTTCAAAAACATTAAAAACTAACTTTGTCCAAAAAAACTAGTTTTATATATAGTTATTAATTTTTATGTATTAAATATGTCTACACGAGTTTGTACAATTAGTTTGAAAACTCCAACTAAATTTTGGTACCTAACTAATATGCTTAATTTTAATTACTTTAATGGGTAAATAGAATACATCTCCATCAAGAAGCACTTAGACTTTAGAGGACAGAGAGAGATAAAATCTTGGTCATGAATTAAGAACACAAATATTTTTGAGCTCATGAATTTAGATTATTTATTTTTAATAAGATGTTATTATTTTACAATTTATTTGTACGTGCTGTTTAATAAGTTATCAGTTTGAAATCTAAATAAATACAATAAAATCTTGGTCCTTGTCAAAACCACTTAGGGAAGCTCGACAATGCACAGACTTATTTTCATATTCTTTTCTTTTCCCATTTGTTTGTACTATTTTATTGTTGTTAATTAGGAGTTTAATTACAAGGAGATGTGCAAATGAGGTGGCGAATTAGTTGAGTTGTTGGTGTCTTTTCTTATATTGCAAGACTTTCATTATTTAGCTTTATCATTTGTTGTCCACCTATTTTGATTTAGTTTGAGTATATGAAATGGCTTTGTTTACAGAAGAAAGTGATAATTAAACAGTAAAAAAAAAGTGATAATTAAGCTTCTCATATGTATTAATCATCACTAAAACATCAACCGACCTATATATGTTGGGGTTTGTGTGTTTGAGAATTATGCACTACTTTGTGCCTGCTATGGTGGGCATATATATGACATGATCATGAATAGATGAACAAAATTGGATTCTGTGAAAACTAAAATTGGGGAAGCTAAGTTTACATAAATGGCTTCATTTTGGTGATATATATAACCTCAGCATGTAATATTTCTTTCGGTTATGGCATAAATTTAAAAAAAATATATAGAAACGATTTAATAAACTTAAAAATATAGGACTTTTACACTATTTTTTTTTTTGTATAAATTTAGATTTTTAATTTTAAATCTCAGATTTGGGTTTTAACATCAGGGATAGTGACGATACAAAAAAGTCCATGTATAATAATGGAACTATGGAAGCATAATTAATGCAAGTAAATGTAGGGATCTCATTATTCTTCTTGTTGCACACAGCTATTACATGTCTAACTGTCTAAGTCAAGAAACCTCGGATGCTTAATTATGAGTTATTATTGCTTTCCATAGTACAAACTTTTCTTCCTTGCAGAAGGTAAATTAACCTAATAAAGGGAGGAATTAATGAACAGAATGGCACCGTCTCTTTTGTTCTTTGCAAAGAACAAACAACCTTTGACAGTACTGCAAATTATGACATATGTTCAGTTTGATAAATTAAGATCATCTGTGAATGATAGCTTTTACAAAAATGTCTATGATTGATTTCACTTATTTATTAGTCCATCAATATGACTCAATATGACTCTTACTATTTGTATAATTGCATTCATATATGTCATGTACATACATGTTTAAATCCACATAGATGATCTGCCTTCGAACATTTGGTTCAACGGTTAGGCTTTTGGGATAGTACTCCGAGGTCACTGTTTCGAATCCCATAGGCGGCGATTTGCCCATTCTTCTCTAAAATTGGTAAGTAACCAGTTGATCTCATCCTTAGTGGAGATTCTAGGCGAACTCAAGTAGCTAATACTCGTGGTGATTCTAATCCTTAGTTCTTTATCCAATAAAAAAAAACGACATAGTAACCAGTTGATCTCATCCTTAGTGGAGATTCTAGTAACACTTTTTAGAGCTAAAAACGACTTACATTGCGAAACGAAGGGAGTAACAGCTAACATCTAAAAATATATTTCATTTGTTAAGAAATAAATGTCTTGTTAGTGTTAGAATGTCCATCTCACATCTAAAAATTTGAGATTAAACTAAACTAGTATATAAAACCTAATAGATTACTCCTATTATTTTCAATTGGTTTTAGAATGGAACCCCACTAGGCTAATATGGTATCAGAGTCATTCACCTAACGTGTTATCTCGATCTTGAGTCCGCTCCATTGTGTTGTCTTCAAGTGTCAACTGGGTCAGTTGCACTTACGGGAGCTTGTTAGAATGTCTATCACACATCTGAAAGTTGAGATTAAACTGGACTAGTATATAACCTAGTGGATTACTCCTATTGCCAATGATTTTAAAATGAAACCCCACTGAACTAACAGTAAGACAAAGATACTATAATGAATTTATGACCTCAGATAAATTTGAATATTTTTTTCCAAAATATCTAAAATGAAAAAACTTTTAACAAAAATTTTGGACAAAAAGAACATCCATGTCTTTGCCCGAGGGTATATTACTATATATAATAGTCTTCGGCATCTAGTCAAGCGGTTAAGCTTGTAGTACCCAAAGATCTTCGATTCGACTATCATGGAAGTGCCCTCCACAAAAAAAAGTATAGTTAATCTCTACTTGTTCGAAGAGTTATTTTAGAGAGTTTGAATCTCGTGTGGAATAAAAATTTTGCGAGATATGCAGCAACTAAAAATACATCGTAAAGTCTTAAAAGTGCATTTTCTAAATGACACTATTACGTTGCATCGTAAAGTGTCAAAAGTGCATTCAAATTACGATGCACTTATAATAAAGACCGTAGATTGAGTGCATCCAACTGCTAGTAGTGAGCCTCATATTGCACATTTACACATAACTTTTATGCCACACATGATTTCACAATTTTATTTTAGATGGTAAATATTCATTGATATTGCCCATAAAATTCGAAACGGAAATCACATAATACTACCTTAAAATTGTAGTTGCTTGATCAGATGCCCGGATGCCCGAAGGCTTTTCCTTTCTTGTATTACAAAACACTAACTCGAACTCTAGAAATTTTAGCTTGGTGCACACTACTTCTCATCTATATATCGATCTGCTTAATATATTAATCTGAATCATTTCCAGGTTAACGTTGCAAATGCTTAAAGGCTTCGATCTGATCGAACGTAATGGCCAGCGTATCACGCTTCCATCATCAATGGCGTCCGATCCAGCCGGCGAAAAAGTTATGTAAGCTTAATGTATGCATATAATTTTTTTGGTTGGATAATGTATGCATATACTACGTACGTACGTGTCTTTTTTTTGGTTGTACCCAGTACTATCAAGTTAGGTACATGTGAAAATTGTTTTGAGTGATATGGGATATATATTGTGGAAGTCGTGATTTGAATGAACGGAGCCCGCCCAATTTGACCACACGATTGCCAATTATTTTTTGTAGTTCTACATATACATGTGCTGCTGTTTTTTGGTCAAGTATATACATGTGCTCGATCTTTTTTATTGGTCAAATGTGTACATGTGTCTCTATAGGTATATATCGGCTACTCAAACACATACATGAAAAAAAAGTTTATACTCTACCAAGCAGTTATTATTAGGATTGTCAAAACATGACCCGACCTGAGAAATTCGTCCGATCTGTCCGACTCCGAACCGGACCTGACATCTGAAATAACCAAAAAAATGTTTACCCAAAACCGGTTTGTGATACGAATATGAACTTGGAATGAATTGTGAATCGTTTATTATCCTCTTCGGATTGAAGTATATATAGTTACATGGTAAATCTCTATGATATTGTCTTCTAGAGATTAATATCCTTAACTAGATACAAGATATCTTTCTATACAAGATAATTCTAAGTATACAAAGATATACTGTAGTTTCCTAATGCTCTCTCTCAAGTTGGAGCACGAGGATCAAGAATGCCCAACTTGGACCGAAAAAAAAAGAAACTAAGACTTGCCCAATGCCTTAGTAAATATATCAGATGGTTTGGTGATTAGTAGAAAATAGCATATGTACTCGTACCCTGTATGAGTTTGGTTATATATATATATATAATATTTTAAAGGTAAATTAGTTCTTAAAAATATTAGGTTTTGTTATTATTTTTATGTTATATGAATAAAAATTGTCAATTATTTTTATTTATTGTTTCAAAAGTTAGATAAGTTAGAAGGGTAGTATTAAAATGTCTGTAAAATCTCAATTTGAAAAGCGAGATAATTAAATAAATTTTTTTCTAAATTTATCTAAAAAATATAATTATATATTAAATATTTTATATTAAATCAATGTTATAAATAATTATGGAAGAAAATATGTAATCAATAAAGGAGAAATCAAAGAATTGTATATATTAAATCCAAAATTACTTAGATAGAAATAATTTCAAAATAAATCAATTAACATATTAATACAAAATATAAACTAGTTGAAAAAATCTGGTTAAAAAATCATTGTGTTAGGTTAGGTTATAATACTAGCTATACCCGTCGTGTCATGCACGAATACATGAATTTAATACTTAATTTATTTAATGAATATGATTTTAATTTAATATAAAAAATTATTTATTAGAAAAAAATTATATAAATTTTTGCAATTGGTGTCATGTGAAACGAAACCAAAATTATTAAGGTGAGTCCACTATAATTTTGATGGCTTAATGATAATTATATATGCAATATAAATAAAAATTATTTGAATTAGAATCATTTAATTTTAAAAAATCTTTTACAAAAAATATAAAAACGTGAAAATAATCTAAATTCTTGTAATTTTTTTTATCAAATTTAATTATTTAACAAAAAATTAAAAATATTTTTAATAAGAAACGGTGATAAAATATAAATACAGAATGAATTTTTTAATGATAAGAAAATAATTTATATTTACATAAATAATTCAAAAAGAAAATTAAGGAAAAAGATAATGTAATTTTTTATATCAAAAGTCAATTTAGGCAAGTAATTATCTAGATTGAAAGTTCTATTTTTATCAAAAATTTATTTAAGATAAATCTTTTATATAAATAGATAAAAAATAAAGATAAAATAATTTTCTTTAATTTTAAATAAAATTTGAATTTAATTTTTTTTCCATATAAATAGATAGAAATTTAATTGAAAAAACTGAAATAATATATCTATCTTAATGTATAATATCTAATGTTTTATAATTTATATTTATTTTAGATAAAATCTTATAGATCTAGCCTAATTCCTAATAGATAACATCTTTATTTTAAATAGAATCTCTCCTGGATTAATTTATCCTATTTCTATATTATCTTAAAATAATATCAACATATATAAATTTTCAAAATAAAAAATCCTAGGTGGCTTGACGTGGGAATGACACGTAGGAAAATCCTAGGTGGCGCAACATGATGGCCTTATTCCTTGCGTCTTTTATATATACATAGATTAAAAGATAAATCATTTTAAAACCAATATGTTAATTCACGTTAATTTGTTAGGTTAGTTAGAATCTTAAAATATAAATATAAAAAATAAAAAGATTTAGAAATAAATTTGTTAGGTTATAAGTGTAATAACCACTAATTTTGTTATGTATTTAAATAATTTTAAAATTTTGTATTTCTCTTCCTTAAAAATAAGAAATTTGTTTTTGTACTATGTTTTCAAGACATAGTCTAAAAATAAAGAATAAATTTTAAAAAGAATAATTTTGATATTAAAATTTAAATAAAATTTCCTATAGTCTCATGCTTGTGTTAAAATGGTGAATTTAGGGGATAGGAACTAAAAATTTAGGGAAATTCCTTTTGGTGCCACTCAGTTCTTACCTTTTCCTTTTGGTTTCGAAGAAAAAAAACTTATTCCTTTTGGTACCCCTAAGCCCTGAGGTTTTGGCTTTTTCCGTTGACGCCCCTCTCCAGTTCAAATTAGTAAAATTCAAGCTCACCAATGTACTCCTCACCCTTAAATTAGTAGGATTAGACATTAAAACATCAAAATTCATAACCTAAACATCCCAATTTGAATTTATAAACAATTTTTCCAACAAAAGGAAAAGGCAAAAACCTAGGGGCACCAAAAGGAATTTTCCGAAAATTTAATTTGTGGAAGTGTAAGAGGTTCGGGTTTGAACCCAAGATCTCTCATTCCAACTTCCCACATGTTCCTTCCCCACTATGCCAAGCTCGTTTTCTATCACCTAAGCCTATTTACTTAGTTTTAAACCCATCCTCATTTGGGATTTCAACCTCCCATAAGTGTTCCAGCCTACACAAACATATATTATTTTTATCACATATTAAATTTCACAAATCATATATGCATGATTATTATATATAATAGTTTCTTAGCATATGTAAAATTAACAACATACCTGACAACATCGAATATACCAGGAAGTCACTAATAGTCCATATTACACCTGCACGCAACACAAAATTCTACTTCTTCCAAGAATCGTATGTGTACACCCCATTAAGCCACAGATCCTTCAGCTCGGCTATCAACTGCTCCAAGTAGACATCCAACTTTTGCTTCAGACTCTTCGATCCAAGTATAAAACCGTCAAAAACATAATCTCTTCTCGCATACACATCGACGCCGGAAGGTTTGTAGGGTGTCAGAATCCCATGACAACATGAGTATTGATGCCCAAACGCCCCGAACAGATTGAAATCGTCCGTACACAAGCCTAGTCTCACATTTCGTGTTTCTGATGCAAGATCTGGCCACACAGCATTAAAGTGCCTCCATGCCCTCTGCATCTGACGGATGTCTTATCACCCCATCTTGTACGTGCTCTGCATGCCATCTCATGTGTTCGGCAGTCACCACAAATGCGTACAACCTCTGCAACTGTGGTGTTATTGACAAGTAAACATACGAGAATAGGGAATGAGCTTTGACTTGCCTTGTTTCCATCTAGGATAGTCACATATCTTGCATGCTGCGTATTATGCATCTGTACCCCAATATATCATGCAAGAGTTTGGACAACAATCAATGACCTCATACGGAAGACCGAGACCCTCAACCAGTTTTTTCGTGTCGTAAAACGTGGCTGGTAATGTCATCTCCGGGTGCGAGACACGTCCGCAAAAAACCCGAGATCATGTCATATCCGTGCTCCGTCATCCTTAGCTTAGACTTTAGGATAAGTAGCTCAGTCGCAGCCTCCAACTTGGTCATTTCACATCCAGGCCACAAAGGCCTATTTGCGGCCGACAACATGTCGTACATACGCTGTGCATCGGGATTGGACGCTTCATTGTAATATTGCTCCCCTTGCTCATGCCTTATATCCTGATTCTGCTCGGGATCCTCAGTAGTGTAATGACTTTAGGAAGGAGGCATTGGAAAGACTAGACTATACTTAAAGAGACATTCGGGAAGCGACTAGTCGCTTCTGGTGAAGCGGAAAGGGAAACGAAACTGCCTAGGCCTATATATAATTTACCCTTCAGAATACTCCCGCATCCAACGATTCCCTAAGAGATTATGGCATGCTTTTCTCGCAAACAAAGAAAAAGTCTTACTCTTACAAGGTAGCCTTCCTACCCTTCCAGGAGCATATATTTTATTTAGTAGACGACAAAATGGGCGGTGCAAAAAACCCTTAGCCCTGAACTCCTTCAATATCGCACCTACTACCAAAGACTGAACCAAAGAAGAGATGGGATAGACATAGCCATCTCTCCCTCACCCTACAGCTCCGATAAGTCATCGAAAAGTTTGTGTGAATAATTTTCAAGTCAAAATCACTCATTTTAAAGTGTCCCACGGTGATATAATCTCTTTTCAAGAAAATGAGGCGAGAACCCGCGGTTTTCATATAAAAAATGCATTGGGCCTTTAGTTTAGGCCAGAAAGGAAACGAGTAGGATATCCCCTCTCTAGCTTAGCTGGTTATACCGGTAATTCATGACGATGAATCCATTCTCATGATGATAGACGATAGGTAGCAAGAATTCTAGGGCGGGCATTCTTTCCAGCCTTACTCAAATAGGGAGTGGATTTGGTTTGAACATAGCCATGAAAAAGGGGCAACTTTCGTGTAGTTTGTGATTGGATGTAACTGTTAAGATTTTTTTTCGGATAAATCTTTTTCTTAAAAAATCTTTTCTTGTTTCTCAATTTTCGGAGAATGTCCCGCCCCAAAAAGAGGAGACCGAACAACCGTCAGGTTATCAAGGACACGTCTGAAGAGTAGGCGGGCGCCCCCCTCTAAGTTTACCATCCTACCCACTAATGGACTATGACGAGAGCAGGCGAACGGGAACCGCCCGAATCACTGTAGAAAAGCCCCCTTTACTCAATGGATAGCGCTTATCCTCATTCAATCAACAAAATGAGAAATGGGAGAGAAAAATTGATTTATTAAAAAGGCTTTGCACCTGAAATAGGACTAATGAAGATACAGAAGGATGAGTCTGGGCTTTCAAAAAGATGAAAATGCAACAAAAAGCCATTCTTCATAGGGTCGGGCAAAAAAAACCGTAACCGAAAAACCGAACCGAAAAACCGACAAACCGATCACTTTTTACGGTTAACCGAACCGAAAAAGCGGTTACGATTAACCAACCGATAATTTTAACGGTTCAACGGTTCGGATACGGTTATCAATATTTTCGCGGGCGGTTAACCGAATAACCGATAATATTTTTAATATATATTATATATTTTTAAAAAGGGAATTATATTTATAATTAGTTTTAGTTAAAAATATATGTATTTTACTAAATAATAAACTATCTAATAGCTATTGTAAAAATAAGTACTAAAATCAGTGAATGTGCTGAAATGTGAAATTCTTTCAGAAAAAGGGAAAGCTAGAGTGCTAGACACGCGGGTCAAATACTCACATATCTAATAACTATTGGACTTTTATTGTATCTGAATTCACTTATGCAGGACATCTTGGAAGATTTTTATTTTGGCTTTATTAGTTAATTATTGGTTTTTATTTTGGTTGGGAGTTATTGTGTCAAGTGTAACTCGAAGTTTTACTTATTGAGTTATTGTATTTCAGCAGGTTAATTGTTAATTTATTAATTTTTATACAAAAATTAATATTAATTAGGCATCGATTGGCTTTTGTTTTGGCTGATTTTTTTTTCATGGTTAACCGATAAACCATACCGAATTTCACGGTTAACCATTAACGGTTAACCGATAACGAACGGTACGGTTATGGTTATTGAAGTTTACTAACCGAAGTTCCGGTTAACCGATGTCTGGTTAACCGAAACTCCGGTTAACCAACCGTGCCCACCCCTAATTCTTCATATACCGCTCCGTGGACTCCGAAAATAGAAGTGGTTCGTTTTGTTTCTATACGCAATTCAAGATTTCGTTTGTGTTCAGTAACTACAAGCCCAGATGCACGAATAAAAAGAATAAATGAGCTTCTGGCTATCGAGAAAGTCCTGCTTGAAGGAAAGGCTACTTCCTACTACCCTACCACCAAGAAAAGATTCTCGCCATCCCAGAAGTTGACTTCCACCCCCTATTTGGGTAAGGCTGAAAGCCTCGGCAGGCACGAAAACAGAAGGAATCCAGACGCCGAAAAAGAAGATTTAATAGTTTGGAAAGCGGAAGTCAACAAAGGATCTACCAGGAAAAAATTAAAACCTCGAGTCTCACTGGCCGACCTTGACCCCTGTTATTTGGAAGTCATATCTAGTATTCAGAGTTTGCCTCGATTTGGCATTTTTAGAGCATGGGAAATCCCAGCCAGTTCAATATTTAGAATGAAGGGCTCGCAGATAAGAGGTGCTTGCAAGCACCAGTGGTATTAAAACCATCATATACCATCTGTTCCGTTCGATTATCATTCTCACCATTTATTGGTGATGCTGGATCAGTACTGCTACAACCTTCATGTTGTCTAGACTCGGCCAACAATGCAACGAACATTTCAGTTGTCTCCCCGTGCGAAACTCAATGGTAATAGTTAGGAACAAAACCTTCCTTAACAAGGTGATATGCACATCATCTACAGATTTCCGTTTCTTATTCTTGCACCTCCAACATGGACACCTTAATTCAGATGGGTCATAGGTCAGCGTAGATTTGCAGAATTCGATAAATTGCTCTACGCCAGCTAAAAACTCTTTGTTCAAAAAACCATCTATATTACGCACATACATCAACTCACGCATTTTCCTTCCTGCAATTCAATAAGAGTATAATTAATTTAATTCGAGTTCATATAAACATGTTTTTGGCGACCATATGGACCCTAGTTAGCGACCATATGGTCTCCACAAATAGTATAACAGAACATATATATAACATAACCAATTTAACGATTTTGTAACACAATCTCTAATAATTTTATAAAGGAAAACTTTCTATCGACAATATTTGTCTAAAACAATATAATGACGGAATGAAATATTAGGAATAAGTTTCAAATACATACCTTTAGTGAAGTTGTCGGTAAAAATTGACGGAATTCCTTTCTACAATCAATTCAGATTTGTGATTGATTGTTTCTTTCTTTTGTGAATATTTTGGAAATAGCTACGTATGTATGAGGTTGTGTGAATGCAGCGGAATGAGAGTGAAGTTTTTACAACCTAGGTATATATGTTGAAATGGCGGAAATTTTACCAATTACTGTTTTTAGCGACCAAGTGGTCGCCAAAACGCGGGAAATTAAATGCCAATATTGATGTTGCCCGCCAAAACATCTGATCCATGTCCACGACGATGTGGTCGCTATATGTTGCGACCATGTGGTCGCTGACATGGTGGAGACCACATGGTCGCTTCAAATAGCGACCACATGGTCGCGTATATGGGTTCCATATATAACGACCATCTGGTCGCTGCATGTAGCGACCATTTGGTCACTGATTGCTGGCGGGAAAATTCACCACGCACTTATTGCGACTATATACGGTCGGCGAGCACGTGGGCGCCCACTTTAGCGACCACGTGGTCACTAATTTGGTTTTATTTTTTGCCCCCGTTTTGACGTTCACATTAGCGATCATTGGCGTCTATATGGTCGCTACTTAGAGACCATATGTTGTGGTCGCTACTTAGCGACCATATGTTGTGGTCGCTAAAATATGGTCGTTAAATCTGCAGAATCGTGTAGTGAGGAGATGGATTTGTTGCTCATGGAATTAAAAAGCTCGACCACTAAGTGCCACCGGTCCTTTGTTCTGTCTTGGGCCGAGGGTTGATAGGCGCGCGCCTTGGGAAGAGTTGGATCATTGTACTGAATTTGCTTGACCAGGTGTTTCGCGGCCTCGCCCTTTAACAACCCCACCATCTCCTTTTCCAGCACCACTTTCCATGTTGTTTGCACTACTATCTCGAGAATTTGTGTTTCCAAATTCACCACGACAAGGGGACGAGGAAGAGGATCCTGTTGATACACGAGTGATTGAACCAGCCCTTCGTATGCCAATAATTTTATAACATTTAGATACCTCGTGATTATTCAATGCGTCACCAGATTTCGCCTGAGCTACAAACTCCACGCATGTGAATTCAAGTCGCGAGTTTGGATCAAAGATTTGTGACCCTCCTCTTGAACCACAAGCGTATAAACCCGATTCAACGCTGGAAACGGATCTTGAGCAATGATGTTCGATTGTAGCGTGCCAAAAACGTCATCATCGAGTCGAAATATATCGACACCACAAAGCGTCAATAGCGATGCTTTTATGCGTCTGGGTTGGTTGTTTATTACGCACCATTCGAACACATGTTGACACTTTTTTGTGTCGACAACTGTGTTGACATAAAAATGCGTCGAGATTAAATCTCGACACCTTTTGTGTCCCAATTGGGTGAGTGGTTTGTACAAATCTTGACACTTCATAGTGTCATGGGTTGTAGTTACATTTACCATTGTGTCAGAACTCTAGACATAAAAAAATTTCGAGCCTTATTCTTGACTCTAAAAAGTGTTGAGATTCTCAACAGTTTTTGTGTCAGAAAATCTCTGCGACCGCTTCCCTAAAGCATCGAGGTAGAATATCACGACACTTGAAAGCGTTGAGAAATTTCTGAAAAATTGATGTTAGTGAGCTCAATGTTCCTTACATATTGGAGTGAGCTCACTCCATCCTTACATTTTGGAATTAAATTTTGTCATTTGTATTAAAAGGGTAGATACCAATGTTATAACGATAAAATTGATGTTAGTCGACGCTTCCTCTCCGAATGTATAGTCAATTTATAAGTATTTTAAATTGATTTTAAAGGGGAGGGATTCCAAGAGAAATTTAACCAAACCAGAACAATAGTATAAATTAGAAGCGACAGAGCCATTTACAATAGGCTAAACAGATAATTTGGATCATCAGTAACCAATTTATGGCTGCATTTAGTACTCACTGTATTATAGACTATGGCGTAGTGAGAACTGCTCACATTCCTGAAGTAGCATGGCTCGACACAGCTAACGTACCCATACACTTGTCTTGTATTACCCGATCCACCGACGAGCAAACCGTTCTGCACAACAAGAACACCGGTTGCATCTTGCGAGTTCTTAAGTGAACTCCAGATCTTGTCTTCGTTAAAACCCAACGTTACGTTTGTTAAAATAACATAGTCATTGTTGCCTTGATCGATTTGAGCCGTATACAAATAAAGGGGAAATGTTTTATGTGATATGATGGTGTTGACACGAGAAGATGGTGTCTTGGTAGAAATCGAAGTGTTGAACTCAATTGTTTGGTTAATTGTTTCGGTGTTGCCATTGTTTTCTATGATCATGGAGTTGATAAAGTTAAAATCTTGGGTGAATGAGGTAATGATCTTTCCATGAGAAGATTTGACCCACCCGGTTGAGGAGATTGACCGACTCGTCTTTGTGTTAAAAATTCCATTCAAGCCTTTGAAACTTGTCTTCATAGAGGAATGAAGCTTTGGCGCATGGTGATTTAAGAGCACTGCCACTGTTTTTGGACTCTTGTCGTCTAACCAGAGGTGCAAGTTAGCGTCGATGTACCAAACATTAAGCGCATTCATGACACCAAATCCCAACTTGTGATTCTTTCCATCCAACAATTTCCCTAAGAATGGAGTGAGCTCAATGTCATAAGATGGAAGATCAAATGACCCAATTCCAGTGATCGGCCTCCATAGAAGAGGATTGAATCCTCCTGTGTAGATAACGGTAAAAGGCCAAATGGCGCCAGCAAGAATGCCATCATCTAATGTAACGAAAACCTCCCTAAACGGGCCATTGCCTTGAGCACCCGTTATATTGTTTGCAGCAATGTAGTCATTAGGAAGATTAGAGTACCAAAACTCGTCGTTTTCATGAAAGGACACATACACCTCCAGCACAGCCCTGTACGCATTGGGTGGGATTTCAAACTCCTTGGTTTCGCTGTCGGTGGAATTCTCAATTTCAAACCATATCCCATCATTCAGTGGCAGTTCCCTGGAAATGGGCATGATCAAATCCGCCCATTTCCCATAGCCAGGCGCATGATTTGTTTTTTTATCAGAAGGGTAGAAGTGAATTGAGATTTCGACATGGTAAATGCCAGTGTAAGTGATACGGAAGAAAGATCGAGTGTCAGGCCTTCTCGGATTCGTCGTCGCCCAAGACGATATGAGGATTAATATATCTAAGTATTTTTGATGAATAATAGTTATTTAGAACATTAATTTATAGTTTTGGTATTTTATTTATTTCATGTAATTTTTATAAACTAGAGCTTGTCTCTCTTTCCGGGTTTTCTTTACGGTTCTTTCCCGGGACGCTTTTTTTGAACCGTTAGGGCTTAGGTATAAATACTCTTGGTGTAATTCTCATAATTTATCCAAGAATTAGGTTTGCCCTAAATTTCTCTTAGTTATCAGTTTTTCGTCTGTGGCCACCAACCACGATATCCCGAGTCGGAATCCACACCGGGTTAGGCTCAACCCCTTGACCAACAAGGGTTCGATACGCTGATCCACACCGGGTCCGTATCAACTGGTGCTTTCATCCTGAACACCATGTCGAAATCCATTGTCGATGATTCTTCCAACACCGCCGGTGATTCACCCGATCTCCGTACGTTGATTCTGCAATTGACGGATACAGTCGAGACGATGCGTTGTGAATTCGATTTGCACAAATCGTCCGTCAACAGTTTGGCAACACGGGTCGACCGGCTGGCAAACCCTAGCCCGAGCCCTGCCGCCGCCGCGATCGTGTCGGACCCGATCGACCGCACGCACCACACGTCGGGTCTGCCACCGCCACAAAACCCTAACCCTGCGATGTCGTTTTCGACGGGATGGATCCAGCCGTACGCCGTCCCGAGCGAAGGCGCGATCCAGAACGCGGGTTGGCCGACGCACACTCTCGGTCCCAGCAATGCCACCGCGCCGTTCACGGACTAGACTTCGGCCCCACCGCTCGGCCTTCGCTTCGCCCAATCCAGCGCCGACCCCAGCCCGGGTTTCGGCTACCAAAGCGCGGGCCCGTCTAACGTCGTGCCCTATACTCATGCTCCGCAACTTGAGGCTCATCCGATGCACCAATTTCCGCCTTATGTCCAGCGAGAAGGGCCGCGCGCTCCATCCGCCCCGGACCCTAATCCAAAAATACGGGTCGATCCCCCTCGCTTTAATGGGACGGATCCGAATGGTTGGATTTTCAAGGTTCAAGCATACTTCGATTATTTCCGAACATCAGAGCATGATCGCTTGCGATTAGTAGGCATCCTATTTGATCATCCGGCTTCGGATTGGTTCCGTTATCAACGTCGGAACAATTGTGGGGAAACATGGGCAGCCTTTCTGCTTTCTGTACAACAACGTTTTGATCCTACGTATTACGAGGATTATACAGGGCTCCTTGCCAACTTGAAACAGAAATCTTCGGTACTTGACTATCAAACCGAATTCGAAGCTCTATTGAATAAAGTTACCGGACTTTCAGAAGCCACCCTGATTTCTCTATTTAAAGCGGGACTGAAACAACCTGTACGCCGGGAATTGAATCTTCGGAATCCGACTACATTGGCGCAGGCTTTTGCTTTAGCCCGCGAATTGGCGGCAACTTATGCCGACACTACAGCGCAGTGGATCTCGAACCGACGGCCATGGCCGACACAGGGACCATGCCAAGGCCAGCCTCCGCCGAAGACACCCACCACCGTGCCAACCGGTTCGGCCGAGAATCCACCGCAAAACTCGACACCTAACGGTAATTTCTCATCTCTTCCAATCCGACGTCTTTCTCGTGCTGAACGTGATGAACGAACTAACAAAGGCTTATGTTGGAATTGTGATGAGAGGTACACTCGGGGCCATCGCTGTACGCCCCGTTTCTTGGCATTATTGAGCTGTGATGATAGCGATGAGGAGGAGGAAGTACCCACAACTCGTTACGCCTTAACTCCATGGAAGGCCTCCCTAATCCGCGCTCGTTACGCCTCTCTGGATCGATTCAGGATGTTCAGATTCAGGTTCTGATTGATGGAGGTAGTACCCACAACTTTATTCACCCGGCTTTGGCTGAAAATTTACAATTACCTCTAGTTCAAATTTCGCCTTTTCGCGTTTTTGTTGGGAACGGAGCTTACTTACTATGTGCATATCAGTGTCCGGCAACTAGCATTATTCTGCAGGGATACACTTTTTCTATTGATCTTTTTGTGCTTGCGGTGCATGGACCACAAGTGGTTCTGGGTGTACAGTGGTTACAGACATTGGGCACAGTCGCACATGATTACGCTAAACTCACTATGCAGTTCATCTGGAATGAGAAATCTGTGTTTCTGAAAGGCGACACGAACTTACCGAAGCCAATATCGAGCGCCGAACTTCACACTCTTTGTGTCTCTGATAATATTTTGGACTGTTTTGAGATCCTCAGTCTCACGCCGGACGCCCCGTCGCCAGAGGTTGATTGGCCGACCGATCTGACGCCGGATATTCGCGCAGTTCTCGAGCGGCGCCGGGCGGTCTTCCAGATTCCGACGGGCCTTCCTCCGCGTCGCCCGTGGGACCATCATATTCATTTACATGCGGATTCCAAACCGATCAACGTCCGTCCGTATCGTTACCCATATTTTCAGAAAGCTGAAATTGAGCGACAGGTTAAATCCATGCTCGATCAGGGCATCATTCAGCACAGTACTAGTCCATTTTCTTCTCCTGCTTTGCTAGTCAAGAAAAAAGATGGTAGCTTCCGTTTCTGCATCGACTACAGAGCTCTGAATGGCATCACAGTTGCAGATAAGTTCCCTATTCCTACTGCTGATGAATTATTTGATGAATTAGGGAGCGCAACTATTTTTACTAAGCTTGATCTGCGTTCAGGTTATCATCAGATTCGAATGCATTCGTCTGACATCTATAAAACTGCCTTTCGGACACATGACGGTCACTATGAATTTCTGGTTATGCCTTTCGGCTTGACTAATGCACCGTCAACTTTTCAGGCTACTATGAATAGTATATTTGCTCCGTATCTGCGCCGATTCGTTATTGTCTTCTTTGATGATATTTTGATATATAGTCCATCAGTTTCAGCTCATGCCTTGCATCTAGACACTGTTTTGCAGACTCTTCAGGACCATCATTTTTATGTCAAAGGCTCGAAATGTTCTTTTGGAACTTCAACGGTGGAATATCTCGGACATATTGTCACAGCCGGACAACTGATCGCCGATCCCGCTAAGCTTTCAGCTATGGCCGATTGGCCTCCGCCCAAATCCGTGAAACAGTTGAGAGGATTCTTGGGTCTGACAGGCTATTACAGGAAATTTATTCGCAATTATGCATTGCTTGCTGCGCCTCTGACTAATCTGCTACAGAAAGACAAGTTTGAGTGGTCCGCGGATGCCAGAGACGCATTTCAGAACTTGAAATCAGCCATGATGCAACCTCCGATTTTACAGCTTCCCGATTTCTCTAAACAATTTATTGTTGAAACTGACGCGTCTGATGAAGGCGTAGGCGCGGTATTACTACAAGAGGAACGACCCCTCTCATTTTTCAGCAAGAAACTCGGCATTCGCCGGCGCGGGTCGTCCGCATATCACCGGGAACTATTTGCTATCGTCTCCGCAGTTCAGAAATGGCGTCAATACTTGCTAGGACGAGAATTTGTAATCCGTAGTGATCAAAAGAGTTTGAAGGAACTCCTGACACAGGTTATTCAGACGCCCGATCAACAGTTCTTCATCCGAAAACTCATGGGCTACAAATTTCGCATTGAGTATAAACCTGGCGCTAGCAACCGAGTCGCAGATGCCCTCTCCCGCTGCATGATCGATACCGAGGCTACTCTGCAGCAATTCATGTCTTTTGCGGCTCCTTTGCCGGATATACTGGCACGTCTCCGAGCTGAAAATTCCACTTTGGCCGATTTACAAGCATTGCACGCGGCAGCCGCGACAGGCTCGTTAGCCGCGCCGTTCAGAATCTGTGATGGAATTCTGTATTTGGGCCATCGCTTGATGGTGGGTTCGGCATCACCACTTAAAGCCGAAATATTGGCTGAGTTTCACTCGTCTCCCAGCGCCGGCCATCCCGGTATTGATCGGACATTTCGTCGAGTCGCTGAGGTGTTTTATTGGAAGGGCATGCGCTCCGATGTTAAACGCTTTGTGGACTCCTGTTTGATTTGCCAATCCACAAAATATAGCACTGCCAAGCCTGCGGGCTTAATTCAGCCTTTGCCGGTTCCTCAGCAGGTTTGGGATGATGTCTCTATGGATTTCATTACAGGATTACCGCCTTCTCGCGGCAACACCGCAATTCTAGTTGTCGTCGACAGATTGTCTAAATACGCGCATTTCGGCGCACTTGGGCCTTCGTTCGACGCCCCTAAAGTCGCTTCGCTGTTCATTGAGTTAGTTGTGAAGCTTCATGGTATTCCGGCTACTATTGTATCCGATCGTGATCCTATTTTCCGCAGTACTTTCTGGTCCGAGTTGCATCGTTTAAGTGGTACTAAATTGCATCATAGCACAGCCTATCATCCGCAATCTGATGGCCAGACTGAGGTCAAAAATCGGAGCCTTGAACAATACTTGCGCGCTTTTACGCAGGGGCGACCACGTCGTTGGGTTGATTTTTTGCCGTGGGCTGAATTGGCATTAAATTCGATGTATCATGAGAGCCTCGGGATGTCGCCGTTCAAAGCGTTGTATGGTCGAGAGGCTCCGCCGATCGCTCGAGTTACTATTCCGACGGGTCCGCCAACCCCGGCGTCGGAAGCCATCCGAGATCGTGCCCAAGTGTTGGACCTCATTCACACTAATTTGTCCAAGATGCAACAACGCATGGTTCGTCAGGCTAATAAACACAGGAAGGATGTCACTTTCAGTGTTGGTGATCAGGTTCTCCTAAAATTACAGCCTTATCGTCAGCATTCGGTTAGCCGCTCTCTTTCGGCTAAATTAGCTCGCCGCTTTTATGGACCCTTTACTATTACTGAGTGCATCGGGCCGGTTGCTTATCGGCTCGAACTTCCGGCAACAGCGCGTATTCACAATGTGTTTCATGTTTCGTTGCTTCGGCCCTTTATTCCGGATGGTTCACCGATCGTACCCGCCTCCTTACCGGCAGAATTTCTGTATGACAGACCAATTTCACGACCGGTGCGCGCTACTCAGACGCGTGAGGTGTTCGTGGATGGCGTTCCGCGGGCTGAATGGCTCGTTGAATGGTCCGATGGAGCGCCGAACGAGTTTACTTGGGAGCCTGTTGAGGTGATTTCCCGTGCCTTCCCTGATTTACGGCTCGAGGACAAGCCGATTCTCAACGGGGGAGAGAATGATACGGAAGAAAGATCGAGTGTCAGGCCTTCTCGGATTCGTCGTCGCCCAAGACGATATGAGGATTAATATATCTAAGTATTTTTGATGAATAATAGTTATTTAGAACATTAATTTATAGTTTTGGTATTTTATTTATTTCATGTAATTTTTATAAACTAGAGCTTGTCTCTCTTTCCGGGTTTTCTTTACGGTTCTTTCCCGGGACGCTTTTTTTGAACCGTTAGGGCTTAGGTATAAATACTCTTGGTGTAATTCTCATAATTTATCCAAGAATTAGATTTGCCCTAAATTTCTCTTAGTTATCAGTTTTTCGTCTGTGGCCACCAACCACGATATCCCGAGTCGGAATCCACACCGGGTTAGGCTCAACCCTTTGACCAACAAGGGTTCGATACGCTGATCCACACCGGGTCCGTATCAGTAAGTGGTGGTAACAAGGTTACCCAGATAAACAGCCAGGGTTTGGTTCTTCATAAGCAGGGAGTAGTACCTGGATTATGCAAGTATGAATATCATTTTCCGATATTAAAAAAGTATAATAAATTTTCGATCATACAATAGTTATTTATGAACCAAAAAATATCCTAAACTTTAGAAACTATTAACAACTACAAATTATTAGTTATATAAAAATGTAATACGAGTACATTTTCCCAAAAAAATTTTGCTAAGAAGGTGCGCTAATTAACGTTGTAAATGATTATTTGCGATATGCAAAGTAATATTATATGACTCATATTATGTAGTGCTTCTATTTGCATACATTGAACAATATACAATAAATGTAGTGTCCCACCTTGTAACATCTTTTTCCACTTTCCAACCAATGCCGTTGGGTCGGGGCTCTGCCGTGCAGCTACGGAGGAGCTCAACGCCACCTAGCCAAACACCGAAGATCCGGTCAAACTGGCGGCCTTTGCAGGTGGCGCGCCACTCGAGGACGACGGTGGAGAATTCATCCGCCGGACAATTGGGAGGAGAGTAGGCCGCGAAAACCGGGGGTTTGCCGTAAGTATATCCGAAGTCGTGGCGGAGGAGAAGGTAAGAGCAAGGCTTTGTTTTGGGGTGGGAGACCGGCTTGGTGACTTCGAAGTAGGCAGTTGGGTTGGCGGTGGTGTCTGGTGGTAGAGAGGGCGGCCGGTGGGGCAGGAGGGCGGTGGTGGATTGAGGGAAGTGGGAGAGGGAAATGAGGATTCGTATGAGATGCAAAGTGAGAGTGTACATGTTTTTTGCTTGATTTGATTTGGAGTGTTGTGGTGATGGTTTTGGGGAGTGAGATTTAATTGAAGATGTTGGAGAAGAATAAGACGTGGGTTTAATGGTTGCCTTCTAAGATAGTGTTATTTGCTTTGTCGGTAAGAGTAGAGGAGAGTGGAAGGCCATTCGGATTTTTGTCATGGGAGGGGATTTTTATAAAGTTGGGCAATTTGAAAATTAGTGGACGCACTCTGACTCAGCTACTTTTGTAAAGCTCCCATAGAGTGCATTTATATAGTGTCATTTTCTGGAGAAAAATAAAATAAATTGCATTATTCATAGTTAGATTTCAAAACAACATTTTTTACCACACCACTATGGATATTTTTTTTTATAAAAACGGAACTCTATTAACTTAAAAATGTTATGAGTAGCAAATCCATGATATAATTAAGCAGGAAAAGAGAAAATTCCATGAAAAAACGGAGATAAAGTTTTTTACCTACTAAGTACTAACCCAATTAGCCATTTGATTAGCATTCCCTCCTAACATATTTTCATCTACTACCTCGGTTCTATTCTACTTTCTACTTGTTGGTTTAGATTTTTTCACATATATTAAGAAACACATTGAAAATATAAAGAATATTATTAAAAATTCAAAATTTTCTAAATATAATCACCAATTAATTACTAACTACCCTTTATATCCAATAGATAGAGAGAAAAAAGTCAATATGAATACTTTCCAACATATTTATTAAATAAAAATTTTAAATGGACAAGTTTTGTTGAACAAAATTTTGAGGTTAGAAAGACAAGTAGAATAGAACGGAGGGACTATACAATAAAAAAATGTGCACTCATCTCTAGACTTGTCAATCGGGTCGGGTCGAGCGGGTTTGAGTTCGGGTTAAATCGGGTTCGATTTCATTATGGATCACGGGTCAATCGGGTTTTCGGTCGGATCGGGTTGACCAGCGGGTCCAAAATATCCTTTTTTTATAATAATTAAAATCAATTCTTTATTAAATAATAATTTTTAATTATAATACATTGTTTTTATTTATTTTAATAATAAAATATATTATAATTTTCAAAATAAATTTAAACAGTCTATAAATATACTAAACTAGCATAAGTACCCGTACCTTATACGGGTTTATTCAAATATAAATTATTTATTTTAAAAATAAATTAATTTAATTTTTTATGTCAATATGATCAAAATTTACGCATTATTTTAATATAAAGCCCAATATTTTCTTTTTTTCTTTACTAAAAGAAAATGAATTAGTTTAGTAATTTTTAAATTTGTATACATATATTTTAATTTAAAATCTATACATATAATATCAAACAAAAGTTTAATTCTAACTTATATAATTTTTTTTATTATAATATGATATTTAAATATATAATTAATCAATAAAATATATAACTAATCAAAGTAGAATAAGATAAGAATGAATCCAAGATTTAGTTATTAGTTTGTAACAAACTTATATAAAAATAAAACAAAATAATTATAAACATCTTTTTTTTGAAATTAGTATTAAATTATTTTTTAGAGTATTGATGATGTGGCGCCATATAGACGAATTGAATATGGAGGCGACACATAGGGCGAAATGAATGTGAGGCCGACATGTGTCAAAAAAGTGACTTAGTATATATATAGATAGAAGATAGATAGATATAAATAGATAGATAGTATATCTAATTTCAGCTTTGATTTGATAGGAAACATAAAATAACAAAATAATATTATCTCATCACCAAAATAAACTTTTACACCACCAAAAGAATATTTTTTATTATTTAAAATAAAAATAATTATTTACCTTGATAATGTAAACCTTTAATCCTTTTCCATGTGAGTAGAGGTGTCAAACGGGTCGGTCGGGTCGGGTTCGGGTTCGGTTATTTCGGGTTCGGATTGAGCCGGGTTCGGGTCATAACGGGTGATCAGTCAAATCGGGTCGGGTCATTACGGGTTGTCGGGTCGGTCGGGTTGACCTAACAGGTCAAGAAAATTGATTTATTTACAATTATTAAAATATTTTTTATTTAAAAAATGATATTCAATAATAAATCTATTATTTTAATATATTTTAATAATAAAATATATTATAATTTTAAAAATATATTATATATTCTTAAAATATAAAAAATTAGGTCAACCCAACGGTTTTTTCGGGTTTGAACCCAACGGGTTTCGGGTCTACCGAGTTCGGTTTATTTTGGGTTTCGGGTTCAAATTTTCGGGTCTTTACTCTAAATTTTTCGGGCGGTTCGGGTCAGTTTTTCGGGTCGGTCAGCTTTTGACAACTCTACATGTGAGGATATTATCTCATCCTTTCACCACCCACCTTTCTTTGTTTTTCTAGTATATAGCCTTTTTATTTCATTGCTTTAAATTCAAATAGAAGTTAATTAATAATTATTATTGAAAATTATATTGGACATATAAACTCTAGAATAAGCAAGTAAAAAATATACGCATACACTGCCTAGCTATGCATGTGGTATTTAAAAAATATACAACTAAAGTTTATATAAAATTATATGACATTTTAGATCTCACTTAGTTAATCATAATGAGTTCTTTGAACACGTCAAATCCTCATTTTCAATTAGAGTCAATCTAATATTACCTTTGATTTCATGAAGAGCATAACCTAATTATATATAAAAATATCTATAAAAATAAAATTTTACGCTGCCAAAAGTAATTATTTTTATAACATAAAATAAAAATAATTATTATTTACCTTAATAATGAATATCTTTGATCCTTCCACATGAATATATAATCTCATCCCTTCACCACCATATTTCTTTATTTTTTTTCTACCTTTAGATTCTTTCGGTGCTTCCCCTCTTCCTCTCATCCTTGTAGGAACAATCCACAATAGATTTTAGCGAATGTATGCAGCTTGAAGGGAAATGACGTGGTATGAGGCTCTTATAATCATCTTTAGATCCTAGGAAATAAATATAAAATGCTCATAATTAGTATGTACATTTAAAGGTGAAGCTGAAAAGTTAGTAAGTTGAAGAGTCAAGATAGCATATGCAAGTTTTAGTGTGTGCATTTAAAGGTGAAGGTGAAAAGTTAGTAAGTTGAAGAGGCAAGATAGCATATGCAAGTTTTTTTTTGTATTTGTACCTGGATAAATTCACGATTATTTTTTAATTTTAATTTTTTTCATTTTAGATATAGATTTTAAGAAGTTGAAAAGACAACCAAAATTTTTTACATTTTAGATATAGATTTTGAGAAGTTGAAGAGACAACCAAAATGACCATTAAAAAGGACTTGAAAGACCATTAAAAGAATGTTATCAAAATTAAATTTTTCATAAATTATAATTAAATATAGAGGTTGAATTCTGTATATATTTTTTTCATATGAACAAAATTATGGGATATGTCATAAATATTAGGTCATTCTAATGAAGCATTGATTGTCCAAAATTTTCTATTTTATAATATATATAGATATAAAATTTATTGTATGCTTACAATGAAATGATAAAATATCTTATTATTTGTATGAGTATTACTTGCCCAAGTTATTTAATTTTATAGTATTATATGGCTAAAAAGCTTCTCTCTAATTTTAAATATTTATTATAGATATAAAATTTATTGTATGCTTACAATGAAATGATAAAATATCTTATTATTTGTATGAACATTAATTGTCCAAGTTATTTAATTTTATAGTATTATAGATCGATCAATCCAACGGGTTTCGGGTTTTATCGGGTTCGGTTGATTTCGAATTTTGGATTCAAATTTTCGGTTCTTGACCCTAATGCGAGTCGAATTAACGGGTTTAGTCAAGCTTGACAGCTATATTCATCTCCAATGCTAAAATAAGCGAATTGCCAAAGACCTATTAATTCAAGGCTTCACCATGATTAGCCTTCTGAATGAGCTTGAGACATTCCTGACTCAAGGACCAACTTATCAAAACCAACAAGCTTCCTAATCCTATACCCCATAACACGGCTTTATGTTGTAAAGATATATGTTAAGATTTTCCTTATATTGTATTTTCTGTAACATATATAAACCATAGAATGGTATGACATAGGTTAGAGAAACCATATTTTTGTAAACTACGGTTTTGTAAACTACGATTTTTCATCTCTAAAAATCCTGGATCGGATCGTATACGGATAGAAAACTTTGTAATCCATTCGGATCCGGATTATATTGGATCGACAAATCTGATTAACGGATCGGGTATTTTTGCTCACCCTAGTCATATCAACAATGAGTGGAAAAGTAGTGTATGATTTTTTAAAATTAGAGACGGGTAGACTCAAACTAGACCATCAACTTGAAAATTATAGAGTTTAACAACTAAAACAAAGGAGATATAACTATTATTTGGAAAAATATTAACATATTTTTTATTTTTCGGTTAATCATTATATGCAAAATCATGAACCGATAAACTGAAAATATTTTTTTGTTCAGCTAACCAACCCGAAACTTCAAGAAAATCAATTTGATTAACCTAAAAAATATTTTTTTCTTTCAATTCGATTTTTTGATTTCGGATTTTCCTAGACACCACTAGAGTTGCCAAACGGGTCGGTCAGGTCTGGTTTTTCGGGTCGGGTCAGCTTTTGACAGCTCTAGACACCACTAACTGCCACCATCTAAAAAATGGCCATGGCCACCGTGATTATAGTGATGTGGCACTCCCTGGTTGGCCAAAATCACGACAGTAGCCACTAGGGATGGAAATCATCTAATCCATCCGCACACTCGATTCAAATGTACGCATAAAACCCGATCTAAAATGGATGATGGATGGGTGACAGATGGATTAAATAATTGGTGGGCTGGATGCGGGTGAAGGGTCATCCAACCCACCACCCCACCCATTTCATCCGCTTAATAATTGTATATACATTTGAGTTTATTCTTTATTTTATTTTTTTTATTTTGGTAAGATTTAGTGTAAGCCAAGTACTACTTGGACTAGCCTAGAGCGGTTTTACTAACCACTTCTAAGAAAGAAGGGCAAACCGCCGCCCTTCGCTTGAACCTGAGACCTCTTGCACATTGGCAAGAGGCTCAACCGTTGAGCCATGTACACATGCACGAGGTTATTCTTTAGTTTGTTTTAATATATTGAATTTGTATAGAATATTTTATATATTTAAATTATTTATTATATTTTATTAGGTTGAATTCTAGATAACGGTTTATCTTTATAGTTTTTTTTGTAATTTTTATGCACTACACTTGTATTTTTATGGTGAAATATAACTATTATACAAGTTTTGATAAGCTAAACAAAAAAATATGTAAAATTAAATACCCGATTATTTCACTCCACCCACCCGAAAAACCCGATGGATGATGAACAAACGATTGACGGGTGATGACTTTCACGGGTGGTGGATGGGTTGGGTCGAGCATTTACTTCGTGGGTCGGGTGATGGTATTGGATCATCCATCTATAATCTGATCCATTTCCATCCCTAGTAGCCACGTGTAGGGGTGCTCAACGGGTCAGGTCACCCGCAACCTACTGACCCGACCAACTGATAACAGGTCGAGATGCGGGACAATTTTTTTTTAATTTTCGGGTTGGGTAAAATCCGCTAAGTTGCATGTCGATCCGCAATTTTTTTTAAAAATATTATTATATTATTTCATTAAAGAGAAAAAAAATAGTAAAATTTTTATTATATTGCTTATCAGGGTGTGTCCGGTCGGGTCGACATGTTGATCACCACCCCTACTTGTGGGACATTCAGACTTACATTTGTGTGTGTCAAAAGGGTCAACGGATTGATCCGCAAAACCTTGTTAGCCGTGGGTCGGATTACAGATCGGGTCGAGTCAATATATTTTTTTGCAGGCTAATCGATCAATCCGTGACCTGCAAGTCGGGTCGGGTTGAGCTGTTGAACACTCTAACCACGTACGTGCTGAGCATCGACTAGGGCCACTTCCAGCGACCTTTGTCAACTTCCTCTCTTGTCAACTTCCTCGCAAAACAAAACGAAGGTGAAAATTAGAATGTCTTCCCTCTCTTTGCCTCTTGTCATCTTCCTCCTCCACACTTACCTCTTCCATCTCCCCCACCCTTCCACCGCCCTTCCCCACCATCGTCCACTTCCGCCAGAGAAACTCCGCACTGTCGCCACATCCGCCGCAACCCCGCCGACAGTCTACTTTGAGGTCACCAAGCAAATCAACCACCCCAAAACGAAGCCATGCTCTTACCTTCTCCTCCACCACGATTTCGGCTACACCTACGGAAAACCCCTTATTTTTGCCGACTACACTCCTCCCACCGATTGCCCGGCGAACGAATTCTCCACTGTCGTCCTCGAATGGTCCGCCACCTGCAAAGGTCGCCAGTACGACCGGATCTTTGGCGTCTGGCTCGGCGGCGTCGAGCTCCTCCGCAGCTCCACGGCGGAGCCCCGCCCCAACGGAGTTTCTTGGAAAGTGGACAAGGACATCACGAGGTATTACTCTGTGCTCATGTCCAACCAAACCCTAGCTGTATATTTAGGCAACATTGTCTCAGCTACTTATACTGGGGTTTACCATGTCGAACTTTCAATCCACTTCTACCCATCTGAGGACAAAGCGATTTCGGCATTTGGGTATGGGAAATGGGCGGATTTGATCCTGCCCATTTCTAGGGTTCTGCCATTGAATGGTGGGTTATGGTTTGAAATTGAGAATTCCACTGATGTGCAAACTAAGGAGTTTGCAATTCCACCTAATGTGTATAAGGCTGTGTTGGAGGTTTATGTGTCCTTCCATGAGAATGACGAGTTTTGGTACTCAAATCTCCCCAATGACTACATTGCTGCAAACAATCTGTCTGGATCAAGTGGAAATGGGCCATTTAGGGAGGTTGTTGTGACTTTGGATGAGGGGATTCTTGTGGGTGCCGTTTGGCCTTTTACTGTCATCTATACTGGAGGGATCAATCCTCTTCTATGGAGGCCGATTTCTGGAATCGGTTCGTTTGATCTTCCAACTTATGACATCGAATTGACTCCATTCTTAGGAAAATTGTTAAATGGAAAGAAGCATAAGATTGGATTTGGTGTGACGAATGCGCTCAACGTTTGGTACATTGATGCAAACTTGCACCTCTGGTTAGACAAGAGGAGTCCAAGAACCGTAGGAAAGCTCTTAACTTACCAATTTTCTTCCCCTGATTTCTCCATCGAATCGGATTTCTCAGGCTTGAATGGGACATTTGTGACGAGCACGAAAAGGTCAATCTCTTCAACCGGTTGGGTCAGATCTTCCCACGGAAAGATCAACACATCCTTCTCACAAGACTTGGGCTTCTCTAACTTGATGGAAATGGGAGTTAATGGCAGTCTGCAAATAGTGAACCAAACAATTGAGTTCAATACCAGCGTTTCTTCTTCTGCTTCTTCTTCTTCGTCAGTAGCAGTACTACATTCATACCGAACGCATAAGACGTTTCATCTGTATGTGTACAATGATGAACACCATAAGGGAGAGAACAATTTTACTTCGGTAAGTAAATTACGTTGGGGTTGGAGGAGGAGAAGGTTTCTGCAGCTGATGATGGAGCTGGGTACTTGTCGAGTTCGCTTAGAAACTTGCAGAGCTCAGCAGGCTATTTGGTTGTGGAGAAGAACACGATTGCCAGTGGATTGGGGAGAACTCAGCAGGCTTACAAGTATGTTAGCACAAGTGAACCTTGCTACTTCAGGAATGTAAGTAGTTCCAATTATACCATTATATATGAGAAAGTCAGCAATGATTGTAGTGCTTAATTATTTGTTAATTGTTAGGAGGGTTAACTGGTTTCCCCCATAAAGTTACCTCCATTTTCAATTTATATGTTATAGCTCATCTTGTGACAATTATTGGCAGTGACTTTTTGCACCACGGTATGATATTCCGTGAGATTTTTTGGGTTAAAATTTCACGGCATATCATGTAGTGAGATTTTTGTATGTGTTAAAATTTCACTGGATGATGTGCACTGGTGTATTAAGCTAATATTTATGTGCAAAAATCCCAGGCCCAATTTAATATATACTTAATCAAACGGGGTACGTAGTATCATTTTAATTGTCAAAACTAGCAATAATTATGTGACAGAATTATCACTATACATCCCAGTCAATATAAGTTGGAAGTGGCATTAATTATCTTACCAACTAATTGATACTACTATATTTTAGTTGAAAGTTGTAACAAAACCCATTGAACACTCATTTACCTAATTATAAACTAATTGTATCTTAACAAGAATTATATTACAGAAGTGTCTTCAATCACATAATTAGCATGATGGGCATACATAAAACTAAGACAAAAGAGGCCAAATTATCAAAACCAAGGATTTTTCTAATGTGTGCCCATGGGCACACAATTAGAATTCTAATCTTGGTAAATCTGGATATTGTTTGTTAATTTTGATTTTTTTAAAAGGGTTCATTAATTCCAATTTAGGGAATAGTTTTGAAATAGTTTCCCAACTTAGCACTTTTATTGTGTGCCCATAGGCACACATTAGACGAACCGCAAAACCAATGACTTTTCATGTGGGAATCGCATCAAACGTCTAATCCAGATTGTCGAATCCCAAATAGAAACATGTATACTTTCCACAATTTGCTCAAATCACACAACATCCACAGATAAATTGCATTGCATAAACAACTAACGCTACACATTGTGAGCAATTCCAAGCACAAAGGTAGGCAAAAGGCAGCCTACTCCAATGGGAGCAACATCCCATTTTACCAATTGGTCTCTCTGTATGTGCACTACTCCATCACAAACTCCTATGAATACATTCTTATAACCCAAGTTTCCTGGATACTACAAATGACTCCAAGATGGCAAGATTTCTCCTACTTTATTCCAAGCTTCCCTGGTTTCTCCTGCCCAATATCCCCATCAAGGATCGCGTGTCGCATAAGCACAATCTCCTTCACAAGATTCTTGTACGTAAACGGCCTAACTCCAGCTCTTAAAAACAGCTCAGGTGGAATCCTACTCTTCTTAATTCTCTTCCTCCATGGACCATATCCAAGCCGCTTCCACTCCTCCTGACTCACCTTTGCCCTTTTTCCCCTCAATACAGTTTCATCACCGAACTCCTCATCCTTCTTCCCCCATTCCCTTTCTAACGGCTCTTCTTCCATTCCTTTCATTTGCTTCTCATAAAGCTTATTATTTCTTTCAATACTTTTTCTCATAAAATCCTCCATTGCTCGGTTGCTGCTCAACGCCTTGTTAAACTCCTTCTCCCAGTATCCTTCATCTTCCTCTGGATCAAGATCCTCCTCTTCCTCATTATCCAATTCATCTTCCACCTCTCCTTTTACGTCAATAACCGTATCATCGTCATCACCATCATCCTCACTGTCTTCTTCTCCATCATCTTCAATCCAATCTGTAAACTCCTTCTCACTGGAGCTTGTAGTTTTAAAACCACCTTCATCATCATCATCATCATCAGGAGCATCACAACCCAACTCCATTTCCTCCAATTTAGCCTTCCATTCCTTAGTGTAAGGATGCAGTAACTGCACTGGATGGTTCATCAGCATAAACTCTAAGAACTTTGATTTTTTCTCATCACTCAGCTTTTCATATGCCTTGACGACATCATCCACAAACGACTTTGGGTTCACCCTTGCAATCTTACACAACCCCCCAAAGTAAGTGCAGTTCTCAATCCTCCCATCATCATCTTCCAACTCAAACAGAAATTCATTCTCAGTCTCTGGATCAAGGAATGGCATTATGGCCCTAAAGAATTCATCTTGAGGCTCAAATCTGCACTGATAAACAGGCCTCTTAACATAGATTATGTCGGGTCTCATCCAAGCTGCACATTGTGTGATCTGGGACCTAGTTAAATTCCCCAACCTACCCATTAAACTCCACTTATCAAGTCTTTGATTACCTGCTTCAAGCACAACTTCTGCCACCAATGTCCACTGCTCCCATGGCAGCTCAGACACCTTCCACCTCGGATGCCTAACAAACACCCAGAAGAACCGAAAACCAGCCTCCTTGTTCATCGAATCAACCCTCTTCCCAAAATCAACAGTCATTTCATGCTGCTCAATCTCATCAAACTCTTCATGGTCTCTTACCTCACCATACAAGGAGACACACTCATCTGAAAGCCGGCCTCGGACCGGCTCACCTACAACAACTCCGCGCCACGAGTAAGGCCCAAATTCGCCGTATTTGTACCAGTCGTAAGGATGTTTGAGATTGGGGTCATCCTTATCCATGAACCTAACCATCCTATCATACCCTAACCCCATCATTTGAAGCTCCTCTTCGGTGAATTTATCAGCCATGTACTTGTGCGGGTTCTTGAGGCGGTAAAAGAAGCTTTCGGCAAGCTTCTGGGATCTTCTGCGCGCGTTCTGCTTGGCCTCGCGCCGGAGCTCCGCCCCGCCCTCAATCCGACCGCCAGAGGTTTTCTTGCTCCGACCGGCGGAGGGTGGCGGCGGCGCGCGGTGCGTCGTGGCGGGATTTGGTCGTGGGAAAGCGGGGACTAAGGGGCTTTGAGAAATGGAGAAGGCGCAACAATGGGGGACGAGGGTTTTCCGTTTAGGTGGAAATCTGCGGAGAGGGGGTATGGAGGGTTTGGGGAAGAGAGGCCATTTGGGTTGGGAGAGAGGAATAGGGATTAGGGTTTTAGAGAAACAGAGCGTCATCTGAATTCTGAATCTCTGATGTTGGTTTGGTGGGAATTGGGGAAGGGGAAGGGGAAGGAAATGAATTTGGGCAGGGTTTTAAAGTACTCGGGGGTTTTTCCTTTTCCCGAAGCGAGGAAAATGGCAAAGAGGAGGGGCTAGCTCTTAAAAGTAAAACCCTTCTCCAGGTAGAGCGAGACCATAAACACATGCAAAGCTGGTTGCCTGTTTAGATCCATGCTGACTAGTTTGGTTCTTTTTCTCTATTATTTTTTTTTTTTTTGGGTAGAAGGAGAGGCGGTACTCTCCGGCTTCTCAAGAGAGTGTTTTATTAATATGAAAGAAGAGGGCTAAGTAGTCAGCAAGCGGGGGATAGCCCGATCCCTAACATCAGTAGAAAGTAAATGGACAACACCCTCGGGAGGGTCACACAATACATGAAATCCTAAGCTAAAAGAGAAAGCTAACGAGGCAAAAAAGTATGCTACATAATTAACCTCTCTATAAATATGACGAAACTGGATAGACCAATGCCTACGAAGGAAGCCTTGGCACTGAGCAACCAGGCTAAATAAGGGGTGATAACGATCCACATGTTTATTTAAAAGAAGACACACTAATTGTGAATCTAATTCTAAAAAAACCCTCATGTATCCCCGTTCCCAGGCAAGTTTGAGGCCTTGTAGAGCGCCCCAAAGCTCAGCCATTGGAACCGTACACGTACCTATATAATGGACAAAACCTATCTGCCATTGGCCATTATCGTCCCGAATAACACCACCAGCTGCCGCAGTACCATTATGTCTCACCGAACCATCAGTATTAATCTTCACCCACCCCTCCATAGGAAGCTCCCTACGAATGAATTCTTCTGACTTCCTAGGCGACACCAACGATTGAATTGTTGTGGCAGTAGTATACTCCATCACTTGCTGCCTAATAAAATCTGCTCGATTTCCTGAAAAAGGAGCATTGCGAAAAACATGATCATTATGCTATTTCCAAATCCACCATATGGTGGTCGCAAAAACACTAGCCCAATCAATGCCGGTAACATGTTTAATCCCACAAGAAATATTCTCCCGGATCCAAAAAGTAAAAGAGGACTCGAAAAATACTTCCCTGGCAAGAGGAGGGTGCAGATCTTCCCAAATACGCGTTGTAATACTACAATCACGCAAGAGGTGGATCAACGACTCCTCCTCGGTCACGCATATCGAGCAGGATGCATCAACAACAAAATGTCGTCGAACCCGCTCTACATTGGTGAGAATAACACCTTTAAGAACAAGTCAGGTAAACATCCTTGCTCGTTCAGTAGTATGAAGCTTCCAAATGAACTTGTACAAAACACGATCAACACAATGCAAATTGATGTCACATCGCAACAAATCATAGGCCGATCGAATAGTAAAGTCTCCAGAAGGGGATCGTTGCCAGCTGAGAACATCAATGGAACAAGGATCATCTGTAACAACCACGGAAGCTAAGCACAACAAAATGGAACTTGGCAAAAAATCAGCAATCAAACTCCACTTCCAGCCTATTCCCGTATCCCAGAAATGACAAACAGGAGCATCTAACAAATTCTGTGGGATTTACTGAGTAGCGATATCAATCAGACAACTATCTCCAATCCAATAATCACTCCAAAATCTAACCAACTGACCGTTACCAATGCTCCAACGAGAACCCGGCACCACAACTCTATTAACACCCACTTTTATACTCTTCCAAATATAAGAGATGTGCGCCCGGTCCACCAGAGAAGGACGAATGTATTTAGCCCTCAAAACCTCAACCCACAGCTTTTTTCAGTAAGAAAACGCCATCCCAATTTCCCCACAAAGGCCACATTCAGCTCAGCCATGGAGCGTAAACCCAAGCCCCCGCAGCTCTTTGGGCGACAAATTTCCTCCCAACTAACTAGATGAATACGTCTCTGACCCTCAACACCTCCCCAAATAAAATTCCGAGTCAAAGCATCCACCTTATTACACACTTTCTGGGGTAACAAAACCGTTGCCATGGAATAAACCGGGATTGACGAGAGAACCGACTTAGCAAGCGTAACACGACCCGTCATACTAAGAAATCGTCCCTGCCACCCCTTGAGTTTAGCATTAATCTTTTCAATGAGCGGTGCAAAGGTGTCCGCCTTGACTTGTTCATGGAGGATAGGCATACCAAGGTACTTGCCCAAATCACGAGTGACTAAAAACCCGCTCTCTCGTATAAGTGCATCTCTAGTATTTCTTTGCACATTGGGAGAAAGGAAGAGTTTAGACTTTGACGGACTGACGCGCTGACCCGACGCCAAGCAAAACTTGTCAAGACAGCCTTTAATAATATGGTACTGATCCACTGATGCCTCCGAAAAAAGCATAATATCATCGGCAAACAAAATATGCGATAGCACCGGACCTCCCCGAAAAAGATGAATGGGCTTCCAAGCACCTTCAACCACTAACCGAGTTATCATTTGGCTTAGTCGTTCAATACAGAGGACAAAAATATAGGGCAATAAGGGGTCTCCCTGGCGGATACCCCTAGATGGAGTGAAAGAATCGGTCATTTCCCCATTCCATAGAAGTCTGAATGACGTCGTATGCAAGCACTCCCTTATCCAACCAATCCATTTACTAGAAAAACCCGCCTCCATCAGCGTATCTTCCACAAAGTCCCATCTAAGTCTATCATAGGCCTTTTCAAGATCAAGTTTCAACAACATCCATCCTGTTCTACCTTGCTTACGTTTCATGGAATGGACCACTTCTTGGGCAAGGACTATATTATCGCTAATCAAGCGACCCGGCAAAAAACTCCCTTACATTGGACCGATAAGTTTAGGGAGAACTAACTGGAGGCGATTGACCAACACTTTGGATATGATCTTGTATAAAACATTGCAAAGGCTAATAGGACGAAATTGGGTAATCAGTTCCGGCTCATCAACCTTAGCAACGAGACAAATCAGCGTCTCATTCAATCCCGGCGGCATTTCAGAGAATCAAAAAAAACTCTTTACCAACTCCACAACCGATATCCCAACATCTTTGGTAAAATATGGGTTGGAAACCATCCACCCCGGGAGCCTTTAGAGCCCCCATCATTTTTGTGGCTCGAAAGATTTCCTCAGCTCCAATCGGTCTATCTAAATCAGTCCATTCAGCAGCACTCAAAAGTGGGAACTCACCTCTATTACAATCCACAGGAGACCGCTCATCATTAGGAAGGCAGTAGAGAAATTTGAAGAACCTACAACATGTTTTTCCATCTCAGTTTGTTCGAGCAACCAATCACCATTATCATCTTTCAAGGATTCAACTCTGTTTTTCTTACGACGAATGACAGTAGACATGTGGAAAAATCGTGTATTCTGATCCCCCGCTTTCAACCATTGAACGCGCGATTTTTGTAACCACAAGAGCTCTTCCCTCTCCATAACAATATCCAATTGAGCTTTCAAAGCAGCCTCCAAACACAGCAGAGCGTCCGACGGTGTTGAAACTAAACTTTTTTGTACATCCTCAAGGCGTGACAGTAAGACATTCTTCTGCAGCTGAATATGGCCGAAGACCTCACGATTCCATCTGATCAGTTTTCCCCGAATATCAGTAAGAGCCTCCACCGTACTAGCCTCGGACTTCCAAGAATCATGAATAAACTTCAAGAAATCTGGGTGTGTCAACCAAGCAGCTTCAAAACGGAAAGGTCGTCGCTTCCTATTATGATCAGTACGGGGGTCCAAGGAAAGCAACAAAGGCGAGTGATCCGATGAGAGCCTCGGAAGGTGTCTAACCCGCGCATTAGGCCAGATTAACCTCCCCGCAATGTTAGTAAAGAAACGATCCAATCTTTTCTCAACGAGAGTACGAGTCGAGTTACCCCTAGCCCATGTGAAAGCCTGCCCTGTAAAACCCAAATCAATAAGACCTGAATCATTAACCATCTGAAGGAATTTATCGGAATCCTCAGAAAGTTGGCCCGATCCACCTCTGCGTTCCGTAGTGTGGAGGATACAGTTAAAATCACCTCCAAGTAACAAAGGTTCTGTTATATTCTCCAGTAATTGCGTTAAATTCCTCCACAAGTTCTTACGTCGCCTCGGAGAAGGTGGAGCATAGAGGGCCACTAGATGGAAGCGACACTGACCTCTATTGACAATAGCATGAATGAAGTCCACATTAGTAGAAACAACCTGCAAGTTAACTTTCTCCTTGCGCCACAACAACCAAACACCCCCAGCTAGTCCCGTAGCCTCTATGCGAACACATCTCGAGAAATTCAAACGATCACAAACCTCCTGCGCTTGATCACCAGAAATTCTTGGTTCAAAAACAGATAAAACATCAACATGATAATGGCGAACCATGTATCTGGCCGGCCTTCGGAAGCCGGGCTTACCGGCTCCAAAACAATTCCAGAAGAGACAATTCATAAGGAACCAGCTACCGGGTTACTACCCCCGTTGATAGGTGTTTGCTGAGATTGACTTGATGTCCCTAATTGCATCGTATCATTGTCTTCCATATGGGCATCAGTACCCTCTTTCCTGGTTTGGCTATCAGTTGCATCAGTATCTTTTTTATTGTTTTCATTGTCAGCATTCACATGAGCAACCTGCTGAGAGTCCTGAGTTGTGATATTCTGTTTATTAACAATCACCCCAGAATGTGGTTTAGTACTGAATACAAATTCAGGCTCATTAGCTGTCCGAGCCCTCTTTCCTCCACTTACTGCCGTCGGTCCATTAAACACAACGAGCTGGCCCAGTTGCACCTCTTTCTTCTTATCTTTCCTATTTTTCTTCTTTGCTGATTTTGAGCCCAACTTTCCATCATATCTTACAACTTGTCCCATATTTCCAGCCGCATTTTGTGTAGAAGGCAAATCTTTTCCCGCGCTTGTAGAGGCCTCACCAAAGATTTGTTTTCCTTTTGCAACTGCCGGTATCTTACCCATATTATTTTCTTCCGATCCTGGAGATTGCAAAGCAGTGAACCGATTTTGCCCTCCAGCCGATTTCCCACCTTCAACCTCTCCTTTACCCTTGGATTTAGGTTTAGTCTGGCGACGTGTCACCACTGTCCATTCACCATATCTTGGTGCACCATCAGCAGGGCCCGGATTTTTCACAGATGGAACCAACGCCGTCACTGCCGCACCGTTCTTCCCCTGAGCAGTATTAACTTGAACAACCGAAGGACATCGCTTAATTACATGACCATAATGACCACATTTAGTGCAAATTAGATGAAGTCCTTCATATTCAACATGAAAGCGACATCCACTAACCGTAACGGACCCTTTCAGTGGTCTAGTAATGTCAACTTCCACACAAATTCTGGCAAACCGACAGCGGTTAGAAAACATGGTCTTGTGATCGACTTTGATAGGGCGCCCCACTCCCTCAGCAAGGGTAAGAAGCATATTTTCTTCATAAAGAATCATAGGCAACCCTGAAATTCTAATCCATGCCGGAGTCGTAGTTATAATATCCGTGAATGGGTTAAATTCCGGAGACCACGGCCGAATGATTAAATAGTGGCCAAAAACCATCCACGGACCACCCATTAGAGCCTTCATGTAATCACCTTCAGCGTCGAACTTCACAACATAGTATCCATTCGGGAGATCAGCCACACGGATCTTTCCCCCTGGTTTCCACATCTCATGAAGTTTTCGCTCCATAACAACATGAGGTACCATCGTACCTAGGGACTTGATAATCAAAGATCCTTCCCACACTGATGCGAGAGCTTGCAAAGCCTCGGTATCAACATTAAACACTGGATCTCCATCAACACCATAGGGACTTTCCCCAGAATCCCCAACCACAGTATCTTTCCATGATTTCAGCTGATTGGACCCTGCTTCCGCAACCATGTTGACGTCTCCTTCCACCGGTGTCTCCGGAACAGAGTCCGGAGTTGGAGGCGAAACATTCATTCGAACGTGAGCAAAACCCTAATGGCAGAATCCTGCTTTTCTCTATTGTTTCTATGTTGGCCTGTGTGACTATCGTACTATACTCTTGGACAGCTACGCTGATTTCTATGATATTCTGATGCAGCAACTGGGTCAAATAAAGCTGCCTCCAGCAGCACATCTTTAAACACAAGGAAATTGGATGATGAAACTGAAAATCTTTCTCCTAAGTACTCTACCCCTTTGTTACAATACTTGAAATGCTGTCCACCAAAAAAAAAAAAAATACTTAAAATGCTACTCATCCTCTCTAAGGAGTAAGGACTAATCATTACTTTTTCTTTTCCTTTTGTATGTTTTATGAGGAATATCTTTTTCTGGAATATGGTTTAGTTTTTGGTTTTTCATTTGAGGTTGATTAATGCTGGGTTGAGGTTATGTGGTAATTATAGTTCAATATCTCCCTATGGAGTATGGAAGCAATGGTTTGTCTCAATTAATATATGCTCCTCTTATAAGTAATTACAAGTCTCTTATTTTGGTTTTTGTTAGATTTCATTTTTCTCTTTGATTTATCACTTGATATTCAAATATTTTTTCCATGGAATAGTTTTATATACACACAACTTTTGAGTTGATATGATTTTCTTTGGTTTCTTTTTGACTTAGTGGGTTGCAGACTTCAGAAGGTTCATGTATTAAACGAAGGACTCTATGTTTATCAACATGTATTCTGCTCAACTGCTTACACGTTGTTGGGAATGTTTGATACAAATCATATCTTATTTTAGATCATATCCAGAAATATGATTTTTGAAGTCTACCAAATGAGGCAAAACATCATTTATAGTTTGTCATGTTTATTGGCTACCTAGAGTTAGAATGCACTGCACTAGTAATTTTGCATTTTTAATTTCTTAATGCTCCAAATTTGAAATGCAGATGAGCGTGTGCCAACTGAGCTCAAAAAGGCCATAATGCAAGCTCGAACAGACAAGAAACTGACTCAAGCCCAACTTGCTCAGGTGAAATTTCTCATCTGTTCTTGTGGAGTGTATTTCTTGATTTGTTAGGGTTATCCGTTTTATATAGAAGCAAAGTGAAGTTTTTAGTAGTTGCATCATGTGTGCTGCAGCGCAGAGAACCTTATGGTTTTTTATTTGATTATGCAGTTGATCAATGAAAAGCCTCAGATAATACAGGAGTATGAATCCGGGAAGCCAATTCCTAATCAACAGATCTTAGGCAAATTGGAGAGGGCTCTCGGAGCCAAGTTGCGGGGAAAGAAGTGATATGTTAACAGTGCAGTAGCTTCTAGCTGATTTGCTAAACGTTCTACTTGCTGAATATCCTTGTAAGTGTCTGAAACTGGTGTACTGTAATAGGTCTTTCTGGCCTGTTGGTTGTATAAAAAGTGTGACGTTCCATCTTGTGGACAATATGGGTACTGCTTTTCAATGGGAGTCCTTTAATCTTTCTTGGATCCTTTTTTAATCTCAGGATCACTTTACGTGCTGCTTTTTTGTGCACTTTCTAAAGCCTCTTTTATGTGATCTGAAGTTGGAAACCGCTTTTCACATTGGCTTAGATTAACTATTGACATTTCCAATCATTTACATCAGATTGATGCTACAGGAGTGAAGTTGGAATAATGTCACGTTTCCAATATGGACACTTGGACAGGGTAATGCAAAGAGGAGATTCTTTGGATGATCCAAACTGCTATTAATTATACCGTAGACAAGGAAAGATTTACAAATTAATTGCTTCCTCCTAGCAAATCAAAGATGGTATTATAAGCAAAGATTAAAAAAAAATGGCAAAGGAAGGAGTGAAAGACAAACTAAACATAATGTTTATTAAAAACTGAAAATTTCAGACTATACCCAAGTTATGGAAACATGTCACTATTTCCTTCTAACTACTCACAAGCAAGTTTCGTTCCAAAGCTCGTGACGCAGATTGCAAACGCATGGAAAGCTGAAAGAGGCTGTCTATAATCCATGGTGAACGTGTCCTCAGCAACCTTGCCAAATTGAAGAAGAACATCATCATCACCTTCTGCACCAGTCTGGGTCGGGTCCACTGATCCAATGAGCTGGAAGTTCTTCACAGATGCAACGGTCACCCGTCCGTGGAAGTTCAAGCACCAGCACTGCAAGTTTTCATGCCACCTTGGAGCTTTGTTCCTCAGAATTGTGGATCCCGAGGAAGCCGGATCAAGTTTGTTCATTGCTTGGTCTGGATTGGGGTGATTGATTGAGCATACCATTCTTCTGGGTCCTCTTGATTTCATGAGGTTGAATTTGTAAGACACTTTTCCAACTTCAAAGTTGCCAGCAGGAACTTGCGGGCTTATTTGTTTGCTTGCAAATCGTCGGGTTGAATAACTACTTGAGGGCTTTGCTCCATTGTATGGTGGCTCACTGTCGTATAGTGTGAAGTTTGTTCCAAGGAAATCCGAGCTGCACAGCATAAGATTTCTTGTATTAAATTTCTTGCACTTCTTATTATTTTATTGATGAACAAAATCATTTTTTGATTTAATTTGGAAACGAATCAACCAATCGTGGAGTGGTGGAGTATACTGAGGAGTAGATTTGGAGAGTAAAAACAAGGTTTAGTCTGCACAAACAATCAATATTCACTCTTTTTTTGTACACCATAATTAACAAATTTAGGAGTCAATATAAACTACGCTCGCATGACATGTGGTAAGCTGTAAGGTAAGAATGCTTGAAATTTGGGAGCTAAAGGTTCTGAGAACGAAAAACAAGGAAAATTTGGAAATAAGGAGATCAAAATGTTATAAGCTAACTGAAGAAAAAGGAGAAACCATACCGTAGCTTTCCCACATAAGCGTGGCTGCCTTGAGAAATATCATCCGCGTCAAGAGAAAGTATGTACTCTGTATGTGGACCATTCCTACACCTTCGTGCAGCTAAGAGAAATTTTCCCTTCTCTGAGAATGCTGATGAAAACAATATGCAAGCCAGAAATCAGTGAGAAACAAAAACTTGATACCAAGCTTTCAGAAAACAAGTGCATTTAAGCAGAAATGAGTTTAACAAGAGCAATGCATAACAAAGACCTAAGTTGCAATTTTCCAGCCTATAATACGTGATCAACCTAGAAAGGGCATGGAAAATAAAGAATTACTTACATGATGGAGAAACAGAGAGGTAAAGATAGAACGTAGAGTTCTTCTTGTCACGTTTTATTAGGCACTGAAGAGGAAAGTCACGTGGCCCAGGCTGCATAACATAATGAGACTAGTGTTTAAACATCAGTTCTTTTCTTCACAAACTCTCTGTAAGCATGAAATAGTCATCAAAAATAATATGAAGATCATTAAACCAGATCAGTATATACATCCAAACGTACTAGTCCAATCAAGTATGCAATTGATACAGCCATCTACAGCTCACCCCATTAATGATTGAATGCAGGATCAAAAATTCATTCCTCATTTGGAAATAACTTTGCAAATTGACATTTCCATAACAAGAAAACAACAAACAAGAGAATTGTGGAACGTTTCTTCATACCGGAAATATAACAATCAACTGCTAGGATTTGGAAGTGACCCTGATTTCATGTGCAAGTTTTTCTTTACTGGCTTGCTTTATGTCAGCTACAAACTTGCACCAACCAACAAGACTCTTAACTGCACTTACTTCTAGTCCGTACTAGCATATTAACTTATGATAGAAGTGCTAAATCTGACAGACAAGTCTGATGAGCAATTTACATCAATCACATGCGGCCTACTAAAATTGACTTATTCATGAGCTGAAACATGAACTGTTTCTTATCATTAAGAAACAATACATCAATGACAAGACCTAGATGGACAAATCTGAGCAAAATTAATTAAATCATCGCCGACCACAACATGTAAACAAGAAAATTCCACAGGTGAATTTCCGATTGACCACTAAGAGGGCAAGTAGAAAAATGATCAAAAAGCTTCCATATTTGAACCTGTGCCTGGAACAGATTGCTACTCTCATCAATTAGCAGTCCAATGTAATCATCAAACTCAAGCTCTGAGTATCTACCGACAAATTGTTAATTAAAATTTCAGGGATTAAAAATATATGATCTTTCGTTTTCCTGAGGCAAGCTCAAGAACGATGACCATACATACAAAGTTACATGAAATTGACAAAAAAATTCAATTCCACGAACCGACATCTAAGGCCACGCTGCCTAGATACGTAATTTAGGAAAGCAAAATTGGGCATTAAAAAGCTCAATTCTTTGATACACAAGACAAAAAAAAACCCTCAATAATTGAAATTAAGCTCCCATTGGCAATTGGCAAACGAGATTACTAAATAGGGACAGATAGAGACATACCTGCTTAAGGCAAGAAGGGAAAGTGATGATGCCGTTGGCGCGTGGGGACTTGACAATTTCCCTGACAACATCCCTCCATTTCCGGCAAACGCAACCGCAGGCCACCACGTTCCGGCGATTGGGCCACTTCTCTTCACTGGCTTCAACTCGGCCGACAATATCAGCTAAGATCTCCGGCAGCAGATTAGCCCACCGATCTGAAGCGTCGTCGTCGTCCTGGCTCTCCTTCTCCGCTCCCCGGCCGAATCCGGCGGCGGCGGAAGGGTTTACGGCTCTGAATTCCTTGAGAGATTTGGAGAGGGAGAAGCAGCGGATAGAGGAGGAACGGCGGGAGAAGAAGGAGCGAGAAAGAGACATCGGAGGTGAGCGGCGATCATGGAAGGGGAGGGATCGCGAAGGAGTGGGAGATAGGGAGAGAGCACAACTGGGTGGGTGAGAACTCAGAACCAGACGACAAATCAAAGCGTGATTGGTAGCCAGCGGAATTTTCGTGTGAAAACTCCAGTTTTCTTGAATTTGTTAGATTTACGTATTTATTTTTGAAATATTATTTTAAAATAATTATGTACAGTATATATTTTTAGTCATTACTAAAAAAAATAATCCTAACTAAGACTCTTTTTTTTAATCGAAAAAAAACTAAGGATTTTTTTTAAGAAAAAAAAAAAGGCAACCTCTCTCACTATACTACTACACTCTGTCACATAATTCCTTAAACCACACAATTCAGATCCATCAATTAAATTCTATATTTACTCATAGTAGTTGTGGTGTTTCGATTTTGTGTGTCTAACTCTTTAAACTACTCAATCTGGATGTAAAAACGACTTCGACTGATTGAACCAAACTATGCTTTAAAATAGAAAGAAGTAATTGCACATGCCTTAATTATTGTACTCGTATAATTTAACAAAGAACAATGCTTTGCAAATTAAAAAGGAGATGTGTTTTTCTTTTGTTAGCAAAAAAACGTATGTTGATGATTCAGGGTTTCCCCTTTTTCAAGTTAGATGTAACCAATGAAATTTTCTACAACTTTAGTAAAAAAAATGTTTTCTATCTAAGAATATTTTATACGTTACTCATATTGTACGTTCATATAGCATAGGACTTTTTTTTCCTAAACCAAAAAAAATAAGACTTTTTTTATTGATCATTGATCCTATATTGTAAACTTAATTGTCTTATTGCTGCTATCACTACACGTATAATAATTTAATGCATGTTGCAAATCATAGATGAACGAACACAAACAAGTTTAATCCGATAATATCTCTTTCGCTTTCAATTTAATTTGTTAAAATAGGAAGGAAAAGTAAGCCGATCGACAATAATATCTCGATGAGATAGTTGAGTCTCTAATTCATATCCCCACCTTGTACTGATAAAAAAAAATTACTCCGTAGTATACGAAGTATAATATCTTATTTGAATCTTTCTCGGAATCAATCCAATCCCTCAAAAAAATAAGTGAACTTTTCAAAAGTGCAAGAAATGCATCAATGATGACGACTGTACTGGCCATTTGGGCAATGGCATATCCCCAGCTGTAGAAAATTAGAAACTGATTAATTTTTTTATAGCATTAATTAAGAATATAATCTCATTTTAGGTCGAGAAAGAAATGATCAAGTATGCATGTTGGCACTTGGCAGCTACAAAACATTAAATAAGAAGCTAAATTATTAAGGGTAAGATGGGATTGTGTCATCAACAACAGTTGAGTCTATTTTTACCTTAAAAGTAATGTTTATAGAGTAGTGACTTCTAAGTATTTATTACTCCCTCCGTCCCAAATTGTTTGTCCATAAAGTACAATTGGCACGGTAATTAATACAAAGTTGAAAAGTTGAATAATTAGGGTATAAAAAGTTTAAAAAGTAATAAAGTTGATGGAAAAGGTGGATAATTGAGAGTAATATATAAGATTGGATGAGGGTAATTTTGTAATTTTATAGAAAAAAGTAATAAAGTTGATGGGAAAGGTGGATAATTGGGGGTAATATATAAGATTGGATGAGGGTAATTTTGTAATTTTATAGAAAAAAGTAATAAAGTTGATGGGAAAGGTGGGTAATGGGGGTAATATATAAGATTGAATAAGGATAATATGGTAAGAAAAGTATGATATAAATGGAAAGTTTAAAAGATGGACAAACTTATTAGGACAATCAAAATGGAAAGATGGACAAACATTATGGGACGAAGGGAGTACACGACTAAACATGTAAATTCGCGAAAAATAGAAAGATAGAAGAAGGTTATGAGCTGACTTTGAAAACTTGATCGAGTTGATTTGCTTCATTCAAAGGAAATTTGGGCTCTTTCACTTGTGGTTCAATGAAGCTGCCTTGGTCAGTCAATTGTTACTAAAGTCGTATCTTCACATCATGTTATACAGAGTTGAAATTTCGTTGGTTTTTAAGAGGTGGGCAAGTTTTTATTATTAGTACCGCTGTTTGAACTCCCACACTTTTTTATTGTTGTTGTGAATTGTGATTCTGACAAGTGGTGAATTTATCGGCAACAGAGGGAAGGAGAAAGCAGGATTACGTACAAAAGTGTGATGAAACTTGCAATTATAGATCGAGCTAGGTGTTTAAACTAGTTTAACCGGATTTAGATTAATTAAAGTTTCATTAATCATTATTTAGATGAGTTTGGTTCAAATAAAATAAACTCATATCTTGAAAAATAAAACGAATGCACTTTTTCTAATTCATAGTGCACTTTTACTAGTTCGGAGTACACTTTTTTATATTTGTATTTTTTAATGCAATTTTCGTACTTTGTAGTGTACTTTTCAATTTTTAAAATAAGAGTTTGTTTTATTTGAACCAAACTCTTATTTAGATTTGTTAAAATTATTAACCGTAATAGGTCCATTAATTTTGGTTAACTGATATGAAATCCTTAACTCTAACCGTACCGGCCCGTTAATCCCAGTTAACCGAAGATCATTTAATCGACTTTTTCGTTCGGTTTTCCCGACAACAAATAACCATTTATTTATGTAATTTTTAGAGTATAATAATACATTTAAAAACAACAAAATTATTAATTTTATATAAAAATATTATTGCTCAATTAAAATTTGAAAATAAATAATTTGCATGATGATTATGCTTTCATTATCTTTACAATATGTATAAGATAAGATATATATATATATAGCCATTTTTGCGGAGTTAAAATACTTAAAAAGAACATGTAATTAACTAATTTATTATGTAATAAAATTAATATCGGGTGTACCCCTTTCCTTGTTCAAGGGCTCAATTGATTGCCTCGATCAACGGCCTATAGCTAGAGGATGATCAAATTCCTTCAAATTTTATCCGCACTTTACCAATCTGAAATCTTTTATTTGTCCAAATTGGCAATTAGTTACCAAACGTTTTTGTGTGTTCTACAAGAATCAGTGTTTTTTTTTTAAATGTAAGATAAGATTGGGCTTCTGAGCTGATTGTATGTTCGATCTAGAAAAGTTCAGCTCTCCCGCATTCATGTCATTGGCCATTCTTTCTGTGATTTGAGATTGTGATGCACTTATTTTGGAAGGTATCTCAACAGCACAACCATCATGTTTCCATTTCAACTACGGTTTGAATTTGAATTGGCCTTCAATTTTCTCATCTGAATTTTATTGTATTAATGTAGGATAACATAAGCAGCAACACTGAGCCATGCTTGTTGTTGATGGGGGCCGGGTGTCCATTGTGTGGATCCGTTGATGTAGAAGCCAAAAAAATGCTGCAAGTTTCGTGCGTATCGTATTCAATAGTTAGTTAGGATGTATGTAACAATGCAATCGTGTTAAGCTCACTTTACTGTAAGGGAGTGTGTATTTAAATGATTGTGAGTTCCCGACATGCATTATTCTTAGCAATATTATGAGTTTGGTTTAAATGAGAAAAAATTCTTATCCTAAAAAATAAAAAAAAATTGCATTTTTCCTAATTTGTAGTGCACTTTTTCGCATTTGCACTTTTCATATTTTGTGGTGCCCATTTCATTTTTCAGGATAAGAGACATTTAAACCAAACTCGGAACATTATATTACTATCTTAGCCAAAAGGCCAAGAAAGGTATTTAGAACATTATACTTAATTTAGTATTGATTTTGCCTTTTTTCAGTTTTGTATAAGGTAAAAAAAATTCAAGGCGGGCAGTCCACTCGAGATTGAGAAGATTAATCAATTTCTTTATCCTTTTTTCTAATTAAAAATCATAATTATAAAAGGTGTCAAATGGATATTACAACAGGTTTAGATTGCATCTTAGGGTCTGCTTGGCTTCTAAGTTCTAACTACAGAGGAAAAAATAGAAAGAAAATGAATCTAGACCACTTATGTATCACAATTTGGTAAGAGTTTTTATTTTTATTTGGGACTATAATTTTTTTTAAAATGGTAAATATATTTCTAAGGGTTAGGAACCCGCAAAAAAAATTACATGATCAACACTGAACAAAAGTTTTCAAGAAACTCAAGTTATAGAATGAACATTCAATAGAAGTATGTTGCTTTGTCCATGACTGAGGCTAAATACATTGCCATAACAAAAGCAGGGAAAGAGATGATATGGATAAAAAGATTCCTTCAAGACTTGGGTTTGAAGCAAGGAAAGCATATGATGAATTGTGACAGTCAAAGTGCTCTAGATTTGAGCAAGAATACTACATACCATTGTTGGACAAATTTGATATTTTGGCATATGATGATGCATTTCTATTTTATGCGTATAGGTGTAATGGAAAAATCAAAGTAACTATTTCATTGCACCAAAAGTTATAAAGAACAATAATTGATCCATTTGTATTATGGGTGACAAATAGTCTTTTCGTAGCAAAATATAGAGACCGACAAATTTTGTTTTCATGGCACTACCATTTGGGCGGCAAAGTCTATTTCGCAGCATAATAATTTGGTCGACAATAAATATTTTTGCCACACATTCTATGGTGACAAAAGAGTTTTTGTCGTCGAACATCATGTGCCACAAACGTTTTTTTTTGCCGCGTTTGTTTTGTTTCGACGACAACTCGGGTTTCGACGCCCAAGTTCAAAGGTGACTCGCTTCGAGCGACGACTTCGCGTCGAAATGTACCCTATCGCCCTTGCCTTTCAGCGTCGAAAAATTGACTTTGGGCGTCGAAAATGTTCGTCGCCCAAGGTTGTTTTTGTTGTAGTGAAAGCATATTGATGTGATGTACCATTAGATTCGAGATGGTGTAAATGATCATCGGATGAGCTTGAAGAAGATTTATCGACAAAAAACCAACTGGCATGTTCACAAGGTGGTGACTACTGACTACTAACAAACACCAATTATGCACCAAGAAGGCGGGACTTGTGCATAAGTGAAGATCTCGAGCCGATGTGGACGTCTTCCCCTTGGGCTGGAGTATTGGGTTTAAGACCATTATCCAGCTCAGTCACTTCACAAATCTGAAGTGTGAAATGTGGAAGTAGTAGTCACATGAGCTTATAAAACAACCATTTTATATGATTGTGAGAGAGAGGCACAGGACTTCAATTTGTGCAACCACCATTTTTAAGACTCCCATTTCAGAGAAAGAGAGAGAGAGAGAGAGAGAGAGATTGGAGCACAAGAGTGAGGAGGGAGATTTTTCTCTTTTCTTAGAAACCTCACATCATGTTACAAGTTTTTGCATTCATTTGATAGTTCTAGAGTTGATTCTCCTTGTATTGAAGTTCTCCAAGTGTGAGATTTGAGAACACTTGTATCCGATTTGTTAATTAGTGCAACTTTGTTCTGTTGGACGCTAATGAGTTTCACCCCTCTAGTTTTAAAAGTTTTCCTACTTAAATCTTGGTATTAATTTGTGCTTTACTTTTGCTTATTTCTGCTTACTTGTTTGTGCTGATTTGGTTCCTTGGATTGTCTTTGTTGGTTTGGTTGTTTGGTTTTGTTGTCTGATTTGTGTTCTATTGTCCTACATTATTATTTGCTTTCGCTGAGATTATCTGTGGGATTAGGAGCTAGTGATCAACCCACCGAACCATATTATCCAAATTCTGAGACCCTTTTTGAGGTAACTGTTATGGAACTGATTAGCGCACAGCTAAGAATGGGTAATTTGGAACTTATGTCAGGAGGAACAAAATTTTGTTGAGCAATAGTACTTTGGGTTAATTTTTTTTTAAATGTAATTTTCTTTAAATATATACAAAGCTAAGGTTTTTTTTTTCCAAAAGCCCATTCGGTTTACTTTCCACTGGGGAAGTTAGGACGTTAGGTAGTTTAAAATTGGGCCTGGAGGCCCAATTGAGCGGGTCAACCCGAACCAAACTTACGCTACTTGACCCGACCCGAACGTTAAACGCAGCTATTCTGAAAAAGAATAGCGTCGACGCCCTCGCAGGTTTCAACTCTTCAATGGAAGCTAAGGGCAGGTCGAAGCTAAAGATAGCAGTAATTCATCCGGACCTTGGGATAGGTAAGATCAAATACCTTATATCGAATTCGCAGCTTAATTTCATATTTGTTTATTTTATTTTATTTTACCTAGGCCGGATAGCGTCCGTCTGATTAACGCAAGTATTGTAAATTTTCCGATCTAAAAGTCTGCCTCGTTTGTAATCAAGCTTAAAATTATTAAAAAGGACGACTTTTGTACGTGTAAATTCAAATTGTTGATTATTAGGTCATTTTTTATTTTATTTTTGAGAGGATGATATGTGTAACAATCAAATGACATGCTCTTAATTATTGGATTTAGGCTGATGAAGTTTCGTTGTTCGTGATTTCAATATTTAGGATAAATTGTAGCACAGTTGCCTAATTTGTACCTTACTCATACATTTGTGCTTCCGAGTGTGTAGTATTGATATCCTTTTGTAATCTTTATGCTGTTCTTGCTGTGCTGTCTGATGATTAATAAGTGTGTTATCTTCTTACACCTGAGGCCTTCAGGAACTCAGATAAACTAGCTGTATTAGGTTTGACTTCAATATTCTTAACCCATTTATCTTGATTGTCATTAAATCTTTTTGGATAGATTACATATTTATGTCTCATAATTTAAACAAGGGCACATCCTCATACTCATTGGCTTTTATACACTGCGTTTGAGATGGATTTAGTCCCTATATCAATTTTGGTGCATTCTAACTAAATTCAGTTATTGTTGTCACATAGATGAAATTCAGTTTTTCTTGGGTCTATTGGGCGTACCCCTTTCCCTTGGGCAGGGGTACCCCATCTTGACCCCCAAGATTCCGCTGTAGCGGAGCCTCTATGGGTCAATGACGATGATCTCATAATTTAAACACGGAGTTCTCTCCGTGATAGGTGGAGCAGAGAGATTGATTGTGGATGCAGCGACAGAACTTGCTTCTCATGGCCATGATGTCCATATCTTCACATCACATCATGACAGAAGTCGATGTTTTGAGGAGACCCTTACTGGTAAGAACTTCATTTGATCTTGTTTAAATTTTCTGTTTCTATGGGTTTCTTGCATTTATTGTTGAACGGTAATCTTAGTTCATTTATGGTGTGTTCTGCAGGTAAATTCGGTGTCACAGTATATGGTGACTTTCTTCCACGACATATTTTTTACCACTTTCACGCTGTGTGTGCGTAGCTGAGGTGCATCTATGTCGCACTTTATGTTTTGCTGATGTGGCCATCGTTTGACGTCATCTTAGCTGATCAAGTTTCAATTGTTATCCCCGTGCTAAAACTTAAAAAATTGAACAAGGTACTAACAATCTTGTTTATGCTTCAAGTATTAATGATTTTGCGGAATTCAGTTTCATTGTGAATAACCTTATGTACAGGTTGTCTTCTATTGTCATTTTCCAGATTTACTTCTGGCTAAACACACAACTCAATTGAGGAGAATGTATCGGAAACCGATAGACTTCATAGAAGAAAAGACAACTGGTTTGTCTTGCACCTAAATTCCTCCATGTATTTGAAAACTGTATTCTGTATGTATTCTCATATGCTTTATTCTTTATACCAATTCAGGAATGGCTGATTTGATCCTAGTCAATAGCAAGTTTACTGCAGCTACATTTGCATCCACTTTCAAGCATCTTCACGCTAAAGGAATCCAACCGGAAGTACTTTACCCGGCTGTTGATATAGATCAGTTTTCTGTTCCTCCTGCTTCTAGGTAAGGAAGATTTGCATGTATGTAGTTCATGTTTGGATGCACAGAACATTCAATCTATAGCATATTTATGCATTATAAAGCCAAAAAGTTTAAGTGCTGTTTCTTTAGCCCAAAATATAATGTTTTATGATACATTGCTATAATTATTGTGGGTCATCAAACTTGATGTATATGGAATCAAATACCGCATTTTGAATTTTAATGCCTGATAATGCATATGTTCTTTATACTGTATGTCATCTTGAGACCAAGAAAAATGCTTGGTGTCATCAATAATCGTTTTTTTCATATAAATAAGTTATACTGCCTTGCAGGTTGAATTTTCTCTCAATCAACCGATTTGAAAGAAAAAAGAACATTGGCTTGGCAATTTCAGCATTTGCAAGGCTGAAAACTCTTCTGCGAGGTCATGATCTGGCTGATGCTACTCTGACTATTGCAGGTAATCCTGAAATTCTTCGTGTTGGAGTTCTAGTTTGTAAAATTACCCTAAACTTCTCCTTATCTACTTGGCTTGATTTAATCCTGAAATGAAGTCATCATAAAGCCATTCTTTATCTTTCAGGTGGGTATGACAAGCGCTTGAGAGAAAATGTTGAATACTTGGATGAACTTAAAAGATTAGCTGAAAGAGAAGGCGTTTCTGATCAAATCAGGTTCATCACATCGTGCTCCACCAGTGAAAGAAACACTCTCCTCTCTGAATGTCTTTGCGTTCTTTATACACCTACGGTGTGTTTCAAATCCTTCACTTATATTATTTATCAGTCTTATTTTTTGTTTCAGTTTTCCAGAATTTTTGTGAAAATGGGAGAAAAGGTCTTTTGGCAAAAAATGCAGTATTTTTAAAGAATACATGTGTGCATAGCAAACATTACATCTTATGCTGTATTTATTAATGAGATTTTGCAACACCTCACCGAACAGACATTTACATTGCTTAATAACATCTTTTCATACTGCTTGATGTAGGATGAACACTTTGGAATTGTAGCACTAGAGGCAATGGCAGCTTACAAGCCGGTTATTGCGTGCAACAGCGGTGGTCCAACAGAAACGGTTAAAAGCGGGCTTACGGGCTTCCTTTGTAACCCTAATCCAGATGATTTCGCATTGGCTATGGCTAAACTGATTCAAGATACCGACATGGCGAAAAGAATGGGCGAGCAAGCGCAGAAGCATGTAGTAGAGTCCTTCTCAACTAAGGTCTTTGGCCAGCATCTGAATCGGTATATTGTTGGTGTTGTTGCTAGACAAAAATCTGACTAGGGCTTGCTCTTAACTTTTGTTGTAAGCTTAATTTTTGTGTTCCTTAACAGAACTGAAGATCCTATAATAACACCATGTTCTGGCTACTTATATGAATGATTGATTTTATTACTAGTAAGATTTTTTCAACTTGCAAAAATATTACAGCCTATTTACAGCAAACAATCAACATATAGTTTCTGTGATAGGTGAAACTTGAAAATGATGGAAATATCTATGAGAAAGCAACTCAACATGATTTCATCATGCTCCAGGTACAAAATGAGGCTAAAAAAGGCGACATCAGCTAGAAAGAATAAGTTACTCCGTGTCATAAAAATATGAATTGAATACGAAATCAAGGTACAAAAGTTGTGATTTAAAAGCGTGACATAGCACAGAAAAGCATGCTCCAGGAATCAGAGAATATATGCAGCAGAAACGAGCTCATGGATTTATCTTTGATGATAAAATCATTTCTTCAATTTTTTTCTTAAGAAAATCGACGTGCTGAAATATTTTTATCAATATGTACGTTAAATATGATTTCTGGGCAATATTTTCAGACACACTTTCCGGTATGGAGATGATATTAAGCTTTACCCAGATATAAGAAATCCAGTTCGAAGTAAAAATAAAAATTCTAAATGCGGATATGAGCATGAATTTACATTAATTTCCTCTGAATTATTGTCAGAAATCGTCCTAACCTTAATAAATCATGTCTGGTTCAATACAATTGATGGCTGTTGCATAAACACGTCTCTCTATTATTATTATATATTTTTTTTTGATAAACACACCTTTCGAGATGAGCATCATTTTGCATTGAATTTTTCTGGGTACGTGTTGTGCTGTTGCATAATTAAAGTAGTCTAAGATTACTCAATTCTTTCTGATGAAAAAACGATCACTCAATTTTGATCATTCGTTACCCTTATCAACGTACTATAAATAGAATAATTATACTCCCTCTCTTTTATTCTACTTGATATTTTAGAACAATTCACACATATTAAAGAATTCATTAAAAATATAAGAAATATTATTAGAAATCCAAATTTTTCTATATATAATAAAAAATTAATTACTAACCCATCCTTAAAGCCAATAGAATGAAAGAAAAACGTCAATACAAACACTTTCCAACACATTAATCAAATAAATACTCCAAAATGACAAGTTTTAATGAACACGATTTTAGCTCTAAAGTGTCAAATAAAATAGAACGGAGAGAATATTTCTTTTATTTACAGAAAACATTAAAAGTTTTTCTTCTGAGTTCTCACAATACACAACTTTCACTTACAATCACATCAATTTCAAGGATTTTCCAATTTTCTTACAATTTAGGTTTAAATCAAATAGATTGCCTACTTTTAGGTGATGCAATTGAATGACAACACCTAAGCTATTTTAAAATAAAATTATATAATAATAATATAAAATAATCATCCTCTAAAAAATAATTGTATAAAAAGCATTATTTTACAGTGTTTCAATTTATAATTCTATTATTAGAATATTTATTTCCTATATAAGTATGTATCTATAATTTACGATATCAATTTGTGACTTAAACAATTGAGTATTACACATAGGGATCCAACTAGCGTTGTAGAGGATTTGAACGCACACTTAAAACTCCATTTTCTTAAACCTCAAAATTCTATATAAATCAGTGTTGAGATCCCACAACATAACCAGAAGCGCATATAGCTGATCGACATGGAAGAAAAGGGTGAGATAGAAGTTGTAGTAGGTGATAAGTACAGATCTCTTCTCAATGAAGAGAGGCACAACAAGAACATCCAATGGAGGCATGGTGGCCCTCCTACCTTTGATAGTGTTAACAAGCTCTTTGAAGAAGGTCGAACCAAGGTAAACAAAAATAACAAATACTGACTTACCTACTTAATTATACAGGCCCTGTATCTCTATATTCTCAGTATCAAACTGCAGTAATTCTGGAATGGGCAGGTATGGCCAAAAGGGTCCTTAGAAGAAACTGTTGAAAATGCAGTCAAGACATGGGAGATGGAGCTGTCTCACAAGACCAGAATCCAAGACTTCAAGACCATAAACCCTGAAAAATTCAAACTTATTGTCAATGGTAAATTAATCAACACATAACTTTTTACACCAATTGCTACTTGAAAGCATAGCCCTAAAAATGTTTTTTCTTACTGATGATTGTAGGAAGAGAAGGGCTATCAGGAGAAGAGACTCTGAAGCTGGGGAGTTACAACGCCTTGTTAAAATCTTCCCTGCCAGATCAGTTCAAGTACTACAAAGCCGACGAAGAGAGTTTCGAGTCCTCACACGACGCATTTCGATCAGCTTTTCCAAGAGGATTTCCATGGGAAGTGACGGATGTGTATTCGGGTCCTCCTACGATTGCCTACAAGTTCAGGCATTGGGGTTACTTTGAAGGTCCATTCAAAGGCCATGCTCCTACTGGAGAAATGGTTGAATTCTTTGGAATTGGTGTTATGAAGGTAATTTTTAAATTAAATTTACAATTTTTGGTAACAATGATTCTTGTTAATGGTGGTTGCTTTCTATGCATAGGTTGATGAAAGTTTGAGAGCAGAAGATGTGGAGATATACTATGACCCAGCTGAGCTTTTTGCAGGGCTTCTGAAAGGAGGTGGTCCTGAATCTGAGCAGTCTTCAATCGAACAAAGTTGTCCAGTTTCTAGTTCTAGGATGAAGAATCTTGCTATCTAGCTAAGATTAGAGACTTTAATAACCTTTAGTATTGAATGGGGGCAAATTTGTTTTCCTTGAGAGAATTTCTTTGTTAAGTTGCCTATGATCCTGTGATTCCTGTGTTATGTAGCTAGAGCTGATTCATCTAATCATCTTTATTATGAAAGATGAATCAAAACAAAATGAGCAAAGTGATCTGTGTCTCCATTCTACATTACAAATAGTAAAGTGATCTGTGTACAAAAAATTATCAAACAAAACGAAGTTGAGAGTATATTTGCAATTTTCTCCATAAAATTAGTCACCAAAATGAGCAAAACAGGAAATATATCAATATGTGATTTTTTTTGGTGGAAATCAATATGTGATTTTTAACACAGAAATAATTGTATTAAAAAGTATTCATCATTTTCTACCAAAAAAAAGGTATTCATCATTTTTAAACGACAAATTTTAAGATTTTTATTCGAACAATAACTTTTTAAATAAAATAATTTGGAACAGAATAAGCTAAGTAGCTAACATGGTGGTGGTTGAAACTGAAGTGAGATCGTTGTGGTCCTTGTGCTTTCGCGCTCAACGGTCACCCGCGTAGTTCACAAGGACCCCAAAAATGGAGAATACCCTGAAAATGGTCTCCCCTTTCAGACTCTCATCTCTCCTCCGTCACCAGAAGGACCCAAGGCTCGCTCTCGAGCTCTTCTTAAACCCTAATCCCAATTCAAACCCTACACCCTTCCGCTACACCCTCCTCTCCTACGACCTCATAATCACCAAGCTCGGCCGCGCAAAAATGTTGGATGAATTGGACACAATCCTCAAAAAATTGAAGCTTGAAACTCGTTTCGCCCCCAAAGAGATCATCTTCTGCAACGTCATTGCTTACTACTCCCGTGCTCGCCTGCCCTCCAAAGCACGCCAGGTGTTCGATGAAATTCCCTCCTTCCGTTGCCAGAGAACGGTCAAGTCTTTCAACTCCCTCCTCAACGGGCTTCTAGTTTGCCATGAATTCGATAAGATGTGGGATTTGTTTCTGGGTGCTGATCGGTTTGCTTGCCCTGATGCTTGTACTTACAATATAATGATCAATGCGTGTTGTTTCTGTGATGATTTGGAAGAGGCGTGCAAACTGTTCGACGAAATGTGTGAGAGAGGGGCTGGACCGAATGCTGCTACTTTCGGGACTCTGATCAATGCTCTTTGTAAAAAGTCAAGGTTGGAAGAGGCTTTTAGCCTTAAAAGTGAAATGTTGCGGGTTTATAAACTTGAGCCTGACGTCTATGTTTATTTATCGCTGATCAAGGGGCTCTGTGAGGCCGGTGATTTAGGCTCGGCATTTGATCTCAAAGATGAGATGTTAAGGAACAAATTGCAGCCAGACTCGGCTATATATACGACCCTTATCAATTGGCTTTTCAAAGCTGGAAGAAAGGATGAAGTAAATGGGATTTTGGAAGAAATGAAGCAAAACGGTTGTAAACCTCATGCAGCAACGTTCAATGCAATGATTGCGGGGTTCTGCAGAGATAAGGAATTTGAATTGGCTTTGAAGTGCTTAGATGAGATGGTGGAAAGAGGTTTTCAGCCAAATATTATTACTTATAATACCCTTCTTTCGGGGTACTGTAAAGGAGGTATGTTAAAAGATGCCATAGATTTGTTTGAGGATATGCCAAGACAAGGCTGTAAACGCGATGTGGTTTCCTATAGAATATTTCTTGATGGGCTTGTGCGTGGAATGGAATTTAATGAAGCAGCATTTGTTCTAGATGAGATGATATTCAACGGCTACGCTCCACACTCTGACAGTGCAAATAAATTTATTGTTTCCTTGTGTGAGAAGGGGGATTTGAACTTGTTGTATTCCACCTTGAATAGTTTGCTAAAGGTAAATGTTGTAGATGTCAACTCATGGATGACTGCAGTTTCCACAGTTATGCAGAGGGATAAATTGGAAGCCATGTATGAGAGCGTTGATGCAGTGGCAGTATAATGAAATCTGCTGTCATGAACCAGTTATCCTGGACTTTTGGCAATGAGTTATTCCAGGAATATTTTTAGTTTGATGGTTGATCTTTCTGATGGGTGGAGGCTTCATCAGCTTACAAATTGAGGTCTATACACTGGAATATTGTTTTCTTTTCTAACTTGCACCTAGTATCACAAGTGTTTGTAAGTACAGTGCGTTTGATTTATAGTTTCACTGTCAAGTGAAGGAATGATCTAAAATAAATACAATGATAGGTTTTGATACAATGAGATTTCTTCAGCCAGGTTTGAACTTGTTAATGCCTGTGAACATTGATTCACTCGGTCACTTCACTCGCCCGCTCATCTGGGTGCCTCTTGGTTGAGGTGTTTCAGAGAAGAAAAACAAAAATGTTTAAAGAAATAGCACTTGTAACTTTTCAGATCTTCTTAATCTTTTACTTTTCAAGATAACTTTTAGCCTGATCTAGAAAAAAAAAAAGGAAATAAACTTTTGAGTTTATTTTCATCCCACTTTTTCTCAATTCTATTTCTGTTAATCCCTTACTTTTCAAGATAACTTTTTCCCTGATCTAGAAAAAAAAAATGAACTTTTGGGTTAACCTCCATCCCACATATTCTCAATTCTCATCTCTCTCCTTCCCATGTCTGTCATCTCCTCTTCCATAGATCTATCTCCTACCCACATCACCTCTTCTTTGACATTTAATGTTGCATACTTGGCTGTAAGGATAATAAGATACTTAAACTAATAGTTTTGTGTAAATTTATAAGCTCTCTACGATGTTGCATAAATCTACAAAGGAAGATATAAGCATATTGCAAAATGGAACGTCTTGATGTAAAGAGCATATGCTTTTCGCCTTATGCCTAGGCAAGGAACCTCTCTCGCAGTTGTTTACCTAACACCTTTTTCTTCACTGATTCTGACAGGGATCTTAATCCAACTTCAGCTAGCTTGGATGGCTGATATATCAGATTATTCAATGAATAAAGATGGGTTATCTCCACTCAGGTCTTTCGAATTCCCTTTAAGAGTGAAAGGCCCCACATGGATCTCTAAATTGACCAAATCAATCTTGTCTAGTATGTCTTGAGATGTGCTCTTCCTAATATTTAGGTTGATTTCCTTCATTTCCTATAATGGTACGTATCTATATTCTGTAAGTGTTTTTTTGCCTCGTGTTTGTACTGTTGTTTCAAATTAAATTTATATTTAATGCAAATTTTTATCTTCATTTGTGAGTAGATGATGCAGAATGGTTAACTGATATATGTTTTCTTGGTTTGAATTTTATTGTGCAACGACTTATTGGTATACGAGGAGTGATAAATTCTACAGTGAAATCACTTGAGATGTAGAATATCTGAAAAGTCACAAACCAAAAAGCTCATATAAGCACTGTTGATCATTTCGCTTTCGAACAGGTTTTTGCTGGAGTAACTTGCACAAGTTCAATGCTCTTTTCTATAAATAGACTATGTCTGCTAGCTTTCCCCAACCTCTTCATGTATGAGACATGATTAGGTGAACACCAATATCTCAATCCATTGGATTAAGTCCCCACTCTGAAAAGTCACCCACCAAGCCAAGGTCAGCCTTAGTTAGCAATAAGACGGGGAAAACTCTGGCTGAAAATGACTGCAAACTCTTGCGTCCTAAACTTGCTTGTCTGCCCAACTGTGATGTTTTGAGTAACTATTTGTTGTGCTATTAACTCTTCTGAAGTGAAGATACTAAAAGGTAAGGGAGAATTTTTGAGGCATGTCAACATGGACTTTCCTAGTTCAGACTCCAGATTGTGTGGATTAGTGTATTTATTAGGAAAGGAATGCTCTCTTTATACCTTTACATTAAGACTCAAGAGTAGTGCATATATAGAAGGCATTTTAAACATGATCTTTCTTCCCCTGATTTCCATTATGAACTTTCAATTTTATACGCTTTTGACATTTCCAAATTCCTTGTCCAGGGTGCCTTGCTTGAGCACACTAACAAGTGGAATGATCTCTCTGGTGATTGATACAGGTATGTTTGACTTGGTGATTAGGTTGATCCTTTTGGTTGATTTCATGCATGCATGATCCATATCTTCAACTCCCCAGCCAAGAAATGAGGGCTGCTGCTGGATTTGTATGTTCTCACATCTGATCTCATACCTAACTTCATACAGGAAACCTTTGGGCATAACCCACTACGTAGAAACATTAATTTCCTGCAAGACATTCCTTCTTTGGTGTATTCCTTCCTCCGACTTACCAATTTAACTTCATCCATGCATGCCTAGCTAGCTACCTATATAAACAACTTAAAACCTCTCTATGAATCACACAATATCAAACACCACACACCTAACACATAGCTCTCATTCTCATTTGATCCTGTCATATCTGAAAGATGTTGCGATTTCAGTCAAGCTTTGTGATTCTCTTGCTAATACTGTCCTCTTTTGCCCTTCCACCTACGGAAGCAGGAAGATCACTGAAAGAGAAGGCGAAGGTGACTTGTCTGGAATGCTATTCATCAGCAATGCTCATACGTCGGAAACTCATTGATGTCCATGGCAAGGGCGACGTCATGATTTATCCGGATTATTCTGTCCCGAGCCCCGGAGTAGGACACTAAAGGAGCCAGCCGGCCAACTTGCTCAATTTCAGTTCGTTTTCTCTGTTTATGTAGGTTTGCTATTCCTGGGAAATTCGGTGGTTGTGATATATTAATATAATGGTGTTGCTTATATTTCCAAATATGTAGGATTGTCCTTCTGTAAGTTTAAATTTGTTCCATGTTGCATTGTATTGTGTTCCTGTTGATCGATCAAGCTTTGTTTTTACTAAAAGTTGGCATTTAATATTTGTGTACGTAAGTTGTAACTCTTCCCACTTTCATTTAGCTGGTCTTGCTGGCACGTATGCAAATTATACATCCTCTGCAATGTTAATCACAGAATGGCGATACACGTTCTCATAGCCTCAATTCATGACACTAATCAACCTTCCATCATAATTTTATGTACCTAAAAGATAATAAAACGAAAACTATATAGAAGAATTAAATGGAATCTCCCTCCATGCATATCTGTTTTCTTGTTTTGGTCTAAATTAGTGAATCTCCTTCTGTATCAAATGATGTAAAAAACTAGTTTATATCCCGTAGGGTACGAGGATTATATTATTTTTGAAAGAATTAAAAACTATAAATTTCAAGAACAACCATGACTTGTTTATAAATAATATCATCTTATCAATCAAATGTGACTTGCAAGTGGCTATTTAAGTTGAAGTATAAGTCAGATGGGGTCTTAGATATGTATAAAGCTCGTTTAGTTTCTAGAGGATGTTCACAAGTGGAAGGCATATATAGATTATAGTCAAACTTTTGCACTAGTGGCAAAGATGATCTCTGTGAGAACACAACTTTTTGTGGTTGCTGTTAAAAATAGGTATATTCATCAACTTGATGTAACCAATACTTTTCTTCATGGTGATTGTTCATTGTGAGTGAATCAACAAAGTAGAAGTTGTCTTTGTTAAAATCTCTTCAATACAGATTCAAACTGGTTCACAAATGTTCAAGAATTTCACACAACAGAATTCCCTTGTAACACACAATCTTTATTTTTTTTTGTGTTTTCCCTCGATGTGATTGGAACAATACTTTCGTCGAACCGCGTTTTACAATTTGGAACAATACCTTCGTTCCCCATACACAAGACAGTAAACTTTGCCCCTGTATATATCTTTAATCACACCTTTATACATATTTATAGGAGGATTTTGTAACTGTCATAAACTAACAATAAGCGACTAGGATGACAGTTAACTAACTTCTTATTTAATTATTTATAAATCAAGTTTAATTTCCAACAGTCTTTGGTAAATTGAAATATTATTGATCACAGATACTCGCCTTTTATTGCAATTGTTTGAGGCCTATATATGTCTCGTGTTTGTAACGTTACAACTGATTTCATTGCTAAACTAAGGCATATTTTTACTACAAATCAACTTGTGACTCATTGAGAAGTGCATGTTCTCATATGTAAGAATGCCTAGGCTTTTCTAGGATCTTGCCTAATCTTTCCCTCATCAGAAATAAGGCCGGGCAACTTAATTTTCAAAGAGATATCATTATTTGAACTATATATGTATTAAAACTTAATTTCAAAGGATGAATCTCTCTTATTACTTGTTTTTTTTTCAGGATAATAATCTGTCTTCTTACTTATTAGCATGCTTTGTACACATCTTTCTGCACTTCCTGGGGAGGAATAAAGCAATCCATTGAAACACCTTTTACATTAATCGCAAAATCATCAATCGTCCATGCTTCTTCCATCCTCAACACCCCAGGGCTGGGCTTCAACCCGTCTCCGAACCGAGTTATGATGGCGTGGGTCCTACCGGAATGCGCAATCATGACGCCATCGACGGCCCGATAATCCTCAATCTTGGAGCCCATGGTGGTCTCCCAATACAAAGGGCAGGTTCCGGGGGGCTGTATCCTGGTCAAGTACGAGTCTTCCAAGTATATCAGTAGCCCACTCTTTTGGCTGAAGTAGCCAAATGTCACGTGCTTGATCATCTCTGCTGAGCTGTCGCCCCGATCTGCCAGGTCATCCAGCTCGGCCGCTATTTTGAGGATGAAGCAATCTGTGCCGTGGATTTCCTTCTCGCCAGTGTATTGAGCTTGGGAGAACACTTCGCAAACTGACATTGGATCAAGACCCTGTAGAGGTATTTACACATTAAGATTATTATGTTAGTGTTTTGTTTTTGGAAGAAAAAACAATACTCCGTAGTATGTTGTTACCCATATTATGTCACATTGTTATCTGTATTAAACATATATATGATTGAGTGGTCAAGAATAATATCTAGCTATAAGAGTGGAATATATATTTTTTTATATATTACTCAAACGGATTGAAAAGGATGGATTTTCCATATGAATGATGTTATTGTGTTGCTATTTGAATTCATGTTTGTACCCTCTATATATGTGTTAAAAAGTTTTATGATAGACAGGGGCCGGGCTTTAATTGGAGAAGTTAATGGAAAAGAAGCGACAAGAGAGGTAAAGAGTAATTAAGGAGTAGCTAGAGGCCGGGTGTACGTACAGCATTTTTCAGTGTAATGGTTAGGTGAGTTAGGACCAAAGTTTCACAATATATATATACAAGGACCACTTTAGTTAGTGTCAATTGTGGCCAAAATGGTTGAAGCCCTTGGCAAGTTATTGTCCACCAAAAGGGTACAAAACTACCCTTACTTCTATATATAGCATTTTACCTGCATTAGATTTTGGATCTATTATTAACCAAGTGATAAAATTGATTGGCCTAATTCATTTTATCAATTAATAAAGTGCAGTGATAATTCCCATCCATCTTCAGGTGCAAACAACCAAACCGCTCTTGACAAAATGGATACGTACCAAGAGACGTGATTAGAAGCAAGAATGAGGCATTTATATAATGGGTTCATATTTCTCCTAGCAGCATGAAACTAGTCAGATGATCACATGATAATTTAGATCATTACAAAAGCCACCTCCAAATAGACGTTTGTTCCCTACAAAGTGCTAAAGCACATGCCTCCAATAACACAGAGCTAAACACTAGATATCAAGAACGTATAAAATAAAAGCTCCTATCCCATAATAAAGCTAACCCCCATGAAATCAACCATGGAATTAAAAAATTGGGGAGCCACAAGGGCTTAGCTAGCTCAAAATTTTGGCCATTACTACTGGTCCATCTAATGATAATGAATTCCTTTACGTTAATATCTTTTCTTTTTTTTATTTTAACAAACAACAACAACATTATGTGACATTGGATTTCATGTCCATAGAGTTAATGAGTTGTTGGGCAAATAGGACATTAATGTATAGTTTGATACAACAAACCTGAAGAGCGCGTCTTAGAGGGCGAACACCGCCTTTTGCAGCATGAGAACCGAGCCAAGGGGTGTGACGCCAAGCCACCTGACCATCACTCCCGGCTACAACTTTGTGACCGTCTACAGCGAGCTCAATCGACCATTTGTTAGGGACCATTTCCCACACTACGAAGCACCCTTTGTGTACGACACCATTGCCATGAGAGGACAATGCAAGTGAATTGTTGTTGGAATTAGGGTCTTCCACCATTGCCATGTTCACTTTTCCAGTTGCAAATATGTTCTTCACATTGCCTTCTAGCTTCTTGCACCCTGTGGCTGCCCTGAAGTGCTCTATTATGTACCTGGCTGACGATGAAACCTGCACATAATAAAAATTAAATTACACTTGTTCTTTTTTTGTTGTCTCCTTTCGATCAATTAGCCAGCAATAGAAATGAAATTGATGTTCAATCAAACTAACCCATTTTAGAATAAATGATTTTTAGTAAAGGGTCACAATCAGTTTTTCATTATCCCAAATATTACAGCTTGAGTTGATGATATGGGCGATTTTTTTGTGCAGATAAAAACCCAAAATGGAAGATCAAAGATAAACTGAACAACCCATGATTTGATTCAACCCCACACGACTTCAACAGTAAAACATACATGGAATTTCGCGGGAAAATCAAAGGAGTTCATTTCCTGGCAAGAAAAGGGAAAAATCTTGAAAAACCAGTTGAGATACTCACCTCTAGGAGTGATTGAGTGGAATATTGTTGGTGGGAAGAAGAAGAAGAGACGGGGAAAAGAGGGCAACCGAGAACGCTCAAGAGGATCTTGAGATCAGACCTCCCCTTGTGAAAGAAGATGGAGAAATGAGACTTGACCCAATTCTTCCAATGCTGAGTTTTCTTGGTGAGCTTTTTCAGGTCGTCTTCGTTCACAGGCTCTTCAGAGAGAGGAGCTAAGCGACTCATTTTGATGGTTATGGAAAAAATGCTCTGCTTTTGGTGTGAAGAAGCAGGGGAGCAGAGAGAGAGAGAGAGAGAGAGGATTTGTAGGTGAAATTGTGAACAGACTACAGAGGAATCAACAGAAAGGGAAAACTACAATGGAGGCTGATGTTTGAATGGTGCGATCGAGAATAATATTACTCTTTTTAAATTTGGAGTATTATGCAAAAAGATTTTTTATACACTCGCACTTGCAGTCTCCACGCGCGTGCGTTCAGTTGCTTCAACGTTGCTGTCTCAACTCAACTCCAACATATTAACTCCGATGGAGCTATTTAAATATTGTTTGTTAGTGGGCGAGCCCTTGTTATCGACGACTCACGAGTTTATCCATGTTCACATCTCGTTGGAATTCAAAGATCTATTGGAAATGCAATTAATTTATTCATCACAATTATGCCCAATGCATCAAATCCACAATCTTTTCTTCTTATAATCACATACTTTTTGCTGGATGAGTTTTGTTAACAAACTTTTGAGGGTTACTAGATCTACTTTGGTAATGTTAGAATATTTTTTCATATGAAAAAATTAGAATTAAATAAGTTTATTACAAAAGTTTTTTTTTTACTCTTTTTATTGTTAATTAGTTTTAGGATAAAATTTCACTCGGTTTGTTTAGTTGACTTATATACATATATTCTTCTTCAGGTTTATGGCCCACGAGCTTTTACAAATAACTTTCATAAACACTTTATGAATAGAGGTTTGTAACATAAAATCAACTACAAATTCAACTTAATTTTAAACACCGCCAATTCAAAGGACCTGTTGTAACGAGAACGATAAACAATAAAGATTGACGCAGAGATTTATGTGGTTTGGTAACATTGTGTTATCTACATCCACGGGCAAAGAAACTGAATTCTTATTAGGGAAGCGAAACATAACATATTACAATAATAAGACGTTTCATGAGTATATATAGTGACTCATGAAACCCTAATTAGATTATGAGTCGTAAGCCCAAAACAGATCGTGATAGGCCCATTAATAAAAAAACATAGCGTACCGTTTTCCGGGGGGGCACTGCCCTCCAGCCCCCCGCCATGGGACGCGTCACCCTCACGAACCCCCTACTAGGGGGCTCCGCCCCCTGAGACACTTGGTGTTGTCGGTGATGGTGTGCAAAATAGCGGAATAAGAGGTGGGACCGGGGTACGAGAAATAACGGGATTCGGCGAGATTCCCGTGGTTAAACTCAAGGGCCATTGTCGTACCCATCTTAAAAAACGGTAAATCCATACCCTTGCAAGGCCTCAAGACCTCGGTCACGAGGTCTAAACCTCGTTGTCCAAAAGCTGACATACCTACCCCATTCAGCCACTCAGCGACCATCGTCTTTTTAACCAATGAACAACTGCCTCGCTCTCAACTAATCAAAGAGCCTGATCTCGGGCATCCCACATCGAGCAAACATCAAAACCCGATTCCTCAAACCTCTATAAATAGAGGAGAATCTCGTAGGTAGCAAGGGGTCAAAAAACATCTTGAACTCAAGAATTATCGTTCTCGTTGAAGATCGACGTGTTGAATCATCGTTAAAGACCGCGCTATAGCCAAGTGAAGGTCCACAAAAAGACTTCAAGTCACCCAAAGAGTTCTCGTCCCGATCAAAGATCTCGATATATCACCTCGCAGGCCACAATCACTGCGTGCTAAACTAGCTCCTCGACCTCGCTACTAGAACTCGCTAATAGTCTGTTGGTGATAGAACCTCGTTGTAACTAGGAGATCTCGAATCTTGTTAGATCGAGATCTCGAATCCTCTAAAAAGAGATCTAGGGCGTAATCTCATTGTTTATAATCTCGTTATTCATAATATCGCAGTCTGTAACCTCGTGCTAAAGATATAAATAAAAAGCAAGTGTTTGCACAGTCGAATAAAAGTAATCTCGTTTCTTGTCTTCTAGCGCTGGTTTATTTCGGGTTTCATCACTGGCGCCGTCTGTGGAAACCTCTTCACCATAAGCAGCTTCCCGACTCGCGCAAACCTTGGCTTTTGAATCCCTCAAAATGGCCTGTCCAAACAATTTCTTCCCCCAGCACCCCGATAACATGCCCGAAACCTCACAATGGATGAACGTGGTACCACTAGGTTGCCCGTTTGGGGTCCCTCTGGGGTGGGCGTACAATGTGCCACAAAACCATTACCCATTTCAAGGGTACGAATCGGGCGGTGCTCCCCCAAACCCATATCCATATCGGGCTCTAGGCAATACCAACAGGGCTTCGCCCCTTCATACGTCTGTTCCCGCCCCTGGCCAGCCCCACTCTGAGTTCGTACCTGCGTATATCCCCGAGCATGTGCCAGGGCACGAGGCGTCAACCAACGACTCGTCAACATAGAGGCCTCCCCGGGACCCCATGCAGATCTCGAAGTCTCACTCGCGCCGCTCGAGGATGCAAGACCCGGAGTTGTCCGAAATAGCAGGGAGCGTGATGCACACCCTGAAGTCACGCTCGCGACGTTGCCACGTCGAGGCCGGGAGCCTCTCACCTTTCGTGGACGAGATTCAAAGCGCGCCGATGCCCAAGGGCTTCCATAGGCCGCAAATGGGACTTTACGATGGCGCGGCAGACCCGGAAGAGCATGTGAAGCATATCACTGTCCAGATGAACGTCAACTCCTACAATGACGCCATCTTCTGCCGCGTCTTCCCGACCACCCTGGAGAAGGCTGCAATGACGTGTTTTATATGTCTCAAGGTCGGGTATGTGGTCTCGTTCGCTCAATTATGCGAGTCCTTTATCGCACACTTCAGTGGTTCGAGGAAGTGAAAGAAGAACATGCAGGAACTCCGTGGTATCAAGCAGGGAGAGGGTGAGTTGATGGGCACCTTTTTCACAAGGTTCACTACCGCAGTGGCGGAAATCGCGCATATCGACGAATCGTCGGTACGAGACACCCTCATGGGCAACCTATGCGAAGGGTCCTTCAAGAATTACATCTTCCTGAAATGCCCTTTTTAAGCTGGGCTACTCCGTTTTGTGTCTTTTTGAAGGTTTTTGAGCGGAAAGGAGCACTTTTTAAGCTGAGTTGAAGTCTAGTGGTGGAAGGAGGAATGCATGGAAGATAAGGAAGAAGATTACATGGGAAAATCAAGTTAAAGTCCAAGTTAAAGCCAAGGAAAAGTTCGGGAGAAGCCAAAACAAAGGCTTAGTAACGATCCTGTGAAGGTCGTTCACGAGGCTGAAAAGATAGAATTTTTGTAAGGAATTCAGCAAAGTCTACCGACCTTGTGCAGGTCGTTAACGAGGTGGCCTGTGTCGGTAGGAGCGCAACCGACTTTCAGAATTAATATCTTTTATCTTGTTGTCTTTTAAGTAGGGTAAGTTTTTATCTTTTAGGTCTTTTATAGATAGCTTTCTTATTATAAATACCCTTGTTCTAAGCCTAGACCAGGGGGATTCGTTTTAGTTTTAGGAGAAGTCGAGAGAGAGAGAGAGAGAGAGAGAGAGAGAGAGAGAGAGAGAGAGAGAGAGAGAATCGAACTAAAGACGATCGAGAGAGAGAATTAGGTTCGGTGATCGAGCTCTTTATCGGTGTTCTTGGTATTTTCGGGATTCTACTAGCAAATGTAAGACAATATTTCCTTTTGAATTTCAAGTAAGTTTTGTTTTGAATGTTCTCTTTGATTAAAGTTATTTGCTTTGTTTCAATGAAGAGTGAGTGGTTTTCTTATCTAGGGTCGGGGTTGAAACCCGATATAGCTGTGCTTGTTTGAATGAATGTGTTGAGTTTTTGATTGCCTTCTATCCTTTGAATTGCTTGTTGTGCTTATGCTTAGATGATAGTCGAGTAATTCAAGTTTGTTTCTTGATCGAAAGAGAAAGTTATGAACTTGACTGTTGATATTGTTCGATAACGAAAGTTTCGAGCTTTGGATTCAAAACAAGTAATAAAGTGAATTGATTTATGAGTTCAAGTCCCTCCTTCCGCTCCTGGCTTCGATTGATTTGCTTGTTAGTCAGAGAAAGTTGATAGATTTATCTTTAAAGGCATGATCTTTATCTTCACATAAGTTTATATGCATGGCTATGTTGTGGTAACCCTTGTTCTAGAGCTTTTTATCCATTGAATTTGTTTGTTTTAGCTTTCGTTTCATTCGTTACCGATGCATAGTGATTCGGTACCGAACCTGCGTTTGGGTCGTTAGTAGTTCTGTTTTTTAGTAGAATTCCAGGTTCGTTAACGACCCTGACAAGGTCGTTAACGAGGTTGGTCGTAGCTGTTTTTGCTTGTTTTTCTTTGTTTTCTTGTTTTTTATAGTTGGTAAACGAACAACCTTGCTTCCCGTAGACGATCTTGACTTCACTATACACAGCGGGGTCTTGACTTATAAATTTATTTGTTGTCAAGAAACCCTCCCAACAAATTGGCGCCGTTGCCGGGGAAGCAACATTTTTTGTTTATTTGTCTGTGGGTCTGGGAATAGCCCGACCCCGTTTTTTGTTTTTAGTTCTGTTTTCTTTGTTTGTTTTCTTAACGTATGCCAACAAGACGTCGCAGGCTCGAATTTGACACCACTGGTTATTATTCTGAACCTGAACGCACCTTGCACCGTAGACAAAGAGAAAATCGAGCCATGGCTACACCTGAAGAGATGGCTCAATAGATGGAAGTCCTCCAGAAGCGGATGGAGGAGTTACAAGCTGATTGTGATGCCGTTACTGCCGCCGCTGAACGTGAACGAGATAACAATGCTCATTTATAAGAAGATCTGAATGCTTATCCAAGGAATGCCAAACAATATATGCATCTAGAACTGAGGGTGTCGGAGTCTGCAATCGTGCTTCCATTGATAGAGAAAACATTTGAGATTAAATCTCAATTCATATCCTTAATAAAAAGAGCTCAGTTTGAAGGGAAACCTACTGAGTGCCCTATGGAACATATTAAGAATTTTCTTGATTTATGTGACACTATTGTTGTTGAAGGTGTCTCGCTTGAATATGTACCATTAAAAGCTTTCAGGTGGTCTCTTACTAGAAAAGCCCTGAGTTGGTTGGAGAGCTTACCTCCTAAGTCTATCAGGACTTGGTAGGCTTTGTATAATCAATTTCTTACAAAGTTTTTCCCTCCTGCCAAGACAACGGAGTTGAGAAAACGCATCATCTCCTATCACCAGCTGCCTAACGAGACCTTTGTAGATACATGGGAGAGATTTAAGGAGATGCTCAGACAGTGCCCCACACATGGGCAACCTTTATATGTGCTCCAAGAAATCTTTTTTCAGGGGATCAATGCAGAAACGAAGAACCGCATCAACACACACACGGCGTGCGGTTTTATAGAGATGGATCCCACTATTGCATGGGAACTGCTGGACAAGCTGTCTAACTACGATACTATGTATGGTACCCAACAGCCATCCCAACCACAGAAGCGTCTCTACATGCCTAACAAGGACGAAGTTGATCCCGATGTCAAACATTTATTTCTACAGGATGAGATCAACCGTCTTAAGAAATAGGTAAGTTTTCTGAAAATTTCTCAACCTTGTCAAGAGTGTGGTTCTTCTACCCATGGTACTTCTGCTTGCACTAAAATCGATCAGGTTCGAGCCGCTGAGACTTATGCTGAGAAGAATTACATGAGAGGTCCATACAAGAACCAGCCTAATAACTTTGACATGCCGAACAATTACCTGGCATGGGGTAATCAATATCGGAACCAAAGCTATGCAGAACCCCCACCGGATAGACAGCCCGCGCCGTATCGACCTCCAAGCTATCAAGAGCCACCATCTTGGGTACAAGGACTCTATGAAGGGATCAATGGCATAAACAGTGAAATCACTGGAGTCCAAACCAACCTTAACAGTCAGATGAAAAGATGGGGAGAGTTCGATGTGTGGAAGAAGAGTGTCGACTCATAGCTAGGGAACCTAGCCGCACAGATTCCGAGACTGCAAGGGCAACTCCCGGGCCGTCCCGAAGAGAACCCTAGAGGACAAATAGCGGCGGTGAACCTTAGGAGCGGAAGGACATTACCGGAGCGTGCCAAGGCTATAGAGAAGATCCACGAATCGAAAGAGGACACCACGACCCAGATCGACAAAGAGCCAGAGAGGGTCGTTACTGAGCCTAAACAACTCAGTACCGATGCTCCCAGGGTCGTTAACGACCCCAATCCAGGTAAGCTCTCTACTCCTAGCTCCCCTCTTGATCCCAGGCTCGTTACCAACCCTACCAGGGTCGGTACCAACCCTCCGAAAGCACCAATCGACCCTAATGTCGACCCGTTAGCATCACCTCTCGAGCTCACTTTGGCTCCGAGATTGGTGAAATCTCTTCCCTTTCCTCCTAAGAAGTCTAAGGACTCCACTGAAGGCAAGTTTAAGCGTTTTGTTAAGATTCTCCAGGGCTTAAATATTTCTATACCATTCGCTGAGGCCCTAAACGAAATGCCTGCTTACACAAAGTTTTTTAAAGATATTCTTAGCAGGAAACTATCCATAACAGAGCTTCAAGATGAGGTCCGATCTATTACTCTTCCAGAAAAGCTAGGCGACCCAGGGAGATTTGCTATCACAATTGGCGTAGGCGACCACCGATTCAAGGTTCTATGTGATTTGAGAGCCAGTGCCAGTTTACTTCCCCTATCAATCTGGTCGAAAGCTAACATGGGACTTCTTGAACCTGTGGATATGAGGTTGTACATGAAAGACGGATCAAGTGTGAAGGCTACAGGAGTCGTTGACAATTATCCCATTCAAGTCGGAAAATTCTTCATTCCAAACGATTTCATCGTCCTCGACATGCCTGGAGATCCTCTAGTCCCCATCATTCTAGGCAGGCCATTCCTTGCTACAGCAGGCGCTAGGGAGGACGTTCGGAAAGGACTCCTCACCTTCGATATAAGTGAGGAGCGGGTAGAGTTCAGCCTAAATCAAGAGGCCAACGACACTACTGCTACAACACAAATCGAAGTATCCCAGCCAGAGTTCGACACTGTCGAATCTGAAGTTTCTCCCCCAACAAAAAAGGATGACAAGAGTGCAAACGTAACCGCTACCGAACCCCCTTGGGTTTGTACCTAGCCTTCCATACAACAATATGATGGAGGAGGCTCGCTTTGGCACGACGTCAAAAGGGGAATTACTTTTAATGGGTCGTTAACGACCCCAACTACTGCGGTGCATACATATTCAATGGATCAAGGTGAGTATTCTAACCACGGATTCACTATTACAGCTAATGATCCTCCTTTATATTCTATTCCTACATCGTACCCCACTATCTATGCTATAGAGGAATCAAAACCGCCTTGTTTGTCGGATTTCACTAACCCTTGTCTAGGAATACCGGGCATATTGCTAGAAGATAAAGGACCAAATTTGGTGAGAGCTAACAATGTCTTCAAAGCTAAGTATGGGGTCTCTCAAAACCCCGACATAGCTGAGAGGGAACCACCTTGATTAGCTGAGGTAAGTTCGTCAGGCTAACGAATGTTAAAAATAGCGCTTATGGGAGGCAACCCGGTTTTTAGTTTTAGTTTAGTTTTCATTTCTTTTTAGATCTTTTTCTTCGCTTTGTTTTGAGTTTTTTTAGTAGTCTAGAAGTTAGCAAGATAGAATTGTTCGAAACAAACATGGTATAGGAAGTTGGGCTCGGAACGACGCTGAAAACCAGTCGCCCAGGCTCGTTAACGACCTTCCCAAGGTCGTTAACGACCCATGTCGAGACGTGAATTGGCAGACGCGGGTGAGGTAAGTTTTCTAACCTAATATATCTTCTATCTTATACTCCCCTTGTTGAAACCCGATATAATACGCGCTATAAACGGGATTTTAATAAATACTAACTCTTGGGATTTTGTACAACCGAACGATTTTCGTACGTGGATTATTATTCCTCCTCCCCACCCTTCAGCTGATTGTTTTTGTACTCTTTACAAATAAAGCCTTTAGACTTTATACCGTAAATAGCGCGATCTCACTCGGAGATCAAACACGTCGAGCTTCGGCAAATGAGATAGTTCTCGAGTCAGAGGGGATTTTCGACCCTTAAAACTATCACATAGCCTTGCTATATATATTAATTGAGAGTTGCTAGCTTGCATGTACACGACCGATGTGGGATGAGATTTCAAACAATCCTCAGTTGAATCTCTGAGATATGTAGCCCACGTAGGCAACTTGCATGAGAATTGCCCTTTAATTTGTTTATCAACTATACTTGAGATTTGGGCCTATCTTTGCAAAAGCCCATACAATCTCATTCATGGGCCGAGCCTACGATTATTGCCAATTCCAATTTGAGGAACATAGATTCCTACGTGGTCATGTGAGGATATATATGGAGTCGAGCATGAAATTACATAGCCATGCAACAACGTACGTAATTCCCATTTAAGGCTGAGAATGAGGGGTTTTGCCTTTAATGGTTAAATCAGGTACAAATGGCATGCACTAGCCGAGCTAACACGAGAGCTAGAAAGAATAAAAGGACTCAAAGGTCCCCATCTCCTCCATGCATGGATAACGTTATTCTAGCTACTGAGGAGCAAGTTCAGATCTTTGATGCCGTTCTTGAAAAGGACCACTACACTAGGTGGTTCTCGAGGTCAAGCGCTAAGTCAATGGGGATATATGAGGACGTCAAGCACCCCTTTGCCATTCTCGGAGTACCTCGACTGTTGAAGAAAGAAGAAATACCACATTTCCCGGCTCTCACCGCCGAGTTCTTGGCCACTCTCGAAACAAGCTTCAAAACCAAAACTTCGGTCGGAAGGATAAGGTTCCGGCTAGGCAATGTCAACCATGAGTACACAATATCTGAGTTTAATGCATATCTCGAGCTTCCTCACCATTCTCGGAACTACAAGATCAAAGACTTCAAGGTTACCAATACTTGGAGTTACATTTCCGGGGAGGTTGAACCTTCTTCCGCAACACTTTCTGGGGCAAGCATCATCAACCCTATCTTCCGTATCATTCTCCGAGTCTTGGCCGCCACATTTTGGCCCAAGAGAGAGTTTTCAAGGTCGACACGGACGGAGGTTGCATGTCTCCGTACTATACTTTTTGAGGATCCCGCCCCCTTGAACTTGGGGTATGAATGGTTGCAATATATTGAAAAGAACAGGATCATGTCAAAAGAAGTATGGTGCGGGAATCTGGTGAGTCTTCTAGAGTAGAATCTCAGTGTTGATCTCACACGTTATACGCCTACCATGCTTAAAAGCTCGACAAGAACTATTGGTTTGCTTTCGGCATTTTTGTGAGGACCGGGAGAGGGCACGCCACCAAGGTACTCGACCAAGATGTACTTGTTACTCGAGATAAGTTTGAATTGCTTCACATGCCAAATTGGTACGAGACTTGGACGGGTCATGCATTCCCGTTAGAGAAGAAGCCACCAGATGAGCCGTTGTTGAGGGAGTGTGTGACGAGGTTCGCTAGAGAAGGCAAACCCATGGATGAAGATGATGATGCAACGAATGCAGCCACGGAGGAGCTCGATAACGAGGATGATGACCTCGGTACCGAAGATATGGGCGATGATGACAACATCGTTAACGACCCACCCAGGTTCGTTAACGACTACTTCGAGGCCACTAACGAGGCACACAACTTCGGTCACAACCCACCGCCACCGCCTACCGTGCCTCCGTCATATGAAATGCTACCCTACAACCCGGTGATTCATCAAGATTACTTCCAGCCCCAAGATCATTACACACCACCTCCTCAGCCCACCTATACTGGATCGAGTGTTTCACCTCCATGGGCCGATGATCTATCTTTTCAAATGCAACAGCTCAAACTGCAGCAGACACATCTCACCCAAAGGATGGAGCGATGGGAGGGTGTCTATGCACCTCGCATGGCTTTGGATTATGCGAGGCATCAGCAAGCGGATGCTCGTTGGAAGACACTGGAGCAAACGGTGACGGTTGATGAGGAGCGTTGGAGGACCATGTATCAGTTCATGGACAACTTTGAGCGCCAGTTTCCACCACCACCACGGCGATGATTCATCTTTCAGAAGATGTTTCTTTTCCGCTTCAGTTTATCTTGTGAGTTTCCTTCTTTTTTCTTCTTCTTTTTCTATGGCTTAGTTTTATTACAGTGGGGGCATTGTAATTTTAGGTATGGGGTAGGGAAAGGAAGACAACATGCTTGTTTTGTATGTCTTGTTTGTTTGCTTTGTTTTAGTTGTCTTTGTTTTTGTAAAAAAAATCATAAAAAAATTGAAAAATTGAAAAATTCCAAAAAGAGTTTTTAGAATGGATAAATGCCCTTTCTTTTGGTTCTATGATAGATAATTGCTAGCATGATCATGTAAATTATTTGCAAACATGTTTTTGATGGTATAGCCTTATTCTTGATATGAAATTATTTTTATAGAGGAATAGCAATTTGATGAAATTGAGCATGTATAACTTTTAGCATGAGTAATGCAATCCAACAAAAATTGCTACTTTGTGAGTTATTTTTGGCCTTATAGGGAGAACATCATGAATCTCTCTTCTTTTCTTGTGTGATTTACTCTCTTTATGTATTTTATCTCTTGGAATTGTGATGATTATCTATTTCTTGAGACCTATATAAGATTTTTAGTTCATTACTTGTGAAAGTCAGATGATGGAGAACTTATTTTTTATGAGCCTTAATTATCCATATCCACCCTATCATGATCCCTCTTTTGATAGCCAATTTGAGCTTTAAGCCTTTTATTTTCAGCTCCACAAAATTATTTCCCTAGCCGAGATAAGCTTGACCCTATTTGGGGATTAAGACTTAGTTGGAGAGGTATGTTTTGGAGAGTGAAAAAGTTATGTTTGGTTCGAAATAAGGGTTTCGGGAAGGGTAGATTAGAAGTCTCTTGTTTTATTTTGTAAAAGATCTGTTGGTAGTAAAGATGCACAAAAATAAGAAGTATCGATAATGTTATAAGAAGAAAACGAGGAGAAGAAGTAGCTCGTTAACGACCTCTTTTGGGTCGTTAACGAGGTTGTTCGAGAGTCAGAAGAAAAAGAAAAGCGCTGAAATGAAAAAATGAAGAATTACAAAGAAAAAAAAGGAGAAAGAAGAAAGAAGTAAATGTGCATTTGTGTTTAAAGTTAACCAGAGTTTTTTCATGTTTATATGAGGCTTTCTAGGATAAAAGGTGAGTGAGTTTGAGCATAATGTTGAGAGAGTTTGGTATATGTTCTTGTGAGAGTTTTGGAGATGCGTATGAGTTTTTAGGAGTCTTTGATTCTCGGATGTTATTAGCACCACATGACCAAAAATTTCCTGCGCCTTATTGTCATTACCAAGCTCTATTACAACCCGGCCGAATGGAAGCTTCTATGAAGTTTTTCATTGAGCCTAAGTTCTCTTGATGTCTTTTGCTTGTTTTGACAAATCTTAGGTGGAGAGTTTGGTGATATAAGTTCCAATTTCTATGAGTTTTTGCATATAAGATTGAGTTGAGAGATTGAATTTATAAGCCTAAACACTTGAGAGTTGAGTGAAACACATATCCTTGGTGAGGTTGGATTGTACTTGCTTATGTCTATTAGTGCTTATATATGTGTGATGACGTTAACAGTCATTTGCTATTTTTGCTATGTTTTGATGTTGCTTTTTAGATGAAGGCTATTGCTTGATGAGCATGATGTTTGGTTTTGGTTATTGCTTAGTGATTGCTTGAGGACAAGCAAGCCTAAGTATGGGGTATTTTGATGTTCATTTTTTAGTATAGTTTTAAGTGTCTTTCTTAGGTTGTTAGTTTTAGTAAGTTTTATAGTTAGTTTTGAATGTTTTTGGATACGTTTGCATATTTTGTGAAAAGTATGGAAGCTACTCCGTTTTGTGTCTTTTTGTAGGTTTTTGAGCGGAAAGGAGCATTTTTAAGTTGAGTTGAAGTCTAGTGGTGGAAGGAGGAATGCATGGAAGATAAGAAAGAAGATTGCATGGGAAAATCAAGTTAAATTCCAAGGAAAAGCCAAGGAAAAGTTCGAGAGGATCCAAAACAGAGGCTCGGTAACAACCCTGTGAAGGTCGTTAACGAGGCTGAAAAGATAGAATTTTTGTAAGGAATTCAGCAAAGTCTACCGACCCTGTACAGGGCGTTAACGAGGTGGCATGTGTCGGTAGGAGCGCAGCCGACTTTCGGAATTAATATCTTTTATCTTGTTATCTTTTAAGTAGGGTAAGTTTTTATCTTTTAGGTCTTTTATAGATAGCTTTCTTAGTATAAATACCCTTGTTCTAAGCCTAGACAAGGGGGGATTCGTTCTAGTTTTAGGATAAGTCGAGAGAGAGAGAGAGAGAATCGAACTGAAGACGATCGAGAGAGAGAGAATTAGGCTCGGTGATCGAGCTCTTGATCGGTGTTCTTAGTATTTTCGGGATTCTACTAGCAATTGTAAGACAATATTTCCTTTTCAATTTTAAGTTTTGTTTTCAATGTTCTCTTTGATTAAAGTTATTTGCTTTGTTTCAATGAAGAGTGAGTAGTTTTCTTATCTAGGGTCGGGGTTGAAACCCGATATAGTTGTGCATGTTTGAATGAATGTGTTGAGTTTTTGATTGCCTTCTATCCTTTGAATTGCTTGTTGTGCATATGCTTAAACGATAGTCGAAGTAATTCAAGTTTGTTGCTTGATCGAAAGAGAAAGTTATGAACTTGAATGTCGATATTGTTCGATAACGAAAGTTTCGAGCTTTGGATTCAAAACAATTAATAAAGTGAATTGATTTATGAAAGTTGATTGATTTGCTTGTTAGTCAGCGAAAGTTGATAGATTTATCTTTAAAGGCATAATCTTTATCTTCACATAAGTTTATATGCATGGCTATGTTGTGGTACCCTTGTCCTAGAGCTTTTTATCCATTGAATTTGTTTGTTCTAGCTTTCGTTTCATTCGTTACCGATGCATAGTGATTTGGTACCGAACCTGCTTTTGGGTCGTTAGTTGTTCCGTTTTTAGTAGAATTCCAAGTTCGTTAACGACCCTGACAAGGTCGTTAACGAGGTTGGTCGTAGCTGTTTTTGCTTTGTTTTCTTGTTTTTATAGTTGGTAAACGAACAACCTTGCTTCCCATGGACAATCTTGACTTCGCTATACACGGCAAGGTCTTGACTTATAAATTTATTTGTTGTCAAGAAACCCTCCTAACAAGAACGAAAACTCTCGCGAACTGTAACCAGCGAGGTTCTCTCTGTCACACTCGGGGACTAGAGGGTTCCCATCATGCGATATGTGGAGAGCAACGTCCTCCATGAGGATCCCGCAGAGGCTAGAAAGCTCAAAATGCAAGCAGCCCGCTACTGCGTCATCGGAGGTCGACTCTACCGTCGGGGCTTCGTAGAACCCAACTTGCTATGTGTGCCAGCCGAGGTCGTAGAGCACATCCTGTTTGAAACACATGAAGGGGTATGCGGGGGCCACCCCGGGTGGCGCGCCTTGTCACATAAGATCGCCCATTTGGGGTATTTTTGGCTCACCCTTAGGCAAGACGCGAGGGCCTACGTCCAGAAGTGTGACGGGTGCCAAAAGCACGGTAACATCCAGCACGCCCCGACATCACGCCTGCGCTCGATCCACGCACCCTTCCCCTTTGCGATGTGGGGGATGGACATATTGGGGCCATTCCCCAAGGCCGTTGGCCAAGTGCAGTACATACTGGTCATCGTCGACTATTTCATGAAGTGGGTTGAGGCAGAGGCAATGGAAAAAATCACGGGGACAAAGGTCTGCAACTTCCTATGGAAAAACCTCGCGTGTCGCTTTGGAGTCCCCATGACCATCTTGACTGACCATGACCCCCAATTCGACTGCGAGGAAACTCGAACCTTTTGCTCCGAGCTTGGTATAACCCTCAAGCTCTCCGCGGTGGCCCACCCTAGTGCAATGACTAGGTGGAGAATGTCAATGTTCGTATCATGTCCGATCTTAAGAAGCGTCTGGGCATAGTGCAAGGTCGTTGGGCGGAGCTTCTCCCGCTCGTCCTATGCACATACCGAACAACCGCACGTCGTGCTACGAGAGAAACGCCTTTCGCTCTAACCTACGGGGCGGACGTGCTGGATCCCGTAGAAAACTTGGTCCCTTTTGTGAGGGTCTTCGACTTCGACGAGAAAGAGAACAAGGCCAATCTCAAGGTAGAATTGATATTCAGAGACGAACTTCGCGAGATCGCAGCCCTATGCTCCAAAGAGTACAAATGGTGAGTGGCGGTGTAGTTAGGCCCTGGGTTTTGGTCATGGGTTGTCTCGTTTTGAGGTGTACCGAGGGTGGAAAACTGGATCCGAATTGGGAGGGTTCGTACCTTCTTAGAGAAGAAGTCGCGGCCGAGGCTTTCAAACTCAAAGATAGCGAGGGACTCACTCTAAGCAAAACATGGAATATCGCTAGGCTCAAAAGATATTACATGTAAAATTTCCGAATTCTCGCCGATACCAAAATTTTGTGAATAAAGGGTTACGTAATGTTTTCCAAATATTGTCTCAATGGGAAAACCTTGTCACAAGGACGCGGTCATTAAGTTCCACCCCTTGCTTCCCACTTGGGGTTGAAGATTCTCGATTTTAAATACAAGTTCCACCCCTCTCTTCCCGCTTAGGGTTGGAGATTCTCGATTTTAAATGCAAGTTCCACCCCTCGTTTCCCGCTTGGGGTTGGAGATTCTCGATTTTATGTGCGCAGTTCCACCCCTAGCTTCCCGCTTGGGGTTGGAGACAACAAAAAAAATCATGCGCGATCCGAGTGAGGCTCGTGATCGCTGCATATAATCTATCATGCGCGATCCGAGCAAGGCTCATGATCGCTGCATAAAATCAATCATGCGCAATCCGAACGAGGCTCGTGATCGTTGCATATAATCTATCATGCGCGACCGAGCGAGGCTCGTGATCGATGCATAAAATCTACCATGCGTGATTTTAGCGAGGCACGTGACCACTGCATAAAATCCACCATGCGCGATCTGAGCGAGGCTCGTGATCGCTGCATATAATCTATCATGCACGATCCAAGCGAGGCTCGTGATCGCTGCATAAAGTCTACCATGCGCGATCCGAGCGAGACGCGTGATCGCTGCATAAAGTCTACCATGCACGATCCGAGCGAGGCTCATGATCGCCACATAAAATCTACCATGCGCGATCCGAGCGAGGCTCGTGATCGCTGCATTTAATCTACCATGCGCGATCCGAGCGAGGCTCGTGATCGCTGCATAAAATCTACCATGCGCGATCTGAGCGAGGCTCATGATCGCTGCATATAATCTATCATGCGCGATCCGAGCGAGGCTCGTGACCGTTGCATAAAATCTACCATGCGCGATCCGAGCGAGCCTCGTGATCGCTGCATGTAATCTATCATACGCGATCCGAGTGAGGCTCGTGATCGTTGCATATAATCTATCATGCGCGATCCGAGCGAGGCTCTTGATTGCTGCATAAAATCTACCATGCACGATCCGAGCGAGGCTCGTGATCGCTGCATAAAATCTACGATGCTCGATCTGAGCGAGGCTCGTGATTGCTGCATAAAATCTACCATGCGCGATCTGAGCGAGGCCCGTGATCGCTGCATGTAATCTATCATGCGCGATCCGAGCGAGGCTCGTGATCACTGCATATAATCTATCATGCGCGATCCGAGCGAGGCTCATGATCGCTACATATAATCTATCATGCGCGATCCGAGCGAGGCTCGTGATCGCTGCATATAATATATCCTACGCGATTTGAGTGAGGCTCGTGATCACTACATATAAGCTATCGGCGGAAACCGAGCAAGGCTCGGTATATTAGAAAGTAAGGACGCTCGATATGGCCCGAGCAGCCTACAAATCTTGCAGCACTCGGACCATGGGGTTGGATCGGGATAGGATGGGCCCTTGGAAAAATGCACAATACAAAGACAAGCAAAGATGGAAAAGAAAATTGCATAAAAAAAGGCATGCGAAGGCCGAATTATCATAATTACAAACACTTGTAGGGCCACCAAAAACTTGAAATAAAAACAAAAATTTACAAAGACAAACACCCTTCACTCATTCCGCGTGTCGGCGGCGGGATCCATGGAGACTTGGCGAAGAGGCGAGGCAATGATCACTTCAAGGTCGGAGGTGGGCGCATCTTGCTCGGAGTTGGGGCCACCGAGAGCGGGGTCCAAATCTCCCTGGACTGAGGGGCCTGCAGCAGGCACCTCGGTGCTTTCGCTTGGCGCATCCCTGCCCTCGTCAAGGAAGAACTCGCAGTCTCCCTCGGGCTCTTCCCCGGTGTCTTTCCCCATGGTCAGCCCATAGTTGGGGATGAAAAAGGCGATGCGAGGGTCGATATGCTGGTACTTCGCCACCGAGAGCGGGGTCACCGAGAGCGGGGTCCAAATCTCCCTGGAGTGAGGGGCCTGCAGCAGGCACCTCGGTGCTTTCGCTTGGCGCATCCCTGCCCTCGTCAAGGAAGAACTCGCAGTCTCCCTCGGGCTCTTCCCCGGTGTCTTTCCCCATGGTCAGCCCATAGTTGGGGATGAAAAAGGCGATGCGAGGGTCGATATGCTGGTACTTCGCCATCGCCTGTTTCACCCCCACGCGAATGGCCCGCCGGTACATCCCATCAATACTACTCAATAACTATTCCTGGTACTCGACAGACTTCACGTATTTGGGCCCGATAGCCTCCACCTATTCGTTGAGCTCCATAATGCGGTGGTGAAGGTTGTTGTTCTCCTCCTCGACCTTTCGGAGCTCCGACTCCTTCTCCCTAAAGAACTTGTGCTCCTCGAAGAGTTTGGTCTAGAGATCCCCAACCGAGGCCTATAGGTCCTCAACCAAGGCCTTTGCCTTCGCCTCTTCCTCCTTTGCCCTCGCCTCCCCATCCTTCGCCTTGGCTGCTGCCTTGGCCTCATCCTTCGCCGCGATCTCCGCGGCCCGAGTCCGCCTCTCAACCTCTACGAGGTCCTTCTCCTTCTTTGCACACTCCTTCGTGCGGGCCTTGAGTGCCGCCTCCATCTTTTCCATATTCTTATGGAGGAGGTTGATGCGACTACAATTGTAGTTCTCGAAGAAGTTGTGCTGAAAAATCAAAAGTACATTAGGGGGAACTAGCATGAAACTAACGAGAAAAGCTTACAAAAAAGAAGCAAAACATACCATCGCCGAGTAGCGGAGGGCCTCGTCATTGTGGGCTTCTTCGGAGAGATTGTTCGCCCATGCAATCTCCTCCTTCCAATCATCCTTCTTCCAGTTCGATCCTAAGTGTGCCCCAGGATGGCCCAAGGTAGTGGAACTTCTCGGCAGGAGGACCGATGGAGGAAAGAACCCGACCCGCGAAGTTGGGGCTAGGGGAGATCTCCTTCCCCGAGGAACCGCGTTGGCCGTCCCCTTGTGCTTCTTCCTCTTCTCTTTGTGGGGCGACGCCTCCGCGTCCTTTCATTTGGACCCGACCTCGTCGTCGGATCCTCGGGGAGCGTGGGGGGACGCTCTGGTAGCATCTACCTTGGGTGGCCCCCCTCAATAATCTTAACCCATGCGACCTTTGCAGGGGTCGTCGCCTTCGAAAGCGAGGTTGGCGCCTTCGCCGTAGAGGCCGACGCCTTCATCGCTGAGCCCTTCGGGGCCCAAGAGGTCTGTGCGGCGAAGGCCGCGGGGTTCTTCCCCTGTGTCCTCGAAGCTAGAGTGTTAAAGAGATCCACTGCAAGAAAATAAAAAGCAAGTTAGATGAAAGGAAAAGAAGTGTGTGATCCGAGCAAGGCTCGTGATCATCGCAAACAATCAAAGTTGTGTGATCCGTGCGAGGTTCGTGATCATCACAAGCTGAGCGAGGTTCGGGGTTGCTATGTGTAATCCAAATCAAAAACAAAATAAGAAGCAACGCAAGAGCAAGGAAAAAAATATAAGTACCCTCTTCGCCCTCGTGGTTTGGAAAGATAAGACTCAAACCGGCCCGCTCAAGCCTGTCCTAAGCCAAGTATTCCAAGTAAGGTGCCTGGCGCACCAGTGCAAACCGAGTCTTGAACAAGCTCAACATGACGTCCAGGCCCGGCCCCTCCCCGAGTTCGTGGTTTCGGATGGTGTACGCGCACAAAAGCCTCCATGCGTTGGGAAACAGCTGCGCAGGGCAGATATGCATTGCCCACAAGAAATCGACTATATTTCAGGCTAGCGGTAGCCTGAAGCCGGCCTGGAGACAGTGCCAGGGAGCAACCCTCCCCTTCGGGAAGCGCCAACTCAACCCCCTCAGGCCAGGGGAATTCCTTTGCAATCTTCTCGAGGTGTTCCCGCTTCATGGTTGTTGGAGCCCCCTCGGGCAAAAAGATCCCCCTCGAGGGATTCGGGGTCATGGGCATATGCTCCTCGAGGATTGGAGGGATACTTGACATGGAATCAGTAATATTATCCGCGAAGAAGCTCGCCTGGTCATTGGAGTCGGACAACCTCGTAGCAAACCCAACGACTTCCTCATCAGAAATCGAAGATGAAGCCATTTCAACCCTAGAAGACGTTCGTAGTCGGGGAAGCACGAACTAAATAAAATATCAGAGTCACTAGAGGAAGGGTCGTTGAACAAGGGCAAAAGGGACCTCGAGTTTTGAGAATCGCTGGTCTCAACACTCCCTACGGTCTCGGAAGATTCTTCATAAAACCTCTCCTGGAACTTGAATGTGAAGCCTGGTGGAGGGCCCGGAGAAGTTCATCTAGGCATGAAAGAGCAAGGTCCAGGTCAATAAAGGCGAACACCTGGAAAAGAAGAGGTTTTGAGATGTCGAACAAACCAAGAAAGAAAAAAATGCGAGGTGGTAGTGCAGAGGACGCAGAACCCTAGGGCTACTCTGATAGATGGGACAACCTAAGAGGAATGTGAAGCGCCAAAAGCAGAGTAAGAAGAATGGAAGACAACGGTTAGAAGGTCAAACGTCCCATCAACCAAGCGGTGAGACGTTTGGCTTTCCAAGACATTCGAAATTTGAAAAAGGGGGCGACGAAGAAACTCAACCGTCGGCTAACGCGCCGAAAGGCTCGAGAGCATTGTCGAACCACCAACGCCGCCCCCGCTCCCTCCATTTCGCCGCCGTGACACCGGGGCAAAATGCCAGAGACCACGGCCTCCCACTAGGGCACGAGACGATAAAAGAAAGAAAACCCGCCACAAACGCACACAAAGAGAGAATCGAGCACTTACTTGTCGGAAGATGGCGTGAAGAAGACGGTTGCAAACCTGAAAATCATTGAAGACGCTTCGCCTGCTTGCCGGAAATCACAAAAATGAAAGAGAGAGAAAGGAAGAACGTTTGGGGAAGAAGATGAGGAATGAAGGAGGAAAGGAACGTGAAAGGGCGCTTTATAAAGCGCGAACTTGGCCTTACCCAGATCGGAAAAAGCTTAATGGGCCTAATATCTTTCAGAAAGCCCATTAATAAAATAAGAGAGAACAGGCCCACGGATCATCAAGCACATGACAGGGGAAAAACCCAAGTGTTCGGCCTCGCAAAAGAGATCTTCGCAAAAGAGATCACCAAACCTCTAACCTCGCTACCCGAGACCCTGAAACTAAGACCTCGCACCTTGGGTACGGGGAACCGGATGTCGCACATATATGACCTGCGGTCCTCGGGACGAGACCCCCAAGCCATGGGTTTGTGGTGGTGCGCAAAATAACAGAATAAGAGATGGGACCAGGGTACGAGGAATAATGGGATTCAACGAGATTTCCGTGGTTAAACTCAAGGGCCATTGTCGTACCCATCTTAAAAAACGGCAAATCCATACCCTTTCTAGGCCTCGAGACCTCGGTCACGAGGTCTAAACCTCGTTGTCCAAAAGATGACATACCCACCCCATTCAGCCACTCAGTGACCACCGTCTTCTTAACCAATGAACAACTGCCTCGCTCTCAACCAATCAAAGAGCCTGATCTCGGGCGTCCCACATCAAGCAAACATCAAAACCCGATTCCTCAAACCTCTATAAATAGAGGAGAATCTCGTAGGTAGCAAGGGGTCGAAAAATATCTTGAACTCAAGAACTATCTTGCTCGTTGAAGATCGACGTGTTGAATCATCGTTAAAGACCACGCTACAACCAAGTGAAGGTCCACAAAAAGACTTCAAGTCACCCAGAGAGTCCTCGTCCTGATCAAAGATCTCACTGTATCACCTCGTAGGCCACAATCACCGCGTGCTAAACCAGCTCCTCGACCTCGCTACTAGAGCTTGCTAATAGTCTGTTGGTGATAGAACCTCGTTGTAACTAGGAGATCTCGAACCTTGTTAGATCGAGATCTCGAATCCTCTAAAAAGAGATCTAGGACGTAATATCATTGTTTATAATCTCGTTATTCGTAATCTCGCAGTCTGTAACCTCGTGCTAAAGATATAAATAAAAAGTAAGTGTTTGCACAGTCGAATAAAAGTAATTTCGTTCCTTGTCTTCTAGCGCTGGTTTATTTCAGGTTTCATCAGTCGGGGGCTCCCCACGAATCACTGGCGGGTACCGGTCAGTAACAGATTCAAGACATATTAACAAGACTAATAATAAACAAAACAGGCTTTCTCTAAGAATATTAAAAGAATTTATATCTAATCTACCTAACTAGTAAGTATAAATGTGATTCATGCTAGCAAAGGGAGTGGGCAAAGGGATGAACTAGTAATGATGGTGCGCGAATAAATGACACATGAAATAATCGGTTTATAAAAGATTTTTAAAGAGCGACTAACTAATAAACCAAGAAGGTGCGCGATGTGAAAAATAAGGACTCCTACAAAAGACACAATTATATGACGCATGAGTGTAACAAAGTAATATGAAAGACTAGAGGGTTGGGTACATCGCACATATAGAAGATTGATATTCCCAAAAGCAATCACAAGGATTTTCGAAGTAGCCCCAAGCTACTCTTATAGGTGTTGTGAGGTGTCCGACTACACCGTCCAATGACAGAACTACACCTCATTCAGCATAAAGAAGGCTATGCGCCTGTTGTAAAGTGACTGAGGTCGACCATCAATTACCGGAAGACACGTCACGACCTCACTTGCTCACTTGCATTGGTTTCCCCATCCAATTTGAAGACGACACGTCACATCCCTCAAAAGCCATTTGACATCGAAACTTTCAAGAGTAGCTCAAAAAATAGTGGAAGACAATGAGGGTTCAGAGGATAAAAAAATATTTATCGTTTTAGACAGAACCTCATTAAAAGAGACTTGAGATGATGATATCCTTAGAGAGGGCGTTGTGATTATGAGATAGGGTCACAAACAAATCCTTAAGAGCAAATAACGAGTAGTTTATGTAACAAGCAAGTGTAAAAATGATAAGATAGTAGAAATAGTAATACATGCAAGAGTGTGATAAATAGTACTTCATCATATTAGTGCGCGGTATTTTGGAGTATGATAAATAGTACTAATAAATAACAATGTAATAGTCCCTTCGTCCCCAAAAGATCGTCCAAAATGACGGGTTTCACATTTATTAAGAAGAAGAGGGAGAATAAAAAGTAACCAATGAGAAGATGAGAGAGTCTTTGATAGAAACGTCGTCTAAATTGATAAAAATAAAAGAAATGACTAAAAAGGTGTTGAAATAATTGTTTTTTGGTGAATAATGTGAGTAAAAATAAAATTAGATGAGAATAATATTATAAGGAAAAATTAATATAATAAAAAAATAAAAAAATGGACAAATTTTTCGGGTCATTAGAAAAAAAATAATAGACAATCTTTTGAGCACGGGGAGTATTATTGTATTATCACACATATATCATAATTTCCTAAATTTGGTTGAAAAGTATGGTGAGATAGTATTGATTGATGTCTTGCAAGTTGTAAACCCAATACCGCATAAGCGCGTGGGAAATGTGAGATCCCAATACACGTACACTTTCACTACGCAACGGCGCTTAGAAGGCAGGCAAACATTACACATTACACATATCCTCCCCCTTCTTGCTGGCTCTATGTCCACATCCTTCTCCCTTAAATTCCTTTGTGGTGGTGTACGTTAGCTCTCACTTTCGATTCATCCATCCATCCATCTTCTTAACAATAATCCTACATTTTCGTTTCCAACTAGCATTTTATATTTTCGTAAATTTAGTTCAGCTTCTTAGTTTTATTGATTGTTTCCGTTTGTAAATTTTAGTGTGATTATTGGGGATATAACATATTTGAAAATTAAGAAAACACTATTTTGAATCTAAAAACTTAAAGTTGAAATTAAGTCGGGTGGTAAGTATTATTCTTTTTACGTTTATTTATATATATGAATATAAATGGGGACGTTTTTGGATTTATTACTACAATGCTGGCTTGGGTTGTGTGGACTTGTGGATCGGATTCTGGTAGAGGATTTTTTTTTTTTTTTTGAGAGAGTGGATTCTGGTAGAGTATAGGTGATTGGTATTTGTCATACATCATTGTAATGCAAAATTGTGTATAGTTTATTGAATGTGGGTTATTGTCCTGCAATGAGCTTGAAAGCTACTAATATTTTACTTTTTAGCCTTTAGGTATTGTGGTGCATTTGTTAGGTGAGGATAAGAAAGGTTGAACACCCATTCTTTGGTAAAAATCATACATGTATATGGAATTCGCGGTGACAGGTTAAAATAGTATTGTCAATTCTTCTAAGTACTTACTGCAATAAGATCCCAGAAAAATTAAAGAACAAGCAAAGTAGTTAAAGGTACTACAATTCACAAGTAAAATCAAGTAAAATTTTATATTTTCAAACTTCACCGCCTTCACGCGGGACTAATGGGCCTCATGTTATTGGGCCTCTATGAGCTATTATTGCCTATTGGTAGATCAACTGCTCATAGAGGCCCAAAAACATGAGGCCCATTAGTCCCGCGTGAAGGCGGTAAGAATAAGATTAGAAAAAGTTGTTTTGTATTGCTGATAACAAAAAAAACAAAGTAAAAGGCGGCCACTAACGGCCGACCCATAGCAAAGTACATTTTTGCCCTCATTTTTACGAAAATTAGAATTCAAAAGCACATTTCTGATTTCTTCACCAAAGCACATTTTTAATCAGGTCTCGTGTGGGACCCTCTGATCACCCCTCATCCTGCCATCCATATCATCACCGTCAAAAAAGGGAATTGGGAGAGAAGACACACCGGAAGAAGCTCAGTTGCAGTTCACACACTGATCCTCTAGAGAGAGGAAGAAAGTAGAGAGAGATAACAAGTGAAACACTATAGTTCTGATAGTTCTTCCATGTCTGTCCATCAATCCGAGCCCTAGAAAACACGCTCTCGCTTTCTCGATCCTGGCTTCTCTGAATCCCTAGATATGAGAAGATCCTTCGCCTTTTCCTGCTTCGTAGCTTTGCTTCTCGCTTGCCTTCTGCAATTTCAAGCTGAAGCTGCTCTTTCTGGTATCAGTCTCTCTCCATTTGCACATCTTTAACTTCGATTGTTCAATTCGCTTCTTCTAATTTCGTTTGGTTGGTGGAATTCTGGATTTTCCAGGACCGTTGATCAGGCGCTTCACCTCCCTTCTCAGATGGACCAAATCTGCTTCCTCTAAATCGACACAATCAGGTTAGCACTGTGCAACTGTTTATTTATTTGTGCAATGGAAGCTTATTTTGTGCTTTTGTAAATCTAGTTTGCTGGTTCAGATATGGGTGAGCTGTTTTTTCATCACGTGGATTGTATTTTTCTGTACCGATTTAGTTGGATACACTTTTATTTACTGATGACGTTCGGTGTATTTTCTGTTTTAATCTTCTTGTGCCGTAGAGGGGAGCGTGCTTCAATTCGAACATGGCTACTTAGTGGAGACGATTGTAGAGGGGAATGCGCTTGGTGTTGCGCCTTACACGATTCGAGTCTCTCAGGATGGAGAGCTCTTTGCTGTTGATGCGGACAGTCACAACATCGTTAAAATTACACCTCCACTCTCCCAATGTATGTTTCTTGCCCCTGCCTTTTCTGTTAGCTTCTCTTCTATATACTATAAATTGTTTATTGGGGCTTTGTTCAGTTTGTTATGCTTTTAGTGATGATTTTCTTGGATTTTCATTTAACTGAAACTACATTCATCGTAATGAAACTTCGCTTAGATTTGTTGTTTGATGGCTGCAAAGAGAAGCACATATTATTGTGAGCTTAGTTGTTTTTATGCTTTGAGAGCTGTGATTTCAGGCACTTGACATTTTGATGATTAGTGTTCTTGTAGTTTTATTTTGTTCTGAAGCGTGCTTGTAGTTATTCATAAGGTTCTTTAGCTGGGCGATTTCCTGTTGCAGATAGTAGGGCTAGATTGGTAGCGGGGTCCTTTCAAGGTAAGACTGGACATGTAGATGGAAAGCCAAGCGATGCACGTTTTAACAGTCCAAAGGGAGTAACCATGGATGATAAAGGAAATGTTTATGTTGCTGATACTGCAAATCTTGCCATTCGAAAGATCGGAGAGACAGGTAGGACTGTGGATCAATATAATGAAAGCTTTGTAGTTGACAAATAATTTGTATTTTGGTTTTCACTTTCGTGCAAAAATACACTTGTTATATGATACTACCTCAAAAAAGAAGCGAATGTTCTTTATTTATTGAAGTGATGTATGTGTTACTCTTGGAAATCATTGTAGGAGTAACGACAATTGCTGGGGGAAAATCCAACATTGCTGGGTACAGAGATGGTCCGAGTGATGAAGCTCAGTTTTCAATTGATTTTGATGTCATGTACATTCGGCCTACTTGCTCGTTGTTAGTTATCGACAGAGGAAATGCTGCATTGCGACAAATTTCTCTCAACCAAGAGGACTGTGACTATAATAACAGTTCAATTTCAATGTCAGGTTAGGAACATCTCCTATGTTAAAATGTAGATATAGTCTCTAGTTTATTAAGTGACAACATTTGATATTTCAAGATGTGTAGGTTTGCCTGCTTTCGTGGTCATGGTTGAACTAGGTGGACTATGCTGTCAAGCTGATTGCTCTAATTTGCATATGCTTGATAACATATCCAAATTTCTGGGAATTGAAGTCTTAACATGCTTACTATGAACAATTATGACATTTTTATTTTGTTTTATGCACTGGTTGTTGATGATAATCTTCAATATACTCCTTGTTCATGAGTGTGAAAACAACCTTTAAGTAGGATATGCCTTAGATTAAAGTACAATTTACCTTTAGATTAAGGGTAGAAGATCAGAACCAACATCATGGTGTAATTATATGCAGGCTGCTTCCAGCTGATCTTAGGCATCATTCAAAACATTTATCCTTTTCATGTCAAGTAATTACATCGAGTGTTTGAAAATGCGAGGTGACGACCCCTCGTTGTCGCCTAGGCGCACATCTAAGGCAAAGGCAATCGCCTTTTCATTAAAGAACCCGGAAAATAACAAATATCCATATGAAAAGTTAAGTAGGATCGTTTAATGAAATTTTAGAGTATATAAACATATTTTTGAAGCAAAAAAAAACCGAATTTGTAAAAAGTGGGTACGAAATCCAAGGGTAAAGAGAGCAAAACAAACTGATAAACTAAAGTCTTTTTCAATAAAATACAGACTTTTTTCTTCGAAGACTAAATTTTTTTTCATCAAAGACTATAGGTTGAGAGAAGGCTATATAAAAACCAACATCAAAAACTGATTTTTTATAACATACAAACTAAAAAGCATGGACTGATTTCTTCACAACTTAAGGTTTAGAATTACTTGGAAATTGCAGCAGAAAAACACTAAGAAAGCAGCCCTTCTGCCCTTGTACTTGAACTCAATGAGAAAAGAGCAGGAGATAATGAGAGAAGAACTCGTGTGTTGAACAAAACAGAGACAGAGAATGGTCGTGAAATTAGGTGAGAGGACTGCTGAAGAGTTTCTTGTATTGAAGTAATACAATTAAAAAATAAGTTGGAAATATAAATTAGCATTAAAAAGATAAGTTGGGAAAATAATAAGGAAACAAATATTTTGAATAGGAAAAAGTAATATATTCAATACACATTAAAAAAATAACAAATTAAATTGAATTTTTTTTTTTGAATCTGCATACATGTAGCATTAAAAACAATCAAACTTGGAAATGGCAAGGCGTCTCACGCCTTTGTGCACCTAGGGGTCAAGGCAGGTGATGGCTCAGCCCAGGCGCACCTTGGGTTGCCTTCCCCTCGCCTTCTCAAACAATGATTACATTATAACAATTTTATTTAGGTCCGAATAACTATACTTGATAAAATCATTCATGAACTTGAGTTCAATTTGTGCTAGAATTCTAATTGATGTTATGCTTGCTGTTTTATGAATTGGCAGATACTGTCATGGTCATTGGAGCCATCTTAGTTGGATATATTTCATGCCTGTTTCAGCAGGGACTAAACCCTTCTTTCCCTGGGGTGGTAAGTGATTTTTTATCCATTTATGCAAATGCTGAGTTTTTCTCTAATTCAAATTAGCCTCTTCCATCAAGTGAAATGATTTGACTTCCTTATAGATGAAATGATTTGACTTCTTGGGTCTATCGGGCGTGTACCCCCTTTCCCTTGGGAAGGGGTACCCCCATCTTGAAACCCCAGATTCCGCTGTAGCGGAGCCTCACTGGGTCAATGATGATGATGATGATAGATGAAACTTATATTACCCACTGAATAAATTTTCCTTGTTAAGTGGCCATTCATCTCAAGTCTCAGCGCCCCCATTTCCTTTCTATCTATCTAGTATCTACTGAAGTCGGTTTCCCTAGTAATTAACCATTGTCCTTTTGACATTTGACAGACAAAACCCTCAGAAACTGGCGTTCAAGAGAAACCAAGAATGGAGAAACCAACTCCAATTGTGGAGAGCGTGAAAGAAGAACCAGTTGCAGGATGGCCTTCTTTTGGACAACTGATCAGTGATCTATCCAAATCCGTCTTGGAAGCAGTTGGCAACGTCTTCCTTAATTTCATTCCCTCTCGAATCAGACCAGAGGCTTCAAGTAAAGGCCTGACCCCATTAAAAGACACCCTCAAGATGCCTGAAGACGAACAAAGTCAACTACAATCAGCTAAAAAAAACACAACCCCAGCTCCTCTATCAGAAGTCCGGCAGGCTTATCCTGCAAACGTCACAAAAAACTTTCCAGAGACAAAACCTATAAAGATGAGATCAGCTAGCTCAAAAGACCCTTCTCTTCCAAGCAAGCACAGATCCTCCAAAAGGCAAGAGTTTGCAGAATTCTATGGATCTGCAGAAAGCCAGGTAAGATCCAAGAGTCACAAAGAAAGGTCAAAACATCGTCACCGGGAGAAAAGTGGGGAAGTGGTTTTCAAAGCATTTCCCCAGGAGCCAAAGCCTGTTGATACAAGAACAGCGAACTATGAAGATCCTAAATTTGATCCGTACAATTTCCGTGCTAAGTACGGGTCAAATAATCCGTATCGCTTCTGAATGGTTGTGGGGGATATTGCTTTAAATTGAGGGTGTATGAGGGTAGTAAGAATGTTATGGTATATGATCAACAGGGTGATGATAGAGATGAAGTTTATTCTTGTCTGCAATTATGTTACACATGCGCAACATTGATACTGTTGCTTAAATGTATTCAAGTGTTGTGTTTCAATTTTTTGAATGACCAGGGAATGAATATGGGATTACGAGGGTGTACACCAGGGGATTTTAAAGCCGGGCCTTCATTCGTAAATTATCGAGTTAAAAAGAATACCGAATTTGAGACATTTGGATTTTGGAAACTTGTAATATTAAACCTATCATCTAGCCAAGTGGGATCGGAATAACTCCCAAAGCAACAAAAATGGTTGTCAAATCAATGATTTATCGTTGGTCTTGAACTCACGATTCACCCTTTGTTAGTAAGATTGCTTAAAATTACTAACACTAGGAAATACAGAGATCTTTTTGTAGAAAAAATGTCCAAAAATATAGAAAAATAGAAGATAGGGCAAGCAGTATCCGAAAGCGCACTTAGCCACAGTTACACCACATTGTATGTCATATATGCAGTGTGCTGCATTGTGGGGAGGACTCTCAAATGGCAATATACAAGCAGCCAGTTCCTTTGTACAAGATAACAAGATACACATACCCATGTTGAATAACTTGCAAAAAATGAGCAGAAATAGAGCTCCGACATTTACAAGCTAAAAAAAGCAATTCTGTGATGGCAACACAATTATCTGCATCTTCCCACATTATATCTTAGAATAACTTGCAAAGATATAGATCTCATCAAATTCATACCTGCCATCAAAATGAACCATAAATAAATGTAAGTGATGCTGTGATTCGTAAATGTGACAGGTTATATGCAGCATTGTTGTGCAAGTGCAAGTGCATGTAAGTCCAAGGTTTAAAGAACTACCCATCCTTTCCGGAGTAAGTGGGAGTGTAGTTGTAAATCAGCTCGTCGAGCAGTTCACAATCAAGTGGTGTGTTCAACGACTTCCTTGCTTCACTGCACCATAAAATCAGTTCTCGTCTAAGCCCTCAAAGAAACAATAACTGGCCAATGCAATCTAAGAATAAGCATATAGTGTTTTATTTAGCAAACTTCATGAATGATTGCTGCTGCCTGCAGAAATCGTGATCTCCAGGATGTGTGATGATGTACCTAATAAAAAAGTTTGCCACATGTTGCATCACCAGGATAGAATCTTCTGTATGCGGATACTTCAACGATTCCCATTCAAAAGCATTTTTCTGTGCTCATGGGACAACACATCATCAGAGTATTGAATCAATAACTTTTTTCCCTTTGTGGACGCATTTCTATTATGACAAATTAGAACCATAAGGAATTACCTCGGGATGCCACTGAAAGCCAGTGATAGGGTATTTTCTTGCTCGTACCGTGGAAACATACTCCTGAGAAGTAAATTAAATGATGATGGGTTTGAAGCTTAAGAGTAAACACAAATACTTGGAGAAAAAGGCACATTGCCCTTCATTCATGACAATTAGGGAATCACATTACCTTGCCTTTCTCATCAGTGCTGGTAGTCAAGATATCAAAGAAGTCATTAAGTTGAGTATTCCCTGTTAGTCTTTCTCGAGATATACCATACTTTAGGATTGAAAAAGAAAACATTAGAATTTGCATTCCATTAAAATGAAAGGTCGTTGAATTGGGAGACGGGAAAAATGACAAACTAAGTCAGTTAATATAGAAATCAAACCAGGTCATAATACAAATCACACAAATAGTGTTCAATTTGGGCTAAAGAGTAGTTGTTGGAACATATCACTCTTTGTGAACTTACTCTACCGTCAACTTCTAACAGCATATCACCAATTCCAAAATTCCCTCCTACTTGGAAAATTATTGATTTTGCAATTAAAAACAAGTACTATTTCAACTGCAAGACAATTTAGCTTGGGAAAAAGATTCTACTCATGAAGTGAGCAGCTGAATTTTAAAGAACAAATCTCTCACAATATGATTTTGCGCGACAAGCTGTTCTGTCCTCAACTTATCAATCAATTCTCGAGGAAATCTGCAAGAAAATTGAAACTAATTAAAAATTTTAAGGATGATGAAAGGCCAACAAACAAGTACATGAAAAGTTCACAAAATTATTTCTCGTTCTAAACCCATCTGAATAAGTATTTCATCACGCATAAGAGTAAAGTGACATCAGTCACTGAATGAAAATAGTTTATAGCACAAGAATGACAAGAACAAAGGCAACAAAAAATTTCAGAACCTGCCCCTAAAATTGAAACTAGTACCAGTAAGTTAAAATTATCAACAAGAAGCACAAGTGATTAAACAGAACCTTTTACATCGTGATCACTTAAGAAGCATTTTCGTTACGAATTGTTCCAGTAAGAAAATTAGTGTATAATTATATAGGAATATGTTCTGCAGATAATTCATTTCACATTCTTATTTCTTTTACAGCTTATGATCCAAATGCTAATGCTAAGACAAGAGATACCTCTGGAATACAGTTCCATCTATATCAGCATTTCCCACAAACTGGAGAGTGGAGGCCTGATCTTTTGCAGCATACCTTTCAAGGATACTTTTATCCTAATATTTATTTGAGAAGAAGTATTAGTTTCATAGTTCATACATTTGAAAAGAGAGATAATCAATAGTGTACCATACATTGACCAATGAGTCAATGACCCAACCAGAGATGTTAGCATTACATCGAAAGTATTGTCAATCGGAAAGCAGAAGAGATATCTGTTTAAGTGATGGCAGAACCGCAACTCAATCAAAGGAAATGCCTTTACAATACAATGTAACAAGTGCAATCACAGAATGCAAGCAAGATTATTCAGCAAGATGTATTTCAGGGAGTTTTTTACCTTACAGTCACTGATAATCATTGACAAAAGTTCAAAACCTAAGCAGATAGCATAGCAAGGAAAGTATTGCCCTGCATCATTTTTTTCTAATACTTTCTGCAAAAAAGGATTAAGAAAACAAGAAATTAACTTCAACATGAGTTAGCAATAGTATAAGAACGAATTGAAGAGGTAGTGAAATAATTAGACACCAAAATTGACCAAACAAGTCCAAAAGACCTAGGAACCGATGCATGAAGCCTTCACTTTGGAAACTTTTCAGAATTAAGTCCAATACTTGACGGCTGGAAAAATGTAGAGTCAAGCATTTGGATTTATCCATTAATGGAAAGAGATCACACCTTAAAGATTTCCTCAACAATCTCCAAGTATAAGCCGCTCTTGGACCATCCTCCGGTGAAGAGAACTCCATTAACTAAACTGAGTTTCTGCATTAAGCAAAATTCATTCAACTTAATCATGTCTATTATGCAAGAACAACTTCAAACTGACTTCACACAAGTTCAATTTCAGTAATTCCTTGCAAAATTAAGCAAAGACGAGAAATTAGCCTGATTTGAAAAGTGATTACTTTGAAGAGTGCATCCCGGGGCTCGTTGTAGATGAGAGGAATAACCCTAGCACCGGCCGATTGAACGAACCTGACGTACGACGCCGCAATATACGAAGCTTTAGACTTCCTAGCGGGATGACTGAGTATTCCGATGACCGGCCGGAAATTGAGGTTGGAATCGGCGATTACTTGTCTTCGCTGTTCCTCCTGCAATAGCAGCTGGTAGACATCGTTCAAGCTCGGAGGAGGATTCATCTGTAGGATTTTCGCTCTCGCCGCATTATATGCGTCGTTTAATCCCATTAAGAACTTAATGACTTGTTGATCTTGGATTACTCCATTAATCTCCTCAGTAGAACCGCATAGCGACAGGTATTCGTCCCACAAAGCCTTCAATTTCGTGAAGTATGGAGTAACCGAAAGGTTACCTTGCGAAATTGAAGATATATCTCTTTGGACTTGATACAATCTGGTTCTGTTGGAATTCATGGTTGAATTTTGGAGATGGCGAGAACAGAAGGCAAAGGAAATCAACTCTAGCCATTGTTTGGAGTTTATACTCAAGTCAATGACGTGCACTCGAGATGTCAATTTATTAAGCTTTCTGTTACACTTGTGAGCTGGCTTGAGTGTGGATAAGTTATCTCTCATACACCCAAGATCTTCATCAGAAACAACCAAAATCTCTCCCTTATTATCTTTTTATCTCTACTTTGGTTCTTACATCCAAAAAGTGGATGATTATTAATTCGACAAAACCTCTTAATCACGGTGAAAGAATTAGGTACACCGCGTGATTAGCATGGGCGTACTTTTTATGTTATTATTTAATAAGATAAGAGAAAGAACACCGATGGAGCGGTGGATATGCAAGGGCATGCTACTGCTGCTGGGGTTCTTCGTGACTCAGAAGGGTACTGGATTGGTGGATTCGTCCACAATATCGGGATGTGTTCGGTCCCTTCGGCGAAACTTTGGGGGATCTACCACGGCCTCAAAGTCGCTTGGGATAAAGGGTTCCGAAGGGTTGCTTTGGAGACGGACTCGGCGCTAGCTGTGAGCTTAATTAGCAAAGAATTAGCTACGTTTCACCCCCTCTACGATTTGGTTTCTCGGGTTTGTAGTTTGCTCCAGCGGGATTGGATTACCCGCTTCACCCATGTCTTCAGGGAAGCGAATTTTGTCGCCGACTCCCTCGCGGAACTTGCTTCCACTTTTTCTGTTGGTTTTCACCTCATTGTTGAGCCCCCGAAGGGCATTACTTCTTTACTTTCTGATGACTCTGTTGGACGGGCTCGGCCCTGAACCTTCTGTTTGTAATCGTTTTTGAGTATTTAACTTCCTGAGGGGGTGTTGGCCTCTCTCGTTTACCAAAAAAAAAAAGAGAAAGAGTTTGAGTTAAAGGGCATCTATCATCTATGTGCGAAATGAGTAAATATTCGGTGCATTTAACATAAAATATGGACGGTGGAGATTGTCTTTTGTTTTAAAAAAGACTGATAAAAAGTTTGGAATGCGCTTTATATAGTTTGTACCACACACGCTTTTTATATAGTCGCTCGTGTTCTTTTTTTTCCGCCATTTCTCTCACACACTTTTACAATTTCCAAAGAGTTTGATATCCATTCCAAAAAACGGTTCTTTGAAATCATTTCCTTTAAGAGTTCGAGTCATTTTAACTAGGAATTTCAATCTAAAGCACAATCGGAAGACATTTTGAGATAAAAAAAAATGTGCAAAGCGACTCCTAGGAGAACCAAGGTTCATCTCTAGTTTTAATTTGCGTGGAACCCTAGGGTTTTTGGTTGCTATTTTATTTATCGAGTGTGTAGACACTAAATGGGTGATGATTGTGTGTAATTTAGTAGTTATTTGAGTTATTTGAAGTTGATAGTCTCGATTGATCAATTTTTTTTGGTGTTTATGCTTTTGTCAATATAAAAATGGATGAACTGTCACTTTCCTTTAGTGGGTTTTTGGTCCCACCGCATGAATTCAATACAAATTTTGTGTACATGTACGTATTTGATGTTTTTTAACTGATTTATTGATCTTGATGTGGTCAATAGACGATTCTAGCTTGATCTTGATGTGGTCAATAGACAATTCTAGCTTTGTCAATTTCTTAAAAGTCTATATTGTAGCAAGATATTCATAAAAGGATTTTGTATACGTGCTTTGGAAACCGGTTTTCTGAGGGTATTGTTCGGTCGAGTGATTTTTGGGCTAGCGCAATGAAGATTTCAGCCCATCAGAAGAAATGTCATACGGTCATTAACGGTGTGAGAGGAAGACGCCCACAATGGCTAACACGTTGAAGACGTTGGCGAAATCTCTGAGATATGGGAGCTGGCCATGTAACGTGTTTTTGAGGTATAGAAGGGTGTAAATAGGCTAGGTTGGAGGAAGAAGGGAGGATCTGATGACACTCTAGCTCTCTAGAATCTCTCCAATTAACTATAATACTTCGTCCATTTTCGATTACATTTTTGTTCTTATTTGTATTTCTCGAAGACAAGTCATATTAACCCGACTCGAGATTACATATCATCAAATCACAATACGTGCACTTTGTTTACATCATTTTCATTTATTACTTTCCTTATAATTCTATTGTTGTTAATGCATTGACGTGCTTAAACTGATTGTGTGACTAAGGTTCCCACAGTATAACAGATAACGCATTTACGTGTTTATTCTGTCCGAAAGAGAGGTTATAAAAAAGATTTTAAATACCTAGCTAAAAACCTACTCCTACTCAAAAACTTCCCTAATTTTTTTTAAAAACCTTATTTTATCGAACAAAGCCTAAAACGATAAACCAACTGACAAAAAGGCTACCAATACTCAGTTGGTCTAGAGTAGACCTGGACCCGGTTCCGGAACCGGCGGGTTCGGTTCTGGTTCCTCCCCCCAGAACCGGGGAACCGGCGATTTGGAACCGCCGGTTCCCCTCCAACGGCTATTTTTTTTAACGTATTACAAAACCGCGATCGCGGTTTACCAGACCGCGACCGCGGCCTGAAACCCACGCGGTCGCAGTTATAGAACAGAATGCACCATTCTTCGGCAAAATCAAAACCGCGACCGCGGGTCTCGGGCCGCGGTCGCGGAATGGGGGCCGCGGTCGCGGCCCTATATGGCCGCGATCGCGGTTTTGCTTTAAAAGCCAACGGCTAGTTTTTAACGGCTAGTTTCCAACGGCTATTTCACAATTCCAACGGCTAGTTGATAAATTTCTTCTATAAATAACCACTACATGATCTCATTCCCACCCACACTACCATTCTACCAATCTTTCTCTATCTCTCAATCTCTCAAGTTTACACTTTACAAAGCTCTCTCAAATCTCAAATCTCAATTCTCAATCTCTCAATCTCTCAAATGGAAGGATTTCTTAACAACATTGATCAAATTTTTGGCTCACAAGAGAGTGCTTCAAATGTAGAATTTGTACCCCCTATTAACTTGGGGGAATTTTCGAATCCCAATGTGGTACAACCGGGATCGTCCACTCCCAATGAAAATGAGGGAGTGGATCATGGATCCGAGGCGACCGAGGGTGAGGCTCCAATCCTTAAATCCGACATATTTACAAAACATTTTCGTAAGGGAGCTTATGAGGCATCTACCAAGAAATTTCAAGTTCATTGCAACTATTGTCCTAAGCATTACACATGGGTGTCGGGATCGGGCTATGGAACATTGTCAAAGCACGTGAAGAGAGCACACCCCGACAAGTTAGGCATGATGCGAGGACAATCCCAACTCTCCGGGTTTGCAACTTCTTCTTCCCTTAATCCTCATCATAACCCTCATTTATTTACTTATAACCATAATGATAGCATGTATGCCTTCTCCGAGTCTATTTGTGTTGATCACTTATCATTTAGTTTTGCCAAAAAGTTAGGATTTAACAATTGGATGACTAATCATGTACAACCCGCTTATAAACCGACTACTAGGAAGTCGGTAAAAAAGAATGTGATGAAAGCATATAAAACTCGGAAAATGGCATTGGTGAGTTTTTTTGCTCAAAATGATATTAAAGTTTCAATTTGTAGTGATATTTGGAGTGATCATTGACAAAATAATTCATACATGGGCTTAACATGTCATTTTCTTGATGATCATTTCAATGTGCAAAAACGTGTTTTGGCTTATAGAGTATTTGATTTTTCTCATACCGCTTTAATGATTAGTAACATTATTCGTACTATTTTGGAAGAGTATAGACTACTTCATCGAGTTTTTTCTATCTCCTTTGACAATGCATCTAACAACACCGCTTCAATCCGAGATTCGGTTCCGCATTGTCAACCAATTCTTGGAGCGAAGTATTTTCATGTAAGATGTGTTTGCCATATTTTAAACCTTTGTGTCAAAGATGGTTTAAATGTTATGTCGGGTTTAATTGCTCCTATTAGATATGTTATTAGTCGTATGTGGGCTAGCCCCCGAACCGCCCAAGATTGGACGGCGTTTTGTAGTCAAAAAGGTGTTCCACCCCGAACATTTCCAAAAGATGTTTGCCACCGTTGGAACTCCACTTATAAACTACTTCATGCATGCATGCCTTACAAAGATCTTTTGACTTCTTTTGCGTCCATATATTTTCCCGACAATCCCATTATTTCTCAAGTATGGGATTATTGTTATAGAATCTTAGAAGTTCTGAAAATATTTCATGATGCAACATTAACTTTTAGTCATGTTTATGAACCTTGTGCTCATTTGTTTTGTTTTGAAGCATTGAATGTGGCGGGCGGTTTTTGTGAGGGGCGTAAATTCACCGAACTTTATGGTGCTATTGATGCTATGAAAGTGAAATGGTTGCACTATTATAAAGTTATCCCCGATATCTATCTTGTTACTTGTGTGTTTGATCCTAGGTGTAAGATGAGTGGTTTAGAAGCATGTTTGAATGGTTATTATGATGCATTAGAGTTGGATGGTAATGATGATATTGCTAGTGTTGGGGATATACTTAGTAAAGTTAGAAGATCAATTGAGGAATTGATTACCGAATATTCATCTAGTGTTAGTTCTTCTCCATTACCTCCACATTCATCCTCCTCTTCGAGTTCGAGTGTCCTCGGTGCTACTAAAAGGTATGGGTTTAATCTTTTGAATACCCTTACCAAGAAACCGAGACATTCGAGCTCGAATGTGGAGTTTGAAACATATCTAACAACCCACTTTGAGTTTGATGAAGGAGAATTTGATATTTTAGATTGGTGGAAGACCCACAAGAAGACTTCCCAACCTTGGTCAAGATCGCGGCTCAAGTGCTTGTTCCCGCCTCGACCGTATCGGTAGAGCAAACATTTAGCGAAGGAGGACACGTCCTTGATGCAAAACGATCTAGTTTAAAGCCCGATGTCTTGGCAGCCCAAGTGTGTGTATGTGATTGGAAGAGAGCGGAAATTCATCAACAAAAGGCGGAGGTATCCGAAACTTCCGACTCAGACGGGCAAGACGATGAGTCCCAATCCCAAAGCGCTTCGGATGCATCGACGTAGATGGACGATGGTAAGCAAATCGGGGTTTCATATCGAAAGGTAAGAGAACTACGTGGGCTTTGATTCCTCTATAACCTTGAGAGGATACGTAAGCAACTTAATTTTAAGTCCAATCCCTTTAATTATCCAATTTTTGTTTTGTTTTGAAGAACAAGCATTAATCACGGATTCGCCTTAGTCCAATTTCCAAGCCCGGTTTGGGCCAAAGTGTGTGTAAACCGCGATCGCGTTGACCAAACCGTGATCGCGTCTTGAGCAACCGCGATCGCGGCATCAGGGCCGCGATCGTGGTTGCTCAATACGCGATCGCGACAGCAGGGCCGCGATCGCGGTTTGGACTTTGGTCCAAAACCGGAGTCTATGTTTTTTGGGCCCGCGATCGCGGGTTTCGGACCGCGATCGCGATCCGTGACCCGCGATCGCGGTTTGTATTTACCGCGATCGCGACTCGATTCTTTTTTTATTTAAATTTTTAATTTTTTTATTGCCCGGTTCCGAACCGGAACCGGAACCGGGTGGAACCGGCGGAAACCGGAACCGGGGAACCGGACCCAGGTCTAGTCTAGAGGTAAAGTGGTGCTAGACTCCTTTATTGATGTGTACTATCTTGTATCTTAAGATAGAATATCTTGTTTCTACTATCTAGGATTGATATCTTCACAAATCTCTTTTTATGCATTATTGGTTATTGCTAGAATATTATGTATGGTAGAATATCTTGTCTATCAAGATCTCTTACCTATTAAGGTTTCCATTCTCTTGTATTTAAGCTTATAGCTTACTCATTAATAATACAAGAAACATTTATATTATATATATGGTATCAGCCTAACCCTTCTTAGGGCACTCTCTTCTTCTTCACAAAACCAATCGACCATGGCTGAATCTTCCTTAATTTTGCCGCACCCACATCAACGTGAACATCCTTTCGTCATTGTTCAGTTTATCAATATCATCAAACTCACCTCCATAAACTGTCTCGCTTGGAAATCTCAAATCGAAGCCACACTTCGAGGTTTTGCTTTATACCAATTCATCGATGGCTCTCATCTTGCACCACCAAAAACTATTCCCGGTCCTAATGCACTTCAAGTGCCAAACCCGGCTTTTCTTACGTGGGAAAGACAAGACCAGATCTTGTATGGTTCCCTTCTTGGAACCCTAACAACACCGGTGGCTAGTTTAGTCACTCAAGTCGCTGATTCACGGTTCATGTGGACTATGTTGAAGCAAATATACGCCACTGCCTCCAAGGATCACAAAAAGCAAGTCAAGGCCAAGCTCACATCAATGAAGAAAGGCTCGATGTCCATTGCTGAATACATGCATGCCATCAAAGCCTCGACGGATCTTTTTTCCTCTCTTGAAGCGTCAGTCAATCAAGAGGATCTCACTGATTATATCCTTAAAGGTCTAGATGACAACTACAAGTCGATCATTGAAGGTGTCAACATGTGAGATACACCAATCTCGTTTGAAGAACTTCATAAAAAATTGATCATTCATGAAATCAACCTCAAATGTGCAGCAACTCTAGACACCACAGCTTCAGCTTTACCGCTCAATCTAAGCCTGGTAAGAAAAACAAAGCGCCTTCTACTCCTATGCAATGGCAACCACAACACCCACCACCAAACCCACCCCAACACTAGTATCCTCAAAACCAACAATACCGTCAACAAACTCCACAAAATTACCAAACTCCACCACCCCCACAATACCCTCCTCAACAACACAACAACCAACCCAAACCTTTTGAGGGTCGTTGTGAAATTTGTCGTGCCCACGGGCATGTTGTCTCTCAGTGTGAACAATTCAAACGAGACTACCCTAATGTCTAACTCCCTTCCTCAGCTCGCTTCCCTTCCTAGGCCAATGTGGTCACCACAAATCAGCCTCCTCAACAATGGATTGTTGACATTGGTGTGTCTCATAATGTCACCCATGATCTTAATAACCTTGCCCTTCACTATCTTTACCCGGGCCCGAATGAGTTGTAAGTTGGCAATGGCGAAGGTTTAAAAATCTCTCACTCTGGCTCTCTTTCTTTAATTGGATCAACTACTACTTTCAAACTTAAAAATGTGCTTTGTGTTCCAAAAATGTCTAAAAACATTCTTTCGGTTTCAAAATTTTGTTCCGACAATGATTGTGGCATTCTTTTCTTACACGGTCGTTTTTATGTGAAAGCACTTCCTACGGGCAAAACAATTCTTGAAGGACCCTTCCAAGATGGAGTTTATGTGTGGCCAAGTCGGACCCCGACCGTCAATACCGTTAGCCTTCATCCTGCAGAAGTTCTTCATCACACTTTTGGTCATCCATCTACACTACTACTATGGAATTTCTCAAAAAAAGACTTAAGTTAGGTTCTTGTTTTTAACAATCGAGTTGTACTGCTTGTCATATTAGCAAAAGTCACAAACTCCCTTTCCATGATTCAACTATTAGCTCTACTTATCCCTTAGAAGTAATTTTCTCATATGTATGGACATCCCCGGTTTATTCTTATGATGGTTTTAAATACTATATTATATTCGTGGATCATTTCTCTCGTTATATTTGGTTATATCCTCTTAAGAAAAAATTGGACACATATTCCATCTTTCTCAAGTTCAAAGCTCTAATTGAAAATTACTTCAAAACAAAAATCAAAATTCTTTACAATGATAATGGTGGAGAGTTTAGGGTTTGATAAATAGACTTCCAACAATGGTTTTGCATAACAAAACTCCAACAATGGTTTTGCATAACAAAACTCCTTTTTACACACTTACAAAAGTTGAGCCAAATTACTTGAAATTAAAAAGCTTCGGGTGTTTATGTTTTCCTTGGTTATGACCATATACAACTCACAAGCTTGAAAATCGATCAATACCATGTGTGTTCATTGGTTATTCAAGCAACCAAAGTGCTTATCAATGCCTTGACCCATCTACAAACCAAATTTATACTTCAAGACATGTCAAATTCATTGAAACAAACTTCCCTTTTCCTAGCCTAACCAAATCATCATCTCTCGAGGCATCTCTTGGAAGTGAATGGGGTTCAATTTCTCTTCCTTGGACGTCACCCTCAACCTCTCAAAATAGCCAACCAAGTTCCCTTGGAGCCGCCCAACCTCCTCCTTCAACCCTAATTCCGCTGCCAACTCACATGACCCAATCCTTCCTCCCCCAATCCTTCCCATCAAGCCCAATAATACCAAGCCCACTCCCCATCATAATCACCGGCCCTATATCACACTCACGCGCCCTCACTCGCCCAAGCCACCCAAAACCCTAATTTTTAAAATTCTAACCCTAGCCCCCCTTCCACTTCACAAATTCACACACCAACCTCCACATCTTCCTCCACCACTCAGTCGACAACTCCATCAAGTTCTTCTCCCTCCACCTCACCAATCCAACGCCACCATGGCATGGTTACTCGTTCATAAAACAACATCATCAAACCAGTTCAAAAACTCAACTTTCATACCCATCTTTCTCCCTTCAAAGAACCACAAAACATCACTAAAGCCCTTAAAGACCCAGATTGGTGTGGTGCCATGCAAAACGAGTTCAATGCGTTCCAACAACACTTGGTCCTCCTTCTCCCAATCAAAATATCGTTGGGTGTAAGTGGGTCTTTCGAATCAAATACAAACCAAATGGCTCTCTTGATCGGTATAAGGCAAGGCTAGTTGCCAAAGGCTTTCACCAAATGGCACAAAATGGCACATCTCTGAGTATCATTCGTGTCTACTACCGAACAGCTTGTCGATGCTCTCACCAAACCATTGCACAAACCCAGATTTGATCAACTAATTTCCAAAATATGTCATTCCAAATGGCGTTAATCTTGAGGGGGAATATTGATGTGTATTATTTTGTATCCTAAGATAGAATATCTTGTTTCTACTATATAGGATTGATATCTTCACAAATCTCCTTTTATGCATTATTGGTTATTGCTAGAATATTATGAATGGTAGAGTATCTTGTATATCAAGATCTCTTACCTATCCCTTCTCTTGTATTTAAGCTTATAGCTTACTCATTAATAATACAAGAAACATTTACCTATCCCTTCTCTTGTATTTAAGCTTATAGCTTACTCATTAATAATACAAGAAACATTTATATTATTTATATCCTTAAGTGTTGTTTAGGAGATTTGAAGTTCGAATTCCACTTGGCGTCATGTATGGAGAAACTGATATTGGGAGGGTCTCCCCCAAAATAGGGCCACAAAGTACCCGGTCCGGATGTAGACCGGTGTCCGACCGATCGAACTGGAAGAGCCAAAAGACAAAACAAAAAAAAAGACAAAAAGGCTAAAAGATAACTCATTTCTTTTCTTTTTTATTTGGTTGAAAGAATAACTCATTTTGAAACATATAACTTAAGAGAGACCCAATCTTTTATGTAGAAAATATTTTCTTAGATATATTTTATCCTTACTTTATTTTCTTATTATTCATTTACCTAAATATATCTCATTACTCATTAGAGCTGTCAAAAGTTGACCGAACCCGCCAACCCGGCCCGACACGTACGATAATTTTAGGGTCAAGATCCGATAATTTGAACCCGAAGCCCGAAACCAACCGAACCCGATAGAACCCGAAACCCGTTGGATTGAAATCCGAAACCCGTTGGATTGAAATCCGAAACTCGTTGAGTTGAAACCCGAAACCCGTTGAGTTGATCGATTTAGTATATTTATAAAATGTATAAAATTTATTTTAAAAAATATAATATATTTTATTGTTAAAATACATAAAAATATTATAATTAAATATCATTATTTAATTAAAAATTTATTTTAATAATCATAAAAAAATTTATGTTTTTGACCCGCTGGTCAACCCTACTCGCCCAAAAACCCGCATCGACCTGACCCGGTTTAACCCGTGACCCGAACCCAAAATGACTTAACCCGACCCTAACAGGTCTACTCATTAGTCATCTATAACTATATATTGAAGCTGTTCCTTTTCGAGCCACCAGAACGATTCTGGCCCCACTTTATAATTACAAAATTAATTTTTATTCATAATATTTTAACTTTTTCTATTAAATTCTTCTTTAACTATTTAAATCTATCTTTAACAACAAACAAGTATCTATTTAGTATAACTATATCTTTTAAAAAATTCCTTATACAAGTATTTAAGATTAAAGATAAAATATTTTAGAATAAATATAAATTATTTATCATATATCTTTTGACGAATTTATTTATAGATATATATATATAGTGATTTTCTTTTATATAAATTAATGATAAATATTTATAATTTAAAAAATTTAAAAATAGATTATAAAATATTTAATAGATGTATTAAAATATTTGATAAGCCCTAAATTTACGTAAATAAAAAGTAATAAAATGTGAAGAATATAATATTTGATAAAAAAAATTATACATTTTGCAAACAATAAATTACTTATATTAAAATTTATATTATATCTTTATTTATTAATATCCTATTTATAATGTCTATAAAATATTATTAAAGTTGTTTCTTTTCGAGCCACCAGAACGATTCTGGCCCCACCTTATAATTATAAAATTAATTTTTATTCTTAATATTTTAACTTTTTCTATTAAATTCTTCTTTAACTATTTAAATCTATCTTTAACATCAAACAAATATCTATTTAGTATAACTATATCTTTTAAAAACTTCCTTATACAAGTATTTAAGATTAAAGATAAAATATTTTAGAATAAATATAAATTATTTAGCATATATCTTTTGACGAATTTATTTATAGATATATATAGTGATTTTCTTTTATATAAAATTAATGATAAATATTTATAATTTAAATTTTTTAAAAATAGATAATAAAATATGTAATAAATGTATTAAAATATTTGATAAGCCCTAAATTTACGTAAATAAAAAGTAATAAAATGTGAAGAATATAATATTTGATAAAAAAAAATTATACATTCTGCAAACAATAAATTACTTATATTAAAATTTATATTATATTTTTATTTATTAATATCCTATTTATAATGTCTATAAATTATTAAATCGTAGTCGTACATGGTACGACGGGTAAAACTAATTAGTTCTACTTTCTACCCTCTTTTGCCTAAAACCAGTGTTTGTGGCTTTGTGCTCACTTCTCACTTCACACTTTCTCGAGGTTCGAAAATGGCGGTCGCTATCTCCGCACTCGCCGTTGTTATCTCTTCGCAAATGCCATCATCTCCGTTGCTAAATCTTCGAATTTTTTGTTCTTCCGTGCTTTGATTCTCTACCTTTGGCTTGAGAAGGGGCACATGGTTCCGGACGAGTAGGTACGGTGTAAGGATTTTCGGCGTTCGGGCTCCTGGTCATAAGCCACACCCTTATTAATGGCGTCACCAAGTGCCTTCGCTTCGGTAAAGGCCTTGTTGGCGGCTCCACATCTTGTGCCGTTTTCTTCTTCATCTTTTCCTGGTTTGCAAACCCCGAACCTTCTCTCTTGTTTCTTCCTCCCTCTGTGACGTTATCACCTGAATCTTAAATTGTCATGCCATCCTTGCTCTTTCGGAGTCAATTGATCTATGAATTTGTTCACTGGTTGTTAATTTTTGTTTCTCCTGCACTGCTTGTGTGAAATTTGGGTGCTATGTAAAAAATGTTATACGGAAATTTACAAGAAAATTGGAAGTTAGTTGTGACGAACTGTGTAGATTAAACAGATCTAAGCATGTGATGTATGTTTGTTGTATCTCCTCTTTGAGGCTATCGGTGGCTACTTTGTGAAATGCAGTATGATTTTCTTTTGGCAGGCACCACCATTAAAGTGATTGATGATGAATTCCTGTTGATTATCATTCTTTAAGGTGTGAGTCCAGGTGTCCGCATGTAGTATTTAAAAGTGGCATAAACTATGTGATTGATGATGAATTGCTTCATCTGGTACACATCATGGGGCATGGATTTCTCCTCCTGGGAGTGCTAAGTAAAGCTGTTGTTTGAGGAATTGTAGTTATGATTATGAGGGCAATGGATATATTATTAATTAGACCTGCATTTTCCAAATTAGGCATCAAGTGTTGAACTAATGTGCAACCTCTTATGTAAGAGGCGTAACCGCGTAAGGTTTAAGCTTTTAGCTATGGATAGTTCTTGCCTTGGCTGTAGCATCCAGAACTAAATCAGCTAGGATAGGTTGCCATTGACATATTCTTTTAGAACATTCAAACTCTAAAACTGAGAAACTTGTACTGAAGTTGACCTCTACTACTGCAAATGATACAGGATCACTTTTTTGGGTGCGGAGTTACGTTTACTGGCTGGTTCAGCAAGAAATGCATATCATACCAAATACTGGGTGGGCAGTTGGTGGTGACACCCTATCTTGAGCTACCCTCAGGAAGGGAGTTTTTGTTGCTGGAGCTGCGCTTACATTGTTGTCCATGGTAGAGCTCACACTTTGTTACTGGACCCACTCAAGGGCCGATAGAGGTGGATGGGAAAAACACCAAAATGAAGGACTTGGGATGGCTGCTCAGTGAACAATCAAAGTCAGACTGATAACTATGGCAAGGCATGATCCCTCCTTTTCTGTCATCCTTACCAACTCAATGTTTCTGCGAAAATGTGGATTCCTGATATATCTGTTGGATCTTATATAGTTATATTATAATTAAGGTGTATGGTTTTGGGATCTATATATGTCATTATATGTAGATCACAGTTGCAGCATGTTTCTAAGTTGTGTTTTGAATTTTAATCTGATAAGACAAGCTAGGTGGCTTCTGCTCAAGGAGCTTGAGATTATGGATGTACTCGTTTCCTTTTATAGGATTATATAGTAAACGGAATAGACAAATAATGTAGTTGAAGCTCATAATGGTCATTTTATGCATCATGAGAAACAAGATTGGTTCAAAACAGGCAGCTTTTATATGGAACTGTCTGATTACATTCCATAAGTTTATGATGTTTTATGTTTATGATTTTTAAATTAGATTTCCCTATCAATAATGAAAGTTGAAGGAGGAAGTGTGCTTTTTCATTTTCTAACTTTCTTCTGTTACTAGGACCATAAAATATGCACATATCATTCTTCTCAAGATAGTGTTACTTTGCATCATGATCAGGGAATTGCCAGGCCAGAAAAAAAAAACACAGATTGCTGCTTTGCCTTACTGAATGAAAGAACGATGTTTATTTGAGTAATCTTCCGTCTTTCTTCCTCTTTATTAAAACAACCTGTAACTGTGAAATTTGCTGGATAATTTTACTGCAAATTACTCATCTGAATCTGAATGCACGGTGCGCAAATGATGGAGTACTTTATTAATGATTGTTAAAATTTTGATTTATTATAAAATTACATTAAAATTATCTTTTCCTTCATTTGGCACCTTTCCACTCTTAACAAGACTTGCCAGCGTAGCTTAACCGTATGCTACTTCCATGGTGAAGTTGGGGATTATGGGAGGGATAGAATCTTATCAATTGATAAGAACTGATTTCACACGTAAAATTATACAGTACATCTCAACCGTTCCATCAAATCCAACTAAATTAATCATAACAATGTAAGGATAAGTACTGTTTTTTAATTTCTTTTCTTTTTGTCAAAATATTACTCGTTCAGGTTCCAAACTTTTCCAAATTTTCTTCCTTTAAAAAAAAGTAGTCCGTATTATTTTCCTCAGTAAAGTTTTTTTAATTTGTTCAGTAGAGATTAATATTGTACGGCACTATAACAATCTTGTAACAAAACATATAACTGCAATTAAAACTCACAACACAAGGTCTTTTATCTTACAGAGTCATCCAACCTAATGCGAAAAAGAAAAGGAACACTCTTAATGAGAAACAACTTAAGACACAGAACAGGACACGATTACCCTAACAGAAATATGTACACATCTTGAACCACTTATTCCTCTCCACTAGATTACTCATTCCATAATTCATAACACTGAAAAACACCAAGCTATGTATCTCTACTAGAGTTTCATCACCACTATCAAAACGACAGATTCTTTATTCGATCACCCTTTGTTTGGATCAAAACGCCTCTTTCCTTGCCTACCGCCTCATGATTAAGTTGGTGCTGATCTGCCGCCAAAAACATTAGTGGTCACTTGATCAGTTGATGGCACACTTGGATACGGAGGAGGGACAGCGTTTGGGATGGCGGCCATGGAAGAAAAAGGGGCACTATAAGGAGGAAAAAGCTGAGGATATTGACTCATATATTGCAGCATCTGCAACTGCATCTGCATCTGCATCTGCATTTGCAATTGAGGGAGCATTGCTGCTGTTGGATATTGTAGCATGGCGGGATAGGGCGTCATTCCAGCTTGTGCATTTGCCTGTGTAGGGATCATTTGTTGCATCTCTTTCATCTGCTTCATCAGCTGTTCTTATGGAATATGTTAGGATCATGAGTGATGATCAAATGAAGGAGAATTGTCTCATAAGATCGATAATAATATGTATTTTATTGTTTGCACAAGGCAGATTTTAATTGAAATATCTTAATTGGAAAAGATTGTGTTTGACATTATTTCCTTAGAAATTTTCAATTTTTTTTTATAGAGTTTTGCATTTCTTTTTTAGAGTATCACAAAGTATTATATCCGTAGGGCATAGGTTGATAAAGCTAGACTACTACTATTACTACTACTAAAAGAATCAATAATATGCGTGTGCACCAGCTTAGGGAATTACTGACTTGAGTTTGATACAGGAGCAACCCGATGTGCTTCTGGGCCTGCTCCAACACAAAAGCTGTGTCTCTCTGCAGAAATAAGATCATGAAAAATTCAATTCATGGCAATCATATGTCCGAGGTGAAATTAAGTTTATTAATGCTCACTAAAAAAAACAAGGAACAAGGTTGAATTAAAAATAGTGGATCAACCCCTTGGCAATCAGGAAGTAGCCCTTGCAAGGTTTTTATCTTCTCGGTGAACCTATCTCTTCTTCTCTGTTACATCAAACATATAGAGATTTCTGAAGATGAATAGAAATTGACACATTGAAAACTCAACTTAGTTCAGGATGGTCAAACTACCTTGTTACTTTTAGTTTGTGCTCTATTTCGAGCAATTTTTAGATGCTTATTCCGTTGTTCCTCGCTTCTATCTCGTTTACTAGCCCTATCTTTTGAGATGCCTCCTGTATTTGCCTATTTGTATAAAACAAAAGCAAATTTCTCATCTTAAAATTTCATCAGAAAATGAACATAAAATTTTCACTTAAGACAAATTTTCCGATAATAATTTCACCAATAAATAGAACAATATTAATGAATGTTTAGAAGCACTTTAGATAACATACATCAAAATTTTCCAAAATATATTAACAATTAGATAACATGCATTAAAATTTTGGTTGAGATTTGTATTTTTTCTTTCTATTTTTAAGTTTAGAAACACTTTATTTATATGTCCATATAGTTATCAAAGTAGGTAATTGATTCAAAATATTTTATATTTCGCAAGACAGCTTAATTCTTAAAATTATTGATTAAAAAAAGTGAAAAAAAACTTATCTATACTAATACATTATAAAGCAGAACTCAAGTCTGTTGTAAAATTTGCGTCACGTGGCATTTTTGAATAAATTAATGTAAAATTATATTTTAATAAATTTTGTAACAATTTATAATATTCTTGTTATATATACTAAATAGATAACATGTTTATATAATTTTTATGTATATAATTTTCTATCTATGGATTATGAATCAGTTTACTACAATAGATAACATATTTATATAATTTCTATATACATAAATTCCTATGAGATGATATTTTTCATATTAATTTAATATTTTTATCTCTTAACAAGATTTAGGGTTTTAATTTTTATCTATATAATGATATATTTTTAAATAATAAATTTTGTTATGTTGATATATTTTTATTTTGAGAAAAAGATATAATTTTTATGTTGATGACTAAGATTATATGTAAATGTCAAAAAAATTCGAATTTTAATTAATTGAAATTATAAAATTAGATTTTCGTTATCTTCTTATGCATTTGTCTATTGCATAATTTATTATGATATTATATAAATTAATTTATTATTTCAAATTAATATTGTAAAATTGTATAGTTTTTTAGTAAAATTATCCCGTGAATATCACGGGACTTCAACTAGTTTTAGGTTATAGAAAATTTGAATACTCAAAGATACATCATACAAACCCTACTAATCAGCTTAATTTTCAAAAAAATTAAATAATTAGTAAAACAAACAAAATTCAAAAACCCTACTACTCAACTTAATTCCAAAAATTTAAACATCGAGAAAACAAAAAAATTTAAACTACGAAAAAAAATGAATGTTGAAATTTGTATGCCACAAACCCTAATAACAAGAAACCAACTAGCAAATTTTGAGGAGAAATTTGTTTTAAATTATGGAAAAAAAAACTAAAAATGTATCAAACAAACTTAAGAAAATTGAATAATAATTTATTTTAGGTTAATGGAAGAAAATGAATAACTAAAACCTGTATCAAATAAACCCTAATAAAATTAAAAAAAAGTACATTTTCAAAGAGGATTGAGAACTGACCTGGTCATTTGGAGGAGGAGCATGGTCATTTTGAGCAGGAGCTGCTTGACACTCAGATGTTATACCACATTCTTGTTGTATTGTTTGTTGATACAACAAAAGTTGTTGGTAAAGTAATGGGTCTTCTTCTTCTGAAGGTAGAGGAGTTATGGGTGAGAAAGGCTGATGTGGGAATAGTGGGTCTTCTTTTTCCGATGGTAGGGGTGTTATGGGTGGCAGTTGCACGAAATCAGGCAAAAAGCTAAAGATATTTGAAGGAGATGAAGGTAATGGTAATTGCATCCCAATAGTATTTGTATTATCGAAATCAGGCAAAAAGCTAAAAATATTTGAAGGAGATGAAGGTGATGGTGATTGCATCCCAATAGTGTTTGTATCATCTTCTATCGTTGAAATCCACTTGAAATCAAAATCTTCTTCTATCGTTGAAATCCACCTGAAATCATCTAAATTTTCGCACATATTGAGACTTTTTTAGAGTGCTTCTCCTTTCTCTTTTCTGATGCTGTATATACATATTGATAACTTCAGTATATATAGCAAAATCAATTGCAGAGGCAAATTAAGCTAAATTTTAATATGTATGTATATTTCAGCACCTCGCCGACGTAGGTAATACACAGGGCAACCGCCCCTCAACGGAAGCTGGATCTCTATGAGAATGAAATGCATACGTGAAGGCTGACGTCAAGAAATTGGCTGTTCCATTCGAGCAATAGGCAAAATTAATTAGGAGCCCTTGGATCCCCAACTTGCCAGGTGTTCACGGTAGTTTCCAATTTCTGAATGGTAAAAATTTGGAGTTTAACTAGCCGCCAATAGATATATGGAGGAAACAAGGAGAGACTTGAGAGAGGTCACGTGGTTAAATCCGACACGTAAGAAAACACATCTAACCTGGAACTTCATCCTCCTCATACGTGTACACTAGGGAACAAATTGAGTTTCCAAGGCACAAACGGTGGAATATATCTAACAAATTTATGCATTTGCTAGTATATTTTACTATTTATTTTTAATTGCATTTGTGCCCTACTTTCTTGTTGTTTGGATAAGTGATTTGCTAGTTGATTCTCTTAATCTAAAATTTGAAGGGTAACAATTTCTTCCACTTTTTTATCTTCTTCACTTTTTCACTTGCCTTCGATCTTTAAAACCTGTACTTGTTATAGGAGAGCTTGAGTATAATCTTTTTCTGGGATAGTTTGTAGGATTTACTGAAAAAGTACATGATACTGATGTTCTGGTATATCTACCTATAGAAAAAAAATTTAGTGTTTTGATTATTAATTTTGAGATGATATCAAGATCATAGATCATAAAAAGATTGAGAGATTATAATTATTTATAATAATGAGATATATTTATGTAGAATAGTTAACAAACTAAGTAAATCTCTAAATCAAAGGAATTTGCTATCTAAAATATAATTAATAAAAAGTTAATCCTAACAAATATCTAAAATTTCTCTTTTTTTTTCTAATATTAATTCAAAGAAATCTGCTATCAATTATACCCCATAGATTTAATAAAAACTAACTAACCCTCGATCCATACCAAAATTTGTACAATAAAATTAAACCTAATATCGTGAAAGAGAGATGAAGTAAAGGGAGATCTAGGTTTTTTTTAATTTAAATACTAACTAGCATAGATTTTGATAAAAATTATTTTAGTGTTAATTGAGAGATTATGATACAATTTTTCTATTCTGTATATATTATGTTACAACAACTATTATTATTATTATTATTATTATTATTATTATTATTATTATTATTATTATTATTATTTATTTATTTATTTATTTATTGTTGTAACTAAATCCGGATACATATTCTTGTTCTTTAAATATTTTGTGGGAGTTTGGTTCAAATGAAAAAAACTCTTTATCCTGAAAAATGAAAAGTGTACTACAAAGTACGAAACGTACATTACAAAATAAAAAAAAGTGCAATCCGAAAAGTGTACTACAAAAAATACGAAAACTGCACTACAAAGTACGAAAAGTACAAATGTAAAAAAGTGCACTCCGAAGTAGGAAAAGTGCACTACGAACTAGAAAAACTGTATTTTTTTTCATTTTTCAGGATAAGAGTGTTTTTCATTTGAACCAAACTCTATTTTGTGGTGAAAGATAACATGGTGAGAATGTGACATCTTTATTTTTTACCTGTTTATAAAATATATATATAATCAAGTTAATTATAAAAATTATTTGACAATTAAATAAAAAAATATACAATATACGAAAAATATCATATCAAATGATAGATAAGAAAAATTAAACATACAAAGTAGTTATAAAAATTTTGAAACTTGGTTAAACTTTTTAAAACATAGTGTTATATTATATGTAGTAATAAATTTAAAATTTGAAATTAGACTTGAGTTACTACTGCCCAAAATTAAATAGACTTGATCATCATTTTTGTACCAATCTGACATTTTTATAAATATGATATCTTTGTCTATTTAATAATGAATACCCAACTAATGTCATAATCCAAATTCCATACCTTCCGTAAATTCTATCTTCACTGAATTTGAATAAAAGGTAACAAATAAAAGGTAATAAAAGATATGATCTTTAACAAATTTGTATCTTCAATATATAAACTGAAATTTGTGTTTCACAATAAACATTTAGTCCCTTTTACTTAGGAGTATTCAACGGGTCGGGTTGCCCGCGACCCGCACCGACCCGATCAACAATTTGCGGGTTGCAGTCGGGTCGCGGGTCGAATTTTTCTATTTTGCGGGTCACGGGTCGGGTCGGGTCAAACACGCGCGGGTTGCGGGTCGAACCGCGACCCGCAATATTTTTAAAGATATATATTTTCTTATAATTTTATTAATGTATAAACTATTTTTTAATAACAAAATCAATGGATTTACGGGTCGACCCGCAAACCCGACGGATTTTTTTAAAAAAATACATGTTTTTAGGTCAAAAATTAATTATTTTAGATTAAAAATTAATTTTTTAGGTAAAAAAATTAGTTTTAACCCGCGACCCGACCCGTTAGACCCGTGACCCGCGGGGTTGGGTCGCGGGTCAAAGGCAAAAAAACTTGTGGATCGTGGGTCGACCCGACCCGACCCGACCCGTGAACACCCCTACTTTTACTATTATTTGAACAATTGGGGTTATTATGAGATTTGAGTATACTGCATAAAAAAATTTGGTAAATTACAAAAAAATTAAAAATAATACACATTGGTAAAAGTCTTTGATAAAAGGAGTTTGAAAATAACCTGTATTTATTGAATTAAAATTTAATTAAATAAGAATTAGGAAAATAATATACTCATTCGATATTGAGAAAGTCAAAGTTATTTATATTGATGTGAGATTAATATCAATTCATAATTTGGTAAAAGAATCGCATAATCAAGACCAAAAAAGGAATCACATACTCAATTTTTCACTTAAAATTTTCCTTATTTATTATATAGTTTATTTTTTATTTATAATTTTATAGTTGTATGAAGAAAATGAAAGTTTCATTTGTTAATAATAATTATTTATATTCAATAAATAAATAATGATAACAATTAGCTTCATTTCTTTTGTAAAATATCCGAAAAGTTATACATAGCCAATAATCTATGTATATATATAAAAGACGCAAGGAATAAAGCCACCATATTGCGCCACCTAGGATTTTCCTACGTGTCGTTCCCACGTTAAGCCACCTAAGATTTTGCCACATAGGATTTTTTATTTTGGAAATTTATATATCTATTAAAGATTCTATCTAAAATAAAGATATTATCTATTATATATTAAAAATTAGGATAGATCTAAAAAAAATTATCTTTAAGTTAAAATAAATCATAAAATATTAGATATTATATATTTAATTAGATATAAATTGATTCTAGTTAAAAGATTTGATCAAAAATTAAAATAAAATTATAAAACATTACGAAGTAAATACTATATATTAGGTTAGATTCCGTATATATAAATTGACTATACCTCTCTTGCTGAAGCCCTAAACAAGTCACACGATTGCAACCGCCCACAACACACCTATCTCCAATCGCCAACAACCGGTATTCTTTGTCCTCCGTTATAATTAGAAGTTTCAATTTATATGTTTTTGTTTAATTATTTGTGCGAGTTTCAATTTCTATTTTTTTTGTTTAATTATTTGTGCACTCGCAGGTAGTACATGAATTAGTCATAAAGTTTTGTCATATTGGCTTTTTATTTTGTTGGAACTCAATTCTTACGTGTATAAAAATATAATTGGTCAATACTTAACAATCCTTATACAATCACATGTTCAACTAGGTATTAATGCCTACTATAAAATCTAACATCTAACGTGTATAAAATTTTCTAAAGTTCATTGTTTTGTAAATCTACACAGTTATATATGGTCTGTTATTTTTATTCAGTTTTGCTCTCAAAATGTGTTATATTAAAGACATTGTTTGAGTAAAAACATATATAAGTTAAAAGTTCGTATAATTCGTCAATGGAAAGTTCAAAAGAAAGATGATCCAACTAAGTACTACTGACATAATCCTAATGGATGAAAAGGTATTCAGTCTACACTAATTTGTAATTTTTCAATTGATGTTAGGATTGAATAAGCTTTAGTTTTTGTCAAAATTTAACATTATTTTATTATTATTTCAGTGTGATAAAATTAATGGAATTATTTTTTTGGAAATGGTGAATATATTTTCAAATACTACCATTAATTCATGTTCTTGAATACCTATTCCTATTCATGGATTCAACTTTGTTGAGTTTGATCAAATTCTAGATAAATCATTGAAGGAAACTTATCTTAATGGTGATTTTATTACTTCATTTTTTATTTCAATATAACTCTAAATTCCAACTTATTAATCACTCTCTTATTTAATTACAAATTAAATATTCTTAATTTATAATGTTTTCTTCCTTCCACAGCTTTCCTCTTCAAATACAACTCTAAATTCCTCAGTTTATGATTCGGGGTTTCAAAAACAATTTCAATTAGTTTGATTTATGATAGGAGATTATTTTTAGATTGTATTGTTCATATTTATTTCAAACATCTTTAACGGATCAATGTTATTTTAAATCTTTACAAATTTAATTTTATAATAATTTCGTACATGTCACTTTTAGATTGGACAATACCACCCTTTTCTTAAAATCAACCTGATTGGTTGACATTTAAATATGTACTTTTTATTGGTTAAAAATAATTATAGACCCCACAAATAATAAAATTATTATTTATATCCATGTGAAATATTCTATAAGATTTGGATTTGGCAATTTTTGGCAAAATAACTATTAAATTAAAAAATATCTACTTCTACAATAATTTTCCAAAGATTATAAAAAAGATATGAAATATTTGATTATTTTTAATTGGATTAGTTCATATTATTTTTAATATATTAGTTTTATTTTTGGATAAGATTATTTTTTCACATAAGATACATATTTTTTAAAAAAAATCCTTATTATTATAAAATTCGTACAGGGCACGGGAATTACACTAGTTTATATTCAAATTTTGAAAAACAATCCAAGCCAACGTTCTATCCAAATAAAATGAAAAGATAATATAGTTGAAGGATTTTCTATAAAGGATTTGGTAAAAAAATAAAATATTTGGTAAAAAAAAGTTTTGATTAATTTCAATCAAATTCGATCAAAAAAAAGATCTAAATCTATACTACCAAACCTAAAATAGAAATTTATTTTGTAAAATACATGAATTTTGTAAAATACCCGAAAAATCATAACCAATAACTAGTTGAAGCCCCGTGATATTCACAGGATAATTAAACTAAAAAACTATACAATTCTACGATATTAATTTAAAATACTAAATATATTATCATAATAAATCACGCAATAGACAAATTATTATTTTTAGATTATACTCCATATTTTGATTGAATATATTTTTGAATATTTTTCCATTATTTGTGGAGATCTTGTCCAAATTTAGATTGAAATTATTAAAATATTAATTTTACTTTTTATTGAATATTTTTAAATAATGTTTTCTTATTTTTATTAGACATTAATATGTATAAAATACTTGGTTTTTTTATAAAGATACTAATAATTAGGATAGATTATCTATAAAGTATAATATAATTTATTAAAATATTTTTGTAAAGTTAATTTATTAAATATATATATTAGGGTTCTTATCTGTTACTCTATAATAATAAGAATGTTTGTAAATATAAAAAATACAATATAAAGATTAGTATAGAAAAGGACATTGTCCTTGATATAAATTATATAAATATATCTTTTTCAAAGAAATAAAAATATATCAACATAATAAAATTTATTATTTAAAATTATATCATTATATAGATAAAAATTTTATACTTGAAGCTCAAGCCTTGTTAAAAGATAAAAAAAATATTTAAGACCCTAAATCTTGTTAAGAGATAAAAATATTAAATTAATTTGTAGAATATCATCTCATAGGAATTTATGTATATAAAAATTATAAAAATATTTTAACTATTGTAGTAAACTGATACATAATTCATAGATAGAAAATTATAACATAAAAAATTATATAAACATGTTATCTATTTAGCATATATAGTAAGAATACTATAAGTTGTTACAAAATTTTTAAATATAATTTCACATTAATTTATTCAAAAATGCTACGTGACACAAATTTTACAATAGACTTGGGTTCTGTTTTATAATGTATTAGGGTAGATATTATAAGTTGTTACAAAATTTATTAAATATAATTTCACATTAATTTATTCAAAAATGCCACATGGCGCAAATTTTACAACAGACTTGGGTTCTGCTTTATAATGTATTAGGGTAGATTCCATTAAAATTTTAAAAAATAATTTCCAAAAAAATTATAGCATTTTAAAAAATATTTTAGTTTATAGTTATAGTTATAATAATTTGTTAATATCTCAACCAAAATCTCATTTTAATCTGTTTTTATCTACTCGCCAATTTTTAACATCTTTTACATCACCTAAATTACGACTTTCCATTGATAAATAATTTTTTTTGGTAGAATGATAAATAATTTTATTAGCTAGATGATAAAGTATTTTATTAAATCATATAAATTATTTATGGTTATTTTCATAGAATTTATATTTGAATAATTTTTCCTCCTATTTTATACTATTATTCAATTTCAATTTAAATATTAATAATAAAAAAATTTCCATTTTAGAATAATCATAAAATTATTAATTTCATAAGATTCAGATTTATCAGTCATCATAACTATATACTAAAACGGATGTTAAAAAAATTAATAAAGGACACATGTTGCTTTTAGATTGAACCACTCTATCATAAGAACTATGTCTAGAATTAACTGAATTTTTACCCACTATGGATCAAAACCGTAAGAATTAACTGAATTTTTTGTTCTTGGCTTCACAAACACTCCAATGTATCCTTCATCAGCCCAATTATCTACCCTAATACATTATAAAGCAGAACTCAAGTCTGTTCTAAAATTTGCGCCACGTGACATTTTTGAATAAATTAATGTGAAATTATATCTTAATAAATTTTGTAACAATTTTTTATGTATATATATAAAAAAACCAAGTGTTTTATACATATTAGTGGCTAAAAAAAATAAGAAAATATTATTTAAAAATATTCAATAAAAAGTAAAATCAATATTTTAATAATTTCAATCTAAATTTGGACAAGATCTCTACAAGTAATAAAAAAATTATTAAAAATATATTTAATTAAAATATGGAGTACAATCTAAAAATAATAATTTGTCAATTGTATAATTTATTATGAAATTATATAAATATATTTAGTATTTTAAATTAATATCGTAAAATTATCCCGTGAATATCACGGGGCTTTAACTAGTCATATAGTACTTTTAAATGCCTCCTACCATAAAATTGTACCATATTTCTCACCCCTTAAATCAACTCTTTTATCAACTTGTTCAATCCTTAGTGCCTCTCCAAAATACATTGTCTTTTGCCTTCTTGAGTCCACTCTATCTCTCGCTCCAATTTACTCAAAATATGTCCCAAAATCATGTTTTTATGCGGATATTTGAGAAATAGCGAGAAATAGACTAATAAGGTTACCGTTAGCAACGGCATATGAATCGAAAGGGTTGAAGATAAGCGAAATTAGATAAAATAATATTAGTAGATTTACTCTTCGTGCCCTGCACGAATATGACTTGATGTTTTTTTAGATATATTATAAAAAATATATTAATAAAGAAAAATATTATATAAATTTAATGTAAGTAATTTATTGCCTATAATATGTATAAAAATTATTTGTTTTTGAAATCAAATAAAACAAATTAAATCTAGATTATTAAGTTTAAAATTGAAGATAAACATAGATTATTAATATAAAATAACCTACATTGCTCTTTTTCCTTGACAATATTTCATAAATAGGTTTAACTCGTTATAACCATTGTGTTGTGCTCATTAAGGTGAGTTCAATATAAATTTGATAGTTAAATGATAATTTATTTATGAAAAAGTATATATAAAAATTAATTTAATTAGAATTATTATATTTAATAAATTGTTTACAAAAATACTTAAAAAGAAAACAATAATATAATTTTTATAAAAAAATTTAATCGAATTCAATTCTTTAAAAAACTTTTCAATAAAAAGTTAAAACGATAATTAATAAGAAAAGATAAAAATATGAACGAATATAGAATTTTTCTAAAGATAAATTTTTTTTTACATTAACATAAATAACTTAAAAAGGAATTAAGGAAAAGATTATATAATTTTATTTATCAAAATTTAATTTAGGCAAGTAATTATATAAATATTTAAAAAATTTAATTTGTTATGTAAATTTGATTTAAGGTAAATCTTTTACATAAATAGATAAAAAGATAATGATAAAATAATTTTTTTATTTTTAATTAAAATTCGAATTAATTTTTTCCAAATATAAAATATAGTGTAATATTAGTTTTAAATATAAAAAATTAATAGTAAAAATATTTTCCTACCTTATTATGATAACAATCTATCATTATATATTAAAGAAATCTTATGTTTGTATTTTTCCTTTCCTTAGTTTTTTTATTAAATATATTAGAATGTTAGTTTTTATAAAAATTAGATAGATTTTTAAAAAATTTAAAAGAAAAAATTATAAATAATAACAAAACAAAATTACTGTTTAAATATAAGGCGGGGTCAGAATTGTTATAGTGGCTCGAAAAGGTTTGACTTTAATATATAATTATAGATAGATAGATATTTCAAAGATATTATCATTTATATAGCTATTTTTATTTCAAAGATATATATGTGACCACATGCACATATTTTTCTTATATTTTTTTAATTTAGCTCTTACAAATATGATAAATATAATGTCCTTTTTTATCTATATTGGTAAAATTAATAATATTTTTTTATCTTTATGTTTATTTGGAGATAAATTTTTACAAATATTATATTATATTTATGTTTCCTTGGAGATAACTTTTTTTGCATAATTAACTTTAAAAAAATATTATTTCAATAAAGTCTCTAAATTAATAATATTATTTAGCTTTTACAAATATGATAAATATAATGTCCTTTTTCTATCTATATTGGTAAAATTAATAATATTATTTTATCTTTATGTTTATTTGGATATAAATTTTTACAAATATTATATTATATTTATGTTTACTTGGAGATAACTTTTTTGCATAATTAACTTTAAAAAACTATTATTTTAATAAAGTGGTGATGTGGCGCAATGTGTTAGCAAAAATTGCTTCGGCTTTAGTTATTAGTAATACAGTAGAAAGTCTCTAAATTTATACTCAGTAAATTAATACACTATCTAAATTAATATTTTTCTCCGGTCCCGACTTGGGTTAATGCAAAATTTAACAAATTTTGATAAGATAATATATTTTCAAAAAACTACTATATAAATATAAGGTCCCATTAATATCATAAATTAATAATTATATAAAAAGTTACATAGTCATAACTAAGAAAATCTAATGATATATGATTGTAGTGTTGTTTGTTTTTGCTTAGTTCTATTTAAGGAAGGAATGCACAACGTGTGTGCGTGCATTTGGAGACAGCTGGGCCGTTCTATTTTAGGAGAAGATCATGATAAAAAGAGTTCTAAAATCAAGAGGAAGACGATGCGATTCTCCTAGAATATTTCATTATATGCGTTAATGTTTTTTTTTGGAAAGATATGTAAAGATTGAGTGTGTGTGTGTGTGTCACTTCCCTAATCGAATGGGATTTGATACACACTAGATCTCTCTTGCCCTAGTTTAAATACCTTAGTGTTTAGGATGGAAGGCAAGACTTTTGAGCGTCATTTTACAATTTGTGTAAGAAAGAAAGAATGAACTTGTGCGTGAGATTCGTACGAGTGGTGTGTCGAATGTTCTTAGGCATAGCGTGAGATTGAGAGTGTGAGTGCAAAGGTATAGCGTGACTCAAGGGTGTGGGATTCATTCTTGTACACGGAAGATCTTTGTAAACACTCAAGAAATCAATAGAGTGAGTCTAAGGACTCTTGAAATCCGACCAAGTGAGAAGTTTGGAAGGGAGTGATTTTTCTCAAAGTAAACTAGTTGGTTTACGAGGAGTTTCCACTATATATCGCTTGTCATTGACTATTGGTAACATTTGATTTTCTTATTTGATTATTCCGCTGCTTTATTACTCAAATTCGACGACTTCGCAAGTCACCGACTCGTTTATGTACTAACGATCCTACAGATGATGTGTAAAATAAACGGATGAAGGAAAGATCGACATGTGTCAAAATCCTATGTGGCACCATATGGAATCGTCAAGTGACATAATCTGACGTGGTGCAATGTGGTGGCTCAAATCCTTAGTGGTTTTAATTTTTATAGAATATATATATTAGCAAATTATATTGTGTGTTTTTGTTGTTAACTTTATCTAGTTATGCATATTATTGCCTTTTTTAGCGGAAGAAATTTACTATCTAAACTAAGAATGATTTATCTATTATTATTATTATTATTATCATCATCATTTTATTATTATTATTATTATTATTATTATTATTATTATTATTATTATTATTTTAACCATAAAAACTTACAAAGTCAAACTAATTACATAAATTAGCGGGAAGCCAAGATACAATCTGGGCTCCCACTCCTCTAGCTATAGCAAAGCCTATTCTAGTGAAGATATGAACAACAACACGATCCCCATGTCTTGAGTTCTAGAAAATTGTTGAGCTCGCTTCAGCTACGCTACAATATCCTTATTCAGTTCCCCCAGAGAAGAAAAAGAGAAGGGAAGAAAACCATAACTAGAAGCCCGAAAACTAGCTTCATACTTGATCCTCTTTCGATTAGCCGCATCAACCACAACTCGTCTTGGAACAAAGTCAGACAAACCGAATTGTGTCAAAGGAGAAGATCTAGTCAAGTCAACACATACATCACGACCTCGATCCCAAGAATAGAGTAACACATCTGCAGGTCGGAGAGCCCCGTCGTTCTATTATTATCAGTTGAAGTATATTATTAAATGTATAATGTAGTAGTACGGTTTGTTTGATATAGATTATTAACTAGTCTTAGTTCTCGTGCACTGCACGAGATTTTATAATATTATTGTATAATTTATTTATATTTCTTAAATTTTGATTAAATCTTTACAACCTTTAAAGTTGTCCCTCATGGACAAATAAATGCTCTTTCTTTTATTTAAATTTAATTTCCTAATAAACAAGTAATATATTTGAACTTCTACTATCATAATTTTATTAGCACTCCTTTGAGTTTCTAATTTTTCTATAATCTTTTAAACTTCCTTCTTCAATGTTATAACAACACTCTACTAATTTATTTATTTTTTAGCATGAAAATTACAAGTTTATTAAACCTTCATATTGTACATTAAATTATCATTAGGTATTTCAAAAATAAAAAATCATTAGGTATATATAATCCGGCTTGGGATTAAAATTTTACTATAATGATAAAAAAATCTGATATTATAATTAATCAGATACCTTTATATTAATTATAATATTGTCACCTTTAGATTAACAATATCAATAATATTTCATTAGATTGCTTTGCCAAGATCTCTTCAACCTTTGTATAACTACTCCTTGCAAGTTGCTAGACTATATACATTCCAACACATTAATATTACACTCTTAATTGTAAGAAGTCAAATGAGAAGTTAGAAGAATATAAATGAAATAAAAACTCAATTGTTTAAGTAATATATTATACAAATACATAATATAAATTAAAAATTAACTCCACTTGAGATAATAAATATTCAAGTTTTACTAATTACACATATACTTTGAATTCTAATTTAAATTATTAATATACCCATATAAACCAATACATACTTACACATTCAACAAGCATATAAATCCAATACCCGTCCAACGGACGGGTAAATCCATCTAGTTTATATAAGGAATGATATCTTTAAAAATTAATGTCTCTTATCTACAAAAAAATTGTTCCCTTCGTTCGCAAATAGACGTCGTTTTAGGATTTGTCCTAAAAATTAATAAACTATGTGATTTGACTTAAATACCCGCAATCTTATTGAAATCTTTCTTTTTTCTATTATATATTTATGTAATTAATTTTTATTGATGAGGATAATGTTGAAAATTAGTGTGGTAAAATATGTCAAATGACAAGTATTATTGAATAAAGAGATCACGTCAAAACGACATATATTTTCGAGCGGAGGGAGTATCATTTTTTAAAATAATTACTGAAATTTAATATAGGGAAGAATTTTTTAAAAAAACAATACATATCTTATCTAAAAAATTATTCTATCCAAAAATAAAAATAATATATTAATTGTTTTGTTTAATACGTGAATATAAGTAATTAAAAATAGTTCAATTAATTTCAACCAATTGGATTGATTGAAAAGAGATGGAGAATTTTATTTAATTTGGGGCCGTTTTAAATATTATTTCAACCTCTACTTTAGTATATAGTAATGACGATTAATTTTTCCACCTACTATAGGAAATAGACAAAAAGAATAATTGTACGTACATTACACTATCTTTATATTAAAGTTAATTATCTAAACCTAGCATATGCATTCTATCTAAAAGTAAAATAAATATCCTAATATTTTTATAATATATAGCATAAAAATATCTTAATAATCTTCCTATTTATCATATACCCCCTCCCTCCACGCAAGTCCGGCGGCCGATACACCCTTGCTTCGATCGACGTCCCTCCCCAGTTGCGCCGCTCGGCCTTTTACACGCCCTTGAGCAAGCAGTCGTTCCCCAACCCGGCGTCCCAGCCGGTTCGACGATTGTTTCCGGCCTCCAGGCTACTGCTCGACCCCAAGTGTGCGTCGGTGTCGGATTCGCGTGTGACTAGTTGCGCCGCTTCCTGGTGAACCCCTTCCTTTCTTGTTTTAGCTCCCTCTTAGCTTCCTTACTTGCTTGTTTTCCTTTTCGTTGAGCTATTTTCTTGCATGCGGTTGTTGCTTGGCTGAGCGTGTCTTCCTACTACTGGTTCTGTCTGCCGGTGTTTCCCCACCCCTCTATTTGTTGTTCATTGTGTGTTGTCTAGTTGTTGCTTGCTGGTTTATGTATCTCATGTTTGCAATTTTTGCTATCTGCTGGCACCTTTGCTTTTACTTGTTTTCAGTTTTCTTTTTTTGTTATCTCCTGGTTTCTTGTTTTGAGTTTTGCGGGCTACCTGTTGTTGTTGTGTCTTGTTGGTTGGGGTCATTGTTTTTCTCGTTGTTGCTTTTGTGGGTGTGGCTTGCTTTCTGGGTTTAACTATTTGTTTGTGGGTGTCGGTCAGTGGCTATTTATGGTTTTTGGTGTGTTGTTGGGTGTTTTGTGTTCTTGTGTGTAGGTTTAGGTTTAACTTTTTGAGCGGCTTCTCTCAATGGCTCTGCCGAAGTACAACAAGGATAACTGGGATAGAAGAGGAATAACTTGTCTGAGATTTGGATTTTGGAATGTGGGGTCACTTACAGGAAAATCGTTTGAGCTGGTTAAGATCCTACAACAACGAAGTGTTGATATTGTGTGCATCCAAGAGACTATGTGGAAAGGTAACAAAGCACAAGAGATTGATGGGTGGAAGTTGTGGTATGCAGGGGCGTCGAATAGCAGAAATGGGGTGGGTATCCTGGTTGATGCCAAGTTGAGGGACCATGTGGTCCTAGTGGAGCGCAGAAGTGACCGACTTTTGAGAATAAAGTTAGTGTATGGAGGAGAATCCTTAAATGTCATAAGCGCCTACACTCCACATGCATGTCTAGATGGAGAAGAAAATAGACGCTTCTGGGAGGACTTGGATGAGTTGATGAGAGGTATCCCCGGGATAGAAAAGTTTGTGGTTGGGGGTGACTTCAATGGCCACATCGGTAGGGCGAGAGATGGTTATGAAGAAGTGCATGGAGGTTTTGGTGATAGAAATGATGGAGGTCGGGCCTTGCTAGAGTTCTCGGTGGCTTTTGGTTGCGTAATAGCGAATTCCTGGTTCAAAAAGAAGGACGTGCACTTACTTACATTCAAGAGTGCTTCGAATAAGACACAGATTGACTTTTTCTTACTTAGACGAGGGGATAAGAGGAGTTGTAGGGACTGTAAGATAATCCCAAACGGAGGCCTTTTGACGCAACATAGGTTGTTGGTCATGGACTTGGAATGGGTTCGCAGAAAGAGGTGAAAAACCAGCGAGACGCAACCAAGGATCAAATGGGGGCACTTGAATGAGACAATTGGACAAATTTTTAGAGAAAGGGTTTTCGAGGAGGTGGAGGCAAAAGGAGCATGGCAAGTTAAAGACAGTGCAGACGAAATGCGGGGTAGGATGGCAGAGTGTGTTTGAAGAGTGGATTCTGGAGTGTTGGGCATGACCAGGGGCAGAAGTGGCAATAGAAGAGCTGAAGTTTGGTGGAATGATGATGTCCAAGAGAAGGTTGAGGGAAAACAGCTAGCGTAAAGAAAGTGGGTAGAGAGCACTGATAATGACAGAGAAGTGTGTTGGGAAGAATATAAAGTGGCAAAGAAGTTAGCGAGAAAGACAGTGGCAATCGCAAAGGAAAAAGCGTATGAGGAGTTGTACAAAGCCTTGGAGGAAAAAGGGGGGGAGAGTGATGTACAAGTTGGCTCGGGCAAGGGAGAAAATGAGTTGGGACTTGGATACAGTGAGGTGTGTAAAAGACGAGGAAGGAAGAGTGCTAGTTGATGATGACCATATAAAAAAACGTTGGCAGAGGTACTTCTCCAGCTTGCTAAATGAGGGCTAGGGGTGGACAATAGAAGTAGAGGAACTGAGGGGCCAGTCAAATTGCCTCTTCTTCAGACGCATCTCCAAAATCGAGGTGTAGAAAGTACTTCAGAAGATGAGCAACATGAAAGCAGTAGGTCCGTATGAGATCCCAGTGGAGGTGTGGAAGTGGTTGTAGGTGAGAGGCATATAATGGTTGACGTCTTTGTTTAATGTCATTTTTCGAACGACAAAGATGCCAGAGGAGTGGAGGCCTAGTAGCTTGATGCGACTGTACAAAAACAAAGGGGATGTCAATAGTGCAACAACTACAGGGGTATTAAGCTTCTCAACCATACTATGAAATTGTGGGAGAAAGTGATTGAAGCTAGGCTAAGGAGACTAGTCAGCATGTCGGACAACCAATTCGGTTTTATGCTAGGGCGGTCATCTTTTGAGGCTATCCACCTGATTAGAAGGTTGGTAGAGGCCTACAGAGAGAGGAGGAAAAACTTGCACATGATTTTTATCGATATGGAAAAGTCGTATGACAAGGTGCGTAGAGAGCTGATCTGGAGGTGTTTGGAGACGAGAGAGTTTTCAGGGACCTATATCAAAATCCTGAAGGGTATGTATAAGGGCTCTTTAACTAGTGTGAGCACCCCGGGAGGGAGCACAAAGTTTTTCCAACTAGGGATTGGCCTACATTAGGGGTCGGCTTTGAGCCCTTTTCTGTTTGTGATAATTCTGAATGTTCTGACGAAGGAGATCTAGGAAGAGGACCGCGATGTATGCTTTTCACCGACGACATAGTGTTGGTGGACGAGATTAGGGAGGGAGTTTGCAGAAAGCTAGAATCTTGGAGAGAGAAACTTGAGACAAAGGGCTTTAAGCTGAGTCGGACTAAGACAGAGTATGTAGAGTTTAAGTTCATCCAGGAGGTGGAGCCAGATAAGGAAGTACGTTTGGTAGGAGAGGTCTTAGCGAAAAAGGAGATGTTTAGATACCCGGGCTCTATTGTGCATAGTGATGGGAGCGTCGAGGAGGACATTAGACACTGAATACAAAGAGGTTGGCAAAAGTGGAGGGGTGATTCTAGAGTGTTGTGGCCTGTGTGACAGGAAGGTCCCACTAAAGCTAAAGGACAAGTTCTACAAAACGGTGGTTAGACCCGCCATACTCTACGGGGCGGAATGTTGGCTGACTACTAAGGCATAGGAGCAGAAGTTGATGGTAGTAGAGATGAGGATGCTGAGGTGGATGTGCGGGTATACGAGACTGGACAAGATTAGGAATGAAGTGATCAAGAACAAGGTGGGAGTGGCCAGTCTAGGTGACAAGCCAAATGGGAACATACTAAGGAGACCACCAGATGCCCCGGTTCGGAGAATCGAAGGGCTGGTTGATAGCGACTTTCGCAGGGAAAGGAGTAGGCCGAAGAAGAGTTGGAAGGGAGGCATAAAACAGGACCTTACCTTTCTGGGAGTTTCAGCAGATATGGCCTTGTGTAGGGACCAATGGTGTGGGAAGATCATAGTGACAGAGCGGTAGTGGGGAGGACCTAGAGGGAGTACCCTGCTCTTTTCCTTTTCCTCTCTTTGTTTTTAGTTCCTCGGTTTTCGTTGTCGGTTTTTCTAGCGTACCTTTTCACTCTCGTTTTCTGCTCTTTTCCCTTCCATCTTTTTCTTCCCTTTTTACCGACCTTTTTCTTTTGCTTTGGGCTCTCCTTAGATACCCTCCCGACATCCGAGTCGGAGTAAGGGTGCGTACATCTCGACCCCTAGATCCCGTTCATACCGGGTTCCACCTGGGTTGATGTTGATGTTGTTGTTTTTCCTTTGTATCTTTTAATTATTTCTTTGTTTCTTGAGTTGAAGAAGTTTAATAACTTAGAACAGTGTTTCGATTGATTTTCAATTTATACAGTAGGGAGAAGTTAAAATTGTGTTATTTTTAAAAGTTAAAATATTAGGCGAGGTTGATTTTGAATTGAATCCATGATCTTGTCAGTGCCTAACAAACTAAATTAGATTGAGAAATGAATCATGAGCAATTTATCATTGAGCTAGCCGATGATCAAATTTCTTGGAAATTTGCAGAGTTCAGAAAAGGCACCATACACCATAAGCAAACCCGAGAACGATTCATCGAAGCCAAACAAAGACAAACCGCGTCTCGAGTTGCTGGAGTGCGTTAATTCACTTCAATCCTGATTGATGTCTCTTCCAATTGTGTAAAGCTTGCATAAGCACAATAAATTTGTTTGTGGAGAAGACACCTATAACAAATTCAAGATTGAATTTTACCTAATATGAGGCGGTATTTGTAATTTGTCTCTTGTTTTTTTGGTTTTTTTTGTAGTAGATACGCTATATCGAAATATTTCTTGAGTGGTAGTGCTAGTTAAGCCTAGTTTCTATATATAGTTGAGTTTCTTTGATCTGGTATTTTAATTTTTTTTTTGATGAACCAAACCTTAATTAAATCAAAACATTGTCTGTTACAAACTTACAATAATGTCATAAGGATCACTAGGAAAGTAAACATGATGTGAAACAACAAAAGGTTCTGGCGGTCTCCACCGACTAAGCCAATCAGCGACTCGGTTTGCACTTCTCCGACAATGCAACCAAGAACAAGAGTTGAATAAAACACTTTTTTCCAGCGCCAAAGCAACAACATCCCCAAAAGAAGACAACGAAATTGTTCCTTTGGAAGCAAGCGTAACGAGTCTGCTCGAGTTGGACTCCAAAATCACGTCATTGAATCCAATTGAACGTGCCATCTTAAGACCCCAAAGAGTCGCCTCTGCTTCAGCAACGACAACGCTCGACCCATTTTGGATTACGTCGAGCTCCTGCAAACAACACCAGTCTATTCGAATCGCTTCCAACCATATGCCAAAACCACAATATTTTCCATTAACAACTCCATCCACATTTATTTTGATGATGTTTTGAGGCGGTCTTTCCCATTTCTAGTGTGCACTATCAGCAACAACACTCGCATCAGCAACAGGGTTTGTCTTTTCCCGTGACTGCATAAACTACTCATACAACACCAGACAACCGTTTAGAATATCATCAGCATCAGGATTTTCATTAGCAAAAATAAAGTTGTTCCTTGCTCTCCAAATTCTCCAACAAAAATATTCCCACAACCCTTGATCAGTTTCTGATTTGCTCATGATTTTAGTCACCCAGACCATAAACGAGCCTGCATCAGAACCTAGCAAACACAACTCCGAGAAATTTCTCGAAACCAATTTAGGAATAAAACAGTCATACAAGACATGCGTAGTGGACTCCTTCTGCCCGCAAAAAGCACACATCCTATCCTGCACAATCTTACGTCGAAAAAATTAATTTTGCATAGGAATAAATCACGTCCAGCTCGCCAAATGAAGAATCTAACTCTAGGAGGTGTTGTCACTCCCCAGAATTTCCGCCATAGCGTTCTAGATTTTGAGTTATCCGATTGCTCACCACCACCATCTGAACTTGAGCATATATCTCTCCTTCTCCAATAATTTGTATGTTGATCGAACAGTGAAGCTGTCATCATTTGTGTAGAACCACGCCAGTTTATCTTGTAATAACAGGTCTACTAAATGGTTATCAAGAACCATATCAACATCATCCGACGTAAACAAATTTCCGACCTACTCTTCACGCCAAGAGAGATTTTCCCAATCCGCCAAATCAATAACCCTAAGACTTGCATGACCCCCATAAAAATTTCAAAGTGGCTTGAAACAGTTTGGACGTGGCAACCACTTATCTTTCCAAACCAAAATGGAATTACCATTTACATCCTTCCACAACAACCCCTTCTCAACAACTTCTCAGCCTCGTAAAATACTCCGCCAACAAAAACTAGGATTGTACCGCAACTTTGCCTCTACAAAATTTGAGTTTGGAAAGTATCTCGCCTTTAAGATCTTTGAGTCAAGAGAATTTGGATCTTGAATAATCCTCCAGCCTTGTTTGGCTAACGTTGCCAAATTAAAGTCCTCCAAATCTCTAAACTCTAGTCCACCTTTCTCCTTAGATAAACACATGCGTTTCTGTTGGATCGTAAACGGTTAGCAGTGAGCTTGGGAACTGGCAATTAAGTTGTTCCCAAGGCAGCGGAAGTAAATAATCGCAAGTGATAAAAACAGTAAAAGGCACAGTTCCTTTATAGAGGAACCCCACTACAACCAACTAGTTGTATGGGTAAACCTCTACCTCCTCTTGGAGGATTTTGAATGACTTACTTATATTAATTGCTTTGTTCCTTAGTTACACAACCGGATTTACACTTCTCTGTTCCTACAAGTTCTTCCTAACTCTAGCAACACTAGTAAATCCTCTCAACTGAGTTCCTAAGCTCACAACAACAAAACACAAGTAACTCAAACCTTACGCTGACTTCTCAGTTCCCTTGCTCCTGGGAACTTCAGCTTCACCGTCGTCGAGATCACACACTCGCCGGCGGGGACTCCTCTTCCTTTTCTTTCTTTTCTCTGGTGTGGGTATTTGTGAGTTCTGGGAGAAATACTCAGACCGAGTACTATTCATTTGGCTTTATAGTCCATTGAGCTTGGGCAGTCGCATCTTTCATTTGTGTCCAAAATGCCCTTTGCTTGATGCCCAAGTTGTACTTTCTTCATATGTGACTTTGGTTTGAACTAGGTCAACTTCTTGGATCAATCGGACCGTTGGATGAAACGTGACAGTCTGATCCTCAGACTGTTCCCTCGAGCTGTCTGAGACAGAATCCCGCGATCTGCGCTGAACGGTCGTTGTCCTCACATGTGAGTTCCCATGTCATGGGAACTGACTTCTTCAGAGTTCCCTTGATGGAAACTCTTCATCGTTGTAAGCTTGTGTTCTCTTGATTGTTTCTGGGAGTTCCCATTTCATGGGAACTTTCCTCTTCAGAGTTCCCTTGATGGAAACTCTTCATTGTGGCCTACATTGCCTTTTGGTCATTCATAAGAGTTCTTGGTTGTACCTGTGTTCCTTAGAAATACTTGAACAAACCACATTAGTTCCCTATGGTGTTTGTCATTATCAAAACTTAAGAGAATTAAATCGTTGATCCGTTGTTTAGAACCATAGGTCCCAACAACGTCCCAACAATTTCCCCCTTTTTGATGATGACAAACCCATCACAAAATATGCAAGTATTTCAATGAATGATATGCTGATGAGTTCCTAAGTATGATTTTGGGAAGTCACTTTTAGTGAAACACTTAGATTTAGGGAACCACTTCTGGTGAGACACATAGTTCCTATTAAGCTTTATATGCAATTGTTCCCCCTTAGCTTATGCGTGGTCCGTGATAACTTGAACTTTTAACTCATCTCGCATTTTTTATCTTTCCCCCTTTTGACATCATCGAAAACAAGCAAAGCAATAATAGGAAAGAAGGGAACACGCAATCGAAATAAAGACCATTTCATTACTTAAGATAATATGTACAATGGGAACCCAAGTACAATTTGTGGTCAGTTTTGGATTAAGGGAACAGGAAAGGAGAGATCATGGGTTCTGAGGGAACAGGGCGTCACAGAGGCGCGAAAGGACTTGTGTAAGCTTTTCTTGTCCTCTGGCCAACGCTGCTTGGTCCCTAGCAATCTGGTCGAGGGTTTTGGCAATGCGGAGCAACACTGGAGAGTTCCCCTCTTGTGTACCAGACTCTAGTGGAGCCTCCTCCTCTACAGGCTCCGAGTGCCTCATCTTCTGGGCAACTGTAATGTCTAGTTCCCTTCCAAGCTCGATTTCGTCTTTAGAGGCGTCGTAAAGACCCTCTTTTTGTAGGAGCTTCTTGATCAGCCCGGAGTAGGGAAGGGAGTGGGACTTGGAAGCCATGCACTTCTCCATGTGCCCAAGGATTATTCTGGGAAGATTTATGGGCTTCTTGAGGAGGAAGTGGTAGAGGATGATGGCATCTGGGATGTTGACGACCAAACGCTTCTCTTGGCGCGGGATCACCACGTTGATGATGAATTGGTGAGCGAGCTTCGCAACCAAGGATAGATGATGCGTCGAGAGGATTTTAGAGGGAACCCGACCCTCAAAGATTGTGTTGCACACCTCGGCGCTATTGAAGTCGTCCCAGAGCTTGCTGGGCACCTCGCTAAGCCCTTGACCAGGGACCTGGAGTTGAAGGCGGATTGTCGACGTTGTAAAAATAAACTCGTCGCCTTCATGGGAGAGAGTTCCCTGAGTGCAGTCATTGGTGATTTTGAAGTTGTTGTAGAACTGACGCACTTGTGAGGGATCGACACTCACAGTCTCTTGGCAGAGTCTCTCCCAGCCCTGGGCCTTGATCAGGTCCCACAGTTCCCCTAGGCCATTTTCAGTCAGCACATCTTCTGAAACGATGAGTGGAGGAAGGAGCTTCCTGCGCTCATCCACATGGTGCTTTGTGGAAGAGGTCCCCTTCCCCTTCCTTGATGTGCTTCTGGATGTGTTCCCCCTAGAGACCGTGCGAGGTCCTTTATGCTGAGGGGGTGCAGCCGCTTCAATCATAAGCACGCGGTCCCTTGGCGGTTGGGAACTCGTGGACACCACCATTTGGTGTCCAGGTGTGGGGATCCGTGTTGGCTCCTTAGAAGCTGGAGCTTCTTCTTCTTATTCGACCTCATCTTGGGAGGTCCCTTCTTCCTCGGAGGAGCTCGAGCTTGAGCCCTCCCCGTCATCTTCAGGATGACTCGTTGTTGCCTCAGCACCTCCAGCTGGTGCGAGGTCCCTTCTCTCCGTGGTCTCTTCAGGAGCCACCTTTTCTGGGGACTTTGTCCCTTGGGAGACTGTGTGCTCAGAGGGGCCCCGATTTAGCTCTTCCTCGATTGCCTTGAGCTGGGCTTCCTCCTCCAGAGTTCCCATGATGATTGGAGGAGGGTCCTTGGTCATTTTGCCGATACTTTTGGATGGTGAGGGAGAGGGGAGTTTGGTGGTGGTGGGAGATGTGATGGAAGAGGGGAGAGGAGAAGAAGGAAGAGGGGTGGTTAGTTGAGTGGAAGGGGGAGGAAGGGATCTGGTGACTTGGGGAGTAGAGATCCCCGAAGTAGAAATGGGAGTGGTGGAGATGTGTTTTAGTGAAGAGGGAGGAGGAGTTGGAGATCCCGTAGTTATAGGGACGGGAGGAAGGGAAGAAGGTTGGGGAGGTGGAGTTCCCATCGTGGTGGGAACTGGAGAAGGTGGTGGAGGAGGAGTCGATTGTTTTGTGAGAGTGCCCTTGGAGGTGGGAACTGAGGGAGGTGGTGGAGGGGGAGTTGGTCATTTTGTGGGAGGAGGTTTGGGAGGTCCCTCGATTGGAAGAGGAGGGATGAATGAGGAAGAGGGGAGTAGACTCTGGGGTTCGGAGGTCCCATCGTCGGAAGGAAAAGGGAAAGGGGGTTTGGGAACACAGGAACTCTCCTTGGAGCAGTTTAGGTATTCCTCAAACTTGTAGAAGGGCTTCTTTCTGGGCTCCGAGAATTCAGAGGCCTCAGAGTGTTTGCGCTTTTTGGATTTGGAGGGGTCGTGGGAGTGTTTGGGTTTTTTGGGTTTTGAGGGATCTTTTGATGAGTGACGGCGTTTGGATGAATGGCGGTGTTTGGATTTGTGGGGTTTTTCATTGATTGAGGGGCGAGCGTCTCCGAAGTTGTCAACGATGACAACTCCGGAGGAGGTGTTGGTGTTGGAAGGAGGGAGAGGAAGAGATTCGGAAGAGGAAGAGGTCCAGGAGACAGTTTCGTCGGCCGGAGGAGGAGGAGGGGGCAAGAAGGAGCTTACTTGGTTGTAGAGCCCTTGGATTAGTACGTCCTTCATGACAGGGTCTTGCTCTTTTTCGATCTCTCGTAATTGAGAAATGAAGAGGATTCGGGGATTGGCAAGCACCCACTCTTTGATCTGGGCAAAAGTGTGTAGAGGGGCCATTTTTGTAAGGAATTGGGAGGTTTTGGAGGTTTCTTGAAAAGAGAGTGAAAGGGATTTGGGGAAGACGAATGACAGAGATGTAAGATGGAATAAAGGGTCCAAAAATAGCAAAGAGGGGTTTTAAAGGAGAGAGGAAGTGGAGGGTAGAAAGGGAAGTGGATTAACCTCGATAACCGTTGCCCAATGACCGTGGGGAGTCGTTTCAACTTCTCGATCACGCCTCTGGACACGTGTCACGATCTCTTGGGAAGTCCTTTTCAAATTTTGAATACTTGGCCTTTAACGCTTCAGAGCCTCTGACACAAAAGTCCGCTTCCGAAGTGACGGTTTTTCTTTGAAGATTAGTCAGCGTTCCCTTTGTAGATGCATCAGTTCCCATGATCTTTTCAAGGTCAGGGAGAGTGAAGTGGTTAAGGGAACTTCACACTCATCCTTTTGTGGGGCTAGGGAACTCAAAGGGAACCAGACAATTTGCAACTCGATAAAGGAAATATGTTGGCTCATGAGAAGCATTTGTCTGGTCCCTATCTTAGGGTGGGTCATATGATCAACCGTCATGGTGGCTTGTAAAGAGGGATAAAGGGAACTGTGGTTGATCATTTTGGGCCAAAAGAAATAGAGTTCCTTTGTACACATTTTTCTCTAGACTAGTAATCATGGCATAGTGAAAGCAATAAATCCAAGTTCCCTATCATGCAATCTTATATAAACTAGTCAGGCATTGAGAGAGAGACAAACAAGGACTTGTTTAGTTTAGAGTTATCATCCCTAGAAGCATTCGAAAATGCTGGTAGGGACGTCTGTCTAAAGCTTTGGTAAGAATGTCCGCAATTTGCTCTTCAGTTCTACAGTGTTCCATCGAGATGTTCCCATTTTCAACATTGTCACGTAGAAAATGATGCCTTATGTCGATATGCTTAGTTCTAGAATGATGCACAAGATTTTTGGAAATGTTTATGGCACTAGTGTTATCACAGAGTATGGGAACTAGGCCAAAAGACATACCGTAATCCTGGAGTTGTGACTTAAGCCATAGAACTTGGGAACAACATGATGCGGCAACCACATATTCGGCTTCAGCTGTGGAGAGTGCCACTGAGTTTTGCTTTTTAGATCCCCACGAGACTAAGCATGACCCTAGGAACTGGGCCATTCCTGATGTGCTCTTTCTGTCAACCAAGTGCCCTGTAAAATCTGCATCTGTGTATGCAATGAGCTCAAGGGAACTGTTCCTTGGATACCAAAGGCACAAGTTATTGTTCCCTTTGAGATACCTGAAAATTCTCTTCACCTCTTTCAGGTGTGATTCCTTAGGGTTAGCTTGAAAACGAGCACAAAGACATACGGAGAACATGATATCAGGTCTACTAGCTGTTAAGTAGAGAAGGGACCCGATCATACCTCGATAGTTCCTTTGGTCCACACTAATACCTGTTGCATCCGTATTGAGCCTTGAATTTGGTGAGATGGGAGTGTCGATGAGCTTGGAGTGTTCCATCCCATACTTCACGAGCATTTCCTTGATGTATTTCTGTTGATGAATCTTTGTTCCCTCCTTGGTTTGGGATATTTGAAGTCCCAGGAAGAACGTGAGTTCCCCAATGAGACTCATTTCAAACTCACTACTCATGAGGTCCTTAAACTTCTCTACAAGAGTTTCGTTAGTTGCTCCAAACACAATGTCATCAACATATACTTGCACAATCAAAATGTCTTTAGACTCTTTCTTTGAAAACAAAGTCTTGTCTATGGAACCACGAAGGTACCCATGGGACAAGAGGAATTGAGCAAACCTGTCATACCAAGCTCGGGGAGCTTGTTTGAGTCCGTAAAGGGCCCTCTCCAGGAAATAGACATGGTTGGGTAGTTTCTCATCTTCGAATCCTGGAGGTTGGGCTACATACACTTCTTCCTTGAGATGTCCATTGAGGAAGGCTGTTTTCACATCCATTTGGTAAAGCTTGAATCCCTTGTGAGCGACATAGGCGATTAGGAGTCTGATGGCCTCGATCCTGGCAACCGGCGCGAAGGTCTCATCGTAGTCAATTCCTTCCTCTTGCATGTATCCTTGTGCCACCAACCTAGCCTTGTTCCTTGCTACAGCCCCAGTATCATCGAGCTTGTTCCTAAAGACCCATCGAGTTCCTATGATGTTCTTGTTTTTGGGCCTAGGAACTAGCTTCCAGACTTTGTTCCTCTCGAATTGGTGGAGTTCTTCTTGCATGGCTTGAATCCAATCTGGGTCCTTCAAGGCTTCTTTGATATTTTTGGGTTCCACCATAGAAACAAACGCGTTAAAAGCACAAAAATTATTGAGAGAGGAACGAGTTTGTACACCTTTATCAAGAGAGGAGATGATGTTCTCAATGAGGTGGTCCTTCCTTTGTTGAAAGGTTCTTGTATGAGTGAGTTCCCTTGCATGTGTGTCATCCTCAGTTGGTGTTTCTTTGTCATGGGAACTCTCATCTTCAGCTTCTTCATTTGATGTTTCTTCAGAGATTTCTGGCAGGTTCCCTCGTTGTTCCCCTTGAATACTTGATTCTGGCAGGGTATTGTCTTGGGGGACAACAGAGTTGTTCCCTGAAGAGGGAACCTCGAGAGAGTTGGAGGTGTCTTGTAGTTCTTCTGAGGAAGGAGCCTCGAGGGAGGTTTGATCAGTGAGGGTTGGACCTTCGTCGTTGTTCCCTGGTTGTGGGATGTTGCTTGCACTTGGATAGTCTTCATCCCTTTTCCTTGGCTCATCCTCGTCATCATCATCGTCTTCATGTCTGACTAGCTTGAACAGAGTTCCCTTCCCTTGGGTCTCGGTTCCCATCTTTACAGACTTTTCGTTGAAGACGACATGAATGCTTTCCTCTATTTTCTTGGTTCTTTTATTGTAGACCCTGTAAGCCTTGCTTTGTGATGAGTATCCCAGGAAGATCCCTTCGTCGCTTCTGGGGTCGAATTTGCCAAGATTGTCTTTGCCGTTGTTGTGAACAAAGCATGTGCAACCAAATGTTCTCAAGTGTGAGATGTTTGGTTTTCTCCCTTTGATGAGCTGATAGGACGTCTTGTTGATCAGGGGCCTTGTCATGGCTCGGTTCAGGATGTATGTAGCTGTGGAAATGGCTTCAGTCCAGAAGTACTCAGGAACTCCACTTTCAATCATCATGGTTCTAGCCATGTCCTCCAGAGTTCTGTTCTTTCTCTCGACCACTCCATTTTGCTGAGGAGTGCGAGGAGATGAAAAGTTGTGAGAGATCCCATTTTGCTCACAGAAGTTTAGGAACTCCGAGTTTTGAAACTCAGTTCCGTGATCAGATCTGATTGCTTTCAGTTTCAGCCCCAAGCTTACTTCTGTTCTTTTGATGAAGGGCTCAAATTCTTCAAACGCTTGTGATTTTGCCTTCAAGAAAATAACCCAGGTGAATCTTGAAAAATCATCAATTAAAACATACATGTACCTCTTTCCACCGTAGCTAGTTGTTCTCATGGGACCACAGAGATCCATGTGAATTAACTCCAGGGATCTGGTTGTGCTTACCACCTTCTTAGGTTTGAAGGAGGTCCTGGTCTGTTTCCCTCGAACACATGCTTCACACATTTTGACTCCTTTGAGATTGATCCGTGGAAGACCAATGACCAGATCCTGTAGGTAAAGCTTCAGGATTTGATTTACACCAGCATGTCCCAGTCTTCGATGCCAGAGTTCCGTGTCATCTTGGGAACTCGCAAGACACAGCTTCATTGGTGGTTCAAAGTTGGTGTCCACCACATACACATTGTTGTATCTTCTTCCTCTCAGAATTACTTTGTTGGTCTTCTTGTTGATGACGAGACATTCATCTGAGTCGAAAGTGACGATGTTGTTCCCTTGATCACACATCTGGGAGACACTCAACAGATTGTATCCCAGATCCTTTACCAGATTTACGTTGTTAACTTTGATAGATCTATTGAGCAACACTTCTCCTTTTCCAATAACTTCTCCCTTGTTTTTGTTGCCAAATGAGACATGGCCTCCTTCGGCATGAGTGTGGAGTGAGATGAGGATATCCTTGTTTCCTGTCATATGGTTCGAGCATCCACTATCTATGAACCATGTACTGTTCCCTCTCACTGCCACCTACAAGGAAAAGTTAGTGTTTTGAGACCCAGGCAAGATGACTCTTGTCAGGTCCCTTGCAAGGGAAAACATTTTCATTCAAGATATAGTCAGAAATGTTGATGTCTTTGGAATTTTGAGAGTTGGAGTTCCTTTGGTGATGAGCATGACGTTTTTGTTTGTTTGGGAACTCATGGCGTCTAGGGGTTTGGGCTCTCTTCTTGGGACATGCATCCTTGTAGTGCCCATGAGCACCACAGTGCCAACACGTCTTATAGTATTCTCCCAGGTAGTATTTTGGGTGTGGTCTCTGGATACGGTTCCTATCCATGGTTTCTTTGTTGTACACCCGAGACCCATTTCCCTTAGTAATTTTGACATAGATTCTATGTCCGGAGTTCCCAGTATAGTAGTCTTTCTCACCATTGTTTCCACTCTCTAGGACCCTGATTTTCTCCTCGAGATGAGCATTTTTCTGTTTCTCGCACTGGAGTTCTAAGGCCCTACACTCATGGATCTCATGTTCGATCAGGTGTGACTTTCCGTTCTTGGAGCACTCACCTTTGTATCCTATGCCATGTCTGGCTGGGACAAACTTAATTTGGGAACTAGAGGCTTCAAGATGTTCGGGAGTCTTACTCAGGTTTTGCAAGAGGGTGTTCTCATCTTTCTCTAGAGTTTTGATTTCTCTTTCTAGATCTACAATGTGAGACACATGGGACTTGAGTTTTTCTAGAAGGGATATGCAGTTGGGACAGGGCTCAAGACCAACTATTTGAGAATTTATGTGTTCCTGTTTTTCCAACTTGTTTTGCAGTTTTATGTTATCTTTGACAAGACTTGAAAGAATTTTCAACAACTCAGGTTTTTCATAGTTACTCAAAGAATCAAGAACAGTTTCAGTGGTTACCTCACTGGGTTGTTCCCCAGTGGTTTCTCCTATGGCCATGCCACACATGTCTAGGAGTGCCCATGACTCGGGATCTTCATCTTCATCATCGCTCCAGGTAGCGATATAGGCCTTCTTTCCTTGCTTCATGCCATCAGTTCCTTGTGGGCATTCCTTCGCAAAATGTCCTTTCCTATTGCACTTGTAGCAGGTCACATCTGAGAGATCCTTTTCTGTGGGATTTCTTTGGGAACTCTGTCCCTTTCCCCAGTTCCCACTGTTCCGTTGAGACTTCCCTTTGTAGAAATATCGAAGAGCCTTTGTTACTAGAACTAGCTCCTCATCCTCTTCTTCTTCGGAGTCTTCATGTTGTTCTTGGGTTGATTTGAGCATTTTTTCGATCTTGAGTGTGATCCCTCGATGAGATCGAGTTTGTTCCTTATCGTCGATCTTTCTCTTCTCGCGTCCCACTAGCTTTCCAAACACTTGATGGAGCATAAATGTTCGATTTTCTGGATTTTCCTTGAACATCGTTCTCTCGTTTGCCCATTCTCCAGTCAATCCATTGAAGAGTTGTTGCACCTTCATTTTGTGGGTGATTTCTTCTTTTGTGATCCCCAATCCCTCCATTTTAGAGCAAAGTCCTTCAAATCGGGATTGGTAGCTATCGACCGACTCTCCCATTTCCATTTGGAAGTTGTAGAACTCCCTTTTTGCATTCATCTGAAGATCTTCTCTGAGATCTGAGTTCCCAACGTGCATTTGTTGGATGGCCTCCCACATTTCCCTAGCTGTGTCAAGGTTTGCAACCCTGTCACAATCTTGTACGCACATGGACCTCTTTAGGTACTGTTTGGCTTTGTAGTTTGCCTCCATGCACTTGTACTCATTGGGTCCCCACTTTGAGAGGTCGTTGACTATAGCTGGATCGATTTCGAAGTTCCCTCTCTCGATGACACACCAGGCTTGGTAGTCTTGGCCACGCATCCAATCCTTCATGTCGCGTTGCCAGCTTTCAAATCTTCCTGTAATAAGCCTTGGCGGCTTACTAGTATTGTTCCCCACCTGAGTAAGTTCCTGAGCCATTTGATACCTGCGATGCTAACACAAATCTAGAGCGCAAGCTCTGATACCAATTGTTGGATCGTAAACGGTTAGCAGTGAGCTTGGGAACTGGCAATTAAGCTGTTCCCAAGGCAGCGGAAGTAAATAATCGCAAGTGATAAAAACAGTAAAAGGCACAGTTCCTTTACAGAGGAACCCCACTACAACCAACTAGTTGTATGGGTAAACCTCTACCTCCTCTTGGAGGATTTTGAATGACTTACTTATATTAATTGCTTTGTTCCTTAGTTACATAGCCGGATTTACACTTCTCTGTTCCTACAAGTTCTTCCTAACTCTAGCAACACTAGTAAATCCTCTCAACTGAGTTCCTAAGCTCACAACAGCAAAACACAAGTAACTCAAACCTTACGCTGACTTCTCAGTTCCCTTGCTCTTGGGAACTTCAGCTTCACCGTCGTCGAGATCACACACTCGCCGGCGGGGACTCCTCTTCCTTTTCTTTCTTTTCTCTGGTGTGGGTATTTGTGAGTTCTGGGAGAAGTACTCAGACCGAGTACTATTCATTTGGCTTTATAGTCCATTGAGCTTGGGCAGTCGCATCTTTCATTTGTGTCCAAAATGCCCTTTGCTTGATGCCCAAGTTGTACTTTCTTCACATGTAACTTTGGTTTAAACTAGGTCAACTTCTTGGATCAATCGGACCGTTGGATGAAACGTGACAGTCTGATCCTCAGACTGTTCCCTCGGGCTGTCTGAGACAGAATCCCGCGATCTGTGCTGAACGGTCGTTGTCCTCACATGTGAGTTCCCATGTCATGGGAACTGACTTCTTCAGAGTTCCCTTGATGGAAACTCTTCATCGTTGTAAGCTTGTGTTCTCTTGATTGTTTCTGGGAGTTCCCATTTCATGAGAACTTTCCTCTTCAGAGTTCCCTTGATGGAAACTCTTCATTGTGGCCTGCATTGCCTTTTGGTCATTCATAAGAGTTCTTGGTTGTACCTGTGTTCCTTAGAAATACTTGAACAAACCACATTAGTTCCCTATGGTGTTTGTCATTATCAAAACTTAAGAGAATTAAATCGTTGATCTGTTGTTTAGAACCAGAGGTCCCAACAACGTCCCAACAGTTTCCAACTCATCCAATGAAGCTTTGAAGACCCTAAATCACTCCAAAAGAAATGGCACATGAGTTGTTCAATCTCGTGACATAGGCTTGAAGGCAGCAAAAAACAAGACATGGTATAAATTGGAGTAGCCCGCATCACCGATTTTATGAGAACCTCTTTTCCGACCTGAGAAAGTGTACTATCTTTCCACTCCTTAAGTTTTTTCCAAACTCTATCCTTAACATGAGCAAAAATGACATTCTTTGATCTACCAACCATAGTTGGTAGCCCAAGATAATTCTCATGCTTCTCAACTTCAGGTACATTGAGGATGCACTGCAAACTCTCCCTAAGTTCTGCACTTACATTCTTACTGAAAGACAGTTCAGGTTTACTCAAGTTAACTTGTTGTCTCGAAACTGCTCCATATCGATGGAGAATATTAAGAATTTCCGACGCTTGTTGACAAGACACTTGAGCAAACAACATACTGCGTTCGCAAAGACCAGGTGAGAAACCACAGGAGCACTTCTCGCCACTCGAATCCCCTTGAGACGCCGAGCCCCTACACTTTCCTTAATCATGGTCGAAAAACCTTCTGCCATAAAGAGAAAAAAATATGGAGACAGAGGGTCTCCTTGCCTTAGCCCACACCCCGACACAAAGGAACATGACGGTGTACCTTCCATCAAAACCGAAAAATTCACACTCGTGACACATTGCATAATCAAATTAAACCACTGATCATTAAAACCCAAGCCCCTCATATTCTGCTCTAAGAAATCCCATTCAACTCGGTCATATGCCTTCGCCATATCCAACTTTAGAGCAAAATATCCCTTCTTTCCTAAGCGCTTGTTCTTCATATAGTGGAATAATTCAAAAGCAAACAGGACGTTATCTGTAATCAATCTTCTTGGTACAAAAGCATTTTGGATTTCAGCTATCACCTTATTAAGCACATTCTTCAACCTGTTCGCCAAAACCTTGGAAATGATCTTGTACAAAATATTACATAAACTGATAGGACGTAGGTCCTTCATTCGAAAAGGGTTAGAAACTTTTGGAATTAAAGAGATGAAAGTATGACTGAGTCCTTCGGGAAAAGCATCACCATTAAGTATGCCAAGAACAAACAAAATAACCTCAGTTCTAACAATATGCCAATGTTGTTGAAAGAACAGAGGTGACATACCATCAGGAGTGGGTGATTTTGTAGGATGCATAGAAAAAAGAGCGAGTCGTACCTCTTTCACCAGTGAAAGGGCATGAGAGCATCAAGTTATCCGAACCCGTCAATAAAGGTGGAATTACTTGAGGAGCCAAAATTGTGTGTGTGCTTTGATCGGAATTAAACAATTGCACAAAATAATCGACAACAACTCTGGTTTTGCTCAATCTGCTCCTCCATTCCATGCACTCATCATCAACCAACCTTCTGATTTTATTCCTTTTCCTTCTTCCATTAGCTTTCTTATGGAAAAAGGAGGAATTACAATCTCCCCACTTCAGTTCATTTGCTTTTGCCCTCTAAAATCAAAGCAACTCTTCTTTTTTCGTCAACTCCCTCTCTTGCCTTTCAAGAGATCGACACCTGTGAATCCATTCCCCTGTCATTCCCGCCTTATTCATCATTCTAAGTTCTTCCCTAACCTTTGCAAGCTTGACAAAAATATTTCCAAATTCAACACGGTTCCAAGCTTGTAATTCTTCAGCACAATTGACAATCTTACCCATCACACCCCAGCCGAATTTCTAACACTAGGGTTTTGCCACTAATTTTTAACAATAACCTTACACCCTTCATGTTTACTCCACATAGCCTCAAAACAAAAAGGTCGAAAACCCTTCCCCTCTTCTCCCTCACTTTCCTTCAATTTGTAACATTCAAGCATCACAGGTAAATGGTCGAAACCAAATCTTTCTAAGTGTCTCACATTCCCATTTGGAAACAAATTGAACCATTTCTCATTTGCAAATCTCCGGTCCAACATTTCCTATATGAATTCGTTCCCCTCCCGGCCATTATCCCAAGTGAATTTTGCCCATGACCAAGTTATTTCACTAAAACCACACTCATCAACAGCCTTACTAAACTCCATCATATCATTCTTGACCATTGTCTTTTTAGACTTAAAATCTTGTTCAAAAGAAGTTGTGCTCTTACATATTTTGAACAGAAGTTTCCCACTTTAACTCTTACATTTAATGAAAAAATGAACTAAATTTGCTCCATTTTCATTTTCAATGCATAAAGTAAACATTTAATTAAGAACATTTTTGTCCAATTTAAAATTTTTCTTAATATAAGTTTCCAACTCTAACAAGACAAGTAGATTTATACGGAGGGAGTAAATTCACTTGGGAATTGAGAGTTTGCCACAAATGCGTTAATTGGTGAGTTTGAGAAACTAGTTCACTTGAATTCACCTGACTTTTGATGAGTGGGGTTATTGCTGGTAGAGTTGGTAAAATATTATTCTCTAACCTAGGTTTTTTTATGAGTAATCTAGTGGAGAGGATAAATTCAAAAAAATATACTTTATAAAAATAATAAAATAAATAAATTATAGAATTTAGATTTATCAAGTAGTTTTATGTTATAAAATCTAAATTTATCAAATTATAGTTAAATATATTTTAATAGATATATTCAAATAAGTGTATTAAGTAATTTAAAATTTTCAAATAGATTTAATGTAATAATTTTTGACAATTTCATCATATCAATTCAAACTATCTATCTATACGTTGATATAATTATCAATTTTTACTAATTAAATAATCATAATAATAATATTTACTTTATAAAAAAAAGTAAAATTAAAAAATTCTATAATTTATGAAGTAAAATTTTAAAAAATTCTATAATTTTCATAATGTATATTCAAAAAAAAATCTGAATAGTTTTAAATTTAGAATTGAGTTTTAAATTAATAAATATTAAAAATATTTTTTATGAGAACATAAGTGATTTTTCTAATAATTTTAACGAAAAATCAAAGTCATGATATGAATCGAACTAATTTAAAAGTTTAGAAATGTTATCTGGAATATTTTTTTTTTGTAAAAGTAATAATCGATAAAAGGGAAAAAAAAGGATGCAAAACGTAATTTCCCTAAACAAAAAAAACTGCAAAGTGGATCGGTATTTGAATTGAACACTATCCTCACAGAATCATAGTTGCAGGCTTGCAGCACATGTATTGAAAGGACATTAATTTTGTCCACTAACAAACAAACAATCCAATTTAGTGTATAGGTACTTATGTACCCATGTATTGAAAGTAGTACGCTGTTACACAATTAATTGCCACACAAGAGCTTCGAAAACAAAGATGCTTTGGTTTTAAGTCGGTAAAATTGCAGAGACCACATGCATCGGGAATTACTGATATCATGAATCCCACCTGATGTATGCTCGGAAAAAGGTCCATATGGGCCCTACTTTTGGTTGCACACGAGGTATCATATTATCCACATATCTGATCTAGCCGAGACTGATCCAGGATTGACTCGAAGTGGGACGGACTTTTGAATAAATACATAATTTTTAATAATAAAATCTTCGCTAGTTGTCAATTTTGTCGAGCTCTTACGTACTTTTACTTCTCAATTCTCAATGTCGAATTGGGTATAATTGATTTAATAAAAAAAACTGAATTTTAGGTTGAAGTCATTTAAAAAAAATAGGGTTAAAACGACGCCATGTTACTTTTGCCCTAATCTTCACCTAATTCGTTTTCCTCCATTAAATCACCGATAAACTTACCGACAACCCTCTACCTCTTCCTCCTCTAGTCATTCTTGCCTCTTCCTCCTCTAGTCATTCTTGCCTTCCTCCGCTCACCTCTATAGAGAGGCAATATTGTAGAGAGAATTAGAGAAATTGTGAATGAACTGATAAATATTATTGATCATAAGATCTCTTTAAATAGAAAATAAAAATACGTAAGCCCAAAGCAATAATAGAATCTAGGATTTTCTAAATCTATATCAATAAAATAAAGATAGAAGGAAACTAAATAATATCATAACTAATATAAAAGATATACTAGACTAAATAATATCTCTAATATAATATGGTCGATTCCTTATGCACAGGAAAAAACGCCTCGTGCACACGGTTTCATACGCTTCATGAAGCGTATGACCCAAAGGGTGCCCTCTGCGAGGGTGGTACCCTGGGCTTGCGCTTCACGAAGCGTGCGCTTCATGAAGCGCTAGGGTTTGCGGATTTTTTTTCCGCTACGCCAACGCCGCCGTGAAATTAGGTTTGTTTACGTAAATTTGGGAAAAAAATTATTTTCATATCTAATTTATATCTTTGTATCATAAGATAGTTTAAATAACAAACATTTAAGGCCTATATATAGTCATATATGAAAAAGTTTATGAGTTAAGAAACACAGTTTAACAAAATACAATGGCATCCAATAGCTTATATGAAGTAAATTTATCGACGGAATCGCCTTTTTCAGATGAACCGTATGAAGCTGAATCATCATCATCTTTTGAAGAAGGAGGAGGAGGAGGAGAAATAGACGTTGATGTAGAAGAAAACGACATAGTCGAGGTAAGTTTTTTGAAATATAAATTGCAGTTTATAGTTTTATATTCTGAACATTTGAAGGTATCGTATTTGTATTTGTAAATTAAAAAAAAATTATATTATTAATCTTATACATTTGTACTGATTATATACCTTTAGAAATAATATTATTGTTATTCAATAGAGTAGAGTTGAATGGAAAATAATAGTAAAAAAGATGTTATTGTTGAAAACATATTGTGTATTTGCAGTTTAATTGAAAGTAATTATAATTTATAAATAGGTAAACGGGAGAGATTTTTCTGCTGACTTTCATCACGATGGGGTGTGGGATAGTCGAGATCAAATGATAGCCTGGGCTAGGCAAGTTGGGCATGAAAGATATATGGCGTTGCGTATAAAAACGTCAAATGAAAATTTGGTCAGGCTAGCATGTCATAGGCATGGTATGTATAGATCTGGGAAGAAGGGTGATTGCATCCCTACTGTTACACCGCCTCAGGTGCGAACCCTTTACACAAAGTGCAAATGCAAATTCGATTTGCTTGGCGTTAGAAGTAAATCGACCGGGAAGTGGGCACTAACAGTTGTGTGCGGAGTTCACAACCACGACCTCCCCACTAGTTTGCTTGGCAATTCATTTTCAGGCCGAATGACAGAAGCACAAAAATTGCTTGTGAAGGAATTGAGCTATATATATGTGCCACCTGCTCGTATAGTGGAGCGGTTGAGAAATCTTTACCCGGAAATGTGACATCAAGGAAGCAAGTTTCAAATTTGAGGGCACGATATTTGAAAGAGGATAGTGCAAATCTGACAACCACCCAATATGCACTGCATTTTCTACAAAGAAACGATTACAGAGTATTTCCGAATAGGATAGGTGATTCAGATTATATTGATATCCTCTTCTTTGTGCACCCCACGTCGCTGCATCTATTGAAGTTGTTTCCGTATGTCGCCATTATGGACAGCACATATAAGACCAACAGGTACAATCTGTTAAGTTTTTTTCTATATATTGAGGCAAATATTGTTTTTGTAAAGTTGTATAATTGTTTAATGTATTGACAGGTACGACATGGCTTTGCTGCAGATGGTTGGGTTTACATGTACTAACAGATCTTTCAACATCGGTTTTGCATTTCTGTCAAGAGAAGACACAACTAGTTATACATGGGTGTTGAAGCGTTTGAGGCGTTTGTATCAGGAAGTGGGAGCGATGCCAAATGCAATTGTCACAGATCGAGAGAGGGCAATAATTAACGCAAAGGACGCTGTGTTTGGAGAGGAAGTCAAACATCTTCTATGTTGGGTGCATGTTAAGGGCAACATATTAGCATACGCTGTAGGTATCCTAAGGGACCAGGAAAAGGCGAAAAGGTTTGCTAATAGATGTTGGGGCATATTCATGTCGACAACGGAGGCAAAATACGAGGAAAGGCTTAGAAGAGTCAAACAACATTGGCCAGGGCTGATGAAGTATGTTGAGAGGTCGTGGCTCGGGCCTTACAAGAAGTCGATTGTTAGAGCATGGACCGATCACTATACCCACTTCGAAACGAGAACAACAAACAGGTACATACGTTTTAATGTTTTACATATTTTTGGTTGTTCAAATTATGTGATTTACACATTTGTAATGTACATAATACTAACATGTATGAAACAGGGTGGAGGGAATGCACAACGTGCTTAAAAAAATACTTGACAGTTCTCGAGGAGGCTTCAACACAGTGATCGAAAGGATCCACAATCACATTCAGTCTCAAGTTAATGATATAAGGGGGGATCTGGAGATGTCACGTAGCAAGATTCCAACTGAGTTGAATAATTTCCCTAGTCGAATTAGGACAATATTCATGCGCCTATTTTACAAAGTGTCAACTTTGTGCATTATGAAGTTGTTGAATATGTACTACAACCTGAACAAGGACGCCGCTGAAGGAAAATTAGAGAAAGAGTGTGCTGATTTTTGGGTACGGGAGTGCATGGGTCTTCCTTGTCGTCATACGATTTCCGAAGCCATTCTAACTAAGCGGCCGATCCCGCCAGGTAACATACACCCATTTTGGCATCAGGTGGTATGGGATGGAGTTGATCCGAAGCGCATGCCCATAGAAGACAAAGAGGCAAAAAAACTTACCGAGATCAGATGGGAAGATAAGGTGGAGAGGAAGCGTCGGGGTGAATTGACATATGACCATGTGTACTCGATCACAGAGTGTTTTGTAGACAATGTGCTTGGAAAAGAGTCGTCTTTGATTGAGCAGATAGATGCTATGAAGAGGGGACGGCCAAAGGGGTCCACTAAGTGGTCAACAAAGAGGAACAATACTTTGCTTGAGCATCGGATGGAGGCATATGAAAAGGAGAAGCAACAGAAGCAAAAGGAGAGCCAAGTAAAAACTTCATTGCCCGACAAAAAGCGTGGAAGGCCAAAGGGCTCAACCAACAAGACCCCGAAAAAAGTTGTGACGGGGTCAAGTACACAAGAAGAGAGGGTCGGCATGATGTGGCTGGATTTCAACTTTGGAGTTGACAATGTTAATGACTTCATGTTTCCTTACATTGATCAGGTGCAGGATGTAATGGCATATGGGCATTGCGGTTATCGATCACTCGCCGTGTTGTTGGGACAATTACAGGGCGAGTACCGCAGAGTTCGGTTGGAGTTGACAGCCGAATTGAGGAGGAACAGATATGTATATGAGCCTATTTGGAACAAATCTCCTATTGATGAGATGTTTGATACTATGCCCTATGTGGTTAGCCCTTGTGCTCAAAGATATTGGATGGAGATGCCCATAGCCGGTTTGATCTTTGCCACAATACATCAGGTTGCAGTTGTTTTGTTGTCGTGGGATGGATCGCATACATGCTTGCCGATGCAGGCGAGAGGGGAGAACCGGTCACCTCCAGCGAAGATATATGCCATAGCGCTCGTGGGAAACAGAGGTCACTTTATACCTGTGAGTCATACATTATTATCATGAAAATAAATTAGCACGTATAATTTTTTACTCGGTAATATATTATGTGTTTAATTTGCAGGTCTGGTTGAGCGACGACTCCCCACTTCCTCCTCCGCCGAGAGATTGGACAAGAAGCCATCAACCTAGCGTCAACGGGTGGGATGAGCCGTTTAGACAGAGAATGGTAAAATGGCGCGAGAAGCGGATTAGCCATAATCTTGAACCAAATGTTGCTGTTTGAAGTTGATGATAAATGTCATTAGTTAGAACTGTATTAGTTTTAGTTGTGCTACATTTTTGGGATTAATGTTTGCTTCTTATGCTAAATATGATTTTGTGCTTGTATAATTGTTAATGGCTTTGAATTGGTTCAAATAATTACAAGTAACCATGAATGTTGTTGAGAACAAAATTGGCGCCTCACGCATCATGAAGCGCACGCTTCATGATGCGTGAGGCTCATGAGAAAAAAAGGGGTGGCTTTCGCTCGACCCTCGGATCGAACCCAAGACATACTCCTCAAACGCGTGTACCTGGACCAAGTGTGCCGCATTGGCTATCGATTTATATAGGAATAATTTTAATTTTAAACTTGATGATGTCCAAAACAGCAAAAGCAAAAAGTGGGCCCGGGAGGGCCCCCCCATAGGCAAGTTGGGTACCCACGTCCACGTGGTTATCTAAAAACAAAAACTCCCAACGCGCACGAGGTCTATCAAACATCCCGGGACGAGGTCTCGACCTCGTCACCGACTCTGCTAAGCACGCCCGCCCGCTCGAACCAATCACCAGCGACCTCACCCTTGAACCAATCACCGGCGACCTCACTCCCAAACCAATCACAGGTGACCTCACTCATGGACCAATCAAAAACCCCTATTTCAAGTGTCCCACATCGGACATTAGCCTAAACTCAGCCCCCCAGTTCTCTATAAATAGAGAAGGACCTCGTAGGAAGAGGGGGTCGAAAAACAACTTGAACTCAAGAACTCTCTTGTTTGTTAAAGATCGACGTGATAGGAATACCGTCAACAGACCTCGTTACAGATAAGAGAAATCCACAAAAAGACTCCAAGTCATACAAAGACCTCGCCTACACTAAAGACCTCGCTACAAAATCTCACAAAGCTCTCTACACCACGTATCCAAATCTACCTCGCTTTAGCGTCGACCTCGCAACATTTAGGTTTGATCTCGGGACCTCGTAGGAGGTCTAGGTGTAATTCTTAAAGTTGTTCATCAATCTCATAGGTGTGTAACCTCGTTACTTGGGAGAAAAGTCATAAATAAAGGAGCAAGTGTTTGCACTCAAATATAATAATCTTATTTCTTGTCTCGTAGCGAACCTCGTTATTTCGGATTTCATCACTGGCGCCGTCTGTGGGAACCTCTTCATCCTAAGCAGCTCCCCATTTTGTAGTGCAAACCTTGATTCCTAAAATCCCCTCAAAATGGCTTGTCCAAACAATTTCTTCCCTCAACATCCCGGCAATATGGCCGAGACCCCTCCATGGGCGACGACAGGTCCGTCAGGGTACCCTTTTGTGGTCCCGCCAGGCTGGACATACAACATCCCACAAAACCCATACCCGTTCCAGGGGTACGAACAGGGTGGCGCCCCTTTCAACCAGTATCCCTATCCGGGGTACGGGCAGTACCAGCCGGGCCAAGCTCCCCCATACGTCCCGATTCCTCCCCAGGGGCAGCCTCACTCCGAGTACGTGCTCGCATACGTCCCGGGCTACACCCCGGGGCAGGAGGCGCCCACGAACGGATCTACCACGGAGAGGCCCTCCTGAGATCCAATGCAGATCTCGCGATCCCGTTCGCGGCGAACAGAAAGGCGCGACATGGAGCTGTCCGAGACGGCGACAAGCGCGCCACGCCCTCTGGCGAGGTCAAAGTCGAAGTCTGCTCGCCCATCCGTCGAGAGTGGGTACAGGAATCCCTTCGTACCCGAAATCCAAGTGGCGCACGTGCCCAAAGGCTTCCATTGGCCACAAATGGGGCTTTACGACGGCACGGCCGACCCCGAGGACCACATAAAACACTACGTCGTCCAGATGAACGTCAACTCTTACAATGACGCCATTTTCTGTCGGATCTTTCCGACCACTCTGGACAAGGCGGCAATGACGTGGTTCACCAGCCTTAAGGTCGAGTCGATAGCCTCGTTTTCCCAGCTATGCGAGTCCTTCGTCGGGCACTTCAACGGCTCAAGGAAGCGCAAGAAGAACATGCGCGATCTCCGCGGCATCGAGCAGGGGGAAAACGAGAAGCTGGGTACCTTTTTTACGAGGTTCACCACCGCGGTCGCTGACATCGCGCAAATCGACGAGGCCTCGGTCCGCGACATCCTCATGGGAAACCTTCGCCAGGGGGATTTCAAATGTCGCATTTTCCTCAAAAATCCGACCACGTATGAGAGCCTGTGTGCTCGGATCACGGCACAGGTCTACGCCGAGGACGCTGCCAGCCAGAGCTCGCGACCGAGGTCCGACAAGGAAATCGTAACCGAGGCTAAGGGAAAGGCTAAAGTGGCTGCGCCGGCCGCGAGGGACGCGTACATGATGCAAACTCACGACCGGCGTGCCGATTACAAAAGCAACAACAACAAAAGCAACAACAATAACAGAGGCAACAACGACAATAGAAACAACAACCGCTACGACAACCGTGGCGGTGGGGGTTGGAGCTGCTTCGGCGGGAAGCCTCGAGGTTACAAAGGCAAAGGTGGCCCCGCCTACAACCCAAACGAGAAAAAGCGCGCCAACCCCGCGTCGGGGGCCAACCTCGTGCAGCAGGAACCAACCAGGCCCCGACCAAGCAGCGTAGAACAACAAGCTCCGGCAAGGCAATCACGCTCCGGACAAGCCGCGACGCCCGATGGGTACATCAATACCATCTCGGGCGGACCCTCGCTGGAGGGCTCGAGCCAGGCGGAGAGGAAAAGATACGCAAGGGCGAGTCACCATGAGCCCTCGGTATACAACGTGACACAAACCTCGCGGTCCCACGTGGGTATGGCCTTCACGACAGAAGACGCCGAAGGGCTTCATATGCCCCACTCCGACCCCCTAGTGATACACGCTCAGTTGGGCTCGAAGATAGTGAAGCGAATACTGGTGGACACGGGTTCCTCCGTGGACATCATGTACTTCGGCGCTTTCGAGCAGCTCGGGATCTCCGCGACATCCTTGAGGCCCTACGTTGGGAAGCTCACCTCCTTCTCAGGGAACGAGGTCGATGTCGCTGGTCTCATAGACCTTTGGATGACCCTCGGTACCTGCCCTCGGCCTACAACGCAATCATCGGGAGAGTCTCCTTGATGAAATTCCAGACGGTGGTCTCCATCTACCACCTGAAAATGAAGTTCCCCACCAACATGGGTGTCGGAGAGGTGAAGGGCAACCAAGAAGAGGGCCGCGTCTGCTACATGACCTCGGCTAAGCAAAAATGCCCTGTGTTCATGGTGGAGACTTCGGGTGAAGCGGACCTCGAGGTCCGGGACTTCACAATACCCACTCCCGAGGCAGAAAGAAGGGTGATTACCTCCTTCGAGAACAAATCAGAGAAGATCTACCTCGGGGGTTGCCTTACTGGGAGCGCGGCAGCGTCACTAGAAGCCCTGCTTGTTGGGTCCCGCGATGTATTCGCCTGGAATGCAAAAGATCTCCGAGGTGTGCCTCGGACCCTGGCCCAGCACTCCCTGAACATCGACGTCGCCGTTCGTCCTGTGGTGCAGCGTCGAAGGAAAATGAACGAAGAAAGGGCAACCGCCGCAAATGAAGAGGTGACCAAGCTGCTGGCCACGGATTTCATACGCGAAGTCCAGTATCCGAAATGGCTGTCCAATGTCGTTTTGGTCAAAAAGGCCAGCGGCAAGTGGCGAATGTGTGTAGACTTCAAAGACCTCAACAAGGTATGCCCCAAAGACAGCTACCCCCTGCCCTCGATCGACGCACTTGTAGATTCGACCGCTGGGCACGAAGTCTTGAGTTTCCTTGACGCCTACTCGGGGTACAACCAGATCTCAATGAATCCCCGTGACGAGGAAGAAACATCCTTTATCACCCAGCGGGGGACATACTGTTATAAGGTCATGCCGTTTGGCCTCAAGAACGCGGGAGCCACATTCCAACGCCTCGTCGATCGAATTTTTAAAGATCACCTGGACAGGAACGTATCCGCCTACGTCGACGACATCGTGGTACGAAGCAAGGGCCCCGAGGAGCACCTGGCTGACCTCGCCGAGGTTTTCTCCACCCTCGGACACCACCAGCTCAGCCTGAATCCCGAGAAGTGCGTTTTTGGTGTGTCCTCGGGAAAGTTCTTGGGGTTCATGATCAGCGAGCGCGGGATCGACGTCAACCCCGCCAAAATAGAATCAATCCTCGCAATGAGGTCTCCCCGATCTCGTACCGAGGTACAAAGGCTCAACGGCGCTGTAAACTACTTGGGGAGGTTTTGCTCCCGCCTAGCAGACAGGTCCCTCCCATTCTTCGCCGCCCTAAAAAAGAACGACAAGTTCGTCTGGGACGAAAGACTCGAGACATCCTTCTCTGAGTTAAAAACCTTCCTCACCAAGCTCCCCACCTTGTCACCTCCACGTGCGGGTGAAGATTTGCAACTGTATGTGGCGGTGAGTCCCGAGACCGTCAGCGCGGTACTCACAAGAGAGGCCATGCACCCGGTATACTTTGTGAGCCGCGTGCTCCAGCCCGCGGAGCAAAGATACTCCCCGGCAGAGAAGATGGCGCTGGCTGTGGTGACCGCCGCGAGGCGACTACGCCCATACTTCCACGCACATCCCATCCAGGTTCTCTCGGACCTCCCGCTCCGCCAAATTCTGCATCAGCCCGCTCTCTCCGGACGTATGACCAAGTGGGCCGTCGAGCTCTCCGAGTTCGATATCAATTATCTTCCGAGAACCGCGATGAAGGGACAAGCCCTCGCCGACTTTATGGTGGAGGTCACCTTCCCCGAGACAGACACAAGCTCGGACGAATCGAAAGTATTCGTTGACGGCTCACGATGTGACGCTGGTGGCGGGGCCGGGGTGTTCCTCGCTGGACCCTCAATCGAGACGGAGTATGCTCTCAACTTCGCCTTTGAAGCCACCAACAACGACGCCGAGTATGAGGCCATGATCGCCGGGATCGAGATGGCGCTACTCAACGGGGCCCGCAAAATCAGGGTCTACACAGATTCCGAATTGGTGGCGCGACAACTCAACGGCCAATACGACACCAGAACAGGTTTTCTGCCCGCTTACCGAGCAAAAGTCAAAGCCTTGGTTTCGTGCCTCGAAACTTTCGCGGTGGAATCAATCCCGCGGGCCTCAAACACCAAGGCGGATGCCCTCGCCAGGTTAGGCTCCGCACTTCCCTTGGATGTGGGAAACCGCGTCATGGTGGAGAGAAAGCTCTCACGAAGCGTAGATAGCGAGGTCATGTCCATAATGACTGAGGACTGGAGGCTCCCGGTGACGAGGTACATACAAAGCGGCATCCTCCCAGAAGACCCCGCGCTGGCCAGAAAGCTAAAAATGCAAGCCGCCCGCTACTGCGTCGTCGGCAACCAGCTTTATCGCCGGGGCTACGCTGAGCCCAACCTGCTGTGCATACCGCCCGAAGCCACGGACCACGTCCTCTACGAGGCCCACGAGGGAGTTTGTGGGGGACACCCGGGGTGGAGGTCTTTGGCACACAAAATTGTCCACTTGGGGTACTTCTGGCCCACTCTCCGACAAGACGCAAGAGCCTACGTCCAAAAGTGCGTCGGATGCCAGAAACACGGGAACATCCAACACACCCCGACGGCTCCCCTCCGCAACATTCACGCGCCATGCCCATTCACAATGTGGGGAATGGACATTCTAGGCCCATTTCCTAAAGCCGCGGGCCAAGTGCAATACATTTTGGTCATCGTGGACTACTTCACGAAGTGGATCGAAGCACAGGCAATGGCAAAAATCACCGGGGCAAAGGTCTGCGAGTTCCTGTGGAAAAACCTCGTCTGCCGTTTCGGTGTTCCCATGACAATCATGACCGACCACGGCCCCCAATTCGACTACGAAGAAACTCAGACTTTCTGCTCCGAGCTGGGCATCAACCTCAAATTCTCCTCCGTGGCTCACCCCCAATCCAATGGCCAGGTAGAGAACGTTAATGCCCGCATCTTGACAGACCTCAAGAAGCGCCTGGGCATGGCACAAGGACGTTGGGCCGAACTACTTCCCCTCGTCCTCTGGACGTACCGCACGACCTCGCGCCGCGCAACGGGCGAGACCCCCTTTGCTCTTACCTACGGGGCGGAAGCCCTCGTTCCCGTAGAAACCCTAATTCCATCAGCAAGGGTGTATAACTTCGACGAGAAAGAAAACGAGGCCAACCTCAGAATCGAACTGCAGTTCCGGGATGAGGTCCGCGAGGTGGCGGACCAGCGCTCTAGAGAATACAAGCGACGTGTCGCCATATACCACGACAAGAAAATTAGACCTCGCCTCCTGGCCACCGGAAACCTCGTGCTAAGACGCATCGAAGGAGGAAAGTTAGACCCTAACTGGGAAGGACCCTACATCCTCGGGAAAGAAGTCGCGCCCGGGGCATTCAAACTCAGGGACGACAAGGGGCGCACGCTGAGTAAAACGTGGAACGTCGCACGACTCAAAAAATATTACATGTAGACGCTCGAAACCCCGTTGTTCACCACGGTTGGTAAATAAAGGATTGCAGGCTTTTCCAAAAACACTCTCTCGTTGAAAAAGTCCACCCCTCGCTCCCCGCTTGGGGTTGGAAAATATCGTTGAAAAATTCCACCCCTCGCTTCCCGCTTGGGGTTGGAGAATCTCGTTGAAAAAGTCCACCCCTCGCTTCCCGCTTGGAGTTGGAGAATCTCGATGAAAAAGTCCACCCCTCGCTCCCCGCTTGGGGTTGGAAAATCTCGTTGAAAAATTCCACCCCTCGCTCCCCGCCTGGGGTTGGAGAATCTCGTTGAAAAGAGTCCACCCCTCGCTTCCCGCTTGGGGTCGGAGAATCTCGTTGAAAAAATTCCACCCCTCGCTCCCCGCTTGGGGTTGGAAAATCTCGTTGAAAAAGTCCACCCCTCGCTCCCCGCTTGGGGTTGGAAAATCTCGTTGAAAAATTCCACCCCTCGCTTCCCGCTTGGGGTTGGAGAATCTCGTTGAAAAGAGTCCACCCCTCGCTTCCCGCTTGGGGTCGGAATATCTCATTGAAAAAATTCCACCCCTCGCTCCCCGCTTGGGGTTGGAAAATCTCGTTGAAAAATTCCACCTCTCGCTCCCCGCCTGGGGTTGGAGAATCTCGTTGAAATGAGTCCACCCCTCGCTTCCCGCTTGTGGTCGGAGAATCTCATTGAAAAAGTCCACCCCTCGCTCCCCGGTTGGGGTTGGAGAATCTCGTTGAAAAATTCCACCCCTCACTTCCCGCTTGGGGTTGGAGAATCTCGTTGAAAAAGTCCACCCCTCGCTCCCAGCTTGGGGTTGGAGAATCTCGTTGAAAAATTCCACCCCTCGCTTCCCGCTTGGGGTTGGAGAATCTCGTTGAAAAAAGTCCACCCCTCGCTTCCCGCTTTGGGTTGGAGAATCTCGTTGAAAAAATTCCACCCCTCGCTCCCCGCTTGGGGTTGGAGAATCTCGTTGAAAAGAGTCCACCCCTCGCTTCCCGCTTGGGGTCGGAGAATCTCGTTGAAAAAGTCCACCCCTCGCTCCCCGCTTGGGGTTGGAGAATCTCGTTGAAAAATTCCACCCCTCGCTTCCCGCTTGGGGTTAGAGAATCTCGTTGAAAAAGTCCACCCCTCGCTCCCCGCTTGGGGTTGGAGAATCTCGTTGAAAAATTCCACCCCTCGCTTCCCGCTTGGGGTTGGAGAATCTCGTTGAAAAAAGTCCACCCCTCGCTTCCCGCTTGGGGTTGGAGAATCTCGTTGAAAAAATTCCACCCCTCGCTTCCCGCTTGGGGTTGGAGAATCCCGTGAAAAAATTTCACCCCTCGCTTCATGCTTGGGGTTGGAGAATCTCGTTGGAGAATCCCACCCCTCGCTTCCCGCTTGGGGTTGGAGAATTTCGTTAAAAAATTCCACCCCTCGCTTCCCGCTTGGGGTTGGAGAATCTCGTTGAAAAATTCCACCCCTCGCTTCCCGCTTGGGGTTGGAGAATCTCGTTGAAAAAGTCCACCCCTCGCTCCCCGCTTGGGGTTGGAGAATCTCGTTGAAAAATTCCACCCCTCGCTTCCCGCTTGGGGTTGGAGAATCTCGTTGAAAAAAGTCCACCCCTCGCTTCCCGCTTGGGGTTGGAGAATCTCGTTGAAAAAATTCCACCCCTCGCTCCCCGCTTGGGGTTGGAGAATCTCGTTGAAAAGAGTCCACCCCTCGCTTCCCGCTTGGGGTCGGAGAATCTCGTTGAAAAAGTTCACCCCTCGCTCCCCGCCTGGGGTTGGAGAATCTCGTTGAAAAGAGTCCACCCCTCGCTTCCCGCTTGGGGTCGGAGAATCTCGTTGAAAAAATTCCACCCCTCGCTCCCCGCTTGGGGTTGGAAAATTTCGTTGAAAAAGTCCACCCCTCGCTCCCCGCTTGGGGTTGGAAAATCTCGTTGAAAAATTCCACCCCTCGCTTCCCGCTTGGGGTTGGAGAATCTCGTTGAAAAGAGTCCACCCCTCGCTTCCCGCTTGGGGTCGGAATATCTCATTGAAAAAATTCCACCCCTCGCTCCCCGCTTGGGGTTGGAAAATCTCGTTGAAAAATTCCACCTGTCGCTCCCCGCCTGGGGTTGGAGAATCTCGTTGAAAAGAGTCCACCCCTCGCTTCCCGCTTGTGGTCGGAGAATCTCATTGAAAAAGTCCACCCCTCGCTCCCCGCTTGGGGTTGGAGAATCTCGTTGAAAAATTCCACCCCTCGCTTCCCGTTTGGGGTTGGAGAATCTCGTTGAAAAAGTCCACCCCTCGCTCCCAGCTTGGGGTTGGAGAATCTCGTTGAAAAATTCCACCCCTCGCTTCCCGCTTGGGGTTGGAGAATCTCGTTGAAAAAAGTCCACCCCTCGCTTCCCGCTTTGGGTTGGAGAATCTCGTTGAAAAAATTCCACCCCTCGCTCCCCGCTTGGGGTTGGAGAATCTCGTTGAAAAGAGTCCACCCCTCGCTTCCCGCTTGGGGTCGGAGAATCTCGTTGAAAAAGTCCACCCCTCGCTCCCCGCTTGGGGTTGGAGAATCTCGTTGAAAAATTCCACCCCTCGCTTCCCGCTTGGGGTTGGAGAATCTCGTTGAAAAAGTCCACCCCTCGCTCCCCGCTTGGGGTTGGAGAATCTCGTTGAAAAATTCCACCCCTCGCTTCCCGCTTGGGGTTGGAGAATCTCGTTGAAAAAAGTCCACCCCTCGCTTCCCGCTTGGGGTTGGAGAATCTCGTTGAAAAAATTCCACCCCTCGCTTCCCGCTTGGGGTTGGAGAATCCCGTGAAAAAATTCCACCCCTAGCTTCACGCTTGGGGTTGGAGAATCTCGTTGGAGAATCCCACCCCTCGCTTCCCGCTTGGGGTTGGAGAATTTCGTTAAAAAATTCCACCCCTCGCTTCCCGCTTGGGGTTGGAGAATCTCGTTGAAAAATTCCACCCCTCGCTTCCCGCTTGGGGTTGGAGAATCTCGTTGAAAAAGTCCACCCCTCGCTCCCCGCTTGGGGTTGGAGAATCTCGTTGAAAAATTCCACCCCTCGCTTTCCGCTTGGGGTTGGAGAATCTCGTTGAAAAAAGTCCACCCCTCGCTTCCCGCTTGGGGTTGGAGAATCTCGTTGAAAAAATTCCACCCCTCGCTCCCCGCTTGGGGTCGGAGAATCTCGTTGAAAAGAGTCCACCCCTCGCTTCCCGCTTGGGGTCTGAGAATCTCGTTGAAAAAGTCCACCCCTCGCTCCCCGCTTGGGGTTGGAGAATCTCGTTGAAAAATTCCACCCCTCGCTTCCCGCTTGGGGTTGGAGAATCTCGTTGAAAAAGTCCACCCCTTGCTCCCCGCTTGGGGTTGGAGAATCTCGTTGAAAAATTCCACCCCTCGCTTCCCGCTTGGGGTTGGAGAATCTCGTTGAAAAAAGTCCACCCCTCGCTTCCCGCTTGGGGTTGGAGAATCTCGTTGAAAAAATTCCACCCCTCTCTTCCCGCTTGGGGTTGGAGAATCCCGTGAAAAAATTTCACCCCTCGCTTCACGCTTGGGGTTGGAGAATCTCGTTGGAGAATCCCACCCCTCGCTTCCCGCTTGGGGTTGAAGAATCTCGTTAAAAAATTCCACCCCTCGCTTCTCGCTTGGGGTTGGAGAATCTCGTTGGAAAAATTCCACCCCTCGCTTCCCGCTTGGGGTTGGAGAATCCCGTGAAAAAATTTCACCCCTCGCTTCACGCTTGGGGTTGGAGAATCTCGTTGGAGAATCTCACCCCTCGCTTCCCGCTTGGGGTTGGAGAATCTCGTTAAAAAATTCCACCCCTCGCTGCCCGCTTTGGGTTGGAGAACCTCGTTTAAAGGTCCACCCCTCGCTTCCCGCTTGGGGTTGGAGAATCTCGTTTAAGATCCACCCCTTGCTTCCCGCTTGGGGTTGGAGATTCTCTATGGCAAGGTCCAAACTCTCTTACGGACGAGGTCCAAACTCTCTATGGACGAGGTCCAAACCATCTATGGACGAGGTCCAAACTCTCTTACGGACGAGGTTCAAACTCTCTATGGACGAGGTCCAAACTCTCTACAGACGAGGTCCAAACTCTCTTATAGACGAGGATCAAACTCTCTATGGATGAGGTCCAAAACTCTCTTATGGACGAGGTCCTAACTCTCTAAGCGATCGAGGTTCGCTAACTCTCTGAAGGGACAAGGTCCCAATTCTCGTTGAAAAAAAAAAAAAAAATTCACCCCTCGCTTCCCGCTTGGGGTTGAAGAAACTCGTTGGAGAGTCCCACCCCTCACTCCCCGCTCGGGGTTGGAAAGTCTCGTGACACGAACGAGGTCCGCAGACGACTATTTTTTAGGTTGGGACGAACTTCCACATAAACGAGGTCCGAACGGAGGCTCACGACCTCGCCACAGGACTACAACGCCCGGTATGGTCCGAGCCCCACAGAAGATGTGACACTCGAACCATGGGGTTGGACGGATAAGGAATATACAAGAAAGTCTAAAGCAAACAAGCATAGGAAAAAATGACGAAGGGCACAGACCCAAAACAGATGTTTTAATTACAAACCCCGTAGGGCCACCAGAATAAAAAAAAAAGGGAGAGTTATCATTTCTTCGAGGTCTCAACCTCGGAACCTGTAAGATCAATGGTCTTAGGGGTTTCGGCGGAGCCAGCCAAGGCCTCAGTAGGAGCAGGTTCAGCAGGAGCAAGCTCAGCAGGTTCAGCAGGAGCAAGCTCAGCAGGGGCAGCGGAAGCAAGAGGCGCGGGCGCGCTGGTCGCAGGTTGAGGTCCCGTGGAGGCTAACTCCGGGTCCCCCCAACAAGATCTACCTCGGGTGGCGCAACGCTGGACACAATCCCGTCCTCGTTGAGGAAGAACTCGCATTCCCCCTCGGGATCCGTCGACCCCAGCTCCCCCATGGTTTCATTGTAGTTGGGGTTGAAGAAGATGATCTGGGGGTTGAGGTGCCCATACTTGGCCACCGCCTGCTTTACGCCCATACGGACGGCCTGGTGGAACATCGTCCTCACACTCTCCACCAGCTCCGCCTTGTACTCCTCCGAGTCCACATACCTGGGACCCGCGACCTCGACTTCCTTGTTGAGTTCAACAATACGCCCCTCGAGGCGCCTGATCTCCTCCTCGGCCCTCAGGAACTCCGCATCTTTTGCCTTGTAGAACTCATGCTCAGCGAAGAGCTTACCTCGAAGCCCGACAACCTCGCTCCGCAGAACCTGAGCCTCGCCCCTCGCCCTCTTCTCCCCTTCCCTCGCCGCCTTCACCTCCTCCCTTGCCGCGGCCTCCGCGGCATCAACCCGCTTCTTGGCCGCAGCCTCCGCGACCTTAGACGACTCCGCGACCTCGGCCAACTCCTTGGCCTGTCGCTCGCACACCTCGCTGCGGGCCCGAAGCGCGGCCTCCATCTTGTCCATCCTCGAATGAAGAAGGGCGATGCGACTTCGGTTGTAATTGTCAAAAAAGGTGTGCTGCAGGTTCACAGAAGGATAAGAAAAGAAACAAGAAAGAGACAAGAATCAAACACACGAAAACAAAAAAGAAAGAAGGGGCTTACCATGGCCGAATACCGAGCGGCTTCATCGTCAAGCGCTGCCTCGGTGAGGTTGTTGGCCCACGCAACCTCCTCCTTGTAATCTCCCCGGGCCCAATCCAGCGGGGCCCCCCTGATGGGTCCGGGACAATGAAACCTGGCAGGGTGGGGGCCTGTATCCCCGAGGCTTCGCCCTTCGAAGTTGAAGGCAAGTATGAGCTCCAGCTCCCGCGAGCTCCTTTGGTGGTCGCCCGACCGAGGCTTCTTCTTCTTCTCAGGGGAAGACCCCGCTTCCTTCCTTTTCCGCAGGGCCTTATCGTCGGACGCCCGGGGTGGATGAGTGGTCCCCTTCGTGGTGGCCCCCTTTGGCGGAACCACATCAGGCCTTTTCTCCCCCTGGGGCGGCCCCGTGACGTCCCACTGCGACGCCCTCGGAACGCTCCCCTTGGGCAGGGCTCCCCCTGCCGCGGCCGTTGGCGGGACAGGTCCCGGCTGCGTAGTGCCTGCTCTCGTTTGCGAGCTCGGCTCGTTGATTGATATCCCCTTGAGGACCCGGGGAGCAGGGGTCTTGGAAGTAGACGTCATAGGTTGTTTCCCCTTTGACGTCGTGGTAAGAGCGTGCAGAAAGTTCACTGTCAAGAGAGAAGTAAAAAGAAAACAGCAGGTTAGGACGAGGTCAGAAACGAAGGAAACGAGGTGTATGACCCCGCAAACATACAGGAAAAAAAACAATCAGGGAAATGGCGATAAACAAAATACCCTCTCCGCCCTCGCGAGGAGGGAAACTGAGGCTCAGCCTGGCCCGCTCCAGCCGGTCCTGAGAAAGGTAGCGCTCGTACGACGCCTGGTACATTGGGGCGTACTTGGCCTTGAGCGCCTGGAACTCAGCGACCTTGTACGGGCACACGCATCTCTCGTAGTTACCCGGTGCCACAGGGAAATTAAGATATCTCCCGCTGAGGTCTCGGACCAAAAACCATTTAGGTTTCCACGTCCCGCAGTTCGACTGGGTCGAGATAATTTTGACGTTCGGTGTGCTGAGGTTGACCAGGGAACAACGAGGTTCTCTCCTCGCCAAGACTAACGCCGACAAGTCGTCGAGATTCGGCTCGTCCAGAAGCTCGCGACTTCGAATCGTGTAAGCACACAACAACCGCCAGGCGTTCGGGAACAACTGGGCGGGGCAGACGCCCATGGCCCACAAGAAATCAACGATGTGCTGGGCCAGGGGCAGCCTAAAGCCCGCTTGAAGGCTGACGAGGTTCACGACCGCACACCCCTCGTAGGACGTCAGGGGCCGCCCCTCCTCCTCTGGCAGTGCCAGCTCGACTCCCTCGGGCCAGGGGAAATCTCTAGCTATATCCGCGAGATCTTTCAGCTTTAAATCAGAGGCCACCCCCTCGGACAGGTAGGCCTCGGGGGTACTCGGACTCATGGGAATCCGTTCTATGAGGACGACGGGAACGCCGGATACAGCATCAGTAATGTAGGCCTCGGGAAAGCTCGAGGGCACGTATGCGGCCGAAGCTGAGGCAATGGCTGCGTCCAACCTCGCCTCGACCTCAGCAGCAATCGTATCAGGAGAAGAAGAGGAAGCCATCTCAACACCAGAATACACGCACAGACGAGGGAAATGCGAACAGATCGAAACGGCGGAGTCGTTGGATGAGGGCTCGCTGAGGACCAACGAAGGGGAACTCGGGTTCTGGGAATCACTAGGCTCTACGCTTCCTACGGACTCGGAGACCTCCTGATAGAAACTCTCTTGGAAATTAAAAACAAAGCCAGGCGGTGGGCTCGCAGAGGCTCTCCTAGGCATGAAAAGACAACGTCCAGGCCGCGAAAGGCTAGCACCTGGAAAAGAAGAGGTCAGTAAGGCACTAAAGGCAAGGCAAACAAAGAGAAAAACACGAGATCATGACCCCGGGGAAGAAGGAAAAACGAAGTCAAGCCCGAGAACAAAGCACGTGATCATAACATCGAAAAGAAAAGAGCTCGAGATCATAGCCTCGGGAGAAAATGGGCACGAGGTCGCAACCTCGAGGGACAAAGCAACGCGAGGTCATAGAGGGAAAGGCCACGTGGCACCCTACGGGCTATTCTGACAAGATAGGACGACAAAGAAGAATTTGAAGCGCCAAAGGGAAGGAAAGAGAAAAAAGAAGGCCAACCAGCGGTGGAGGCCAGCGGCGGAAGCCCAAACGTCCCGTCAAACAGACATCATGACGTTTGGGCTCCCGAGGGTTTTCGAAATTCGAAAAATGGTGGGCGGAGAAACGGGAGTTCAACCGTCGCCCCAAGCAAAAAAGAAAGAAAGAAAAACGATAAACCCGGAAAACCCAGCGATACCTTCGCGGCGGCAACCCCCCCCCCCCCCCCACCACCATCTCACCACCGTCTCACAACACCGCCCCCCGGAGCGTAACGCAAAGAAAAAGAGGGGAGAAAAGCAGGGCGAGAAGAAAGGAGAGGAGACAAAAAACCAAGAGAAGACGAGGGCTCTACAGAACAAAAACCACCAACAACGCCGCCGCGCAACCAGCGGAGAAACACCCAGAAATCGTAAGCACTCACCCAGGTGCGAAACGGAAGCAAGCGAAGAACGAAGAAACACCCCAAAACCACAAACAACCACCCAGATGCGAAACGAAACGAAGAAAGAACGAAGAAAAATAACAAAAAAGCAAACGCAAAAAACGCAACAACCCTGCCACCGCCGCTTCGCCACCGTGACGCTGGCGCGAAACGTCGGGCGACTCACCGTCGCCCTTACGAAACGCGGGGCGAAAGGTGAATAAGGGAAGAATCAAGAGCAAAAAATACCGAAAGACAGGAGGAAGATCAAGAACTTACTTGTTTAAATATCGACGAACGGAAGGCGTTGGCGTAACTAGCGAACGGCGTGAGGCTCGTCGGAAACCGTCTGGAGAAACCTCTCAAAAGAAGACGAAGAGACAGAGAGAGAAAGAGCGAGAAAATTGTAGAGAGAAGATGGGGGGGAAGCGTGTGGGATACGCCCTTATATAGAGCAGATCTGAAGCCTCCCCCCACTCCCGAAAGGCTTCTTGGGCCTCTTACCTAGACGGCCCACTAAGCAGAAAACGGCGAAAAGGCCCAGGGATCTTTATCCACGCAGAATGGAGCCTCACACCTCGCAAAAACGCCCTCCCAACCTCGAGACCTTCATAACCACTAAAGAACACCCCACATCTCGCAAAATCCAGGGAACTTATGCCCTGCGACCCTCGGGGCGAGGCCCCCAGGACATGGGGTTGTGATGATGTCCAAAACAGCAAAAGCAAAAAGTGGGCCCGGGAGGGCCCCCCCATAGGCAAGTTGGGTACCCACGTCCACGTGGTTATCTAAAAACAAAAACTCCCAACGCGCGCGAGGTCTATCAAACATCCCGGGACGAGGTCTCGACCTCGTCACCGACTCTGCTAAGCACGCCCGCCCGCTCGAACCAATCACCAGCGACCTCACCCCTGAACCAATCACCGGCGACCTCACTACCAAACCAATCACAGGTGACCTCACTCATGGACCAATCAAAAACCCCTATTTCAAGTGTCCCACATCGGACATTAGCCTAAACTCAGCCCCCCAGTTCTCTATAAATAGAGAAGGACCTCGTAGGAAGAGGGGGTCGAAAAACAACTTGAACTCAAGAACTCTCTTGTTTGTTAAAGATCGACGTGATAGGAATACCGTCAACAGACCTCGTTATAGATAAGAGAAATCCACAAAAAGACTCCAAGTCATACAAAGACCTCGCCTACACTAAAGACCTCGCTACAAAATCTCACAAAGCTCTCTACACCACGTATCCAAATCTACCTCGCTTTAGCGTCGACCTCGCAACATTTAGGTTTGATCTCGGGACCTCGTAGGAGGTCTAGGTGTAATTCTTAAAGTTGTTCATCAATCTCATAGGTGTGTAACCTCGTTACTTGGGAGAAAAGTCATAAATAAAGGAGCAAGTGTTTGCACTCAAATATAATAATCTTATTTCTTGTCTCGTAGCGAACCTCGTTATTTTGGATTTCATCAAAACAAACGAGGTTGGAGTGGGTTTGGTCCGGAATTAAATTAAACGGATCGGTTCACCTATTTTTAGGGTTCCAATAACTAAATTAAAACCGGTTCCTAAGAGATTTTACTTTAAATGATTTTTGGGAGCTATAATATATGAGTTTATGCATATTATATTATATGAACCCTTATCAATCATATTAAAAGTTTATTAAAACCGAACCGGCCTCATACTAAACTCGAAAAAAAAAAATTGTTCTGGTTCTTCAAAATTCATGTGGTAATGGTTATTACCATCATTTATGGTGGAATTTCCGATTTATTGTAATGTTTAGGGTTTACGGTAGGTTATGCTAGGGTTAGGGTTCTGGGTTTAGGGTTACGGTTTAGGGTCATTTAGTGTTGGTTTAGTGATTAGAGTTTAGGTTTATGTTAAGTTTATGTGTTGGGAGATGGTTAGTATTATAAGTTAGTGCTTAGGGTTTAGGATTTAGGGTTTAGGGTTAGGGTTTAGGGTTTAGGGTTAGGGTTTATGGTTTATAATGCAGTCTAAAGGGAACATTTGTCTTTTGAATAGGATTTGAAAAAAACACTACACTAAAGAACATATTCAGAGAAATCAAATGGTCAAAATGAAAATTGATTGCCACACTTTGAGAATAACATAACTAATACACTCATTGATTTTTCTTCTTTCAATGTAAGAAGGTGTTGGACAAAACGTGTCTTCCTATACTAGAAATACATAAGATAAACCACTAGCATATAAAAGAGGGTGAATTCCTACCCATTAGTTTTAGCTTTTGGTTTAGAAGGTTGATCTCGACTTTATATGATAAGTGGTAAAAGATCCCGAGACCTTTCGGTCATCGGAATCTAACAGAAGCAAATAGATGGATCTATGAGGGCTTGAAGCAAAGAAACATAACAAAGTATTTGATATGATGTCGGGTTATTGTTTGGAAGGCTCCTAAATTATAAAATAAACCCTAACTAAACCCTACCCTACCCTAAACCCTAAACCTAACCATAAATTGGAACCTTAAAACAAATTATGGTAATAACTGGTCCAACATGAAATTTCAAGAGCCGGAACAATTTTTATTTTTCCAGTTTATTATGAGACCGGTTCGATTATATGAAAGGTTTAATATGATTAATAAGGGTTCACATAATAAAGTGTAAATAAAATCATATATTATAGATCCCAAAAATCATTTAAAGTGCAATCTCTTAGGAACCGGTTATATTTTTGTAATTCAAACCCTAAAAATAGGTGAACCGGTTGGTTTAATTTAATTCCGGACCAAACCCAATCGAAACTGGTTTATGTGAAAATCAAAATTATTCCTATATAAATCGATAGCCAATGCGGCACACTTGGTCCAGGTACACACGTTTGAGGAGTATGTCTACGGTTCGAAACGGGGGACGAGCGAAAGCTACCCCTTTTTTTCCCCATGAGCCTTACGCATCATGAAGCGTACGCTTCATGATGCGCAAGTAACCTAGATATGAAGAAGCTTTGAAGAGAACTGGTTTTAGAGAGGTGGGGTGAAGTTTTTATAAGAAGCGTGGATTTGATTGGCCATGGTTTAATTTTAGCGGGTAAATTTTGCGCCAAAACTACAACTTATCAAGGCAACTTACGGAAATCGCAGATCGTTTCCGTAAATATAGGATCATGGCTTCATTAAGAGTTATCTGCAACCGCCCGCGGAAGATTTTCTGGATACTGGAACAGAGAATTTGCGCTTCATGAAGCGTGCGCTTTATGAAGCGCAAGCCTTAAAACAAGTAAAGTACAATGCCTTACGCTTCATGAAGCGCGCGCTTCATGATGCGTGAGGCTCATGAGAAAAAAAAGGGGTGGCTTTCGCTCGTCCCCCGGATCGAACCGTAGACATACTCCTCAAACGCGTGTACCTGGACCAAGTGTGCCGCATTGGCTATCGATTTATATAGGAATAATTTTAATTTTCACATAAACCAGTTTCGATTGGGTTTGGTCCGGAATTAAATTAAACCGACCGGTTCACCTATTTTTAGGGTATGAATTACAAAAATATAACCGGTTCCTAAGAGATTGCACTTTAAATGATTTTTGGGATCTATAATATATGATTTTATTTACACTTTATTATGTGAACCCTTATTAATCATATTAAACCTTTCATATAATCGAACCGGTCTCATAATAAACTGGAAAAATAAAAATTGTTCCGGTTCTTGAAATTTCATGTTGGACCTGTTATTAACATAATTTATTTTAAGGTTACGATTTATGGTAGGTTTAGGGTTTAGTGTTTGTTAGGTTTTAGGGTTTAGGGTAGTTTTTATAATTTAGGGTTTAGGGTTTGTTAGGTTTATTTTGTTATGTTTATTGACAAGGATTTAGGGTTTTGTGATATGCTTAAGCTTATTGTTATGGTTTATGGTTTAGAGTTTATGGTTTATGGTTTAGGGTTTAGGGTTTAGGGTTTAGGGTTTAGGGATTTGATTAATATAATGAGCATAATGTATGGTTAAAGTGTTATATAATTGGGGTGAAGTTGTTGTTATTAATATGGTTTAGGTTAAACCCTAAACCCTAAACCCTAAACCCTAAACCATATAACCTAAACCCTAATACCTTATCTTACAAGCATCATCCATCAAAACATATTCACAATGACAAATATACAATATATCAATAACATATACACTAACCTTAAAACCATGTCATTGTAACCAACCATAACATCTAAACCTTCGACCTTGTAACATGAAATGTCAAATAGCGGTAGTATTTGTAATGGATATTTGGCGCATTGTAGGAGTGTAATGCTAAATATCGTTTTATGTTAGTATTATAGGTAACTGATTATAAATATTAAACCAAATAACATATTTGCATCTAAATCCTAAACCCTAAACCCTAAACCCTAAACCCTAAACCCTAAATCAAATCCCTAAACCCTAAACCGTAAACCATAAACCCTAAGATTAACCATATTGCAAAACCCTAAACCCTAAACCCTAAACCCTAAATCCTAAATCCTAAATCATACACCCTAAACCCTAAACCTTAAATTTATAAACCCTAACTAAACCCTACCCTACCCTAAACCCTAAACCTAACCATAAATCGGAACCTTAAAACAAATTATGGTAATAACTAGTCCAACATGAAATTTCAAGAACCGGAACAATTTTTATTTTTACAGTTTATTTTGGGGCCGGTTCGGTTATATTAAAATTTTAATATGATTAATAAGGGTTCACACCCTAAAATATACATAAATTCATTTATTATCGCTCCATAAAATTATATAAAGTGCAATCTCTTAGGAACCGGTTTTATTTTGGTAATTCAAACCCTAAAAATAGGTGAACCGGTCGGTTTAATTTAATTCCGGACCAAACCCAATCGAAACTGGTTTATGTGAAAATTAAAATTATTCCTATATAAATCGATAGCCAATGCGGCACACTTGGTCCAGGTACACGCGTTTGAGGAGTATGTCTACGGTTCGATCCGGGGGACGAGCGAAAGCCACCCATTTTGTTTCTCATGAGCCTTACGCTTCATGAAGCGCGCGCTTCATGAAGCGTAAGGCATTGTACTAGAGACGTTTTCTGATAATATATGCGCTTCATGAAGCGCACGCGTCATGAAGCGTAAGGTAAGCCTATAACAAAACACCAGTGACAGAATCACCACAAACCAGAATCAGTATATTCAACAACAGATTACAAGGAATACACAGCAACAGATTACAAGGAATACACAGCAATAAATTACAAGGAATACACACCAGTGATTCATATTTTCTCATCTTCTGCAGAGTTACTCATTTGAGCACCTTGAAATCTCTGATTTTAGGTTTTGAGTATGATAAACTTAAAAATGTATAGATATTCAACCAACTTTAATAGTAGTAAAGGCCAAACCTGGATTGTCCAAACAACTGCAATCATGTTTTCTGAATGTTTTTACAAATCTGATCATGGAGTTCAGCTCTACCAAATCTTGAAACAACTTACAGCATTTACATGTTATAACAAATTTCAATTTTCTATTCCTCAAGAATTACAATCTGTTACAAAATACAAATTCAGAACAATATTGCTCATTGACAAGTTCAAAACAAGATATATCATCTGCTGGATTCAAGAGGCTCACTGATCTCAAGGAGTTCATTTCGGAGGCCTGTGAATACCATAGCATCTGTTTCAAAAGGCTTGAATTTAACAAGAGCAGAAGGAACCAGATCCTCATCGTCAAGCGTAGATGATTTCTCTCCTGTTGCAGGAAAGCATGGGATTACACGACGTTTGATTGGTATAGGATGCACCAGCTCGAATTCCAGGCCTTGCTGTTTCAGTGCTGAGCTCACATACTGAAGCAGGAAAAAAATAAGAACAAAAAAAGAAGAGCAAGAGATTACTTTGCATTCTCTGAAGTATTGCAAAATATTTATTTGATCAGCTAATTTGGGAATTTAAATAGACATGAAGAATCTGAGTGTTGACATGAAGAAATTATGAAAAATGTTCCAGGACAAAAATATGAAAAGAAGAAACATTGAAATGGTTAATAATTGCACCATTTCAATGTGACAACGATAAGAATGTTAAATTCAAACCATAATTACATGAAGCTTAATCCTCTAGTCTTCAAGTGATATGGTAGTAACACTGGCACTACATTCATTGGCAATTGAAGTGCTCAAACTATAAGTTGATACAGATCAGCACAAAAGCTACGATATATAGGGTTTCACAGTAAATATATCAGTCCAATCATAGTTGACACAAATGAGCATGCTCTCTAGCTGATATGGTGCAAACTGATAACCCAATTACTAAAAAAAAGCATTAATGAAGATAAAGCGCTAGTAAAAGAAGCTAACCTCATATAGAGCACTAGTTGGTTCGCGGGGCGAGAAAACGCCTTGAAGCACCACTCCATCAGGAAACTGGATCCTGATGATAGATTTTGTGTATTTACTCCTGGCAGCTTTAGCCTGCTTTTCCTTGTAAGACTTTGGGATTAACAACTGAGATTCAGCAAGCTTTTTTCTCCTCAGGCCAGCTTCTCTTTTCACCTCATCAACTGAAAGCTTGTAGAAGGATTCTGGTAGTTCAATTCTCGCAGCCACACTTTTAGAGATAGAAAAGAATACCCGGGTCTGCAATTAGTCAATAATATAATGTTAGTTCAGTACAGGAGAACAAGAAAGATTAAATAAGAACAACAATCTCAGACAGTAAATTGAACTTCTTTAACCATATGATTCCAAGGAAATGACCACATTAAATTAAATAGTAATACAGCTGAACAATAAATAAGAACAACAATCTCAGACAGCAAGTGACACCAGACATTGTTGCAGAAATAAGATGGTTCATATCACCAACTCAAACAGAAAAGCAAGTGACACCAGACAATGCTATAATACAAACCAACTTTACTTAAAGGAAAATGTCACATTCAAAGCATTCTTACAATATCCATCTAATACATGTACTTATAATATAAATTCGCAACAGTCAGCGTGCGCCACCTCCAGACCCACTCCCCGAACCGGGATCATATCTAGAATCCCGAAACGGTCTGCTCAAAGGAGGTGGCATTGGCGGACGATCATCCCCTAATATGCTCAGCATGTCCAACAAGTACAACCTAGCTGGATGATCAGCAGGCATCGCTGCCAAAGCGTCGTGGGCATATCCAACAAGCTGCTGTTGTCGCTGCATAATTTAAGACACATTTTAGCCTAAACCTAAAAATATCAAAACGATTAATCATTGAATGAATATTTTTATGAACTTTCACTTACAATGGTAGAATCAACTACAGCTGATGGGTGGGTGTGTGGCTCACGCGGGCGGTCCTGACGCTTTGACCTCGGATCTACATACGGATGTGTCACGTCACTAAACCAATCCCAGTACGCGAGGTCCGCCTGGTAAGCATACCGAGCCAAAGGGTGCTGTTCAAGGTCAATGAGGTGGTCGTACCGCTGGTTCCAGTATAGCTGATCGTCGGAAAATTCCACCTCATACTTGCGCCAAGACATGCTACGAACCTTTGTAGCCGGCACAATCGGATCAAGAGGTATGCACTGGACCTGAAAGTACTAACGCAACCACCTATCGGGCATGTAAGCCTCTCGAATAGTAAAGCACTCAAGCACGCCTCGAAACCTCGAAACCCGGTAACGCTCTGACTCGAAATCTATGCCTCTCCATGGCTGCCACTTAATCTGAAATAAAAATACATATGTTAAGAAAATATGATATCAAGTGTTTAGAGTTATTTCATTCCAAATATTTTGACATTACAATTTTTTACCTCATCAGCGCGAACCTTATCTAAAACTTTACGAATCGCCTCCAACCGCTCTGGCTTCTTCAGAGGAGCGCGTGTCTCAACTCTAGATCGGGCACCCGCGTACGTGTTAACCAAAAGATCTATCCTCAGTATCGGATGCCCGCCAAAAAGTTGCATATACTCCGATATCCAAGTCTATGTCATAAATTATAGTTAGTTTCTTACATAACTAAAAAATAAAATGACATACAAAAGTACTACTCAAATAATTTTCTTACCCTTAGAAGGAGAACACATCCAGCAATGCCCTTGCTATCACGTCGTGACGCAACACCCAACTCTCGGTACATGAACGTCAGAACCGCAGCACCCCAAGCAAATGTACTCGTGCGGTCGGGGTCTAAGAGACAATGCAAATACTCAATGCTGACATAGTTGGTGCTCTTGTTGACGAATAGTGCTGAACCAATGACCCACAACAAGTACGCAGCAGCTATAAAATTAGGTGTTGCCCCCTCTGCAATCATCCTAATGACATGTGCCTTGAGGTCGTCAAAATGAATGCCCAGAGAATCATATCTACGAAACGTCTGCACATCAATCGAGAACATCTGCATGACCTGCGTCTGAAACTCCATCTCAGAGAACTGCTCGCCGACACGCTCCCCGTCGATCGGCAAGCCTAAAATGCGCTCTACATCATGCAACGTGATGGAAATCTCACCCCATGGAAAATGAAAGTTGTTGGTCTCCGGATACCAACGCTTAATAAATGCAGAAATGATGGCGTGGTCCGATCCTCGATAATCCATATCCCCGATATGCCTCAATCCACTACGCCCTGCAATATGCCACCACGTACCCGGCTCATCAACTCTGTGGGGCTCAATATCAGTCCAATCCAACGTCCTTGAGTATGCCTTATACAGCTTCCTCCACTGTCAAAATTAAGAAAAAAAATTAGATAAGTTCAATTATGTCAATACACAGAAAAATTAAAAAAAAAATCAAAAAAACGCTCACCAATACATCCTCGATAGCTGGTGCAGGAGCAGCTGGATGCTCGACGGCAGCAAGAGGGGCTGGATCATCTCGAGGAGTCCACCTCCATATCGACTCCGCAGTATGAGTGGGGTAATGTCGAAGGAGGACGGCCAAATGTGGTCCTCCTGGTTGCCACATGGGTACGTCGGCAACAGGAGGCACCGGAGCGGGAGGAGGGTCAACAATGGGAGGATCCGGGGCAACTACAGGCTGAACAATAATAGGCGGATGAAGTGGAGGCTCAGAAACTGTAGTCTGTATGATGGGAGCGGACGGGATATGAGAGGTCTGTGAAGGTGAAACCGACGCAAGTGCAGGAGTCATATCGATGTCTCTCGAAAGATCCTCTCCGGTCCTAATCGGAGTCTCTAAACTAAATAAATCAATGTGCTCAGACTCTCGTCGAGGGGTGGGATGCTGTGTCGGGGAAGACAGACCGACGTCCTTTGCCTAATCAGTCCCAAAAACGTCCGTCGAAATCTCCTCATCAGTCTCAGCCGGAGCAGACGGACGAACGTCATGCTCTATCTGAATATCTGCACCATCATGCGATGCCTCGTCCCGCTGTAGCTCAGATATCAACGTCTCATCCCCTAATCTCCTGGCCCTCTTTTTCGGCGGAGGGGCCTCAGCACGAGCAGACTGTAGTATACCTCGTGCCTTTGCGTTCCTAGTCCTATTCTTCTTCGGAACAGGAGGTCTAGTCGAGTCGGGAGTACGCAACTCACGACTCAACTCCTGAAACGTCTGTTTATGATTTTCATTATTTCATTTACGTACTCCTTTATAAAATTCGTACTTTGTGCCTTACCTTAAATTCGTATATATTTTTATACATAAGTGTGATTTTAACTAAAGGAATATACTTATATTACAAGAACAAAAGCACAATAGAACAAAAGCAAAATAGTTAACTCCAATCACATAAACAAAAAAACAAATAAGGCAAACACACCTCAGAAAAACAAAATTTTTAATTTGCATACTACGAAATACGTAACATCATCGTTTCCTCGCCCCAACCATCCCTCGCATCACCCTTGCTCGTATCACCATGAGCTGGAGAACCCCCGCCAACAATAATATCATTGCCAACTCTATCACTACTCTCAGCAACAATACCGACATCTGCATCGATCGCATCGTCCCCCCTAACAACATCAACCACTGTCCAATAAAACAAAGTAAACACCACATCATTAATTTTCAAACCATTAAAGCTCAGATTTTCATTATGTATAAATATCGTATCAATTTCAATTATTTTGCTAATGTAATGCTCCAAATGTCATTGAAATGCACAATTATGCTGAACTAGCAAGATTGCATTAGCACCACAAAACAGATTTCAGTAGCACCACAAATGTCAATTTCAAGTAGGGCAGCCCTTGTCCCCTCCTAATTACAATCCAATCAGATTTCAGTAGCACCACAAAACAAAAAATCACCCTTTTAAATTCAATTACTAAATCCTAATTCCACAAAGAAGCCATTGCAATTCTAACAACACTCATCATTCAAAGCAAAAACCGGAAGATTACAACATAAAGCTGACATTTAACATCAGTAACTTCAGAAGGAACGCGGAACCAATGTCATACATTTAACATATCAGCACACTCAACAGAATGATTATCAAGAGGATAACCGAGAATTGCATGAAGATACCAAATAGCAGCAACACAAACTAGAATAGAGGAAACAACAAGAATATGTTACAGCTGATCATATCTAATGCTTGGGAAAACAACAGACAAGAGCAGCAGAAGAGGCTTGTTCCAACCCGATTGGTAAAAATCAAGAACAATAGATGAGCATAATATACCAACTCCCAAGGAATACACAACAACAGATTACAAGGAATACACACCAGTGATTCATATTTTCTCATCTTCTGCAGAGTTACTCATTTGAGCACCTTGAAATCTCTGATTTTAGGTTTTGAGTATGATAAACTTAAAAAATGTATAGATATTCAACCAACTTTAATAGTAGTAAAGGCCAAACCTGGATTGTCCAAACAACTGCAATCATGTTTTCTGAATGGTTTTACAAATCTGATCATGGAGTTCAGCTCTACCAAATCTTGAAACAACTTACAGCATTTACATGTTATAAGAAATTTCAATTTTCTATTCCTCAAGAATTACAATCTGTTACAAAATACAAATTCAGAACAATATTTCTCATTGACAAGTTCAAAACAAGATATATCATCTGCTGGATTCAAGAGGCTCACTGATCTCAAGGAGTTCATTTCGGAGGCCTGTGAATACTAAACCAAACTCAAAAGTTCCAGCCTCCAATTTATTGGTGTAAATTATGTCTCATTACACTGCCTCTATTTATTCAGCTAAACCAAAGAAATTTCAAGAACAAAACTCCAATACCAATGATGATTATAATACTTCTACAATCATCAAGTAAGCTAATTCCAACACTTCACAATTCAGCAGAACTCTAACATGACTACAGAATTAGACCCACAAACATGACTCAAACAAGGAATCATGTGATTCCTGCACTGAAAATCCCCAAATTTCATCAAATCAAAGTGCAAAATAATCTGATTTTCACATTTACCTGGTAAATTGTCGTCTCTCTCTCCGTCACCCTCCACAGAAGCCACCTGCACATCGTCGTCGGCGTAATGCTCCGTCGAAGCACGTCCGCTGCCACCACCACGAGCACGAACCATTTCTGAACGATTGGGACTTCGCCTCTGGTTTTCCGTCGCTTCTCAATCGGGAACGATTGGGACTTGGCCTCTGGTTTTTCACTTCTCAATCGGGAACGATTGGGACTTCGCCTCTGGTTTTTCGCTTCTCAATCGGGAGTTAGACGATTGAAGACGATGACCTAACGCGCTTTCAAAAGCGTTTAAATTAACACTATTGATACGCTTTATAAAGCGTAATCTTCTTTACGCTTTACGAAGCGTAAGCTCCGGGGTATGACCTGTTGGAAGGGTACCCTTCCATTCTTACGCTTTATGAAGCGCGCGCTTCATGAAGCGTGCAATATCGTGTGCGCGGGGCGTTTTTTTCCTGTGCCTACAGATTTTTCGTATAATATCTCTAACATGTCCCCGCAAGTTGGACGGTGGGCAACATAGGCCAAGCTTGGAAATGAGCAATTGAAACTAAGTTTTCGGTAATAGTTTCATGAGGATGTCGGCCACCTGGTCACGAGTAGTGACATACGACACCCGAATTAGTCAAACAAGGCCGGTCTCGTGTTGTTGGAACTAGACATGCCCGATCTTGGTTTTGTATGGAAAGCCTGAAGGCGGTCTTAGTTTCATTGGAGACGCCTGAAGGTGATCCCGATTTTGTATGAGACGCCCGAAGGCGATCTTGATTTCGTTGGAGACGCCCGAAGGCGATTTTGGTTTGGTATGAGACGCTCAAGGCAATCTTGGTTTCGTTAGAGACGCTGGGAGGGCAATATCAGGTTTGTCGGAGATGAATGGAAGCGATCTCGGTTTTGTAGAAATCAAAAGAAAAGGAAAAAAACGATCTAATCTCAGTTTTGTCGGAGATGCAAAGAAGCGATCTCAGTGTTGTAGACATCAAAAGAAAAAAAATGATCTTGGTTTTGGATGATATGCAAAGGTTTATTGATGATGAAGACTGTTTTGCATTGCGGAAGCGAGTTTGGATAGCGGATTGTTGACAGTCGATCAAAGACATCGGCTACCATGGGTAAGTCAGAAAAAAAACGTGTGTTTTGGAGGTTTTTAGGTTTTGTTTGGATCAAGCTCTGATACCATATAGAGAGGTAATATTGTAAAGAGAAATTGTGAATGAACTAATAAATATTATTGATCATAAGATCTCTTTAAATAGAAAATACAAATACGTAAGCTCAAAGCAATAATAGAATCTAGGTTTCCTTAATCTATATCAATAAAATAAAGATAGAAGGAAACTAAACAATATCATAACTAATATAAAAGATATACTAGACTAAATAATATCTCTAACAACCTCCACTTTCGCCTCATCCCGGGCCGCCCTATGGGGGCGGAATTCCAAAAATTTCCTCCGTTCCCGGATCCCCCTGTGTAAACTCATCACTCCTCCGACCGGATGTGGGACGGCAACACCTTCCCGCTCCCCTAGATCCACCCATGAATCTAGGATTTGTTGTATTTGTTGATTAAAAGTAATTTTTAGGTTTTCCACCAAAAAAAAGTAATTTTTAGGTACAAATTTTGAATTGACGTGTTAAAATACAAAGAGGGTAGTGAAATGAACAAAACAAGTAACATACAAGACAAGTTTGCTAATCAAATTTACTAACTTTATAAATAGAATCGAACTTATTAAAGCAAACAAGTATTTCTAGGTATACTCAACTCATAGTGACGCGCACTTGTCCCTTAACGTTGACGAATTCTAAGAACTCTATCCAGTAGTTGACCCACAAACTTGATTTGTAGACACCTCCTCAAGCTATCTCTCTTGTTCGTCCTATCTTCTCGATCACACAAATCTCTCAAGAATTCTCACAATTATGATGAACATTTTTTGTAACCTAGACATATATCACACACATATATTTATGGATAGAATAAATTCTATCTATAATTATAAGGTATGATATACTTACATATATTTTAGGCGGATTTGCAAGGATACCCCTTCCAATTTTTTTTTGCAAATTTACCCCATATTCTAACAAATTGCAAATCATGTCTTTTAGGCATTTTTGTAATTTTTTTTCGTTATTTTATGGCTTAATTATTTGAATTTTAACTTATTAATAATATTTATAAATGAATTATTAAATGGCAAGAATTAAAATCAAAAAACGAAATTGAAAAAAAAAGACAAAAGGAAAGTAAAAGATATGAAAAATATATTGTAGTTTGTTAAGATTTCCGTCAAAGTATTCTAGGGCTAGATTGTATATTGTCATTCTTGTATATTATATTGTCATACTTCGATATTATCATGTCACATACTTAAAAAGGAAAAGGATAAAGCAGACACTATTAGATTTGTTACGAAATCTTATGTTTCATTTTACAAGTAAAATAAAAAATATTACGAGAATTTAGAAAGATGTCAATTTTCAAAGATGTCAATCTTAATTGAAAACAATAATAAACATATAATATTCTTCATAAATTTTTACCGGTCCTCTAAGTTGCTTCATCTTTGCATCCTAGAGTTTTGATGTATGTTTATCGTTTCATCCTAATGCATATCGGAATACTCTACGATGTAGAGATAAACGTAGATCAAAACCGTAGGATGAAAATGTGAAATAACTTGGAGGACCGGTGAAAGTCTACGAAAAATAATATATGTTTATTATTGTTTTCAATTAAGATTGATATCTTTGGATATTGAAATCTTTCTAAATTCTAGTAATATTTCTCATTTTACTTGTAAAAGGAAATATTAGATTTTGTAACGAATCTAATAAGTTATTCTTTATCTCTTTCTTTTTTAAGTACGTGCAGGGGTGGAGCCAGAAATTTGTCCCAGTGGGGGCTAAATTCCTAGTTACAGAAAAAAAATTATATTTTTCTATATAAACAAAAATTGTACGAAAAACTTTGTATTTTTTTTTAAAAAATTGTATTTTTCTGTATAAAAATTAAATTTTTGTATATGAGACCTTTTTTCATAAAAAAATATTTGCTAGTTGAAAGATGAGACCGTTTGACTGTATTTGACAATATAGTACATGTTCAATCACTGATATGTTTAATACTAGTAATTTTTGCACACTTTTTACACTAATAATATTTTATATATTTAATTTTTTTTTAAATTCCAGTGGCAGGATAATATAGATATATGATAGTATAATATACAAGGATGACAGTATACAATCTAGCCCTGGTAGATTTTGACGAAAATCTTAACAAACTAGTATATTTTACCATATCTTTTACTTTCCTTTTATCATTTTTTTTCACTTTTGAGTTTTCGTTTCATACATTAAAATCATAACCAAATAATTATTTTAGAATATCTTTTACATTTCTTTTATCTTTTGTTTTCAAATTTTGTTTTCTATTTTTAATTCCTAATTTGTAAAAATTATTTTAGTTTAAAATTAAAAATAATTAAATATCATTAATGTTTTAATATTTATTATCAATTATAAAGAAAAAATTAAATTAATTTAATATTTGTCTAAAATAGGAAAGGGAATGATTTTGGGGTATTTTTGCTATATTTTTTAGGCATTTGTGCTATTGTTTTGGGCATTGATGTAACTTTGAAAAAAAAAACAAGGTATATTTGAAAAGTGATTTGTAAATTAGGGTATAGGACACTAAAATACGAAGCGGGTAGTGAAATGAACAAAACAAGTAACGTACAAGACAAGTTTGCTAATCAAATTTACTAACTTTATAAATAGAATCGAACTTATTAAAGCAAACAAGTGTTTCTAGGTGTATTCAACTCCTAGTGACGCGCACTTGTCCCTTAACATTGACAACTTATAAGAACTCTATCCAGTGAACTTGACCCATAAACTTGATTTGTAGACAACTCCTCAAGCTATCTCTCTTGTTCGTCCTATCTTCTCGATCACACACACCTCTCAAGAATTCTCACAATTATGATCAACATTTTTTGTAACCTAGACATATATCACACACATATATATTTATGGATAGAATAAAGTCTATCTATAATCATAAGATATGATATATTTACATATATTTTATTTTATCAACAAGAGTTTCCTAGAATAAATTATTACAAATGGAAGGCGACAACAAAGGGAGATGGGTGTGTTGCTTCCTAGGTTATCAAAGGTGGTTGAGTATTTATGCTTGGAGCACAAGAAACAATAAAAGCGGCTAAGCATAAGGAAGTTTTAGATAGATTTTATTTTAGGAAAAACTTATTTGATAGAATAAAATCTATGTAAATATATCTTATATTTATGGATAGAATTTTGTTCTAGATATAGGACTATATATGGTATATATCTAGGTTAAAAATACAATAATCATAATTGTTTAGAGTGCTTGAAAAATTTGTGTGATCAAGAGGAGAAGAGGAACACAATGGATAGCTTCAAGAGTTGTGTAGGAATCAAGTGCGTGGGTCAAAATCACTAGATCGAATTTTTAGAAGTCGTTCTATGCTAAAGGAACAAGTGCTAGTCACTACGAGTTGTGTCACCTTTGCTTATTCCTAGACAATATGATCAATAGAAAGGTTGAATGTTTAATTGGATCAATGGAAAAACTTCCAATCATTGATTGCCATTGAATATGGTGATCTTCAGATCGCTGATGACAAAAAAGGCCACTCATGCGCTCATGGGTCTAAACATGAAGGTCATGGAGGCAAATTTTCTGGCCTAAACCTTCATCAACAATGGTCTTAATCTTGAAGATCGGTGCAAAGTTTCAAACTTGTCCACTGCTAAGGAGATGTGAAAGGCCCTAGACTAAATCCACAATGAGAGTTTCAACCACAAGGAGACTCTTGTTATTGTTGCCAAGAGAGACTTTCGCACGTTCTATATATTGGAAGGAGAGATGATCTCGTCATACCAATCTCGGTTTGAAGCCCTCAACTCTTGATTAACCAAATTAGGGATCAATGAGAAGCAAGGTGGTGATAATCTTAGAAGGACTAAAAAGGGAATGGTCTCATGATTGCAAAACCTTTTTTGAGAATCCAGCTAATTGGAGTCTTCAAATTCACAAGATCTTTGGAAAACTTCTTAAATATAAGAAGAGAAATCGTGACAAAAGCAAGAAGGTTGATGCGAAGGGAATGGAATTGAAGATTAAAAAGTCATACAATACTTAAAGGAGGAAGGTGAAGAAGACAGAGTCTATGAGAAAGCTCTATAATCGTGGCAGGTTTAGACCCTTGATGCAGGACTAGGATCCAATGCTTCAATGCAAGGTAATCTCGATGCAATCCAAGCAATCTTGATGGTCGGATTTGAATCCAATTGTTGGCGTTATTGAAGGGGGTTTTATGAACGGTTTTGGATGGATGATATGGACGAAATTAAGAATATGGAAGTAATGGAAATCGGTGGATTAAGGTTTGATTTGAACGTGCCTTGAAAAGATGTGACACACCTTTCGAATCACGCACTAGAAGAACCAACCTAGGATGTAACTCACCTAGATCAAACCTTCGGATTTGATTGATATGACTCACAATACAAGGAACCAAAATATGAATTTTGATTCAAAAACAAAGTTGAAAAACATATTCAAAGGGAGACACAAAGTGTTGGAATTTTTTCATCAATTTGTCTAAGGAGGAAAGAGGAGTCGTCTAGCTTTTTAACCCATACTGAAGTTTTTGAGTTTAACAAATATTCCCTTACAAGGGCATTAATAACACTACCACACATGACGTGGCCTTCTACAACACACAAACACAAACCCAACATCACGGCATTGGCGCAGCCGGATCAATAGCCATCAAAAGGCACGATACTTCACTTGATCTCTCTCTCTCTCTCTCTCTCTCTCTCTCTCTCTCTCTCTCTCTCTCTCTCTCAGTGCTCCATGGGTCAAAAGGCCATCCTTGAGGTCTTCTTTTAAGTCATGAGCTTTGTCCTGAGTAATTCGACCCAAATATGGAAGAGCGTCGGACTTGGCACAGCGACGGTAGCATCATTAGGAGCTTCTTGGCGCTTGGCTTGCTCCACATACCTTTGATAGACATTGTTGGCATCCTTCGTCTCCATTTGGTGTGTAGAAGACCCTCCCAAAACATGTCCCAACGGAACTTGAGAAGTTCTCGACAGAAATGGCACATCCTCACTCGACAATAACGCACCCCGACTCCATCATCGGCATTAATATCGGTTCCCAGCAGGTTGTCTTGCTCATGATGGGTCAGGATCACATCAACCCTTCAACTCCAACTTCAGCAATAGTTCCCATGGTAACAATGATGAGAAGTGTGACATGAAGGATGTTACGTGCTAAAAGTGTCAAGAGAATGAAAACTTTGCTCAGAATTATTCCTAAGGTGAAGATGATGGGAAAGGGAAGAAGGCCTACATCGCTATGTGGGGTAATCTAGATGATGATGACCCTGAAAGTTGCATCAAGAACAATATGTGTAGAATACTATCTTCACACCAACTGAAGAGGTTAGTGACAATAGTTCCATTGATGATTAATACAACGCCTTAAAATAAACCCTTAATAACATTGCTGAAAATTCCGCTATTCTTATGGAACATGTAATGAGGCTTAATGCGAATAAAACTCTTTGAAAAAGATTAACAATGATCTTAGAACTATTGTGATGGCCTTATAAATTAAAAGAGATAACCTTTTAAAAGAAATTGAATAAGGAATGTGTATTTCTGGGGGGGGGGGCACTAGGAGAGGGCCCCAAATTTGTTCTTCAAAGGTTTGGGATAGGTTTCAAATGTGATTGTTCTAAAGATAGTAAACATCATGAGTTTAATGTTGTTGAGCTTTATGAGATGCATGCTAGGGAACTTTGGAGTCTAAAAGATAAAAATATCCATTTAAATAAGTGGATTTACGTCTTAGAGGGTAGACAAGGGGGTGAACATGAAAACTGCTAGTACCACGGATAGGCCACTAACAAAATCTTTATCGAACAGTCCAAGGGTATTGAACCAAAAGACATTGATCCCCTAAGGGAAAGGTACGAACTGTGTAGAAGAATCATCCTAATTACTTCATGGGAGATTACCTTAAAGCGTGTTATTATTGTGGGCAAGGGGGATAAAGAAAGAATGCAAGAAAAGGAAGGTTCAAGTTGTAAAGAAAAGGGCCTATGTGAATAAAAAAGATAATTTTAACAAACAACATGTTCCTAGATCTCATAGGAATAGAAAACCCAATACTAGGTCTAATAGCAATGATGTAAACTTGGTTGAATACTATGTTGCTAGCCCTTCAGAACAACAATTTTTGACGAAAATATGTTCTTGTGGCCCCCTCCCCACCTTAAAGTACTATCTTTGACTTTTTTTTTTGAAAAATACGAGATTTATTCGCATAAGTATGGACTTATAAATTATAATCTACCTAATATATTATAAAGTAGAAACCATGTCTGTTAAAAAATTACGTCACGTGGCATTAGCTGAATAAAATAATGTCAAAACCAACAAAGTAAGATGTGAAGGTTGCTTAGGTTGTTAAAATATAATCCTTCGTTTGTAGGTTGAAGTGAACGAGAACAAGAGCTAGTACTTGGATAGTTAATGCTCAAGTCACATGACTGAAAATAGCAATAATCTCGTCTCACTTCAAGGTAATGCTAAAGGAAAGGTGGCCTTTGGTAATAAGAAGGAAGATCAATTGTAGGAGTTGGAGTACTAACGATCAATGACATTGTTCCCTTGGTTTCAATTTGTTGAGTATTTCACAGATTTGTAACCAAGGGGACAATGTGGTGATGTTCTCCCCGAAATACTCTCTCCGTTCAAAAATACATGATGTTTTAGTATTTGTCTCTAAAATTAAGAATATATGTGATTTGACTTAAATACCCATAAATCTTTTGAAGATCTTTCCTTTTCTATTTTCTATTTTTATTATTCTTTTTAATTAATGAGGGTAATATTAAAAAATATGGTAAATTATGTAAAACATCAAGTATTATCGAACAAGAAAATCAAGCTAAAACATCATGTGCTATCTTTGACTTTTTTTTCTTTTTTTTTTGAAAAATATGAGATTTATTTGCATAAGCATGGACTTATAAGTTATAATCTACCTAATACATTACAAAGCAGAAACAATGTCTGTTGCAAAAATTACGCCACGTGTCATTTGCTGAATAAAATAATGTCAAACTTTTTAATAATAACTTGTATTATTCTCTCTCTATATCCAATTTTATATATTATAATAACTTGATATAATGATATGTTGACACTTTCTATATTAATTTTATGCATATCTTTTAACAAAACTTGATCTATATACTAATACTTTTTACATTAATTTTATGCATAATATATATTCTTTTATTGTATAATAAATCTTGCACTCAAAGTATATATTTTTTTATCTATATGTTGATATTTTTCAATATAATAAATTATTTATAGAATATATGATATATTTTAGCATTAATATATCTACCTTAATTTTTAAAAATTAACATTAAAAAGCTATTTTGATAATAATTTTAATAAGTTATATTATCTTTACTAGATATCCTACCGTAATTATCTTTAAGTTATAGCGTTATATTATATTTATTTTTTTCTCTATGTTATCTTCTATACCAATAGTTATATTAATGTTCTCCATATTTAAAAATATTATTATATTCATTATAAAGTAAAAGATAAGAACTCAAATACATAACTTTAATAAATATTTTATAAAAAATGATTGTCTTATGCATATTAATATCTTAACAAAAAAAATATTAAAAACATTCAATTCAATTGAAATTAATATTTTAAAGATTTTATTCAAAATATGGGGCAAGATCTCAACAAATAATAAAAATATTTTTTATATATATTCAATTAAAATATGTAAAGTTTTTTTAATAAATCACATAATTTTATTGTTATATTATATGCAAGTATTTAAAATTTTAAATTAATTTTAGACTGTTGTATAATCTTTAGTAAAATCACCCGTGAACTTCACGGGAATTCAACTAGTTTCATTATTACTGTAATATCCGTATTCGTTTTAGGTCGCGTAAGTCTGAAAACGAGTTCTTTCGCTTACAAGCACTCGAGCTCTCGATCCGCTAGTAACCTCGTAACGATAAATTAATTTAGTAATCCGCTTTATCATATACAATATATGGGTACAAGTAAACCATTATATACTATACATGCTTATAAGCCTTATATATTTATTTATTCATTCATTTATTTATTTTCCCTATTTAAATTAGGCCCAAATTAACCAACTCAGCCGAAGGCACAAATTGATCCCGAAAAAAATCTATCCTAAATCAATCGATACAGATATACCCAAATCTTGAGTAACCCCTTATATATATCCACGATTAAAAATATCCTCAATCTTAAACATATCTTTAAGCCTAACCCTAGCCTTTTAAACCCAGCCGTCTACGTGATCTCGTTCTACCCAACTTCTACCGTTGTGTTCTTTTCTCGTATTACTGCTGCAACCCACCTTCTATGTGTACCCGTTTCCCAACACTGCAAATCGGTGAGTAGGCCACTGATCTCTGTTTGTTAGACTTCATTAAAGTTGAATTTTCACAAACTCCTATTTTGTTATTATAATAGAGTCTATCTTCCTTTTAGGGTTAATTAAGTTTTCACATGTCACGAACTAACAACGTGGGGGTTAATTAAGTTAGGCTAGTAGTAGATGGACTAGTTAAAATAAGATAGTGTGTGATCGGCAATCAAGTATTGACATATATTGTATTTTAACATCACGTATGAACTGATCGGTATTGGCGCAGGTTACATGTGGTTTTTATAAATGAAAGAAGTGCAGTTACAATGTGAGGAATTGAAATTAACTAATTGGTTTGATCTAATTAAATATATATGCGTTCGATCGAGTGCGTACTTTTTCGAGTTAAGGGTATATATACGTATAGTATTGGGTGTGTAATCTAGTCTTTGGTGTTTAAGATTAGGTTGTTAGTGTGTAGAATAGATTTTTAATTAGTGGATTAGGTTAACTGAATAATGGGTATGCTAGTCATGTTTAATTAGTTGTGTTTTAAATTAGTGGTTAGTTAGTGTTAGCCGGTGGGTGTCAAGTTTGGTCATTAATTTGGTAATTTCGTTACACTCTCGGCCTTCTATGTTACTAAATTTACCATTACTGTGGTTAGGACATTCCAGTTGTTCCGACTCTTAGATTTCCGTGTTTGTTGGAAACCCTTCACTTGAGGTAAGTCGTTTTTCGACTTGCTCGGTTCTTTTCTCCCTTGTTAGATTGCGTATCGATATTGTAGGACGGGATTTGGGAACTAGTCCCGAATACCTTTTAAATTGTTTTGAACTCCTTGTGTGTTGTGTGCGTTAACGATTTTTAATGTGATTTATCGGAAATTATTTTGGAACGTTTTCTCTGTGTTGGTACCGTTTCCGACACGGCCCATTGTAGCTGGTGTTGAGGAAGAGTTGGCTACTTTGACCCGTGTGACTGGGAAAATCGTACCCCTTCAAACGAAAATTATTATCTGTGTGTTTTTGGCAAGCGCTCCAGTGGAGGCTTAGCCCGGAGTTAGAAGGGAGATTGGGAAGTGGAGTGGGAGGGCCTGCCTCTGCACTCGGCGCGGTGATTAGCGCCTTGGAAGACGGATTGTGAACAAAGGAAGAACTGCATTGCTGTATGACTGTGATTGTATCTGCGTATGTGACTGTTGTGACTGACATAACTAATATAGGTATTGGCCTTTAGAGTTATGATTGCGGTTGTGGATTTGTATGCTGACTATAGATCACTGATTTTAAAACGTTCTATAATCTCCGTATTCTTTCTAGCTTGGTAGATTAGACGCTGACCCTTCGGGGAACATTTTTCAGTTCCAGGTATGAATCAGGGAGCCGTGCAGGAACCGAGGCAAGATGGCGGGCCGGAGCGGTAAAGAGCGCGTGTCATAGTGGGATCGGTTTACATTAGTTATTTATATTAGTTAGAATACTGATTTTAATATTTGTTAGACGGAGTTGGTATTTTATTGCGGTTATTATCTTTCGGTTCAGATAGTTCAGTTTCAGTAGGCGTTATGACGTATTTGATTATTTATAATTTTTCGGGGATTCATGCATGATACGTTTTTCTAAGTTTTTATTAAATAAAGGTTGGATGTTTTATTATGATTTTCTCGTCGTGCCCGAGTTGTAAGGTCCTACAGTGTAGTTGTCAACCTAAATAATAGTACCCGGTAAGGTCTATTTCCCAGTAGCGCCTCGACGGAAGTCGGGGTGTTACAAATTGGTATCAGAGCCAGGTTGACAACAGGGCACATGGAACTGACCAACAAAGAGTAGTACCCGAGGTCCAACTTAAAACCAAAACCGGCCGGTGTTTTCAAATGTTTTTACTGGGGTAGACATGTTGCATATAGGGGGTAGGTGACACGTCACGACTCCGCCCCATCAGCCGAAGGACCTCACGTAGAATAGTAAGAATTACGTTAATAGATAGAATGTTTAAGTTTTGACTGTGGGACTTTCTATTATAGATGGCCCCACCAACCAGAGCTAGAGCTGCTGCAGCTAACGGAAGAGGCCGCGGAAGAGGCCGCGGTAGAGGCCGAGTAGGAGGTCGTGGCAGGGGTAGAGGAGAGGCCCCTGTAGCTGCTGAGCCAGAGGTACAACAGGATAACCATCAGGAGGAGGTTGCTGAGAGTCAGGAGGTGGCTGTTGTTGTTCATCGAGAGGACAGTGCCTCTGTCGCTGGTGGAGGTCTCCCAGCAAACGGGGCTCAGGTGGGAGTAGGAGTACCACCAACAGGATTGGCCCCAGAGGTGACTGCTGCGATTCAGCTGTTATTGCAGACATTGATGGGTGCGGGAGCTGCACCGAATCTGAACGCAGCTGCGGGGCAACAAGGAGCTGAGAGGAGGGCACTTGGACCAGATTCTATTTTGGCTGCCCAGCTAGGAGCAGCGCCAGCTTCTGGAGGACCAGTGATAGCTGATCAGGTGGTCGAACCGAGGAGACAGTATCGTGAGCCTCAGCCTGATAAGTGGCTCGCAGAGTTTAGGAAGACTGGAGTACCGGACTTTGCTGGAGCTCAGGGTTCGGACGTAGAGCAATGGCTGAGGAGGGTGAAATCTGCATTGGATTCTATTAAGGCACCGGAGGAGCGGAAGATGTCTTTAGTACAGAGTCTGCTACAGGAGAGCGCTTTTGACTGGTGGGAGCTGTGTAGGGACCACCGGACTGAGGTTACTTTCGAGGAGTTTGAGAGGCAGATTCGAGATCGGTATTGTCCTCCGGTGGTGAGGGCGGCACGAGAGGCTGCTTTTCGGGATGCTGGACCCGAAAATATCACAGTATCTGAGACTATTCTGAAGTTTCAGCAGGAGTTGGCAGCGGTGCCAAATGCTGCCCCGATTGAGGAGTTGAAGATTGCGACCTTTCTGAAAAGGTTGCAACCGCATTTACGTGCTTATGTGTCTGGTCTCCGACTTACGACATTGGCAGACGTTCAACAGTCTGCTTTAGCTTATGCTATGGCCACGACCCGACAGAGTCAGCTGGAGGTGCATACCACGGGAAGCAAGAGGCAGAAGTTGTCTGCCCCGGCAGAATCTAGGAGAGACAGTCGGCCCGGCTCTTCTCAACCGCAACGATCAGGGTTTCAGCCACAGGGTCGTCAGGACCATTGTCGTCCGAGTCAGCCCATTGGGGGACAGAGAGAGTGCTTCAACTGTGGAAGTACTGCTCATTTGAGGAGTCAGTGTCCGAAGCCGGTCAGGAGTTGTTTCAGTTGTGGGAAGCCTGGCCATTTGCAGCAGTATTGTACTGTGGGGGCACCTTCACAGGGATCTTCACCGGGAACGGTGAATCAGATGCCTCGTCGTCAGCCTCAGCAGTTTCAGCAGACACCGAGTCAGGGCAGAGGACGCGGCGCAGGAGTTAGCAACACCGGGGGCAATCAGCCTCGAGTGTTTGAGATGAGGAGGGCCGATGCCCTACACGCGCCGACTGCTACAGGTACGATTTGGATTCAGTCTAGACCTGTTCACATACTGTTTGATACGGGTGCTACCCATTCTTTTATGTCTTCTGCTTGCGTGGCTAGACTAGGACTGACTTGCACTGAGGGGGTATCTTTTGTTGTGGGGCTGCCTGACGGCAGTAAAGTAAGGGGGAATAAGGAGATTTTACAGTGCCCTATTAGAATAGGGAATAGAGATTGGTATGCAGATTTTATAGTAATGCAGTTGTCGCCAGATGATGACGTGATTCTGGGGATGGACTGGATGAGGCGTTATCGAGCGGTTTTGGATACACACAGAGGTACGGTTACAGTGACCGCAGATGATGGGACCAGACATGTATGTCAGGAGGTAGAGCAGGAGGGGCCCGGATCGGTGATTAGTATGGTGAAGGCCGCCAAGTTGCTCAACGACGGATGTGTAGGATATTGGTGTTATGTTATTCAGGGGGACAAGGCGGAACCGCACATTCAGGATATACCTGTAGTGTGCGAGTTTGAGGACGTTTTTCCCGACGAACTCCCTGGATTACCTCCTCAGAGAGAGGTGGATTTTGGGATTGAGTTGGAGCCGGGAACGAGGCCGATTTCGAGAGCCCCATATCGCATGGCCCCGATGGAGATGCAGGAACTGAAGGCACAATTGGAGGAGTTGTTGGAGAAGGGTTACGTACGACCGAGTGCGTCGCCATGGGGAGCTCCAGTTCTGTTTGTGAAGAAGAAGGATGGTTCTCTCCGTCTGTGTATCGATTATCGGGAGTTGAACCGCGTTACCATCAAGAACAAGTATCCGCTGCCGCGTATTGATGATTTGTTGGATCAGTTGCAGGGGGCTACTGTGTTCTCCAAAGTGGATTTGAGGTCAGGTTATCACCAGCTGAGGATTCGGGAGGAAGATATACCTAAGACGGCTTTCCGAACGAGGTATGGACATTATGAGTTTGTAGTGATGCCGTTCGGACTGACGAATGCACCCGCTGTATTTATGGAGTTGATGAACCGGGTGTTTATAGACTACTTGGACAGATTCGTAGTAGTATTCATTGACGACATTCTGATCTACTCTCGGAGTAAGGAGGAGCACGCTGAGCATCTTAGGCTGGTGTTGGGAGTATTGAGGCAGCATCGATTGTTTGCTAAGGTGTCCAAGTGTGAGTTCTGGTTGCCTGAAGTTACCTTTCTAGGGCATGTCGTATCAGCTCAGGGAGTCATGGTAGATCCTGCAAAGATTGAAGCTGTAAAGGCATGGGAACCTGCGAAGAATGTGAAGGAGGTGCGGAGTTTTCTAGGATTGGCAGGGTATTACAGGAGGTTTGTGGAAGGGTTTTCTCGGATAGCCCAACCACTTACCAACTTGCTTGAGAAGACTACTCGTTTCGAATGGAACGAAGCTTGCCAGCGGAGTTTTGATGAGTTGAAGAGAAGGTTAACTTCGGCTCCTATATTAGCTCTTCCTCAGGGGAATGAGGATTTTGTGATTTACAGTGACGCCTCCAAGATAGGCCTGGGTTGTGTGCTGATGCAGAGGGACAGAGTGATTGCTTATGCTTCTAGACAGTTGAAGCCGAACGAACAGAATTACCCTACTCATGATTTGGAGTTGGCAGCTGTGGTACATGCTCTGAAGATTTGGCGTCATTACTTGTATGGGAGTACCTGCAAAGTGATAACAGATCACAAGAGCCTCAAGTACATCTTCACTCAGAGGGAGTTGAATATGCGACAGAGGAGATGGCTTGAGTTACTGAAGGATTACGACCTTGAGATTCTTTACCACCCAGGGAAAGCGAATGTGGTCGCTGATGCCCTTAGCAGAAAGACGCCTCAGGAGAGTATGTTGGCTCATCTGACGGCGCAACCAGAGTTACAGAGGGAGCTGGTGAGGTACGGAATTGAAGTGCAGATTCAGCGTCATCAGGGTAGTCTGAAAACCCTAGAATGTCGGCCGTCTTTACTTGAGGAAGTAAGGCAGAAGCAGGAAGATTGTCCGATGATTCAGGATTTGAGGCAGAGATTGAGCCGTGGAGAGGCACCCGACTTTGCGGAGAGGGCAGATGGTATTTTGTGTTTACGCGGTCGGATTTGTGTACCTCGAGATGCAGAGTTGAGGCAGAAGATTTTGCAGGAGGCTCATGCTACACCTTACTCAATCCACCCCGGGGCGAGTAAGATGTACAAGGATTTGCGACAATTTTATTGGTGGGATGGCATGAAGCCGGATGTAGCAAGATTCGTTGCTAAATGTCAGGTCTGCCAGCAGGTGAAGATAGAGCATCAGAGACCCGGAGGAATGCTTCAATCGCTTCCTATTCCAGAATGGAAATGGGAGGACATCTCCATGGATTTTGTCACTGGTTTGAGACTCAGCAGAGGCCATGATGCCATTTGGGTAGTGGTGGATAGATTGACGAAGACTGCTCGCTTTTTGCCTATCCGAGAAACGTGGCAAGTGAGCAAGTTAGTGGAGGTGTTTATTAATCAGATAGTTAGGCTGCACGGAGTGCCTAAGACGATTGTGTCGGACCGAGATGGGCGTTTCACTTCTAGATATTGGCAGCAAGTGCATGAGGCATTGGGGACGAGATTACAGTTCACGACTGCTTACCATCCGCAGTCAGACGGTCAGACAGAGAGGAGGATTCAGACGCTAGAGGATATGTTGAGATCCTGCGTATTAGACTGGGGAGGTCAGTGGTCGGATCATTTGGCTTTGGTGGAGTTTGCCTATAATACTTGCTGGCATTCGTCGATTCAGATGGCGCCGTATGAGGCTTTATATGGTCGGAAGTGTAGGACACCGCTATGTTGGGATGATCCCTCGGATGTAGTAGGAGAGAGGCCACAGATGATTGAGGAGACGATCGGGAAAGTGGCCTTAATCAGAGAGAGAATGTTAGCTGCTCAGAGTCGCCAGAAGTCCTATGCAGACAAGAGGCGTAGACCGTTGGAGTTTGAGGTCGGAGCGCATGTTTGGTTGAGAGTATCGCCTACCCGCGGGGTAAGAAGATTCGGGGTAAAAGGGAAGCTGAGTCCCCGATATATCGGTCCATTCGAGATTCTGGAGAGAGTAGGCGAGGTGGCGTACCGGCTAGCGTTGCCGCCTGCGTTGGAAGGAGTGCACCCTGTATTCCATGTTTCCCAGCTGAGACAGTACGTTCCGGATCCTAGTCACAGACTGAATTATGAGGATTTGGTGATAGAACCAGATCACACTTTCCGGGAACAACCGCTGAAGATTTTAGACCGACGAATGAAGAAGCTGCGGAACAAGGAGATTCCTCTGGTGTTGATTCAGTGGTCTCGACGGGGAGTCGAGGAGGCCACTTGGGAGACGGAGTCCAGGATGAGTGAGAGTTATCCAGAGATCTACCCGGGTTTAGTAGAGGTGTTTGAGGGAGGGTTAGTAATTAGTGTGTTGTTTTTCAAATTCGATGTTGCTTGTGATCCTTGTTTGCTTGACTTGTGTTTGACTGTTTAATTTTTGGTTGACGTGTTGCGTATCAATCGATTCTGGTTCGAGGACGAACCTCTCTAAGGGGGAGAGGTTTGTAAAAACCTCAAATATCTTTTCATCGTAATCAAGTTTCGGGACGAAACTTCCTTAAGGGGGGTAGTATGTAATATCCGTATTCGTTTTAGGTCGCGTAAGTCTGAAAACGAGTTCTTTCGCTTACAAGCACTCGAGCTCTCGATCCGCTAGTAACCTCGTAACGATAAATTAATTTAGTAATCCGCTTTATCATATACAATATATGGGTACAAGTAAACCATTATATACTATACATGCTTATAAGCCTTATATATTTATTTATTCATTCATTTATTTATTTTCCCTATTTAAATTAGGCCCAAATTAACCAACTCAGTCGAAGGCACAAATTGATCCCGAAAAAAATCTATCCTAAATCAATCGATACAGATATACCCAAATCTTGAGTAACCCCTTATATATATCCACGTAAAAATATCCTCAATCTTAAACATATCTTTAAGCCTAACCCTAGCCTTTTAAACCCAGCCGTCTACGTGATCTCGTTCTACCCAACTTCTACCGTTGTGTTCTTTTCTCGTATTACTGCTGCAACCCACCTTCTATGTGTACCCGTTTCCCAACACTGCAAATCGGTGAGTAGGCCACTGATCTCTGTTTGTTAGACTTCATTAAAGTTGAATTTTCACAAACTCCTATTTTGTTATTATAATAGAGTCTATCTTCCTTTTAGGGTTAATTAAGTTTTCACATGTCACGAACTAACAACGTGGGGGTTAATTAAGTTAGGCTAGTAGTAGATGGACTAGTTAAAATAAGATAGTGTGTGATCGGCAATCAAGTATTGACATATATTGTATTTTAACATCACGTATGAACTGATCGGTATTGGCGCAGGTTACATGTGGTTTTTATAAATGAAAGAAGTGCAGTTACAATGTGAGGAATTGAAATTAACTAATTGGTTTGATCTAATTAAATATATATGCGTTCGATCGAGTGCGTACTTTTTCGAGTTAAGGGTATATATACGTATAGTATTGGGTGTGTAATCTAGTCTTTGGTGTTTAAGATTAGGTTGTTAGTGTGTAGAATAGATTTTTAATTAGTGGATTAGGTTAACTGAATAATGGGTATGCTAGTCATGTTTAATTAGTTGTGTTTTAAATTAGTGGTTAGTTAGTGTTAGCCGGTGGGTGTCAAGTTTGGTCATTAATTTGGTAATTTCGTTACACTCTCGGCCTTCTATGTTACTAAATTTACCATTACTGTGGTTAGGACATTCCAGTTGTTCCGACTCTTAGATTTCCGTGTTTGTTGGAAACCCTTCACTTGAGGTAAGTCGTTTTTCGACTTGCTCGGTTCTTTTCTCCCTTGTTAGATTGCGTATCGATATTGTAGGACGGGATTTGGGAACTAGTCCCGAATACCTTTTAAATTGTTTTGAACTCCTTGTGTGTTGTGTGCGTTAACGATTTTTAATGTGATTTATCGGAAATTATTTTGGAACGTTTTCTCTGTGTTGGTACCGTTTCCGACACGGCCCATTGTAGCTGGTGTTGAGGAAGAGTTGGCTACTTTGACCCGTGTGACTGGGAAAATCGCAAACGAAAATTATTATCTGTGTGTTTTTGGCAAGCGCTCCAGTGGAGGCTTAGCCCGGAGTTAGAAGGGAGATTGGGAAGTGGAGTGGGAGGGCCTGCCTCTGCACTCGGCGCGGTGATTAGCGCCTTGGAAGACGGATTGTGAACAAAGGAAGAACTGCATTGCTGTATGACTGTGATTGTATCTGCGTATGTGACTGTTGTGACTGACATAACTAATATAGGTATTGGCCTTTAGAGTTATGATTGCGGTTGTGGATTTGTATGCTGACTATAGATCACTGATTTTAAAACGTTCTATAATCTCCGTATTCTTTCTAGCTTGGTAGATTAGACGCTGACCCTTCGGGGAACATTTTTCAGTTCCAGGTATGAATCAGGGAGCCGTGCAGGAACCGAGGCAAGATGGCGGGCCGGAGCGGTAAAGAGCGCGTGTCATAGTGGGATCGGTTTACATTAGTTATTTATATTAGTTAGAATACTGATTTTAATATTTGTTAGACGGAGTTGGTATTTTATTGCGGTTATTATCTTTCGGTTCAGATAGTTCAGTTTCAGTAGGCGTTATGACGTATTTGATTATTTATAATTTTTCGGGGATTCATGCATGATACGTTTTTCTAAGTTTTTATTAAATAAAGGTTGGATGTTTTATTATGATTTTCTCGTCGTGCCCGAGTTGTAAGGTCCTACAGTGTAGTTGTCAACCTAAATAATAGTACCCGGTAAGGTCTATTTCCCAGTAGCGCCTCGACGGAAGTCGGGGTGTTACAATTACTTTATAGGATCTCACGTACTAGAAAAAAATTGTGTTGATTACAACATCAACTGTGTATATGTTAGATAAGATTATAAAATCTATAACTATATATTAAAGCTATCCCTTTTCGAGCCATCAGAACGACTCTGGCCCCACCTCATATTTACAAAATTAATTTTTATTCCTAATACTTTAACTTTTTTCTACTAAATTCTTCTTTAACTATTTAAATCTATCTTTAACATCAAACAACTACAATATCTTTTGAAAACTTCCTTATACAAATATCTATAACTATATATTAAAGTTGTACCTTTTCGAACCACCAGAACGATTATGGCCCCACCTCATATTTAAAAAATTAATTTTTATTTCTTTTATTATACCTTCTTTCTATTAATTTTTTTTAACTATTTAAATTTATCTCTAACCCAAACAAATATCTATTTAGTATAACAATATCTTTTGAAAGCTTCCTTATACAAGTATTTAAAATTAAATATAAAATATTTTAAATATTTTAAAATAAATATAAATATTTTAGCATATATCTTTTGACGAATTTATTTATAGATATATAGTAATAAAATATTTGATTAAAAAATTATACATTCTACGAGCAATAAATTATTCATATTGAAATTTATATTATATTTTTATTGATTTATTTATTAATATCCTATTTATAATGTCTATAAAATATCGAAGCGTAGTCGTACATGGTACGACGGGTAAAATTAGTAATAATAAAAACAAACACGAATTAGACAAAAGAGTATTACATCAGATTAATATTTTTAAATGAAAGCAAGATTATAGAAAATCTATAACTACATATTAAAGTTGTACTATTTTGAGCTATCATAATGATTCCGGTCTCACATTATATTTAGAAAAATAAATTTTTATTCATATTATTTAGACTTTTTCTTATTAAATTCATATATATCTTTAACATCAAATTAATTTTTATTTAGTTATATTTAAACTTTTTAAAATATATGTATCTTCACAACATATTCAAAATAAAAAAACATACCGATATCTTTTGGCAAATTCCTTATAGAAATGTTTAAAAAATAAAGTTAAATACTTAAAACATAAGTATATATATCTTGTATTTTTTAGCATGGTATCTTTCGACAAATTTCTTTATATATTTTTGATTTCCTTTTACAATAAAAAATTAATTATAAATGTTTATATTCTGTAAATATAATAAAAAATATAGAAAAATAAAATTTAATATTTAATATTTAGATTTATTGAAAATTTTGATAATCCATATGTTTACGTATATGGAAAGTAATAGAAAATATAGGTAATATAATATTTAGTATTATTTAATATTTACTTTATCGAACTACTAGAATGATTTTGGCTCCACCACAAATTAAATTAATTATATTTAACTATGTTTAATAAATAAAATTTTATCTTTATCATTTATAATATATTATATCTTATTTATTTAAATTTATTATTATTTTTTTAGATCTTAGCTATTCCATATTTTGTAAATATTTTTATTCATATTCTATCTATTTTTAAACAAAAATAACTTATTTATAAAATATTGTTAAGAAAAAAGAGTAATGTAAATTATTTCATCTTAATAATCTATCTTTACTCTCAACTTTAAACTTAATAACTTAGATTTGATTTTTTTATTGATTCCAAAAAAATAAAATATTTTTTTGTAAATAATGCGGATACTAAGTTACTTACATTAAATTTTATATTTTTTATTATTAAAACCATTTTTATAATATTTAAATATAATTATATAAATTTTTTGGTAGAAAAATTTAACTTTATATTTTTCTTTATCAATATCGTATTTAGAATAATCAAAAAACTATTGAGTCGTGGTCAACGAGTACAACTAGCACCAAATTATTCTTTAGACTCAAGCGGCAAGCCTAACCCCTTCGTAAAAGATGGGTCCCAAACTAGATAATGTTAACACTTTCTAAAAATAATAAATAAAATTAATAAAATAACGTTCTTAATTCTTGAGCAAAAACCTCTATCAGATCCTTAATCTCTTTCCTTATAAAAAAAAAACTCTATCAGACCGGGACCCTCGATCAGATCAATCATTTATTTATTTTATTAGATGAAATCGATCATTTATGAATGATATAGTATGTATCTTGATATAGATCATTAAATTCTTTGCACCAAAAAAAAAATCATTAGATCCGACCCTTTAATAATCTGAGCAAGTGAAGCTAAGTTTTGAGTAAAGGTTCACTTGATCATGCAACCCAGATGGCTAAAACTGATCATTTTATCCCGAAAGTATCAGCCCATTGGCCTACCAAAAATGTCTGGCCTATTTCAAAATCTTCTAAATTTCAGTTACTCATCATACTTGAGTCTTCTTTCCTGTCATGATTACAGAGAAAGTAATAGTTTTGTAGTCACTTGCAGATTATATAACTAATCATGATTTTCATTTGATGTTGGTTATTGGTTTTTCGGGACAAAATGGGGATGAGTAATATGGTCATTTACATCCCAATCAACACCTCATTTTGCCACTATTTTGTCCGGAGAATATGACCGAAATATTATCTTGTACCACCGAACACCACCGCCTTTTATTAAAGTTAGTGACTGTTTCTAATTTTTTTTCAAAATTTGTGCCAATGAAAACCTCTTGGTGAAGGATTGGGTTATTGCCCAGCATTTGCCCTATAGTTTTAAGCGTTTTTTTTTACATTTTTAGGCTATTTTATTCAAGCGGCTAGCCACGAATCTTGTAGCAAGTTCGGTCCATTCTTGTTAATAATTTTCAGATATTTTAAATGACCGATTATATATATACCAACATACACAAATTTTTTTTGTTTCCCGCCGCTAGCCTGCAACAATATATTATTGTTTGCAATGCAGGCATTTAAAACCAAATATCTCCAATATTATTGTTTCCCAAAATAATATATTGCTTTCTATTTTGGCTTTTTTCCACATATAGCCATCATTCTTGCTAAGTCATGGATCATAGATTCGAAGCCATAGAGAGACAACGATCCCACGATCTTTGTCCTTATTGACTAATCGGTTATCTTATGCCGAATAAGAACCCGAATATAGAAACTAAAACTCTATTTTGGAAATTATGAACCCTTTATAAAAAAATTAAAAGAACTCTAAATACAAAATCATTGATTTTCTTGCTATAATTAGCTTCTTAACCAGGGCATAGGTTAGAAAAATCGTTAGACTAATAATAGCCATTCTCTTCATAAACCTGACCATATAATCAATGTGTTGTTTGCTCAGCAGTTTCAGTATAACCTTCTCTCTTTGTTAAGAAATTGTGTTAGTTATGGATTTAAAGTGGAGGTGTAGATGGACATTGGCCTCAACCTCAAGCATCAACGAGAAGAAGCTGAGAGCAAGAGATGGAGGATGATTAAAAAAAAAACACCAAGACATTGATCGTATAGATATATACATACCAATGTTGAATAACGTGCAAAGCATGAGCCGGAAAAGAGCTCCGATGACACTTACAAGCAAATAGCTATTTCTTCACAATTGCAATCGAACCTGTCTTTATAACCATGTTATGTTACACACAAGTGCTTTCACAATGTAGTAATTGTACAATATAGAGGGTGAGAAGCACCCTTCAGAGATTCGGCTGAAACAGCAAGTAGTTTTCATGTAAAGACGTAGACCTCATCGAACCCTTTCCTGCAGACAAATTACTCCATAAATAAGAATAAGGCTGTACATGGTGCTATGATTGTAAACTAGATATTAGATGGGTAATACACCATTGTTGTGCAAGTGCAGTAAGTTTCAGGTTTAAAGAATTACCCAGCCTTTCCACAATAAGTGGGACTGTAATTGTAAATTAGGTTGTCAAGCACTTCGCCCTTCGGTGCCCTGTTCAAGGATTTTCTTGCCTCACTGCACCATGAAACCGAAAAAAAAAAAAGACAAATCAACCTATCAGCTGTCAAATGCAGTCAAGCAATTTATTTAGCAATCTTAAGTTTAAAGATTTGATTCTTCCTGCAGAAATCTTGATCTACTCTAATGCTGGTTTCCAGGACAGATGATGATGTACCTGATGAGGTAGTTTGCCACATGTTGCGTCACCTGAATAGCGTCTTCTGAATGCGGAATCATCAATGAGCCCCATTCAAAAGCGTTTTTCTGCACCAAAGATTTAATTTCATGAGACTTTCTTCTTCTGTGATATCTTTAAATAAAAGATTGCAGCCGTATAATGCATGGAATTACCTCTGGATGCCACTGAAAGCCAGTGACAGGATAGTCTCTAGCCAAGACTGTCGAAACATACACCTTAAAAACGAATCATATGATTAAGGATTTACAGTTGGGAGTAAAGATAAACCATTGGAGAAACAGGCAATGACCCTTCATTCAGTTATACGACAAACAGGGATTCAAGTTACCTTGTCTTCATCGTCAGTGCTAGTAGTCAAGATATCAAAGAAACTATCAAGACGCGCATTTCCAGTTAGCCTTTCTGGAGATATACCATACTATTGCATCACAAAAAGGAAACATTAGTGAATATTCCAGTGAAATTGGAAGTTACTGAATGGGAATAACTGAATTAGATCGAGCACAAATGCAAATCTATAAACCAATGTTTGAGCAAGGCTAATGGTAGAAGTTGGAACAGCTTATGCTTTATAAACTTAATCCTGAAGTTGCATATATTACAGTGAAGTTGTAACAGCTTTATGACCAAGGCACCAACTTGCATTTTCCTCTATGTACCGGGAAAAGTTGTTGATTTTACAAATAAACTCAGTTACTTATGTGCAAAATAGTTTAGGTTGAGAGATCAGAACTAAACATGAAGTGAGAAGCTGAAATTTACAGAAAAATCTCTATGAAGGGACTGCTGGCAGTTAAGAACTCACTTGATGGTTTTGCATGACAATACATTCTGTACTTAACTTTTTGAGCAAGTCTGGTGGAAATCTGCAAACAATTTGATACTATTTAGAATTTTCAGCGATGAGGAAAAAACAACTATTGACTTCACACCAATTTCATTTCCCATATTCTAAATGAAGTGAGCAAAAGAACTTTCATAGTTCAGTATACACAATCAGGAAAATAGCTTGCCAGCAGAAGAAGTCAAAAGATACACATACCTTTGGAATACAGATCCATCTATTTTAGCATTTCCAACAAATTGGAGAGTGGAGGCTTGATCCTTGCCAGCATATCTTTCAAGAATGTTTTTGTCCTAATATTTATTGGGAATAAATATTAGTTTCATATTTGAAAATAGAGAGTTACATTGTTTAATAATTTAATGGAAGATCTAAGCAGTGCATCAAAGATACAAGTTGCTTATTAAAACAAAAGACAGAAGAAAAATACATTCAACTGGTGGTAGAATGCAACTCTAGCAATGCTAATACTTTTACAATACACAGTGATAAAGATAATCACGGAATGCAAGCAAGATTATTCTGCAGCATACATTCAGAAATACTTTTACCTCACTAATGATCATTGACAAAAGTTCAAAACCTAGGCAGATAGCATAACAAGGAAAGTACTGCCCTGCATCGTTGTTTTCCACTACTTTCTGCAAAAGACAAGTAAAGTAGTTACAGAGAAAATCCCTTAACATGAACTGGCTAATGCCATTAATGTAAGAGGTCAAAGATTAGTGTTTTAATATAAGAGAATTTCAATGATTAAAGATGCGGTGAAATAATTGAGCACCTAATTTGACCAAATAAGCTTAAAGGGGTCAAGGAACTGTTGCATGAACTCAGCAATCCTAAATATGTATCTCTATCAGTCAATTCATCAACCTTTTCCAGTCTTGAAATATTACCCTGCTGAAAACTTTCCAAAGTAAACAACAACCTCTTTAACTTTCATATTCATAATTCCATTACAACAGAAGAAGACGGTGAAAACTGAAAACTTAAAGTTTTTATACTGAAACCAAGTATTCATGTTGACCGGAAAGGGAAAAGGTGAGAAGAGAAACTCAGAACTTGTGATTTTACATTAATCACCAACTGAGTTACAAAATCACATACATTCTCTATTCATAACTAAGAGGACATGGAGGAACATAAACAACTTGGATAACCAATTATTACAACTTACTAATCAGTCTAATAATAGACTAAAGTATCGCCAACAAGAAATCTTTTCTTCCCAATCTATGGAGATTGCGGAAGACAGGTAAACAAACAGCCATTTGGATGCAGCAATTAATGAAGAGAGGTCATACCTTAAATATTTCCCCAACTATCTCGAAGTACAAGCCATCGTTAGCCCACCCACCGGTAAGGAGAACTCCATTGACTAAACTAAGTTTCTGCATATAGCAAAACTCATTCAGTATAATCATGTTTGTTCACGCATTCAAGTAACCGTAGCTATAAACACGCAAACAACACGCCAGCGGATCGCAAAATTGATGTCAAATTAAGATATTATGAGCCATTCAAGCACCGAGTCATCAATTTACATCACCAATTCAATTACCGAGTCCATCATAAGTATCAAATAAAGAGAATTTAGCATAATACAAGGTTTGGAGTGGAATTACTCTTAGAAGTTGATCCCTAGGCTCGTTGTAGATGAGGGGAATAACCCTGGCACCAGCCGATTCGACGAATTTGACGTACGACGCCGCTATATACGAAGCGTTGGTGGAGTTATTGATCCTGCCGGAAGCGCCGTCGCCTGGATGACTGAGGATTCCGATGACCGGGCGGAAATTGAGGTTGGAGTCCGGAAGCTGGCACTTGGGGGAGAGAACTGTGTGAGGGCTAGATAACCCGAATTGGGAGGGAAGCAAGATAGTAGGCGGATCGGTCTGAGCTCTGGATAGGGTGAAAGAGATCAGGAGTAGAATCCAGAAGTAGCTCCACATTTTGAAGTGAGGGATAGAGGAGGGGAAGGGCGAAGGCAGGTTGTTGCGCAAGGCGGTAGTGTGGTATGAACCGGCAGGCCGCAGGTGCGTTATTGGCAGGGATCGCGGCGGAGGAGGAGAGAGGAGGGTGGAGATAGGTTGCGGTTGTTGTTTTTGAACAATAGAAGGCAAGAGGCATAGTTACTTTATAGGGTAAATTACACAAAACCACCCGTAAATTATCTTACTTTTCAGAAAACCACCCTTAAAAAAGTAAATTTCAGTAAACCACCCTCATAAAAAAAGTCTTTCATTTAACCACCCATAGCTTAACACCGTTAGTTAATTAAAGAAAAATATAATTTTGTCCTTATCCTTCTAAGATTTTAACACCATCGTTGGAACCAACTACCTATTTATGTTAATTTATCAATTTGTTATACTAATTAAAAAATTAAGTTGCTAAAATTGAAACTTGTATTAACTAACAATGTGTGCCCAGTTACCACACTAAGTAAACAACTCAAACAAAGACAAGAGCACTTTTAGTGAAAAAAAAAAACAGAAGCATACCTACATGATACATGTAACTAATAAGTGAGAAGATTCTACTAAAAAAACTCAAAGAAGAACCTCAAAATACAACCAATCAAATGAACTCTTTCACGTTATACATAGTGTACTATAAGAGAAACAAAATTGCAATATAATTAAAACCCTAAATAATGAGAACGAAATTAATAGATGCATTTTTTTTACTAATTTCCACAATATTAACATCAAAGTATGGATTTTTTCTTGATTTTGACTAAAATTGAACTAAACACTTAAAAATTCATACAAATACCCAATTTGAAGAGTTAGGTATGAGAGAAGCAAAGTTTCAAAAATGGGTCGCTTGCTCTTCCTTTCGGTATGTGAAAGAGGAATTTAGGATTAGGTTTAACATTACAGCTATTATTGTTCTATTTTTAAAGAAAAGAACACTTCATTTTTTTCAAAAAAAAGAAGGATAGGGAAATTTCTTGTTTCTTTTAATCAACTAACGGTGGTGGATTAACAGTGTTAAGCATGGGTGGTTAAATGAAAAACTTTTTTATGTGGGTGGTTTACTGATATTTACTTTTTTAAGGGTGGTTTTCTGAAAAGTAAGATAATTTACGGGTGGTTTTGTGTAATTTACCATACTTTATAATGTTATAAAGCTAAAATCATTACAAGTGGATCATCTTAAAAATAAATAAATACGGCGTGATTTTTTTTTATATAAGAATAGGAGTTAGGGTAATCACTAACAAACTATTGATCGTCATAGAGCATCATAAACCCGAATCTACTGCAATCGGAATAGAGGAGACACGTCGGAAGGAGTAAAGATGTAATCCGCTACAGAATTGCACTCGCGATAGACGTGAGCGATACTCCAATCCTAAAACTGAGCCAACAAGCAGTGAATGTCTTAACATAACAACTTAATCTCCCACGGGCAGCGCCAGTCACCAAGAACGACCTTGACTAGCTGCAAATTATCACCTTCAATCTGGATCCGGGGAATGCCACGACGAATAGCCTCGAGGAGTCACTGGCGCCAAGCGATGGTCTCAGAGATTAGACTATTGACCAAGCAATCCTCCATCGAAATAGATAGGAGAGCCACCGAAGTCCCTCAGGATGAAACCGAAGGAAGCCACGCCATCCGAGCAAATTGCACCATCAAAATTCAGCTTAACAAAATCCTTCCAAGTTTGTGCCCATTTCATAACCTTTCGACCATACTTGGCTCGAGGGCGAGCAGGGGGGTCCTAGGGGTTCCAAACATTTCCATTCTTTGACCTGGTTGCGAATAAACTCGCTCATGTTTTCGGCCTGATCCAAGGTTTGGCCATTAGTGTTGTCAATTTATTCTTGGAGTACCATAGACTCCATCATGCGCTTCAGAGGAGTTCGAATTCCTCCTTTGATGACATTGCTCTTATTTTGTCTAGGACTTGGTGCGGATTTTTGTTATCAGGTGACACTTGGTCGACAATCCAACTCAGTTTTGAGCTTAAGGAGTTGAGGGTGACCCTAGTTAGGGGACATGATATTAAGATATGGTTGGACGGACAAGATTAAAAATAGGTACATTTTAACAATCTGATGCGCGCGTCCCAATGCTTTAATTTTAATGGGATTTTTGTAAATATGTTAAAAAGCTCTATTTTGTCTAAAAAAGAACCTCACGTCTTTTCTCCTTCATTCATTCAAACCCCCAAATATGTAAAACCTAGAAGTTCTTTCCAAAAGATTCAAACCCCCATTGAAGACAAAAATCTCAGCCTAAAATCTCTATTGAAGACACAATCACCCTAACAACTTCAAATCTTCATTGAAAACAAAAAACTCCTTACTTGGGTGCATACAATTCCTTCGTGAATCACACAAATTCGCTCAAAATATGAAGTAGTTCTTTTTCAAGTGCATAATCTCTCTCTCTCTCTCTCTCTCTCTCTCTCTCTAAGTACAAAGATGAAGACCTATCTATGAATAAAGCATATGAAGAAGGTAATCTCTCAACCTCTCTTTCGAGAATTTGTATGGTGCATATCCTTGTTGAAAAAAGATGGTTCTAATTTTTGGGACTAATTATCAAAAGTTCAAACTTTTTGGAGGAACGAGGTTTCTTGGTTCAAAATATGATTCATGCGATGTTTAGTAGATTGTGGACGACAAGGTTCATGTATTACATTGTAATGTTCATATATAATTATCGAAGGTTCATATTTTGTCAGTTAAATAAAAATCATGTTTTTACATTTGTTGCCCCCCCTTGATACTACTTTTTGGTGCTTGATATGTAATGGTTGCTAGTTTCTTCACATTTCTTAGGAAGTTTACTTGGCTCAATAGAAAAGGATAGGATTCATGTGTCACATGTCCAAATATCTGATTTTGTCCTAGCTTATTAGCTCAAATGGTAGAGCAATGTGTTTGTACACATGAATGTGGGTTCGAATCCCTCATAGGCTATTATGTGTGTGATGTTTCAATTCAAAGTTGAGTTCTCTTGTATCATGCAAGTTCAAATATATTATCTTAACGTTCACATATCGACTTTGTATGTTCACACATTGACCATGTATGTTCACATATTTTTGAACAAGTTCCTTATATTTTAGAAAGTCATTTACTAGCATTCAAGCCTTGAGCCCATTCCCTGAGCCTTGAGTTTCATAGTGGCCTCCCTTGATATATTAATTGCATTTCAAAGTCTCATTAAAAGCATCTCTTAGCCTCTTTATAATGTTACAAAACGATTTTTTCATGTTCATAAATATATGTTATTTTTGAGTTCAAAGGTTGAATGTGTTATGTTTGTTTATTTTCAAACAGGGTTAAGATTTTTATAAGACAATTTATTCATGCTCATATATATTTCTTTAACGTTCACATATTGATTGCATATGTTCACATATTTTCAAACAAGGTTATAATTTTTTTCGAAGTAAGGTACTAGCTAGCATCCAAGCCTTAAGTTGTAATTTCACAATCTTGGCTTTCATAGTGGGTATCCCTTGCTACATTAACCTAGGTCAAAGTCTCATTGAGAACGTCGCTCTTAGCTTCTATGATTTCCTCTCTCAACTTGTCACTCTTACGTCCAAGTCAAGTCAATGCTCTTATACTAAAAAACCAACAAACTTTGGAAAGTCGTCACAAGTCAATTGTAAATTAGAAAACGAAGCATCATAGGCCAAACAATAAAACATTTATTGCAAAAACAACTAATTATACCCCAAATAATGAAACAGAGTATCAAAAACTTCTATCCATATGTTTCCAATTCCCAACCTCCTTGATTCTTATTCTCTAAACAATAAAATATTTGATTCAATGATAATTGACAACCATACAACAAAAAACATGCTTCACACACACACACACACACACACACACACACACACATAAATGCAACACCTTTATTGCAGCAACAACTAATTAACTTAATTACTCCATTAACCATACAAGTATTGAACAAATTTTTACTAATAACAACTAGCAACAACAAGTTCACAAAGTAATATTGTAAGGTTCACACAAAACCTCAAAAAGGTTCATACAAATTATAGTAAGTTCATGTAAAATCCAATTATGTTCAGAATCAGCTACTATCACTTGGGAATTTCATCGGATAGGTTATGTGTATTTCTAAACTCTTCCATCAAAACATCATAGAAATCGAAAAAGTAATTATCAAAGCAACACAAACATCAAATATGCTTGCTAATTGATAGTGGTAATCGATTCCAATAAAAATACATGCCAAATTCGAATCTAAAGTTGCAAGCAATCTAAAAATAAGAAAACGGAAATGAACTTCAAAAATAATAAAGCACACACGTGAATTTGAATTTATTGAACATAGAAAACGAATAATCAATGATTTGAGTGATCAACTAACAAGATAAAAGAAAAATATTGGATCGAATCTAAAGAAGAATATTGTTTGAATATAGTTGCAAAGAAAAGAAGGGAATGGAGAAGATGACTTATAAGACGAAATAACGAGATTGCCCCTTGAGCTTAAAAAGTATGAGAAATGAACCGCATATCTGAGCCGTTTATTTTACAAGATCCAACAGTCCTTATGCGTTTTCAATTTTTATGATTAAGATTCATTTTCATTTGATTTAGTACCTAATTTATAAACATAACATATAATTTACAAGCAAATATAAATAAGAAGAATAAAATGATCCATGTGTTATTAGTAGACTTGTCAAAACATGACCCGACCTGACAACCCGACCCGAAAATATATCTTTGAACTTTAAAGATGATTATATATGAGCATGTCTTGTAAATATGTGAACATAAGCAAAAACAAGAAAAAATGTCTTGTAAATATGTGAACATAAACATGTCTTGTAAATATGTGACCATTTCGAATCTCGTGAGCGGTGATTTGCACTTTCCTCTTTAGAATTGATTAGTAACCAATTCTCATCCCTAGTGGATGCTCTAAGCCTAAACTAAGGTCACATTCAAATGCTCTCTCTCTCTCTCTCTCTCTCTCTCTCTCTCTCTTTCTCTCTCTCTCTCTCTCTCTCTCTCACCCCCTTCTCTCATGTGCTTCAAAGGTAAATGTATCCCTCAAGATAAAACTATATAGGTGCTCAACAAAGAGACTTATGCCTTTGTCCACGTTTCCACCACATTTGAGTACACATCACTAGTTCTATGGTTTTTTAGAGGTTGTAATGGGGATAAGGAGAAGGAGAACGGTGGGGCAGAATAATTTGGTCATGTGGAGCTAACCCGGGAGAAGATCTAAACCCACATGGTACAAGGCTTCACTAGAAGAAGAGTCAAAACTAAACAACACAAAGCACATAAGGCAAGTTCCCGAGAGAGAGATCGGGGGGTGGGGGAGAGAGAGAGAGAGAGAGAGAGATGCCTTTTTGTTTGAAGAGATCTTTACGATGAGATGGGGGACCTTGTCTTTTTGGGATCCGGGGGGGCTCTTCTTCTTCCTTAAAAGCCAAGCATTACAGGATGAGAACTACTCCCTTCGTCCCAAAGAAGTTGTCTTGTATTCTTGTGTCCCGAAAAGTTTGTCCATCTTTTTAACTATCCTTTTATATCAATTTTTTATTACTATCTCATCTTTTACCCTTGTTATCTAACAAAGAATCTACCCCTTTAAACAAATTTTTAGTCTTTTTCTTTATTTTTCTCTTTCTTCCCACTTTTACCCATACAATCACAATCTCTCCCCTCTCCCTATTGGCTACTTTTCCTTCTCTACACACTTCTTAATATATGTGAAAATTGTCCTTTAAGACAACTTCTCTAGGACGGAGGGCATACTACACTAAGATGATAGGCCAGCCAAGGCTTGGGATACACACACACACACACACACACACACATATATATATACATATGAGGAGCTAATAAGAAAATGCCAACAAAGCTCAATAGGAGCTACAAGCATGAGAAACATTAGGTACATTAGGTGGGGAGTGCAAGTAGAAAAAATGGCTAAGAAAAAGGTGTCTCAATCACTCTAGCATTATGTACTCAATCCACATAAGCAGCCTTAACTAGAGATAAGCATAAGTCTTAGAGAACAACCCACAAAGACAACATCTATCACAAGAAAAAGAGTAGAAAGCCAACCAATCTCACCAGTTCTCCTAGGACTTCTACACTAACTCGAACAAAATCCCACAAATACATGCTCAAGTCCTAGCTAATAACAAAGCGAGAATAATCATAAGCTCCTAACCACTTAATTACAAACAAGATAAGACTTCTTACAAGGATTTTTTATTCACAAAAAGAAACTCGAGTACAAACAAATTCAATTAACCAATGTTTTAAAAAATGCTAAGCGTGGACTCTAGGCGAAGAGGGACCGCCGACTCGCCAAGTGCCTACTCAATAAAAACAATTGCTTGGACAGTCTTAGACAGGTGTCTAGACGTGTTGGGACCTTCCAACGCTTAGAGAGGGCCTAGATGAGATTTTTAGAACAATTCAATTAACTACGAGTTATTATGCACAACACACTTAATCTTAAACACTTCAAATTTTCTAATTTTGCAAGAAAGTCCTTACCTTCCAAATTTAATTTCCTCATCTCTAATATATATCCTCTCCCTCAAACTTTCTATTTCTCATTCAAATGAAGAAATCAGTCTCTCTTGAATTTAATCATAGTAGATTTGTAAACAAAAACACAACAAAATAGGAAAATAATTAAGAAAAATTAGGCCAAATTTAAGGCAAGTAAATCAAGAACTAAAATAAAAACTTACAAATCAAACGTACCCCAAAAACCTAGAAAGCTCTATGGATCTAAAGAAAACACATGACGGAACCTTCGAGTTTGGATTGTCCCTGACAATTAGTTGCTCACCAAATTGCAATAAAGATGACCCCCCTCCACATAGCTTCAGGATACATCGTTAAAAAAACTGAAAGTATTAGTCAAAATTAGTTACATTTAATTTAATCAAAGAAAGCAAACAAAGAGCACTCTTGAATCCTTTTTTTGACATTAGTAATTGTTAATTCATTAATTGATGCTAGTTTTGATCTTCAGGAGAACGGTGGCATGAAAGGAAAGATGGGACAAAGGAATGTTGAGATAAGGGCTTACTTTTAGATTTAGGAAATTCAGAGCTTTTTTTTATTAGTTTTAGTGGACTACGAATAGTAGTTATGTTAACCAATCAAATCAATAAACCAATTTCACATTACCATATTCACCTACAAACTCTAAGAAGATCGAATCAGCAAAACTAATTAATAAATCAAATCAACAAATGAAAAACCTTATATTCATTCACCAATGAAGAAGGGGGAATTAACAAGTCATTGCAAAGTTAAGAGACAAGAAGGGACGGATGAGCGGGACCAGCTAAGTCAAAGGTAGATTATTGGGGCTTCGGTTGGGGGTGCGTAATATTTTGAAGGAGGTTGGCGGCGTTGGAACTACAATTACAACACCATATCATATGGATATGGGAAGGACAAAGAAGACTTTAGGTAATGGAATTCAGCAAGACGTCCAACCCTAGTTCATGTCCTCGAGGGCATAGGAGCTGGTTATTTTCAGGAAGAATTGGGTTGTCTTAATTTTTAGGGATGTTTGTAATGCAATCTTTGCAAAGTACTGTCAATCACCTCCCAATCATTGACGAAGTAAATCAATGATGTAGACAATTAAGGGATTTTCCTTTTCATGGTTCATGAATGAAAACTTCTCTAATATATGCAACATATCCCTCCTTTGCCTCTTGAATAGCCTTTGACACGGCCATATAGCAATTGGCTCTTCATCAAATCATACATTTTGGGACAACCACACATTTTATTTGTTTAATTGGAACATCCATACTCTAAAGTTGTATACTCATGCAAGGCTCACTTTTATGAGGGTGAGGAAGTAGAGAATTGCAACAGAAAGCACACAATAAAGAGAAAGAAGAGGTGTGGAGAGTAGTTATGATTTCTAATCCATATTTGCATTGCTGAACAAAACTGACATATGACAGTCTCTGATTAGACTAAAATTTATATTGCATGCATGTAAAGTCATCTAAGTTTGATCTTATGAACTTGGGGAAAATAGTCAAGAGTACAAGGGCCTCATTAAAAAACCTCCAAGAACAAAAGAAAGAGAGCTCTTATAATTCACTATGCCAACCTATATACTACAATAAAACAACATGTATGTACGAAGTTAACGTTGGAAACTTAAAAAGGTAGGTAAAAATTTAACGTTGGAAACTTGAAAAAGGTAGGTAATTGAATTAGAAAAAATAAACTTACTTAATCAGTCTTGCGGCACTTCAACCTCCGACCATATGCAAACTTCTTCGCATCAACAACTATCTTATTGGCCTTGTTACTTTTCTTGTTTGCAATTTTTCCTCCAACTTCAGCACCTCGCCTTGCAGCCTTCCCGGTTGCAACAACCTTCCTACTAGCAGAAATCAATAAGCTATCACCAGCTTCAACACCAGCTGCAATGATACTATGGCCAATTGAAATTGTCCATCGTCCCTCAGCCCTTGGAGACTACACAATAACTAAAACTAATTAGCAAAATCGACTAATATTAAATAACATTATGCTTGAACTAATTACATTTCATATTAAACCAACACCAAATCCTATTTTTCAAAACAATATACTTGACTGATTTAATAACCAACTCCAAAAATCCCAGTTCACATGCTTTATCATGTTCACAACGTCAAAACTATAAACTTCCAATTCATTCGAAACATATATGCTTATACAATTTTGAAATATTATACTTAATTGATTTAACATATTAAACCAACTCCAAAAATCCCATTTCACATGTCCAAAATTTCAAAACAGTAAACTTCTCACTCAATCGAGATACATGTTAATACAATTTTGAAACAATATACTTCAAATTAATAATCAACAAATTTGCTATTTTAAGATGCTTATTCGAAACAATACACTTCAAAATAGTATATACTTCAAACACATACTTATCACTATGCATGTTATTAACGTAGAATAAAGCTCTAAGGCTGCTCCCCCTTAAAAAGGCGAAATTTTGCGTACTCCATTTTTTGGATGCGCACTCCGATCTGTGCGGTTCCTAAACCAGCCCATGAATATACGACTTTTCTTGTGCGGGTTTCAAACTCGTACATATATTTGTACCATTTTATTGTGCGGGTTTGAGACCCGCCCATATTTTGTGCCATTTTCTTGTGCGCAATACAAAATTGAGAGTGCACAAACGAACCTCCTTAAAAAAACTACTTTAAAATGCATAGTTTTATTTTTCTGTGAAGCAAATTCAATCCCACATTCCATATGATTATTGTTTTCAAAACAGCAGCAAAATATCAAGCAATAATTCAAATTAATAATTAACAAGCAACCAACATTGTACAATATGCATTAAACCCTTTTTCACGGATTAGTATATAAGTAGCACTTCTTGATCAATGAAGATGAAAAATAAAAAATAACTAAAAAGTGTAAAAACATTACCCTATTAGAATAGGTTGAGTGATCATTGTAGTTCTTTCTCACGATCTCAATTTCACGTATCACCATCACTGTGAGCAGTATCCTCAAAGTCGGAATGGTGAGAGCAACTAGAGTCAGAATTACAATTGTAAAATTCTTACTCTAGTGGCTCTCACCATTCTGACTCTGTGAGTATCACCCTAATGGCTCTCACCACTCAGATGTTGTGAGCACTACCATTAAAGTCATCTAAGTTTGATCTTATGAACTTGGGGAAAATAGTCAAGAGTACAAGGGCCTCATTAAAAAACCTCCAAGGACAAACGAAAGAGAGCTCTTATAATTCACTATAAGAGAGCCCTTATGAACTTAGTTTTAGTTATTTCTTATTTGCAATTTTTCCTCCAACTTCGACACCTCGCCTTGCAACCTTCCCGGTTGCAACAACCTTCCTACCAGCAGAAATTAGTAAGCTATCACCAGCTTCGACAACAACTACAATAATAATATGGCCAATTGAAATTGTCTTCGTCCCTCAGCCCTTGGAGACTACACAATAACTTAAACTAATTAGCAAAATTGACTAATATTAAATAACATTACACTTGAACTGATTAAATTTCATATTAATATACTTGACTAATTTAATAACCAACTCCAAAAATCCCAGTTCACATGCTTTATCATGTTCACAACGTCAAAACTATAAACTTTCAATTCATTCGAAACATATATGCTTATACAATTTTGAAACATTATACTTAATTGATTTAACATATTAAACCAACTCCAAAAATCCCATTTCACATGTCCAAAATTTCAAAACAATAAACTTCTCACTCAATCGAGATACATGTTAATACAATTTTGAAACAATATACTTCAAATTAATAATCAACAAATTTGCTATTTTAAGATGCTTATTCGAAACAATACACTTCAAAATAGTATATACTTCAAACACATACTTATCACTATGCATGTTATTAACGTAGAATAAAGCTCTAAGGCTGCTCCCCCTTAAAAAGGCGAAATTTTGCGTACTCCATTTTTTGGATGCGCACTCCGATCTGTGCGGTTCCTAAACCAGCCCATGAATATACGACTTTTCTTGTGCGGGTTTGAAACTCGTACATATATTTGTACCATTTTATTGTGCGGGTTTGAGACCCGCCCATATTTTGTGCCATTTTCTTGTGCGCAATACAAAATTGAGAGTGCACAAACGAACCTCCTTAAAAAATCTACTTTAAAATGCATAGTTTTATTTTTCTGTGAAGCAAATTCAATCCCACATTCCATATGATTATTGTTTTCAAAACAGCAACAAAATATCAAGCAATAATTCAAATTAATAATTAACAAGCAACCAACATTGTACAATATGCATTAAACCCTTTTTCACGGATTAGTATATAAGTAGCACTTCTTGATCAATGAAGATGAAAAATAAAAAATAACTAAAAAGTGTAAAAACATTACCCTATTAGAATAGGTTGAGTGATCATTGTAGTTCTTTCTCACGATCTCAATTTCACGTATCACCATCACTGTGAGCAGTATCCTCAAAGTCGGAATGGTGAGAGCAACTAGAGTCAGAATTACAATTGTAAAATTCTTACTCTAGTGGCTCTCACCATTCTGACTCTGTGAGTATCACCCTAATGGCTCTCACCACTCAGATGTTGTGAGCACTACCATTAAAGTCATCTAAGTTTGATCTTATGAACTTGGGGAAAATAGTCAAGAGTACAAGGGCCTCATTAAAAAACCTCCAAGGACAAACGAAAGAGAGCTCTTATAATTCACTATAAGAGAGCCCTTATGAACTTAGTTTTAGTTATTTCTTATTTGCAATTTTTCCTCCAACTTCGACACCTTGCCTTGCAACCTTCCCGGTTGCAACAACCTTCCTACCAGCAGAAATTAGTAAGCTATCACCAGCTTCGACAACAACTACAATAATAATATGGCCAATTGAAATTGTCTTCGTCCCTCAGCCCTTGGAGACTACACAATAACTAAAACTAATTAGCAAAATTGACTAATATTAAATAACATTACACTTGAACTGATTAAATTTCATATTAATATACTTGACTAATTTAATAACCAACTCCAAAAATCCCAGTTCACATGCTTTATCATGTTCACAACGTCAAAACTATAAACTTCCAATTCATTCGAAACATATATGCTTATACAATTTTGAAACATTATACTTAATTGATTTAACATATTAAACCAACTCCAAAAATCCCATTTCACATGTCCAAAATTTCAAAACAGTAAACTTCTCACTCAATCGAGATACATGTTAATACAATTTTGAAACAATATACTTCAAATTAATAATCAACAAATTTGCTATTTTAAGATGCTTATTCGAAACAATACACTTCAAAATAGTATATACTTCAAACACATACTTATCACTATGCATGTTATTAACGTAGAATAAAGCTCTAAGGCTGCTCCCCCTTAAAAAGGCGAAATTTTGCGTACTCCATTTTTTGGATGCGCACTCCGATCTGTGCGGTTCCTAAACCAGCCCATGAATATACGACTTTTCTTGTGCGGGTTTGAAACTCGTACATATATTTGTACCATTTTATTGTGCGGGTTTGAGACCCGCCCATATTTTGTGCCATTTTCTTGTGCGCAATACAAAATTGAGAGTGCACAAACGAACCACCTTAAAAAATCTACTTTAACGATGCATAGTTTTATTTTTCTGTGAAGCAAATTCAATCCTATATTCCATATGATTATTGTTTTCAAAACGGTAGCAAAATATCAACCAATAATTCTAATTAGTAATTAACAAGCAACCAACATCGTACAATATGCATTAAAATATTACAGGTTAGACGGGTTGATTCGCATAACCCATAAATCGGGTCACTAGTCGGGTCACGGGTTGAGTTTATTTTCTTTTGGTGTAAAGGTAAATTCATATTAAATATGACCTTTAAAAGAGTACATAATCAAGTACAAACGAGCATAAAAGGACAAGCACGCAGGCCTTCCTAACTATGCTAAAGCAAGCGCAAATGGAATGGCATGCAAACCATCCAAACTACGCAACCAAACATGTAAATTACAATCTCTCCACCATACAAATAGGATAAATATCATAAAGCAATCGAAAAACATGAGTAATAATCAACCGAACAATCACCTCGGGGGAAATGAGGTTACCATCGAAAATACAAGCATTCTGAGCATGCCACAAATAGTAAACCGTAGCAGAGAGGGAAAAAATCCTGGCACGGGCAATGCAACTACGGTCACAAGCGCGCCGACGCAGCAATCAAGGGCGCGCCGCACCAAGCAAGCGCCGACGGTGATCAAAAATCTGGTCCGGACCTCCCTCCAAATGCGACTCGAGTAAGGGCATTCAAAGAAGAGATGCTCATGTGTCTCTAACTCAGTACCACAAAGGCGACAACCCGGCTCCACATCCAAGAAGAGGAGACTATCATAGGTGGACAATTTCCCGAGGTTAGCAAGCCAAAGGATGAACATGTGCTACGGCGTGTTGTGTTTGGACCTGATAGCTTGCATATAGGAGTAGTTTAGATGTATGTTTTAGTTAGTTTTAGGTTGATTTTTATGTAGTTTTTAGGTTTTTGTGTTGTCGGGTATTATGCGCTGGTTTGCTCGGTTTTGCAGGTTTTAGGTTCAGGAGCAACAACGGGGCGAGGTGTAGATTGGACCATGGCGGTGGTGGACGAGCTAAAGGAAGCTAGGAGTTGCTAGGATGGAGATTGAAGAAGAAGAAGAAGAGCCAAGCCAAGCCAAGGAGGAAGCTCGGGATCGAACCCGAGCAATCTGGCCGAGCAATCCCAACTGAAAGGTGATTGCGCGGGGAAGCAAGAAAGCACGGCCGCGCAATATGGTGATCCCGTGCAATTGGAAATTTCACGCGGACATGGATTTGGGCCGAACTTTTGGTTTTGGGCTTTGGTATTCGGTTATTTGGGCTAGATTATATCTGAGTGTATGGTTTAAGATATAAGTTGAGGGTTATTTTGAGAGACATATATATATATATATATATCTTATGTTAGTTTATTTTATGATAACTTTTGTCAATCTTTTGGAGGCTAGGGTCTTCTCTCTAGAGGCGACTTAAAATCTTTGTAAGTTTGTTAAATTCATTTGTGTTTGACTAGTTACTGAAATCATAGATTGCATACTATTGTGAGGTTTGATTGATTCTCAATAACTTGAATAGGTTTTATTCTCCGTGCTTAATTGAATCAGAATTATTCTAGGGTTTTGTTAGATTGATCACCTAATAGAATTTCTAGGTTAATTTACAACTAATCTGATTAATGCCCGTTCGGGGATGATTAGATAAAGCAGCATCTATAATTGTTTAGACCCGTTCGGGCTATTCAATTGTAGAAGGGAATAAATCCACAAATAACTTAGATGTCTGTTTGCTCCAAGTGTTTGTTTCTATTCATAACTTGATTCGTAAAGCTGTCATTTAATTGAATCCTAGACATTGTTTTAGGTTATTAAATGATTAGGGTTGTTTAGACTGTTAGTTCTTTCAACTAATTATGAAGTTTGGGTCATAATCCTTAGTAGGAGATAATCCACAATAGATTATTCAAGGGAATTGAGAATCAAGATAATCAATGATCAATAAGCATATCTATGATGGATTTAACTAGTTGAACATATTTCTCTCATATATATCTACAATCAACTTTGCATTCTTAGATAGTTTTCAACTTTGCATGTTAGATTAGAATTTCAATCATAAACCCCCTTTAGTTCTATTACTTGGCACGCAAGTAAAAGCATAAATACACGAGTCCTTATGGGATCGACCCTTGCTTACCATTCTACTCAGATTGGTTAAGTTAGGATTCTTTGATAGGTAAACGACTGAAAAATACCTCATCAAATTCGGTGCCGTTACCGGGGACTCGTCGCTATTTGTGTTCTTACTTTTGTGCTATTTTTGGGTGTGAACCTGTTATATGGTTCATACCCGTGCTACTAACTCATCTCCCCTGCTTTTTGATCCAGATATTGATAGGACAATCTTCAAGTTAAGGAAGGATATTCAGAATCACTTTCAGGCTCTACCGTTCTTTCTTGAGGCAATTGAATCTGAATTAGATGCTGAATCTGAAACTGCTGAATCTGAGGAGATGGCTAATCAAACATTGAGACAGTTAACTGCACCAAATCTGGAGCAACAACCGCTAGCGGTGAAATTTCCTGCTCTTGCTGAGGGAGTCAAGTTCGAGCTGAAATCTGGGTTGATTCACCTTTTGCCTTCATTCCATGGGCTTAGTGGTGAAGATCCCAACAAACATCTTTCTGAATTTCATGCTGTGTACTCAAGCATTAAGCCTGCTGATGTGGCTCACGACCAGATTGCGCTGAGAGCCTTTCCTTTTTCTCTCAAGGATCAGGCTAAAGACTGGTTTTATTACTTGGCTCCCGGAAGTATGGATACATGGGCTAAGATGAAGCAAGCTTTTCTAGAGAAGTACTTCCCTGCTACAAGGCTCAATGAATTAAAGAATATGATTAGCAACATTGAGCAAGAAGCTAATGAGACCTTGTATGCATACTATGAGAGATTCAAGAGGCTAATAGCCACATGTCAATGTTCTAAAAATCCCTTATAAGCCCCGTCTAGGCCCCGCTTAGGCGCTGGTAAGTCCTAGCCTGCCTAGTCGTCCAGACCGCCTAGGCTGTAACACCCACTTCCTACCTTGGAGGTATTACCGCCAATAACCCCGATTAAGACTAAACCGAAGTTACCCAAGGCTTTAAACTGACTGAACAAACTAAAAACAAGGTAAATGAAACCATTTGAAAACCTAACAAACTTAAATTGAATATCACAACGAAAAAACACGTAAAAGGTCTTATACAAACCTTAACTTAAAAGAATAAATAAATAGAACAACCTTCTATTTAAACAAAATCTTCATCAAGTCTTCCTTGAGTTCTTATTTCTGAAACTCAGCTTCGCTTTGAAGTAGTTCAATCATGATCTTCACTCAAGTATAGCCAATGGAAACCTTTCTTCAACTTCTGGAGCTTCAAACATCTGAATCCGCCTCTTGAATCAACTTCCAAGAAGAACCTGATGTGTCGTAAACCAACGGTGGACACCAATCGATCATATAAAAGAAAAGAATGTGGACGGGTTAGTCTAATGAAAGATTAGAAAGCGGAGAATCGAACTTGGTTCTTATGGTTGTAACTAAACATATTGACATCCAAATCCGATTAGACTCGGATTATGATCCAACAATTAGTAGTGTTATAGAGAATAAGAAGGAGACTCGCATAATCAAGAGAGAGAACACCACCGCTTGTGGTTTCTTTTAAGAAGCATAAACAATTGTTGGGAACTCATATTAATCACATAACATTTTGAAAAGCCTCCATCGACTATTCAGATTAACTTAATCAAAGTTTGATTAAGAAATATTCATAACCGGAAGCAAGAATGGCCTTCCGACTGGACGAACCATTCAGGTATATTAATGTGCCTAACGCACTTATCTTATATTACTTTCAAAACTTTTCACAACCAAGTTGGTGGCTTTTAATCGGCTCGAACTACTGTCGAAATATTCTGGTATTGTAGAGATCATCGGAGTATTTCATCCATGGTCATCTACCCTGTACCAAGATCACAGGATTTAAGCTATCCTTGATCTTTCATTTGCATATGGTGAGGTAGAGATAGAGAGGCCTATTACCCTTTCATCTACACTACATCGTGCCAAACTTGCATTTAGCTAGATTGCGCATCACCCCTCTCATGCGAAGAGCAAGGGAAGAGTCATGACCCACCATTAGGATTAGGCCCCTGATGTTCGCATTTTTGGTATAGTTTTTGATAGGTTTTCTTTGTTTATTAGGATTAATTTTGTCTAGTTTAGGTTTAGTTTTGAGTGTTTTTAGTTAGTTTTGCTTAAATCTACGAAAAGGGTGGAATCTACGCTATTTTGTGTATTTTGCAGGTTTTAGCGAGGAAAGGAGCTAAATGGAGCTAAATTTGGAGCATCACAGTGAAGGACGGAAAAGTGCAAGATTTAAGAAGTCAAAGCTCAAGGAAACGAGAGTAGGTGTTGAAGAAAACAAAACCCCAGGCTCGTTAACGAGGCTGTGAAGGGTCGTTAACGAGGCCACGAAGAGAAGATTTCGGAGTATTATTTTATTATTCACCGATCCTGAGCGGGAATTTATTTCCGTATCGGTTGAGTATCTTTTTAGAATCTTTTTGGGTTGTTAGAATATGTATTTTAGGGTTTAATATCTTTCTAGATTTTATTTCTATCTTTTAGAGATTGTTTCTATCTTTTTAGGAAAGTTTTTATCTTTTAGCCTTTTTAGTTTTTAGGATTTTCTAGTATAAATACCCTTCTATCTAGCATAGAAAGGGGGGGGGCTTAATTTTGGAGTAGAGTTTTAAAGATAGTTTTTGGAGGAGAAGCAAGGCCGAAGGAGAGGCTGCCGGATCGGAAGTCGGTGACGAGGTTCGGTGACGACGGTTTCCGAGGTTCGTTGATCGAGTTTGTGGTTCAGTGATTGTTTTGTTTTGGTTTTTCTTCTGATTCTCTGTAAGACGATATTTTTGTTATTAATTTAAGTTTGAGTTTTTTGTTTCAATGTTTGTTTTTATGAAAGTTTTTGGTTTCTTAATCATGAGTAGTGAGTAGTCTATTTTTCTAGGGTCGGGGTTAAGCCCGGCATAGTTGAGCATGTTTGATGAAGTAAGATAGTGTTTTGAATGCTTTTATCTCTATTTAAATTGTTTGTTGTGCTTAATACCGAAGCGGGAGTTGAGGTAATTTGAGTTTTAACTTGATTGAAAAAGAAAGTTAGTAACTTGAAGGTTGATATTGTTTGCAAACGGAAGTTTCAAGCTTTAGATCCAAAACAAGCAATTGAGTGAGTTAGTTTATGAAAATAGATTAATTTACTTGTCTAGTCAATGAAAGTTGATGACTCTATCTATTTAAAGGCATGATCTATCTTCTTACGAATTCTTATGCTTGGCTATGTTGTGGTGTCCCTTATCCTAGATATTTGTTTTTATTGAATTATTTCTGATAAATCTTCGTTGTTGAATGCTTGCTTCGGTACCGAGTGTTAGTTAGAATTTTATTAGCTCGTTAATTGGTGTTTTTGTGTTCGGTGGTTCGGTAACGATCCTGACAAGGTCGTTAACGAGGCATCTCGTTAGTGTTTTGCTTGATTTTATTTGAATTTTTATTAGATTGATAGACAAACAAGCTTGCTTCCTGTGGAACGATCCTGACTCCACTGTACTCAGCGGGGTCTTGACTTACAAATTTATTTGTTGGCCGAGAAACCCTATCAACAAATTGGCGTCGTTGCCGGGGAAGCAACGAGTTGTTAGTTTATCTTTGGGATCGGGACTAGCCCGACCCCGTTTTTGTTTTTAATTTTTGTTTTCTTTGTTTGTTTTCTCAGTGTATGCCGGTAGGACGAAGAAGGCTTCAGTTTGATAGCTCCAGTTATTACTCAGAACCCGAACGTTCCCTGCACCGAAGACTCCGAGAAAACCGAGCCATGGCCACAGCTGAAGAGATGGCTCGAGAGCTATGGATCCTCCGGACCCAGATGGAGGCACTGAGAGCCGAGAAGGACGGCGCTGATGCAGACAAGGCTCGACTGCAAGAAGAGCTAAACGCCTATCCAAGGAATGCCAAGCAATACATGCATCCGGAACTGAGGGTGCCAGAATCTCCTATTGTGCTTCCTGCGATAGAGAAACCTTTTGAGATCAAGTCTCAATTTATATCCTTGATTAAACGGGCTCAGTTTGAAGGGAAACCTGCTGAGTGCCCTATGGAACATATTAGAAATTTTCTTGATTTATGTGACACCGTAGCTGCTGAAGGTGTCTCACTAGAATATGTTCTGTTGAAAGCTTTTAGATGGTCACTTACTGGAAACGCCCTGAACTGGTTAGAGAGCCTACCTTCTAAGTCTATCAGGACTTGGAAAGCTTTGTATGATCAATTTCTTACAAAGTTTTTCCCTCCTGCTAAGACAACGGAGTTAAGGAAACGTATCACCTCTTATCACCAGTTGCCTAATGAGACATTTGTTGAAACATGGGAAAGATTTAAAGAGATGCTTAGACAATGCCCTACTCATGGGCAACCATTATATGTATTGCAAGAAATCTTTTTCCAGGGTATCAACGCGGAGACCAAGAACCGCATCAACACGCATACTGCGTGCGGTTTTATTGAGATGAACCCGACAGAGGCGTGGGAACTGTTGGACAAGCTGGCGAATTACGATGCTATGTACGGAACCCAGCAGGCTCCACAAACTCAAAAACGTCTCTATGTGCCCAATCGAGATGAAGTTGACCCCGATGTTAAAAATCAATTCTTACAAGATGAGATCAACCGTTTGAGGAAACAGGTAAGTTTTCTGAAATCCTCTCAATCATGTCAAGAATGTGGTTCTTCTGCGCATAGCACTTCTGCTTGCACTAACATTGAGCAGGTTAGAACCGCTGAGACGATAGCTGAGATGAATTACATGAGAGGACCCTACAGGAACTTGCCTAATTACAATGACAGGTCGAACAACTATCAATCATGGGGAAATCAGAATGCAAATCATAATTACACAGGGCCCCCGCAAGATAGACGACCTGCACCATATCGACCTCCAGGCCATCAGGAGACACCATCATGGGCTCAAGAGATTAAAGAGGGCATCAATGGATTGGATAAAAGATGGGGAGAGTTCGATATTTGGAAGAAGAGTGTTGATTCCCAACTAGGAGACCTTGTTGCACGGATTCCAAGACCACAAGGGCAACTCCCGGGTCGTACCGAAGAGAACCCTAGAGGCCAAATAGCAGCAGTACACCTTAGAAGCGGGAAGACACTACCGGAGAGAATTCCAGCTGAAGAGAAGGAGGAACAAGATCTCGCCAGCCAGCTCATTAACGAGCCAGCGAGAGCTAATACCGAGCCTCCAAGCCAGGATGACGAGGCTCCGAGGATTCCTGACGAGCCCAACCCAGGTAAGTTTTCTAAACCGAGTCCTCCTCTCAATCCCAGGCTCATTAACGACCCCATCAGGGTCGGTAACAACCCGCCGAGGACACCGAACGACCCCAGTGTCGACCCGGTACTCTCACCTCTTGAGCCTAACTTGGTTCCGAGAATGGTGAAAACTCTTCCATTCCCAGTTAAGAAATCTATGGACTCTATTGAGAGTAAGTTCAAGCGTTTCGTTAAGATTCTTCAGGGCATTAATATTTCCATCCCATTCGCTGAGGCCCTAAGCGAAATGCCGGCTTACACAAAATTCTTGAAAGATATTCTTAGCAGGAAAAGATCTATTACAGAGCTGCAAGATGAGGTCAGATCCATAGCCCTTCCAGAAAAGCTTGGAGATCCTGGGAGGTTTGCAATCACAATCGGCATAGGCAACCACAAGTTCAAAGCTTTATGCGATCTGGGTGCCAGTGCTAGTCTTGTCCCACTCTCAATCTGGTCTAGAGCAAATATGGAACCATTAGAGCCTGTCAACATGCAGCTTTATATGGCAGACGGATCTTGCATCAAACCAACAGGGCTGCTAGAAGATTTCCCAGTTCAAGTGGGTAATTTCTTTGTTCCAAATGACTTCATCGTGATGGCAATGCCCGAAGATCCAGTTGTGCCTATTATTTTGGGAAGACCATTCCTCGCCACAGCAGGAGCTATAATCGATGTTAAGAAAGGACTCCTAACTTTCAAAATTGGGGATGAGGTGACGGAATTCCGATTCAAGCAATCCAGGGAGTCCGACAAAGCTGAAGTCAAGATGCTCTACGCCCACGAGGAGATCATTGAATGTGGAGACCCCATAGGAAGATCAGCATGCAATGATGACATTTCAGGGCAAAGATGGGCAGAAATAACCACTGTAGTCTCAGTAACGAGTCCTCCAGCATCGTTACCGATTCTCCTGGCAGAAGATGCAGGCTCGTTAACGACCCACTCAGGTTCGTTAACGACCCTTGCCGAAGATGGCGAGATCTCAGCTTTCGAATGCTTTCATGAAGTGTTGAAGACGGAACCAGAAGAGCCCATTCTGATTCCTGCCGAACCGTCCCCAACACTTAAACCTTTGCCAGATTCCCTCAGGTATGAATTCCTCGGCCTAAATTCTACTCTTCCTGTCATCATTAATGCTGGATTAAAAGATGAAGAAGTAGAAAAACTCCTAAGTGTGCTTAAGATGCATAGAAAAGCCATAGGCTACTCCCTCGATGATATAACTGGCATATCCCCTTCTCTTTGCATGCATAGGATTTACATGGAGGACAATCATAAACCCACCATAGAGCATCAACGTAGATTAAATCCTAACATGAAAGATGTAGTTAAAAAGGAAATTATTAAACTACTTAATGCAGGGATCATATTTCCTATTTCGGACAGCCAATAGGTGAGTCCGATCCATGTAGTCCCTAAGAAAGGGGGGATGACTGTGATAGAAAATGAAAAGGGAGAGCTTATTCCGACTAGAACCACCACTAGTTGGAGGATGTGCATTGATTATAGGAAGCTCAATAGCGCTACTAGAAAAGATCATTTTCCACTTCCTTTCATAGATCAAGTTTTAGAACGCTTAGCCCAGCATGATTACTTCTGTTATTTAGATGGCTATAACGGCTTTTGGCAGATTCCCATTCATCCTGATGACCAAGAGAAAACAACTTTTACATGTCCCTATGGAACCTTTGCTTATAAAAAAATGTCATTTGGGCTTTGCAATGCCCCCGCTACTTTTCAAAGATGTATGATGGCTATTTTTTCTGATATGATAGAGGATATTGTAGAGGTTTTTATGGATGATTTTTCTGTTTATGGTTCTTCATTTGATTCTTGTCTTGCTAACCTTGCACGAGTGCTTAAACGATGTGAAGAAACCAATCTTGTACTGAATTGGGAAAAGTGTCACTTTATGGTTCAAGAGGGGATAGTACTAGGACACCTTGTCTCTAAAAGAGGGATAGAAGTAGATAAGGCGAAAATTGAGCTTATTGAAAAACTACCTCCTCCCTCTTCTGTGAGAGAATTAGGAGTTTTTTAGGGCATGCTGGCTTTTACAGGCGATTTATTCAGGATTTTTCTAAGATAGCTAAACCTTTGACTAACCTACTAATGAAAGATGTAGTGTTTGAGCTGTCTCCAGAATGTCTTGAAGCATTTTACAGGTTAAGAGTTGCTCTTGTGTCGGCCCCCATCATGCAATCCCCAGACTGGGCATTACCCTTTGAGATCATGTGCGATGCCAGTGACTATGCAGTTGGCGCAGTTTTAGGGCAACGGAAGGATAAGAAACTCCACGCCATTTACTACGCCAGTAAGACGCTGGATGAGGCGCAGAGTAAGTATACCACAACGGAGAAGGAATTCCTTACTGTGGTATTTGCTTTTGAAAAATTTCGGTCCTATCTTGTTGGATCCAAAGTGATTGTTTATACTGACCATGAGGCCGTTAGATACCTAATGGCTAAAAAAGATGCAAAACCTAGATTGCTTCGTTGGATGCTCTTACTGCAGGAATTCGATCATGAAATAAGAGACAAGAAGGGAGCAGAAAATCTAGTGGCGGATCACTTATCCAGGTTGCCAGTTGAGCATATCACCGAGTCCAATAATGACGTCCCGATAAATGATTCCAGACCCGACGAACACCTCCTGCTGAACAAGGTTGAGCTCTGCAAGACCCTCGTTACCGACCCCTTCAGGATCGTTAACGAGGTGCCGAGGCTGGAAGACACAAATAAAAAGGGAAAATGTTCAAGTTTGGTCGACAATCAAGCCAATAGGGTCGTTACTAAGCTACGGGAGGTCGGTACCAAGGTCAATAAATGGAAACCTAGCTCGTTAACGACCCACCCAGGTAAGATTTCTGAACCTAAGTCTCCTCAATTTAAATCCATCCCCTCTCCTTCTTCAATTTCTTCTTCCTCAATATCAATCCATGCTATTAGAGGGCCAAAAGCTCCTTGGTTTGTGGATTTCGCTAACTATCTTGTAGGAGGCATAATTCCCGAGGGCCTTACCCCACAAAAGAAGAAGAAATTTCTCCATGATGTGAAACAATACTACTGGGACGATCCCTACTTGTTTAAACAAGGAAGTGATCACCTCTTTAGGCGTTGTATCCCAGAAGAGGAGATTGAAAACGTGATCCGTCAATGCCACACACTGCCAATTGGAGGTCATGCAAAAGGATTCAAGACTACTGCAAAGATTCTTCAAAGTGGTCTCTATTGGCCCACCATGTTCAAAGATGTGCAAGCTTATGTGACAGCATGTGATGGATGCCAACGCTCAGGCAACATAACTTGGAGACATGAAAATCCACTAACTGGGATATTAGAAGTTGAGCTATTTGATGTATGGGGCATTGATTTCATGGGACCATTTCCCGCCTCAGGACCCTACAATTACATCTTAGTTGCGGTTGATTATGTTTCCAAGTGGGTGGAAGCTGTTGCTACAAGGACTAACGACGCCAAGACTGTTGCTAAATTCATCAAGACCAATATTTTCCCCAGATTCGGCGTTCCAAGAGTCCTAATCAGTGATGGTGGCTCCCATTTCATCGAGCGGAGTTTTGAAGCCCTTTTGGCTAAGTATGGGGTATCTCATCGGGTGGCAACACCATATCATCCCCAAAAAAGTGGCCAAGTTGAAGTTTCAAACAGGCAAATCAAGAGCATATTAGAGAAGACAGTTTCCCGTTCTAGAAAAGATTGGTCCTCCAAATTGGATGACGCTCTATGGGCATATAGGACAGCATACAAGACACCTCTACGCACCACCCCCTATAATCTAGTGTATGGAAAGGCATGTCATTTACCGGTCGAAATGGAGCATAAAGCGTTATGGGCTCTCAAGGAGCTCCACATGAACCTCGACACGGCTGGAGCAAAAAGATTCATGGACTTGCAAGCATTAGAAGAATTGAGGCTGAAGGCGTACGAAAATGCTGAAATATACAAGGAGCGCACGAAAAGGTGGCATGATCGGAAATTGGTGCCAAAAACTTACCACATCGGCGATAAGGTACTTCTATTCAACTCTAGACTCCGATTATTCCCAGGGAAGCTAAGGACACGATGGAGTGGGCCATTTGTGGTTCATCACATTTATCCTCACGGAGCAGTAGAGTTGACTGATAAACGAGGCGTCATTTTCAAAGTTAATGGACACCGATTGAAGAAATTCCATGAGCAGCCTGATCCTGATGAAGAAATAAGAGTCACCATGGCTCTCACTCCACAAGACTAGCAAGAGAGCTCGTCGGGCTAACGACGTTAAACATAGCGCTTACGGGAGGCAACCCGCTTTTTAGAATAGGTTTAGTTTATTTTATTTTCATTTTATTTTTCTTTTAGATTATTTCCTAGTTTTCTTTTATTATTTTTCTTTTTTAGTTTAAATAGGATAGAAATAAGATTTTTTGAGCTAACAAGATTTCAGGAAAAAAGGGGTCGAAATTCACTCAAGGAGGCTACGGTGGCTCGTTAACGACCCACCCAGGGTCGTTAACGACCCAGTTCGGACGAACCGATTCATCACAATATGGGGCAGGTAAGTAACTCTAACCTAGTTAACTTTTCTAACCCTAGCCGCCACCCCCTCTATCTTTACCCCTCCTATAAAAACCCTTCTACCCCTCCCAAAATTCTACCACAATCTCTCCCACATTCACTCTCAAACCCAAAACTCTCTCAAGCCCCTTTCCCTTTTCTCCCACCGAGTCGAAAATCCCACGCTAACGACCACCGGAGACGCCATCGTTACCGGAGTTCGAAGGCCTTTTCACCGTCGACGACGAGCTCGTTAACCTACCCCGATTCCGACCCTTGTCCTTTTAATTCTCGGTTCTCCGGTATGATTTCTAAACCCTTTCTTGAATTTGCATGATTGATTATCTATAGGGTTAAATTTCATATCTTGAATCATGATTTTTAGGGAGATCGATGAGCATGCCTAAAATCCGTTCTAAAAATTCTTGATTGTGCTTAGTTGTTCATGTTTTAGGTAGGATTATTCATGATAGATTAGCTATTGTAACCCTTTAGTTAAGAAAGCATGAATTTTTCTTGTTCTAGATCTAAAAGTTCGAACTTTGCATGTCAAAATTCCGGGAAATTTGTAGCATGTTCGGGATGGGTAATTGAGTAAGTATGGGGTGCTTTTTACCAATAAGGGAATTGTGGAGAATAATAGAAGTTCGCATGCTTGATTTGTGCTGAATTAGAGGTAGATTCAATTTCGGAAATTACTGGTTTTGCTCTCGGCGGGTCGTTAACGACCCACCCAGGCTCGTTAACGACCCTGCACTTCATTAATGCTTGATCCGAGGCCAGCTTCGTGAACAACCCAATTGGGTAGTTTATGAATAATTCCGAGGTTAATTTTAAGACCAAGTATGGGGTCTCGTACCTATTATTTTTGAGTGGATCTTATCTTGGAAAATTGTCGATTATTTTGTAGGATCCATGGCTAGTTCAAGCAGACCCGCTACCCGAGCCCAGAAGAAGAGGAGGAACCACAGGTCTCCATCTCCACCCCGGGTGGACGATGTGATTTTGAGCAGTCAAAGCCAAGTACGGCGTTACCGGGATTTCTTGGAGAAGGACCACTACACCCGATGGTTCTCGAAGTCTAGCGCCGTCTCTACGGGCATCTACACGGATGTCAAGGACGCCTTCGTCATCCTTGGGGTCGTGCACTTATTGAAGCAAGAGAGCTTGCCACATTATCCGGCCCTCACATCCGAGTTCTTGGCCACCTTGGAGACCAACTTCTCGTCGAAGATCTCGGCGGGACGCATTCGGTTCCGGCTCGGTAACGAGGACCGCGACTTCACCATGGAGGAGTTCAATGCAATCTTGGAGCTCCCAAACCCGTCTAGAGATTATAGCTTGAAGGACTACCGAGTGACCCGCACTTGGAGCTACATCACCGGAGAAGTTCAATCCTCCACCGCGGCGCTATCCGGGGCAACCATAGTCAACCCCATCTTCCGGATCATCTTGAGAGTCCTCGCCGCACTATTCTGGCCGAAGAAGGAGTTGAACCGGTCTACAAGGACGGAGGTCGCTTGCTTCCGCACCATCCTCTTCGAGGAGCCCGACCCCTTGAATTTGGGGTACGAATGGCTCTACTACGTCGAGAAGTCCCACAAGTACAAGGAGGTGTGGTGTGGCAATTTGGTTAGCCTCTTGGCTAAGAATCTTGGAGTGGATCTCACCCGCTACACACCGGCCCACGCTCAACTCCTCAACAAGAACTATTGGTATAGTGTCGGGATTTTCGTGCAAGCCGAGGGAGGCTACAAAGTGAAGGTTCGAGATCAAGTCGTCATACCTTCCCTCGACATGTACGAGCTACTCTACGTACCGAATTGGTACGAGGTGTGGACGGGCCAGCCTTACCCATTGGAGCCAAAACCGGAGGATGAGCTCTCACTTCGACCATGTCACACCCGGTTTGAGCGGGACAATGTGGACGAATATGAAGAAGAAGATGAGCAAGAGGATACCGAGGTCGTAGGCAATGATACCGAGGAAGCCGACACCGAGGGCGGCACTGATCAACTTTACAGAAGAAGACATGGAGACGGAGGAATTAGGAGGCAACATCTTCGTCAACGAGCCAACCAGGGTCGTTAACGACCATTTCCAGCCACCGCCCAACACTGTTAACGAGGCAACCAGCTTCGTTAACGAGGTGCCGCAAGCTCCTGTCGACCCTCCACCAGCTCCTATCGACCCTCATGCATATGGCTTAATGCCTTACAACCCGGTGATGTATCAGGACCATTTCCAGCCTCACTACTCACCACCTCCTCAGCCCGAGTACACAGGATCGAGTATACCACCACCATGGGCCGAGGATCTTTCTGCACGGATGCAACAGCTTCACCTCCAGACCGATCACATTCATCGGAGGATGGATAGATGGGAAACCGTCTATTCCGCACGCATGTCGAGGGAGGACGAGCGGCAACGTCAGAGAGAGGCGGAGGATGATGAGCGTTGGAGGACGATGTATGACTTCATGGGGAACTTTGAGCACTATTTTCCTCCACAGAACCGTTGATCAAGCTCAAGATGAAGTTTCCTTTCCTTGTTTCCACTTTTGTAAGTTTTATGTCTTTCTTTTTCTTTTTAATTTTTCTTTTGTTTTCTATTCCCTCTTCTTGTTATTTTTCTTACAGTGGGGACACTGTAATTTTAAGTATGGGGTGGGAAGAAAGTAGAAAAATTATGTCCTAGGTGTTTTTTATGTTCTATGTAGTTGTTTCTTCTGTTAAATCGAAAAAAACCAAAAAAAAAAAAATTTGAAAAATTTGAAAATTCAAAAAAGAGTTTAGAATTGATAGATATTCCTTCTTAAAAAGTTCAATGATAGCAATCACTAGTTTGATCATATAATTCCTTGCAAACATGTCTTTGAAAGTATAGCCGGATTCTTAAAAATTGAAATTATTGTTTTTAGAAGAGGATAGCATTAGATGAAATTGAGCACATATACTTTATAGCATAGATGATGCAATCCAACAAAATCTACCTTGAGAGAAATTTTTGGCCTTATAGGGAGAACATTTATAAATCCCTCTTCTTTTTTGTGTGATTTACTCTCCTTATGCATATTATCTCTTGGAATTGTGATGGTTATCTATTTCTTGAGACCCTTAAAAGATTTTTAGTTCATTACTTGTGAAGATCATATGATAGAGAACCTATTTTTATGAGCCTATTATCCCCTATCTACCTTTACATTATTCCTTCTTTTGATAACCAATTCTGGCCTGAAACCTTTTATTTTTAGCTCCACAAAAATTGTTCCCTAGCCGAGATAAGCTTGACCCTATCCGGGAATTAGGACTTAGATTGGAGAGGTGAAGTTTTGTGTTTTGTTAAAAAGAAAAGAGTTTCTATTCGCTTGAATTAAAGGGTATTTGGGAAGGGTAGATTGGAAGTCTTTTGTTATTTTATGTAAGAAAGGTCTCTTGATATAAAAAAGATGCACAAAATAAAGCTTGAAGGGAAGAAAATGTATGCGGTGGATCGTTAACGACCCGGATATGGGTTCGTTAACGAGGCAGCGAAAGAAAAAGAAAAAAAAATGAAAAAATGAAATAAAAGAAAGAGGAAGAGGAATAGTTGAAGTGCATTTGTGTTTAAAAATAATATCAAGAGATTCTTTTATTTTTGGTTATTAGACTTTCTACGATGATAAATGGGTGAGTGAAAATGAGTGTGCATAATATGAGAGTGAGTTTGGTTATTTTATACGAGAGTTTTGATGTTATGTGTGAGTTTTTAGGAGTCTTTGATTCCCGGATATTATTAGCACCACATGACCAAAATATTTCCATGCCCTATTGTCTTTACCAAGCCCCATTACAACCCGGCCGAATGGAAACTTCTATGAAGTTTTTCATTGAGCCTAAGTTCTCTTGATGATTCTTTGCTTGTTTTGACAAATCTTGGGTGGAGAGTATTGGTGATATAAGTTCCAATTTCTATGAGTTTTTGTATATAGGATGAGTTGAGAGATTGAAATTATAAGCCCAAACACATGAGAGTGGAGTGAAACACATTATATCCCTTGAGAGGTTGGATTGTATTATTTTATGTCTATTTAAGTGCATATATGTGTGAGGATGTTAATAGTCTTTTGCTATAATTTTCTTATGTGTAGATGTTGCTTTTTGAAGATGGCTATGTCTTGATAAGCATGATTTGTTTTGGTTTTGGTTAATATCTTGATTATTGCTTGAGGATAAGCAAGTCTAAGTATGGGGTATTTTGATGTTCGCATTTTTGGTATAGTTTTTGATAGGTTTTCTTTGTTTATTAGGATTAATTTTGTCTAGTTTAGGTTTAGTTTTGAGTGTTTTTAGTTAGTTTTGCATAAATCTACGAAAAGGGTGGAATCTACGCTATTTTGTGTATTTTGCAGGTTTTAGCGAGGAAAGGAGCTAAATGGAGCTAAATTTGGAGCATCACAGTGAAGGACGGAAAAGTGCAAGATTTAAGAAGTCAAAGCTCAAGGAAACGAGAGTAGGTGTTGAAGAAAACAAAACCCCAGGCTCGTTAACGAGGCTGTGAAGGGTCGTTAACGAGGCCACGAAGAGAAGATTTCGGAGTATTATTTTATTATTCACCGATCCTGAGCGGGAATTTATTTCCGTATCGGTTGAGTATCTTTTTAGAATCTTTTTGGGTTGTTAGAATATGTATTTTAGGGTTTAATATCTTTCTAGATTTTATTTCTATCTTTTAGAGATTGTTTCTATCTTTTTAGGAAAGTTTTTATCTTTTAGCCTTTTTAGTTTTTAGGATTTTCTAGTATAAATACCCTTCTATCTAGCATAGAAAGGGGGGGGGGCTTAATTTTGGAGTAGAGTTTTAAAGATAGTTTTTGGAGGAGAAGGAAGGCCGAAGGAGAGGCTGCCGGATCGGAAGTCGGTGATGAGGTTCGGTGACGATGGTTTCCGAGGTTCGTTGATCGAGTTTGTGGTTCAGTGATTGTTTTGTTTTGGTTTTTCTTCTGACTCTGTAAGATGATATTTTTGTTATTAATTTAAGTTTGAGTTTTTTGTTTCAATGTTTGTTTTTATGAAAGTTTTTGGTTTCTTAATCATGAGTAGTGAGTAGTCTATTTTTCTAGGGTCGGGGTTAAGCCCGGCATAGTTGAGCATGTTTGATGAAGTAAGATAGTGTTTTTAATGCCTTTTATCTCTATTGAAATTGTTTGTTGTGCTTAATACCGAAGCGGGAGTTGAGGTAATTTGAGTTTTAACTTGATTGAAAAAGAAAGTTAGTAACTTGAAGGTTGATATTGTTTGCAAACGAAAGTTTCAAGCTTTAGATCCAAAACAAGCAATTGAGTGAGTTAGTTTATGAAAATAGATTAATTTACTTGTCTAGTCAATGAAAGTTGATGACTCTATCTATTTAAAGGCATGATCTATCTTCTTACGAATTCTTATGCTTGGCTATGTTGTGGTGTCCCTTATCCTAGATATTTGTTTTTATTGAATTATTTCTGATAAATCTTCGTTGCTGAATGCTTGCTTCGGTACCGAGTGTTAGTTAGAATTTTATTAGCTCGTTAATTGGTGTTTTTGTGTTCGGTGGTTCGGTAACGATCCTGACAAGGTCGTTAACGAGGCATCTCGTTAGTGTTTTGCTTGATTTTATTTGAATTTTTATTAGATTGATAGACAAACAACCTTGCTTCCTGTGGAACGATCCTGACTCCACTGTACTCAGCGGGGTCTTGACTTACAAATTTATTTGTTGGCCGAGAAACCCTATCAACAGCCCCTCCTAATGCAATATTGTTTTAAAGAGAGGATATGGAACCATGTTCCCCTCCCTGAAACTACCTTAATTCAATAACAATGTCTCAGCGTGAGACAGCATCCAAGGTCACCCATAACGGATTTAAATCCAGTTCTACCGCAAAACTGAATAAACAACATGGTCATTATTTCTAACCAATATAACAACCTATCATATTTTATTAAGCACAGAAGTTGTTCCCAACACAAATACTAAATGGGATTCAGTTCCTCATTTAATAACCATAATGCAAGAGAGAACTGTCCATTTGCCTTAGAAGGCGTGCTCAACGTCCTTAGCAATTCAACAGTAATCTTTGTCATCCTTCTGACAAATATAACAAAAGGATTTCTCAGCAACGAGCTCACAGAGACACTTCTTAGTTGTATACTCAACTCCTACAACTTCCTAATCGCTAAACGATTTAATCTCCGAATATCGATATATACTAAATCCTCAATTATCATGCTTTAAGGAGCCATCTTGGCGGAATTATAATTAATTATCCGTTTTACTTTTGGAACAATTTTCTAAATAAAAATTGTTCATTAGCAATAGTTCTTAAAGGTGACAAAATCTCGGATCAAACGGATTAACAACAAAGCCCGAGTAATTATCCAAAGTCCTTTACCTACCAATCAGTATCAAAACTTGTCTTCGCTATAACGAAAGATCCGGACGTCCGTATCTCGAGCGGTTTGAACCTATGGGACCGTATCAACGTCAAGATTATAAAAACCATAAATTTAATTAGCAAAGAGGAACCGAAAGGCCCTTACGGTCGCTCCGCAACTAACCCGCTAATTAATTTCGATCGTATATACCTTCACTCGAGCCCATGGCTCGTTTGGTTCGATAGTGGCTCGATCCCCGATCCCGAGGGTGGCTAGGTGATGCCCGGTGGCAGCCCTTGCAGTGGGTGGTGGTCGGATGGGCTGGCGGTCGCCGGCGGCGTCGCATACACCGATGTAAAGATGACTCCCAACGGTGACGTCCTCACCCCTCCTTCCCGAGTCTACGTTCCGTCCTACTCCTCTCCCTCTCGAACGGCCAGCCAGGTGAACAGGTGGTGCCGCCTGGTGGTTGGAGTTCAAGGGTGGCCAGGGAGAAGGCCGGCGGTGATGAATCCTTTCCCCCAATTCGTTTGTTGTCGTTCCGCCTAAACTCTCTCTCGGTTCCTTTTCTTTGTGGATAACTTTGAAGACTTTGACGAGGCAAACAAAGATATGTCGTGGAGAATTAGAATTCAATTCTTTCTCCTAGGTTCCTTACTTGTTAAGCATAGAAAAGAATGATTTTAAAACTCAAAATCCGTCTCGGAACGGGACTCGCGTTAAAGCGGTAAAATTATATACCTCGGGTGGAAAAACTCACTAAACGAAAAACATCCCGTAAATTATGTAGACCAATAAAACCAATTTTCCATGATTTTATCTTGCTACCTTCAAGTTTTAAGGCTTCCGTTTCGTATTTTAAATTCCTTCCGGTACATAATTAAAAAGACGGTTCCCCCAATTAATATTCTTTTTCCACCGAAAAATCCTAGAATTCACACCGATCCATAAAATCATTTTTTTATGATTTTAGGATATCACCAACAATTTTCTAGCATTTAATCTCCAACAAAAATATTGGATTAAGCGTTAAAACGGACTAAGAGGTTAAAAGGATATCCGAAAAAAATTCAAAAATATCCTTAAAAACCACAGTTATTACATTAGTACCCTCTTAAAAATGGTTTCGTTCTCGAAACCAAGGAGAACTCGGATCACAAGGAAGGATAGCACAAGCACACCCACACACCCACTACAAACCTATACAGAAGTTTGTAGTGCGCCCTTAAAAAACATGTTGTTACTTCTGCACTAAGCACAAAACAACCACTGCTTAGTTACCACACTTCTTTACAACGTTCACTAACTTTGGAAAATGGCTCAACATTTCCTATCTAGTTTCTCAAGTCTTTTCTTCACCTCCATAAATATATTGAACACATACTATCTTAGAAGAATCACAAGGATGACATTATAGATAGAATGCACTGAAGGTGGAAATGCCAACCATTAAACAAACTTACCAGTTCTTTCCAGTATCTCGAAAGATTCAACATAGCGAGCATTTACGTTGTCTCGCATTCCCCCGCAGAATATGCCTTTCAAGGCAGATACTATAAACAAAACGTTGTTCTCTGCAGTGAACTCAACATGCTCTCAAATTAAAACAACACACGACGGTTGTCGATTTGAGCAGTCAGCACCCTTGAACGTTAGTGCGATATCAATTGTTGTTCTCTTGGCCAAGTCTGGCCCATGAAGAACCTTGTCAGTATTGTCATTCCAACAAATTGACAACCAACACTTCCAGCCTTACCAAGCCTAAAAAAGAGTCATTTTCTTTATCGTGGTATCACAATTCTTGTATGTGAAGTCACTCAAACTCAAACTACCATTCCAACTCGTGTGGAATCCAGAATACATGTCCTCGGGAGTTTGAATTCGTTACTTTGCATTGTTCATCACTTTGATGAAGGAGGCCAGCGCTAAAATTCTATTCACTCCACAAAGTTTGTTGTCACTCCCTTCAAAACTTGGCATGAACCATCCATCTCAATCAGAGATAATAGTCTTTGGAGTTTTATGAAGATGAAATCCTTCATGTATGAACACCTCAGCTAACTTCTATACTCTGTAAGTCAGCTTAAATGCATTAAAAAGAACACTCTATGTGAGTTTCTTAACAACCTTCATATTGCATTTTTCTTTCATTAAGTCTTAAACGACTAATGAAAAGAATTCATTGTAACATCTTCCCACTTCCATTTTGAAACAGGAAGAGAGTATAACATTTTGTTTGGTCTTCTATGCTCAATCAAGACTTCAAGACAAACCAAAAATATCAAAACAAACTCGGTGACATTTCGCTTCATGTCAGTCCATCAAAAGTTTCATCTTAAATCCTTATATATTTTCTGGTTCCGGGATGAACTAATTAAGCAAACAACTATGCTTCCTTTGAATTAAGCTTTCGAAACTCATCAACAATAGACACACATGAACAGTTTTGAAACCATTCAATCCATGGTCTTAAATAACAATTTCTGGTGTCTTACCTTCTTGATCTGATCAACAAATTTTGAATAGAATCTTAGGGTATTCACACAACCTTGTTGTCATCCAAACTAAACCTTTAGTCCTTCTCAAATCAGTTTCTTTACAAGGATTACTTAAAATCCTTACTCAATTTCCTTTTTGAGATAAAATCTCAGTATTACTTTAACCAAGAATATGAGATTTATCCAACACATGACAAGATAATAACCTATCTTGTTAATCCCTTACACCCTTTTCTCAACCAAAACTCAGCTTGGGCATACTGACATTCAAAAGTAGTTATCTCTCTCAACTACTTCAAACTACACTCTTACGTATTACTATACCAACATATTGGACAATAATACCTTTAGTCCAATAATTTCCAACAAAATTGTCTCCATTGACAATTTTCAGTTTTTTTTTAATCAAAGAACTGTTTAGACTTCACTTAACATTCTGACTTGTTGAGCAACCTAACTCTTAGGATTAAAAACATATCCTCACGTGCCCACTCTCTATATCCAACAACTTATCAGGCTGAGATTGAATATCAATACTAATTTACATATCCAAACTCCAGACCCATTGGAGTTCTGCTTAAAGTCCTCACTTGACTATCTTATCTCAAAAAGATTTAAGTTTTCAAGACAACATGAAAACAAATAACAACTAATGGAGAAATTACTAATACATCCTTTATTCCAAAGAAAGGATTACTACAATATCATTCTTTAAAAAGGGTTCCATCCCAAGAGTCCATATCAACTTACTTTCGAGGATAATTCCGCTAAAAAGGCAATGACCTTCTTAGGTCATGACGTCAACCAAGATGAACTACTAGCAACTGCTTAGAGAATTCCAATAATCGTTGACTGAAAACAATCCTAATCTTTTAGAGAAGTACGGAGTTACTCCATGCTCTTCAGAGACCAACACAGATTTGTAACGAATCTTACCAAATTTCTTTACTTATAATCGAACTATTTTGGGAAGTTTGACCATACTCCTTAAATGATATAGGATATCAAGGATATACTAACTCAAAAGTGTTTTACAAGATACCAGATATAGAAATTGCTATAATGCAAAAGAAAGCTTGCATCTTTTCATATCAACCAACTATACTTGCAAAACTCATATAATTGCAAAACTTATATGATTGCCAAATCATACTAGAAACTATTCTTTAAAACCCAAGGAATTATGTAATCTTATTCCACCATGTGATCAGGATGGGGAGATAAAATAAACATAATCCTTTACTGCATTCTCATAGGAATAAGACATGTAATCTTGCCTTATCATGTGATCAAGATGGAAGACAAAATACATTCTTACTCACCACCATGAAAACCGTAGAAAATTTATTCATGAATCCCGTATATCAAATCAACATTTCTTTAAAAATTCTTACCAGAATTCTACAAAGTCATAAGATTTTTCTCAAAAGAGAAAATCACAAAACAATTTCAAATATCCCTTAAATCATAACAGCTTGACTGGAACTCGACATAGGTTACTAACATACTTGCTTTAACTTTGAATACTGTGGAAACAAAGATTAGCTACTCTCTTGAAGAATTGGGTGCGTCAAGCTAATGCATCAAATAAAATTTCTGACCTTATCTTAATGATGCTACTGACGCTTTACCCTAGTTTTGTGCTGACATTTGCACATTAGCTGGCCTTACCAACTTAGCCTAAGTTCCAAACAAAACTGAGCTTCAAAGGAGATAAAATAGTCCAATTCACTTTTGTGCCCCACATTTCCTTTCGAATGTGACACTTCATTCCCTCCTCAAGGTAGAACCTGATAACATACCTTGACTTTTCTTAATTAGACATATTACTAGACTCTTCTATAATCCATAGTATTGAGTAATCTATGCCTGATTTAACTCGTTCCTAGCCCAACTTAACTTCACAGGCTCAATAAAAGAGTTGATCACTCCAATCCACTTACTTGCAAACCTTAGTAAAGATGTGGTTTCAACCACTTCTTACCCATGGAAGATTTTTCGGATGTCGTTCTCAACTTGTATGTCTCCTTGACATACTACTTTAAAGTTATGCAAGCATGATCCATTGACAAAAATTTAATACTTGAGTTCATCCATTCACAAAACAACAAGTCTTCTGCAAGTTAATAGTCACTTAAATCCCGATGTCCAAAAGTGAACTATTAAACTCTTATGACGATTCTAAGGACTTTCCATCCTTTTACAACTTAATCCTCTCAATATAAAAAGTGAACTTTCAAACTTTGCATCTAGTTCAAAACATCCAATCCTTATATCTCTCTACATATAAGGAAATTCCTTTAATTTCCAATCTCTTTTGGCAGAAGAATGCACATGACCAATCAAGGTATTCTTAAACCTTTCTCAATTCAACATTGGTGAACAAACTAAACTTCTCCATCATTCCCTTGTCTTCTTACTTAACCATAAGGAGATTGCATATACCTTTTCATTAATTAAACTTCAAACCACATTGCAAAGGAAGAGCTTATGGTTAGGAAGCTTGCCAACAACTTAACAATCTCACCAGTTCCACCTTAGACTTTGGATTTGACTGATATAAAATCTTCAAAATCCTACACAACTGACATTAGTTTTCGGCAATAAGGGCTAAGCCTTATTAACCACAATATTGAAGGATTGATATTTTTTCTCCCAACTGTTTGAAAAAATCAAAGACAAATATGCTAAGATCATTCCTTGATTGATCTTCTCAAAACTGAACTTTATCATTTCTATCCTTAAAGAAACATAAGTCAATACCATTGGCAAATTAGAACATCTCAATGTTGATTCCATTACTAGTCCATTATAGACCTCAAGTCTTTTCTCATTATCCCGAGTTGGGTATCATACAACGAAACTCCAATAATGTTGTCACATAGGTTAGTCATATGGATATCAACAACTCATGTAATCAATTAACACTTGTGCTAAGTAGTTAATTGAAGATAAACACATTACTGATGAACTTTTACCTGTTCAACCATTTTGACCAATCAACCTTATTCACAACAACCTTGATAATTGACCACTTGTTCACAACTTAAACTGAACCAACATTCTTCCTTTCTTTCTTACTATAATCATAAGAAATTCCCATTCCATTTAGGATTCTTAATCCTCTTAACTCAAAGGATAACAACATATATGAAAATCCGAGTTTGAACACTATCATGTTAAAAATTGAATTGTATTTTCCAATAGATTAACAATTCAATTGGTCCAACATTTGAGCACTTCAAAGCTCTTTAACTTCCAACTGAGCAAAGAAAAGTACAGAATATCCATGATTCTATACTATAGAGTCACAAACATAGTTGTTGAAGAAAGTTTCTAAAGACAATCCTTTTCTTTTCAGGATTCTTTTACATCCCTTCATGATCTATATTGATCTCTTAGAATTCACTCAAGGTTCATAAGATTCTCCAAATCTTAACATTGAGATGTAGAGGTTCCAACTCATTCCTTCTATTGAAAATCGAATTTCAACAAAATTCAGAAATTCATAAGAAAAATAATCTCGGGAAAACTCTTACTCTTCCAAGAAACTCACCTTAAAAATTTCATTTTTAAAGACAACACTTGGACTTTCATATTTCAAGAAAAGAATTAACAATTTCTTTCACATAACTTTGAATCATAAACTTTCTAACAAAAATTCTTAACTTGAAATCTTCCATCATACGAGCTTAAAATAGGAAACCTTCAAACTAGAAAGTCTTTATGAAGTACAATACTTAACTTCAAAATCTCACAAGAAGTTTCCTAATATGGAAGAAACGACGAGGGTACACCCAATTCAGACTCTCAAGAGAGAATAGAAATTCATTGAGAACTTGGTCTAGAACCGGTTCAACTTCAGGAATCTTCACCTGATCTTACTATAGATCCTTCTCGGAATCCATTCCAATCTCCAGGGAATCAAATGTCCACCACAAGACCTTCAAAGAAGTTATTACAAACTTATTACCTCATATTCTCCAATTCCCTTTTCTCCTTCAATCTCTTTCACGTGTCTGATCTTCAATCTTAACCACATTCCGTAAATGGTTCCAAGATAACACCCATATAGAATTCTTCGTAATTCTATATAAAAAGGAAAGTCTTAAGCAAGACTTAGGAACTTTTAGCTCTGATAACACTTCTGTAACACCCCCTTCCTATCCTGGAGGTATTACCGCCAGTAACCCCGATTAGACTAAACCGAAGTTATCCAGGGCTTTAAACTGACTGAACAAACTAAAAACAAGGTAAATGAAACCATTTGAAAACCTAACAAACTTAAGTTGAATATTACAGCGGAAAAACACGTAAAAGGTCTTATACAAACCTTAAATTAAAATAATAAATAAATAGAACAACCTTCTATTTAAACAAAATCTTCATCAAGTCTTCCTTGAGTTCTTATTTCTGAAACTCAGCTTCGCTTTGAAGTAGTTCAATCACGATCTTCACTCAAGTATAGCCATTGGAAACCTTTCTTCAACTTCTGGAGCTTCAAACATCTGAATCCGCCTCTTGAATCAACTTCCAAGAAGAACCTGATGTGTCGTAAACCAACGGTGGACACCAGTCGACCATATAAAAGAAAAGAATATGGACGGGTTAGTCTAATGAAAGACTAGCAAGCGGAGAATCTAACTTGGTTCTTATGATTGTAACTAAACATATTGGCATCCAAATCCGATTAGACTCGGATTATGATTCAACAGTTAGTAGTCTTATAGAGAATAAGAAGGAGACTCGCATAATCAAGAGAGAGAACACCACCGCTTGTGGTTTCTTTTAAGAAACATAAACAATTGTTGGGAACTCATATTAATCACATAACACTTTGAAAAGCCTCCATCGACTATTCAGATTAACTTAATCAAAGTTTGATTAAGAATCATTCATAACCGGAAGCAAGAATGGCCTTCCGACTGAACGAACCATTCAGGTATATTAATGTGCCTAACGCACTTATCTTATATTACTTTCAAAACTTTTCACAACCAAGTTGGTGGCTTTTAATCGGCTCGAACTACTGCCGAAATATTCTGGTATTGCAGAGATCATCGGAGTATTTCATCCATGGTCATCTACCCTGTACCAAGATCACAGGACTTAAGCTATCCTTGATCTTTCATTTGCATATGGTGAGGTAGAGATAGAGAGGCCTATTTCCCTGTCATCTACACTACACCGTGCCAAACTTGCACTTAGCTAGAGTGCGCATCACCCCTCTCACGCGAAGAGCAGGGGAAGAGTCATGACCCACCATTAGGATTAGGCCCCTCCTAATGCAATATTGTTTTAAAGAGAGGATATGGAACCATGTTCCCCTCCCTGAAACTACCTTAATTCAATAACAATGTCTCAGCGTGAGACAACATCCAAGGTCACCCATAACGGACCTAAATCCAGTTCTACCGCAAATATGAATAAACAACATGGTCATTATTTCTAATTTATATAACAACCTATCATATTTTATTATGCACAAAAGTTGTTCCCAACACAAATATTAAATGGGATTCAATTCCTCATTTAATAACCATAATGCAAGAGAGAACCGTCCACTTGCCTTAGAAGGCGTGCTCAACGTCCTTAGCAATTCAACAATAATCTTTATCATCCTTCTGAAAAATATAACAAAAGGATTTCTCAGCAATGAGCTCACAAAGACAATTCTTAGTTGTATACTCAACTCCTACAACTTCCTAATCGATAAACGATTTAATCTCCGAATATCGATATATACTAAATCCTTAGTTAACATGCTTTAAGGAGCCATCTTGGCGGAATTATAACTAATTATCCGTTTCACTTTTGAAATAATTTTCTAAATAAAAATTGTTCAATAGCAACAGTTCTTAAAGGTGACAAAATCTCGGATCAAACGGATTAACAACGAATCTCGAGTAATTATTCGAAGTCCTTTACCTTCCAACCGGTATCAAAACTTGTCTTCGCTATAACGGAAGATCCGGACGTCCGTTTCTCGAGCGGTTTGAACCTGTGGGACCGTATCAACGTCAAGATTATAAAACCATAAATTTAATTAGCAAAGAGGAACCGAAAGGCCCTTACGGTGGCTCCGCAACTAACCCACTAATTAATTTCGATCGTATATACCTTCACTCGAGCCCATGGCTCGTTTGGCTCGATAGTGGCTCGATCCCCGAGCCAGAGGGTGGCTAGGTGATGCCCGGTGGCAGCCGTTGCGGTGGGTGGTGGTCGGATGGGCTGGCGGTCGCCGGCGGCGTCGCATACACCGATGCAAAGATGATTCCCGGCCGTGATGTCCTCACCCCTCCTTCCCGAGTCCACGTTCCGTCCTACTCCTCTCCCTCTCGAACGGCCAGCCAGGTGAACAGGTGGTGCCGCCTGGTGGTTGGAGTTTAGGGGTGGCCAGGGAGAAGGCCGGAGGTGATGAATCCTTTCCCCCCCAATCCGTTTGTTGTCGTTCCGCCTAAACTCTCTCTCGGTTCCTTTTCTTTGTGGATAACTTTGAAGACATTGACGAGGCAAACAATGATATGCCGTGGAGAATTAGAATTCAATTCTTTCTCCTAGGTTCCTTACTTGTTAAGCATAGAAAAGAATGATTTTAAAACTGAAAATCCGTCTCGGAACGGGACTCGCGTTAAAGCGGTAAAATTATGTACCTCGGGTGGAAAAACTCACTAAACAAAAAATGTCCCGTAAATTATGTAGACCAATAAAACCAATTTTCCATGATTTTATCTTGCTACCTTCAATTTTTAAGGCTTCCATTTCGTGTTTTTAATTCCTTCCGGTACATAATTAAAAACCAGAGTTATTACATAAAATCCTTTCCCCCAATTAATATTCTTTTTCCACCGAAAAATCCTAGAATTCACACCGATCCATAAAATCATTTATTTATGATTTTAGGATATCACCAACAATTTTCTAGGATTTAATCTCCAACAAAAATATTGGATTAAGCGTTAAAACGGACTAAGAGGTTAAAAGGATATCCGAAAAAAATTCAAAAATATCCTTAAAAACCAGAGTTATTACATAGGCACTCGTCTAGGACCGCCTAAGAAACCGTTCAGGCCGTCTAGGTGCTAGGCGGTCCCTCTCCGCCCAGGGTCCGCCTAGCGTTTTTTAGAACATTGCCAGCTGTCCTTTCCATGGCTACACTAATCAAGACCTGATTTTGTATTTTTTTAATGGCCTCTTGGATGATGAAAGAAGGATGGTGAATGCAACTTGCCAACGTAACATTCTCAACAAAACGCCCGCTGCTGCATTTGAACTATTTACACAACTGTCTGAGGGCACAAGACAATTCAGGAAGGAAACAAGGTCTAAGGCTTCCAATGCTGTAGTTGCCAACTCATTATTGCATGAAGAAGTGTCTGAGCTGAAAACCATGATGAAACAGTTTCTACAGCAAGGCGGGAGACAACAAGTGAAAGCCTGTGGAATTTGCTCTGATATTATGCATCCGACTAATTCATGTCCTACTCTCCAGGAGCCACAAGCTGAAGTTAATATGGTGGGCAATTATGGTCAACAGAGGCCTAGGTATGATCCCTACTCCAATACTTACAATCCGGGGTGGAGGGACCATCCTAACTTGAGGTATGGAAATTCTAGCAATCAACAATTCAACCATCAAGGTGGCCAGTATTAAAAATTTGGAGAACCAAGTTAGTCAGATTGCTGAGGCAGTAAGCAAACTGGAAGCTAGAGATTCAAGTAAGCTACCGTCTCAGACAGAGCTTAACCCGAGGGCGAATGTCAGTTTTATCTCAATTTATGATGGCTATAAGGCGGGACAAGTGTACCAGTTGAGCAAGACTGAAGAAACAGAAGAACAGAACGAAGACAAATTGCTCGGCTTGGCTACTAAAAGTGCGGCCGAGCAATATGCAGCCCGCGCAATACAATCTCAGTCAGGATTGCGCGGGGAAGGGGATGAAAGTGCGGTCGCGCATTTGATGGCGATCCCGCGCTATCTGGGCGATTTTGACACTAATCTGAATGACTATGTACTTGTTCCACCGTTTCCTGAAGCCTTAAAAGAAACTCGGAAATTGAAATGTGACAAGGATCTGTTCGACGTTTTCAGTACATGCAAAGTTAATGTCCCATTACTGAATCTAATCAAGAGTGTACCTCGGTATGCTAAGTTTTTGAAGGAGTTGTGCACTCTACAAAGGAGACAAAAGGAGAAAAGTCAGAAGCAAGTTAAAGAGAAAGAACATGTGTCTGTTGTATTTCAAAAGTGTTTGCCTAAGAAGTGCAGTGACCCTGGCATGTTCACCATCCCTTGTATGATTGGAAGCACCAAGGTGAATGAAGCTTTAATTGATTTGGGTGCATCTGTCAATGTGCTTTCTTCCTCCTTATATGAGAAACTCGGTATGGGATCGTTGAAGGAGACCCGAACCATAGTTGAGTTGGCTGATCATTCCATTGTGAGGCCTAAGGGAAAGATTGAAGATGTGTGGGTTATGGTGGATTATTTGAAATTTCCGGTTGATTTTCTGGTAATGGACATGGGATCGGGAGTTAGAAAAACGTCTATGTTGCTAGGACGACCATTCTTAAAGACGGCCAATACGAGGATTGACATTCCACAAGGCACACTGAAGATGGGATTCGATGGGGAGGAGATCGAATTATATAGCTTGTATCCTTCTTAATATCCTTTTTACGTCAAGCTAATGACGTTAAACAAGCGCTTCTTGGGAGGCAACCCAAGGTTTAGGATAGATTTGCTTTGATTTTTGTTTTAAGTTTTACAATTTTTGTTTTAGTTTAGTTAGTTTTGGTAGAAATAATCCTAAAAAATTACAGATAGCTCGGGCAAGCTTTGAAGTACAGTAGCTAAAAACTCGGATTGGGGACTAAAAAAATGCATGGTCAAGTAATCAGGAGCAAACCTGAGCAATACAGGTTCAGTCAAGATTGCGCGGCTTGGGTGCTAAATGCGGGGCCGCGCAATACCCCAACCCATCCCGCGCAATCGCATCTGAGAGGGGATTACGCGGCATAGAAAATGCGTGGCCGCACTTTCCTATCGATACCGCGCAATCGACCGCATTCAGCGACCCTAATAGAACCAAACCCGAGCTTTTCTTTTATTTCTCCCCCACACTTCCGCCTCCTCCTACCTCTCCTTCCTCCCTATACACTCCATTGAAGGCCTCTCAAGCTCGGATTTGTCATCAAAATCAAGTAAAACTCCATCCAACAACAAGATTCAAGTAAGCTTTTCCATTTTCAACTCCAAATTACTCAAATTTAAGATTAAATTCGAATTAGAGGCATGTTCTAGGTTTTTAGAAAAGCTTAGATCTAGGCTAATTTAGTTCGATTTTGGCTTAATTCCTTCACAAAAGTTTGTTCTCTGCTCGATTATAAGCTAGATTTGTGCTTATTTTGCTAATTTGTGAAGATTTGAGATTAACCCTAGAATTTTTTATTAAAATTGATTAAAATATTCTAGGTAGTGGGGGGAAGAGAGTGTTTGAGAGTTTATCTGTGAAATATTGTTGTGGTTGTCCTTGCCGGGACAACAAAATTGCGTTTGCTTGGTTTGTTTGTGGTGTTTGTGCAGGTTGATTTGAAAATATTGAAATTATGGGTAACAAGAGAGGTAGAACTGACGGAGCTTCATCATCTCGGGCTGCTAGTCAAAGTGTTCATCTGGTTCCTCCTACTGTAGAAGGAGAGATCACTCCAGAGCACTATGGGATTAGTTTTGCAAAGACTAACCACATAGTCAGATTTGATGCGCTGAAAGAAAGGGAGTGGAAAGCGACCAGGTTTATTGATTGGAACTTGAGAATGAGCTTGGCATAGCGCATTTGCTGAATGAGATAGGGGCACATCTACATATGGGCGAGTTCTTAAAGCTGTGTGAGCCCACTTTCAAGGGGTTAACACTAGAGTTTTTGAGCACTTTGTCCACTGACTTCAGAAACGAGGGAGAAATCAAGTTCTAGTTGGGAGGTATAAGGAGGAAGATGACCTTGAAAGAGGTCAACCGTGCATTTGGGTTCTTTCACTTTTATGATAATGATGTAGTGCTAACTGAAAATGGTGCTACATGGGCTGATAAGCACTTCTGGAAAGCCATCACTTGGAGACCCACATAAAATCCTACTCGAGAAAAGGCCTCTCCCATTACTCATCCCGCCATTAAAGTCTTCCAAAGGTTTATTGTTGGTACTATGAATGGGCGGGGTGATGGTGGAAACAATTGTCTCGAGAAAGATGTTGCTGTGTTGGGCGCTTGTTTGAAGAGAAAGAAGATGAGTTTGGATGCCATGCTGATGAACCATATGGCTCATGTTGGAAACAAGGGTGGAGGAGCTATTTGCATTGGTGGGATTGTGACCCATCTGGCCAAGCACTTTGGAGTCGATCTTGATAGGCTACAGGTTGACATTCCGCCAGTGGCTATAGACTTCACCATGCTCAAAAAGATCGGTGTGCTCTATAAGTACATGAACTCTTATTTTTGGGTGATTGAGGATTCCCAGAGAGTAATGAAGCTTCTTGATGGGAGCCAAGTGAAGATTGGGAACAGCCCGGCTAACTGGTTCATTGATGCTCGGGCTGGTGATTTAAATGTGACTGATGTCAAGGGCCCGGTTAGAGGTAAAAAGAAGGCCCCAGTTGTTGTTGAGGAGGAATCTGAAGAAGAGGAGATGGATGAGGATTTTGTTATGGCTGAGGAAGAAGAGTCTGCTGAAGATGAAGAAACTGAAGAGGAGGATGATTCTGAGGATGAGGACCAGCACATACAGTTTGATTCATCTCTATCTGCTGGAGGCGGTCCCCAGTTTTTTGATACTCAGTACAGTCAGATGATGGAGATGATGAGACAGATGTAGCTGGACAACACGCGGCGTTACAGTGATATGTCGTCTCACATCGATCAGAGCTTTTAGATTATGAGAGGGTATGTGGATCAGAGATTCACTACTTACCAGACTCATCAGGATCAGCAGCTTGCTGCTTTTCAGGCCCACCAGGATGAGCAGTTTAGACTGCTCAACACTAGACTTGATGGATGGAGTTCAGTGGGCTATCCACCTCACACGTCTTATCCTCAGTATGCTTTCCCGGATCCGCCATATCCTCAATATCTGCCGTACCAGCCACCTCCTACAGAGTATCCACCGCCACCACCATCGGATTTTCCGCCCCACTACCCGCCAAACAACTAGGTTTTGTGAGTTTTTCTCTTTCCTTTACTTTTTACTATACTTTGGGGACAAAGTATGTTTTAAGCATGGGGGAAGGGATTTAGTTGTTTGCATTGCATATAGTTGCATTAGTTTAGGTCATGTTTAAAAAATTTGGCATGCATTGATTAAAATTCTGAAATATGAAAAAAATCAGAAAAGTTGAAAAATTACAAAAATATTGCATTTAGGTTCTTATTTCTCCATCGTTTGATTCCTCTTGTTTTTCTAAGTTAAGTATAAATTCTAACCCATGATTTGCATGATATACTGAAGTTGATATGATATGAGCATGATCATTGATTAAATGACTTGATTATAGGATGGAGCATGTATTTAGCTTGAGTATTTGATTCATTCTAAAGTTCTAGACAAAAAGTTAGCCTTGTGAGGTTTATTATTTTTTTTGGCCTTTCATGATTATTTGTTCTCCACATTCTTGAGTGTATCACCATAATTATCTAGCTCTAGAACTTGCGTTAATACTCTTTTTCAAGGCTGCTTATATGATTGAATGCATGACATTAAAATGATTGAGGCAATGTTTCTTTATAAGCCTATTATTTCCCTTCCTACCTTACAAGATCCATGTTCTTGACACCCCATTTCTTCTGAGCTTTAAACCTATTTTTATTAGCTCCACAAAATAATCCCTAACCGAATAAGCTTGACCCATAATCCGGGATTTAGGACTTTAGGTTGTGATTGTGTTTTGTGTAAGTTTGATGTAAGTATGGGGAGTTGGAGAAAAGGGTGGAGAAAGAGGAAATAAAACTCTTGGTTTCAAAGTAAAAAAAAAATGAAGATGAAAAGTTTGTGCAAAGAAAAAGAAAAAAAATTGAGCTTAAATGTTAGTAGTCTTCATTAGTAGCAAAGAAAGAGTTGAAAAGAGGCAAAAGAAAAAATAAAAGAAAAAGAAGCAAAGTGTTTGAATGTATGGAGTTGAGAAAGGAAGAAGTGTTGTGTGAAATAAAGTGTAAGGTTTGGGTTTAGGATTAGTTCTTTATCCCGGATTTAGCACCACATGCCAAATGTTATCTCTTCCAAATTTCTCTTTACCTTGGCCCCATTACAAGCCTTAAAAAGACCTCTTGATTTTTGTTATGTATTTGATCACCAACGGTGGAGATTTAGAACTCTGATGCAAGCATATGGTAGTCTAGTTTTCATGGTTGATTTTGAGTGAAACACATACCCTTAAACACTTGAGAGTTGAGTGCAAACAGAATTACCTTGGTGAGGTCTAGAATGAATGAATGGTCTTTACTTTTTGCTTGTTATAATGCATGTTGAGAAGTCTTGGTCGGGTTTTTAATTATATGTGCAATGCTTGTTTGACTTGAGATGGATGTATGATTGCATTTCTATGGTGTGATTTGGATTTATGACTTGCTTGAGGACAAGAAAGGGTTAAGCATGGGGGAATTTGATAGCTTGCATATAGGAGTAGTTTAGATGCATGTTTTAGTTAGTTTTAGGTTGGTTTTTATGTAGTTTTTTGGTTTTTGTGTTTTCGGGTATTATGCGCTGGCTTGCTCGGTTTTGCAGGTTTTAGGTTCAGGAGCAACATCGGGGCGAGTGTAGATTGGACCATGGCGGTGGTGGACGAGCTAAAGGAAGCTAGGAGTTGCTAGGATGGAGATTGAAGAAGAAGAAGAGCCAAGCCAAGCCAAGGAGGAAGCTCGGGATCGAACCCCCAACAATCTGGCCGAGCAATCCAAACTGAAAGGTGATTGTACGGGGAAGCAAGAAAGCGCGACCACGCAATATGGTGATCACGCGCAATTGGAAATTTCACACGGACATGGATTTGGGCCGAGTTTTTGGTTTTGGGCTTTGGTATTCAGTTATTGGGCTAGATTATATCCGAGTGTATGGTTTAAGATATAGGTTGAGGGTTATTTTGAGAGACATATATATATATATCTTATGTTAGTTTATTTTATGATAACTTTTGTCAAACTTTAGGAGGCTACGGTTTTCTCTCTAGAGGCGACTTTAAACCTTTGTAAGTTTGCTTTTAATTTAATTATGCATTGCTAAATTCCTTTGTGTTTGACTAGTTATTGAAATCATAGATTGCATACTATTGTGAGGTTTGATTGATTCTCAATAACTTGAATAGGTTTTATTCCCTGTGCTTAATTGAATCAGAATTATTCTAGGGTTTTGTTAGATTGATCACCTAATAGAATTTCTATGTTAATTTACAACTAATCTGATTAATGCCCGTTCGGGGATGATTAGATAAAGTAGCATCTATAATTGTTTAGACCCGTTCGGGCTATTCAATTGTAGAAGGGAATAAATCCACAAATAACTTAGATGTCTATTTGCTCTAAGTGTTTGTTTCTATTGATAACTTGATTCGTAAAGCTGTCATTTAATTGAATCTAGACGTTGTTTTAGGTTATTAAATGATTAGGGTTGTTTAGACTGTTAGTTCTTTCAACTAATTATGAAGTTTGGGTCATAATCCTTAGTAGGAGTGTAATCCACAATAGGTTATTCAAGGGAATTGAGAATCAAGATAATCAATGATCAATAAGCATATCTATGATGGATTTAACTAGTTGAACATATTTCTCTCATATATATCTACAATCAACTTTGCATTCTTAGATAGTTTTCAACTTTGCATATTAGATTAGAATTTCAATCATAAACCCCCCTTTAGTTCTATTACTTGGCACGCAAGTAAAAGCATAAATACACGAGTCCTTATGGGATCGACCCTTGCTTACCATTCTACTCAGATTGGTTAAGTTAGGATTCTTTGATAGGTACACGACTGAAAAATACCTCATCAAATTTGGCGCCGTTACCGGGGACTCGTCGCTATTTGTGTTCTTACTTTTGTGCTATTTTTGGGTGTGAACATGTTATATGGTTCATACACGTGCTACTAACTCATCTCCCCTGCTTTTTGATCCAGATATTGACAGGACAATCTTCAAGTTAAGGAAGGATATCCGGAATCGCTTTCAGGCTCTACCGTTCTTTCTTGAGGCAACTGAATCTGAATCAGAGACTGAATCTGAAACTGCTGAATCTGAGGAGATGGCTAATCAAACATTGAGACAGTTAATTGCACCAAATCTAGAGCAACAACCGTTGGCGGTGCAATTTCCTACTCTTGTTGAGGGAGTCAACTTCGATTTGAAATCTGGGTTGATTCACCTTTTGCCTTCATTCCATGGGCTTAGTGATGAAGATCCTAACAAACATCTTTCTGAATTTCATGTTGTGTGCTCAAGCATGAAGCCTGCTAATGTGACTCACGACCAGATTGCTCTGAGAGCCTTTCTTTTTTCTCTCAAGGATCAGGCTAAAGACTGATTTTATTACTTGGCTTCGGGAAGTATTGATACATGGGCTAGGATGAAGCAAGCTTTTCTAGAGAAGTACTTCCCTGCTACAAGCTAGGCTCAATGAACTGAAGAAGATGATTAGTAACATTGAGCAAGAAGCTTTTCTAGAGAAGTACTTCCCTGCTATCTTGAATGTAGTCATACATACATTAATCACTAAAGTTGTTGCCATGGTTTAAAAGCATCATGAGCATGCATGTTGGACACAATTCTTAATTGATGGGAATTCACAAAAACTGAACAAAATATCACCCAGATAGTCATAATAATAACCTAAACATAGTCATATACTATATCACTACATAATTACAATCATGTTGGTAGATCTAATCGAATGGCAGAGGCATCCATCAACATTAGTTGGATAAGCATTTGGATGTCGAGGAGCTGGAGAAAACTAAGATAGTATAACACCTTGACCAGGCTACATTAAACATATTTAAATATTTCAGCCAATAACTTGTAACACTTAATGATTTAAATAGTTCAACCAATAACTTGTAACATTTAATGGTTACAATGTAACATAAGAAACACACTTACAGTAACATGGAATCATTGATTTTCATCAAAATAGATTCCAAGACCTCTTAGTAATCTAGCTTCGTTCGTAGAGGGTGGTGCATTTCTGTTAGTTCTACCTCATGACCTTTTAGGCTAGCTTGGATTATTGTTTGTAGGATTTTTTGAATGACCATCCTTCCTTGACCTTCCTCTTCCTCTCACCTATATATGTAACTATAATGTAAACAAGTTTTTAGTTGTCTAATATATTCAAATATTATCATAAGATTACAAATTTACAGTAATGTAAAGAAATACTTACTACCATAGTTGTAGAAGATTGAGTAGTTAGTGTTTGGCAAGTCCTCTTGTTGTGATTCTTTTGATGGTAGTTTGTACAAGTCATTTGCATGCCTTGTCAAGTAAGCTTTTCCTTCTTATCAACCCTCTCATGAGGGGTCTTCCTTTTTCATTTTCTAGGACTTTCAATAGCCACTTTCTTAGGTGGAGGATCATGTGGAAAGTTTACTTTAGGCCATTTCTATGGGCTTGATGATAAAGTTGTATGTCTGAAGGTACTTTTTCTTCTTTAAGCAATCTGAAACAAGATGTTCAACCTAAATTCTCATTTCATTACAAACAACTATGGCATGGCAACAAGGAATTCCTTTCAAATCCCATCTCCTACAGTTGCAATTCTTATATTCTAGGTTCACGCTATACATGTCAAGTAGTTGCGTCACTTGAAACTAATATTCGCTAGAATGCTTGACACCTAAACATGCCGAGTCATTTCTCCAACATCCAACTCATACGACTTGTGCATGGACGGTAGACTTATGATAGTGTTTTCACTATTTTAACTAAGGTCATGATATTGAATTCTGATGAAGTATTTTCGCTATTGCTATACTTATTAAAGAATCCTAACTTAACCAAATTAGTAGAATGGTAAGTAGAATGATACTGAATTCTGATGAGGTATTTTCACTGTTGTGGCACTTGGAGTCAGTTTGATTTTCTAGATATTGTGGCCTTGTATTTTCATCTGCTTTAATTTACAAAGTTGTTCATTGGTGTTTTGGCCTGATCGACATAGTATATATAGAGGAGATGTATATATACTTTGTTAATGTAATAAACATAGAGGTCTAGTATATTATCCAAGAAAAGAATCTTTAAGCATGGTAGCCATCTTCATAAGTTGTACCTTTACATAATTTCAAATGTGGTATAGACAGAGTCCATCAACAAAGAATATTCAAAACTATAAAATAGTGAAAATAAAAGGAAAAAATAAGCATCAAATAATACATCACTACATCCTCAATACTCCCTCCATTCAGAAATACATGATGTTTTAGAATTTATCTCTAAAATTAAGAAGGTATATGATTTGACTTAAATATCCAAAATCTTGTGAAGATTTTTCCTTTTCTGTTTTATATTTTTCTTATTCTTTTTCATTAATGAGGATAATATTGGAAAAAATATGGTAAATTATGTAAAACATCAAGTATTATTGAACAAGCAAATCAAATTAAAACATCATGTATTTCTGAACAGCAGGAGTAATAATTAATGTCAAACTATTTGAAACCATTATGCAGGGTACCACGGCCCACGAACGACACCCGAGCCCACTATTTTCCAACGTCAACCCACGTTTGCCGCTTGTCCTCTCAGTCAACCCCTCCGTTTCCCTTAATCGAAGCTCAATGAATAAGAGTTTGTTATAGTTTACTTAATAAAAAGCAATTTTTTAGAAAAAAAAATGATTTTCACATTTTCAACACAATAATACAACTATCATTTACGTAATTCGAGATAAAAAAAGCATACTTTTTCCCGAAAATTACTTTTCAATAAATAAGTGTAGCAAGTCCTAAGAGTTCTCTGACTTATTTATGGTTTGTGTTATGAGGGAAAAGTTATTATGATGTGTTATACTTGTACGTGTGTTTTTTTTTATGAAGAATCTTAAAATAAAAATTTTATTACTGAAAATTATTTTAATTTTTTTTATAAAGTTCATTAATTTTCTTTGAGGATTTTAGTTGTTTATAAATAAAAGAAAACGATTTATTAATTCATTCTATTCACATGCTTGTTTTGGCTCTATGTAGACGAAAACAGAATCGTCAAAGTCTAGGTTATTATTAGTTGAATGGCGGAAGAGAATAGCGGCGGCGGTCGTGCTGATGCTACAAGGAGAAAGAGAAGAAGAAGATTTTTGGCTCAAGAATTGCAAGAGGAAATACTTGTCCGTCTCCCTATAAAATTTGTGATAAGGTTTGAATCGGTTTGTAAAACATGGCTGTTTATGTTCCGCTCCCTTGGCTTCACCGATTTGTATGATGGACGTAGTAGACCTAGCTGTTGTTATCCATTAGAGCTCCATACGATTAGCTTTGCAGATTTCTGGAAGATAGTTCCAGGACTGAAGCCAAAGCGTGAAAAATGCTGCGGCCGCAGTGATCGCGTGTCTCGCTTGTTGGGACCCTTGAGCAACGGCATCTACTGCATAGCCTCTCATCGTCAGGACTTGTCTACCGGTCACACCTCCATTTTGACCGGCAAAATAGCCTTGTTTAACCCTGCCACCCGTGACTGCAAGTTTACTAATCCTTTCCCTCGCAGATTCCATTCTACGCTCTCCAATATCTCTTCAAAGCCCTGCAGCCTCCACCTGGGTTTTGGCAAAGTAAAGCTCAAAAAGAATTCATCCGAGGACTACAGAGTTGTAGTCCTCATCACTTATGGCAGCGTGCAAAACTTGTCCCTGTTCATCTTGGCCTACAGTGTACAAAGGGGTGTGTGGAAGAAATTGGTTGATTATGAACCTGGGAAGAGAAATGTTGGCCCTAGAAAGGCTACCCAGGCATTTAATAATAATATGATCAGGATATCATTGGGTGGTTACCAAGGGGGAGGAAGGTGGATTATTTCATGTGATGTCGTTTGATTTTGCTGATGAATCAATTCAGGTAATAGGCGGACCGCCGCCTGGTTTGGTTCGGGATCTAGATGACAACGAGACGGTCTACAGCTCGGCAGATGTTTTCGTTTTGCATGGTCGTCTTGCTGCCATTTGCTTAAAAAGTGTGGCATCGTCGTCAAATGGGGATGGGGGGAGGCGATACGTTGAGATCAGCATTTGGACGATGATGGAATATGGCGTTGAAGAATCCTGGACCAGGATTTACACTATCCATCCCAATTTCGACGGTCAGATACACAAGCTGTATGGGATATTACTCTCCTCTAGAGAACAAGAACGAGAACAAGAGCGGTGCTTGTGCTGGTATTCGTATCGAAAAGCTCTTCTTTAGAGATTGGCTTAAGCAGACCATCATCTCTTGCGATGATGCGGGATATCAAGTAAGCAGTGTTTACGAATCTGAATCCAAATTGTGTTGGAATACCCCTGGAATTTCCACTTATATAGAGACCCTCGAACGCCTCTAAATTATATTTTCTACCTACTTCACTTAATTTATCTTCTTCATGCAACAACATACTTTGTTTTTCTTATACTCCATCCATGCATTCTCGATCTGTTTATCAACATATATATATACTTATTAATTTGTTGCACTTGGAATTAGTTTTATTTTCTAGATGTTTAACAATAACAATAGGCCTGCTTGTATGTTCATCTGCTTTAATTTACAAAGTTAATCATTGGTGGTTTGGCCTGATCGATCGACATAGTAGTAGATATAGAGGAGATGTATTTATACTTTGTTAATGTAATAAACATAGAAAAGAATCTTTAAGCATGGCAGCCATCTTCATATATATATATATATATATATATATATATATAGGATGTACCTTTACATAATTTAAGATGTATGTGATATAGACAGAGTCCATCAGCAAAGAATATTCAAAACTACTGTATAAATGGTGAAAATAAAAGGAACAAATAAGCACCAAATAATACATCATCAATGAGCACAAACATTTACAAATTAATAATTAATGTCAAACTATTTGAAACCATTATGCAGAAGATAAAATCAAATCAGAGAAACTAAGGAACACTTTACAGTTTATATATGCTATAACATGCAGCAAATACTGAGATCTAGTGCACAATCTTCATTCCAAACAGACCAAAGCATGTGCCAGCTGTAGCACCCTAAATTAACAAAGTGTTCTTCCAATGAATTTCTCTCATCTGACGTTTCATAACTCAGCAGCTTGTTGCAGACATCAATACTTGAATCAATGCTGATCAGTTTTTTGCTGAATTCAATAAATCAAACCTAACACTTATGATATATCCAGGAAAAAAACACTTAAAAGAGTCTCTTTAATTGCTAACATCGATCTGAACCTATCAATTGCTAACTCTAATAATACTTTTTGCTTGAATGAATCTCGTCTCTCAAACACTAATTAATAATGATCAATACAGTTGTATTTCCTATCGATCTATTCTTCAAAAAGCTAGAACATGGTTCTCGATCAATCCGAAAGAAGGGCGGTATAGAGGAGGTGGTTCCATGTATCGGGCAGTCCAGGTAGGCACCAGTGTGTGCAGTCGGACTTGGTACCAGTAGCGGCCCCGGTGTACAAGGACGGATGGGCATCTGGGCGCATCAGGGAGAGGTTCCAGATGTCAAGGAAGTAAGCCGGGTTTCTCATGCGCGACAACACGCCCTTGACCATGCCTATTGCCGGGTTTTCCCTGAAGTGGCTGAGGCCGCCTTGGATCGGTAGCTGGCTTGTTGCACATCCCTTGACCTCTGGCTGTCCCCAGTCTCCTCCGCTACCAGTTCAACAACAACAAATTAAAAACTACTAATTATGATCACTCATTAATAGGATGAAAAAGGACATGTATTATTAGTACGTATATCTATCTAACCGGTAATGTGAAGGGGAGATTCCTTGGTAGAAGACTTGGGTTTTGGTATGATTAATGTTTCGGTCGACCCATCGTTCCCAGTACTCCATGGCGATCTTGAAGGCCACCGTCCTGTCCAAGCGACCGTATGTCTTTCCATCTACCTCCATGAGGTCCCATCTGCATCAAGAATTGGTACGTATCAAACACTGCGTTTTGATTGTTTTGATTCATTTACAGCTAAAGATTATTATATACTATTATTATACATACGGTTGACTTGGTTTTCTGTAGTACCACCAATGGTAAGAGTCAAACACCAACAAATCAACACCTCTCCATTCGGCTCCCTTGACATCATCCAGCTTCAAAATTCTCTCTCCGCTTTCGTTCTCGATCTCAACCAGGAACTGATGCCATTGCATCATCATTGAGATATTATACTCCTGCAAAAAATATTATAAGTTTATAATTTGTCCTTAGCCCTAGTGTCAGGAAGAGAACATATATATTTATCATACAGGGAGATGGTAGGTGTTGATAGGAGGATGCTGAATCAAGCTGTGCTCGGGGCTGCCCAAAGCCGAGTGTATCAAGCAAGTAAGAGACTGCCATTGATTCAGCATCAATGAGTCCCCTACAAACATTATCTTCTTGCCTCGAAATCTTTCTAAGAAATCAAGGGCGTCAAATCTGCATATACGTACATCATATATATATATATATATATATATATATATATATATATATATATATATATATATATATATATATATATATAGCATCAACTACAAAAAATATATAACTTCAATTTATTGAGTAAGGACCTTTTGAGGTTGCATTCGTGGGGCTGCCAACGGAATTCGAGGTACGAGGAATCGGGCCGACCGTTTCTTTGGCAATCGAAAGCAGGTCGGATGAAAGGGCATGAAGTGTAGTTGTAAGGTGGAGAAGAGTCAAGTTCCTCAACCCATCTTCCTTCAAATATGTTACATTCTGCCTTTGCTTGGATGGGCAGAAATGAAGATGCTGAAATATTAATTGTTAGCAAGACAAGAGGCATAAGAAGATAGTAGAACCGTGGGGAAGAAGAAGAAGCCATGGTTTGCATTTTCATCTTGTTTCAGCTCTCCCTTCTTAATTTGTACACCACAATTGAAGGCGAGGATTTTGTATGGGGGATGGTTTTGATATAGATATTGTTTGTTTCTAGTATCTTAATTAGTTTCTTGTTAATTGTATTGTTGAAAGATTCTTTCTGATCTTATGCATATTTGTTTCGCCTTACTGAAATTATTATTCTAGGGTGTGAGGGGTTATAAGATTTGGGATTCAGTACGCGTTTTTTTCTTATATATCAAGGACGATATTAGGTTTTACCGTCACGGACGTTTACTATTGCTAATATCGTGGAGAAATGCAAGCATCCATTTGCAATTGCAATTAATGATGATTCACAATAAGTAACATATATATGGATTAAAAATGTCTATGAATTTAACCAAGTTACTGGATCCTTGCCTCCTTAGGGAAAAATCATTTCAGTTCAAATAGATCGATTAAATAGCTTAAGAAGTTAAGATAGTTTTCTTTGATTTTTTTTTAATTATCGGTAGACTACCGACGGTAGTTACAAGATTTATCAGGTTGTTTTCGCTTCAAGAAGAATATTTATCCATTAAGTTGCAAATAAACCTACCTACGTGTTTATTTTTTTGATTTATTTGCATATATTTTCCATATCAAAAAATATGTTACACAAATATTTATTTTTATTAGATTTATAAATATACTCCATTTAGGATATTCTTGCAAAAATATAAGCCATCATTAAAAAAAATTAACTATAAAAATAGATAAAATATGGAAACAGAATACAAATGAAAAAGGAAATAAAGATATTTTGAGGAAAGCTTATCCAGTACTCTTATTAAAAAATCAGTCATGTAATAGTCAACTAGGGCTTATTCCCATACTTTGTACATACATTCAAAGTTCCTATAATATGAAGAGTAGTCAGGGTCCTTGGATCTCCTTAATCCAAAGGCTTATTTTCTTTTCTTTTTTTTATTATAGGTGGGGTACATTTGTTTTTTTAATTCTGTTAGTAAAGTATTTTGTTTTATTTCTTCAAACCCAAGATTGGGAGCGATTTCCCAACTATATGTTGCTCGCTCCTTCGTCTTTCTTCCATCCGACATCCAACATTGTTGAACGAAGATCATGGTAGAAAGTGGTAATTTGTTCTTGCTTTTTCTGATTTCATTACGTTATTTGAAATTCACTTCACAATGCATTTTTCATACTATACAATGCACTTTTGTTAGTTTGCACTTTATACGATTAAAATATGGGATTTAGACAAAATGAACCATGATGGAACTAAATCGACTACAATACAGGCTCTTTATAAATCTGCTTCATAATTACCACATGTCTTGTTCTGGTAGATAATGTTGTCTTGCATAAGCATCATATACTCTATGTGAAATAAGGAAGTTAATTCCATTATATGAATTTGAAAATGGAGGAATGCGAAAGTCTTTCAAAATGAAACGAGGAGCAAATCTCTTTGCGATATTTCTTGGAATTGCCCAGATTTAGGACTAGGTTAAATTAAATATGGAATTGGCAAGTCGAGGTCCGTCAATCTACAATGAGGCAAACTGAGTAGCGGATGCCCTTACGGATTTTGCTTTTACTTTATCTATCGGTTATCATATGTATTGTTTGCCCCTCCTATTATTTCTATATTATTGATTGATGATGTAAGAAAAATTATTGCTTGATGATGTAAGAGGTTGTGCTATTCCTCGTTGATTACTCCCTCCGTCCCAATTTTTCCTTCCAACTTTACTTTTAAGGCGTCCCAAAATAATCTTCTCACTTCTAAATCTTTCCATTTTAGGATATAAGTAAATTACTCTTATACCCTTACTTTTTACCCAAATTACCCCAGCACCTACCCCTTTTACCCACTTTACCATTTTTTAATAATTTCTTCACACTTTCCAATACTTCCTTCCCACTTTTCTCACACTTTTCAATATTTCCTTCCCACTTTTCAACACTTTTCTCACACTTTCCAATACTTTCTACCTTCTTTAACATTTTCCAATACAATTTCTTAATTGTTGTGCACAAAGAAAAGTGGGAACGAAATAATGGGTCGGAGGGAGTACTACTTAGCTCTTTTACTTTTTGTTTAATAAAAATCCCCTTAAAGGGGCCGGAGAGTGCCGCCTCATCTTCCAACAAAAATTTATATCATAAAAAACCGTCCTCTAATTATTTGTAAATCAATCTTAGATCTCATATATGCTACAATTCTATCAAATGGAAAAGAAACAACAAATACACTCACAATCTACAATTCAATGCAAGATGAGGCAAGAACACTTTCAAAAGGGGTGCCTTCAAAGATATGTCAACAACATCCCCTAGTTGAAGAGGATACACAATGTTAGAACCATCAACATAAATGGCACCCTCTTCAGAACACCAAGCAGTTTCCAAGGTCTCGTCGTCGTTCATTAATCCGTGCAGCAAATGAGAATCGGAAGGAGTCGCACAAATTGGTTCCCTCACCATATACTGAAGCTCCCTTGAATATACGGGCATCACTAACCCACCAGCAGAGAGCATTGCAGCGGTTGATCCGGTTGCTGTTGATACTCTTAAGCCGCTGGACCGGCTGTTCACCAAAGGCGTTAATGGCTGACCGCCTTTTTTGAGGCTGACATTACAAGAAAAATGAGTGATTTTTGTGTAAGGGTTTGTTTGGATGTCACGCAATATAAAGAGCTTATGCATTGTCGGACAATGAAATTGAAAATGTAGCTTGTTATTTGAGATGCATTCATCTCGTCCACATCTAAAAGCCAAAATACAATACCAAAATGCTTTAATTTCTTGGCCATCCAATTCCCAACACCCGTTTTCTACAATTCATCTAATTAAAAGAGGCTAAGATATAACACAAGGAGCAGCTAACCTGAATGAAAACCGAGAAACGGCAGCTGGAGAAGGGTGTGCGATTAGAACGTCGTTGAGAGCAGGGTTCGGGATTTGCTGTGAGTTTATGGAGATTGACATTCTGGATACTTGAGATGGAGCACGCCGCTTTGTAAGAATGTCGTCCAATACCTATAAAAGAACATATATTGATCTCATCTGATGTCAAGAGAATAATAGCTTCACTGATCTCATTTTGCCATAAAAGAACACATACTGAATAGCTTACCATTTCAAAGTTTTCTACTGTGGCTGCACAAAGGTAGCCTGTACTTCTAGCAACATCAAACTCATGACTCAACTTTTCCACCTATAATATCAAACAAAAGCACACAACATTCATTCGCTACAAAACTTTGAGCAGCATCGTATCAAACAAAAAGTGTTCATCAATATTGTTGACAACAATATCGATACACACGTTTTTTTTTTGTAGATAAAAACTTTTAATGCACTAGTTAGTGTTTGATGAGATAAAAACTTTCTATAGAGACAAGTACTTTGTTTAGTTTAAGACGATGAATCTGCCTTTGGTGGTAAATCCGGAAAGATAGTCGTATCCCAAAACTAAGGTTTTACAGCTATATATATAATTTGAAAATTCGGACGTAGAGTGGAAATGATCGATTAGATTGGGAGAATCACAAGATGGAAACATAACAAAATAACAATGAACCATTAGAGAAATAGAGAAATTAAGATAATTAGTGGCATAACCTCCTTTACTTGTGTGGGATCAGAATTTACTCCTAAGATGGGGATTGAATCATCGAGGAATCGGCTTGCTTGAAGGAGAGTGCCATCACCACCAATGCTAACAACTAGATCCAGATTTTGAACCGATTTGATGATTGCGTCATGAGAAAACAGTACCCAATCGATCATCTTACGGTTGAGCACATCCTTGCAAAAGTTTATGGCATCCTTGTGAACCTGAACCCGATCTTCTGCATGCTGTAAAATCTGCATTTCGTTATTTCAATTTGTAAAACAAAAACTTACAATTACAAGGATGATTTGAGTGATTGGAGGAGATTTTGGAAAAGTAAGAGGTAATTCTAGGCATGAGCCTAAACAAGGTTCATATATATATGGTTTTCAAAAATAAAATAAAAATGTTATTCCTACATAAATCTAGCTGAAAGATGAAGCAAAAGACAATCCAGACAGAATCAGCATTACAGAGTTATTCAGATCATGATGTCCAAACAACAAGTAGAATTTCGAAGAGTCCTATTTCATTGAAAAAGCACATTCCACAACAAAATCAATAGCACAAAATTCTGACTCATGCAATATTATTATTAGGCATATATAATTTCCAACGATTACAATTCTTCCATTTTCTTCTGATCCTGATTCCGCTAATGAATAATACCTTAGAACTAGTAGTTACACCAGAAATGCTTGGAGCAATACGAATTGGGCAGCAATCGAAAGGCTTAAGGAACAGCATAACCCTTGTTTTCGACATTTCCAATTCTCCGATTTTTGAGGCGCAACTATCAAATTTCGTCTTCCTCCCAGGGACAAGGAAAAACAAGTTCTGCTGTTTATCAACTTACCCAAAATAGAGCATACACTTAAAATTAGAAATTAACCAACATTGCAGAAAATGCTTGGTCAAACTTTCAATTATCACAAAAATTCAAAAATCACATTCATCACAAAAATGATTATTAGCATTTGAAGTTCTGATTTTTATTTCAGTAAAAATAGACACGCTTTCATATATTATGTGCTATTTTCAATAACAAACCTCATACATCACCAATACATCATTATCTAAAATCCTAAAATAACAAGCGCTTAACATCACTCTAAAACCAGAGCTAAACCATCAAAACCGACCGTTTTCTTCGTTGTTTTTCCCTCCAAATCGATCACCCTCCATCCCCATTCTCCACACACAAAAAACATGCTATATCTATATAAACCCCTCTCATTTAGTCTCATTTTCATCATCAACATCATCATCCCAGAAACAAAACATATCTCCACACACAAACATTTGCTCTGTTCTCTTTCGAAGAGAAGAAAAAAATGAGAGAGAAAATGAGGCAGGTGAACTTTCTTTCTATGCTTGTGCTTCTGGCAAATGCTCTATTGATTTGGCATCAGCTTGCACTTGCCAAGAATGGGAGCACTACAACTATTGCGTTTGAATGACAAGGGCACACTCTACGTGGGTTAGGTTCATTTAAATTGTAAGAAAACCAACCCTTAAAATCTCAGACAAATCAAACATATCATATCATAATTTATCAAGTGTAAGCTCTCATCCTCCTCCTCCCAAGTGTGAGCCCATCATCCTTGACAATACTTGTGGGAATCTTCCCGCAACTACTGCGTTCTTGATAGGCGGCTGCATACAACTCCATCTTGGCGAGGTATTCCTCCCCCAATAGACGTCCCAACTCGGTGTCCTTCAAATGGCGGTGGAGATATCGATAGTTGTTGATGAGGAAGGAGCAAGCAAGAGCAGGGTCATCCAAACCGTTTGACCACTTCTCCAGCCTACCCTCCAAGGCTCCCATGATCCTGCACACCACCTCCACCAACAACTGCTCAGGATCAGGAGGAGCATCATCGTGCTGGCCCCGGTGCCATATCCTGTGAATCGACAACACCTGGAGCAATACCCCCTTGTACCTATCATCCAACAGCACCTGGCAGTAATCGGTCACAAAGACGACAAGGCGCGGGACACCAGTCACACCACCACCACCACCAACCGCGGTATCCAGGCGCTCCACCTCAAGGGCGAGCTGTTGGAAGATGTCGAACGCCCCCTCCACGACCCTCCTGACGAGATCCCTGGTCACCCCTTGCACTCTGACACACTCTTTCCCGCCAAATAGCCGGTTGAAATCCGGCCTCAGCCCGTCTAGCGCACCAAACACGTCCAGCAGCTTCAACAGCTTGGCCGCGTCTTTCTTGGCAGCCACCACCTTGCTCCCGAACCCCCCGAGCAGATCGAGAAACCCCGACCCTGCTACGATCTCCGCGTAGCACTCCATCGAAATCACACCACCCGAACCCTCACAAACTTTCCTGCACAAATCATGTTCCAACTGAATTACTTGCCTGACCGCAAACTCGACTTGTTTCACCCACTCACCAATGTCCACATCATCGCCATCGTTGTCCGGTCCCCAAACCAACGCGAGTCCTGACCGGGCCGCCGAGACCCTGGCATCCACATATATAGGCCCCACCCTCCCGCCCCGCCCGTTGAGCCTCAGCCTGTCGATAACAGCCGTGAGGGCGCGGCTGTTATCGACAGGCTGAGGAGGATCATCTAGGGGAGGGATGTTGAGGAGGAGGATTAATCTCCGAAGCTGGAGTTCGAGCTTGTCCAAGGCGAGGCAGAGCGCGCCGCCAGGGAGCCTATCCCGTGCCTCCATGGCCTTGAGCTCCTCTAACACGGCCAACGACCGCTTCACGTTCGAGGCGTAGCCCTTGTCCGCAGGGGACGACTCGTCGAGGAGGGAAGCGATTTCGTTTAGCCAGTGGATGGCGAGGGCGGAGTTTTCGGTTAGGAAGGAGAGGGCTTGCTCGAGGCGGCGGACGGAGGCGAGGTACCCGGGGAGGTCGGTGGCAGGATCAGAAGCGGAGAGGGAGCGTTTGAGGAGGACCACCGAGGAGTGGGCCGATGCGGGCCCGGCGGCTTGGTCCGCGTGGAGGCTGAGGGCGGAGAGAGTGGAGATGCGCTGGCGGAGGGAGCGGAGGCTGTCCGAGGAATCCGCCAGGTTGGAGCTTGCCTTCTCGAGATTGCGAGAAGATGCTTCAATGGCGGACGAGACGGAATCCGACTTCTGTAGAGTCTGAGCGATCAAGTTTCGAGCCGACAAGAGAGATTCCATTGAAGAAGAAGAGGAGAAGGAGGAGGAGGAGGAGTGGAATGTACGTGGATGAGCTCCATGGAATGATAATGTGAGGTAGAAGATATTGAAAGAGGAGGAAGATGGAGGGGAGTTGGGAAATCGGCGTCCATGGGAGGTCTGAAATTCAACAAACTTCTACCAAATGCACTCGGGAGGTGGCGGGAAATCGGCTACACTGTAATAAAGAAAGGGGAAAGTTAACGGAATTATTTAATTGACACCAGAATAGATGGGAAAAACAAAGAGATTGCTTTTGGAGGAAGATGAAATGTACTAAGACAGTGATGTTCGAGGAACAGCCATTAATAATTAATGCACACCTGGAAGAACCTCGAGACGTTGTGGTTAGGATGATTCTAGTTTTCTTCTATTTTATGTATAGATATAAAGTAAGATGGGCGAGCATTTTTTTAAAAAATATTCATACTACAATGAATTAATTTCGATATTGAACTAAGGTTTTTTTTTTAAGACTTGAAAAGTAGCTGATACTTTGTATGAAAAAGATGCACCAAGTAAAACATTAACACAGAATACACTCGTATACTAAACCAGTAGTCCAGTACAATAATTTCAACTATTTTGTATAGAGAGAGTTCTTGATCCGTTGGTGTATTTATTCAGACAACACGTTACGGAGTATTTTTTCAACTCCTACAACAAACCAACCAAACATAACGGACAAGATCAGCAACTTTAACAAGAAAAAGAAAGAAAATTAAGTTGATATTGGGCCAATCAACAATTCAAAAGAAAACCATAAATATCTATATATCTAACCTTTTCTATCAAAACAAAATTAAACACATTTGGTCTGACTTGAATGGAAGAAAACAAAGAGACAGATGGTGATTCTTCCAAGTCCCAACAAGAGTTTAATGTTAAGGTTGGTCATCCAAGGAGTAGAGGTGAAAAGAAAGCACATCACCAATGTTGTCTGTTGACCAACTCTTATCAAACTATTAGTAGGGGCATTTCTTTTCTTCGGTGCGTAGCAATTACATGTGCAAAATTGCTATTTTAATTGCAAAAGAAGCTCTACAATTTTTTGAATCCAAAGCCTGAATTTCGCACATACTAGTTGCAATGCAGAATGCCACCAAGGAATACAAGGGGAAATCTGCTATACCAGCATTGATACATGCCCTAAGCATTATATTTGCTACTCACCATGTTAACGACATGATTGTATTTACAGGGAATTATATTTATTCACATGATAGTCGGACACGATTATCCAGCTGTGAATGAGAAACCTGTACCTTAGCTTTTCTTTCTTCCGTCTCGATCAACATCTGGAACTACTTGTCTGCAATCATTTTGACAAAGCATTGCCTACATGACTGCAACAGTATCTTCCTAGATTCATCCATCCCCAGGATTGCGCAAAAGCCTCATGCAAAGAGCTATCCTATCATATGAATCGCTATCAATTGGATGCGGAAGAAATGAAGATTGGTCCAGCTGAAGCATGGAAACCATCATCAGCAATGCCTGTGTAGTTGATCGATTTAATTCAGTCTTTGAAGATTGAACCACTTCTAACCTCAATACAAGCTTCGTCAGTGTGCAAGCAACAGCTGCCCTGAGCTGGGGAAAAAAGTCCCCTGACAAGTGCAAAGATCTTAGGTTTCCTTGAGAGGCAAGAGATCGCTGAACCAGTGTTGGATGGAGGTGACAGAGCAGTCTCCTATGTAGCACTCTGAGTGGAATAAGTCCCATCTGCAAGCATGGCAGGCTGCTTAATTAGAAGATACAGACGTAATATTGCAAGTACCACATCCATAGAGGAAACAATGCTCGAACCCCCAAGAAAATCTAACAGCACAGAACGATAGTGCTAGCAACCTCAGCGAATTTGATAGCACATGCATATGTATGGCTTGAACAAGCATCTGCCAGTACTCTACATTCTTTCCGAGCGCTGCATTCTGGGTCTTCGCCACAAAGCTTCTTCTCATGATTTGTTTCAGTTTGAGAGAGCAAAAGCTGACAATAGGTGTTGGCAGCAATCCGTATAACAGTAGGCGCTGAGGAGAGGGAGACAAGTGTTCCAGCACACTTGTAAGCAAGTGCTGATGAGGGGACAGTGACCAATGAGATGATGATCTTCATGTATTTTACCTTCTCACCTTTATTTTCCCTGCAAACCTTACTGATCAACTCCAGCACCATCATTTGAAGCTGCTCGCTCCAATCCAAGATTCGGTCAATATGGGTAAAAATGAAGTTGACTGCTTTCTCTTGGGCACAAGTAAACAACATGAGGAAGGCATTCCTTTTGACTGATGGATCTTGCTCTGTGGAAAGGACCTTCTGAATGGTCTCAGGGTCACTCCTCGTATGTACTCAATGGGATGCTGGAGATTGTTCCTCAAATTCTGACATATGGGTATCATTTCAGAAAGAACCTTCCCCTGAGAATCGGTCTTGTCAATTATCTCCAAGTGATGAACAGTGTGGTCCTCAGAAGGCAGTACATACCTGGCAATGGTGATGAGCACCTTCTTCATCGCATCCACTTTGGAGGAAACATCATTCCCCTCTAAGGGCCTCCTTAATCTCATTTGCCAATACCGGAATGCCCTTTCATAGTGAACCAACAGGGTGCAAGACATCATTTCTTGTAATTCAGATCAAGCTATAACAATCAAGGCGATCCAAATGCAATCATGGAAACAAATGGAAGCAGAGAGAGAAATCTATGAAAATTATCATCAAATTATGCAAGACTCATTGTGAAACTTCTCCTCTCTCTCAATACATGTATATCATTAGGGGTGCTAAAACTTAACCCACCACTGCAGTCTCAATATGAACAATATGGAAGGTTCAGCCCTGATATGATAGACCCAATGAAAACTGAAATTATTAATAATAACCTTAACATTTTATATCTATTTTTTAGTTCAGATTTGTATGCGCATAGTCCTTTCAAAAAAACCATTAGAAAATTTAAATTCAGGGTACAGGATCTAACTCAGAAACATTTCGGACGCAAATCAAGTCTACTAGTTCCGGAATAAATTGTACAAAGAGCTGCTCCAGCAGCCACATCATTTTGTGGACTAAACCTTACAGAGTGAAGCCACAATGTTCAACCAAGTAAAGATAGATCAAGATGAAACAATGTTATCAGAAACTAACCAAGAACAACAATGCATAAAGAAACGGCATGGACCACACAAAGGTCATCTGTCATTGACTTGGATAGTTTGTCTTCTTGTTAGGCTCAAAAACGTACTTGATCAGGGACTCCTGGATTGATAACAATTCAGGGAATTCTTCCTTCAACTTGGACGCATCCATTTCATTGTTGCTCCTTGGAGCGACGATCACCTTCGCTTGTTCTTCTAATGTGAAGTTGGTCCATTTGAATTCAGGCTTGATGTAGTTCTTGTACATCTCAAGAATCTCATTGTGACTCACAACTCCTGGGTTTGTGAAGTTCCAGATACCTTTAAGATTCCTCTTGGCCATCTCAATGGAGATGGGCAGAAGCTCATCCAAGATAGTCATGCTGTTAGGAATGTTAACCACCTTCTCATAGCGACTAATCTTTGTGATGAAATTTCTAGGGTTGTTAAGGTCAGATGATATTGGCATCCTGACTCTTAGCGTGCAAACATTATCATATTCTTTCAGCAGCTCTTCCACCTGAATAGTAATCCCAAAATAGATGTTTAAAAAGTTGTAATGCATTAAAAAAAAAAGCAAAATAGAAAAATCAAACTATTTACCATGGCCTTGGTCTTTGAGTAGAAAGATCCAACAAAGTTCGGTTTGTCTTCTTCTTTGTAACCAATGCCCGAACCCAGGGGATGCGCTGCATCATATTCAAAGATGCATCCTGTTGCAAAATTCATCATCAAAAGCCCATTCTCTCTGCAAACATCAGCTAAGGTCAATGTACCAGCAACATTGGTGCGAATTGTTTCGGTCTTGTGTGATTCACACCAATCTACATTAGGTCTGCCAGTAACACCAGCAGCATTGAAGACATGCGTTGGCTTTACATTTTGGATATCTGTCATAAGTGATGATCTATTCTCCAAACGACCCTTTCCATACTCAAATTGAATCCCTTGCTTCTCACATAACTTGCCAAGTAAACCACCAATCCAACCAGTCCTTCCATATATTAAGAACTTCAAACACGGTTTTTTAGAAGTGCTGATTTTTGAAGTTGAAATAACCTTGAAAGACTGGCTATTGGAGAAAGCTGCTGCTTCAGATGTCCCATTATTGTCTGACCCATCAACGTGTCCAGGCATCATTAGCATCCTTGGATGTGGAAGAAGAGCACCTGACACGTCACCCCACCATTCCGGATTCGTGGTGTACCATTCCATTGTTTTCTTCAATCCATCAACCCACTGTGTGCGTTCTGACCATCCTAAATTCTTCAGCCTCTGATCATCAAGAAAGTATCTCTGGTCATTGAATGGCCTATTTTCAACATACTCAATGCTGGTCTCTGGATCCATGTTAAAAAGCTTGCATATGTCCTTCGCAACATCAGTAACTCTCCTTTCCTTCTTTGTACCAATGTTGTACACATAACCAACTTCTCCTTTGTGAAGAATGGTCTCAAAGGCCTCAGCAACATCCTCACAGTAAAGATAGCTTCTCACATTTGATCCGTCACCATGAATTGGAAGAGTTTTCCCTCTCATAGCCAGGAGCATGAATTTTGGAATTAACTTCTCAGGAAATTGATTAGGCCCATATACATTGTTGCCTCGGGTAGTGATGACTGGCAAACCATATGACCTCGCATATGCCATCACAAGCATTTCTGCTCCAGCTTTTGTTGCAGAGTATGGGTTTGTAGGGAGGAGTTGAGAAGCCTCATGGTTACCTACAACAGCATCTTCATCTGTCTCCCCATAGACCTCATCTGTACTCACATGGATGAACCTTCTAATCTGGCCAGTGACCTTACACGCTTCTAGAAGGACATGTGTACCGTAGATATTGTTTTGTGTAAACTCAAAGCTGTTTCCAAATGAATTATCCACATGGGTCTGGGCTGCAAAGTGCATGATGGTGTCAATGTTCTCAGTGGTTAGCAGGTAGTTGACAAGGTCAGCACTTGCAATGTCACCCTTGACAAATTTAAAATTTGGGGAAGATTGAGAAGGACGGAGATTTTTTAAGTTGGAGCAGTAATCAAGCTTGTCAAGCACAACAATCCTGTATGCAGGATAGTTTCTGATGAGCCTATTGGCAACATGAGATGCAATGAACCCAGCAGCCCCAGTAATAAGTATGTTTTTCGGTGTGTATGTAGACATCCTGCACTAACTGATCCACAAACAAATTGTAGGTTTGTATCAGAAATTAATAAGAAGCAACATAACATACAATCAACATTTTCAGCAGACTAAAAAGATAGGTATTCATAATGAAGGCACGAGAAAGTAAAAGAAGAAAATAAAGAATTCCTTAGATCGGTTATAAGAAATTATCAAAATAATCATTGAATGATATAGTATTATTAAAAAGAACCGAATCAATAAGAGAAAATTTTTGTGGAATAGAAATAGTAGCTCTTTAGTTTGGTAATAGAACATTAAAAAGTACCAACTACTTGGCTAGCCTTTTATTGAACTCTAACCACCTATTACAAACTCTCCCTGAGTTGACCAATACAATAGCCCTCATCTAACTGAAAATCCTCTAAGCTGACCTATACAAACGTGCACCATACCTTGATCAAGCTCAGGTTATTGATGGTGATATAGTAGCTTATCAAATAGGTTACTACAAACCTGGAGGCCAACAACCTGGGAAATGGGAATAGGGACCAGCTACTATGTAATAATCATGTAGTATATGAATGAAGTAACACTACCACTACGAAACATAGATGTTAAGATTTTGTACGCCCCACGCTAAAATGTAACAACAGATCTAATGTCACTAAGAAAATTTTAACAGCCAGATCTGAAACAAACTGATGAACCGTAATCAAACCAAACAGAGGCCGTACGTGAAAACTCCAGCATCAATGAATCCATAAATCAAGAAATTCAGATCTGACTCCAAAAATATTCAACATAGCAACGGTTTTCAAACATCCACAATCAAAATCTATATCGATCTATAACAATAAAAAAGAAAGTCAAAATGAAGTGAGCTTCCAGCTTCAATCATCAGATCTCACTACAACCACGCTGGAATTCGAAAATTTTAGGCAACAAGTCATAATCGAAAGGGGAAAGAAAGATCAGAAGCTGAAAAAACGGGAACTTACATGCGGAAATGGATCCGGATCAATCAGAAGAGCAGATCGAGTTAAACTCAATGTCTCCCCAAAGCGAGCGCGAAGAAATTTAGAAGTCAGGACAAGATAGAGAAATAAATGGCTGATGCCTATGACAAAAATCGGGAAAGGAAAGCGCGAAACCGACAGAGACACTGCGTGTGGAAAAAAGAGAGAGAGTGGTGTGTGTGTCTACACTATATATATACAGATCTCCGTCTGTTCCGCCGTCGGAGACGGTTGGGGAACGCATATGGAATTTTCCCGGTGACGCGAATGCACTCAGCTTGTAATTAAGAAATGAGTAGAAAAAAAAAAGACAGGGAAAGGAAATGGATGAAGAGAAAATATATTAAAAAAGGGAAATTATTTTTAGTATCTTGAAGTTTTGCCTTTTACTTTTGATGTCCAAGAAAAAAACGTATTTCTTTTGGTATCCCTGAGGTTTTGGATTTTCCTGTTAATGTCTCTATCCGGTTTAAATTAGCTAATTTCAAGCTTATCATTATGTTCATCACCCTTAAATTAGTAGGATTCAACTCTTAAAACACTTAAATCCATAACCAAACTACATCAATTTGAATTTTTAAACAATCCTCTATTTTAAGGGGTTGTTTACAAAATTGTTTAAAAATTCAAATTGATGTAGTTTGGTTATGAATTTTGGTGTTTTATAGTCAAATCCTACTAATTTAAGGGTGGTGAACATAATGGTAAGCTTGAAATTGGCTAATTTGAACCGGAAAGGGGCGTCAACGGGAAAAGCCAAAACCTTAGGGGTACCAAGAGGAATAAGTTTTTTTCTTGGGCACCAAAAGAAAAAGGCAAAAACTTAGGGGCACCAAAAAGGATTTCCCTTAAAAAAAAATTTAAATCTATATTTTAAGGTTTGTTTGATATTAATATTTTTTATATGAGATATTGGATATCTGATATCTAGCCTAATACATTATAAAGCAGAACACAAGTTTGTTGTAAAATTTACGCCACGTGGCATTTTTGAATAAATTAATGTGAAATTATATTTTAATAAATTTTGTAACAACTTTTTTTTCTATATATATTATATAGATAACATGTTTATATAATTTTTATATACATAAATTCCTATGAGATGATATTTTCCATATTAATTTAATATTTTTATCTCTTAAAAATTTGGGATCTTAATATATTTTTTTCATCTTTTAACAAAGCTTGAGCTCTAAGTATAAAATTTATATCTATATAATAATAATTTTAAATAATAAATTTTGTTTTGTTGATATATATTTATTTTGAGAAAAAGATATAATTTTATGCTGATGACTAAGATTATATGTAAAGAGTTTGGTTCAAATGAAACAAGCTCTTATCATGAAACGTGAAACGAATGCACTTTTCATAGTTCGTAGTGCACTTTTCATACAAAAGTGCATTGCAAAATACAAAAAGTGCAATCCGAAAATGCACTAAAAAAAGTGCACTGAAAATTACAAAAAGAACAAATCCGAAAAAGTGCACTTTTAAATAGTAAAAGTGCACTACGAACTATGAAAAGTGCATCCGTTTCAGGATAAGAGTTCGTTTTAGGATAACAGTTTGTTTCATTTGAATCAAACTCTATATGTAAATGTCAAAAATAAATAAAATTTTTAATTTTGATTTAAATTAATAAAATTTGATTTTCTTTAGCTTTTTATGCATTTATATTAAAGATTTTTTCTTAAATCAAAGTTTCATAATAATAAAATTATAAAAATTTACAAATCTTGATAAATACTTGCTTAAATTGAATTTTGATAAAAATTCACATTACATTTTTCTTAATTTTATTTTTTTTATATCTAGCCCCACCTTACATTTAACTTTTACTATCTCTATATTTTTTGTAATTTAATATGGATGATAGGTTGATTAATACTTTGAATTTTGTAAATTTTCATATACAGTAATTTCCTTTATATTTTATTTCTTTGTTATGTAAATATAGTATGGAAAACAACTTTATAGATGGATTGAATTTGCAAAATAATACATAAATAATTTTCTCTATATTTTATCTCTTAAATCAAGGATAATGTTCTCTTCTCTACTAATCTTTATATTGTATTTTTCATATTTACAAACATTCTTATTATTATAGACTACAAGATACAAACCCTAATATAAAATTTTAATAAATTAACTTTAAAAAAATATTTTAATAAATTATATTATGCTTTGTATATAACCTATCATAATTATTATTATATTTATAAAAAAAGTATTTTATACATATTAGTGTCTAAAAATAATAAAATATTATTTAAAAATATTTAATAAAAATGAAAATCAATATTTTAATAATTTCAATCTAAATTGGAAAAGATCTCCACAAATAATAGAAACATATTTAAAATATATTCAATTAAAATATGAAGTACAATCTAAAAAAATAATTTGTCTATTGCATAATTTATTATGATATTCTATAAATATATTTAGTATTTTAAATTAATATCAAAAAATTGTATAGTTTTTAGGAAAATTATCCCGTGAATATCACGGGACTTAAACTAGTTGGTAGTTATATCTGAGTATGAGTGAGTGATATCAAGGTATCATATATGAGTATAGGTATGAGTGATATTTTTGATATACCTATTTTTCGAGTTACATTAAAATAACACTTTTGAAATATATCAAAATAGAATAGTGCTCTATTGAAATACTCTCTTAGAGTAAATCATGTGGTTATGTTTAGACCATTAGATTAAAAAGAATGTGTGGTGAGGATTAAAAATAAATAGGGTGCATAAATTTTGTGTGGGTGAGATACACTTGATTTGCACATAATCCCACTATAGATTAATTAAAATCCCTATTTTTTTCTATAATTATTTCTCTTTCCTTGATTTGCTACTATAATTAATTCTCTTTCCTTGTATTTGCTGATTGTGTTCTATCTCCCCATTCTTGTTTCTTCTTCATCGTTGCTTCTCCTCCATTTCATTATACCGTCGGCGATTCATGCTCAATTATTGTCGTATTCTTCAATTTCTGGTAAGTATAGATGCAATTTTGAGTTTATGGTGTGATTAATATACAAATTCTCTGTATTTTCTTCTTCATCTTTTTTGTATTTTCGAATCCATCATATTTTGTTTATCATTATTTGATTCAATTGTGTAGTCACGTGTTTGATTGTTTTGGTTATGTAGTCACACAATCTTAATTCTGAAAACCGATTTCAATTCGAATCAATATTTCGATTATTTTCGTCCTTTTGTTTTATTGATTTTCATTCTAGCAATTCAATACCGTAATTTTTCTAGATTTAATTTGGTTTTCATAGATGTAATACAATAGATTTCCTAAATTCCAATTGCTTAGTCTCGTGTTTAAATTATTCGTCTATGTATTATAAGTTATTCATGGATGCGTATCATATTATTCAAACATGCGTGGGTTATTATTCATACATGTGTTGCTTGATATTCATGTTGATGTTTCTGGATTTTGTTATTCATATATGCATGAATTGTTATTCATCTATACGTATTTTGTTATTATTCGTATAGACGTGTTTTGATATCATAAATACATGAAGTGATTTGTTATTTATATATGTGTGATTTGTTATTCATGTATGCATTTTTCGTTTTTCGTATATATGTGACTTGTTATTCATCTATGCATTCCTTGTTATTCATATATGCATTCTTTGTTATTCATATATGTGTGAACTGCTATTCATATACGGATGACATGTTATTCATATATGTGTATTTTATTATTCATGTATGAGTGAATTGTTACTCATAGATATGTGTTTTGTTGTGCAGTTATTCGAGAATATCGTATCTTGTTATGCAATAATTGGTTTTCACATTTGCGTGTTCTGCTATGGAGTTATTCAAGAGTGATGAAGAAGTGTAAATGATTGATATTTGAAGACAAAGACAATGATTTATTTTTCATATTAGTGTACATACAAATAAATAGATGTGCTCTTTATTGGAGTATGTATTCCTGATATAACACTCCTTTTATTTGTATTATTCAATGTGTATATCCAACTTATTCAAATAAATGCATGATATTATTCACAATCATTTAAAGGCTCATTATATTATTTATGGTAATAAGATTAATTTTTCAAAAATAGAAAAATACTTATTTAACCAAAAATAACAATTGTGCAATCGTCCATTCCAATATTGCGTGGTTATTCAAAAACATAAAAATACTTATTCAACAAACAATAGCAGTTGTGCAGTAGACAGTTCTAATATTCTGTTATTGTTCACTGTAAAATGAGTACTTATTCAACACTATAAATATTTAACAATCATCTTCTATTGTTCAAACCGATATATATTATTATTCGAACGGTCATATATTCTTATTCAAACCAAAATACGAAAATTATGTTTGAGTTAAAAAAGCGCCTATTTAATTTTGAAATTACATTTGAATTTTAAAAAACGCCAAATCAAGTTTCTTTTTGAATGATTTGGTTTAAATGATGTGATTTTCTACCCAGAAATAAAAAAAGATTCATTAATTTTAATTTTTTATCCACGTTTTTTTCAAAAGGAAATCCCTATAAATTAGGTAACTTCCATTTTGATATCATCCAGATTTGATTCAATAAATCCTTCCCCATTTTTCTTATTATGTTGCCTAATTAATCACCATTGATTAATAGTAATCTAATGTCTCTCATTTAACCATACATTGCACCCTAATTTGTATTGTACCTGAGCGCTCCCCTATCAAAATAACACTCCGATATCAATCGATATCGACACCCATATATCAAACAATAGATATCAATTTGATATCGATATCAAAATATACCAAATACAAGATATAGGTATCACTCATATCTATACCCGTATCTGATATCCTAATATATGGATACCAAACGGGCACTTATAGTCATCTATCTAGACTTGACTGTTCAACATAATCTCATTAAGACTTCGGATCACTATTTGATCACCTTCTTTGTCGATTTGCTTTGGCATTGTCATAAAATAGTGCACATTGCCATAAAATAGTGCACATTGATTATATTTGCTCCTCCTTTCAAATAGTGCGCATTGATTATAATCTAACTAGAAACCCCTTACTTCTTGCGATTTGATATCCTTTCAAATAGAATATTTCAAATATTTATTTATGGCTCATACTATCTTTGGCCGGGTTGATTTGGGGAACAATTGCCTAAAGAGGGAGTTGGTGATGCTCTGTGCTACTTTGAAGAGGAAAGAGATCACCTCTTCTGCGTTTCTCTTGGGATACCTAGCTTCGGTGGACAACCGAGGAAAGGGTGGCATTGTTATTGGCGGAATTGTAACCAAGTTTGCTTGGCACTTTCAAATTCCTTTAACTGGGCTGGGTGACATTGAGTTCGCTCCAATAGACTATAACATGTTTCAGAACATGATGATTCTCTTCAATCGCCAAGGGATGTTCTTTTGGTTAATAGCGGGAACAAAAATGGTGACGTGTCTCCTGAATTCTGAGCGGACATCAATTGCGAGTAGGAGGAATTGGCATATCATGGAAAAGAGTGGAGATATTCCCCTTGGAGCAGTGTCCAATAAAAAGAAAATGTGTGTTCAAACATTAAAGGAAGAGCAAGCTAATGCAGGTGGTGATGAAAAAGATGAAATGTGTGTTAATTAGACTAATTTCCCTTATCTACCCTTATGTGTGTTCCTTGTTTCTAAAGCCCTTTTCTAAGCCTTAATAGTCTTATTTTTGAAAACATCTAATTTGTGGATGTGAACCAAGCATGAGGGAGTTATAAGATCAATTAGTGGATGGGTGGAAAAGAATGGAAATGAGGGTGAAGAAGGAAAAAAAATGAGCTTAAAAGTTGAAGTCTTCAAAAGATTGAAAAGAAAAAATATGAGAGTTGAAGCAACATAGAAGAAAAAATAAAGAATGAAAGTGAAGTGTAGAAGGAAAAAAAAGGAAGATCAAAATGAGTTGAAATAAAAAAGAAAAAGAAAAAGGTGCTAAGAGAATAGGAGTTAAAGAAGGAAGAAAAGAATTGAAGTCAGATGTTGATTTAGAATTGAGTTAAGTCGTGATTCCAGAATTTAGCACCACATGACCAAAAAATTCCCTACCAAATTCTTATTACATTGGTCCCGTTACAACCTTCAAAAAACCTTATGATTTTTGTTTTATGCATAGTCTCTAACAATGGAGAATTAGAAAACTGATGCAAGCCTATGGTAGCTAAGATTTCAAAGTTGAGTTTGAGCAAAACACATACACCTTTAAACACATAAGTGAGAGTGAACACATGTTCCTAGTGAGGTTTAGAATGGATGTGTTTACTTGATCTATTTGAATACCAAAATATATGTTATAATGGCAATTATTGAATCATGTCTCTTGTTATTATTGCTTAAACATTTATCAAAGCGCTTAAAACATATACAACTCCCTGTACTTGTGCAAATTTGTCACTTAGACACCCCACCTTTGGTTTGGACCTATTGAACACTTAACCTTATTAATTTGAACCTATTAAACACCTGATCGTTGACAACCTTGCTGAGTGTATAACACGCGTGCTAACATGTCCCAATTTTTTTTCTAGATGTGTGCCACATAAGATTAAAACTTGCCACTTAAATCTAATTTGTGCCACATAAGCCCATAACTTTGCCACATACATTTAAAAGTTGAATTATTTTTTTCAACAAAAAAAGGGTGAATTAATTTTTTTATTAAAAAAAACAAAAAAAATTGGACTTTAATCTGTTCTTTCTTAGAAGCATTGAGAAGGAATCCCCCTGAATCGTCTTTCTTAGAACACGTTTCTCCCCTTGAATCGATTTGAGTCGATTTCCCCAAATTCGAAGCGTTTCTCACCCTGAATCGTCTTTCTTAGAAGCATTAAGAGGGAATCCGTTCAAATTGGGGCCAAATCCTCCATTGACGCCCTTGTACAGCTTGAGAGGGAAGAACTTCAAATTTGGGCCAAATCCGTCATTGGAGCAAGGTCTGGTCTCCATGGAGTCCGATAGCGAGCGTTTGTTTCTTCTCGATGGAGCAGATCTGGGAGAAAATAGCCCTAAATGAGATTTGGGAATCTCATGCCTCCTCCTTGTCACAAGCTGGGAAACGAGCTATTGAAGAACCCAAGGCATATGCCAGTTCTGGTGAGTTGAAGAATGGTGACGCCGCTCATATGTTGATGCTGGATTCGCCTTTGCTTGGGTTCAGGAGGTCGGCCTTGATTAGGAACAAGCCATACCTTAGAAGATAAGTGTACTATCGAGGCTATCTTGCCACTTGCTAATGTTGGCGACAATAGCATCAAGGCTGCGTTTCCAGTGGTGAAACAAATTGATGCTAAAAAGACCAACCCCAACACTTGAGGTTCTATTTTCGATCCCTTGTTGAAAAATGCACCATCTGGTTTTGGGTCTTCTGGTGTGGTTGTGTTGCTCTCAAATGAGGAAAGCCCTGATGTAGTTGGTTCAACTAATGTTAAAGTAATGCAACAGATTGGTTTTTTTTGTCGGCAATGCAGTAGATTGATGGGGGAGTGAAGTGAATTTGGGGATCCATAGATTGGGCGTGGAGCGAAATTAGGGTTTCATAAATTTGGGGATCCATAAGTTTGGTCATGCTTCTAGTTTTTCGGTACAAGGGTAGGTTCAATCAACATCTCTTCCCACACAATTGAGGAATTGGTGCATAGAAGACGGTCAATTCTTCTCCGTCGTGGATCTGCATCGGCCAGAGAGAAGAAGTAAAAATAGGATTTTATTTTTTATTTTTTCTTTTGATATTATTAAGTTAATTAATGGGCTTCATTAAATGCCATGCCAGCTTGGCATTATGAGATTAGAACATTTCACTCGCACATTAATACGTTACTTATACGCTCATCGCCACGTCAGCAATCAGGTGTTTAATAGGTCCATATTATTAAGTTTAAGTGTTCAATAGGTCCAAACCAAAGGTGGAGTGTCTAAGTGACAAATTTGCACAAGTACAAGGGGTTGTATATATTTTAAGCCTTTATTAAAGTGGATGCATGAATTGTTTGATTGTGGAGTGTTAAATCTATTTCTTGCTTGAGTACAAGCAAGGTTTAAGTATAGGAGAATTTGATAGCATGCATTTACATAGTATTTTAGGTTAGTTGTAGTCTCTTTAAGTGGTTTACTTTGCATGTTTAGTTTAGTTTAGTTTTTTAGCATCTTTAGTGTTCTTGTGAAATCGGAATCTACATGTGTATTTATTGGATTTCAGGTGTTTGTGGAGACTCGAGGAGGTTGGAAGTCAAGCCAAGTTGATGATGGAGTTGCTAAGGAAGAGTTGGAGTGAGGACTTGAAGCAAGGAGAAGCTATGGTTGAAGATTTATGGATTGTTCGAAGTTGGAGGCAGAACGCGGTCCGAGTCAAAAGACTATGCTCGCGCTTTACCGTCAAGCTCGTGTTTTGTCTCCAACGAGATCTGCACTCGTGTTTTCCAACATTGGCCCACGCTTTGCCAAACCTAGACCACACTTTACCCCGCGTGCAAGATTTCTATCTTTAAGCCTCAGGTTCTTTTTTTCTTATTTGCTTGTATCCCAAACAAGTTTCCCTAGTTTAAATACTTTTATGTAGATTTGTTTTAAGGAGTGATAGGTTTTATTTATTGCTTGGAAGACAAGTTTGAAGTTCTAGTTGGAGATTGAAGGTTCTCTTGGATTTGGAGTTTGTATTAGCTGGATTTTAACAAGTTTATTTATTTATGCAAACTGGTATGTTTAATCTCTTTGTAAATTTGTTTTCTTTTTTCTCCATGTCTAGCTAAACTCTCAATCATAAGATTGGGGTGAACCAAACAATGTGTAGGTAGACAATTCTATTAAATTACATGATTTGATGTTTGAAGCTTTGTTTGATTCAATCTTAAATGCTCATTTCATAGTAACTTGTGTGAATTGGAACTCATTAGAGTTTGAGATTGAAAGTTAATAACTTTGATAAATAATTAGATAGGAAATGGAATGAAAGGTACTATTTTCTATTAGAACACTAGGATTTGAACATGAGTTTTCTATATTACAAAAGTGTCTTGATTTCTTTTATGGAACAACAATTGTCATAGAAATCTTAAGATTAGGTTGGTTTTGTAAGTCGCGAAAGCGGATGTTGAATCAAGTTGATCTTAAATCTAAGTGCTCAATGGGTCTAGATTATAAGTTGCAAGTCATGAAAGTGGATGTTTAATTGAGTCTGGATAGGTTTGCTAACATTCGAAAGAATTTAGTGATTACATTATACAATTAAAAGAAAAGAAGATGGACGGGTTAGTCTAATGAAAGACTAAGCAAACGGATAAACTAACTTGGTTCTTATGGTTGTAACTAAACATATTGGCATCCAAATCCGATTAGACTCGGATTATGATCCAACAGTTAGCAGTCTTATAGAGAATAAGAAGGAGACTCGTATATTCAAGAGATAGGACACCACAACTTGTGGTTCCTTTCCGAAACATGAACAATTGTTGGGAACCCATATTAATCACATAACATTTTGAAAAGCCTCCATCGACTAATAAGATTGACTTAACCAAAGCTTGATTAAGAATCATTCATAACAGGGAGCAAGAATGGTTATCGAATGGATTAACCATCTTGGTACATTAATGTGCCTAACACCCTTATCTATCATTATTCTCAATCTGTGCACTCGCACCATTTAATAGTTCTTACGTAGTTCGGCCAACAATCGACATCAGAGGGTCTATTTCATCCATGATCATTTATATATATCCTCGGCCAACAACCGAGATTCGGCCAACAACCGAGATTAGAGGGCCTATTTCATCCATGATCATTTATATATATCCTCGGCCAACAACCGAGATTCAGTTGCACTTAGCTAGAGTGCGCCATTTTCTTCCTTCAATGTAAAACGTGACATGAGTCATGACTCCATTATTGGGATACGCTAGCAAGCTACGCCCCCAATACAGATTTTGTTATAAAGAGGTCATTGGAGACTCCACTCCTACCCCTGGACTACCTATTTTGCAACAGTGTTTCAGCACAGGACCACTACAGAGATGGTTTTGGAGTCTAAACTCCCATCTCCACTATCTTAGTTCGCAACAATGTCTCAGCATGAGACAGCTAAACACACAAAGTCGCACAACGGTCCTAAGTTCAGTTCTAGCGTAAAAACTGACATAACGACATGGTCGTTATTTCTAACAAAATAACAACCTATCAAACTTTATTCAACATACAAATCATTCCATACATGAGGATCAAATGGAATTCAATTCCTCATTAATAACCATAATGCAAGAGAGAATCGTTCACTTGCCTTAGAAGGCGTGCTCAACGTCCTTAGCAATTCCAACAGTAATCTTTATCATCCTTCTGCCAAATATAACAAAAGGATTTCTCAACAACAAGCTCTCGGAAACACTTCTTAGTTGTATATGCAAATTCTACAACTTCCTAATCAATAAACGATTTAATTTCCGAATATCGATATATAATAAATCCTTAGTTATCATGCTTTAAGGAGTCATCTTGGTGAAATAATAACTAATTATCCGCTTCACTTTTGAAACAATTTTCTAAATAAGAATTGTTCCTCAGTAACAGTTCTTAAAGGTGACCGAATCTCGGATCAAACGGATTAACAACGAATCTTGAGTAATTATCCGAAGTCCTTTACTTGCTAATCGATGTCAAAACTTGTCTTCGCTATAACGGAAGATCTGGACGTCCGTTTCTCAAGCGGTTTGAACCTGTGAGACCAAATCAACGTCAAGATTATAAAAACCATAAATTTAATTAGCAAAGCGGAACCGAAAAGCCCTTACGGTGGCTCCGCAACCAACCCGCTAATTAATTTCGATCGTATATACCTTCACTTGAGCCCATGGCTCGTTTGGCTCGATTCCCAAGCCCAAGGGTGGTTGGGCGTTGCCCGGTGGCAGCCCTTGCGGTGGGTGGTGGTTGGACAGGCTAGTGGTCGCCGGCGGCGACGCAATCGAGGTAGAGATACGCCGGCGGTATGAATTCTTTCTCCCGAGTCCGGTGTTCCTCCTAATTCTCTCATGGTTCTGGTTTCCTTCTTCTGCAGCAGCCCAAAGGGAGGAAGAAGAAGATGAGGTGGAAGGTGAGGATGGAGAGGTGGCCAGCGGTGAAGGAGCTCCCAAGTCCGTCGTGCGTCCAACTGTCTCTCTCGGTTCTGGTTCCTTTGTTTTTCAAACGAAATGATAGACTTTGACGAGGCAAGAAGATAGGTGTGGATAAGTTCTCTCTGATTTCTTCCATATTAAGGCAAGAAAGAGGCGGTTTATAAAACCAAACCCGTCTCGGAACGGGACTCGCGTTAACACGGTAAAATTTTGTACCTCGGATAGAAAAACTTGCTAAATACAAAACGTCCCGTAAATTATGTAGACCAATAAAACCAATTTTCCATGATTTTATCCCGCTACCTTCAATTTTTAAGGCTTCTGTTTCGTATTTTAAATACTTTACAGTACATAATTAAAAAGCCGACTTATCCAATAAATATTCTTTTTCCACTGAAAAATCCTAGAATTCACATCGTTCCATAAAATCATTTCTTTATGATTTTAGAAAATCACTTTAAATTTTCTAGGATTTAATTTCCAACAAAAATATTGGATTAAGCGTTAAAACGGACAAAGAGGTTAAAAGGATATCCGAGAAAAATTCAAAAATATCCTCAAAAACCACAGTTATTATATTAGTACCCCCTTAAAAATGGTTTCATCCTCGAAACCAAGGTGAACTCAGATCATAAGGAAAGATAGCACAAGCACACACACAACCACTACAAACCTATATAGAAGTTTGTAGTACCCCCTTAAAAAACATATTGTTACTTCTGCACCAAGCACAAAACAACCATTGCTTAGTTGTCAAACTTCTTCTTTACAACGTTCATTAACTTTGGAAAATGGCTCAACATTTCCTGTCTAGTTTCTCACGTCTTTTCTTCACCTCCATTTTAGACCAAGGTAACCTAATCAAAGGTATTTTCTCATTCACGATTCAACGTGGCCTTTCTTAACAAATGTCATTTGGTTGAATATCCATCTCATTATTGTTGAGTACATGGGATATATCGAACACATACTATTTTAGAAGAATCACAAGGATGACATTATAGATAGAATGCACTGAAGGTGGAAATGCCAACCGATAAACAAGCTTACCAGTTCTTTCCAATATCTTGAAAGATCCAACATAGCAAGCATTTACGTTATCTCGCTTTCCCCAGCGGAATATGCCTTTCAAGGCGGATACCAGAACAAATATGGTGTTCTTTACAATGAACTTAAGATGCTCTCGCTTTAGCACAACACACAACAGTTGTCGCTTTTGAGCAGTTAACACCCTTGAACATGTTAGTGCGATATCAGTTGTTGTTCTCATGGCCAAGTCTAGCCCATGAAGAACCTTGTCAGCATTATCATTCCAACAAATTGACAATCAACACTTCCAGCCTTACCAAGCCTCAAAAAAAATCATTTTCTTTATCGTGTGATCAAAATTCTTGTGTGTGAAGTCACTCAAACTCAAGCTACCATTCCAACTCGTGTGGAATTCATAATACATGTCCTCAGGAGTTTGAATTTTTTTCCTTGCATTGTTCATCAGTTTGATGAGTGATGCCAGCGCTGAAGTTCAATTCAATCCACAAAACTTGATGTCACTCCTTTCAAAACTTTGGCATGAACCATCCATCTCAATCAGAGATAATAGTCTTTGGAGTTTTATGAAGATGAAATACTTCATACATGAACACCTCAACTAACCTTTGTATTCTTTAAGTCATCTTAATTGCATTAACAACAACACTCTATGTGAGTTTCTTAACAACCTTCATACTGCATTTTTCTTTCATTAAGTCTTGAACGACTAATGACAAGAATTCATTGTAATCTTCACACTTCCATTTTGAAAGAGGAAGAGACCGTAACATTTCATTTGGTCTTCTATGCTCAATCAAGACTTCCAGACAAACCAAACATATCAAAATGAACTTGGTGACATTTCGCTTCATGTCAGACCATCATTATCTCAATTCTTATACGCTTACTTGTTCTAGGATGAACTAATTAAGCAAACAACTATGCTTCCTTTGAATTAAGCTTTCTAAGCTCATCAACAATAGACACACACATGAAGAGTTTTGAAACCTAGTAATCCATAATCTTGATTAACAAATCTCGGTGTCTTACCTTCTTGATCTTCTCCATTGATCTTAAACAATATTACTTTTCCCATACTACTTTTCCTTGATCTGATCAACAAATTCTGAATAAAATCATAGGGGATTCACACAACCTTGTTGTCATCCAAACTAAACCTTTAGTCCTTCTCAAATTAGTTTCTTTACAAGGATTACTAAAAATCCTTACTCAATTTCCTTTTTGAGATAAAATCTCAATATTATTTTAATCAAGAATGTGAGATTTATCCAACACATGACAAGATACTAACCTATCTTGTCAATCTTTTACATCCTTTTCTCAACCAAACTCAGCTTGAGCATACTGACATTCAAAACATCCAATCCTTATATCTCTCTACATATAAGGAAATTCCTTTAATTTCCAATCTCTTTTAGCAGAAGAATGCACATGGCCAACAAGGTATTCTTAAACCTATCTCAATTCAACATTGGTAAACAAACTAGACTGCCAACAAGGAATTCTTAAACCTATCTCAATTCAACATTGGTAAACAAACTAGACTTCTCCATCATTCTTGTCTTCTTACTTAACCATAAGGAGAAGACATATACCCTTTTTATTAGCTCAAGTTCAAACCACATTGCAAAGGAAGAACTTGTTGTAAGGAAACTTACTAACAACTTAAGAGTTTCACCAGTACCACCTTAGGCATTAGATTTGGCTGATATAAAATCTTCAAAACTCAAACACAACTGAAATTATCTTCCAGCGATAAGGTCTAAGATTTGTTGACCACAATATTAAATGATTGATATTTTTCTCTCAACTGTTTAAAACATCAAAGACAAATATGCTAAGTTCATTCCTTGATTGATCTTCTCAAAACTGAACTTTATCCTTTCCATCATGGAAGAAACATAAGTCAATACCATTAGCAATTTAGAACATCTTACTGCCAATTCCATTACTAGTCATTATAGACCTTAAGTCTTTTCTCATTATCCCGAGTTGGGTATCATACAACGAAACTCCAATAATGTTGTCACATAGGTTAGTCATCTGGATATCAACAACTCATGTAATCAATTAACACTTGTGCTAAGTAGTTAATTGAACATAAACACATTACTGATGAACTTTTACCCGTTCAATCCATTTTGACCAATCAACCTTATTCACAACAACCCGGATGATTAACCACTTGTTCACAACTTAAACTAAACCAGCATACTTCCTTTCTTTCTTACTATAACCATAAGAAATTCTCATTCCATTTAGGATTCTCAATCCTCTTAACTCAAAGGATAACAACATATATGAAAATCTAAGTTCGAATACTATCAGATTCAAAACTGAACTGCATCTTCCAATAGTTTAATAATTCAATTGATCCAACACTTGAGCACTTCAAATCTCTTTAACTTCCAATTGGCAAGGAAAAGTATAGAATATCCATGATTCTATACTATAGATTCACAAAAACAATTGTTGAAGAAAGTTTAAAGATAATCCCTTTCTATTCAGGATTCTTTTACATCACTTCATGATCCATACTGATCTTTTAGAATTACTCAAGACTTATAAGATTCACCAAATCTTACCATTGAGAAGTAGAGGTTCCAACTCCAAACTTCTATTGATACTCGAATTTCAAAGTTCAAACATTCCTATAAAAGTACCTCGAGAAAACTCTTAATCTTATGACTTCAATGTCACATAAACTCACTTTAAAAATTCCTTTTTAAAGACAACACTTGAAATTTCATATTTCAAGGAAAAGAATTAACAATTTCTTTCACATAACTTTGAATCATGAACTTTCTAACAAAAATTCTTAACTTGAAATCTTCCATCATACGAGCTTAAAATAGGAAACCTTTAAAATAGAAAATCTTTATGAAGTAGAATACTTAACTTCAAAATCTCACAAGAAGTTTCCTAATATGGAAGAAACGATGAGGGTACACCCAATTCAAACTATCAAGAGAGAATAGGAATTTATTGAGAACTTGGTCTAGAACCGGGTCAACTTTAGGAATCTTCACCTAATCTTATTGTGGATCCTTCTCGGAATCCATTCCCATCTCCCGGGAATCAAATGTCCACTATTGGACCTTTCTCACATAAACAATTACAAACTTGTTACCTCATGTTCTCCAATTCCCTTTCCTCTTTCTATCTCTTCCCGAGTCTGACATCCAATCTTAACCATTTTCCGTAAATGGTTCTAAGATAACACCAATATAGAAATCTCCATAATTCTATATGGAAGGATGAAAGTCTTAATCAAGACTTGGAACTTTTCGCTCTGATACCACTTCTGTAACACCCCCTTACTTACCCTGGAGGTATTACCGCCAATAACCCCGATTAGGACTAAACCAGAGTTACCCAAGGCTTTAACCTGACAGAACTTACTAGAACAAGGTAAATGAAACCATTTAAAACCTAACAAAATTAAGTAAAACTTTACAACGGAAAAGAGAATAAAAGATCTTATACAAGCCTTAACTTAAAAAGAATTAGTAAATAAATAGAACAACCTTCTATTTAAACAAAATCTTTATCAAGTCTTTCTTAAGTTCTTATTTCTGAAACTTAGCTTCGCTTTGAAGTAGTTCAACCATGTCTTCACTCAAGTATAGCCATTGGAAACCTTTCTTCAACTTTTGGAGCTTCAAACTTCTGAATCCGCCTATTGAATCAACTTCCAAGAAGAACCTGATGTGTCGTAAACCAACGGTGGACACCAGCCGACCATATAAAAGAAAAGAAGATGGACGGGATAGTATAATGAAAGACTAAGCAAGCGGAGAAACTAACTTGGTTCTTATGGTTGTAACTAAACATATTGGCATCCAAATCCGATTAGACTCGGATTATGATCCAACAGTTAGCAGTCTTATAGAGAATAAGAAGGAGACTCGTATATTCAAGAGATAGGACACCAAAACTTGTGGTTCCTTTCCGAAACATGAACAATTGTTGGGAACCCATATTAATCACATAAAATTTTGAAAAGCCTTCATCGACTAATCAGATTGACTTAATCAAAGCTTGATTAAGAATCATTCATAACAGGGAGCAAGAATGGTTATCGAATGGATTAACCATCTTGGTACATTAATGTGCCTAACACCCTTATCTATCATTACTCTCAATTTGTGCACTCGCACCATTTAATAGCTCTTACGTAGTTCGGCCAACAAACGAGATCAGAGGGTCTATTTCATCCATGATCATTTATATATATATCCTCGGCCAACAACCGAGATTCGGCCAACAACCGAGATCAGAGGACCTATTTCATCCATGATCATTTATATATATCATCGGCCAACAACCGAGATTCAATTGCACTTAGCTAGAGTGCACCATTGTCTTCCTTCAATGTGAAGCGCGATATGATTCATGACTCCAATATTGGGATACGCTAGCAAGCTACGCCCCCCAATACAGATTTTGTTATAAAGAGGTCATTGGAGACTCGACTCCTACCCCTGGACTACCTATTTTGCAACAGTGTTTCAGCACAGGACCACTAAAGAGATGTTTTTGGAGTCTAAACTCCCATCTCCACTATCTTAGTTCGCAACAATGTCTCAGCATGAGATAGCTAAACACACAAAGTCGCACAACGGTCCTAAGTTCAGTTCTAGCGTAAAAACTGACATAACGACATGGTCGTTATTTCTAACAAAATAACAACCTATCAAACTTTATTCAACATACAAATCATTCCATACATGAGGATCAAATGGAATTCAATTCCTCATTAATAACCATAACGCAAGAGAGAATCGTCCACTTGCCTTAGAAGGCGTGCTCAACGTCCTTAGCAATTCCAACAGTAATGTTTATCATCCTTCTGCCAAATATAACAAAAGGATTTCTCAACAACGAGCTCACGGAAACACTTCTTAGTTGTATACTCAAATTCTACAACTTCCTAATCGATAAACGATTTAATTTCCGAATATCGATATATAATAAATTCTTAGTTATCATGCTTTAAGGAGCCATCTTGGCGAAATTATAACCAATTATCCGCTTCACTTTTGAAACAATTTTCTAAATAAAAATTGTTCCTCAGTAACAGTTCTTAAAGGTGACCAAATCTCGGATCAAACGGATTAACAACGAATCCTGAGTAATTATCCGAAGTCCTTTACCTACTAATTGATGTCAAAACTTGTCTTCGCTATAACGGAAGATCTGGACGTCCGTTTCTCAAGCGGTTTGAACATGTGAGACCGTATCAACGTCAAGATTATAAAAACCATAAATTTAATTAGTAAAGCGGAACCGAAAAGCCCTTACGGTGGCTCCGCAACCAACCCGCTAATTAATTTCGATCGCATATACCTTCACTTGAGCCCTTGGCTCGTTTGGCTCGATAATGGCTCGATTCCCAAGCCCAAGGGTGGTTGGGCATTTCCCGGTGGCGGCCCTTGCGGTGGGTGGTGGTCGGACAGGCTAGTGGTCGCCGACGGCAACGCAATCGAGGTAGAGATACGCCGGCGGTATGAATTCTTTCTCCCGAGTCCGGTGTTCCTCCTAATTCTCTCATGGTTCTGGTTTCCTTCTTCTGCAGCAGCCCAAAGGGAGGAAGAAGAAGATGAGGTGGAAGGTGAGGATGGAGAGGTGGCCGGCGGTGAAGGAGCTCCCAAGTCCATCGTGCGTCCAACTCTCTCTCGGTTCTGGTTCCTTTGTTTTTCAAACGAAATGATAGACTTTGACGAAGCAAGAAGATAGGAGTGGATAAGTTCTCTCTGATTTCTTCCATATTAAGGCAAGAAAGAGGCGGTTTATAAAGCCAAATCCGTCTCGGAACGGGACTCGCGTTAACTCGGTAAAATTATGTACCTCAGATAGAAAAACTTACTAAATACAAAACGTCCCGTAAATTATGTAGACCAATAAAACCAATTTTCCATGATTTTATCCCGCTACCTTCAATTTTTAAGGCTTCCGTTTCGCATTTTAAATACTTTACAGTTAGGGGTGAGCAAACGGATATATCCGATCCGATCCGGTCCGGTATACCGGATATCCGGTAATTTTTTCCCTTAAAACCTCGATTCGTATCCGATCCGTTAATTGCCGGATATCCGCTACCGGATATCCGAACTATCCGTTTTGAAAAATATTTCCACTATTTTTTATTTAGGCCCAATTAACATGCATGATTGACGGATATCGGAACCGGATATCCGTCGATTCGTTTAAATTTTAATTGAAAGTTTTCATGGTTGAGGAGAATTGAACATTTGATGAGTTAAAATTTTATAAAATAGTCATTTAAACATCTATTCTACTTAGTATTAATGTATATTTTCTAAAAAATATATATAGTACCGGATATACCGGATATCCGGTTGCTTGAAACCCCCGATCCGTATCCGGTCCGAATATCCGGAAAAAAATCCAGGATCGGATCGGATACGGATAAAAAAATTTGTGATCCATTCGGATCCGGATTTTTTCGGATCGGATAGGCCGGATCGGCGGATCGGATTAACGGATCGGGCATTTTTGCTCACCCCTATTTACAATACATAATTAAAAAGACGGCTTATCCAATAAATATTCTTTTTCCACTGAAAAATCCTAGAATTCACATCGTTCCATAAAATCATTTCTTTATGATTTTAGGAAATCACTTTAAATTTTCTAGGATTTAATTTCCAACAAAAATATTGGATTAAGCGTTAAAACGGACAAAGAGGTTAAAAGGATATCCGAAAAAATTCAAAAATATCCTCAAAAACCACAGTTATTACATTACATCCATGATTATTCGGAAATGCCAGATTAAAGATAGACCATATTGGTACCTGAGTAAAAATGGTTGGTTCTCCCCTCACTCGGCTAATTCCTTTGTTTCCCAAGATGAAAATGCATGTGATTGTGGATTTGACTGGATTGGGAAACTAGATAAGGACCTAAAAGTAAAAATATTCTGATGGAAAGTTTGCGTAAATGGACTTTCGACTAAGGATAGACTTTTTCAACGACCTATAACAATTACTTCTGAATGTCCTCTATGCCAGCATCAAACAAAACAACTGAACACATTCTATTACAATGTCCGTTTACATTAACAACGTTGTACAAAATTGATCCTTTATTTGTTGAATCGATTTTGCAAATACAGGGTAATGATAATGGGATTGTGACTAATATACAAAATCTTAAACATCAAATGGAACCATCATTCCATGACCTTCTCATAGCCTGGTGGAATATTTGGTGTTGTCAAAATAGGACGATTTTCAATCGACCCATTGAGGGACCAACTACAAACATAGAAGAATTTATAAAATCACACATTAGGTTATTGCATAAGTCCAAAGCATTAGACGAGGAATCAAGCCTAGGTCGAAAGGCACAACCCACATGTTTGCCAAAACGAAAATCTAAGAAGTGGTCCAAAGTTGAACGAGATTTCCTTAAGATTAATTTCGACGGATAAAAAAGGGAAAATAGGATAGTGACAATAGGATATATTGGCAAATTGAGATGATGATAGCATATATATGTTGGCTCTTCCTTTGAGGCAATTCGACTCCAACATGTGCCTCGCGACTGTAACAAGGCGACTGGTTTAATTGTCTTTCTACGCCACTCGTGTAATATCAATCAAATACAGACCCACTCTGGATTTTGTGTCCACATACATAAGGATGCCCTAAGCTGATTTGTTTTTCATTCTAATTTTTTCTACTAAAAAATGATTATACTTGAGATTTTGTATCACATATAGTTTTTATGTTTTTTAATTTGATTTAAAAAATAATAATAATTCTCATATATAAGTAAAATATTTATATCATCGATGTGATAATATCAATCTCAAAAGCAATCTCATTAAAAAATTAGAATGCCCATGCAAAATTATATTAGATTTTATGTTATATTTTTTTTATATAATAACGTCCTATTTATAATATGTTTAAGAATAATTTTAAAATCTAAATCCTAATCGTTCATGACATGTCAAATACAACTAATTATCAAATAATATTTTTATATATTTTTTTAAACTCCAATCACTTTTATAACTAACTTTATAATTTTAATTAATTCTAAGATTCCAATTAGTTTTTTGAACTTTACATAGGCTGGGTGAATTTCTTCTATGATCCCCAACCTATTACATAAAGTTCTTATTAGTCCCTAACCTTTGCAAATGCTTTTTTAGGTCTCTAACCTTTAAAAAGTGTTACTATTTGATCCTTTTTCATTTTAGACTTTAAGTTTAATTACAACTAAACACCCAAACTTTATATTTATTTTTGTCATAATACCAATATTTATTTATTTTCAAACAAATACCTCAATCTACATATTTTAGAAAACAATAATAAATGATCACTCCATATTTACTCCTTTTATCAAAAAATAGTACTTTTCATTAAAAAAACATAATTTTAAAAATAAAATATGAGTTATAAATATTTATTTCCCTCTTATTGAATTTAATAATTATTAAAATATTTTATAAAATTAAAAAAATTCTTCTATTGCCCTCTTATTGAATTTTAATAACATCACCCCTTCTTTACCCTTTGTTAAAAAACCTAGAAATATTTTTTTAACAAAGGGTAAATAAGGGGTGATTTTTTTATATAAACATTTATTTTATGAAGTTTTTAAAATAATTGCAAAAAATTGATGGATTAAAAATCACTTTACTAGTTTTTTTCAACAATGAGTAAATATTACTAGTTTTTTTTAACAAAGGCTAGGGTAAATAAGGGGTGATTTTTTATATAAAAATTTCTTTTATCAAATTTTTATGAGGTTTATAAAATAATTTATAAAAAGTGATGGATTAAAAAATCACTTTATAAAAAGTTATAAATAATGGGTAAATAGGGGAAGTTAGATTTTTTTTTTGTGAAATTAGTTTGTTTTTTTAATTTTATAAAATGTTTTAATAACTATTAAATTAAAGAAGAGGGCAATAAATATTTATAACTCACCTTTTATTTTTAAAATTAATTTTTGTAATAAAAAGTACTATTTTTTGAAAAAAAAAGGGTAATATGGAGTGATAATTTATTATTTTTTCCTAAAATGTGTAGATTGAGGTATTTTTTTGAAAATAAATAAATATTGGTATTATGACAAAATAAATATAAAGTTTGGGTGTTTGGTTTTAATTAAATTTAAAGTCTAAAATGAAAAAGGACCAAATAATAACACTTTTCAAAGGTTAGGGACCTAAAAAAATATTTACAAAAATTAGGGACTAATAAGAACTTTATGTGATAGATTAAGGAATATAGAAGAAATTGACCCTACATAGGCTACCAAGAGGAGGTTGCTAGGGAAGACGGGTTATACAGAACTTCGTGTGATGTTCTAAAAAAATGTAAATAGACAGGCCCGAGTTCATTCAACTGATAACAGCCCTAGGAAGGAACGAGAGAGGGAATCAGGACGGAACGACGGACTCGGGAGAAAGAATTCGAATCCTGCACCGCCGGCGTATCTTTTCTGCCTCGTCAAAGTCTACAAATTCGTCTCCAAAATTGATCGGTTGGAACTTGTCGTTCTCAATTGAATTTTGTTTCCTAATGTCTTTATGTCAACCATGGTTCTCAATTGAGAAAGATCCAATTTTCACTTGTTTTGTGCCGCTGGTGGCCGCCCCCGCGCCCCACCTTCCTCCGCCACTGTGTGGAAGGGTCTATTCTATTCATGGTCTGATTTTGTTCGCTTCCATCTTTTGTGTTTGTCCTCTCAAATAGTATTTGAAGTCTGTGATGGTAAATTTGGATGATGAACCTTTTAAATTTGCTGAATAATGAAATCTGTCTCTTAATTTATTCTGATTAGGTGGTAAGAATTGTTCGATTCTGGTTTCGTTCATGAATAATCTTATCCCTTTCAGGTTCTTCTTATGGGCGTTTTGTTTACTGCTGCTACTAAAGCTTGAGGTGGATAGAAATTCAAAGAATGTCTGGTAGAAATCATGGTCCACCTCTTCCAACAAAATCCATGCCCAATTCTCGTCTTTCTCAACCAATTCATGAACCTGCATTTGTCAGAGGTCTTGGGGGTCCCGTTTCACACCCCGGCCTTCTTGAGGAGATGAGGGAATCCTCATTTGGGATGGGTGGGCCACGACACCTTCCTCATCCCGCTATCCTCGAGGATCATCTTGCTGGACAGCATCATGAAATCCAAGCTTTGCTTTCTGATAACCAAGGGCTAGCTGTTGTCCATGTTGCCTTGAGACAGGAGCTTGAAAGTGCACACTTTCAGTTGCAACAAGCGGACCAGTATGCCAACTCGTTACATCCTGAGAAGGATATGGAGATGAGAGAGATGCGTGATAAAGCTGCTAAATTGGAGATGGAAGTTCGTGGTGTGGAGGGTATGAAAGCCAAGCTTGCTCAAGTTCGTGCTGATATTAAGGAGCTTAATGCTGTTAAGGAGGATCTCATGGGTCAGACTGATGTAATGACTAAGGACTTGGTGAGATATAAAGCTGACTTGGAACAAGTTCCTGGTTTGAAGTCTGAAATTGATTATCTTAAACAGGAGCTACAGCGTGCAAGGTATGGTGTGGAGGAGGACATGTAATGTTTTTTTTTCTCTATTGTTGGATGTTAGTCTTAATAGGGTGTTTTTGTGGCTTGTAGGAGTGCTATTGAGTATGAGAAGAAAGGGTATGCTCAGAACTTTGAGCATGGTCAAGGAATGGAGAAGAAATTGTTGGCCATGGCTCGAGAGCTGGAAAAGCTTCGCGCAGAGATTAATAATGCGGAGAAGAGACCACCGGCAGGAGCAGCTGCACAAGCGGGCTACTCTGGTATGAATTACATTTAGTTTTAGCTGGAAAAACTATTTTCTCTCTTAGCTTATTTTGGTGCATTCACTTAGGCTGTGTTTGGAGAACAAGCTAAAATAAGGGCTTGAGTGTTTTTGGGAGTTTAAGCTTAAATGTTATTGGAGTGTGTTTTTGTATGCCAAACATATCCTTAGTTTTATGGTTATATCATTCATTCTCTACACTAGCAAATGGTTGCATACATTTGTTTGGATGTCATGGGTCCAGTCAAGGTTATATCTCTTGTTTTCTTAAGATTTTCTTTACTATATTACCATCAGTTGATTCTTAGGAATTATAGTACTGATTTTGAATTGGTTTTAGATAGTAATATTCCTGAAGTATAAGCTGCCTTTTATTACCTTTTATGTTCTTTCATTTCTAGTCCAGCTCTAATCCTGCCCTTTGTTGTCTGCCATGCCATCTGTCCCTCCTGATCTTGGCAATAGAGAGGGTATGAATTGAAATATGAAGAGCTATATAACACTTTAGGGGATTTTGGCAGGAAGAGGGAAGGATTACATAGTGTAGCAAAAAAAAATTTAGAAAACCTGAAGGATATTCAATAGTGTTAAAAGCATTTTCATTAGCAAGCTCTTTTCTACTAATTAAAGAAATTTTTTTATGCAGAAAACAAATAACAAATGTTGAATCTGTGACCGTGGTTATTTGGTTATGAGGTGCTACTATGCGTTTGGAATTACTTATAACTGTATTAACTGATTCACCAAACTCCCAAAATGAAAGAAAGGCTCGGAATATCCTCTCAACTATCCCACAATACAACAAAACATGGCTTCCCTTACAGCCAGTTGTAATTAGTTGCAACACAATCCATCTCATGGTTCTAGCATTCATTGAATGAATTGTTTTTGTTTCAGGTCCCACAGGTTATACTACAAATTATGGATACGCTGATGCTGCTTATTCAGGAAACGTTTACTCTATGGGCTATAACTTGAACCCTGTAAGTAGTTCAAGTGATTCGCACATTTATACTTCATAACTAAATTAAATAATCTGTCATTGGCAACCCCATGTATCTCTGTTAGTTCTTGTTATAACTAGATTGAGATTGAGTTATTGCTTATGTGGGTTTTAAACATGCTTTTCTTTGTGTGTTAAATTTGGGTCATGCTCTTTACTCCAATCTTTTTAACATCGATTTCCATTTATTCTGTAGGCACAGCCTAGCGCAGAGAATTACCCTCAAGGTGGACCAGCGCCGGGTGCTTGGGGTGCATACGATATGCAGCGAGCTCAAGGGCATAGATGAATTTGGCCATAAATTTACGGGGTGGGCTCTCACATGGCTTATCTATGTTGATATGCACTCCATGGAGTTTCTTTGACGTGTGGACTCTCATACATGGCTTATGCTACACTGATATTGAAGATGGTGTTGGTAACGTGGTTCAATTAATGGGGCTGAGTATTGTAGATAATGGATGGATTGGATTAATGTTTTAAACCTTTGTTTCTTGGTTTATTTACGGAGCCCTGAACTTGCAAGCGTGTTTGTTAAAGAGGAAACCACTTCCACAAATGAGAGGCAATCGAGTGAAGTTAAAAAGAGATTGGATCTAGTGTTTACATGATTTCTTACTGAATTATCACTAGACCTGTACAAACTCATTCCCCCACTTCAGGGTTTTTTTTTTTTAACAAATGCACTATCTATGATATTATAGCATATGAAAATTCACTCGTTCCGAAACAAAAAAAAGGAATGGGAGGATGGATGATAATAAAGCTTAATATAGAAAAGCCCTATGACCTGATTAATTAGGAATTTCTTTTCCACATTCTCAACATATTTGGGTTTGATAAAAAAAATCATCAATTGGATTCGAGAATGCCGTTGAAATGGTAACGTTTGTAATACTTGTAAACAATAGAGATCAATTCCAAAATTCAACAATTTGAGTCACGAAAAACACCTTTAAACAACTCACCTTCAAAACTAAAGATAAATTGTCGAAATGGAAAGCTAATGTACTATCCCAAGAAAAATATAAAACCCTCTCAAAGCAAACTTATCAGTCCAACCAAACTACCTAATGCAATTTCTTTTACCAAAAGTGACACTCAAATAACTATACAAAATAAACAAAAACTTTATTTAGAATAAGGACACCCACTATAAACCCTTGATCAACTATAATTCTATTTGTAGACCTACCCCACCATGGAGGTTTAGGAATTGCAAAAGCTGAAGAGATGAACCATACGCTCCAAATGAAACTCATATGAAAAATCCTGGTTGATTCCTATAACACTTTCGTTTAAATAATCACAGAAAAATACTTAAAAAGGACAAAAAACACAACATATCTAATAGAAAGCCAATTAAACACAACATACTTGAAAATGATAGAACAGAAAACAAAAATTGAACGAGCTAGGAAGAAAAGGAAAGAGGAGAAGTGGATAAAACCGCCTAATAATCACCTGAAATTGAATTTTGATGGATCCAAACTTAATTCAAGTCTAGCAACCTCACGATTTGTAATTCGAGATCACAATGGAGAAGTTGTTGGTATAGGCACAAAGAAACAAGGAGCTATCTCGATCTTAAAAGCGGAAACGAATACTCTAAGGGAAGGAATTATGGAAGCACGGAGATTAGGCATAGAAAACATTGAAATCGAAGGTGATAATCTCACTGTTATTAATGCTATTAAACAAATTGGGAGATGCCCATGGGAAATCGAAATGCTAATATCAGACATCCTAGTCTCCTTACAACAATTTACAGTTGTTTCATCTCGACATGTGTGTAGGGATTGTAATGCCGTGACCGATAAAATTGCTAAGTTGGGCCACAACATCCCTACCAACCTCCTTTTAGATAATCTAGAGCTGCTAGCTCTCATCCGTAAAGATGTCCTAGGACGCCCCCGTAGGGGTCTCCTAAACTTTACCGTTTAAAAAAACACACAACATACTTGAAAAAAAGAACCTCTGTGATTTACAATTTAGATGTGTAGTTTTATAATCCTCGAAATAGTAGCTTGCTTTAGCTTACGAGATCCCTCCTCCATAACATATTTGCATTTCATCTTCCTCTGCCACAAGGGATCATAATTGACTTGACAAGACTACAAGAGAACCATGCAATCGTCTTCAATGTCACCCCCAAATCTCCTGTATCTTTCTAATAGAAAGCCAATTAAACCCTTTTCAGCTGGAATCAGCAGATCACCAATCCAACAGCTTCCCACGCCCACCACTACCCAAATCCGAGCCACACTCTTCTCATCCTCTCCGTCATTCCAATCACAGCCACTGAGACTAAAATGCAAATCCAGCCTCCTATCGCTCCCGACCCGACCCATTTTACTTCCCGCTGACCCGGAAGTCACTTCCAAGCTCCGGGAGTGCGGTCCAGTTCGGTGCGGCAATTCGTCGAACAGTGAGACGTCATGGATCGAAGCATTAGGCGAGCTTCTATCGACGGCGTTTCCGGTGTGGGTTGCTCTGGGATGCTTATTAGGGCTCTTCAGGCCCGCCGCTTTCCACTGGGTTCGCCCCAAGCTCACCATTATGCTCTTGGCGTTGACCATGCTTGGGATGGGAATGACCCTCACTTTCGATGATCTTCGTGGCGCTCTTGCTATGCCCAAGGAATTGATCTCTGGGTTTGCCCTCCAGTACTCGGTCAGTTTTTTTGGTATTATTTGCTTGTTTCGAAATGTTGGAGCTTCTCAGATGTTGGTCTTGATCTCAAATTTTACTTACATTATACCATATAACCTTGATTTAGTGCAAATTAAATGTCATCTGCCAAAAGTCGCCTAAGACATCATATTTATTGGTCAAAGGATGCTCATACCCTTTGCTTACCCATGTCTGAATACTTGCTGTCATATACATCATTTATTTTGTTGATGGGAAGTAGTTGTTGCAGGTGATGCCGCTGTCGGGATACTTTGTTAGCAAGCTCATTGGTTTGCCATCCCACTATGCTGCTGGCTTAATATTGGTAGCTTGCTGTCCCGGTGGTGTGTAGTGCTTTAGTAGTACAAATGCAATAGATGTATTTTCTTGATGCTAAATATTTGTATAATGTTGAAGGAACTGGTGTTGTAGTGTATTAGCTCAATAAAATTTGTTTTCTTGATATTGTTTGTACAATGTTGCAGGAACTGCTAGCAATATTGTGACATATATCGCACGGTGTGTGGTATTCTGATGAACTTTGTAGTTTCTTATTTGGAGTCCACCATGTTCAGAAGAGAGGATTTACGAACCATTATCACTTTGTTTTGCAGTGGAAATGTTGCTCTCTCAGTGTTGATGACAGCAGCAAGCACAGTATCTGCAGTGGTGTGTATTCTCTTTCTGCTTTAGTCCTTTTACGGTGGATTCCACAAGGGTTTGACTTACATTCCTTACTGTTTTTATAGCCTCCTTTAAGGCAGCACACCAGTAAGGTGACATCACAAAAAAGAAGTCAGTATCTAGAAGATAAACTGTAACGAGGAAGTACACAATGTCCTGTCTGGGTTTCAGACATAAATTGGATTGATCCAAATCACCCTTGATTCATGAGTAGTAGTTACTTCAGAGGAAAAGGCAGATTACCACGGCTTAGGAATTTTTGCGTATTTCATTCCTTGATAAGTAGTAAAGATGATACGATGGTAAGTCCCACAAAAGGCTTAGAAGTTCAATTATGAAAATTGGTTGACTGTATAAGATGCAGCAAATTCAGCTCAAATTAAACTATATCTAACATTTGTATTAAATTGACACAAATTCACATTTTCTTGCAGATCATGACGCCCTTTCTGACAGCCAAACTTGCGGGGCAATATGTTGCAGTTGACGCAGGAGGACTTCTAGTGTCAACTCTGCAGGTGATTTCTATGCGTTCTTTACTTTTTACCCTTTTGCCGTACCTTCAGCTTCAAAGATTGTAAACGTCATCTTTTTCACACAGGTTGTTCTTCTTCCTGTCCTAGCTGGTGCATTTCTGAATCAGTATTTTCAGGGCTTTGTAAGATTGGTTTCACCTCTGATGCCACCCATTGCTGTGGGAACGGTGGCAATCTTATGCGGTAATGCTATAGCTCAGAATTCAGCAGCTATTCTCATGTCGGGCAAACAAGTTGTGTTGGCTGTATGTCTTCTCCATGCATCTGGATTTTTCTTTGGTTACATGTTGGCAAGGATTCTTGGTGTTGATAAATCTTCTGCAAGGACCATTTCCATAGAAGTTGGCATGCAGGTAATTATTATAAAAAAAAGAAAAGGCAAAGGACCCTCAGAATCTCTTTGATGCTTAACTTCACTTTTCTTATAATCTTATCTTGTTATTACTTCATACTATAATCCTGGCTTCTTTTTCTACACGCCTTGTATTTGGTTCAGAACTCGGTGCTTGGAGTAGTACTTGCAAGCCAGCACTTCTCAAATCCATTGACGGCAGTGCCTTGTGCTGTCTCCAGCGTCTGCCACTCAATTTTTGGCAGTGTTTTGGCTGGTTTCTGGAGACAATCTGTGAATGACACATCTTGAAGTCAAGATAATGTGAAAAATGTGTTGGCTTATTTTATTCTCTCGTTATTTCTTGTCTAAGCACATCCTAGCTGAATATATGTTGTTATGAAAGAAGTGATTGGATTGTACTTGTGTTCAGCTTTAAAAATTGCATGTCACTCTTTGAAACTGTAATCTGATATGCCCTTGGATAAATTTTTGTGCAATACTGAATGTTTCAGAGCTCAGATTTTTACTAATTGTTGTTGTGATGGATAGAAAGTGAATAAAGCAAATGGGCGGTTTTAAACCCTTAACAGTGGACACTGCTGAATGACTCAAACAAATCTCAAACATGGGCAAACAAAACAAATTTTAACTTATCAACTGATCATTTCCACTTTATTTATTTACTTGTTATTCTTTTATAGCGTTTTACAAAGCAGGAAATATATCCTCCAACCCGAGCCAAGGTCAGCCACCGTCCACAAACCTAAGACATTCCATAGTGAACAGTCCCAAAGTTTCTGTGAGCACCAATGGAAATGACAACTGCTGTTGAACGGTCCCTAAGCGTTGCATCAAGGGCGACCCTGCTGTTAAACGGGCTGGGGATTGACCGGGTTTGATGAGTATGGTGTTGGCAAGGCGGGTATTGGTTGGTATTGATATCAATCACAATCTCATTATCATTTCGGTTCTTGGTGGCTGCTCCCTGTGGTAGGCCCGCATTATCGGCATTCATCACACTGGATTTGCCCTGGTTTTCTATCATGGCAGGCCTGAAGACTGAATTCCTCATCACAATTCTTGAGTCCTCATATGGCAAATGACCAACCACTTTTCCTGGTTTTGCTGTGATACAGAAGACAACATAAAGTTGGAAGAATATGGTTCAGGTAAAGCAATATGTAAATACTGAGAGCATCCACACAATGAGAGGCTGACAGTTTCTTCCCCCATAATTGAATAAAAAGGAAACAAAATTATATTCACCTTTGCTCTGATTTTCATGACACAACTCAAAAGTTTTACATTTAATCTTTTTTTATTTGTTGAAAAAAGGAAAGCCCAAGTTTCACATTGTGGGTGCTCTAGAAGGACTAACACTTCAAAGTAGAATGGAAAGTACCTGATGGAAGTCTGTGTGGTGGTTGTGAGCAGCTGGAGTAAATCCCCGTAGCTACATCTGCAGATATAACCTCCTTTTTAAACTTTTCCCGTAAAGAACAATAATTAGGCTGTGGTTTGGGGGGAATGGTACTTGGATGAACTGTTGACCTATAAGTTGAAGAGAATAAGATAGTATCAAACTAATTTTTAAAACCAGAAGAAGGTATGGCTGGATTAAAATCAGAAGAGATTCATAACCTTGGGAGTGAGATATGCTTTCTCTCCAGTGGGATGACAGGTTCGCTTATTCTTCTGTTCTCCAAATGTGCAAATTGTCTCTTGAACTGACCAATTGCGCTGCACTTGCAACAATAATCCGGAATTAGTTTGCAGACAGAAAGAGAGAGGGGAACTGGTAAAATGAATCAGAACTATATGCACATGATTTCATTATACCTAGGATATACAAAGTTTACTCCTTCATTTCCACTAATGTAATGCTTCGTACAAAAGCCCACCAAACCCCAAACGTAACTCTTGTTCCCCCTCAATCATTGTTCTTCAGCACTGAGCTTTGAGAGCTCATCTCCCATGACGGACCCCAAATCCCAACAAAGCTCATCTCCCATTGCGGACCCTAACAAACGCAAAGAGCCTCCGAAGGCAAACATGAACTGGCTGGTTCGGTTCAAGTACAAGAAAGACGACGACCCTCACAACAACATGCGCAACGTGCTCCTGGTGATGTCCGCCCAGGGGCGGAGCGGGGTGGGGGCCGGTGACCCCACTCGGTGCCGTGCAGTCCTCGAAAGTAGTGGATCGGAGTTGATTTCCCAATTTGTGGTGGTGCTCCCACTGTCATTCGATCCAAAATTTGGAGTGAACCTGCTGCTGCTTGTTGCGTATTCCAGATCCAATTAAAGGTTGAAGATGATTGTTTAAAAAAAAAACACAGACCCAAAACGACGTCATTTTGTCTTCATTTAAAAAAAGAGAGTAAAACGACAGTGTTTTGATATGTTAAAAAAGGGAAAAATAATCAAATCATATATCATTGGATTGAGAAAGGCAGTTCTACACTTCTACGTCTCCTCCTGCTTGCAAGACGCTGCCTTCCCCCTTTGACTTCCATTGAAGAGTTCAAGTCTCCAAAGCAATTCAACGTCGCCGTTATCCTCGACTCCCCCTTGAATGCGGGTCTTTACTCAATTGTAAGAAATAAATACGGTTGAGTTATTGTGAAGAAGAAACTAGGCCAATACACAAATTACCACTTTCCCCAATTCCAATTTCATTTTCAGGAGAAAAAGGGTGACTCATGATGGTGTTGGGTCCTCTTCTTTCAGCTTCATGGTACACCATTTGCAAAGATGTGGCCGGTGTTGCGGGTAATAATGTCTGCTCATTTGTCTATTCCCTCTTCATTTCAGCCTCAATTTTGCTTGCACATTTTCTTAAATCGGCTTGATCTTTCAATTAGAGACACCCAGAACCCAGAATTTATTTTACTCAATAACTTCATTGGAAGATGGCTTTCTGCTGAGAAAGTCTCTTCTTATCATTCATATCCCATGAAAAGAGGGGATTTTTCTCTTTGTCTTGATCATATTCCAATTTTGACCAGTGGCTTTTTAATTGCCTGAATGTGGGTGACATAATAGGAGTTGACTTGATGCTCAAGTGCTAACTGCCCAATTAAATATTTGAAAATTTGAGGATTATGCATATATCAGTGAGGTCTGTTGATCCATTTTGGGGAACAGAAAACTAGCTCTATGCTTATACTAGTATTCATACTGCAGGTAACATCTTCGCTTTCGGGCTGTTTGTGTCACCAATGTAAGCTCTCTTACTACAATTGGATATTTCTTGCTTGTATGATAGTTCTTCACCACTAACTTCTTTCAATTGTCTTATACCCATAGACCTACATTTAGGCGAATCGTTAGACATGGCTCAACCCAACAGTTCTCAGGGCTACCTTACATATATGCATTGCTCAATTGCTTGCTTAGCGCGTGGTACGGAGCGCCCATTGTGTCAAGCAATAATATTATGGTCTTGACAGTCAATTCAGTTGGTGCTGTTTTTCAATCAATCTACATAATCATCTTCATTGCCTACGCTGAACGGCTGAAAAAGGTTTATTTGAGCTTATCTTGTTTTTGGTTTCTTGCATCTTTAAGTGTTTATACTCATTGGAATTTCTTGGTATTGTCAGATGAAAATGCTAGGACTGCTGACTGGCGTTCTTTTCCTGTTTGGCCTCATCGTAGCTATAAGCCTAATATTATTTCAATCAGAAACACGAAGGATGTTCATTGGATTTCTGAGCTGTGCTGCACTTGTATCAATGTTTGCTTCTCCATTGTTTATAATTGTATGCCCATCTTCTGTTCCAAAGTTCTTCTGGTACAATGTAGCTGCTTACTGGCATAAGTCACATAATATCATTCTAGCTAGGTTCCTGATCTGGCTTGTTGTCACATTTTCAGAATTTGGTCATCACAACAAAAAGTGTTGAGTACATGCCGTTTTACCTGTCCTTGTCAACCTTCTTAATGAGCGCATCATTTTGTTTGTATGGAATCTTTAACAATGATCCCTTTGTTTATGTAAGTCATCTTTATCTCCAATGGCTATTCAATTCCATCTGAATTAGATGAGCTAATCAAAAGTTTAGTAATTACATTTCTTCCTTGAATTTCAGGTTCCAAACGGCATTGGAGTCATACTAGGATCTGTGCAACTGGGGTTGTATGCTTACTACCATAATAGACCGAATGAAGATTGCACAGAACCGTTAATTGTTACATATTCATGATATTTCTTGCTGGCTGAATCCAAGATAATCATGCCTATATCCTACTCTTTGAAAATTCTTTACATTCATGTTTCTTCAACCTTCTACTCTATGTTGTTGGTATTCAGCCAATAGAGTATACTAGTGCTTAGAGCTTCTTTGAAAACTTTTTGGCGGATTTTTTTCTATGATTATATTTGGGAATGTAATTTTTTCACGGCACTCCCCCTCAGCGTTAAGCCAGGGGTGTCCCCATTCTGGCCCCTTAGATTCTGCTGAAGCGGAGTACACTGGGTCATTGTTGTTGTTGTTGTTGTCTCCTTGGGGTGTTTTTGGTAAAATACAGGTACCAAATACAAACGCACCCTTGTACGCGTGTGTAAGCTGTAAGTGAAATAAATTGTGGTTGATATGAATAATAGCAATTTCTTCATTTGAACACTTCTTCTCCTTGTTGGCATATGCTTTGTTCGATATCTTGGGACTCCGTACTTTCTATTGAAATCTTTGACTAATTCACTTGCTAAGCATCTACCAAGAAAGTCATGTCAATTATATATTCTGTCTTCAATATCCACCACATCGTCTTTATGCTCCATGATAAACATATTGTTCCAGTTGCTAATCACTTGCTATTTGAGGGAAGAAAATCACACAAATGTGAATTTTTTGGTAGATCTGGTGGTTGGGTTCATTGTAGTTGGACTATCAGTTTATGAATTTTTTGGTACCTCTGCTTCTTTAGTAGAACCTTTTGGTTCCACTGTACCAGATTCAGACGTATGTATGTTGAAGTTTGTTGCTTCTTTTCTTTCATTTTTATGAAAAGTGGTTGTTGGGATCTGTGTGGTGTGAAGGTGTCAATGTAGGCTTAAGTTTGCGCGATAAGATGTAAATGGAGCCATGAAGGTCACTAGCTTCTATTTTGGTAAATGAGCAAGTCTGTTTTCTACACCAAATTTCATTATGAATTAACCTTGCATATTTTAATCTCCTTACTGTATGCTAAATTTCAGCTTATCTTTTAACCAGCAACAATAAGCCCAAAAAGAGGAAATGATCAAATGCAAAAATAGATGCTGATATTGAGCAAACACTAGTTAACAGCAACACAACACAAATTTATAAGGACCTGTTGTTGTTTTTTGTTAAATCTGCTCATCGATCACAAGTGCCTTAACAAGAAGTGGCTCACTGAACTAGCGGATGCCCATTCTCATCATACAAGATAAGCCCATTGAACCTGGGAAGCTCACACTTCTCTCCCATAAGTATCGGCCTTTGCCACACGTGCGACCTACGACTCTCCCGCCTCCACCTGCCAGCTGTCCTCCTCCACCACCACCTCCACCTCTCAACAACCACCCCGGGATCGTTCTCTTTCTATCTTCTTGCCTCGCTCCACCTCACAGACTCCGACAAAACGTCCTTCACTAGAAGCCGAGCCTGGTCGCAACTGGATTCAGAACCCGACTTGTATGCGTTCCCGTCGTCCTCGTCCTCAGTTTTTAAAACCTTGGCCACGACCCGGTTCCTCCCTTTCTGGCCCACTCGGAAAATGGCGACGCAAACGCCGATCACCAAAACGACGCTGCAAACGAGCAGTATAGTCGCTGTCGAGGTCGATATCTTGAGTTCATCTTCCAAATTCCACAAAGCATCCATTGTGGTTCATAAGTTTATATTGGTTTGCTCAAAGAGGAAGACTGGGGAAGATGGGATCATGTCATTTTGGGATACTTGTTGTTGGCTTGTTGCATTTGCATGGGGGTGTAAGTAATATGGTTGGTTTCATGAGAATGTGAAAGAAATAGACCGTTGGGGTTCACGTGATTCCGCCGCTTAATGGGCCTTGGCCCGTGGGCTTTACGGGGACACCTTTTAGTAGCCGTTGACAGCGTCGCCGACTTTCAATTTGTTCCACCGATCTGGAAAGTTTGCCATTGGGAGCAAGTGATATATTTTCATTAACTCACCTCTTGTATCATCATACTTTCACGGGCAATTTGTTGTGCATTTATTATGCAGCACAGCGGAATTTTAATTGGGAATCTTTTACCACCCCAAGTGATCGAAGAAGAAAAGAAAAAGCTTTAGCATGATAGAATCACAAAATTGAAAACTTAAAAGAGCTAATGCGAACATATATAACTTGTTTGAATATCGTTTTCATTTTATATAAAGTCCAGAGAGAGAGAGTGAGGTATTTCAAGTGCCACACATAGAGCATGAGTCGCGCTCAGTTGGCCTAATGTGATAGGATGGGAGTTGCGAGTAATTACGGACCATCAGATTAATATAAAATAACGACAGAGATTAAACAAAACGGGTTTAGAAGAAATAGTGAAAAGGATCCGGTTAATTTAGAATGGAACAAATCTCTATTGTCGATACTACCCTTGCACAAACAAAATAACAAATTTCTCCAAAACGCGACTCTCGATTTTGTTCACCCTAAGACGATTCACTCTCAAAACTCTCACGAACACTCAAACGCAAAGAAGTTTCGCCCAAATCTTCCCCAAATTCGCCATTAAAGAAGTTCAAAATCAAACAATGGAGAAAGGAACAAAAGATTGTATGAATTCCTTCCCATTTCTCTAGTTTTAAGTGTTGTAAATACTCAGATTTGCTAGTGTTAGGGTTTACGGTTCTAAATTCTAGGGTTCTAAAATTCTTATTGCATAGTACACACAAAACAAAAGGAGATGCAAGTTGAAGAAAATGAGGAACAAATAGATGAAAATGCAAGAAAATACTTGAAGAACATGGCACTCCAACAAAGAGCATTGAGGACGAAGAGCAAAATCAACCCCCCAAAAGGTTTGTCAAGTTGTGAGTAAACTCTTATCAATTGTTTTATCCTTTTCTTACCAGCACTTTAATTTTCTTATACTAACCTCAATCGGGCAACTCTACTATGTGCATATAGTACGAATATAATGCAAGAAAACCCCAAGGTCCTTACCTATTTTCTTAAACTGGGGTGAATACCGGCCGATTAACATGACGAGAGAATGAAGAAGCGGTTGATATTAGAGGATTTGGTTTTGGTCGTATCATTACAAAATTGGATGACTTGTAAATGGAGGAGAAGGACCCTCCCAAATTCATCAAGATATATGCCATGGAGAGGGAAAAGCTAAACAGAAGAAAAAAAGAGAATACCTTAAACGTTAAAAAAAGATCATGCATCATTACACAAGAAATCATAAGGTCATAATATTGAATGCTCAGGTTCATGATTATTAAACGTTTGGTTCAAGAACTTTATAATTATAATTATTAAATTACTTTAGACTAATAGGTTAAAAATCATAAGTTCATAATATCCCCGCTTGATTTACCCATTTAAAAATCACAAGTTCAGAATACCACAGTATGTGGTATTTTGATGAACTTTGTAGTTACTTATTTGGAGTCCAATTTCCATGTTCAGAAGAGAGGATTTAAGAACCATTATCATTTTGTTTTGCAGTGGAAATGTTGCTCTCTCAGTGTTGATGACAGCAGCAAGCACAGTATCTGCAGTGGTGTGTATTCTTTTTCTGCTTTAATCAGTCCTTTTACGGTGGATTCCACTCAGTATCTATAAATAAACCTGTAATGAGGAAGTACACAATGTCCTGTCTGGGTTTCAGACATAAATTGGATTGATCCAAATCACCCTTGATTCATGAGTAGTAGTTACTTCAGAGGAAAAGGCAGATTACCACGGCTTAGGAATTTTTGCGTATTTCATTCCTTGATAAGTAGTAAAGATGATACGATGGTAAGTCCCACAAAAGGCTTAGAACTTCAATTATGAAAATTGGTTGACTGTAGAAGATGCAGCAAATTCAGCTCAAATTAAACTATATCTGACGTTTGTATTAAGTTGACACAAATTCACATTTTCTTGCAGATCATGACACCCTTTCTGACAGCCAAACTTGCTGGGCAATATGTTGCAGTTGACGCAGGAGGACTTCTAGTGTCAACTCTGCAGGTGATTTTTATGCATTCTTTACTTTTTACCCTTTTGCCGTACCTTCAGCAAAAGACTCTCAGAATCTCTTTGATGCTTAACTTCACTTTTCTTATAATCTTATCTTGTTATTACTTCATACTATAATTCTGGCTTCTTTTCTACACGTCTTGTATTTGGTTCAATACTCGGTGCTTGGAGTAGTACTTGCAAGCCAGCACTTCTCAAATCCATTGACGGCAGTGCCTTGTGCTGTCTCCAGCGTCTGCCACTCAATTTTTGGTAGTGGTTTGGCTGGTTTCTGGAGTCAATCTGTGAATGACACATCTTGAAGTCAAGATAATGTGAAAAATGTGTTGGCTTATTTTATTCTCTCGTTATTTCTTGTCTAAGCACATCCTAGCTGAATATATGCTGTTATGAAAGAAGTGATTGGATTGTACTTGTGTTCAGCTTTAAAAATTGCATGTTACTCTTTGAAACTGTAATCTGAAATGCCCATGGATGGATTTTTGTGCAATACTGAATGTTTCAGAGCTCAGATTTTTACTAATTGTTGTTGTGATGGATAGAAAGAGAATAAAGCAAATGGGCGGTTTTAAACCCTTAACAGTGGACACTGCTGAATGACTCAGACAAATCTCAAACATGGGCAAACAAAACAAATTTTAACTTATCAACTGATCATTTCCACTTTATTTATTTACTTGTTATTTCTTTATAGCGTTTTACAAAGCAGGAAATAAATCCTCCAACCCGAGCCAAGGTCAGCCACCATCCACAAACCTAAGACATTCCATAGTGAACAGTCCCAAAGTTTCTGTGAGCACCAATGGAAATGACAACTAGTGTTGAACGGTCCCTAAGCGTTGCATCAAGGGCGACCCTGCTGTTAAACGGGCTGGGGATTGACCGGGTTTGATGAGTATGGTGTTCGCAAGGCGGGTATTGGTTGGTATTGATATCAATCACAATCTCATTATCATTTCGGTTCTTGGTGGCTGCTCCCTGTGGTAGGCCCGCATTATTGGCATTCATCACACTGGATTTGCCCTGGTTTTCTATCATGGCAGGCCTGAAGACTGAATTCCTCATCACAATTCTTGAGTCCTCATATGGCAAATGACCAACCACTTTTCCTGGTTTTGCTGTGAAACAGAAGACAACATAAAGTTGGAAGAATATTGTTCAGGTAAAGCAATATGAACATACTGAGAGCATCCACAATGAGAGGCTGACAATTTCTTCCCCCATAATTGAATAAAAGGAAACAAGATTATATTCACCTTTGCTCTGAGTTTTATGACACAACTCAAAAGTTTTACATTTAATCTTTTTTTATTTGTTGAAAAAAGGAAAACCCAAGTTTCGCATTGTGGGTGCTCTAAAAGGACTAACACTTCAAAGTAGAATGGAAAGTACCTGTTGGAAGTCTATGTGGTGGTTGTGAGCAGCTGGAGTAAATCCCCGTAGCTACATCTGCAGATATAACCTCCTTTTTAAACTGTTCCCGTAAAGAACAATAATTAGGCTGTGGTTTGGGGGGAATGGTACTTGGATGAACTGTTGACCTATAAGTTGAAGAGAATAAGATAGTATCAAACTAACTTTTGAAACCAGAAGAAGGTATGGCTGGATTAAAATTAGACGAGATTTATAACCTTGGGAGTGAGATATGCTTTCTCTCCAGTGGGATTACAGGTTGGCTTATACTATTGTTCTCCTCCAAATGTGCAAATTGTCTCTTGAACTGACCAATTGCGCTGCACTTGCAACAATAATCCGGAATTAGTTTGCAGACAGAAAGAAAGAGGGGAACTGGTAAAATGAATTAGAACCATATGCACATGATTTCATTATACCTAGGATATACAAAGTTTACTCCTTCATTTCCACTAATGTAATCTTTGAGTAGCTGAGGATGGTGTTCAAGTATCTCTCTGTACATCAATTCTCGAATGTCCTCCTTTGTCATACATCGCCTTTCAAATCCAAATTCTAACTTTGATATTGGCTGGCATACGGGTTCTCTCTCTGCTTTAGCCAGACCTCGAAAATAGGGATCAGTCAATGCCTGAATGACAAGGTCATAAAAACACCAACAATATAAGGTTCAAATAAACATGTAATTACCAGAAGCTAATGGAAGGACATAGCCCTTGTTCCACAAGGTAATATCAAAGAACAATTGAAGAGTGTTGTTAAAGGATGAATGCAAAGTAACAGGACAAATAAAATTGCACAAACCTCCTCTGCAGTTGGTCGATGCCTTGGGTCAATAGCCAACATTCTTTCCAAGGGACGTAATGCTAAGGGGTCAACATTGGGAAACTTTTGTGAAAATGGAACTGGTTTCTTCTTCCGCATATCCATCAAGTACTTGCGAGCCTTGTCATTGCGTACCTGGACAAATGAACACAGTGCAGTTCAAAGGATTGAACAAATTTGTACAGCTATAAGCCATACAGATAAAAAATGCCATACAAATTACATACCCCCGCTATGATTTCCGATGAGGGTGTCCCGGGAAGATTTGTGATCAAATCTAATTGATGAACAGCACTTTTTCCAGGGAAGAGGGGTTTTCCGGTCAATACCTCAGCAAAGATGCATCCTATGCTCCAAATGTCTATTGCAGGTGTGTACTGCAATGTAACTACTTATGATCAGTCTATTTTTAAACAAATCACAAAATGACCACCCCAATTAAAGATAAACGGCTGTAAGACGAGTCTCTACACTAGACCTGAAAAAAAAAACGTCAACTGGCAGATGTATTCATTCCTCCTCTATGCACAATAATTGTTTTTGACTAGGCATTAAGGTCAATAGTGATTCATATACATCCTTCCCAAATTTTAAGGAAAAAGAATTTTTTATTTAGTATATGCTTGAGCCGAGACTTTCAAGAAAGCAAAGTCTAATGAATTAATTAAAAATAGGACAACATTCAAAGCAGATCATGATTTGTTGCAAGTGCTACTGGAAATAATAAAACAGTACTAGACCAGTGATATTAATATCCAGGATTTATCAGAAGATAACATGATTAAATCCTCCATTGACAAAATATACTGTTATATAAAAATAACAAATCATTTTTCTATATGATTTGAACCAACAATGTACCTTAACATCAAAGAGCTAGCTATAGATCAAGTTCTCTTAATTAATGAGTACAGTAAAAACTATAAAATATACATGTAAAGGCCAGACAAGTAAGTGGCAAAAAGTTTGCTAAGTGATTAGACAAGGACATGTGAAGTTTAACTTGCTTACAGAGATTGACCCAAACATACATAGAAAACATGTAAATCTAAAATTATTACTTCTTTTTTTTTTTTTACCTTAGTGAAAAATGACCCACATAGCTCTGGAGCCCTATACCACCTTGTAGCAACATAGTCCTGACATCCAAAGTCAAAGAGAACCAGTCAAACGGAGTAGTTCAACAGACTTAATAACCTACTGAATCTAAACACTAGAACTATATATGGTAAATTAACTTACCGTCCATAAAACTGTTGTAGGGGTATCATTAAATGCTACTCTTGCAAGTCCAAAATCACAGATCTTCAGTTTGCAATTGGCATTTGCCAAAATATTCTTTGGCTTTAGATCTCGATGGAAAACATTTGCTGACAAAACAATCAGCTTAGAAATGACCATAAATGCATCCTCTAAGGCGCCAAGGATAGCTATATAATAAAAAATGACCATAAATGCATCAGTTTACAGGATAGTTACCTGTATGAATGTACTTCAATGCACGTAACATCTGGTAAAGAAAGAACTGATGGTGTTCGCGTGTCAAGTCATCGTTAGCTTTAATGACTTGATGAAGATCAGATTCCATAAGTTCAAAAACAACATATATGTCCTTGAAGTCCCTCTTTGAAGGAGGCAACATAATTCGCTTAATTTCAACAATGTCAGGATGCCTTAGTAGTCTAAGCAACTTAACTTCACGAAGGATTCGAATAGCATCAGAAGTATGCTCGAAAATATCATTAATTTTCTTGATAGCTACCTTCTCCCCAGTGTGGGTATCAATGGCTGCACCAACAACTCCATAACTCCCCTTTCCCACAACTTCCAGAATTTTGTAGCGATTGGCATCACCATAATCAGTGAAGAATTCTGTTTCTTTGAGACTCTGCAGATAAATGATATCACAAGATGACAAAATCAGAAATCAAATGCTACAACAAGTGATCGAGAAAAAAAACAAACAGCTTGAGTGATCAAAACGGGGAAGTTAACAGAAGAGTACAGACTACAACTAAATTATTTGTTCTTTTAAAACAAATCCCAAGGAATAGGATCATGCGATTCAGCCTTCAGCGACACTTCAAAATTCCCAACGAAGAAAAACACTTTGTTCAATTTATTACATAATGAAAAAGAGAAACTAAAGCTACAATGCAGAATTCAAGGTAAAAAATTCTCAGAAATTACAGGAGATTGGGATTCTCATAGTACCTTCTTTAGTTGATCCAGCTGCATTTCTTATCAAAGTTATCAGATATCCACAAAATTCACCACGGCGACAGGATAGCAGATAGCAACCGGGGAAAAAGAACTTCTTTTTCTTTTCAGAAAGAAGAGAACCTAGATGGAAAACGAAACAGGAGAATTCAACAATAGAACGAGCGGCGAAGAGAACATCAACCGCATTTATCCCAGCGACAACGGCCAAGAATGACAAGGCCGAAATGCTTGCGATGAACCTCCACGTTCACACTGAAATCCTATCTACACTACAGCTCCGACATCTCCCTCTCGAAGCCTTTCTCAGAAAATAAATCCATCTCTCTCTCCGTCCTCTCCTCCGAAATCTTCTTCAAAAATTACATTTCAATCCCGTAATCAAAAAATTGAAAACCAAAGGCCGGAATTTCGGCGAAAGGCAGAGAATTTGGGACGATAAGGGAAAGGTAAATTGCGCCTCCGGATAGCAGAGATCTAAGGTGGGAGGAATGAGAGGAAGGTGGAAGATGAGATTCAGAGGAGGTAGGAGAGAGAGAGAGAGAGAGAGAGAGAGAGAGAGGGAGAGAGCGATGAAGAAGGGTAATTATGCGCCTTTATATGCGCCCTACGTAATCTGTCGGAGTATAATTTTTATTTAATTACAAAATATTTTTTCTTAAATGTTTTTATTTATTTGATTGTGCGGAGATTTCCCGACCTGATAGGATCAATTTTATCCGTCCTAAATTTCCGATTCCGGATATATTTTTTTTTATATTTTTTAATTCATAAAACACAAAAGAACAATTAATAATATAATTGTAGTTTAAAATTTTTAAAGCTTACTAGTTTTATAGTACGACTACGATTCGATATTTTATAGATATTATAAATTGGATATTAATAAATTAAAATATAATATAAACTTTAATATAAGTAATTTATTACTCGTAGAATGTACACTTTTTAATCAAATATTATATTCATATTTTATTACTTTTCATGTACGTAAATTTAGTAATTATCAAATATTTCAATATATCTATTAAATATTTTATTATCTATTTTTATTAATTTTAAATATTATAAATATTTATCATTAATTTTTTTATAAAATAAAATCACTATATTATCTATAAATAAATTCGTAAAAGATTTATGATAAAAAATTTATATTTATTTTGAAATATCTTATCTTTAATTTTAAATACTTGTATAAGAAAGCTTTCAAAAGATATTGTTATATTGAATAGATATTTGTTTGATGTTAGAGATAAATTTAAATAGTTAAAAAGAATTTAATACAAAGAAGTTATAATAATAGAAATAATATTTAATTTTTTTAAATTTGAGGTGGGGCCAGAATCGTTCTGGTAGCTCGAAAAGGGACAGTTTTAATATATAGTTATAAATAGTACCAATTTTTTTTAAAAAAAATATATGTATATAAATTATAAATTGATAGTTTAATTTTATGTTAAAATTTGATATTTTTAGTGTTTAAAATATTAAATCATTAGTCAAAAATATTTTTTTTAAATAAAGGGGCCCGTTTACAATCTTATAGGGATTCTCTACCTCGTCCCCATTCGGGATTAGACGAGGACAAGACGAGGATGGGGACTTTATAGGAGGTTGAGGATGGGGTGAGGAATGCAACTCCCACCCCGCCTCATGTGCATCTGTAATATAGACTGTAGAAGCCAGTAGGATACATTGTCTGGTAAATTGGTACTTTTATGGGTAAATAACACAAAGGTAAAATATAGAACCGTTTATCTTATGCCTTAAGGACATATATGTTAAGAATACTAGATTTAGAAATTAAAAACTTAAGGGAAAATTGATAAATCTTATAAAAAGTCAAAATAATCATAAATGATAAAATTCGATAAATAAAAAAATTTCTTTTAATGTTCTTAACCTATGACCCAATCAGCACTAATTTTGATTGTTTGTAAAAAAACACCCTTATTTCACTTTCTATAAAGAACTATTTTTTTTATTTTTATTCCTTTTTGTTAAAATATCCCCATCTTGTTTTTTATTCATTACACAGTCAAATCAGAGTTAAAATACATATTGTCTCTAGGATGAAGTATTAAATTATTAAACTCCTATAATTACTTCTACTGGACTGTTACTCTAGCTCGCGAGAGAGGAAGATTTGGCTCAAGAGTGCTTCATGATCGACGATCTTGATGGGTGTCTAAAGAAGACTCGACTCAGTGCGATGAGTGCATGCTAGGGATCGAAAGAGGGTTGAGAAAGGAAGGGCTTAGTTGAGGGTGTTTATCAAATGCCCTTCCTCTCTCGATCCTCTCACGAGCCTTAATAGGCACCCGTTGTGCCTAGTTGAGCCCTCCCTAGGCACCTAGCAAGATCACCGATTATGAAACGCCCTTGAGCCAACCCTTCTTCTCTCTCTCGAGCAGCAGTAGTAGTCGAGCAAGAGTAATTATCGGTGTTTATTGATGTCCATGTTTTTAGCTTAGTTTTAGAGTGTTTTTTCTAGGTTGTTTAGTCTGTTTAGTTGTGTTCTTGTGTTAGTTTTGTTTCTTTTTGGGTGAGTTTGCATAATTCGTGAAAATTCGTGAAAAGTATGGAAACTACTCTAGTTTGGTGTTTTTGTGTAGGTTTTGAAGCAAGTTTGGAAGCATTTAGAAGACATCAAGATAGAGAGAATGAGAGGAGCATGGTCTTTAAGGAAGAGGTGAAAACACTTGAAGAAACCCCGAGAAATCCAAAAGAGGAGCGAAGAATTACAAGGAAACAAGACCAATTCAGACTCGTTAACGACCCTGAAGGGGTCGATACCGAGGCGTGTAGGAACAGAAGTTCAGCAAAATTTGAAGAGTCTATCGTTCCTGACGGGGGTCGTTACCGAGGTCTCTGTGTCGGTAGACGTAGCCGACTTAAGAACTTTTAATGATTTTTATCCGAGATCTTTTTATCTTTAGATGTTTTATCTGTAAGGAAACTTTTAGATAAGTTCCTTTAGTATAAATACTCTTGTTTTAGATAGAGAAGGGGGACACACAAGTCTCTCTCTCACGTGGGTGTTTAGTTTTACGTACGATTTGGAGAAGTTAGTTGCTTGGAGCTCAAGGAAAGTTTGTTGGAGTTTTTCTTGTGTTTGAAGGTGTATTCCGAGACAAAGTTTGTTTTGAATTCAAGTAAGATTAAGTTTTTAATACAAGTTATGTTTTCCTTTAATCTCTTTGTTTGTTTCTTTTCAATTATGAGTGAGTAGTTCTTTATTCTAGGATTGGGGTTAGAAACCCAACATGATCTTGCATGAATGATGATATGATTGAATGACTTGAAGGCCTCTTATCTACTCTTTATTTATTTGTGCTTATTGATGAGGTATTTTTCAGTCGTTTACCTATCAAAGAATCCTAACTTAACCAATCTGAGTAGAATGGTAAGCAAGGGTCGATCCCACAGAGACTCGTGTAAATGTGTTATTGCTTAAGTGCCAAGTAACTAATATGGGGGGTTTTATGAATGAAATTCTAAACTACTATGCAAAATTGAAAACTATCTAAGAATACAAAGTTGATTGTAAATATATATGAGAGAAATATGTTCAACTAGTTAAATCTATCATAGATATGCTTATCGATCATTGATTCTCCTGATTCTCAATTCCCTTGAATAAACTATTGTGGAGTATACTCCTACTAAGGATTATGACCCAAACTTCATAAATAGTTGAAAGAACTAACAGTCCAAACAACCCTAATCATTTAACAACCTAAAACAACGTCTAGATTCAATTAAATGACAGCTTTACGAATCAAGTTATCAATAGAAACAAACACTTAGAGCAAACAGACATCTAAGTTATTTGTGGATTTATTCCCTTCTACAATTGAATAGCCCGAACGGGTCCAAACAATTATAGATGCTACTTTATCTAATCAATCCCGAACGGGCATTAATCAGATTAGTTGTAAATTAACCTAGAAATTCTATTAGGTGATCAATCTAACAAAACCCTAGAATAATTCTGATTCAATTAAGCACAGAGAATAAAACCTATTCAAGTTGATGAGAATCAATCAAACCTCACAATATTATGCAATCTATGATTTCAATAACTAGTCAAACACAATGGAATTAACAATGCATAATTAAATTAAAATCAAACTTACAAAGGTTCAAAGGTTCTTCCTTGAGAGAAAACCCTAGCCTCCAAAAGTATGATAATGATTATTGAAAGAAAACTAAAAACAAGGTTTAAATACCCCTAAGACATCTAAAGATAAAATATCCCGAAATTACATTAAACTAGACGGTCAAGACCTAACTTAAGCCCATCTCGAAGCCCAAAACTCGTGGCCCAACTCTCTAGCACGGGAACAGACGGCACAAGCATTCCTAGGGTGGCGCGGCCGCGTCAATTGTATCCAAGCCCGCGGCATACCTCGGTTCAGCACTTCAGGCGACACTTCAGAGGCTGTTTTCACCCCCTTCGAGTTGGAATTTGGACTCGGAGTAAAAATATGAATTGTAGCTCTTCGAATTAGTTTTCCAGTGATAATAAATTCAGCTTCATCCGACCACTATAGCTCCCAAACCATGCATTGCAAGATAGAGGTGTCGAAACAAGAACTCCAATGCATAACCCGGATTTCAACGTTCTTTTCACACAAGCTCTTGGGTCTTGGTTCTTCCAATATTCACTTGTATCACTCTAGGCTTCCTCAAACTCCTCCATAGTCCACTAAGATCCATCCCATCCACGCTTGTTTACCTAAAGATCTGCAAAACCGAACAAAACAAGCGCAAAACCCGAATTTCCTAGAAAATCTAAAAAACCTAGGAACTAAGCTAAACTAAACTAAAACCATGCAATATAAACATAAATATGCATCATAAACACTACCTAAATGCAAGCTATCAAATTCCCCCATGCTTAACCCTTGCTTGTCCTCAAGCAAGACATAAATCCAAATCACACCATAGAAATGCACTCATACATCCATCTCAAGTCAAACAAGCATTTCACATATAATTAAAAACCCGACCAAGACTTCCTAACATGCATTATAACAAGCAAAGAGCAGAGATCATTCATTCATTCTAGACCTCACCAAGGAAATTGTGTTTTGCACTCAACACTCAAGTGTATAATGGGTATGTGTTTCACTCAAAATCAACCATGAAAACTAGACTGCCATATGCTTGCATCAGAGTTCTAAATCTCCACCGCTGGGGATCAAACACATAACAAAAATCATGAGGTATTTTTAAGGCTTGTAATTGGACCAAGGTAAAGAGAAATTTGGAAAGGATAATATTTGGCTTGTGGTGCTAAATCCGGGATAAAGAACTAATCCTAAACCCAAACTTTACACTTTTTTTTTTCTTACTTCTCCCAAACTCTTTCTACCAACTCATTACAATTACATTAAAGCACTTTGCTTCCTTTGTTTTTTCTTTTGCCTCTTTGCAACTCTTTCTTTTTTCTACTAATGAAGATTAATAACATTTAAGCACTTTTTCTTTTGCTTCTTTTGCAACAAACTTCATCTTCATTTTTTTTCACTTTGCAACCAAGAGTTATAATTCCTCTTTTTCACCTTTTCTTCCAACTCCCCCATACTTATACAAAATTCCCACAAAACAAAAACACAACCTAATGTCCTAAATCCCGGATGGGTCAAGCTTATTAGGCTAGGAAAATTTTGTGGAGCTAACAAAATAGGCTTCAAGCTCAAAAGAAATAGGGGTGTCAAAAACATGGATCTTGTAAGGTAGGAATGGAAATAATAGGCTTATAAAGAAACATTACCTCAATCACTTTAATGTCATGCATTCAATCATATAAGCAGTCTTGACAAAGGGTCATAACGCAAGTTCTAGAGCTAGATAATCATGGTGATACACTCAAAATGTACAGAACAAATATATTATGAAAGATCAAAAATATCGCACAAGGCTAATTTTTGTCTAGAACTTCAGAATGGATCATATACTCAAGATAAATACATGCTCCATCCTATAATCAAGTCATTTAATCAATGATCATGCTCATATCATATCAACTTCAGTAAATCATGCAAATCATGGGTTAGAATTTATACTTAACTTAGAAACACAAGAGGAATCAAACAATGGGGAATAAGAACCTAAATGCAATATTTTTGTATTTTTCAAATTTTTCTGATTTTTTTCTTTTTTTTTTCTTCAGAATTTTAATCAATGCATGCAAAAATTTAAATATGCCTAAACTAATGCAACTACATGCAATGCAACAAGTAATTCCCTTCCCCCATGCTTAAAACATACTTTGTCCCCAAAGTAAAGTAAAAAGAAAAGGAAAGAGAAAAACTCACAAAGAAACTAGTTGTCCGGGTAATGCAGCGGGAAATCCGACGGTGGTGGTGAAGGCTTCTTCGGGTTATCAATCTTCAGACATAGGATATCTAACACACACAAAAAAAAAACTACCTAAAAAGCAAAAGATTATAACTTGAAAAATAAAACTACTCTAAACCTTGGGTTGCCTCCCAAGAAGCGCTTGTTTAACGTCTTTAGCTTGACGTAAAAAGGATATTAAGAAGGATTTGAGTTATGGAATTCAATCTCCTTCCCGTCGAATCCCATCTTCAAGATGCCCTGGGGAATATCAATAATAGTGTTTGCAGTCTTTAAGAACGGCCTTCCTAGCAGCATAGGCGCCTTTTCGTTCCCCGATCCCATGTCTAAAATCAGAAAATCAGCTGGAAATACCAAGGAATCCACTTTGACCAACACATCCTCAAGCTTCCCTTTTGGCCTAACAGTGGAATAATCAGCTAACTCAATGATGGTCCGAGTTTCCTTTAGACGTCCGATATCAAGTTTCTCATACAAGGAGTAAGGCAAGACATTAACCGATGCACCCAAATCAATCAAAGCCTCATTCACCTTTGTGCCCCCGATCATACAAGGAATGGTGAGCATGCCAGGGTCGCTACACTTCTCAGGCAAACGCTTTTGAAACACAGCAGACACATGTTCTTTCTCTTTAACTTGCTTCTTGCTCCTCTCTTTTTGACCCCTCTTGATAGTGCACAACTCCTTCAAAAATTTAGCATAATGGGGCACACTTTTGATCAATTTCAACAATGGCACATTGACTCCGCATGCACTAAACGTTTCAAAGAGTTCCTTGTCATTCTTTAACTTCCGGGTCTCTTTCAAAGCCTTTGGGAATGGTGGAACAAGCGTGTAAAGCTTTGGATCGGAACTCGGGAAAGTCACCGTCGGCGCGGCCTTTGAAACAAGTGGCGCGGGCGCGCCACACCCATGCCGCGGGCGCGCTTCAGCCGCCACCGCGTCCTCATTTTTGCCCGCGTCCCGAACCTCGAACTCCCTGGCGACTTTACGCGGGCTTGGATCGACGGGGCGCGGTCGCGTCAGATCATGTTGGAGCCCGCGCTCTACTGGGACTCCGTGGTGTCCATTAACGACTTTCTCAATTTGTGTCTCTAGTTTGCACAACTGTCCAACCACAAGTTTACTGTAAGTGGAGATAAAACTCACATTCTGCCTCGGATTGAGCTCTGTCTGTGATGGCAATTTGCTAGACTCTCTAGCCTCCAATTTGCTCACCACATTAACAATTTGACTGACTTGGCTCTCCAAGTTCTTAATGCTAGACTTGGTCTCTTGTTGAAGCTGAGTCAAAGAACCATGCATTGTAGAAACAGTCTGAGTCAGATTTCTGATCATCTCTTCAGTGGACATAGCATTCTGATTCAATCCCTGAGCTTGAAGTTGGAAAGGCGGTTTGTACTGAGCTTGGCCACCTTGATGGTTGAATTGCTGATTGCTTGAATTTCCGTACCTCAGATTAGGGTGATCCCTCCAGCCTGGATTGTAGGTGTTGGAGAAGGGGTCATACCTAGGCCTTTGTTGACCATAATTACCCACCATATTAGCTTCAGCTTGGGGCTCTTGGAGTGTGGGGCAGGAATCAGTAGGATGTATGTTATCAAAACAAATCTCACAGGATTTCACCTGTTGTCTTCCACCTTGTTGTAACAGCTGCCTCATCATTGTTTTCAACTCAGTGACTTCATCTTGGATTCTTGAATTAGCCACCACAGAATTTGCAGCTCTTGAGCCAGTCTCTTTTCTGAACTGTCTTGTGCCCTCAGACAATTGTGTGAACAATTCAAACGCAACAGCATGAGTCTTGTTCAGAATGTTACCTTGGCAAGCTGCATTCACCATCCTTCTCTCATCATCCAAGAGGCCATTGAAAAGATACAAAATCAGGTCTTGATCAGTGTAGCCATGGAAAGGACAGCTGGCTATCAGCCTCTTGAATATCTCATAATATGCATACAAGGTCTCATTAGCTTCTTGCTCAATGTTGCTAATCATCTTCTTCAGTTCATTGAGCCTTGTAGTAGGGAAGTACTTTTCTAGAAAAACTTCTTTCATCTTAGCCCATGTATCAATACTTCCCGGAGCCAAGTAATAAAACCAGTCTTTAGCCTGATCCTTGAGAGAGAAAGGAAAGGCTCTGGTCATGAGTCACATCAGCAGGCTTCATGCTTGAGCACACAGCATGAAATTCAGAAAGATGTTTGTTGGGATCTTCACCACTAAGCCCATGGAATGAAGGCAAAAGATGAATCAACCAAGATTTCAGCTCGAACTTGACTCCCTCAGCAAGAGCAGGGAATTGCACCGCCAACGGCTGTTGTGCCAGATTCGGTGCAGTTAGCTGTCTCAATGTTTGGTCACCCATCTCGATAGATTCAGCAGATTCAGATTCAGAGTCAGATTCTTCAAGAAAGAACGGCAAGGCCTGAAAGTGATTCCGGATTTCCTTCTCTAGCTTGAAGAGTGTCCTGTCAATATCTGGATCAAACAACAGGGGAGATGAGTTAGTAGCACGGGTATGAACCATATAACAGGTTCACACCCAAAACAGCACAAAAGTAATAAACGCAAATAGCGACGAGTCCCCGACAACGACGCCAAATTTGATGAGGTATTTTTCAGTCGTTTACCTATCAAAGAATCCTAACTTAACCAATCTGAGTAGAATGGTAAGCAAGGGTCGATCCCACAGAGACTCGTGTAAATGTGTTATTGCTTAAGTGCCAAGTAACTAATATGGGGGGTTTTATGAATGAAATTCTAAACTACTATGCAAAATTGAAAACTATCTAAGAATACAAAGTTGATTGTAAATATATATGAGAGAAATATGTTCAACTAGTTAAATCTATCATAGATATGCTTATCGATCATTGATTCTCCTGATTCTCAATTCCCTTGAATAAACTATTGTGGAGTATACTCCTACTAAGGATTATGACCCAAACTTCATAAATAGTTGAAAGAACTAACAGTCCAAACAACCCTAATCATTTAACAACCTAAAACAACGTCTAGATTCAATTAAATGACAGCTTTACGAATCAAGTTATCAATAGAAACAAACACTTAGAGCAAACAGACATCTAAGTTATTTGTGGATTTATTCCCTTCTACAATTGAATAGCCCGAACGGGTCCAAACAATTATAGATGCTACTTTATCTAAGTAACCCCGAACGGGCATTAATCAGATTAGTTGTAAATTAACCTAGAAATTCTATTAGGTGATCAATCTAACAAAACCCTAGAATAATTCTGATTCAATTAAGCACAGAGAATAAAACCTATTCAAGTTGATGAGAATCAATCAAACCTCACAATATTATGCAATCTGTGATTTCAATAACTAGTCAAACACAATGGAATTAGCAATGCATAATTAAATTAAAATCAAACTTACAAAGGTTCAAAGGTTCTTCCTTGAGAGAAAACCCTAGCCTCCAAAAGTACGATAATGATTATTGAGAGAAAACTAAAATACTTTTAATTTAGATTAATCTTATTTATTCTATTTCCATAACCCCCTTTTAATATAACAAGGCTCATAAAAAAATATCTTTGATCATATTTATATATTAAATCTTGAACTTAGGCCTTTTAATAATTCTCTACACTTGGAAGTTCATTAACCAACTTATATTTTTATATAGATAACTCTAGTAATATTTTGTTTAGTAGTAGCATATTTTTATGAAATCGTTGTCTAAGCCAAACTATAGTTTTAGATCTCCAACATATTTTATAACTTAAACTCATATGCTAATGATATAATATTTTATTATATCCTACATAATAGCTAACATCTTATAATATATTCCTCATATAAAAAGATATGCTAAGTTTATATTGAATAAATATTTTATTCTAAATTCCTTATATTCACTCAACTTTATAAATTCTATATCTTTTATAGATTAGGCCATGCATGACTTTTCTCTATTAGAAACTTTATTAAAATCTATATAAAGATGATATTGGTTTTATTTAATAATCTTTTGATTTCTAAGGTCATAATATGATATCATCTTTTTGTATAAGGCATGCATAATATTTCTAGATTCTTATTTGATCTAAGGTGGAATAATACTAAATATAGACCTTACATGTTATATTTATTTTATAACATCTATTTATATTTTGTATAAGCATGCATGTACTAAAATCATGAATATATCTATTTATTTTTATTTAGCTTAAGTTACCATAGTAAAATAATTTGTTTCTAGCTTTCCAACTAACAAGATCTCTACTTAATATTTTTATTTCTTATTTTCCTTACTTAATTTCTAATAATCCATAAAAGGCTTTAATAATTTGTAAAAACATAAATTGAGTAAATAGAAATTAGGATTAGAATTTTATACAATTGGTATTCTGTGTTTACAGAACACTGGGAAGGAGGCAGGGGAGAGGACCGACGGTCTTCGGCGGCGCAACCAGGGACGGCGACGGCTTCGGTGGCACCGGGGTGGCTCGGTGGAGGCAGGGCGGTCCAGTTGTGGCTCCAAAGGTGGTCCGGCGGGCTCCAAGGTGGTCCGGCGGTGGCTCCAAGGGGAAGAAGAGGAATTTTTATTGTGTTTTTGTGGTGGAACAAGCTTTGTTTGGGGCTGATTTTTGAACACAAATAGAACAATTGGAACTAGAAGGAGAGGATGGTTGAATGTGTGAGTGAAAAGTTGTGATTGAGAGGTGAAGGCCCTTTAAATAGGCAATTTGGAGGAGTTTGGCAATCCATGCCAAGGTGGTTGCACCAATGGAGGAGGAGGAGGTGTTCTTCCATTGGTCAAAGTTGTGTTTGTTGGTGGTGATGAGAGGATGATGCAAGGAGGTGTGTCTTGCAAGCCAAGGGTGGAAGAAGGTGAGCATGCAATGGAAGAGTATCACATCAATCACATGTCTTTGACTTGTTTGAAGAAGAAGAAGGCTACTATTGTTATAAAATCAAAGGAGTGGGGTAAATTGCAAGAAAGTCACATTGGCCTAGCGGAAATGGAGAGGGGCGTGTGTAGGGATTTGCAAGAGGTCTCGGGTTCAAATCCCGGCTCTTGCATTCTTTTTACAAAGCTTCTAAATTGGATACTTTCTGGCCTTTGTGTAATCTATGTTAGGAAATAAATTCAATGTCTAAAGGACCTTATTTTTATCTGATGCTCTTTTTATTAATTTACCTCACTTTATTAATCTATGCCCCTCAAGCAATTTTATTGAATTTTTAATCTTCTTGATGAACTCTTTCAAAAGAAAAAAAATAGTAGATGTTAATTTGATACTAAGAAATTCTCCTTTTTTAATTAGAGAAAATAAATATTATATTATAAAAAGCTTGGAATATCACGGATATTACAATAGTACCCCCTTAAAATTAGTTTCGTCCCCGAAACTAGGAAAGACTTAGGGCGGTACAAGGTTATCACGAAAAGCTCCTAACACTCACGTCCGTCAGGAAACAAGAAAAGGTCTAGTACCCCCTTAAAGAACATTTCGTTCTTTAGTTATGATGACTGTACAAGTAGAAGGATTTTTATTGTACCTTTATCTTAAGGAATCGTCAAGTTAGAAATCCTTAAGAAGATTCCCACATTTGAGCTTATGCGGCTCAATTGGAATCTAGGGATAGGATTGGAAATTCGATCGATCTGGCTAGTGAAGTATGCGGGGGTCCAGCGGTTTTATTCAAAAGCTTGGGTCAACCCTACGGAAGTTCTAGGTTGACTTTCCCAACATAAAAGTCGGATTGCTTATAGAATAAGCATCCTAATTGGAACGAGTTTTTTTTTTTTTTTTTTTTTGTGCTTCAAGGAAGCGAGTATAAACGAATAATCCATTCTATACTTCTAGAATAGAGTTGTTGCGGAAGAATTCTTTTAAGATGGATGTTTGACTACTATCGATATGGAATCGAAGTTTCGAATATGTAAGGGCCATGCCTTAGAAGAAGAATTTCAATTTATGTTTCCTAACGAAGTTCCTATTGGGATAGGGGATGGTTATTTTCCAAGAGAGAGTAACCATAGTTACGACATCGTATTCGAATATATATAATACTATCGAGGAATGGTTCGAGCGTCCCTTTATAATCTGTTTTACAGTATAACAAAAATGTAGTTTTTCCTAAGCAAGGTCAAACTCGAGAGACTGCGTGGTTAGTTCCACCAATGTGATCAGTATCGGGGAACTATATCCAATACAATCGCCTCAAGTGTATATCTTTATGGGAATAAGACCTGAAATTCTACCTCAACCACGTGGCCAAGGTGGGAGGTAAAAGTTCATCCTTATTCACCACCATGAATCTATACCGAATATTTGATTTTATAGTTTCCTATTTCATTTTGATACAAAAGTAAATTTTTAGGCGAACTTAGTCATGCAGTGAATATGTCGTAAAGTTAAATCAGGGTTTAGCTCGAACTTTCTCCTCTATTAAGTTTGTGATGGAACACGGTCTTTGGTTTGATACGCAAGGATATAATATGATAACCAAAATCATAATATAAATTTCAAAATGGGACACCCCTACGAGAAAGAGTGTCACCAGTAAGGTTCGACATTTCAACTACTGTTGCGATATGAAAGTGTCTTAAGGGAAAAGCTAATATGATTACGAAGGTTAAACTCGGATAGGAAGATAGCTACTGAACTCACACTATGAGGATGCTACGGGGTCTAGTACTCACACTATGAGGATGCTACGGGGTCTAGTACCCCCTTAAAAAGATAATACTAATGGTACTTAAGAAGACATTAACTAGGGAAAAATGCCTCTGCATATCTTGCTCGATTTCCCAGGTTTCCCATGTTGTACCTTCATTGCCATCCTTGGACCAAAGTACTCGTACTAAAGGTACTTCTTTGTTGCGTAGCTGCTTTACCCGGTGCTCTACTATTTTGAGTGGTCTCTCCTTATAAATGACATCCGACCGGATTTCGACGTCGTCGAAATTGATTATGTGGGATTCGGCGGGCACATACTCCCTTAGGAGTGACACGAGGAACACGTTATGAATAGGGTGAGCTGAAGGTGGTAAGGGAACCCGATAAGTTAGATTGCCGACTCTTTCTAGGATTACAAAGGGTCCTATATAACGAGGTTTAAGTTTGCCTCGCTTTTTGAAGCGGAACACGCCTTTCGACGGCGATATTTTGACAAAACCTTGTCTCCTACTTATGAACTTGATGTCTCATCTCTTCAGTTCTGCATATGATTTTTGTCGACTCTGAGTAGTCAACACTCTTTGACGGATGAGAGCAACCTCAGAGGCAGTTCTTTCCACTAGTTCCGGTCCGAGAAGTATCTTGTCGGCGTTGTCGTCCCAGCCGATCGGAGAACAACATTTCTGGCCGTACAAGGCCTCGGAGGGAGCCATCTTGATGGTGGAATGCCAGTTTGTGGTTGCAGGTGAATTCTATATGATTCAAGCTGTCATCTCAACTCGTTGTGCGATCTAGCGCATAGGTTCAGAGCATATCTTCAAGGGCTTGGATGGTCCTTTCCAATTGACCATCGGTTTTGAGGATGGAAAGCTTTGCTAAACTTCAGTTTGGTGTCCATGGCCTTATGTAATTCTTTCCAAAACGAGGCCATGAAACGACCGTCTCGCTCGGAGATATTTGTCTTCGGGGTGCCCTGGAGGCGGACTATTTCCTTGATGAAATCCTTTTTCTCCTGAGTCTTTTGTGCTCGATTTTTACTTTCTTTCTTTCTGACAAACTAAGCAATTGGATATGAATTCTGCGACATCTTGTTTCATGTTTGGCCACCAGAAGTTTCTTCGTACATCTTTGTACATCTTACTTGTTCCTGGGTGTGTACAATATGCATATGCGTGGGCTTCTATCAAGATGATCTTTCGAAGCTCGTCCACTGTTGGCACACAAATCCGATTTTGGTGCCAAAAGGAAACCGTCATCTTGAATGACGAACCTAGGTGCTTGTCTTCTTGCACCTCACCACTGATCCTGATTAGCATGATGTCATCTATTTGCTTCTCTCTGATTTCGGCTAACAGGTCGGAATGGATTTCCAAGGTGTTTGGACAACCTTGTTGTCTTCCAAACCAGACCTCGAGGCCTTCTCTTATCAGTTCTTGTTGGAGTTTTGGTTGAACTTTTAGCACTGCGATTAAGCCCTCTTGGTGTGTCTTACGACTGAGAGTGTCGGCTATGACGTTAGCTTGCATGGGTGATAGAATCGCTCGATGTCGTAGTTTTTCAGTAGTTCCAACCATCTTCTTTGTCTCATGTTCAGTTCCTTCTGAGTGAACACGTACTTCAAACTCTGGTGGCCGGTGAAAATATGACATTTGACCCCGTACAAGTAATGTCGCCAAATCTTTAAGGCAAACACCACTGCTGCTAGTTCGAGGTCGTGTGTCGGAAAATTCACTTCATAAACCTTGAGTTGCCGGGATGCATAGTGATTACTTTCCCTTTCTGTATTAGCACGCATCCCAAACCTTTCTTTGAGGCATCACTGTGTACCACATAATCTTCGTGTTCATCGGGCAGAGTCAACACGGGTGCACTTGTGAGATGTTTCTTGAGTTCTTGGAGCTTTCTTCACATTTTTCATCCCACACAGCTTCTTGTGGGTTTTCTGGAGTAGTTTCGTCATGGGTAGGGTGATCTCTGAGTACCCTTCGACGAATCTTCGGTAGTACCTTGCGAGTCCTAGGAAGCTGCGAACTTCTTTGACGTTCTTAGGTTGCTTCCATTCTGAGACTGCTTCAATTTTCTTCGGGTCCACCATAACTCTGTCTGGGTTGATGATGTGGCCTAAGAATGCCACTTCTTTAAGCCATAAGTCACTTAGACAACTCGGCGTAAAGTTGGTTGTGCCTTAAAATCTGTAGCACAGTTCGGATATGTTCCTCATGCTTAGCTTGATTTCCGAAGTAGGTTAGAATGTCGTTGATGAAGATGACGACAAACTTGTCGAGGTATTCATGGAAGCATCAGTGCATCAGGTCCATGAACACCGCAGGTGCATTGGTCAGTCCAATTGGCATCACTACAAACTCGTAGTGGCCATCGCGGGTGCGAAAAGCAGTCTTCGGTATGTCCTTCTCGCTGATCCGAAGTTGATGATACCCTGATCTTAGGTCAATCTTTGAGAAGACTTTTGCACCTTGGGGATGGTCTAGGAGATCGCGTAGCGGATATTTGTTCTTGATGGTGACTTTATTCAACTCTCTATAGTTGATGCATAAGCGGAAAGTCCCATCCTTCTTCTTTACAAAGAGCATCGGTGTTCCTCAAGGCGAAGCACTTGGCCGGATGAAACCCTTCTCAAGCAGCTCTTTGAGCTGACTCTTGAGTTCTTTCATTTCTAGCGGGGCTATTTTGTAGGGTGCCTTGGGGATTGGCGCGGTTCTTGGCTGGAGGCTTATCGAAAACTCGACTTCTTGTTGGGGAGGTAACAAAGATACCCAACACAGCCTTGTCGGTGTAGCTTCCCGACCTTCTTATCGTTGATGACCTTTCCATTTTCTTCTTCTCGTTTTCCCTTGAACTTACATATGTGCTTCCCTCCTGAGTTGATGGTTACAGTTTGTCGCTCCCTGACGAGACAACCAATCTCTTTCGAGAATGATGTCATAGGGATTCATGTCCAAAATATCTCGGTCCTAGCAACTTCTTTTCTAACTTCATCTGTCACCGTGTTGATTTATCAAAAACGAGGCGAAGAAAAGTCCATGACGTGCCTTTCGCATAGTTTTATTATGGTTGGCTTAATTGGTTGACAAACATCAAATATCACGCCCAACTTCCATATGTTAGTTGAGCAATTCCTGACTACTCGTCGGTACGTCGGACTAATATATATTTCATCGGTCGGAATTCTCTACCACTCTTTTATTGCTAGATCATTGTTGGTCCCACACATACCTCTCGATAATCTGTTTCGAGATCGGGTTAAGTGGAGACAGGTTAGATCTTTAGTCGACTAAGCCTTCCTTGGTGTCCTCCCTGGAAATTTCTATTTTCCCGTGAGTCACTGGCTCAGTAAGTTTGACCCTCTGGAGACGTAAGTGTTCCCCTTAGTTGGCGTGACTTCTTCTCATTCCCGATGTGCATGAACTAAGTTTTTATTATAACCATTTTCTGTAGATGGATAACAATTCATATAGAATATCCGTAATTCTATATTTGAAGCAGGATATAGTTGTTTTTGTTAACTCCCGAGTATAGGCAAGAAATGATGCGCAAGTTTAGAGAAGAGAGAAAATTTTTATTAGAACTTTTATGGAATGGATTACAAAAGGCTCTATATAATAAGCCATTACACTAGGGACGGAAACAAAGCTACTATCGACCTGACTATTCAAGGACAAAATGAATAGTCGAGTTAAGTGGACTACTTAGAGTTTCACACTACTTAATGATAAACAATCCGAATTTTAGCCCTAGGGTGTACTTAGGAAACAAAAAGTGTCCAAGAATCCTTCATCGAACAGACTTTCATCGAGGGCGCCTCCTTCGTGGTTCAACAGTAAGTGGGCTTGCTCGATATGCCGACGGGTTGCAGCTATATAGCCACGGTTGACTACAAGACGAGCATGGAGTTGGGCGTCCTCGTTTTGGTATGACCTCAATTCATTCAACCATACTTCCTTGCGTTGAATGAGGTAGTCGTACTTCGGTTGACGAACCCTTGTTGGGTCAGGGCCTTTGATTGGAGATGGTTTTCTTGCTTGACTATTTTCTTGGTGATGGGATGACTCTCCTTGAGTCCAGTTAGCCCATCCACCTGCTTGATAGGTCATTGGATCTTGACTTGTGATTTGGTCACGTGGATTCTCCGTCATGTGTCCCCATGGATGATATCCCGAGAATTCTTGCTCAGCGATTTCCGGACTTGATTGGCCGTGTAGTGAATTATTAACTCCTTCCTCAAGGTATTCTTCTTCAAGGTTCTCTTCCTCGAGATTCGCCACTGGTGCATTTTCATGCATCTCTTCTTGTACTGCTAGCTCGGGGTTGTCCTCGGGGTATCCATTTGGCAAAAACGGCCATTGAGCGAAGGCCTCATCAAGCTCTTGAGCGGCCTTTTTAGCTTCTTCCCCGATTCGGGTTTGGCTTCTAGTGAGTACCATTTCTGTGGAGGAGAAGAAGGCGTTTATATAGAATATCCTTTGATTCTATAAGGTGAAGACGTGTTGAAGGAAGTTAAGGCATTGTTTATAAAAATCACATATGAAATGTTTACTTTAAGACTTTTCATTTTCTTGGTCCTATTAAGGAGTCTAGGAAATTCTTTTTGAACACGTTACTTAAGACGAAAATTTTTTACTTTACTAACAAGTTTACTAAGGTAAAAAGTTAAGTTTACCAAAAAGTTATATCGAAAATGTCTAGAGTTTAAAAGTTGAAACACTTATACTATTTAAGTTTTTAAGAAATAAGTGTTGGGATTACTAGCAAGTTCCCTAGTGTGAAGATGCGAGTATTTTATAAATTTCTAATGAAGAGTTTAAAATTCTACACGAATTGGAAATGTTCATACGACTTAAGTTTTCGAAGGATAGAAAGGGAATTTTATAAAAACGTTAGTTCTAGAACTAAGTACTTGGTATCTAAAGTTTCAAACATTTTTAAGAGGTTTTTCTTAGCTAAGAAGTTTCAAGAGAGAAAGTTATTAATCCTAAGTTTTCTTCAAGGAATATAGAAGGAAATTTTTCTATGTTTGAAAGTTTTAAATAGCGGAAGTAAAAGTTAGGGTTTTAAAAAAAATTCGGTTTTAAAACTTTTCGGTTTTAAAACAAAAACGTTTAGCTCTGATACCACAATTGTAACACCCCTATTTTGCAACATTGGGTATTACCGCCAGTGACCTCGGATTTTACCGTCCAAAGTCACCCAAGGCTTTTAGAATGATATAGAATATACAAATGCGGAATAACATAATTCATAAGTAGAAAGGCATGCTCCCGAAGGAGACTTAGTTCTTTACAAAATATCTTACATTGTTTTCAAACATAAAGTTGTTCGGAATTGAAATGCAAAACCTGCTTGTCCTTGAAACATAATGAAACTAAAGTAAAATGATTGAAAGGTACATCTTGAAAATCCTTGTTCTTCCTTCGTCTTCACTTCACTTCACGCCTTATGGGGATTCCTAGATTCTGACATAATTCGCGAGGGGCGATAGAATGCCAGGCAAACATGCGAAAAAGAAGAATTAGTCTAAGAGACTAAGCAAGCGGGAATAGAACTTCCCGAGGGTACTTTGGTAATTTCAACTTATCGGTGTAAATGAGAGGATAAAGGGTTGTGTTTACGATGGCTTGACTATGTGGAGCTAAGATACGAGAATTTACGATAGCATATCCCGAAAAGGGGTAGCTTGAAGAGCAAGAGAAGTACTACTAGATTGTAGTCTTCTTTAGAGTAGAAGGTATGTTGGGAACTTTCATTTATTCAATCAAATCAAATACCACTCGCGCCCGTAATGGACCGAGGGCCCGATCGGTCGTTAGAGACCGGTCCGATCTAGTCATTTAGTTGTGCTTTAGCACTTATCTTATTTAGTGGTAAAGACATTCGCTTTCCATTTATGATTTAAAGAGTATGTGGTGGGACACGGATAATCCGAACCACCCGAGGGAAAACTCCGTTTCCCGGCACTTAGCTAGAGTGCGCTCATCCCTCCTTGCAATCGGAGCGGATGGGATCATGATCCCGAAAGTCGTACTTCAAACGCGTAGGCACTTACGACTTAGTGGGGTTATGTAGAGGCGTTGGCTATCCCACGCCCCTCACTAGTTCGACATCGATCTCGAAACGAGATCGTAACAATCAAGATAATAACCACACTAGCATAAATAATTCTAACAAGGAATATATAAAGCAATCTATGCTAACAATAGTCGTTATTTCTAGCAATCGATATTTTCTAGTTTCATTTTTATTTAAGCATACAAGTCATTCCCAACATCGAGAAATAGTATAAAGACGGATTAAAAGGGCACAAGGGGAAATTCCACTTGCCTTAGTCTAACGAGTTCTAGCAACGAGCTTTGACGAAACTTAGGCGATTTCCTACTACGAGCGAGGATTCCGACCTAATGATAAGGAATTTACGAAAAGACTCAAAACACGATTTTCCAACTAGAGTTCGGATTACCTCTTATAATGTCTTTATAAGAGGATTTGAATTTCTAAATTATTATAATAATAATTTAGAAAGTTATTTTCTTTAAAAATAATAATATTCCTTTATTATTATTTTGATTTTGTAATATCCTTATCATTCCGAAAATCTCTATTAAAATAATTATTAAATAATCCTTTTTACTAGGAAGTTTCCTTAATTAGTAATTTCTACTTTTCCTTATAAGGTAACTTTCCTAAACTACTTTTAATTTAGATTAATCTTATTTATTCTATTTCCATAACCCCCTTTTAATATAACAAGGCTCATAAAAAAAATATCTTTGATCATATTTATATATTAAATCTTGAACTTAGGCCTTTTAATAATTCTCTACACTTGGAAGTTCATTAACCAACTTATATTTTTATATAGATAACTCTAGTAATATTTTGTTTAGTAGTAGCATATTTTTATGAAATCGTTGTCTAAGCCAAACTATAGTTTTAGATCTCCAACATATTTTATAACTTAAACTCATATGCTAATGATATAATATTTTATTATATCCTACATAATAGCTAACATCTTATAATATATTCCTCATATAAAAAGATATGCTAAGTTTATATTGAATAAATATTTTATTCTAAATTCCTTATATTCACTCAACTTTATAAATTCTATATCTTTTATAGATTAGGCCATGCATGACTTTTCTCTATTAGAAACTTTATTAAAATCTATATAAAGATGATATTGGTTTTATTTAATAATCTTTTGATTTCTAAGGTCATAATATGATATCATCTTTTTGTATAAGGCATGCATAATATTTCTAGATTCTTATTTGATCTAAGGTGGAATAATACTAAATATAGACCTTACATGTTATATTTATTTTATAAAATCTATTTATATTTTGTATAAGCATGCATGTACTAAAATCATGAATATATCTATTTATTTTTATTTAGCTTAAGTTACCATAGTAAAATAATTTGTTTCTAGCTTTCCAACTAACAAGATCTCTACTTAATATTTTTATTTCTTATTTTCCTTACTTAATTTCTAATAATCCATAAAAGGCTTTAATAATTTGTAAAAACATAAATTGAGTAAATAGAAATTAGGATTAGAATTTTATACAATTAGTATTCTGTGTTTACAGAACACTGGGAAGGAGGCAGGGGAGAGGACCGGCGGTCTTCGGCGGCGCAACCAGGGACGGCGACGGCTCCGGTGGCACCGGGGTGGCTCGGTGGAGGCAGGGCAGTCCAGTCGTGGCTCCAAAGGTGGTCCGGCGGGCTCCAAGGTGGTCCGGCGGTGGCTCCAAGGGGAAGAAGAGGAATTTTTATTGTGTTTTTGTGGTGGAACAAGCTTTGTTTGGGGCTGATTTTTGAACACAAATAGAACAATTGGAACTAGAAGGAGAGGATGGTTGAATGTGTGAGTGAAAAGTTGTGATTGAGAGGTGAAGGCCCTTTAAATAGGCAATTTGGAGGAGTTTGGCAATCCATGCCAAGGTGGTTGCACCAATGGAGGAGGAGGAGGTGTTCTTCCATTGGTCAAAGTTGTGTTTGTTGGTGGTGATGAGAGGATGATGCAAGGAGGTGTGTCTTGCAAGCCAAGGGTGGAAGATGGTGAGCATGCAATGGAAGAGTATCACATCAATCACATGTCTTTGACTTGTTTGAAGAAGAAGAAGGCTACTATTGTTATAAAATCAAAGGAGTGGGGTAAATTGCAAGAAAGTCACATTGGCCTAGCGGAAATGGAGAGGGGCGTGTGTAGGGATTTGCAAGAGGTCTCGGGTTCAAATCCCGGCTCTTGCATTCTTTTTACAAAGCTTCTAAATTGGATACTTTTAGGCCTTTGTGTAATCTATGTTAGGAAATAAATTCAATGTCTAAAGGACCTTATTTTTATCTGATGCTCTTTTTATTAATTTACCTCACTTTATTAATCTATGCCCCTCAAGCAATTTTATTGAATTTTTAATCTTCTTGATAAACTCTTTCAAAAGAAAAAAAATAGTAGATGTTAATTTGATACTAAGAAATTCTCCTTTTTTAATTAGAGAAAATAAATATTATATTATAAAAAGCTTGGAATATCGCGGATATTACAGGTCAAGACCTAACTTAAGCCCATATCGAAGCCCAAAACTCGTGGCCCAACTCTCTGGCACGGGAACAGACGGCGCGGGCATTCCTAGGGTGGCGCGGCCGCGTCAATTGTATCCAAGCCCGCGGCATACCTCGGTTCAGCACTTCAGGCGACACTTCAGAGGCTGTTTTCACCCCCTTCGAGTTGGAATTTGGACTCGGAGTAAAAATATGAATTGTAGCTCTTCGAATTAGCTTTCCAGTGATAACAAATTGAGATTCATCCGACCAATATAGAGCCCAAACCATGCATTGCAAGATAGAGGTGTCGAAACAAGAACTCCAATGCATAGCCCGGATTTCAGCGTTCTTTTCACACAAGCTCTTGGGTCTTGGTTCTTCCAATCTTCACTTGTATCACTCTAGGCTTCCTCAAACTCCTTCATAGTCCACTAAGATTCATCCCATCCACGCTTGTTTACCTAAAGATCTGCAAAACCGAACAAAACAAGCGCAAAACCCGAATTTCCTAGAAAATCTAAAAACCTAGGAACTAAGCTAAACTAAACTAAAACCATGCAATATAAACATAAATATGCATCATAAACACTACCTAAATACAAGCTATCACTTATGCTTTGATCAAAGTCAAAGTAATTCGTGTTTGTGACTCAATCGAAAGAGAAAGTTATAAACATGAATTATGATCAAGTCTGATAACGAAAGTTAAAAACTTTGGATCAAAATAAGTAGATAAAGTGAATTGATTTATGATAATTGATTGATTTACTTGTTTATTCAACAAAAGTTGATAACTTTATGTTAAAGGCATGATTTTCATGAATCATATTATTTGAAATTGCAGGATTGTGTTGTGGTGGACTCTTATCCTAGATCGTTTCTTTTACTTGCGAATCAGTAATCCCCATTTTCACCTCTTTACCAAGTCATCAAGGATCGATACCGAGCCTACTGTTTTCTGTTTGATTCGTGCTTTGTTCGTTCTAGTTTTACCTCGTCACCGACCCTTACAAGGTCGGTATCGAGTCTTCTCTGAGACATGACTGATTGTTTGCTTTGCTTTATTTCTTGCTTTTGTTCTGTTTTTTTTTTGCTTTCTAGTTTAGTAATTAAACACAACCTTGCTTCCCTTGGACGATCCGGACTCTGCTATACTCAGCGGGGTCTTGACTATAAACTTATTTGTTGCAAGTAAATCCCTATCAATATTTATCAATTTGGTACATTATCCTATGATGTGAACCCCGTTGGAGGATTCACACGAGGATCTTGTCGTGGACTCGTATTATGTCTCTTCACCTAAAGTAACTGATAGATTGAGGCGTTGGACGCCTAGACTGGGTTGAGAAAAGAAGTGAAAGGATGGAGAGGGTCGTCTAGGATGAAGTAGGCGTGAAGAGTATGAGATTGGGAAAAGAATATTGGGGTGACGCCATAAAGATAGATGCGGGAATAATCCGACAACAATTTGTTATCAAATCAAAGCGTAAAAAAATACAAGCATAGACGTGCCTCTTATATAGAGGAGAGGCACACACAAAAACCCTAGGAAAACCCTAGTGACATGGGCGGCGCATGGGGGAGGCATGCGAGCGACCCATCACGCAAGTCCAAGCCTAAAAATACTACAAAAGTAGAAATGACATAAATAGTAAGGTTCGGAATGGAAATAATACTAAAAATGGAATAAAACATAAATGGTCACGGTGGCCATTTCGCGAGTGTCGCGACAAGGCTGTGACAAGGTGTTGACGCGCCAGCGCAAGGCATGTTGCGACACACTAGGTGTGGCACGACAAGGTCGAGGCACGTGACGCACACAAGGCATGTCTTGATACACTAGGTGTGGCACGACAAGGCCGAGGTGTGCGGCGCACGCAAACCTCATGTCGCGACGTCGGGTTGGCCCAGCGCGGACATGCAAGCTGGTACTGAGGCATAGAACTCGGTATCGAGTGTGGCTGGAACAGCACCGGATGCAAGGTCCTTGGCACCGTGGTGTGAGGCGTCGGCGTCGAGAAGTGGCGTGACTCCGATGATGGTGAGGCACGTGAAGAGGGGCGTGTCGGTGGATGCGATGTGGCTTGCTAAGGCATGAGTGACGATGGAAGCCGTAGATCGAGCTATGGCACGGGTTCGTGCTCGAGTGACTGGTCCGTCGGAGTGCACGGGCAAATCTTCCTCTTCTTGGCTCGCCGTCAGGGTGGGGCTCACATCACCCTCCCCCTTGGGTGGGAAACATCGTTGTTTCCTCATCATGATACTCGGGATCTACGTAAGGAGAGAGATCCGAGAAATTGAAGGAACCGTGGATGGGGTACTTACCCGGGAGGTCGAGGACGTAAGAATTATTGTTGATGCGCCAAAGTACCTTGAAGGGTCCGTCTCCTCGAGGGTGCAACTTCGTCTTCCTAGCATCGAGAAAACGCTCCTTCCAAAGATGGAGCCACACGAAGTCTCTTGGCTCGAAGATCAACGTACGACGTCCCTTGTTGCGTTGGGCAGCATATTGATCCAAGCGCTTTAGCGATTGCCCCTTGGTGCGCTTGTGTAGGCGGCGGACATGGTCGACACGGTTGGCCGTGTCGATGTGCTCACCGGGTTTTTATGGCAGCAACACCAAGTCCATGGACGCGCATGGGTTACGCCCATAGACCACCTCGAAAGGCGTCATCTTTGTCGTAGAGTGAAATGACCTATTATATGCAAACTCAACATGGCAAAGAAGAGTGCCTTGAGCATCGTCCAAAGAAGAGTGCCTAAGGTCCGATTGGTCACCTCAGTTTGACTATCGATCTGGGGGTGGTAAGCAGTAGAAAAAAGGAGTCGTGTTCCTAACTTCCCCCAAAGGGTTCTCCAGAAATGGGTACAAAATTTGGTATCCTTATCACTAACAGTAGTTTTCGGAATACCGTGGAGCTTCACTATATGATCGAAAAATAAATTCGCGATTTCCACCCCGTTATTAGTTCCCTTAAATGCAATGAAGTGGGTCATCTTGGAGAATCGGTCCACGACTACGAAGATGGAATCTTTGCCACGCCTCGACGTTGGAAAGCGTATCATAAAATCCATTGAAAGATCTTCCCACGGCGTGTCCAGTATAGGTAGGGGCGTGTAATGTCCATTTGATTGTGACCGAGACTTGGCAGTATGACATGGCACACAACCCTGACAGTACTTGTTTACATCTCGTGCCATGTGTGGCCAGAAGAAATGTTCACGGAGTGTTGCCAATGTTTTGGCTATGCCAAAGTGGCATCGGCCATCATGACCCGCTTTAAGCAATAAGTGCCTAATCGAAGAGGCCGGAATGCAAAGCTTTCCAGCGCGATATAGATACCCATTGTCCAAAAAGAAGGACTCATCCCGAATAGGTGGCGACCCATCGAGGAGCTCGGCAAGCATAATGTCTACAAAATCCTGTAAAAGAGGAGATAGATGGGGGTAGCTCATGTTTCTTATCAATAGTAATTTGATGCAAAGGACACAAAAGAAAGCAAGAAAAACTCCCCTTGATTGTTTTGACCACGTTGCGACGCCGGTATAGAAGCAAGTGATCTTGGACCGTGCCGAGCAAGGGTGGCTCGGCGTCTTCAATGCTCCGCGACTTTGAATGGGCACCACTCGGTTGGCCTGTAGAACTATGTCAATGGTGCAGATTTGGCCCAGGTGCGCCGCTGGAATGGCTCTCCATCGAGCCAGCGTCGTTCGACACCGAGACTGGTGCGGTACGCTGCAACAGAGGTGCTCGGCATCCGCGACTCCTTCTTGACATTGGTTGGTGCTTTTGGGATGAACCCTGGTTTTGTCCAGGTTCTACTCCAAAAAATTTGAAGCACCGATAAAATGCGTCCCCTTGCCAGAAAGGCTGGTTTTGGCCTCGTTCGGCGCCGGCGCGGCGGAGGTGATCTCTCGAGCCTTCGCTTGTTGCCTTTCGGCTTCATCTTTTAATGTTTCACTCGGAGAGATTGGTAAGATGGTCACACATTTACCATGGTAGTTGAACATGTACGTGTTCAACCGGCCATCGTAAATCACGTGACGGTCAAACTGCCATGGACAACCAAGAAGAAGATGTGTGACGTCCATGTCAGTGACATCAAATAAAACTGAATCTTGATAGACGCCAATAGAAAAAGAAAGACGTACATGTTTCTTGACCCAATGATCGCCTTGGTTAAATATCCAAGCGAGCTTGTAAGGCATTGGATGCTCTAATTATGGCAAGTTGAAATGATTGACGACTTTCTTTGAGAAAAAGTTTCCACAACTATCAGAATCGATTATGACGCTCAAGGAGAAGTTTTTCACCAAACAACGAGTACGGAAAATATTTTTCCGTTGATAGGTTGGCACGGCCTCCTTGATGTTAAGTGCTCGGCGTCAACTTAGCAACAACTTATAACAACTTAGCAACAACTTATAATAATAAGTGATCTACAATTCATAAATTGTGATTGAGCATCACTAGTCAGATCGCCGCTAGAGGTAGACTAGAGGCTGGGCCCACTGGTCAGATCGCCGCTAGAGGCAAGCCGAGAAGGTGGGTACAGGTGGGCTTGATAAGATCATCTTAGGGGTAATTATGTATTTTAACCCTAATTTGGTGGTATATATAATGGATGGAAGCAGGAATAGGGTGGTTCAAAATGGAATAGAAATAAGGTGTGGGTTTAGGGCACTCATGGGTCGGATTATGTGTAGGTGGAGGCATTCTACAACCTGAACCGCGAATAAAAAATGGCTCACTTGATCCACCATTACTCGTGAAACCTTTTACCCATATCTGACCCACCTACCACTCGCGGGTGAGTCGGGTGACCCACCACCTGTGAATTATTAAATTATAATATTTTTTTATAAAATTCTAGAGTTAATAAAAGAAGTATTGACATTGGTGACACTAAAAGGGGCGGCGATCGGAGTGAGAAAGACTAGCAGTGAAGTAGTGAAGAACAGTTATTGGAGGTGATGCTGAGAAGACGAAAGTGGAGAATAAAAAAAGACGGACGAAGGAGTGGAATTGACAATGTTATTAGGGAAGCTAGGGGCAGTTGAATATTGTAAAACGGAACACGACAAATAACTAAATAAGTAGTAGAATTTGGAAACGACAATGTTAAGTATGTTGGAAATATTAGTAAACAGTTTGTACTTTGTATTTTAGGTAAAATTATGCGGGTGGTAAATGGGTGGGTCGGGTGATGGGTGGTGGGTCGGGTGAATTGGGTGTCAAATCTCACCCTTATCTAACCCATCACCCGACCCACCCATCACCATCTTTTCTTCAGTTTTTCACCCGTATATTTAGGTCGGGTGAAGCGGGTGGTTGGTCACCCACGGATAATGTCCAACCCTAGGTGGATTTTTGTAAAAAGTAAAATAAGGAGTGGTTATTTGCAAACGCTTCAAGATAAGGGGTAATTTTTTGGATTTTTTCCCATAACACAATGTTTTGTACTATCGTTTTGTCATGAGAGGGAGTTGAACTAGGGATTTTAACAGGGTGGAGAATACCCTCCAAGTTTCCATTCTCGTTAGAATTTCAACCCATCCCTATTTTTTAGTGGTGATTGAAAATTGTTCTCATTTCCGCGAATCCACACCCCATCGAGAATTTCACATTCATGTTGTACTTTTTTCATTTAGTCTCTCCATAGAAATTCCCGTTTAATGACCCATAAAAAATTTCAGAAGTTTCATAATTATTTTCTTGAAACTATTTTTTTTTAAATTTTGAATCGCAGTAAAATTAAAGAAAAAATATTATCGCTTCTAGCTAAATAAGTTTCTTCCAATCTAATTTCATACTCGAGTTTGTCAAATGCGCTTGTAAAAATGGCAAGAGGACTTGATTATGTCCATGGTGGCTATACTACCCTTTCTTAGTGCTTCGAGTTTGATAAGGTTGGTCGAGACCCCATTAGTCGAATAAAATTTTCAAAATAAAGGTGTGCACTTATTAAATAAACTAGGTTTATTTGTGCTATAGTAATGACAACGTATAATAATTCGACTTTAAGTTGCACTAGATAATATACCTTAGGGTTGTATGTAAACTTGTATGAATTGTTTTTGGCATGTGTGTGATTTTATAAAATCAACTAATATGTAAGTAGTGTAGGATAGAAGTATTTACGAGCATAGTCATCATAATTTTTTCTTTATAACAACATTAAAGGTTGATACACCATTAATGTTAATAGCAGTAGTACTGACAAGAGTATTTAAGGGCATGTCATCATAAATCTTTCATTATAACAACATTATTGGTTTCTACACCATTAATGATATTATTAGATTATGATCCATGGATCATCTCCACTGTAAGGGAAGAGTCATTCAGAACCTATCTAGTGCCATGGAGTTCGTACCGAGTGGCACTTATTAAAGTAAGTTAACTCGAAAGTCTAAGATCAAGTAAAAGTTACATTGTGATAATCATATAAGATAAGTGCACACAATAAGTAAATTGAATCTCTCGTTGAAATACCCATTTCATTAAAAGTTTAGGGATTTGTTGTTTATAAGTTTTGTGTTTTAGGGATTGTTTAAATCTAGTCATGGTTGGATACTAAAGTCTCTCTATGATTTCCAAATGATATCTACTATATATACATGATGCTTGACATTAGGTTAAGATGCACTAGTTATTATAAAAAAATACGCATTAACTACTTTAATGATATTGAATAAAATATTGACTTTCACCTGATGAATATTGGAGTCGACTTAGCTAACCCCATTGAGGGCTAGCCACTTATGGTACTAGTTATTAGTATGTAGACAACGTCAAGCCAAGAATACTCAAGGTGATGATGGATGGTTCTCGTGATACTGTAATCTCCCTCATTTTTATAAAGGGTAAAAATGTAAATTTACATTTTCCTACATATTTTATTTTCTTAAAGTTATAATGTTATAATATTTTTAAATGTTATAAGGTTGATTTATAAGGTTAAAACCGATAAGGTTAAAACCCCATATTCAAGTTCACAAAAATTATATTCTCATATTAATTATGAACCATAAAAATTATGGTGTTATGATTATTATAATATGATAAAATGTAACCATTATTAAAATGTGTCTTATTTATTAATTAAAATTACAAAAAATACTTATAAGTAATAAAACTTAAGAAGAAGTATTATAATAAAATTTCTAAATTTTATATAAGTTATTTTAAAGTAAATTTTAATCAAATAAATTGTTTAAAGTTTCTATGATAACTAATTGTTTTAATTGAAGTACAAAAATTAAGATGGAAGGGTATTTTTATCACTTTTATAAAACTAGAGGGGTTGTTTGTGTAATTTGGAGAAAAGAAATTAATCCCGACTTTTATCATCTTCAACCTTGAGCCATGATTTTCAAACGGTCATAATTCATTCGTTTCTAAACGGATTTTCGATCCGAAAGATGTTGCGGAAAGCCCATGACCTGATCTATCAAACCCCTCAATCAATTGTTACAAATAACACAAATTTTGAGATTGAAATTTCTGCTCATGTTCGAAAACCTAAAAGTGGTTGAATGCTCGATTTGGCCATTGAAAGCTCAAATTGGGATGAGATGATGATGTGGAAGGATAATATTGAGTAACGGGCGATTAATGTGGTGGTTGAATCGTTTAGAATGGCCGGTAATGGTTGGATAATGCAGAATTAAAACAAAGTGACGCTTTGTTTTCGGGGTATTGATGTGAGCATCGATGTGAGTATTCTAGGGGTCGTTTTGAGTGCTATAAAAGGCCAATATAAAGAGCAATTTGTCATACACATTATCCATTCATAAACTTTATCCAAAAACGCTCTCTAACTTGCCCAAAATCGAGCCTCAAACTCGGTGGACTGAATTCGGAAAAAACAGAGCAAGGGCTCGGTTTTTGGGTTCGTTCTCTTTCCAAACACAACTAAAATTTTTCCATTTTATATCATTGGAAATATCTCTTTCTTACGGTTCCAACGCCTACTCACACGCCCCGATCCGATATCAGACGAAGGAAAACGTAGCGATTGAAGTTGGTGTTGTTTTGTGCCCTGTTTTTGCGAGAGGGTTGTTCGGTTTGGCTGGTGAGCCCGTGAGCATGTCGGGCCTGACCCGGCCCGAGCATGGAACAAGTCTAGGTCAGTCATCATGAGTGATCTGCTCATAACACATCTAAGTTAATTTCAAGGCAAGTGGTTTGGGTTCAATTTCCATATAAAGTTGTTTATGCATCACTCGTTTTATCAATCATGTTACATATTTTGTTAAATGTTTCATGTGCTTTAAATTGTTTTATGCTTGTGTTGGGAACTCTTGTATGCAATAAAATGAATCTAGGATTTATATTGATCTAGATTTAATGACATGTTATTTCTAGCCGTACTTAGGATACGCTAGATGGATTGTAGGGTTGTTGCCTTGTGATATGTGTGCCTATGCGTAGGCTTATATGTGTGTACTTTATGTTATACGCGTCAATTCATTCGACTTTCATCTTGAGTTGTTGCTCTACCTGTAAGACCATGGTCAATACCCACTCGCTCGATGAGGGGTGATGGCACGTAGCTCGTGTTAGTCTGGGCTTGCAACCCAACCTTTGAGTATTTCCGTGGGGCCGTAACCCACATTCTATCTTTTGAGTATTTCGTGGGGTCGTAACCCACATTCTGTCTTAGTTAAAAAGTATGCTTAATTCCAAGTGAAACGATATTGTGATCCTTAAAGATTAGTAGAGATTAAATAGGCGCATGTTGGCGACAATTAAAATGATAGGAAGGCTAGTACAAAATGGAATGCCATCCTTACTCTTGGATTCCGTAATTCTCTGGCTCCAATCTGAATTCGCACAACACGTATGCGGTGAGGTTGGTAGAGGGAAACATGATCAACGAGAGGTTTAATCACCCACCTGACTAAATGTGTAAGACCCAAGTTCCCAACATAAGTAAATCTTTCTTTCTAAACCGAGACTCACCTTTGGGTGACGTTCTCACTCTTTTCTTCAAATCATAGTTTTCATAAGAGGTCCGAGGTCCGAGGATGGGACCGGCTTTCATTCGGTGCCCGACATCCCAACTCGTCTCTTCCTAAAAACCGAACCACCTTCCAAAACCCCATTTTTTTAGTCTGTCACAAGACTAACCGACCGTTTATTTTCCTTGCATGGTCGACTGGTGTCCATCGCATTTTTCGTCGCGACACATCAGGGGTGGAGTTCTACATCGAGGACCAAGAGGAACAAGCCTGAAGAGGAATAACAAGTTTGAGGAGCAGCTGGATCGAAGGTGGTTAGCTTTGATATAGGCTTAGAATAAATTTTAAAGGTCGAGGTTCCAACTTGTGGGACCCTTCCCATTTCAACTTTGTATCCATTCAAGTTTTTCAACTTTTGTATTTAACTTCCGCATCTTTTATATATATGTCTTCCGCATTTAAAGTTTTTGGTTAGGTTCTGTAATTACTGTAAGCCTTGGGTGACTTTGAGAGTTTAATCTTGGGGCCACTGGCGGTAATATCCCTATATGAAAAGTGGGTATTACAGATACAACAACGAAAGGTTTTAAGTATGATCAGGTTGTTTGAATTTAATAGATTTAATTGTATGTATTAGGGTTTTACTATAATTCTTCTGCTTTGATTTGTAGAGTTTCAAATATAAATAAATTTCTTTTTAATTTTCTTCAACTACTCATTTTCTTTTCAAAAAATATAACTGATGCAAACCCTTAGCTGACTTCGGACCTTAAAATCCGAGATTACTAGCGTATGATATTTCAGAGCTAATTTGGGGGTGTTACACTCATATTGAGAGCATTTTTTTAATAATTATATACATTTCACTTTTTCATAGTTTTTCCTCACTCAAAAATAAAATGGAAGAGGTTTCCCTCCTAATCTTGAGGGATGTAACTACACCGAGGTTGTCCAAGCCCCAACAATTGTAGCCAAGACAACTCATGGCCCTTGGAAGGGCTGAGCTTTGTTAGCCTTCGCTAAAACGGAAGAAATTTTTATTTGGTGTGATATTTGATAAAATGATATTTTAGAAAATATTATAAGTAACGTTGAGCATACAAATTTCAGAAGCTATGTTAAAAATAGTTTTGTTTCAATAATCAACCACAATGATTGTTCTTCATAAAAGTTGGCCCCATATTTTCTCTTTTTTCTTGAAGAGTAGGTGAGTTTTATTCTCCTTAATGAATAAATCTTCATAAATAAATAAAAATAAATGGAATAAGAGGAGACGTGTGGTTCAATGAAGAAGGGTACTAGATATAGTGACACCGACATTGTTTAGTTGTACATTAAAATTGGTTGGGCTATTGAAATATGCATGGGGGGAAGGTGTTAGATATATTGATGTCTCTTGATTGGTGTCAACTTGTAGCAAAGTTAGAGATTCTTTGAAGTGGGTCGGAAAATTCACGTCGGAAATTTTTTGAATAGTTTGAGATTCAATAAGGATAGTCAGAGGCTCATACTTAAAAATCTGATAAAATAACATTAAATTTGTTATACTCCTATTAAAATAGTTTAATTCAAATAAGTTCATTTTGCCTAATTTAAGTAATTATATTCAAAGTTAGTTTTCATGAAATTTAACAAAAAATAGAATGGATGTGATTGAGAACCATTAAATTAATACGTGTGTTGAGATGCTCTCATGATCTCTTACACTAAGATTCACTCACATAACACTGGACCCCCTTATTCTAACTTAATTCTATATATAGAAGTGTTGAAATCATGGGAATTATGACTCTTACGTTACCATTTGCAGGATCAACTGACCCCTTAGTCCCTCCCTAGCACCGCTCATGGTGTCACTGAGCTTTATAAAGGACCTCGCAAAATAGATTTTATAAATGAGCTCGCAAGTTCAGACTAAACTTTAAAAGGAGCCCGCTTGTTCAAACTATCATGTGAAGAGGCATGTTGGTCATTGAGGATCAATTCTTTGACCCTAAATTTTTGCTTAATTGAATTTTTGTTGAAGTTTGTACAAATTATTGTCAATCAACTCCCAAAGTTTTATATAATTTTTATATAATTTCTCAATTTTTAATTTAATCCAATGTTTTAAATATGATTTTACCCCAAAGTTTCATATAAACACTAAAAATGAATTTTGCTCCAAAATAGTTTATCCAACCAACACCTATGCTCGTTTAATCTTACATAACATCGGATATAGCTTACAAATTACGAAGTATGTCCAAACACCAAACTTATGAAGAATCAATTATGGTATTGATGAAACCCGAAATAACGACTCGCTAGAAGACAAGGAACGAGATTATTATATTTGATTGTGCAAACACTTGCTTCTTTATTTATATTTCTTTCACAGCGAGGTTACAAGCCAACGAGGCTAACAAACAATTGAGAATTACACCTTAGACCTCCTAAAAGTACTTGAGATCTCGATCTAACAGTATCCGAGATCTCCTATTTGCTAATCGATTCTACCACTAAGGTACTACTAGATTGATCTTGAGGCGAGGTAGACTTGAGAGCGTGGTGTAAGGAGTCCGACAGGATTGTGTAGCGAGGTCTTTAGTGTGACTTGAAGTCTTTTTGTGGACTTCAATTGTCTATAGCGAGGTCTTTTGACGATGTTTTGATCATATCGATCTTCAACGAGCAAGACAGTTCTTGAGTTTAAGATGTTTTTCGACCCTCTCTTCTTACGTGGTTCTCCTCTATTTATAGAGGATTGGGGAGTCGAGTTTTGGCCATAGTCCGATGTGGGATGCCCAAGATGGGGGCTCTTGATTGGTCCGAGGATGAGGCAAACGGTGATTGGTTAGGGGAAGCGGCATCCGTGAGTGGTCCGTGTGGGCGGGGGTGTCAGCAGAGTCGGTGGCGAGGTTTAGACCTCGCTCCGGGTATTCGGAAGACCTCGCGGAGATGGGAATGTTTGTTTAAACTTTAAAAGGCATATGGTTGTGGGTCCCAAAATCATCCTTGGGAATCTCGTCGTGTCTATTTGTTTTTTTGTATCTCGGGCCCACCTCTTATTTTACCATTTTGGACATCATCACAACCCCATGGCCTGAGGATCTCGACCCGAGGGCCGCATGGCATAAGTTTCTTGAGGTCGCGAGGTACGAGGTTTTGGTGGTTGGGAGAGCGTTTTGCGTGGTATGAGGTTCTGGAGGTTGGGAGAGCGCTTTTGCGAGGCTTTCTCCTTGCGAGGTTCTGTACTTAGGTTTTTCTTTTGCTTGGATGGGCGAAGCTTCCTGAGCCCGTTCTTCATATCTTGCTTAATGGGCCGTTTAGGTGGAATAGGCCCAACAAACCTTTCGGGAGCTGGGGAGGCCCAAGCCTGCTCTTTATAAGGGCGTATTTTACACGCTTCCGCTTCATCTTCCTTCTCCAGACTTTTCGCTTTCTCTCCCTCCGTCCTTTCAGTTTCTTGTGAACGGTTTCTGAGACGGTTTTCGACGATCTTTCGCCACCCTCCAGTTGCACCGCCGCTCTTTTCACGCCGATTCCAAGCAAGTCAGTACTCGACCCTCTTCTTCTTGTCTTTTGGTGTTCTTTGCTTTTGATTTTTCCCCGTTTGATTTTTGTTCCGTGTTCTGGAAAGGTGATGGTGTGTCGCCTGGTGTTTCACGCCGGTGTCACGGTGGCGAAGCGGCGGTGGTAGGGTTGCGTGTGTTCTGGGCGTTGCCCTTGTTATTTTTCTTCGTCCTTTCCTTGTTTTGTTTCACACCTGGGTGGGCGATGGTGATTTCTGGGTGTTTCTTGCTGGCGGTGCGGCGGTGAGGCGGTGGTGTTGAGGGTGGTTCTTGCTCTGGTGGGGTATCCTTGTTACCTCTTTACTTTTCTTCTCCTCCTTCTTTTCGTTTCGCTTTGTTTTTTGTGTTGTGCTTCGGGAGGCGGTGGTTGTTTCCTGGTGTTCTTCGTTAGTGTTGCGGTGGTGAGACGGTGGTGGAAAGCGGTTGCCACCGCCATGCCCTCGAAGCCTTTGCTCTTTTAAGTGACGGTTGGGTTCCTGCTTTTCAGTTCGCCATTTTTCGAAACTAGAGGTCCTCGGAAACCCAAATGTCATGATGTCCGACCAACGGGACGTTTGGGTTTCCGCCGCTGGTTAGCATTCTTCTTTCTCTTTATTCCTTTTGGCGCTTCGAATTCTCCTCCTCCGTCCTATCTTGTCAGAGTAGCTTCTAGGGTGCCACGTGGCCTTCTTCCTTCATGACCTCGCGTTGCCTTTCCTTTCGAGATTATGACCTCACACTTTTCTTCCCTTTGTTGTCGTGACCTCGTGTTGCTTTGCCTTTCGGGGTTATGACCTCGTGCTTTTCTTTCCTTTTTCGTTGTGACCTCGTGTTGCTTTTCACTTCGGGGTTATGACCTCGTGCTTTTTCTTCCCTTTGGTTATCTTGCTCGATGTCTCATCGCTTGTCTCTTTTCCAAGTGCTAGCCTCCCGCGGCCTGGACGTCGTTTTTCATGCCTAGAAGAGCTTCTGTGAGCCCCCCACCAGGTTTCGTGTTTAAAGTTAGAGAGGGTTTTTATGAGGAGGTCTCCGAGTCCGTAGGAAGCGTAGAGCCTAGCGACTCTCAGAACCCAAGGTCGCCTTCGCTGATTTTTAGCGACCCTTCTTCTAGCAATTCCGAGGTCTCCATTAACTTGCGCTTTTCCTGACTTCGCGCGTCGTCGGGTGTTGAAATGACCTCGTCTTTCGTCTCTGATGAGGTCGTTGTTGAGGTCGTAGCAACATCGTCCGACTCCTATGAGCCCGTGGATTTTGATGCGGCGTATATTACCGATGACGTGTCCCGCGTCCAATCTATTCTTGAGGAAAGGATCCCCATGTCCTCGGATACACGCGAGGGTTTTCTGTCCGGGGGAATGCCTACCAAGCTGAAGCCCAAGAATCTTGTTGACATCTCCAAGAACTTTGCTTGGCCCGAGGGGGTTGAGCTAGCACTCCCCGAGGAGGAGGGAAACTCCTTGGCGTCTTATGAAAGGTGCGTGGTTGTGCGCCTGTTCAGTCTTCAAGCGGGCTTCAGGTTGCCCCTGGCCCAACACATCGTCGATTTTCTATGGGCCATGCAGATCTGCCCCACACAGTTGTTTCGCAATGCTTGGAGATTGCTGTGCGCCTACACGGTCCGTAGTCGCGAGATTGGGGATGGGCCGAATGTCGACAATAAGTCGACTCTGTTCCTAGCGAGGAAGGAGCAAAAGTCCTGCCTTGTCAACCTTAGCTTGTCGGGCATTAAGATTACCATGAACGTTTCGAACGTCAGGCCATGGAAGAAGAATTGGTTCCTGGTCCGAGACCTCACCGGGATGTATCTTAATTTTCCCACGGCGCCGGGCCGCTTCATCCGGCAAGTGAGTCCGCACACGGTCGCCCAACTCAACGCACTTAAAGCACGATATGCTCTGGTGCGTCAGGCGCCGCACCAGAAGTATCTAGCACAGGACCGGCTTGAGCGGGCCGGCCTGAGCCTCACCCTTCCGCCACGCGAGGGTATTTAATTGCTCTTCCTTTGTTATGAATATATTTTTTGTTAGGTAGCGAGGTCAACAACCTCGCGATCTTAGCTTATTTTAACGCCGTTTTGTAGAAACCTTGCTAACGACACTTTGTTTCTCTGCTCTTCCTTTTAACTTATTTCCATGTTTCTCTTTGGCAGTGGATCTTTTGCGCACTCTTACCTCGAAGTCAGAGGGCAAGAAGCCTGTGACTTCCAGTTATACAGCCTCGGTTCCCCGAGCTCAAACGGGGATAGTTATCAAGGACCCGACCCCGTCGGCGAAGCCGCCCCCTCCACAGTCGAAACCTACACCCCCGCCGCCGAAGACGTCCGGGGAGAAGATCGCTGGGGAGGTCCCGCCGAAGGGGGATGTCATGAAGGCGTCCTCCCAAGCCTCTCGAGGCTCCGGTGACGGAGCCGGGCATAAGAGGAAGGGCGTGGAGTCCCCCCGTAAGGAGAGGGGGAAAAAACACCGGGCGGACGAGCAGCGAGGTTCGTCGGGGAAGGACCAGCGAGGTCCATCAGGGAAGGACCAACGAGGTCCGTTGGGGAAGGGGGTTATTCCCACCTTTAATTTTGAGGGACGAGCCCTCGATGCCGCTGGTCCTTCGCCCGCCAAGTTTCATTGCCCCGGGCCGGTTAGGGGTGCCCCGGTGAAATGGGGTAGGGAGGAGCGGAAGGAGGAGGTCGCGTGGGCCAACAACCTCACCGAGGTGGAGCTTGACGACGAGTCCTCTCGATACTCGGCCATGGTAAGTTTTGTTTTTATGAATTTTACTTCTATTTAGGACTTCGCGCCCCCTTTTTTATTTCTTTTCTCACACTTTTGCGAACCTATAGCACGTATTCTTCGACAACTACAACTGTAGCCGCATCGGCCTTGCCCATGCGAGGATGGAAAAGATGGAGGCGGCACTTAAAGCCCGCACCGAGGAGTGCGAGAAGCAGGCAAAGGAGCTTGTTACGGCTAAGAAGCGGGTTGAAGCTGCGGGGGGTGCAGCGAGGGACGAGGCTAAGGCGGTGGCGAGGGCGAAGGAGGGAGAGGCCCGGGCAAAGGAGGGAGTGGCTCGGGCGAAGGAGCGGGAGGGCAAGGCGAGGGAGGTGGCCGAGGTTCTGCAGAGCGAGAACGAGGAGCTTCGGGGTAAGCTCTCTGCTGAGCATAAATTTTTCAAAGAGAAAGAGGTTGAGCTTTCGAGGGCTTAGAAGGAGGTTACCTGCTTCGAACGGCGTGTCGTCGAGCTTAAAGAGGAGGTTGAGGCCGCGGGGCCCAAGTACGTGGCTTCGGAGGAGTACAAAATGGAGTTGGTGGAAAGCGTAAGGAAGATGTTCCACCAGGCCGTCCGCATGGGCGTTAAGCAGGCGGTGGCCAAGTACGGGCACCTCGATCCTCGCATTGTCTTCTTCACCCCAATTATGACGAGACTATGGGGGAGTTGGACGGGGAGGAGCCCGAGGGAGAATGCGATTTCTTTCTCAACGCAGATGGGACCGTGGCAAGCGAGGCACCTCCCGTGGTGGAGCTCGTTCAAGAAGGACCGGAAATCGTCGTCACCGGCCCTCAACCCGCGGCAGATGTGCTAAGTTCCAAGCCGCCAATCACTCCTGCTTCTGCCCTAGAGACTCCCAGAGGACCCGACGCCGAAGCCCCAAAAGCTCTTAAGGAAACCGCCAACCCCGCCGCCGAAGACTCGAAGATCTGAAGGGTGTTGTTGGTTTTTGTGATGATATAATAGTTTTTTTTTGTTGGTGGCCCTGCGAGGTTTGTAATTCGAACATCTCGTCCCTTGTGGCCTTTATTTTGGTGGCCCTGCGGGGTCTGTAATTAAACATCATGGCCCTTGTGGCCTTTCTTTTATATCATTTTTCTTTTTTCGTGATTGTTTGTTTGTCTTAGCCCATTTGTACATGTTCATCCATATCTATCCAACCCTATGGTTCGAGTGTCACAACTATTGTGGTACTCGAGCCACATCGGGTGTTTTAATTCTACCCTGAGGCCATGAGCCTCGCTCGGATCTCGCTCAGAGATATTTCAAGTCATAATTTATCCGCCCTTCTCTAAATTCAACTCTGCTGTTCGAGAAGTTTGTATAAATCTAAACAAGTGCTTGTTAGAAATAATAATATAGAGACAACTTATTACACGCATTTCGATCAAAGCTCGTCCGTTTACAATTCCGATTCCGATGTAAGTGAGATTTGGATGGGGCATTACAACAACTTCCAAAAGATCCTGCTTGACGGCGAAGGCGATCTCTCGTTCTCATCGAGCCTAGCCACCGGCTTTGGCTTCTAATTATTATGCCAAGATCACGAGCCTTGCGAGGGGTGGACTCAACGAAGTTCTCCAACCCCAAGCGGGAAACTAGGGGTGGACTCAACGAGATTCTCCAACCCCGCCTGAAGCGAGGGGTGGACTCAACGAGATTCTCCAACCCTAAGCGGGAAGCGAGGGGTGGACTCAACGAGATTCTCCAACCCCAAGCGAGAAGAGAGGGGTGGACTTAACGAGATTCTCCAACCCCAAGCGGGAAGCGAGGGGTGGACTTAACGAGATTCTCCAACCCCAAGCGGAAAGCGAGGGGTGGACTTAATGAGATTCTTCAACCCCAAGCTGGGAGCGAGGGGTGGACTTAACGGTATTCTCCAACTCCAAGCGGGAAGAGAGGGGTGGACTTAACGAGATTCTCCAACCCCAAGCGGGAAGCGAGGGGTGGACTTAATAAGATTCTCCAACCCCAAGCGGGAAGCGAGGAGTGGACTTAACGAGATTCTCCAACCCCAAGCGGGAAGCGAGGGGTGGACTTAACGAGATTCTCCAACCCCAAGCGGAAAACGAGGAGTGGACTTAACGAGATTCTCCAACCCTAAGCGGGAAGCGAGAGGTGGACTTAATGAGATTCTCCAACCCCAAGCGGGAAGCGAGGGGTGGACTTAACGAGATTCTCCAACCCCAAGCGGGAAGCGAGGGGTGGATGATAGGCGTGAAATGGCCGTGCAAATCACGGCTATGCAAAAGAGTCCCAACAGCCTAAAGACTGTAGTCTTAGGGAAGTAAGGGTCGAATCCACAGGGAGGAGATTTATCTTTCTATGTAAATTTTGTGTCAATTAAAGTAAAAGGGTTTTTAGAATTAAACCAACTATTGAGCATGCAAAAACTAGCAAAGAAAATAAAGTTTGGGTTTTTATCAATTTAAGGAAACACTTAGTCAACCAGAGATCCACATTCGTATGACAAGTTGATCATCGATTCACTCAATATCGCATGCATATGGAATTCCAATTCCTTTTCAAAGATAATTAATAGCACAACGAAATACTATTAATCCTAACTAATTGAATAACCCTGAAACTATCAAGATTCAATTCAAAAGCAGCATGAAAAATAGGAATATAATCAGGATACAAATCTAGCATAAAACAACCAACTTTTATACTAGAATGCAATTTAACTCTCTTCTACAATAGACTAGCACAACCAGATACTAGTACAATGTAGTTTGCTACTATGAAATAGAGAAACTCAACCAGTAATTTCTCTAGATCTAGCAATTGAGATTCAATAAGAACAACCCTAGAAATTGCTGAAATCAATCACAGAAACAATTCAAGCAAGAGAGAAAAATAATTCCATCCAATAGATAAATAGTAGAAATCTCACAACTGAAAGTCAAACGATGCTTCAAACTGTCTGACTAAGCAAAGAGGCTTAGTTCTCCATGAAAGCGAAAAACTCTGAAAAGAAAATATGATAATAGTGTATCAATGAGAGATGCAACTCTCTAAACCTAAAATATCAAACTAGGTCTAAAAAGTCTATCCAGAAATACATATATCTCGGATTAAAGCTGACATAAGAAGAGCCAATAGAAATAAAACACGTGGCACCATAAGGAATCTCGCGTTGGCAGGGGCGGCGGGTGCCGCCGGTCTGGCGGCGGGTGCCGCCAGCAACAAAATGCTTATCTTTGTCTTCTCTTCAATCCAGCTCTAAAACTCCAATAATATGCATCTTCGGGTCTTCTTCTTCCTAGCTGTAAATAGCATATAAAACACCTAAAAACACCATAAAGTCATGCTAAAACTCCTCCTAAATACACAATATAATTGTGTATATCAGTGGACTTAACGAGATTCTCCAACCCCAAGCTGGAAGCGAGGGGTGGACTCAACGAGATTCTCCAACCCCAAGCAGGAAGCGAGGGGTGGACTTTTCTTCAAACAAGATTTTCATTTTTCGAGAGAGTTTTCGAAAAGCCTGCAATCCTTTATTCACAAAAACTTGTAAGGAACAACGGGGTTTAGGGAGTTTACACATAATATTTCTTAAGCCGCGCGACGTTCCATGTTTTTCTTAGGGTACGTCCCTCGCTGTCTTTGAGCTTAAAGGCTCCGGGCGTGACCTCCTCCCCGAGGAGATATGGGACCTCCCAGTTGGGATCCAGTTTGCCACCTTCCGTACGCCTCAGAACGAGGTTTCCCGTGGCCAAAAGACGGGGTCTGACCTTTTTGTCGTGATACACGGCCACGCGACGCCGGTATTCTCTGGAGCGTAGGTCTGCCAATTCGCGCAGCTCGTCTCAAAATTGTAGCTCGACCTTGAGGTTGGACTCGTTCTCTTTCTCGTCAAAGTTGAACACTCTCGCCAAGGGGACTAGAGTTTCTATGGGGACTAGCACCTCTGCCCCGTAAGTTAGAGCGAAGGGTGTTTCGCCTGTTGCGCGACGCACGGTTGTGCGATACATACAGATGACGAGTGGAAGTAATTCCATGCCTAGGCGCTTCTTTAGGTCGATCAGGATGCGAGCGTTGACATTTTCTACCTGGCCGTTGGACTGGGAGTGGGCCACAGAGGAAACTTTGAGGGCTATGCCTAAATCGGAGCAGAAAGTCCGAGTCTCTTCGCAGTCGAATTGGGGGCCATGATCGGTCATGATGGTCATGGGAACGCCGAAATGGAAAACGAGGTTCTTCCATAAGAAGTCGCAGACTTTTGCCCCGGTTATTTTTGCCATAGCTTGCGCCTCGATCCACTTCGTGAAGTAATCGACAATGACCAAGATGTACTGCACTTGGCCGACCGCTTTGGGGAAAGGGTCGAGGATGTCCATTCCCCACATCGCGAACGGGCAAGGTGCATGGATGGAGTGGAGGCGGGAGGTTGGGGTATGCTGGAGGTTGCCATGTTTCTGGCATCCATCGCACCTCTGGACGTAGGACTTTGCATCTTGTTGGAGAGTGGGCCAAAAGCACCCCAGATGGATGATCTTATGTGCCAAGGCCCGCCACCACGGGTGGCCTCCACAGACTCCCTCGTGTTCCTCGTAAAGGATGTGATCCGTGACCTCAGGCGATACACATAGCAAATTGGGCTCAGCATAACCTCGGCGGTAAAGCTGGTCACCGATGACGCAGTAGCGGGCCGCCTGCATTTTTAGCTTCCTGGCCAGCGCGGGGTCTTCTGGGAGGACACCGCTCTGTACATACCGCGTTATTGGGAACCTCTAGTCCTCGGTCCTTACGGATAGGACCTCGCCTTTGTGTTCGAGGCTCGCGGAATTGATTCTACCGCAAAGGTCTCTAGGCATGACACCAAGGCCGTCACCTTCTCTCGGTAGGCACGCAGGAATCCTGTCCTGGTGTCGTATTGGCCGTTGAGTTGACGCACCACCAACTCGGAATCTGTGTAGACCTCGATTTTGCGGGCTCCGCTAAGGAGCGCCATCTCGATCCCGGTCATCATGGCCTCGTATTCGGCGTCGTTGTTGTTGGCCTCGAAGGCAAAGTTGAGGGCGTACTCCGTCTCGATTGAGGGACCAGCGAGGAATACGCCGGCCTCGCCACCGGCATCACACCGTGAGCCATCAACGAACACCTTCCACTCTTCCGAGCTTGCGTCGGTTTCGTGGAAGGTGACCTCCACCATGAAGTCGGCGAGGGCCTGACCCTTCATCGCGATTCTTGGGAGGTAGCTGATGTCGAACTCGGAGATCTCGACTTCCCACTTCGTCATGCGCCCGTAAAGGGCGGGTTGATGGAGGATTTGTCGGAGAGGGAGGTCGGAGAGGACCTGAATGGGGTGTGCATGGAAGTAAGGGCGTAGTCGCCTTGCAGCTGTCACGACTTCCAGCGCCATCTTCTCCGCCGAGGAGTATCGCTGCTCCGCGGGTTGGAGCACGCGACTTCTGAAGTATACTAGGTGAATGACCTCTCTAGTTAGCACCGCGCTTACTGTCTCCGGGCTCACCGCGACGTATAGCGGTAGATCTTCGCCTGCCAATGGAGGTGACAAAGTGGGGAGCCTTGACAGGAAGGTCTTCAATTTAGAGAAGGCGACCTCGAGCCCCTCGTCCCAGACGAACTTGTCATTCTTCTTGAGGGCGGCGAAGAAAGGAAGGGATATGTCCGCCAACCGGGAGCAAAACCTTCCCAGGTAGTTTACAGCGCAGTTGAGCCGTTGCACTTCAGTTCGCGACCTCGGGGACCTCATCGAGAGGATCGACTCGACCTTGTCGGGGTTGACGTCAATCTCGCGCTCCCTAATCATGAAGCCCAGGAACTTCCCCGATGATACACCGAAGACGCACTTCTCGGGGTTTAGGCTGAGGCGGTTGTGCCTGAGGGTGGTGAAGACTTTGGCGAGGTCCGCCAGATGCTCCCCAGGGCTTTTGCTCCGCACCACGATGTTGTCGACGTAAGCCGACACATTTCTACCCAGGTGGTTCTTGAAGACCCGGTCAATGAGGCGTTGGAATGTGGCACCGGCGTTTTTAAGGCCAAAGTGCATGACCTTGTAGCAGTATGTCCCCCGCTGGGTGATGAAGGATTTCCCCTCCTCGTCACGCGAATTCATCGAGATCTGATTGTATCCCGAGTAAGCGTCGAGGAAGCTTAAGACTTCGTGCCCCGCAGTTGAATCGACGAGCTCGTCAATTAAGGGTAGAGGGTAGTTGTCCTTGGGACATGCCTTGTTGAGGTCTTTGAAGTCCACGCACATCCGCCATTTGCCGTTGGCTTTCTTGACCAATACGACGTTGGATAGCCACCTCGAATATTGGACCTCGTGGATGAAATCCGCGGCCAGCAGCTTCGCCACCTCGTCATTCGCAGCGCTCGCCCTTTCTTCGTTCATTTTTCTTCGTCGCTGCACCACAGGGCGAGTGGCGACGTCGACGTTTAAAGAGTGTTGGGCGATTGTTCGAGGAACACCGCGGAGGTCCTTCGCGGTCCATGCGAACACGTCGCGGGACCCCACGAGCAAGGCTTCCAGTGATGTTGCCGTAGCCCCGGTGAGACACTCTCCCAGATAGATTTTCTCGGATTTGCTCTCGAAGGGGGAGATCACCCTTCTCTCTGCCTCGGGGGTGGGGATTGTGAAATCCCGGACCTCGAGGTCGGCCTTGTCGGGGCATTCTACCATGAACACGGGACATTTTTGTTTTGCTGAGGTCATGTAGCAGACGCGTCCCTCTTCCTGGTTGCCCTTCACCTCTCCGACACCATCGTCTATGGGGAATTTCATCTTGAGGTGGTAGATGGAGACCACCGCCTGAAACTTCATCGAAGAGACCCTCCCGATGATTGCGTTGTAGGCCGAGGGCAGGTGTACCACTGTAAACTCCACCACCTCGGTTCTTGTTGTAGAGCCGGTGTCGAGCGTCATCCAAAGGTCTATGAGACCTGCGACATCGACCTCGTTTCCCGAGAAGGAGGTGAGATTCCCAGCGTAAGGCTTCAGGGACGTTGCGGAGATGCCTAACTACTCGAAGGCACCAAAGTACATAATGTCTACGGAGGAACCCGTGTCCACTAGTACTCGTTTCACTATCTTGGAGCCCAGTTGGGCGTGGATTAACAGGGGGTCAGAGTGTGGCATGTGGAGTCCCTCGGCGTCCTCGAAGGTGAAAGCCAACCCTACGTGGGACCGCGAGGTCCGCGCCACGCTGTACAACGAGGGCTCGTGGTGGCTTGCCCTCGCATATCTCTTTCTTTCCGCCTGGCTTGAACCCGCCAGCGAGGGCCCACCAGAGATGGCACACCCTCTTTCATTCGGGTTGTACGCGGGTCCGCCTTTGCCTTTGTAGCCTCGCGGTTTCCCACCGAAGCAGCTCCAACCCCCACCGCCACTTCCGCGGTTGTTATAGCGGCTGTTGTTTCTGTTGTCGTCATTGTTGTTATTGTTGTTGTTGTTCCTGTTATTGTTGCTACTTTTGTAGTCGGCGCACCTGTCGTGGGTATGCGTCATGTACGCATCCCTTGCGGCCGGTGCGGCCATTTTTGCCTTCCCCTTCGCCTCGGTCACGATTTCCTTGTCGATCCTCGGTCGCGAGCTCTGGTTGGCTGCATCCTCGGCATAAACTTGGGCCGTGATCCGAGCGCACAGACTCTCGTACGTCGTCGGGTTCTTGAGAAAGATGTGATTCTTAAAGCCCCTTGGCAAAGGTTGCCCATGAGGATATCTCGCACTGATGCTTCATCGATGTGTCCGATCTCCACGACCGCAGTGGTGAACCTTGTGAAGAAAGTACCCAGCATCTCGCTTTCCCCCTGTTCAATGCCGCGGAGATCTCGCATGTTCTTCTTGTGCTTCCTCGAGCCGTTAAAGTGTGTGATGAAGGATTCACACAACTGAGAGAACGAGGCCATCGACTCTACTTTGAGGCTGATGAACCACGTCATTGTAGCCTTATTCAAGGTGGTTGGGAAGATACGACATAATATAGCGTCATTGTAGGAGTTGACGGTCATCTGGACGGCGAAGTGTTTCACGTGGTTCCTAGGGTCGGTCGTGCCGTCGTAGACCCCCATTTGTGGCCAATGAAAGCCCTTGGGCATGGGTGCCTCTTGGATCTCGGTTACAAAGGGGTTATTATAACCGATCTCGACAGATTGATGGCGTGACTTCGACTTTGCCAAGGGAAGCGCCGCACTCCCCGCTGTCTCGGACAACTCCATGTCTCACCTCCTCGAACATCGCGAATGGGATCGCGAGATCTACATCGGGTCCCTGGAGGGTCTCTCTGTGGTCGAGCCGTTAGTTGATGTTTCCTGCCTTGGCACATACCCGGGGACGTACGAGGGTATGTACTCGGAGTGGGGTTGTCCCTGGGGGGAATTGGGATGTACATGGGGGCGTGACTTTGCTGGTACTGTCCGTACCCCGGGTAAGGGTACGGGTTTGGGGGCGCGCCACCCTGTTCATACCCTTGGAATGGGTAGGGGTTTTAAGGGGCGTTGTACGTCCAACCCGGAGGAACCACGAAAGGGCACCTCGGGGGCCCCGTGGACATCCACTGCGGGGCTTCGGGCATGTTTTCGGGATGTTGGGGAAAGAAGTTGTTTGGGAAAGCCATTTTGAGGGGTTCAAAAGCCAAGGTTTTCAATAATCGGGAAACTACTTAGGATGAAGAGGTTCCCACAGACGGCGCCAGTGATGAAATCCGAAATAACGACTCGCTAGAAGACAAGGAACGAGATTATTATATTTGATTGTGCAAACACTTGCTTCTTTATTTATATTTCTTTCACAGCGAGGTTACAAGCCAACGAGGCTAACAAACAATTGAGAATTCAGCTTAGACCTCCTACGAGTACTTGAGATCTCGATCTAATAGTATCTGAGATCTCCTATTTGCTAATCGATTCTACCACTAAGGTATTACTAGATTGATCTTGAGGCGAGGTAGACTTGAGAGTGTGGTGTAAGGAGTCTGACAGGATTGTGTAGCAAGGTCTTTAGTGTGACTTGAAGTCTTTTTGTGGACTTCACTTGTCTATAGCGAGGTCTTTTGACGATGTTTTGATCACGTCGATCTTCAACGAGCAAGACAGTTCTTCAGTTTAAGATGTTTTTCGACCCCCTCTTCTTACGAGGTTCTCCTCTATTTATAGAGGATTGGGGAGTCGAGTTTTGTCCAAAGTCCGATGTGGGATGCCCGAGATGGGGGCTCTTGATTGGTCCGGGGATGAGGCAGACACTGATTGGTTCGGGGAAGCGGCATCCGTGAGTGGTCCGTGTGGGCGGGGTGTCAGTAGAGTCGGTGGCGAGGTTTAGACCTCTCTCCGGGGATTCGGAAGACCTCGCGGAGATGATAATGTTTGTTTAAACTTTAAAAGGCATATGGTTGTGGGTCCCAAAATCATCCTTGGGAATCTCGTCGTGTCTATTTGTTTTTTTGTACCCCGGGCCCACCTCTTATTTTACCATTTTGGACATCATCAGGTATGTATAGAACAAAGGCATGAAAGACAGAATTGGAGGAGAAGGACAAATTAGTATTTTCTTTTACTAACACCATGATCTTTGACCTGTCATTACCAACATCATGATGATGATGCCATTACCAACATTCCTAGTGAATTATAACTGAGATGTAGGAGGAGGATTACTAAATCTATATAGAAAATTTCAATGGATCACTTTCAAATAAATATCTATCAATTGCATAAATTTTCAACTTGAATGGTTGTTTTTACAAATAGATTTGGTTGTTGATTGAATGTTTGGTCCTCGAAGCTTACAAATTTCTTTGTGTTTACTTTTAAACTTGTTGGAAACTGTGTTTCTTTTTTTTATTACCCTAGAATAATTACTTTATACCATCCCCGAGTCCTCTTTTTTCATGTGTGTTTCTCACTTTTGATTGTTTCCTCTAGAACTTGTGTTAGATTCTTTTTCAAGAACACTTTCATGAGCATTGTATGCAACTTTAAAATGATTGTGGCATTGATATCATAGGCCTATAACTCCCTACCCACGCTTATACATGATCCTCTTTTTGAAGCCCCGTTTGATCCTTGATTGCCTATTTATTTGGAAGCTCCACACAATAATCTCGAAACTAATGTTAAAGCCTTTACCCATTCGGAAAGAAGGAATTTTAGTGGATTCTAGTGTGAGCTTGTGCCAAGCTTGGGGCAGTTGAAAGGATTAAATATGGTCACTTGATGTGGATGGTGGTTGATCTAAGGTGAAGTAAGCAATCCTAAAGAAAAAAATGAAGAAAGAGAGCTCATAAAAATTAAAAAAAAAATAGATGAGCAAAGTGTTATAATGAGAACGGTTGTAATAAGTTCCAAAGAGAAGGAAATGTGAGAAAGCGAAGAAGTGAAAAAAATGAAGAAGTTTGGGAAGGAGGTACCTAAAATTTGGTTTATTGTGTTGTTTAGGAATAATTCCGATTTCATGGATTAGTACCACATGGCCAAATATTTATCCCCACCAAATTACCTATAAAAGTCGTCATGATTATTGTTGTGTGTATAGTCCCATTGATGTGAACCTACTCGTCTTCGGTCCACGAAGGGAGGATCTAGGTTCGAAACGTCCGGATCTTCTCTGAAAATAGTAACCGGATAGGTACGAGTTCAACGTTATGGACTCGTAGCCTCTAATGCTCATCGGAATGAGGGCAGGGCGAGGCAAAGATAAGAGATGTCGGAACAAGGGAGGATCGACAAGACGGAAAGGGGTTTGGAAGGTTTTGGTGACATCGGGCCAAATAAGGAGGAAACTTGACTCTGCTTTAACTTGGCTTAATCTTGACGTGAGAATTACAATGGAGCATGGCTCCTTTATATGGAGGAGAGCCATGAAACCCTTGATCTAGTGGGCATGGTGGGCTAGGGCTAGTAAGCATACTAGGCCCAACGTCCAAGCCCATAATACTAATACTTGTAACTACTAAAATGGGAAAGGTGCAACTAAAATCCTAATGGCCTGATGGGCCTTATGCTAACTTAATGAGCCAGTCTCTTAAGCATAAGAGAGCACACGCCCAAAAGACGGAATATAAAAGACAAAACTATAAATAATAATATAAACAATACATAAAGAGACTATGTCTTATTCCAAGGGGGTCTCCAAGGTCTAGGTCATGTCGGGATGGTCGGGACCGGGTTCGAGCAAGGGTAGGGTCGCATCATCCTCTCTCCCTTAGATTCGAAGCGTCCTCGCTTCGACGTGGTGGGGACTAGGGAAGACGATGTCGATCTCATCAAAGCCTTGCCATCAATGTGGGTCGTCTCGAAGAGTAGAATGTATGGTGTCGACACAGGGGAAGGCTTGAGTTTGCGCTCGGGATCGGCGTTGGGCATCAAAGACAAAGGCATGTCGATCAGGGTGTTCGACGACATAGGCACATCCATAGGAGGTGCCACCATAGGCGAGGGCTCCACGTCATGTGGGGGGGATTGTGGCCTTGGGAGCCGACACGATTAATGTGGGATCCTTGGGGGTGACTAGCTCACTGGACGCGTCGCTCAGCACGGGTAAAGGCTGTAGGTGATGCGTCGTGGCTCACTCCAAGATGGTCTTGTTGAGTGCCAAGATCTCGACAAATTGGCGCTCAAGGACAGCAAGTCTTGCCTCAGTGACAAGTCCCTCGACTATGGGAGAGTGCGGGATCTCAGTCGATAATGCCAGTCTTGGCACATGGTGTGCCGTGGTCGGTCGTGGCCGCGAGTCCGGTTCACGGACTTGGGTTGGTGGGCGCCAAAGAGGTAGACTCCAATCCCTCTCGTCATAGGAAAAATTTCGAGACTTGGGAGTTTTGCGTGGGCGCCGAGGAGGTGGACTCCAATCCCGCTCGTCATAGGAACAATGTCGGTATCTAGAAGTTTCTCCGTAGGAGAGGGCCCGATTCCCAGGAAGGTGGTATGGCGGGATCCAATCCGGGTGGTTTATCAGAAGCGGCCTTATAGGAACGAGTGTTGACTTTTTGATGTGGCCGATCCCAAGAGTCTGAATCGTCCCATATTTGCGAGGCGGTCCAAGACATGGCTCGACCCCTCACTCTTTTTTTTTTCCTTTTTTTACTATGAGGTCTTTCACAATTCAAAAGATTCTATTACTATAGAAAAATATTTATACTAACCTAGAAAGAAATAACAAGGAGATCTTTTATAAGATAACATCTAATACAAAAGGAAATAAAATCAAAACAAACAAATGAAAAGATCTAGGATCTTTTTATAAGCAAGATCCTTTACGAAATAAAATCATAAAAATTGAAAATAAAATATATGCTCTAAACCGAAAATAAACCACGCAATATCAGAAAAATAATCCTGAGATCTTGTGTTTCCATCTTCGGCACGGGCTGTGCAGCGGCATCTCCAGCAGGTCGCACGAGATGGCTCGCGCGGCTGCTCTTCGACACACGGCTGGTTGGTATTTCGGCCCTTTGGACGGGCAAATGAAGTCCGATTTGGGTGAATTTTTATATGACTGGAGTCGTATCGAAAAGATCTACAATACTGTGGAAGAAAATTGCAGAAAAAAAAAAGAATTTTTTCGGGCAGAAGTCACGGTTGGTTTTTTTTTTTGGAGTTTTTTTGTGAAAAATGGAGAAGAGATACCTCGGAGAAGGGACCTTTTGAGTTGCCTTTGCTCTGATACCAATTGATGTGAACCTACATGGCTTCGGTCCATGAAGGGAGGATCTAGGCTCGAAACGCCCGGATCTTCTCCGACACAAATGACGGGGATAAATACGAGTCCAACATTATGGACTTGCAGGCCTCTAATGCTCGTCGAAACAAGGGTGGTGCGGGGCATAGATGAGATGTGTTGGTCCAAGGGAGGACCAACGAGAGGAAGGGGGCGTTGGGAGGATTTGGTGACGTCGAGCCAAACTAGGAGGAATCTCGACTCTACTATGAATTTGGCTTAAACTTGATGTGAGAATTACAATGGGGCGTGGCTCCTTTATATAGAGGAGATCCACGAAACCCTAGATCTAGTGGGAGTGGTGGGATAGGGCTAGTAAGCATACTAGGCCTTGCTTACTAGCCCAATGTCCAATCCCATAATACTAATACTAGTAACTACTAAAACGGGAAAGGTGCAACTAAGACCCTAATGGCCTAATGGGCCTTATGCTAGCTTAATGTGCCATTATCTTAAGCATAAGAGAACACACACCCAAAAGAAGGAATATAAATGATGGAATTATAAATAATAATATAAATAATACATAAAGAGACTATGTCCTAATCCAAGGGGGTCTCCAAGGTCTAGGCCGTCTCGGGATGGCTGGGGTCGGGTTCGAGGCAAGGCAAGGTCGCATCACCCATGTAGTGGAGATTTAGAACGCTTATCCAAGCTTATGGTAGCTAAGCTTTCAAAGGATGAGACTTGAGAGAAACACATCACATTCAAACACTTGAGGTAGAGCGAAAACACAATTTTCCTATGTGAGGTTTAGAATGAATATGTTGGCTTAAACTCTTTGATGCTACGACTTCATGCTATGATTTTGGTTGTCAATCGTTTCTTCTATAAATTCTCGTCTAGGTTATTATTGAAATGGATGCAGGACTTGCTTGTTTTGTTGGTGTCAGATTAATTTCTTACTCGAGGACAAGTAAGGTTTTAGGTTGGGGAATTTTGATAACATGCATTTAAGTATAGATTTAGGAGAAGTTTACTTTCGTTAAATAGATTTATTTGCTTATCTTTTGTTAGTTTTGTATTTTTGTAGTTTAATTAATTGTGTTTGAAGTCTACTCTTATTTTTCAAGATTTCAGGATATTTGGAGGCTCATGAGCTTTGATTTGAAGGTGTTGAGTGGATTAGATTAAAGTAATGATGCTAAGCTCGGAAGTGGAAGTGAAAAGGAGGAGATTTACTAAGGAATCAACCAAAAAAACCCCAATTAATCACACGACAAAGGAGGTACACATGTGCTGAACTTGGACGAGAACTCTGGCCAGAGTTGGAGTTGTTTCTCCCGTCTTGCTTTTCCATGCCGACTTAATGGGCCTTTTCTCTCATGTCTTATTGGCCCTATTTTAAATACTCCCTTCGTTTCACAATACTTGATCTTAGACAAAATTTCACACATATTAAAGAAAAAAATTCCCCAAATTGGCCCTATTAAATACTCTTTCTTTTTTCTCAATTACCAAGAAATTTTAGGATATGTGTAATGTGGGGGTATAATGTGACACCCTTATACCCTATGACGTATATTTCGTAAAACTTATCTCTTATATAAAGAGATAATTCACATATAGCAATTATTCACATAAGCACATAGCAGACATTAACAACCATAAAAGGTTGCAAACACACATCTATGTTGTTACTTCTCATACTAAAACATCTGTCACTCTTAACTTATATTACAACTCATATGTATAAGATGCAAAAATGAGGAGAAGAAGGTTGCATTGAGCTTCAGCCGACCGACCTGTATGAATGTGACCTCTAAACCAGACACACGTCAGTAAGAACTAGTTGAACTTGAAAAATTATTTTGCGATTTACGTGAGTCGCATACTCAGTGAATATAAACCATCATCAATTATTTCACACAGAGTCAAATATTTAGTCCATGTACATATACATACATATTATACATATGTCATATAGGAATTTACGATGCAAATGCAAATGCCGATGTATCCGATTTTATTTTGTGAACTGTTCAAGCCTGAATCTGCCCCGGGTTTCCATTATCAACTCTTTTCCATTACCAACTTTTCCTTTTTTTTTCTCCATATACCAACTTTTTTCCTTTTCCATTACCGACTTTTAGGCATCTTAGGCCTCATTTGCTCATATACCATCTCTTAGGCATCTTAGGCCTCATGTATGACCCGTAGGTCTTTTTTGTATACAAATTCAAGGCAAGATAATCACATGTCCTTTTAATTTCATTGCAATATGCTATGGAATCAAGTGCATCCTGTAATCATATATCATATGCCATCTGCTAACATACTTTATGTCCAAACAACTTTGGAAATTTCAGACCTATCATATAAAGCACATATATCCATATAATCCATATAACACATATATCCATATAGCACATATATCCATATAGCTCATATATACATAAAGCACATATACTCTTACATCTCTAACCCCAAATACAATGAAATGCCAATATGCATTATAACATTTTGTGCATAATTCCAAATCTTTTAAAACTTGACAATAATAAACTATATATATAAAAGAACATTTTTCTAGTTCAAACCTTTCTGTAAAACTTGATCAAGGGTCTCCAAAAAACTCATTACAAAGAGAAACCCTAAAATCACTCTAAAATCTTTTATCGAATATAAATCCGATATCGAAAACACCCTTTGAGAACTATAAATCAACTGATTTTCAAATCAAAATCAATTGACCATCCAGATCTGGAAAAATCAATAATATCCAGATAAACCATTAATTAATTAAAAACTTACCAAACCAAGCTTGTACTTCGAGATTAAAACCCGATTGAAGAGATCTTGTACCAGATCTAACAAACAAATTCAAAACCACCAAAACCCTCTTGTTCTTCTTCTTTCGCCTCTTTTTTTTGTTTCTTTAGACTCTTAATGATGAAGAATATAATCTCACCCATTTATATATAGACTACAAAGAAAGTCGGCAAAATTTTGAAAAAAAACTCACTTTTCACCCTGAATTCTCATTTACTACAAACTTTACCCTGAAATAATTATTAATTAACTTTTACTTAAAAACTTTTTAAGCTATAATAAACTTAATTAGAAAATAAATATTACTTTTAAATACTCAACTATATATCATGCCAATATGTTATGCATATGCTCTTAATATTATATGAATGCAGAATGACGTATGCATTCCGGTCGGGGATGTTACAACACAAGTTTGATTCATTATAGTGAAACAGAGGGAGTAATTTGGAAGACAAGTTTGATTCATTATCTACTCTAGGCAATACTTTTGCTCTCTTTAGAAATATCTAGGTTGAGAATATTAGAGATTTCTCTTTGTTTGCTCGGATTGAAGTTTGATTCAATTTGGATGTAACACCCCCTTCCTACCCTGGAGGTATTACCGCCAGTAAGTCCGATTAAGACTAAACCGAAACTACCCAAGGCTTTAAAACTGACTGAACAAACTAAAAACAAGGTAAATGAAACCATTTGACAACCTAACAAATTTAAGTTGAATATTACACCGGAAAACACGTAAACGGTCTTATACAAACCTTAACTTAAAAGAATAAATAAATAGAACAACCTTCTATTTAAACAAAATCTTCATCAAGTCTTCCTTGAGTTCTTATTTCTGAAACTCAGCTTCGCTTTGAAGTAGTTCAATCATGATCTTCACTCAAGTATAGCCATTGGAAACCTTTCTTCAACTTCTGGAGCTTCAAACATCTGAATCCGCCTCTTGAATTAATTTCCAAGAAGAACCTAATGTGTCGTAAGCCAACGGTGGACACCAGCCGACCATATAAAAGAAAAGAAGATGGACGGGTTAGTCTAATGATAGACTAGCAAGCGGAGAATCTAACTTGGTTCTTATGGTTGTAACTAAACATATTGGCATCCAAATCCGATTAGACTCGGATTATGATCCAACAGTTAGCAGTCTTATAGAGAATAAGAAGGAGACTTGCATAACCAAGAGAGAGAACACCACCGCTTGTAGTTTCCTTTACGAAACATGAACAATTGTTGGGAACTCATATTAATCACATAACATTTTGAAAAGCCTCCATCGACTAATCAGATTGACTTAATCAACGTTTGATTAAGAGTCATTCATAACCGGAAGTAAGAGTGGTTATCAAATAGCCCAACCATTCGGGTATATTAATGTGCCAAACCCACTTATCTTATATTACTTTCAAACTTTTCACAAACAAGTTGACATCTTTTAATCGGCTCGAACTACTGCCGACGGAACACAATACTATCGAGGTCAGAGGGCCTGTTTCATCCTTGAACAACGAATAGCATGGGTCCCAATGATGGAGAGATTAGAGGGCCTGTTTCATCCATAATCCACTACCAACACATATTGAATGGAACACAATACTATCAAGGTCAGAGGGCATATTTCATCCTTGAACAACAAATAGTACGGGTCCCAATGATGGAGAGATTAGAGGGCCTGTTTCATCCATAATCCTCTACCAACACATATTGAATAAATGCACTTAGCTAGAGTGCATAGTCACCCCTCAAGCGTAGAGCGGTACATGGTTATGACCTAAGTATTAGGGGATAAATATTGATACTGCCTAATACGAGTTTTAAAGAGATGCTTCCGAGACTAAGCTCACATACCTGAACTAAGTTAATCCATATCAATGTCTCAGCATGAGACAACTAAACATACAAGGTCACATACAACGGACCTAAATCCAGTTCTAGCGCGAAACTGAATGAATAACAATATGGTCATTATTTCTAACAAAACAACAACCTATCATATTTTATTAATCATACAAGTTGTTCCCAACGTAAATATTAAATGGGATTCAATTCCTCATTTAATAACAATAACGCAACAGAGAATCGTCCACTTGCCTTAGAAGGCGTGCTCAACGTCCTTAGCAATTCCAACAGTAATCTTTATCATCCTTCTGACAAATATAACAAAAGGATTTCTCAACAACGAGCTCACAAAACTTGTATTCGCTATACCTGAAGATTCGGACGTCCGTTTCCCGAGCAGTTCGAACCTGTGGAACCGTATCAACGTCAAGATTATAAAAACCATAAATTTAATTAGCAAAGCGGAACGAAAAGGCCCTTACGGTGGCTCTGCAACTAACCCGCTAATTAATTTCGATCGTATATACCTTCACTCGAGCCCATGGCTCGTTTGGCTCGATAGTGGCTCGATCCCCGAGCCCAAGGGTGGTTGGGCGTTGCCCGGCGGCGGCCCTTGCGATGGGTGGTGGTCAGACAAGCTACCGATCGTCGGCGACGTCGCTTGGCGAGGCGAAAAGATGACCAGCGGTGACAAGCTCTTTCCTCCCGAGTACGTCGTCGTTCCGCCTTGATTCTTCAATGGTTCTGGCTCCTCCTACCAGAAGCAACGAGCCTAGCTGACCCAAGAGGAAGAAGAAGAGATGGGGTGGAGGAAGAGCTAGAGGAAGAAGGAGGTGGTGGCCCTCAGTGAGAATTCTTTCTCCCAATCCGTTCGTTCCGTCCTAAACCTCTTTGGTTTCAAATTCCTAGATGGAGCTGATATTACGTACGAACAAAAAAAATCCAATCACCCTTATATCTTTATTGGTTCCTTCCATATTAAGCAAAGAAGAGATAGCTTTTAAAACCAAAACCCGTCTCGGAACGGGACTCGCGTTAAAACGGTAAAATTATGTACCTCGGATGGAAAAACTTACTAAACGAAAAACGTCCCGTAAATTATGTAGACCAATAAAACCAATTTTCCATGATTTTATCTTGCTACCTTCAATTTTTAAGGCTTCCGTTTCGCATTTTAAATCCTTTACAGTACATAAATAAAAAGGCGGCTTATCCAATAAATATTCTTTTTCCACCGAAAAATCCTAGAATTCACACCGATCCATAAAATCATTTCTTTGTGATTTTAGGATATCACCAAGAATTTTCTAGGATTTAATCTCCAACAAAAATATTGGATTAAGCGTTAAAACGGACCAAAAAGGTTAAAAGGATATCCGAGAAAAATTCAAAAATATCCTTAAAAACCGCAGTTATTACATTGGAAGACAATTTATTACTTTCTACAATTCGATATGTTGTTTATCCATTTGATATGATTTCATTCTATTCCATGTCTAGTTAAATCTCTAATTCCAAGGAAGGGTGAAACACAATAATGGAGTAGGTATATTTGAATTGTGTATTTAATTGAATGGAGAATTGAATAAAGTTTGATTCAATCCTAGGATATATAATGCCCTATTTGCTTTTGCATACATGATTCTTATTATAATATGAGACCAATAGGAGATAATTATAATGGGATATTGATTTGTCAAGTACCAAAACACTACTAGAAAACGCGCGTATAGCCAGGAAATTTAGGTGTGGTTAAGTTTGTGGGTAACTGCCACAACATCCCCCACAAATCTTAATTTTTCTGGTTGTTTACCCATGAAATTCACGGTTGGTGCTACATTTGGTGGAATATTATCGCGAAATAAACACACAGCTAAGTTTGATTCTAATTTTGTGGTCATATAGCCATGAAAATATGGGTTGTGGCTTTGTGGCCATATTGGCGCGAATATATTACGAAGCTAAAATCGGTTCTAAATTTATGGGAAATTTGTCGCGAAGTAACCATGCAGCTAAGTTCAATTATAAGTTTGTGGCCATATAGTCATGAAGATATGTGTTGTGGCTAAAGTTGAAGCTATATTGACGCGAATTTATGACGAAGCTAAAATCGGTTCTACATTTATGGGCAATTTGTCGCGAAATAATCATGCAGCTAAGTTCAATTCTAAGTTTGTGGCAATATAGTCATGAAAATAAGGGTTGTGGTTATACTTGGAGCTATATTGACGCGAATATATTACAAAGCTAAACTCGATTCTAAATTTATGGGCAATTTGTCGGGAAATAATCATGCAGCTAAGTTCGATTCTAAGTTTGTGGCAATATAGCCATGAAAATGTTGATTGTGGCTATACTTGCAGATATACTGACGCGAATATATTACGAAGCTAAAATCAACTCTAAATAATCATGTAGCTAAGTCCGATTCTATGTTTGTGGCCACATAGCCATGAAAACATGAGTTTTGGCTATAATTGGAGCTATATTGATGTGAATATATTACGAAGCTAAATTCGGTTCTAAATTTATGGGAAAATTGTCACGAAAATAAGCATGCAGCTAAGTTCGATTCTAAGTTTGTGGACATAACTATGATAAAAAAAATCTATTAATTAAGCAAAAAAAGAAAAAATCAATCTTGAAACCTATTATTCAAAAATCACATAAAGACCCCAAATTACACAGCAACTGCAACAGGACCTAGTAGCTATGATCCTCAATTTCTATCAGAAATCGTAAGACAATAAACAAGAAGAATTTTAAAAAACCCAACAGAAAGCATAAAGCATATATAACTCTTCAAAGGATTGTCCCAAACTCAAACAATGCACATAAAAAATTTGCCATAACTTGGCCTAAAAATGCACATACAAAACTGCCCATATGAATGCATAAAATGTCCAACACAATCTTAACAAGTGCAATGGCTTCAACACAATAAGATTCCAACACAATCTCAATGTCTTCAACACCATCCTTTAATGTCACTACAACCAAGTAAAAGCATACAAACTACAAACTACAAGTCTAAAATCACTAAAACCAACACAATCCTCTAAATGTCTTCCTCTTCCTCTTGTTTGCTACAACCCACTTCCTCATCATTGTCACTAGACAGGTAAAGCTCCACAACTTCATCTTCCATGGTTCAAGAGTTAAAGATTTTGTTCAAAAGAGAACTCATATAGAGATTCATGCCATTTTTCCTGAAAAACTTGTAAGCTTTGCACTCCTACCATACAAGATATTTGCAAGTTAAAAATGAAAACAGAACATCATGGAACACAAGACAAAGTAAACCTACTAAGAGTCTAAAAAATGAAGGAAAAAAACAGCATGGAACACACGGCAAAGTAAGCCTTAAAAAATGAAAGCAAATATCCAATACTAAAATCTCTTGTATTACTTTTGGCAAAGTAAACCCTAGATGAGATGTAAGGTAAAATGATGACCTTGAAAACAAACATCATTCATTAGATTCAATAGACTTGAAGTCATCAATGACTGGTTTAACCTATATATTTGGTGATAATACGTTCTAGCAGAATATTCATTACTCGGCAATAAGATGCACAGGCCCACAACTTCTCTAACTCTCCAAGTCAAGTCATGACTAAACACAAATGCCAACCATAACCAATCAAGAAATAGGAATACAAGTAAGTAGATGATATAGTCTTGTACCCTTAAAAATGAAAGCATGGTATGATTTGCTAAATATGACATTGTATTACTTTTGCTAAATATGATAAAAGTTTGTACCAAAAGGAGAAGTGTAAAATTGGTATTATTTTGGAGGGGGTAGAGTACAAGTTTATATTAAGTTAAAAGGTGAATTTGCACTTTGTGTTTCACCTCCCACCACTCGTCGTGACCAATAATTTTCCAGGTACTTGAATCCCACATGACACCCCCTTCGTTAGTCGGAAAAGACTCCATATCTTCCAAAGCCTAAAATAGTGGTTATACCTTGATTGTGCGATTCTCGTGGACAAACACCTAGTCTCGTCCTTGAATCGTTGGTGGACATCAACCCAATTGGGGGGTGGGATCATCAAGGGGAGGACTAAGCTCTAAAACAATTTTAAGGAAGATCATCTCTTGGTCATGAATCCGGTTCATTGACATTGCAACAATCTGTGAAGAAAAGAAATGGAAAAATATCAATCGTAATTGACAAAAATATGAGGGACAAATATTCATGACATCAACCAATATTAATGTCAATAATGTCAATGGAAACCACCTTGATTGATCCTTATCCACTCAACTCACCAATAATGTCAATAATGGATACAAAGTGGCTATACACAAAAATATCATGTTCAATGAAAATGCAAACAATTAACCAAAACAATGAAAATGCCAACACACAAATATCTAACAAAAGGAGCTACACTTTTTTTGTATTATAGTCGGGGCGGAAACTTTCACTGAATAGTCAGGAAATCACATCGATCATCTACATAAACTTTACTTCTACAACAAAACACCATGAAAATCAAACAGAAATGGAACACAACAAATTTCATACACACTCTCCCTATGTACAAAAAAAGAGTGTTTAAACCGAAATTGATCAATCAAGGTAGTTTCCATTGATCAATCAAGGATCAATCAAGTTGCATTTTTAAGGTGGTTTCCGAAATTGATCACATACTGACTCAAAAAAGTAACATAATGTTGCATTTTCAACTAAGTGTCAACAAAAAATCCAGATTCTTCTGTGTTCTATCAAATTGAATTTTCAAGTTTCATATCTGTATGAAGAAAGTGGAGAAAGAGAAGGAGAAGGAGACAGATGTGTCGCCGATCTGGTGGAAGGCGTTTGCCAGTGTGATGGACGGTGTTGCTGATCTGGTCGATGGTGTAGCCGGTGGAGAGATCGAGAGCGAGAGAGAGGCGAGAAGAAGTGGCTCGAGAGAGGGAGATGGATCTCAAGAGAGATGGAGAGGGAGAGGGAGAGGAAGATGGAGATCGACGATGGAGATGGCGATGGATGGCGACGGGTGGGGACCGAGAGTCAATGAGGTTTAGGGAGATGGAGATCGGTGAGAATGAGGGGGGCAAAGTCTATGAAACTCTAAAATATGGGATGGGTTGGGCCGAAAATAAAACTAACCTCATTCAATTATATGGGCCGAATTGGATCTGGCCTTTTTAGTGAGCCCAAAATGTATTCGTGGCCATTTTTGTGGCCAATTTGAACTTGCATTTTCATTTCATGCTCCTCGTACCAACCTCATTCAATTCTCAACTACCATTGCCTATGATACGTCAATATGCTCATTCTCACCACTTGTTTCTCAACATTCTCTCTCAACATTCTCCCTCTCATTCTCCGAACAATATTCTCTCACAAAAAAAAACTCAAATCTTGAAGATAATACTCTACACATTTTAAAGATAAGATTAAGAGGTGTACTTCTGATATGGATCAGGTAAGTTAGTTGCAAAGAGGTTTTAGGGTTACAAGTTTTAGATTTAGGGTATTTAGAATATATTTGTGGGTTTTTCTTTTTTGTTGATGTTAAATTAAGTTTGTTTGGACAAATTTACCCAATTATCGATGGAGAATCGTGATTGGATGTATGATAGATGGCTTCCTAGTGATGGTGGTTACAATAGCGAATTTGTTGATAGTGTTCAGAGATTTCTTGATTTTGCAAAATCTCAAAAGCATTTCTTGGATGGGGATAAGATAAAATGTCCTTGTTTGAAATGCAAGAATGGGAGAGTTGATGATGCAGATAATGTCCGCGTTCATCTGTTCAGAAAAGGCTTTATTGACGGTTATTATTGGTGGACTGCACATGGAGAGTCACCATTTGCCAATGCTCCCCCTTTGGAGGAGTTGTCTTCCACCTCAAATCCTAGTGATATGAATCTCTTTGGGATTGGGATGCATTTGTTTGATAATTTGAATCCCACCCAAAGAATGGTGTTTGATGCAGCTGGTCCAAGTTTTGTTCCACCCCCATGGTTTGACACAAGCACTTCTTATAATGAGCCAAGTAGTAGTCCTTTAGAGGTGGGTGAAAACCATGACCTTGAAGAAGGAAGTTACTTAGAACAATCGGCAACGGTGTTTGGTCTTGGAAATGAGGACATGTCCTTCTTATCTGAGCGCTTTTCTGATGTATTGAGAGCAGCAGATCGGCCATTATATGAAGGTTCTCACATGTCACAATTGCTGTCGGATGTTTTATGGAGTTGAAGACCAAATACAACATGTCACAAGCTAGATATGGTGCACTACTTCAAAAAGTCAATGAGGTAACTTCCCAAAAAGTTTCTATGAGCAGAAGAAGATGACTAGAGAGTTAGGATTGCCCCAACAAAAGCTACACCTATGCCCCCAAGGTTGTATGTTATTTTGGAAGGATAATGTTGATGCAGTTGAGTGCAAATTTTACCACAGTCCAAGGTATCAATCTTGTTTTTCCTAAAAAGGAAAGCCAATACCCAATAAAGTGTTACGATATTTTCCATTGATCCCACGGCTGCAACGATTGTACGCTATGGAAGAAACGGCTTCAAGGATGCGTTGGAATGCCGAGCACCAAGCAGATGAAGGATATATGAGTCACCCATTTGATGCTAAGGCTTGGAAGCATTTTGATCGAACGTACCTGAATTTTGCCAAGGAGATTCGTAATGTAAGATTATGCTTGTGTTCAGATGGATTCTCCCCCTTTGGTAAGTTTGGCAAGACATACTCGACATGGCCGGTGATTGTCACCCCTTACAACCTACCACTAGATATGTGCATGAAGGCTCCTTATTTGTTCTTAAGAACTATTGTTCCAGGCTCAAAAAATCCGAACAAGTTAATAGATATTTGTATGCAACCGTTGATTGATGAGTTGTTATTATTGTGGAAAACGGGTGTACCAACATTTGATGTCTCTACGAGAAAGCACTTTAGGATGCGTGTTGCACTTATGTGGACAGTGAATGACTTCCCAGCATATGGGATGTTATCTAGGTGGAGCATTGCGGTATTTATTCTTGTTCTCATTGCATGGAGAACATAAAAGCCTTTCGATTACAAAATGGATGAAAAGTTTCATTGTTTGATTGTCATAGGTGCATATTGGAACTAGATCACCCATTCAGGACCAACAGGAGAAACTTCTAGAAAGGGCAAAAGGAGGACGATCCTCCTATTCCGTATTTGTCTAGTGAAGAGGTGTGGGAATGTGTTCACGATTTGCCGACCGCCATGGAGAGTCCACTTCATCCTGATGGTTATGGTGAAACTCATAAGTTCACGAACAAAAGTATATTTGTGTTGCTTCTTTATTGGAAGCATAAGTTGCTCCGCCACAACCTTGATGTCATGCATATTGAGAAAATTGTGTTTGAGAATGTGATTAACACTGTGTTGGATGTTAAGGGTAAGACAAAGGACAACTTGAGCTCAAGGAAGGACCTACGCTTATATTGCCATCGCCAGAGCTTCAAGTGGAGGATGACCACAAGGGCCCAAAACCAAAAGCAGTATATGCATTAGATAGAAGGAAAAAGACAACGATGCTTACTTGGTTACAAGGGTTGAGATTTCTGGACGGTTATGCCTCTAATATTGCTCGATGTGTGCAATTGGAGCAGGGTAGACTACAAGGAATGAAGAGTCATGATTTCCATATGTTCATGAAAAGACTTCTACCAGCTGCTTTCAAAGAGCTTCTTCCCGTGGGTGCATGGGGGCCATTGACAAATCTAAGCTTGTTTTCCTATCATTATGTTCATCTACACTTGACAAACAAATAATTGAGGATCTAGAACGGGTTGCACCTCTTTTATTATGCCAATTGGAAAGGATATTTCCACCATCGTTCTTTGATTGCATGGAACATCTCATTGTTCATTTACCATACGAGGCAAAGTTAGGGGGTCCGGTACAAAACAGATGGATGTATCCAGTTGAAAGATTATTATTCACGTTGAAAGGGAACATGATGAACCTGCAAAAGGTGGAGACGTCCATAGTGGAATCATATTTGTTTGAGGAGATAACAAGTTTCGCTCAACATTATCCTCAACATCAAGACTCCAATAAAAGAAAGAAAACCACCTCGCATGAGGTGAGTGTGCATCCTCAAATTTCAATTTTCAACCATCCGGGTCGTGCAAGTGGAAAATGCAAGGTTATTTGGATGTCCGATGAGTCAGACTTTCATGCAGCAAATATATACATTCTACTTAATTGTAGAGAGGTCGACTCCTACGTCGAGTAAGTCAATTGAACTTGTATATATATATTTGTATATGTTATTTTAGAAATGTATAAATAGTTGAGTAAAACTTTGAAGTACTAGTCTTTTGTTGTTCTTTCCATGTGCAGGGAATTTCAACACACTATAGGACAAGGAGATTCGCTAGGACTTGCCAACTATTTTTGTACATGGTTTCATGAAATTGTAAGTACTAGTGCATATTGTGTCAATAATACAAAATTCTAACATCACACATGTATAAGGTCAATAAATATATGTGTCTATGTTTTGTAGGTTTTGGTTGCAAAAGCCCTACACCCCCCGAGGATCATTATTTGATAAATAGTTTAGCTTGGGGGTCATCCCGAAAGGTGTTGTCATGGCCATCATATTGCATCAATGGCTATAAATTTGAAACGTTGAACGCGAAGAAGGAAACTTAACCATGAATAGTGGTGTGTGTGTGTGTGTGCAAGCTTCTAATGGTGATACACAATCAGATTTCTTTGGGTTGATAGAACAGATTTTGGAGTTTGAGTTAACTGGGATGTTGTGTAAGAAAATTGTCATGTTCAAGTGTTTGTCGTTTGACCCTAGCCCTAATGGGACAAAAGTCCATCCAGATTACCATTTCCAAGAGGTTAATGTGAAGAGACGTTACAACAATCATGATCCTTTCGTCTTTGCTCAACAATGCATCTAAGTTTACTATCTTGACTACCCTGGTGCACCCCGAAGTCATGCAGATTGGAGATATGTGTGTAAGACAAAGCCAAGAGCCAATGTTGAGCAACAATGGGCAGAGAGCAATGTTAAAAAACCAACCATTTTTTTTACCATTACAACCAGATGACTTTGAGATTGATGGCTTCGTAGGGTCGACAATTCAATATTTACCTACAAATCTTAAAGATCCAGTTTCTTTACATGAGGAAGCATACGATGTCGAAAGTGGCGATGATAGCTTCGATATTGCAAACGACAATGAAGAAGATGATTTTCCATCAGATTCAAGTTTCGAAAAATATGATTGGTAAATTCTTTTTTCTCATCATTCTATCATCTATGTAATTATTTGTTACTTTTACCATCTAGATTTTTGGTTTAGGGGGGGAATATTGAGTTAGGAGGGAATAATTGATGTAGGATGGAATTATTCATTTAGGAGGGAAATTTTTGTTTGAGAGTGAATTTGCAATTTTGAGTTTTGAACGGGAGGGAAATTACGAAATTTGGGGCTTGGAAGCATTTTTGGGCTCGAATCTAGGCCCGGTAGTGGAAGTGAGGATTGAGGGTTGATAGGGTTTTAGATTGAGAGAGTGTTCTTTCAGATTGTTAGGGTTTCGTTGGAAGTCGAGGCACCCTCTCCCGGCGATTCGGTTCGATCTCCCCATCTGGTAAGGCTTTCGCTCCTTCCCTTTGAGATGGTGTTCTTTCATGGCTCTATCTAATCGAGATTGTGTTCTTTCATGGCAAGCTCTTTGGTGTTCTTTGGAGTTTGATTCTGGAACAAGGCAGCCGTCAATTTGGTATGTCTCTCTCCCTCTCTCCCTTGCTCTCGCTCAATCCTCTCACTTTCCTTTGAGATGGTGTTCTTTCATGGATTTATCTAATCGAGATGGTGTTCTTTCATGGCAAGTTTTTGGTGTTCTTTGGAGTTCGATTTTGGAACAAGGCAGCCGTCGATTTGGTATGTCTCTCTCCCTCTCTCCCTTGCTCTTGCTCAATCCTCTCACTTTATGGGTCCATACTTATTTTGTTGTTGGTTAATTGATCTCTAATCCCTCTCTCCCTTGTTCTTTGGTGTTCATGGAAACCTTTTTTTGTTGGGGTTTTAAGTTATTCATTCAGTAAAAGGTGCAAGTCCCTAATCTCTCCCTCTTTCTTCTATTGTTTTCATTTCTTGGATTACTTGCCTGCTCAATTGCTCAACTTGAGTTCTATTGATATTTCCTTCTATTTCTCTCATTCAATTCATCATGCGACACCTTCGGAGCACAACTCATGGGTGTGCTGGGGTCACTAGCTGCAACTTTGCGTGTGGTCCACCTCTTTCTTCTCCATCTGAGGGTGCTTTAAGCCCTAGAAGACCTCCTATGAAACGAGCCCTCCAACTCCCTGTTCGTAGTAGCCCAAGGTTTAAATAATCAACACCACCTGCAGCCCCTCCACCACGAGTTGTTGCACATTCAAAGGCTTCTTCAAAAGCTTCCCCACCAGCTCCACCACAAAGAGTTCCTTCAAAAGCATCCCCACCAGCTCCACCACAAAGAGTTCTCCCTACTTCAAGAACATGTGGCCCTAACCTTACTCTACTCCTCCTTTCCAACGAGCACTCAACTCTTTAAAGGCTTCTTTAAATGCTCGTTCAAGAACTCCTAGCCCAGTTCCAAGACCACGAACAAAGCAAGTTGTTGCACCAACCCTACTACCAGCTAAGGAAGAAAGTCATGACCAACATAGTGAAGATGAGTTCAATGTGGATAATGAGCATGGGGTTGATTTGGAAGGAGATGCAGAAGTTGAGGAAGAGGAAGAAGTTTACAAAGAAGGTGAGGACCAAGATGATGAAGTCGTTGAGGAAGACGGTGAGGAAGAACAAGTTGTGGAAGAGGGTGAGGAAGAAGAGGAGCAAAGTGAAGGAGAACAAGATGTAGGAGATAAAGAACAAGGAGGTACAGAAGAAGGAGATGAAGATCAAGAAGAGGAAGAAGGTACACAACAAAAGCTTATATGGATCGCTGGGGAAGGCAGCCGGTTAGTTCTAAAACTCTTCTTTATTAATCTTAACTTTCATTTTATAGATTACTTATAATTGTATCCAATTCTTTGTAGGGACTATGAACCAAAGAAGTTAGCGTTTGCAAAGGCTAAGGAAATCGGTCATGGCCATTATAAAGGTCCTTGGACCAGTATATCTAGAGTGCTAAAACATGAGCAGACCATGTGATTTCAAGAGTTTCAGGTTATTTTCTACTTCTTAAAATACAAGATCGTTTACCCATTGTTGGCTTTGTTGTTGGCTTTTATAATGGCTTCATAATCTGGCTGATTTGAACAGAATGGATTTAATTTGTTGTGTGATTTGAACACAATGGAGTTAATTTTCCTAGAATGAGTTGAATTGGGTGCACTAGTACAAAAATTGATATATAAGGCGGAAATTTTATGGCGCTTGTAAAAAGCGCAGTTACTCATCAAACACGGACGACGCTTTTACAGATAAAGCGCTATAAGTTATTAAATTTTTTTATGGAAAATAATAAATCTATTACATGACGCTTTTTATAAAAAGCGCAATAAAATGAAAATACGCGGATGGCGCTTTTATTAGAAAAGCGCCTTAACGCGTTTCAACTTTATCAGAAAAGAGATCCCTGTCCCGTGTTAGGGTTTGTCTTTCTTCTTTCTCCAATTTTTTTCACCAACCCCTCTCTGCTAGGGGTGAGCAAACGGATATATCCGATCCGATCCGGTCCGGTATACCGGATATCCGGTAATTTTTTCCCTTAAAACCTCGATCCGATCCGTTAATTGCCGGATATCCGGTAAGAAATATCCGTTTGGAGCGGATATCCGGTAGCGGATATCCGAACTATCCATTTTGAAAAATATTTCCACTATTTTTTATTTAGGCTCAATTAATACGCATGATTGACGGATATCGGAACCGGATATCCATCGATCCGTTTAAATTTTAATTAAAAGTTTACCTGGTTAGGAGAATTGAACACTTGATAGTTGAAATTTTACAAAATAGTCATTTAAACATCTATTCTACTTAGTATTAATGTATATTTTATAAAAAATATATATAGTACCGGATATATCGGATATCCGGTTACTTGAAAACCCCGATTCGTATCCGGTCCGAATATCCGGAAAAAAATTCCGGATCGGATCAGATACGGATAAAAAAAATTATAATCCATTCGGATCCGGATTTTTTCGGATCGGATAGGCCGGATCGGATTAACGGATCGGGCATTTTTGCTCACCCCTACTCTCTGCTCCTTTCTTCATATTCTCTCCGCCTTTCTTCACAATCGCGCAATCGGTGCTAGAGATGTCGTTCCTTCGCCTTCAGATTTGCCGAGAAATCCAGATCTATGTTCGGATCGGTGTCGTTCTTGGTTAAAAAGTACTCTTCTCGACTTCTGTTCTGGCGCCGGATCCATCCCCTTGTTTAGATTCTGGTTATTAGGTTCGGGGTTAGGGTTTGGGAGGAGCCATGACGCCTCCTCGACCTCCTAGGCATCAAAGTATTCAGTAAAGACAGTCGGATAGGGAAACAAAATAAAGACGAGAATGCTTAGTGCTGATTGCCCAAAATTTCATTCGTCTTGCAAATGTTTCACTCCTTATCACCGTGGATTTCTCAATCTCTTCCTCGGTGAGGGTTCTTAATGTCTTCTTTTAATTCTGAAATGCTTGGAATGTTGCATCTACAAAACTGTAGATCTCGATTATTTTCAGACGCCTGCTTTAATTTTGTGGAATTATTTGATTTTGTGTGTTAATTCGATTGCCATATACCAGTTGATTTTAGAAATTTTGTGCGTTAATTCGATAGCCATGTACCTGTTGTTTAAGAAAAAAGTGCTGCATAGTTTAATGTCAATTACCGTTTATTCTCACCAATATGATTGCTTCAAGTCTGTTTTAAGTTGAACGTGAATGGGCTGTTTTGTTATCTTTTCATTGATGTTCCTATTTCATTTTCTATCATCGTGAACGATTCTTCCTGTTTGTTGTACTCACGTGCAATATAATGCAGATTAGAGTGGGAGAATAAGCTCAATGGATTTTTATAGGACTTCAAGCTACCTTGTCACAACTAGTGATGATGAATCTATACCGCTATATGATCACTCCAGCGCAATGTATGTGACCCCCCTCTGAAAGTAGTGAAAGGCTTCTAGTTCTTATTAGCTTGTTCTTTAATTACTTAAACCTTTGAGTTAGAGAAATGTTTACTTTGATGCCATATTGATATTTCAATGTGACTAGTTATGGGAACAGTCTAATGACTATTCTATAAGTGAACTGTACACAACTATTAATTTGGGATCTAGGTTATGCTTTCTTCAATAAATCGCCTTGTTCATTCTTGCTTAGTTTACTGAAGCCTTCTCTAGGTTTGAGAAATTATCTGAAGTCTTCAATAAATTGCCCTGTCCATAATAAGATAAAGTCTTCTCTAGGATTGAGAAATTTTCTAAAGTCAATCCATGCTTGGTTTTAAGTGCTGCATGTAATTCAAATTGCCAAGATCCTGAACTTTTGTCCACTATGGATACAAAATGCTAGAAGCTTTAAGTTTTTCATTTTTATTTGGCACTTTGTTATCAAAATTTGTAAACTAAATTACTTATTTTTAGGAGGCACTTTTTTAATTAGGCACTTTGTTATCAGATCTTGTATTCTTCCCGACAATCCAATGCTTATATCTCATATTCAAAATGACTCTTGACAATTGTTGTGCCTGGGGTTGAACTACCCACTTTGTATTCTTACAGTCCAGTTTCTTGTTTTCTAATGTAGTCATCTTCTTTCTTTGTGTTTTCAATGTTTTCAGATTTGAGGACTATGGTATTTTTCCATTGACAATCAAGAAATTGGCAGCTGCAGGCTATGTGCATCTAGACTCGGATAAGTTTAAGGCCATCCTTTAGTTTAGTATGAACTTGAACTATCTTATTTAGAGTTTCAAATTGTCCTATACTTTTTTTTTATTTTGGAAGAGATTCATGAACGTTTCAGTGAATTATTATTGATGATATATATGTGTATTTAAATTTTTTTTATTAAGACAAATGTATGAAGGGAGTTAATGGAATTTTGTTATTGTTAATTAATTTTCTAGGCTATAAAAATAGATTGAAAGCAGGGATTTTTTTTTTTTAAAATAGAACAATTCTTATGGCGCTTTTTTTTAAAAAGCGCCATAAGCAAGAGTCATAAGCATGGCGCTTTTTTACTAAAAAAGCGCCATGCATGTTGTATTTTAAAATAATAAAAAAACAAATTTTTATGGCGCTTTTTTATAAAAAGCGCCATGCGCATGCCTTTTTATGGCGCTTTCAAAAAAGCGCCATCCGTAGGTTTTATAGGACTTGTTAGCATGGCGTTAAAAAAAGCGCCATGTACTTCATTAAAAAAGCGCCATGCTAAGCTATTTTTGTACTAGTGGTGATATGTTGATCTGATTTGATCTGATTAGTTGTGTGATATGTATTATAGTCTAGTAAGAAAACAATGATTGAGATCTTCTTGGTAATCTTTTGTTTGAAGTAAGAACTTAATTAGGTTGCTAAAAAAAGAGATTAATTAGGAAAGCAATTGAATTTATTGCTATAAGAATGCTCACATGAGCCTAGTCGTCAGTCAATTGGGTTTATTAGTAGGTTGCATCTTATATGTTGAGTATCTATTTATGAGAGTCATTTTGAGCTATGATAGTCATTTTGAGCTATGATTTTCATGTAACAACAACTAGGTTAGGTCACATGAGCCTTGTCGTCGGTCAATTGGTTAAAATGATTTGACATGTGTAAAATAATAATGTGTAAACTAATCACTCTATTGCTGAAATTCTCCCTTTCTTTCTCTTTAAAAATGAAAGGACAATAAGTTTTAGTTTAAATCAGCCTATTGATGTAACATGCCTTCTATTTCTTTAAATTATGAAATAAAGGCTGTCTTATTTCTTGTTTCTCAATGTAGAGGTATTTCTGTTAGAGGGAGACGGATGAGCTGATGAAGGATGCCTTTCTACACCAAATTAGAAGGCACCTTAACAATGTCTTAACGAAGCGCGTCCTAGAAATGTACAACCGACCTGGTTAGCGAGAAGGCACTGAACAAGGATGAAGACCATGTGGAGAATTGATCCCAACTTGGTGCGCCAAGCTCAAGTGAATAAGGAGAGCAAGAGATCAAAGAAATCACTCAAGTTTGGACCATACCGAGGGGGTTCTCAAAAGTTCACGAAGTGGATTGAAACGATGGTAATTGCAATCAAATTTCACATATTACTTATGATTGTTTTGATGTTGTTGAGCTCAATTTTACTCTCTGTTTTTCAAGAGTGGTGAGTCTGGTACCATGCCTATGATTTCTGAGGTTGTAAAGAAGTTGTAGTCAACCAAAGATGGACAAGGCCTTGGTGAACGACCAACTGCTATCATTGTAAGTATTAGGCTGAATATTACTTCTCCTTTGCAAATCTGATTGGGTTGCAATTTATTGTAAAAATATGGCTTTTATGGTTGCTTTATGGTTGCCTATTATGATGGGATGTACTGTTGATTTACTTTTCTAGTCCTCTCTAGTTGAGTCTTTATGGTTGCCTTTTATGATGGGTTGCTCAATTTTACTCTCTGTTTGACTGGATTTTTATGATAAGATTTTGATGTTATTATGAAATTGTTGGGTTGTTTGGATTATGGAAGAAATCATGTTTAGTATATTTTGAAGCTAGCCTCCTTTAGTTAGCAAGTAATGATTGAATGAAGCTTAGAAGATGTGTAAATGAGAAGCAAGTCATGTTTATTATTATTTGTCATGTGTAATGCTCCTTTAGTTAGCAAGTCATGTTTATGAATGCAATTTTCTATAAGTTATGTGCTCTGTGCTCATGCTATATGTGATCTGTCTTGTGCCAAAGATAGAGATGTTTGTGAATCCAATCTGATGTTATCTTGTGTCAAAGATAGATGTTTGTGAATCTTTTAACCACAAACTTTTTGTGAATGAAATCTGTTTGTGAATGCAATGTGCTCTATCTTGCATACTTGTTTATTTTACATTTGATTTTACAGCGTGTTCTTAATGTCATATATTGCTTTCATATCTTCATTGTAATGCATTTTCATTCTATTAACGGCTGAGTTTGAACGGTTGGTTGTTGAGGAACAAGTGAACAATGCATCGGGTCAACCATTGTCAAACACAAAGATGATAGAGATGTGGATCAAAGTTGCTAAGGGGCATAAAGATTGGAAGATATTTGCATTTGCTGAGCATGGGATAGCCCTCATTCGCAGCGGCATGGTTGATGCATGCTTTTCTTCTCCTTCTTCCAGCCTTGTCCACCCACAACCATCTATCGAGCCTCTCAAGGAAGAGATGATGGAAATGCGGGACCAGATGAAGGCTCTTCAAGCTCAGAATCAAGAAATTCAAAGCCAAAACAAGGATTTGAAAGGCATACCTGAAAAGTTGATGGAACACATTGTTAGCAATTAGCTCTCTCTCTCTCTCTCTCTCCATGGTAATTCAAGGTCTTTTGGGAAACTTGTTGGCGGTTGGTGATGCCATTTTCTCTCTTTATGGATTTGATGTATGGTTGTTGGATTGTTGCATTGCTCTTGATTTTTTTTTCAGCACACTTTGATACTTAACAATAGTTAGTATCTAGCTAAAATGTTCTTGGTTTAGCTAGAACAATTGTGGAGGTTTTGCTTGGAAAAATTGTGGATTTGGTCATTTACCACATGGTTTGATGATCAAACCATTTTTGTATGATGTGATGCACATGGTATATATATATATATATATTTGTTTAATATTGCATTCAATTGCATGGTGTAGGTTAATATTGCAATTAAATAGGTGGATAATACGTGTTTTTATGACCACATAATTTGACACAAAATGCTTTCGAGGCTAATTTTGAGACAAAAGGCCACAACTTTGGCTATTAAATCCACTCAATCAATTCATACCCATCAAATTAAATGTATTCTGTCAATTCGTAGCGAAATTTCATGCTAAACAGAACAACTTTACCCACCAAATGTATTCACGGCAAACTTTGATACTAAATGTCCACGACATGTGGATGATGAACACTACCGAATTTAGCCAGAAAAATACTTCGACGCTACGTTTCTGGTAAAATAGACTCAAACATAGCCACGAAGTGTCTTTGGCTACACCATGTATATAGCAGAACATGATATGCGTACCCAATATTGTGGTTACATAGGCACGAATCTAATGTTTGTGGCTAGTTTTCACGTATGCTACACCCACGACCATTTTAACCATAAACTTTTCGTCCTGGGAAAACTGGTGGCTATCTTTGTGGCGAAGCATTTTTCCTGGTTAACTCTGTGGCTTATTGCGTGTCAAATCTCCTGGCTATAGACGCGTTTTCCAGTAGTGAAATTAGTTCTTAATAAGATCCTTAGGTATTGAACTAGAGAATTATCTATGCAACAACAATCTAATTTCTCTTGTGTGATTTTTAACTATTGTAGTAGTTCTAGGGTTTTAATGATTCTGGCGGAATGCGGCAACGAATGTTATGATTATTCATCTCTAGTCTCTAAAGAGCTGAAAGGGTCTAAAACTGATTAACCTTACGTGACAACGATTGTTACTTGAGTCCAGACACGTCATCTATCTTCTTCTGAAAAGAGAAATGTGTTGGTATAATTAAGATAGTTAGTCCTTCAAATGACATTCAATTTGAAATCCAAATAAATATCACTTAAGATCTACAGAAACATCATTGTAGGAATCTTAACTTGGAAGTTTTTCTCGATTGAAATTTCTCTTGCTATTTTCAATACTAGTACGTTACAAAAAAAAATTAATATTTCAACTCTTTTATTTGTTTACTTTTGGGTCGGCCTAGTTGTTCATAATCAGTATTATATAGTTATTATGTTTTCTTAGTACTACAACCGATCACATATACTTGCAGAAGCTATATACTCTTACTAAAATCGAATCTCTCTATAATATTTGTCACCCATCTAACTATGCCACATAAGCATCTTACTTTTTAAACTTACTTCTTTACCCTTTCTTCTTTTTAGTATTTATAATCCTTAAAAATATATAATATAATAATATTAGTATTGATATTAATATACAATGATCTACTACTTTCTTTTATGGACAATTTAAATATTATATAATTATACATCATCATCTTTAATATGTATCGTTATTTTTTTTTCAATGGCAATCATGAAACTATTCACCTATAATATCTCGAATATATTTGATCTACTACTTTTTTATGGATAAAATTTAAATATTATATAATTGTACATCACATCTTTTCAATAATTAAATAATAATATATATGATTATTATTGCTAATGTTATTAATATATAATTGTATCCTTGAATTATAGTATGATTTTTATCTTTTTCCAATATTATATGTACGTTCTTTTTGATAATGTATCATATTTTTTTTCAATGATAAATGGTAAATTTTTTCAATGATAATGTATCCTAATTTTTTTTTAATATTATATGTACGTTCTCTTTGTCGTTAGTGCTCATTTGGTTGAACACGGGAAGTGAAATTCCCATGAAGTTAAATCTTGGGAATTAAGTTCATGGGAATTGTATTTTATAGAAATTGATAAATTTTGTTTGGTTAAACTCTAATTCACATGAATTAATGGGAGAAGATTATCTTACCTAACCTCCTCTTGGTAATTAGAATTTCTTTAAAATGGAGGAAATGAAAAATTAGAGGAAATGGAAAATCGAGGATTTTGGATAAAGAATCTTCAACCAAACATGGGCCCCCCACATCATTTCATGAATTTTCAACTTCCTAGGAATTTCTTTCTTAACCAAACAAGCCATTAATATTTTTTTGAATTTACGCTCCCTATATATTATAACAATATTATCTCATTTATCATTATTACTTACCATATTCCATTAAAAATTTCAATTAGCTATGTTATTAATAAGTATTCATTACATATTGTAATAATATTACCTCATTCATTACTATTACTTACCATATTTAACTAATAAGTATGAAATGCTTACCATATTCAATAAATGAGAATGGAAATATTATTCAGTTTTTTTAGTATTTATTTACCTATATATTATATAATATTATCTCATTCAAAAATTAAATCACATATCCTATTATAAAAAAAAGAATTTTTTTTACATTCCATACATATTATAATAATTCTCGCTTGAAAGTTTTATTGAGGAAATTATTTTATTTTATCAAATAAGTTTATGTAAAATTCAATCGACAAGTACGGTTTGTATATAATTTTTTTTTTCAAATCATCGTTCTACATGGCACGACCGGCGGACCGGGTCTTGCTAATAGAATTCATATATACAAACTCCTCCGTATGTTTACCCTATCCACTATTTCCTCCCGAACCACCTTCTTAATTTTTAAGTATGATTAAGTTAATTATAAATTTTCGAGTTGTTGATATCTGATGTGCCAAAATATCTTATTTTCTGCAAATTTCCAGGAAGATATGACCATCCTAAGTTTATTAAGTTTAATCGTGTCGATTTGGGGCTAGAAAAGAAGGAAAATATTGGGGTTTAATTAGGAGAATGAAAGGGAAACGGAAGTTGGATTATTTGGCTGCAAACTTGGAAGCCCAATGTCCCAATTGAACGAAAACTGCCATCCAATTCGCAGCCGCTGAACGATGAGTTGGGACGAGTTTCGGTTGGATTGAATTCCAAGCTCCGATTGCATGATGTATCTTAACAACCTTGGCTTAATTTATGGCCTATATGGCTATATGATTCTGCACTAGTATGTAGTGTGCTAATGATACTTGACTTTCCAGTGGTCTGGCAAAACAGGCAGATTTAAATACAGTATTTGTCATGAATCATGATAGTGTGGGGGCCATTAACCTGAAGGTGTTATTGCTTAGGTAGGTGCTCATAGTACTATGCATCCTAATGATCAGCAGGATATATAGTGCACTAATGTACAGTAAGAATTATAATGAGCAGATGCTGCCCCCTTTTTTTCTAAGAAAATGTTGGAATATAATTCATGTATCAAAGTAAGAATTATTAGTACTATGCATCATTCATAACCTGAAGGTGTTGTTGATTAGGAAACTTGACGCTCTAATCCAAATTAATAGAGTTAATTAGTTTCGCATTCACACCTGAAAACTTGAAATCTATCTATATACGTGCTGCGCTTAAATTATACTCCGGAGGAGTCGTCATTTTCCATAGCATAAGAAAGTTCACTCAATTAGAAAGCTCAATCTTGAAACATTTACATGTGGATGTAAGAAAATCATTCGATATACGAATTAAGTTTGGTAGTACATTGAGAGATCAAGACACATCAATCTCACAAGCAATTAGAAGCAAGGGGATTAGGATACTTACATGGAAAAGGCAATGCAAATTATATATGCAATAGGAAGGTAGGGTTTAAAACTTGCCAAAAAAAAATAACCTAGAGATTTTTGAAAGGTATCAGATGCTCTTTTCTCTTCATGTTCGTAGTTGGGTAAATGAACGACAGATGTGGGGTAGAAAGTGATTTTCACTGCTCTTTGGGCTGATTTTCGGATGAAAAGGGAGAGATATGTGTCATAAAGAAACTCGTTTTCATCAAATATGTTTAATATATAGGGAGTGAAACTAGGGATAAAAGAATTTGGCTCATAGGAAGAAGAAAAAGCCCTTTCCATGTTTTTGTGTAGAACGCTACTTTGGATGTTGAAGGAGCCTTTTTTGTCTTTTCTTTTCTTTGTAATTGCTCTTTAAACTTGCCCCTGCCAATATTACTTGGGATGGTCAATGTGTATCTCAATTTCAAATGTTTAACTTGTCTCATTGAAAACGGAGTTGTTTTGGGGCTCAAGTGGACTACATTTTACCCTCTTCTGGCTTTCGGTTTATAAAATTTTCTTATAATTATCATAAAAGTACATCACTATATATTTTATGTCCCATTCACCATAGTGCCCCTTTCACTTTTATGTATAATATTTGCCAATTTGTCACCAAGTTATGTGAACTTAACTTTGGAGGTATGCGTGAATGTTTGGTGCCACACATGCTAATTTTATTGGTACTAGTTTTACCCGTCGTACCATGTACGACTATAATTCGATATTTTTATAGACATTAAATAGGATTTTAATAAATAAATAAAAATATAAAATAAAATTTAATGTAAATAATTTATTGTTAGTGGAATGTATGATTTTTTTAATTAATATTATATTCTTCATATTTTATTACTTTTTATTTACGTAAATTTAGGATTTATCAAAAAATTTAATATATCTATTAAATATTTTATTATCTATTTTTATTAATTTTAAAAATTATAAATATTTATCATTATTATTAAAGAAAATCACTATATATCTATAAATAAATTCGTCAAAAGATATATGCTAATAGATTTATATTTATTTTAAAATATTTTATCTTTAAATTTAAATACTTATATAAGGAAGTTTTCAAAAGATATTGTTATACTAAATAGATATTTGTTTGATGTTAAAGATAGATTTAAATAGTTAAAGAAGAATTTAATAGAAAAAAATTAAAATATTAGAAATAAAAAATAATTTTATAATTATAAGGTGCGATCAAAATCGTTCTAGTGGCTCGAAAAAGTATAGTTTTAATATATAGTTATAAATTGTATCATTGATTTCATTTCAACTTTTAAATGTGAATAATAATAATAATAGTATCATCTTAAAATGTATAAGAACGTGTCATCAAAAAATGCAATTTCTTAATTATTAACTAGAATTAGAATACCTTGAACACTACTACTAATATTATTCCAAGTTTGGTTACATATTAATCATACTTCCTAATATAATTCCGATAGCTTGATATTTCTTTTTATATAATTAGAATTTTCTATATTCACATATAAAATGGTTAAAAAAAAGGTAAAAGGAAAATGAGAGAAGTAACGGATTCTCGTTACAATCCCTTTTTTAAAATCCAAAAGTTCTCCCCCCTCGCTCTAATTTCTGGTGAGCATCGGAAAAAGTGAGTTGACTGAGAACTTTGTGAATCGATGGGGTGTGCAGCTTCGAAGCTAGACAATGAGGATACCGTCCGCCGATGCAAGGAGCGCCGCCGTCTCATCAAGGAGGCCGTCTTCGCCCGCCACCACCTCGCCGCCGCCCACGCCGACTACTGCCGCTCCCTCCGCATCACCGGCTCCACCCTCTCCGACTTCGCCGACGACGAGCCCCTCTCCGTCTCCGACTCCACCCCCGCCGTCCTCCTCCCCAAATCCCAACCTCCTATCCGCACTCGCTCCTTCCCCGCCGCCCCGCCCTCTCCCGCTCCATCCTCCGTCAAACCGCCGCCGCCTCCTCCTCCGCCCTACTCGCCGACGATCGCGAGCTCGAAGCTTCCCCATATATTGTCCAGCTCCAGCTTGAGCTCTTCCACTCGCCGGAGGGCGCAGCAGCCGAAGCTCCCCCACATCCTCTCCGATTCCTGCCCCTCCACCCCCGCCACCGGGAAATTCGGGCATCCGGCCACTTATACGGCCCACGCCAACTACCCTAGCAGCCCTTCCCAGGCGTCCTCCGTCTGGAACTGGGAGAACTTCTGCCCTCCTTCTCCCCCGGGCTCTGATTTCTTCAACCAGCGGCGCCCGGAAGAAGGCCGTGACTATCCCAAAAAGAGCCTGGAGGCGGAAGACTCCGAGGAGGATGAAGGAGAGATGGAGAGAGAGGAGGTCCATTGCAGCGAATGGGGAGACCATTACAGCACATCAAGCTCCGACGAGAGGGAGACGAGATCCCAGGCCTCTGAGTTCCGTTCACAGTCGGCTTTCATCCCCAACGGGCCGTCGATTCGGCAGGATAAAAACTACAGCTACGACAAGGCGGACGACAAGTCCGATTACGGAGCTCCGTCGTCGGTAAATTGGGGCAAATCCCGAGGCGGATTCGGCAGTGGCGTACCGGACACGAAAATGGCCGTTCGGCATCGGGATCTGAAGGAGATCGTGGCTTCTGTCAAGGAATACTTTGACAAGGCTGCGTCCTCCGGCGACCAGGTGGCGGAGATGCTAGAGACTGACCGAGCTCAGCTCGATCGCAGTTTCAGCCAATTAAAGAGTATGCTATACTATTGAATGCTTGTTCTTTTTGCATTTTTATACTGTTGTTGTGTTTTGATTGCATTTGCATGTTCTGGTGGTGATTGTAGAAACTGTATACCATTCAAGTGGAGTATTGAGTAGCTTGAGCTCCATTTGGAGTTCAAAGCCTCCATTAGCAGTCAAATACAGGTTTGCTGTCAGCAATTTAGATAAACCTGATGGCCCGAAGAGTCTTTGCTCCACTTTGGAACGCCTCCTCGCATGGGAGACCAAACTCTTTGAAGAAGTAAAGGTGATTTTTTTTTTGTCCTTTTCCGATTAGGTTCCTAGCTTCCTGTTGCATGTTTGAAAAATATGACCCTGCAAACTAGCTTGATGCAACTTTTTGATATTGACATGATTAAAGGATTTAAAGCCCTTTGCATTAGCTTTATGATTAGGATGGAGAATTTGGAAGAAAAGCTTTCGTGGTCCCTAACATAGAATAGAAATAGTGAATCAATTAAAGTGGTGGTGAGGGAATCCAAGATCAAGTTTTCATGCTATAGTAATTGTAGTCTGATTGACATGGGGATCTATTGTCATATTTGACCTTCATATTTCTATAGGTGGTTGATTTAATCTGTAATATTAACATTATTTGTCGGCAGATGATCTCATCTTTTACTGTGAATTAGATTAGTTGTTCACGTACGCAGTTGCTGATCTGGGTTCTGTTTGTTTGATTCCTAGGCTAGAGAAGGTGTAAAAATTGATCATGAAAAGAAGCTCAAGACGCTACAGAATCAGGAGTGCAAGGGTGAAGCAGAAACCAGGTTAGACAAGACCAAAATCTCAATCAAGAAGTTGCAATCTTTGATTGTTGTAACTTCTCAGGCTGTCAATACAACATCTTCAGCCATGGTTGATCTTAGAGACAGTGATCTTGTTCCTCTGCTTGTTGAGCTATGTCATGGGTAAGCAATTCCTCCTTTGCTATTGAAATGGAAGACCAGATATTAGTCAAGTTGACAATTGCATTTTTATTCTTTTGAATGCAGCTTCATGTACATGTGGAGATCCATGAACAAAACACATGAATTCCAGACCCAGATTGTGCAACAAGTACGAGGGCTAGTCAACCAAACGATCAAAGGATATTCCACATCTGAACTTCACCGTCAAGCAACCCGTGACCTAGAATCAGCAGTATCCGCTTGGCATTCCAGCTTTTGTCGCTTAATTAAATACCAGAGAGACTTCATCTGTTCTCTCCATGGCTGGTTCAAGCTAACCCTTCTTCCTTTAGACTCAGACACAACCCAGCTCACCATACAACCCTCAGAGGCCTTCTCATTCTTTGACCAATGGAAAATCGCCCTTGACCACATTCCAGACACGGTGGCTTCAGAAAACATCAAGAGTTTTGTCCATGTCGTCCATGTCATTTTCACTCAACAAGGCGACGAAATGAAAAGGAAAAGGAAAACAGAAAGTGTATCAAAGGAGCTTGAGAAGAAAGCTTCTTCTCTTAGAACCATAGAGAAGAAGTACTACAATTCTTATTCAACGGTTGGAGTTGGAATGCCAGACAATGGATATGCGTTGGACGCTCGTGATCCCTTGGCTGATAAGAAAGCAGAGCTTGTTGCTTTCCAGAGCCGGTTGGAAGATGAGATGTTGAAGTATTCTAAAGCAGTGGAGGTGACCAGAGCAATGACATTGAACAATTTGCAAACTGGTTTGCCTGGAGTTTTTCAAGCCATGACCAGTTTTTCTTCCTTATTTGTACAAGCAATGGAGACAGTATGCTCTCGCTCCTATGCTATATAATAGAAGATTAGGGTTTAGTTTTTTTTGTCTTTGCAGTTCATTTGGCAATTCTCTGAGAACTGGGAAATTCTTCAGAGATTTGGTTAGTTTTTGTCAATGTAAGATTATCCTCAAGTTTTGATTTTTGCTGTAGATATGTTGGAAGTGATCTTTCTTGGAATATTTTAGTGGCGATCTTTGTAAAGGAGAATCCTCACTTCTTATCATTTTTATTTAGAAGCTAGCTTTCAGTTGAGATTCAGAAACCTGCATTTGTTTATCTTTTCTCATCAGTAAAACCCGTCGGTTAAAAGGATAAATCTGCCATGAAGCATTTCAAGTAAAATACATCAAAATATAAAATGATTGATTACTTTCCCAAATGAATTGAAAAGTTCACCCAACTGTAAACAATGCACCATCAGCATAATATGAAGTAGCAATGAGCACTTCTTCCAGTGCTATGCAAGATGTGTCCTGTTCTCTGATTTCTATTTATTTGGACATTAAAAGAATTCAAAATCCAGAAACTTACCCCCACCAGCTTTCATCTTAGCATCCACCATTCGCTTGCTGGCACTAACGCCCCCGCCCCCCACCGCCACGTCAGCAGCCCCACCAACAACTTTACCCTGAAACTCCATTTCCACTGGTCTTGGAATCTCTGGAGGAGTACTACACCTTATTAGAGCCCAATTCACACCTTCAAAGAAAGGATGTTGCTTGATTTCTGTAGCTCCTCTCTTTACTCCAAGTCGGTTTTGTGGCTCCTTCACCAATAACGCCCTAATCAAGTCTCTACTGGCATAGCTAGTGGCTGGAGAGTCTGGAAACCTGAGCTGTTGGCCTACAACATTAAAAAGTGTTTGCCGGTTCCCGGATCCTTTGAAAGGGGTTTTCCCATATAAGAGCTCGTGCAAGAAGACGCCGAACGTCCACCAATCAACTGCACTTCCATGGCCTTCTCCTTTGATGATTTCAGGAGCTAAATACTCGTGGGTCCCGACGAATGACATGGACCGGGCTTGTGTGGGCTCTGCAGCTAACTCTGGAAGTGGGCCCGAATGGAGTCCGGGATCGGATTTGGGTTGTCGGGTTTTCTTCTTGTTTTTTTTAGGGAAGAGTCCTGGGAGGAAACATGATGGTTGGATACAGACTGAGGAGGGCTCAATACATGCTGGCTGGACACAGAATGAGTTAGAAGAGGGGGCTGAGTCTGAGGAGTTCTTTATAAGAGTTGGTGAAAACGTGCATCGTAAGGAAAGGTCGAAATCAGACAGCATTATGTGGCCGTCTTCACGGACTAAAACATTTTCTGGCTTCAGATCTCTGTATATGACACCGAGCATATGAAGATACTCGAGTGCCAAGAGGACTTCTGCAGCATAAAACCTGAAAGCAGCAATGAAATAAAGCTATAACAGAGGAAATATTCTCAGAACTTAGTAAAAACAACAACAAAAAATACAGTTTAGAGGAAAAAACATGATATAATGACAGCAACAATGTATTCAGGGTATAGAAGTGTAATCAATCACAATATAATAAGTTGTATGGAGTTATAATCATAAGAGCAACTGAGAAATTACCTACAAGCTCATAGTGTTAATCCCTCAATGGCCCTTATTTGGTTTACCATAGAGGAAGAACAAAAGTTACAAAAAGATACTCAACAGTCAAACTAGGATCTAAGAAGCATTACACAAGCATACATGCAAAATACAACATTTTAACCCGTTGTATGTGATTGTGATGCATAATGATCATAGAAACTTCTTCCAAGATGAACCACATAAGATGCCAAAATTGAATCATACAAGAAACTATAAGATAAACAATTTTCTGAATATGGAGATGAACCTAAAAATTAGTACCTTGCTGCATATTCTGAAAAATGTCTCCCTGGTTGGCGTTGCCTAAGAGAATGCAAATCCCCACCAGGGCAGTACTCCATGACCAAACACGCAAATCTATCAGTCTCAAAATGCGTATACAAAGTTGGCAAAAATGGATGGTCAAGCAACTGAAGAATCTCCCTCTCAGTCTGAGATCTAATCAACTTCTTCCTAGCAGCAAGAGACTCCTTATCCATAACCTTCATTGCAAAATAGCACCTCGTACCACTCAATTCAGACAAATAGACACTCCCAATGTCTCCACAGCCCAAACGCTTCAGAAGCCGAAAATGGCTCATACCCAAATCTCCAGCCCGTGCTCTAACAGCCAGTATAGCCTTCCAAATTGGATCATTCCCTTTATGTGGCTTATTAGCACCGCCTCCAGTGAGATTGCTCCAGCTACTATCATCACTTAGACCACTTCCTTCACTAGCTCTACTCATGCTAGTTTTAGCACTCTCTAAGCAATCTCCTTGGATAAAATTCCTATCAACACTGAGCATTCCTTCACTTGTAAGGCAGTCGCTTCTAGACGTACTTGCACAGCTATTAACTATGCTCATAGTTCTATCTATGCTAGTAAGTGGACTCATATTGCCACTTCGAGGCAAAGAAGCATCCCACACATAGTCCTCATCCTCAGAATCAAGGGGAAGAGATGCCTCAGTATTATTCTGTGATGGGTGTGATACTCTCTTGGCATGAGATTCAATAGCCGAGTTCGGTTTCTTAACAAGTCCATTTATGGAGAGATCGTCCAGAAAAGGACCTTTCTTAGATAAACTCTTAACCAAGCGTCCAGGCTCTGGATTCTTCTGAACAATTGGCATATGCCCAGATTTTGTCAAATTTGTGGCAATTGGTTCTGGCAGATGGCTTGCATCAGAAAAAGAACTTGGAATTTTATCATTCATAGAATCAACATTGCCCTTAGATGCAACAGAATCCACCATAAGTGCCTCATCATCTTGCAAAGAGTGTTTTCCTTTCCACACTCTTACTGAAAAGTCCAACTCCCTAGAGTCACGTGATCCGGGTCGACTCATCTGCACTTTTGGAGATGAAATCTTGGCACTTGCTATGTGTTTTGAAGAATGCAACCTTCCGGGCAAAACATTCAATTCCGGGATTCTTTCCATGTCTTCTCAACTCAGATGTTACATACCCTTATGCAGAGCCTCCCACAACATAGCAATGCCTACAAATGGGGAAAGTGAAATTAACCCTCTAAATGCACCAAGTTGGGGAAAGTGAAATTAACCCTCTAAATGCACCAAGTTTCTCAGTAAAAAGCTTAATGGTTAGAATTGACTTTAATTTGAATACGAAAAGGCAGAAAATTTTCAAGTTTAAAATGCATATATGCATTGCGACTGATAAGGTGTTACTGGGAAAATCTAAACTTGAAAGGATCAATGCAACCCAAGCTTCCAGATAGGGTTAAACAGCAGATAGACTGGGGAAAAAAGAAAGGCAGAAGGAAGCCTAAGTACAAGCTTAAGTCCAATTCAAGGCTCACTCAGACTAAAATCCTAATTCTGATTTCACCAGCAAGCAAGCAAATCCAATTCTTAACTTCAATCACAATCAATAAATAACCATACAAAGCCACATTACTTATTTATTTTTTAAAACAAGAAGAAGATTAATGGGAAAGAGGAAAAAGCAAAGCCCATGATTCCGGAGAAAAGGAAGAGCATCAAAAAACCTAGCCAATCAGAAACTCCTTTTAAAACAAACCCAAGAGAAGCAATCTAACAATTCAAACAAATCAAAACTCTTGATAATGCATTTGGGGCGCAAGAACTCAATTTCAGAATCAGCAAAATCATGAAAAGAGAAACAGAAAAACCCCGTGGAAGAAATCTTACAATCAAGAGGAGGACCGAGAACTGAAGGAAAATGTTCCGCTCCTACAAAACACCCAAAGCGACGCGGATCTAGAGGGAATTCTGGTTGAACCAGCTCAAATTTCTCCAGAAGTAGAGACCCATATCGAGAAAAGAATTGTGGGCGACTGCTCAAATTTCTTCTCTTTATTGTAAAGGGTTGCTGCTACTTGGGGAGTTGGGTCTCCCAAAAGCAAAAGGGAGTAGGAGACTGAGAAACTGAACGGAAAGGAGAAATAAAAAACGCCCTGCTAACATTGTGTGTCTCCTTCCTTCTCAAATTTCCCTTTTTGTTTCGAGTTTTTGTGTTAATTTGAGAACAAATCGTGAAAGAAAGCAATTATGTAAAGCGGGAGAAGGGCTGGGGTTTTGAGTGAAAGAGGGGAGGTGTGGAGCCCAGTGTGCGAATTCGGTGGGACCCTTTTGATTGTCTTTCCTTGCGCTTTACCACGCGCTATGTAGTGCATCAATATATAAACGACAGCCAATTTACCAAATCAATAGTACTCCCTCCGTTAATACTTGATTATCTCTTTGTTTGGTGAGGGCACTTTAGAATAGAACTGGAGACCTTTGATTACTATCCTTGAGACTTAATCATTTGACTAAATTCTCGAAGGCTTTAATATTGGATTATCTATTAGAACTGGATTTGCTTTTTTCTGGTGTTTAATGAAAGTGTTGGGGTTGTTATAAAAAAATAGTATTCCCTTAGTCCCTAACTAAAAACACAATTTTTAAGGCAACCCACAAGTAGAAGAGAGAATTTGAAAAAGTACAATAGAGCAATTAATCTTCAATCAATCAAACTAATTTGAATTCATTTTTTTTTTAATTTATTGAACAGTGAAATCTGCACGAATCCATAAACACCAGCATTTCACCAATGAAAATGCAGCATTTCACCAATGAAAATGCAGCATTCCACTCATACGGATCACCAATTTACAACAGTTTTGAGTATTTATAAGGGCTATTACACACACTCATTCAATGAAGCATTAATTCTGCACAATTCTCTACTCTGCATCACTGCCTATGAGATAATGGCCTCAGCAACATTCAACTTAAATGAAGAGCCACCTCTAGAAGATGAAAATGTTCAAGGAGAGCTCGAATTTGATCTTAATGCGCCAGCAGGGGACATAGAAGAAGAATCACTTCTTCATCAACTCAACCAAGAGACACATCACCACCTAGAAGCAGAAAATTTAGGGCCATCTACTGCACATCATCGGCCAAAACAAACCAGGCTCAGCAGTCAACAGAAAATGCAAGTCTTAGTCATGTTTATGCAAATATCAACAGGGAACAAATTTCATCAGCTGCCATTAAAGAGGTTGCACAAGAGTTTATTGTGTTAGAAAGAACAATATACAAAATATGGAGCACATCCAAGCAACAACAAACATTAGGGGACATGCCAAATTTAAGCACAAAGTACTATAATTGTGGTAGAAAAAGGATTAAAGTTCCAGCAGATGCAATCACAACATTAACATGGGGGACAGAAGCTACATTCGAGATCTAGCATCAAAGTTGATTATTGCAAAGAGCAAAGTCCACAGAATGGTCAAAAGAGTTACTATCAAGCCACACACTAATCCACTTCACCCTGGTTTAAAACCCTCGAACAAAAAAACAAGGCTACAGTGGGTCCTCAGTCTACACCAAGGGAATACAGCAAAGAGTAAGACAACCTATTATCCCATGTTTGACTTTGTGCATTTAGATGAAAAATGGTTCTACTTGAGCAAAAAAAGTCAAAGAGTCTATCTAGCACAAATGAGAAGGGCAAGTACAGGGTTGCAAGTTCAAGCAAGCTTTTACCAAAAGTCATGTTCACAGCAGCAATTGCAAGGCCAAGATTTAATGCAGATGGACAATGTATATTTGATGGAAAAATAGGAATTTTTCCATTCCATAATCAAGAAGGAACAAGGAAAAAGTCAAAAAACAGGGTAAGGGGGACTATTGTGACCAAGCTCATTGAATCAGTCAACCAGAAAGTCACAAGGAATATGCTCATAAATCAAATTATTCCAGCTATAAAGGCAAAATGGCCTCAAGATGGAACTCTTTAAAGTCATTTTCATACAACAAGATAAAGTCAAGGCCCACATAACTCAAGATGATGCAAAATGGCAAAAGGTATATCAACAAGATGGCTTCACTTTCATTTTATTACAACAACCACTCAACATCCCTGATTTGAATATATTGGACCTTGGTTCTTTTTAAAAGCATTCAATCATTGATGCACAAGAAAATGCCAAAAAATATTGATCATATGCTAGAGGTTGTGCATGATGCTTTTCATGAGCTAGATCTCACTTCTTTAGGAAATGTGTGGATGAAATTACAATATGTCATGAATGAGATACTAAAGGCAAAGGGATGCAATGAATATGACTTGCCACATGTAAACAAGAAGAAATTAACAGTTTAGGGGAACTTATTAAGTGAAATAAAAGCACCTATGTAGGCTACCATTCAAGCATGGGATATAGTTCATGGGGGTCCACAAGGAGAGAATGATGCAGATGAACAAACTCAAGAGGTTGCATCACCAGTTATAGAGCAAGACAGGCAAGAAACAACTCAATGCAGCTAGGGGACATCAATGCATGCACTTTTGGGAACTTGTATGAAATTACATGACAAATGTATAAACTTTTGGGAACATATATGTAATTGGATGTCAAATTGGTATATTTTGGGGACTTATATGTAATTGGATGTCAAATGTATAAATTTTGGGGACTTATATGTAATTGGATTTCAAATGTATTTTGTGTAAATGGAGCAATGGCACCACCTTAATTTAAAATGTTCAAAAAGTACAAATTTGCACAAATTCATAACATCAAATTCTCAAATGTCCCCATTCCATAATTGAAACAACTCAAACCACTTGTATTACCATACAAAGGCCTCATTCATCCACAATAATGATTGGTTTCCTAATGTATGATAAGACAAGGGGTTATACAAGAATTACATCTCAGGTTTATAAAGACTTCATCATCGAATGACACAATATTATGCATAAAATCTCAGATATCCCCATTCAATCATTGAAACAACTCAAATAACTTTCATTACCATACAAAAGGCCTCATTCAACCACAATAGTGATTGGTTCCCTAATGCATGATAAGACAAGAAGTTATACAAGAATTGCATCTCATTTTTATAAAGATTTCATCATTGAATGACACAATATTATGCATAAAATCTCATATTATCCCCATTCCATCATTGAAACAACTCAAACCACAATACATTAGTAAACAAAGGCCTCATTCAGCCACAATAGTGACTGGTTTCCTAATGAATGCTAAGGCAAGTGATATACTAGAATTGCATCTCAGGTTTAAAAGACTTCATCATCGAATGCATTTATAAAAATAAAGGGGACAATTTTCATCATAATTAACTACCAAATATGTTTGTCAAAGAAAGGACAAAGCCCAATAAACTCAAGCCCAATACAATCTTTGCAAACCCTAACTCTCTCAAATCTCTCTTGATCAAAATGGGAAAACATATAGTAAAAGGGACAGTTTCACACAAATAAAAGCTTTCAAGGCTGTTGTGACCAATTCAACAAGATATTTCAGGGACATTTTCAGCACATATACAATCTTTCTTTCCTCTTACCTCTATGAACATAATTCAGGGACACTCAAGCATGCACATTCAAACATCAGCAACACAAATCAGGGACAGTCAAGGAGCACATTCAGACATCATCAACACAAACACAAGTCAAGGACACTCAATCAGTACGCATCAGAATCAGTCAACCACAAATAGATCACAAGGATCACACGTATAGCTCCAAATGAGCATGCATATGCAAAAAAATTCTGTAAATGAACAATTCAAGGGGACAGGGTACTTAGCTACTCATCTGATTCGGAATCAGGTACAACTAGAGAAGCTCCATCTCATCATCTTCGGCCAAAACACCATTCTCATGGGGCTCAAGAGGTGGCTCAACACACTCCTCTTCTCTAGCATGGAAGAAGCTTTTCATCGAGTCCTCTGAACCAGCCGGACTGTAGGAGTGATTTCTATAGCATTCAGGATACACTCGTGGTTGGGATAATCCGAGCAAGGGTGTGATGTGGAATTAATTCCAAACTCTAAATCCGACTCATCTTTGAACAAGCTGTCCAAAGAGTTGCAATGGAGATCCAAAGAGAGGAAAAGCAAGATCGAAGAAGAAAGAGAGATTGAGAAGGTTGCAATGGAGATCCAGAGATTGAGAGCAGCGAGAGGCAATATGTAGAGAGATTGAGAGTTAGGGTTTTTAGAGAGCGGCTAGAAGCTAAAGGCAAGATAATAGAGAGGCAAGCGAGAGAGTTGGAGTTTTGTTAGGCTTGTAATGGGCTCGAGTTTTTTGGGCTTTGTCCGTTCTTTGACAAACATTAGGGGACACCCATCCGTCCTTTTTGACAAACAAAAAGGGCGGAGGGAGTAGAAGGCTATGTCCCGTTTTATTTGTCCAAAAGGACAAAGGGCACATCATTTAAGAAACAAAAAAATGAAGAATTAAATTATTGTGTTCTGCAAAAGGTGCAGAACAATTAATGCAGTGAATAATGAAATTCTGTATAAAAATGGATTGATCCTCCACAATTTTTTTAGACCAATCAGAAACAAGATTACATATTCAATAGCCAATAGAAAATCAGAGTTTACACACACGGCTCCTCCACTTTTACAAGATGAAATGCTTTAAATACAGAACCAGCAATATTAAACCCACCATTTAAAGCTTCAAGATACCTAGTAAAAACAGAGAATTTACAAAGAATATTCAGGAAAAAAAAACCAGAGCATCATTGCTTGTAGTTATGACTTCAGGCTTTAACCTCAATGAAGCCCCACTTCTAGATGATGAGTAGCTAATGAACCCACACACATTGAATTTGATCTTAATGAAGCCCCCATTTCCGAAGATGAGGCCATTAATGAGCAGTGACATAATCAACATCAACCAGAAGATGAGGCTATTAATGAGCAATGATAGAATCAAAATCAACCAGAAGTAGGACAAAGCACACCAGCTCATCATCAGCCATATACAAGCATGCTCAGTAGTGAAAAAAACGCACATCATTATGAAGCTTCTACACATGCCAAAAGGGGGACAACTTCCAAGGAATGCAATTCAAGCTGTCGAGGACAATTGCAAGACTTTGGAAGACATCTAAGCAACAAGAACATTGGGGATAGCTTAATTTCAGTTCAAATTACCACAAGTGTGGAAGGAAAAAGCTTCAAATTCGGGTGACTGTAATCACAACCATCAACATGAGGGACGGGTCATGCATAAGGGATTTAGCTGCTCAACTCAACATTTCAAAGAGTGTAGTCCACATATTAGTACAAGGGAGTAATCTAGAGAGTAAGAAGCAATATTACACCATGTTTGATTTTGTTCATATTGATAAAAAGTGGTTTCATTTGAGCAAGAAAACACAAAGAGTGTATCTCGCATAGAATGAGAGGAGTAAGTATAGAGCTGCAAGCTCAAGTAAGTTCATTCTCAAGGTTATGTTCACATCTGCAGTAGCAATGCCTAGATTCAATTCAGAGGGACAGTGCAACTTGTGGTTGATATTTGATTGTGTTGGCGACATGACCATAACACCATATTTGTGCCTTGCTTAAGCCACCCTCATGGCCATCCATAATCAACCAATCCCTTGCGAGAACTTTTTTCTAGGATCGGCGACAAGAAAGTTGTGGTTGATCTTTAATGTGTGTTTGTGGGCACGTAATAGAAAAATTCTTACTCGTTTAGCAATTGCAGTTAGCTTCAAAATTCGGTGAATCACTTGCACCTAGAGTTGTCAAACGGTTCGGGTTCGGGTTGTGTATGGATCTTCAAAAAAAATAATCCAAAAATAAGTAATCGAGTTACATGTCAAATCAAATTGGGTTATGGCAGGTTATCATGCGGGTTCGGGTCAACCCAACGGGTCAAGGGAACCAAGTTTTTATGATTATTAGAATAATATTTCAATTAAATAATATTATTTAATAAAAATACTATTTTATATATTTTAATAAAAAATATTATTTGTATATATTTTAATAAAAATGCTATTTTATATATTTTACAACAACAACAACAACAATGACCCAGTGAGGCTTCCCTTGCGGGAAATCTAGGGGGTCAAGATGGGGGCACCCCTGGCTTAAAGCAAGGGGGTGTGACCAACAGACCCAACAAGACCACATAACGCAGAAGGAAACATATTAAGGCCTTGTTTCACTTTCACCTAAAAACCACTTTTTACCCAAAAACTACTTTTAACACTCTTGAAATTCGTGCAACTCTCTCTACTTTTTACGCTTTTCGAGACACAAAAATTAACTTTCCATCCAAAAACTCCTTTTCACTCACAAGTGAAACACAGACAAAAGCGAGGCAACGAGAAACAAAAGACATAAAAATTTAAAGAACTTAAAAACTTTGAAACTTAGAACCAAAATAAGGTGTCGGCACCTCAAAGCCCCTTGGGCCGGTCTGCTCAGATGGCTAGCTGTCCACCACTCGAATTCTCTCTCTCCTGTCATCTCTACACCGCCAAAGCGGTCGAAATCCCCAATTTGTATATATTTTAATAAAAAAATATTATAATATTTAAAATAAATGTTTTACTTTTTCTAAAAAATAATTCGAGTCAGGGTGCGTTCGGGTAAACTTTGCTTATATGTTACTTATAAGCAAACTGTGCTGATAAGTTACTTAAAGTGGATTGTGTTGTAAAGTTCTGTTGCTGAAAAGTTGCTGAAAAGTAAAAACTTATTTCTGCTGTAAGCAAGTGGTGTTCGGTTGAAGTGTTTGCTGATTTTTAAAAGGTAATTAAGGAAATGACCAAAATACCCTTAAAATAATTTTTTTAATAAAAAATCAATTGAGAGTTGAGACATTTATGAGTTGAATGAACCCAACGCTCTTTCTCCCGAGTCCATCGTGCTGAACGAAGTCAGTGCTCTTCCTCTCGAGTCCGTCGTGTCGTTCGGCGGTGAAAGTTCTTTCTTCCAAGTTCGTTTATGGTGAAGACGAATTTATCCGTTGGAATGAATCGGTGGTGAAGATCGATTTTGTAGAAGAGTTCGCCCAGTCCGCCGAGTCCATATTCTCTCTTTGAGGAGCTTCAATGGCGCCTCGTCGTTCCGTCCGGTTTCTCTCTGGTTCTGTTCGCCGACGGTGAAAGATTCTTTCTCCCGAATTCGTCATTCCGTCCGGATTATTTCTCTGGTTCTCCTTCCTAGGATTGTTTATCAATTGAATGAACATGGGCATGTTTAGCATACGAATTTGACGAGCCAAATAAGAAATGTCGGTGCCGGTGGCGAAGAGGGCTTTAATGGTGCTCGCGGGTTGAAACGAAGAAAGCTTGGGTTGGGCGTTAATGGAGTTCTTCAATGGGAACTCGAGAGAGTAGAATGAGGATAGATCGGAACGAGTGAGAGAAGAATCCAATTGGGGGTAGTAAAATTTCAGCGAGTCCGTCGTCGTGAAGAATTTCATTGAGGCCATTAATGGCGGTGAAGAATTCTGGAACTAGAGAAAAGGGGGAGGAAGGAGATAGAAAAATGAAAGGGGATAAGGGGTAATATAAAATTGGGCTTGGTTATTTATCAGTTGAATGAACTTGGGCTTGTCGAGGAAGAGAAGATCGCCGCCGGTGAAGCACTTCTTCTCCCGAGTCCGTCGTCCGTCATCGTTCCGCCATGGGACTAGAGAAAAAGATGGATGAAGGAGAGAGAAGGGAGGAAGGAGAAAGAAGTGGGGGTATTAAAAAAAAATTGAGGTGGGGCCCACGTGCTTTCATTTTTGTGGGATAAGCATGCTTAAACCGAAAAGCATGGGGGGTATGCATTCATTTTTTTGCTTATAAGCATGTGCTTAGACGTTGCTTAAAATAACGGAGAAATGATTGTTCGGCAATGCTTATGTGCTTATTTCTGCATAAAGCATTTTTGTGCTTATAAGCAGTACAAATAAGCATAACCAAACGAACCCTCAATCCCATAGGTTTTTTATTCGGATTCAAGTTAGTCAGGTTCATTGATTTTCCGATCGAATTTTAACCTTATAATTTCAAACGGTTCGAATCAAGTGGAATTTTGACAGCTATATTCTATATATAGTAACATTCCACAACGAAATTCAATAACGCAAAATTCATACTCATCCTAGCTAGCAAAGGTAGAGAGGCAAGGCCCAAAATTCTACGATAAACTGAGCTTGTAGTTGGTTGAGGCCCCGTTTAATCATAACTCCTCGAAGCCCACCAATTACATTTCATCGCAATTACATTTCATCGTAGCTGGAATAAAAAAACAAACATGCGGGCAGAATATCAAGATATCCCACCAATAGAATGAATATCTCAAGGGTGTGTTTGGTGATGCTTATTTGTGTTGTTTATAAGCACTATGTTACTTATTTGTAAAAGTAAGCACTTCGGATGCGTGTATGGCAAAAATGCTTATCGAAAATAAGCAAACTTATTTCGGGTGTTTATAAGTAGATTAAAAAATCAACACCCTCCTTGCTTATCGGAAATAAGCAAACTTATCTCCAGAAAATAAACAATGGGCCCCACCTCTAATATTTTTTTACTACCCGCAATACCAATTAATTTCTCTCTCTCTCTCTCGTTCTTAGATATGCTAGTCATCTCTCTCTTTCGTTCATGAATGACCGCCATTGACGCCCAATGGAGCTCTCCATCTCCATTTCCATTGAAGCTTGCCTGAAGCTCGCCATTGAAGCTCGACTGAAGGAATGACGGACTCGAGAAAAAAAATTCACCACCGATTCAAGTGATAAACAACACCAAAGAGACAATCGGGACGGAACAACGGGCTCGGGATAAAGTTCACCACATTCATTCAACTCATAAACATACTAGATAGAGAATCGAGACGGAACGACGAACTCGGGATAAAGAATTCTTCACCGCCGGCATATGTCTATAAATTCGTCTCCAAAATTGATCGGTTTGAACTCGTCGTTCTCAATTGAATTTTGTTTCCAATTGAACTCGTCGTTCTCAATAAAATTTTGTTTCCAATTGAAATCGTTTCCAATTCGTCTCCCAAATTGATCGGTTTGAATCAAGAGAAAACCCAATTGAATTTGGTAAGGGGTAGAAGAAGATGGTAGATTTTATTTATTTTTTAATTTTATTTATTTATTTTTAAAGGTATTTTAGTAAATTCCTTAATTAACTTTTAAAAACCATCAAACCCTCCAACCAAACAACACTTGCTTAATTCATAAATAAGTTTTAACTTAATCAGCATCGGAAATATCAGCATCAACAACTTATCAGCATCAACATTAGCAACTTATCAACAAAGATTTGCCAAGCGCACCCTAATAGAACTGTCAAAAGCTGACCCTACCCGAAAAACCTACCCGAACCGCCCGAAAATTTTAGGGTCAAGACCCGAAAATTTGAATCTGAAACCCATAACAAACCGAACCCGATAAACCTAAAACTCGCTGGGTTCAAACCCGAACCCGTTGGGTTGACCCAATTTGTTATAACTTTATAGTATATTTAATACATTTTGAAAATTATAATATATTTTATTATTCAAATATTCAAAATTAACAGATCGATTGTTATTAAAAATTATTTTTTAAATAAAATAATTTTTTAATTAATTGTAAAAAATTCGATTTTCTTGAAATATTGGGTCGAGCCGACCAGCCCAAAAACCCATTACGACCCGAACTGATTTGACTGGTGACCCGTTACGATCCGAACCCGATTCAATCCGAACCCGAAATAACCGAACCCGAAATAATCGAACCCGAACCCAATGACGTAGCCAGAAATTTGACCCAGATAGGGCTAAATTTCTCTGGGTCAAATTCGTGACTACAAAAAAAAAATTCTAGGTAGAATCGATAGAGGTTACAAATCATTTTATTTTGTTTTATTTATTTATTTTTCCTAGTCAATTATATATAATATAAAATTGTATAGTTATAATAATATGAATTATTAAAGGGTTGAGTATGGGTCAATTCAAAACCAAATATTATAACCGAACTGACTGAACTGAACCAAAATCGATATCGTTTTGTTTTGGGTTTAAATTTTCCAAATTTCAATTTCGATTCGGTTCTAATTTTCCTAAAAAGATAATCTTCTATCCATATTAAACCAATAAAACTGAAATTACATTGAACTAATCTAAATATGCTCAACTCAAAAAAAAATTAAAAAAATCTAGTGGTAGCTTCGCCGCCGCTGCCCGAACCCGACTTGACCGACCCGTTTGACAGCTCTACACCCTAATACTTCATCCGTTTTGTAATATATGTATTTTTAGTCTTATTTTTTTGTTTCATAATACATGTTCTTTTTGATATTTTGGTCTTTACTTTACATATTTATTCTTAAAATTATTAATAAGTTATTAGTAGCGATTTTTAATAATATAAAAAGGGAAAGTACTAAATGAGGGTATAATGGTATTTTTGCAAACTTTCTTAAAAAGTGTGCAAATAGCTAAAAGGACAAGTATTATGAAACAGATGGAGTATTTTTTGGTATACTAATAGGTTTATCATGAAAACTAGAAATAAATGAGAATATTTAGATTTGAAAAATGAATAGCTAAGACTAAAAGAGATAAGAACAAAATGGTAGTTTTTATATTTTTTTTATTGTTTCTATTTTTTTCGCTTTTTTTACCCAAATCATGACGTTTGACTTTTACATTATATGCACATATATATATTTTATGCAAATGTTCACACTATTATATAACATGTTCACATCCTTAACGGTTCAGAGATTTTATAATACGTTCACATATATTGCAAGTGTGTTCACATATTAATACTGTTTGTTCATATTTTATGATCCTATATTCCGGTCTTGTTCCCGTGGAGTTTATTAATATTTTATGGGTGAAGTTCTAAAACCGTGGGGCAAAGTAGTGAATCATAGGTAAAATAATTAAAAAGAAAATTACTTATAAGTTGATATGGAAAGGGAAGAATCTAATATTAATATTTGATTTTTTATTTAATGGTCAAGATTGTTCAAACTCTACCGATAGAGTTTTTTTATCAACTCCACTTGATGATAATTTTTTCACAAGTTTTTGCCGAAAACATGATGTTTGACATTTTGCATTATGATCACATATTTTATACATATGTTCATATTATTACAAGGGTTGTTCATATTTAACCATCTTTTAACTTTAGAAAATTTATCATACTTATGTTCACATATTGATCGAATAGTCGAGATTCGTTTCTAGTTTTCATGATAAAGATAATTTTCATTTGAATAAAATTGTGTATATTAATAGAGTATTTTTGGTCCTCTCCGGCCTTAACCCAAATAAAAATGATTTAGTCGGCATATATATTTGTTGAATTTTTAAATACCAAGAAAATCGATCAAATAATTTGGATTACTTATGTAAAATTTATCAAATAATTTTGTAAGGTTGTATGTTGTTCGTCTACAAATTTTTTTTTTTTGAAAAAACAATAACGGTAGATGTGAATGATTACAGGAGAGCACATACATGATACATATGTATTCTTGTTATGGTATATATCTTGTATAATTTTCTTTCTGTTTTGGTCTAATTTCTACTCGTATCTACCTTTTTTTTAGCTATAATAATCTTTCTTTTTGTTTTTGTCCATACATATATCTATTCTTGACTTTTTCTAAACATGGTACGTAGCACTACGTAGAAGGAAAACTTTAAACAAACAGATAGAACTTTCTGCAACATTAATAGACGTACGTAACGTAAGTAGCTATTTACTAGGCGAAGCAACAGAAGTAGGATATGTGGAGTAATTAATATAAAAATTTACATGTGCTCGGTCAAGTTGATTAATGAAATCCCTAGACGTGTATGCGGAGCGTGAGCTCGGGTACCGTCGTTTCGTATTTCGGTTGTTCTGCAATTGGTGCTTGATCCTTGTATGTGGCGCTTACATGTGTTTAGTCACTTGGAATGACTTGCTTATGATGTATTTTTATGAATTGAGTTTGTGCACAATTATTTACTTGCTCGAGGTAGCTCGCCTAGGCGACGAATGTGAGTGGTGCATGCGACGACGACTCGGCCCGAAGAAGGAGCTTCTCTATCGTCGTCGCTTTTTCAAAGGGATAATCTCAGCTAGCTCGGCCGTGCTCATTTCCCGTCCATTATTCATCCATCAACTTGAGTCGGCATCGGATGTATGGACCGTGGCTTTCTTAGTTACGGTACCAGGCGTAATGATGTCCATAATAGACGAGTGTTATGGGGTTTACGTTTGCCTTATTGTCAGCTCCATACACGCCGCCAACAATGCATTTGGCCTCACCGATCCTCGTACGCTCATCCTGTTTCCGCGTCGCTCGTAATGCTATTTCTTCGCGTTTGGCTCGTTTCGGTGATCAACCCTTTAATGCCTAGCCTCATACCCGATGCACAGGAACACTTTCCATTGTAAGCGATGAAGATGAGTTCAAATTTTAATGTATGTAAGATTTTTCAGATTAATTGTCCTATTAATTGTTAGTTTGATTTCTTCTATACACTATAGATGTTATTTCGGGAATGTGCTAGTTTTTTTTTCAGTACGTATGTTCAAATTCTTTTTCATTCAGTCCCTTTTTTTACTGGGATTTTCTTGTGGAATCCGACCGCCAGAAACACCGAGACATCGACGGAACACAATCACCCGCCACCATTCCAGCGCCATCGGAGGCCACCAGAAGTCGCCGGAGCTGCTCGCCCTTGCTGCGTGCAGATCTTCACGTTTGTACTGTTTTGTTCTATCGTGAAAAGGAGGAAGGAGAACTTCACTTGGGCTTCTTAATTAATTGGGCTGAGCCTAAAAATTAATTAGGCCCATTCTTTTATTTAACCCATCAGATCCTATTTAAAACAGGGCTGGTCAAATTCCGGACCGGACCGGACCGAGGGTATACCGATCCGGTCCTCGGTCCATGAATTTTAAAATTCCGGTCCCGGTCCGACTTTTTAAAAAATAAAATTTTGTATACATAAATAATATTTCTTATGTTATAAAATTTATTTTTTATTATTTAAGTTTCACTTTTATGTATATATTTCATAACATTATATTTTTTTCATAAATAATACATAAGTTTTCTCAAAAACATAATTTTTTCGCTAAAAAATATCCCGGTCCGAAAGTTGACCATACCGACAAATTCCGGTCCTATCCTCGGTCCGAAGATGTAGGAAACTCGGTCCCGGTACGGTCCGGTTTTGGACCGTTGCCCACCCCTAATTTAAAAAGATAAAAAAAAAAAAGAAAGAGCTCGGCCCATCTACGTACACTCCTAGCCTCATTTTCTGCATCAGTTTCCGCTCTCCTCTTGAGTTGGTATAATATCCGACCCCTTTTTCGTTTTCGTATTTTTTAAAATATGTATAACGAATTATAACGATAATTTTGCATAAAACACTACCCGGAACTTGTATAAGGAATATACAAGTAGTACATTATCATGTCCGTTAGTAAATTTACAATTTTTAAAAATTTACAAATCATTTTTATAAAGATAATGAAAACGTTGATTTTAGTCATGGGCTTCTGATTTATAAATTATTAATGAAATAATAATTTATATTAACATTTGGAACATTTTTATAAGGAATAATAATTCAAGAAAATCTTGGAATATGAAATAAATTGATTATTAATTTGTTTCTTTTATTTTATGTGAAACCCGAGCTCGGATTTGATCAAGCATCCGGATTACTCTTCAATCGAAAACCGAGGAATCCACTTTCACAAGGATGTTACGCTCGAAAAACCAAGGCAAATGGATGGATTTTCTTGCCCTTTTTATTAAACGTGGATTCATGCCCCGTTTAATATTCATTATTGTTTGAGAACAACTTGTTAGCGCAATAAAGAAACTTAGGTTTATTTATTGCTTAGAGATAATGACCTCGTTAATCTTCTTATTATTCGTACTACGCTAGTACTGGACCTTAGGACCGATATGTCTCGTTTAGAGACCTTCCTTTGAATAGTATAGAATAAGGTGTTGGACATAAGTCTAAGAATAGCTTTTTATAACATTATATTATATGTAAGTCACAACTCTCACTACAAAAAAAAAGCGAATTTAGCGACCATATTTCTGGTCGCTAAATGCAAAATCTGGTCGCTAAATACATTTAGCGACCATATCGTGGTCGATAAATGTGGTTGCTAAAAGGCCGGTCGCTAACCACTTAGCGACCATATGGTCGCTGAATATAGTAACCATGGCGACCATATGGTCGTTGTATTTGGCGACCATATGGTCGTTGTATTTAGCGACCATATGGTTGCCAAATAGTGCCCATGGTCGCCAACAATGTGGTGACCATTTTGCGATCACAGCGACCACATGGTCGCCATGATTAGCGATCATATGGTCGCTAATTGGGGCCAAAAAAGGCGACAGGTCAAGAATGGCCAACAAATGGTCGCTAAAAGCACAAATAGAACGCATGGTCCTAGCCTTTATCTGAGATCAAAGCGCACGATCGTGCGCATAGGTGTGCACGATCATGTTTGCAATTAGCGACCACGTGGTCGCCAATATATTTGTTTCAAAAAAAATTACGAATTAATATAAATAATTCATATTAATTTACATAAATTCATAAAATTCATTAATTTACATAAATTTAAATAATTTACAATATTTAATAATATTTAAAAAAACACTAATCTAGTCGGCTTCGTCGGAGCCGTCCGCGTCCTGTTCATTCCCGTCGGGATCGGGCTGGCGGGACCCACCGACCTACGGGTCGAAGCCTCCACTTCGCATCTGGTGCATCCACGCCTCGACCTCGCGCATCCTACTCTGTAGGTCCTCCACGATTTGCCTAAGCCCGACGTTTTCCTGCGTCAATTCCGCCACCCGAGGAGCTGGACGACGCGGCATCGTCAATCAGTTGCCGTAAAACTCGGAGGCGGCGTTGCCAAGGCCGAATACGGTGCCTCCCGGGCCCACCCCACAACGGCCATCAGAAAGGCATCACACTCGTCCTGAAAGGACGGCGGGGTGCCCGATTTTGAGGACCTCTGGGAGAGGATCTCCTGGGTCCGAGCCTAACAAAATACGTACATAATATAAATAAAAAAATAATATATGGAACTAAACCCTAAGACATAAAATAATTAAAACTTACATCGATGAAGGCGGACTGCTCGTCTATAAAATGTCGATCGGCGCCCTACGTGTGCGTCTCGATGAGAAGCTCGAGAGGCGTAATGCGGCGACGCCGTTGTTCTTCCTACGAAATTTATCAAGCATGCTATGAACTATTAAGAATAATTAACTTAATTTAAGTTTAATCAAAGTAAAATAACATGCGTACCTTTCGACGTATGGTGTCGAGGTGGGACCTCGAACCGCTATTGTGGTTCGCCGGATTGACATTCCGGATTTGCTTATGGCGCGCACACTTGGCTTTGAACGCCTCCATGGACCAATGCGTCGTCTTCCACTTCTCCCAAGTGGCGGACTGGATGAAATCCGGCTTCGTCCCGGCCTGACGGTGCTTCCCGGTCAAGTCGTCGTATCTCTTCTTGGCTCTCTTCTCCCACAGCAACCGGACTGACTCGACGTCCATACCCGGCTGGGAGGGATCCCATCGGAAGTGCGTCTAATTAAATCCGAAAAAATAATTATTTAAAAAAAGTAATTAATTAATGCGGAATTTGTAAAAAAAATGCAAATTAAATAAAATTTACCCTCCAAGAATCAAACCAACGGGTCTTCGATGCGGCGGAGGCAAAGTCGAACTCCGACGCCTTATCGTCGGGTTGGCCTCGTATGATCTGTGTCGACCACCGCGACACCATGTCCGACGGTTGCAAGCTACAAAATTTCGAAAAACGTGTTATAACATATTTAAAGGTACCATAAGAATCTAAAACAATATATGGTAAAAAGAATTTGTACGTACCACCCGCCGACAATGGAAAGATCCCAAACGCGATTGGATCGAGCCCTCGACTCGATCCCGACGAGGACACGGGCGTAGCGGCCCTGGACTCCTTCGCTTGGGTGCCCAACTCCTATGTACTGGGATGACGGGCCCCGTCGTCCTCGGACAAGCGTGGTGTGTTCGTGTGGGTCGCCTCGGACGAGTTCTCCTCGTTCGGTACCCCGGACGAGCTCGGCTCAGCAGCAGCAGCAGCAGCAGCAGCAAGCAGCAGCAGCAGCAGCAGCAGCAGCAGCAGCAGCAGCAGCAGCAGCAGCAGCAGCAGCAGCAGCAGCAGCAGCAGCAGCAGCAGCAGCAGCAGCAGCAGCAGCAGCAGCAGCAGCAGCAGCAGCAGCAGCAGCAGCAGCAGCAGCAGCAGCAGCAGCAGCAGCAGCAGCAGCAGCAGCAGCAGCAGCAGCAGCAGCAGCAGCAGCAGCAGCAGCAGCAGCAGCAGCAGCAGCAGCAGCAGCAGCAGCAGCAGCAGCAGCAGCAGCAGCAGCAGCAGCAGCAGCAGCAGCAGCAGCAGCAGCAGCAGCAGCAGCAGCAGCAGCAGCAGCAGCAGCAGCAGCAGCAGCAGCAGCAGCAGCAGCAGCAGCAGCAGCAGCAGCAGCAGCAGCAGCAGCAGCAGCAGCAGCAGCAGCAGCAGCAGCAGCAGCAGCAGCAGCAGCAGCAGCAGCAGCAGCAGCAGCAGCAGCAGCAGCAGCAGCAGCAGCAGCAGCAGCAGCAGCAGCAGCAGCAGCAGCAGCAGCAGCAGCAGCAGCAGCAGCAGCAGCAGCAGCAGCAGCAGCAGCAGCAGCAGCAGCAGCAGCAGCAGCAGCAGCAGCAGCAGCAGCAGCAGCAGCAGCAGCAGCAGCAGCAGCAGCAGCAGCAGCAGCAGCAGCAGCAGCAGCAGCAGCAGCAGCAGCAGCAGCAGCAGCAGCAGCAGCAGCAGCAGCAGCAGCAGCAGCAGCAGCAGCAGCAGCAGCAGCAGCAGCAGCAGCAGCAGCAGCAGCAGCAGCAGCAGCAGCAGCAGCAGCAGCAGCAGCAGCAGCAGCAGCAACAACAACAACAACAACAACAACAACAACAACAACAACAACAACAACAACAACAACAACAACAACAACAACAACAACAACAACAACAACAACAACAACAACAACAACAACAACAACAACAACAACAACAACAACAACAACAACAACAACAACAATCACATTTAGGCAATTTCTCAATCAATTTATACCAAATCAACAATCAATTTATTCAACAACAAAAATCAAATTCATTCAAACTCTATCCAAATTCATTGAAACTCTATCCAAATTCAATCAAATTCTTTCCAAATTCATCAAACTCTATCCAATCCAAATCCTAACCTACAAATTCAATCCAAATATCAAACCCTAAATTAACGGAAATACTCAATGAACCAAAAGAGGAAAAAATACCCGGGTTGAGAGTGAAGTTTTTACAACCTAGGTATATATGCTAAATGGTGGCAATTTTACCAACTTTTGTTGTTAGCGACCAAGTGGTCGCAAAAAATGCAGGAAATTACCCGCCAAAATTGATGTTGCGCGCCAAGACACCTGATCCATGTCAGCGACCACACGGTCGCTATATGTTGTGACCATGTGGTCACTGGCCTTGTGGAGACCACATGGTCGCGAAATGTAGCGATCATATGGTCGCAGATATGGGTTCCGTATGTAGCGACCATATGGTGGCTGATTGTTGGCAGGAAATTTTCCCGCGCACTTATTGCGACTATATAGGCCCGGCGACCACGTGGTCGCTAATTTGGTTTTATTTTTTTCCCCCGTTTTGACGTCCACATTAGCGACCATTGGCGTCTATATGGTCTCTAATTAGCGACCATATTTTGTGGTCGCTAAAATATGATCGCTAAATCTGCAGGATGGTGTAGTGTCTACGCCTACCTCATTGACTAAAGTCTTAAGCAATGTCAAAATAGGAAAGGTTCGTCTAAAGTCTTAAGCAATGTCACAAAAAAATGTTGGCTTAAGTCTTAAGCAATGCCACATGGAAATAAAAGTCGGCTAAAGTCTCTTGCTATACTGCATTTCCGAAATCATGAATTAGGCTAAAGTCTCTTGCTATGCGTATTCAATTCACTAAACAAACTATACTATTGTATACTTTTTGAAATAATAAGGTTCTCGATCTAATTTGCAGTAAACCACACTCATGTGGTATTCTACTTCCAAAAGAAATCTGGTATTTCTTTTTGCTCGATAATATTGCCAACCTACGCTTCGATAGAACCCCATCCCTATGGGGTCCTATCTCCAAAAAAGTTCGATTTCTTTGCGCTTGGGCAAGAGTATTAATTTGTTCCTAGTGAAATCACATTCTCGTAATATCATACCTACCTCGGATTTTGCTAGCTTTTCTCTTTCGATGGGAGTATTAACTGTTGGATTATCAACCAATCACCATCATTTAGAGATCGATACTAACATGCTCAGTTAATACCATAGTCGCCATTCACTTGCTAGTCTTTCATTAGACTAACATGTCCACGCTCTCTTTCTTTTTCCTTGCATGTTTGGACATTAGATAGTGAAGGCGCGTTTTTCAAGGATCGAGGATTCGAAGATAGACGCAGTAAGGGACATATCAAGGAAGGATCAAATCTCTGATTTGATATATTCAAGAGGAGGTACGCATTTAAAGGAGTAGTTTCAAGACTTGAAGATCAAGGTAAGACAAGGTTGAACGAAGGAAGAATTTTCTCCAAGAGAAAAGCATCTGAAGGTGGTGCACCGACTCTCCCATCTTAAACCAAGGAACTCATCATCATATAATATCCTTGAAGTATTCTTGTAACTTCAATAAATCATTTAAAACATGAGTTTTACTCCCCACTGCTACATCATATGTAAAACAAATATTCTTGTAATGAACTTTGGTTCCTTTAAATGAATAAAACTCCCGTAGTTAACTCATTTTTCATTTAAGTTATGTATTTTAAAGCCTTGGGTGGTTCTGGGTAGGTTAATCCGGGATCAATTGCGGTAATATCGCTTAGGATAAAAATAGAGGTGTTACAAGAGCCCAATTCACTTCTACACCAGCCAAACGCCAACATATCTCTTTCAGTTTTCAAACATTGATTCCATGAAATAGAAGTTCTCCAAACTTCTATTAGGTGAAGATGTCACAACCAATAATATAAAGTTGATGATAAAAACAAATTACAATATTGAATACAATGTCTAGTACAAGTAAAGAAAGTGAGAGCACAAAAATATACCTCTAAGAAGGTGATTTTGAGCTGGTTAGAAGGCTTAATGATAACATTCACCACTTCTGATCTGTTCCATTGACAACATGATCACGTAGCATTTAATTGGGAAATTTGTTCTATATCCAATTGAAGTGAGGATACGTTGAATAACACATACAAATCCTACTCAAAACATAATATTCAAAGCCATGACTGAAATAAAGAGTTGATGTACCCATCAGAAGATGCAAAACGTGCATCAAAGGTCTTGGTAGGCCTTATCTCTATACAGGGCTGCACCAACATTGAGATCCTCTAGGTAAATAGTGAAAACGAAAAGATGAAACAAAACTGAATCATCTCTAATAGAGATTTGAAAGAGGGGAAACCTACCTCTAGCTCCATGATGTCTTCGAATTGGGAAGGGATCCGGATGGTAAACCCGTCGTTGTAAAACTAAAACTGTGATTTCGTGTTTGCAATGCCAAAGAGAATTGATTTCAAAGGTGGTGAAGAGGTGGAGAATGCGTAGTGCCATTTATTAATGAATCAGTTTTTATTTTCTTTCTGCATTCACAATTTTTTCTCAGTTTTTACCCTAAGATATATGTGCATTGGAGCCCTACTATATTATATGATGTCAATCATTACATTAAGTATACAACTATAACTAATAAAAGAATATAAAGATAACGTTTTATACTATAATAATTAAGACGAGGAAAAGTAAAGGGCGCTTAAAAAACATAAAGGTAACAAGCAAAATTTAGTCTTTCAACATCAACATACATAAAAAAAAGACCATTAATATTAAAATCAAGTAGTTATTTGTTTATAAAAAAGTTATCTTTTATTCTAAACTTGTATTTATGGTGGTTTTTATTTCATAACTTGGTGAAGATAAGGAATCAAGTGGTATTGGATTAATGTATTATATATTCTTTCACAACTTGGTGAATGTATTTTATAACTTGTAGCTTGGAAAATTTAGTCACAAATATCGGTGTGGTTAATTGGGGTGGAAACCACCACAACTTTAGCCACAAATATCTACATTTGTGGTTATATTGTCATGGAAAAGAAGTTTGCGGCTATATTTGAGGCCCAATTTTTGCGAACAGCTCACGCGCCTAGATTCGATTTTACGTTTTTGGCCATATTGTCATGAAAACATATTTGCGGCTATATTTTAGGCCAAATTGACATGAGTGACTCACGCAGCTAGATTCAGTTCTAGTGGACTAGATAGTTAGCATGAAAATCGGTTAGAGGGTATATTCACGACAAATTCTAGAGCTAAGTACCCATATGACCTTTATGGCTACTTTTGCAGCTATTTGTGTGGGTTATCTCAACAATTGACTAAGTTTGTTTGGAAAATTTTGCAAAACTAATCACAAGATTAGCAACGAGTTCTTCTTTTAGAAAGAAATTTGCAAAAAATACAACAAAACTAGCCACGGGTACTTTTTTCGATCCTAACAGCTGAATCATATATAACTTGTCAAAATTAGCTAACTCATCAAAAAATTGTCCCAAACATGCTCAAAAAATGCTCATATAAAATTTACCAAAGCTTGCCCAAAAAATGCACATATACTATCAAAAACCTGCCCAAACCTGAAAAAATGCACAAAACATGCCCAAACATGCATAAAATGTTCCAACACAATCTTCAATGTCTACATTCATAGCACATTGCCAAAAGATGTCTAAGGTCACATAAAATCGTTTATAGGTAAATAAAAAACATGTCTAAGATCACATAAACCTTAAATGTCAATCCTTCTCCTCTTCCTCTTCCTCTTCCTCTTCTACATGCCCTCTTCCTCCTCATCTTCAGACCTCTTCATCTTCCTCTTCCATGGTTCGAAAGCTAAAAATATTGTCCAAAATGCGACTCATATTGGGTCCATGTCACTCATTTTGAAATGCTTGTAATATTCGCATTCCTACCAAATAAGATAATTGCAAGTTTAAAAAATGAAAACAAAACAAAACATAAGTAATTGATGTAAACAAGAGAATTTGGCACTTACTTTGAGTTTCACCTCCCACCACTTGTCATGACCAACGACTTTCCAAGTCGTTGAATCCCACATGATGCCCCCCTTAGTTTGTCGAAAGTCCCACCATATATTCCAAAGCCTAAAAAAATGATAGTACCTTGATCTCATAGTGACTCTCGTACACAAGCACCCAGTCTCAACACGAAAACGCTCGTGTACATCAACCTAGTTAGGGTACCTGGGCTCACCCTTGTCAGGACTAAGGTCTAATTTTTTTTTGATGAAGATCATCTTGTGCTCATAAGTCCACTTCGTTGGAGGCATTTCAACAAACTACTAAGAAAAGAAATGCAAAAATAGACATGGAAGTTCAAACAAGCATGGTCACAAAAAGTAGTTTATGAATAAGCCATATCGACCAATATGATTCATTTTGATTTAGTACAAATGATACTAAGATTTCTTTATGAATACACATACGACATAATTATCTAATTTAAATGATGATTTCATTTTCACGAGCAAAAACCTTGCAAATTACAACTGATAGTATGGAGTAGCAAGCATTGGTTGAAAGGGACTAGCATTTGGTTGAGATAATTCTAAATTTATGATATTTAAAACACACTTTAGTCGTCTTTGTTAATGCAATGATTCTTGCTCCTTTCTTTTTAGATGTCGTAATTTTTTAAACGACTCAACAAGGTATCAACATGGCCATTCACACTTTAAACTACTTCTCTTTGTCTTTAAACCATCTATCCAAGAGATGATCAATAATGTACTAACAATCGTTAACAAAAGAGGGAAGATAATTATCTCAAGTTAATTCTAATTGATAAGCTTTATCCACTCAAACTCCTTTTCTTAAGCCACTTAAAAGGGACAATGCAGTATTTGAAAAACTAAATAGAGCAATAAAATACATTGTGAATAAAATCTAACACACAAGGCAACCAGTTGGGACAATGCAACCTTCCTTCTGTAGAGAAGAACAAATCCAATCCAAACAATTGAGACAGATCAAAACTCCAATGCCAAGGGCATATAATTCATAAATGATTGAGAAGTTGGTGAATTTAACATGCAATTTATTTTCTTAATTGCATCACAATTCCAAGACAAACAATCGAGATAGATCAAACAGATCGAAATGAAAATGGAGGAATTGTGAAGAGGGGGATAATCTAGAGGATCAGAATTGATGCGAGGTGGAGAGGCGTGATGGAGTGGCGAAGGAGCGACTAGAGATGAGAGCGATGGAGAGATGGAGGAGTAATTGGAGCGAGGATGATGGAAATACGGAGGAGCAATCAGAGCAATTGGAGAGGCGAATGGAGAATTGGAGCAAGGTCGTTTGCCGCCGCTTGATGGGCTGAAGAATTGGAGCAAGGTTGTCGTTGTCGCTTGAAGAATTAGAGCTTAATTGCTTTTGGGTTGAAGAATCCGCCACTTGAATGGAGATGATATGGGGCATTTAAGTTTTCTTTTGGGGGAATATTGCATGATGTGGAGGAGCATTTGGGCACGAAAGAATTGAGAGCCTAATAAGGCTCAATTCTATCAGATGTCTACCAAGATACACGAGCTAATAACACAATTTATAACAAGTCGGTGAACCGAGTCCAACCTTCGTATCTTTACCCACATATCTTTGCGTGGCAATTTTCATGTTACATTTGTGGGTTAAAACATTTACCTTTCTTTGCCATCTGCACATTCTTCTCAATGTCATTGTCATTCTAAGTTTATATTCTCCCCTCTCCAATCAATTTCTCTCAACTAAAAAAAAATAAATCAAAAACCAAGTTTGAATGAGTTGTTGTTTTGAATATGGTATATTCTTTTTATCAAGAATAACTATGAATTACTTTAATCTCTTAAAGATGTGTTACATATGTTCAGGTTTTTTTGGATTACTAATTTTCTCTTTGGGAAAATTTGTAGAAATAGCCACGAGACTAGCCACGAGTTCTTCATTTTGTTCCCAACAGAAAATCTACACATGCTCGAAACGCTTTTAGATGAAGCACATTAATAGCATTTGCTTGAATCTGGTAAGTTACTTTCTAGAAAATCTATGTTATGCTTATGTTTTTTTTAGGATAACAACGTACATTGTAAATTCTAACATAGATATTTGATAAAATCTACAACATTAACCACGAAAGTAGCCACAAGTTCTTAATTTCATTCCTAAAAAAAAATCTTCCTTTTACATGATGCACTTTACCCGCATTTGCTTCGAATCTAGTAAGTGTGTTCTTGTAATGAATAATTACAATTTTTTTGATCAATTATTATTTAGATTAATGATTAATTAATTAATTAATTAATCATATAGGTACCATAAGATGGACAATCGTGAGTGGATGTATAATAGATGGTGGTTTGAATAGTGAATTTTTTTATGGTGTTGAAACATTAATTGAATTTGCACAATCTCAAGTGAATTTCATGGATGGGGAGAAGATCAAATATCCTTGTTTGAAATGTAAGAATGGAAGATATTAAGAAATAGACATTGTTCGTCTTCATCTATACAAAAAAGGTTTTGTTGACAATTATTATATGTGGACCACACACGGAGAATCACCATTTGCCAATGCACCCCCATAAAAGACTTATCCACTTAAAATCACAGTGATATGGATCTCTTTGTGATTTGGATGCATTTGTTTGATAACCTGAATCCTATTCGAAGAATGGTTTTTGATGCAGTCGGTCCAAGTTTTGTTCTACCTAAGTGGTTTGAATACTTCTGTCTATGAGCGAAGTAGTAGTCACATAGAAGTGTTCGAAAACAATTTGCTTGAAGAAGGAATTAACATGGAACAACCAACGGCTACGGCATTTGGTCCTAGCCACGAGGACATGTCCTTCTTATTTGAGCGCTTCTTCGATGTATTGAGGGCAACAGATCAACCATTATATCACGGTTCTCATGTGTCACGATTAGCTGCAGTAGGTTATTTTATGGAGTTATAGACCAAATACAACATGTCACATGCTGGATATAGTGCACTTCTTCAAAAAGTCAATGAGGTATTACCAATAGATAACTTTTCAAAAAGTTTCTATGAACAGAAGAGGTTGAATAGAGAGTTCGGGTTGCCCCAACAAAGGATACACCTTTGCCCCCAAAGTTGCATGTTGTTTTGGAAGAATGATGCATATGCCATTGAGCGCAAATTTTACAATAGTCTAAGGTATCAACCTTGTTTGTCTCTAAAAGGAAAGCCAATACCTAATAAGGTGTTGTGGTACTTGTCATTGATCCCATGTTTGCAGCGATTGTATGCTATGGAGGAAACAACTCCAAAGATGTGTTGACATGCTATACACCAAACAGATGAAGCGTATATGAGTCGCCCATCAGATGTTGAGGCTTGGAAGCATTTTGATAGAACCTTTCCAAAATTTGCATCGAAGATTCGTAATGTGAGATTATGTTTGTGTTCAGATGGATTCTCCCCATTTGGTAAGTTTGGCAAGACATACTCGACTTAGCTAGTGATTGTCACCCCCTACAACCTACCTCCAGATATGTACATGAAGGCTCCTTATTTGTTCTTAAGAACCATTGTTCTATGTCCACAAAATCCAAAGAAGCTGGTAGATATTTGTATGCAACCATTTATTGACGAGCTACTTTTGTTGTGGAAAGAGGGTGTGCAAACATTTGATATTTGTACAGGAAAACACTTTAGGATGTGTGCAGCTCTTATGTGGACAATAAATGACTTCACTGCATATGGAATGTTATCTGGGTGTATTTATTCTTGTCCTTATTGCATGGAGATCACAAAAGTCTTTTGGTTACAACATGGACGGAAGGCTTCATGGTTTGATTTCCAAAGGTGCTTGTTGCAATTAGATCACTCATTCAGGACCAATAGGAGAAACTTCTACAAAGGGAATCGTCCTTTCTCCCATCCCTAACCCCATTCCCTGTAGCCTCTTGACTACTAGCTGAGGAACAAGTTGATGAAGAACATACCGAGGAATACATAGAAGAGCATTTGGAAGAACAAGGTGATGAAGAATACCATGTGGAATATGAGGAAGAACATGAGGAAGTTCAAGAAGTGGAGGAAGAAGTTCAAGAAGTGGAGGAAGAACAAGAAGATGAAGAGTCTAGTCAACAATCAAAGTTAATTATATGGGTTTAAGGAGAAGGAATCTGGTTAGTTCTAAAAACATTCTTTGTTAATCCGATTTAAATTTTACAATTACTAATTGTATCCATTTCTTTGTAGTGATTATGAACCACTCAAAGTTGCATATGCTAAGGCGACAGAAATTATCCATGGGCACTACAATGGTCCATGGACAAGTATTTTTAAAGTGATTGAAGTTGTTAAGAAATTGTGGTTTGACATTTCATAAATTTGATTCCAAGACTCCTTGTTGTTTAGGTCGAGTGACCTTTTGCCAAGACACTTTATGGAGCTTTCGGTGACCTTCTCTGCTGCCCCATAAGAATCCTATCTTGATTTGATCAATCTTCTTGCACACACTAGCCGGTAAAAGAGTGGTAGACATAATATGAACCGGAAGAGAAGAAAGAACTAATTTAGTTAAGGTCACAAGACCAGCCAAATTCAGCGCACTAGTTTTTCATCCTGTCAGCTTGGCTTGGAATTTATCAATGAGATTAGCAAAGGTTTTCGTGTTGACTCTTTTATGAAGAATCGATATTCCCAAATAATAACCAAGATTTTTGGTGACCTTGATACCACTGTCAACCTGAAGCGCATCAATCATCTCTTCTTTAACGTTCTCGGAGACGAACAAGCTAGACTTAAGAGCATTAACTTTTTGTCCTGATCGAGGCGATGCAAAAACGGTCAATGCAATCTTTAATCACCCTTATCTAATCAACAAAGGCTTCCACCATAAAGATAATGTCGTTGACAAAAAACAGATGGAAAAGATTCGGCCCATAACTATTAACTAGATTTGTCAAAACTTGACCCGACCCAAAAAACCGATCTGACCCGCCCAAAGTTTTTTGGATTGAAACCCGACCCAAAAATCAATGGGTCAAGAACGACCAGAACTCGGTTGACTCGGAAAAACCGGGTTGGGTCACCAACCCGTTGGGTTGACCCGACAAACTCAATGAAGTATTATCCTGACTTCATGCCCTCTTACGAAGGAAACTCTTAATACCATTAGTCCCAAACTACGGAGAACGATCGATCTCATCTCCTCTAATGGCAAAAAACCACACCAGGTCCTGGAGGAAATCAGGGCAAGAATAAATAAAGAGGAGTTGGAACTCCTTACTAACACCTGGTGGTGTATTTGGTACTCCAGAAATAGGAGAGTGTTCGATAACAATACCGGAACAAACCTAGACGATGCAAGCAAACTTAGTGAATTTACTCAAAAACAAATCCGAGAGTGGAAACTTGCTAGGGCACCAGACACATTTGACCCACCAAACAAGGGTCATGCAAGAACTGAAAGGAAAAATAAATATTGGGTAAAACCAAGAACAACTATATTAAGCTTAACTTTGATGGTGCAGTGTGTGCAGATAGCGTGACTACTTTTGGGTTCATACTTAGGGACTCCAACGGCTCCCCCATCTCGCTTGACGGAGGACTGATCGGTCGACAGTCTGTTTTGATATCCGAGACCATCGCCTTACGCCAGGGACTTCTTGAGGCCATTCGTCATGGCATTCCCTGGATCTAGATCGAAGGCGATAACTTGCAGCTGGTCAAGGCCGTTCTTGGCGACTGGCGCTGCCCGTGGGAGATTGAAGTGTTGCGTGCGGATATCCATTGTTTGTTGGCTCAGTTCCAGGATTGGAGTATTGCTGATATTTATCGTGAGTGCAATTCTGTTGCTGACTTCATCGCTGGCTCCTTCCGACGCGTCTCTTCCGTTCCACTTGCAGCTGATTTGGGCTTATGTTCCCTCATCCGTCAGGATGCCCTAGGGAAGTCACTAAGTTGTTAGTGACCTCCCTAATTCCTTTCCTAATCAAAAAAAAAATAAAAATAAAAATATCAAGTATAATGTACGGAGTAACATATAATTGCATTCAAAAAAAATGATTATCACTATTCTATTGTTTAATCTAACCGTGCACTTTTATTCAACAAATTTGGTACCCCAGCTGCCCAGCAGTCTCTGGGCTGGAGACAGGTTGTCAAGAGAATAAAAAAAAATAAAAGGAATTGTGGACAATTTTATGACCGTCCAATCAAATCTAATCAAGGGTCAGAATTAAGGATCCGTGGGACTGTGAATGAACCAATCAGAGTACAGAGTTTATTACAATTTCCAGCCGTTAGATTTACAAAGCACAGGCTGTGTGCACCGTACGATCATCTCATAACAGAAATGAAAATACTGGAGGGAGAATCAGTTGAGAGAGCTAGAGAATGATCAATTCGATGGAATTCAAAATTTTCAATGGATTTCTACGTGTATAAATAGGAGGTGAATTTGAGCTCAAAAAACCCAAATTGGATTTCTCTTTTCTCCCTAAAATCCAAAATCTCTCCCCCAAAATCCAAACTATGGCAGCTGCCAATCCTACCATACTAGACCGCATGTTTTATGGCATTGATGATGTTTTGAAGGCAAAAATGGCGCCCGTTGCTAATTGGTTGAAGAATCGTCCAGAAGCAGAGCTGAAGAGAAGAAGTGTATTCATGTGGATTGCTTTGGGATTCAACATGGATGTGTTCCATTCCTCCTTTGCCTCTGATGAGAATGGCCACTACTCATGCATCATCATTCCGAGCTCCTGGAGGTGCAATGGGTTCTAGCTGTTCTTCATCATCAGCTATACAAGCTCGTGGTTCTTAAACCTTGCGGCGTGGATCCAATTCAACGCTATCAGAGCATCGAGGCTTGCCAATCAGGAAAGTATGACTCTATATCTCTGCTTCTTTTGGAGTTCAATTCTGGTATCATTTGCTAGTGGACTTGTGCAACCCAAGGGTGTCTATGGTGCTTTAGTGTCATGTGTATTCATTTTATGGGCGTGGGCTCTAGAAAAAGCATTGGGAATTAAAACGGAACTTTCTCTCCCCTCCACACTCACCTGTATCCATGACCATCGCTCTCTGGTCAAAGGATTCGCAGAACTGGTGGGTGATCTTGATTCCAGGCAGCATCTTCACTTTGCTCAAAGTCATCGACTTCTGCCTCAATGACACTTTGGTGAAGAACAGGGCTGAAATTGAGATGAATGAAATCTGACGCAGACTGATCAGTGAAATTGTAGTCCTGCTTTTAATTTCTCTGCTTTTTTTTATTACTACATCAAGTTGTAATAAAATTTAGTGTAATTCCACGTTTTATTACATTACATTACGCTGTAATAATTTACAGTGTAATTTCCTGTTATTTGATTACATGATTAATAAACTTTGTTATTTTTTTACAATAGTACTTGTTTAATTTTTAGTTTGCTCGTCCACGCCACAGAACGCTGTCTCGACTGTCGAGCCAAAGCAGAGAGAATAATTTGCATGTCTCGTCACTCGTGTAGTGAGCTCGAGTAGTAATAAAAAAAAAATCAACCACGGGTGACTGATGTCTCGAGCCCAGAGCAGACTGGGGTGTTGAATTAGTGCACTGTTATTTCATTACATGATTAATAAATTTTGTTACTGTATTTTCTTACATCAAGTACTTGTTTAATTTCCAATGCAATTATATCGATATCTTTCTTTTGCTTCACAAAATTGAATCATTAACATTTTTCAACATAACGGTCAATCGGAAATATTATGCCAAGTATTGGTATCTATTCAAAATATACAATGGACGTGCTAACGACTTTTCGAATTCAAAATAGTATATAATGGAAGTTAAGTGGTTTCGTTTGAACTTGGGAGTGCGTGCCTAGCAATTTGACATCAATGTTGCGGACTCGTGCAACATTCGAGTTTCTTACACAACCACTTGTCAATTGTCATGGTAATCGCCCAGCCTAAACAATCTTTGGGTTGGCCCTGTGTTGATGAAGGTAACTTTTTTTTTTTTTTTTTTGGTGGAAGGATGATAACTTAGGAGTATATAAAATGTTTGAAACATTTAGAATAGTACGGAATAAAACTTAAAACTTAGGGCTAAAGATTTTTTAGTGCCTGACTTAATTAGCTGGGATGAAATTCAAAATGAAGGATTTATAGCGTTCAGAGTAGGCCTACGTCAATTGCGTTCAAAATGGCAATACAAATGAAGGATTTATTGTCGTTTACAAAATATCTTTGAGAACCATATTACGCATACAATTGTTAGAAATGGCCTTACACATGAGAGGCCCAGGCGCCCAGCTAAGACGAGAGAGGATGGATAATATTATAACGTAGCTATGTTGCGGTAGCTGCTATGTTTTGGAAACATACCACTTTAATTTTTTGGTAAAAATATGTAACTTTAATATATAACGACTCCATACACGAATTTTGATTTTTATTTTAAAACATATCATTCCAAAGTAGAAACGGAGTACGTCAAAACTCGACCCTACCCGGTGACCCAACCGACTCGTCCGAAATTTTCTTGGTTGAAACCTAATATATCATTCTACTATATTAATTTTGGATTAATTCGAAATTAATGGGTCAAAAAGCAACCCAATCTGGTAATTAACGGGTTTAAACCAAAAACCTATTGGGTCAACCTCAAACATAATTTAATAAACAAAATATATATCACTTGTATTGAATATTATAATATATTATTATTATTAAAATATATAAAATTATACTTTATTATTAAAATAATAATATTTAACTTTAAGTAAAAAGGTTTAAGAAATTGATGCTCTCGATCCGATGGATCAATCCGAACCCGTACCAAAACCAAAGTGATCCAACCTAACTGACCCATAAATTTTGACGACCCGATAACCCGAACCCGATCTACTGAACCCGAATCCGCCCCGCCCGTTCCATTATTTGGCAGGTCTAATTCCAACACACTAGCTGGATAAGATTCTTATAAAAAAGTATTGCTTTTTGCATTGCGGTAAATCTATAACTATATATTAAAGCTATACCTTTTCGAGCCACCAGAACGATTCTGACCCCACCACATATTTAAAAAATTAATTTTTATTTTTATTAATTATAACTTCTTTCTATTAAATTCTTTTTAAACTATTTAAATTTATCTCTAACATCAAAAAATATCTATTTAGTGTAACAATATCTTTTAAAATCTTCCTTATACAAGTATTTAAAATTAATGATAAAATCATTTAAATATGTTAAAATAAATATAAATCTCTTAGCATATATCTTTTGACGAATTTATTTATAGATATATATTTATTTTCTTTTATGATAAAAATTAATGATAAATATTTATATTGTTTAAAATTAATAAAAATAGATAATAAATACTTAATAGATATACTGAAAGTCTGTAATATTTTATTATCTTTAAATTTACGTACATAGAAAGTAATAAAATATGAATAATATAATATTTAATCTTATCTAATTTTTACTTTATCAAACCACAAAATGAGTTTGGTCCCATCTTAAATTACATTAATTAAAACTTTAAATTTTATATAATTAAAATATCTTTATATTTCATATTTTTTATATCTTATTTATTAAGTTACTATTTTTTAAATTTTTATCTCTTCCATAGAGTTTGGTTCAAAATTTTATCTCTTATCCTAAAACCTGAAACGAATGCACTTTTTCTAGTTCGTAGTGCACTTTTCATACAAAAGTGCATTGTAAAATACTAAAAGTGCAATCTGAAAAGTGCACTATAAAAAATACGAAAAGTGCATTGAAAACTACGTAAAGTGCAATTCCGATAAAGTGCACTCTGAAATAGAAAAAGTGCACTATAAACTAGAAAAGGTGCATTCGTTTCAAGATAAGAGTTCATTTCAGGATAAGAGTTTGTTTCATTTGAACCAAATTTTTTATTCATATTTTATCTTCTTTATTTATTTACATATCTATGACATATCATCAAAGAAAAAGAGAAATATAATTATGTTATCTTAATAATATATCTTTATTGGCAACATTAAATTTAACCATTTATATTGATTTAAAAATTATACATTCTATGAGTAATAAAATTTGCTTATATCAAATTTTATATTATGTTTTTTTATTAATATTCTATGTATAATGTCTATAAAATAGATGGTACAACGAGTACAACTAGTGTTACTAACATATACGGAATTTATAATTTTAATAAGGGTTTTGCTATTTGTCGACCCGGGGGCGACGAATAAGATCCCAAATATAGAAGCTTATCTAATTGAAACTTGTAATTCTTTTTTTTTGTCAAATTTTAAAAAGGAAACATAAAAATCTTTTCCTCACAAAAAAATCCCCATATCCAAAAATTCTGTAATTCATTAATATTTTTTTTATTAGTTCACTCCCGACTATATTTCTAAGGTAAGTATAATCTTAATTATCTAATTACTTTCTACAAATCTCAAAAAGGTTTAAACATAAAGGAAATAAAAAACTATAATCAAGTACAGAAAGCACACATACAAATATACTATAGCATTGACCAATCAAATTTAATTAAAATGTTGTTTATTAATTCATTGTAAAAGTAAAAACATGCAACACATGAATAAAGTATTTAATTTCTAAAGTTTAGAGATGTGAAGTATTTTAACCCCAAAAAAGAGATTACTGTACAATACACCTACATGAGATTAATTAATTATGTCCATATAGATACCGAAAAAAACACTTAAATAGAGTGTATAAACTTGTCTAAAATAATATGAGGGGAGAAATTTTGATTTATAATTAATGCAATAAATTTTAGATTAATTGATTAGTTTTTTAAAAAAGGTTTCCTTTTTAATATATGAACAAATAAAATTATAAATTATAAATAGATAGTCTTCTATATTTGAGATCTTATTTATGTCCCGGGGACAACAAATAGCAAAACCCTTTTAATAAATAGTAACTCCATATACAAATTTACATGTATATAAAATAATTGATATAACATACAAAATTGTACGATATTAGTATTGTCATAAAATTAACTTGTTGTATTTTGAATGTTTAGATGAATCCCTTATTTCGAGTTTTAGGTCCTTATCAAAAAAAAAAGTAGAAATTTGTGTTTAATTGAGGAGAGAGAAAGGAGTTCTTAAAGAGAGAAAATTATAAAAACTTTAACACCTCATAAAAATCATCATTCATTAATTTTACACGGTTAATCCGCCCCCTACGGCTCCAATGCCACCACGGCGGCTCTATGACCGCAACTCCACAAGCATGGTTCAACCAACTCCACAATCATAGTTCAACTCAATGACGGATCCAGAATCCTATAAAAGGAGGGCGATGAGAAATAAGATCTAATTACGAATAGTTCGAGAGAAAAATAGTTAAAAACTTTACCATATGAAACTAGTCAATGTCGTAATGTGTCGTCACCTCCTTTCAGAATTGGTCATGATTCTACCTTTGCTAGCCAGCCATAAAAAAACATTTGATCCTTTCAGGAACACGCAGACCCCAAATCATTCGGAAGACCTGGCGGTCCATCGATCCATACCAAAATCCCTGGAATTTCTAATAAGAAGGTTGTAACCGCTAACAATCGTATAATTCCAGTAACAGCCCGATTTTAAATAACAGAATGTTGCTTGGTTGTGGACCTCACCTGGGTCCACTTTGACTAACCTTTCAACAAAGGCACATCGAGAAATACAAGGAAAACATCTAAATTTTTTAGTACTCAATTAAAAAAAACTGAAAACCATGTATGCACCTGACACTTACAACAACCCTAAGCCTGACCTCTGAATAAAAAACTTATGCATTCATACACTATCCTTACCTAACCCATCAAAAGAAATAAATTATCAACTTTGTAAAACAACCCACACTCATCCTAAGACATGCCGGCCACATCGATCTGCCTCACCATCATCTTGGAGAAGATTTCTTGGAGCATTATTCAATCCAAAATGATTACCTAAAAAACAACAACACCATGAATGGTTAGCTAACAATTCCAATATGCATTGAATATTAAATGCAACATGCAAAAGCAAACTCAATTTATTCAATTACATAATAAGAATAGTAATATAATAATTCACCTATAGTACATTCACATTAGCACACAACTACACCACAATATTTAAAGTCATTATAACACTTAATAATAATAGCATACCGTCTCACTTTAATATCTCCTCAATCATCTTTCGCTTCAATGATAATTCAATCATAACTCATTCATTCTTATCCGTTAACTTCATTTATCTAACAAGCATGGCATCCTACAACCTTACACGGGGTAGTGGGCGGCGGCCTACACCGTTTTTCCGAACCACTCACACCTCATCATTCATCTTCTTACCCCTGGTCAAGCCTTCACCGGAGTACTCACCAAAATATTTTATTATTATTTTGAAGGGGCAACCCTCCTTGACATACAACTAAGTCAAGGATGTCTCCGCCTTTCCGAGTTCCGATTATCCTTGATCATAGCCGTATCGGTTAGGTGTCAATGCTTCAGAAATTCGAATAAAATACAATATAGTATTCATCTATTATATTTCTCAAGATAACGAATTATTTTCAAATAGACATATAGTAATTAACAGGGATACAATGGATCCCAAAATAAAACTATACACATCATATCTACACATCCAACACATATCAAAATTGATAATTAAATCAGCCTACGTGACTTACATTGAAAGACGAATTGTCAACTCCAAACATAAAAAGTTCGAGCAATATTAAGTTATATGGATTCAAGCTCCTTTGAATACTTTTAAGTTAACTACTGTATTGAAAGAACAAATAAAAGCCTGAAAGCAGAAGAGAGGATAAGTGGGTTTTGGAGTTTCACGTTAATAATTAAGCAATTGGTATCCTAACGCACACATATATGTAGGAGGAGAAAGCGTATCAAAATTTTCTTCTATAATTTTCTTGCGACCTGGTTAGAACACGTTTTCTTTTTTCTTTTGAAAAAAAGGGGTAATTCTTTCATTTTATAAATAAGGACAAAATCCCAGGACAATCTTAGGTATTTACAAAATCAGCTATGTCCAAACGAGCCATACATCTCACGTTTTTCCTATTTCCATTCTCCACCTAGCAAGAATGCTATTCCTAATGTTCATAATGCACATTCTTCCACATTCCTCGACAAAATTGTACTCATTCCTGAATATCTTCCTATTCCTTGCCATCCAGATGTAGTACATGACTGTATAGTGGCATGTATTCCATAAGTTGAACATCAAACTGCTCTTTCTTGAGAATTGATCTGAGGCTTCAATCCACTCCTCAATGCTTCTTGAACATCTTCCTATTTTTGCCCAATGCAAAACTCTCTTTAGCACAACTGTGGAGAAATTCAATTTGACTTACACGTGCCAAATTCAAAGTCAAATATTGTCGTTATTTGCTGAATTCGCATGTTCCGTTTTCCCTTTTTTAAGTGAAATGATTAACGTCCTTGATTTTCTCCATCTAACGACTTTTTTTCTTTCTTATTTCTCATCTACGCTCCCATTTCCACCCGATCCGGATTATTATTATTATTATTATTATTATTATTATTATTATTATTATTATTATTATTATTATTATTATTATTATTATTATTATTATTATTATTATTATTATTATTATTATTGTTATTATTATTATTATTATTATTAATAATAAACTTACAAGGCAAACAAATTACATAAAATTTGTGGGAAGCCGAGATACAATTTGGCCCCCACTCCTCTAGTTATAGCAAAGCCTATTCTGGTGAAGATATGAGCAGCAGCACGAGCCCCAATGTCTTGAGTCTTATTATTATTATTATTATTATTATTATTATTATTATTATTATTATTATGGATTTACAAAAAAATTAGTGGGATTACAGAAAGTTAGTGGGAAGCTGAGATATAATCTGGGCCCCCACTCCTCTAGCTATAGAAAAATTGAACCTAGTGAAAATGTGTGCAACAGCTGACGCCCCAATATTTTGAGTCTTTGAGAACTTATGTATCCACTTAAGCAATGAGATAGCATCCTTGTCTAATTCTCCCAATGAAGAAAAGGAGAAAGCTAGAAAACCATACCCAATAGCCACACATTTAGCTTGATAGTTGACAAGTTTACGATGAGCTGCATCAACCACCACACATCTTGACACAAAGTTAGACAACCCGGATGATGTCAAGGGAGATGACCTAGTCAGATCAACACACACATCAAGCCCTCCGTCCCAAGAGTAAAGTAACATGTCCGCAGGACGGAGGCGTTGGTCCTGCCCGCCACACAACCCAATATCCACTTCTTTACCCACAGAAATTCCAGATCGATAGCAGATATCTACAAGGGCATCACGAACAACATTATGTCGATGTTTAATACCAACAATACCAGTACACGACATAAAATGGTCTCCATAGATATCTCTGACAAAAACCCGAGAGCAAGCAGAGCACAACTTCGAATCAGAAAACAGGGGAACACCCAAACGGTAACATAACACGCAGCGATAAGTCTTACCGTTCATGGTCTGACCCAAACCTGAAATTGGGACCGCCCTAAGCCAATCAGAGGTGTGTTCCCCCTGCTGAGATTTCCATAAGACCATCTGTCGCGGAGATAATGAAAATTTAGATTCTGTAGCTTTGGTAACCTTTGTAAAATATATATCTGCCAATTTCTTCATGAGTTTGGGGGCAGCGATCTCACTCGGATTACTCAAAATGTCAGTCTCCACAACCTTACTAAATAGACTCATCGCATCGTCAAAAGTTGCTCCAGATGCAACGACACTAGCCTGCCGAAGAAGCTTAGTCTGCAATTCAACAGACTGCAACCGCGACGCAAGAAAAGCATAATGCAAGACATCGCCAGCAGAATAAACCCCAAGGCCCCCAAATGCGAAGGGCAAGGTGGCAAGCCTCCATTGCCAATTGCCAAACCCTGGTCTAGAAGCAGTAACGATACGCTCCAAGGAAGAACGAAGAGCCAAGTCAAAAGAGTGTTGAGCCGACTCAAAAATACGCGGGGGGCAAGTACGCATAGCAAAGTAGAGTTTGGAAACTCCATTACAAGCACGGAGGAGTAACAACTCACACCGAGGATCATTAATCCTAGCAACCGCATTCATAAGCTCAATAGTTTTGTCCACTCTCTTCATCACAAGGGTACTACTAAAATCAAAATCCACACTAACAGGCCCACCTAACAATTTAACACCATGTAGAGGCCTAGCAATATTAGGCGGGAAAACCCCTACAAGCCTGCTCCGAGGATCTTCTTTAGGCCAAAAGACTTCAGTCTTGTCCACATTAAGATGTAAAACGAGACGAGGCCCGTCCTCCATAATCAACTCTAAAACCTTCCCTACAACCAAAGTATCGCCAACAATAGTGCCATCATCGAAGTACCATGCCTGCAAATACAAGTCAAAGGTGTCCCTGATCTTACACACCAAGTGATGCAACACTAAAGCAAAAAGCAGAGGGCCAAGGGGATCACCCTACCGCACCCCTTGACACGACCATAATGTGTTCTCCCCATAATACAACCTGGCGGGAGTAGAATAGCAGAATTCAACCCAACGCGAAATTGCAGGACAATGAAGACAAACTTCCCGTAACATAACCTCCCGATCTACCAAGTTAAAAGCATTTTTAAAATCCACCAACAACATGGAAAGACCAACATCCTCAGCACGATCCTCAACTAACCGATTCATGGCATGAAGGATTGCCTCACCACCTCCAGATACCCAACACCAAATTGAAGCCCATCAAAATAACCACTTAAAGAATGGCCAATGAATATAACACTAACTTTTGAAACAAGGTGCCTCCAAATAGTACCCATAGCTATAGGACGAATTCCACCACCAGGCTTGACGAGCGATGTTAGAAGAGCACTAGTAATATACTCACCTAACACCTTAGGGCACTTACCATCAAGAAAGAGATTAACAACTTGAGAAATAGAGGCTACTAACTCATCAGAAATAGCAATAACAACACCACTCAAGCAATCTATAAGGTGTTGAGCACGCAAACCGTCCCTTCCACAAGACGTGTCACGTGGGAAACTCTTAATACTGTCCAAAACAATAGCCAGCGAAGCAACGAGGTGATGTTGATCAATGGGTATATTTGGCAAGGAGGGAGCTGGCGAGAAGAGGTGTTTAGGCTGTAAGTCCTCGAGAGTGGCATCATTATAAGGAGTAATGCCAGAAGAAGAAAGAACCCTAACTGCGGTAGTATAATGACCATCACAAATCTTCCTCTTGCACTGCTTGATATTACGATCACCCAACTCAAGATCCTCATCAACATCCATCAAAGGAGGAGAAACCCCAGCCAAAGTTTCCCTCATGAGCTGCAAACTACCATCAGGTTCACTCCAAGATCGAATAGCATTATTAATAATCTCCTCTTATCGTTGTCGTTTGATAGCAGACTTACACTCAAGATTACTCCTCGGGCAAAAGGTTCTAAGGATACAAAGAAGTAACACCAATAAACTAACCCAACGAGAAATATCATCAGGCTTGCAAATCACCTTATCAAGAGCACTTTTCAAAACACGAGAAAAACCCAAGCGGCACTTGGGATGGATGGATTTCACAGTGCGTAATTGTTTGGAAAGCAAACTGTCAAGGAGAGCGACAGTAAATCCAACATGTTCTTCATGCGCATCAATAGGACCAGCATGCTCAAGACAAGTGTCGACATGGGGCTTGGTAAAATCATAGAGCACAAATCTAACAACACCATCCCCTACGTCCGGAGGCATCACAAAATCACTACCATGACGACACTTAGCACGAAGAGTATGAGTCTTGAAACAAACCCCACACAACCAAATTCCCATACGCTTGAAAGTAACCTCAGCCTCATTAAATCCAACCAAATCAGTAGAAAGGGAGTGCCTTGTGATTACCAGGTGCATCAGAGTTACAGTGGCGATCACGAAGATGAGTAATCAACGAAGTCTTGGTAAGTCCTTGTCCTCCACCATCTTGACACCCACTAAGACCCACAAAAGGATAGTGAAACTGTACAATAGGAGGAGCCATTTTTGGAAGATAAGAAGACGATGTTGCACCAGGATCAACACAATTTCACTTGTTGATGATCAACACAAAACGAAAACAACAAAAACCGCATAAAACAACAACAACAAGACAAACGAAAACGCCCCAACAGTAAGCACACAAAACGACAACAGTAGGACACCCGACTTCAAACACAACCGGACAAACCGATGCAGAAACCTCGCTGAACCATCAACACCAAAACTGACTCGACGTCCAAAAGCCTTGTCGAACCCTCGCTGAACCCACGATGCAGAATAGGTTCACGGCAGAAGATGTTCAACGCAGAAGATCGCTACTTGTGCAGAAGACGCTCCCTGCCAAACAGATCGCTGCAACTGATCGTAGATTGCTGCAGAAGGTCGGTGGTAGTCAGCGACGGTCGGAGATGGCCGCACAAACCCTAGTCGCCCTCTCTGACCGCACAAACCCTAGTAGCCTCTATTATTATTATTATTATTATTATAATTATTATTATTATTATTATTATTATTATTATTATTGTTTATGAAATTTTTTATGTGGGGATCGGAGAAAGGATTCTGTATTGAGGATAAAATAGAATCTCGCCTTGCTTAGAGAGCAAGTAATCGTATTGCTTGAGGTTTAAGTAATTGGTCGGCCCTAGGGGTGCGTGCTCGAGCCTTCTCGTCCTCCTCTATAAATATGGTATGCCATTGCCTTAGGGAAGTAAGTTGAAACACTCATATACTCATTCTCTTACTAGCTTATCTCGACACACATCGACAATTTCGGTCAGATCCACCCCTTTTTCCAATTTTTTACAGGTCTAGAAGGGAGATTGGAAGAAATTGTAGGAGAACGAAAACCGAATTAGTACATTCTCGACGAATTTGTGCACTAAAAAAATTGATTCAATAATTAAAGGTGCAACAACACATTTTCATGTCCAAATTTAATTATTATTATATATTAAAGCGGAGGTTAAAATAATATATAAAATGACCCACATTGAGCCATATCGTTCATATTTTTTAAATCAATCTGATTTATTGAAATTAATTGGATTATTTAGTTAGTTGTATTATATATTAAACAAAACAAGCAATATATTAGTTTTATTTTTAAATAAGATAGTTTTTTAGATAAGATAGGTACGTATAGTTTTTTTTAAATATGCTTACTTATATCAATTTTTAATAATTAATTTTAGAAATTACAATTTTTATAGATAAGATATACACTTATAGTTTTTTTTTAAAATCTCGCCAATATCAATTTAATAAAAATTTAACAAATACAAATATATGATGCAATAATTTTGTAAAACCCCATGCAAGGTACATGAACTAAGAATAGTTATATAAGAAAGAAGAAGATAGTGATCGATCCGATTGAAAGTTGAGAACTTGGAACATGTGTTTTTACGATCAAAATATTGGACTATTAACTGCATGCCATAAAGCCTAAAGTTTTGGGATTTTTTTCCAATTCTCCTAATTAAATTAATGGCACGGACCAAAATAACAACCTTTATGTTGGAACAGTGTTAGGGAACTAACACTGGAACAATGGTTTCTCCATTCAAGCAATCGAAGTTTTGATAATGACAAATAAATGGAACTAATTCCCTGAACAAAGTGATCTCAGGAAAGATAGCAGGTTCACAGGAAAAGCAAAGGGAAACGTTCCCTGTAAAGCCACCTGTGTACGTGGCAAGTAATTTAAAGGACAGGAAAGACATTTCACTATTGTCTTGGGCGGCAAGCCAAAGCTCCGAATGAATAGAGATGAAGAAGGGTACGCTAGTCTTTTTGAATAGTGTCGTACTCCCCAAGACAAGAAGGGCAAAGGCGTCAAAACTAAAGATGGAAACTCTATAAATAGTATGCGACGCCGCTAGGTCTAAAAAAAGCTCTCGCACACAAGAAAACCAGATCTACAAAAGGAAAGAAAGAGATCGAGAGCCCGAGCTGATTCAGTGAAGACATTCATCCAGAAATTCAAGGAAGGAAGTATCAAGTGATGAAGACTGCGTGAAGATCTTCATCAGCTTGAAGAAGGAGGTTCCTGTGCTAACGGGAACTGCACAGAAACGAGTAAGGTTCACTCTCTATATTCAGTTGTGTTTAGATCTAGGAACTACTATGTCTTAGTCGTTAGTATTGTTTGTGAGTGGGATTGCAAACAATAGAGAAGTTCGACTTTGTATTGTGGAACCTGAGATATATCAATAGAATATAGTGTGTGTTCAAAATCCTCCAAGGGAGGTAGAGGTTTACTCTTTAGCTAGTTGGCTAAAGAGGTTCCTCTATAAGGAACTGTGTCCCTGTCTTAATTTCCTGTTTAGTCTTGTTCTATATTATTCCGCTGCGTAAGGGAACTGTCACTGGAACAGTTCCCGATTGTCTTGACTAACAACGATCCTACAATTGGTATCAGAGCTTGGCTCTATATTTTTCTGTGAAAACTCGCAGGATGTCTACAAGAATGTCTTCAGAGCTCAGTGCTGTTGGACACGGAAGCGACAAACCACCGAGGCTGATCGAAGGTCGTTTTGAACGATGGCAAGGGTTGATGAAGGATTGGATGCGAAGCCATGATTATCAGGCATGGGCTGTGATCGAGAGAGGGAACTTCACCATCAATCCATAGATCGAGAATGATCTCACAAAGTGGGGACCGAATGAGTGGAAGTGCATGGAAGCAAACTACAAGGCAAAGATGTATCTCAACTACTCCATGAGTGAGATCGATTCAGCCAAGGTTGGAAATCTAAAGACCGCCAAGGAGATGTGGGCTGCAATTGAACAAATGCACATAGGAAGCTCAGATCTTAAGGAAGATCATCAAATGGATGTTCGACAGGAGTTCTACAACTTCAGAATGGAACCTAGAGAGACGGTATCATCATATCAGTTCCGCTTCCAGGGACTAGTGACTAAGCTTGAGAACTTGGGAATCTCAGATAGAGAAGTCACTAAACGAATCAAAGTCAAAAAGGTGATAGATGGTCTCTCTGGTGAATGGACTCATGACCGAACAACCTTCAGAGAAAATACATCCAACAGGAACCTCATGCTTCATGAGATCTTTGGAAAACTGAAATCCTACGAGAGTAGGAGGAACTCCGATAAAGCACAAGACAAACCTGAAAAGGGAATTGCGCTCAAACTGGAGAAAGTACTTAAGTCTGTTCAGGAATAGTGTGAAGAATCTGAAGATGAAGAAGAGGATGACATAATGCTCATCACAAAGGCACTACGTAACCTCTACAAGAAGGGAAAGTTCCGAAAGAATTATGGAGGGAACAATTACTCACGAGACTACAACAAGTCAGGAGAAAAGGATGCAAAGGACATCACATGTTTCAAGTGCTTCAAGAGGGGTCACTATGCCAAGGCTTGTCCTTTGGGAAATGACGAGAACAAGTCTGGGAACAAAGCTTACATAGAAACATGGGATGACTCAGACGATGATGATCCAGAGTCTTGGGCTACACCAAACATGTGTGCTATGGCAATCAATGGAGATCAAAAGGAACCGCAAGAGGATGTGAGTATTCTATCTCTAACTAGTTGCTTTGATAAATACTCTAAATCTGATCTCATTCGTATACTCTCTAAACTTGTTAAAGACAATATGAAGTTACAAAAGGAAGTGAGTGAAATTGAAGAACATTGTCTTAAACTTGAAAATGATGCTTCTGAAAGGGAACTTGACTTGAAAATGATGCTTCTGAAAGGGAACTTGACTTGAAAAACTCTGAATCCGTTGAATGCTCTGAATGTGATAGATTGAAAAAGGAACTTGACTCTACTATGACTACTAAAAATGAGCTTATCTCTACTCTTGTCATTGTCACTTCAGAAAAGGAGACTCTTAGTAAGAAACTAGAGATAACCGAGGGAAAGAGAGTAGTAGAGACTCCTAAGGTCACATTTGTCCCTTCTAGGCATGGAATAGGATATTCTGAAAGAAACTCTGGAAATGATCAAACAACTCTTACTCTAAGGGAACTAAGTGAAAGTAGAGCTCTAGAGTTGCAAACTGAAAAAATTAAGAACTCTCACCTAGAAGAGAAGATCAGGGTTCTAGAGAGTGGAACTATAGGAAAAAAGGACTACTATACTGGGAACAACTCTCACAAAATATATGTCAAGATAGCTAAGGAAAATGGTTCCAGAGGACCAAATAAGGAAACAGTTGAGAAAAATAGGATTCAGAGACCACATCCTAAGTATTATCTAGGAGAATATTACAAAACTTGCTGGACATGTGGAGGTCATGGTCATTACAAGGAACAATGTCCTAAATTTAGTCAGTCAAAAAGGTTCTCAAACAAAAGCAACAACAGGACATCTCACTCAAAATCCTACAGGAAATTATCATTCTATTGATGTTAACATTGCATATTATGTTGATTACACTCCCTGTAAGGAACCAGGCAAGGGACACCTTGCCTGGGTAACCAAACATTGACTCTTTTGCAGGTGAAAGCGAGGGGGAACTGTATGTGGTTTATAGACAGTGCATGCTCCAACCACATGACAGGAAATAGGAATAATCTAACCTCGCTTAACACCCAAGTTGAAGGAGGAAATGTTTCCTTCGACAACAAAAACAAAGGGGCAATACAAGGCTCACGGGAAGTAAAGCTCAACAAATCAATCAAAGTCAACAATGTAAATTTTATGGCAAATCTTGGATACAACCTATTGTGTGTAGCACAACTCTGTGATCAAGGAAACAACATAGTTACATTTGATTCAAATGAATGTCTTCTTGTGAACAAAGAGACTAACAAAGTTATTCTTAGAGGGAAACGATTCAACAATGTTTACATTGTTGATCAAGATTTTCTACCTCCAAGAAAGCTATGTCTTACAGTCTCTATAAATGATACCGATCTCTGGCATAGACGTCTTGGTCATGCAGGTCTAAATCTCAATCAGAAGTTATTCATGCAAGATCTTGTGGTTGGCTTACCAAGGATAAATCCAGACACAGCAAAACTGTGTGATGCATGTGCCAGAGGGAAACAAACTTGTAGTTCCTTCAAGCCAAAGAAGAATGTTAGCACCTCCAAACCTTTGGAAATGCTACACATGGATCTATGTGGACCAATGGACACATGTAGCTATGGAGGAAGAAGAAGAGGACACTCCACCAGCAACAATCGAAGCATCAACTTCTGGGAATAATCAAACTACTGTGGTTCCACAAGACATACCTGAAGATAGTTCCAGTGCTCAGGAGGAAATTCCAGGAACAAATCAACCTCAACCAAGGAACTACCATCAGAGAAAAGATCATCCTCTTGACAACATCCTCAAACCTCTGGAACAGGGAGTACAAACTCGCTCATCTCTCCATAACTTTTGTGCATTTAATGCCTTCGTTTCTCTTGTTGAACCCAAAAGCATACATGAAGCTCTCAAAGATCCAGATTGGATTCAAGCAATGCAGGATGAGTTGCATCAGTTTGAAAGACACCAAGTGTGGAAGTTAGTTCCAAGACCATCAGACAAGAATGTCATTGGAACTAGATGGGTCTTTCGCAACAAACTGGATGAATCAGGAAACGTTTCCCGGAACAAAGCCAGACTTGTGGCTCAAGGTTATAATCAAGAGGAGGGAATCGACTATGAGGAAACGTTTGCACCAGTTGCCAGAATTGAAGCAATACGGTTACTCATTGCCTTTGCTACATACAAAGGGTTCAAGCTGTTCCAAATGGATGTCAAAACAGCCTTTCTCAATGGCTATCTACAAGAAGAAGTTTATGTGAAGCAACCTCCTGGATTTGAAGATGACAACAAGCCTAATCATGTCTACTTTCTTGAAAGGGCTCTCTATGGTCTCAAACAAGCACCTCGAGCCTGGTATGATAGATTTGCTTCATTTCTATTATCCAAAGGCTATCAAAGAGGATCCATTGACAAGACACTCTTCTTGAAGAAAGAATCAGGTGACATTTTAATTGTGCAAGTCTATGTTAATGATATAGTTTTTGGTTCCACTAACCCTGTGCTTACAGAAAAATTTGAGAAACAAATGAGTAGTGAGTTCGAGATGAGTATGGTAGGGGAAATCAATTTCTTTCTAGGTCTTCAAATCTCTCAAACAAAAGATGGAACCAAGATTCATCAACAAAAATACATCAAGGAAATGCTATCCAAATATGGGATGGACACTGCAAAGCCAATCAACACTCCAATCTCACCTAGTACACGCCTCGATGCCGATGAGAATGGAACCAGTGTCAATCAAAAACTCTTTCGAGGAATGATTGGTTCCCTTCTCTATCTCACTGCTAGTAGACCAGATATCATGTTCGCTGTCTGTCTCTGTGCAAGGTTCCAAGCAAATCCTAAGGAATCACATCTTAAGGAAGTCAAAAGGATCTTTCGCTACCTAAAAGGGAGAGATAATCTCTGCTTGTGGCACCCTAGGAACAGTTCCTTTGAACTTGTTTCCTTCACAGACGCTGATTTTGCAAGACATCTGGTTGATCGGAAAAGCACATCAGGCATGGCACAGTTCCTAGGAGACTATCTAGTATCATGGGGATCCAAGAAGCAATCCTCTGTGGCACTATCTACTGCTGAAGCTGAATACATTGCCGCAACTGCTTGCTGTTCCCAAGTCTTGTGGCTCAAGTACCAACTCAAAGATTGTGGTATGACTCTCGGAACTGTTCCTATTAAATGTGATAGTACTAGTGCAATAAATTTCTCAAAAAACCCAGCGCATCACTCTAGGACAAAGCACATAGATGTTAGGCACCATTTCCTGTGTGATCACGTATAGAAAGGTTCCATTGAGACGGTTCACTGCAGGACATATGAATAAGTTGCTGATATTTTCACCAAAGCTTTGGACAGACAACCCTTTGAGCATCTTCGAATGCTCTTAGGGATGATTCTCTTACATTAAACAAGTCCCGGTCCATCTTTTCCCTCAATGACTGACTAGTTAAGTATCAATATAGTTAGGGAACTGCATGGTCTAGCAACTTTCATTTTAAATAATAGCAAAATTGCATGAAACACGTTTATAACTAGGTATGGGAACTGATTCCTTAAGAGCACTTTGTTTTTTTTGGCCCAAAATGATCAACCTGATCTTATCTATCCCTCACTACAAGCCGAAAGGATGGTTGATCATAAGACTTGTCCCATAAAGCCCATCCAGGTAAACGTTTCCTATGAACCTCAATTAATACATAAAACCCCCTTTTACGGGATTCAATTACCTGGATGACAACATCACTTGTTAACCTACCCATATTTTGTTTGGATATCTCTCTCAATCTTTTCACAAAAATCCTTTAAGTATCCAAACATGGCCTTGTCTTACTTGTTCATGGAAAGAGGAGTTAGAAAAGAAAGGAACCACTTCGAATTACAAAGGAACTACAAGGATGTTTGAAATTCAAATGCGTCTCCCAGCTGTATTATTGGAAAGAGAAAAGACATTGAAAACTGGTCTATGAAGCGACAGGCTGCATAAAGGGAAATGTGAATCCGAACCGTTCATCTCTCTACCCGTGCTTATCCGTTGCCACGTCGAGACTGTTGAGTAGGAAAGAATCTTTGAGTGGAGGATAACAAATCCTTTTCTTACTCTTTGGAGTAACTAAATGCGAGTTTCAAGGAACGACTGGTAACCTCTCTCACCCTTTCAACTTCTTTTCCTTTTACTACTTAACCCATTCCCCTTCTTTTCTCTCCTCTTCATCGTCTTCCTCCATCTTCTCTTCCAAACCCTAGACTTCGAAGCTCTCTACTTCCAATCTCTCTCTAAAACTCTACACATTCACTCAAATGGCCAACCCAAATCAACCTCTCATCAAATTCACCGTCCATCTCAAAAACCGTCTCATTGAGCATCTTCTCAACCATGACCCCGAATATCTCCAGAAAATGCTTCTAACAAACCTTGATCTTGACCATCATGAGCCTGAATACATCTTTGATGTCAAAGATCGTCTCTATTCTCTTCTGAGAAAAAGAGATGGACAACCCAGTCTTACACCTCAAAATTCACCACCTCCAACCCCAAGATCTGAAATTCCGATGCTCACTACGAGACCGGATGGCTCCTCTACCCTCACTCTCAACATCGAGGGAGTTCCAACCACAATCCATGACTCTAATCCTACCATGCGTCTACAAGCCTCCTCTCATTCCTCTCCAAAACACCATACTCAGATTCATGACAACCTAAGTCCCAAACGCAGACCAGATCCCTTGGCCTCAACTTCTCACAACCCTATTCCTCCACTCCAAAGTACCCAAGCACCCTCATCTCTTCCAAATGCTCCTACCATCCAAGTTCCATCTCACAGGGAACTACATATCTCAACTCTTGATCAATCCATCTCCCAATTTGAGAGAGAAGAGTTCCCTACTTCACAGAGAACTACACCCATCAAACCAACCCGATCTTTCTCTTCTCTTCCAAACCGCTCTTCTTCTCCAGCTTCTCTTCCAAAAAATCCAACTGCTCCACGATCAAAGAAGAGAAAACTCAGAAAATTGAGTGAAGAAGAAGAAGAAGAAGACGAAGAGGAACTACAACCTCTTCTTTCTGAGCAACTATGATCTCTCAACCCCTCAACAGAAATTGTGACTGTTGAAGCCTCCGATGATGAGGTGGAGGAGTACACAGAGCTTGCTCTCCAAATCGGGTATAAGGAACCGTCCACTGGGCGTCCTTCAACAAGAGGCTCCAAGAAGCAAAAGGTGGAAGAAAAGACCGAAGCAAAAGACAAAAAGAAAGGGAAGAAAGACAAGAAGAAGAAAGAAGAGAGGAAGTCGGTCATTCCTCTGGTTGTCACAGCTGAATTCCTACAAGAACACGAGTTCAACGAGCTTCAGGAACTCATCCAGTTTCAAGGATGGGAAAAGCTCTGTTCTGAACCTGTGAAGGTTGATCAAGCTCAAATCAAGTACTTCTACTCCAAATTCACCCTAACAAAGGGAACTGAGCTTGATTCTGTCATAAGGTGGAAAACAGAAGAGGATGACTTCGCCATCACAGCTGCCCAAATCAAGAAAATTCTTCAAGTTCTTGGAGAGGGCTTTGCAATGCTTCCACAACGCCCATGGCAAGATACTGATGGAAGAGAGGCGATTCTACAAAGGCTTCTAGGCCATGTGCCTGCCCAAGGGAAGGAGATCGTGACTCACAGCTTGAGTCAACTGGGAAAGATGGCACACCAATACATCACTAGGGTAGTGATTCCAAGACAGGAGAAAAGAACAACACTCAACTCTACCGATGCAATTCTCCTGGATCTGTTCCTCCGCAAGGAACGAATCAACCTGCCCAAGATCATGATCTTGCACATGTGCAAGTGTGTTGCCAAAGAAACTCACGCTCTTCCCTATGCTGCCTTGGTGAAGGAAATCATGAAGAAGAACGACATCTACAATCCTCAAGAAGAGGAAGAGCTTGGACAAGAGATGGATATGTCCAAAATTCTGAGAATGAAGCACTCCCAGGAACCACAAGAAGAAGCTCCTTCTGCTGTGTTTATTGAACAAGGAGATTCAAAAACTGTCCTTCAAGCTCTCAATCGTCTGTGTGGGGTCACTGAGCGGATTCTTGATGTTCTTCTAGACATCCAACAGACAAAGGGAACCAATGATCACATCCTTGTCGTTCTTCAAGATATCCAGAAGAAGTTGCCTTCCTCCTCTTCCTCCTCTAACCCATGAACAAGCCCCCTACAAGAACAATTCTTAGATGTCTTATCCCTCCTTCAATGCTTTTAAGAATCTGGTCTTGTAACTGTTTGAACAAATGTTTCAATGATATGCATCTTGCTTTTGTTCTCTAGTTATGATAGTGCTTTCCTTGTTTCTTTGCATGCTTATACTTGATTATTTTTCGATGATGTCAAAAGGGGGAAAAATAGAAAAATGCAGAGATGCGTTGTGTCTAAGAGGATACAGAACAATTAGCCATAAGCTGAGGGGGAACTATAAGCTTAAAAATCTTGAAAGTTTAACTGCTTGTCCATTTCAGGGGGAACTAAGTATCTACAAAGAATTGCCTGTGTTATTGATGTCTAACACTCTCATATCTTTCCTGTATCCCAGAATGTTTAATACTTGCATTTTTATGAAAGTTTGTCATCATCAAAAAGGGGGAAATTGTTGGAACAGTGTTAGGGAACTAACACTGGAACAATGGTTTCTCCATTCGAGCAATCGAAGTTTTGATAATGACAAACAAATGGAACTAATTCCCTGAACAAAGTGATCTCAGGAAAGATAGCAGGTTCACAGGAAAAGCAAAGGGAAACGTTCCCTGTCAAGCCACTTGTGTACGTGGCAAGTAATTTAAAGGACAGGAAAGACATTTCACTATTGTCTTGGGCGGCAAGCCAAAGCTCCGAATGAATAGAGATGAAGAAGGGTACGCTAGTCTTTTTGAATAGTGTCGTACTCCCCAAGACAAGAAGGGCAAAGGCGTCAAAACTAAAGATGGAAACTCTATAAATAGTATGCGACGCCGCTAGGTCTAAAAAAAGCTCTCGCACACAAGAAAACCAGATCTACAAAAGGAAAGAAAGAGATCGAGAGCCCGAGCTGATTCAGTGAAAACATTCATCCAGAAATTCAAGGAAGGAAGTATCAAGTGATGAAGACTACGTGAAGATCTTCATCAGCTTGAAGAAGGAGGTTCATGTGCTAAAGGGAACTGCACAGGAACGAGTAAGGTTCACTCTCTATATTCAGTTGTGTTTAGATCTAGGAACTACTATGTCTTAGTCGTTAGTATTGTTTGTGAGTGGGATTGCAAACAATAGAGAAGTTCGACTTTGTATTGTGGAACCTGAGATATATCAATAGAATATAGTGTGTGTTCAAAATCCTCCAAGGGAGGTAGATGTTTACTCTTTAGCTAGTTGGCTAAAGAGGTTCCTCTATAAGGAACTGTGTCCGTGTCCTAATTTCTTGTTTAGTCTTGTTCTATATTATTCCACTGCGTAAGGGAACTGTCACTGGAACAGTTCCCGATTGTCTTGACTAACAACGATCCTACACTTTAGTTTCCGGCGGTGCCACATAAGGCATATAGAAAGGAAGATACGCGGGCCACAAGGGCGACGGCGACATTCCGTTTGTACTTTACAGCGAAGAAAGGGCGGAAAATTTCGACTATTATTAATCATATCATATATTGTATATAATAAAAGAAAATAAAAAAGGGCAAATTGGTCAACACAAGTAAGACGTAATTTAATGACTTTAACGGACTGATTTTTCAGCCGGAGAGACTGAGGTGGACCGTGGACGGTGCCGTTTTAAGGGCCTTCTAAGATTGGCTAATCAACCAAGTGTTGAATTTTTTGAGCACCAACCAAGATGTTGAATTAGGTGTGAAATACTGTATATTGGGATAGTTCACTTGGTGCGCTCGCTACATTTCATCATTCCATGTGTGATGTGTCATTTCACCCCACGTAAACTTTTTTAAAGTTTTATCTTGAGTAACACTCCCTCCCTTTTAAAATAGATGTTCTTAGATAAATTTTGCACATATATTAAGGAAAAAAAATTCTCCCAAAATTCTCCCAATTAAAATGTACTTTATACTTCTACAAGTAGATTTGAGAAAAGTGTATATAATTAATGTGTTGTAATTATTAGGAGTATAAGTGGAAATTTTTTTTATATAAACAACTTTTATGAAACAAGAAAAATAATCTATATGAACAACTATTGTGAAACGGAGGAGTAATTAATAACCACATTGATTAGTGAAATAAATCTTCCATGTTACAATCTTCTATACAACTATAAAAATTCTACCTCTTAGATAAATAAATGTTCTACTTTTGAATGCATTGAATTTACACAATTTTCTCCTTATTGAAATAAATAAAAAATATTCTCAAATATAAAAGACATTTAACAAAGAATTACAGTGGGGAGTATGTTCGGGTTTTAAACGGTCGACGAATGACCACTCACAATCACAAAAGATGTTATTACTAATAAAAGCATTAATTGGCTTATACATTTCAACTTCTCCGATCACCATTTTAGATCTCTCCTTCAATGTAGCCTCTCAACTTCCTTCAATATTGTAACAATAGTCCTTTCAACTTCGTTCTTCAATATGTAGTAAGAACATAGTAATTAGTCACCCTTTCACCTTCCCAATAGCTAACAACCCTTGCACTATATAGATAGCCCAAGTTTTCGGAGCATGTACCTTTCATTATTTGTTACACTTCGTTCATTTTGCACTATATAAATAGTACCACTCGATCATAATTAAAATTACATACAAAATTATCTCTCCCCACTCATAAAATCAATAATTAGATAATTAAGATTTATAATATATATTTCTTACAAAAAATTAATAATTTAAAAAAACATTTTAAAGCATTTTGTCTTCATTATTTGTTTTCAACAACTAACACATATAATTTGCATTCTTATTCTAATTTAAATAACATAAGTAATTATCTATGTATAATTTATAATTATAGACCGTCCAACGGACGGCCAAGCGGTATAAGTACCTTAGAAAACTCAGCACTAAAAGCTAAAAAGAAGAACAATTTCAATATACGTATTAATTACGTAATCTATTTTGAGTTTGAAAGTTTAAATTATTGAAATGCTTTATAATGACAAGTATTATGACCTACAAATAACAAGCCCCACATGCGGTAATTTGATGGTAAGATGTAAAGGAAATGTTGGTAGATTTTGAGTTGGATTCATATAAAATTTTCTTCATATGGTTAGAAAATTTATTCCGATGGTTTGACTCGGTTGACATAAATTTGTATTTATATTTATTTATGAGACACCAAAAATGGATTTATCATACTTCTCAAAAAAAAAATGGATTTATCATTATATATAAAAAGTAATATTGAGTTACGAAAAGAGTACCGGTAGACTGAAAATCTCATACATTGCTACCAATGTTGTTTGCTTTGGGTGACCTACATAGTATTATCTACGAAGTGGGAAACGGGCGTGATTAATCATTTGCTTTCTCTTGTAAGATACTACTACATATTCGCCATTAACCCTCGTCCAACTTTGACCCATATTCGTCAAAGGACTCTACAACTTTTTTTTTTGGTAGAAAAAGGACTCAACAACTTTAATTACACGCACGAATGCACTAGTTTCGCGCGAGATTAATTATCTCGATTTAGAGGTGCTTAGTTAATACTCTAATTCATACCCAAAGTACATTACTCTAAGCTTAATCAATTTAGCTGGTAATTACTAATCAATTTTCTTTTCTCTTTGGAAAGACGTACGTCGTTTGGTCATAAGTCATAGCGCATTGGCAATTTGGCATGCTCTTTATGAAGATATCTCTTAGCTGTTTCCCTGAGAGGACAGCTCGTCGTACCCACTGAACTCCCCACAAGGCTCAAATACGTCTTAAGCTCATGACACTTGGCCAAGTTCATGTTCCCCAACCCTAAGTAGGGCGGCAACAACCGCTCCTCGTCGCCACCGCCGGGCTCCTCCATCGTCAGCCTCAGCTCACGCCCCACCTCCGCGTACGCCCACTGCGTATCCTCCACGCGCTTCTGGAACCACTCCGCTGGGCTCCACCCCCTGGCCCACCCAAACTCGCCCTCATTCTCGACGTCATCCGCCTCGACGTCGTCGATTACGAACCCGGGCATCTTGGTGATCACGTCCCCCGGGTTCACTATCCGGAGGATCTTCGTCCCCTGCGCCTCCACGTGGCGCCGGAAGCTCCTATTCCCCACCCTGGGCCCACCGAACGAGATCACCGTCACCAACGGCGCCAGCTCCTTGAACTCCGTCTTCACGTCGTAAGCCGCCAGCGTGGCCAGCGCCGCTCCGAGGCTGTGGCCTGTGATCGTGAAGCTCAATTCCTCGCCTCGATAGGTTTCGAGAATCCTCCGGATCTCGGTCCTCAGCATTTCTTGCAGGCTGGGACACGTGGCGGTGGCCGACGTGTAGAGGCTGAGAAAGCCGCTCTCCACCATAGCGGCTCCGCCCTCGCCCCCAGCAGCTGGGAGCCGGGTGAGGGTGGCGCGGAAATTCTCGAGCCACTCGAGACACGTGGCAGTGCCACGAAAGGCAATGACTACGTCGCGCCTCCCGAGGCGCTGAATCTCGGCCCTGTCGGTGCAGACGGCCACGTAGCCGATCCATGTGGACTGGGCGGTGGCCCAGGTGGCGGCCTTCTCCGTCCAGCGCGGCATATCGATGCCCGACGTGGCGCGGAGGTTCTTGGTGAGGCGGTACCCAGTGGCCGGGAAGCCGGCCCGGCCCAGCAGCTCCTTCTTGGAGAATCGGCAGGTGGCGTAGGAGGGAGAGGAAGGGTCAAAGTCGAAGGAGCGGTACGCGGCCTCCACGAAGTTGCCGTAGCGGAGGATCTCGGATCGGAGGTTGGGGTCGAGCGGGTTTAAGAGGCCGTCCCAGTTGTGGGCTCCCTGGTAGTCGGGCCAGCGCCGGCCCAGACGGGTCGGGCCCAGGAAGGACGACTCCCAATTATTGGGAGAGTACTGTTTCTGAGGTGGCGTTGGCGTACGTGTGGATACCGAAGCATCGGAATTAGTATTTGTACGAGTTGTGAGGCTGAGTGTGGAGTGAGTCACGTGCGGTTTGAGGGCACGAGGAGGAGGAGAGGGAGAAGCTAATTTATTGTGAAGTGGGGAGAGCCTCATTATAATAAATGCAGGTCGGGGATTAATTTGAAGGATTCAATTATTTTATGAATTGAATGCAAAGTAGTTGGTGTGCTACTGATAATATAATGGTATATGATACGGAGTACAATGTAAATAGTTGACGGGTTGAATGTTATATGGCGAGGAGGAAGAAGGAAGTGGGCGGGGTTTTTATAATGGGAAAAAGGGAGCACGTACGTACTACAGTATAATGTAGAAAATGAATAATGCAAACAGAACAAAAAACATACTGCATTTAGATAAAAAAAAAGAAGAAGAAATTAAGGCAAGGAAAGAATACAAATATAGAAATATGAAAAGGGCAAAATGGAGCCATTAAATGCGGAGAAAGGGGGGCCGGCTCATCGTATGACAGGTTTTCTGATCCATTAACAAGCTATAACTTCGATTGACAATTTGACATGAACACTTACTGTAAGTCTGTACCTAAAATTATGCTTTAACTACCGTTTATCTACTGGATAAAAAAAACTACCGTTTATCTACCAACAACTACAGTACAAACCAACAATTATATCTCCATTTTTGGTAAATTGTTGGGAAAGTGCAGTTGAAGAAAAGAATTACTCCGAATAGGCTTCACCTGTATTTAATAAATTGAATCATACTAGTATTTTTTTGAGCAAAAAATAACTGAATCATATTCCATAATCAAATTTCAAAAAATAATACTCCCTCCGTTCTATTCTACTTGTCTATGAGGCCTTAAATTCTTTTTCAGTTCTATTTGTCCTTGAAGCTATTCTTTTTCAGTTCTATTTGTCCTTGAAGCTATATTTGTGCAAGATTTTCCATTTGTATGTAATTAATACACTTGAAAAAAGTCTCTAAAAAAAGATAAATGTATAATTAATAAGAGTAATCTGGTAAGATCATACCATGCCTTAATATGTGTGTATTAGGCCTTCATGGACAAGTAGAATAGAACGGATAGAGTATTTTTTATACATTGGTCCACAATTATAGTGCATTTGGATTATATATATGCCATTTATTGCAATTTAATCTGACATTATCATGCAGTAGTATACTATAATATTTGTATCATAATGTGTAACGAAGCACACTTAAAATCTCTAATATCAGTACCATGTTCCTAACAAAACTTATACAAAAACTTGTCTTCGTGAACAAATTACTCATACGTCCATCTTAATATATGCATGTCTTTTCGATTGCTACTAGTGGGGCTCTATTTAGTTAAGAGCTTGATTGGGACTTTGGTTTATGGAATAGGGAAATCGATTCGCAACGTTTGTTTGGGGTTAAACTCAAGTCACCTTATATTTAATTCACACATCGCTCTCATTTACATTTAATTCACATATCGCTCAACGTATGAGATTGATTTTGAGTTTCGGTGGTGGCCAAGCGATAGACAGGGAATTGGTAAATTTGGTGGTTGATGAAGGTCATCCACGATTAGAAGAAAGCGGCCTTGAATTGATCGATCTAATCAATTTAATACTCAAAATTATGGCTGTCAATTGGGCGAGTTGAGTCAGTTCAGAGTTGGGTCTTTTTGGTTTCAGGTTGAAGTTTGATAAAACTAGCAAATCTCGGATTGACTCCGGTTGCATCGTATTAAGGAGTAGATGAGATAAATTCAATCTTCTATTTTATATTTTATATTTTTTTTGGTAGAAGGAGAGGCCATGCTCTCCCGTTCCATTGAGGGAGTATTTTATTAATATAAAACAAAAGGGTTATGTAGTAAGCAAGTGGGTGATAGCTCGACCCTTAACATCATCAAGAAACAAATTAGGAATCCCCTCAGTTAGAGGCAAACAATACATGTAAACAAACATGAAAAGAAAAACTTAAAAAAGCAAGTCGATCTGCAACACAATTGACTTGATAGAACTGAATAGGCCAGTTCCTTTTTAGAAAGAAAGCCTTCGCACTGATATACTAGGCTACAAAGAGGATGATGTTTTTGTAAATTTCTCTCAATAAGCTCAATAACCAGCTTAGAGTCTAATTTAACAATGACTTCGCGGAATCCTCTATCCTAAGCGAGACGATAACCTTGCAAAATACCCCATAACTCAGCCATAGAAACTGAGTACATACCGAACTTGTGGAAAAAACCTTCGATCCAATGTCCCTGATCGTCTCTGATAACACCTGTTTGATGTGGCCATGTTGTTGTTGTTCACCAAACCATCCGTATTAAGCTTAACCCAACCGGTAGCGGGCCACTCCCAGGTGATGTTGCTCAAAGTTCTATTCGGCACATGAACGTCTCTACCAAGCGTCTTACTTGCAAGCATATAATCATTAACATGATTAAGGTCAAATGTATCTTGGATCACATTGACCGTGTTACCATTAAAGAACTTCGTTACTATTACAGCTTTGTACTCTCCTACTTTGGTGGATGCTCCAGCCACCACCGTGCCTAATCCAGACTATCTTACATGGAAAAGGCATGACGAGTTTGTGCTCATATGGTCGTAGATTGCGATCCCCTTGTCCTCTTCTCGGATACGCTATATATCAAGTCTAAGACTTCTCGCTAAGCGTGGGTCATGATCAAGCATATGTTTCAAGCATAGTCAATCTCAAGCAACAACTTAACAACCTTCAAAAGGGAGGTCTCTATGATTGAATATTTTGAAAAGAAACAAATTTTGCTGACTTTGTCGCTGATTGTAATCAATCGATTTACGATGCTGACTATGTTGCCTTGATTATCCATGGCCTCGATTTCTCATATGATGCATTCAAGGTTGCGACAAATATATGAATTGATATCTTTTGATGATCTACTTAATTACTTATTTACTGAGCACGAACGCCTTCAAGAGGAGGCTCATTCCATGTCTAGATCCTAACCTAGTGTGAATTAGTCTCACAATTTCTCCTCGTCTAGACAACAACAACACTTAAACAATCATGGCATTGTCGCACGACCATTATCTAGTTGCACACCTCCTCTGCAAGCACCCTACTCTGATCGCACACTACACAACAGAGATCAATCGGATTCGTCTTCTCGTCCTCCTTAGCATCGCTCTATGTGACAAATCTACAAATGACATGGCCACTTGGCTAGGGAATGTTTTAGACACTTGGATTTGTGTGAATCATGCTCTATGTGCAAGATGACAAGTTCACCTTTCAAAGGAACAAATGAAAGGGTTGTTGAACTTTTGGGCAAAATACATACTAATGTATCTGGGCCAATGAGTATAGAAGCTAGAGGTGGCTATAGATAATTTCTTATATTTACTGATGACATGAGCAAAGATACGAGTATATTTATCTTATGTCACATAAATATGAAGTCTATGAAAAGTTCAAGGAATCACAAAAATGAAGTAGAAACACAAACTGGTAAAAAGATAAAAGCACTTCAATCAGATCTTGGTGGTGAATACTTAATCCATGAATTTGATCATCACTTGAAAAGTTGTGGGATAGTAACACAGTTGTCTACTCTAGGAATGCCACAACTAAATGATGTATTTGAAAGAAGAAACAAGAACTTGTTAGACATGGTTTGTTCAATGATGAGTTTTGTTGACCTTCCAGTATCCTTCTGGGATATGCACTCATAATTGTATTTACACTAAGTAGGACTCCGTCAAGGATAGTAAACAAGACTCCATATGAGATATGGACTAGAAAAGTTTCAAAGTTGTCTTTTTTTAAAATATGGGAATATGAAGCTTATGTAAAGCGTTTACAAACTGATAAGCTTGCACCTAAATCAGATAATTGCTATTTTTTAGGATATCCAAAGGTTGTTTTAGATATTATTTCAACAATCCCACTGCACTTACAAAAGGCATTTCTTGCAAGGGATAGTGTCTTTTTTTAAAGAGAGTTTATTTCCAATAAGTCAAGTGTGAAAAATATTCATATTCAACCAGTTAACGATGAAGAGCAACAAACACAACAATAAGATGACATAGATGACGTTGAGGATGAGATGAAATTATTTGAAGGCCTAGGGTCTCAAGTTATCCAAGAACATGAACAAATTCCTCAAGAATTAAAATCTAATGAGGATCCACAAACAGTTGTAAAAATTGTTCGAATTCTAGTTGTTGTATCAATTGAACCCATACATAGATCAATAGGTAGAGGTTCCAACCAAGACGATATGATGACTTCATCTTGACTGCAAGCCTGGATGGAATAATGTTAGAATATGGTGAGCATGTTACCTATAAGCAAGCAGTGATAAGTCCAGACTCCAAGAAATGAATTGAAGCCAAGAAATCTGAAATGGATTCCACGTTTGAGAACCAAGTCTGGGACTTGACAGATTTTTCAAATGAGGTAAACCTATAGGATGCAAATGGGTTTTCAAACATAAGACTGACAAAAATGGAAATGTATATATGTAGAAGGGAAGATTAGTTGCTAAAGGTTTTAAACAAATTCATGATATTGACTATGACGAGACATTTTCACCAGTTGTCATGATTAGATCCATAAGGATAATACTAGATATTGCCACTTATTATGATTATGAGATTTGGTAAATGGATGTTAAAACCGGTTTTCTAAATGGAAGTTTGAAAGCGGATATGTATATGACACAAACAGAGGATTTGAAGATCTAGATCTTCGTTTTGATGAAAAGATAAAAGAGTTTGATTTCATCAATTGCGAAGAAGATCCTTATGTATACAAGTGGTTTTCCTAGCCTTGTATGTGAATGACATACTACTTACTGGGAATGACTTTCCGATGCTAGATCGAGTTTGTTAAGGAATGGCTAAAGAAATGTTTTTTAATGAAAGACTTGAGAGAGAGAGAGAGAGGTGACTAGAGTGCTTATTGGGAATAAAAATCTGTAGGGATAGTGATATTCGCATTTCTAGTATAGTTTTTAGTAGGTTTTCTTTACTTATTAGGATTAGTTTTGTTAAGTTTAGGTTTAGTTTTGAGTGTTTTTAGATAGTTTTGCATATTTCTATGAAAAGAGTGGAAGCTACGTTATTTTGTGTATTTTGTAGATTTTAGCAAGGAAAAGAGCTATATGGAGCTGAATTTGGAGCATTACAGTGAAAGACGGAGGAATACAAGATTGAAGAAGTCAGAGCTCAAGATTTCGAAGAGGAAGTGTGGAAGAAAACAAAGCCCAGGCTCGTTAACGAGGTTGTGAGGGCTCGTTAACGAGGCCACGAAAGAGAAGATTTGAAGGTTTATTTTATGATTCACCGATCCTGAGCGGGAATTTATTTCCGTGTCGGTTGAGTATCTTTTTAGAATCTTTTAGGGTTGTTAGAATATGTATTTTAGGTCTTACTATCTTCTTAGATTTTGTTTCTATCTTTTAGGGTTTTATTTCTATCTTTTTAGGAAAGTTTATATCTTTTAGCCTTTTTAGTTTTTAGTTTTTTTAGTATAAATACCCTTCTATCTAGCATAGAAAAAAGGGGGGACTTTTTAGGAGAATTTTGGAGAAGAGCCGAGGGAGAGAAACAACGGATCGGAGTTGTGATCGAAGGGGCTCGGTAGACGAAAGTTACCGGGCTCATTAGTCGTGATTTTGATTCGGTATTTCGATGTTTTCGGTTTCTTCTGAATCTCTGTAAGACGATATTTCTTATTAATTTGAGTACTGTTTTGCTTTCAATGTTTTCTTTGATTAAAGTTATTAGTTTCTTAGTCATGATTAGTGAGTAGTCTTCTTTTCTAGGATCGGGGTTAAGCCCGACATAGTTGAGCATGTTTGATGAGTAAGATTGTGTGTTGAATGTCTTTTATCTTTTATTGAGATTGTTTGTTGTGCTTATACCAAAACGAAAGTTGAGGTAATTTGAGTTTTTAACTTGATTGAAAGAGAAAGTTAGTAACTTGAAGGTTGATATTGTTTGAATACGAAAGTTTCAAGCTTTAGATCCAAAAAAGCAATTAAGTGAATTAGGATACGAAAGTTGGTTAATTTACTTGATAGTCAACGAAAGTTGGTTAATTTACTCGAGAGTTGGAGATCCTCCGGACTCAGATGGAGGCACTAAAAGCCGAGAAGGACGGCGCAGACGCCGAAGCTGAGCGTCAACGAGCTGACAAGGCTCGTTTACAAGAAGAGCTTGATGCCTATCCAAGGAATGCCAAACAATACATGCATCCGGAACTGAGGGTGCCAGAATCTCATATTGTGCTTCCAGCGATAGAGAAACCTTTTGAGATCAAATCTCAGTTTATATCCTTAATCAAACGGGCTCAGTTTGAAGGGAAACCTGCTGAGTGCCCTATGGAGCATATTAGAAACTTTCTTGATTTATGTGACACCATAGCTGTTGAAGGTGTCTCATTAGAATATGTTCTGTTAAAAGCTTTTAGATGGTCTCTTACTGGAAAGGCCCTGAACTGGTTGGAGAGCCTACCTTCTAAGTCTATCAGGACTTGGAAAGCTTTGTACGATCAATTTCTTACAAATCTCTTCCCTCCTGCTAAGACGACGAAGTTGAGGAAACGCATCACCTCCTATCACCAGTTGCCTAATGAAACATTCGTTGAAACATGGGAAAGATTCAAGGAGATGCTTAGACAATGCCCTACTCATGGGCAACCTTTATATGTTTTGCAAGAAATTTTTTTCCAGGGTATCAACGCAGAGACCAAGAACCGCATCAACACGCATACTGCGTGCGGTTTTATAGAGATGAACCCGACGGAGGTGTGGGAACTGTTGGATAAGCTGGCTAATTACGATGCTATGTACGGAACCCAGCAAGCTCCACAAACTCAAAAACGTCTCTACATACCTAACCGAGAAGAAGTTGACCCAGATGTTAAAAATCAATTCTTACAAGACGAGGTCAACCGTCTGAAGAAACAAGTAAGTTTTCTAAAATCCTCTCAATCATGTCAAGAATGTGGTTCTTCTGCACATAGTACTTCTGCTTGCACTAACATTGAGCAGGTTAGAGCCGCTGAGACAATAGCTGAGATGAATTATATGAGAGGACCATACAGGAACCAGCCTAATTACCATGACAGGTCGAATAACTATCAATCATGGGGCAATCAAAATACAAGTCAAAACTATGCAGTGCCCCCACCAGATAGACGACCTGCACCATATCGACCTCCAGGGCATCAGGAGACGCCATCATGGGTTCAGGAAATAAAAGAAAGCATTAACAGAGTGAACAACAAAGTTGATGAAGTTCAAGCCAAACTAAACCGACAAGATAAAAGATGGGGAGAGTTCGATATTTGGAAGAGGAGTGTTGATTCCCAACTAGGGGACCTAGCTGCACGGATTCCAAGACCACAAGGGCAACTCCCGGGTCGCCCCGAGGAGAACCCTAGAGGCCAAATAGCAGCGGTACACCTCAGAAGCGGGAAGACATTACCAGAGAGAGTTCAAGCTGAAGACAAGGAGGAACAAGACGTCACCAAATGGCTCGTTAACGAGCCAGCGAGGGCAAATAACGAGCCCACAAACAAGGGTGACGAGGCTCCGAGGGTATCTGACGATCCTACCACAGGTAAGTTCTCTAAACCGAGCCTTCCTCTCAACCCTAGGGTAGTTAACGACCCCACCAGGGTCGGTAACGACCCGCCGAGGACAATAAACGACCCCAGTGTCGACCCGGTACTATCACCTCTCGAGCCTAACTTGGTTCCGAGAATGGTTAAATCTCTTCCATTTCCAACTAAGAAATCTACGGACTCTACTGAGAGTAAGTTCAAGCGTTTCGTTAAGATTCTTCAAGGCATTAATATTTCCATCCCATTCGCTGAGGCCCTAAGCGAAATGTCGGCTTACACAAAGTTTTTGAAAGATATTCTTAGCAGGAAAAGATCCATTACAGAGCTACAAGATGAAGTCAGATCGATAGCTCTACCGGAAAAGCTAGGAGATCCAGGAAGGTTTGCAATAACGATTGGCATAGGCAACCACAAATTCAAGGCTTTATGCGATCTAGGTGCCAGTGCTAGTCTCGTTCCTCTCTTAATCTGGTCTAAAGCCAATATGGGACCACTAGAACCGGTAGACATGAATTTGTACATGGCAGATGGGTCATGTGTTAAGGCCACAAGAGTGGTGGACGACTATCCTATTCAAGTCGGGAAATTCTTTATACCGAACGATTTTATCGTCCTTGATATGCCTGAAGACCCTCATGTCCCCATAATTCTCGGTCGACCATTTTTAGCCACAGCCGGAGCAAGAGTTGATGTGCGGAAAGGACTCCTCACTTTTGTTATCGGAGAAGAACGGGTGGAATTCAACTTGGATCAAAAAGCCAATGACCTAGTTGGAGTCGCACAAATCGAGTTGACTCAACCAAGAACTCGACACAACCGTCAGTACCGAGTCTCATTTGCCAATCACCGAGTCTCACGTGCAAGAGTTCAACCAAGGCCCTATTATATGTACTACAGAAAAGTCCAAACCACCTTGGTTTTCGGATTTCACTGACCATCATGTAGGAATATTGGGTGTACTGATAGAAGAAAAGGGTCCAAATTTAGCAACTCAAGCACACAGAGGCTACAAGGCTAAGTATGGGGTACCTCAAGACCCCAACATGGCTACACATGAACCACCGTGAGCAAAGAGGAGCTCATCGGGCTAACGACGTTAAAAAATAGCGCTTACGGAAGGCAACCCGCTTTTAGAATAGATTTAGTTTTTCTTTTTCTTTTTAGATTATTTTTCTTAGATTTCTTTTATTTTCCTTTTAAGTTTTAGTTAGGATAGAAATTAGAATTTTTGAGCTAACAAGATTTCAGGAGAAGGGATCGGAAAATCACTCCAAGAGGCTACGATAGCTCGTTAACGACCCACCTAGGGTCGTTAACGACCCGGTTCGACGACCCGACTCGTCAAAAATGGGGCAGGTAAGTTTTTTTAACCTAATCTATCTTATTACTACCCTAGCCGCCACCCTCTACTCTTCCTATCCCTTCCCTCTCCTATAAAAACACTTTTACCCCCTCCAAAAATCTACCACCACACTCTCCCAATTCCATACTTCTCAAAAAACCCAACCAAGGAGCTCGAAATCCCTCTCCCACCGTTCGGAATCCTTCACTCCACCGACCACCGAGAGGTCGTCGTTACCGAAGCCCGGAAACCCGATTTTCTCACCGACGAGATCCGAGCTCGTTAACCACCCGATTTCGACCCCTTGTTCTTCAATTTCTCGATTCTCCGGTATGATTTCTAAACCCTCACTCGAAATTGCATGATTCATGGTTTTTAGGGTAGAAATTTCATGTCTTGGATCTTGATTCTTAGAGAGGTCGATTTGCATGCTTGGTTTTCGCTCATAAAATTCTTGATTGTGCTTAGTTGTTCTTGTTTTAGGAAAGATTATTCATGTTAGATTATTTATTGCAACACTCTAGTTAGAAAAGCATGAATTTTTCTTGTTCTAGTCTTAATTTCGAACTTTGCATGTCAAAATTTTGGGTAATTTTAGCATGTTCGGGATGGGTAATTGAGCAAGTATGGGGTGCTTATATCCGATCGTGGGATGGGTGGAGAAATATAGAAGATTGCATGCTTGATTTATGCCTTAAATTAAGGGGGATTAAATTCGGAAATTCTGTAATTTTGGTCTCGGCGGCTCGTTAATGACCCACCCAGGCTCGTTAACGACCCTGCAAAACATCAAAGATCAATACCGAGTCCAGAATCGTAAACGACCCAATTGGGTAGTTAACGAATAATTTCGAGGTTAATTCAAGATCAAGTATGGGGTCTCTTGCCTATCTATTTTTGAGTGGATCTTATCTTGGAAAAGTCTTGATTATTTTGTAGGATCCCATGGCAAGTTCAAGTAGACCCGCTACCCGAGCGCAGAAGAAGAGGAGAAACCATAGGTCCCCATCTCCACCTCGTGTGGACGACGTGATTTTGAGCACTCAGGGCCAAGTACGGCGTTACCGTGATTTTCTGGAGAAGGACCACTACACCCGATGGTTCTCAATGTCCAGTGCTGTCAACACGGGGATCTACACGGACGTCAAGGAGGCCTTTGTTATCCTTGGTGCCTCATCTTCTGAAGCAAGAGAATTTGCCACACTATCCGGCCCTCATATCCGAGTTTTTGGCCACCTTGGAGACCAACTTCTCGTCGAAGACCTCGGCAGGACGAATCCGGTTTCGGCTCGGTAATGAGAGTCGTGAGTTCACAATGGCGGAGTTCAACGCAATCTTAGAGCTCCCAAACCCGTCTAGAGATTACAACTTGAAGGACTACAGAGCGACTCGCACTTGGAGCTACATCACCGAGGAGGTTCAATCCTCCACCGCGGCATTATCCGGGGCGACCATCATCAAACCCATCTTCCGGATTATTCTCAGAGTCCTAGCCGCGACGTTTTGGCCGAAGAGAGAGTTGAACATGCCTACAAGGACGGAAGTTGCTTGTTTCCGCACCATCCTTTTTGAGGAACCCGACCCCTTAAATTGGGGGTACGAGTGGCTTTATTACATCGGGATATCAACCAAGTCCAAGGAGGTTTGGTGTGGCAACTTGGTTAGCCTCTTGGCTAAAAATCTTGGAGTCGATCTCACCCGCTACACACCGGCTCACGCCCAACTCCTCAACAAGAATTATTGGTATAGCTCCGGTGTCTTCATTCAAGCCGAGGGAGGATTCAAGATGAAAGTTCAAGATCGCATCGTTACACCGACCCTCGACAAGTTTGAGCTTCTCTACGTACCGAATTGGTACGAGGCGTGGACGAGACATGCTTACCCATTGGAACCTAAGCCGGAGGATGAGCTTTCGCTTAGGCCATGTGAATCCCGGTTTGAGCGAGAAGCCATGGATGAAGATGAAGATGAAGATGAAGATGAGGATACCGAGGTAGTAGGCAACGACACTGAAGAGGCCGATACCGAGGGCGGAACTGAGGAGTTAAATTACGAGGAAGACGACATCGACACGGACGTCTTGGGGAGCAACATCCTTGTTGACAAGCCCACCAGGCTCGTTAACGACCATTTCCAGCCCCCTCCCAACACTGTTAACGAGGCACCCAACTTCGTTAACGAGGTGCCGAGAGCTCCTGTCGACCCACCACTAGCTCCTGTCGACCCTCATTCCTATGGACTCATACCTTACAACCCGGTGATGTATCAAGATCATTTCCAGCCTCACTACCCACCACCTCCTCAGCCCGAGTACACAGGATCGAGTATACCACCTCCATGGGCCGAGGATCTTTCTGCACAGATGCAGTAGCTTCACCTCCAGCAGGATCACATTCATAGGAGGATGGATAGATGGGAATCTGTCTATTCTGCTCGCATGTCGATGGAAGATGAGAGCCATTGTGAGAGAGAGGCGGATGATGCTGAGCGTTGGAGGATGATGTACGACTTCATGGGGAACTTTGAGCATTACTTTCCTCCACCAAACCGTTGATTCAGCCCGAAGATGAAGTTTTTCCTTGTTTCCCACTTTTGAAACTTTGTAAGTTTTTTATGTCTTTTTTTTTCTTTTTAATCTTTTGTTGTTTCCTTTTCTATTTCTTTTCCTTCTTCTTATTTTCTTACAGTGGGGACACTGTAATTTTAAGTATGGGGTGGGAGAAAATAGAAAACTTATGTCCTAGGTGTTTATGTGTTTTATGTAGTTTTTATTTTCTTTATGTTGCAAATCGGAAAAAAAAATCGATTTTTTTTTTTGAAAAATCTAAAAAGAGTTTTAGAATTGATAGATATTCCTTTCTTAGGTTCTATGATAGCAATCGCTAACTCAATCATATAATTCCTTGCAAGCATGTCTTTAAAAGTATAGCCGGATTCACAACTTGAAATTATTTGTTTTAGAAAAAGATAGCATTTGATGAAATTGAGCACATATACTTTATAGCATAGATGATGCAATCCAACAAAATCTACCTTGTGAGTTATTTTTGGCCTTATAGGGAGAACATTATAAATCCCTCTTCTTTTCTTGTGTGATTTACTCTCTATATGCATATTATCTCTTGGAATTGTGATGGTTATCTATTTCTTGAGACCTGTATGAGATTTTTAGTTCATTACTTGTGAAAATCATATGATGGAGAACTTATTTTTATAAGCCCTATTATTCCCTATCCACCTTTACATGATCCTTCTCTTGATAACCAATTCTAGCATGAAACCTTTTATTTTTAGCTCCACAAAAGTATACCATAGCCGAGATAAGCTTGACCCTATCCGGGTTTATATGCTTGGCTATGTTGTGGTGTCCCTAGTCCTAGATCTTTGTTTTATTTGAATTATTTCTAGAGAATTTTCGTTGCTGAGTTACTTGCCTCGGTACCAAATTTAATTAGGTCGTTATTTGAGTATTTTTGTGTTCGGTAGTTCGTTAACGACCCTGACAACGTCTTTAACGAGGCTACTTGTGAGTGTTTTTATTTGTTTTTGTTTGCTTTTTAGTAGATTGATAAACGAACAACCTTGCTTCCTGTGGAACGATCCTGACTTCGCTATACTCAGCGGGGTCTTGACTTATAAATTTATTTGTTGTCAAGAAACCCTCTCAACAGATAGATCTAAGAGATTGCTTGGATTGAGTCAAGAAACTTATGTAGATAAGATTCTTGATAAATTCAATATGCAGAATTCCAAGAAAAGGTTTTACCCATGCAACATGGCATAAATCTAAGCAAGAAGTAGTGTCCTTAAAAACCTACTAAGCTTGATAAATTGAGCAAGATCTCTTATGTTTCTATTATAAGATTTATCATGTATGTCATGGTATGTACACGCCCTGATGTTGCATTTGCTTTGAGCATGTGTAGCAGATACCAATCAAATCCAAGAGAGGCACATTAGTGTGCAGCTAAAAGCATCCTAAAGTATTTGAGAAGAATAAAGGGGGATTTATTAATTACTATATGGGGGTGATGACAATTTAGTCATTAAAAGAATATGTTAATGCTAGCTTCCAAATAGACCAAAATGGCTTTGAGTCTCAATTGGGATATGTCTTCATCCTTAATGGAGGAGTTGTGAGCTGGAAGAGCTCTAAGCACGATAAAGTGGTTGATTCTACAACTGAGGTCGAGTATATCGCCACTAGTGAAGTTGTGAAGGAGGTTGTTTGGATAAGGAAGATCCTGGATGACCCTGACGTTGTTTCTAGCATTTCAGAGCCTATTGACATCTATTGTGATAACAATAGTGCCATATCCCAAGCTAAGGAATCGAGTTCAAACTCCAAATCCAAACATGTTATAAGGAAGTATCACCTCATTCGACACATAGTTGTTGGAGGTAACATTAATATGTTTAAGGTGCATACAGATGACAATAGTTCAGATCCTTTAACTAAGCCTATGCCTATGCCTAAGCATGATAATCACTTTAGGGCTAAGGGTCTCAAACACATGGATGAATGGCTTTGAGATAGCTTTGTATTACATTATTTATGTTGAGAGTGTTGGACACGTGTTTATGTTTGAACTTATGATGATATACAATATTTCATTCTTATTTATATATTATTTTGATTAATATGTCCGAATAATTCATATTTAGTAAATGGGCTCATCATAAGGGTTTTGGTGAATGAAACCCAATTAAGTGTACTATAGATATAAATTATCGCACATCTATAGTTTGAATCATTAACTAGGACATAAATGGCTTTATTTATGACTATATTGTAAGTTGATTGATAGAGTCGAGTTTCATTGGGTATAGAGACATAAAGATGTTTAGTCAATTACATAGAGATGTATGGATGATACATATTGGACAAAGCCACATTAAGACTCTCCAAAATGAATTGTAGAGCTTTACGTTGAATCATGATTGGTGGATTTCTTAAACATGAGCATGTTATGTTTTCTATTGATAATTGGTATGTCTTTGATATTGTTAAATGCACTCCGTAAAAAGGGTTATAAAAGCAGTTATTGGGATTGCCAAAAGTTGAGTAGGATCCATAGTCATACAAGACTAGAAAAGTCCTCCTTCTTCATGTATAGCTTGATGCATGAAAAGGAATGGTGTCTAGGCCACTTGAAGAGCTAGAGTTGAAAAATGCGTGGCCATGCTCGGATGGATTATTTGTAATCATCCGTTATTTGACACTTCAAACTTAGAGTTCAAGAAACACATTTGATAAGAGATATGAATGTCACCATATCATAAAATAAGACTTTAAAAGACAAAGGTATTTTAAAATTGCACACTTTCAAGGATAAGTAGGAGATTGAAGGAATTATGTCCTTTGATAAAAGTTGCAATTACTAAACATGGAATAAGAGGAATGATAGAGAGATTCAATTCAGTTATTTTTTGAATCGTATCATTTTGCTAGAAACGAACTATGATTGATGGATTAAACAATTTAAATCCATAACTATTATAAACGGGTCTTATAATACACATTCAGTTGACGTGCTTGATCAACTGGACTGAAAATTTGTGTCAGACATATGAATTTAGTCATTTCTTAAAAGGTAAAAATTTTGAATACCAAACTGAATCGGTAAACCGAGAAGCCGTAAGAAAATACGGCAGCCGAGAACGGCTAAGTGATTCAAAAGAGTCATAAACAAGACAAGCAGGATAGACTAGGGATAGTACAAATTCCCGAAAAGAAAGGGTAATAACGTGTCTGGGATCAGGGTGAGTAAAGTACTAAAAGTCATAGTGTCGTAGGCAAGCAGTCAACCCATCATGGGGTGTGCGAAAAGGGAAGGTGGTGTTTCCCCCACCGAAATGAAGGATCTTCAGAAGTTACGGAGCACCAAACGACCTAGCCTAATACAACTCGATCCAAAACCAAACACAACTCCAAATCATCGGAAAATGTGTACAGAAAATAAGCTCGAGCCATCCCGCAAAAAGAGTTTTCAAGCTTTCATTGCAAGTAAGGATATCAAACTTGTGTCGCAAGTACTACAAACTTGCACCGCAAGTAAAGGAAACAAACTTGTGCCGCAAGTAAAGGAGACAGACTTGCGTCACAAGTTGTGCCTCAAGAGGCAAGGTGACGTCGGGGAACACCGGAGATGAGCACCGACTAGATCCGAGAGAGATAGACAGAGGAGCCTTGAGGGTGAAGCGGTGGTATGGCTGTGGAGGTGATCAAAGTGGTGATGAGACCATGGGGTGAAGCGGCGGCGTTTTCTGACCAACACCATAGGAAACCGGCCAAACCACCTAAGGAGCAGTGGTGGATCTTTCTATTGGAGTGTAGCGGCTGTGATTTCGTGGGGTAAAGCAATAGAGAGTCCATGTTGGTAAGATGGTGGTGAGACCACGGGGTTGATTCGGCGGTGAGGCCGTGTGATTAGAGGTAACGGGGGGCCATTGAGGTGAGGGGTTATTATCCCGGAAGGGGATATAACCCCAATAGGAGCGTTTTCTATGAAGGATGATTTTTTTTGTGGAACTGAAGGACTAAATTTAGTCAAATTTGAAAGAGGGATAATTATCAATAAATATAATAGATATCATTGAGAATTAAAGAGGATATATTTATTTAATGAAATAAATATATAAGACCTTTAAAAGGAAAAAAGTTGGGGTTCTTTAATTAGTTATTATGGTAAAACAAAACTAACAATTTGATTGGTACCCTCGAGTTTTTGCTTTTCTAAGTGGTGCCTTGAAAAAAAACTTATTTCGAGGGGTACCCCTGAAATTTTGCAAAACTCCGGCTGATGCCCTTACTTGTAAATTGTCGTTAGCTTATAACTATATTAGTATGTTTTAGTTAAATTAAAACAAAATTTTAGTTTACGAACAATTAAAATAAATCATATAAAATACTAATTTAATTATAAACTAATGAAAATTTACGAGTAAGGGCACCAGCTAGACTTCTACAAAAGTTCAGGGATACCACTCGAAATAAATTTTTTTCCAGGGCACCACTCGGAAAAATAAAAAACTCGAGGGTACCAACCTGAATTTCCCTTTATTATTATTATTTTTTTAATTTTTAAAATTTTTTGTTCTCTACAATAAACGGACCAACATTTGGACTAGTCCGATCCGTTGATAATAGCGGAGCTTTCAAGGTAAAAAGCTGGGCAGGTCCAAATCCCTTGGACGGTTGGGTCAAATTTCTTGTAGATAATCATATTGAAAGTGACTTGCAATGGTAGCATATGCACAAGAAAATGACGCTTTTAACTCTTATGTACAATCATGTTGTATGTTACGGGGCGAAATACTCAATCATGTTGATTTTTTTTTAAGCTGGATTTGCCTTGGTAAGCAAAATTCATTTTAAATTTTTAATACTAAATTTCATTTGATGGACTGAATTTACATTAATTTATACTTATTTAGTAATAAATTTAGTTTAATTTTCACTATTTTTTGTTAAAATTCCATGTGGTGACCTCAAGGTTTTGCCAATTCCACTTGGTACACAAGGTTTTTCGAAATTTCGCATGGTAACCTTGGGGTTTTGCAAATTCCGTGTAGTAACCACAAATTATTATAAAAGCTAAAATTAATTGAAATTTAGCCACTTTTTTTTTATTTAATTGCATAAAATTACCATATTTTCATATTTTTGTAAAACTATCTAATTATTTTTTAAAACAACCTAATAAGGAGTATCACTTAATTAACATACTTCTTAATAGGTGGTTTTATGATGTTAGATTTATTTTATAAATAAAAAATCCTCCTACTTTTATAAATTTTTTGTAAGAAAATTGTACAAAATTCTGCTAGCATTTACACATTTTTCATGACAATTTATATTAAGTTAAATCCATTGTTATACTCTTTTAATAACACCAATGTTTTCAATTAATACACCCACTCTTTTCAAAAAAAAATTCTGCCTTAAAATGTTAACTTTTATAAAAATTACAAGTTCATATTTTTATAGAGTAATAAACATAAATGGTGGATTTATTTCCAAAATTACATGTGATTTTGATAATTCGAAAAGGGTATTATTTTAGAATACAAATTTGAAAAAGTGGTTATTTTTATAAGAAAAGAAATAGTTTTTTAAAACAATAATATATAGTTTCATGAAAATTTAGTAAATATGAGAATATTTATAAATTGTTCCAAAAAACTTATATAATTAGGTGGTTATGTTAAAAATAGATTAGATAGTTTTTATATAAAAAAATTAAAATAAAGGTGATTTTATTTAATTAAGTTAATAATGTATGTGGCTAAATTTCAAATACTTTTAGCATTTTATAATACTTCGAGGCTATCACGTGGAATATACAAAACCTGAAGGTTACCATACGGAATTCCGGAAAACCTTGTGTACCACGCGGAATTTGCAAAACATCGAGGTTACCACGCGGAATACACATATGTATATAACTATTTTCAATAGAAATATAATTTTTAAAATTTTTTTAATCTTAGTTTGATATTTAAAAATTCAAATGGAATATTAAAGTGGAACAACCAAGTGAAAAAGAAAATTTGTATAGGTTGTATAATCTATTTAGATTTGGGTTTTTCTCACTTCCCATGTAAGATAAGTACAAGGTAATGTATTAATAATGATTCTTATACTTAGATTTGGGTCGTAGGAAAGTATAGAAGAAATTGTATATATGAAGTAGAAAATTTGATTTGATGCACTTATTATATCCAATACTGAGCAATCAATTGTATGGCTAAATATTGGCTGCATATTACATGTTGCATAATTTGAGCAAATGATCACTCAGTTAGCTAGCAAGTTAACAATTATATATACCAAACACCAGTTGACCGTTGAATGTTGATACACGAGAATTAGAGCCATCAAATAGTTTTAGAAGATCTCGGGCTAAATTTCCAAAGCCGATTGAACGTAATTTTAGTACTGACTTTCGTATAACGAAGTTTAATTTTGGTTTTGTATAGTCGTGTCTTTCAAGTAATCGATGGGTAAGTTTTTTTTTAAGAGTAGGGAAGAATTAGGTTGATATTTGTCAACCTATACCATTTTTACGGATGAGGACTTGAAGTCCTGAATGTGTCTGAATTTGACGAGTACTATAATTATGTCACAGTCAGGGGCCGATTTAGTTCATGCCAGTGGGGGCTGCACTGGGATTTTCAAAAAAAAATTAAATTTTTTAAAATATAGTTAAAAAACTAGGTTATTTGATAAAAATTAATTTATTTGGTCAGAAAATAGAAGATTAATTATATATATATAAATATATTGAAATGGTTTTTTATACATAAAAATACAAAATTTTATATATATAATTTTTTATATATTATATTTTATTAAAAAATACAAAAAAAAATTCATGGCTTCGCCAAGAAAATTATCAACCGATAGCCCCCACTGACACAAATTCTATAGGCAAAAAAATTATCAACGGAATTTAGCACCCACTGACACAGATTCCTGGCTACGCCACTGGTCGCAGTCCCATAATCAAATCAGCAACCTTATTGCAATCACGAGGTACATGTTCGAATCTAACAACCTCGAACGACTGCAACAAACCTAGTGTGTCTGAGATGAGCATTTCAATTTGCCAAGGACATGATTTACTTCCTTTTACCGAGTTTATGACAATTAGACTGTCTCCTTCAATCATAACCTTAGACAGACTCCTTTTCTTGACCTCACATACTGCCTCATACATTCCTATAGCTTCTGCTTGGATTACGCTCCATTGATCATTTACGAAAGCATGTAGCGCAATAGTTTGTCCTTTATGATCCCTAATAATATATCCTGTCGTTGATAGACCATTCTGTTTTTTTTTATCCGTCAAAATTAAGGTTGACAAATCCATTGTCTGGTTTCTGCCACTTCTTATTCTTCTTCGTGGATATAGTTTGTATTATCTTGGCATTATTTTCAGTAGCATGTATATCTTGTACTTGTCTCCACCTTGTTATTTGCATTTTAATGAATTCTTCTATGGTTCTGCTTGATCCATCCAATAGCTGATTAAATACTGTTCTATTTCTGTAGTGCCATATGCTCCACTAGGCTATAATTAATTCATTAAATTTATGAGAATTCATGGATTCTTTTAACTTCTTTAAAATTTCTGTCACGCATTGCTCATTTTCTAGACCATTTGTTAAGGCATCTATAAATTTATGATCCACTCTATTCACTGTTTGTAATGTGTAAGGACATTCCATTAGCATGTGCTTAGCTGTTTCAATTGAGGATGAACATAACGAACATTCATGAGTTACAACCATATGGCGTCGAATCAATACATGTTTGGTCGGAAATCCATTCGAACATATTTTCCAAAGAAATAGTTTACATTGTTGGGCTTATGTCTAATTTTCATATCCATTCAAATCCACAATCCGTATTTGTTGCTCGTGTGATACGAAAGAAGTAGCGGAGTGGGTAGAAAAACGACCGTTCTTGCTTGTGAACCAATATAGCCTATCTCTGATTTGATTTTTCGGTATTAATATGGATGTAATCCTTTGTTACCCATTCACGCGGTAACAATCGATATAATTCATGTTCCTTCCACCGTCCGTCAGTGTCAATAAACTGTGAGACTGTTGCATTGATATCTTGATTCGATGCTCTAGGGTAGAAATCTAATAGATCTTGGTTAGTCACCCATTGATCTTTCCAAAACCGAACAGTCTTGCCATCACCTATTTGCCAGATTAATGCTTTTTGAAATTCTTTTTTTAGGCTTATCAATTTATTCCATTTCCATGACCCATTCCGGTTCCGAGGAGTAGAGTATTCTAATAAATTTGTGTTCTTTCTATATTTTTTCGATACTAAACGAACCCAAATATTATTTGATTCCGCTAAAATTTTCCACAATAATTTCATTTGCAGCGCCTTATTTACATGAGCCGATTTTCTAAGACGAAGTCCACCCTTTTTCTTCGATCTACATATTCTATCCCAACCTATAATCGGAGTGTAACCATTAGGTTTATTCCAAAAAAATTCTCTATTCACCTTATCTAACTTGTTTAGTGTCCCTTCTGGTAGCATAAAATTCTGCATCGTATATGAGGGTTTTGTTGCAAGGACTGATTTAATCGATGGGTAAGTGGTTGGAATATTGAATCGTGTTCGAGTTTAATTGTATATTTCATATAAGAAGTTACGGAGAAAAAACAAATTAGTATATAGGGTCATAGTTACTCTTCTTATTAATTACTCCCTCCGTCCCACAATGTTTGTCCCTTTTCCTTTGTAATTTAGGAAAAGGGACAAATATTGTGGGACGGAGGAAGTAGTAATTAATTTTGGGATGAAATTTATTAGACTTGTACGTTAAAAAATTTGGTAGTTGGACCCATCTTCCTGTAACACATCATCTTTTTTAAATATTATTTTTTTTATATAAAGTTAAAATTTACTTTTTAGTCCAAAAATTTAAGCTAGCTAATAGCTAGATAGAGATTTTATCCTAGTTATATATTGATGTGGCTGGGAGACTGTCCCTTCCTCTCCATATGATATTGTTATTCAAAGAAAGAAAAAAGATATTTTATCTATATAAATAAAAATGAGAAAAAGAGGTCCACACAAAAACTTACATGTATGATTGTTTCTTTGTTTTCTATGTAGTAGTTAGTGGTGGAGTTAGAAATTTCTGATAGAGGAGACACAAAATAAAAAGGACAACTAACCGAGCTATGAGTATAAAAACTCTTACAACTTAAAATTTGTATAAATGATATGTTTTAATTTAATTTTTTAATAGTAATTTAAAATTATTTTATTTTATTTTTAATTTGAAAAGAAAATATTAAACAACTTTATAATTTAAAGTCAAAATAATTCGGTAACATATCAAAGTGATATATAAATGTGCATAAATTATGTTATTTTATAATTATATTTTCCAAAATGTAATTTGGTGAATTAAATTGAGAAAAATAATTTTTTTTATTTAAGTTAATTATTTAAGGATGAAAATGTCTTGAATGAGAATTTGGGTGAATTTTGAAATTAAAATTATTACAAAGAGGCACATGTAAATACAATGGGGACACTAGTTAAATAATGGTTAGACTCCCCACTAATTCTTGTAAATTCTCAGCGCTCAACTGGGGTACGAGCCCCCACCTGCTCTGTCCTAATCGCAGTACTCCATCTGATCGTAATTAATTAGAAGTAATTATCAATTTCGTATGTCATTTTAGGTTTTTAGGTAATTAATTAGAAGTAATGTATGAAAATTGTTATTGAAATTTGTGTTGTTAACCAGTATTTTTCATGGATTGAAATGACGGATATTACTACGATTGAAAAAAATTTAAAATTTGAGCTTAATTAATGTTTTTTTAAAGCTTGCATAAAAGTTAAAACGTTAGTTATTTTAGATCGGAAGTACTGTAATGTATATATTTGGCGAATCATGCTCACAAGAATTTGCTAATCATTCATGTTCAACAAACACCATTAATTCATTCGCATTATTGTAATTTATGATTATTTTCTAAAGAAAAGAAAACAGCATTTATGGGTTTGTCTTCATTATAGGTTTATTGAGATATCAAATCAATTCCTTATCATTTTGAAACTAAGGAGTTGGGACACTTATAAAGTGTGTAAAGCAAGATGGGGTCAACTAGATTTAATTTTCAACTCCTTTCTTTCCATATACGACACGTACATTAATACTATTTTTTTCTCTTTTTTTTAACCTATATCTTAAGGACATTAGATAAACTTTTCGATTTTAAAATTTAAAACTCTAAAAAAAATTTAAATCCATCGTAATTTTTTTTTAAATTTCCTAAATAAATAAAAATAATAATTTTTTTTAAAACGTGATGCTTATGATACGACTTAATATTAATGGACACTCCATTTTTATGATGTAATCGCATTGTGTTAGCCTACCAGTGTGATTTCTTGACATTAATGATTCTCAATGCTCTCATGACATAATGATTTTTAAAACTAAAAAGACTCAAAAATTACAAGTATGCATGCCGACTTTTAAGAAGCTATGCCAATAGCTAGATCAAGCTATAAAGGAACGAAATGAAATGAGAATCAAAGACAAAAGAGCTTGATATACATCTTCATTATTTTGGAGCAAAAACCACAATGCTAGGTGCTACCGTGCTAACTAATAGGGTTCGGGGTAAACCGGAAGCAAGGAGGTAACAAAAAGATAATAAGGAACCGATTCTCAGCTTGCGACATATGAAGTTGGTTAGTGCTTGATGCTTTAGTGAAACATCGGCTGATTAGATGCTCAATCGCACATGGACATTAGACATAAATCCTCATACCAAGTCTCGAATATAATGGAAATCAATTTGAAGGTGCTTTGTTCACTCGTGATAGACCGGATTATTTGGGAGTTATGCTTGAACATTATCACAATGCAAGCAAGTTGATAGAGGAATGTGCATCCTAAGATCATGCATTAAGCCTTAAAGTGAAATGATCTCGCTACCTTCTCGTGACATACTTTTAACTGGCTCTACTGAGGATTTAAACACAACCTTTCGCTTCTTGGTTTTCCATGAAAGCAATGCTTTCTCTATAAACACGTAGTAGCCTAGGAGTGAATGAAAACTAAATGTGCAAGCACCCCAACCACATCAGAACATGCTAACAATGATAGATCTGATTGAATAGGATAAAACAAGGAGCAATTGATGGTGCCTTTCAAGTATCTTAGTACGTATAAGGCTGCTTGCATGTGTGAAGCCTGGGGAGAGGATAGAAATTGACTTAGTTGATGAACACTATAGGCAATGCCTAACCTTAAGAAGATATAAAAAGTTGCCAAATTAGTATTTGATAAGATTTGGGGTCAAGAATCAGTTCTCTAATTTCTCGATCGAAAATGAAGATTGAGTAGCATTGGGAATGCAGTTGGCTTGCAACACATATTTCCTTTGATTGACTTGAATGCCCATGGAAAATATTGCAATCTCTAACCCTAAAAAATAGCGTGCAATCCCTAAGTCTTTCATTGTAAATTAAAGGCCTTGTCAAGAGAGTTCTTCGTGGCTTGAATAATTTCTAAATTAGCACTAGTGATAAGCATGTCGTCTACATAAACCAAGGCAAAAGTGATTGTACCGTGAACTCCCTTGACAAACATGGGGTAATCCTATTTGGATTGAACATAATCCAACTTGGCGGGAGGTTCTTGGTGAGCTATATGTTCCACCATCGACTTGCTTAATTTCAACCATACAACAATGAGCGCTTTAATTTACAAACCAAGCCAAGTGATCCCTTAGAATAGCTTGGAGGAGGAAGAATATAGAATTTTTTTTTATCAAAGAACCTGTGCAAAATGCATATTTATGTTAAGTTGATGCTAAGGCCAATTCCTTGTAGTTGCCAAGGCAAGCAATACTCAAATAGTGGAGAATGTGGCCACATGTGAGAAGGTATGCTTGTAATCTTTGTCCTTCACCTTGTTGAATCCCTTCACTACTAATCTAGCTTTAAAGCATTCAACTTCTCCATTTAGCTTAAATTTAGTTTAGTATACCCACTTGGAACTTATGGCTTTTGACCTAGTTAGCAATGGCACTAGATCCCAAGTGTTGTCATTTTTTAAGACAATCGATTCTGTTTCCATAGTTTTGACCAAATTAAAACGAAATTTAGCTTTTTCAAAAGAAGAAGGCTCAACAACAGAGAATACATTGAAAAAGATAGAACATACTCTATTGTGTAACTTTGCAAATCAATCAAGCTAATCACATGAAAAATATGAGAAAAGGAATCATCACTGCATTACCATCAACAATCTTCTGGGTAGGTAGATTCCCTTGAACATAGTCACTCAAATGTGCATGAGGCTTGACAAATCTATTTGATTTTCAAATGATTGGGGGTACATCTGTCCTACCTGGTAAATCTATTTGATTCTCATGTACCATCATTTTTTGTCTCATTCATTATTAAGATGCCTTCCTCAATTTCTGGAATTATAACCGTAGAGTCATTTTTGTTGTATATCTCAATGAGTATGCTATCAATTTGGTCATCAAAACCTAGTGACACAAATATTAATTGGCAAGCTAGCTCGGTCTGATTGGCATGTATCTTTTATTTGAAAGGAATTAAATACATTGTCCTTGAAAATCACATGTCTAGCAACCAAAACTTGTCTAGTAATCAAATCATACAACATGTAGACCTTTTGGTAACAAAACACATCTCCTCGATGTGGCATTAAATTTGCTTATCTAGTTCGTTGGGACTAAAGCATAGTACAAACACCCTACTACCTTCAAATGAGAACAATCTAGTGGCTTATTATATAGGAGTTCAAAAGGTGTTTCCATTCTAGGATAAAGGATGCAAGCAATTTGATAACATGAGTTATAGTAAGCGCACAGTCTCTCCAAAACAAGTGTGGCAAATTTGCATGCAGTCTCATGGCTCTTTCCATCTCAATCAAGTGTACATTGAACCCCATAGCTAATCACTTGTGAACAATGCCCTTCTTTGACAACAACGCTACAATATCTCTATTTATGAATTTTGCACTATTATCTAACCTCATGCATTTTACTAGTACTTCAAACAGAGTGGTAACATATTGCAAATATTCAAAAATCCGCTCTTTGCTATTCATGAGGAAGGTCCAAGTTGCTCTTGGAAGTATTTTGCTCCTCCATGTGTTAGAGTCTTATATACGCCTCACAAGTCCACATGAATCATCTTAAAAGGCAATTTATGATGCTTAGATAAGTCACAAACGTTATTATATTGCTTTAAACTAGAATAGTCATACACCTTCAAGTGTTTCATGTTAGACGAAGATAAATGCTCTAACCGAGCATGTAACAAGTCAAAACCATTACCTTTATTACATACTAAACTCATCAATTTTGGAAATAAATTGTCTTTGTGAACCATATTAAAATTTATGTCTCTTGCCTTCTTCTCATATGTTTCCTTCATTTCATCAAGCTTTTATAATCATCCTTCCGTTTGTCCATGCGACAAAATCTATTTAGTAATAAGATCTTGCATTTCACACCCATTATTTCCAAACACCAAAACATGAGCCCCATCAATCATTAACCTTGACATAAAAACAGTTTATGTTTGAAGCATGGCAAATGCAATACATTTGTTAAGTGCAATGCAAGTGATAGCTCCACAATCCCATAAAACTGTACTACTTGAATGGATCCATCTGCCAATCCTATCTTAATAGGTTGACTTAATTCTTTCAATTCATTAAAAAGATTCTTATTATATGTAAAATGGTTAGGGGCTCTAGAGTCCATTATCCATGTACAACAACTAGTGTTCAAATTCAACTCATAAGACATCAAGGTTGTATTACTTGAAAAATTAAATGCATTTCCTCGACCATGAGCATTGTGAGAACCCTCCTCAACTGGCGCCTTGCCACTCATTGCTCTCAATACTTCCTAAACCACTACATTGATTAGTGATTGATCTCCTTTGTTGCTCTCCTTCTCCTCCACTTCAAGTAGATTGTTATAAGCATTCATATCTTAGACATTTTCCATCTTTTTCCCCGAGCCTTCTATTTTTTTTTCCCTTCCACCACTCTGGATAGCCCACCAACTTGAAGAATATCTCCTTTACAAGCATTTTCTCTTGATAGTAAGAACACTTTCTATCAAAATTATCCTTCTTAAAGTCCCCAATGAAATTGTTGTCCGTATCCTTCCCTTGAAAGCTTTTGTTATTAACTCCTTGTCCATAATTTTGGTTTGTTCCACTACCCCTATAATTCCCTTCAAAGCTCATGTTTTGTCTAGTATTCTCGAACATATTAATGGCAAGTGCATCATGAAGTTGAGAAGAGTTGCCCATGACCTCCTTCAAGTGTGGGAGCAAGGATCGACGATGTCTCAATCCTATCATATCACACGGGCTCCATGCGAACAGATCTTGATTTTTTCGCAGTAGAATGAAGAACACCGAAAAATAGGTTTTGATAAAAAATAGGGTTTTTACGTGTTTTCCATTAGTTGTCGATACTGGTTTGCTATGTCAGAATTCGACGAAATTTTCATGGTCGATTGGAAACGATGAGATATTTAAGTTTCACCACTATGCTATGATTTTTCAGATTTTAGCAAAATTCCATCGTTTTGGCCCTCAAAATCGCTTTTTTCTACTTCTTGCCAATTATCGTAATGGTATTTCATGATGATAAAATTTTGTATGATGTTTTTACATATTCTGTGTCGATCCTAGTAACATGTGTAACCTAATGAAGTCATAAAAACGGTTATTTATTGCTTGCTTTATAACGTGTATAATATTGGGATTATTTAACTACAATATTCATATTATATTGTTTTTATATTTACCACAATGATAACAATTCAATACATGTATATGGTATTTCATTATCAAATGAAACTCATATTATTGTTTGATATCTGCCACAGTATATTCAAAGCATGTCTTGGATGTTAGATTGAGTAATATTATTGTTTAGTTCAATTCTTAGCATAATGTTATACCCACAGGTAGGCTATGCATTATAAGTAAAAAAATAACCATTAAGTAATTGATTTATTTATGTGATTGAGCATGTATAGGATATCTGTAGATACCATACTTGTTTAATTGTAGGTTGTAAATCATTCGTGTATGTTCAAATCTTAGTCATGCATGTTATATTTTATGTCTCGAAGTTTAAATGTTGTGAGACGGTTCCTATATATTGTAGTTCCATAACCAACCCAACTTAACTCTTTTGTCAACTCAATTCCTGAAATAGATGAGACTAACTATAATGAGTGGAAAGAACATGTTGAGTTTTACTCCGGTGTACTTGAGATAGACTCGGATTGGACTACGGATAAGCCGACTTATCTTGCGGCTGAGTCCATAGATGATGAGAAACTTACCCATAATGCATGGACTAAAGTCAATAAAATGTGCTTCAAGATCCTATGTCTCACCACTACATCTAACATTAAGTCTTCCATTCTTGAATGTGAGACCCTAACTGCTAAGGGGTACTTGCAGATAATCACTAAATGCTTTAAGTATGGTGACAAAGATATTACTGGGAAACTTATGCATAAACTCACTACTACCGTTATGATGGCACCAAGACCATGCAACAACATGTACTTGACATGGCTAACTTGGCTGCAAAGTTGGCTAAATTGGGCATGAAAGTAAAGGATTCATTCCTAGTCTAGTTTATCCTCAACTCTTTGCCTCAATAGTATGGTCCTTTTTAGATTCATTATAACACGATTATAGAAACGTGGAATGTGAATCAATTGACCAATAACCTGGTTCAAGAAGAGGCTAGAATTAAGTAGTAAAGTAGCCATGTAGCTAATGCGAATTACATGCATGGGAATGGGAAGAACAAATTCAAAAAGAAAAATTGGATGGACAGCAAGAAAAGTTCCTCCAATTAGAATAGTTCTTCCAACCAGTCCAGTTAACCTACAACAAAGAAAGATAATCAGAATGATAACTACCATTTTTATAAAAAAGAGTGGGCACATTCAGAAGGATTGTGTAAAGCGCGGAGAATGGTTCGAAAAGAAGGGTAAGCCTCTGGCTTTTGTATGTTTTGAATCAAACTTTGTAGAAGCACCTTCTAATACTTGGTGGATTGACTCTGGATCTAATGCTCATGTTTAAGAGAAGATAAGGTAGAATCTTGAAGATTTGTTGAAGCAAAAAGATAAGATATTAAGATCTTTTGGTTTTGGATATAATGTTAGTGATTGAAGGTATGATTGATTGAATTACTGATTTTATGGAGATTTTGGGATGGAAAATCTTTTATTTCATGAGAAGGAAATAATAGAGATCAAATCTCATGAGGCTCTATAATTAAGGATATAACTTTTAGGTTAAAAGTGTGGTTTTCGGGTGGTTGAAGACGGCGAACAAGAGAGAAGTGATTACTTGAAGTTGTTCGAGTTGTTGTGGTGTTTTTCGGTGAAGATTCCACGTGAGAGAGTTTAATTACTCAGGTTGGTAGTTCAGTTATTGTTTAGGTTTACGTGTAGGTTTGTAGAAGTCTAGTTGATTGATCTTTGGTGGGTGATGAAATCCGAAATACGCCAACGCTAAAAGACAAGAATGAGATTGCTATTATTCGACAAGGCAAACACTTGATTTTATTTATATATTTTCGAACGAGGTTACAAATAGCGAGATTATGCCCTAGACCTCTTCTTAGAGTATTCGAGGTCTCTATCTAACAAGGTTAGAAACCTCCTAGCTACTGCGAGATTCTATCACTAACAGACAATCGAAGAGCCCTGCGCCTGTTGCAAACCTAGGTGCGATGTCTTTTGGCGAGTTTGGACACTTGATTACTTATGTGGGGAATATGGTCTGCGAAGTGATGTAGCGAGGGCTTTGATTTGAGACGAGGTCTCTTTGGGCGACTTGAAGTCTTTTTATGGACCTTCACTTGACGGTAGTGCGGTCTTTGACGATGATTCAACATGTCGATCTTCAACAAACAAGATAGTTCTTGAGTTCGAGATGTTTTTCAACCCCCTGCTACCGTCGAGGTTCTCTTCTATTTATATAGGTTTGCTCTATGTGGGACGATCGAGATGAAGACCTCTGATGGTCGAGAGTGACGCAGTTGGTCATTGGTTGAGAATATGGTGGTTGTTGAGTGGTTAAATGGGGTGGGGATGTTAGCTTTTGAGCAACGAGGTTTGGATCTCGTTATTAGTTGGGGAGAGTTCACTTAACCGTCCTATTTTAGTGAGTTCAACGAGATCTGAACTTCGTGATCATGGTTTTGAGGCCTCGCCTGGGAAGGGATTTGCCTTTTTTAGATGGGTATGGAAAAGGCCCTCGAGTTTAACCTCGAGAATCCCACCGGATCCCACTATTTCTCGTATTCTGGTCCCACCATTTATACTCCGCTATTTTGCACACCATCACAACCCCATGGTTTGGGGGTCTCGGCCCGAGAGCCGTAGGTCATATATGCGCGATGTTTGGTCCTCAATTCTTGGACACAAAGTCTTAGTTTTGAGGAGGGCTCTTTGCGAGTTTTCAAGTTTATGGGCAGTGAGGTCAGAGGTTTGTTTAGCAACGAGGCCAAAGGTTTGTGGGCAATGAGACTAGAGGGTTGTTTAGCGAGGCTGAACACTTGGGTTTTTTCTTCTGTCACGCACTTGGCGAGCCCTGGGCATACTCAGCCCTTTCCCCATTAATGGGCCCCTAAAGAAAATTAGGCCCATTAAGGTCTTTCAAACTGGGAGAGGCCCAACTCCGCCTTCTATAAATGGCTCTATGCCTCCCTTATCTCCTCATTGTTCATCTTCTTCGATCTTCAAGTAACCGTTTCCTCTATTTCCTCCGTTCTCTCGACCTCCGGCAAGCAAGCGAAGCGTTTTCTCCAGGTTTGCAGCGCACAATCGTCCTCTCTACACCGATTTCCGACAAGTAGTCGATCCACTTTTGGCATGTGTTTTTGGGGTGTTTTCTTTTTTCCGCCTCGTGCCCTAGGCGGAGGCAGTAGGCTTCCGGCGTTTTGTGTCGGTGTCACAGTGGCGAAACGGTGGGAGCGGGGGTGGTGTTGGTACTCCGGCGATGTTCTCGAGCCTTCTGGTGTACCAGCCGACGATTGAGTTCATCGTCGCTTCTCTTTTTCGAATTTCGAATGCTTCTTGGGAAACTAAACGTCTCACCGCTTGGGCGATGAGACAATTGATCTTCCAACCGTTGTCTTCCACTCTACCCCTCTATTTTGGCGCTTCACATTCTTCTTAGGCCGTCCCATCTTGTTAGAGTAGCCCTAGGGTCACGCCTCCTCTACGTCATTACCTCGCTTTTCCTTTCTTTTTTTTTGGTTTTCTCGATGTCTCAAAACTTCTCCTTTTCCAGGTGCTCGCTTCTCGCAACCTGGACTTCGCTTTCCATGCCTAGATGAGTCTCTTCCAGCCCTCCACCAAGCATCACATTCAAACCCTGGGAAGATTTTTACGAAGTCTCTTCCGAAGCTGCAAGGACTGTTGAAACCTGTGATTCTCAAATCTCGGGGTCCCCTTCATTTGTGTTCAACGACCCGTCACCTAGTGCTTTTGATACTTTTGTTACCTCGCCTTTTCCCCGATTATACACGTCTTCCGGGGTTGAGATTGCCTCATCTTCTATTTCTGACGAAGAACCTATTGCTTCTGATGTGAGGTCGTCTGATTCCAACGACCAGCCAATCTTCTTCGCGCGACACATTATTGATTCGGTGTCGTGCGTCCCCCCAGTCTTCGAGGAGCGGATACCGATGACCCCGAACCCCGCGATCAGGATCTTTTTTCCCGAGGTGGCATCGACAGTTCTTAAGAGGGAGGCCCTAGAAAAGATCGCGAAGGACTTTCCCTGGCCCGAGGGGGTTGAGCCAGCGCTCCCCGAGGGAGGCGGCTGTTCCTTGGCCTTGTATGATCGAACAATGTGCGGTTGTTTATCTGCACAGCCTCTAGGCCGGCTTTCGGATGCCGCTCGCTCGGCATATAGTCGACTTCTTATGGTTAATAAATGTCTGCCCCGCGCAACTGTTCCCCAACGCATGGAGGCACTTGTGCGCGTACACCATCCGGAGCTACGAGCTCGGGGAGGGGCTTGACATGGATGTCATGACAAGCCTGTTCCTAGCAAGGCGAGAGCAAAAATCATGTCTTGTCAACCTAAGTTTTCCCGGATTCAAGATCACCACCACTCAGTCGAACGTTGGCCAGTGGAAGGACAAGTGGTTTTTGGTTCAGGATCCTACTGGGAGGTACCTCAACTTTCCCTCGGCACCGGACAACTTTCGTCGTCCCAAGGGGGAGCTAGATGTCGCGAGATTAAGACTCGGTTCGCCACACCGCGCCAGGCGCCCTATTGGAAATACCTGGTGCAGGACCGGCTTGAGCGGGCAGGTATGAGTCTCACCTTTCCGAACCGTGAGGGCGCAGAGGGTACCTATCTCTTTACATTTTCTCGTTCTTTGCATTGTTATTTGTTTTGCTGTTAGATTTGGTACCCACGTAACCCCGAACCTCGCTCAGGTTGTGTACTTTAGATTAAGTTTGCTTGCGATGATCACGAGCCTTGCTCGAATCATGCATTCTAGGTTTTGATTGTTTGTGATGATCACGAGCCTCGCTCGGATCACGCATTCTAGGTTTTGATTGTTTTCGATCTTCTCCCATTTCTCTTTTATTCACTCGCTTTTTTCTTCGTAGTGATTCTCTTGGGTGCCTTGGATTCGAGGGAAAAGGGGAAGAAGACCGCCCCCCCCCCCCCCCCCCCCCGCAGACCTCTCGGGCCCTGAAGGCCCAGACGCCGAAGGCGCCGACCCTTGGGAAGGCCGCAGGGGTAAAAATTATTGAGGGGGGGACCACCCAAAGGAGACGCTACGAGAGCATCCTCCCAGGCTTCCCCCACGACCCGGCGATGGGGCCGGGTCAAAACAAAAGGAAGTGGAGGCCTCGCCTCACAGGGAGAAGAGGAAGAAGCACAAGGGGGACGGCCAACACAGCTCCTCGGGGAGGCAGATTGTCCCAAGCCCCAGCTTTGAGAGGCGGGGCCTTTCCGCAACTAGTCCTCCTGCCACGAAGTTCCACTGCCCCGGGCCATCCTGGGGTGTGCTCAGGAACTGGAACAAGAATGATTGGAAGGAGGAGATTGCATGGGCGAACAATATCTTCGAGGACGCCCTTAACGACGAGGCCCTCCGCTACTCGGTGATGGTACGTTTTGTTTTTCTTTGTAAGCCTCACTTGAAAGTTTCATGCTTGTTCTCTCCTAGCATATTTTTGGTTTTTCAGACAACATCTTCGAGAACTACAACATTGTCGCATCAACCTCGTTCATAAGAGAATGGATAAGATGGAGGCGAAGCTCAAGGTCAGCATGGAGGAGTGCGCGAAGTAGGAGAAGGCCCTCGTTGAAGCTGAGAGGCGGGCTTGGGCTGTGAAGGTCACGACGAAGGATGAGGCCAAGGAGACAGCCAAGGCGAAAGAGGAGGAGGCGAAGGCGAAGGCCTTGGTTGGGGATCTACAGGCAACGGTTGAGGACCTCCGGACCAAACTCTTCGAGGAACACAAATATTTCAAGGAGAAAGAGTCGGAACTCCAGAAGGTGGAGCAGGAGAACAACAGCCTTCATCACCGCGTTAAGAAGGAGGTGGAGGCTGCAGGGTCCAAATATGGCAGGTCGGCCGAGTACCAGGAAGAGTTGCTGAGCAACATCGATGGGATGTACTAGTGGGCCATTCGCGTAGGGGTGAAACAGGCGGTGGGCGAAGTACCAGCACATTGACCCTTGCGTCGTCTTCTTCATCCCTAACTATGGGTTGACCGTGGGGGTGACCGGAGAGGAGCCTGAGGGAGAATGCGAATTCTTCCTCAACAAAGAGAGTGAGGTTGTACCGAGATAGGACGTAGCTCCCACTGCAGACCTCTCGGCCCAGGAATGTTTAAACCCCGCCCCGGGTGATCCCAACCCCGCTCAGGCCGAGTCCACCTCCGAGCTTGAAGTTATTGTTGCCTCGCCCGCTCCTGTAATTTTTGTTTTTTGTTTCAAACATTTGGTGGCCCCGCTGGGGTTTGTAATTTTGACATTTTGGCCCTCGCGGCCTTAGTTTATGCATTTTTCTTTCTATCTTTTCCTGTGGTTACATTGCGTATCTCTTGGGGGTTCCAAAGGCCCATTCCATCCCGATCCAACCCCATGGCCCGAGTGCTGCAAGTCTTGTAGCACTCGGGCCATTCTTTTATTTTACAACTGCGCAACGACCACGAGCCTCACTCGGTTCGCGCACGTCACACTGGTTATATGCAGTGAACCCGAGCCTCGCTCGAATCGCACATCTTATTGATTATATGCGGCGATCATGAGCCTCGCTCAGATCGCGCATGATAGATTATATGTAGCGATCACGAGCCTCGCTCGAATCGCGCATGTTAGATTATATGCAGCGATCACGAGCTCGCTCGGATCGCGCATGATGGATTATATGCAGCGACCACGAGCCTCGCTCAGATCGCGCATGATGGATTATATGCAGTGATCACAAGCCTCGTTCGGATTGCGCATGTTATCTTATTTCCAACCCCAAGCGGGAAGCGAGGGGCGGATTCGCGCACTTATATCCTAGAATCTCCAACCCCAAGCAGGAAGCGAGGGGCGGATTCACGCACATATATCCGAGAATCTCCAACCCCAAGCGAGAAGCGAGGGGCAGATTTGCGCACTTATATCGGAGAATCTCCGACCCCAAGCGGGAAGCGAGGGGCGGATTTGTGCACTTATATTCGAGAATCTCCAACCCTAAGCGGGAAGCGAGGGGTGGAATCCAGCGATCGCGGTTTTGCTATAAGGTTCCCATATTGAGACGATATTGGAAAATAACACGTCACCCTTTATTCACAAAATTTGGAGAAAACGAGATTTTTTTAGGAGACCCCTACGCATAGTACCTTTTGAGTCGAGCGACATTCCAAGTTTTTCTTAAAGTGCGCCCCTCGCTATCCTTGAGCTTAACGGCCCCGGGCGCGACTTCCTCCCCGAGGAGGTACGGCCTCTCCCTATTTGGATCCAGCTTGCCGCCCTCGGTTCGCCTTAAGACGAGATTCCCCGAGACCAAAACCTGAGGTCTAACCTTCTTGTCATGATACACCACAACTCGTCGCTTGTACTCCATGGAGCGTAGAGCTGCGACCTCGCGAAGCTTGTGCCTGAACTGCAATTTTACTTAAGATTAGCCTCGTTTTCTTTTTTGTCGAAGTGGAAGACCCTTTCCAAAGGGACCAAGGTGTCTACCAGGACAAGCGAGTCCACCCTGGAGGTTAAGGCCAAAGGTGTCTCCCCCGTGGTGCGACGCGCGGTTGTTCGATATGTCCGCAGGACGAGCACAAGAAGATCCGCCTAGCGGCCTTGTGCTACACCCAGTCGCTTCTTTAGATCGTATAGGATACGGGCGTTAACGTTCTCTATCTGGCCGTTTGATTGGGGATGGGCCACCGATGAAAACTTGAGGGTTATGCCAAGCTCGGAGCAAAAGTTTCAAGTTTCCTCGCAATCGAACTCGGGGCCATGGTCGGTCATGATGGTCATGGGGACCTCAAAGCGACATACGATATTTTTCCATAGGAAACTGCAGACCTTTTTCCCTGTGATTTTTGCCATCGCCTCTGCCTCGAATCACTTTGTGAAGTAGTCGACGATGACCAAGATGTATTGTACCTGCCCCATGGCCTTGGGGAAGGGTCCTAAAATGTCCATCCCCCACATCGTAATGCGGCAAGGCGCATGGATCAAGCGCAGGCGCGAGGTCGGGGTATGCTGGACGTTTGCATGCTTGTGGCACCCGTCACAGTTTAGAACATAAGCCCTCGCGTCCTTCCCGAGGGTGGGCCAAAAATATCCCAGGTGGGCGATTTTGTGCGACAAGGCACACCAATCGGGGTGGCCGCCGCAGACCCATTCATGTGCCTCGAACATGATGTGCTCTATGGCCTCGGTTGGCATTGCATAGCAAGGTTGGCTCAGTAGCGACAGAGTTGCCCACCAACGACACAGTAGCGAGCCTCCTGCATTTTGAGCTTTCTCTAGCCTCTGCTGGATCCTCATGAAGGACGTCGCTCTCCACATATCGCGTGATGGGAATCCTCCAGTCCCCGAGTTTGACGGAGAGAACTTCATTGGTCACAAATCGCGAGAGCTTTCTCTCTACCATCACGCGGTTGCCTACCTCCAAGGGAAGGGTCGACCCCAGCCTCGCGAGAGCGTCAGCCTTTTCTCAGTACGTGGGCAGGAACCCCGTTATGGCGTCATACTATCCATTGAACTGTCATGCCACCAATTCAGAATTAGTGTATGCCCTGATCTTGCGAGCCCCACTGAGCAACGCCATATCTATCCCAGAGATCATGGCCTCATACTCGGCCTCGTTATTGGTGGCGTCGAAGGCGAAGTTAAGGGTATACTCTGTCTTGATTGAGGGACCGGCAAGAAACACGCCAGCCCCGCCCCTTGCATTTCACCGCGAGCCATCGACAAAGACCTTCCACTCTGCCGCGCTCACGTCAGTCTCGGGGAAGGTTACTTCTACCATGAAGTCAGCTAGGGTTTGCCCTTTCATCGCGGTCCTGGGTAGGTAGTTGATGTCGAATTTGGAGAGCTCGACCGCCCACTTCGTCATTCGCCTGGAAAGGGCGGGCTGATGAAGGATCTGACGAAGAGGGAGATCAGAAAGGACATGGATAGTGTGTGCGTGGAAGTAGGGGAGCAGGCGCCTCACGGCGGTTGTTAGGCCCAAAATCCAATCGGGCCGTTTAATGGTGTAAACCCAAAAGCAAGCGATAAATCGTAGGAGATCGTGAACACAAAAGTCTTTAGGAGCAAGAAGAAGTCAATGGTCATCTGGATAAAGGAAGAAAGTTTCGATCATCATGTAGAGATATGTATCCAGAGGACGATTGTTCGCGACAATTATTCCCTCTGACAAACACGTGTAGTGGCTAGGTGGTTGAAAACACATCTCAATAGCCCAGAGATCGTGGGAAAAGGGGATGATAGCGGTTAGCTCAAGTAAGAATATAGGAGGTCGGAGTAAAAAACCTGATGGGAGGTAATTGTACAATGAATCAAACTTCAACTGAAGTGTAGAAAAGAGAGCTTTTGCATCCCGATTAATTGATTCCCATTATTTCCTGAGTCTTACTTTGATTTCGATTCGATCGTGCCCCAATCTAGGGCATAAATTTTATTATCAGATTTTTGTTCAAAACAATTTGGTGCCCACTGTGGGGCCCAACGATCGAAAAGGATTCCTCTTTCCATACCAAAAGAAGTTCAGGAAGTCGCCATGAGCAATCCTAATGAGGGTAGTCAAGAGCTAAATGTCGGGGATGACAGAGGCGTATGCCAGGACACATCGGCAGCGCTCCGCCTCGAGTTATCTGAGTTCGCCCAGAGGCTTCAAGCTTTAGAGAAGGAACTAACGGACAAACGTTCTTGCAATGAGAAGCACACCGCTAGCATCGAGCAGTTAACTGCCGATAATGAAGGTTTGCGCTCTCAACTCTGATCCGTTTCCTCTGTCGGCTCGCGCGCCCGAACGACGAATCGAACACGAAACAGTGGGGGTGAGGGTTCCTTTGGAAACCCTACTGGTTGACGTGAGAGACACTATGGCATGGAGTTCGTTACCCCACCAACAATAGTCCTTGGGGTGCCGTCATTTACTCTTGCACAAGGTAATCCTACCTGCGAAGGAGCAAGGGCACTCATACGCCTCCGATCGGCGCGAGAAGTTAGCCCTCGACGCTTTGAAGATGACATCATGGACGATGATGAGGATTAGGACCGTCGCCGTCCCCGAGACCTAGAGAACATCGTCCGAAATCAATTCAAGATGTTCACCGAGTACTTGGCAAAGATATCTGGGGTTCCGCGACCCATATAGAAGGAAGCGGTTGACGGTTACGACGAGTCACCCTTCACTCCTCGTATCGCCCAAGTCGAGATACCGAAGAAATTCTCGGTACCTAGCATGAGTCCCTATGATGGCACGGGAGACCCTGACGAGCACGTAGCTATATTCAAGAAGAAGAAGATGACTAGTGCAGTTCCATATCACTCTCGCGAGGCACAAATGTGCAAGGGTTTCGGAGAAGCTCTCGCGGGCCGGCCTTAAAATGGTTCGTCAATCTTCCACGAGGAAGTATACGTTCCTTTGCTGAATTAATGGATTCCTTCCGGGTTTAATTCGCTAGCAGTCGAAGATTCGAGAAGTAGTCTAGCGATTTGTATCAGGTTATCCAGAAACCGGAAGAATCCACCAGGGAGTACCTAGACAGGTTCAACCGAGAGAAGATCTCCATCCCGCACTATGACGTGCCGATGGCTATGGAAGCTTTCCGTCAGGGAGTAAACAAAGATGGATACCTCTATAAAGAACTCACCAAGCACCCTTGTCACAATTTCAAAGATGTCCAAACCAAGGCTCTGGCTCAAATCAGACTTGAAGATGAGGAAGCTCGCAAGCATCTGGGAGAGGGTAGAAAAGAAGGCGACACCGGATCATTGTCGGGAACACTGTGATCAACCATACAGGCGTCGTCACCCCGATGCGGTGAAGGTGAACGTCGCCGATACCAAACCTCCCAAACTGTTTCGATCGAAGTATGATGAGTTCAACCTGGGAGTATCCCCCGAGGACATCATGAAGAACATAGCTCTGACGATACGGGGTGTTAGGTGGCCGAAGAGAAATGAAAAACCCTACCCAAATAAAGATATGAGCAGGTGGTGTGATTTCCATGACGATTACGGTCATATAACCAAAGAATGCGTAGCGTTGAGAAGAGAAATTGCCTACCTTGTGTCTCGGGAAAGGATCACAGAAGTCGCTCCAAATGCACAAGTCCCCTCACTTGTTGTAGAAGCCTCACACGTAGGAAGGCCAGCGTCACCAATACCTGCCAAGGTCGTGAACGTGATCACCGGAGGATCGAGCGTATGCGGCCTCACGTACTCAGCAGCCAAGAGGAATGCACGAGAAAATGCTCTCCACCGCCCCGTGTAAATGAAGAAAGACTTCATCAATCTCCCAATACACTTTGATGAGGATGACGTCAATGGTCTTGAAGAACCTCACCATGATGGTCTCGTGATTTCTCTCTCAATAGGGAATGTCTTGATGAAGCGGGTTCTCATTGATACCGAAAGCTCGACTAACCTCATGACATTGGGAGCGTTAAAAGAAATGGGGTTGAGCGAGAAAGACGTAGAGAAGAACCCAACAACGCTTGGAGGATTCAACAGAGAAATGTAGCACACAGTAGGAGACATCATCCTTCCCACATATGAGAAGGGCGTGAACATCCAATTAGATACTCTGTTATGGATTGCCCTTCTAGTTATAATGTAATAATGGGGAGGCCAAGCTCCACAACATGAGGGTTGTTCCCTCCACTTACCACCAGACGATAAAATTCTCGACGCCGTGGGGGGTTCAAGAGATCCGAGGAGATCAAAGAACGTCTAGAGAGTGTAACAAGTCGGCGCTGAAACCGACCGCCAGTCAGAATCCACCATTTCAAAAGAAAAAGAAAAGAAAGATGAACATGTAGAGGAGGTGGTCCTAGACCAATCACACCTCAATCGGTCCGTAAAGATTGGAAAAGATTTGGAGTTATCCATGAAAAATGAGCTGGTAGATTTCTTAAGTAAAAACACAGAGTGTTTTGCTTGGTCTCATGAAGATATGGTGGGAATCAATCCGGAGATCATCACACACAAGTTGAACATGGACCCCAATCACCCACTGGTAAAGCAAAAATGAAGGAAATTCGCCGCCGAGAGAAATAAGATAGTGGACGAAGAAGTAAGAAAGTTGATGGAGACTGGAAATATCAAGGAAGTCGAATACCCAGAATGGCTAGCAAATGTAGTCGTCGTGCCCAAGAAAAACGGAAAATGGAGGATGTGTGTAGATTTCATGGATATGAACAAGGCTTGTCCCAAGGATTCATTTCCTCTACCTCACATAGATTCCCTGGTAGATGCCACGGCATGCCATGAATTGTTGACCTTCATGGATGCCTTCAATGGTTAAAACCAGATCAAGATGGAAGAAAGCGACCAAGAGAAGACATCATTCATAACTCGCAAAGGAACATATTGTTACAAGGTAATGCCCTTTTGGTTGCGAAACGCTGGAGCCACGTATCAAAGGCTAGTGAATAAAATGTTCCAAAGCCAAATTGTGAGGACTATGGAGGTATATATAGACGAAATGCTCGTCAATCGAAGAAAGCTGCAGATCACCGACATCACCTAGAGAAAGCTTTCGAGATTTTGAAGCAATATAACATGAAGCTGAATCCGCCAAAGTGTACTTTCGGCGTGAAATCTAGGAAATTCCTATGGTATCTGGTCATCCAGAGAGGGATAGAAGCAAGCCCCGAACAGGTTCGCGCCATAGTATTGTTGAAATCTCCAAGGTGCGTGAAAGATGTTCAAAAGCTTACTGGGCTGATCTCCGCCTTGAATAGATTCATCTACAAGTTAGCGAATCGATTTTGTCTATTCTACGAAGTACTCAGAAAGAACAAGTGTTTCCAGTGGACCGCCAGACATGAGGAACCTTTCCAAGAGTTGAAGAGGTACTTCTCTGATCCCTTGATCTTAGCAAAACCGGAGGAATGAGAATGATACGTGATCGCCTCGGATTACTCCATGATGACCAAGTATATGACCCACACGAGTCCCGTTCTTGCCTTGTAATCTCTTTTCAAACCTAAATTGACCTTAAAGTTAGAAACCTATAACGCAAGTAACACGAACGAACAAAGCACAAAACTGATTTGAGATATTGATAAAATCAACTTTGATAGTTCAATTGGATTGGCTCTAACGCTAAATCCAATTGATTAACTAGGTTTGATCTTTAACAATAAAACTAGAACAATCTCAATTGACTAGAGCAATAAATCAAATTAAACAAACGAAAGAGAGAGAATTCGGATGAGAGATGATGATTATCGATCGGTCTTAAATGCTTCAACACAATTGTTTTAATGGCCCAAGAGCAAGACTAAACCAAAAGGGGTTGAATCTTACTGAGCTAATTTTATTGAATGAAAATTGCAAAGTATTTAAAGGCAATACAAAGTGTCTTCCTTGGAGAGCAAGCAAACACATGGCCGGCCCTAGAAGGGTAATTTCAGCCTTTTGCCTTGCTTCCCAAGATATCATAAAATAATTTCAAAACAACTATCTAAATTCTCTTACCATAAATAAATCAAATAATAATTATCTGAGTTATTTAGATAAGAAAATTATCCTAACAAACTATAAAAGATAACAAAAGATAGGAGAGAGAGATATTTCAGCCAACTGACATAACCCTATGGCCGAAATTATGCATAAATATAATATCTAGCTACAGGAGGAAGAAGTGTTCAGAAACTTCTCGAAGAGCTTCATGAAGGAGATTGTGGAAACCATACAGGAGGAAGAAGTCTATCCAACAAAGCCCTTCGGAAGGGGTGGTACCTACCATGAGAAAGGATGTTGTAGATTTCTGCCGTAAATGCGATGCTTGCCAAAGACATGTGCCAACGGCTCACCAACCTCCTGAACAACTCTACCCCACACGCACACCATGGCCATTCATGCGTTGGGGAATGGACATAGTTGGGAAGCTACCCCCTTCGTCCGAACAAAGAGTATTCTTCCTTGCCATGACCGATTACTTCTCCAAGTGGATTGACGCCAAGGCTTACCGGGAGATCAAGGATAAATAGGTGACCTCCTTCATCATCAAGAACATCCTTTGCCGTTTCAAAGTACCTTCAGAAATTGTTTTGGAAAAAAATCTGATAATCAAATTTCTGCTCTGAATTGGGGCACGATCGAATCGAAATCAAAGTAAAACTCAAGAAATAACGGGAATCAATAAATCGGGATGCAAAAGCTCTCTTTTCTACAATTCAATTGAAGTTCGATTTTTTGTACAATTACCTTGCTTCGGGTTTTTTACTTCGACCTCCTATATTCTCGCTTGAGCTAACCGCTATCCTCCCCTTTTCCCACGATCTTTGGGCTATCGAGATGTGTTTTCAACCGCCTAGCCACTACCCGTGTTTGTCGAAGGGAATAACTGTCGTGAACAATCGTCCTCTGGATACGTATCTCTACCTGGTGATCGAAACTTTCTTCCTTCATCCAGATGAACACTGACTTCTTCTTACTCCTAAAGACTTCTGTGTTCACGCTCTCCTACGATTTATCGTTTACTTTTGGGCTTATACCATTAAACAGGGTGATTGGATTTTAGGCCTAACAATACCCCCAAATCTTGATCCAAATCTTTTAGGGGGGATATTGATCAGATTTGTCGCGTGAGCTACAAGCGACGCGTGACACGTGGCTTAGTCCCTTCCGTCCGATCGTCCTCGGAGAGATGAGAGGTCACGTCAACCAGGCTTTAAATGATCAAACTCAGACCTCTCGAAGATACGCGTTAATCCTTTCTGCCTCTCCTATCTTCTCATCGTCCTCCTGTTGCTCCTCTTTTCCTTTGCCCTATTCTCTCCTTGCGCATTTTCCATGGCCAAAGTTGGAGCCAAAGGCATGGGTTTCGAGTCTCCCCACTCCCATGAACCTCACGATTTTCATCCCTGCTCCATGTCTCCTAAAGAAGTGACAAAAATAGTTCAGACCCATGGTTTTCCAACCAACACCAATTTCTATAGCCCCACGCATGAAGCTTGCGACTGGGTTAAAGAGGGATGGGTCTGCTTTCTCGAGTATCCCTTTACTATGGGTTTTTTTTCCCTTTTTCCTCTCTGATCCTAAATTTCTTGATGGCTCTTAGAGCTTCTCCGATGCAACTGATGTCATCGGTATGGAAGATCCTATACCAGATAAGTGAAGTCTTCTTGGAGGAGAGGATTGAATTTTCAGTGTCGGACTTGCTATGCGCCTATCGGGTCTGTCCCCTCAGGGCCAGTCGTTTCATCTTTCATGCGAGGGATGCCAAAAATCCCTTGATCCCTAAGTCGAAAGTGAATGACAAGGACTGGGCTACCCGTTTCTTCTTCGTGGAAAAATCTACGCTTGGTGCAGCGTACCAAGCGGCTTTCTTCGATTCTTGGACTTCCAAGAGTAAGTATTTCTGACCCTAGTTCCCGCATCCTTCTATTGTTATCCGTCCCTCTCGCTGATTTTTCTGTTTAGACGATTTTATATGCAGTTCCACCGAACTTAGATACCCATGTTCTGGAATTACAGGCATGCGGGAAGCTTTTTGCTCTTCCCGATGCAAGGAGGAGATATAGGAAGTCCGTGGAACAACAACTCGAAGATGAATCAAGTAACAAGACGGTGGCTATCTCTGATGGTCAATCGGACGGGGAAGATGATGCAAAGTCGGGAGATTCAGAGAAGACGATCGAGGATAACGCTCCTGTGCCTGAAAAGGTTGCTGAAGTGGCCATGAAGCCTTTGAATAATCTTGCCAGTATGTATCTTCCTCTAGCAATTGATTGTTCGGCGACTTTACATACATGATTTAACTTTTATCTTTCTTAGAAGCTTCCTCTTCTTTGGGGAGGAGCTTCTCTGTTGCAGCCATGATCCAACGCAAACGCATCCTTGGGGGAGGAGCTTCTCTCCTGTTGTTGTTGACGGGGTTTTGGGCTTGCGTCACATACGCATCCTAGGCAGCGGGCACACCCACCTTTGCCTTCCCTTTAGCCTTGGCCATGATTTCCTTGTCGGTCCTCGGCCAGGAGCTCTGGTTGGCGGCGTCCTTGGCGTACACTTGGGCCGTAATCAGGGTGCAAAGGCTGTCATATGTCGTCGGACATTTCAGGAAAATGTAATTGTTGAAAACCCGGTGACATAGGTTGCCCATGAGGGTGTCTCGCACCGAATCCTCGTCGATATGCGCGATCTCGGCAACCGCGGTTATGAACCTTGTAAAAAAGGCGCCTGTTTGAGCCAAAATTTACCAAAGGTAGAACCTTGGCTTAGATCGGGCCTTGATCGAATGAACTCAGAAAAAATATGAACGAAAGTATGTGTTTTATTGATGTGGAAATCAGATGAGATCGTGTGAATCAGCCCCCCTTTCCCCTAAGGGTTACATTGTCTTATATAGTCCTCAAGAGCATAGTCTATCTTAATAAAAGATATTATCTTATCTATAATTAACAAATCTTGGAATATTTCTATCTTATAATGAATACAATCTGGAGAAGAATCTATCTTGTAACAAACATATCTCGGACCCTCTCTCCTCCAACCGACTTAGTTGATCCCGAAAATCTTCTGTAGCTTTGTATGCGTTGGAGATTCTCTGTCTATGGCGCAACGCTTCGTCACCTAAAATATGGGTCTAACAATACCCCTAAATGCAATTTCAAAATTCAAATTTCGAAAATTGCATTTAAGCTTGATAAGACGTTTTGGAGAGCACCTCGGAAGACGAGATATGTTTCTGCCGTTTCTCTTTAATGACCCGAGAGACTCTTTGTGGTTCTCATCATTATCTAACCCAACGCCTTCTTTCCTTCTCAATCCCTGCTTTCGTCTTCTCAGGTAACACTTCTTCTTCCTCATCTCTAGCTTTTTCCTGCTTCAATCTCCATGGCCAAAGCTTCGACTTTCGTTTCTTCTTCATCCCTGCGTCCCCAAGATCTTTACCGCTGTGATATGACGTCGGAGGAGATCGCCGATTGGATCTCCTTCGGTGGCTTTCCGGATGGAACCCGTTTCCACACCTCGACTGTCGAATTCATTGATTGGGTTCGACCAGGGTGGATCTGCTTTCTTGATTACCCCTTCTCTTTAGGTTTAAAATTTCCTTTTTCCCCTTTCATTCGGGAATTCATCCAAACCCTAAAGGTTTCTCCATGCCAAATCCTTCCGACCACTTGGCGCACCCTTGCCCGAATCGATGAGCTTGACACAAAGAGGGGTTTGGATATGACCATGGGAGAACTTCTCTTGGCGTATAAAATTGTTCCTCAGAGGGCGGGTCGCATCACTTTGCATGCTAGGGATACAAAAAAACCCCTTATTCCCAAACTGAAAATTTCCTCTCGAAGCTGGCAATCCCGATTCTTCTTCGTCGAAAAAGTGTCTTTAGGCGATCTTGATGACGAAGTGAAAGACGTCTTTCGAGATGAATGGAACACATCTCGTAAGACGATCTGATCTTCTTTATTAAGCCTCCTTTTTGCATATTCTGGTTTCCCTGTTTTCATATCTGCCTTTCTTGTGCAGTACCGGTGGGAATCAACTCCAAGAGCACGGATACGGGTGTGTGTCGACGTCTGCTAAAGATCAAGCCTGAAAAGCGAAAGCCCAAGAAGATTTGTCCTGACCCAGCGGGTAGTGGTGAAGACGAAGAATCTCCAAGATCTAACGAAGACAAAACTGAAACAGAAGTCACTGCCTTGTCCTCTGACATGATGAGTTCCTCCAAGAAGAAATCAGGTTGGTTGCTCCCTCTTCTCCTTTTCATGTGTTTGATTTCTTCAAAATTACTTTTAAATCCGTGTCTTCTTTTCTCAATGCGGCTAAAAAATACTTCCCCAGGCGCTATCGTGGATACATCGGCCGCACCGATGGTTCGTCGGCTGAGATCTGACGGGGTCAGGCTCCCCTTGTCTCCTCCTCCCAGCTCCGAGACCAAAAAATCTCTCTCGTTGAAGCGGAAAAGAGTCGACGATTCTCCAACCTCTCACGTTGCCAAGAAAGCGGAGCCAAAAGATCTCCTCAGCACTTTTGGGGATACCTTGCTCCCGAACGTGAAGATGGACTTCCAAGCCCTCACCCCTAACGCTGCGTTCAGCCATGTGGGTGCAATGCTAAGAGTGGTAAACTCGCTTAACCGAGCCTTTAGATATTCGCTGCCATTTCTTTGGCATTTCTTGAACGCTCTTCTGCCCTTTTCCTAATTTAGTTTTGTTCTTTTAATTTCGTAGGCCTTCCAAGAACTGATGGCCACTAACGTCCGTTGCTAGGAGGAAATGAGGGCGTTGGAGGAAAAAGAGAAGCAGGCGAGGGATCTGGTTGCTTCTTTGGACAAGAAGGTGGGCCAACTTCAGTCGTCGGTAGAGGATCTTCAAGCTGAAAAGGCATCACTTGAGGCGAAGGCGTCGGAGGCGGAGAAGGAGATCGAAGGTTTTTCCCAGGTGTTGGTAAACGTGGCAGCATATTACACGATGAAATCTCAAGTGGAGTTGCTGCAGGACTTTGTTGATGGGAAGAATGCCAAATGGGACTTGAAGACGCAGCTGGAGGTCCTGGAGACATACTACCCCGCCGACAATCCCCCCCCCCCCCCCCGGCAAAGAATACCTGGTGGCTGAAGACTAGGAGGATGACGTGAGCTCCTCAATTAAGGAAAAATGTCAAGACTATGATGATGGGGGCCCATCCAACAAGGAAGGTGATGGTGGGAAAGCCATGGACAAAGAGGAACCTTCGACCCCAGATGGCGGACAGTAAGCTCCTGATGTGCCTCTCTTCGATCTCTTTAGAAGTACTCTCTCTTTTTTCTTTTTTTTTGCTGGATGATTGTACGGATGTTTTGGTAACGTTATGGCCTGGGGCCAAAAACTCATATGGCGTCTGATTTAGAATGGTTTTGACGCCCTCTGAATGGCACGGCTTTATCTTTATTTGTTTGTCTGTGTTCGGAAATTTACGTAGTGTATTAGCATAGGGAGATTCTTGGAGAATTTCCATGAATGTGTTGCCCGCAAGTGGGGTATGCTTTAGGTTTTAGCGTTTAAAGAAGGAATTTTTAATGCTCCTCTCGTTAGCGACTTATTGTTCTTCCTGCGTTAGGATCACGTTTTGTGCGTTGAGTGTTTTAGTTTTCTGCAAAGGGGTCGTGCGTAGTTAGTTACGATTAGGCTTCCTTTGGCCATCGCCAAGGGCGTTCTTGGGCAGTGGATCCTTAAATTAGGATGTAGTGTCATCGCGGAGTCCCGCGCATATAGCCTAGGTTATATGCTATAGCTTTCCCCTTCCCGTACTAATCGGATGTTTCGTTAAATCGGAATTAGATAGGGGGTATCCAACTTATGGGTTACTTCGTCGACGTTGTATTCGTGACGACTTCGCCATTTTTAGGCGGTATTACCATGTGTCTTAACAGTGGTATTTGTGTATTTGACGCGTCTCATGTTGTTTGTAACTTTGATTAGCGTATGGTTAACCATCTTATGGGTTACTTCATCAACATTGTTTGCGTGATGACTTCGTCGTTTTCAGACGGTATAACCATGTGTCATAACAGTGGTTTTTTTGTGTTTGGCGCGTTTCATTTGGTATGCAACATTGATTAGCGCATGTTTGCGTTTATGAGCAATAAGGGAATGTGCAAGAGTGGGAGAATGTTTTTCCCGCAAATCATTATGTAAAAAAGTGTGTAAAAACATGATTGAAGAGATAAGAATTTTGAAATTGCGTCCGACAGTGGGAGCAAGTGCTCAGAGTCGTTTATTTGAAAAAGCCAAATATTGCCTAAAGATTCTTTAAGCTAGAGCTAAGAAATGTCTAGAAATAAATCATAATAAGGAATCGATTTAGAAGTAATACTTTTTTGGGTGGGTCGCGTTCCAGCTTTGTGGCACTGCTGTTCCATCCTTGGATTCTAGCTGGTAGGCACCATTTCCTGCGACTTTGGTGATCTTGTACGGCCCTTCCCAAGTGGGTGCCAACTTGCCAGCGTTTGCTTCTATAGTATTCTGGAAAACCTTTCGCAATACCCAGTCTCCAAGCTGAAAACTCTTCACTCGAACGTTTTTATTGTAGCTTCTAGCTACTTGCTGCTGGTACTTTGTGATTCGAGCATGGGCAGCTTCTCTGAGTTCTTGGATAGTATCCAGGTCTGATTCTAACTCACGCCCATTGCTCTCCGAGGTAGCGAGCCCGTACCTTGCGGTTGGAACTAGGATTTCGGCTGGGATAACAACTTCGCAGCCGTGTACCAGCGAAAATGGAGTCTGTCCGGTGGCCCCTTTCGGAGTGGTGCGATCGGCCCATAGTACATAGGGTAATTCCTCGGCCCACTTCCCTTTGGATTTTATCAGCCGCTTCTTTAGGTTATTGATGATTACCTTGTTGCTAGCTTCGGTCGTTCCGTTAGCTTGCGGGTATCTGGGAGTGGACATGACTAAATCGATGTTCCATTGCCTGCAGAAATCATGCATCTTCTTGCTTATAAATTGTGACCCGTTGTCGCAAGTAATCTCCGCGGGGACCCCAAACCTGCTCAAGATGTTGCGCTGGATGAATGATATTACTTGCTTATCTTTGATTTCTCGAAAGGCTTCAGCTTCGATCCATTTAGAAAAGTAATCTGTCATGGCGAGGAAGAACACCTTTTGCCCCGTAGACGGGGGTAACTTGCCAACGATGTCCATGCCCCATCGCATGAATGGCCAAGGGGTGATGGAAGGGTGGAGAATCTTCGGCGGCTGATGCGGAACTGGTGCGTGCCGCTGGCATGCCTCGCATGCTTGGGCATACTTGATGGCATCTTGGCGAACGGTGGGCCAATACCACCCCTGCCTTAAAATTTTGTTAGCAAGACTGAGACCCCCAGTATGATTACCACAGTCTCCGTTGTGCACATCACGCATGATCTCCTCGGCCTCCTCTTTTTCTATGCACCGTTGTAAAAAACTTGTTGTAGACTTGTGGAAGAGGACCGCTTTTAAGATGGCGAAACGCGTTGCTTTTGATTTTAAGGCTTTGGCTTCTATCTTGTCCTTGGGTGCTTCACCACGAAGGAACCAATCGAGGTACGGCTTGGTCTAGCGGTCGTCCGAACTGACCCCTGAATTGGTGGATGTTTGGAGAATATCCGGGGCGAGCTGCTCTGGTGGTGGTTCAACAGCCTGTGTCACCGATGTTTCTGTTATATCCGACTGTAACAAGTGGACTAATGGTATATTGTCGTAATCCCTGGGGTCCAGGGTAGAGCCTAGACTGGCTAGGGCATCGGCCGGTGCATTTTGATCCCGAGGGACTTGTTCGAATTGTATTTGCTCGAAATTCTCGGATAGTGCTTTAACCACATTGAGGTAACTGGCCATTCTATCATCTTTGGCGTCAAAGATGCCCAGGATCTGATTGATGCTGAGTAAGAAGTCGGCGCGTACCTTGATCTTCTTGATGGACAAATCTTTAGCCAATTCCAGCCCAAAGATGAGAGCTTCATATTCCGATTCATTGTTGGTGGCTTCAAAATTGCATCTAACTGCCTGAGCTATTGTTTCCCCCTTTGCCGACTTTAGCACGACACCGAGCCCTGCTCCTCTTGCGTTTGAGGCTCCATCGGTGTTTAAGATCCATTCTTCCTCAGGTTCGTCGAGGGATGACATCAAGACCTCGCCTTTAGCGCTTTCTTCAAGAGTCGGGGTGAAGTCGGCAACGAAGTCGGCCAGTACCTGTGACTTGATTGCTTTTCGAGGTTCATATCTGACATCGTACCCGCTTAGGTGAATTGCCCACTTTGCCATTCTTCCTGAAAATTCTGGTTTTTGCATGATCTGTCGGATGGGGTAATTCGTCAGGACGATGATAGTGTGCGACTCCAAGTATGGTCGGAGTTTATTCGAGCACATCACGACCGCCAGGACCAGTTTTTATGTTCGAGAGTAGCGCGTTTCGGTTGACACCATCGTTCGGCTCACGAAATAAACCGGAACCTTTTGGCCGTCTTCTTCTTTGACCAGGACTCCGCTTAGTGCGCGGTCTGATACAACCAGGTAGAGGTGTAGCACCTCCCCCGGAGTTGGTTTAGCCAGTAATAGGGGATTGGCGAAGTAGCCCTTCAGCTTCTTGGAAGGCGGCTTCGTGTTTTTCTGTCCATTGGAAGCTCTTGTTCTTCTTTAGTACCTCGTAGAATAGTCGGCATTTATCCGAGGACTTGGAGATAAAACGGTTTAACGCAGCTATCATGCCGGTTAGCTTCTGAACGTCTTTTACGCTTCGTGGGGATTTTAGGGAAGCAATTGCCCGCACTTGATTTGGGTTGGCCTCAATCCCTCGCTTGGTTACCACGTTTCCCAAGAAAGTCCCAGATTGTACCCCAAAAATGCACTTTTGGGGATTCAGCTTCATGTTGTATTTTTCGAGGACTTTGAGAGCTTCTTCTAAGTGTCCCTTATGTAGGGAGGCGCTTGCGCTTTTTACCACCATATCATCGATGTATACCTCCATTGTTTTGCCAATGTGGTCGCGAAACATTCGGTTGACTAATCTTTGGTAAGTAGCCCCGGCGTTTCTCAAACCGAAGGGCATTACACGATAGCAATATGGTCCCTGCCTTGTGATGAAGGAGGTCTTTTCTTGGTCTTTCGGCTCCATCTGGATCTGGTGATAACCGCTGAATGCATCCATGAAGGTAAGTAGTTCGTGACCCGCGGTTGCGTCCGCCATCGAGTCTATGTGGGGGAGAGGGAAAGAAACCTTGGGGCAGGCTTTGTTGAGGTCGGTGAAATCTACGCAAACCCTCCACTTTCCGTTCTTCTTAGGCACCACAACTACGTTAGCTAGCCAATCGGGATACTTAACTTCTCTGATTTTTCCGGTGTCTAGTAATTTCTTGACCTCTTCATCGACCGCTTGTATTCGCTCCGGGGCGAATTTTCGTCTCTTTTGCCTGACTGGAGGGTGTTCAGGATCAACGTTGAGTTTGTGTGTGATGATGGAAGGGTCTATTCCAGTCATGTCTTCACGACTCCACGCAAAGCAGCCCTTGTGATTCTTCAGGAATGTTATCAATTCTTCTCTGACTGATGATTCCAGATTTTCTCCGATCTTGACGACCTTCCCCTCCTCTAAGGTCACCTCCTCCACTTTTTCTCCGTCTTCAGTTCGCTCCGGCGGAGGGGTGACGTTCTGTAATTGCTATGCTTCAGGTATCCAAGTTGTCGGCTTGAGGGCTTCCTTGTAACACTCCCTAGCCAACCTCTGATCCCCGCGAATTTTGTCTATTCCCCACGGCGTCGGAAATTTCACCGTTTGGTGATAGGTGGACGCCACGACTTTCATGTCGTGTAACCAAGGGCGTCCCAGGATTACGTAGCATGATGGGCAGTCCATCACGAGGAAATTGACTTACATATTTATGCCTTTGGCGAAGGTTGGGATGGCGATGTCGCCCACTGTTATTTGACTTCGCTGCTGAATCCTACTAGAGGCACAGGGTGTTTATGGATGTCGTTTTCGGATAAACCCATCTCCTTTAAGGCAGTCAGAGTCATGAGATTCGTGGAGCTTCCTGTATCAACCAATACCCTTTTCATCAGCACGTTCCCAATATGCAAGGATATTACCAGACCATCGTGATGTGGCTCGGAGGTGTTCTCTACATCGGTGTCGTCAAACACGATGGTCGGTCCTGGAGATTCTCTAGCGTGATGCCTTGACGACTAAGGTCGATTAAAGCTGCTTTCCCTTGCGTGACGTTTTGTTGCTGAGTACGTTAGTCCGCAGATGCTTGACCCTCCGGATATCACGTTGACCACTTTGTCAGGCGTTGGAGGATTTCGCCTTTCTTGGTGCTAGGATTGAGAATTCTCTAGCAAATCTTTGGGTACTCGAGCGTTTGGAGCTACGTCTTTTATTCTTTATTCCGCGACTAGGCGGGCCAATTCTCTTCGGAGCATAAGGCAGTCCCGAGTCCAGTGTCCGTGGTACTCGTGGTAATCGCACCATTTAGTCATGTCTCCCCCCGGGTGAGGAGTTCTGTCCTTTCTCGGCCACCTCACAAGTTCTCCTTGCTTCGCCATGTTCCGGAGTAGCTTTTCCGTGGATATGTTAAGTTTGAAAGACTCGAGTGAGGGCGGCATGGGTTCCCGCTCCTTGTCATTCGTCCATCGTGCCTTGGTCACGTTTACCTGCCCTGAGGTAGGCCGCGAGTAAGGATGGGCGCGTCGGTCTTTCCTCTGATCTGTTGAACCTCGCTGGCTGTCAACAGGTCCCCTTCTCTCGGTTTTCTCCGTCTCTGACGATCTTTTCCTCAGGGTCCTATCCTCTTCCAACTGGACGTGTTCCAAAGCCCTGTCTTGTACCTCTTCAAATGTAGCACAAGGATGCTTAGTTAATTCCTTGTACAAGCCGCCATCGGGGGTGACCCCTTGCCTGAACGCTTCCACTGCGGTCGTCACGTTGCAAGATGGGACGGAGATTTTTTCGCGATTGATGCGATCCAGGAATTCTCTGGTAGTTTCTTGGTGGCGTTGGCGGATCCGATAGAGGTCGCTGGATTGCTTTTCAAATTTGCGACTGCTAGCGAATTGGGATCGGAAAGTGTCTGAGAGATCCGCAAAGGACCTAATGCTCCCTCGGGGAAGGTTGATGAACCAGGTTAGGGCTGGCCCCGTTAAGGTCGTACCGAATCCTTTGCACATCATTGCCTCTTTTGAGTGGGATGGGACCGCAGTCGTCATCATCTTCTGTTTGTATATGGCCACGTGCTCGTTTGGGTCCGTAGTCCCGTTGTACGTAGGCATGCTTGGTACGAAGAACTTCTTTGGAATCTCCACTTGGGCGATTCGGCGTGAGAATGGAGATTCATCGAAGCCGTCGGGTGCTTCAGGCTCCAAGGGCTGGAAACCTCGGCTTCCCTTCCGGAGTTGGTCAGCGATGACGCTTATTTGTTCGGTCACCTTTCTTCGGATGGCTGCATCTAAATCGATTGGCTCATGTCGTTCTCGATCTTCCCCATCGGTGCACTCATCTTCGATCCAGACTTCCTGGGATGGCGCTCAGCGTTGGTTAGCCATTGACCGGAGATTAATTGGAGGATTATTGTCATGGAAGACTTCCTCAAGGCGGACTCGGCCCGTGAGTTCTGGAGTTACGTCTTATTGTACGGGTGCCTTGTTTCGGGAGCCTGGGTCTGTACCCTTTTCGGAAGTTTCTTCTCCAGCATTGAAATCTATCCTCCTGACGATTCCGTTAGTGCGCCTGTCGACGCGGAGAGAACGGCGCCCCGTAGCCAAGACCTCGTACTGTTGTTTGAGTTGGCTATTTTCGGCAATGAGCATCGTAAAAGCTTTTTTGGTCGCTCAAAGCCTTCTAGAGGAACTCCATACGTTGCTTGAGGTCCGTCATCTCCTCTTCTTGAGACCGTCCGCCTTGGTTCTCAAGATTTTCTTCATCACCAGTGATCGGGGTTTTAGGGCTTCCTTCTCCATTCTCAGACATCGTGTTCTTGATCCGAGAAGAGGTTGAATGTTGATTCTTCTGATAGTTGTATCGATCACGGCCCCACGGTGGGCGCCAAATTGTTTGAGCCAAAATTTACCAAAGGTAGAACCTTGGCTTAGATCGGGCCTTGATCGAATGAACTCAGAAAAAATATGAACGAAAGTATGTGTTTTATTGATGTGGAAATCAGATGAGATCGTGTGAATCAGCCCCCCTTTCCCCTAAGGGTTACATCGTCTTATATAGTCCTCTAGAGCATAGTCTATCTTAATAAAAGATATGATCTTATCTATAACTAACAAACCTTGGCTTATTTCTATCTTATAATGAATACAATCTGGAGAAGAATCTATCTTGTAACAAACATATCTCGGACCCTCTCTCCTCCAACCGACTTAGTTGATCCCGAAAATCTTCCGTAGCTCTGATTGCGTTGGAGATTCTCTGTCTATGGCGCAACGCTTCGTCACCTAAAATCTGGGTCTAACAGTGCCCAACGACTCACCCTCCCCCTTCTCGATGCCGCGGAGATCCCGCTTGTTTTTCTTGCGCTTCCTCGAGCCACTTAAGTGTGCGATGAAGGACTCGCACAGTTGAGCGAACGAGGCCACAGACCCGATTTTTAGGCTTATAAACCATGTCATCGCGACCTTCTCCAAGGTGGTCGGGAAAACGCGGCAGAAGATGACATTGTTGTAAGAGTTGACATTCATCTGAACAGCGAAGTGCTTCACATGCTCTTCCAGATCTGCCGCGCCGTCGTAGAGTCCCATCTGAGGCTGATGTTCGTGTTTTTAGTAGTTTTAGTTGTTTTTCTTAGGTTGTTTAGTTTAGTTTTAGTAAGTTTTAGTGTTAGTTTTGTGTGTTTTTGGATAAGTTTACATATTTTGTGAAAAGTATGGAAGCTACTCCGTTTTGTGTTTTTATAGGTTTTTTAAGCAGAAGCGAGCATTTTCGAGCAAGCTGAAGTCAAGTGGTTTATGGTGGAGTGCATAAGGGAAAGAGAAGAAGGATATGTCTTGAAGATCCCGGTGAAGTCCAAGAGAAGCTGTGAAAAGTGTACAAAAACCCTAAATAGAGAGCTCGTTACCGACCTGTGAGGGTCGGTAACGAGCTGTGCAACGAGGTTTTATTGGGGGAATCCAACAAGAGTCTACCGACCCTGTGCAGGTCGTTACCGAGGTGACCTGTGTCGGTAGGCGGCGCCGACTTTGAGAAAATCTATCATTTATCTTGTAATCTTTTTAGTTTAGAAAGTTTTTATCTTCTAGGATCTTTGTTAGATAGTTTCTTTTAGTATAAATACCTTTGATCTAGCATAGTTTTGGGGGGAACAGGAGTTCACGAGTTTTTGAAGGGAAAAAAGATGTTAGTTTGGAAGATTCTGACTATCTCGATCGAGAGAGAGAGAGAGAGAGAGGGTCGTGGTCGAGAAGTTTGAGTCCTTTGTTCCGTTGTTCTCTTGAGTTCAAACGTGCTTGATTGTAAGACTAGATTTTTATATTTTCAAGTAAGTTTTATTGCAATGTTTTCTTTCAACATAGTTGTTTGTTTTGATTTAATCATGAGTGAGTAGTTTACTTTTCTAGGATCGGGGTTGAAACCCGGCATAGTTATGCATGATTGAATGAATGTGTTGAATGTTTTGATTGCCTTTTATCTTTTATCTACTTGTTTGTGCTTATGCTTAGACGAAAGTCGAAGTAATTTGAGTTTATCGCTTGATCGAAAGAGAAAGTTGTAATCTTGAATGTTGATATTGTTCGGTAACGAAAGTTTCGAGCTTTGGATTCAAACTAAGTAGGAAAGTGAATTGATTTATGAAAATTGATTGATTTGCTTGATTAGGTCAACAAAAGTTGATAGATTTATCTTTAAGGCATGATAATTATCATTCACGCTAGTTTATATGCATGATTATGTCGTGGTAGCCCTTATCCTAGTTGTTTTTATCCTTTGAATTTCCTTCATTTATACTCACGTATAGACTTGTTACCGAGGTACACAGGTTGGTACCGAGTCTGCAGTTGGTTTGTCTTGTTTGCGTAGTTTTAGTAGAAAACCTAACAAGGTCGGTACCGAGGGCTATCGTATCCTTGTTTTGCTTTGTTTTATTGTTTTCGTAGTTCGGTAATCAAACAACCTTGCTTCCCGTGAACGATCTTGACCTCCCTATACTCAATGGGGTCTTGACTACAAATTTTATTTGTTGTTAACTAAGAACCCTTCCAAAAGAGGCCTATGGAAGCCCTTGGGCATCGATGCGGTTAGAATCTTGTCCACGAAAGGTGAGAGGCTTCCAGCCTTAACATGGCGACGTCGCGAGCGTGACTTTAGGGTATGCATCACGCTCCCCACCGTTTCGAATAGTTTCGGATCTTGCATCTGGGAGCGTCGCGAGCGAGACCTCGAAATCTGCATGGGGTCCCGGGGCGGCCTTTCCGTAGGCGAGCCGTTTGTTGATGCCTCATGCCCCGGCACGTGCCCAGGGATGTACACGGGTACGTACTCAGAATGGGGCTGGTCAGGCCCTGCTGGTACTTCCCATAGCCCGGATAGGGATATGGGTTCGGGGGTATGCTTCTTGGTTCGTAAAAACGGTTATTTATTGTTTGCTTTATAACGTGTATAATATTGGGATTAACAGATTTTGAACTACAATATTCATATTTTATTGTTTTGATATTTATCATAGTGATAACAATTCAGCACATGTATATGGTATTTCATATCAAATGAAATTCATATTATTGTTTGATATCTGCCACAGTAGATTCAAAGCATGTCTTGGATGTTAGATTAAGTAATATTATTGTTTGGTTCAATTCATAGCATAATGTTATACCCACATGTAGGCTATGCATGATAAGTAAAAAATAACTCTTTTGTCAACTTAGTTCCTAAACTAGATGAGACTAACTATAATGAGTGGAAAGAACATGATGAGTTTTACTCCGGTGTACTTGAGATAGGCTCAGGTTGGACTAAACTCACTACTTGAGATAGACTCCGGTGACAAAGATATTACTGGGAAACTTATGCCTAAACTCACTACTACCCGCTATGATGGCACCAAGACCATGCAACAACATGTACTTGACATGGCTAACTTGGCTGCAAAGTTGGCTAAATTGGGCATGAAAGTAAAGGATTCATTCCTAGTCCATTTTATCCTCAACTCTTTGCTTCAATAGTATGGTCCTTTTTAGATTCATTATAATACGATTATAGAAACGTGGATTGCGAATCAATTGACCAATAAGCTGGTTTAAGAAGAGGCTAGAATTAAGCAGTAAAGTAGCCATGTAGCTGATGCGAATTACATGCATGGGAATGGGAAGAACAAATTCAAAAAGAAAAATTGGATGGACAGCAAGAAAAGTTCATCCAATCAGAATAGTTGTTCCAACCAGTCCAGTCAACCTACACCAAAGACAGATAAGAAGAATGATAACTACCATTTTTACAAAAAGAGTGGGCACATTCAGAAGGATTGCGTAAAGCGTAGAGAATGGTTCGAAAAGAAGGGTAAGCCTCTGGCTTTTGTATGTTTTGAATCAAACTTTGTAGAAGCACCTTCTATTACTTGCTGGATTAACTTTGGATCTCATGCTCATGTTTAAGAGAAGATAAGGTAGAATCTTGAAGATTTGTTGAAGTAAAAAGATAAGATATCAAGATCTTTCGGTTTTGGATATAATGTTAGTGATTGAAGGTATGACTGAATGAATTTCTGATTTTATGGAGATTTTGGGATGGAAAATCTGTTATTTCATGGCAAGAAAATAATAGAGATCAGATCTCATGAGGCTCTATAAGTAAGGATATGACTTTTAGGTTAAAAGTGTGGTTTTCGGGTGGTTGAATACGGCGAACATGAGAGAAGTGATAACTTGAAGTTGTTCGAGTTGTTGTGGTGTTTTCCGGTGAAGATTCCACGCGGGAGAATTTAATTACTCAGGTTGGTAGTTCACTTATTGTTTAGGTTTACGTTTAGGTTTGTAGAAGTCTAATTGGTTGAACTTTGGTGGGTGATGAAACCCGAAATAAACCAACGCTAAAAGACAACAACGAGATTGTCATTATTCGACGAGGCAAACACTTGCTTTTATTTATATCTTTTCGAACGAGGTTACAAATAGAGAAGTTATGCCCTAGACCTCTTCTTAGAGGATTCGAGGTCTCTATCTAATAAGGTTCGAAATCTCCTACCTACTGGGAGATTCTATCACTAACAGACAATCGGCGAGCCCTGCGCCAGTTGTAAACCTAGGTGTGCTAATTATGTAATTAGTTATAGAAAGTCTTGTATTCGGGCTAGGTGGGACGGAATTCATCTTTGTCATACCTGATACCTGTGTCTTTTACAACTTTCTAGCTACCATTATTGAAAGAATCATCATATAACTTGAAGTTGTTCGAGTCGTTGTGGTGTTTTCCAGTGAAGATTCCACGTGAGAGAATTTAATTGCTCAGGTTGGTAGTTCACTTATTGTTTAGGTTTACGTTTAGGTTTGTAGAAGTCTAGTTGGTTGAACTTTGGTGGGTGATGAAACCCGAAATAAACCAACGCTAAAAGACAAGAACGAGATTGTTTTTTATTTAACGAGGCAAACACTTGCTTTTATTTATATCTTTTCGAACGAGGTTACAAATAGCGAAATTATGCCCTAGATCTCTTCTTAGAGGATTCGAGGTCTCTATCTAACAAGGTTTGAAACCTTCTAGCTATTGCGAGATTCTATCACTAACAGACAATCGACGAGCCCTGCGCCAGTTGCAAGCCGAGGTGTGCTAATTATGTAATTAGTTTTAGAAAGTCTTGTATTCGGGCTAGGTGGGACGGAATTCATCTTTGTCATACCTGATACCTGTGTCTTTTACAACTTTCTAGCTACCATTATTGAAAGAATCATCATATATTTGAAAAAAAAAAACTTGCGAACTTGTTGATCGATTAATTTAAGTACCCTAGTAAATCCCAAGACGTTCAAAAAATTGATTTTTTTATCTCCTTAAAAGGACAATATTTTATCAATTTGTATTTATTTGGGATTAAGTAGTATTTTTTTTAAAAAAAACTATTTTTTTAGGATTTTAGTTCACTTAAATAATATGCTTAACATATGACATAAGTTAGAAAAACCGAAAAAATTAACACCTAATAATTGTTTCACCCCTAAAAGTAAAGAGAAAAGAGTCAGCATCAGCAAACATTTTTGCAAGGAACTAGCTAATTACTTTCCACCAAAAAAAAATGTAACTAGCTAATTACTAGCTATAGCTAATTAAAATTAATCACCTAAAAATATTTTTTTCAGAAAAAAAAATACGTCAAAAATCTACAACAATACATATTCTTGAACAAGATTAGTTAGATGTAGTTCAACAATCTTAATTTATAATTTGGTACTAGCTACTAGAGGTATTTAAATTTTGGGCTTTGATATATTGATCAATCACAAACGTACATGAATGCCACATATTATTATGCCTTCCCAATACGTAGATGTTTAGCAGGGCGCCAGGGCCATATAAAAAATAGGTGATCGAATTTGACGCACAATGGATCAGTTACGTTCTAATCAATAGGATTGTTCATGACACGTGATACACATGCATAGAGATTACTATTATTCGACAATAACGAATCAAAATTAAAGCAAAGTGTTGACGGGTGGATTGATTGCAACAAGCAAAATCGGCCGGATGGAGATCGATAGGGCCGGATACATCAAATAACGTACGTAGATGATCTTGATCAACATTAATATCTTGGTACGTAGCTAGCTAGGGTTTCACTTGTCACTAATAACTTTTCTAAATTCTAATCATGGCATGGCCGGATCCATTAAAAAGTATGAAACGTGCACATATCTATTCTATTTATATGGGGCATCTCATCTAGCAGGCCAAAGTTAATGATTATAGCATAAATTAGTATGTATTCCGTACCTTGTACGGGTTTTTCTTAAATAAAATATTTTCAAATATATTTATTATCCGAGAAAAATAATTATGTAAATGCTTAAATATAAATTTTTCTTAGATCTGCGTAAAAAAGATAAGGCAATTATCATATAACTAATCAAAATCTTTTCATATAAGATAACAAATGATTGAATTATAATAATAGCAAATTTGGCAAGGAGATTGCTAGAATATGCAGATCCAATCACGATCTTCTAATAAGAACAAGAGATCTTTCTCAAACAATCCCCTTGCCCATCATTCTTCGAGAATTAGAAAGATCCTTTTCAAGTTTGAATTTGTTTTCCTTTGGAATCTGGGTTCTTCTACTTTTTACTTTTTTTCTATTTTTTCTCTCTCTTTTTTTATTCCCTTCCATAATTCCTTAAGTCTCATAGGTTTGATCCTGTAGAATCTGACCCATTTTCTCATTGAGCGGGGGGTACGAAATAAAGCAGATTTTTTTCATTTTTCGATCAAAAAAAAGTACTATGTGAAATCCTCGGCTTTTCCTCTTCCTCTATTCCTATCCCATAGGTACAGCGTTTAGTTTAAATCAATAGAGAACTTTCTGTATGAATCGATATTATTACATTCCATCCAATTCCTTCCCGAAACCTCCCAAGGAAAATCCCGAATTGGATCCCAAATTGACGGGTTAATGTGAGTTTATCCATGCGGTTATGCACTCTTCGAATAGGAATCCGTTTTCTGAAAGATCCTGGTTTTCGTGCTTTGATGGGTCTCCGAGATCCTTTCGATGACCTATGTTGTGTTGAAGGGATATCTATATGATCCGACTGATTGCGTAAAGCCCGCGGTAGCAACAGAACCGGGGAAAGTATACAGAAAAGACAGTGCTTTTCTATTATATTCGTTTTTTCTATTAGATTAATTAGATTAGTCTTGGTTAATGATCCCGGCTCAGTGAGTCCTTTCTTCCGTGATGAACTGTTGGCACCAGTTCTACATTTTGTCTTTGTGGACCGAGGGGAAAGGGGGCTCGTCGGGTTGACTTATAACCATTCGATTCCGTATGCCTAGTTCGGCCTTTCTATCATATCTTAATGATTTTCCTATCTATCATGTCCAAAAATATTGTTTAATAATGAGATTTTCTATCCTATATTCTAAAAATATGGATAAGAATTGATTATATCCAAAAATAAAAGATCATTTTTTAAAATAAAAAAGGTGGTGTGGTCCAATCTAAAAGTGACATGTGTCGTTTAATAATTTTTTAACCTCCGTTTTAGGTTATAGTTATGATATGTAGTACGATGATACTCTTTTTTAAAAGAAAAAAGAAATAAATATGAACATTAGTACTGTTTTTTAAAAATGACACGTGATACACGTAGAGATCATAACTATAATCTAAAGCGGATGTTAAAATAATTATTAAACGACACATGTCACTTTTAGATTGGATCACAACAGTCCTTTTTTTAAGAAATAATCTTTGGCAAAACAACCCTTAGTTTTAAAAAATAATCTTTTATTTTTAGATATGATAAATAGAAAGATTATAGGATAGAAAATCCCATTATTAAAAAATCTTTTATTTTTGGATATGATAGATAGCAATATTATTATGATATTTTTTATGCTATCATACAAAGACTAGGATATTTTATTTATGTAAATTTTCTTGTAAAAACAAATTATGATTAAAATTTTGATTAAATGATAATGTATTTATTCAAAAATATAATTTTTATAAAAAAAATGATATGAATCTAAACTGCTCTTATAATTAAATGAATATTTACATTAACTTTTCCTTTTATATATTTATGAAAAATATTTTATTAAAATAGAATTTTGAAAAAAAAAAGATACGAATTTACATTATGTCTTACAAGATTGACAATTAAATAATCTATGTATATATATAAAAGACGCAAGGAATAAGGCCACCACGTTGCGCCACCTAGGATTTTTCATACGTGTCATTCTCACGTTGTGCCACATAGGATATCGCCACATAGGATTTTTAGTTTGAAAATTTATTTATCTAGGAAAAAATCTATCTAAAACTAGAAAAAAAATTATATAAAATAAAGATGTTATCTATTATATAATAGGTATTATGGTAAATCCAAAAGATTTTATCTTAAATTAAAATAAATCATATAACATTAGATATTATATAATAGGAATTAGGATAAATCTAAAATTTTTTATCTTAAATTAAAATAAATCATATAACATTAGATATTATATATTATGATAGATATAAATTGATTCTAGGTAAAAGATTTGTTCTAAAATTAAAATAAATTATAAAGCTTTACATATTATATATTAGGTTAGATTCTGCCTATATAAATTAACAATACGCCTGTTATGTATCATTATATCATATTGTGCCGTAAACAAGTCAACCAATGTGATCCCCAAACCGCTATATGTTTTTGCATTTTGATACAAAGGCGAAAAATAGAGCGCCCAAATCCGCTATATATTTGACACAGATTTGCCGTATTGCTGAAATTATGTTTTAGATAACCCTTATGAATAAGGCAATTACATTGCGCCACCTAAGATTTTCTATGTGTCGTTTCCACATTATGCCACCTAAGATTTCGCCACATAGATTTTTTATTTTGAGAATTTGTATAGGTTGATATTATCTATAACTATATATATATATATATTAAAGTTGTACCTTTTCGAGCCATCAGAACGATTCTGGCCCCACTTTATATTTAAAAAATTAATTTTTATTTATATTATTATAACTTCTTTCTATTAAATTTTTTTAACTATTTAAATTTATCTCTAACATCAAACAAATATCTATTTAGTATAACAATATCTTTTGAAAGCTTTCTTATACATGTATTTAAAATTAAAGATAAAATATTTTAAATATTTTAAAATAAACATAAATCTTTTAGAATATATCTTTTGACGAATTTATTTACAATTTATATTGATTTTATTTTATAAAAAATTAATGATAAATATTTATAATGTTTAAAATTAATAAAAATAGATAATAGAATATTTAATAGATATCATAACTATAACCTAAAGCGGAGGTTAAAAAATTATTAAACGACACATGTCACTTTTAGATTGGACCACACCACCCTTTTATTTAAATAATCTTTTATTTTTGAATACGATAAATAGGAATATTATTAAGATATTTTTTATGCTATATATTATATAAATATTAGGATATTTATTTTATTTTTAGATAGAATGCATATGATAGTGTAGTGTACATACAATGGACAGAAAATCTTATTCTTAATTTAAAAAAAGTAATCTTTTATTTTTAGATATGATAAATAGGAATATTATTTAAAATCTCTAAATATAATTGTATATTAGTAATATAAGGAATATTGCTATAATATAAGGATTGTAAATATTTAAATAAACGAAGGGCAAAGAGGTAAATGAAAAATCATATTTTAAAATAAACATAAATCTTTTAGAGTATATCTTTTGACGAATTTATTTACAATATATATTGATTTTCTTTTATAAAAAATTAATGATAAATATTTATAATGTTTAAAATTAATAAAAATAGATAATAGAATATTTAATAGATATCATAACTATAACCTAAAGCGGAGGTTAAAAAATTATTAAACGACACATGTCACTTTTAGATTGGACCACACCACCCTTTTATTTAAATAATCTTTTATTTTTGAATACGATAAATAGGTATATTATTAAGATATTTTTATGCTATATATTATATAAATATTAGGATATTTATTTTATTTTTAGATAGAATGCATATGATAGTGTAGTGTATGTACAATGGACAGAATATCTTATTCTTAATTTTAAAAAAGTAATCTTTTATTTTTAGATATGATAAATAGGAATATTATTTAAAATCTCTAAATATAATTGTATATTAGTAATATAAGGAATATTGTTATAATATAAGGATTGTAAATATTTAAATAAACGAAGGGCAAAGAGGTAAATGAAAAATCAAAATGCCTATGGGGCATAGTTAAGACGATGGCACATAGGATAGAGAGATTCGATTTTAGTTATAGTATATTGATATTGATGATTTGGAAACAGATGTACATACCGCCCCACGATTATGATGGAATAAGGATCAAATTTCAACCAATTCTGCCACCATTAAAGATCGATACAAATACTTTGTCCAATTTTTGTATCTCCTACATGTGTGATTGGTTGAGATTTCTTTTTTATTCTTATATTGAACACATAATAGTATCACTTGACAATTTTTAATTAAATTTGAACCGATTACGTACAATATATAGGACATAGATATGGGACAAAGGATTTACATCGATTAACGATACAAACAATCATATGGCACTATATATATTTCATTGACCTAGGCCATTACGTACTGTGCGGAAGTCCCTCCAAATATCATTCCCACATTTACGCAACCCTTAAGATTTACCACATTATACATTTTAAGGGCAACAGCGAAGAATGACATTATTACAAATAACGTACAGTATAATATGACTTTTTAAACAACAAATGATATGCAATAATAGAATATAAAGGTTAAGAATCCGTTTGAATTGTTTCTTTTTTTTCTAAAATGAATTGAAAGTGTTGGAATATATATAACTTTCTAACATTAAAAGTTGGATGATAAATTATCTTGTATATAAGATTGATGAGCTATTCTTTCTATTATCAATTGATTTTTAAATAGAATCTCATTCGTAGTATAGGGCTTTTATATATGTGTGCACACAATCCCTCAATTAAATTATTGTATGAAACGTAGCTTAAGGAATCCTGTTATCTTCATCTTATTTGAGTTATATTTGAGTATTAAAAAAAAATAAAAAATTGAGATGTCACCCTACTTGTGTGATCTGGAGTATCCTATAGTACGTTTGACGATCATGTGGGCATGCATATATATGTTAGGATTTTGGCAAAGATCTTAAAGAGTGAAACGTCGTTTTCTTCTCACAATAATTTCTAAGTTACAATGTAATCATATATTCAAAGAGAAAAGAACATGCATTGACAAATCAATTCAAAGTCAACAGCCGGTGGAGCCAACAAGGACATATTTTTATATATATTGCGGCTCGAAGACCTCCACTACCACCCTTATCTGTTTTTCTTGCATTTTGTCTTCTTTTACTTGTTTTGTGTTTATAACGGGTATCTTCAACTTCATGAGAACATCTAAACTAATTATAAAAAAAAAACTAATATGAGGGTTTATGTCAGTGTCCATCACAAACTTTTTATAAGAAAAAAAACTTACATAAAGTGTACGTCTAACAAAATTCAAACTTGATCTGTATACTTTTTCTTTCTTTTTTCTTACGATCGAAAATGAAAGTACGTATAGTTTTGGTGTACGTTACCAATCCAAAACAAGGAAAGTAAAGGGTGGTAGAAGAAAACGAAAGGTAGGGTTGGACGTGTAATCATACGAAGGCTGACTAAAAATGGATGATCTATGTGAGGTTATAGAAAAAGGCACACGTGTATCACAACTTGACTAAAAATAGTATTCATCAAACATGTCCTCCTCCAACTTGACAATTGAAGAGCTCCATCTCATCATTCGCCCAATATTTTTAGAGAGCCCGAACCCTAGCCAATAGTGGCACAGCAAGAGATTTACCAAAGGAGATAATTAAAAATATTTTAATTTTACTAAACACAATATTTACAAATTTCTAGAATGGATAGAATTAAAGATATTTTAACATAAAAATAAATAAAGAGAAAACATAAAAAATAAACTCTACTATGTAAGAAATAAATAATTGACATTTACTAGTACCTAAACATGGAAACTGATTTAAGTAACTTTATTTTGGGTAATTATAAACACCTTCCACCCAATAAATACCACCAAACTATAAAAAAAATTTACAGATAAATGAACCAGTCAAACTGAACGAATTGGATCGTCTTTTCACAAGTCTTCTTGCAATTAACATGTTGATTAGTTAATTCCTACAGCTATTTACTTTTATCTATAGGACTAATAATTCCTATAGCTAGTTACTTTTAATTAATATCAATAACGTATACATATATTATATTTTCAATAAATTGTTTGAGTAATTTTAGTTTTGTTTCTCCTTCCCATCTTACTTGATTAATGGGCTATGATTATATAATAATTTGTAAAATAAGAATGAATTTATTTTTTGGATGTCAATTCATTTTTTTTCCGAAGGTGGGCTAAATCCCATTTGTTTCATGAAAGAGATTGGTGGGCCAAAGAGATTGGTTACTTTTTATTCTCTTTATTTTCTTAAATTTTGTGCATTTGTGTTTTATTGGAACGGATAAAATTGTTTCATTTGTTTCACTTGTGATTACTTTTTTTTTTGTTCTACCAAAAAAAAAAGTAATTTTTTGGTGAAAATTAATTTTTAATGTCTTGAAAAATGTAAAAAATAGAGAGTTGTACAGACTTGAAGAACATAAAAATAGTTTTTCGATGGAAAGTAGTTTTGTAGAAAAAGTGAACAAGCCCTTAAAGCTCTATCAATAAGCAAGTTGTGGTTCTCTGGAGCGAAGAGGGTTGCCCCCGGCTCCCCAATAAACAAAAGTATATTTTTAAAAGAATAAATTACACAAAACCATCCTTAAATTATGCTACTTTTAAAAAAATCACCCATAAAAAGCTAATTTTTACAAAACCACCCATAAACACAAAATGCTTTCAATTAACCACCCAAATTGTAACTTGTTAATTTTCTATTAATATTTTAACATGTAAAGACATTTATACCCTTATCATTATTCTTTTTTTTTTGTTTCTAATCATCATTTTATAGTTGATAAAAAAAGGAGAAGAATAATAACTCGTAACCTCCTTTATGGATTCTTCAAGCTTAAATTATCAATAATGACAAACACTTTTCATAACCCCTTCCTAGATTCTCCAATCTTAAATTTATATACGCAACAACACAAATTTCCAAATAATAAAACACACACTAAAACTAAGATTCTTGAAACCCCTTGTTGAAATTTTGTAACATTTCAAAATTATAAAACCAAATTGAAATCAACCTAATTTGTGTGGGTGCAACTCGCTATGCAGATTTTAAGGTAGTGGTCCAGACTTTGTATTCAGCATTGAAGTGCTCCACAAGGGTTAAAGTTAGTCTCCAAATTGTTGAGATTAAAGTCGGCGACTTAGCTTTACTTTATATAAATAAAATAATCTCTAATAAATGAATAAACATAACGATATAAAGGTCTTTGCTTTACAAAAATAGGGTTGGATGGTTGTTTGAAAGATTTTTATTTTTATGGGTGGTTTTATGAAAATTAGCTTTTTAAGGGTGGCTTTTTGAAAAATAGCACAATTTAATGATGGTTTTGTGAAAATTAGCTTTTTTATGGGTAGGTTTTTGAAAAGTAGTATAATTTAAGGGTAGTTTTGTGTAATTTACCCTTTTTAAAATAATATATTTGTAAATTCAAATTTAAAATAAATTTTTTAAACAAAAATACTTTTTTTTAAACAAGAGTAACACGACCCAAAGCAATTAAGCTAGCTACCGACGGAATAAATAAACAAATAACTATTGGACAAAAAAAACGGACCAAGTATTTGACCTACCTAAGGAACAAATTAGTATTGGTCCAGTAAGGGCGTGTTTGCCGTCCTTTGATCGCTTTGGTAGTGAGTAGTGACATTGATGGATGACAAAGAGAGAGGTGGAAGTGTGATTTTCAGTCTCCTCAAAAGAAACCAATAACCATGGCCGGTTACCTCATCTTTGATCAAATTAATGATTTCTGTTGTTAATTTGTCTTAAATTAACGAAGCTTTGTTTAGTGGTTTTTATATGAGACCGATTAAAGCAAAACTAGAATCGAAAACCCAATCCAGGACCGTCTGATTTTATTTTTTTTTATTATTTTAAATTTACACCTTCGATCGAGTTCGACCTGGACAAAAAAACAAAAAATGGGCTCTCTTGGGACAAATTGACGCGTTGAGGTAGTATTCTAGGAATTGTTGAATAATCGAATGCAAGGTTACGTATTGACGCATTGAAGTTTATCTTAAACAATCTATTTTACTACATATTATTAGTAATAATTAGTACATTAATATTATTACTTTTCCATGAACCTAAATTGATCTCTTTCCTTGTTAGTTGTCAATCAAAGATTAGCTATATTCATGTATTAGGGTGGTTTCCATGTAGGGTTCAAGTACTCCTTGTTTATGTATGCTACATTGCTACTCTTCCTCATTCAATAAAATTAAGTTACATTATTATTCTATTATCTTCTCATACATATAAGGTTACGAATTGTCGTATTTGTCAATGCACCTATATATATATATATATATATATATATATATATATACATATGCCCCGATATCATCCAGACATTCGCATTGTGTAAGACCAATATACATTCGATTCCGATCCCTACTCTACTTACATATACCTTAATTTGATTTGACTAATGCGATAAAAATTCATGTAGGAATTTACCCCGTGTCTTTATTTGCTCTATCTTTTTAGGTCCATGTTCCCAATTCAGTTTCTTCATAAAGGCCCATATAGATTCGAACTTAAAATCTCCTAGACATAAAATTCCAACACACCATCCAACTAGATCAACTCATTATTAGTTTTATTTGTATCTACTTCTATTATAAGTTAACCACGGTTAACATACAATAGAAACTTAGTAAAAATTTGATAAAGCCATTCCAGCACTCCATCCAACTAGAAAATTGTGAAGTAGCAAGGGTCCATGACAACTTCGAATTAGATGAAATCGACAAAGGCGATAATTGATAAATCCATTCCCGAAAAAATCACAATTAACAAACGAGAGACGAGGGCGGCGCAAAATAGAGTGAACCCGCAGCCACGAAATCTCACAAAGATTTTAGTTACAAATGATGCCAATAGTATAAAAACAATCGAGAATTGTCGTTTACATAGGCTAGAGCCTCTCCATCGTGCAAAAGCTTACTTACTGCAAGCGTTTCATATCACATTATCTAAATCTCACTGAAAATCTCACCTTTAGTGATCTTACCACAAGTCTTTATTTCTTTTCGGTGTGAATGAAATCTCACAAAGATTTTAGTTACACCTTACAAGCAAAATGGAAGCCACTAGAGAAAGCAACGTATCAGCACAAAAGCCAATAACAGTTAATATCCCATCATTTACATTTAGCACATGCTCATTTTTAGATGGGAAATTTTACTCATGAAAAATATGTGCACCATCCATAACATTATAACCACAAAAGGTGAAAAAACTTTTGCTTAGATAAAACATAATTTCAAAACCATGAGGGATAAAAAGAGCTTGTTTTTGTTTATCAAATTCAACTATCATTACCTTTCTTTCTGAACCCATTGCTTAGTTTGTGACCTTAAGCTTTTCCGGCCAGATTTCCTTGTGCCTGCATTCCTCCTTTGACCCGAGGTTGACCTATCTGAGGAGGCTTGTGATTCATCCTCTGTTGTTGACATAGATTTATTTCTAGGTCCATGTGGATGTTTAGCGTCTTTTTTAGGCTTATTCGGGGGACGGCTTGGTCCAGCAGCCCCTGTGACTCTCTGGTTACTTGGTCTGCTGGATTCAGTGTTAGTTTCAGGAGTTAAATCCGGAACTGATTCATTAAGACGCATACTAGCAAATAGAACTCCATCCGTTCTTGGTTCAATTAATCCTCCACACTCCCTCTGCAATTGCAAGACAGTCTCGAATTTACTTCTTCTGCTGATCTCTGAATCAGATTGAAGGAACTTCTCCTCTTCAGGGGCTTCCTTGTCATTCATATCCTGAAAACTCAAGACTCTGGTGAATCACCCTGTCCATATATAATAATTGATACAATTCATCCAAACATTTTAGATCTTTGGAGATTTAAATAAGATTCCTACGTGAGTGTTTCGTTTATGTCCTGGGTTTGTTGCATGTTGTGTGTGTGTGGATGTTAGAGGCGAAATTCCATTCATGTATGTGGCTGTTCTGTATCTAATATCTTCTTGTAATTGTTTATTTTAGAAATGATGCTGTGTACATACCACTGACTGCAGAGAACAAGAGCCAACTAAGTCTAGCACATGTTTGATGTCATCGGCATGAAAAACTTTGCGGCACACAGGGCAATTTCCCATGTTTACTGTAGAATAAATAAGCAAATCAGCATAAACAAAGGAAACAGGGCAAAAAAGAAGAGTAATATCTAAAAGAATCTTGCAGAAAATGTCACATTTTCAAGTACAGTTGCAAGATTTAGATCTTATCATACAGTTGTCTTGAAGCACAAATACATAATCGAATCATTATGTTTACGAACTTAATCCAGTTGAGGATAAACACACAGAGCGATGACACTCATTACGATATGTATGTCCAGTGTTTGGATCAATTCTAGATCAGGTTGTATTTAGTATTTACGTGCCTTCTAATTGGAAATATGTACAGAAGTGAGTGATAAATTTTAAATGCATTACTTGTTGAAAGCCATTAGTGCATCAGGACAATTTATGCCATCAGAAAAATGTTAGAATATACTATCTAATGAGCATCACAACAGCATCATTATGGTGATTCTAAGCCTCGACAACTTTCAAATTTGATTTAATTCCCGTTTACATGCAAATTGGTTAGGCGGGTACTCCATGTGGAATCAACCTTGATTGCTACTTTACGTATGTATTTTAACACATCACGGAGCACACATAATATGTCCTATTAACCCTTCCTAAGAATAATATTCCTACTTGGCGGCTTCCCCACATACATAGGTTCTTGCACTATCTTATCAAATTTATAGTTAGAATATTCAAGCAAAAATATTTATCTTATAACATATGTTAAGAAGCATCTACTATAGATAAAATGGAGCAAAATTTGTCCTAACACTTACCTTGCTGAATTTGATTTCTGGCTGAAATTGTACCATTAAGGCCATTCTGTTTCTGAAGCCATCTCCACCATCTAATAATGCATTCACTGCCATGATCCATCCAGAAAGCAAGCTTTTTAAGAACAACAAATGTTTTATACTGAGATGAGAGATCTTTTTAGAGGATACTTTACCTGTGAAAGCAATGAAAGCAAGACATCAACTTCATGAATGATGTGGATTCACTCTGTTCTTCTTTTGATACCAAAGGACTCAAACACAAGGGGCAATCTCCATCAGGATGATTCATGATGGAGAGTTTTTCTACTGCTTCCTGAGAACATCATGGATGAATGAGGTGTATTACAAATACAAGTTTCATACTCAATAAAATTACGTTCGTGTATCAAGGGAGACTTCTACCTTAACAATAACAGTTCAAGACTTCTACCTTAACAATAACAGTTCAAGATTATGTTCATGCATAAAGAGGTAGTAGACCTAAGCAGCATTTTGCATTTAAAACTCTTACAATTTACCACACTTCTTTAAACTTTGATTGAATGGACTTATGGCTAGCCTTAATAGAGTACCTCAGCATTACTAGCATATTGAACACTTCATAGAGCACCATACTTGTAATCGTAATCACTAGAACAAGGGTTTGTTTGGACAACGAGATTGAAAAGAGGAGTTTAAGCTAAAATGTTTAGAGTGCCTTTTCATAACGGAAGACAAAATAATCACCTAAAAAATAAGGTACAAAAGGCTTCCTTCTAAACATACCCAAAGTGCACAGATTTGAAATCACTCAGAAAATGAATCTGCATTATTGCTAACAAATGCAATATTTTTACATCAAAATTTCTACAGTGACTGAAAATTACCTCGCAAAGAGCTACAAGCATCGGGCAAGGGACGAGATCACAAGCCCGTTCATGTAGGCTAGTCCGGAGATCTTTTAGCCTTTTTTCATCAAGACCTTTGGATGATGAAATCCTTATATCAGGTGGATCATTGGGATACTGCCAAAAGTTTCTAAAGTCCATCAGAGACTCATAAAATCAAGAAGATGAGTTAAACATAAGCACAGAACCACTATAGAAGAAAATATCACAAATTGCACTTCTTGAAATAGAAGGGAAGCAAAACAAATGCAGAATATATCAAATTTGACTTAACTTTCATTATAAACTTTTCGGATTAAAGTTCAGAATCCCTTGGTAAATCTTTATCCTTTACACAAATGCAACCAAAACAAAGTCATCATCATCATCATCATTAACCCAGTGAGGCTCCGCTACAGCAGAATCTAGGGGGTCAAGATGGGGGTACCCCTGCCCAAGGGAAAGGGGGTATGCCCGATAGACCCAAGAAAAACTGAAATTCAGGCATTCAGCTATGTGACAATAATAATTGAATTTAATTAGAATGCACCAAAACTGATATAGGGACTAAATCCATCTCAAAGGCAGTGTATAAAAGCCAATGAGCATGAGGATGCGCCCCAGGCAACCAAAACAAAGTAAGTAAGAGAGATTATACATAAGGTTTTGGCTTTGGTTTAGTTTGTGACAATTTATGAGTAAACCGCAGATCTTATCCTTCATATTAGAGATGAATTCAGGAAGAGCAGCCCCAAAGGCACTGAGCAAGAAATTTTTTCATGGACAGAAAAGAAATAGACGGAATGTAATCCCAAGTTAGGCACACATATACCACACACTTATTCCCAATTTGTGTTAATGAATACACCCTAATATACTAATCAGCAAGATGCTTCTTTTACAATCAAGGTCACTTAACTTTCAAGAATTTTAGCAACTCACTGGTTATGATGTATTGCCTCGATAATTACAGACAAAATGTGTTCCTAGAAGCTCATTCTTCCAATACAACTTGCATTTTACTAGATTGAAAAAGGAAAAGAAACTAAATTTTATATCCTACCTGTGAGTCAGCTTGTATCTCAATGGATGCTTCCACAAACTGCACAAGAAAAAAGAAACAATGCATAATATTTTGAAGCGATATAAAATATGAAACTCAAATTCATGTTATCCATCAAAATCTACTCTATGAATTTTATTTCCATAATGTGAATTCAAGAGGGAAGCTTCCCCAGAAAACCAGTTAGAATTAATAAATTTACACCTACTTTGAAATTCTTACAAGGTTTATGATAGACCAATAGTCCATAGATTACAGTCGTTTGAAAGAGTGAGAACCATCAACCGAGTACAAGCTGCTTTAGGGGCGATATAATTTTTCAAGCAAAGCTCAAACTATTTCAGAACTTCCAAACTCAAACATTATAAGTCTTGAGTATCCCAAAAGCCATGAAATTTTCCTACAACTAAACAATGTCGGAAGCACCTCATTTTACATTATCAAACAAAAACAGACATGGCACAGCTCTCATCAATTAAAGCATCAATTTTTACAATTTAGAGAGGACAATACTAGACCTAGAGGTAGGTAAACCACAGCTTAGCTTAACAACCAGGGTCTCTCGCCCCGTTCAAGTTTGATACAAAATCAAACCATTCCATCCCAAACAAAAATGAGATGATCACCGGCGTATTTGCAATGGAAAAACATGACAGAAAATTCCAAATTCGGAAAGCAATCGAAACGAAAGCGTAAAAATTGGTGGACGGAAGAAGAGGAGAGACCTGTATAGAAGAGTCGTCGGCGGTTCGAGGCTTGATTTGGAGAAGAAGGTGAGGAGGAAAAGTGGAGAGGAAAGTGCAGTCTTCGCCATAGACTGCTTTGACGGCTTCTAATTCCATGATTACTTCTTCTTCCGCCATCGATAAGCAGCTGGGAAGGGGTATGGGAAGACTAATGATAACCTAATCAGGACGACTATGGATTCTCTTCTCTGTTTTCTCCAGAGTCGTGGAGTTGTCTTGTGTGGTGTGTGGCCGTGTATGATGAACACAAGAGAGAAAGTGTCGCACCGCCGAACCGAATATACGTGGATTTGGTTTCGGGTCGGATGATTTTTACCGGGTCGGTTTATTTTTTTTTTTCCTTTTAAAAAACCAACTGAAGTACATGAGAAATATTAGCTGAAATTAATTTCAGCCAAGATCCAGTAGACATTGAAATTAATTTCAGCCAAGATCCAATAGACATTGTGGGGAATTGTAAGTTCCCACTTCTTCTAACATGAGAATTATGAACAGAAGAAAACAGTGGGAAGAAGCTCGCAATATCCTTGTATAATAAGACAGGAGAGTAAGAAAAGTGAATTGCAATGAAAATGAAGGTGTGACACTAAAGACAAGTCATCAGGGTTCAGGCTCGTTTGGTATTTGTTGAGAAAAGAAAATAATCAAAAGCATGAATCTAATCCATTTTTAGTTTATAGTTTATTGATCAAAACTTAGATAATTCTCCCAATCCCCTCTCCTCATTTTTCTTACAAAAAAAAAAGAGAGAGAGAATCACTAACCTTTCCTTTCCATGTTGTTATAACAAACGGGGGCTCAATGTGTATGGTCAAGTAACCCAATTGTGAAGCAATCCCTTAAACCTAACAAAACAGCCTTAGCTTCAGCCCAAGCAATCTCCCAAGTACTGCAAACACCATAAGAAGCTGCAGCCAAAACAGTTCCGCAAGAATTGTTAAAACACACACCTAACCCAACCCAACCTCCTTGAAAAAGAGCGGCTTCAGAGTTAAACGAAGCCTTCTTGAGGTGGTTGGCAAGTTCCAAGATTAGAGTTAGAAACAAAACTTGTCAAACCAAGAGGAGGCCGTTGGGAACCTACATAATCGTTAACAAACTTCCTGAAGACTTCTTGCAAAATTGGAGCACTCTCATCTTCATTTGAGAACATAAATTTATTTTCTGAGAATCCATGCTATCTACTAATCTAAGAATTTGTGCAATATTCTGTAAGACTAGATATATCGCAACGTCTGTGAATGTCATCAGAAAATATCCCAAAGAGATTGTCCAGCAAAGTGATCACGAAATTCACCAATGGAAGAGCCTCCCAACTCCCAAGCAACTCTTACGAAATCACAATAAAAAAGTGTATGAAAAACAATTTGATCTCTGATCCACCACAACGAGAACAAAGAGGAGAGTCGAGCGCATGCTGATCATAAAGTCTACGATTAGTAGACGTCATACCTGAACATAAATTCCAAGAGAAATTTTTTAATTTTGGGGTTCCACGAATCCTCCAGATTAATTGCCAAGGATTAAATCAGAAAGAGTGCAGTTCCTCAAAATAACCAACTACATAACAAATCAGCATTCATATGTTGAAGTACCCCCGTCCTTCAATACCCTGAAGAGCCTCATTCATATCATCAATACCAGATTACCAGTCATCATAAAAAGTTCCCCAAAATAACCTACTACAATATGCTCAATTTGTTCTTGTTCCTGACACCAAATTCCTACTGAATTTTCCAGCCCCGCAATATGATTTCTGGCCCGTGGCTGTTGGCTTTAAGGAGAGAAAAATGGCGTGTTTATCTTGAAGCTATGGTTGGTTCAAGTTATGTATCAATTTGTATACAAGAAAATTCTATCCAAAAAAGCTCGGCCACACACAGTCACCACCATGGAGCAAGGAACACCCATCCCATGATGTCTAAGCAGTTAAGCCTTCTAGGTAGTACTCAAAGATCACTCTTTTGAATCTTCTTAAAGACAGGTACCACTTAATTACCTTGGGGGGTTTTGGGCAACCAAAAATACATGGGATCAATGTGACCCTCCCTCCTCTCTAGTGCAACTAGTAGCCGGGTCATCTTGAATAAGGGAGTGAGTGAGGGGTTCTCTCATGCGGCCCATAAGCGTGGGATTAGCCGGGTACTATAAGTGAATCAACATGTGTTGGTTGTATCAATTTGTTAAAAAAGAGGAGAAAGTTAGATTAAGGTGCCCACCATGGACCCATGTACAGAAATAATGGTCCGCCTCTATCAATTGAACCAACAAGTATTGGTTAGTTTAATGTTTTGTATACATGTGAACATCTAATGTTGACGACCAGAAACTTGACAAAACAAATGTTAGATGGTCAGAGAGGATTCACGGTGTGACAAGATCAAAACTGTTTCCTTTGAATTTAAAACACCGAGGCTAGTTTCTCCCGGCACCCCAAGCTCACAAAAGAGGGACCTCGTTCGCCTTGGGACATGTTACGTTTGCCATGACACAACTTACCTTATCAAGCGCCTAAGGCACTGCATCAGCACACTATCACCTTTATCAACTATCTTATTGCACTGTTTAGATTACCAGCATGTCTATCGGAGAATTTGGTTGTGTGCTTTAATATTCAATAATCATGTATGATAATTGATGATGTTGTTGTACCCTTTCAAGTTGGAACTTGTGATTGTCCATTTCACTCATCCAAGTAAATTGACTTACATGGAATACGGAGTGAGTTTTCACCGGGCTCTTCAGCTAATTGAGTGAGCCTGATTTAGAGAGTTTAAAATAGGTTTTGGCTCTTCAGTTATTCTTAGAGGACAGAGAGAAAGCAAACGTGCACAAATTTCTCTTGGGAAAAGCACTATCGACCTTGCTTGGATTCTTTTTCACTTGACCAGATAATCAAGATTCAATACACAAGAGGCAACTTCAGATTCTATTATTGACACAAAAATATACATGGCATTGCTAACTAATCAGTGACAAGGAAACCATTTTCTTTTACCAGATAATTCATCCAGGAAACGAATCTGAATCTGACCACCTTCTCTTCACCTCAGATTTAGACCTAACTTCTATTAGTTTCCCGTCTGTTCCATAATCCCTCTCCATGACAAGGTGAATGCCTTCATCTGAATACCAACCCACTCCAACACATAGGATTCCGTCCTTGCTGATGTCAACATAAGACGTAACGCCTCCGGGGAGCCACAGAATAGACACATCCTGCATATCCATCATCTCTTCTTCCCCAAAGTAGGCTCGGCTCTCAGGGAAGGTCCTTTTCTTTATCGTCTCCATGCAGAGGTAAACGTAAGGAAAGCCATTGCTATCATCTGCAGACGTATCATCTCCATAAATTGGTGTGGCACTCACTTCAAATACCTTCCAAGATCCTGTGAGCTCAGAAGGACGGGTTCTTTTCCTCTGAGAAAATGGCTTCACATCAAGCTCAATGTCACTGTTACAGCACAACATCACATGGATAGTAGTCAAGGATTTGCTTGGATGTCAAACAGTATTAAGAACTTATGCATTATCGGGCTTGAAATTCAGAATGCAGTATTCTTATGACCTAGAAATACATTATATCAATCTACTTTACTATCTTAGAGCAATACATTTTGGGCTTACCAAACAAAAATTAAATTGTTTAACTTTTTAATACATAGAACATGTTGTATAATGCATGTACATGTATCCAAACAGGCACTAATCCTCTGGAATCTTAATGAAACAATAGGTATTGAAACATGCACCATGTTTCAGCAACAATTACAATATATGCACATAGTTCATATTTAAGTTTCAACACAGTAGAAAACAAACAATAAAAGGCAAACAAAAATCATTGCCAGACTTCACTGACCTGTGGTCGTCAATATTGGCAGGACTGACCCACTGTTCTTCGTATACAGCAACCCTAAGTATTTGGATGTCTGCACCCCCGTTACTGAACTCTATAGTATGCACGATCCGTAAACGCTTATGACATCCTTTAACCAAGCACTGGAAAGGGAAATTAAAAAAAAATCTGTTATACAGCCACTTACAGTTTTACAAAAAAAAAAAAAAAAAAAGAACGAAACAACCAATTATGATTCTTGGAAATAATATTCACAAAAGATTTGAGTGATTTATCAAGTTCAAATAAATAGTGAAATCTGAATGAGGAAATAATAGCACAAGAAAAACAAAGGCGTATTAAAATGCCAACATGACTCATAAAAATTATACTAACAGAAACTCAAAGGAGAAGCATGTTACATTGGCTCAGTTCAGGAGAAATATGACTTGAGTGACTGATACAGACTCCAAAAAGATTTGGGGAGCAGATAGATTTACAAACGAGAAAAAAATTCAGAAATATGGAAGGCAGAAAAGATAAAGTTCAGACTACTTTTACCAGCTGTAATAGCAATACATGCTCGCAAAAAACTGCTAAAGCAGCTTATTCTAACAGAATGCGATACACTAAGTAGCAAGCAAACCTTCTTTCTCATAAATAACAACATTTTAGAGCTTGATCTTTGAGATACAAGAATTTAGAGAACTTACTTGTTCAAATTTGAAAGTGGGAGAGAGGTAATAATTGGAATCATCGCCATTGCCAACAGGGATATCAACAGGGCCTCTAGAATAAGATCCATCCTATCCATTCCAAGGAGAAATCACCCATTCAAATAAGCAACTAGTTTGCAAAAGAAAAGAATGAATAAGTATAAGAATATCAATAGTATTCCATTTTCATCTGTCATTTTTAAAGGTCATCAACTCATCATCATCATCATTGACCCAGTGAGGCTCCACTACAGCGGAATCTGGGGGGTCAAGATAGGGGTACCCCTGCCCAAGGGAAAGGGGGTACACCCGGATAGACCCAAGAAAAACTGAAATTCAGCTATGTGACAATAATAACTGAATTTAGTTAGAATGCACCAAATTGATATAGGGACTAAATCCATCTCAAAGGCAGTGTATGAAAGCCAATGAGCATGAGATGCAAAAAACACAAAATGGATGAGATTATATGATATAATGTATCGATGATCCCATATGCAAATATTTAATTCAATCAATAATACAAATCTTTATGACAGGAGATATTGGATTCCATGTTCCGAGATGCAACCCGTTTTTGAAAAACTCCTTTTCTAATATATTACTTCTTATTGCATGACCCAACAACAAAATGAAGTAAGAAACTGCCTCTCTATTAATCATAATTTGTACATTATTAGCAAGCGAGAATGTCATCTAACTAAACAACAATAAGAAGGCAATAAAAAAAGTTCACAACTTTAAAAATAATATAAGAAAGATACTAATGTTGTAAGAAGAAGTAAGCTAATTGAGGTCATATGAAAAATGAGACTCCTACCTCAAAGTAAACAAGACCAGCCTCCATGTCCATGAAGTCTTCTTCCATCACATCACTTTTGGCAAAGTCAAATGACTCAAATTTAGGCACAGCATATTTTAAATTACTCCCACCAGTTGCTCCTTTTATACTCAAATTTAAGTTATCGCGCTTCTTGTCATCTTTGTTAGGTTGTTGCAGCATTTCACCGTGAGGATTTAATGTCACCCAATTAATCTTCCTCCGGATTCGATGGCCCTTTCCTTCGTCCGGAGCTGGCACTGCTTCAATCCGCGAAAGAGTGTAGCAATCAAACAGGTGTTCATTTTTGCTTCCCACTTCAATTGGCTCCATTTCAGCAGTAATGGGTGAAAATACAGCTCCAACCCCCTTCCATATTCCACTCACACTACTCACAAAAGTGTTCCAGGCTGGTCGAATTACAGGTTCCTTAGTAAAAAGAAGAGATAGTAGTGAGAAACCATTTCTTTTCTATGTAATCAAAAGGTTCCCAGATAAACAGCAGATATCATAACCTAATCCGGAATTAATAGCACATCTATCTGAAGAGGAAAACTCTTTCAACAATAAGTTTACTCGTCTATAGAGTATAGATTCGGAATTCATAAGGAAAATATTGAATGTTCTATCAATTGAGTCATAAACAAATACCTGAGTTTGCAGAACATTCTCAATCTCAATTAACATAGCTGCAGAGACCATAACTTTAGAATCCTTGAACTTCTTAACTCTTCTCCCTCTCTCCCTCCCCTTCGGCCTTCTCCTATTCCCCTTCTGCTCCACTTGCTTGGCCAATTCATTGTCAATACTCCACACGTTATCCTTGCCCTTTCCCTTCGCGCTAACCCTAAATCCAACCCTCTCTCCTCCTCCATCACTGCCATGTATCGTCCCCTTGCCACCGGTCAACCTAGGGCATCGATTGTACCCGTCAAAGCAGCAAGATATACAAGGCGAAGGATTCCGGAGCGCAGAGGAGTGGAGAGGAACTGAGCTTAGGGGTGACTGAGGGTGGTACAAAATGGCGAAATTGAAGCGATGAAATCCTAGAAATTGGTAGGGTATTCTGGGGAAATTGCAGGCTCCAATGCTTCCACAGTGCATCATTCACGTTATCGTCAGTGAGACAGCAGAACTCAGAGAAGAGAGGAGAACTGAAACGAAATTACTCGGATAAGTGTTTTGAGGGAATGGGAGCGACGAGTGAAGAACCGGCGGATTACGAAGCCGGTCCAACTGGCGAGTGGAGGCCCGTTGGATTGCTGGATTGTTCGATTAAGAAAAGCCCATTGTCGCCCTTTTATAACCTCAATTTAGGCCTTTTACTACGGAAAAGGGAATGCGAAAACGAAATAAAATGAAATGAAAACGGGAAAATGTCAATCCCAAATTAATGGGCGTGTTCATCTCAAAAAAACAAATTTAATGGCTTGTATGTTTCTATACCCGGAATCGGGTTGGAATGAGGAATCGGGTTGGGATAGGTTTCACTCATACGGTCATACCCGTCTTAAATAGAAGGTATGGGTTCATGTGTATTTTGATGAAATGAGAATGAGTCATATCTGTTAGTAATAAACCAAAATTTAACAATGGAACTCGTTACCCAAATTTGAATGTTGGGCCTTTGAGGATCGGAAAAACGTCTTGAAAACAGAAAGTTGTGTCACTGTATGGAAGTCGCTGCCTTAGAAGCGATTTCGCCCTGACCGGTGGTGCAAGTCAGCGATGGCGTCGCCCCCCAAGGATCACACAGGAACTCCCGAAGGCGTGAACTCGCCTAAGGAAGCTTGGAATCCGCTCGAGAATGCTCAGAACCAGAGAGTTTTTTTTGAGAGAGAGGAGAGAAACTGTAATTTACAGTGTATTGAAAACTGAGATACACGTTCGGTTTTATGGACGAAAATCAACGAGCAGTTACGCCAAAGTGGAGAGAAAAATCAGCAGAAGATTTGGCCAGTCAAAGATAACAATCCGATTTTAAAAAATGGTTGAAACCGAAATCGGAGATTGCGGACAAACAATTAATTTGCGTATCCGTAACTCCGAGGCCCAAAGCCCGAGACCGAGCCGGCCGGACGGCGGCGGCGGCGCGCGCGTGGGAGAGTTCCCCTCTCAACTCATCTAACCCATCTTAAAACAAGACCATTTATAAATAGCACTAGCAAGGCCCCTCAATTCCGATGTGGGAGAGCACAAAACCAAATTCAACTTTCTTGTTTACAAACACAACAGTCCACTTGACTAATTAAAGTCAAAACCGGTTTTTGCATTCAAATTTCCAACAATCCCCCACAATGCGAAAAGAGGTTTTGAATTGAAAAACGAAGTTCTGAGCAGGGTTTATAGAATTGATGCTTAAGCATTGGTATCTTACGATTGAACCAACACATAGTGAAGTAAGGTAATCCTTTCTTCAAGAAGTGAACTAAGTCTTGAAATCCTTAAAGTTGGGAAAGTTCCTAACAACACACATCTTTCCTATGTTCTTGGTGATTCCGCGATAAATCTCATACTTAGCCAAATTACCTTGGGATGCTAAAGAGTGATCTAGAAAGATCACCTGAGTTCTTTCATAGAAGGAGGCTATCCCTTCACACTCTCGTAGGTGACTTCATCAAGTCCGTCTCAAAGGACCACCCACAATAGGGCTATGAAGTCATTAAGAGTTAATAACTCAACCTCTCAATTTCCAACGGTGAATTCATCAAATCCGTCTCAAAAGGACCACCCAAATCCTAGGCTATGAACTCATTAAGAGCAAGTGATCAACCTCTTTATGTACACTTGTCATAGGAATGGGAATTAGTATACCATCATATGAGTTTTTCCATGGCTTCGTTTGACCCCAAAAAGGGGATCCACCATGAATTCCTCATCCCACGGGTTTAAGTCCCATTCCCCTCGACGAATCAAGGACTAACTTTTGGTTAGTCCTTTAGTCAATGGATCAGCAATATTCCTCTCGGTTCTCACATACTCCATTTACAACCAATAGCTTTGTTACCCTTAGGCAAATCAACTAGTTCCCAAGTGTGATTAGACATGATAGAATCTATTTCACTTTTAATTGCATCCTTCCAAAAACTAACATCTAAAGAACTCACAGCTTCGTCATATGTTTTGGGATCTTCCTCTATCATATGAAGACTAATAAATGTCTCATTTTATTCATCAAAATCATTGAGTTCTATTATAAATGCAGTTACAAAATCAGGTCCAAAACTAGTGCCCTTCTTTTGTCTTTTACTCCGTCTAGGTTCTATGTCATTTTCATGCATGGAAGGTAAAGACATAGAAGAAGATGCAATAGTAGATGATGTAGTTTCTTTATGCATGATATTTTTCTTCAAAGGAAATATATGCTCAAAAAATACAGCATCACGATATTCACACAAAGAACGATCGCTCAAACACATGAATCGATAAGCTGCACTATTTTTCTGCATAACCAATAAATACAGCATCAAAAGTCTTAGACCCAATTGCATCAACCTTAAAGGAAGGCAATCCCACTTTAGCTAAACACCCCCACACTTTCAAATATTTCAGGTTAGGAGCATGTCCTTTCCATAACTCATAAGGTGTTTTATCTAGCTTTTTGTGAGGAACTTTGTTAAGAATATGGTTGGCCGTCAAGACATCTTCCCCCCACATATTATCAGATAAACCAGAACCAGCAAGCAAAGCATTCATCATATTTTTCAAGGTTCTGTTTTTTCTTTCTGCTATCTCGTTTTGTTGTGGGCTATAGGGAGTTGTAAATTCATGAATAATACCATTATTCTCACAAAATTCTTTCAAAGAGTTTGTGACATACTCACCACCTCTATCTGATCTAAGCCTTTTTATTTTTCGATTCAGTTGGTTTTCGACTTCAGCTTTATATACATAAAACATATGTTCATCTTCATCTTTGGAACGTAACAAGTACAATTTGGTATACCTCGAAAAGTCATCTACAAACGTAATATAATATCGTTTGCCTCCTCTACTTTTTGTGTTTTTAAAGTCAGCTAAGTCTGAGTGGACTAATTCTAACAAAGAAGAAGTCCTTTCATTCACAGAATTAAAAGGTCGTTTTGTATACTTAGCTTCAACACAGATTTCACATTTTTCTTGACTTTGTTTAACCAAATTCGGAATTAAACCCATAGCATGCAAACGATTCACAGATTTCACATTCAAATGTCCTGTTCTAGCATGCCATAAATCCAAAGACTCAACGATATAAGCAGAAGACGAAACATTCTCATTATCAATCATGATCTGAAGAACATACAAACAACCAGATCTATAGCCTTTTCCTACAAATTCACCATTTTTAGTTAAGACTATTTTACCAGCTTCAATCACTTGTTTTATGCCAGCAATTTCAAGCAAACCAGACGAAATCAAGTTTCTACGCAGAGAAGGAACATATAAAACATTCTGAAGTAGGAGTGACTTCCCTGAAGCGAGCTTCAGAGACACCTTCCCTTTCCCTAGGACTTGCGAGACGCTGGAATTTCCCATGTAGACTTGATCAATATCAGCAACTTCTTCAAAATCAGTGAGCATCTCCCTGTCACCACAAAAGTGCTTAGTTGCTGTTGGACCTAGAAATAATCCAAGCAGGAGGCAGCCCATTACCAGGGAAGGCCTAATGCCTTGCAGCTACAAGATATTGTTCGACCTAGATTTTAGGCAAAGAAGTGTCAGCCCATGGTCAGGAAATCTCCAACGCGCCTAGAGCTACGGAAGATCTTCGGAATTGACTAAGTCGGTTGGAGGAGAGAGGGTCCGAGATATGTTTGTTACAAGATAGATTCTTCTCCAGATTGTTTTCATTATAAGATAGATTTAAGCAAAGATTTGTTAGTTAGAGATAAGATTATATCTTTATTTAAGATAGAATATGCTCTAGGGGGCTATATAAGTCGATGTAACCCTTAGGGGAAAAGGGGGCTCGATTCACACTATTTCTTCTGATTTCTACATCAATAAAAACACACTTTCGTTCATATTCTTCTTAGTTCATTCGATCAAGGCCCAATCTAAGCCAAGGTTCTACCTTTGGTAAATTTTGGCTCAAACAATTTGGCGCCCACCGTGGGGCCGTGATCGATACAACCATCAGAAGAATCACCATTCTACTTCCTTTCTGATCGAGTAACACGATGGCCGAGAACGGAGAAGAAAGCCCTAAAACTCCGATCACCGAGAACGACCAAAACCTTGAGAACCAAGGCGTTCGATCTCAGGATGAGGAGATGACAAACCCCCTAGACACGACACCCGCACGACGAGACGCGACTCCGGAGCCCATTGGCCAAATCCGCTGCAGAGAAGTCTCCCACGACGATAATCCTCCAATCAATCTCCGACCAGCGGCTAACCAACGACGAGCACCATCTCAAGAAGTCTGGATCGAAGATGATGACACCGATGGAGAGGATCGAGAACGCAACGCATCTCAAAAGGTATTGCTTCTAACTGATTCATTATCATGTTTCATCTCTAGACATTTCTTAACTTTCGCTTAGAGAATCTTTAGGCCAGTTTTGACTTTTTAAATTCCTAGTTTATAAAGTTTATTTCACACATTTTTACATAATGATTTGCGAGAAAATATTCTTCCATTCTTGCACACTCCCTTATTGCTCCAAAAACGCAAGGACACGCTAATCATACAACATGAGACGCGTCAAAATACAAAAAAAACCCACTGTTATGACACATGGTTATACCGTCTGAAAACGACGAAGTCATCAAACGTTGATGAAGTAACCCATAAGATGGTTACCCATGCGCTAATCAACGTTGCATACAGCATGAGACGCGCCGAACACCAAAAAACCACTGTTAAGACACATGGTTATACCGTCTAGAAACGACGAAGTCATCACGCATACAAACGTCGATGAAGTAACCCATAAGTTGGTTACCCTCTATCTAATTCCGATTTAACGATACATCCGATTAGTACGGGAAGGGGAAAGCTATAGCATATAACCCAGGCCATATGCGCGGGACGCCACGATGACACTACATCCTAATTTAAGGATCCACTGCCCAAGAACGCCCTTGGCAGTGGCCAAGGGAAGCCTAATCGTAACTAACTACGCACGGCCCTTTGCAGAAAACTAAAACACTCAACGCACAAAACGAGATCCTAACGCAAGACTCACAATAAGTCGCTAACGAGAGGAGCATTAAAAACTCCTACTTTAAACGCTAAACTCTAACGCGTACCCTATCCACGGGCAACATGTTCCGGGAGATTCTCCAGGAACGGACGCCACAACAATTTTAGGCCCCGGGCCAAAAAACTACCAAGTCTTCAAACAGACCCCAAGGAGTATGATAATTTACCATTAGTCCACTTATTACAGTCGGCTATAGCAGAAACATCGGCGACGCAGGCCGCTGAACCACCACCAGAGCAACTCGCCCCGAATATTCTCCAAGCATCCACCAATCCAGGGGTCAGTTCGGGCGACCATTGGACCAAGCCATACCTTGATTGGTTCCTACGCGACGATACACCCAAGGACAAGATAGAAGCCAAAGCCTTAAAATCGAAGGCAACGCGGTTCGCCATCTTAAAAGGGATCCTCTTCCACAAGTCTGCAACAGGTTTTTTACAACGATGCGTAGAAAAGGAAGAGGCTGAGAAAGTCATGTGCGAGGTACACAACGGAGATTGCGGTAATCATACTGGGGGTCGCAGTCTTGCTAACAAAATCTTAAGGCAGGGGTGGTATTGGCCCACCGTTCGCCAAGATGCCATCAAGTATGCTCAATCATGCGAAGCATGCCAACGGCACGCACCAGTCCCACATCAGCCACCAGAGATTCTCCACCCATTCGTCACTCCCTGGACTTTCATGCAAAGGAGGATGGACATCGCTGGTAAGCGCTTGGTGAATGCATCTTGTGGAAGCACGACGACGAGAACGATTGGGTTGCTCAACGACTCTCAACACCACCGGTCAACAGTAATTCAGTCTTCCACCAGAAAAGAAGATCCTAATGCTGGGGTACCGAGTGAATAGTACTTGACAAAGATATCCTACTATGCCAGTAAGTCCCAACGATCATTCTTCTCATCAACAAAGTCTTGAAGAATCTCCAGGCGAGGCTTTATCGAAAACTAAGCAACCACGCTAATTACCATGTTGACCAAACACTAGGTCACCTTTTTGACAACATCTCACAGGTTCTCTTCCCGAGCACAGTATAACTCATCGAGTATTCGCTATCTTACGCGGAGAATCTCCGATGCAGACCTACAAAACCAGCCGATTGTACTACCTTAAGAGTCGCTTCGGAACACAGCTTCCAAGACATAGGCTCTCGATCCGAGACATAGACCTCCAGTTTCTCAAGCATTACCTTTGCACGACAACGAGTGTAAGCTCCTGGTTTGTGACTTGATTTGAGTCCATGCTATGGACTAGCGACTTCGATCAGGTTAATGCCCAACGCTAACGGTTTTCATCAAGTTAAACGCCCAAGGCTACACAACTTCGATCACACCAACGCTGGCGGCAAGTAGCTTCGGTCAAGTCCGTGTCTATAGCTGACGACTTCGATAGAGTCTATGCCTCTAGTAAACACTTCTGTTCTGTAAATGTTTGCTGGCCAGAAACTCGATCGCTTATATCAGCGGACAACTCTTGCAAATGATGAAGGATCATATCGAAGACATGAAATCCATCTAGCCCGTCTCGTCGCCTCGACGACCAAGATGAATTTGGGGTATTGTTGGACCGAAAAATAATCCAAGCAGGAGGCAGCCCATTACCAGGGAAGGCCTAATGCCTTGCAGCTACAAGATATTGTTCGACCTAGATTTTAGGCAAAGAAGCGTCAGCCCATGGTCAGGAAATCTCCAACGCGCCTAGAGCTACGGAAGATCTTCGGAATTGACTAAGTCGGTTGGAGGAGAGAGGGTCCGAGATATGTTTGTTACAAGATAGATTCTTCTCCAGATTGTATTCATTATAAGATAGAAATATGCAAAGATTTGTTAGTTAGAGATAAGATTATATCTTTATTTAAGATAGAATATGCTCTAGGGGGCTATATAAGTCGATGTAACCCTTAGGGGAAAAGGGGGCTCGATTCACACTATTTCTTCTGATTTCTACACCAATAAAAACACACTTTCGTTCATATTCTTCTTAGTTCATTCGATCAAGGCCCGATCTAAGCCAAGGTTCTACCTTTGGTAAATTTTGGCTCAAACAGTTGCTCTAGTATCCAACAGTCACTCAGCTTTGCTGCCCACCAGATTAATTTCAAAAATCACTGCAATCAGCTGCTGGTTCTCTTCAGTCAGATTCGCTTGCGGCTTAGACTGATCTCCACCATTGGGCTTAGGAGATGGTTTCTGATTGTCAGCCCGCTTGGTACAATGGACTGCACGGTGCACTGGTTTTCCACATACAAAGCAGCCGCTTAGCTTCTTGTCTTGTGGTTTTCCCTGCTTCTTAAAATTCTTCTTATTTTGAATTTTGTCTTTCTTCTGTCCTGAAGTATAGTCACCTTTCTTAAACCTGTCAAATTTCGAAGAAGATTCCACCAGGTTAGCCTTAACCGAATTTTCAGAAGTTTTAGGTTTAGGCTTATCTTTGAGGCGATTCGCCTCTTCGATCTTCATGTGACTGGCCAGCTCGAGGAGGGTCATGTCCTTCTTCTTATGCTTGAGATGGTTGCGGTAGTTGGCCCAAGACTCAGGCAGTTTCTCGATCAGGAAGTTGGCCTGGAGGACCTCGCACATTTTCATACCCTCAGCCAGTATATCAGCCACCAGATTCTCGTACTCATGAACTTGCTCCATAATTGGCTTGTCATCAAGCATCTTGAACTGCATAAACTTGCCACAAATGTATTTCTTTTTCCCAGCATCATCAGTAGAGTATTTAGTCTCCAAAAGATCCCACATAACTTTTGCAGATTTGTATTTAGCAAGCAAATCGAAAATAGGGTTGGTTACATGGCTCAGTAGATGACCACAGACTGTCTTATTATCAGATTGATATTTTTTCAAATTCGCGTCACCTACTGTTGCCGAGGTACCTTCCAGATTGCCTGTGTTAGACTGTTGAGTGCCAGGAGTGACTTGTTCCTGTGGAGTCGTAAGATTTGCAGGAGGGTTTGGAAGCGCTGGAGTGGAAGGAGTTGGAGACGGTTGCAGGAGGACGTAGTCCATCTCCAACTGCTCGAAAAACATCAGCATCTTCTGAGACCAACGCTTGTAGTTCGTCCCATCAAGCGGTTCCAATTTCGACAGATCCAACAGAGGCTTGAAGTAGGGTAACGTCGACATTCTGGTTTCTCAAAAAATCGCTTCTAAATTGTTAGAACCAGAATTTAACAATGGAACTCGTTACCGGAATTTGAATGTTGGGCCTTTGAGGATCGGAAAAACGTCTTGAAAACGGAAAGCTCTGTCACGGTATGGAAGCCACTGCCTTAGAAGCGATTTCGCCCTGACCGGTGGTGTAAGTCAGCGATGGCGTCGCCCCCCAAGGATCACACAGGAACTCCCGAAGGCCTGCACTCGCCTAAGGAAGCTTGGAATCCGCTCGAGAATGCTTGGAACCAGAGAGTTTTTTTGAGAGAGGAGATAAATTGTAATTTTCAGTGTGTTGAAAACTGAGATACACGTTCGGTTTTATGGACGAAAATCAACGAGCAGTTACGCCAAAGTGAAGAGAAAAATCAGCAGAAGATTTGGCCAGTCCGATAACAATTAATTTGTGTATCCGTAACTCCGCGGCCCAAAAATTAATTAAGTCCATAAAAAGCGGCCCCACCACACCGCGCACGTGCCACGAAGCCCGAGACCAAGCCGGCCGGACGACGGCGGCGCGCGCGTGGGAGAGTTCCCCTCTCAACTCATCTAACCCATCTTAAAACAAGACCATTTATAAATAGCACTAGCAAGGCCCCTCAATTCCGATGTGGGAGAGCACAAAACCAAATTCAACTTTCTTGTTTACAAACACAATAGTCCACTTGACTAATTAAAGTCAAAACCGGTTTTTGCATTCAAATTTCCAACAATATCCAAACCTTGTTCCATACCAAACATCAAAAAGGGAATAGGCTATACCTAATTCGATTCCTTATACCTTAGGTATAAAACTAAACAAGCCATTAGTAGGAAAGGGAAATGCCACATATAAATTGTGTAATTTCAAACTCCAACAAGGAGATTTTGTCGAAACTCGACTAGACTTGGAGACGCAAGAAAGGAAGGAGACAAACTCGGGGGATGAGTTAGATGAGAGACCACAATCGACGAAGGAGACAAGTGTTAGAGAGAAGCGCCACACGTGAGCTAGAGAAGGAAAGAGATACATAATCCTTAAATAATTTATTATGTGTGCAAATAATGGATTTGTGAAAACAAACTCACAATTAGGTTACCCAAACTTGTTGATTCGTACAATTATCACATAAATATAATATTATTTCAACTACGAACAATGGCGAAGGGAGATCATGTCCGTTGGGGTTCCAAAATTTTTTTTTAATTTTTGTTTAAAAATATAGTAAAAAAACTAGGTTATTTGATAAAAACTAATTTATTGGTCAGAAAATAGAAGATTACTTTTTATATATATAATATTGAAATGGTTTTTTATATATAAAAATACAAAATTTTATATATGAATTTTTATATACAGAAAAATACAATTTTTTTATATATTTTATTTAAAACTACAAAAAAAGTCTCTGGCTTCGCTAGGAATATTTCTGTAGCCAAAAAAATTATCGATGGAATTTAGCCCCCATTAACACAAATTCCTGACTACGCCACTAACTACGAATGTCATTTTCATTTATAAGTAAAACACGTTCTAAGGATATTTCCAATAACAAGACTTTTTGGGTGGCTTAAAACATATACAACCCCATATACTTGTGCGAATTTGTCACTTAGACACCTCACCTTTGGTTTGGACCTATTGAACACTTAAACTTAACAATTTGGACCTATTAAACACCTATTCGCTGATGTGGCGAAGTGCGATGGTGCCGATTACGAGGTTGAGGACGATGAAGAGAACGGGGGGAGTGAACCAGCTGTTGACGGAGGTCAAAATTGTTATGTGGCATAAATTACGCCTTTGTGGCAAAATACCAAATACGCTTATGTGGCACATATGTGGACAAAAAATAGGCTTATGTGGAACACAGGTGGACAAAAAATTGGACATGTCAGCGCGAGTGTGTTACACTCAACGAGATTGTCAGCGACCATGTGTCTAATAGATCCAAATTGTTAAATTTAAGTGCTCAATAAGTCCAAACCAAAAGTGAGGTGTCTAAGTGATAAATTCGCACAAGTACAGGAATTGTATATCTTAAGTCGTTTAAAAGTAGGAGAAAAAAACACACAATCAGGATAGAGAAAATATGATCAATATAATGTACCTATGATCAGTTGACTCATTATCAGCAAGTATAGAATGTCATTAAACTAATAATTTCATGGCAACAAGATATCTTGACATCAGCCTCAATGTCAAGGGATCGCTTTTATGCTCTCATTATAGAATGTCATATAATGTACTGTATCCTTGTTTCTCTCATTGTCAATGGATCGCTTAAATGCCTAGACATATGGGCGGAGCTATGTTGGGGCGGGTGGGGGCCATAGCCCCCCCAATCCAAATTTTTGTCCGTATATATGTTCCTCTTGTCAATAGTTTCGATTTGATATATTATAAGCTCAATTCTGACATCTGAGCAACAAGTTATGAACGTTTGAAGATTGGACGTATACAAACCACTTTTAACAAGTCATTTACTTATTTAGAATGCTTTTATCCTTTGTTAAACATCCTACTTTCATAATGTGATTGAACTCGAAAACTTTGAAACAAGGATTTTAGTTTGGGTTTTATTTTTTAGTTACGAGCTTTTAATATTTATTGATTCAATTAATTCGTATTTTGAAACATTTTTGTTTTCTTAATCTAAATGTAGTCTGAAACATAATTCATAATTATATAAGTTGTCATTATAAACTCTTATTTTCTTAATGTAATTATATTTTAAAATATTTTAGTCTCTCCTCTATAAAATATATTCTCTTTTTTGTCTAAATTTATATTTTTTATTTATGTATCTTTTTCGTACATTATCTATGTTGAAAAATTTTATCGGCCCCTGCAATGATAAATTTCTGGCTATGCCCTTGTCTAGACATAAAATCTTACCTTAAGCAAGCCTTTATCATCTTGCTTTAATCTTTAAAATGACTGGATGAACTCATGAACCCCAAATGAATTTATAACCGATCGAGTCATAAATACAGATATTTTTTAGGCATTCAACCCCGGGTCGATTTGATTCGTGGTTGAGCCGTTGGCCTACTTGTATAGCTAGCTAGTTGTATAAACATGCCAATACGTGGGATGGTCAAACTTTGACTAAACATCAATTTGCTAGTGATAAGGACCCAAAAAAAAAATTATCTTATTCTAATTTTATTAGAAATTCATCATAAAAAAATCCACACATTACATGTAACGCAAACACACAAATTACAGTAGAAAGGAATCAATTTCGTGACACCAATAATTTATAGTACAAAATTATCACATCCAAAAATCCAAATGCTGAAAGTAAACAACATCAAATTCTTCGCCATATCAAAAGGAAAGAAATCCCCCAAATTGCCCCACACACCATTCAAAGTATGGAACATCTGAATCAGCTAATCAATAATCAATCACGGGCACAAGCACAACAGATCCGTCTTCCTGGAACCAATTTCCAGAAATCATTGCCTACATCGGGGTAGAATTTGCGCTTGACGTACCTGCAACCCTCAACGGCAACCCTAGCGACGAGCGGGAAAGCCGCCGTAATCAGCAGGTAGCGGAACTTGTAGTTTCCGCCCTGGTGCGGCACGATGGCAAAGATGGAGGAGCCGTAGGTGACGATCATGGAGATGGTGGCGATCCAGATCTCGACGGAGAAGGGGAACATGAAGGTGAGGCTTATGATGACGGAGATGGAGGAGGAGAGGGCGAGCGTGTTGAAGACCAGGAACACGTAGAACGGCTTCTTGTGGGATGCGTAGATGGCGCTTCCGGCCCTGTGCTCGTGCGATTCGTCCTGCCAGACGCCGCCCGGAGGGTTCACGCCGGCCTGGAAGGTCACGGCCGCGATTAGGGCGGACACCACCAGCAGCACGTTGCGCATGTTGTTGTGAGGGTCGTCGTCTTTCTTGTACTTGAACCGGACCAGCCAGTTCATGTTTGCCTTCGGAGGCTCTTTTCGTTTGTTAGGGTCCGCCATGGGAGATGAGCTCTCTAACTAATTGGCAGCTCAGTGCTGAAGAAGAATGATTGAGGTTTGAGGGGCAACAAGAATTTGGGGTTTTGGTGGGCTTTTCTACGAAGCATTTTTGCACTTACTTATATGCTAATTGAAGTCTTCGAAAACAAATTATAAAAAATGACTTTGGGAAGGAGACAAGAATCTTGGTAGCATTAATTAATTAATTACTGCCACTGTTAAAAACTACTTTGAATGAAGATGAATGAACCCGTCTAGGCGTCTATCTTGTGGGGTTTCACTTCACGTGTTTCCTTTTGAAATAAGCCTCTACATCCGACAACAAAAAATAATAATATTGGCTGGCGACTTTTGTATTTTATGACTTTACATCATTGATGGATTTGCTTCAGTGTTGAATTGGTCTATTGCTTCTTCATTCTGGTCGGTATACGTGTCGTTGAATTTTCAAACAAGAAATTGAAAACACAGTTTCTACTACAATACAGGACCAAGTTCATCATCGATATCTTAGCATACAGTTAACTAGAAAATAATCCTCATTTTTTTCAATCGATAAATAAGGTGGTCACAAGAGTATCTCTATCCCCACTTCAAAACTGATCACTATTACCAGAAATTTTATCATATGTATAACAATGATGATCCACCTGCATATCCCATCTAAAAGGAAGTTACAGTAATCAAAAACTATAACAAGCAAGCAAGCAACTTCAATATTCTTCATAAAGCAACCCACATTAATTAAAGCCAAATAAGTATTGCATTACAAGTCACCTCAAATAGATCCTATTATAACTTAAGCGAAGCAATTTGAAGTAAAAAATGATCAGACTTATGATTTCACCAAATCAAAACCCGCAAAACACTGCTTCCGGTATCCTGCCTGTGATGATATCAAACAATAAACTAAAAGAAGTGAAATAAATTCCTCTATTTCACACTCTTATTCCTTTATAGCTAATACCCATGTATGAAGCTATCCTCTGGTTTTTCTCCCTTGTGCCATTTATCATGCTACCTGCAAAAGCTATATACACTGAAAACAAACACAAACTCCTAAAAGCTTAAGGGACATCCAGATCTCGCTTCTAGCTACCACCTTACTGAGCTCATATTCAAGTATGGAATTTTTCTGCTCCTTGAACTCCACTAATCTCTTATATGACAGTGCCCCTCGGGATCAAAGCATCCTTTATCACGGTCACAATCCCGCTCTTGATGAAGTACCCATCGGTTTCCCTGGCTGCTTCTTGCACGTCATCACTGTTGACAAATCTGTAGTGGCCACAAAACAGTGGAGTTAGAGCATTCACCATTTGCAGGAAAAGTCTTTTGCAAGAGATCAACAATGGAAAGTAAGAATTTTTTGTCTGATACAACTTCTTATGTTATATATTTTTTTTTTCATTTTTGAATGAAAAAAAAGAATGATTGCCCTCTTATTTACTTGTTTTTTGAATAATGATATTTTCCTCTATTTCACACTCCTATTTACTTGTTTTAAACTCTGATGTGGGTTTCTCCATTAGTAGATGCTCTTAGTACTTGAAACTCAACGAGAGAACTTAATTTGTACATGTGAAGGCAATGATCAAGAAGAGAGAAGAGAATGTATCAAAACCTTGACGTTGTCCCCAATACGGGCATTATTGTCAATGATTGCCCTCTTGATGTGAGTATTCTTGCCAATGTCGATTGCAACCCCGCCCTTTGCAGCCAGAAACCTCTTGTCAGAATCCGTCTGCAAGTTTAAACCTCTTGTCATCATATATCCTTTGTTCAACTGCCAGGAGACTGATTTTTTTATTTTGTTTCTTTTGGTTCCTTACCTCATAATAATCTATAGGGTGACTACAACACTATCCAAAATAACTTATATTGACAAATAACGAAGTTTATTAACAGGACTAGGGATTTGCTCACTTTCAATGATTATATCTTATCTCATCACCCAATATCAAAATAAAACTAAACAAAATTTGTACAGCCAAAATCATTTAATTCATTCAATCAGGCAAAAAAAAAAAAAAAAGCCGCTCAACACCAATGCAATGCAGGTTCCTCAAATCATTAATAATGACATTGAAAGAGCAATTTTATCAGAGAAGCATTTTGTTAGATAGTAGAGAATGAACAAACCCTAAAACACTCTTTTGATTGATAACTGAAAAATAGTAACAAATCTCAATGGGAGAAACTCCCAAAGAGCCAATCTCAAGGAGATAAATCTCTAAGAGCCCAAAGGCAACTTGCCTTGATCCTTTCTCAATATTCTGGATAAACTTCTCCTAACAAGACTCTCCTATATATACTACTGAGACACACCCCAAAAGCCAGCTCACAGGCAAGTATAATCCAAAAAATGTCAATAGAACAAAACGAAAAATTCATAGCAGCACTAGGCTAGCAGAACATCAGCATCACAAAAGCAGAAGATAAAGTTCTTAGGCTCACAAGTCTATGACTGTAATAATAGTATCACAATGCAATACACCTCACTACCCACTTTTAAAATAAACAACAAATTAATAACTTGTTAATATATTGAAAAGTTTCTTATGTAGTTAGCTTCTCTGTGATGATTTCCAGTCATCATAAATCACTAATTGCAGCAATGAATCATAGTCTAATTTAAAAAATATAGTACTTAAAGAGTACTTTTCCTCTGCAATTTATCTCTCCCCATGGATATTGATAGGATTCTAGTTATTTTATTCCTTTTCATATTTATTCCATTCTATTATTCAGTCTAAGTTATCATGAGTCAGCAGGATAAGAGTCATTAATATTAGCTAGAAGATAGAGTCCTTAATTTTAGCTAGAAAATAAATTCCCTGATTTTTAGCTAGGAGAATAAATGCCCTGATTTTCAGAAATCAGTAAGTCTTAATTTTCTCCCTCAATAGGAGGGTGATGTGCTATTTAAACCTATGTCAAGGTCAGTTGTAATCATCCATAAAAATTATCAATATAATCAATATTATTCAGCCAATTTGCCTAAGTACGAGATCCTTATGCTTAGTGGTTTTGCCTCAAGCGAAATTCTCCTTGAGTGGTTCTATCAGATATCCAGTAACACACCTACGTAATCCATAACTAGCCGGGTATATAAGCAGACTTTTTACTATTATTGAGCACAATGAGCTTTGAAATGGTGAAGAGTATGATTACAACAGTGACTTCAGCTTCATATGCAACTCCTATGATTTGTTCAACCCATGTTTAGAGTAATTGTCATCACATACTTGTAGAAATCAAGGCAGTGATAGTAACAACTAGTGATATATGTATCTTAATTAATATCATAACAAACTACTTTCATTGCATCAGTCAGAGGGAAATTCCCTTAATTATAATATCCTTACCAGTCCATGACACGTTTCCCATCAACTTCACATCTTTGCCTTTTCCAAGTTTAGCTCTTCCAAAATTACATCAGCCTGACTCTAAACAAATCATTGTTAACCAACAACTAACTTGATTCTACACCCTGATAAACTGGCATTTGGTTTAATAAATGATAAAAGAAGAAGATTAAAAACTAAAGACAGTGTAACTAAACCATGACAGCTTGAAATTATCCACTTTGCCCACCACCTAACATAAACACAACTGATATTAGATGATGGAATTTCATCAAGCAACTTATATGCATCATCTACAAGCAGTGTGGCCTTGTGCTTAAACACAGTTACAAAAATCAGAAGACACGGATGCATTTTCACAAACACTTTATAGGCACATAGCTAGCAGATCAACATGAACATGGCCAAGAATCCAAAATTATGCATTTTTATCACATTCTAATATAAGATAAGGTATAATTAAACTAGCATTTGCAAGATTCCTACCATGAGCAACCGCAAATTTCTCCAAAATAATATAGTTCCGCTTCATATCCATCAGCCTAGACTACAACCGAACATTATCCTCTATTCCTCTGGTGCAACCCTGACGGCGACGACTTCGAAGTATGTGTTGGCGGCGATGAGGAAGACGACCGAGGTCGGCTCAGAGCCATAAATCGCAGATGAGAGCTTGTAGATGAGAATGAGAGTGGAAAAGGGAGAGAAAAGAAAAATCGGGGAGGGGAAGGGTGGAGACAGAAATAAAAGGGGTTTATATATTTTGCTATTTACCTAAATAAAAGGGTATGAATGATAAATACCTTTCTACCTAAATTTCTCTTCTTTTTTTTAATTTCCTACCAAAAAAGGAAAAGGGGAAATTGAAGGCAAATGTGGAAATTCCGGAAAAATAAAACAAAAAAAAAAGGATTTGTTTGCAACAACTCGAAGACCATTGGCCTATGGCTTTCAAATCCCAATCAACCATAAACTGCACGCAGAAAGCGCTCACGAAAAGAGCAAAAAGGGGAAGAAGAGAGAGTGAAAGAGAGAGCTTCCATTGATACGGCGTAATCGTAGAGCTCACTCCCTTCACACGACACCGAGAAGTTTCAGGCTCAATCCCATCAGTTTAAAGAAAGAGTTTTGGATTCGAGATACCGAAGAAAGAGAGAAGAAATCTTTTGGGGGAATTCGTTTCCATATGTAAATGCATCAGAAGAAATCTGAAGTCCAGATCGGAAAAGAAAGCAGCGGCATCTCTTCCGATTTCAATCCGATTCCACCTCTTCCTTTCCCTTCCTCCTCGATTCACCAGAAGCATCAGAATTTCCAAATCCAGCCAACCCTAATTTCCTCCGCCTCTGCTGCTTCCTCATCCTCCAGCTCCCAATTCGAATCAAACCCTAGGAAGATCCCCAATTCCAATCCCACTCCTCTTCCAAATGTCCTCCCCGCACCCCCAGCTCCCGAGCCCAAGAAGATCAGCAATCACACCTCGTCTCTCTTGTCAACTCCCCATAAGAGGCCTTTGATGAACCCTAGCCCTTCTCTCGTCAAATCCCCAACTCTATCTACTTTTCTGCATCATCATCACCCCTTTTCACCGCCACAATCGTCCAATCCCAAGTTTCCCCCACCGAATTTGGACTGCCCTTCTCTGTTCTCCGCGATTTCCAACGCCAAGTCCGCTGCTTTCCGCTTCATCCGCCGCTTCCGCCACCTCCGGCGGCTACGAGTCCACCTCCGCGTCATCCTTCTGCTCGCCCTTCCTTTCTTCTACTTTCTTGTCTCTCATCCCAGCCGCTCACTCTTCCTTGACTTTCTTTCTGCTTTTGCTTTCTCTGCTGCCCTTCTACTCTCCCTTAACCTCGCCCTCCCCCGTCTTCCTTCCATCAGACTCTTCCTCAACCGATCGTTTCCCTTCTCAATCAAGCTCTGCTCCCCGTCTTCTGCCGTGGGACGTACGCCCCTCCCAGTGTTTTGGTCTATTGGTTCCAAGCAAAAGTCAGAGAAGAGGTTGAATTCAGGTTGCTGGGTTCAGGTGTATAGTAACGGGGATGTTTTTGAAGGAGAGTTCCATAAAGGGAAGTGTACCGGGAGTGGGGTTTATTACTATTACATGAGTGGTAGGTATGAGGGAGATTGGGTTGATGGCAAGTACGATGGGTATGGGGTTGAAACCTGGGCAAGAGGCAGCCGTTATCGTGGGCAGTATAGACAAGGTCTTAGGCATGGTTATGGAGTGTATAGGTTTTACACAGGGGATGTGTATGCAGGTGAATGGTCCAATGGGCAGAGCCATGGTTGTGGAATTCATACTTGTGAGGATGGTAGCCGGTATGTTGGAGAATTCAAGTGGGGCGTCAAGCACGGTCTTGGACATTATCATTTTAGGTAATTCTTGAAATGATGCTCTTAGATCCTGATCTATTATTTTCCTTCAAGGAGACTATCTCTAGCTCTTTACTACTCTTATCTCTTGATAATAATATATTTTGGCCTCATAAGTTTGATTGTCTCTCTTGTGTGCTAATATTAGCACTTTGTAATTTTGTATCTCCACTCAGTGAGTGAGGTTTTATTCGGTTTTTTATTGACATCATATAGTAGTATTGAAATAAGTTATGAGAGAGTTCTGCCAGTTATGATTTCATGTTGTAGGATCGGTATTGAGAATTGCGATGTAGAAATTCTTAATCATTGCCGGGAACAGTAGCTAGAATTGAGATAAGGTAGAGTATGGTATTATTAGCAGGAAAAAGTTTTGTTTATGTTGAGCAACCTCCATTAGAAGTTGATAAGGCCTGTCATAAACTAGGATTGGAGTTGAGAGAGCTGCTGCCTCTCTTGTCCTCTATTTCTGTGGATTATCATTTTCTATTCTACAAAAAAAAATAAAAATTGGCTTGTAGAGTTACTTCCTTGAAGTATGAGTTTTGTATCCTTGAAGTATGAGTTTTGTATCCCCTTCTCTCTGAGCTTGCTTCATCGTGTAAAATGGTGAAGTAGAAGACTTATATGCATTTTTCCCTCAGTTAAACAGAAGTCATAGTTTTAATTGAGATCTTTCTTATATATGGATTTCTCTTCTTTTCTTCAGAATCACCTCATAGTCTATGTTTACTATCATGTCACACTAATATTTAACATTTGCAAAATAAGAACAGTTTCCTTCCTTTTAGTTACTGCAATTTATACCTCACAACCCCTTAATGTAAACCAAATTAATCAAAAATATGCTCTGGACACTGTCATTTGGTTATATAAATTTTCAAATCCAATTAGTTTGTGTATTTTTTGGGCAACTACATGATGAATTGGTGGTGATAAGAGTGTAATTGTTTATATGATAGAAATGGTGATGTTTATGCTGGAGAATACTTTGCGGACAAAATGCATGGGTTTGGAGTGTACAAATTTGCTAATGGGCATCGATACGAAGGATCTTGGCATGAGGGAAAAAGGCAAGGTCTTGGTATGTACACGTTTAGAAATGGAGAAACACAATCAGGGCACTGGAATAATGGGATACTTGACGTTCCTAGCACACAGAATCCAACATACCCAGTATCTCCTGTTGCTGTTAACCATTCCAAAGTGCTCAATGCAGTCCAGGTAACTACAAAAAAAAAAACATTTTTTATTATTCGACTGAGATTAAGCATTTCCACTGCAGATAACAGTCATTTTACTTTATTCCTACGAGTAACTGTCTTAGAGTTTAGTCCACCAATTGTTGTATGAACTTGAAATAATGCATCTCTTCCCTGACAGAACTACTTTTTTTAAACTAGGTTTTGGATCAGTATAGATGAATGATTTAGGTTCTCTTTTCATCAAAGACTCCTTATTTCCAGGATGTTTAAACTGGATACTTAAAGGGCGTTTTTTTTCTCAAAACTGACATTTCTACCGTATTGGTGTATTGTGAATGATCAGGAAGCAAGGCGAGCAGCTGAGAAAGCATATGACACTGCTAAAGTCGATGAGAGGGTCAATAGGGCAGTTACTGCAGCCAATCGAGCCGCCAATGCCGCCAGAGTGGCAGCTGTAAAAGCAGTGCAGAAAGAAATGAACCAAGAAATCAATCATGAGAATATTCCAATCCCAATAGTCTAATTCAGCAATCATGAAGAGTGAGTTTTGGCAAGCTCAGACTTTATCTCCTCTCAAGTCTTATATGGTTTATTTTAGCAAAACCGCCCTTTCTCTTCTTCTTGCCTTGACAGCCGGGTGCAACGCAAGTTGCACACTTATAGGAGCAGTTCATTGTGTTTTCTCTTTGTAGTCCCCTTTTGTTGTTATGGGTTGGGGGGTTTTGTAGCCTTCAACTGCCTCAAAAAGTTGGAATTTTCATGTAAAAAGAAAAAGGCATTTTCAGTTTGTAATGTAGCCGTTTAGGGGAGAGAGATGCTGGTTCTTGGGTCGAACCGCTAACTCAGCGGATGTCTTATTAATCTGTATTAAGAAAAAAAAAATCTCGTGTATATGTTTCTTGCAAGTTTTCTTACTGTGTCTGCCTCTTGTGATTGTTGTGTGCTTGGCTTTTGCATAATGTACAAGCCTGAGCGTACGAGATACAAGTAGTGGGTTTTCAGAAAAGGCTGGGTTTTCTTCGGCACTCGGTATTCTACATGATGAATACGCCAAATGAAAATGAGCAAATTAAGGATGAAATACTAAATTTTGATACATATTTTTTTGGCCAAATGGTGCCCAATAATACAAACTTTCATTCCGTTACTCTTAATAACACGAACTTTGAACAAATCAAAAATAATCACAAACTTTTTGTGTGGTAGTGTTTAATAGCACCGTTTTATTTTTAAAAATGGTATATCTCCAAAATAAGAAAATGACATGCCACATATATGCTTAGTTGACAAATTTAATTAATGACATGTCCTATACATGCTTGGCAAATTTAATTAATGACTAGATAATAAATTAAGAAAAGAAATGGTAATCTTATAGTAGTATAGAATAGATATAGATAAAACTTAATAATACCATATAAAATAACTCACATCACAAAAAACACTTGTTGATAGAATGATATTGGAATATCCTAATTCCTAATGCTCATACAAACGGAACCTACTCCACATCACATCCAAGTGTCACAATGGGATCACAAGCATTTACGAGTCTACGTCTTTCCTTGCTTGTTAAATTCAGAAAGGAACAAAAATATGGCATTTTTCTTAAGAGAGAAGTATAAGAAAAGCCTTGCTCTGTAAGTATAAAATTATAAAAAGCCTTTTTGATCAAAAAGGTAATATAGGCTTTCAATCGTTCGTTGTAATTCTTTCGCACTTCCCATTTAAATATCACCCAGTTTTTATAAGCTACCACATCTTTTTTGGGTGTTTGATACGGGCCCATTCGGTATGCGATTTATTAGTATTTTATTGGACCTATCATGTTTTTTTTTTTTTGAGAAAAAGACAGTAATAACCACATTTCAATAATATGTTCCAAAAATATACCCCTTCATTATAATTTAGTCAATACTAACTTTTACAGTAAAAATAGACTAAATTACCCCTTAATTAGATATAGGTATATTTTCAACTCCTTTCAATCAATCCAATCCTCGTCTATACTCCATCCCCACCCCTTCCACTGGCCGGTCGCCACCAGCCTACTCGTCGAGTCGTCGGCCGAAGAGTTTGATATCGTTGTCACTCTAATCACATATATGTCGTTCTCATCTACGTCGAGATTTGTCGAGGACGAATTATAGAGGTACTTGTCTTGGCGCCGTCGCCCGTCGTCCACCATCTGTCACCTTCCTATGCCGTTGTCCACCGATGCCGCTCCCGTCCCTCCATTATTGTTGGCGAGGAAGAAGACAGTTATAGATTACATTAAATGTTTTAGTTACATAAAATAGTTGATTAGTGTATATTTATTACATAAAATAGGGTTGCTACACAAATTATTGATTTGATTTGATTTGTACGGTTTCAATAAATAAATTTTATTTTAAATATTACATAAAAATTAGGTAGTTACGCTAATTGATTTATGTGTTAGTGTCAATATATTACATCAAATAGGATTCTTACATAAAAGTTACCCTAATCAGTTTATTTACACTAATAATTAGTGTATTAGTCTACAAGAATTTTTTGTACATAAATTTTGGTACACTAATTAGTTTATATACACTAATTTTGCTACATTTATTTAGGATTAGTGTCTACATGAATTTTTTGTTACATAAATATTGCTACACTAATTAGTTTATTTACACTAATTTTATTACATTCATTTAGGATTAGTGTATTAGTCTACATGAAATTTTGTTACATTAATTTAGGATTAGTGTATTAGTCTACATGAAATTTTGATACAATAATTAGTTTATTTACTTTATTTATTTACATTAATTTAGGACTTTTTTGATAGAGACATTAATTTAGGATTAGTGTATTAGTCTACATGAAATTTTGTTACATTAATTTAGAATTAGTGTATTAGTCTACATAAAATTTTGATACAGTAATTAGTTTATTTACTTTATTTTTTTTACCTTAGTTTAGGATTTTTTTGATAGAAACATTAATTTAGGATTAGTGTATTAGTCATTTAGTCTACACTAATTAGTTTATTTACACTATATAATTTTGTTACATTAATTTAGGATTAGTGTATTAGTCTACATGAAATTTTATTACACTAATTAGTTTTTACTTTATTTTTTTATATTAATTTAGGATTAGTGTATTAGTCTACATGAAATTTTGTTACACTAACTAGTTTATTGCACTAATTTTATGTAATCAAAAAGGTTCCTTTTGATGTAGAAAATAAGAATGGTAACGTGATCAAGCAAAAAACGAGGAAGCACAGATTCACTGGAGGGGTATTGATCAACGAGACCGATAACCAAAAATTATTAAACAGTGGCGGTCGTTGGAAGCGATCAGTGAAAGCAGAGATTCACCGGTGGGGGTCGATAGGCAACAAGATAGATTCAAACGGAAGCAGTTGGTAGTATAAACGGCGGCAGCCAATGGTGCGACAGGGATACCGCCATATCGGAGGTGGAATTATTTGACGGTTTGTGCAATGGCTGGATAGATGGTCACTAGTGAGATCTAATAATCAACGTGAATTGTAATTAAGAGTTAAGGGTACTTTGGGCTTTTTTTAAAAAAAAGTATAGTTTTGGAAAAATGACAAGGTAAGGGTGTATTGAAGGAGTCAAACAGTGAAAGGGGGATCTATTGAGGAATTTTTCTCTTTTTTTTAGACAAATAAGTTTTGTTTCACATGTTCGACATTACTCAGACTAATAAAAGCTTATTAAACTTATCTCAAAATCAAAAGATGATCAGTACTCTCGACTTTTTCAGACTTATTGAACTAGTTTATTGTTTCTTATTTTTTCTTTTTTTGCAAGGGTTAGGGTGTTTTATTTTTGGGAAATTCCTTTTAGTATCCTTGAATTTTCGCCTTTTTCTTTTGGTATCCTAAGAAAAAAACCTATTCTTCTTGGTAACATGAGGTTTTGGCTTTTCCAATTGATGCCCCTCTTCAATTCAATTTGATTAAATTCAAGTCCATCATTGTGTTCCTCACCTTTAAATTGGTAAGATTTAACTCTTAAAAACCCAAATTCATAACCGAATCATCCCGATTTGAATTTCTAAACAATTACCCCTCAAACTCCTTTAAATGAAAGGTTGTTTAGAAATCAAATCGGAATGGTTTGGTTATGAATTTTAGTGATTTGAATTTCTAAACCCCGTCACACAATAAACTTCAGCACCGATGAGTACTCAGTTGTCGAACGGACCCTTAGTCTTTTAAAAGTTTCACGTTATAAGTACCACTAACCAATGAAAGCGTTTAACATTAGTAAGGGCCATTTAGTATGCAGATATGAGAAATCAGGTATGGATTTGAGAAATAGGAACCCGATATCTAGTGTTTGGTTTGCAGGTTTTTAAAATTAAAACACATACTTTATACCATTTAGAGCACCTCAAACGGGGGCTCACCCCGTCCCTCACCCAAATGAAAAAAGAGAAATTTAAAAAATGGGCATTTTGCTTGGGACGTCTCTCGGGGGAGAAACGATCACTCTTGTAGTCTTGTGTTAAATTGGATATGTGGCAAGTTTTGGTAGATTATAAATATAATTTTAGATTTTTGACATGTGTCAACAAATGAATGGTCTAGTTTTTCCTAACTTATAAATTGATTTTCGGACTTTGTTGTTTTGGTTTTTTTTTTCAATTTTTTAAAATGCATAAAATAAAATTACATATGCATAGACACCCATTTTATATATGTTTAAACTATAATTTTAAATATTATTTACATATAAATATAATTGATATTATATTAAGATTTAAGATTTAAAACATGAATATGGATATATGTAACATGTTTCTTAAATTCTTTTAATAAAAAAATTATTATTTGTTGTCTATATATAGGGCTCAATTATCTATCTCAACAACAAGAATTGGTTCGAAAGAGCGCGTATTTAGATTTGTCTTTGTTGGGATAAAGAGAAAATTGGAAAGATCATGAGAGTATGTGTTATATTACATAATATGATAGTCGACAATGAACGAGATGAATTTGCGCAGTAGGATGTGACTCCATTCCAACAAGTAGATGAAGATGGGAGCGCACCGGTGAAATCTGTATTCTCTACAAATCGACCAACAAATATTGACACATTTCTAAGTAATCGGGCTTGAATTCGTAATACGAGTGTGCACCAATAATTGAAAGTCGATTTGGTTTAGAACATATGGCAAAAGTTTGGCACCTCAACTAGTGGAGATGTATAACATGTTATTTTATGCTTAATCGTATTTGTTGTATTATTTATCGATTTCTAGTATTTAGTGTATTTTACTTTATGAATTATCTTGTATAATTTTATGCTTAAGTGTGTTGTGCACGTGAATATTATGTTTGTGTTGTCTTATTTTAGTGTTATAATTATGTTTTATTAGAATACTTAATTATAAGTTATTACAATATATTATATTAGCATAAGATAAGATAAAAAAAAACACTATTATAATATTATTTGAGAGTATATGTGTAATTTGGTATATAATATTAAAAATAAAACAACATGATACTTAAAAAATTCTCTATTAAAGGGAAAAATTGAGACACAATGGGTCTCTATGAGAAACAATGAGAAAATAATAATAATTGTTTAGGGTTGATAGCCCTATGCTATTGTTCATCTCGATACAACCTAGGAAGCATGGGGTGATGGCGAGGCAGAGAACGGTCTGGATCGCTATAGGAGGAATCCACGTGGATGACAACGGGGAGGAACCTTCCTATCCTCTCTCGAACAGCCAAAAGGGGCGACGAACATCGAGAACACTCAGGTTGTTCTATTCCAACCTATCTCTTGCTAATTTTAACTTAAATGGATTGACCTCTATTTGCTGGATTCAGGGAAATAAATTGTCAATCTGGGTTGATCAACTCCTCACAAAATCACATATTATCAGAATTTGTTATTCTCATACTCTGGTTGATAGTTTCAATTGTCTAATTAGGATAGATAATTGTTTAAGCCCCCCTGAGATTGGTAGGAAATCCTTTAAATTTGTCATGTGTTTAACTGAGAAAGTCTCCTTTGTACAATATGAGAACCTGAACCCATATGAAGAACATGAACAACCGCCTACTATGGTCGATGAGACCTTAAAGAGTAATGCAATTAAGAACGATCAACCGCCTACTATGGTAGATGAGACCTTAAAGAGTAGTGCAATAAAGAACCAAGCTAGTTTTGATCCCTCGGGGACAAACTATTTTGTGAACCTCTGGCTCTCTAGAATTGCAACAAAAGTTATGAAATATGGGGATTGCAACCCCCAAATTGACCATTCTTGTCATGGAAAAGTATACAATGATATGACTATTTATGCTTGCTTTGGTGTTTATAGCTACCTGTTTGTGGAAGAATGTAGGGTGTGGTTAATAACTTTGGAAATGTCTCTTTGCTTTCTTTGGAGCTGTGGGTATGTTGGGATGATGGGAAAACCACCTCAAGTATTTTGCCTTGTGTGGAATTTGAAAATCAAGCATAGAGGTGGTTCTACCATGATTCCCTGTAATGACCAGGAAATTGCTTTGTACTGTCTAATGCTATATGTTAGAAGTATGGAAAGTGATATTTGTAGATTAACTTGTACTAAAATTCCTGAAGTGATAGACCAAAACAAGTGTTATAAAATGATGTCTTGGCTTTTGCCTGTATTAGATATTAAATCATGTTTAATAAGCTTTGACAGCATGTTCTCTGATCAGATCAATGTAATGCTTGTTATGAATGAAGTTTTTAAACTCTACATCGTGGAGAGGAAAAACAATTAGTACAAAATTTGGACTATCTTTGCTATTTATATTGGTATAAAACATCCACACAAGGTCCAATATTTCATTAGAGATCTGAAATTTTCTTGGTGTATAATCCTGAATATGAAACCTGCTGAATATGTAGTTGCTTGCTCAAAAAAGTTGGTTAGCACAGCTGAATCCAGATTTTTCTGGTGGACTGTCTTTTACTGCTGGATATTTATGAGAGGTGATGAATTTGATGTTCAATCCATTGGAATTCTAATCTCTTTTCATTTAGGATAAACAAAAGATGTGTTTGAATATAATATAATAAGTATAATCCTTTGCAAGGTTGGCATGGAAAAGATGACTTTTTGTATGGTGGGCAGAAGTATATGGGCTAACTTTATGAAGCCTCGGATGCTTAGCTATTGTTGTGTACTAGTTGCTTTAAACTATGAGGCTGCTTATCCTAAGAGGATTAACTATGTTCAAGCAATCTTTAAAACAGTGTACCTAGGCATTGACTTGACCATTGAAGATGAAACTGATGTTAAAGCCACGATCTACTCTTCTGTGATAGATAGGGATGTGAACATTAGGATTTTAACGCTTTATTTTCAACACTGTAGAACCTTTATTATGCAGTGGTCTATTTGCATTACAAATAGACACACTTACTCCACTAAAAAAGTGAGTTTGATGCTCTTTATTTCAGATTACCCATGTCATCTAGGTGAACAAGACAAGGGAGATAACATAGTTTACCATGATAGTTTAAATTTTAAACTAATTAGAAGCCATGAAAGATGGAACACTTCTGCATGTATTGAATATGCTGTTACTAATAAATGTAATTTATTTTAAAAAAAAGTGTATCACTTGGACGAAGAATGAAATAGATTGCATGACAGGTGCTAGCTCTACCTCACATGATAGTTTACCATTTAGAAAAACACGCAAGCAGCATACTAAGCCAAAATGTAGGAATCACCCACTAACAGAAATATTGACTAAAACAAAATTAAAAATTGTTATGGGACCACATGAACACGGGTCATACAAAATAACGTTATCATTATGAAAGTAAGTACATGAAATTGTCGGGACTTGGGACGAAAGTCGTTCTGGTCTAAAATTGATTCTTTCTGTAAGATTGAGAGAGTTCAAGTTATGCCTATTGTAGAAACCAAAACCGAAAAAATGCCATCCGACCAGGATTGGCGAAGAGCCGGGTTTGATAACATAGTTTGGTCCCCCGCTAATGACCGAGCGGGAGGTATATGTGTCCTATGTAAAGAGTACCAACTAAGCAATGAACGAATAGAAATTATTAGACAAGAAGCAAGATTTGTTGCTCTAAAATACACTAAACCTTGTCACAAAATATACCATTGCAATATACCTAGTATACGCCCCCCACATGAGAATGAAAAAGAAACATTCTTTCGACAACTAACACACGCAATCCAACTAGTGAACTTGCCTACCATAATCATGGGCGATCTCAATTAAATACAAGATACTAGTGAGAAAAAAGGAGGAGCTCACATAAACCATAGCAGGTTTGAAAGACTACGAAAATTTAAGAATGAGTGTGACCTCCTAGAAATCCCGACCATTGGGAATAAATTTACGTGGGAGAAAAATAAAACTGAAATAGATAACATTTATGAAAAACTAGATAGGGTCCTAGTATGCAACCAAATATTACAATGGTTTTCGGAAATCGCCACAAAAAACTACGCTTTCTCATCTTCGGACCACTGCAAAATTGCAGTCACACTAAACAATGGAATAATCACCAAAGCCCAACCATTCAAATTTGAAAAAATGTGGATGTACAGGAAAGACTTTAAAAATATAGTGAAACAAAGCTTGGAGAGTACCGATTATTGGATCCAATATGTTCCATCTAGTTAAAAAAACACAAACTTTCAAAGCCCATGCAAAACGTTGGAACAAGCACACCTTTGGAAATACATTTGAACAACTAAAAACTATTGAAGAGGAACTCGCGAAAGTGCATCAATTGATTATACTATCCCCTGAGGAAAAGACTATTCAAAGACAAATTAGACTAATTAATAAAAAGGAGAGCATATTAAACTTCCACAAAATTTATTGGAAACAACGTGCAAAAACCAAACACATTAAATTTACAGACACGAATGCAGGATATTTCCATAAAGTTGCAAGTGGGAGAAGAAATAAAAATAAATGATAAAAGAGATCACAACTGAAAAAGGAACGCAAGTCATTGGAGAAGAAAATATTAGAGAAGAAATAAGGAACGACTTTAAAGCAAGATATAGGAAAGAACAAATCAACTATCCAATGCTTCAACATTATCTACAATTGATAAACAAAGAGATCACAAAAGAGGATAACAAACAATTAACCAAATCTGTTACAGATGAGGATATTCGAAATGCGCTGATGCAGATCAATTCAGACAAATCGCCAGAGCCTGATGGAATGTCCTTTGGTTTTTATAAAGACTATTGGGATGTAGTAGGACTGACGGTCACAAAAGCAGTTAAAAGTTTCTTCCACTCGGGAAAAATACTTAAACAAATAAACCATACATTTATCACACTGCTTCCAAAAACAGAAAACCCCAGGTCCACTAACCATTACCGCCCGATAAGCCTGTGCTCAACTATATATAAAATCATTGCAAAAATTATCACAGAGCGACTGAAGCTAATAATGCACAAACTAATACACCCTCTCCAAGGAGCCTTTGTAGCTAAACAGGCAATTCAAGATAATTTCCTAATTGCCCATGAGATTTTCCATTCGTTTAAAGGTAAGAAAGGAAAAGAAGGATGGGTAGCAGCAAAACTTGATATGGAAAAAGCATACGATAGATTGGATTGGGAATTCCTTTTTGCAACACTAGAAAAGTTTGGTTTTGACAGTAGGTTTGTTGGGTGGATCAAGGAATGTGTCCAGACAGTGTCCTTTTCAATTCTGGTTAATAATAGCCCGCCCAACAGAGCCCTTTACACCTGAACAGGGATTGCGCCAAGGGGATCCTTTATCACCATTCCTCTTCATCCTAGGAACAGAATTACTAGCAAGAAAACTCCAAGAAGTGAGTAATGTTGATAAAAAATACTATTGGCTTTGCACTGGCCCGAGCTGGAACAAAAATTCCGTTTTTAGCTTTTGCTGATGACATCATAATCTTCTCGAAAGCAAATCAACAAGCATGTGCACTAACAAAGAAGATCATTGAAGAGTATTTCGCCATATCGAGACAAAAAGTGAACTACCATAAATCAACATTTCAAACCTCTAGAAATGTTGATAACCAACAAAAGAATAGAATCCAACAGACACTAGGAATTACATTAATGACTAATTTAGAGAAATACATGGGATGCCCTATAATAAATGGGAAAGTTAACAGGGATACCTTTGGAGAAACAATAGGAAAAACCAAAGATCAACTAACCAAGTGGAAAGCCAATGCGCTTTCTCTTGAAGGACGCTCAGTTTTAATCCGATCTAACCTCACCTCAAAACCTAATTACCTAATGCAAAGCTTCATGCTTCCGAACCATATTCACACGGAATTAGACCAAGTTAGTCGATCCTTCTTATGGAACAAATACATACACCATAAACCACTCATTGGGTGGGATAAGATATGCAAACCAAAAGAGTATGGGGGACCAGGAATTAGAAAATCCGAATATATGAACAAAGCATTGCGAAACTGTTGTGGAAACTTCTTGCAGAACCAGACAACATCTGGGTTAAATTAATGAATGAAAAATATATGAAAAACACCCCTCTCCTAACATATAAAAAACAGACAAATACCTCATGACAATGGACGAAACTAATGAACCTACGAGAAGAATTCAAGGAAGGACTAATTTGGCAGGTAGGTGATGGGAGGACAATTAAGTTTTGGACTGATAGATGGCTTTCCCAGGAACCACTAGCGAAATTTGCACTTAACCATAACGCAATCAATGAAACTACTCTAGTTGAGGAATTTATTACTACTAACAAAGAATGGAGACTTGATGTTCTTCGTCGTCTTCTCCCACCTGACATTGTTGAGTTGATCACGTCAAAACCAATCCTTGAAAACCATATAAGGGACCGACTTTATTGGGCACCTAGCAAAAAACGGGAGGGACCGACTTTATTGGGCACCTAGCAAAAAACGGGTGGTTTTCAACATCTTCGGCCGTAGAGTTGATCGCCAGGACAAAACATCAGAACACCTTTGCTTGTAATTGGATATGGAAACTAGACACTTACCCGAAAGTCAAAAACTTCTTGTGGAAAACGGCCCGGAATGGTCTACCCACTAAGGCTAGATTATTGGAAAAGAATATATCTACTCCCCCAGGCTGCCTAATGTGCTTTAACACATATGAAGACACAAACCATCTATTAGTAGAATGTCCGCATACCCAAAAAATAGTATGGAGTATAAACACCAAAACAGGAATGATACTACTGAATTATGATGCCAACAACAAAACTGTGACAACAATAATCAATTAACTATACCAAAAACTAGGAAAAGCAGAATTCTTGCAATTACTTGGTGGTGCATCTGGCACCAAAGAAATAAATTAGCATTCCAACAGACGCCGAATGACTTCATCCAGGATTTAGGAAAACATGTCAAAAACCAAATCACACAATGGGAAATATAAAAGAGATGGACCGATGACGAGGACTCCCCGCAACAAAAAAGAAGAACCTCAAACCCGAAAAAAAAGAAAAACCAAAAATGGCAAGCACCCCACATAAACATCTTTAAACTAAACTTTGATGGATCAAAAGTCAACATAACATCGGCTACATCAGGATTCATAATTAGGGATCACATTGGGCAACGGTATTAGCCTAGGAACTGCAAAGTATGAACCAATATCCATGGTCCAATCAGAAGCACTAGCACTTAGAAATGGTATTCGAGAAGCAAGAAGACTTAGTATTCGAAACCTTGAAATTGAAGGGGATAATCTCACAACTATTAATGCAATTAAGGGCGTTTGTCAATGCCCATGGGAAGTTGAAATGCTTATATTAGATATTTTAGCCTCTTTGCAGGGGTTCGATACTTTCTCAGTGAACCATGTTGCTAGGGATTGCAACGTTGTGGCCGACAAAATTGCGAAGCTGGGCCACAACTACCCTAGTATCATCTTGTTGGATAATCTAGAGTTGCAAACTCTCATCCGCATGGATGCTCTAGGACGCCCCCCTTAGGGGTTTCCTAATTCTTACCTCATCAAAAAAAAATGAGAAAATAATAATATTTTATTAGTGAGAGACCACCATTGGAGATGCTCTTAGATATGGGTTTTTTATATCTCATTTTAGGTGTGGGTTTGCATCTCATTCTCATTCTTCTTTATTGTTATGATTTAAAAAAAACTTTCCTCCATTAAATCCTAACTTATTCTAAACACATTTTTTTAATTTGGATTTCCAACCCCTTTTTTCGATTAGGAAAGAATTCAGTTTACCAGACAGGCCCGGTACAACTTAGAGGTCGAGTAAACGGCAGCCGAAAAACGGCTTTTACAGACAAAAACATACAAAGGCACAACGAGAAAATACATCTAGCGAAAATAAGGAACTATAGCAAACGGGTAGTGGAGAAAGTGCGGGGCTAAAGAGCAAAGCCTTTAACATTCGGGTCAAAGCGGACAAATCATGTATTATAAAGCGGACTATTGACGTTGCCTCCACCGGGATGAATGATCTTCAATACCTAGCGACCACGCCAATCACAATCAAGCCACACCCAAACCATAGTCATATCTCCAAGTTGAACAAACCGTGCTCGGGTCAACATCTCCAAAGACGAGTGAACGACTCGAATCGTCAGAGAGTAACGGAACGAAACTGTAAAAACTTGAAAAACAAAACCAAACAACAAAGAAGCCACATGTAAAAGGGCTAGAGGCCCAACAGGCAAGGCCCATAAGAAGAGAAGAACACAAGGGCCAAAGCCTAAAAACCAAAGCCCAAAAAGTAAAGGGCAAAGGTACAAGACAAGCAAAAGGAAAGTTCTTCTCTTAAGAGCAAAGTAGAAATAAAAGGCATGTAGACAACCACTTCGGAAAAACAAATTCCACAAGAAATGGAAAAGAAAGAACCACGTACAAACGATAGCAACCGGAGAAAGACTTGCACATAGCAAAATTCCTCCGCCTCCAAGAGCTCACACAAAAACACTCACAAAGAGTAGGAAGGAACCCGAGATAGGATATAGGCCTACGCCTCCACAAACCGATCTTAGGACGATATCAAACTCAGTATAAACGAAACAAAATAGAACAGAGATTTATCTGAGATTAGGATTATATTCCATATTTTTCAACAAAGATAGAGTGCAAACCAGTCAAAAGTCTGAAGAAGAAATTAATCTCAATATTGTAGAGGAGGAAAAATTGTAAGATTTATTTCATAAATTTCTTAAAAATCTATTATCTTCATAAAAATAACAATTTTGCTTCTGAGCATAGGCCATCTTCGGTTTTCTCAATCGATGAAACTGGGTAGATTGAGTTCCAAAACCAGGCTTCCCCCAGCCAAGGTTGGGGAGGAGAAAATTTTCTATGAAATTCTAAAATATTTTGATCTAATTCCGAATATTGTATATTGGAGTTTTTAGAGAGAAGGCAGATAGACCTTCTCTCTAACTCCCGCATGAGCTTATTTATTTCTAACCCCCTTATCCTTCCAACCTCATATCTCATCCCATCCCCATACATAAATTCATACCAAACACCCCCTAAACAACATCCTATATGTACTCTTTAATCTTTTCTTGTTTTTATTTTTACAAAATACTCTCTTATTCTAGCACTACGTGATGCACATTTTGTTGACTTCAAACTAATTCATATTCATCAGCAAGTAACAGGATCAAATGAAGTGTTATTTCATAAAAAGATGAGAAATAAGATGGACCGTTCACTTCAATTTTAGACAATAAACTCTTCATGCTCCGTATTATACATTTATACTTGTCTAAGCGGTGTAAAACATATCCCATCAGTGCCTTCATGTGAGTGTTTGTCTGACATATAAAAGCAATTATCTGAACTTTGCATTGAAGTGCATTTACATGACTACATATATTGGAAATTAGTCCCAAGGTAATCTTGATTCCCGACTCTCATATGCTGCTGAGAAAATGAAGCTTATTAAACATGCTTATTGGCAAACTAGTCAGTGAATTTGGAACAAGATTTAATGAGTTGGTTAAATCTTGACTTTTCAAGTATGAATTAACAGATTAGATTTAATTCTATTAGAGTAACAGAAAGCCATAAAACTCTTAACCCTTCAACATCTCCGATTACAGCACATGCATGAAGATGAATGGAGTGCTATAAAACAATACAGATACCATATATGCAACAAAAAGAGGGTAGAGAGGGCATACAATTATGATTGCTTAAATTAAAAACTGTTCTCAAATCGCAATAACATCATCATCATCATCCAAACAAAAATACCATCCATCAACACCCCAGCCTGCCCATACAATAGACTTCTCATCTGCAAATTCTCTAAATACCTAAGAACATCATCATTTTTCTGGAGCACATAATACAATCAGACTAATCACCCACCCTCCTAAAGAAACAGCTCCAGCTTCTTCGACTTCAGAGGATCCGGAGGCCGGAAATCCTCCAAACGCAGACTTGAGCTAGCACAAATCTCCTTCATTGCAGACTCTCCTTTCAAAGATCTTATATTCTCCAGAATACTTCCAAGAACATCGCCTGCTAGCCCTGCTTCACGAACACAGCCGGGCTCCTCTCCAACTTCATACAGCAATCTGCCTATATCTTTCAAAGATAAAATGTTTTCTATTATAAGCATTGAGAGAAGACGGCCAAGGTACTCAGGCGCCTTTGGGGCATCACTGACGGTATCTTCCAAGGTGGCAAGAACCGTCTCAAACCTGTAACAAACTTAATTTAGTAACTGGACCAAGAGATAGGAGGGAACATAAGTGTATTTTAAAATTTTCCTTCTTACCCCTTAATAAGCTGGTCAGGTATGAATAGTTTGCGGTTTTTGGAAAGGTTAACAATCAGCTCATTCAACATTATTCGCTCCAGATCTTTTCTGTCAAATGAGTCAGCGACCCATGTTGATATCACAGATGGATAATGCTTGGGAGCATTCAACTCTCGTACACACGTATCAACTTCTTTTTCGTCTTTGGCACTGAAAAATTAGCATTCTAATTAGCACATTTAAAAAACAAGCTAAAATGTATAACTGCAGAAGATGCTTGGAATTCAAGCTATGCATTGAGGAAAGTATTTTGTGATACTTGGACAAATATAACCCACCCAGATCTTCCTCTATGGAAAGTGATTCACCCATTGATCATTAATGAAATTGGTAAGTACCAAGTGCATTTGATAAAGAGGCTCTCCAGTCAAATTAATGTCTAATTTAAATAAAAATAGAATTAAAAAAATTATGCATTGGAGACTATCCAATTCCACCACTACAAGAAGCCTGATTTTAAACTTTTCTTCTACTAGTCCTACTCATGAAACTCCCTTGAGTAAGTCTAAGGATTGTACACACTATTACTTAATTCAATACTCCCTCCAGGCTCCATTACACAATAATTGATTGTCAATTCAGATAATTTCACACTTTTTAAGAAAAGTAACAAATAGATATATATGCTCCTATTTATTATTCTATTTCGTTTCATTTTCCAATAACAATTCTTCCCTTATTTATTAAAAAGTAATAATAAATACAAGGGTACAAATGTAAAGTAGGTGGCAAAATGTCTAGAATGACAGTAGTTTTGAAACAAAAAAAAAGTCCAGAATGACAATAATTGTGTAACGCCGTAATGGAGGGAGTAATGTAGAATTATATCTAGACTTTTTCCATCCATCCAGCATCATTAACTAAATAAAGCAAAAATTATGAACTTAATTTCCATCCATCTTGATCCCTCCAGATTCCGCTGTAGCGGGCCTCATTGGGTCAATGATGATGATGATGAAATTCTAGTTAAGCACCCATATAAGTGAGCAGGATCTCAATCAGAATAGAGGACAGGTAAAGAAACATCAGCCACAGTTCATTTTCCGCCTCCTGCCTTTTTAGTTTTTACACTCACTGCTATCTATCTAGAGTTGGAAGTCCACATGAAAGCATTTTTCTTATGCTAAAAGTCTAAATAAAAGACCAAACGCATTTTGTGTTATGAAATAAAAAATGTGACCTTGGAAGTGAAAGTATACTTCACAGCACCCAAAGCATAAAGAGAAATACAATCAGAAGAACCAATGACGGCTTAACTTGGGCTATTTCATCCTATCATCACCATACCTTGCCTACTGCTGTCATTAAAGGTATATGGATTGACCTAAGCCAACATTAGATATGCAAAACTTAACATACCAAGCAAACATTATGATCTTCAATATGTTTTTTTTTCTGTCGAAGGGGATACTTTCCCTAGACAAATCCAACTATATAAACATAAGAAGAAATACTTGGAAGGACATTTGATCCAGGAATAAAAGATTATGAGCAAATGAATGTAGAGTAGTCAAAGATAGATACCTGTAGAATTCTCTAATAGTAGCAATAGAATTTTCCCGGAGGCGTTCTTCGGGTAATACCTTCTCCAAAGACATATTTTGACCACCCAAAATCCCCTGCCCTCTACTAGATGTTGATGTTGGGATTGGCCTGTCCAAGATATGATCCCTGTTCACAAAAGGTGCAGCAAGATCCTGCATGCTTGACTGTGAGACACCAGGTCTCTCTGGTGGTGTATATCTATGAGCAGATTCTTCCCTTGAATTAATAGCTCCACGGTTTGATATAGAGCTGAAACCATTCAATCCTCCTGTTCTTCTAGTATCACCATGGCTTAGAGAATGATCTGCTGATGGAGCTGGTGACACAGATGGTTGACCTCTACTTGACATTCCCCTTGCAAGACCACCTTGGGGTCCAAGAGTGATAGAATCATCACCACCCAATGGCCTTTGAGGCAAAGGAACTGGATTGGTCCTACTATTGAACGAGTTTCTCTCATCAGTTCTCGCATCCTGCATTGCATATCCACGATGCTGAGGCAAGCCACGAAAATTTCCCGGCTGGCCAACAGGTGAAGACAACATGCCAGTTCCTCTTGGACTAAAATCTACAGGCTGGCCTCTCCTCATTCCAGAACCCATGCTTGGACCACGATTTAGTCTAGAAGATTGCGCATGCTTCTCTTGGGCAGCATCTCTATGTACATCTTCAATTTTCTTCGGTCCTTCTACTTTTCTTCTTTGCTGCCATTTGTTCTTTCTGAGGTCAATAGCATCCTTCAGCATGAACCTCACCCGGGAAGACAGCTTCATATCATTGGACAATTTAGCCATCATATCAAAGTATCTGTCCATATAATCCTTTCCTCTTGGATGATCAATCATTTCTCCAATGGTGCTCATCAATTTGCACAAAGATTCAATGTCCTCTTCAACACAATTTGGATATTGACCCAACAATGTCCTGATGCATTCATGCATTATTCTTTCAGTCAGCATGCTCTTCTTGTACAACTCCCCAATCAGCCTAATGTTACCCAACATACGTCTTCTAGCCTTAAGCCTTATCTCTTCTCTTTGTGCATCAGACAACTTAATATCTTCCCCACTGTCATCCTTATTAGCTTCTTCTTCCTCTTTCTCACCCCTTTCAAACTCTTCCTGGCACTTATTAAGAAGCAGCCGCTTAAAGGTGACCTTTTCATCATCTACACTTAATTCTGGCAAAGCCAAACTAAGCTGATAACAGAAATTAGAATACATTTCGCAGAAAGTTGGCTCCATTAAAGCCTTGTCAAATATTTGAGAGATCACACCAGTAAGTGTTATAACATTGTCAATGTTAACCTCTTTAACTTGGGCAAACAGTTTTTCAAAGTTCTGTGGTGTAAGCTTGTTTAAAATACCCTTCAGTTTCCTCTGTTTTGCCTGCTCTTCATCTGTCACCTTACCCACCTCGTACTTTCTCTCAGCTTTATGCATATGAGTTTGAGGAGGTGGCATCAAACCTTTCAAGTTGACATTCCGCCAGCGATCAGCATCAGCAGCATTATTACGCTGCATGGAATGCATTGGACCAGACAGGATAGGATACTGGACACCGGCTGGCTGTGTACGGGGGTTCCTTAGAACACCATGATTGCCTCCCTGGCCAGGACGATACCCCATTGGCATAGGCCCATAACCAGAGTCTTGACCCATTTCCCGGGGAGACTGGAATGAACCTGGATGCTTATTCCATCTATCAGTATCGATCGTTCCACCCCCACGTCGGTCAGCTTTATGGCCACTAGATGGCCTATCAATCCTTCCCGGGCTTGGATGATCAACCACACGAGAGGAACTACTATTAGGGCGTGACAAAATATCTTTAATATCAGAGGAAGCATCAACCCCCTCTGGGAGAGTAGTGTATTGCTCAGAAAATGTCAAAAGGAAATCCCTGGAATACTTCTTAGTCTCTTCAGCATCTTGTCTTGATAATTCATGACTTCTGTTACTGGTGGATTGCAATTTCGGTGTTGAGACATCAGCAGCATCTTCCCAATCATCAGGCTCTGCTTTACTGTGTTCATCTTTCTCCTTAACAGAAACATCTTGGTTGAGTTCACCAGATGCAGCCTTCATCTCATTGTTAGAAGTGCTTTCTGAACTTTCTATACTAGAACTCTTTTCAATCTTCTCATCTGGACCCTTGTATGCATTATACAAATCAGAAGTAGTTCCCTGAGCATCAGCTTTCTGAAGAATTTGCTTTAAAGTCTTCTTACCCCTGGTTGATGCAGCCCTTGTCTTATTTGATTCAGCTGAGACTTTATTTAAGAATGATACAGATCCTGAAGATGAAGTTGGCCGAATGGTCTCCATACTCTCTTTTTCAGACCTTAAGCTTGCTTCAGAAGCTTCTAAGGGAACAACGGCGTCACCTTCATGGCCCGATGACTGCACTTCTGAAACTGCTTCACTACACTGCTCAGAGGTTGAGGATTGCACATGCCTATCAGATGCATCCACAAGACCAGTTCCATGGATGTTCTCCTCTAACTCGACATTTGGGTTAGACTTCTCAACAATTTCTGCTTCTTTGAATGAATCAACATCAAGTGTGCCACGTTTCTGTTTCTCCCCATCAAGATTTTCCTTTTCTCCAGGTTTTCCAGTTTCTGAAGTTTCAACCTGTGGAGGATCCTGTTGTTCGGCAAAATGATCAACACCTGTATCCTTAACCTTACCAGTTCCAACTACTTCAGATGCATCACATGCAGGGCTCTCAAGAACACCGTCAGCACCAGAACTACCATCATCAATTAGAGTAGCTGTCGCTGATGATGATTGTTCAAGATGAGTATGTCCTGTAACATGAGCAGCCCCTGAAACTGAACTAAACTTTATGACTTCAACAGGTGAAGAAGATAATATCTTGGCAGAACCATCACTACGTTCAACAATTTGAGATAAGCTTGTGGAAGCTTGCACATCAGCCTAAACAAAGAATGCACACATGAATAAGAATAGTGATGAACAATACAAAGTTCTAACACTAGAAGTCAAATAGATCAAGACGAGGCATACCTGGGGCACCGATTGAACATGTTCTTTGTTTACTGTTTTTTTCTGATTTTCCTTGACAGATTCAGAAAAAGCAGTTGTTTCCTTCATCCCGCTGTCACTTTTCACTGTTGTTGACGATTTGCCATGAGAAGCAGGAGAAATGGAAGATGTCTCGTTGACAATATTCTCATCAACAGAAGCAGATAATGGTATCATTTGCTCAGAGCCAAATTTTAAATGAGCCAAGTTCTTGTCAGGATTTGTCTGACCGTCCTTTTTAAACTGCAGTGAACTCATCTCTGCAGCTGGCCTAGATATTCTTGATGCCTCACCCTTTTCAACAGGTTTTAAGTCCATACTCTTTTCTGTAGAAGAGCTGACCGCCGGCTTAATTGTCACCAACACTGGCGAAGATGAGACAGCATTCTGATTCACTCGAGAAGGATCTAAATTGGATGACGCAACCGTACTACGTGCAACAGTTCCACCTTTGCTGGCTGGCATGGAATTAGGAGCAGAACGGCTAGCAAATGGCACAGTATGTGGAGCTTGACTAGAAGGATAATTATACCTAGATGCCTGTTGTGGAATAGGAGTTAACTGTGCATTTGAAGGAAGTGCACTGGATGGTGCTGTAAAATATTGAGGACTTGCAGTATATGTATTGGGGTAATAGCCCATTGGATGGCCGGTTGGATAAGGTTGTGGTGGCACGTTATGATGCGTCCTAGAAGCTGATGTCCCATCCGAATGCACATCCATCTTCTTGTCTAATCTTAATTCTTCATGTGTTTCAGGATGAGTTATCTTCACAACCTTTCGAGTGTTGCCATATGTAACAGGCTGCGGAGGAGATAAATGTGGCGCTATGTTCATTCCTGGACTCCCCATTTGGTGAGAAAGCTGACTCATTTGAGGATTGAACCCAATGTTCTGACTTTGATGCATAATCCCCTGAGGCTGCATCATAGGATGCTGAAGACCAGGCATAAACATCTGCTGCTGCATTTGGGGAGGATTCCCCATCTGCAGTACCACAGGCATTGGAAGTGATGATGCTGTCATGCCTTGAGACTGCATTTGTGGATTGGGCCCACCAAATTGCAGGGGTATAGATTGCTGGGAATATGGCACTTGTATGGGCATCCCAGTCATTGGAAAGACTGGTGGCTTCTGTGCTTGTGATGCTGGAGATGCGGATGTAACTGGTGCATCCCGTTTCATTTTTGATGCTGCATTTGGCTCTCCAGCAATATGCTGGGGAATGGGAACATCCTTTCTAGGAACCTGTGGTTTGGGTACAGCTGCAGCTGGAATTGCAGCTGGTCCTTTCAAAGCAGCATGCTGAGCCTGAGTAAAGAATGAACCCAACGAGTATCAATGAGAAAAATGACTACTTGTAAAAATACCTTCTTTACAGGACAGGAGCAATCTATTATAGCAATACTTTTCCAAAATTTTAAAGTCCGGCTTGTAGCACAAGTTCCTGTGCATGCACATCATAATACAGATGCAACCATTGACCATACACAGGGCAAATTAGAATATCACATAATAGCACAGAAGATAAACTCAGCAACAACTTAACATCTTAGTACCCCAATACAGAAAAAAATAATTGCAAAGCAAGTAAATAAAAACCTGATCACGTTTTAGCTCATCAATATTTGGGGGGGCTGAGGTAGTTCGAGCTGGCACCTACAAACGTAAAAAAAAAAAATAATAATAAAGCTCAAAGGATGGCTTCCAAAGTACTCAATAGGTACTAAAGAGCTGCCATGGTCTCAAAAAGTTCAATCATAAGTGCATCAATTTAGGCAACATATAAATACCTGCATGCCATTCATGAATCCAGGACTTATGGACCCAAACTGTAAGGAAAATCCTTTAGCTCCATCACCTGTGAAGAAACCACCATTGACTAAATATGAGTTTGCCTCTTGAATTTGACAAATAACTGATATAAATATCACAACACAAAAAACAATAAAAAATACACAATTATGCAAAATACTAGCAACTCCTGAATTAAAACAAACCTTTAGCTGGGGTGGTTGGTTGTGGGGTAGAATCTGATTTCATGGCAGATGATTGGGAAGAAGGAGCCCTGGGAATTGGGGCGGTGTTCCTCTGAGTAACCATATCATTTGGTTTATCGATGACAGCTGGAGGTGGTACAAAAACATCCATAAGCAAGTTAAAGTAAGCCTAAAAGACAACCCAACCCATGAGAAATAGAGAACAAAGATCGTCTATTTTCCTGTTAGCATGTAACAAACATCAACTCATTAGAAGTTGACTTTTTTACTAATAAAGATTGAAGGGGCAACGTACGAGGATGTGTGGATAGTGAATGAGAACCATTCTGTACAGGAGAAGGAGCAGCACCGGCTGCATTCAGAGTCCCAACAACCACTCTTGATTGCACACCTTGAGCATTATGTATCTTCTTATGGCTACACATACCAAAAGAAACAAATCAGTAAGAAAATTTAGCCCTCCGGGTAACAAGAAGTCTAAAACCCTAATTCAATTCCAAAGAAATATCCATAATCACTTGAGAGATAATACAACGTATAAAGAAAACAATGCAATTAGTAATTACCATCAGAAGATAAAGTCAGAATCCTAATTGTCAGAATACATGAACAGACAACAGTAGGGGAGGAAAAAAACAATTTTACCTCCGAGAGGAAGATACAGAGGAAGTATTCGTGACAAGGGGAGGGGCGGTGGAGCCGCCGCCGCCTCTACCGCTACCGCCTATGAAGGCTCTCTGCTGACCAGAGATACCGGATCGAACACCTCCACCAGGTTTCCTGTACTGAGACTCTTTCTTATCTGACTTTGATTGATTGAGGGACATAAATTCAGACCCTCCAAAAAAATCTCCTCTATTGATTTTCAACCCCAGATCCACCACGCCGAATCAAATTCCACGGCAGCGACGTCCAAAAACCAACAATCAACAAAGAAAACACGGGAAATCAGCACAAACGAAGGTCATAACAGAAACAATCAAACACTTTGAACCAGCAATCGGTAACTGATCAAACAAAATACTAAAATCGAAATTAGGGTTAGGACAATTAACATCGCGCATGAGATTGAAAGGCTTCTGTGAGCATACCTAAGGTCTGAAGAAGCGATTAAGAGAGCGAAACTGTGAGAGAGAGGGTAGATAGGGGTTCTATGCGGGGCGAAGATTGGCGGGAACCACCATGACGACGCTGCGAGATATAGAGAGAGAGAAAGAGAGAGGAGAAGCGCAAAGGGATTAGATGGAAAGTTGCAGTGTTGAAGGGGGAGAGGGAGAGAGAAAATAGAGAAGGGAAATTTTTGTTGTTGGCGAGTGAGAAAATATCGAAGAGAAGCGGAGAGAGAGTCAAAAGGGCTTGATAGGTTTTTTAGGAGGGGGTTGGGTTGGGAGGCGCGTGACCCGCACGTGTCGCCGACCGTGCTTGATTGGTTGCTTTTCCACGCGCCGCTAGCTTTGTGCGTTTCTTTCCTTTAGGGTTAAGCGACTATTGTAGTGGAATAACCGTACAGAATTGAGATAAATTAGTTTTTTGTTTTGAGAATGAAATCTAGTTGAAGATGGGTAATAATTATATAATTTTATATATTCTATATGAACAAGTCTAAAAAAACTATATATTAGAATAATAAATTTATCACCGATTGGCGAGAAGCACAAATTAAAAATTTTAATTAATCAAGTCTTGTAAGAAAAAAAAAAAATTAATATAGAAAATATAAACATATATAAAGAAAATTACATAAATTAAAAATATATAAATATGTTATTTATTCTATAAAATCTATTTGATGTTTGTAAGAATAATATAAGTTATTATAATATTTATTAAAAATAATTGAAGTAATTTATTTAAGCAAATAATGATTTTAAAAATAAGTTATTATATTAGAAAATTATAATATATAGATAAAACAATTATATACTTGGAGTCCAAGTCTTGTTAAAAGATAAAAAAATATGCATAAAATAATATAGAAAAGATCTACCATATAGATCAAATTATTACAATATTTATTAAAAAAATGAAATTATTTATTCCAAGAATTACATTTCGAACATGGATTCATATAAAAGTATATCAATACATACTAAAATATATCATATATTCTAAAAATATTTTACTAAACTAGAAAATATCAACATATAGATCGATAGAAAAGTATATGCATAAAAACTTATAGAAATATAGTATCTATTTTATAAATATTTATCATAAAATAATATAAAATATATCAATATATAAACAAAAAATATTATTGTACTAAAATATATCATATCTCTAAAATTAATTTATTATATTAGTTTTTTTATTTTGTAATATATATTATAAAATCTAGAATAACGTTTCTATCTATATTATGAAATCTATTCAGTATGTATTTAAAGATTTATAAATATGGAAAAGACTAATATAAAAAAGTTGAATAATATAAGTTATTATAATATTTATTAAAAGAATAACATTAATTTATTCAAGTAATGTCACGTGACAAAAAATTTCAACATACATGGTTTCTGCTTTATAATGTTCTAATCCTAGTTCACATGCCTTACACGGATTTTTATAGAATTATTGTATTATGTATTTGTATTGGTTCAATTTTGATTAAATTTATATAAGTAAGGATATTTTTAAAAAAAATATATTTATCTTATCTATAAAAACAGTCATTTTCAAAAAATAATTATTAAAAATTGATATAGGATAGAATATATTTTAAAAAAATTATGCATATCTTATCTAAATATCCAATCTAAAAAATAACTAATTTATTATTTTTTTAATATATAAATACAACTAAAGAAAAGCGAAGATGCTTTATAACTTCTTTTATATAATTCCAAATTCTTTAAAACTTGACATGAATATACTAGATATATAAAAGAACATTTTTCTAGTTCAAACCTTTTTGAAAAACTGGATCAAAGGTTTCCCTAATATCATTACAAAGCAATACCCTAAAATTACTCTAAAATCTTTTATCGAATATAAATTAAATATCAAAAATACCCTCTGAAAGCTATAAATCGACTGATTTTTAAATCCAAATCAATTGTAAAGCCAGATCTGGAAAAATTAGTAAAATCTAAACAAATTATTAACTAATTAAAATTTACCAAATCACACCTGAACTCCAAAATCAAATGCGACAAACGAATCTTGCACCGGAACTAACTCTCCCCCCCCTCTCTCTCTCTCTTGAATTCTCTCCCTAGATCTACAAATTGAAATGAGAAAGTACGTATATAAAGATGAGGAAGTCGGCATAAGTTTAGAAATTTTACGGTTTCCACCCTCAAATCTCCTTTACTACAAATTTTACCCTAAAATATTAATTACTTTTAAGTTAAAAACTTGTTTTTAAATATAATTTTCTAAAATTCAAAATAAAATATTAAAATATTCTCGAATATTACATTCTACCCTCTTAAAGAAAGTTTCGTCCCGAAACTTCCAAACATATATGAAAAAAAACCCACAGCACTTACTTAAAATCCTTGACACGAACCAAACAACACGCAGATCATATACGTTTAGTATACCACAAACAACAACCATATAATTCAAACATCATGTAATTCACACCCTCAACACACTACCAACAACTACCAAACAAGTCAAGCATACAAGGTTAAGTCGAACAAAGTACACAAATAGTTACAACTACCCATAACTATAACCCTTGATCACCGCTAACTCTTATTCTCAAACGCCTCAACTAAAATCGGGTACAAATCTGGGTAGCTCTCCCTTATTCTCGTCTCAGTCTCCCAGGTTGCCTCCTCAACTCCTCGTCGGGACCACTGAATCAACACGAGTAGTATCTCTTTATTTCGCAGCTTTTTCAACCGTCTACCTAAGATTGCTATTGGTTGTTCTTGGAAAGTATGATCTGGCTCAATTTCTAACTCTTCATAGTTGAGCCTATGACTAGGATCAGGCACATACTACCTCAACTGTGACACATGAAAAACAGAATGAACTCCTTCTAAAGTTGGTGGTAGTGCCAACTTGTAGGCTACCTCGCCTACCCTCTCGAGAATTTCAAATGGCCCGATGTACCGAGGACTTAACTTTCCTTTCACTCCAAATCTTCTAACCCCACGAGTCGGCGATAGTCTTACCCAAACATATGCTCCTACCTCGAATTCCAATGGTCGTCGCCTCTTATCTGCATAAGATTTCTAACGACTTTGTGCTGTCAACATACGTTCTCGAATCAAAGCCACCTTTTCAACTATCTCCTGAATCATCTGAGGCATTCCATCAACAACATCTAATGAATCATCCCAACATAGAGGTGTCCTACATCTCCTCCCATATAAAGCCTCATATGGTGCCATCTGAATTGAAGAGTGCTAATATTATTATATGCAAACTCAACTAATTCCAAGTGATCAGACCAATCCAACACACATGATCTCAACATATCTTATAGTGTTTGAATTGTACTCTCAGATTGGCCATCTGACTGTGGGTGATAAGCAGTTGTGACTTGGTGCCAAAAATTGGAGGTAAACCGCCCATCACGATCAGAAACAATTTTTTTGGGCACTCCATGCAATCTCACTATTTGTTTCACGAACACCTCTACTAGTTTACTCACTGGCCAAGCCTCTCTGATGGGCAGAAAACGAGCAGTCTTAGTTAGTCTGTCCACGACAACCCATATTGTATCATGTCCTCTACTAATCTGCAGTCCGGTAACAAAATCTATGGAAATGTCCTCCCACTTCCATTCTGGAACTGGAAGTGGTTCGAGCATTCCACCTGGTCTTTGGTGCTCTATTTTTACTTGCTGGCACACCTGACACTTTGCTACAAATTTCGCTACATTAGGCTTCATTCCATCCCACCAGTAATATTGCTTCAAGTCCTTGTACATCTTACTAGCTCTCGGGTGGATTGAACAAGGAGTAGCGTGAGCCTCTCGTAATATCTTTTGTCTCAACTCCTCATCTTGAGGTACACAAATTCGACCATTCAGTCTCAAAGTACCATCAACATGTTCTTTAAAAGCAGATGTCTCTCCACGGCCCACTTTCTGCCTCAACTCTTGAATCATCAAACAAGTCTCCTGCTTATGTCGTATTTCCTCAATTAAGGTTTGGCTGACAATCCATACGGCCTAGTCTACCTTGATAGCGCTGAATCTGTACCTCAATCTCATACTTTATCAGTTCTCTTTGTAACTCTAGTTGGGTAGTCAAGTGACACAACATACGCTCTTGCGGCGTTTTTCTGCTAAGAGCATCAGCAACTACATTCGCCTTGCCGGGATGATACAAGATCTCTAAATCATAATCTTTCAGTAATTCAAGCCATCTCCATTGTCTCATGTTCAATTCTCTCTGAGTAAAAATGTACTTAAGGCTCTTATGGTCTGTCATCACTTTACATGTACTTCCATACAAGTAATGACACCATATCTTTAGAGCATGAATTACTGCTGCCAACTCTAAATCATGTGTTGGATAATTCAACTCGTTTGGTTTCAACTGTCTGGAAGCATATGCAATCACCCTATCATTCTGCATCAATACACAACCTAAGCCTACCTTTGAGGCATCATTGTAAATCACAAAGCCTTCATTCCCTTGAGGAAAATCAAGTATTGGAGTTGAAGTCAACTTCTTCTTCAACTCATCGAAGCCCCTTTGACAAGCATCATTCCAGTCAAAACGAGTGGTCTTTTTCAGCAAGTTGGTAAGTGGTTGGGCTATTCGTGAAAACCCGTCAACAAACCTCTTGTAGTACCCTGCCAATCCTAAGAAACTCCGTACCTCCTTCACATTCTTTGGGGGTTCCCAAGCCTTCATAGCTTCAATCTTTAAGGGGTCTACCATGACTCCCTTAGCGGATACAACATGACCCAGGAAAGTAACTTCTGGTAGCCAGAACTCACATTTGGACAGTTTAGCAAATAGTCGGCGGTGTCTTAACACTTCCAATACTAATCTAAGGTTTATCTCCATTGGAGCCATACGGTACGAGGCTTTTGAGATTGGTCTTGTTCCTGGATCTAATTCAATATTAAAGTCCACCTCTCGTTGAAGAGGTAGCCCTGGAAGTTCATCTGGAAAAACGTCTTCAAACTCACAAACTACTGGCATATCTTGAATACACGGTCCTTTCTTGTCTCCTTATAGAACATAACACCAATAACCCACACACCCAGCATTAAGCAACTTAGCGGCTTTCACCATACTAATCATTGATCCTGGACCCTCCTGCTCTGGATCTTGACATACATGTATTGTCCCATCAGCTGCAGTCACAGTGACTGTACCCTTATGTGCATCTAATACTGCTTTATAACGTCTCATCCAATCCATTCCCAAAATAACAGCATCACTAGGCGACAACTGTATCACAATAAAGTTTGCAAATCAATCCCTATCCCCAATCCTAATAGGGCAATGAATTATTTCTCTATTTCATCTCACCTTACTACCATCGGGCAATCCCACCATAAAGGATGTACCCTCCGAACAAGTCAACCCTAGTCTATCAACGCATGCAGAGGACACAAAAGAGTGTGTAGCACCCATATCAAACAAGATATGCATAGGTTTAGACTTAATCCAAATCGTACCTGTGGAAGTCGGAGCATTCAAGGCATCAGGCCTTCTCATCTCAAATACCCGAGGTTGATTGCCCTCGGTAGTGCTAGCTCCCGCACCACGGCCTCTACTTTGGCTTGGTGCATGTTGAGTCTGTTGAAACTGACAACGAATCTCTTGGTTCACCGACCCCGGGGAAGATCCATGTGAGGGTGTTCCAACCTTACAATATTTTTGTAAATGGCCTGACTTCCGACATATGAAACAATTACGAACTGGTTTCCGACACTGATTCCTCATATGACTAGTGTCTCCACAGTTGAAGCACTCCCTCAACCCTCCGGTAAAATGACTTTGTTGAGGTTGGTCTTGACGACATTGTGACTGAAATCCAGACCGGTTTTGTTGAGACACACCTGAACGATTATCTTTCCTAGATTCTGATGAAGCAAACAACCTCTGCTTCTTATTTCTACTAGCTTGTACATTCAATTGTTCCGGCCCCAAGGTGGACATAAAATAAGCTAAAGCCGAATCTTGAACCTCCTTCAAAGTCTTGAGTCGAAGTCCAGATACGTATGCACGCATTTGGGGTTGCAACCGCTTAAGAAAGGTTGCAATCCGCAGATTATCTGTAGGAGCGGCATTGGGCACTGCTGCCAAACCTCGTTGAAACTTTTGGATAGTCTCACCTACGGTAATGTTCTCGGGCCCTGCATCCCGAAAAGCAGTCTCACGAGCCGCTCTCACGACCTCAGGACAATAGTTATCTCGAATCCTCTCTTGAAATTCCTCAAAAGTAACGTTTACCTGAAGATCACGACTCAACTCCCACCAATCAAATGCATCCTCCTGTAACAAACTCTGTACTAGAGACATCCTTCTTTCCTCCGGTGCCTGGATAGAGTCGAGAGCAGATGTCACTTTCCTCAACCACTGCTCAACATCAGCTTCCTGATCCCTAGTAAAGTTCGGTACCCCAGTCTTCGTGAATTCTGCAAGCCACTTATCAGGAAGAGGCGCGCGATATCCCCTTCCTTGCTCGACCACACCATCGACCACTACTGGCCTTGGAATACGTGGTGGTTTCCCTGATTGAACCGGCTGTGCAAAAATTGGTCTTGGTGCCCTAACCTCAGCCCCTTGATAGCCAGAAATTGTTGCATTATGATTAGGCAAGAATTCAGTACCTACCAAATTTTGTAATAGCTCGGCAACTGTAGCTCGGATAACAATACTTGTCTCTGGTGGTAACTCAACTGGTGGCACCTGAGCTGGCCCACGTACTTCCCCATATGCCCTATCATTGACTCCATTAGCAGGGAGCCCGTTTCCAGCAACCGAAACATTTCCCCTTTGATGGTCATTCACTGCAGGTCCAACATTCTCAACAACCTCCTCTTGAGGAGAGTGTGGCTCTCCCACAGCAGGAGCCTCTTCTTTGTTTCCAACACGGCCCCTACCACGTCCTCTACCACTACCTTTCCCTTCCTGCTTTAGTTGCTCCAGCTCTAGTTTGTGGAGCCATTTGTAAACGGATGTTTTACTATTTAAACTATCTTTAACTGAAGTTAACAAAATAACTTACTAGTCTACATGAGGTCCTTCGGCTGATGACGACAGAGTCGAGGCGTGTCATCTACCCTGTAAATGCAATATGACTACCCCATTGAAATAATTTGAAATAACCGGCCGGTTTTACTTTTAGGTTGGACCTCGAGTACACCATTGTTCAATTCCATGTGCCCTTGTTGTAAACCTGGCTCTGATACCAATTTGTAACACCCCGTCTTTACACCGGGCGCTACTCGGTAGTAGACCTCACTAGGTACTACCTAGGCTAATTTGACAACGAGTTCACTTGGATCTTGCAACTCGGGCACGACGAGAAAACATGAATAAAACATCCAACCGATATTTATAGATCCAAGTACAGAAAACATGCATGAAACCCAAACAACATAACTTACAACACCACCTAGACACATTTCACTAACATAGCACTACCCTTTCTTTATCAAAACAACACATTATTCAAAAGATACCAAAAAGTATACCACCATTTCTCCCAACCGAACCCAACCTAATGACACGGCCTTCAACGACCTGTTCCATCATTCAGCCGAGGTTCCAATATGGGTCCCTTGTCTTTACCTGAAACTAAAAAAAACAAGTCCCCGAAGGGTCAGCTACCATTCTAATCCAAGCTAGAATCCATACGTTACTAGTAAGACGTTAAAAACCAATGAAGTACCTAACACACACACACGCAAGGTTCGCATGATTACAACATATATCAGCTCTAAATTCATACTTAATTTCCATAGATCATAAACACAAACCAAATATCAAACTTCCATACACATACATACGTACAAATCCAAGCAGAACAATACAACCATTCTCTCACCATTCCATTCCATGACGCTTATCAATTCCATCCTCCTAACCCCGGGTCAAGCCTCCTCGGGAGCACTTTCCCAAAACACAGATAGCTATACTTTTTAAGGGGCACGATTCTCTGTCACATAACCATATGTAGTCGTCACTTCAACCCAGAGGACTACGCACATGGCCATGCCGAGAACGGTACCAACATAGAGAAAATATTCGAAAACTTCACATTCGATGAAAGCCCAATGAAATCCTTTTCACAAATATCATACACAATAAACCCTTTTCATAGAACAATCACTTAGGGACTAGTTCCCCAAAACCAATTCTACAAGCACCACATGAAGTCTAACAAGTATTGAATGGAAACTGAGCAAGTTGAAAACGACTTACCTTGAAGACGAATTCTCGAAGCCAAGAAACACTAACTAACACGCAAAGTAGAACCCTGTCTTGAGACAGATAGTCTGTCTCTTCCCCTGATCTCTGGTCACGACCTTAGACTCACGCTCCTATATATATATATATATACCCCAATGAATAATAATAGCTTTTTAACTCTTACAAACTCTAACCCCAAAAACAAAGAAAAGCTAAGATGCTTTATAACTTCCTTTATATAATTCCAAATTCTTTAAAACTTGACATGAATATACTAGATATATAAAAGAACATTTTTCTAGTTTAAACCTTTTTGAAAAACTGGATCAAAGGTCTCCCTAATATCATTACAAAGCAATACCCTAAAATTACTCTGAAATCTTTTATCGAATATAAATCAAATATCAAAAATACCCTCTGAGAACTATAAATCGAATGATTTTTAAATCCAAATCAATTGTAAAGCCAGATCTGGAAAAATTAGTAAAATCTAAACAAACTATTAACTAATTAAAACTTACAAAATCACACTTGAACTCCAAAATTAAATCCGACAGACGAATCCTGCACCGGAACTAACTCTCTCTCTCTCTCTCTCAAATTCTCTCCCTAGATCTACAAATTGAAATGAGAAAGTACGTATATAAAGATGAGAAAGTTGGCATAAGTTTAGAAATTTTACGGTTTCCACCCTCAAATCTCCTTTACTACAAACATCACCCTAAAATAATTATTAATTATTTTTAAGTTAAAAGTTTTTTTTTAAATATAATTTTCTAAAATTAAAAATAAAATATTAAAATATTCCCGAATATTACACATAAGTGGGCAACCGCCCCCCGTTCACCGGAGTTGATAGTGTATATAATATGGAAGAGTAGCGGAACTGAAGGGCATGGTGAGGCAACGCCGAGGGGGGGGGAGGGAGATGCCAAGGGGCGGGGCGGTTGGAAGAGGGAGGAAGAGGAGTCGAAGTTGGCCAGATGGGGTAGAATGGCGACATTGCATTTGCAGTGTGACCTAATTGAAGAAGATGGAAGACAAATAAAAAACAAAGTCGTGGTATATTTTTTTTAAATCTAAACTTAGAAAATAATTAAAATGAAAAAGTTATTTACAAGATGAGAGTAGTAGTTATTGCACGAACAAAATGAGAACGCGATCTTAAAGGGCCGCCGAAGGTGAAGTGGATAAGCCCATAAATATATTTTTTTGGTAGAAAGCCCATAAATATATTATATGTTAATGAGAGCATTTTAAAAAATAAATAAAGGTAAAAATTATATTTATTTTATTAAAAAATAAAATGTTTATTTTTTGATGAAAAAGAAAAATATTTTTTTAATTTGTATAATTTTTAACTAAAGTCTAAAGGTGATCAAATGAAATTGCATTACAGTAAAAAAAAGTACCTTAGTTATAAAAAGGTCAAAAAAAGGGTCAATTTTAAGAAGCGGTTGAGAAACAAAAAGGGAGATGCATTTTTAATGATAGTTATGTGGTATTTATCGAGAGCGGTGTTTTTGTAACTATTGAAACGAAGATAATTTGAATCGTTTTCAACGTTTAATTATTCGCATAAATCAATTATTGTGTAATGTAGTTAATTTGATTTGTAGTTTTAATCTTTTTTATGTTAAAATATATTTAATGTTATGTTGTATACTATGTTTAAACTAATATGATTTATCCCGGAAAAAAATGCCAATAGGCTTCTTCAAAGTCTCCCCCCCCATTCGGTCGATTCTGGATCCGCCACTACGTAGCACTGAAGCTATCATAAAAAAGAACATGATGAGAGATCAAGGTGTGACAGAGATCAAGAAGAAGAAGTTGAATCCAACTAATCTCATCCACAGTGGTAGCAATAGCATGATACTCGATTTCAGTGCTAGACCAAGCAACCACCTTCTACTTACATTAGAATACCCAAAGTAAATAGCAAAACCTAACTAAGATCGACAATCATCAAGGTCAAAGGCCCATTCAGAATCAAAGTATGTTGTCAAAGAGAAGCAAGGTGTAGGGCAAAGGACAAGCTAATAAGCAACTTTGCCTTTCAAGTACCGTAGAATACGCTTTATAGCAGACTAGTGAAGCTTTGTATGATGATGCATATACTGGTAAGCATGATTACCAACAAAAAAATTTTAAGACGAGTGATGGTAATGTACTATAGAGCACCAAAAATGCTCTTGTAAAAGTACGAGTCACTCATCAAATCACCAAATTGACTTAGATGATTATAGGGTTGAGCTAGAGATCTGGCTAAGCATTAGCCATCTTAGGACGCACCAATAGATCATGAATGTATTTTGTTGACAAAACAATAGTTGGTCACTAGTACGAGTCATCGCAATACTAAGAAAATAGTGCAGATCTCCCAAATCCTTCAAAGAGAAGACGATATTCAACCGTTGAATAAAACGAGCGACATGAGCAGACGAGCTCCCTATCACAATCTTGTCATCTACATAAACCCAAACATATATGCTGCAAACAAAGCTAGAACGAACAAACAAAGAGCAATTAGACTAGCATCCCCGAAAACCATATGATAACAAAAATGACTTCAACCTACTAAACCAAGCACGAGGGGGCTGTTTGAGACCATAGAGGGCCTTCCGAAGAAGATACACACAAGATGGATGAGTCTCATCAACATATCCCTGTGGTTTCTCCATAAAAACTTGCTCAAACGAATCCCCGTTTTGAAAGGCATTATTAATATCCAACTGACGGACAGACCATTAATTGTGAAACATCATGATTTGTTATAGGTATATGCGTGTATTTATGGAAGTTTTGACATGAAACTTTCTTAAGGGGGTAGTATGTAATACTCGGTTTCAATTTAGTCTTCAGAAACAAGAACCGTGTTTCTTTTTCTTTCCTGACCATCAAGTAACCTCGGTCTACCCAAATTTCTTGTTCTTAAAGTTAAGAGCTCCTTTGGGAATAAAGATAATTATTATTAGTTACTAATAATTTTCAATTTCTATCCTAATAATTAATTTAACTAATAAGAGCTAGTTTTTTTTTCTATAGCTCTTTATATATCATAAGCTTACGCTAATCCTAAACCTAAAAGCCTAGAAACGTTAGTTGAGTCCTCATCAATCCAAATTCACCACTGCATATTTCTCTCAGCCTCGTTGACATCTCGTCGCTTGGAGTCATTCACCTCTACAGAGTTTTCTCCATGTCGATTGTCATCTTGCTAGTTAGCCGCTACCGTGGGTCGGCGTCGGTAATGTCCTCGTTCTCGTCTTCTTCTTCTCTTTCCTTCTCTCTCGGTTTTTGTCATCGTCCTCATCCTCAGCAATCTTGCTCGTTTCTAGGTGTCCCTAGTCTCATTTTCGTTCTTCTAGGTGATCGCCATAGGTGTATTATCTAATCAGAGAAGTTGGTTGCACCGATACCATTATCGTCATTTGTAATAGCCGCTATTTTTTATAAAAGGAATATTTTTTAATTTTATTATTTTGTTAAATAAGGATACCTTTTATTCCCTTTTCACTCAATAAACTCGATTTCATCCTTAAAATAAAAAATCCAATAATAAAGTATTAATAAATACTTTTATCGGTTTAAGAAATCTAATAAAGACGAAATGAATAAATTTTAATACAACAAAAATGAAAATACAAGTCCATCTTCCAAGAGTTTGTTTTAAAAGGAGAATTGGGCCCTAGGGTTGACCCAATTAAAAAGCCCATGGGTGGCCCATAGCCCATTGGAAGGGGGAAATAAAAAGGAGGAAAAAGGAGGGAGGCCATGGGAAATGAACCCCTAACCTCATGCTCCTCGTACACTCTACCGTACCACTAGAGGTAGTTTACTTTTCTTATTTAGTAAGACATCAACTTAAATTTAACCCTTCCTTCTCTAGTGGTTTTTTCAAAAACGCCATTATTAGCTAGAAGGAGCTTGGGCGGGCATTTAAAGGGTGTATTTTGTGCAGAGATTCCTTCTCCCCCCACAATCTAATATTGATTTATGAGATCTCTAAAACCCAATCACAGGTGATCCATGGCAATGATGAGCATAAATCTCTACCCTTCCACTTCTCTGCCTATTTAAAGGCACCCTTGGACCAAAGAAGAGACTCAGATGCACTCCATCACTCCAATTCTCACCAAAAATCCACATTCAATGCAAGCTGAATTTTTTCTAGATTTTTTTAAAAAGATTTCTACCCCGTTCTCCCGTCGCCGTCTCCACGCCTCCTCGTCGACGCCTACGCACACCAGGCTGCTGCATTCTTGTTGCGTGGAATATAGAAGAGGTATCCTAATGATCTTACTATCTATCATATCCAAAAATAAAAGATTGTTTAATAATGAAATTTTATATCCTATATTCTAAAAACATGGATAAGAAGTTGTGATGCTCTTACAAGGGTTTTATTAAAAATAAATATGCATGCATGCCCATCTAGGAGAAATATAATTTTAATAAACCATATATGAATTCCAAGGATATTAATATTCATAAAAATGATATTTGTAAACATATGGATTTGATATTGGAAAAAAAAATTAGGCATTTACCTTTATTAATAAAAAATTGATAGCTTTAAAATAAAGCATATAAATAAATTGTAAATGACCTCTAGAGGTAATAGGATTCATGAGAATATTATTATTACTTTATAAACTAAATTATCCAAGGATAAAAAGATAGTTTTCCACCTTTTTGAAAAAAGGGAGTCTCTCTTATTAAAAGATAAAGAGTGAAGTAATAATCGATAATAATAAATTTCAGTTTTAAATTGTGGTATCCGCCTACAGATTAGGTTCGACTCCAAGGAAAATTTCGCCTTCTCGTAACGCATAAGAGCTTGAAATCAAAGTTTAAGGCAAGCGGATATTCTCCTTGAAACTTTTCGATATCTCGATTCCGTTAAACTTCTCTATGTTGGGAAAACTTTTTGTTAAAATAAATAAATATAGGATATATCGATTGTTAGAAATAACGACCTCTTGTTATGGTTAATATTATCGTTTATTATTAATAGAAATATATTTAGGCTTGTTTGTTGTGGTCTTGCATGTTTCAATCTCTTTTCGAGATTTGTTATGGAATTAATATATAATAAGAGATGCGGGTTTGGCCCCGAACATCTCTCTATAATATGTCGAGTGGTACGGCTTGACATCCATTCTTCCCACGACTTAAGGATCATGATCTATATCCGCTCCTATTCGTTGGAGGGATGTTACACCCTAGCTAGGTGTCGGAACTCCGTTCCTTTAAGTGGACTCGGCTCTTTCATAACCTTCACCCCTTTAAAAATCATAAATGATATGAACGTTTTGATACGTAATAAAGATAAGTGCTATTGCACATTAATCAAATTGAACCGGGTTGGATTAGTACAACTTGGAAGACCAACCCGACACTCGGTTCTTGGACGACCGTCTTTCCAATCTGAATGCTTATTCGGGCTTGTCAAGGTGGGCTTGGTACTTGAGCGTCTTCGGGCCACCTCGATTTGGAACACCGAATATGATGAGGTTGGTTGAGTTCCGAAAAGGGCACAAGAGGCTTTCTAAAACTTGTTGTGTAATTAAAACGTTCCCAACATAAATTGTACTCTAAGAGGATCTACAGTCTCATAGTTCTTTCTCTTCGGATCAAAATTATCTCATTTCGAGATCGACTCATTTTCGTCCTTAAGCTCCATATAAAGTTTATAAATCTCAAACACATCTCTTCTATATCTCTTTGATGAAATGTTAAATTACCAAATTACCTTTGAGAATTTCCATTCTCACTTGCTTAGTCTCCTTAGACTAATTCCGCTATTTTCCGCATTTTTGTCTGGTATTTTTCGCCCTTTGCGACAAATGCTAGACTCTAGGAAACTTCTATCGGAGATTTAAAGATAAAGAATTCAAGAACTGAAGGAAGGAAGGTCGATTAATTCTCGAAGACGTTTTCTCATATTTTGGTCTCAATATACTTTACAAGAACAATGTCTTATTAATTCTGCAGCTTAAACTCTATCATATTATGTCATTTTGAAACATTTTAAGATGCAATGAAAAGATTTAAAGTCTCATGTTTGAGCATCCTTATAAAGCCTTGGTGACTTTGGACGATAAAATCCGAGGTCACTGGCGGTAATACCCATCGTTGCAAATTAGGGGTGTTACATCATCGTCCTAGTTAGTTTTTTAGTTAGTAGCATTACAACCATGTTGTATAGTCGTTTGGGTCATGTGTATGTCTTGGAAGGGTGTTGTTTTGGCAATAGAGGGTTGTGTCTATCGAGGATTGAGCGTTTCAAGGGTTGTGGCGAGGGGGATTGGATTGTGGTTCACTAGACGGGTTGGCAGAAAGGGGCATGCTTTGGTTATGTGGGGCGGGTTTTGAGTGAGGGATGTTCAATGGTTGGTTTTGTACGCTAGGTGTTACTGAGGGTGTCTTACTGTCTTGGGTCATTCGAGTTTTGAGTCCGGGTCCGTTCTGAAGGATTAAATTTTTGGGAGGAGTTTGTTAGCCTTGATCGAACAATGGTCTTGTGAAAAGGTGAGTTGTGTGTGGAATTTTAATTTAGTTTTGTGATATTCTGTCTTGATGGCAAGTTCAGGTCTTGATCGTTTTACAAGGGAATGTTCGGGTGTGGGATTAATAAGGCAAAGGGAAGCTTTGGTTAATTTGATTTAATTTTTGGTGCATATTTTTTTTGATAAGGAAAGAAATTAGGGTGACCACTAACAAGCTAGTGGTCGCCCTAGAGAATCCTGGCGGATGAGGGTAAGGAAACCCGGGTCAGCTGCAAGAGGGACGGAGGAGACACGCCTAAACGATCTAGCAATGAAGTCCGTCGTAGAATTGCACTCCCGCACCACGTGAGAGATGCTCCAATCCTGGAAACGAGCCAACAAGCAATGGATGTCCGCACGTAGTAACTCAATCTCCCATGGACAGCGCCAGTCACCAAGTACGGCATTGACCAGCTGTAAACTATCGCCTTCGATCTGGATCCGGGGAATGCCATGTCTGGTGGCCTTGAGAAGTCCCTGGCGCAAGGCGATGGTCTCGGATATCAACATAGATTGTCGACCAATCAATCCTCCGTCGAAGTGGATGGGAGAGCTACCAGAATCCCTGAGGATGAACCCAAAGGAATCCACGCCATCTACATTAACTGCACCATCAAAATTTAATTTAATAAAATCTCTTTTAGGTTTTTCCCATTTGATTCTCTTTCTCCCATCCCGACCCCGAACACTACGGTGATGGGGGCCGGAAGAAGAAGCTGCCTCAGCAAGTTTCCAATCTTTAACCTAGTTTTGGGCGAATTCAGCTGTTTGATCGGCATTGGTTAGGTTAGTTCCGGCGTTGCAACCGAAGATTCTCTTGTTTCTCGAGAACTAGACGCACCACCAAATATTGGTGAGAAGATTAAATTCCTCCTTTGTTGTCATATTCTTGATTTCCTCCAGGATCTCGTGTGGGTTTCTCCCGTCGGATGGATCTGGTCGGTGATCCACCGTAATTTTGGGTCAAAAGAGTTTAGGGTTGCCTTCATGAGTGGGCATGCTATTAACACATGGAAGGTGTCCTCCACAATACAGTTACAAGCTTCGCAACCCTGTGTTACCGGAATGTGGTTTTCCGCAAGCCTAGTTTTAGTTGGTAGGCCGTATTGGGCAACTTTCCAGATGAAGTTCTTCATTTTAGGAGGGACATTTAGTCGGTTATTCCAATCTAGGTTAATTTTGGGTTCACATTTTGATTGGTGGAGCCACTCCATTGCGGAGTGGGTGGAGTACCACCCATTTTTGCTTGGTTGCCAATACAATCTATCTAGTTTTTTATTAATAGGATTGATGATGTTGGAGATTCTATCGAGCTCCTCTGGCGAGACGACCCAAGCCAACTTCTTTGTATTCCAAGAGTTGTCCTCCCGGAGATAAGCCTCAACCGGTTCCTCCCATTCAATAAGAGTTTCGGCATCGGGTTTTGGGCTGAGGGAGCCATTTCCGATCCAGTTATCTTTCCAAAATCTGATGGTTTTACCATCCCCCACTTGCCATATCAGGCGGTTTACGAAGAGGTCTCTTAGGTTAACAAGTTTTGCCCATTCCCAAGATGTGTTTTTTTTTTAATAGTTTAAGATGCTTTTCATTTTTAGGTATTTTTCAGTCACAATTTTGACCCAGAGGTTGTGTGGTTCCACTAAAATTTTCCAAAGTAGCTTCATTTGCAGTGCTTGGTTCATCTCGCCCGCTTTTGCTATTCCCAACCCACCATGGGCGGGGGGGGGGGGGGGGGGGCATGACAGATGGAGTTCCAGCTAATCAGTGGCTTATATTTGTTTTTCTTGTTCCAAAAGAAGTTTTTGTCTGTGGTAGTAGAAATGATTACATTATATAGTTAGGTTGTGCTGATAGGGTTGCTTTTATTAGTGTTTTCCTCCCTTCTTGGGATAGGGCGTTGGCTTTCCATTTTGATAGTTTGGATCTAGTTCTTAAAACCAATGGTTTGAACGTGTTTTGGGTTACTCTCCCGTTGATAATCGGGTATCCCAGGTATTTATCAAGTGCAACTGTATTTGTTATTTGTAATATTTGTTTTATATGCTCCTTGGTGTTATTGTTAGTGTTTTTAGTCACTTGGAATGCGGATTTGTGGAAGTTGACTTTCTGTCCAGATATTTGACAGTAGTCAACAATAATGTCCTTAATCTTTTTGCATGACTGGCTGTTAGCTTTAGCTATCATCTGCGAAAGCCAAGAAAGGGATTTTTGTTCCATTACTCGAGATTTGGATCCCAATTCCACTCTTTGGATCAGCACTCCAAAGGTTGAGTTGTCTAGCCAGAACCTTGGTGGCGAGGATGAATAAGTACGGCGATAGGGGATCTCCCTGCCTGAGGCCCCGTTGCGGGTAGAATTGTTTTGTTGGCCCATTGTTGGCTAATACGGAGAAAGAAACCGTTTCAACACATTCTCGGATCCAACCCAAGAATTTATCGTTAAAACCGAATTTGTGAAGTATCTCGAAATTCCCAACTGATCCGATCATAGGCTTTTTCCATGTCGAGTTTCATAGCGATCCGCCCTTCTTTCCCACGTTTGTTTCGAAAGGAATGGAAGATTTCATGTGCGATGAGAGTATTATCATGAATACTCCTGTTCTGGATAAAAGCCCCTTGCATTAGATGGATGAGTTTATTTAGCACACTTTTAAGGCGGTTGGTTAGTATTTTCGATATTATTTTGTAAATTGTATTGCATAGACTAATTGGCATGTAGTGATTGGTTGAGTTAGGATTTTCACATTTGGGTAATAGGGTTATGAATGTATGATTTATTTGTTTTAAGATTTTGCCAGTGTGAAAGAAGCTTTTAACAACCTTGATTACGTTCGGGCCGACAATATGCCAATAATGTTTTTAGAAGCTTGTCGGCATTCCATCCGGGCCAGGGGATTTATCATCCTCGATATCAAATAATGTGTTCTTTTTTTCGGCATTTGTTACATGTTTTGTGATTTCCGTGTTATCTGCTTCGGTTACTTCTTTCTGGATGGTTTGGGACATGCTTTGGAGTTTTCTCTGGTTTATTTCCAAGGCCCAGAAACGATTTTGGAAGTCCTTTTTTATTTCTGTTTTGATGTTTTCTAGTCCAGTTATTTGCGTTCCCTCTATTGTACGGATTTCTTTAATGTTAGTTCTGTTTCTTCTGCCGCTTGCAATCTGGTGAAAATATTTCGTGTTCTTGTCGTTTAGTTTTGTATGGGTGTTTTTGGCCCTTTGTTTCCATTAGGAGTTGTGAAAGTTGATTAGGCATGACCGTTTCTTCACCAATCTTTCTTGTTTTTGGATTATTTGAGTGTTTTTATTTTCTATGATGTGTTTCTGAATTTGAATCAAGTCTTCGTCTAGTTTTTTATTTGTTCAAAGATGTTTCCAAAAGTGTGCTTATTCCACGCTTTTGCTTTAATTTTAAGGAGCTATGTTTTTTTTGTGAGGTTAAACATATGTGATCCACCTGTGTTATGACGCCAGGCTTGTTTAATGAAGTTCTGGAAATCTTTCCTCGAGGTCCACATCATTTCAAATTTGAATGGTTGTGCTTTGAATGGTACTCTTGTTGGGAGATCGCACGAGATAGGGCAGTGATCGGATGTTGAGAAAGCGTGGTTTTTCGTCGCTATGGACATGCACCATTGAATAACTTGGTTACTGACTAGTGTGCGGTCTAATTTTTCAAACGTAGTATATTCGAGTTGCTTGGATCTTCTCCAAGTAAATTTGTTCCCTAACGTTGGAATATCGCAAACGTCACAATCATTTTTAAATTTAATGAGCCGTTCAAACCTGGAGTGGTTAGGCCTTGTGCCCCCTTGTTTTTCAGCGGGGTTTTGTATTTCATTGAGGTCTCCCATAATGATACATGGATGGTTACAACTCTTGATAAAATCCGTAAGAATTTTTGGTGTATATATTAGTGAGTTGGATAGTACCGTTCCCAATAGAATTGTTTATATATATAATTGCTTAGAGAGCGTGGTCTTTATTTAACTAGATAGTGGTTTGTTGTTAGTCTAAATCAAGTCTAGATTAATTAATTATATGAAGATATGGATCACAGTTAGAGTTTTTCGAGGTAGTTAAGGTGTAGGGTTTTGTTAGGAGTTAAGTTAATTAAAGTTAATATGAGTTGTTATAGTATAATTTTGGTTTATTTGATGATTTAGAGTTTAGTCTTTGTTTAGTAACCCTTTTTAAATTCCTAGAATATGCATTACTAATCTTACCATTAAAATGTTTAAGAGATCACTACTACTCAAGTTCTTAGCTTTCTGTGTTTGTCAAGAATCCTTCATTTGAGGTGAGTTGTAAGTGACTTGCTTGATTTTTATTCAATTCTTGTTAGATTTCGTGTCGTGTCCATAGGATTGGTTTTCGGGAATTAGTTTCTAAATCATTGTTTAATGAAAATGCTTATTTGTGTGACATCGTGTGCAACTGGATTTCAAACATGTTTTATCGAATAAGATTTTTTGAATGTTTTTTCTCTGTTGGCAATGTAATTGGCATGACCATGTATGATGATTGTTGGTGGTGAAGGGACATCTAGGCATGGTCGATTGTCAATTGAGCCCCTTAAAAATATTAGTTGTTTTGGCTAGTGTCCTAGTGGAGGCTTGACTGGGGGTTAGAAGGATGATATATTGAGAGGAGTGGGAGGGCATTCCTTTGCACTCAGGTGTAGGTGTGGGAGCATCATAGTGTCAGAATGCAATGATGGGGAAAGAGTTGCATTGTCAAGTAGGACTATATGTGAAATGTGTATGTGTGGATGTGTATGTGTGTATGTGTGATTGTGTGTGTGTGTGTGTTATACTAAATGGAAGTTAGGTATGGACTTTAGAATTTATATTTGTTGGTTTGTGTGCTGACCCTACTTGTGCGTGTGTTAGAAAATTGATTGGTTTTTAAAACGTCTTACTAATATTGCGTGACTTCTAGCTTGAATAGGATAATAGCTGACCCTCGGGGACTTGTTTAATTTACAATTTCAGGTACGAATTAGGAACTGTGATGAATCCTCAACTAAGTGGTGCGGTGGAATGCTAACACACGTGTCGTTAGGCTCGGGTTGGTTATAGGAGTTTTTAGTTTATATATATGATGTTGAGCTTAATAGAACTGTTTAGCGTTGAATTCGAGAATGTTATTGGGAACATCATTTATTTTTATATTGAATCATGCATGTTTTGACACTTTATGTTTTATAAATAATGAGTTGTATATTTTAATTATAAGTTTTCTCAATGTGTTTGAGTTGCAAGATCCGAGTGAACTCGTTGTCAAGCTAGTCTAAGTAGTACCGGTGAGGTGATATGGATCAAGATATGATCAAGACTAAGGAGTCATGAAAGAGGATAAGACGCCATATTAGGTCAAGACCATTCAAGAGATCAAGAGCTTTCAAGTATAAAATGGTCTTGAAGAATCTACATTTTGTCATTCATCCATTGTCAAGTCGACATTGGAAGATGAAGAGCGTCTGCGTGCGTTATTTACACTCACAAGACTTGTTTGCATGCTTATTCTAGACTTACTATTTATAGTACTTTATATATATGCTTTTATATTTAATTCGCTTTTCTAAATATATGAACCATGTGTTATGGGCCATAATATGTGGACTTATGGTTTTTAAGTTAGGAAACATATTATTTTATCAATTTGGACCATGCAAGATTAGTGAGACAAATTTGAAAAGTAACATGGTCATATGGATCTTATTTGGAGACTAAGTTATTAGTTGTCTTGCAACAATATCTTTAAATAAGGTAGAAGTTATATTATGAAACAATATCTTTTAAGAATGGCATAGGATAGTTGGCCATCTAAGTCTATTTAAACCATTGTAATCTTTATTTTCTAATACATGTTGAATTAAATCATTGGAATAGAAACCTTGTTTCCTATTCCAAGGACCTTCAACCCAAAAACTCTCTTGCTCTCTTGTGATTGACAGCCCAAACCAAACAGCAAACTCGAATTGTTCTTTCACTCATTCATCCAACACAATCTCTAAACACCATTCAATTTAGTTGTTACTTGTTGTGTAAGCAATCAATTTACAAACCTTGTTGCTTTGCAATCGAAGGAAGTGATTGAGAACCTTAAAGTTTGAGTCTTCTCATCCAAAGTTCAAGACTTGCAAGTAAAAGAAGAGAAGAATTAAAGCTGACAAGATCGGGACCTAGAAAACAAACGGAAACGAAGTGCGCGAGCTCATCAATTCTGTATCATTAGGTCTACTACCTAGTAGCCCCGATGTAAAGACGGGGTGTTACAAATTGGTATCAAATCCAGACCGATGACAACAAGGGCACATAACTGACCAACAAATGTACACGAACGAGGTCCAACTTAAAGCAAAAATCGACCGATGTTTTCAAATAGGTTATGTAATATAGCCTGCTATTTTATAAATAAATATTTTTATTTAATTAATAAAAAATGTCTCATTTTGATATCAATTAAGTTAAATTTCTTCTTAAGAAAGATAAATAAAAAATAATAACCTAATTTATTTTTGAAAGATAATCTAATTAAAATTTTAAAAATAATCTATAAATACGGAATTTGGTAAGAAAATGAATTTCTTTTTGGACAAGGCAATCATATGAAAAATAAAATGTGGAATGTGGGATTGGAACCCATGACCTCTTCACTCCACACTCGCATTCCAAACCATTATGTCAAGTTGTTCTTCTTGCAACTTAAGGTATTTTAATTTTTCTTACTCCCTCAACCTTTGGAAACTTCCAAAGGCATGCATTGAGTGTTTGTCCCATCAATGAGATGATTGGGTGGAGGTCTCTTCTCTTACACCTCCTCCACCTCCACATCACCAGAGACGGACCTGGGCAGAGGTCGGTTCCCCCACTTCCTTCCGACTAATTATTTATTTTATTGTTGATTTTTTTAAGTATAAAATTAAAAACTATACTAATACCAAAGTATTAATTAGTCTAGTCCTCGTTTTACTAGCGGAGAGTGTATTGTTCGAATTTTGTAGCTTAGCCACCCCCTAATTAACATTTCTAGTTTTGTCGGTATTTTACTTGAATATTTTTTGTCATGTTTTGTTATCCTTTTTTATTTTTCTTCCTTAGTATAAATTAGTCTTTTCTTCGATTCTAGTTTGTTAAGTTTTTAAAAACTTGAATTATGTTTTCTCCGTCAATGTATATGTTAATTTTAAAATTACACTATGAAACCGCTATTTTAACAAATTGTAACTTTTTTAAGATTTAACATTCATTTTTAATAAAAAATATAAAACAATAAAACAAATCCCGAAAACGACGTTACTAGTATCATCGATTCACAACCGACACCTCCACCCTCCCGAATAATGTAAGTTGTGCCCCCGCTTCTAGAAGATCCTGTGTCCGTCACTACACATCACACAATCCCCTCTTCTCTTAAAACACATCCACATCACCCAATCTCCTCTTCTCTACCTTCCCAAGCCACCTCCAAAACCACCAAATGGCTCTCTTTCATCCCCTTCTTCCAAACTTCCACGTCCACTATTTAAAGGAGCACTTGGGCAAGTAAGAAGAACACTTTAACTCCCTCTCTTCTCCCATTCGTCCCCTTCATCACCAAAAATAAAATTGGATTTTCTCCCCCAAAATTAGAATTTTTTCATATTTTAAGTGTTTTTTTTTGTATTTTCTGGGTTGTTTTGGATGTCCGACAACCTCCAACCACCAGCTACTCCACCGACCATTTCCTCCTTCTAGTTGGAGTCGCATGCTGGCCCGTCACTGACTCCCTGCCACCACCATTCCAGCACCGTTGCTGATGGCTAATCCAAGGGAGGAAGAAGAAATGCTATTAGGAGGTTTGGCTTAAGTTAGAATTTAGGCCCATTCGTTTAAATAAGTCCACCAGAATAATACTAATAGGAATTTGAATGTGTTGGACCAATAAATCCGCCAATCTTGAATTTCATGCCCAAACTAAACCCGACTCATATCGATATTAATTTCCGACCCATATCTTATTATTTTCTATTTTTAAATTTATTTTTAATACAAATAATATTTATTTAAGAATAACTAAATAAATATAATGAAAGGGCTATTACTTAGGATTTTATGAAATTTATTTAAATGCATGTTCATTTAGATAAGTTATAATTGTTATAAAATTATAAATGACCTGATCATGAAATAACAGTATGAGAAATATTATTATTTAATATTCGAAACTAAATTATTAGGACAATAATTTAGATTATTCCTTATTCATATAAAGTGCAATTATATGGATTTAAAATAAGAAATTAAATAAAGGATATTAATATATTTCATTTTATTTGAACTTATTTGTGCTCGGATTATTAGGTCGAATTCTAGAGAACCTTAATTTGCCCATAACTCCGCACTATCACTAAGGCCAAGTCGAGTCAAGGCAAGTGGATATTTCTCTGTATAACTTTTTTAATATTTCGTTTACATTAAGGATATTTTTCTATGTTGGGAACTACTTGTTTGTTAAATATATGAACTTAGGGTTTATTTATTGTTAGTTTTAACGACATGTTATTGTTATTATACATACTACGTTAGGACTGAACTTTAGGTCCGTTTGCTTGTGGCCTTGTTTCAATCTCATTTCGAGATTTGTGATGGATTAGTATAGGACTAGGGGTGCGGGTTTCCCTAACATATCTTTATAACCTATCGAGGGGTACGACTAACTACTCTCTCTTACCTCGATATTTAGATCATGATCTCGTATCCGCTCCTCTTTGAGGAAGGATGCTACACCCTATCCAGGTGCTAGAACTTCGTTCCCATTCAGGGAACGGACCTTTGTATCCCCAACAACTAAAACTGTCAACTACATACAATGTTTTATTACCTAAGATAAGTGCTAGTGCACAATAATAAATGAACCAGGATGGATCGAGTATAACTTGGAAAGTCCATTCTTGCTCCCTGCTTTTGACAATAGTCTTTCCAATTTGAATGCTTATTCAGGCTTGTCTAGGTGGGCTTGGTACCTAAACGCTTTCACGACCACCTCCCCATCTAAAGCTCCGAATATGATGAGGTTGGTTGAGGTTAGATGAAGTCGATGGAGGATTTTCAAAACTTGACATGAAATAAAAATCACCAATAATATTCATATTCTAAAAGGAAACTACAATTTCATAGCACACTTCCTCTCGTAAAATAGTCTATATCTTTTCGATAAATAAATTCTTGTTCTTTTAAAGCTCTACATAAATGTTCTACTCCCAAAATATCTCCTCTATCACATTGTTTATAATTGTTATATTACCACCCTTGCCATGAGAAGTATCCATTCTCAATTGTTGATGCATGTCATATAGTTTTACTTGGTTTGCATGAGCATTTAGGTTTAGATTTCTTATTTTCTAGTTTAGGTTTTGGTCTTTTTGTATTGATTTTCGTATTATTCGTAGTATGGAGGTGTACACAAGTTTGTTTTGCTTTTATAGGTCTTTGGATGGTGTTTTTGAGTCAAATGGAGAAGAATAAACGAGGACAAGATCTTAGTGAAGCTTTAGGACCACAACTAACACTAAAGTACGAAGAATTAAGGTTTCCAAGAGCTTTCAAGAGTTGTGGATGAGCTATTACAAGTCAAAATAAAAGCTAAGGAATGAAGGAAGGGATTAGAAGCATCATCACGAGTCGTGGTGGCCATCACGAGCCAAGCCAAGGCCAAACAAAGCAAACACATGCTCTCAGATGGCCTGTCACGAGTCGTGACCAGGACGCTGCCCGCGAGAATTTTGGGCTTTTCTTGTTTCTTTTTGGGCCCGATTGGTTTTATTTTTGGGATATGTTTTAGCATAAGTTTTAGGACTTTTATAAGACTACTTGGAGCTTAAGTTAGAACATTATTATGTTATTATTATTTATAATTTCAAGTAGAGAGAAGAGATGATTTCTAGGGTTTTAGTTCTATGCTCTTTCAAGTTGGGATTTTTTTGCACTTTGGATCTACTTTTGTTTCTTGTAATTGGATCTCTAGTAAGTTTCTCTTTCAATTATTGTTTTATTCTTATTTCATGTTTAATTTAATTGTTTTGATCATGAATTTAAATATGTTAGGCTAAACTTTTTAGTTTTAGGGTTTGGTTGATCCCAACAACGTGAAGTGGATTATATTTAATATCTTTTGCTTGAATTGAGTTGGAAAAATAATATGATTTGATTCTAGGGGCTTAATCTAATAGGTTTAAACTTGTTAGAGTCTAGTTTGGGTTGCGCATCGAGAGGTTGTAGTCTAAGTAAACAAAATAGAGAGAACACATCGAGAGGTGGTTCTATCTATTTGGAAAAACTAGAATTGAACTTGAGAATTAGTTTCTCATGTGGTTAATTGTCATAGAACTTCTAGATGTTTGAGTCAAGTTTGATGCATCACGAGACTGGGGCAAGTTTGGTTTACCGTCTAGATTTCTAAGTGCTTAAAGGGTTTCTATCGGTTTTGTTTCATCACGAGAGTGAGTTCTTAATTTGATAGAAGTACATTAAGTTAAACTTTGAGAAAAGTTAATTTATGACATTAGACCATAACCTTCATAACAAAATATCCAACTCAGTTTAGGAGTGCGGTTCATACTCCGTGGATCAAAGTTGTGGGGATTCCTTGCCTTGGAACTTTGCATTCTCATATATTTCTACATCACTATTTACTTGTTTTACTTCTTTTTAATAGTTAGAATTATTCCACAATCATTATATTTGGCTTAGGAACTTGTTTCTAGAATTAGCTAAAGCAGATATAATCCATGTGATTCGATCCTGATCTACTACTACAAAAGATCTCGTATTCTTGCGAGTGTGTGGGAAACCATCACATCAAATTTTGGCGTTGTTGCCAGGGATTATTGATAGTTTTATTTGGTTCTAACGGACTAGTTCATCTAAGTCCCCTTTTGTTTTTTGATTTGCTTCTTTTTGTCTTTGGTTTTAGGTGATTCCTTTAGTGTATGCGTAGAGGGAGAAGTTCTAGCACCCCACTACACGATCCCGATCCCGAGCCTGAACGATCTCTTCACGCTAGATTAAGGGAAACCCAAGATGCTCAAAGATATAACATGGTTGAACATGACGAAGCTATGGAAGCTCTACAACAGACGATTGCTGATATGACTGCCCGTTTGCAAGGCTTCACTCAGCGTAAGGGTTAGCGATTGGAAGCGGATCAGCGAGCTGAAGCTGAGAGGGCTCGACTTCCACCACAACCCTCCACTCTTGGTGAGTACATGATGTCCATCAATCACGGCCCAATCTCTGGGATCGTGTTTCCACAGGTTACAGCTCATTACTTTGAGTTGAAGTCTAGCCTGATCAGCATGATTCAGGCAAATCATTTTGGGGGTCTGCTTTCTGAAAATCCCCACAAGCACATTGAAACATTCTTGGAGTTGATGAACACAATGCATATTCAAAATGTGCCTAAGGAAGCTATGCGCCTACTTGTCTCTCACTTCTCTCTTAAGGGCAAGGCGAAGACAAGGTACCGATCTCTTCCGACAAACTCTATCACCACATGAGACGAGCTCCATGAGGCTTTTATGGCCAAATTCTTTCCTCCCAAAAAGACTGCTGAGATGAGAGCTCAAATAAGCTCATTTTCCATGACTCCCGGTGAAACTTATTTTGAAGCATGGGAGAGGTTCAAGGACCTCCTTTTTCAATGTCCTCATCATGGGTTCTCTAAGTATGTACTTCTCCAAATCTTCTACAGTGCAATTGATGATGCTATAAGATTACATATTGACACATCTTCATCGGGCAATTTTATGGAGATGCCAATTGATGATGCTTGGGCTCTAATTGAGAAGACCGCCCTTCATGCTCAACGGTTTTCCAATGCCCGCTTTTCTTCTTCCTCTATTGCTAAGAAGAGTATGGGATTATATGAGGTTGATTCTAGTGTTCACAAGGAGGCTCAAAATAGTGCTCTTATTCATGAGATTGCACAACCAAGGACGCAAGTTGGTGAGATGAACATGTCAAAAGCAAACCCGGTTGAACCGTCAATTCAAAAGGTTGTTTGCCAAATGTGTGGTGTACCCAACCATACCGCTCTTACTTGTCAACTTTATATGGCCCAACCTGTGGAAGTTCCTATTGAAGAAGCTAGTTATGTTAAAGATGGATATCGAGCTACATATCCAAACCCGAAGAACGATCTTTATTCGCCCACCTACAATCCAGGGTGGAGGAATCATCCAAATTTGAGGTATGGAAATAACGCTTCTTCAACATCTCAATCTCAATTTCAAAATCCAGCTGCATATCAAGATCCTTATGGGGCTAGAGATGGCCCTCCTCTTGGCTATCAAGGCAATTTTACGGGCTATCAAGCTAGGCCTCCTCCGGCTCCACCTGTGACTCCTAAGAAATCTCATGAGTTGATTGCTATGGAGAATATGATGGCTAAAATGAAAGCACTTTCTAATAAGGTGCAAACTCTTGAGCAAGCACAAAAGATGACGGAAACTCAAGTGGCTCAAAATGCCGCCAATGCTCCTAGACCTTTGGGTACTCTACCGGGCCACCCCGAAGAGAATCCGAAAGGCCAAATTTCAGCGGTGTCCTTGAGGAATGGCAAGCAACTGCATGAAAATGAAAAGGAGCCTATGAAAGCTAAGGAGACAACAAAACCGGATGGCCCGGTTGAAGAAGACGGGACGCCTTCAAATTTCGCCAAGGAGAAGGTGGTTCCATATGTGCCACCACCTCCTTATGTTCCTCCTTTCCCATTTCCCCAAAGGAAGAATCAAGCTTTGCCAGAGAAGAAGTATGGGAATTTCCATGAAGTATTGAGGAAACTACATATCAATATTCCATTTACTGATGCTTTAAAGGAGATGCCCTATTATGTGAAGTTCTTGAAGGAGATTCTCCCCAACAAGAGGAAGCTTGATGAGTGTCATATGGTCTCCATGAAGCGAGAGTGCAGTGCCTTGATTCAAAACAAGCTCCCACCAAAGCTCCAAGATTCAGGTAGTTTTTGTATACCTATTTATGTGGGTGCTTATTCTTATAATGCCTTATGTGATTTAGGAGCTAGTGTTAGTTTACTTCCACTATCTATTTGTGAAAAAATTGGCATGAAGGAATTAAGGCCCGTGAAAATGCAACTTTATATGGCGGATAGATCTATTGCTCACCATGCATGTATACTTGAGGATATTCCAATTCGTGTTGGAAAATTTTTGTGCATGTAGACTTTGTTGTGTTAGATATTAAGGCTAATTCTCCTATTCCTATTATACTTGGTAGACCTTTCTTATCCACTAAGGGTACAATGATTAATGTGAAAAGAAGGAATCCTCTCTTTCACCTTTGGTGAAGAGAAGATTGAATTTAATTTTGCTAAATTTGTGAAATCACCTTCTTTTGATGATTCTTGTGATAAGATTGATGTTGTGGATAGTGAAGCTCAAGAACATTTAATGTTCATTGTTTCTAATGATCCATTGGAGCTTTGCTTAGCCACTACCTGCCAAGGTAGAAATCTAGCCTGTGCTATTGCAGATTTAGAGGTGTCTCCTGAAGCACATGAGCTTGGAAAAGTTACTCCAGAAATTCCATTGGGCGAACCTGGCGTCCCAAAGCTTAAGTTAAAGCCACATCCTTCCACCTTGAGGTATGCATTTCTAGGACCAAATTCTACTTATCCCGTTATTGGAATTCTAAATTGAATGATGATTTAGTTGAAAAACTTTTGGTTGTTATTTGGAATCACAAAAAGGCCCTAGGATATTCTATTGATGATTTGAAAGGAATCTCTCCATCATTATGCATGCATAGAATTTTTATGGAAGATAATCACAAACCTACCAAAGAACACCAAAGAAGGCTCAATCCTACCATGAAAGAAGTAGTCAAAAAATAACTTTTAAATTTGCTTGATGTTGGAATTATTTTTCCTATTTCTGATAGTAAATGGGTGAGCCCTGTCCATGTTGTGCCTAAGAAGGGTAGGTTAACGGTTGTTAAAAATGAAAATGATGAGCTAACTCCTACTAGGACTATCACTGGGTGGAGAATGTGCATTGATTACAGGAAGTTGAACACTGCCACTAGAAAAGATCATTTTCCTCTTCCTTTTATCGATCAAGTTCTTGAAAGACTAGCCAAGCATGCTTATTTTTGTTATTCAGATGGGTATAGTGGGTTTTGGCAAATTCTTATTCATCCCGAGGACCAAGAAAAGACTAATTTCACATGCCCTTATGACGGGAATCATGTACTCGCCAAAAGTGGCGGGCTGTGGTGGAAGTCGAGCCCTCTCAGCTTCAGCTCGCTGATCCGCTTCCAATCGCTCAACCTCACGCTGAGTGAAGCCTTGCAAACGAGGAGTCATATCAGCAATCATCTATTGTAGAGCTTCCATAGCTTCTTCACGTTCACCCATGTTATGTCTTTGAGCTTCTCGGGTTTCCCTTAATCTAGCGTGAAGAGATTGTTCAGGCTCGAGATCGGGATTGTGTAGTGGGGTGCTAGAACTTCTCCCTCTACGCATACACTAAAGAAATCACCTAAAACCAATGACAAAAAGAAACAGATCAAAAAACAAAAGGGGAGTTAGATGAACTAGTTCGTTAGAACCAACTAAAACTATCAATAATCCCCGACAACGGCGCCAAAACATGATGTGATGGTTTCCCACACACTCGCAAGAATACAAGATCTGTTGTAGTAGTAGATCAGGATCGAATCACAAGGTTGCTTTAGCTAATTCTAGAAACAAGTTCCCTAGCCAAATATAATGATTATGGAGTAATTCCTAACTATTAAAAACAAGTAAAACAAGTAAATAGCGATGTAGAAATATATGAGAATGCAAAGTTCCAAGGCAAGGAATCCCCACAACTTTGATCCACGGAGTTTGAATCACACTTCTACCCAAACTGAGTTAGATATTTTGTTATGAAGGTTATTGTCTAATGTCATAAATTAACTTTTCTCAAAGTTTAACTTAATGTACTTCTATCAAATTAAACCCAAGCAAATCTTAAAATTATGCAAGTGGAAGTAGTCTTTTCTTGGTCCTCAAGATGAATGTAATCTTTTCTTGGTCCTCAAGATGAATGTAATCTTTTCTTGGTCCTCAAGAAAAGTTTGTGAGGAGTAGCATAAGGGCATGTGAAAGTAGTCTTTTCTTGGTCCTCAAGATGAATGAGAATTTGCTAAAACCCACTATACCCATCTAAATAACAAAAATAAGCGTGCTTGGCTAGTCTTTCAAGAACTTGATCGATAAAAGGAAGATGAAAATGATCTTTTCTAGTGGCAGTGTTCAACTTCATGTAATCAATGCACATTCTCTACCCAGTGACATGCTAGATTGTTGGAAATAGAGCAAGTAGTTAGTAAAAAAAGAAAAAAGAAAGAGAAAAGCAATGAAAAAGAAATAAAAAAAGTTTGACTAAATAAAGTAGTTAATGGAGTGAAGTTTGGTTGTGGAAAGGTAGTGAACAAGAAGAAAGTGAAAGAAAAGTTAAGCTTGTTGTGTTGTTCAATTTGGTTAGATTTCTCTTTCTCGGATTTAGCACCACAAGACCAAATAATTCCCTACCTTTTTCCCTTACCTTGGCCCCATTACAACCTAATAAAATTCCTCTTGATTTATGTCATGTGCATTGTCCCATGTGGTGGAGATTTAGGACTCTGATGCAAGCATATGGTATATGGTTTTCAAAGTTAAAACATTGAGAGTGAGTAAAACACATTATCCTTGTGAGGTCTAGGGACTAAGAAGGGCATATCTTGTTGATAATAATGAATATGCTATGATGGCACTCGTCTTCGATCTTTCACTTGCATGATTATGAGGATTTGAACAAGTTGAGGCAAAATGTCTTTTCTTGCACTTGTGGTTTAATTTTAAGGTTTGCTTGGGGACAAGCAAAGTCTAAGTATGGTATATTTTGATGTCATCCGGTTTGACTTGGTTTGCATGAGCATTTAGGTTTAGATTTCTAATTTTCTAGCTTAGGTTTTGGTCTTTTTCTGTTGATTTTCGTATTATTCGTAGTATGGAGGTCTACACAAGTTTGTTTTGATTTTATAGGTATTTGGATGTTGTTTTTGAGTCAAATGAAGAAGAATACACGAGGACAAGATCTTAGTGAAGCTTTAGTACCACAACTAACACTAAATAATGAAGAATTAAGATTTCCAAGAGCTTTCAAGAGTTGTGGATGAGCTATTACAAGTCAAAATACAAGCTAAGGAATGAACGAAGGGATTAGAAGCATCATCACGAGTCGTGGTGGCCATCATGAGCCAAGCCAAGGGAAAACAAAGCAAATACATGCTCTCAGATGGCCTGTCACGGGTCGTGACCAGGACGTTGTGCGCGAGAATTTTGGGCTTTTCTTGTTTTTTTTGGGCCCGAGTTGGTTTTATTTTTGGGATATCTTTTAGAATAAGTTTTAGGGCTTTTATAATACTACTTGGAGCTTAAGTTAGATCATTATTATGCATTATTATTATTTCTAATTTCAAGTAGAGAGAAGAGACGATTTCAAGGATTTTAGTTCTACGCTCTTTCAAGTTGGGATTTTCTTGCACTTTGGATCTACTTTTGTTTCTTGCAATTGAATCTCTAGTAATTTTCTCTTTCATTTATTGTTTTTATTCTTATTTCATGTTTAATTTAATTGTTTTGATCATGGATTTAAATATGTTAGGCTAAACTCTTTAGTTCTAGGGTTTGGTTGATCCCAACAACCTGAAGCGGATTAGATGCAATATTTTTTGCTTGAATTGAGTTGGAAAACTAATATGATTTGATTCTAGGGGCTTAATATAATAGGTTTAAACTTGTTAGAGTCTCGTTTGGGTTGTGCATCGAGAGGTGGTAGTCTAAGTAAACAAAATAGAGAGAACACATCGAGCGGTGGTTCTATCTATTTGGAAAAACTAGAATTGAACTTGAAAATTAGTTTCTCATGTGGTTAATTGTCATAGAACTTCTAGATGTTTGAGTCAAGTTTGTTGCATCACGAGACTGGGGCAAGTTTGGTTTACCGTCTAGATTTCTAAGTGCTTAAAGGGTTTCTATCGGTTTTGTTTCGCCACGAGAGTGTGTTCTTAATTTGATAGAAGTACATTAAGTTAATCTTTGAGAAAAGTTAATTTATGACATTAGATAGTAACCTTCGTAACAAAACAAAATATCCAACTCAGTTTCGGAAGAAGTGCGATTCAAACTCCGTGGATCAAAGTTGTGGGGATTCCTTGCCTTGAAACTTTGCATTCTCATATATTTCTACATCGCTATTTACTTGTTTTACTTGTTTTTAATAGTTAAATTACTCCACAATCATTACAATTGGCTTAGGATTTTGTTTCTAGAATTAGCTAAAGCATATATAATCCCCTTGATTCGATCCTGATCTACTACTACAACAGATCTCGTATTCTTGCGAGTGTGTAGGAAACCATCACATCAATTGCTTAGTCTCTTTAGACTAATTCTGTTGTTTTATTTCTGCACTTTTGCTTGGTATTTCTTGCTCTTTGCGAAAATATCAAACAATAGGAAAATTCCACCGAAGGTTTGAAGACGAAGGTTCCAGGATTTGAAGGAAGGGAGGGTTAAAACGCTTTCAAAATTTTCTTACATTTTGGGTCCCACTTGACGTTTCAAGAATATTATATTTTAGATTTGCTACATAACTTCTATCGTATTGTTTTTCATTTAAACAATGAAGTTGATAACTATAATTGAAGTCTCGAGTTTTTGAGCACTTTTGTAATTATGTAATATCTTTAAATTTTCGCATTATTATTTCAATTTCATTACATTAAAAGCCTTGGGTGACTTTAGACAGGAAAAATTCGAGGTCACAAGCAGTAATACCCATGGTTGTAAAATAAGGGTGTTACAAGGTAGGCATATGTCATTTAAGGGGTAGATGAGACGTCACGACTCCACCATCATCAATGAAGGACATCTTGTATTTTAGTTCTCTAACTTTATAGTTCTTAGTATAAGTTTAGTGGGAGTCGGTATCATTTCTATAGTTTTTGGCAAAATGGGGGGTGTTACAAAATCGATTTATGTTGCTTCTGCGTGTGATTCACAAAATTGGCACCAAAGTTCATTCTCAGATCTGGTTAGTTTTGGTGCCGTACAAGGCTAACTCTTGAAGCTGAGATCTTTGGAATCTTGGCTCGAGAAAGATTAGGCTAATACTCGCCTAGATCGCTCTCCTTTAGTGCGTGTCTCTTGTTTTTGGGTTCTCTCTTTAAGTTGATTAACTTAGGCTCTTGTCACTCAAATTGAGCACATCTAAGTTGGAACCCTAGTTCTTTGTGTGTTTCTCTTGTTACTTGTTCCTTGGCTTTATGAGTAGGAGTCTCTTTTGTGATTCTATTTGTCTTTGAACAAGTACTAACTGGTTTCTTGTGTTTACAAGTATAAAAAAAATGGGAAATGCCCACAGAATCAAGCTCTACGATGGGCAATCTAATTTTTTGATGTGGAAGGTAAACATGAAAGCCATTCTCGTGGAAGGAAAACTATACCACATAGTCACTGACACATGGGATGCTTTGGTTGTGAGTATTATTGAACCTAAATCCCTTTGTGATGCTTTGGATGCAAAATTCTTGACTAAATCCTTACTCGGTCGTATTACTCTATTAGGCAAACTTTTCTTGTTTAAAATGGACACCTCTTTGACTGTTGATGAAAACTTTTACAGATTCCTAAGATTAACTCAAGATCTTGAGAGGTGTAAGGATAGGATAAAGCAGAGTACCAAGCTATGATATTGTTGAATTCACTGCCTTCTTAGTTTGATGTGTTAAAAGATGTTATTTTGTATGGTAGGGATGATTTGACTATCCTTAAACTCATTGAGGCCATAATTTTGAAAAATGACATCCTTAAAGTCTCTAAGATGAAAAATGGCAAGAATATTGAGAAAACTAAGCATAAAATTAAACCCGTGATGGCAAAAAGGAAAGAATAAGAACAATAGGTTCAAAAAGAAGAAAGATAAATCTTTTGAGAATTATAATGAGAAAAAGGATGTACTTTGTGAAATGTTATTACTATGGCAGAGATGACCATTATTTTAATGATTGTCAGAAGAAGAAAAGGATGAAAAATAAGAACAAAGATTCTAATGATACTTCTAATGTTTTTGAACATTGCCCTCAATACACTTATGAACTGTTGATATGTTCTCATGATTTTGTTCCTACCGATGAATGAATATCCTTGATTCTGGTTGTATTCTCTATGCTACTCCTCACAAGCACTATTCTCTAACAGAATATGATGACAGAGTTGTTATGGTAAGAGATCACACCCCAGTTCCTATTAAAGGCACATGTATAGTTCCTTTAAGAATGTTTGATGGTAAGGTAAGAGTACTTTAAAAGGTCAGGTGGGTTCTTGACCTAAGGAAAAATCCTCTTTAAGTCAGTGTTTGACAACCTTAATTGTCAAATTATAACTTCTAAAGGAATAAGAGATGTTATCCAAGATGGCAGGTCCTTATCTAGAGCATTAATAAGGGAGGGCTTTACCATGTTATTGCCACTTTTGAACTTAATGTCTCTAAAAGTATTAGAACCAATAGCCTAGGTTATACTAAGAAGTGGCATAAAAGGATGAGGCATATATGAAATAAAGTCTTACATTACTTATATAGGATGGGTACGATTGACCACAATCCTTAAACTTATTTCTATGAAATTTGTGTCCTAGGTAAAAAGACCTCCCATAGCTTTAGTAAGTCACCTATACTGCCAACAAGCCCTTGAAATATGTCCATTCAAACCTCTAGGGGCTTTCATAGGTGGACACCTTTTAGTAGAATGGAACTGCTAAGAGGATGAATAGGACATTGCTTGAAAAGGCAAGGTGCATGCTAATTTATGGTGGAGTGAAAAGCTCCCTGTCGGGGAGAGGCTGTTTTAACAACCTATTACCTCACAAATTGGTCACCCTTTTTTGTGATAGGGTTCAAAAACCCTCATGAGATGTGGACATGCAAAAAGTATAACATTGCATATTTAAGGCCATTTGGGTGTAGTACCTATGCTCAAATTTCACAAGGTAAGGTTGGAACCAAGAGCCCAAAAATGTGAGATGTTGGGCTATCTTAAGGTACATAAGTGTTGTAAGATATTACTTGCTTGATCAACTCAAAGGTTACAAGAAATAACTATTAAGTCTATCACTTTTAATGAAAAGGATTTTCATTTCAAGTCAATTATAACACCATCTATTGAGTATAGAGGTACCCTAGAAAATAACTTAAACAAAGAAAGACAATTCTATGAAGTACAAAACATCCCTAAGGATTTAAAAGAAGAGGAGTTTATTGGGAACTCCTCATATGGGATACAAACCAGTGTATGAATAGCAACATACAAGCTCCTGACATAGAGCATTCATTAAAGTTTTGAAAACAATGCAGATTTGCAATCTCACGAATTAGGTGGAGGAGTAAGTAATTCTGACCTTAACTCTATTTCTAATGAAAATGATGTGTCTTTGCATGATTCTAAGACTTCTAATGATAATGTTGAGCATGATAATGTGATGCCTAATGACTTGCTTGATTACCAATTTGCAAGAGATAGAGAACTAATGATTAAGGTTCCATTACTAAATTTGCTAATTTCATAAACTTGCATGAAAGTTATGTAAACTTTTCTCACAAATACTCAAAAATTGTTGCCTTTTCTTTCTTAGTTGTTGATAGCTATACAACTATAAAAACTCTCCCTCAATAGACTAATAAATGATATATTTATTGAAATAGAAAATACTATTAACAAATAATTGCATAAATGATATGTCTTTTGAAATAAAAAATATCATTAACAAATAGTTGGAGTTTGGAATACGAATGTGCACACCAAGTTGTCATAATCAATGCACCATATCATGTGTGTTAGCCTCTTACGTTCCTTCTTGAATGTTATAAGAACAACTGTTTGAACTTCCTTTTGCACTATATTTATTGTAATTGACAAAAGATAGAGCTAACATATAATTAATTGGCTAATTTCAAAGATAGAATTGTTTGAACATACAATTTCTACTCTAATTCAAATAATATACACATTCACTTATGTCCACTTATAAAATAAATAAAAATAAACACGAAATCTTATCCCGTCCATCGGACGGGTCAAGCCTTCTAGTTATACTATGTAATTGGTAAAGCTTATTAAGATGAATTAATAGGTTTTAATATGGGTTAATTTGTTTTGCAATTACTTAGCCTGATTCAAATTTAATAGAGTTGAAGTGAAATATTATGATATGAGAAACCAAAATTTTGATTAAATACAATACAACTATTTTTGTGTATGAGGTTTTACCCATATAATTTTGATATCTCACATTGATATGAAACCAAAACCGCCACACAGTTATATGAATAGGATTAAATAACAAAAAGGAAAGAGAACTATCGATGAAAATCCAAGATAAAAAGACTTGCAATATTTTTTTTGGTCGAAAGATAAAGACTTGTAATTGATTATACATCAATTCAATCTTATCCTCAATTATCCTAACAACTTAATGAATTGAAGAGTCGGAGATATTTTAAGTTATCATAACAAGTTAATGAATTAGAGATATTTTTCATGCAAAAATATGAAACATGTGCTATTTATCATATTATAACATTTATAAAACAAAAAATTTTACTAAAAAATGTTTTGTTATAGTATAATAAATTAAATTATAGACAAAATATTAGCGAAAATATGAATCCGTGCATAGCACGGGTTCGACCGCTAGTTATTAGAAATCATGTCCTTGAGACTTATGAACGAGCAATAAAAAGTGATCATGCTAATGACCGGATGAAAGCTATGCATGAAGAAATTGCATCTATGTGTGTTAATAATACTTGAACTCTTGTTCCTAAACCTGATAAAGTCAAACTAATTGATTGTAAGTGGATCTTTAAGATAAAAAAAAAAGGTATGGATGAGTATGATCCACCTAGATACAGAGCTAGGTTTGTAGCTAAAGGTTTTACTCAAAAAGAGGGTATAAATTATAATGATATTTTCCCAAATGTTAAATACAAAACCACGAGGCTCATGCTTGTAATGACTGTTGTGTTTGATTAGGAATTATAGCAAATAGATGTTAAAATTGCTTTCTTGCATAACGATCTAATTGAAACTATATACATGTGCTAGCCTAAAGGCTTTATTGATAATAAAAATCTCGAGTATACTTCTTTACCTAAAAAGTCTATCTATGGGTTGAAACAATCTCCTAGATAATGGAATAGGAAGTTTGATGCATGTATCCTTAAAATGAGTTTCACTAGAAGCAAATATGACACATGTCTATACTTCAAAATTGTGAATACTAATGCTCCTTTATATGTCCTCCTTTATGTTGATGACATTGTGTTAATCAATAGTTGTGAAGTGGATATAATGGACTAAGAATGATCTGAAAATACATTTAGATATGTAGAACCTAGGTCCAGCTCAAAAAATTTAGTGAGTAAAAAATCTTCATAATTTTTCAAGAAAATATAATGTCATATTCTTAGTTTCTTATATTTGACAATTTTCATGCAAGAGGATGATTCAATTCGTATTAATTTTCAAATAGATATACATATTTTTTTTTTCTCAGTTGCTTATATTTGACAATGTTAACATAATGTAAGAAGATGATTCAATTCATGTTATAATTTTTCAAAATATACATTTTATTTTATGATATCAAATGTTTGTTGACTTCATATATTTAGTATTAAAAATCATTATAAAATTTATACAGTATAAATTATGCAATCAAATATTTAAATAGGTATAAAATACGTAAGTGTATGAACATTAGTTGTCAATTTTTTTTAGTTTATAAATATTTAAAAGTTGCATTTCCCCTAATGCTTGATCAACACAAATTTACTATATCTGCAGAGTTTGCAAGTCGATTAGTTGAATTGATGAATTAAGCAATGCCAAATTCAGATATGCTTGATCAATTGCATTAAATCAATTGAATCATTGATTCAGCAACGTCGGATTCAAACGACGACATACTGCATTCTTACCACTATTTACAATACGTACGCAGAGAATTCAAATCCAGATCTTCCCGGACTGAAACCCAAACGCTATCACCAAAATACTCATGTACGGCGAAAATCAGAGCACTCTAGTTTCTTCCGAGTCCCTAAAATTCGCCCAAACCAAACAATTAACACCTACGACGAACATCAAAACCAGAAATACTCCGGATCGACGGTCAAAACAGCGGTGGAGGCGGCGGCGGAGGACGGCCTCCAAGACACGGCGGCGGCTGCGGATCTGATTGCTTGCCAGGAGGCGGAGAGATCCCTGCCGTTGGAGGACTTCTTTGGCTGCCATGGCCGAGTGTCGATCTCGATCTGCTCTTGCCTACACTGGAAGCTACAAAACGCGGTGTTGCCTTTGTACATGAAGATGTCTCGGTTGACGTTGAGAGGCCTCTGGCACATGGAGCAAGCTTCCAGGAAATTATTCTCTTTTCCATGGCCGCACGATTCCTCGGCTTCACAGTAGAACAGAGTCGAAGCCATCGTCTAATTCTGAATCGGGAATTGGGGATTTGAAAGAGGGCCAAAACCAGACAATTGGGGATTTGAAATGAAGAGTTGAGTTGGCTGGGGATTTTTGGAGATGAGTCACTTTATAAAAGCGGGAATCGAAGGGCCGAGAACGAAGGAGAGGACGTGTGGGTGACGTGAAATGGAGCCCAGTCCACGGCGGAAACGAGATGGATTTTGAAAGAATACAAAAGGGTGAGAACGACAAGCCAGCTAACTGTTGCCATCAGCGCCTATTTGGCATATAAAGATAAGGATAATATATATGACCAAGCAAGCAATTCACTGTGTTGAGTTACTAAATTAACTATAGTTATTATTATGCGGTAATGACCGTTTACCATTTCACTAAATGAAAATTCCCCAATTTTGAAAAAGAAGTGATTCACTTCATGCTATAGGCCTTGTTTCTTATCTCATAATCTGGTTCTATTAATCTAGGAGCCTTGTTGTATTGGAATTTCTCAACTTGCTGTCCAATTTGAAATGTATCAATTTTGTCAACTACAAGAAACACGCATTTCATTGGAAGTCTGTAGCCACGCTAAAGAGATAAGCATGTGCTAAGTGGATGTGAAGCATGACAATTTAATTTTGCTAGACTTGCTAGTTTTTATCTGAATGCGGCGAATGGATTAAGGAAAAAGAAATCCGATAATAAACTATGCTTGACTAGACCAAGGATAAAGGGGAGAAATATATCACACGGAAAAGATCCGAACAATGATCCAATAATCTCTCGCCCTTGAAAAGTGTCTGGATCAAGCCAACAAGGCAACAACTAACAAAGCATCTTCTAATAGGGAATCAAGAGATCTAGTAAGAGACCTTATCATTTTGAAGGCAAGTTAGTTGCTTTATACCCCTATCCTAAGTTTATAAATGATGAGGTGATTAAGGCTGATATCTGGGTAAAGATTCCTTCTTTGCCTTACTACCTATTCATTCCTTCTACTTTTGATCTTATTAGAAGAGATAACTTGATTGGAGACTTCATTAGGCTGAATGAGTTTTCCAATTCTAGGAATAAAATGCAGTTTTGTCGGGTGCTTGTTAACACTGATGTTTCAGTCCCTCTCAAAGGTGGTGTCAAAATCCTTGCACATGATGATTCTGAAATCACTCTTTAAGGTTTGGTGTGAAACTATCTCTTTGGGTTGTGGTTGTTGTGGGGAGGTTGATCATAGTTTTGATGAGTGTCTTTTAAATAACATTCAACCAAGGAAGATCAAGTTAAGTGTGGATAATAACTCTGCTAATGCTAATCTTATTCATCAAACTAGATTGAAGTTGCATGGAAACTTGGTGGGTAGAGATGTCAATCCTAAATCTTCTGTTGGACTGAATTTTGTTAGGTCCAATATTGTGAATTCTATTCATGCTGCAAATATGATGACTCAAGTGCATGGGAGTGCACTGGCTCTTAATCCTTTGCCTAATGTGACCTCAATGAATCTAGTAATGGCTTTTTATATGCTCTTCTCTATGGATCCTGCTATTTTTGCTAACCTTGTGATAGCCATGCAGGCCCATGAGCAAATGGCTTATGCTCTTTCAGTAAGGAATTTTCCCTATCCGAAGACAACAATAATCCCATCTTTTGTTTGTGCCTCTCCTTTAGCCCTTGTTGGATTAGGTGTTGGCCATGTTGTTAGTCCTTTAATCCCTCAAATTGCTTACATGGGGATGACTAGTATAGATCATGGGAATGACTCATCTAATACCCAACTTTGAAGGCTTGGTCTTAAGTCCACCGGTGAAAGTTCCTCTGATTCTCCAAAACGTAATGAATCTAGTGTGGTCAATGACAAGACACAAGTTGCTTTTGCTTCGTCTAAGAAACCAAAAAAGACTCGGGCAAATAAAGTGCAAGCTGGTTAATGATTAGTGCTTATGAGAAATTATTTTTGGGTCTTTGTAAAATACCTCTGCAAGTCTCTAGTTAACATGTCCTTAATTTCCTATTACTTGTTTCAAAGTTTATAAATCCAAGTATTTGTTCTGATCATCTGACTAAAGATGCTTTTGATATTCTACTTAGGCTTTTGGATGTATGTATAAATGTTGCTCCTTGTAATATATTTAACTTTCAGGTTTGCTTTTATGTTAGTTCACTATTCTTGTTTGTTTTCTTTCCTCTTCTTGCACTAGATCTTACTCTTATTTTATCTTCTTTTATGTTTTTGGTGGTTGTAGGTTCAAATGTGCACAAAGTTTGAACTTTTTACTTATGCATGGGAATGAGATTTTGTGTTGCTTTCTTGTTTGTATCACACATTGTATTTCTGGTTTTTTTTCCTAAACAAATTTGGTTGTATGATACAATAACATGTATCGTGCTAGTACCAAATTAAGCAAACACTATTGAAATTGATGATATAGAAGGAGAAGTGCCAAGCGGTTGTGAAGGGGAGACGAGAGAGCAGATTAAGGAGATTAGAGAGATAGAGAATTAGGGCAAGAAATTGATATTCTGATTAATTGAAAAGCATAACAATATAAGAGTATTTATAATAAACCCTATCGGTTCAACAAAAGCGTCATGGGAAAGAACCGGAAAGAAAACTCATGAAGGAGCGTAAAACTCTATTTAAAAATATTACATTAATAAACTACAAATAGTAAATCTTATCAATTCTCCCCCGTTGACAATCGACTTGAGGCGTCAAGTTGAAAATCAGGAAAAGAAATCATCAGTTGCTCAAACATCAACATTTCAGCACTCGCTTGACAATCCAAAACCAAAGCCAACTTCAAAGGAGTTGCAAATTCAGCAGTTAGCAATACCTGTAGCCAACTGCCGCATGGTCAAAAACAAAAGTCGATCCATCTCCATCCACATCAGTAGACCCATACTCCACCGTAAATCTCCTACTAATGTTCATCACCATGGTGAAATCATTGTACAACTGATAACTAAGCATCCTTTGTGCCCAAAAATCAGTAGAGATCAAGCATCTACCCTGATCAAAACTCAAAGAACTAAAAATTCATGGATCAAACTCTAATATAGGCATTTTATTAAACACGTTATATGCACTGAAGTAGCCAAGAATTCAAACGAAGAGACTTTATAGCCATCCAAACTAATTTCAACATAGGCAACTGATTCATCAGCAAGTTCGCCCATACCAGAAAACACAACATCGACCATCATATCTTCAGAAAAAGAAAACTTACCTAGTTTTAAAGATTGATCGTTACCTATTAGAAATTCCTTCAACGGTGAACCCATGATTTCACGATTTGTGCCCCGATCTTGGCAATCTTTAAAGGTACCCGGGAATGGCGTGGTTCGCGAATACCCTAAGGTCGAATTCCATCATTCTTAATTTCTTGACAATTTCCAAGCCCGAAGTGGCCGGGGGTGCGGGCGTAGTGGCCACGGGCACGGGTTCAGTGGCCACGAGCGCGGGTCCATTGGTGGGTGAGGGTTCGCTCGCATCTTCAATAGGAGTCTCACTCTTGTGTCGTTTGCTGTTGATTCAGTCGCCATGGAACAATTCCATTCGACAACATCCATCGTAGATGCATCTGCCGTCATAGCGTTCAACTGCTTTGAAATTCGAATTGCGATTTCGGAAAACGATTCTTGAATTTTTCGATGAATTCCAAATTCCCGATTTCTGAAAACACTTTCTGCAACACTTCACACGAAATTAAGTAGACTTCAAGATGAATCTTAAGGAAAAGAGTTCGACTTTTAACCTCTTGCTCATGTCGAGTATTACTGATCTCCAACGCCAGATTTTGGAGGAGTTCCCGGATATCTCGGAGATCCGTGTCATTGGACATGGTAATTACAATGTTCAAGAATGAAAGCACCAATTGATACAATAACACGTATTGCTAGTACCAAATTAAGCAAACACTATTGAAATTGATGAAATAGAAGGAGAAGTGCCAAGCGGCTGTGAAGGGGAGACGAGAGAGCAGATTAAGGAGATTAGAGAGATAGAGAATTAGGGCAAGAAATTGATATTTTGATTAATTAAAAAGCATAACAATATAAGCGTATTTGTACTAAGCCCTACCAGTTCAATAAAAATGTCATGGGAAAGAACCAGAAAGAAAACCCATGAAGGAGCGTAAAACTCTATTTAAAAATATTACATTAATAAATTACTAATTGTAAATCTTAACCTGGATTGTACCATATCATTGTACATAATTTTGATTTTGTTGTCTCACAAACTCTAATCTTCTAGATTTTCCAAGAAGAAGACACAACAACTGTGAGTCGACTTTACCTTCTAAAATAACCCTCTTGTAGCCCTTGCTCCAAGCAAGACTCAAACCTCGAAGAACACCCCATAACTCTACCATCGAAACAGAACAAATACCAATATTATGAATGAAGCCCACCTGCCATTTACCATCATTGTCTCTAATAACCCCTCCTGCCGCTGCAAGACCATCACGAACGAATCCATTATTGTTTAGTTTAACATAACCAATATGAGGTCATTCCCATTGAATAAAGGACTCCTCTCTTCGACGACCTTCACCGTAGGGTGCCACAAGACAAGTAGAAACGACATAGTCAGCCGACTTCTTCAAAACATAAGTCATCCGATTTCCTTCAAAGCTCCGTTGATTGAAAACAACCTCGTTACGCCATTTCCAAATCCACCAAATAGAAGTGACAAAAATATTAGCCCATTTTAAACCATTGCAGTGCAACAAGGAACTAGAGATATTAAGACGTAACCAAAGAACAAAATCAAATTGAAAGAAATAAATCTCTAGCAAGAGGAGGGTAAGATTATCTCAAAAATGTTTTGTGCTATCACAATCATGCAAGAGGTGGATCAACGATTCCTTCTCGATTAAACACGTCAAACAAAAGGCATTAGAGGTAAAATATCGCCGAACCCGCTCGTGATTTGTTAGAATCACTCCCTTCACAACAAGCCAAAGGAACATTTTCACCCTCTTAGAGTCTTAGTCACCTGCAACTTCCTGCTTGTAGGCGCTAAGGACTGTATAATAATTGATAATTAGATTATATGCAGGTTCTACTTTATAGATAGTCTCTTTGAAATTGAGCTACAAATAATTACGTTGGTAAGTGTGTTCTTAAACTCAAAAGGTTTTTATTAGTGAACAAATGTCGTGATCATTTTACAAATCAATCAAATATATTTTTTAAAGCTGAAATTTGGTACTAGAATTGAATTTGTAAGGTGCGTGATATGTTCGCGACCGATATCTCGATTGACTATAGTCTATAGCCTATCGTAATCGTAAATAACTTAAAAATTATTCTCAAGGCCACATAAATACCATATATTTATTACAAATTTTTGTATTATAAAAATTTAAGGAATAAAAATTCAAAAAATCATTTATAGCATAATGGTAATGGTGCTTCTTACTAATTCATAGGTCTTAAGTTCAAATCTTCTTGAGAACATTTCATTTTATCTAATATTTTTTTACTTCTAGAAATTTATTATATACTACTATAAAGTTAGAAGGTTTGAACTTAAGACCTATTGGTTAAAGTTAGAAGGTTTTGCTTAATAATGATCAATCTTAATTTTACAACTTTTGGTATTACACATAAGATATGACATCAACCTTTGGTAAGCATAATATCAACCTTTGACATTATATCATTAATTTAACAACCATTAATATTAAACAAAATGATAACATCAAACTTTTGGTATTACATAAGTAATTTAAAATCATTAAATTATAACTTTTGAGATTACAAATAAAAGTAAAAAAGATAAGACAGCCATTGACATTAAAAACAATACATAAGTTATAATTTAATGTATAACTTTTCATGTTCTACTCTTTTCTCATTGTAAGTCTTTCACTTTTTACATATGTATTTCATTCACTATCACGCAAAAAAAAAAGACAACCCAATTTACAAAAAAAGAACGAACAATACAAGATTTTGCTCGATAGGATATTGCGTAAAAATATTCGAAGTTAAATGGAAACATATTACATACCATACACAAAATAATATTATTTCATTCAAATATAACTTTTCACGATTTATTTATATTTAATCTTTTTATATGATACGGAGTAATATTTAGATTTTAGTCAATATATGTTATAATTACCTTATGATTACCAAAAATATATTCATTTTTCAAATAATAAACATAGAGCATAAATTTGTCCCGTCCAACAGACGGGTTAAACATTCTAGTATGTATAAACATTTAAGAGATTAAGAGCTGCAATTTTACTGCCATTTTTTTCCAGGGCATATGTTAAGATTCTTAAAATAGAAATAATTAATTAATTTATATTTATTTAAAATTAATTATTTTTTAAAAGATTTATTAATTTTTTTTAAGATTTTAGTTCCTTAAATTACTACGTTTATCATATGTCCTAATGAAGAACACATTTACCAATTTTACTGTACGTCTATCTCAACTGCAATAAATTAGCCTTTTCTTCCGCATTTACAAATTTTCCAATGACGAAGTACACATGTGTTGATTACTGATATTTTTTTTTTGATTACTGATATTTTTGTTGATTACTGATTACTGATATATTGCTTGGATTTTTCTAATGTAACATTACTATGTAGGGACAAGAAACTTTCTATGTGAATGCATGATGCATATTAAAAGTGTATAACATTATTGAGTTTATGAAAATTGTAAACATTGAATTTATATTTACTAAGTATGAGTGTATCATGTATGACATGATATATTGCATATTAAAAGTTCTTTTATAGTGTATCCTAAGAACATACTATATAATAAGACAATAAATGCATGATGCATCAATAAAAATTCTAAAAAAACTCCATAAATTTATTTATATGATCCCGAAAAATTAAATTGAACTAAACTAAATTAAATTGTTTCCAATAAAAATTCTGTTATAATAGCTGTCAGCATGTGAGATTATTTGAGTTGTTGCTGGGCATACGTGGTTGACTTCATAACATATTATATACATCTTGTCGCGAGTATAATTAGTTTAATCAATTTCATGCATTTTAATATTTTGATAATTAATGACTTCACTTAATTTGAAATACAACAAAAAGTGAAAAACGCCCCTTTTCCCTGATTTTGGCCCTTCGATCCGAAAAATGATCGCTTAGAAAAACTAATTTCACGCTTTTTTTTTGTTTTAATTATCTCACATTTGGTCATAATAAAATTCAGGGATTTTTTTTTGGTACCCGAAATTTCGACTTTTTTGTTTGGTGTCTAAAAAAAATTCTTATTTCTTTTGTTATCCTCGTAGTTTTGACAAGTTCCTTCCCATAGACTAAACTTAGTAAAAATGCTAAGTCATTTTTCGTAAAAAGAAAAGAAAAAGAAATTACCCATAAATTTAATTTTACCCACAGTCAATTAACTTTTCGATTGCATTTGATATCCTGATACCTACAAAGTTAAACTTAATTAGTGAAAGTACATGAGGGGATTGAAGTGGCATGGAACCTGCAGGTTAAGCTCAATGACTTCCTCCAAAGATCAAGATCTTGAGAGAGAGGCTTTATAGTAGTGAAATTCATCTGCCCGGGTCGCTGAATCACAGCAATATCATGAAGTTTCATGTTTCATGGGTTGATCCTGCTAAACGAAACATCAATTTTTTCACTGAGATGTTCACGTCTGGCACACTCAGATAGTACGAAATCACCATTGCACAACACCTGTTTGATTAATTATTTGCCTATGTGGTTTGAAACCCCAAATGTTTTGTAAATGTCTCTCGTCTTGATTTGGATTTTGTGGGTTAGCTTGTTTAATCCCCTTCATATATTAGATATCATATATTAATTATTGATCATCGGCTTTAAGCTTCACCTGCACTTGGAAAGTTAATTGATCGTGGGTAAAATTAAGTTTGTTGGTTTTTTTGTAATTTTTTTGATGAAATTAACATTTTCACTAAATTTAGTCTACGGGCAAAAACTTGTCAAAACTATAAGGGTACCAAAAGGAATAAAAATTTATTTTGAACACCAAAAAGAAATGTCAAAATCTAGAGGATACCAAAAGAAAAATCCCTATAATTAATTTATTGATGCAATGTTTTGATAGTTTTTTTTTTTTTTGCTGCATATTTACCTTCTAGGCTTTTAGCCTTGTTCGTTTGATACCATTCTCTTTGACAACTTCCCGTAAGCATTGTTGAAACTTGAAAGCTTGCACTACAAAATGATTGCTTCATGTCAAAGTAATCGATTATAAAGAAGGAAAATAGGAAACAGAGACTTTGAAAAGTCTTTGAAACAGTTCGAATCAGTTTGATAATAAAAAAAAAAAGTACCATGTGCATGCAAGGAAGCAATTTTTTTTTAATAGATAAAAATTAAGCAGACTAGGTCAGCCTAAGACATTCTTACGGATGAGAGTCAAGACCAATTCATAATTGAGAATCTGATTGATACTACAATCGTGGTGCAAGGAAGTAAATTATACTATGAATGGTGGAAAAATGAGAAAAAAAGAAAAGAAAAGAAAACGGATGCGCGCGCAACATATGCAATTTCTTGTGTATAGTAGGAAGAATATTTCGTTAATATAATATGAAATGGACAACTCATACGTAACATGATCGGTCCACGATTCCACATATGTAATCTATATTATATATAATATATATATTAATTATTTACATGCTAAGTTAATTCTAGTAAATGAACCACCAAAAAATTAAAATTAGAAAGGAACAATGATTATTGAGTCCGGTTTGTGTAAGCTGGTTTACTTGTTTTATTTATTTTATACACTAGTTTATAAATTACAGTTTTATTACCAAAGCTAGATTCCTCGTTCGTAAAAAAAAAAGCAAATTAGAAGGATTATACCTTTACATTGGTAGCTGAGTGGTAGAAAATATGAAGGATTGTTGAAAGATTTTAGATTCGATCTTTGTCTTCGATCTTTTTCTCGAGTGAAAAAAATTAAATCTTACTATTTTTCTTTTCATTGAATCGAATCAATCATGTTACTTAATTCATGCGCTTTTTCTGATAGTTTTTTTTTTGGAAAAAGTAAATATATTTCCAAAAGGGATCCTAAAGGATCAAGAGAACATATATAAAAAACCCGGACAAGCCAAGATTCACGAGTTTGATAAGATTACAAAGAACATTCACGGACTAGACATGCCAACAATGGCATTCAACTCCTTAAACCACTCTCCTACAGAATAGCTAAGTGTTTAAGCCAACGCCTTGTGCTATCACTTTTAGCATTTAACCTCCCTTTTAGTCTCAGTTTGCAATTTTCAATGGTCATGTCCCTGCACACTTCCCATGCTATTATACTCCCCTCAAACAAAGCTAAGTTTCTAGCACGCCAAATGAAGTAGACCGCAGCCGTGATGGCGGTAATTTGAATCTTGAAGACAATAGTAGTTTCCCGGTTACTGGCAGCGAACCACTCGAGCCATGACGTGAGATCTTGAAGGGAATGGGTGACCCCAACCCAATTCATTACCCCAATGAGAACCTCTTTCGAGTAGTTGCATCGAAACCACCTGCGTGTAGACGTTTCAGCTTCTAGATTACACAGGGGGCATAGGTTTGAATTTGTGACACCCATGCGGCAAAGCCTATCCAAGGTCTGGCAACGATCTTTGCTTGCAATCCATGTGACAAAGGAGCATCTCGGGATGCAAGGAGCTTTCCAGATAATCTCACCCCCCCTTTATTCCTCCAGTGATCATACAACGCACTGTTGAACTCTTTCTGTGTATTGTCCTGCCATAGCCGACTCCACTCATTCAATTCCAAAGTGCTCCGAAGAGAGAGTAAGTGGTCTTTGAGAAAGACCATATATAGAGCAACATGCCCAAGTGTCATGTTGTTTACCCAAGATGTTCCAAATCTCTCCATTTGTGTAGAGGTTGTTTCGTACCCACTTGACCCATATATTATCATGATTGAGCGCAATGTCACGAACATGTTATGCCATTTGGACTCAATTCCAGGCAAGGATCTCCTTAAGGCCCAACCCCCCCTCTCTCTCTCTTAGATCTTGTAATATCTTTCCAAGCGACTAGACATCTTCTTGAATCACTAGTCCCACTCCAAAGGAAACTTCTCATCAGTTTGTGTATTGCTTTAATAACCTTCCTGGGGAACAAGAAAGCTTTACCCCAGAAATTAGTAATGCCCGTGATAACTGACCTAAGGAGCTCAACTCTGCCTGGATATGAGAGTGTTCTGGCTGCCCACGAGTTGATCCTCCTCGAAATATGTTCCAACAAAGGGGCAAATTCCCATGTTTTCAGCTTTCTGGAGTGTAGCGGAAGGCCTAGATATCGAATTGGTAGAGTTCCCTCTTGTATACCAGCCACATTGAGGAGCAAAATTTTGGTATTTAAATCAGTCCAAACAATGAAGAATTCAGATTTGATGTTGTTACCTTTCAAGCTAGAGGTGTTCCCGAAATCTTCTAGGACATTCATGATGGTGGTGACAGAAGAAACATCACCCTTAATGAAAATAAATAGGTCATCCGCGAAAGCCAGGTAAGTTTCAAACCACGGTAGCGGGGGTTGAAAGAGAAGGGTGAGTTCTGCACAATAAGGGACAAAATTCTTCCAAGGTATTCCATTCCAACAACAAAGAGATAAGGCGACATCGGGTCTCCCTGACAAAGTCCCCTCCTACTGTTGAAGAAGTCGTGGATACCACATTACCACCATTAACCATTACAGAGAAGGTAGGTGTGGTGATGCATTGCTTGATGAGATTTATGAATCTGGGAGGAAAGCCAAAACCAACAAGGATTTGAATAATAAAGCTCCACTGTACGATCATAAGCTTTGCTGATATCGACCTTCATTGCACATCTCGGGGATAAGTTATTCCGCCCATAGTGTTTAAGAATTTCTTGGCAAGTAAGCACATTGCTCCAAACTCCCCGGCCCGGGAGGAACGCACCTTGGTTGTTTTGAATGATGCTCGGGGAAATATGTCTAAGCCCCATGGCAAGAATCTTGGAAATCAATTTATAAAGAGTGGTGAAGCATGAAATCGGGCGATAATCATGAAGGCTGGTAGTTGTTGCATTCTTGGGAATCAAATGAATAGCCGTTGCATTTATTGTAACATCCCTATTTTACAACATTGGGTATTACCGTCAGTGGCCTCGGACTTTACCGTCCAAAGTCACCCAAGGCTTTTAGAATGATATTAAACTCATAAAGTGCGGAATTAACATAATTTATACAATAGGAATGATGCTCTCGAAAGAGACTTTGTTCTTTAATTGAAGATGAAATGGACTAAAAGCGGAATTTTATTTATCGATAAGAACTTTCGTTCATTACATTGAGAGTCATTTTACAAATGTAGCATCGGAAAGTATAGCCATTTAGAAAGGGTTTAAAAGACGTAATTAAAAATACATTTATATTTTCCCAAGACAATGTGATGATGATTTGCTTGGTTTTAAAAAGGGAAGAGTCGGTGAGAATTCCTTCCTTCCTTCCTTCAACGTCGTCTTGCCTTGAACTTCGATTCTCGCCTAACGCTTCTCCAACCTTCTAGACTTCGTCTTCAAAACTTCGGTGTACATTCCTACAATCTGGCATTTGTCGCGAAAGGCGAGAAATACCAGGCAACAATGCAAAAGTAGGGGAATTAGTCTAAGGAGACTAAGCAAGTGAGAACGGAACTTCTCAAGGGTTTTTCGGTAATTTTATAATATTCGAGAAATATTAACAGAATGTGTTTTAAGGTATAGGTCTTTATGTGGGGCTTATCGGAACGGAGAAGAGTGTATCTCGGGAGGAGATAACTCGTTAATCGAGAGAAGAACTACGAGATTGTAGACTTCTTTGAGAGTAGGAAGTATGTTGGAAACATTATTAATTCATACAAGTTTTTGAAAACCTCTCGCGCCCTTGCGAACCGAGAGCCGGATCGATCATTTGAGATCGGTCCGGTTTTGGTGTTTTTTAACTGTGCATTGGGCACTTATCTTGTATAGTGATGAAAACTCTCACTTAGGTTGACATATTTTAAGAGCGTGGGAGGGGCTTATGTACCGGCCCGAACCACTGACAGGAACAAAAGTTCCGACACTTAGCTAGAGTGCCTACATCCCTCCGAGGCATAGGAGCGGACGTGGATCATGATCGACAAGTCGTAATTTGTGCATGGTGGCAATACGACTTTAGTGGGTTATATAGAGGTGTCGGGTTAGGCCCGCACCCCTTACTATTTCATCCAAACCGATCTCAAAAAAAGATCGTAAACAATCAAGGTCACAAACAAGACTAGCATAATAGTCCTATCGAATATTTAAATAACGGAATAACGATAACAATGAGGTCATTAATTCTAGCAATCGATATTCCTAGGTTCGTTTTATTATTAGAAAACAAGTTGTTCCCAACATCGAAAAATTTCACGAAACGAGTTTATTGAGGCTACAAGGAGAAATTCCACTTGCCTTAGTTTGTGCGATAGCGGATTAACGAAAGAGCGGAAACGTTGTTCTCGAAACGGAATGGGAGTTGGACCTATCGACACGAAATATTCGACGAGCTTTAATAAGAATTTTCTTTAAATTCTTTTAAGTTTTAGAAATCTCTTATATCCTTGTTATAAGAGAATAATTTCTAAATTATTATCATAATAATTTAGGTGGAGATAAAATAATAATAATCGTTATTATTATTTTAAAATACTGTAATATCCTTTTATTCCTTAAAAATCCTTAGTTTTGTATTATTTATTACCCTTCCTGAAAACCAAGTAGTAACTTTATTTAATTTATTAAAATATTCCTTTATAGCTCAACTTGTTATTCTATTAATTTCAATGAGTAAGGAATATCTTTATAAAATCATATGATATAGTTTTCAATCTTAAAGATATATTGTATTTCTAATCTTCTTAGGATTGTAAAAAGTCTAACATGCCCTTATAAAAATCTCTTAATCTTAGTATTATTATAATATTATATTTTATCAAAAATATCCATAACATTACTTATAATATTATCTTCCATCACATAATATTTTATTATAACAATATCTCTTTAAATTTTCATTTAAATATACAAATATTATTAAATAGAGATAAAAATATTACTAGGTATCCTTTTTAGTATTTTCCATAAATAGGACTTTCTAGATAATTTATATAGTAAACTTTCTATAAATAAAGTATGATAATAAAATAATCTTATTATCTTATTTACATAAATTCTCCCATATCTTTAGTTTATAAAAATAATATAATCATGTCTTAAAACCTTATTTCATAATCCAAAGGATATATTTATGATAACTTTAGTAATATAACTATCATTAATATAATTATATTCATATAGCTTTGTTTTTCTCTACATTTAGAAATAGGTACTTTAATGTTTTATCTAATTAATATTATTTCTTTATAAAGGCAATATTTACTATAAAACTATAGTCCATGTGCTACAAATTTTATAATACTAATTTTATAAGAGCTTCTTAAAAGTTATTAAAAATAATTATGTCGTGCCATTATTACAATATGATATAAGAATTTCTTACTACTACTATATTTTTATTATTTAAAAGCTATATATATGGAAATCTCTACATCTAGAGACATGGCAACTCAAATAATAGTTTTATTATTATTATTGTTATTATTATAAATAATTTTATATATCTTTAACTTCCCTATAACTAGAGATATGCAATATCATTATCTTATATAACCTATTCCTTTATAAAGGTGATATTTTTAATATTAAAACTACATCTCTTATGCTAGTAATTTTATAAAATACATTTTATAAGAATCCTATAGTACTATGAATATAACATATCTTTTACTAAATTTAAATCTTGCAATTAATCTTATTTGACTTTCTTATTTTTACTAACATATTTTTAATACTTATATTAACTTATTTAATAAAATAACATAGATTAAAAGATTTAGTATTATACTTGTTTTTGGCTTTTTGTATTATAGAATACAGAGGAAGGAGAGCAAGGGAGGGGCCGGCGGTGATGGGGCGGCGGCACCAGGGACGTCGGGCGAGGCAGGGGCTCCGGCGAGGGCGTCGGACGGCGCGGGGTGGCAGGCGGGGGAAGGGGCGTCGCCGACGGTCTCCAAGGGCAAAAGAGAAGGCTTTTTGGTGGTGCTTTGGATGGAAAATTGAAGCTTGGAAGGGGCTGATTTTTATGAACTTGAATGAGAGAAATTGCTTAGAAGAGAGGAGGATTGATGAATGTGAGTTTGAAAGAGAGTTTGAGCTCCTTTATATAGGCAAAGGGATGCAACTTGGTGATCCATGGCAATGGAAGTGCACCAATGGAGAAGAAGGAGATGATCATTAATTGGTCAAAGTTGTGTTTGTTGATGGTGATGAAAGATGATGTAGGGAACTTGGTCTTGCAAGCAAAGGGAGAAGGTGGTGGACATGCATTGCTCCCATGTCAAATCAATTTGACTTGTTTGGAGAAGAAGACTCAAAAATTGATATAAAATTAAAAAGGGTGGCATAGATGAGTAGAAAGTCACATTGGTCTAGCGGATTTGAGGGAGGGCGTGTGAGACGGGATTGCAAGAGGTCTCGGGTTCAAGTCCTGGCTTTTGCATCTTTTTTACTAAATTTTCATTGTATTTTTAATGACTTGTTGTACCCCTTTATATTTAACAAAATCCGAAAATTAACAAGCATTATTTTTATTTAAGATTTTTACCACTTTAATGGTCCTCCATAATATGTTCTTATTTAAATAAAATATTTAAGCTCTCTTTGTAAAGAGGAGGAGGATTACTTACAAGAATACCCGACTTGCTTAATGTTTTTAAATTAAATTCTTAATTGTCATTGTAGTAAACTTTTGTAACCTCTCATAACATAATATGAATTTATAAAGTTTGTTAAATTCTCTATTTTAGAGAAAAAAATTATTGGGATAAATACCCATTTTTATTTTATTTAGAATTTAGCGGATATTACATTTATCTGTTTCAAGAGCCTCCCAATTTCAAAAAATTGTTTGACAGCAAGAACGAAATCATCTCCAATAATTTTCCAAGCCTTCTTAAAAAATTTGCTATTCAACCCATCCGACCCTGGTGCTTTGTTGTCATGAATGGAGGAGAGGGCATCCTCGATCTCACGTCTAGTAACCGGAGCATCGAGAAAATCACAATCTGCAGCTGAAAGACATGGCCCCAAACTACACGCATCAACATTAACATCATTACTCAGCAGACTCGCAGACATGAGGTTTTGGAAGTGTTGCACAACAAGGGAAGAAACAGATGCTGCATCATCAACCCATGTCCCATCGTCTCTTTGCAGGAAAAAAATGTTGCTAGCCGTATTTTTCTGTTTGACACTTGCATGGAAGAAACTGGAGCTTTCATCACCATACTTCAGCCATGCAACTTTAGCTCTTTGGCAGAGGTCAATCATCACTTTGTCATGGGCGATCTTAACATTATCGATGAGGGATTTTTCAGCTGAGCAGAGATTTCTATTCAGAGGGTCAAACCTGAGCTTGTCTTGGACATCCTTAAGCTGAGCCGTTTTCCTATTGAGGTCGCCTTCAATGTCAGAAAGCCGTGAACATTTGAGTTCCCGGAAGAGCGGCTTAAGTTTCTTTAATTTCTGAACAACTGAGAACATAGTGCACCCATTCACTAAAGTATTCCATGCAGTCCTAACCAACTGATCAAAATTTTCATCCTCAACCCAACATTTCTGAATCTGAAAGGCACCTGCTTTCTAACAGATGGACAAAATTTTACAATGTCAGGGGAGTAATCGGAGGGGCCTCTGTTAGCAAAGAAAGCAGAAGAATGTGGGTAGCGAGCTAGCCAGTGTGAGTTATGAACAACTCTGTCAAGTTTCCTCAAAATCTTATCAGTACCATCCTGACAATTAGTCCATGTTAAAAAACACCCCTCTCCTTTCATGTCATCCAGATCAGTCCCCATTGAAGAGGCCTTGTAGTGCCCTACACCCTTTCCCACCCCCTTCTGATAGTTCACAAAGCTTATGTACCACATGTACCATATCAAAGGTAAATTCCTTTTAATTAAAACAAAGGACGTGTGTGCTTTTGTGACTATGTTAGTGTCAGCGGGTAAAATTAATTATCTTTTTATTTTCGCTATTATTAGTAAGATATTTTCTATTTATTATGCAAATCATTTGCTTGTAATAATGGTTTTTAATTATGGTAAGATGTATATTTTGTTATAAAATTAAATACGGTAGTTATTCGTTGTAATAGAGGATTCCCTCTGTCTCTCTCCTTCATTATAAATACATGTCTTCACCATGTACGGTAGTCATACTTATATTCGCTGAGTTGTGAGCTCGCTAGCAAGTCTTATCCTTTAATTTATCTCGACGTTCGATCAACAAGCCTGTTCTTTTGACTTAGACATCGGAGGTGGATTAGGGGGTCCCCGTCTCTTGTGTCCATTTTTTGCAGGTTCTAGGTTGAAGATGAGCTTAAAACGGAAGGTGAAAATTCGAGTCAAGAAAAATATTCGATCAATACATTAAAAACGAATTTTTGTACACTAAAAATTGGATACAATTTTAATTGTGTACTACAGTAGTTTTCTTCATATAAGAAAATATTCTGACCCAAAAATAAGTTTACCTAAACAACGAACTCCCAAAATTACAAGCGGTTGATATTTATGGGTCCAATTCATTCATTCCAAATCTGAAATCTGACCCCAATCAAATGAAGGAGCCCACTCCAATTCATTACCACTGCATTTACTTCCTCCTCCTCCTCCCAACCTCCTTGTCCACCGTACCACCACCATCACCACCACTAGTCCACTACCAACTCCACCCCCTCCTCCTAATCCTCATTTAATTTACTCCCAAGACCTAGCGAGTTCTCTCTATCACGTGCAAACCACGTGACACATATATGTAAAGTTACACCGAAACACCCTAGCTAATTAATTAACTAGGTATGTTTGGTTCGATGCTAATTCTGTCTCAATTCCCTGTAGTGTGTTATATATATTACATGATGATTAGTTGAATTTTTTTATTACACGTATGATAGTGGATTATTACTTAATAATCCTTAACTAAGTTTCCCTACTCGGCAAAATTTTAGGAAATTTACTTGCAACATTCTACAGTACTGTATTTAAATTGAGTTCGCTATCGGTTCGGTTGTTAGTTGTTGTTACCCTAACAACTATATTTATACTCCGAACAAAAACAACAACAACTATATTTATACTGCGCTCCCATTTTAAATACCAAATCTCTCTCTCCCTCTCCCTCTCTCATTTTCCCCCTTTTCGATCTCCATTTTCCCTCTCTTCGACTCTTCCAAATGCGCCGTTACTACGCCGTATTTGCTCCTCCTCCACCGTCGCTTATGGCGGACCCAGGGAACACTCTCCCCCAACCTGAGCTAGCCACTACTTCCGGCGGAGGTCCGACGACCTCCTCTCCTTCTGCCGATGTCGACGGCGCCCTCAACCCTAGCATTATCATCACCATCCTCGTCATCGCAACCGCCATCGTCGTCTCCGCCACCATCTTCCTCCTCCTCCGCTTCATCTCCCTCCACTGCAGCCGCCGCCGCCGCCACCGATCCTCCGATTCTTTCCATCGACACCCCAGCCATGGCAGCACTAGTCAAGTCGCTCCGGAGAACTCGTCTATCATCGACTCCCTCCCGCTCTTCGCGTTCGGCTCTATCACCGGCTCCAAAGCCGCTAATTCCGGCGGAGACTGCGCCGTTTGTCTCTCGAAGTTCGAGCCGGAAGATCAGCTCCGCCTTCTCCCGGTCTGTTGCCACGCGTTTCACGCCAACTGCATCGACGCCTGGATCGCCAACCACCACACCTGTCCGCTGTGCAGATCCTCCATCCTCCTCTCCGAATCGGACGTCATGAGCAAGATCCTCTCCACGGCGGCGCCGAATTCCGCCAGCGGGAGCTTCCGAGTCGAAATTGGAAGTGTGAGCCGCCGTCATCTCCCCTCCGATTCCGGATCCGGAAACTACGGCCGATCTTACTCCATCGGCTCCTCCTTCGACTACATTGTCGACGACGCCACGTCGGAAGTCGCAGTCGCGTCGACTCGCAGGAGGCCTGAGCTGGCCTCCGGCGCCGAAAACAAGAGCAGTAGAACGGATGAATCGGAGATCCAATTGGCGGCGGCGCCAGGGGAAACGCTAGCGGCGGAGGTGGCCGGCGGTGGAGAAAGATGGCGGAACAGCTGGCTAAAGGAGTATGTAGACAGGATGGCTTGGACGCCTACTTTTTCTCTCTCCTCTTCTTTTCGGAGTTCTGGAAGGTTCTTCGTAGGGAGCAGTCGGAGAAGTACGGACACGTCGAGAGTTCTAGAGTCGGACCTGGAGGCGAGTCGACTCGGGGATGAAATCTCAGAGATGTTCCGGTGGTTATCCGGGGTGTAGATTGGGTAATTCTAGGGGATATATTGGTAACTCTCCTTTCTACACCTCTAATTTTGACCGGAGTTGCACTGCATTTGGCTCATGATATACATATATTCCCCGTTTGAACTGCAGCTAGGTAGGTATGATATTGTTAATTAGATTTCACACCTTTTTTTTTTGGTAGAAGATTTCACACCTTTTTTTTTTACTAGTATGAAAACAATCTGGATTAACTTTTAATGGTGTTTGTGTATATTGCTTGTTTGTATATCATAGCATTCATTAAGCATGATCATTCCATATTCATATTCTTATTCAATTAATTAAACTAAGCTTAATTAATTATGTGCTCCTGACTTTGTAACATAATTCTTTGATCGTGATTATTTAAGTTAAAATAGAGAAAAACTTATTTAATTGAAGGTGGTTTTAATTTACCTGGAAATTTAGCTCACAACTATCCAAAGCTACTTTTGAAATTCATTGCTTTGGGATCGTAATATAATATTTCTTGTATGCTTGACGTTTTGATGTGCGGGTAACTAATACAAAATGACTGGGAGCAAGCTAGTCGTCAGCCGGCCAGCCTAAACCAAACTTTTGTGTGAAGTGGAAACTTGGGTGCCACTCCAACGATTTCATTCTAGTCTTTTGTACCCAAAAGAGATTTGTCTTGGAGTGAGATTTGTTGGTTAATTAATTAATTTCCTCTCGAGGCATATTATATATATTCAAAGAAGACTTGGATTCTTTCTCTTTACAATCAACAAGACTCGGCATGGATCTATAGGGTTGAATGATGTTGTTGGAAGGAAAGTTAGCCTACTGTTGACAACTTACTTTACATAAGAAATTTGGTCAAACATGTGTGTTTCTATGTGCTCACATTCTGTGTATAATGTTAATTTTTCTTCAAAGAGCATTATCAACATAATTTTATTGCTAGACTCCGAAATTTACCTCGTATAATTCATTTTTAAAATTTGAAGCACACCTAGTAGGATATATATTGTAATGTGTTGCCAGTTGTAGATGTGCCTTGCTGTTACATTTTTAGAATTCTCCAAGAGTACTATATATATAAGCTGTAACAGTTACCTTCAATGAATGAGATGAGCATCATTCTCCCACTACTCTGAAATACCAATTCCACTATGGTATCATTCTCCAATTCCACTAACACCTCTATCTATTTTCTACTGCGTGGCAATCTTGCCGCACATTTAGAGAAATTTCTTTCCTTTTTTGAGCCCATTTTAGAGAGATTTCTTGAGTTCCCATGGTTGAACGATTTACTGTTTGATAACCTACTTCAAAAAATTACAGTACTGGAGTATTGTTTAGATAGGTATACTATAGACCGTGTATCCGAATTTATTAAGGGGTAGGTAGCCTAATTAATTGCACATTAAATTGGGAGTTGTATTGTGGTTGGAAACGATTGCCCTTCTTTCCGTGCATGTGAGAAATGTTAGCCATTCTCCCTACAACTATAATAATAATAATAATAATGTGTGTGAGTGTGAGATGAACAAACTATAGCCAATCAGCCATCATCATACTAAACAACACATGATGTGATTCTATTAGGAGCGGAGTGAAGGAGTGAGGCCTGAGAGATTTTACTTTTTGGTAAGTGAGGCCTAGTGAAATTAGGTGCTCACTAATTACATTCATTAGCGGTGGGGAAACGGAGTCAATGTAAATGTTCCAACACATCCAAAGTAGGAGGTGTGGATGTACACCGGTTCGAGCCGGATGGTGGTTCGGCCGAACTAGAAAAACCAGAAAGAAATTTATTTGTTGTATTTAATAATAATGTAGGGATCCTCACCAAAAATAATAGTGTATGGATTAGTGGGATCTCTTTCGTAAGGGGCCCATTGGTGTCCGTGGAAGGTCTTGGTATACATTTAGGAATGAAGCTATACAAAAATGGGTCAGTCTCACAGACAGACTCATAACAATTTTTACATTTAAATTCCTCACAATCAAATTTTGGCACTTGCACTGAAAATTCACTATGTGGACGATGACTTACGAATGGACTGATTATTGCTATGCACTTGTTCAACTCCTACAATCCCTGTTCATGGACTTGAAGAATACAAGCTTTTAATCTCATTTCTCTATCGGATACAATTACTCAGATTGTAAACAATTTATTCGAATACATTGCTAGGAAATTAGGAATACAATTTGGTTAACATTCAATTTCCATATCCCACGAAATCTATGCAAATACATGCATTTTTTGCTTTGAAAAAAATGACCAAAAACCCCCCAAGAAAAAGTAAAAACCTACCTATAGTCACCCTTCAAGTTCTACTTGCACCATTTTTTGCACATAAAATCTCAACTTCCTCCATTTTTTTTTAAATTTAAAAATTCAACCAAAAAGATTATCTTCAAATTCCCAAAATTCCAATACTTAAGAAGTCAATTCCGTGAAATATTTTCCTAGAAATATTACTTCATACATTCAACCAAATGAGCTCTAATTATATATTTTCCATTTACAAAAACCTAATCATTTGACCAAGAGAAAGAGGCTCATTAACCCAAAACAGCCCTTCTAAAGTTGTAACCAAGAGACCAGGAAAAATAGCTTTGTCAAGAACATTCCAATTGAAGTCTTAAATCTCATCAACTAACTAAAAAAGCATGATGCATCATCCATTCAATTGACACATTCTAGTCTAGTCATATTTCTTATAAGAAGGAACAAGAAAAGACAAAAATGAAACCTTGATATGCTTGGCTATTCAAAATTCATATAGTCGCAATTCGATCATCCCCTCTTTCCTCTTGGGAGAATACAATGCCACCACCTTCCCTGAACCCAAAGCCCTCAAAGAGTAGTTCAAACTATACATGAAATCCTCAATTCTCACTAAGCCATTCCAAGGTGCATGTAGAGCACATTTTGTATCAACACGGAACACAACAGGACCTGCAACCTGTATGTAACAACTCAAACGTATGACCACTGTCAATTGAATGTCCGATAAATCTTATCTATGTTCATAGTCCTATAAAAGCATTTCATCACTTCCAAGTTTCAACCAAATAACACTTGAAAAAAAGCACATCATCACCATTCATCAATTGGCAGTTCAATACAAACCAAATTATCAAATCTATTAGTTTTGATTGTTATATATCCAGTTCTCCGTTTTCTAATAAGTTTCACTAATTCCCATATTACCACTTCCTAGTTTTCCGGGGCTTTACCATTTACCCCAACTTTCACCTAATGTTTCCGAACTTTTAGTAAGGTCTATAAGTTAGATATTTTGTTCATCAATGAAGGAACACAACTTGTAGTTATCGAGACTTGATTGAAATAAATCACCTGATTCGCCTATTGATATTGGCCTAGTTTCACTTTTCCCACAAAATCTTTTTCTACCTAAAAACCACTTTTAATACTTTGAAATTCGTGCAACTCTCTCTGCTTTTTATGTTTTTCAAGACACTAAAAATCAATTTACACCCAAAAAGCCCTTTCTAACCACAAGTGAAACAAGGCCATTGTGAGTACTCCTAAAAATGAGATGAATAGCCTGCTTTCAGTTTTCCTTTTTTTAATTCGTTTTTAAGGTTCTAACACAATTATATTCCATTAATCCAAAATTTAGGCTACTTGTACATTTGTTCCTTTAGCCGGTGAAAAGGGTTCAATTTGTACCAACCAAGCCAAAATATTTGGAAATACCAAACGTGATACAACACCACAACTATTATTAAATTACTAGCTCTAGATAATTTCTACTTACTTACATATCTAGTATTATTTCTAGAATGTTCCCTAAAAGTGATATATATCCTTATTAAAATATTAGTTCTAGACATGGGTGCCATCACTTAGGTCCATTGATATTATCTCAAATTCCGCCTTGAGGACAAGGCGGATTTTCCAGGGAAGGTGCACTGATACAACACCACAACTATTATAAATTACTACTCTAACTAATTCCTACTTATTCACATATTTAGTACTATTTCTAGAATGTTCCTTAAAAGTAATATCTATCCTTATTAAAATATTAGTTCTAGAATTCTCCTACTCTAGATATTTCTCCTAGTTCTAGATATTTTGTTATTTTGAAAGTCTAGAGTGTTCTTAAATACTATTGTACTTTTGTTAATCTAGAGAGTACTTCTCTAGAACATTCTCTAGGTTAATTTGTATTAGATATTTTGAACTCTTTGAATCTAGAGAATTCCATGCAAGTCCCCTTAGCCTCCATCTATAAATAGGCTAGAGGACTCCTATGTAAGGTGTGTTTTATGAATGAATGAAAAATATTTACATAATTGAAGATCCTTCAATTATCTTTTGATTTGTGAGATTCTTACAAATCAAACACCATCTTGTTAGATCCTAACAATTTGGTATCAGAGCCACGTCGATCCGACATGGTGACCACCAACCCCTATCCATCCCACTACAACTATCTCCTAGAGAATTCTCTAGATTAAGTACAAAATATCTAGTACTAAGAGAACTCTCTAGATTTACAAAAGTAAGAAATATCTAGGAGAATTCTCTAGATACAAATACTAGTATAAAGTAACCTAGGCATTAGCAAAAGTAAAAAATATCCTAGAGATTATTCTAGAGAAGAGTTCTCTAGATTTACAAAATGTCTTATCTAGGATATTTCAAGATACATATTCAAAAGGGTAAATTATCTAAAATGTTCTCTAAAATACATGATATCTAAGATGTCTTAAGATTATTCTAGAAGATTCCTATGTAGGATTTTTAGCTTTTATTCTATAATATTATTTTAAGGGTATTGTATCAATACACCCCCCTTGAAAAGCCGCCTTGTCCTCAAGGCGGAATTGAAAGTCTAAGCCCCCAAACATTCGCCCTTACCGATACTCATATTTCCAAAAAGCTGAAATTGAAAAACAAGTGGCGGAATTACTCAAAGCCGGATTTATTCGGCCTAGTACCAGCCCTTTTGCTAGCCCTGTCCTTCTCGTCAAAAAGAAGGACAATTCTTGGCGAATGTGTATTGATTACCGAAGCCTGAACCAAATCACAGTCCCTGACAAATACCCAATACCCATCATCGATGAACTACTTGATGAGCTACATGGAGCCACTCTCTTTTCCAAGATTGACCTACGGTCGGGCTATCACCAAATCTGAGTCAACCTTGATGATATCCATAAAACTGCCTTTCGAACTCATTCTGGCCATTATGAATTCACTGTTATGCCATTTGGCCTAACGAATGCCCCATCTACCTTCCAATCAGCCATGAACGACCTTTTTAGGCCGTACTTGCGCAAATTCGTAGTGGTATTCTTTGATGACATATTGGTGTACAACACCTCCTTGGACCAACATCTCCAGCACTTGCGGCTTGTACTTCAGTCTCTTCAAGACCATCAATATTATGCAAAGGAGAGCAAATGTTTATTTGGCCAGTCAGAGATATCATTCTTGGGCCATGTAGTATCATCTAAGGGTGTCGGAGTCGATCCAGAGAAAATTTCAGCAGTACTGAGTTGGCCGTCCCCTAAAAATGTCAAGGAATTACGAAGCTTTCTAGGCCTAACGGGGTACTACCGCAGATTTGTGAAGGAGTATGGGATGATCGCTCGTCCACTCAAGAATCTCACAAAATAAGCATGATATTGGAACTTGAGATTTTTGTTGAGTGGAAACATGCCATACAATGCAAGCTTCTTGCCTATTTATAGGGAGAAGCTAGGGGTATTAGCTAGAGTTGAAAGCTCTAGATTTACAAAAGTGCAAGATATTTCTAGTAAAAGTAGATGTTTATGGAGAAGAGTGCCTAGAGACTCTTCTAGAATTATTTAGAAGATATTTATTTTATATGAGGATAATCCTAGAATATTCTAGAAGTATTTAGGTAGGATTTTTAATTCTCCTCCTATAATATGTTTTTAGGGGTGTTGTATTCTTAAGTATTCTCTACTTATGTTAATCTAGAGAATTCTTCTCTAGAATGTTCCTTAGGATAATGTGTTAGATATTTTGTACTTTGTGAATCTAGAGAATTCTTCTCTAGAGAATTCCATACAAGTCCCCTTAGCCTCCATTTATAAATAGGTTAGAGGACTCCTATGTAGTGTGTGTTTTATGTATGAATGAAAAATATTACATAATTGAAGATCCTTCAATTATCTAGTTGGTTTGTGAGATCCTTGCAAATCAACACCATCTTGTTAGATCCTAACAAAACGCCAGTTAAGTATTGACTTCAATTTCAAGTTAAGATGAAGGTAAAAGGTTTTGGCAGCTTAAATTCACCTGTTGTTGAAGGATGACACTGAAGCGGGGTGAAGATGGAGAAGTTTCCTGGTTAGTACTTGAGGAGCTACTGCCGAAGATATTAAGCATACTTTTGGCAAAGGCGGTAGCTGAACAAACATCCAGACGAGCATCTACCCTTGTGAGGTCCTCATACGTCTTCCTAAACTTACCGTGCTGAAATGTATAGAACAATGAGCCAAATAAATCAGCAAAAACAGGGCTCCTTTTCTTAGCTCCTAATTGGGGATTCTTGTTACCCGAAAACCAAGCCCCAAAAGTTCCACCTGTCATACATTAATAGTGATTTTTAGAGATTATTTTAAAAATTAGGAGATGACTATAACATCTCCAATTACTTTTCCATAAAAATGCGTATCGACTTCCAGCACTCTAGCAGATGTGCTGATTCTAACATCTCTGTACAAAAATAAAAATTAACTTGAATTAAATCAGATTTTATAAAGATATTACCTAATATGGCAGATACATATGCATGAGGCTCTTTGAGGCGCTCATCATAAGCAGGCCGTCGAACTGTGCCTTGGTTTGTCTTTATAACAATATCATCTCTTGTTTCCTTTTCCCTCCAGAACTCCCTGCTCTTTTCATATGAACAGGCAGCTTTAGCACACAAACCAAGCATTAGGCTAGGAGGTGGAACATCTCCAATTGTGGGGTTTACTCCTTTCAAATTACCACCATTCTTATGGATTCCAAAGCGGTATCTAAATCCTGATCCAAAATCTAGGGAAGCTAAATCTAATGAAATTGATTCTGGAACGTTCCAATATCTCCCTTTGCTATCAATATGAAGCTCTGGCCAAGCTGCCTCCAAAGAAACATCATGTTCAGGAAACTGCAAAAGCAATTGTATTTGTTGAAATTTTGCACTCTAAATCATCCAAAACACCAATTTCAAGTGTGTTTAAATGGGTAAACATAGAAATAGAAGCTCAAAACCTCAGATTTGTGAACAAAATAGCTTATTCTGCCTCAATGATGGATAAATCAATCAGAAGCAAACATAAGGAAATCTAATGACGCAACTCTCACATCAAGATTAAAGTTTCCAAGTTAAAAAAAATCTTTACACGAGCAACATAAATAGGATTGGCATATTGTAGTTAACAATTAGCTGGATCAATGTATGCATGATCCAACCAAAAAACTTGAGTAATTGAATTATGAAATTTTGAGCAAACTTATATATGAATCCACAACAACATGAAAAATAACGTAGATGCAATATATAACATGATAAACAAAGGTTGTTTATGGTAGCCTTCACCCTGATCAACTGACAACCTCATCTTCAGACTGTGTTACAGTAAACTACCTATGTCTAAATCACAAATCACGAGCTGCACATATATTTACTCTAAAATCACATCATACCCTATCAAAGAGAATGAATGTTAAACTCACCCACAATCCTGCACCTACATCAATAGATATTATAACTGAAATCTAAGTTTAAGGTACTTGCATTCTAAATAAAGCTAGAAGATTATACAGAAGAAACAATAGGTTAATCCCTTTTTCAATTTTACTGATATGTAACATTGTCAAGCATTGATAAAACTACAAATATGAAAAATTAACAACTCAGTGCAACTCTTGCCTGATGAAAATACACAAATTTGTTGGAGCAGTCTTTTCTTTCATCGTGATCTTCTGTGCTTAATACCAAAGAAGATGACGATGTCATTGGGATCTTGGAATATAAGCCTGTTGATTTGACTGGTCCAAAACACCCATTGCGAGATTTCGAAAAGCTGCAAGGTCCCAGTTATTGGTAGCAGACAATTGTGATTTAATGTTGGAGATTAGTTTCTTAGGACAGAATTGTCCCAGTAGTCCAATCCACCTGAAAAAAGTGAATGCAAGATTTGATATACTATTCAATCAAGAGAAACGAGATCTTTTATCATACAATTCAGTTAACAAAAGATATCTGAGTCAGTTTCATTCGAGAATGTAGCAACTAACAAAGGTACTCATATGGCTAGTACTCAATGTTGGAGCTGAACGAGTAACCTTTGCACCTCCAATTAAGAACTCTTCATATGTACTCTCTTGATTTATAATTTTAAACTCAGCCCAGAGGAACAAATTCTATTAATTTACCCTCTTTAGAGAAACCTAAAAAGTCTAGAGCATTTAAAACAAGGATCCATACCATAATGACAAATGAACCAGAACTGTCTTTATAGGGTTCTTAATGTCACTCTTATGTTTGCTAAACATCAAAGCTTAATTTAAGGATTGGTTTCAGCTTCAACATACCTCTTCTTTTCAGCTTCAACATTACTATTAAGACACCATGATTGTGAAATCATAAGCGGTCAAATCCCCCCAAATCAACAACACCAATGCCACAAAAAGGTCAACATCACCAAACCAATAGTAACACGCTTCATTCACAAACCCCAAACAAAAACAAAATGCAACAAGCAGTAAACAAATTCAGCAAAGAAAGAAGCTTTATACCAGTCGCCAACAGAAAACTTGAGCGGGTAGTACTGGAGAGCGAGAGAGTCGAGCTCCTTGCGAGAAGGAACGAGAGAGAGAGAAGGGATGAGTCCCAGAGGAAAGCCTTGCCCAAGAAGAGACAACTAAGCAACCCGGTGGACTCGGCTGGTTTGAGCCGCGTCGAGCGGCACCGGCTCGCCGGGAACGGTGTGGGCGCATCCGTCTAGTTTACGTGGAGTGGCTACGCTGTGGTCCCAGAAGAGGGCGTCCATTGCAAGTTGGGGTTTCGCCATTTTTCTGCCTCTTTTGGAAAGAGGGGAAGAGTCGAAGAGAGAGCCTCTTATCCCCTTGAGCTCTGCTTGCACTAGCCAAAATTATGAATTGGAAAGGGGGTTTTATGTTTCCTTCGGCCGAGTTTGGGTTTTTGCATTTTCTTTGCTTTGCAAAAATTGTAGGGAGAATTGCAAAACATAGCCCATATACTTCATTCACCTAGTTAAAAAAACGCATTGGCATAAGTTATTTTTACTAGTTCCTTGACATTAGGCATAATTTACCCAAAAGTTTTATGAGAGCAAAGAGGCTAATAGAAGAGTTGTATATTATTGATTGTAAAACTAGAAGTCCAATCAAGTTTGAAAAACAAGCAATAATAAAGGAGAAAGAAACTTTGATAAAATGGACCTAAATCGGAGAAGAGATCGAAATTATCAAGCTTATCTTCCTTACATTGGATCTGAGTGGAGCTCAACAAATGGGTTCTGCTGAGCATGAGCTAGGTGTGCCTCAAAGTCTCTCAAGATGCAAGAAACCTTAAAAGTGAACTCAAATGGAAAAATGAATCTGAAATGAGGTTATATACAACCCTCAAGATTAGAAACAAACTTAACACATGTGTGTTAGAAATGGGCCGGCCAAGAGCTTTTGGGCCCATTAGAGTCCTCATGGTAAGCCCACAACACCCACTAATTAAGCATTCCACGCTAATCCAAGAACTTAGGAAAAAAGACAATTAAATCTCTACATTAATGAATAGAAGTAACTTAATTATACAAAGAGATGACAAACTAGCAACAATCTCCTAGGTAAAATGGTAAATGCTAAGATAACAATTTAGAACATCTCCAACAAATGCTCTAATTTTTTTTTCAAATGGACAAAGAATGTCTATATTTTTCAACTTTTTTATAATCCAACTCCAAGAGATTTCCTATTTTGATGATAGATAGACAAAAAATAAACTAAAAGTTAAGGCTTTTGCAAATATAAAGGTTAGTTCTCTAATTTTTCTCATTGATGTCCCAAGAAAAAAAAAAGAAAAAAAAAAGTGCTTCGGAAAATTCTCTAAATTTGGGGAAAATACTCTACTTTTTTTCATCCATCTCTATTATAGAGAATAGTTTGGTGAAACTATTGGACTATAAAAATGTCTAAAATTCTCCAAAGATTCAATTTCCAATAAAATGGAACATTTGTTGGAGATAGACTAGCTAGAATGTTAAGAAAAATATACTAGAATATTTAAACTAAATATATATCTAGGATTAATATTGCTAACATCCCCCTTAAGCTGAAAAGTCCGTTTAGACAAACTGAGCTTGTTGATAATCTCGTGAAACCTTGACTTTTGAAATGGCTTGGTGAATACATCAACTAACTACTCTTTTGTCGAAACATGTTGAACCCACAAGCTCCCATTTTGAACATGTGTCATGAACAAAATGAAAGGCCAAAGCGATGTGTTTTATCTTGGAGTGGAAAACCATATTCAAATTCAATAAGAACGCACCTTGATTGCCACAATAGAAAATAGTTGGAGTCTAAGTGAGATACCCTGTTGTAGACAAATAATCATCATGATCACCTGCCCAATCAACATTGGAAAAAATATGAAGGGTCGGTGATGGTGCAACAAAAATGGTGATGCTATAGTCTATTGTGCCTTGAAGGTATCTTAGAAGGTGTTTTAATACAACCTAGTGATCAGACATAGGATTTTGTAAGAATTGAGATAGCTTGCTTATAGTAAAACCTATGGTCGGTCGAGTGTGTGCAAGTTATTGAAGGATTCCTATTAGCATCCTATAGTCTGTTGGAGTCGAAAGTGGCATCCAAAAATTTTCTTAAAGGTTGGGATCAACATAGGCGTTGAAACAAGTTTTGTGATGCCCATACTTGCTTTTTGTGAAGTATCTAAGACATATTTGTGCTATGATAGAAATTATCGTGTTGAGGATGGAACGACTTCTACACCTCCCTAAGTCTTTGATAGAGAATTGGGTTGTAAGATGTCGAATGAGTAGATAAATTAAGGCAGTGCAATTTCCTTTTACAATTATATCGTCCACATGAACTAGAAGATACACTTAAATACCATGTTTCTTGAACAAGAATAAAGAGGTGTTGTCTTTGAATTCTGAAATCCCATTAGAAGAAGATAGGACATTCCTTGTACCAAGCTCGAGGGTCTTGTTTAGGCCATAGATTGCTTTATTCAATTTACACACATAATCTATATTTTTATGTCAATAAAAGCAGGAGGTTGACTCATAAACACCTCTTCATGTAAAGTGTCTTGTAAAAAGGCGTTGTTAACATCTAATTAATGAAGCTTCCAACTACTTGAAACAACAATCGTCAACACCACTCCAACCATGACCGACTTAATGACTAGACTAAACGTCTCATGATAGTCCCATCCTTCTCTTTAATGAAACCCTTTGGCTAGTAAATGAGCCTTGAAGTGATCAATTTGACCATCAAGTTTATATTTGATGGGGAACACTCATTTGCATCCAACTAGATTATGAGTATTGGATGATGATACCAATTCCTAAGTGTAGTGAGAATGTAGTGCATTAACTTTAGTTTGCATGGAAACTCTCCATTCTGGGCTTTTGAGGGCTTGTATAATAGTTTTGAGTTCAAGGATCAGAATGATGTTGTAACACCCCCCTCCTACCCTAGAGGTATTACCGCCAGTAACCCCGATTAAGACTAAACCGAAGCTACCCAAGGCTTTAAACTGACTGAACAAACTAAAATTCCAAAAGTTGGATTCATTTAAATCATAACCAGAAACTAATAAAATGTTGCAAAAGAACTTAATCTTTATTACTTCAACCTTACAAAGTTTAAGAAGACATTACAGCGGAATAAATACAAATGGTCTTAAAACAACATTAGCTTTTATGACAAGATGATAGAACAATCTTCTATCTGAACAAAACCTTTAGTATGTAAACTCTTAGCTTCTTCTTCCCAACATACCTTTATAGTGGCCCATCCATAAACTTTGCTCAAATACAACTTCTGGAAACTTTTCTTCAACTTCTTGATCCACTTCTCAAAACAACTTCCAAGAAATACCTGATGTGTCGTATACAACGGTGGACACCAGCCGACCATGCAATTGAATAAAGTGGTCGGGTTAGTCTAATGAAAGACTAAGCAAGTGGATAAATTGACCGGTTCTTATGGTAGTGACTAAACATATTGGCATCGAAATTCGAATAACAACCGGTCGATGATCCAACAGTTAGTAGTCTCATAGAGGATAAGAATGAGGCATGCATAATCAAGAGAGAGGACACCACAACTTGTGGTTCCTTTACGAAACATGAAAAATTGTTGGGAACTCAAATTAATCACATCACATTTTGAAAAGCCTCCGTCGACTAATCAGATTGACTTAATCAAAGTTTGATTAAGAATCATTCATAATCGGCAGCAAGAATGGCTTTCCGACTGGACGAACCATTCAGGTATATTAATGTGCCTAACGCACTTATCTTATATTACTTTCAAAACTTTTCACAAACAGGTTGGTGATTCATAATCGGCTCAAACTACTGCCGAAATATTTTGGTATTGTAGAGATCATCGGAGTATTTCATCCATTGTCATCTACCCTGTACCAAGATCACATGACTTAAGCTATCCTTGATCTTTCATTTGCATATGGTGATGTAGAGAACAAAGAGGCCTATTAACCTGTCGTCTACACTGCACCGTACCAATTGAAGTTAGCTAGATTGCGCATGACCCCTCTCACACGAAGAGCAGGGAAAGAGTCATGACCCACCATTAGGATTAGGCCCCTCCTAATGTAATCTTTTTTAAAGAGATGATATGGAACCACATTCCCCTCCTTGAAACTACCTTAATTCAACAACAATGTCTCAGCGTGAGACAGCATACAAGGTCACACATAACAGACCTAAATCCAGTTCTACCGCAAAACTGAATAAACAACATGGTCATTATTTTTAACAAATATAACAACCTATCATAATTTGTTAAGCACACAAGTTTTTACCAACACAAATATTAAATGGGATTCAATTCCTCATTTAATAACAATAATGCAAGAGAAAACCGTCCACTTGCCTTAGAAGGCGCGCTCAACGTCCTTAGCAATTCAACAGTAATCTTTATCACCCTTCTGTCAAATATAACAAAAGATTCTTTAACAAAGACCTCATGGATACACTTCTTAGTTGTATTCTCAACTCCTACAACTTCCTAATCGATAAACGATTTGATTTCGTATATCGACTATATAATAAATCCTTAGCTATCACGCTTTAAGGAGCCATCTTGGCGAAATTATAACTAATTATCCGCTTCACTTTTGAAACAATTTTCTAAATAAAAATTGTTCATTAGCAACCGTTCTTAATGGTGACCAAACCTCGGATCATTCTGATTAACAACGAATCCCGAGTAATTATCCGAAGTCCTTTACCTGCCAATCGGTATCAAAACTTGTATTCGCCATAACTGAAGATCCCGACGTCCGTTTTCCGATTGGTTTGAACATGTGAGACCGTATCAAAGTCAAGATTATAAAACCATAAATTTAATTAGCAAAGCGGAACCGAAAGGCCCTTAAGGTGGCTTCGCAACCAACCCACTAATTAATTTCGATCGTAATTACCTTCACTTGAGCCTATGGCTCGTTTGGCTCGATAGTGGCTCGATCCCCGAGCCCAAGGATGCCTAGGTGTTGCCCAGTGGTAGCCATCATGGTGGGTGGTGGTTGGACAAGCTGGTGGTCGCCGGCGACGACGTACGGCGAGGCAAAGGAGAGAGTCGGCGGTAAGGATTCGAATTTCTTCTTCCCGAGTTCGTCGTCCTCTTGATTCTCTCGTTGGTTCAGTTTTCAACAACAACTAGCTCCCAAAAAAAAAGAGGAAGAAGATGAGGTGTAGGAGATGGAGGTGGCAGGGGAAGACTAGCGCCGGCGGTGAAGAATTCTGTTTCCCCGAGTCCGTCGTTCATCCTGATTCTCTCCTCCTCAGTTTCCTTTGTTTGTTCGAGCCCCTTTCTTGTGTTTATCACAATCGCATAAAGCTGGAAAATATAATCTCCTTCCTTCCCTAATAAGCAAGAAAAGAGGTGGTTTAAAAACAAAACCCGTGTCGGAACGGGACTCGCGTTAAAGCGGTAAAATTATGTACCTCGGGTGGAAAAACTTACTAAACGAAAAACGTCCCGTAAATTACGTAGACCAATAAAATAAATTTTTCATGATTTTATCACGCTACCTTTAATTTTTAAGGCTTCCGTCTCGTATTTTAAAGCCTTTACAGTACATAATTAAAAAGACGACTTATCCAATAAATATTTTTTTCCACTGAAAAATCCAAGAATTCACACCGATCCATAAAATCATTTCTTTATGATTTTAGGATATCACTTTAAAATTTTCTAGGATTTAAATTCCAACCAAAATATTGGGTTAAGCGTTAAAACGGACAAAGAGGTTAAAAGGATATCCGAGAAAATTCAAAAATATCCTTAAAAACCACAGTTATTACAGATGTAGACTTGAAAATTAAGTTTTTGGATAGGCTTTCTAATGTTGTTTTGTTAATGACTAATAACACCATATGTTGAAGGACATGAAGGTGGTTGGAGGTTGAATAGGTGGCGTGGTTTGAGGATTTTCTAAGGATTGAGTAGAATTAAGGTTATGTATGGGCAAGATGGGATGCGCAAGTAATGGCATGTGCATGGCTTGTATGATGTGGGCTAGGTTGGACACAATAGTAGTTAGGTTTGGTTTGATTATGAGCCGGTTGGTTAGAAGTGTTGAAGTGGCAATTGGTAGAACGTCTACATTAGGGTTTTCAATTGAGAGTGGTGCCATTAAGGACGATTGGATTTTGTTGTTCGTAGAATTATGGGATATGATAGGAAATCTCGTGGCTCGTTTTGGATAGAGTTTTGTTGACAGGGAATACAAGAATCAACCAAAGATATAGAATTTTGTGAATTTTGGTTAATTTGTGAAATCAAAGGAAAAGAAATTAAACCACATTCAATTCCTTCAATTTCATTTTGGATTGGATTTTAGAAGGAATTAGGTTTACAATTTAAATGGAAAATCAATCTTAATAAACCTTACGTGTCTAGATTCGAAAAATCGATTCGTAGGAGGCTCTAAGTAATGAAATGCACTTTGTGTTAAAGAATATTCGATAAAACACGGTTTTTGTTCTAATTTATTTGAATTATATGGCCGAAGCCATAAAAAACATAGATAACTGATTTTTTTTTTTGAATACCCATGTTCTAAACTAAGCAATTTAATTATGGAGATTCATTTTTTAATGTTTTTGTTGGTAAATGATAACTGATTAACTAAATAGACGACATTCTAAATGCATATGGCAAATAAGAAATCAGTACAATAGAAAAGTTTAATATTGATAATCTAGTTTCAATTATATGTGTGTGTTGTCTTTCTAAAATTTTATTATACTTAGGAGTAGTGGCAGATAGAGCTGTCAAAAGCTTACCAAACCTGTCAACCCGACTCGAACTGCTCGATAATTTTAGGGTCAAGATCCGAAAATTTGACCCCGAAGTCAATCGAACCCGATATAACCTGAAACCAATTGGGTTGAAACCCGAAACCCGTTGGTTTGACCGATTTAGTATATTTATAGAATTTTTAAATTTTATTTTAAAAATTATAATATATTTTATTATTAAAATAAATAAAAATAATATATTATTATTAAATATTATTATTTAATTAAAAATTGATTTTAATAATCATAAAAAAAAGATATTTTAGACCCGCTGGTCAACCCGACCTGACCGAAAACCTGCTACAACCCGACCCGATTTACCCATGACCCATAACGAAACTGAACCCAATTTAACCCGAACGTGAAATGACCGAACCCGAACCCTCTCGAACCGATCCGATTGACAGGTCTAGTGGCAGAGAAGTAAAATGGGAAATTCCTTTTTGTGTTAAAAACGATTTTAAAGCCACGTATTCTCCACCATTATCACTATAAAAGGAATTTTTTTTCTATTTTTGAAGAATTTTTGTAACAATTTTCGGAAATCAATAAAGGCCTTATACGTATTTGATTTCTTTCTTTAGAGGAAAGAGCCAAGTATAACGAGTTTAATGATAAAAATAAAGTAATAATTAAAACCATCATTTGAAGCAACATGAGATGACCAAACATAAGAGAGTATTACTTCCAAGGGATAATTTGAAACAAAAGTTGAAGAATTGAATGTTAGTGTATGACTCTTATTGGACTAACATGGAGTATAACTTGGTTGCTTAAAAGGAAAAATTTCTAATTTAAAATCCTTGCAAATGAATTGAAAGACTTTTATTGATAGATGGCTAAGCTTGTGATGCAGAAAATTGGAAGAATGCAGACTTGTGACATTGACAAGATGCTTGTGACATGGCCACAAGTAAACTCCATCTACGTAGGGTTCATTAAGAAGAGTTGCACATGTTCTAGTATCCTTCTCATGAAAAAAATTTGACAAAAATAAAACACCATATTTGTTATCATGTGTATGTTTGGAAGCTAATAAAATATTTTTGGAGATTTCAAGATTATGCAGAACAACAATATGATTAAATTTTCAATTTTCATGTTTAAAAGAGAGAGAACCTTGATTAGAGATGTGCAATCCCGAGCCATTTCCTACTACCATTTCATCACGACCATTGTAAGGATGATGGAGAGACATGAGGTGAACAAACAAGAGGATGGAAATCTTGATATCAAACCCACATTTGTGAACCTTGGAAGGATAAACTTTGGGGAAGTCCTTGATGAAGACGGGCGACTTCATCTTTGGTGACGTGGTCGTCGTGAGAAGACATGAGGCGAACGAACAAGGGGATGGAAATCTTGATATCAGATCCTCCATGGGAGGAGAAGTTGAGCCTGCTCTGAGCACCAAGTGGGACTCTCAAGTGGCCATGAACTGCCCTTCTTAGTGTGCCCGCCATCTTCGTCTCTCTCTCTCTCTCTCTCTCTCTCTCTCTCTCTCTCTCTCTCTCTCTCTCTCTCTCTCTCTGTGTGTGTGCACAACCATGCTTCAGTGAGTGTGTATGTGGAAAGCTACTCTAGGATGAAATTTGGGTCGAGTTCGACTTTGCTTAGTCTAGTTTACGGGTCGTGAATTGTTTTGGATTTTTATAGGTCGTGAATTGTTGGTGGAAACTATAATCTATTTGTAGTGGTTTATTTTTTCCTTGTTTATTATATGCAGTATTAAATTGATGAGAATTCCATCAGAAATATGCGAGAATTTTTTTCTATTTTTGGTAAGGAAAAATGCGAGCCATCTGAATCGATTGGAAGAGTTGAGCCACTTTGAGTTTGGACCAAATCGTAGGTCAAGTCATTTCGGGTTGCATGTCACTTTTAAATTGAGATCAACTACAAGTCTACAAGTGAAGTTGATTTTTGGGAAATTCTTTTTAGTGTCCCTGAGGTTTTGCCTTTTTCTTTTGGTGCCCGAAAAAACTTATTCCTCTTGGTACCCCTGAGGTTTTGGCTTTTCCCGTTGATGCCCCTCTCCGATTCAAATTAGCTAATTTTAAGCTTACCATTATGTTCATCACCCTTAAATTAGTAGATTTAACTCTTAAAACACTTAAGTTCATAACCAAACTACATCAACTTGAATTTTTAAATAATCCTCTATTTTAAGGAGTTGTTTACAAAATTGTTTAAAAATTCAAATTGATGTAGTTTGGTTATGAACTTTGATGTTTTAATAGTCAAATCCTACTAATTTAAGGGTGATGAACATAATGGTAAGCTTGAAATTGGCTAATTTGAACCGGAGAGGAGCGTCAACGGGAAAAGCCAAAACATCAGGGGTACCAAGAGGAATAAGTTTTTTTCTTGGGCACCAAAAGAAAAAGGCAAAAACTTAGGGACACCAAAAGAAATTTCCCTTATTTTTTTGGTTGTATGTTACTTGCGTCTTGGGGTAATATTTTTGAAATCTTTCGGTACAATTTACCTAATATAAGTATTGTTAAATATAATATATGATTGTATATTCTGATGATACGATATCCGTGGTTTTGGTGTTTGTTATCTCCAAATAGTGAACAATTTTACAAAGATTTTTCTAACCTATGCCGTAAGGGCATAGGTTAAGAACCATTATATAGAAATTTGCAAGTGTATTTTTATTATTTAACATTTTTAACATTATTTCCTAAGGGTTTATGATTTCCTTCTTAGGGTTTAGTTTTCACATTCGGTATTCTTATCATATGCCCTTAGGGGCTTAGGGCATAGGTTAGAAAAACCGTTTTAACAATAATAAAGGGCAAGGCTTCCTAGTCTACCTAGTACTTATAAAGCAAAAATCAAGTCTTTGTAAAAATTTGAGCTACTTGGCAATTTGAAATATTTTTTATTTTTTTCTAAAATATTTTCACTTACCCACTATCTCAAAAACCACCACACATTAACAAAGTAATATTTTGTAATTTTACTAAAAAATAATTTAAATTTAAAAAAAATTAAACCACTTTCACCTTACCCACTTTTTCCACTATCTCAAAAACCACCACCTAGTAACAAAGTAATATTTAGTCGTGAAATATGTTTGTAATTTTTTTAAGAACAAGTAGAAAATAATTTATAAATAATTTTTATATTAAACTCGTACAAGGTAAATGAATAACACTAAAAATATGTGATTTAGTTGTGAAAATGTGTTGGGGAATTTTTTTTAATAACAAGTCGAAAATAATTGTTATATTAAACCCGCACAAGGTACGAGAATAACACTAGTTAATTTTTTTGATCATTGTCACCCCAGTTCAGTGAAAAAAATTTGCTCCATCAAACGCCTACGTCTGGAGTTGGAGACTTTGAGTGTTGTGAGGACCCCCTTTATTTTAAACCGCCAAGACATTACTCTTCCACTTGCTTAAGAAAAAGAAAAAGAAAAAGAAAAGAATGGAATGCCAAGTGAGACAAAATGACTTTTATAAAGTTTCGCGCACCATGGCTATCACTTTATCAAAACAAAATCAATGAACCGCATCTTTTTTATTTCTGCAATTTCTATTCCCCCTCCGAATTCTCTCTCAACAAAACTTTCACCTTTTTCTTTTGTAATTCTTCCCCATTTGCCCATATTTTTATTCCTCCCGTTTGTCGTCGTTTATCACATGCTTTCTTTCTTTTGAGTAAAAACAGTGTGTGGGATCGAAGAGGAAAATCGAATTCGGTCTCTATTGTAATTTCTAAAAGTCCCATTCGAACATTAGCCTTGGGCTCTCGAATTTCGCATCGCAATGTCAGGTACTCTCGATCTCTCTTCCTTTTGTGTTCAAACGTGGCCATCAAATTGAGACAAAAATCCAGCCTTTTGATGTGTAAACCATTTCGATCGGTTATGCGTGAGCAGTTAATGCGTCTATTAGTTTGCGACTTTGTGGTGGTTTAATTTCGATAAGCAGATGATGATCAATGATGGCGATTGGCAATGAGAGTGAATTTTTTTGTTTGCTGCATTCGATGAACCCATTTGAATTGGTAATAGGAATTTGTTGATCCAAAGCCCTTGTTAGAGCAACGGAATGGATGGATTTGACAAGGAACATGTGTTTCAAGTTATATGATTCATTCTATTTCTCATATATAAATTCTAATTCATTTTCACTTTGTCTCCATTACATTATACTATTGTATTATATATCATCCGACACATAACACTCTCTAATCAGTTGGAAACCAAGACTCGGTTGCAAGTGGAGTCACCTCATCAAACTACATCACACTAACCAAACACCGGTGGCTCCTGTTCGTGCTCCTCAACATTGTCTTCATCATCGTGGGCCAAACCTCAGCCGTTCTACTCGGCAGATTCTACTACAAACAGGGAGGAAGCAGCATTTTCATGGCCACACTAGTTCAATCCTCCGGCTTCCCAATCCTCTTCATCCCCTTACTCCTCTTACCTTTCCCTCCTCCTCCTTCGTCGTCCCCAACAAACAAACACGTCTTCCTAATCTACATTGCTCTAGGAATCCTAACCGCGGGCGACAACTTGCTCTATTCAGTCGGCCTCTTGTACCTCTCAGCTTCAACCTACTCCCTCATCTGCACCACCCAGCTCGTCTTCAACGCAATCTTCTCCTACTTCCTTAACTCCCACAAGCTAACTCCCCTGATCCTCAACTCCGTCGCCGTTGTCACCTTCTCAGCTGCATTGCTAGCCGTGAACGAGCCCTCCAACACGCCCTCCGGAGTCACTAAGCTAGGCTTCACGCTAGGCTTCCTCTGCACCCTCTCCGCCTCCGCTCTCTACTCTCTCCTGCTCTCCCTCACTCAATACTCCTTCCAGAAGGTCCTCAAGAAGGAGACGTTCTACGTCGTCCTGGAGTTGCAGATCTGGGCGTCGGTTGTGGCCACGGTTTTGTCCGTCGCGGGGTTGTTCATAAGTGGGCAGTGGAGGAGCATTGGCGGAGAGATGGCGGAGTTCAAGACCGGGAGGAACTCGTATGTTATGACTCTGGTATGGGCCTCTGTTTGTTGGCAGTTTTGCTCGGTTGGGGTCGTCGGCTTGATCTTCTTGGTTTCGTCGCTCTTTTCGAATGTGATTAGTAGCGTGGCGTTGGGGGTTGCGCCTATAGCGTCGGTGGTTGCCTTCCATGATGAGATGAATGGGGTCAAGATCATTGCAATGCTGCAGGCCTTCTGGGGGCTCGCCTCGTATGCGTATCAGCAGCATTTGGATCATCGTTTAGGGGCGGAATCGAGAGAGACGATTGCGGTTTCTGAAGATGCTAGTTCTGGGGTTTAAAGATCAAGGGGATTGGTTTAATCACTCTTTGAGTGTTTTAGAAGAGTGTGTGTGCGCGCGCGTGCTGGGTCCTGCAAAGTGGCCAATTTGGTGGAAGGTTGATTGATGTATTTGTATATAGCCCAGCAGCTAATTAGCAAATACAGGGCAATTCAAATTCATGTGTGGCACGTGAAATTATATTTATATTTGGAGAAGTGTCTTGATGATACTTTGTTTATGTCAATTTGGGAACAAGCTCAAAAGTTTTGGGAAAAGTTTAGAAATGATCACCCGTAAAATAAAGTGTTTGTACAAAATCCACATAGAACTGAGAATTATACAACCGATTGAACAATAGGAAATGTTTTGGACAGGATAATCGCACTAACGCGTTACCTGCTATAATGTGGGAATTCCTAATCAAAGAATAAATGTAACGCGTTATGAATCAATGACAAGATATAAAATCAAATAAAAACAGAAACAACAAAAGTAGGTCAATTGTGAGGCGTGTATTATGATCACAGCTTTAGATGAATCTTCCTCAAATACGAGCGAACACTTGAATAAAAATAGAACAAATGAACAAAGATGAGTTTAAGCTTGTGGTTTTTTCTCTTGAGTGCTTGTATCCGTCCCCTCTCATCTCCTCTTCAGCTTTGCTTTATAGTGCCTTTCCTCTGTTGACCGTTGAAAGGGATGTTCTCCATATCCCGGGGATTTCGCCTCCGTTATGAATGAGGTAGCCGTTGAGGTCAGTAAATACCGAATCCGAGATTCTCGCTATATGTGGACTAGTTCTGCGGCCTTATCCTCTAACGATCACTCTGAACTAGGCATCTTGGGCCTTCGACGTCCTTTTTGGGCTTAGATTTGGGAGGGCCCAACAATACCCCCATCGAAAACCCGGGAAAACTCCCGCCCCCACTTTTCTAGGGTTTTCGATTTTATGTCTTGGAAGTTGTAGCGGGTTATGTCACGTCTAATCAACCTCTTATTTATAGCGGTTATGATGACTCCTAAGGCTTCAACTGTGCTTCTCGGTATCCAGGTACGTTTCCCCCTACTCTTGCTTCTTCGTCTTCGACTTCTCTTCTTCCCCCAACTATGGCAACTTCTGGTTCTTCCCCTATCTCTCGTTGTCTTGATCCGCATGTACTTCCTTCCCTAACTTCATCCAAAATTCTCACTCCCATCCGTCGTAGAAGTAGTATTTCAGAAGATCCTCATGCTCTTGCGTTTTCCGTGGGGTTTCCTTCTTCCGCGGAAATCTTTCTTCCTCCTCCTGGAATTTGGGCAGATTTTTACAGCGATGACTGGGTTTGCCTATACGAGTACCCTTTCCGCATCGGACATCGTTTTCCCTTCTCTCCACTAGTTGTCGACTTCCTTTCTACCCTCAACGTCTCTCCTAGTCAAATACTCTATCAAGTTTGGAGATTATTACTATCAGTTGATCTGTTGTGCTCCTCACATGGTCTCCCTTTTAAAGTTGTCGACTTTTTCGATAACTATCGTCTCTCCAAGGGTGGCCCGAGTCGATTGACCCTGAAAACCTTCCAAGATAAATCTGACCTAATCTTCAATATTTCCAAGTCCGATCGGGGTTGGGCTGACAAATTTTTCTTCGTAAAGCTCTCTTCTCTGGGGATTGACACAACTTTCTTAAAAACTCGATGGAGACCAACAGGTAGCGATTCCTTCTTTTTCCCCCACCTCGCTTGATTTTTTCTAACCATTGATCACATATCTACTGTATGCAGAGAATTTGTCTTCCCCTCAACCACGTTCAGTATCGGCGCAAGTGATATCTCACATCGAAGCTATCCCATTGGAAGAGAGATCCTACCCTAAACTGGTGCAAGCGTGCTTTACCGATTTGGAGGATACCGAAATGTCAAGTTTGTTACGCCTTTCCCCTTCCTCTTGCGTTGTTATTATTTTTTCTCTGACCTCTTTGTCTATTTGCTAACAGGTTCCAGGACTACCCGTTCTACTACCGCGCTGACTACCATGGAACGAGTTGAAGCTCGGAAGAAAAGGAAGGCTGAATCAGCTTCAACTGCGGATACTACGTTGACGGTCTCTGATCCTAAGAAATCTTCCGAGGCTCGGATTTCCTCCCCTAAGAAAAAAGCATGCTCGACCCTTTCTGATCTCCCAAAGACGATGATGTCCTTAGACATGGCTGCTGAAAAGTGTTTGATCTCCTTGGCGCCTCTTCACGTGGGCTGTTCTCGTGGCAGGGAGAACCAACCTTCTTTCTCGGAATTTTTCGGTGAAATTCTTGTGGCACAATGGCAGGTATGTTTTCTCCAGCTGCTCTTATTCCATGTTCTACTCTTTACCTGATTCTCTATTCTCCTACGCAGGGCTTGCAACTTTCTCTTTCTACCTTTGAAGCCTTTAAGGATCTGCCCGATCAATTGGCTCAAAGCAAGATCAGCCTTCAACTTGAAAAGGACAGGAGCACTATCTTAGGACATGAGAAGGCTGCTCTCGATAAGAAAGTTCGTGACCTGATGGATCACCTTGAGAAGGTTTCAAAGGAGTCCAAAGAGTGGGAGGAAAAGTTCGTAGCCTCTTCCGGTAGAGAAGCTGCTCTAGCAAAAGAAATCGAAGACAGTGCGGACTACTGGTCCTGCCGAGCTCGAGTAGAAATGATGGAAGAATTCACAACAGGGAGGCACACTTCGTGGGATGCTGTGAAGGAAAGAGAACTGTTCGAGAGCTTGTTTTCTGACGAGGTGATCGCAGCTAAAAAGTCTTCGTTTATTGATGATATCGCTTCCGTTGCCAAGGTGGTTGCTCAAGTGGAAATGGAAAACTAGTCCAAAGAATGATCTCTTTTTGCTCTTTTGTACCTGTTGAATCCTGAACAATTTCCTACCCCCAGTGTGTTGGGGTTTGTAAACTCTTGTTTTGTGTGGCCGCTTGTTCTAGGGCCTTAGTGTGGACAAGTTTATCCCTCGCTAATTTTCAGGGGTTTTATGTTTGCTTACTGCTTCTAGTATTTTGCCATGGTTTTGGATCTATTGTTGTCTTTTGTGCAGGTGAGACAGGTTTGTCGCGGAGTTAATGAAGATCAACTTGTTCGCGACAGACTTTCTCGTTTGAGAAAATGCGTAGATCAGTAGTAGACTTTTCGTTGTACAGCGCTTCTTATGTAAGATGCAAAGGGAGAGAGAGAATAATGTACTTGTAGATATTTGTAATAAACTTGTGAAACATGTTACAATTCTTTGGTGAAAATTCTGCTTGTTCATGTTACATGTTCTCGTCTCTTGCATCTTTTTGACTAATCGTTGTGTGCACAGCGTTGCCTGGTCATAAGGCGAGGGCCTATATTTTGGCATGTAACGTCACAAGGCGTACCTTGTTAGTTTTTTCGAAACCATTGTACTTGTGTATGTACAAAGATGTAATGATATAATGTAAAAGGAGAAAATTTATGAAAATTACCTTACTAGAACTCGTGTGTTTCAAAAGTGATACAACTTCAAGTTCACCGCATTCCAGCTTCTGGGGACCGTCTTCCCCTCTCGTGACATCAATTTGTATGCTCCTTGTCCTACGATCTCCGTGATATGATATGGTCCTTCCCAATTTGCTCCCAACTTGCCAGCATTCAATTCTTGCGTATTTTAAAAGACTCTTCTTAATACCCAATCTCCCACTTGGAATACCTTGGCGTTAACGCGTTTGTTGTAACTCCGAGCTACCCCCTGTCTATATACCGCCATCCGAATTGAAGCCTAATCTCGTAACTCGTCCACAGTATCCAGATGATGTAACAGGTTGGATAAGTTTGATTCTTCGGTAGTGAGTCCATATCGAACTGTAGGCAAAGTTACTTCTACAGGTAGTACGGCGTCACATCCATAAACTAGGGAAAAAGGTGTGTGACCCATAGTTGTCTTAGGGGTTGTTCGATATGACCATAGCATAAGGGGTAACTCGTCTGCCCATTTCCCCTTTGCTTCTTTGAGCCGCTTCTGCAAGTTGTTAATAATCACTTTGTTACGTGCTTCTGCTTGCCCATTAGCTTGAGGGTAACGAGGCGCTGACATCACCAACTGAATGTTGTATTGCTGGCAGAATGATCTCGTCTTGTCGCTAATAAATTGGGACCCTTTATCGCACACTATAGTTGACGGTATTCCGAATCTGCTCAGGATGTTTCTCCTTATGAAGGAGATGACTTGGGTGTCTTTAACTTCTTTGAAGGCTTCAACTTCAATCCATTTGGAGAAGTAGTCAGTCATTGCTAAGATGTAGACACGCTGCCCCGAAGCTGGAGGAAGTTTTCCCACAATGTCCATTCCCCATTTCATGAATGGCCAAGGAGAAGTTATAGGATGCAACAAGTCCGAAGGTTGATGTGGTATGGGTCCATGACGCTGGCACGCGTCACATTTGCGAGCAAACTCCACTGCATCTTTGTTCATGGTAGGCCAGTAGTAACTCATCCTGCTTGCCTTCTTCGCCAAGTTGCGACCCCCTGTATGGTTTCTGCATTCTCCATCGTGTATGTCTTGCAACACCTTCTGTACCTCCCCCTCCTTTACGCACCGTGCATGAATTCCTGACGACATCCACTTGAACAAGATGTTATTCTTAACAGTGAAAGTGGAGGCTTTTACCTTAAGTCGTTGAGTTTCCTCCTTGTCTTCTGGCAAAACTCCATCTCGCAACCACTTTAGATAAGGGGTTACCCATGACTTATCTTCATCAGGTCCTCGAATCTCCAACATGTCTGCCTCTTTGGTTATAGATGGTGCATCAAGATATACGAAAGGTATTTTGTCGTACTCCCTTGGGTCGATTGCGGATCCGAGGTTGGCTAAAGCGTCCGCCTGTGTGTTGGCATCTCAGGGAACTTGCCTTATCTCGAAATGTTTGAAGTACTTTACGATCTCTTGGACCTTCTCCAAATATGCCTTCATCTTTGAATCCCTGGCAACATACGAGTTTGTGACTTGATTTACAATAAGTAACGAGTCACAGATTACCTCGATTTCCTGTACATTCAGATCCCTAGCAACAAGTAACCCTGCAATAAGCGCCTCGTACTCTGCTTCATTGTTAGTAGCTTTGAATGTACATCTAACAGCTTGGGCTATCCTATCCCCCTGTGGTGACTTCAGGACTACCCCCAATCCTACACCAATCTGGTTTGATGCCCAATCTCTATGCATCTGCCATTTATCATTCGCTGTTACGTGCAGTACATCTTGGTCTTCATGTTCTGAAGTGGTAGGAGTGAAGTCGACCACAAAATCTGCCAATGCTTGAGACTTCATTGATGTTCTAGGCTCGTACGTTATGTCGTAGCCATTTAAGTGGATCAACCATCTTGTTAGCCGACCTGACAATTCTGGCTTTGACATAATACTTTTCATTGGGTAATTAGTTCTCACGATGATAGAATGACTTTCAAAATAAGGACGTAACTTTATTGAAGCCATTACCAAAGATAATACTAATTTCTCCATAGGGGAATACCTGGTTTCCGCATCGAGCAAAGTTTTACTTACATAATAGATGAGCAATTGGTCTCCATTCTCTTCCCGGATCAAGACTGATTAATGTGGTCCTCAGTATCTTATTGTGGATTAGACAAATAGTTCTTCAACTCCCCAAAGGCTTTCTCATGTGCTTCTGTCCAATCAAACGACTTGTTTTTCTTCAGAATGTCGTAGAACAATTTGTTTTTGTCTGAAGATCTTGATATGAACCGGTTTAACGCAGCTACTCGTCCTGTTAACCTCTGGACATCCTTGTCGTATTTTGGTGGTTGCAATCCCCTTTGCGTCACTATGTATCCGAGGAATTTCCCTGATGTTACTCCAAAGGAGCACTTGGTTGGGTTCAACTTCATCTTGTAACTCCGCAGGATCTCGAATGCGTCTTTCAGGTGATTAATGTGGTCCTCCGCCTTTAATGATTTGACCAACATGTCGTCTATGTATACCTCCATCGTATCCCCCAGTTTTTCCTGAAACATCTTATTAACCAATCTCTTATTAGTAGCACCTGCGTTTTTTAACCCAAAAGGCATAACTTTGTAACAATAAGTTCCTTGATTGGTTACGAATGCAGTTTTCTCCTGATCGTCAGGGTGCATCATTATTTGATGATATTCGCTAAATGCATCCATGAAAGTTAAGAGTTCATGCCCTGCCGTTGCGTCCACCATTGCGTCTATATGAGGCAAGGGGAATAAATCTTTGGGGCATGCTTTATTTAAATCAGTAAAATCTACGCGCGCCATTTACCGTTTTTCTTTTTAACAACAACCACATTCGCAAGCCAATCAGAATATTTTACTTCCCTAATTTTTCCAGATTCAAGTAAAGATTTTACCTCATCGTTAATTACCTGATTTCGTTTGGGAGCGAACTTACGCCTTTTCTATTTCACTGGAGGCACCTTTTTGTTGACATTTAGGGCGTGGGTGATTATGTCGGGATCAATACCTACCATATCCTCGTTTGACCAAGCGAAGCAATCACTGTAGGACTGTAGAAACTCCACTATTTGCCCACGTAAAGTTGGTTCCAGATCTGCTCCTATTTTGATTTTCTTAGATGACTCTAAGGGATCAAGAGCCACTTCTTCGAGCTCGGGCGTCTCCGGCTTCACAAAGTAAGTGGTTGCTCTACAATCCTTTAATTGCTAATCCGACGCCTTCTTCCTTGCTCCAGGTTGTTGGTTTTTGGAAGTCATTGCTTTCATTGTTATGGAATAACATTCACCTGCCAGTTTCTGTTCCCCTTTAATCTCTTGTATTCCCCATGGTGTCGGGAACTTCACGCATTGATGATAGGTTGAGGGGATAGCCCTCATCCCGTGTATCCATGGCCTGTCCAAATGACATTAAAAGGTGAAGGGCAATCAAGTACTTGGAATTTACCTGGTAGTTTACTCCTCCTGCAATGGTGGGTAACGATATCTCTCCGAGCATGTTACGTGATTCTCCACTGAAGCCCACCAAAGTCGTCGATTTTTTGATGATATCGTCCATCCCGAAACCTAAGCTGTATAAAGCATCCAACATGAGTAAATTAGTGGAGGTTCCATTATCAACTAAAATTCTTTTGACAAGGAAATTAGCTATTGTTAAAGAGATTATTAAGCAATCATGGTGAACTTCCTCTTCTTCGACATCATCGAAGGTGATCGGCATCATGGCAAGACTTGCCCGGGATGGAGCTTTCGGGCACTCTCTTTTAGTATCCCTCGCAATCCTTTTGGCTGCAGAGTAGGTTATACCACAAATTTCCGACCCCCCCTGTGATGACATTGATTACTCCGGTGTTCTTCGGTGGGGGTGGTGGACTGGCTCGCTCTTTGTTGCGCTCCAACTGCTCTTTTGCTTTCTCCAATATCAATTCTCTAAGATTCCCCCTTCGTAATAACTCGCTCACTTCCTTCGTAAAGCGATACACTCGTCAGTCCGGTGCCCATGATCGAAGTGGAAATCACACCATCTAGACTTGTCTTTCTGATGTGTTGGCATGTTACTCTTTCGAGGCCATTTAACAGTATCCCCCATGGTGTTGAGGGTTCGGACCACTTCTGTTGCATCCACGCGGAAGTTGTAGTGGGAGAGTTTCGGAGGCAGCCTAGGATTCTCGTATCTTTCACCCTATCTAAACATCATTGCATTGACGGTAGTCTTAGCGTGAGGAGCGGTTGGGTACGGAACGTATCTTGTTTCTCGTCTTCCTTGTCTCCGATCAGGTCGATGAGGACTCACCGCTTTTTCGGCGAAGAAGTCGTCTTTCTCTAATCGGACATGGGCTAGAGCTTTTACCTGTACTTCATCAAAGTTCGAGCAAGGATATTTAGTTAGTTAATGATATAACTCGGGATTGCATATCGATATACCCTTCGGAATGCCTCCACAACTGTAGCGGCATCGCATCCTTCAATGGTCACCAGCTCTTCATTGCAGCGGTTGAGAAAAGCTTTTAGAGATTCTCCCGGTTTTTGGACCAAGCGGTATAAATCACTTGATCGTTTTTTGGCATGCCGACTACTTGCAAACCTAACCCTGAACTTGTCAATTAACTCGGCAAAAGATGAGATACTTCCAAGTGGCAAGTGTGAGTGCCAATTGAGAGCGGGTCTGGATAACGTGTTCCCGAACCAACGATACATGACAATCTCCTTCATATCAAAAGGGATTGTACTAATGTTCATAGCCTGTTTGAATGCGGCTATGTGTTGATCAGGATCTGTTACCCCTTCGTACTTAGGTACGTCAGGGACATGATACTTTCGGGAAATATCCACTCTCGCGATAGCGGGCACGAAGGGGGAATCGGTGTAACCGTCTCTCCTTTCCATCGTTATCGGTTGAGGTGCTCCTGGGACCTGAGTGATTTGGTCCTCTAGAGCTCGAAGATGTTCCCGTAATTGGGAAACCTCAGTATCTTCCCGTATTGCCCTTAAGGAATTACCATTTACCCGATACCCGATTATTGGCCTGACGACATTGGGTGTCACGAGACTTGGATCGTCCATGTCTAATCGCCTGGCGACTCCTTCCACCACATCGGTTCCTCGGGGACGAGTTGGAGCTGATTGTACTTGTGATCGAAGCAAATTGCGTTCATTAGTTAGAGTTTCAATTTGTTTTTCATATACCTCGGTGAATTTGGCGTTGGCCTCCTTCTGGATTTCCAGGTCTTTCAAGAGAGCAATCATTGTTGATCGGAGTTCCATGATGACGTCAGCATCACCCCCTCCAGTTCCCCGTTGCTCGGAAGTGCCAGGATTGCCATTTGTGTCCCCAGAACCTTGCTCGACTCCATCCACATTCCCCGTTCCATCTACATTCCCAGTTCCGTTCACGTTTCCAGCATCTTGATTGTTTGTTTCCTCATTCACTTCGTGATTATCGAGATCTCCGACGTGGCTGTAGGTAATTTGGATTCCTTCCATGTGATGGATCTTGCAGTTGTTTTAGCGTGACTTCTTTTTTGGCTAGGGCCCCACGGTGGGCGCCAATTGTTTTGGGCAGGATAATCGCACTAACGCGTTACCTGCTATAATGTGGGAATTCCTAACCAAAGAATAAATGTAACGCGTTATGAATCAATGACAAGATATAAAATCAAATAAAAACAGAAACAACAAAAGTAGGTCAATTGTGAGGCGTGTATTATGATCGCAGCTTTAGATGAATCTTCCTCAAATACGAGCGAACACTTGAATAAAAATAGAACAAATGAACAAATATGAGTTTAAGCTTGTGATTTTTCTCTTGAGTGCTTGTATCCGTTCCCTCTCATCTCCTCTTCAGCTTTGCTTTATAGTGCCTTTCCTCTGTTGACCGTTGAAAGGGATGTTCTCCATATCCCGGGGATTTCGCCTCTGTTATGAATGAGGTAGCCGTTGAGTTCAGTAAATACCGAATCCGAGATTCTCACTATATGTGGACTAGTTCTGCGGCCTTATCCTCTAACCATCACTCTGAACTAGGCATCTTGGGCCTTTGACGTTCTTTTTGGGCTTAGATTTGGGAGGGCCCAACAGGAAAGATTTCATACAATCAACCATAAAATTAGAAAAACTTCACAAAACACCATAATAAGGGTAATTTGTTCAATAACCACCGGCCCACCACCCAACGTCTGCTTCGGCCACCCCTATAAAAAACATATACAAATAGCACGCACATTCCACTTTGGAAGTAGGTCAAGGATGTCCATCCAAAGGACGTGAAATGGAAGCAGCGCACACATTGCGTGTAGAAGGGAACGAAGCAAATTCATACCAAAGAAAGAAGGTTGCAGAAGGAAAGAGGAGCAAGGTACTCACAATCACTAAAAGAAGACAGATAATGAGGTGGTACACCACGCGACAACGCTACGGAGCCACACCTTGCACCAATAAGAATAAACATTCCTCTACACCAATCGGAGGCAACCTCACATTCAACCAATCGGACGTAGTAAGCTCGCTCGTCCCACATCGGAAGTATAATAGATATAGCTCCGCCAAATCCTCTATAAATAAACTCAGATGGCAAAGGTTAGAAGGGTCGAAAAACACCTCTAGCTCAAGGCTTATCTTGTTAACAAAGATCGACGTGTTGAAACATTCGTAGAGATTGCGCAATAGTCAAGGGGAGGTTGATAAAAAGATCTCAAGTCACCAAAAGAACAATTTGCATGCATTCCAAAAGAACAATTTGCATGCATTGCATTTCCTAAAAGAGGGCGTGAATATTAAAACTGTATATAACACGAATTTTGGCCATTTTGGCTCGTTGTAATAAAAGAGAGGGCATGTTAATTTGCTCATTTAAATAACCACGTGTCTCGATCCTAGTGCTTGTTTATTTCGAGTTTCAAAAGGGGTGATCCCAAATTCCCAACGATAAGAAAAAGATTAAAATCAATATCTAGTGCTTGAACTAAGTTAGAAAATAATATGATTTGATTTTAGGAGTTTAATCTAATTTGTTCAAACGTGTTAGAGTTTTGCTTAGGTTGCGCATCGAGAGGTGGTGGTTTAATTAAGTAGTAATCAACTAGAGAGCACGCATCGAGTGGTGGTTGTATCAAGGGGAGGATCCAGGATTGTCCGGAAGGGGGGGGGGGACTTTGTACATCGAGCTAGTACTCAAATTTACATTGAAAGTTTGTAGTGGTTGATCGACATTATATGAATCAACTGAAGTTCTTGACCTTTTAGAAAAATATGTCTCCATTTCATTCAACACACAACTTGTAAACTTTTAACAAATAACTAGTGTAAGGGTTCGGCCCGTACCTCGTACGGGTTATATTAAAATATAAATAAAATAAATAAATAGTTGAATAGTAGAAATTTTTTAGGACCCTAGCTCTTAATTAATATTTTAGAACAAAAAATTATAATAATTAATTTTTTTTAAGGAAACGTTTATTATTATCAAAATTATATAATTTAAATTTAATCTTTCTTATCAAAATTAAATAAAGATAATTAATTGTCAATATATTATGAGAAACTGTAAAACTTAATTATTTTCGTCAAAATTTAATTTAATCATTTAATTGTAAATCTTGTAAAACTTTATGTAAATTTCGATCTTTTTTTTTATCAAATTTCTATTTTAAAAAATATTTTCTATAAATATATAAAAGGCAAAGATAATGTAAATATTTATTTAATTCTAAGTCTAATTTAGATTCATAGCATTTTTTTATAAAAATTAGATTTTTAAAAAAATATTTTACCAAAATTTAATTTAAGCAATTTTTTTCATTTTTTTATTCATAATTCGTTTTAAATGAAATTTTACATAAATAGATAATTTTCAATCACTAAAGAGATAGTGCAAATTTCTATCTTTTTTAAGAGTTTGGTTCAAATGAAACAAACTCTTATCCTAAAACGAACTCTTATCCTAAAACGAATGCACTTTTTGTAGTTAGTAGTGCACTTTTCATACTTCAGAGTGCACTTTTTCGCATTTGTACTTTTCGTACTTTATAGTGCACTTTTCAAATTTTTTTAGTGCACTTTTTCGTAATGCACTTTTTGTATTTTTCAATGCACTTTTATATGAAAAGTGCATTACTAACTATGAAAAGTGCATTCGTTTTAGGATAAGAGTTCGTTTTAGGATAAGAGTTTGTTTCATTTGAACCAAACTCTCTTTTTTAAATCAAAATTTAATTTTTAAAATAAATTTTACATAAATAGATCATTGTCAATCTTGTAGGATATAATGTAAATTTCTATCTTTCTTTAAATTTCCAAATCCAAATTTTCTATAATATTTTATATGGATATAAATAATAATTTTATTATATGTGAGGTCTACAATTATTTTTTAACCAATAAAAAATACCCAATTAAAATTCAGCTAATCATATTGGTTTTAAAAAAATGGGTTGTGTAGTCCAATATAAAAGCGACATATGTTGTTTAATAATTTTTTTAACCTCCGTTTTAGTATATATTTATGATACCCATGACCAATGGTTTCGGGAAATTAATGAGTGGATATATAAGGAAAAAATGAACTAAAATATTGCATCTAATGAATTTAAACCCATGGTCTATGGATCCCTGGAAAAGCACTTCTACCACTGTGTTACACAATTTTTCTTGATTTGTTATTTCCAATAATAATAATAATAATAATAATAATAATAATAATAATAATAATAGTTAATGAGAGCAATAAATGGTGGAAAAACCCAATCTTATATGTATATAAGATAAGATAGTAATCTTCAACAAATATTTCAATAATAATGATTAAACTATTAAATATTTCAATATATCAATATCAAAATTTAAATTTCTATTCGAATATATCTATTAAAAGTTGCAAAATAACAAATTCACACACAAATTCGAAATGAAGACTAAATTTCAATTTTTTAATCAAATCTATCAATAACCTATGAAATCACTTATTAATTCACAATACTTAACAAATTAATTATATTACTATCTTTTAAATCACAAATTCACAGTCAAATTACAAATAAAAAAATAAGAGAAATTAATTAATATCTAATCGATTCAATTGTACTTTGCAATTGTGTTAACCAGTTAGAACGATGCTTTTGGATTTGTTGCTTTAAATAAGAGAAATTAATGTTTTGTGCTTTTTGTAAGTTTAATAATAAAAAAATGGATTTTTCGTCTGGTGACCCTCTAGTATGGTCAAATTCGCGATATACCCATAACTATGGACATATTCGCATGGTAACCCTCAAATTCTGTAGATTTCCGTCTTGTACCCATCCGTTAGTTAAACGTTAATCAAAGCGTGAAATCCCTAAAGATTCGTATACAAGCCCCTTTTCGCTTTTACTCCAGTCTCGCTTAAGAAATCGACGATGATGTTGACGACGTTGTTGTTGTTGGAGGAATCGACGACGGGTGGATTGTACGAGCAAGCAAGTTGCAAAAAATTTCATGGTATCCTCATTAAACTTATTCCTCTCTCGTCAAAAATCAGATCTCGATCTTGCTACCAATTCTATTTCTCAAAATTGGGCATATGGTTCTGCAATCTTCTCGAAGATCGAATTTGATCTCGATCTTGCTACCGATCTATTTCCTTTCAACTATGAATCCTAAATAGTAAGTCATGTTGTCTCCTTCGACATGAAGAATTTTATATGTAATTCCTATTGATTTGTTGATACATCTGTGGAGTAGCAATTGATTTCCAAATTCAATTGGTTTATATGATATTTACTGTATATATTTTGTGAATTTTGGCTAAAAAATCACAAAGTTGCTCTCATATTCAGGGAAAATCATACTTATTTTGGATCTGTCATGCGAATCAAACATATGTAGTGTTGAATTGAATGAATGTAGGTTCAATCACTTTACTTGAATTACTATTTGCAAGAGGATATTGAAATCATTTAGCATGTAGATTCGTCTTCTTGATGTTATGGATGTTATCATGTAATTTTATGCAAATTGAGATTTGAACTTGTGGTTGGTATCTAAATGAATGTATTTAACTAGGCATTTCTGTTGCTATTTGGAAGCAAATGAATGTACTAATGTAACTAATCACCATGAAAGAGATAATTTAAGTGTCCGATCTATAGCCATCTTGTGGTTCATGACTCTATATTCCTATTGCACATGCTATTCTTAATTGATCAGCTCAAGTTCAGAGAGGATGAATATCTAATTTACATGTTTAGATCTGCGGCAACTATCTCTCCAAGCTACTACTTATTGGTGATATATTCAAGGGTTGGCAAGTCACGCCTTCTAGATATGCAGTAAGTTGACCTGATTTATGTTTAAAATTTTCTTTTTTTTAATACATCTTTCTATGAGGATTTGTTGAACATCTAATGTTCTATCATTGACCTTAATGTTAATCTATATATTGCTTTGATGTATGCGTCTAAAGTTCCATCGTTGAACAATGCACCATATGTGGATCATTTGCATTCCACGATTTGAATCATCCACCATATTTAGCCCATTAGCTCAAATTGGTAGAGCATTGTGCTTACCCACAATGACGTGGGTTCGAATCCCACATGGGCTTATTAAGATTAAAAGCATGTGGCAATGTGGCATTGCACATCATGTCAAACTAACAAATATAAACTGAGTTAGTGAAACTCAGTAGTTACAAGATGCCTTTTTACTGTCATTGAGCATATAAGAGGGTAATTAGCCAACAGAAACAAAAGGACATGAACTAAAGTATCTTGATGAGTCAACATAAACTAATGCTAAAACAACACTTCGATAAGTCATGACACGAAAATCTACAAACAAGAACAACGAAATATATAGATAGCCTATGTGGGATTTGAACCCACATCTTTGTGTGTAAACACACCGCTCTACCATTTGAGCTAATAGGCTCTAAATGACAACCTCAATCAATAAAATATCAATCATGATCTTTGTAGGAATATATAAATTTGAAACATGAAAGATAAAGAACCCTATCAGATTGAACATCAGCCATAACTTAGCAAATGTAGTCTCTATAAATAATAAGAATTCCACATAAGAACAGACCATGTCCTTCCTCACCATCCACAAAGAACGATGAAAATGCAAATCATTAAAATCAGCTAGGTAGAGTTCAACATCCCTAAATTGTGTTTACCTAGCATTCTCTCTTATTCTGATACAGTTAAACATCAACCTATTTGTCTAAAAGTAATTCAATTAAACCCCTAAATGAAAATCCTTAAAATCAATTCAATTTGTCTTCTATCATATTTAGGAAGCGTTTAACATCCTATTCATCGACAATCAGTTCATTAACCCCTAAATGCAGTTCCATTTCTCAACCACTAATTTTCTTAACAAGTTTTCAAATCCCTAAAATTTTCAAATTCAACAGCAAGTTTCCAAAATTCCTAAATTCCAATCCCTAATAAGATTGAAAATCCAAACAAGAAAACCCCAATTTTTTACCTAAAATTGCAGACCCATGTCGTTGTTGTTGCCACCTCGTCGACGACCAGCACTTTTCGCGCATCCATCCTTGTCGTCCACACCTCATCGACTCTCATAGTTTGCTCCCGCGTCTAGCCTCGTCGCCCACTAGCCCTCCAGAAGCATTGACAACGACTACCCTATTCTCCTTCTGGTGCTAGCAGCCGACGTCGTCTCCGATCACCAACCAGAAGCGGCGTGACAATTCTCCTCCTCCCTTTTTCTGGTCTTAAGCAAGACCTCTCTCTCGTCTGTCTCGTACTTTTCTCTTTTTCTTTTTCTTTTATTAAGTTAACGTTTTATTTAACGTTTATGACGGAGGGGTATGATACAAAATAGTTTTAAAGCTAAGGGTTACCTCGCACAAATATGTAAATCCGTGGATATTATGCGAAATTGACAAAAGTGTGAGGTTACTAGACGAAAAATCCGATAAAAAATAAATAAAATACACATGCACAATTTTAAAATACACTGCATCATACATGTTTACTTCTTCATTTGTTTTCTAATTCCTCATTCATTCATTAACGACAATTTAGACAACTTAGCTTTTCTTCTTCATTTTTTTCTCAATTGTTCTCCAAACTCTTCTTTGCCATTACCATTATGTCGGACAACCTTGTGGGGGCGGCGTTCAAAAAAAATTTGATCCCCATCTCTTATGCAAATTTCATGGCTCTTACGGCCCGATGTGGGGACGGTTGCCCCCGCCTGCTCCCCTGGAACCGTCCCTGGTTGTATGTATTTGAAAAACTCGAATTAAACTTGAGATTAGTTTCTCTTATGGTTAATTGTAATAGAACTTCTTGGTGTTTGAATTAAATTTGATGCATCACGAGAATGAAACAAGTTTGGTTTACCATTTAGAATTCTAAGCGCGTAAATAACTTCTATCGATTTTGTTTCGTCATGAGACTGGGTTCTAAATTGGTAAAAGTACAATAACTTAAGCTTTAAGAAAAATTAATTTATTACATTAGACAATAATCTTTATAACAAAATATTCAACTCAGTTGGATCAAATTAAAGTTGTGGAAAATTCTACTGTTGGAACTTTTCATTCTCATACATCTTTATTAATCTACGATTTTGCTTGTTTTTTTTTTGTTTTCATTTAATTAGAATCACACCATAGTCTTTCGACCAAAAAAAGAATCACACCTTAGTAGACCTGTCAATCGGGTCGGGTCGGACGGGTTCGGGTTCGGTCATTTCGGGTTCGGGTTGAATCGGGTTTGGTTTCGTTATGGGTCACGGGTTAATCGGGTCAGGTTGTAACAGGTTTTCGGGCGGTTCGGGTTGACCAGCGGGTCAAAAATTTCCTTTTTTATGATTATTAAAATCAATTTATAATTAAATAATATTATTTAATTATAATCTATTTTTTTCATTTATTTTATTAATAAAATATATTATAATTTTTAAAATAAATTTTTAAAATTCTATAAATATACTAAATCGGTCAACCCATGGGTTTCGGGTTTCAACCCAACGGGTTTCGGGTTCTATCGGGTTCGGTTGATTTCGGGTTTCGGGTTCAAAATTTCGGGTCTTGACCCTAAAATTATCGGACGGTTCGGGTCGGGTTAGCGGGTTCGGTCAGCTTTTGACAGCTCTACACCTTAGTCATATTTTTTGTCTTAAAAAGTCTCTAAAATTAGCTAAAGTAAATATAACCCCGTGATTTGATCTGATCTAAAATATTACAATTGGATTTCACGTTCTTATAAGCGTAGGGTAAAACTTGTATCACAAAACTAGTTAAAGTATGACTTTTCATTGACTAAAAAAAAAAGGTATGCCTTTTCATGTTCGGCATTTTGATGTGTAAATTCACACGTTGTAGAGCATAACAAAGATTAAGTTAGAAACCAACGGTGTATTGGCGTAGTGGTGTTGGGGCTACATTTGGTAGGACGAACCGTGTGTTCGATTTCCCGTAATGTTGTTGGGAGGGGTCTGCCATAATCTCATTCAGTACCCCGGTCTGGACGTAGCCCGTACGGGTGAATCAGGCGCGAGAGCAAAAAAAAAAAAAAGATTAAGCTAGAAAATATACGTTTGATGCATGCAATTGCTTGGATTCTATGATGGCTTTGTTAGCCCCAGGCACGGAACGAGGGGTGGACTAGGGGGTGTTGTAGCCCACCCCAAAATTTCAGAAATATGTATAATTTTAGTAGTAAGAAAACCCATTGTTTAATCTCTCTCAGTGGTAATGTAGTGAATGCATTTTAGAGATAGGTCTGCGCGTTTGGGGTTCGAACCCCTCCCACGACTTTTATAGTTTTATTTGATTTTGAAAGATGGGCTGTTTTTCAATATTTTTAATAATTTTTACGTTGTTATTTTTTTCTTTCACTTCTGCTTGTTTTTTCCTTTTTTATTTTTCTATTCTTGCCAACTAGAGTACTAATTAATTTTTCTCGTGTTCTTTCCAATACAAAAATATTACTTATTTACTTTCCTTATACATATATGTAGTATTAAGTTTATAATTTGTATTTATTTTACTCTTATTAGTGTTTCTTTGTTTATTTTGTTTTCTATATTATTGAAATTTCTTTAATTTATTTGAGATTTTCGGTGATGTTTGTTGCTTATAAAACTTTTACCCATATGAAATAATTTTTTAACGATATTGTTAACATTTATCAAATTTGTATAAATTATAGTTTAAAAACTATCAGAAGGTTTCAGTAGGTGTGTAAAGCTTCCATCTAGGGCTTGTTTCTTATTTGATAAGGGAAAAAAATGGCTAAAAGCATTTATCTAGATAAGTTTTAGCGTATTGACATTGATCAAAATAGTAAACATCACCCCTTTTTTTCTATTTTTTTATGTAAAACTTGAAATAATTCTACCCACTCTAACACGAGATAAACATATCGTCTATTCGATCTCCTCTAACCATTACCCCTTCCCTCATTTTTCTTTAAAAAAAGAGAGGATCACTACCATTTTACATACAAATTTGTTTCATTTTCCTCATTTTTATACCTAACGGGGTCCTAGTTTCTTCTCCACCTACCGGCATTATTTTATTTTATAAGGTAAATCCAGCCTACCCAAAATTTTATTCCTGGTTCCGTCCCTGGTTAGCCCGCCTATATTTTGACAACAGTCATGAAATGGACCCAAGCCAACCATCACATTCACATTCCATATAATACACGTAATTTAAAAAGAGCGATTTTTCAGTTTTTTTTTTAGGATAAGGATTAGCAATTTTTCAATTGAGTATTTTTATTGTAAGGGGTGTAGCTTCGCCCGTTTTTGTCGGTTAATATTATTCAACTTTTCAAACTATATACTTAGGAAGGATATAAGTTAAGCTTCTTAAATAATAATGTTTTGTTAATTTACACTATATTTATTTAAAAATAAATATATTTTTAAAAGAATTTACCAGTTTTCTTGTAGGTCGAGTTTTAATTTCCTTAAATAAGGTACTTAACTTATACCTTTAAGAAATAGTTAGAAATACCAATCTTCCCAATATGGATTAATCATTTCAGAGAAAATGAGATAAGATGGTAGACAAAATTGTATCTTGTAGTCACTTGCTCACTTGAGTAAATTCTAATTTTTTTTTATTAGGTAAAAATTAGGCCGAAAAATTCAACCTACGGATGAGGACTCGAAGTCCATGATGGATATGAATTTGATTGATACTGCAAGAATGTCGCAACGAAGCAATCAAATCCGCCGCTTGATTGCAATCACGAGGCACATGTTGGATTTCAACAACCTCTGTAACAGTACCATTGCGTCAGCAATTAGCATCTCAATTTGTCATGGACATGATTTGTTTCCTTTTAAAGCATTTATAGTAAGGAGGCTATCTCCATCAACTTCGATTTTCTTTAAGTTCCTATTCTTGGCTTCCTAAACTGCGTTATACATAGCTCTCGCTTCAATATGAATTGCATTCTAGTATTCACTAGAAACATCATTATACATATAATTTGTCCATTTAGTAAATTATAAATTATCATGAACTCAAATGTCTTATCTGAAGGATATTACAATTAAGTTGGAAATTAAGTTAAGTCGCTCACAATAATTCTTACCTTGTTGTGATATAATAAAATACAAAATAACAAATTAGCTATAAATAATAATATCATTTAAAAGAAGAAGAAGATATTCACCCTTCTTTATTATTTTTTATTGAATCCTCTTGATACGAATTAAGTTGGATGTTGAAGGTGGATTAGGAAGTGAAATATCTCTTTTCCATTCTTTTGTATTTTGAAATTCAGGGGCAAAGTCATGCATACAAGATGAATTGTAAGGACAAATCTTGTTTTTAGACTTACAAAATTACCTAAAGTAAATTATTTATAGAGATTTTTTTGAAATATAGATATAGACGGTTTCTCTAATATTAAACTTATCGTTAATTATTGATGTTTTTCAATGAAACAAAAGGAAAATGGATTATATTAGCATATTAGTATTAGTATATTAGAATAAATAGATATTACGTCTACCTCCGGGCATTTGGTTCAATGGTTATGTCTTTTTTTTTGTAGGATTAGGTCCCTACGAGATTAAAATTAATTAGGAATATTGTTCAGCCTCCCGACGGAAGTAACAGCAGCATGAAAAACATGAGAAATAACATAAGGAATGGTAGTATAAGTAGCATAAGATGTACCCTTAAGTCTTTGCGATAGTAAGGAATGGTAGTATAAGTAGCATAAGATGTACCCTTAAGTCTTTGCGGTAGTACCATGAGATTACCGTTTCGAACCCCACGTGCGGCAATTTGCATAAGTGTCAAGTGGCGACCCTTATCCTTACCCTATACAAAAAATGATAATACCTTCGAACGGAAAAAAAAATTGTAATTCTACCGTTTTGTGCAGTTTGAAAATTTTAAACATACTAGGTTTGAAATTATCTATATGTTCGTACTAGTATATATATATATATATATATATATATATATATATATATATATATATTTATATATATTTATGCATTATGCCTGATACATAAACTAATAGAGTTTAATTTTAAAACTAATTAATAAAAAAGTACCCTAAAAATTATATAATAGATAAATTTATGTCCAACTTTAAATATGGGGATTAATATTTTAATGGGTCTGTTTTGTCTTGATATATGTAGTATGAACATATAGAAGACTATAAGGAGTATAATTAAGCTGCCTAATAAAATCAAGATTTTCTATCAAAAAAAATAAAATCAAGATTTGCCTTTTTCCCGTAATAGGTACTCCTAGTCCTTAATAGTCTAGTGAACGTTGTTCAAGCATATTTACATTTCTAATAGCTAATAACTAGTTGTTTCCGTCGTGCCCTGCACGACTATGAATCGATATTTTTTAGATATATTATAAAAAAGATATTAATAAATAAAAATATTATATATATATAATAATTGTGAATTGGTGATTTATAAAAATTGTAAAAAAAGAAGCATAATTCTAAATTAAAGATTTTGATAACAAAAATGAAAATAATGGGACATTTAATATGGATTAGCAAATAAAATTGACTTGACATATTATAGGATAAGATCTCGGTATATATTTATATTATAAGATAAGATCTCGGTATATATTTATATGAGTTTTTTTTGGTAGATTATATTGGGGAGTTGTTAAGATCATAAAGATATGGTAAAAAATATTTTTATATGTAAATAAATTTCCAAAAAAATATTATTGTAATCCAATATAAAAAAAATTAAAAAAATTGATTGATATTTGTAGATTATGTGGCAATATGATGTGTACATAATATATGAGTGATATGGAAATTTTTTGACATGTGGACTATGACATGGAATATTTATAAGGACGTCTAAATTATAAGAAAATGACACGTGTAAAAATATGAGGTGGCTTAATATAGGATCGACATGTGGCGAAATCCTAGGTGGCGTAATGAGAAGGCTCCAACCCTTATTGCTTTTATATATATATATAGTAGATTAGCCAGGTCGAAGTTGATGGATATGATTTCGATCTTATGTGGCAACATAGTTTTAATTTTCGCAATTTGAATGTTTTGTATGCATTACGTGCACATATATGTTCATACGGTGTAACTGATTTTTCCCAAATCTAAGCTTACTTTGTTTGAATTAACGAACACTGCGCGCGGAATTGTACAATTGTTCTATGTACAATAAATGAAGATTCACAACAAAATCATACCAAACTTTTCCTAACTAGCTAGATCTATTGTCGATCGATTTGGGTAATGGGAATGAGAAACGTGAAGCAACCTTGACATACAAAAATTTCAAATACAATCTTCTAGGCAAATTCCCTATAGTCAAATCTCTTAATCATTGATAAATGGGTAACACGTTACGAATATTGAAATGATATTAATTTCCAAAACTTTTTTGAACATATTGCGGCCGTATACACTAGCCAAGTCGAGTGTTCGATTCTCAGTGAAGGAGAAATGAACTTGTTGGGACAGCAGATCCCACCCAAAAATAAAAAGACCCTCGTGAAACTCGAACTCCAGATGTACGCGTTTGATGGAGCAAAGCTCTCCGCTAAACTGGGGTGACAATGACAAAAAAAAACCTAAATTGGAGTAATACAAAATATGTAAGCACTTTGTAATCTCAAATAAGTTTAAAGACTTTTTTGTAATAATCTTAGCTTAACTTGAGGATACACAACCCTCTATCCCTGGACTTTTTTTTCTCATGCAACAAAATGAAATAAGTTTGATTTACTATATTATCACATGTTATGGAGTATATACAAGTTAGGATATTTAAGTTAAATCAATCGAGAAACTTTTCAATAATTTCAAAAAATTCTAGAAATGAGTATTCGCGTGATAATAATCGGTTTTTTAACCTATATCATAAGAACATAGGTTAATCATACTATTCAAGGGAACTAAAATCCTATAAGAAAATTAACGGAAATTTCGCGTGGTAACCTTGAGGTTTGACGTTATTCATGAGGTGTACTAAAGTTTGACATAATTCACACGGTAACCCTAAGATTCATATAAAATTTGCATAATAACCTTTAGATTCGTAAGAAATTCAAATGTACAAAAATTAACAAATATCATTCATTTTGTTTATAAAACATTGATTTTCTTAACAATCTTAAAATGTAATCTTATTCACTACTTTAGTATCAACGTACTATCAACTAATTATTTAATTTAATTTATTCCAATATTTAATACTACATTATTGTGTATAAATTAATCAACTGAAAAGCTATCAAAATAATTTTTTTTTTCTCATTTATCAAAGTTAAGATGTTTTTAAAAAAAATTATCAAATAATTTAATCCTTTATTATTTAATAAATAAGGCTCAAATAATTTAATTTTAAAAAGAAAATCTTCAAAATATAAATAATATATTTCAAACTTTAAATTTTCATTAATTGTCGATTTCTAGTCAATTTATTTCGTTAATAATTTTTTCATAAATATTTTTTAAACAAAAATAATACAAATTTGTAAATAATACAAATTTTGATCCTTTAAATTTGAACAATTTTTTTTTTTAATTTTTAATTTTTTAATGTTTATATTTTAGTGTTTTTTTTTTCGATTTTCGTTTTTTTTCCAAATTTCATTTTTTTCAATTTTTTGTAATTTTTATTTGTTTTATACTTTTTAATTTTTAAAGTTTTAAATTTTTTTATAAATTTGTAATTTTTTTAAAATTTTAAAATTTTTAAAATTTTTAAATTTTAAATTTTTTTAAGTTCTTTTAATTTTTAACTTTTATATTTTTTAGTTTTATTAAAGAAATTTAAAATTAATAATTAATGTTAATTTTAACTTTTTGGTTATGTGACAAATTTAGTTTGAACCATAGGGTTATTTTGTGAATTTTGGTTATACTTTAAGGTTACCTCATAAATTATGTCAAACTTTAGTACACCTCATAAATAATGTCATACCTTAGGGTTACCATGTGGAATTTTCGGAAAATTAATGAAACATTTTAAAAAATATCAAATCAATATAAATTTGTTAGTTCACAAAAATTCACATTTATGCCCTAATTGAATGCTCCTCTTGACTCGCCTTTTGATCTTCCATTCCAAACTCCTTATTCTACCTAAAACCTGCAAAACAATGGACACATGGGGCGGGGTCCCCCTAATCCACCTCTGATGCCTAAGTCAAAAGAGTTGTTTAGCAGAAAATAGGTAATTAATAAATTTTATCCGCTCACAAATGCCCCACTTGAATGTTAGTTGCGTTTGATAGCATCGCAACTAAGACTTAAGTACTCTAGGACCTATTCGAAGTGGTCATGCGATTAAGTCGACAGGTTCCCTTAGCGCATTTGTATAGTCGTACATAGAGATGGACAATTGTGCGGGCCGGGCCGGCTGGCCAAACCCGCCCAGGCCTTCGGCCGGGCCCGGGTTAGAGGATTGTCTCTTGGCTCGATCGAGCCCAAACAAGCCCGACCCAACCCGCATTTTTTACATGTAAAAAAAAATAGAGCGGGTCGGATTATACCGGCCCGGCCCGGCCCGGGGCACGACTGGTATAAACCACGGTCGTGGTTCTGCTCCAGAGAAGGAGGAACGTCTTCTGCATCAAGGCCATGGTCGCGGTTGATAGTGCCACTGTTGCGCTCGATAAACCATCGGTAGCGGTTTGCCTTAGAGAAGGAGCAAAGCTCTTTGGGCCAGATTTGCGATCGAGCCTATCGGTCCTGCGATCTCAGTTTCACTCATGGTCCTCACTTCCCAGCTTGTCTTCAATCCTTTGTAGAAATTCCGTCTTGGGACGATTTCCCTTCAAGCACATCCACCCTTCCAGCTGATTAGCCTACACTCGGATTGTGGCGCCTTCATCTCTAAACTGGATCATTTGATGGTGGGTCGATGGTACCGCTCCCATCCCATGTATCCATGGCCTACCCAAGATCAAGTTGTATGGGGTAGGCACGTCGACTATTATGAACTCGACTGCCAACTTCTTTTTTGCTAAGAAGACATGCATCTTGTACATTCCAAGAGGGAATGTTGGATATCCTCCAAGTCCGTGAGCTGCATCTTGATCGGGATCAAGTCTACATTCTTCTTTTCTAGGAGCTTGAAAACATCACAATACATGATATTAACCGAGCTCCCTAGATCCACTAACACCCGACGCACCTTGAAACCCTCAAGCTCGATTGACGATTGTGAGGACTAAGGGGTGTTGTGCGAGACTTGGAGTCTTGGACTGACGCAAGGTCCTTTTCTTGAAAGACAAAACCATCAACCGCGGGCGTAGGTGGCAGCGGCAATCGCGGTTCAATTTATTGAACCCGCATCACTTCTAGCTCGTGACATGATTTCTATAAATTGCTCCTAGCTTCCGCATCCTCGTTTTTGTATGTCACCTGTTTTTTGGATGACCTCAATTTGCTTCTTTCTCGGCTCTCCCTTGTCCTTTGGTTCCTTTTTCTCAATTTACTCAGGCAAGTACCCTTCTTGAATCGACTCTTCAATGAACTTCTTAAAGGATTCACAATCCTCGGTCATGTGCCTCGTACCCTATGGTACATGCAATATTTTGGGCTTCAGACGTCCTCCTCGGGGCTCTCATCCCAGCAGAAGTAGCTCTCATGCTTGATGGGCAGTTGATAGGCGTGAAATGGTCGTGCAAATCATGGATATGCAAAAGAATCCAAACTAACTAAGAACCGTAGTCTTTAGGAAGTCCGGGTCGAATCCACAGGGAGACAGATTTTATCTTGTGTAATGAATTTTGTGTCAAACAAGTAACAAAGGGGTTTCTGAATTTAAAACTAAATCTAAGAATGCAAAACTAACAAAACAATAAAAGATTATGAAAAACAATAATTAGGAAGATAGCTTAGGCAAACAAATATCCACAATCATATGACAAGTTGATCATTAATTTTACCTCAATATCACATGCAATGGATTTTCCAATTCCTATTCAATTCTAACTAACAGCACAACCAGATACTATTAGTTCTAACTAATTAAACAACCATGAAACCATCGATGATTCAGTTTAATAACAGCAATAAGGATAAGAATATAATAGGATACAATTCTAGAATAAAACAACCAGCTTTTACCCTAGAATGTAAATCAAATCTCTTCTGCATAAACCTAGCACAACCAGAAACTAGTACGATGCAGTTGCTACTTCAATCTTGAGATGCTCAACCAGTAACACTCTAGATTTAACAATAGATTCAATAACAACAAACCCTAGTTGATCAGGCTAGAAACTATTGAAATAAATCATAAACATTCAAGCAAGAGATAAGATTAAACCCAAGCGATAGATAAGGAATTAGAAATCTCACAACTTTAATCAAAACGATGCTTCAATTGTCTGACTAAGCAAAAGGGCTTAGTTCTCCATGAAAAGCTAAAAACTCTGAATAGAAAATACGATAATAGTCTATGAATAGATGAGAGGTGCAACTCTCTAAAACCCTAATATAACAAACTAAGTCTCCAAAAGTATATCCAAAAATACAAAAGTCGGACTAAAGCTGATAGATAAGGAGCCAATCAAAATAAAACACGTGTCAAGTAAAGGTCTCCGCGGCGGCCAGGGGCGGCGGGCGCCGCTGGGTTGGCAGCGGTCGCCGCCAGCACCTCGGTTCAGAACTCAAGTCACACTTCAGGGGCTGTTTTGACTCCCTTCGAGTTGGAATTTGGACTCGGGGTAAAACATGAATTGTAGCTCTTTGAATTAGATTTCCAATGATGCCAAACTCAACTTTATCAGATCAATATAGCTTCCGAACGAACCCTTACAAGACAGAGGTGTCGAACCAGCAACTCCAACGAATGGCCCGAATTCAAGCGTTCTTCTCCTGTTTCCATTTCTTTCACACTTGTTCACTTTAAGACCTGTAAAACAACATAGAACAAGTGCAAAAACCCAAAACTCCTAGACACTCTAATAACTTAATGAAACTAACTAAAACTACCTAAAAGCAACGCAAAAGAAACGTAAACATGCATCCTAAACACTACCTATATGCAAGCTATCAAATTCCCCCATGCTTAAACCTTTGCTTGTCCTCAAGCAAGACATAAATCCAAATCACACCATAAAAATGCAATCGTACATCCATCTCAAGTCAAACAAGCATTTCACATATAATTAAAAACCCAACCAAGACTTCTCAACACGCATTATGGCAAGCAAAAAGTAAAGACCATTCATTCATTCTAGACCTCACCAAGGTAATTTGTGTTTGCACTCAACTCTCAAGTGTTTAAAAGGGTATGTGTTTCACTCAAAATCAACCATGAAAACTAGACTACCATAAGCCTGCATCAGAGTTCTAAATCTCTACCGCTGGGGATCAAATACATAACAAAAATCATGAGGTCTTTTTCCGGCTTGTAATGGGGCCAAGGTAAAGAGAAATTTGGAAGGGATAACATTTGGCCTGTGGTGCTAAATCCGGGATAAAGAACTAGTCCTAAACCCAAACCGTACACTTTACTTCACATAACACTTCCCAACTTCCTTCACCAACTCCATTTACATTTTTATACACTTTGTTTTTTTTTTCTTTGCCTCTTCTTCAACTCTTTCTCTGCTTTGTGAAGACTACTAACAATTGAACTCAACTTTTCTTTGCTTTGCAACATACTTTTCATCTTCATTTTTTTTCACTTTAAAACCAAGAGTTTTATTTCCTCTTTTCTCCCACCTTTTCTCCAACTCCCCCATACTTACATCAAACTCACACAGAATACAATCACAACCTAAAGTCCTAAATCATGGATTATGGGTCAAGCTTATTCGGCTATGGATCATTTTGTGGAGCTTAATAAAAATAGGTTTAAAGCTCAAAATATAGGGGTGTCAAGAACATGGATCTTGTAGGGTAGGAATGGAAATAATAGGCTTATAAAGAAACATTGCCTCAATCACTTTAATGTCATGCATTCAATCATATAAGCAGTCTTGACAATGTCTCATAACACAAGTTATAGAGCTAGATAATCATGGTGATACACTAAAAAATGTGGAGAACAAATAATCATGGAAGGCCAAAAAATAATAAACCTCACAAGGCTAATATTTTCTTTTGTCTAGAACTTCATAATGAATCAAATACTTAAGCTATTATACATGCTCCATCCTATAATCAAGTCATTTAATTAATGATCATGCTCATATCATATCCACTTCAGTAAATCATGCAAATCATGGGTTAGAATTCATACTCAACTTAGAGAAACAAGAAGAATTAAACAATGGGGAAATATGACCTAAAATGCAAATTTTTTTTTATTTTCTGAAATTTCTGATGTTTTTTTCATTTTTCAAGATTTTAGTCAATGCAAAACATAAAGTAAACATGCCTAATCTAATGCAACTACATGAATGCAAAGCAAGTAATTCCCTTCCTCCATGCTTAAATCTTACATTGTCCTCAATGTAAAGTAAAAGTAAAGAGAAAAAGAAAAACTCACAGACCAACAACTAATTTGGATCAGGAAACGGTGGTGAGCAACATCTGAAGGGAAGAAATCAACATCAGAGAGGGCGGCGGGCTGGCGGCGACCAGGCGGCGGGCGCCACCAAGGGGCGGCGGGCTGGCGGGCGCCGCTGGCCACTTCGTAGCCGAGGACCTTTGAAATTAATTGGCGGCGGGTGCCGCTTTGTTGGCGGCGGGTGCCGCCAGTTCCGTTGCGCTCCTTTTTTACCTACCTGTAGGTTAGTCCAACACATAAACAAGGAAAAAACCGAAACAAAAACAACTAAGCTATTAAAAAAAAGTATCTAGGTCGGGTTGCCTCCCGACAAGCGCCTTATTTAACGTCGTGGCTTGACGTTTAGCATAAATTGGCAAGATTAGCCATTGTCAATGCCCTTAGTAACCTATCAAACCCTTCTGCACACATCTCAGAAAAACATAAGTAACACCATGATAAATTGAAAGTGAATATTATACCATTCAAAAACCGTTTCAACTTATCAAACCTATGTGCCCAATTTTTATGAGATGGCATATGCTCAAACAAATTTAACACAAGTGGTGATGTCAGAAAATACTTACAGTATGGGTCAAAGTATTTGTCACCATTACCAGTTTCTTCAAAGATGAACTCCATATATTTTTCATCTTCCACCTTGTGTTCTAGACTTGGCTCCTCATCTTGCAACTCCATAAGCTCTGGATGTGAGAAGGTGGGGAAACTGAAGCATGGGATTTCAAGGCCTAGCATAGGGCACAACATGATGGTGGGAGCCTTAACAGATGTATCATCTTGATTTCCTCCCTCATTGTTGTCTACTTCATCAACAAAGAAGTCATCATGGTCAACAAAATAATCTTCTTCCAAAACCGCGGAAGGCTCAAACTCATGACTCCACATGGGAGTAGATGATTCAGGCTCCCTAGCCTCTGAAAGTATCTCTATGCCAGCACATACTTCAATTGGCTTTGTGATGATCTGCTCAACGTGCTTTATAGGTGTGAATTCATATTGGGCACCAAATTCATCTTCATAACCCACATCAAGTGTCTTAGATTGCTCCTCAACTTGTATTTGGGTGTTTGAGTCATGATTGTTTGATTCCAATGTGATACCACCATTCTTTTCACACAACTCAAAAGGACATGAGGTTGTGGAATGAAAATGTGAAGAACAGAACTTACAAGGCTCCTTGATCAAAGTATCCATCAATGTAGAGATATTCCTATTCGTTGTATCCGTCAATGTAGAGATATCCCTAGTTAATTTATCCGTCCTTGTAGAGAGATCCCTCATCATATCCACAAGAGACGAATCAACCGGTTGTGGCCGTTGGGAAGATGACTCTACATGAAATCTATGGTCGTGCAAATCACGGCTATGCAAAAGAATCCAAACTAACTAAGAACCGTAGTCTTTAGGAAGTCCGGGTCGAATCCACAGGGAGACAGATTTTATCTTTTGTAATGAATTTTGTGTCAAACAAGTAACAAAGGGGTTTCTGAATTTAAAACTAAATCTAAGAATGCAAAACTAACAAAACAATAAAAGATTATGAAAAACAATAATTAGGAAGATAGCTTAGGCAAACAAATATCCACAATCGTATGACAAGTTGATCATTAATTTCACCTCAATATCACATGCAATGGATTTTCCAATTCCTTTTCAATTCTAACTAACAGCACAACCAGATACTATTAGTTCTAACTAATTAAACAACCATGAAACCATCAATGATTCAGTTTAATAACAACAATAAGTATATAAATATAATAGGATACAATTCTAGAATAAAACAACCAACTTTTACCCTAGAATGTAAATCAAATCTCTTCTGCATAAAACTAGCACAACCAGAAACTAGTACGATGCAGTTGCTACTTCAATTTTGAGATGCTCAACCAGTAACACTCTAGATTAAGCCCAAGAAAGAGATAAGATTAAGCCCAAGCAAGAGATAAGGAATTAGAAATCTCACAACTTTAATCAAAACGATGCTTCAATTGTCTGACTAAGCAAAAGGGTTTAGTTCTCCATGAAAAGCTAAAAACTCTGAATAGAAAATACGATAATAGTCTATGAATAGATGAGAGGTGCAACTCTCTAAAACCCTAATATAACAAACTAAGTCTCCAAAAGTATATCCAAAAATACAAAAGTCGGACTAAAGCTGATAGATAAGGAGCCAATCAAAATAAAACACGTGTCAAGTAAAGGTCTCCGCGGCGGTCAGGGGCGGCGGGCGCCGCCAGCACCTCGGTTCAGAACTCAAGTCACACTTCAGGGGCTGTTTTGACTCCCTTCGAGTTGAAATTTGGAATCGGGGTAAAAACATGAATTGTAGCTCTTTGAATTAGCTTTCCAATGATGCCAAACTTAACTTTATCAGATCACTATAGCTTCCAAACGAACCCTTACAAGACAGAGGTGTCGAACCAGCAACTCCAACGAATGGCCCGAATTCAAGCGTTCTTCTCCTGTTTCCATTCCTTTCACACTTGTTCACTTTAAGACCTGTAAAACAACATAGAACAAGTGCAAAAACCCAAAACTCCTAGACACTCTAATAACTTAATGAAACTATCTAAAACTACCTAAAAGCAACGCAAAAGAAACGTAAACATGCATCCTAAACACTACCTATATGCAAGCTATCAGCAGTACAATCCTATAGATCGGGATGTTAAAGGTTGTGTAGACCGCTCTAGCTTGCTCTCTCGACGATTGTGTTTTCCGCCCAAAGTTCCCGCTTGAGGAGGCGTTTTCTGTAGTTGGCCTCTTCCAAGCGCACGTACTAGTAGACGCGCTCTTGAAGCTTGACAATGGTGAAAGGAAGATGAAGTGTCAAGTCTTCCCTTATCTTGCTCTCAAATAGAGTAGCCCTCTCAAAGGTGGTGATTGCGGTCTTCTTGTTACACCCATCGATCTCGGCATAGCACCCCATGAAGCGATTAGCGAAGTGATGCAAACTTTCGCTCTTCTCTTTTGTAAGACCGAAGAGTGTGTCTAAAGACACTATATCTCGAATATTGCCTATGTAATGTCTCACGAACTCAGTAACAAGTTGATCCTATGACTGGATTGATCAAGGTTTCAAACTTCGGAACCACTTTAATGCACCCTTGTCGAGGCGCCCCGGGAACATCTTGCACATGTTTGCATTTTCGGACACCCATAGTGCCATCTTATGCGAGAGAGCGGCTATGTGGTTCATGGGGTCCGAATGCCCATCATATAGAGCGAATGATGGTGGTGAGAATTTTGCCAAAGGCTTGGCGCTTTGGATGCTTCTATGGAATGGTATCGATGTCACCATAGCCAACTTGTGTTCGGCTTGCTCTTGAGCCGATTGCAAGGTTCCACCTTACACTCTTAAAAGATTAAGCAACCTCCTTTCGGTGCGCCTTAGGGCTCGATTCTCTCCTTCACACCTTTCATTGCTTTGACCTATTTTTGTCTCGGATTTCAACCCAAAAAAATTTGGACGGTTCGAATTGCTAGGTCAGGTCAAATTTTGACAATTTTAAATCAAACATATATGGATAATGAAAATATATACAAAAGTGAACCGGTCAAGATCCGAGTGCACCTAAACTGCCAAAGAGCATCTACAATAGTGAAACTGAAATCGGGTTTCTTAGCTAATTTTAAAAAAATAAAATAAAAAATATCAGTAAAATAGGAGTGATTCAATAAAGAGAGTTTCTTCTTCAACATACTCTTTCACAAGGAGTACATAGTCTTAAGAAAATCTGACATTTTTAAAAAAAATTCCGACATTTCTTTTTTTTTTCCTTTTAAGCTATGACTCTAAACATCACTAATGCATATGCTCTAAATGTACTGGCTCAATTCAAATTTGTATCCGACATGAGTCCATATTTGTGTGAAAAGAAAAAGTAATTCTTCATTTTTAAGTTAAAAAAAAAAAAAAAGAATGACCACCGTGTGTAAAGATTAGTATGCGTTATCGGTAGAAGCTCATGGAATGTAAGTTGTTCTAACAAATAAGGAAATATTTGCATGGACGGTATCATCCTTGGTGATCACCAAGGCTCATCTATTTGCATGAATGGTAGATTTCTTCAAGGGTAGAACCAGAAATTTCTGATTACAGGGGCTAATAATTTTTTTTAATTCAACTAATGTGTTTTCAATTTAAAAAAATATTCCCTCTATTCAGAAAAAAATGTCGTTTTAGCCTAATTCTTTTGTTCAATAATATTTGTCATTTGAAATATTTTACCACACTTTTTTGCAATATTATCTTCAATAATTAAAAATATTTATGTATAAATAAAGTACAAGTGAAAAGATCTTAATAAGATTGACGATATTTAAGTCATATCATATGGTTTTTTAATTTTTGAGACAAATACTAAAACGACACGTGTTTCCAAACAGATGGAGTACAAAATATTGAAAAATATTTAAAGAAACTCTTAAAATTATTAATACATAATTAAAACAAATACTTACAACACGCATATTTTTTCAAAATAGAAAAATATTATTATATAAAATAGTGTTGAGAAAGATGTAGAAATAAAAATATAAATTTATACAAAAAAAGAATATCTTTTATTGAGAAGAGACTAAAATATTTTAGAATAAAACTGCATTAAGAAAATAATAGTTTATAAAGACAACTTATACAATTATGTTCAGAATACTAACAGATTGAATCTATAAACACTAAAGGCTCATAACTAAAAACTAAAATCCAAATTAAAACTCTCGTACTAATATTGAATTGTGTGATTCAAGTTTCAAGACATCCCAACAATAACTTATTTAAAGCTTTCAGGTTCAATTACACTATGAAAGTAGAAAGTTTAGCAAAAGATAATGACTTGTTAGAAGTGGTTTGTATGTGTCTAATCTTAAAACGTTCATAACTTTTTGCTCAAATGTTAAATTGGAGCGTATAATATATCAAATTGAAGCTATTAACACAAGGAATATATACAAAAAATTGATTGGAGGGCCATGGCCCACTCCCGCCTCCATATAGTTCCGCCTTTGGATTTCTTGGTCGTCATTCCGTCTTGACGACTGAAGTCGTGGCACTTCTTTAATCTAACGTGACATTCCTCACATCCAAATTGAAGGTGACAACATGCATCTTTTTAAAGCCGTGCAGGGTGATTGGAGTTGTCCTTAGGAGATTGAGCTTTTTCGAACAGATACTCATAGTGTGCTAGGCCACTTTCATAATTGGAGTCTTTCTCACGTCTTCCGTGAAGCTAACTCCGCTTTGGACTACATTGCTAGATCATTTCAATGTGTATCCTCCCTCTCAATTGCCTCCGATCTGTTCCTCATGGACCTCATCTGAGGATGCTCTAGGGCGATCCATCTCTCTTTAGAGTAGACTTCCTAATTTCTTTCCTTATCAAAAAAAATTAAGAAAATATTTTGTGAATGATTCTAACTCTTGTCTTGAGAAATTGAAATGTTGATTGTCAATATCCTCTTTCTTCTATAAATCTTTGAGATAGTTGTAATTAAATATGTATCTCGAAAATGCATGTAATGCGGCGGCTAATTTGATTACCTGTTTAAATCATTCTTTCAATTTCTGGCAAATAAGTACCAACCGCGAAATGCTAGTTCTCATCCGTAAGAATGTCCGGGAATAACATTGGGTTCTGGCATTTCCTAACCGTCTCGTAAAATAATAAAAAAACATTCGCTATTTTTAGGATGCCTCTAAAAGGTAAATGGACATGAGAGATTTGTATGTTAGATGAGTTCTGGAGTGGAGTATCCTATTTTAAATTTGCCTAGCGCTTAGTTGGAGGATCAAATAGAGAGATTATGCGGAAAATTTTGTGCATAAGATTAACGAGTGTAATCAAAGGTGTAAGTTGTGAGTAACAAGTGTTGTATATTATGTAATTGTAGTATAAGTATTAAGTTTTGCCGAAGAGTAGATAGATGAACACAATCAATCGAATACCGTTGTGTTTCATTAAATTTTTTATTATTATTTTATTTACAGAATTATTTTTGTGTTTAATCTGAAAATAAATCGTTTAGTTATAATGGGGTAGAGAATTTGGAATTGGGGAAACTAGGTAGGCCACAATCAATATGTAAACGAGTGTGTTGAAAAACTAAACATACGCACGAAAAGGTACGGTACAAACACGTTGCAGCTCGCACGTACAACTCGAATATGGCGTCCACGCTCCACCACTAGCTTAAAAAGACTCGCAACTTATTATTCACCATCAAAGATTCAAAGTATTCGTCCCTAATTATCAGTCAGCGAATTAATTAAACACTACTAGCGGAGTAATTACTCCCTGACCCTGTGAATGTGATTAATGTGTTCAACGGTATAAATCCTCTAGAATGGCATTAAATGTTGATGCTGAATTGGTTTTGGTCATCGACTTACATGTTGTCACAAGGAGCACCTTTCGTTTAAGACTAGTAGTTTCTATATTCCACATAGAGAATTGGGCAAAGCCGGATCAAACTTGCCCAAGTTTGGGCCGGGCTTCACACGACTCATGGACTACGTACACATTTTTTTTTACTCCTATTATTAGTATAATAGATTGGGGATCAAATGAGAATAATTCTTATCCTAATAAATAAGAACAATTCTCATCCATTGATTTTTTGAGATTAAGGGTCCAGATGAGCTGCTAGCAAAACTCACACTCCTTTATTTTTTTAAAGCTACAAGGGTATTTTTTGTCACACTACTCTATTTTTTTTATAATTTCCAGATCCTAAATCTAAGTGTAGCCGATCTCTCCTACTTTTTTTCGTGATTTGCCAACCACGACGATCTCCCCTTCGATCCCTCTTTCGATTTCGATCTCCCCTTCGTTCGATCCATACTCCTACTCCAAATTGAAGGCACAATGAATTTAGGTAAGTGGAGAATACTTAAGAAAAGTTTAGTTTGATGGATGATTTGTTGCTCTCAAATAATTCCTAAATTTGTTGTTGTTTATGGTTCTTTGCTGCTTGAGATCATGGGAAAATGTGTTGTACTCTTGGTTTTGGGATTGGAAACAAAATTTTATAGAAACTAGAATTAAAATTTGTATGCTTATTTAATTGCCCACAAAGTGTTTGATAAAATGTCTCAATGAGCATGTTTTGCACATTTGTCTTAAAATATTGTTTTTACTGTTCTAATTAGTGAATATGAAGATAATGTGGACAAATTGCAAGACCTTTTCATGTATTGATGATGTTTTAGTGTTCAAATTCCTCATTGTGGATAAAATGAATGTTTGCATATGATGCTTACTGTGCTTTGTTGAATATGATGCTTTTGTGTATATGTCTATGCCTAGTTATCCACATTGACTAATAGGATATTGTTTTGAATAAGCAATTAGTATCTTTGTGACCTTTGTTAGATCGATTCACATAAAAGTATTGTTATTTTATATGAACTGCATTATTATTTTCAGTGAACCTTCCTGTTTAATGTTATGAACCAAAATGACAATATTTGTGAATCAACTAAAAAACTGATTATTTAAAATCCATGAACCTTGTGTTGAATACTATGAACCTTTATGTTGAACAATATTAACCTTTATGTTGAACAATATTAACCTTCATGTCGAACACTATTAACCGTATAATTAATTCTATGAACCGTGTAACTAATCAAGGATCAATCTTTTACATTGTTTTCTCAAAATGGCACCTGTAGTGATTTCCACTGCTTCTAGTTAACTATTGCAAGAACAATGTAATTTAAAATCATAGCTAGTATAAATTGCAATAACAATCAACCTACAAGTATAAATTGAAATAACAAGTATACTTAAAAAAGCATGGACCAAACTTTAATGTACTTTGAACCAAAAAACAAATGTCATGAACCAAAATTACAACTAGTATGTATGACTTAAAAGACATGAACTGTAAGATGAACTATTATGAACCAAACTAAAATTTACTATGAACCAAAAGAACTAATGTCATGAACCCAAAAAACATGAACTGTAAGATGAACTATTATGAACCCCAGCTTGCAAAATCATGAACCGAAAGAAGAGTTATAATGAACCAAAATATATAAAGCGTTTATAGAATTAGCCTATGTGAGATTTGAACTCACATCTATATGCACATGCACATTGCTCTACCATTTGAGCTAATAGGCTTTTAAAGTGATAAATGATTTTACACAAACACCACATTATATGCAAGCATTGTGAATTTTCTCTTCTAACCCAATAGAGGGAGCACAAGATGGACAGACCCATCCAGAAACACTTGGATGTATCCATTAGACTTTTCAGGTAACGCTGTCAATCAAAAGGAAAATTCAAACCAGCAACATACATACACCCTAATTATTATCACCCTCATAATCAAGCAGAAGCACGGATGAACAACTTACCAAAGGTTTCAACTGAATCGGCACAAAGCTTCCACCCTTGATTCGGCAAAAAAAATAGCCAATCCTACAACCAACTACTTTGCTCAAAGAGTAAGAATTAATGGAGTGATGAACTGAAGTTTCATGTTTTATCATACCTGTGACAACAATGATGTGTACCTGCCCTAACCCTAGGGTCCCGAGACCGCGTCGACCCCCTTGGACTAATCCGCGGCTCCGTAGGACTCGTGCCAAGTCCCGTGGTCCGCCTCACCAACGGCACCACGACCCCGAACGCGCGAGTCGTGCCAGCGCCAGGCCAACCCGACGTCAACACATGAAGTCCTTGTGCATCACGCCTCGGCTGTTCCGCGCCACACTCGGTACCGAGCCATGCCACCAGCCCTCGGTACCGTGCCAGCCTTCCTCGGTACCGAGCCCCATGCCTCGGTACCGACCACCATGTCCACGTCGGGCCAACCCGGCGTCGCGACATGAGGTTCGCGTCCCGCGCCTTGGCCTTGTCGTGACATGCCTAGCGTGTCACGACATGCCTTGCGCGCACACTGGCGCGCCGACGCCTTGTCGGGTCGCGCCAGCCTTGTCATGGCCTTGTCGCGACACTCGCGACATGGCCATCGTGACCACTATCCGTTTTTACTACTTTTAGTACTTTTTCCTTTCCGAACATTACTATTTATGTCTTTACTATTTATTATTGAGCATTTATGGGCTTGGGCCACTTGCATGTGTAACCCTAGTTAGCCTCCATGCCTCTTTAGGGTTTCTAGGAGCTCCTCTATAAATAGGAGTCTCCTCTCATTGTATTCTTTACGCTTTGTTTGATTAATGTAATGATGTCGAGATTTCTCCAAAACTCTTCATAAAGGTGTCAACCCCAAATTCTCTTCTCGTATCCCATACTCTTTAGGTTTCCCTCAAAAGAGTCCACCTTCTTAAATCCTTTCCGTTCTTCCCTACCAAGTCTAGATGATTCGTCATTAAAATATATCCAACCGACGTGAGAAGACCATTTACGAGTCCAAGATCGATCCTCTCGTGAATCCTTCAACGGGGTTCACATCAACTGGCATCAGAGCCTCGGATTGCGTAAGTCTCTCTCACCCATTTATCTCGTTTTTGCACGAAATTTTTTCTTTTTTACCACAAATTTTCATTACCTTCCGCCATCTCTACCATCACTCATTAGATCCATTGTTTTTGCTTCGAAAAAAAAATTCACAAAATTCACAAAAAATAGCCTTTAACCGTACGACTTGCACTTGTTTTTCGGTTCATTTACTTGAGTCTAACGAGTCTTGCTTGCATCTTTCTTGCATTTAGATCGATTGATTGTGTGTGGTCGTGCATCAATTCTGTTTGTGCGAGATTTGGTCTGATTTGGCCTTATCTCGAGTTGCTTATAGAGAGCAAGTATCTTGGAGGATAAAATCTCCAAGATCTTGTTAGTTGCCTTTTATTAATTAAAAAAAAAGAGAAGATTTGGAAGATAAAAGCCAAAATAAGGCAATATCTTTCCAATATATAAAAAAAGAAAATATATCTTGGAAGATAAAAGCCAAAATAAGGTAATATCTTTCCATTAAAAAAAAGATATTGTGGGATACACAAGACAAAATAAGGCAAGTGTTCCATATTTGGTGCATCTTTGATTCGTCCACTCTCTCTCTCCTATCTTGACTTATTTTCTTGTTTTGATTTGCATATCTTTTCTTGATTGCATATCTTACTTGCATTATTTGTTAAGACACAATCTCGCCTACTCCTCTTAGGTCGAGATACCACAATATTTTCTTTCTCTTTCTCTCTTGCGTGCCAAGGCTTAACCTAGCCGACGCCCCTATCTCTCTTTCTTCTTGCTTGATTTGTTTGCTTGCTTGTTCGTGCTCTTGTTTGTTCCATTGCTTGTGTAAGTCGAGACCTAAAGCCTTCCATACCCTTTCAAGCCTCTAAATTCGTGCAATTAAGAGTACTTGGGTGGTGAGTCTTACAAAGTCTCAACGTTTCTTTTTGCTTTGTTGATTGTTGGACTTGTTACTCTTCTGTGTCCTCTATTATGCCAGGCATTCACCGGCGACGCTTTGCCGGGTCTGACGACCCCAGAGCATTTTTGGCATGGGCCAAGCACATGGCCACGTACTTCGGCCAACGAAACTACAACCATTACGAGCAATTTGACATTGTGATTTGATGCTTCACCGGATATGCTCGTAGATGGTTTGCACGAGTACAAGCGGATAAGTACTCTCAACAGCGGCGCCCCATAAAGACGTGGTCCCACCTTTTATGCAAGATGGATCCACATTTTCTCCCACATGTGGACGCCCTCTCCTTTAAGGAGTCCATCCTTTGGCGCATGACCCAAGCGCGAGAGCTTTCTACAAGCCATTCGGTGGTCGCCCCAATGAGAGCGCCGATAGACAAGGGCCACTTGACTTTGACACCGCCACATAGTTATGTTGTGTCGGCCAAGTCAACGGGCGTGCTTGTGACACCACCCCCGGTCGTGGTCGAGGCCGACGACAGTCGTACATCATGGCCCACCGATGGCCACGGCACCAGTGCCCCTTGTCGAGGTCGCCGAGGAGGACGCTCCCACCATTACTCATTCCGCGCCAATCTTGGCGCCAATCGACTCGTTGGTTAACAGGTTAGTCCCTCCACCTTTGTCCATTGATTTTCATACTAATCTATTTCCCCTTGTGTCTCCTATTAAAAATTTGAAGGTTGAGGCCGAAAGGCAAAAAACCGAGCCTAAGGAGACCGGCACGGCGCATCCGACGCCGACACAAGACCCGATGGGCGTTATCGGGCCAACCATGATTTCCACAGGCGTTTCTGGTTTCTATGGATCAGAAATCGTTCCCCAAACGGATTTCCCACAAAAACCCCCCGCAACATCAAACTCTAAGAGCCGGACGCCGAAAGACATTGGAATAACGCACAGCGCCGACGCAGATGTGGGGACATCGGATCACGGTTCGATCAAACCGACTTTTACCGGCGCTCCTAGTGCGAATTGTCTACAAATGCAGGGAACAACGGGTCTCAAGAGTTGGGACCCTGGATCTTCTCCGAGTCTGGACGATGACGAGCCACCCCAGCTTGATTTGTTTCCGGCACAACCACTTCTAGGGAGTTTTACTTCCCTTCCCTTTTGTCCATTTTTAACGCTTACTATTTCTAAAGGACATCCTCTTATTGATTATATCTCTTTGCTTTTGCAGGTTTCTAAAGATGTCAAGTGTCTTCCACTCCGACGCTCGACGCGAGGACGAGTCGAATCTAAGTGGGGGAGGATGATGTGTACCTGCCCTAGCCCTAGGGTCCCGAGACTGCGATAACCCCCTTGGACTAATCCGCGGCTCCGTAGGACTCGTGCCAAGTCTCGTGGTCCGCCTCACCAACGGCACCACGGCACCGAACGCACGAGTCGTGCCAGCGCCAGGCCAACCCGACGTCAACACATGAAGTCCTTGTGCGTCACGCCTCGGCTGTGCCGCGCCACACTCGGTACCGAGCCATGCCACCAACCCTCGGTACCGTGCCAGCCTTCCTCGGTACCGAGCCCCACGCCTCGTTACCGACCACCATGTCCACGCCAGGCCAACCCGGCGTCGCGACATGAGGTTCGTGTCCCGCGCTTTGGCCTTGTCGTGCCACGCCTAGCGTGTCACGACATGCATTGCGTGAACACTGGCGCGCCGACGCCTTGTCGCGCCGCGCCAGCCTTGTCACGGCCTTGTCGTGACACTCGCGACATGGCCACCGTGACCACTATCCGTTTTTACTACTTTTAGTACTTTTTCCTTTCCGAACATTACTATTTATGTCTTTACTATTCATTATTGAGCATTTATGGGCTTGGGCCACTTGCATGTGTAACCCTAGTTAGCCTCCATGCCTCTTTAGGGTTTCTAGGAGCTCCTCTATAAATAGGAGTCTCCTCTCATTGTATTCTTTACGCTTTGTTTGATTAATGTTATGCTGTCGAGATTTCTCCAGAACTCTTCATAAAGGCGTCAACCCCAAATTATGTTCTCGTATCCCATACTCTTCAGGTTTCCCTCAAAAGAAGCCACCTTCTTAAATCCTTTCCGTTCTTCCCTACCAAGTCTAGACGGTTCGTCTTTAAAATCTATCCAACCGATGTGAGAAGACCATTTACGAGTCCAAGATCGATCCTCTCGTGAATCCTTCAACGGGGTTCACATCAAACAATCTGAGTGTTCCGAACCCAAGGCCACCACTTTAATCTTCATACCGGCCATATGTTTTTAATCTTCATACCAGCCATATGTTCAACTTTTGCTGGCCTTGGAACGACCTTAGGAGCCTCTAATTTTAATAAAAGAGAGTAGTAAGATTAGAAACTATTATCATGGTTTAGGACGACTTAAAGTCAATCTAATATATTTGCCAAGACATTTGCCTAAAATCAAATAAGCATGAATCGTATTGACACTTCTTATGAACCTAAGAGTGCAAAATCATGAACCAATAGAACAATTAATATGAACATATAGTTAGGGCACTAGTTACTATAAGCTATAATATTCATGAACCGTAAGAACACTTACAATAAACCATATCATACAAAATTATGAACCAACAAAACACCTATTATGAACCGTCGTAACACTTTGCAAAATCAAACAAGCGTGAACCTAAATGTACACTTTGTCTCCTATACCTCTTCATAATCCTTCACGAGCTTCAGAGAACTCTCCTTCCTCTATACCCTCACCCACATACCAGTGAATACAGGCACGCTTGGCATACATCAAATCAAACTGGTAGTCAATGCGAGAGAACACCTCTTCAACATTAGGGGAGTTGGAAATCATGCAAACAACCCTCAAAACCATGGCAAGGTCACCACTAGGAACCACAATTGGTGGCTAGCAGTTGATACCACACTTGAAGCTAGTAGGACACCAATCAACAAATTGGAGGGTGCGCTTAGTCTTGATGGTAGCAACAACAACATTGACATCTTTAGGCATGACTTCACCACGGTAAATCAGACAACAAGCCTCATTAACACCATCTACATGGTGAACATCAATGTCACTATATAATACACATTGTATATTGACAGAAATTGACACAAATCTGAGCAATTACGCTCTAAATTACAATCGAATAAGTTGAGTATACCTAATTGATAAACTCATCCCTATAGACTTTGAGATTGGACGTGATCCGCTTGATCGATCGAGTTTTTCAAAGAGAGAGAGAGAGAGAGAGAGAGAGAGAGAGAGATAAGAGAAGAACAAGAACGCTAGTTTTGGGCGAGATTGTGTGTTTTGGGAAAGAAAAGGCAATTTTTTCTGTTGAATTCAAAAGTTCCCATATTTACCCGTTTGTGCCACTTTTAATGAACACCGTCTTTTTATTTATTTCCACCAACCCTATTTTGTTTTAATCTTCATCATACAATAGTACAATCTAATGGTTTATATCTGTTCGCATTTTACACAATAACGTAAATAAACACCAGAACCGGACTCTATTAGTACATAGGCAAAATATTAAACCAATTAACATTAAAAAAACAAATAGATTTGAGCTATATATATTACCATTTCGTATATTGTATTTGATGTAAAATACGGAGTATATGGTATAGCTTACAACAATATTGTATATAACAAATTAATGTGATCGATATCGCGTAGTGTAATACGTGTATGTGTGTGTTTGTATTTTAGCCGAATTTTTTTTTTGTAGAAGGAGAGGCGGTACTCTCCGGCCCCTCAAGGGGGAGTTTTATTAATAATAAAAAAATGGGCTAAGTAGTCAGCAAACGGGGGAAAGCCCGACCCCTAACATCATCATGCAAAAGGTTCATAATCCCCTCAGGCGGGGCAGACAATACATGCAAACCAACAGGAAACATAAAAGCAAGGGACGTGATGTGATCAACAACAACGTTGGCCTCACGAAAAACATGTCGGGATTGGATTATCCAATCCCTACTTAAGAAGCCTTGGCATTGCAAAACCAGGCTATAAAGCGGGTGACATCTACTCACCCTAGCTCCAATCAGGCGAATAGCTAATTGAGAGTCCGACTCTAAGATGACTTTACGGAAGCCTTTTTCCCAAGCGAGCTTGAGTCCGTTGAGGATGCCCCACAGCTCCGCCATTGGCACCGTACAAGCTCCAATCCTGTGAGAAAAACCTCCAATCCACTCTCCATTTGCATTCCTCAACACTCCTCCTGCAGTCGCCACGCTGCCCTCTCTAACCGCTCCGTCTGTATTCACCTTCACCCATCCCTCCTCCGGCTTCTCCCAAGCAATAGCCTGCATAATTTTATTGCTAGAATTTTGCAAAGAATTAAGCTTACCTGCAGCTTCCTGAGCCTCTTTAGCTTGATAATAACAAAGGCACGCTTATCCACCGCTACCTCTTCGTCCTTGAAAACTCGGTTGTTTCTCCACTTCCAGCACCACCAAATTGCAATTGCAAATAACGAGTTCCATTCCACGGTTTCAACCAGCCTGGTATTCATAATATTGTGACGAATCCACTTAGCGAAGGGCTCCTAAAAGAAAGTAGGAAAAAAATCAGTAACGTTGAAGCTTCTCTAAACATTACTCACATGTGGACAGTCGCAAAACATGTGCTCGTACGACTCCTCCAACCCGCAGCCATGGGGACACAAAGCGCTTGAGGCGATGTGCCGGCGGCAAAGCTCGCCATTGGACAGGACCCCTCCTCGGCTCGCCATCCACACAAAGCCACGGACTCTCTCCGGCGTCATCAAATGCCACAGCTTCTTGTAGAAATCCTTTTCGATCTCTGTTCGAACAAAATCACACTAAAGCATACTATAACCAGTCGACACAAAGTATTGTCCATCCGCAGAGAATCGCCAACTGAGTTCATCTTCCTCTTCAGCATCAGACGGGAGGATCGCAATAGCAGCCAGACTCATGATGGTAGACGTCGGTAAAAAGGGAGCAATTAAATCCCATTTCCAACCATTTTGGTCATCCCAATAATCTCTAACCACCATATGCAATTGTTGTTCTGATATGTTAACAGTCGCTACCCTTAATAGTGGTTCCTCCATTAACCAAACATCGGACTAGAATCTCGTAGCTCTGTCGTCCCTGATTAACCACTTCGACCCAAAAATAATCACCTTTGAAATGCCTGTTCTAATGCCCCGCCAAATGTGGGAGCAACCACTCGATCTCCCAAGCGCACTCTCCGCATATTTGTGTCTGAGAACCGAAATCCAGATATCTCCATCTTCCATTACGAATCTCCAGCCCAACTTGCCGATCAAGGCCAAATTCAATTCCCTCGTAGAACGGATTCCTGCCCACCCTGAATTTTCGGCTTAATCACATCTTCCCACGCCACCTTATGCAGCTTCTTGTGATCATGAGTACTGCCCCAGATGAAACCTCGGTTTATCTTGTCAATTCTGTCACAAACATTCTTTGGGAGCATAACAGATGACATGGTAAATCTCGGAAGAGTGGTAAGAACGGATTTAACCAAGGTCACACGCCCGGAGAAGTTCAAAGAATTCGCACGCCAGCCTGCTGATAGAGCATATAGGTATAGGTCTTAGAGCATGTTTTTATTCCCGTTTTATGCATTATTAGATAGAGTTTTACTTTAAGTTGTAGTTTAAGTTTTATTTCGGTTTAGTTCGGAATCTACGCGTTTGTATGCTATATCGTAGGATGAAAGGTGAAGCGTGGACGGGACGAAGCTTAGGAGACTATGGTGGATTTTGATGAAGCTTAGAGTGGTTCAAGTAAAGATTGGAAGAGCTAAGGCCCAAGAGCTTGTGTGAGAAGAACGCTTAAATCCGGGTCATGCATTGGAGTCTTATTTTGACACCTCTATCTTGCAATGCTTGGTTTGGGAGCTACAGTGGTCGGATGAAGCTGAATTTGGTATCACTGGAAAGCTAACTCGAAGAGCTACAATTGTCCAAATTCTAACTCGAAGGGGGTCAAAACAGCCTCCAAAGTGTCACTAAAGTTGCTGCTGGCGGAGCGCGGCCAAAAGCCTCGGAACGCCCCCGCGCTCTGGGAGGACCAAACCGCGCTCTGGCGCGTTTGTGCGACGCTGACTTGGGCTTTTGCGAGATCTTGTGGGCCGACTCTAATATTTCTTTTAGATATTTTTAGACTTGATATAAATACTTTCCTTAGATTTTATTTTAGATATTATGCTATCTTTTTGAGTTTTATGCAATTTAGAGATTTGTGGGAGACAAACCCTAGTTTTGCAATTGAAGATCAATTTGACTCTTGTAAGTTTTGTTTTTCTTCAATGACAATTTCTACCTAATTTCTCATGTCCAACTAGTTAGTTGAAGTTGTATGCATGATTGTTTGTGAGATTTGAATTATTTTAGTTTGCCTTGACTAGATTGAATCTCTCCATGCTTGATTGATTAAATTCACTTAGGATTATAATAGATTGGCCACCTATCCTACTTCTAGGTTGAATTACAACTAGAATAATTAAATAGACGGTGGAATTTGATTATTCATGGATGAATCTTTTGATTAAACTTAAAGACGGTGTATATTAAGGTTAATCAAAGGCGGAGAATTTAATCACAAGATTTCGTGAATAGACGGTGGAATTCATGAATATTATTTCTATTGAATGCTTTGAACTTAATTGCATGATCAACTTGACATAGAAGGTTTTCTAGGTTAATTGATTAAAAGGTTGTTAAAGACGATGTATATTAACAACCACAATAAGCTTGAATTCATTAATTCACAATAGATTAGTCAAGGGAAATTGAAATAAGGATAATCGATGATCAAAACTCATGTATGCAATGGATACGAAACTAGTTGGACGCTTTTCTCCATATTTGAATCTCAACTTACTTTACTTGCTTAGCTTTAATTAGTTTAATTACTTAGATTTTAGTTTATAATCACAAAAAAAAACCTTTCTGCTTAGTAATATTATATAAATACGAATAATCTGAGTCCTTGTGGGTTCGAACCCTTGCTTCCACTATACTTATGTTAGGAAGTTAGGTATTTCTTTGACATTTCTTTTATAGCGACGTAAAAGTGCTCGTCACCTGCCAGCTTCGACGTACATTTATCCAAGAGCCCATTGAATGTGTCGTTATTCACCGATTGATGAAGAACTGTCATTCCTAAGTACTTTCCTAAATCAATCATCACCGCGAAACCACTCTCTCTCCTTAGGCGGCGGATCGTTCGTCGATCAACATTAGGAGAGACAAAAAATTTGGATTTTTCAATGCTCACTCGTTGCCCCGAAGCAACACAGATGTCATCGAGGATTCTTTTAATTAATCTGACTTGATCAACCGAAGCCTCAATAAATAGAATGATATCGTCCGCGAAAAATATATGAGATAACTCAGGGCCACTTCTTGTAATCTTAATCGGTTTCTAATTCTTGCTGATAACCGCGTCGTTGATTATATGACTATGCCGTTCAATACAAACCAAGAACAAATAGGGCGAAATCGTATCTCCCTGTCTAACCCCACGAGAAGCCTTAATATGATTAGTTAGCTCACCATTCTAAAGCACTTGAAGTCTGGGCGTAGTAACACAGGTCATTACCCACGAAATCAACTGATGAGGGAAGCCGATAGCCTTAAGTGAGGATTCAATAAAGTCCCAACTCAATCTATCGTAATCTTTCTCCAGGTCGAGCTTCAAAATCATCCAACCTTGAGAACCCTTTTTTCTTTTCATAGAATGAACCACTTCCTGAACAACGACAATGTTGTCCGTTATTAAACGACCCGGAATGAATCTGCCTTGAGTCGGGCCAATAATTTTCGTCATGAATGGCTGAATGCGATTGGTCAAGATCTTAGTAATCACATTATAAAAGACGTTGCAAAGGCTTATCGGTCGGAATTGGCTAATATTCTCAGGTTTAGTAACTTTAGCAAGTAACACAATCAGGGTATCGTTGATCCCTACAGGAAGATCCGCCGTGTTGAAAAATTCGCGGACAAAGTCAAAAACCGAAACCTTAACCTGGTCCCAACAACGCTGAAAAAAGGCAGATTGGAAGCCGTCAACCTCGGGCGATTTGAAAGGTCCCATGGACTTAACCGCTGTCCAAATCTCTTCCATAGTAACCGGCCCAATCAAACAGTCAAACTGGTTCGGAAGTATGGCTGGAAAGCCACAAGTAATCTGCGGTAATCTAGATAAGTCAGTAGACTCAGCACTGTAAAGCTTGGTATAGTAATCAACCGTCATACGTTCAAGCTCTTCCTGATCTTCCACCCATCTGCCATTACCATCCTTCAAGCCTTCGATCCTGTTCTGTTTTCACCGAATAACCGTGGAGGTATGAAAAAACGAGGTATTCCGGTCACCGCAATTGAGCCATTGTTCCCGGGACTTCTGAAACCATAAAAGTTCTTCTTGCTCAAGCACCTGGTGGAGTTCTGCTCTAGTATTCCTTTTCAAATCAGCCAACACAATCGAATCGCTTCTAGCTAGGCTCCTCTGAATGCTATCCAACTTTTCCATCAAGCAACTCTTCTTCTAATGAATATTACTGAAGACCTTTTTATTCCATTTCAATAGTTCCCTCTTCAACATGTTTAAAGCCGCCGGCGCATCCACCTCTTTGCACCACCAATCTTTCACCCGTTCATTGAAATCCGGGTGTGTGAACCAAGCTGCCTCAAAGCGAAACAATCTCCTTTTTTTGTTCAAATTAAGGCAGGGGTCAAAATTGAGCAAAAGAGGACTATGATCGGAAGAAAACCTTGGAAGGTGACGAACCCGAGCTTCTTATCACTTAAGTCTCCCTTCAACGTTCATAAAAACCCGATCAAGCCGCTTATGCACCACTGTAGAAGGAGAAATCCGGTGGTTCCAAGTGAAACTGTTCCCAGTATACTCCATATCAATCAACCCTAAGCTATCCTTCCAGTTGAGAAAAACAGACGAATCAGAATGAAGGTTATCGACCCACCCTTACGCTCATGATGAAACAGGATACAGTTGAAATCCCCGCCAATGACCACAGGACCATTAATATTGCTAACAACGGTCTCCAACTCATTCCAAAATATCTCCCTTCTCGACGCAGACGGAGGTCCATAAACAATGAACAAATGGCATTTAACTCCAGAATCGAAGTAAGATGCGTGAATGAAATTGGAGTTCTGCATCTCAACTTTCAAGTGGACCACATTATCTTTCCAGAAGTGCCAGACACCCCCTTTAAAACCTCTTTCCTCAACTCTAACAAAGTTGGAGAAATCACGTTTGATTAGTTTTTCACACACGTGTTGTGCCCTGTCACCTGAAATTCTAGTTTCGAAAAGGGCCAAGACATCCACTTTATTCTGCCTACAAAGATAACGAATCGCTCTACGAAAACCCAACTTGCCTGCACCGAAACAATTCCACAATAAGATATTCATCATAACGAAAAACAAAAAAAAAGAGAAAGCTTAAACCAGGAAAAGAGGATCAGTTTGGCCCTTGAGCCAATTCGCTCTTCGCCATCGTCGAATAGTTCACAATCGACGTAATCATGGACGACTGTTGTTGCGGCTCATTGGATTGATTCATTGCGACAACCCTCGTACTCACAGTGTTCATATCCTGAACAGACTCATTCCCGGAATTGGGACATTGCATCTCGTGGTTGGCCTCATGATGATCATTCGAAGTTTTTCCCTTCATATGAACAATCTGGATAATCGGAAGACCCTGAATTCTCTCTTTAAGACCTTGTAAGATTTTTGTCCTGTTTTGGTTTACATCCCCAACTTGGTGAGATTTTCTTCTCGCGCCAGTCTCTTGGTGTTGCGTTTCAACCAAAGCTCTTGGGCGTTTCGAAGCCGACATCTCACAATTTCTTTTTGGCCCAACAGGCCCATTCTGATTAGTCACCTCAGGTGTAAAAACACCTGTCCTTCTTCCTATCCTAATGTTCCTCTTCTTTTTTTGGGTCGTTGTTTGATAAAGCCCATTATTGAAGACAATGCTATAATCTTCAGTTCCCACGCCTGGCTCATCAGTTTTAACTATAGGAGCCAAAAACGATTCATCCAGCACTATCTTGTTACCATCTTCATTATTTTTGCTAACCTTTTCTTTACCCTTTTGATTAGGCAAGGACCTCGTAGAATCTCTACCTGTAACCGCCGTACTAGTCTCTAGAGATTGCACACTCTTTTCCTTAACTATAGCAACTTCCTTATTAGGGCACAACATGATATCCTCATTATTTTCGTCGACGATTCTTAGAGCTCCAAATTTATTTATCTGTGGAAAGAACTCCTCCCGAATCACCTTGATCGTGCCTTTTCCTTTCTCAGCTATACTATGATTATCCCTAGTATTTCCTTTCCTATTATGTTGCACCTTCTGATTTCCCGAATTTCCTTTAGGCCTGGCTTTCCTTTTTTCCACTTTCATCCATTCGCCGTAAAAACCCTTGCTCCGATCACCGGCCTGTCCGACACCATCGGAACTCTGCTCATCACCATTGGATTTACTGCCATCCGTTGCATTAACTATCGCTTCCTTTGCAGTCGAACTTCCATCCACATCGTTTGTTGTATTTTGGCTCGGCGCACTCTGATTTTCGTTGACACCATTCCTAGTAACTGTCGGCGGTCTATAGGGACATCCAATTTTCACATGTCCAAACCGCCCACAGTCGAAACAGATGGTGGGTAGTCCTTCATATTCCACGAGGAATCTCTCACAGTTAACACGAACTGAACCTTTCAGCGGCTTCTCCAAATCAACTTCAACGTAAATGCGAGCAAACCTCCCTCGATTCGTATACAACGTTTTGGGATCAATCCGAATAGGACGTCCGATCGCTTCAGCTATTTTCATGAGGATATTTTCTTCATACAAGTAGATCGGAAGATGACAAACGTACCCACGTGGGAGCCGTTTTGATCGGTTCTGTTGTTTTGAACGTAGGGGACCAGCTTCTGACACATAGACATCGGCCAAAAATCGTCCAAGGGCCCTCTATAAGAGCCGACAAGTATTCTTTTTCCTTGCAGAACCTCACCAAATAGCATCCATTTGTCAAGTCAAGTATTTGATACCTCGTATCCGTCCTCCACATTTCTCGAATTTTTTTCCTCCATGATCGAAAACGCAATCGGATGACCAAGGGGCTTAATGACTACTGACCATTTCCAAACCGATGCTAGAGCATCCATGACCTCTTCAGCAATAGAGACAACCGGTTCCCCATCATCCCCGTCCGGAAAATGGATTCCTACTTTTCCTTCAAGGAACTTCTCATTGAGAATTGTCTTCTGTTGAGTTGCTCCTCCTTCAATGACAACATCCTTCCATGTGGATTTTGGGTCCGGAGTGTTGGTGATTTTAGTGTCATCAAGTGATTGTTCCCTATATGGGAACAATGCCTTTTAGTGTGATTGAGATTCATACGACACTATGAGATCTTACTTTGCTATGTCACGGGTTTGGGTGTGCGGAGTGCGCGCTCGTGTAAGCATGGTTGAGGTCTAGAGGGAAATATTAAGGAGAAGTTGCGACCTGAAAAGGAACAATGCTTGTTACCTACTGGAGGAAACAGTGTCTGTTCCCTTAGAGGGAACAGTGGTTGGGAACAGTAGTTCTCTGACGCATGCCTAAATTTTCGGCACGTTGTTAATTGTTGATAACGGTCATTTAAACGTTGTGTAACTGCATTGTAACTTCCTTAATGATTTAATAACTGATGGGTGACGTGGGTTATTGAGCATAACCCTTCGTGGCACTTGGTAACCGCCGGTAACTTCTGGTAACCGCCGGTAACCGTTCCTTGAAGCAGTTCCCCTTTTGCCTATATATGAGGCTATTGGGAGTTTGGTGTCGGGTGGAACGTTGGTTCACGTGGGTTCACATAATCAGAGGAGAACGTTTTCTCTCCATGATTGAACTTAAAATAGAGCCTAAATATCCATTTACATGAACTCTAAGGTTCGATCTCTTTCATAGCCTTGATAGAGATCGATTGGTTTGTCTTATCTCACTTCAAATTTCGTGGATTCCCCAAGGCTATGTAGGGGCGAAATATTGATTTCGGAAAGTGTTTCTACGTGATTCAAACCTATATCGAGTATTGCATATGATTGATCTATAGAAGAGTCGTCTTCAACTACATCCACGAAGAGGAACTCCGCGTCTTCAGCATCGTACTGTTCCCTGAGTACCAACAGATACAGGATCTTCGGTGGGAACTATGAAGCAGGAGTCCAAGACACCTACAATCGAAATCAATATTTTGAGATCAATCATATGGCAATGGCTTTCGAGGAAGACAACCAATTTGAAGTTGGAGGAGATCAAAGGTTTGATTGTCCTACTTAAGAACTTGAAAACCTATAAAGGTGGATCCGAATTCTCTCATGTTTGATCTTGGGAATTGAAGGTTTTTTTCCTTGATATTGTTCTAATGAATGATATGTAAAGTGTGGTAATGGTTGATCCTTACCCATGCGTGATCTTTTGATCATGGAATGTTATCTCGTTACTTAGTGAATGAGAAATGATTGGTGTAATACCCAAGTTTTGATTAATCATATATAAGAGATTTTTATATGATTGTATAAGGAAAACTGAATTTTGGATCAAATGAATTTCGGATAACTAATCTCGAGAAGGGAACGTTGAATGGTCCCATGAAGGAACTGTTCCTTGATAAGATTATTGTTTCCTGAAGGATATGAATAAGTTATAGCAGTTGTCTAGATGAAGCATTTTTATTTTAAGAAAGATGTACCCTTGAAGGGAACGTTGAATGTTCCTTGCAATGGAACGAATCTGTTTCTGATGGATTGATGCTTGTTCCTTGATAAAAATTGTATGAGAACAAGAGTCTATTACAGGACGTTATACTTTATGGTATTTGATAGCCATATAAGATATGATCAAAGTTATGGTCATGAATTAATGATGATATGAGTCTACTATACTTGTGTATAGATTACTCATGATTAAATCTAGATTCCTTACTCCAAGTATGTTGTTTTCCTAGACATGTTACTTGAGTAAAAGTTTACTAGATATCAGATTACTTAATTTAAGTCTATTGTTCCCTGGACAGATTACTTTATTAAGTCTACTGATGAAGGCCCTATTGTGATTCACAGATTGGCTATTTGACTCTACTGTATTTATACAGATTAGTCGGTTTATTTATTGTACTTGAATTATATTTCTATGATGTTTGTTATATTTCTTATTTGCATACTAACGATGGTGTTTGTGTAGCATGTACAATATGTATAATTCCATGAGAATTGGACAATTCTATGAAGGACATGGGGGAGGTCGAAGTTAATCCTTGGGGTTACTGTCCCTGGGAGCGATGTCATTTGACAGAAAACGTGTCCTTGGGAACGATATTATTTGATAGGAAATGTGTTCTTGGGAACAATGTCAATTGGTAAGAAACGTGTCCTATGGGAACGATGTCACTTGACATGAACGATTGTTTCTTGCTTGGAAATGTATTCCTTGATTTATTTCTTGTCTTCTCTCATGGATTGAGTTTGTAGATTATGCCTAATGAAGCATGATGGTATCTTAACTCAATTTTTTTTACGAGTTGTTAAAACTGTAAGTGTAACAAGGAAGAGTACAAAATTCTTACATAAGAATATACTTGTTACATGGTTGGTTATAAGTACTCGATTACTTGGTAAGGACCATGGATTGTGGTCTTAGTAATGACATAGTTTCCTTGGAAATGGAAATGTTGGATGCAAGTTGGATCATTAGATAAAGAATTATTTTCTAAAAGTGGATGGATTTTTCTACTTGGGAACAGTGCCATTTCATGGGCTGTAGTGAAATGATCTAGCATTCTGATTTTCACAATGGGAACGAAATTGGTAGTGTAAGTTGTAGCCTTGTTTAAGGTAATGACTATGGAATTAAAATCTACCATGTTTCGTGGAGACCGAAACAGATTTCAACTATGTGAGCAAAATAACTCTGGCCAGAGAGGAACGATCATTGTTACAATGTGTTGTCACATGTCACGTCTTTTGGATGTGAGTGTATGCTATGGATCGTGGCACATAGTGTGATTTTGTTGTTTTAGTTCGGTTAAAAATAAGTTTGGCTAACCACTTGACGAAGGGGTTGGTTGTAAGGGGATGGATACAAGACCTGTATAGCTTTCTAGTGATGGGATACCCAATTCCTACCTAATGAAAATTAGGGACAGAATTCAATGTGGAAAGCCCATACCTAGAAACTATGAGCACAACATAACAATCCCCAAAGGTGTGCTCTGTTCCTACAAGTTGGAGGTTGAAGGCATAGTCTTCTTAATAGTTCCTTTGAAAAAGTGCAATTGTAGGTGCACGATTAAAGGATATACCTATATGGACGTGAGATTTGGCTGCTTCATGAATCTCCGGGTTGGCTTCACATACGTTCATGAATAGATATGGACTCGAGGCCCTTAATAGAGTCAAGTAAAACCTTAGAGATGTAACGAATCTTATGTGTGTGTTATCTTCATGCATCCAAAGTGGTTGATTGGTTCAATCCTTAGGACACCATGATTCCGGGGTGTTTGAAATGTGTAACTACACTAAAGCGGAAATTCAATAGTTTTCGATATTTTCGCTTATGCATGAGTTTGGGATAAAAGCTTGCTTATTTTATGAATCAAGGATTACACTAAAATGGGGGAGGATTGTTGGTGATTTTAGTATCATCAAGTGATTTTTTCCTATATGGGAACAATGCCTTTTAGTGTGATTGGGATTCATACGACACTATGAGATCTTACTTTGCTATGTCACGGGTTTGGGTGTGCGGAGTGCACGCTCGTGTAAGCATGGTTGAGGTCTAGAGGGAAATATTAAGGAGAAGTTGCGACCTGAAAAGGAACAATGTTTGTTACCTACTAGAGGAAATAGTGGTTGGGAACAGTAGTTCTCTGACGCATGCCTAAATTTTCGGCACATTGTTAATTGTTGATAACGGTCATTTAAACGTTGTGTAACTGCATTGTAACTTCCTTAATGATTTAATAACTGATGGGTGACGTGGGTTATTGAGCATAACCCTTTGTGGCACTTGGTAACCGCCGGTAACTTCTGGTAACCGCCGGTAACCGTTCCCTGAAGCAGTTCCCCTTTTGCCTATATATGAGGCTATTGGGAGTTTGGTGTCGGGTGGAACGTTGGTTCACGTGGGTTCACATAATCAGAGGAGAACGTTTTCTCTCCATGATTGAACTTCAAATAGAGCCTAAATATCCATTTACATGAACTCTAAGGTTCGATCTTTTTCATAGCCTTGATAGAGATCGATTGGTTTGTCTTATCTCACTTCAAATTTCATGGATTCCCCAAGGCTATGTAGGGGGCGAAATATTGATTTCGGAAAGCGTTTCTACGTGATTCAAACCTATATCAAGTATTGCATATGATTGATCTATAGAAGAGTCGTCTTCAACTACATCCACGAAGAGGAACTCCGCGTCTTCAGCATCGTACTGTTCCCTGAGTACCAACAGATACAGAATCTTCGGTGGGAACTATGAAGCAGGAGTCCAAGACACCTACACGGAGGGTCGCTCAGAGGCCGATCTCTCGCACCATCATCTAGAACCATACCATCAGCTTCATTGAGATTCTCCGGCAAGGATGCCGGAGAAGAGTTCGCAGTCATGAATCGTCAGAAAGCACTCAAGAAAGAGGAGAGAGAAAAGAGACATTTAGCTTACAACATCAGCTATTTCAATGTATTTATTGTTTCAAATTCCCTATATCATTAGTATTATGGCAACTTCCTTAATTAGACTTGTCAATAAGATACACGTACAATATCTTCAGTATCCTGAACAACATAGAAAAATCAATCATAGAAATATCTCTAGCAAAACAAGTAATACATAGTAGGTATTAAACTATCGGTTTTTCTAGTGTGTGCCCATGGGCACACATTAACAATGATTAGTTTTCTCTAATTAGAAATTAATTTATTTAAAAATAAATGATAATTACTAGTTTAGGTGATTTTAAAGGGAGATTATCTCCTTCCAAAATTAAGCAAATATCTTCTACCTTAATTATAGTCCAAATTATCCTCTCTCCCTATTCACGGGAACATATCTCCTAATCAAATAACATATTCCTCAAATTTACAATATACTACCTTCTTTTCTCATTATTTACAATTTATTCCCACCATTAAACCCCATAGGTCTCTACTGTAATTAAGTTACATACTCATGCTCATATCCTTCTCTTTATTTAAGAATATACTTTGAATATGGATGATATCCAGAAAAGCGATTCAAAATTCCCTTTTGATTTGAATCTGCCATTTGCAGATGAGGTCATAGAAGAAGACCAATTGAATGTGGATCAATTAGCTTCTTCAGTATTTCAGAAAAGAAAGAAAAATACATTGAAAAAGGAGGGTTGTAATCCAGTATTTATTTTAAATTTTAAGAAAATAAGTGATCATAAACACATTTGTATTGTAAGACTTCATATATAATTTGATTCCTATTTCAATTTAGAAGTTACGAGTTTTTTTTTATCTTCTTAAAGAAAGAGAAGGATATGAGAATGAGTATGTAACTTAATTATAGTAGAGATCTATGGGGTTTAATGGTGGGAATAAATTGTAAATAATGAGAAGAGAAGGTAGTATATCGTAAATTTAAGGAAGAGAGGATAATTTGTACTATAATTAATGTAGAAGATATTTGCTTAATTTTAGAAGGAGATAATCTCCCTTTAAATCCACCTAAATTAGTAATTACGGAGTATCATTTATTTTTAAATATATTAATTTCTAATTAGAGAAAACTAATCATTGTTAGTGTGTGTGCCCATGGACACACATTAGAAAAACCGTTAAACTATTTATAACTAAGGTAAAATTTCCCTCCAAAATGAAAATGCATTTCCAAATATATGAAATACTTATTACTGGGCGACATCCACAATTTTATAACATGTCTATGAAACCAATGTTTTAAAAAAATTAAAAAATATTAGGCGGTCTTTGAGCATAGAAGAGTCTAAGACGCTCTAAACAAGGGTCTAGGCAGCTCGATCAAACGAATGCCTATATAAGTTGAAGAAGCGGGATTTTTAGAACAATAAAGGTAATAAGTGCAATATATAAGTAGGGTAACCATGTCTGAATGTTTACGGCTTATGGAATTAATAAATAGTGCATGCTAGCTAGTGAATGGAACTTGGTGTTGGTGGGGCCTACCACTTGCCATTTTCCCCTCAGTCGCCTGCAAAACCATGGAATATTGAGCACTTAATTTCCTACTCGCCAGAATTTCATCACCATCTTCTTCGACATCCTTCACAAAAACCATTTAATTTTTACTACTAATATACTCTAGTATAGCACACTTGAAGGACCACCAAAGCAGCACAATTATATAGCTCGCCAATTGCTCGATGACGTTTCTTGTACGTTTTTTAAATTAATTATTTATTATTATTATAATATTGTACAGTACGTATCATATTAAAGCACCTTGACAAACGCATATCATATATATGCGCATTCAGAACTACTAGCATACTCAATCAATTACATGTGTTGATTAGTTTGTGTAATTGAGAAAAAAAATCGATGTGTGTTGATTGTGATGTACATGAATGGGAGAAAGATCGCAAATCTAGACGATTACAGAAACAAATACGAGTAACAAAAAAAAGAGAACATAAATGATCAAATCGAGTCAACGGTTGTGATTAAACCTTCCAAGGTCAGCGAGTTTCCTGGACCGGTTCGCGCGTAGCGAAGCTGCCATTGACAAGTGCGGCTTCACCGTGGACCTGATCTCACCGGAATCCCCTTTCCAATTACGACTCGGAGGACTCGGCCTCATCAACGGGCTCAGGCAAACGCCTATCCCACTCACCACGTGGCTCCGAGCCGGACTCGCCTTGACCCGCGCCTGAACCGTCCAGGTCGACCCGCGCGCTGAGCCCGGACTCCTTTTCCACTCTTCCGCTGATCGTCCAGGGTCGGATTCGTCTAATGCCCTGACGTCCGGCGACATCCCGCGGTTCCTACTTCCGAACCGCCTCCCTCGCCGCCGGGAGGTTTCGTCGGGCGAGAACAGACAGAGAGTCGAAGTTTTCCGGCTGCCGGCGTTTTGGTCGGAATTCGAAACCGGATCTGGCGTCGGGTGGGCCGATTTCGTCGATCTGGATCTGAACAGTTTCGAGATCACGTGGAACTTGCTCTTCTTCTTGTTGGCGGCGGGGACCACTTGAGGAGTGCTGAAAAACCTCTGCCGGAGTTGATCGGACAGGTCGGCGTCCCTAGAGGCGTCTGATTTCCGGCGGGAGATGTACGGCGAAACGGAGCGGGGGAAGACGATCGGAGGCGGCGGAATCTGCTGTCGGAGGAGCCTGGGGTCGGATTCCCGGCGAACGTCGTCGGCCGGAGTAAGATGGCGGTGGGGGGCCTGAGACTGGGCGTCGATGAGAAAGAGGAGGCGTTCGCGGAGACAGGAAGCGCAGACGCCGACACTGCTACTGACGTCAGAGAAGTGTTTCTTGCATCTCATAATTTCCAATTAATTAGTAATTAGGCTTATACTAGAAATTCAATCACTGAGTATATATAATATTTGTAGGTGAAGAAGATGAATTAAGAATTTGGAATGGAGAATTTAGAATTCAGCTCCAAATATGAACAGGTGTTGGTCTTTTCGTGGTTGCAACCCAAGAATATCACTGGAGCAAAGGAGAAGGAGGGAGAGGTCAGATTCAGTCATTCAGAAGAGAGAGTGCTATTCCAATTCTATTTTTCTCTTTTTATAAGGAAGCACCGAGGATGGTTGATTTAATTATTGGAAAATTCTGCCATAGTTAATTATCAGTAATCATAATTTTGCAAATCACTTTTGTTTAAGAAAAATCAGTACAATTTCATCCAAAAAAAATCAGTAGAGTGCTATTCCAATCTCGGTGGAGCATAGGCATCAATAATTATTACTAGCCTGTACTCTCTACATCTATACTTTATACTACTATAAACATTGAGCGGCTCATATAGTGAGAGCCTTCACCAGCCGTGGATACTCGACAGTGATATCTCCAAAAGTTAACTACGACTGTAATTAACGGTGTTTATAAAAAATCGAAATCGAAAATATAAAAATATTGATTTTTTTAGGGTAATTAAACTAATTTTTTTTGAAATTTTGGTTTGGTTAACCGAACTAAAAATATTTTCGATTATCGGTTCGGTTTCGGTTCACGACTTTATATATAACGGTTAACCGAAAACCCAGAAATATATTAATATTTTATTCAAATATTAGTTATCTCTTAAACTCTATGATCTTTAAGGTGTTGTTCTAGTTTGAGTTTTTCCTTCTCCAATTTAACAATTTCCACTTTATTTTTTCACTTCTCATCGATAGAAGACTCCCTTATTAAATTTGATGGGATAAAAAATAATACACACAACGTTTGATTTCAGACACTATAGTATATAGCCTTGATATTTGTTTACAACAATCGAAACAATATAGTATATGTACATATTTAAAGTAAGAGTCAAGCTTGATCACTTTTTTTATTCAAATTTCATTATTTTAGTTTTAATTATTTAAGGTAAAATTATATAAATCGTTATCGGTTAACCGAGAAAATCAAACCGAAAAATTGATTAACCGATACGGTTAACCGAAATTCATGATTCAGTTACAATTCATGATTTTAACTAACCGAAATCATGGTTAATCGAAGTTCGGTTAACCAAAATCTCGGTTAACCGGATTGGACACCTCTAAGTTGTAATTGCCCAATGGCCATTCGATATTTGTCTATACTACTTTCTTTGCTCGTTTATTCCTTCTTCGTCTCCTTTCTTTGTTCATTTCTCTACATCCCTTCCTTCTCTCTCGACTGTCTGCTTCTTGGAGAAAGATTTCTTCCCCGCCGACATATCTTCTCAATTGAACCAGAGAACTAGAATCAGAGAGGGTTGTGTTGGATTCTTTCTTCTTCATAGAGAGGTGAAGAGGGCGATTGGAGAGGCCGACGACGAGTTCAGTGGTGTCGGCGGAGACGGATTGGATGACGACAAAGATGGGAATTTAGCGGTGCAAAACAAATTCAAAGCTGATATGGTATACACTTTCCGATATCAACTTAGTTTTAGAACAATTGCAACATCCTGATGTTGAAATTTGAGTTTGATCATTGAAACTCACTGTTTTGTTTCTTTAATTTGCATATTGCGTTTACTAGGGCAGCTCGGATTATCTCGAAGGCGGTGATTGCATCGAATGTTGGCCTTGCTTTGGCTCTTATATCCTTGCTCATCTTATTGACATATCTGGAAACCATTCAATCCAGCTGGTCTTCGATTTCAGCATAGTACACTCAAGCTTTGTTTTTTTAATGCTTAATGGATTGTAAATGGTGAGCAGATACATTTCCCTTCATTTCATTTCTCATTGGTTTGATCTTTAATTGCACGCCAACTGTTTGTGAATATGAGTGTATATCAACTTAATTTCTGAGTAATTATTTGGTTGTTTATTGCCTGGAAGCAGATTTTGAGATGTTTGTTTCTTGCATCGGCTTCCAGGGTTTCTACTGTCAAAGGCGGCGAGGTATATTTTTAATGATGGTTCTGATTTGGTGTCTTTGTGATTTGAGTGTATAGTTTGCATTTTTAATAAAACGCGTCAACAAACCTATTGTTTGAACATATTTGATTAGAACATGAGCTATGCAGAATCTTTCCATCTGTTGTCATGTCTTAAAATGTTATCACTTGTTTGATAATTGATGCAATTTCTCATTTCCTACGCTTTTTTATTTCATGTTTTGAGTTTACCTGTGTCAATTATCTAGCATGTGCATGCACTGTGTCTCGATGACTTTGTATACATATTTTTGTGGATGTTCTTAAATATCTTACATTTTATGTGCCTGAACAGATAGCTTTTCATCCCAGCACTGTTGGCCAGTCAAGAAGCTTGTTTCATCTTATTTCACTAGGTAACTTCACAGACAGTTAGATTTTATCCTCATTTTGACAAAGTTGATGCGTATTGTGATTTGCGATGACCCTTATTCTTGTTACCGCTTTCTCAAAGTCTTCTTGCTATTGCAGGTTCCTCTGCTAATTCAAAGTAAAAAAGGTTAGTAAAACTTATGAATTTATCATTTTCTTAGAGATTGGATATATGTTTAGGTGTTAGGAGTGTCAAGGGTCAGAGATTGATAAAAGGAAATTGTGAATTTTATGTCATATAACTTTAAATACTACACAGATTGATGCTTCTTGAATTTATACTCTGTACAGAATATGCTTGGTCCCAATGGCCTGCTTAATTAGTATAATATCTTTATATTGTAATGTGGATGTGTGTGAAATCACTTTCTTTTGAGTTCTTTTCTTGCATTACTTACTGTTTTGTTCCTTCACATTTTTCTTCCAGTGATGCCTTCACACTTAACCCGTTGATGACTAATCATAGCCGTCAGAGGTCATTTTCTTCTTTTGATGGTATAAGATAATCCCTCCCTAATTTGCACATATATTTTCATCTTAGACTCACATATCTTCTGTTCAACTTCCTTTGAATACTTCCATTATAATGATATTATCTCATGTAAACCAGGTGGCCTGGTTTCTGCTGTTGTACCTCATATGGGCGAATCAAATTCTTTTTGGCAAAAATTCTGAAGAGTAAGCAACCTTATTTTTCTTTTCTTTTTTATCCTACTGTTTTCAAGTAAAATGTAATATGTTATCTTTCCTAATTCTTAATGCTCCATTTTTCTTGACATATGTATGTTTATGGCAGATGTCGGTGACAAAGTAGAAGCTGATGAGCCCATTGCTCAAATTGAAACAGATAAAGTAATTTGAAGAAGTAGGTATTTTTCATGTTTATTTCCAAGATATTGCTCAGAGCTTAAATATCTAATGCAGTGGATAATGGTTTTCTGACTTCATGTTACTAATGATGTAGTCATTTCTGAAGCTGGAGTTATCCAAAAGGCAAAGTTACAAAAACATCTTTGATTTATGTATCTTCCACTTTTCAATTCTCTGTTCTCCCCTTTTTTTGGCTAAATTTCTGTCCCTTTTCCTAACTTTATAGTTCATTTCTCAAGGAGGAGATTGTGGAGCCTGGTATGAAGATTGATGTTATATTAAAAGGTGGTGAAGATGCTCCTGCTGCCGCACATGAGAAAGATGCAGCTGATCCATCTCCAGCTGAGAAAAGCACCAAGGAAAGCATAGAAAGTAAAGTTGAGACTACTCCCATCAAGGAAATGCCAAGACCTCCATCTCCAGCCCCGACTCCTGCTTCCGCTCCTAAGCACACTCCATCAGAACCACAACTTTCTCCAAAGGAAAGGTAGCGAAGGGTATGCTATTTTATCTGGTGTGCTTGAAATTGTTATTTGATAAATTTCCAATGTTTTGATGGAAAAAGTCAGAAATATCACCTTGTGCAATTTCTCACAAAATATCTTGACAAGCCAGGTTCCAATGACAAGACTTATAAAACGTGTTGCAACTTGTTTGAAGGATTCTCAAAACACATTTGCATTGCTGACAACTTTTAGTGAAGTGGATATGTAAGTTCTTACGCTTACTCTTTAGTATTTTGCAAATTTAGAATTTACGCAAACTCTTTTCTGGGTGTATGTGTGCATTAATCAGTTGTGGAGATGAGAATTGGAGATTTAGTATTTTATCTGATTATTATGTATTGATTATATCAGAATTCCTTTTGAGACCTTCCTTAACTCTCTTTGGCCTTTGTTGCCTTGATGATATGATTATTTAAGAGTTCAACATTATGGGGATTTGTGGGGTATTTTTAACTTATAAGTTTATTGGTTGGGCTTACATTTTAGGACTAATTTAATGAAGCTCCGCTTTGAATACAAGGATGCCTTTTTTGAGAAGCATGGTGTCAAGCTGGGGTTCATGTTTGGCTTTGTGAAGGTATGGATTCTACATTTTTATGGAAATAACTAAAGTTATAAATTTGAAAATAACTAAAGTTAGAAACAAACATTGCAGGAAAGTTATCATGTGTAAATTGGTGGTACAAGACAACCAGTCATGTTGTGAAGTTAACTTGTGGATTTTACAACCCTTGCAATTGGGATGGTTATGCAGCAGTGATGTCAATGTTAAGTAAGCATGGTCTTAGGAACTATCTTGTTTTGACCCCCCTCTTCTTTTGGGCCCGTCCGAAATACCCTCTCGATACCCACTCGGGGTAAGGGTATATACATCTTGACCCCCAGATCCCGCACGCTTCAGGTTCCAACTGTGTAGATGTTGTTGTTGTTGTTGTATCGAGATCACATCCACGGTCTTGGTTATAAATTTTTTTTTCCCACTTTGCTCCTTTCTAATTTGAGATTATTATTTGTTTCTGCAGGCTGTTATAAGTGCAGTCTAGTATCTTTTTGTAGTCAATGCCGTCTTTGATGGAGATGATATCATTTACAAAGACTACTTTGATATAAGTATAGTTGTTCGTACGCCAAAGGTTTGTATTATCAGTATGTAATTTCAAAATGGTCAAATGAAATTAGCAGATTTGTATGTATCAAAGTGAATTAACGAATAGCTTATATTTGTGGGATCTCTTTGATTAATAATTGTTCTACTGTGGTCTCCTGAATTTTACTACAATTTTCACTTCACTTCATGAGATTAATGGATATGGTGTTTGTAAAAAGAAGTGAGAAAAAGAGAATTAGAGACAAATAATGATGGAAATTATATGGCCGTTGTGGGTAGTGGAGTGTAGATGTGATATGTAGGCTATTGGATAGGGGAATTTTGACTGGGTTGGTAACTTGATATTGGTTACTCGGGTAGTGTGAGAGCTGGAGTGGGGATGATAAAGGAGTGAGGATTTTCACTTGAATGGATTTCGAGAAAAAAAAAGGAAGAACAATATTTTGAAAGGAAAGGCAAACTATTTTAGTGGTGTGGGTCCACTTTTTAATTTCATTTCTTTTTTGTTCCTTTCTTTAAACATTTATTTTGAATTAACTGGATGTTTGAAAGGTACATTTCTTTTTCTAGGGTTTGGTGGTGCCAATTGCTTGCCATCTAAAGAGGATGAATTTTGTTGAGATAGAGAAGGAGATCAACACCCTTGCAAAGAAGGTCGGTGATGGATCCATATCTATTGATGAAATGACAAGAGGTACATTTACAATATCCAACGGTGGGGTGTATGGAAGCTTGTTAAGCACACCTATCATCAACCCTCCACATGCATGTTTTATAGTCATTCACTCAAATCTTATGAAATATGAAGCCACTTCCCTATACTGTCAATATAAAAGGTTTTGTTCAGTGAAGTTAAAAAAGGACTTTATAGGGATAACCACTCTTTTTGAGGAAAATATATAATGGGGTTTTAGATATGTGCCTGTGATATTTGAACAAAAGTATCCACAAAAAACATTATTTAAAAGAAGTATTTTGTATTGGAAAAGTACTTGCCTAATTTAAAGTGCTGACCAATAATGTTGCCAAACAAACCATAATCTACTTTGTTACTTTTCTTAAGCTGCATAGTATACATCTTGTTTGTATTTTAATTTTTTGGTTCCATTGGGTGGATTCTGATAGCCTTACCTTTTTTTCCACATTTATTACTCCACGTAAATACATTGTTCTTGTATGAAATTTTCCTTAACTCCCGCTCACATGCTGTGTTGATACTTGTGGCCAAGGTTTTCAAGATCGTTACTAGCTTTAAGGATGCAGTTTTTTTTCTGTCATGTGTCTCATCCCTCTTCCTACTGTTGCATTGGTTGCTTTACTTGGATTTGTCCTTTATGAACTTGATTTTCATGGTATAAACAATTGAACGTCAGTGCACAAAATCAATGCAAACTCCTTGGCTTATATTCAATTAGAAAAAACTTGCGCTCATCTTTTTTTCCTGGTATGAATGGGTATTGTGCATCTTTCAATGTCTTCGGGATTAGATCTTTTTTTTTGTATATCTTGGCTATATATGTTGTTTTTCTCATAACAATTGCAAGGACAACATACTAAAGTCTGTTAGAAACTCTAAAAGGATTCATTATTATTTATATAAAACTCAATGCTTTTCCCGATTTATTTATGCTAATTTCCAAGCTATCGTCTGCTTCTTTTTCTTTCAACGATTCATTTTCTGAGCTGGGTTGGATATATCTTGTAGGCCATTTTTTCATGTGTATACTTTGCATCTTTTCATCAAGAAGTCAGTGGACTTGTGGATTATTGTAGTAAGTATTCCATTCAATTAGTACAAGCCCCTATTCGTTTAATTTCATTTGTTTTACAAATAATGATTAAGTTATTATTAATACAACTCCTGCATCTTAAAGAATATTTGATTGCTTTTTATGTTTCTATTTGTTTCTTTTTTCTCCTTTGCGTTGCCAGATCCTTTCTTATTTCAGTGTTGGGGATTCTTCAGGTTTAAATGCCTCCATAATTGAAGGTTTAGAGGGGTATGGGCCTCCATGGATGTATGCATACTGTGTATTATTGCCCCTGCTGATATATCATACTGTTTACAAATTATACATGATGCTTGATATATGTGCTTTTATTAGTTGTTGACCTTAATTGTAATAGTACTTCTTCTCGATTTTTTTTAAATTAGAGTGTAGTGACTGATTGATTAATTGCTTTATTATTACTTTTTGGTGTGATAGAGAGTCCTTGAGCATTGAGAGGACCCAGATACACAAAATAACTTTATGGATGGAATTTTAGGATCTGTTAGCATGTTGGCTCAAGATCAGTATGGAAACTATGTTATTCGGATGTGTCTTCCTTCCCTTGGTATGTTTTTGCCTGCTATTTGTAGAATGTGGACGAATTGAAGGAGCATGCGTAAGAAGATATTATCATCTTGGTTTTCACATTGGATAATCTAGGATATTATACATCAGTTGGAAACAAGTGATTCGTTGTTGTTTTTTTTGCCAGTGTGCTTTCTTTTGCAGTACCTTCTTGAAAACATTACTAGAAAAGAAACATTTCTCTGTAGCTATAAGGTTAGATTTGTTTGGATTCTTGGAAGTGACCTTTCTTCGCCTTTAGTATTACTTTTTTCCCCACTCATAAACTGATTGACTATCTCTAATATTCACTTGTCAGATGAAGTTCAAATGGTGACCTTATTATCATTTTTTCATTTCCGCTGAATGTCGACAACCTGTCCTCATTTCTTATGGGTTCTTTTTAAATTCAAGCTATGATGAAAGATCGATTTGGAAACTACGTTGCACAAAAAATTCTAGAAACTTGTGATCATGTCATGTATCAAAGTTCATTTGAATGCACTCAAGAAATATACCTATGGCTAGCATGTTATTGCTCGGGTGGAGAAGCTTCTTGTTGGTGGAGGTACAATCATTCACACTTTATAGTACAAGCTCTTGGTTAAGTGTGCCTTTTTCTGACAAGTTGAAATTAATAGGTTGTAGTGTTGTTGTACTTGATTAAGTGATCTTAAATGCTTGCAGAAAGAAGAGCTGGAATATCTCAAATCCTTGCAACGACATAATAAGGCATAAATATAAGCAATGGTTTGTACATCTGACATGAGCACCAAATATTCACCATCATCATCTTATAAACTCTTAGGATCTGGAAGGCTTTATTCTCTGCCCTTCCCAGTAATGACTTTTTTCTAGATATTAATGGTTGTTTTGCTTCTACTACAAATCAAATGAGATATTTTGGTCGTACTTATTAGTTCGTTTGATTTGTTGAATTGATTTTCTTAAGGTTTGTTAGTATAAAAGTTCCAATTAAGATGTGTACCTGGGTTTGGTGAGGAGAGCTTGTACAGAAGATACTCTTTTTCCCAATTGGGTGTAAAATAATACTAGGACATTTTGAAAAGAAAAAAAAGCGTGCTTTGTTGGTCTTGGATTTGGAATGATCATAAATGAAAGCATAAAGTGAAAGTACGTGTGCAGTTGGATTTGGTGAGGAGTGTTGTACAAAAGTTGCTCTTTTTTCCAATAGAGTTTTACATCAGTTTCAGCTTGCTTTAATTAGACATTGTTCTGATTTTGTCCAATTTGGATGGTTGATTTTGATTGGTGTGATGGTCACTAATTTCAGTTCCTAAAGGTGGATGGGCTGTCCTCTATAGAAGAGTAATATGGTATTTTAATGTAAGCTAAAGTTGAAGATTGTTGAATAATACTAATATGAAGTTTATTAAATTTTAACATGAAATTGACATGAGCATAAGTATGACTGGTACCTAAATCATGAAACTTTACCCTTTACTCTGAGTACTTACCTTCTGTTATAAGTCAGCAACTTCTGGTTTTATAACCGACTTCACTTTACATTATGTAGCATCCAATGTTCAAAAAATTGAGTTACCTTTCCTTTGTTACTTTTGCAAGAGAAGAAGCTGATGCAAAACATTCGCCAATACCAAGTTCCATTGCAGAAATACATGGCTTTAGTGGAACTGGAGGTAATTGCCTTTAATCTCTTGCATTTTGTCAATGTAATGCTTATTGGTAATTATAATTGTCATATGGATTTAAGACTTAATTGCACATTGTTACCATATTCTAAATCTTGATGACCTTCATCTAAAAAGATTCTTATTTTCGATATGGGTGTGTTGTTACATCACTAAGAGATGGATAATTAGTTCAAATTTATGTGAATTTTATTTTTAGTTCCGGTTTGAAATTGCATATTTACCAATTAGCTGTGCAAAAAAAAAATAGAGGAAAATAATAAACTGGGCAATTGACATAGGAGGTCCATGAATTATTCACTCTCCTAAAATATTTGATAAATTGAGGCGTCTTATGAGTTTTGACCCTTGTTCTTATTTGGATCAACGTTTTCATTCTTTCACAAATAACTAAAGCTAATTATGTTTACCCTTTATTAATTCTCAGTCGTTCATGATTGCTTCGATCCCTAACATAATTAGATGGATCATCATATCATTTGCGCAAGTAAAAATCATTTACCTTCATCTCTCATATTGGACTTCTGTTTTCACATTTAAGCCACACTTCTTAATTTTTGGCATGATATTGCTTAGGGTTCCTCCTTTCTCTACATGGGAAGATTATTGAGCTTTGGAGTTCTGTCCTTCAAATGTGTGGATCTGAAAATCCTTACGTTACTGAAAGTGGTATCAATTGGCTACATCTAGGTGTTGGTCTAGATAGTTAAAATAGCTCCCAAGAACTTGAGAGGGAGCCTTGGAGCAGTGAAGCGGGTTTCTACTAGACTTATCCCTTCTTTTTCCCCCTTTTTCATCAATGTATCTTGCTAACGATTGTCCATAAGTTTTCTTTAACAAATCATGTTGCTAATAGTCATAATTAAACAAATATAATGACTCAATAAAGAATGGAGAGATTTCTCTCCTTCGACCAAAACAAAAAAAAAAACAAGCAAAATGATTGAATGTAAGTTGACACTGTTCTTTTGTAACTTAAAACCATCATTGAAGTCATGATCGTTTATTTTCTTGTGATTTTCCTTCCATGGAGGGTACTTTCTGTGCTAGGTGATGCTCTTGTTTCATGTCAAACTCTTTCTTATTGTGACGTTTTCTCTTCGGTAGTGAATTGTAATATTGGATATCAATATAATTGTACAAGAGTATAGGAGTCTTGCCATGTGCAACTTTGATGCGTGGTCTACTTTTCATAACTGAATCTCCTAGGTGGTTGGTAAGTACTAATTACTATATCTTATAACCAATACACCATCACCATGGAATTTGCTTTAGTTGAATTCCAACATTTATTATATATTTGGGGCTTTTTTATGATGTTTCAGGCGAAACTGGGGATGCTAGAGGAGTCTGAATTGTCTTTGCAAGTTCTACAAGGCTTCAAAACCAATATTTCTGCTGAATGTGAAGATATAAGGGTACAACCTATTTTTTTGTGAATTGCAATATAAATTAAAAGCAAAGTGTTACTTTTCCAAATGATGGATGTAATGTTTTAGGATCTTAACATTTGCTAATTATCCTTTCGAATGCAGAATTCTATAAAAACAACAAGAGTATGAACAACACTTAGTTTTGAAGACCTTTGGCATAGAATATGTTTGCTTCCTTTGATGATAAAAGGGTTTGTTCAGAATTTAATTCTTCTTTTTTTAATGTTCCTTTATGGAACTGTAGAAGAATGTGGTCACTTATGTGTACATGATGATAGTGGTGCAACTAGGAATTGGTTTACTTGCTCTTCAACAACTTTGTGGTATCCATAAAGTATTTTTCTACTCCAGCGCTATATTTGCGAAAGTAGGGTAGAACAAACTATCTTTTTTTTACATTATTTACTAATTCGAGCATAGCTCAGTCCCATTTTTAATTGCACTAATAACTAAGAAATCTGACTGTTGGAAAATTTGTGATAGCAAATTATGGTTCATGGATAAAGAAATGTGTTTTTTCAATCCTTACAGGTGTTTCTCAAGAGAAAATGCCTCATTTGGCCTTGGGGTTATTCAGGTGGAATACATAGATCTTTTTTTATTTTTACATATACTAAATATATGCAAGAGGGCATATACTTATAGAATCATTCAATTCTTTAAGTTCTTTCAACTGGGATTGTACAACAATCTTAGATTTCAAGAGTGTATATCCTTATATATCACAGTCCAATTGTTGCCATTTACACCATTGCCTGAAATGCCACTTATCTCACAAGAGATTGCAAATTTCCACATAAGCAAGTCAATAGAGAGTACAAATATACCAAGGATCCAAATTATGGGCGTGCTTGCATTTCACTTGATAATACATCTTCAAGTATAATCCAAAAGCACCCTAACGATCAATCTTATAGACTTTATGCCAAAATGATGAAAATGGAACAATTTCGTCTCTTGAGAATGCATAGACCATTCTATGACGGAAATTTAGGCATTATAAGAAAAGGCGATGACACAAGAGGTGAGGAAACTGAGTTATTTTGAATGCATGTGTTTACCTGGAATTGCTGGTAAAGGAGGTCATGCCACCGAAGAATATGGCAATGACTACTACTCCTAAGCTAATTATCCCTCCAACCCCAGTGCCATATTTGCTTTTAAATGGTTGGTAACATATTAGAGCAATGGAATATCCACCAACATCGTTATCAATGCTCAAAAGGTTAGGAATGTCTTTGACTACAAATGTAATTCCAACTATGTAAGCCTAACCAACAACTATAGATATGCCAATTGAGCTGATGATTCCTTTTGGTCCGTTCTTATCTGCGTCACTCGTTTCCTCTGTCTGAAAGCAAGCGCTTTCCATGGAATGAAATTTAGGCAGTTGGCTTAGCAAGGATTGGAAAGTTATAAGACAAACAGAACTAACCGTATGAGCAGATGCATCATATCCTCTCAATGTGTATTGGCTCATAAGAAGCCCAAGAACAATAATCTTTGGTTCACAATTTATTTCCTTTCCACATCGTTTTTTACTGAAGATAAATGACAAGTCTTGGGAAGTTTGCATTTGTATTCTATCATTCTTTGCTTGGGAAAAGCACCAAGGAAATATGCAGTGCCTACACAACTTTATTTGAGCTATATTAGTTTTAATCATTCATATGGATTCACAACAGAAAGCAGATTGAGCTTGAAGTCTCTACAAAGCATGCGATATTTGTATATTCAAGGATCAGTGATACAATGAGGACATGTATTGTACAGGGAAATCATCGAGCTGACAAGCTGCTTTAGAAGTTAAAAATGATTTTATGGTTTGTAAATTCCTTTCGTTCTTCTAATCAAACTTACATAAATGACTTAACTAACAAAGATATAAAGATTCTTGAGCAGTTGAGTCTTTCCCATCAGGGGCGGAGCTATGTTGGGGCTGGTGGGGGCCATGGCCCCCCAATCCAAAATTTTGTCTGTATATGTTCATCTTGTCAATAGTTTCGATTTGATATATTATAAGCTCAATTTTGACATTTGAGCAAAAAGTTATGAACGTTTGAAGATTGGACGTATACAAACCACTTTTAACAAGTCATTTAGTTAGTTAGAATGCTTTTATCTTTTGTTAAACATCATGTTGAAGAAAACTTCCCACATCGAGAATATAGGGAAACACCACTAGCATATAAAGGAGAGTGAAACCCAACCCAATGGCTTAAGCTTTTGGGTAAAAAGGGTAGATCTCAACTTTATATGCTAAGTGGTAAAAATCCCGACACGTTACCCGTTCATTCGGTCTCCGGAATGTAACATGGTATCAGAGCAGGTATAACATCCCGATAATTTATAAGGAATTGAGGTGTTACCCATGTCAACAAGAGCTCTTCCTTTTTTGAGTTCGAGTGAAGACAAAGAACCCAAAAGTTAAGCGTGCAAGGGCGAGAGTAGTACCATAATGGGTGACCTCATGGGAATTTCTCGGGTTGGCATAGATTGCGCTTCTAAGGCCTCGGGCCTTACAAATGATATCAATGTCGACTTTGGGTTATGAGTTGACTTGGTTTGGTGGACAGTCACTCGACCGAGAGGGCGGTGCTTGGGCCTTGACGAGGACGTCAAGTGTTTAAGTGGGAGAGATTGTAACACCCCGATAATTTATAAGGAATTGAGGTGTTACCCATGTCAACAAGAGCTCTTCCTTTTTTGAGTTCGAGTGAGGACAAATAACTCAAAAGTTAAGCGTGCAAGGGCGAGAGTAGTACCAGGATGGGTGACCTCTTGGGAATTTCTCGGGTTGGCTTGGGATTACGCTTCTAAGGCCTCGGGCCTTACAACAGGTTCGGTCCGGTTCCAATTTTCCTGGTATAAAAACGGGTATATAACTAAAAGAGAATGAGATTGCTAATAACCCGTCCTAAAAAAAAGGCTAGCATTTAATACACTAGACCCATCAAAAAAAATGTTGAAGCGCTACCTAGGCCAATCTAGTTACCATTTGAGGGGGCGTGTTGGAGAAAACTTTCCACATCGAGAATATAGGGGAAACACCACTAGCATATAAATGAGAGTTAAACTCAACCCAATAGCTGTTGAGTGGTAATATAGGAGAAAACTCTCAACTTTATGTGCTAAGTGGTAAAAACCCCAACACGTCACCCGTTCTTTTAGTCACCGGAATTTAACATATTCTACTTTCATAATGTGAGACAATAAGTTATTGTTGGGATATCTTGAACTACCAAAAATCAAGGAGAGTTTTACCAGGCAAAGAAGGGGGAAGGATGCCAGGTAGAGAGGAGGAGAATCCGCTGTTACAGACCCGGAATTCTGTATTTGCACGAGGGTTTTAGTTTGTGTTTTATTTTTAGTTACGAACTTTTAATATTTATATATTAAATCATCAATATACTATAACTGAAGTCAAATATCTCTATCCTACGTGTCGTTCATCTAACTATGCCATGTAAGAAAATTAATTTGGCTAATTACTTTAATGTCCTTCTCATTTTTTGATTATTACATAATCTTGAAATATTTTGAGTATTACATAATCTTAAAATATTTTAATTACAAGTATTCCATATATAAAATTATCTTAATCATCTTCGATATCTTTTTAAATATTGATTATTTATTATTGGCCTAACACTACAATAAAAAATAGTGTTATTTTAAAAAAAAATCACTTTATTCATATTCCATATATAAAATTGCCACAATAATGTCTAATATCTTTTTAAAGATTGACTATTTAAATTTAGCTCGACGCTTCAATAAAATAGATTTAGTATTTTAGAAATATTATCGAATATTTTGTCTTAATTCGCTTAACACATGAATAAAGTATTAATAATATTTAGATTATTGTCGTGCATGGACTGACATGTTTATGCTAGTTAATTTGTATTTTGAAATATTTTTGTTTTCTTAATCTAAGTGTAGTCTGAAACTTAATTCATAATCATATAAGTACTCTTATTTTCTTGATGTAATTATATTTTGAAATAATTTATTTTCTCCTCTATAAAATATATTCTTTTTTATGTTTAAATTTGTATTTTCTTATTTCTCCATTACTTTATGTATGCTGGTTTTATCAGTCATTTGAATTGCTTTTTGAATCGATAAAATATGGCAGGTCTCTAAGAGAATAGATGGTATTGACTTTAGGTTTTTGCTTTGGGTACAAGAAGTGATTGAAAAAACCACCACCCATAGGTAAGAGAGCTTTCTACCAACTTGCCAGCAATGCTCATTTATGCATTTTATTGATCATTTTTGTCTGGAAATTGAATAAAACGCATCTTATTAGTCCATATGAGCAACAAGATCAAAGATGGATTAACCCAACAATTGCATGGCTTTAACAACCACTAATTGGCCGCGCGTGGCGCAGCTCCACCACCTAGTTAACATAAAAATCTTCCGGATTTGTCTCCGTCACCTAGGAAAGGCAAACTATTATTGGTACTATAAAAACTCATTTTTTCAAGTTTCAAAAATATGTAATTAATTATGTAAGATGGGAAGGATATATGAATAAATATCCAAAATTAAACGTAAATGGAAAACCCTAAACCGAAATGTTTTGGGCCGTAAATCGTGTGGCTATCAACTGGCCCATACAATTTACTATATAGGGGTTAGCAAGTACAATGAAGCAACTAGTTTCTGACTCCTTTGTCTTCTGTCTTCGGTCTTCTCTCAAAAAAAACCCTAGAATTAGACGCCGATGTTCATCATCGATGGTCATCTTCCTCAATCGAGGTATATGCGTTTTGTCGATTAATTTCTAAGTTTTGTATATTTCTTCATCTATTAATTTCTCCAAGTTCTTGTATCATGTTTAACCATTAGATCTGGCATCATAGCGTTTCTTTCCAAATCTTCCAAATCATAGTTTGAAGGAGACGGAACAATATCATGTTTAGTTTAATTTTTCAAAGTAGTTCATGTTAAATCTTGTATCATGTTTAACCCCCATTAGATCTGGCATCATAGCGTTTCTTTCCAAATCTTCCACATCATATATTGAATGGGACGGAACAATATATCGTTTAGTTTTATTTTTAAAGGTAGTTCATGCCAAATCTTTTATCTGTAACGATCCTATATTGAATGATCGCTAAGGCAATTTATGCATCTTCTCTGTTTGACTGTTCAAACTTTTATTTGGCATAAAAATTGCAATTGCAATTTTTCCTTCCATCATATTGGTTTTATTTTTTTTCCGAGGATTTTCAAAACAGCCCTCGTTTTGTAAAAGTGAAAATAATGCCCATTCATGGTACACTTTCAATTTTTTTCCCAAACTATATACAATTATACTGTTAACCCTTTTTATAAAAACTTTTTAATTAATAAGGCTCAAAAACTTGATAGAATGTCAGTGATTATTGTGATGGGTAAAAGACGTCTACAAATGGGTAGAACATTCACATGGGTAAACATAGATAAATCATAAATGTAAACGGGCAAAATCTACAGCCCAGGCCCAATTCCTCTTTTATAATCAGCAACCGCTCAAACCTTGATTCTCTTCTTTCTCACACTCTAAACCCTATAGTCCAACAATCCTCTGAAATCCCTAAAATCCAAATCTGAAATTTCTGATCGCCATGGCTGATGTACGAAAAAAACTTCTGTTATGCATAATTTCTGCTCTTCTTTCGTCCTTTAACTCATTGATATTGCAGGTTCCTGGAAACAATCAAGGTGCAAGGGCGCGTCGAATCTCTGCCGATCTGGCTAAGGAAATGAAGAAACTAGAAAAAATGGCAAAGGCAAAAGAATTGAAAGAAAAGAAGAAGGGGGACAGTAAGAAGGTGAAGAATCCAAAGAACCCCAAGAATTCTGGCAAGGGAAGACAATAGGTAGGTACCTCTTTTAAGCAACTAAAATGCATTGAAATAAAAAATAAAAAATGGTGGCATTTGGGTTGCTGCTGCTCTCTCTTGCGTAATTTGTTAATGCTGAATTTGGGTTGCAGTGTTTATCATGAAATTTGAGGCAAGTAATAATAGTTCTTAAATGTTTGAACTGACTACACATTAACTGATAGCTCTGAACTTAATGCATCCATATCTTTTATCTCTCAGCATTCCATATTGAGTTAGATTGAGCTTTTGCTAGAATTGTGGATTGGTGGATACTTAAGAAGGTGCTATGATTCTAAGCCAAATTAATTAATACTAAGAAACTGATAACTTAGACATGTTATCTAAGCTCACTTGAAATTGTAGCTTTTACGCTCAAACTTTATCGGGATTAGCCCTAGCTATGCGGCCGCCTTTTGTTCCACAGAAATGAATGCTCTTTGATGAGCATTGTTTGTCTTTCCCATTCTCTAGTTGAATCATCTTATTCTCTTTACTGGTTTTCTGGTTCGATTCCGCTCATTTACAAGTAGTACACATGCTATACTCTCTAGATGAAATCAGACAAGTTCCTTTGAATATTGATGGGCAAGATCTCTACTCAGGAGTAGAATTTTTGAGTTAGCGTTAGCACTGACTGACACAAAAACTACCCAAATCTGAATTATCATAACATGACCTAGTTTGAGGATTGTCAGTTGTGAACTGAATAGATTATGCATTCTTTTATATATATATATATTCTCATTAAAAGCTAATGATGTTCAATAGTTCCATGATGATTTTTTTGCAGCGTGGCTGGCCATAGAGCTGGTGCGACGTATTGGGGGAATAGGAAGGCCGTTGTAATACCGCATATTGGGGGAATCAGAAGGCTGTGGTAACACCGATCTGCTATCTTTCTTCTATTCTTTCAGCTGCAATCCATTGCTGTAACGGTGCAGATTTGTTATAGGTTTAGACAAGCTAGGGAAGATATCATAGTTAAATCCCTGTCATATATAAATTACGTTGATATTTTTATTTCGGATTTTACCCTTTTCTGAAGTTGCAATGCTTTTCTGTCGTGACAGATGTTTTACATAGGTTAGTGCTTATCATCAGGCTTTTGCTAGCAGTTAATTTATTGGCATGTCCATGAATCTATGAATGTACCTGTCCAATCTCAGATTCCATCCCTATCTTTGTAACCAACCAAAGGCAATTACCATTCACAACAGTCGTTGCAGTAAAAACCATTACAATAATTTTTCTGAATTTCTGAATATTCAGGAACTGGCATGGTGGTCTTACTGACAGCTTCACTCTCACCAGTTAAGGAGGAGCCTTGCTCTACCCTTAGATTTGAGGTAATCAACTCTGAACTCTCATTTCAGCAGGCAACTTATCTCATTTCACTCTCACCACTTCTAACTAGTCATTTACTTAGAATGCATTTATCTTTGGTAGGCGATGTTGAAACTTCTTTGATTTTTTCCCATCCTGTATCACAGAATCATTTTTCAAGCACAAATGATATGACTACATCTCCCAAAGGATTTCTAAGCAAAGTATCATAAAACTGATCTAAACTGAACCCCAAAATCGAGTGTATCACTATCTCGCGCTATTCATTCAATCCATAGATTGTAAGTTCAATTATGGTATTATATAACTTCTGATTCAATAGCTAGGCTTTATAAGCCCTGCTGTAATTCCCTAGAAAATTATCAATGAATCGAATTCTGTTTTTATCTCTCCCTCAAACTCTTTGTGAATCTTTCTTTCGATGGTTCTTCTTATACCAAGTTACCCTAGGTGCTTCATCGATTGATTAGATCAATTAAACGAGAATGATGAGATATTCCCAATGTAGGCTATTTACCAACCTAGATTCGGAATCCTCTAGTTTTTAGGAATTGATTTTGATTAATTGGGGAAGAAGCTTGCGGCTTCCTATATGTAAGAAACTGAACTGGATGCAATTGGTTCAATGCAAAGAAAGGAAACAGAGATGAACAACTCTTTAACAACTTGGTTTGTTGAATATTAGTTGAAGCTTATGTAGGAAAAAGTACCCTGCAATGTCAACATATTGAGATATTTGAACAAAACCGAATGATTGTTGTGCCGTGAACGAAATACAACTGCCTTTCACTTTTTTTTTTCTATAGCGAGTACATAATTTAAATAGGAAGTCTCATAGCGTCATGCTTGATAAGTATATCTTTTTCACTTCAATCATTTTTACTATATGGTTTATATTGTATGATGTTGACACTAGTCTTTTCAAAATCTTGACAACTGCATGTCGCATGATAGTGGGTAACTTAAGACATCCCTTGACTAGGATGCCATTAAGTAAGCTTCTTAGCCCTTGATATCTTTTGTCTTATTAGGCCTATGCATAAACTCCAATTATGAATAGCTCAATTAGTCAACACATGTATATAAGTTCTGCAAATTATTCATGAAATCATGGCTCCACAACACAAATACATAATAACTCATGATCAGAGCCTACACCATTACTGACGGTAAACACCATAATTAGGAAAACAATTCAACTTTTGCAAGCTTCTTAAGAAAAATAGGCCATGTACACAATTCATTTAAAAGACTCTAAAATCAGCACGTACTCGTATATATAGAAGGATACTAGTTTTGCATTACTTGTACATTAAATAGTTTATCTTTATAGTCACCAATTAATAATACCTTCCTTGTATGAGTTAAAGTGAGGAATAAAATAATGCAATTTGTTAAGACTTTATTATCGACCAAAACTTGTCATTGTGAAGGTAGTGTACCACAAATGAGCGTACAACTTAATGAGCTACAACCAAGTAATTTCAATTAAGTCTTGTTAAATTTGTACTTATGTACGCGTGCATCTTGAATATTTTCCTTCAAATTAATAGTATTGCTTTCTACTGTCCAGACAAAACACAATCAACACGTGTAAGCATGAACTCCATCATTAGGTCAACTTAAAGCTAGATACCATTCACATACATGTAGCACACCAAATTCACATATTGTTTTGTCTAGCTTGTTTTTACATCTTCACATCCTTTTGAATTGACTAGTTAAGAGCCCCCATGCTAAGGTTAATACATAAGATTGATAACAGTAAATCAAGTTGATTTAGTCGGTTTACATAATTCTAGTGCTTAGATGTATTCTAGTGCTATGATTTCATTGTCAAAAAGCATAAAATAAATTCCTAAATACCCTCTTTTTAAGGTTTAGTATGCTCGGAGGATTGAGATCACTTTCAACTGGTCTTCATATGTCATCTTTGTCTCATCAAAGAGGTAATGCAAGCAGTGGAAGCTGCGTTGCCAAAAAACATTGCATGTTGAATTATAAATATCAAGAGCTATAGTTATTAGTAGCTGGTCTCTCTAAGAGTCTCAACAGAGTGTAGATTGATGATAGTACATCATAGAATATACATGAATAAAAGCTGAATAAAGATTAGCACGGAATCCCATGGAGTACACAGCCATAACATCAGTTGTACGAAATCTGCAAGCTAAATTGAACGAAAAATAACAAAAAGAAACAGTATTTTTAGTGAGAAATAGATTAAGAATGAAAGTAATTAGAAACCTACTTCACCAGAAGTCTGCATTCCATCTTAACCATTGTTTCCCAACATCCAACTGTTGGCGTTCGACTCTTGACACCGTCACCAGAAGAATTAGTTTCTTGGTCACTGTCTTCTGCATCACATGTAGACCTGAACAAAGTCGGGCTAACCCGCACCAGAAGTCTGCATTCCATCTTAACCATTGTTTCCCAACATCCAACTGTTGGCGTTCGACTCTTGACACCGTCACCAGAAGAATTAGTTTCCTGGTCACTGTCTTCTGCATCACATGTAGACCTGAACAAAGTCGGACTAACCCGCCCAACCCGTATCGCCCGCCCGGAAAAATGGGCGGACTTGGACAAGATTTCTAACCCGAAAGGGTAAATAAGCCCGGCCCGCCCGAATTCATGGGCGGGACACGGACAATATTTTTGACCGAATATCCCGGATAACCCGCCCGAATACCTGAATATATTAAATATTTAAAATAAATGTTTATATTTATAAATAAAGATATATTTGTAGAGAGTACTTGGGGCCATTGATTGTAGAATTAGTACAAAAGAGAGTTAGTATTATAGTACCTTCACTTTGTCACCTAAAAAGCTAGCATAAATACGATCTTAATTTCAAGTAATGTTAGACCGTGTAATTATAATACTAGGATTTTCTAATTTTTTAATGGGCATGGAAAAAATAATTATTTATGAATTTATATCCGGGTCCCGACGGGCTACCCGGGTCCGGATGACCGAGCGGGCTTGGACATCCTTGCCGGCCCGAATCACCCGCTTGACCCGAACCCGCTCGGACAAATGGGCATAATTTTTGTTCAATGCCCGGCCCGAATCCGGCCCGAACCCGACTTTGTACAGGTCTAATCACATGACACCAAACTTGTGGTTGAGACATGACTTGATACATGTCAACAACATTGTATATTCTAAAACAAAAGGGAGCCTCTATCCTTTGACATACAAGAACCTGCAACCAAAATACACCTCAATTAAGAGTTCCAGGCTTCAGGACATTTTAATATCACTTTTATTTCCAATTTGCATAAGTCACCAAAAAACCTCCAGCTCCTATAAACAATCACATAAACACCAGACAAGAAGTTCTAGGAGCAAATGTAAAGAAGAGAGGAAAACTTTAGAAAATCGCTAGAAAGTTATAGGAGCTTGTACTTGGAAGCTATAAGATTAAGGGCCCGTTTGGTGTAAGAGTATGGAAAGGAAAGGGAAAGGAAACAAATTTATATGGAAGAGTGATGATGATTCTCTCTTTTTTGTGTCTAGAGAGAGGGAGAAGGGAAATGATTAAAGGAGAATAGAGGATATGCTTACCCCATGTCAAAATAAATGAAAGGGATGAGGAGAATTAATTCAAATTTAAATGAAAATTGGGAAAAAGAAGGTAATGGTTACCACTTGTATCAATGAATCATAAATAAAAAATAGGCTAGATGCATTTCCTTAACCATTTTCTTTCCACATCTAAAATCAAACGGACCCTAAAAGTTACCTTTAGTGCTCAGCTGTGAGACTTCAAAACATAAAAGAAATTACAAATTGTTCTCACCTTTTATATTTGTGCCGACTGCGAGTTCATCTTTTGACAAATGGCAGGAAACAAGATCAAAGGGGGCATCAGACAAAAATGCTATACAAGAGAACCTAAAAAAACTATGAAGAACAGAAAGCTATCTTGAGGAAAATTGATCACGCTGATAATTTGAGATCAACATGTGTCTGTGATATTGTGCTTGTAATATTTTAGATGCTCCCTTAGTTTTAAAAGGCACAAGGCGCAAATGGCCCTGGAGCTTGGGCGCAAGGCGCAAGGTGAAGGCGCGCGCCTTTTAGACACAAGGCGCACTAAAGTATCAAAAACCTTTAAAATGATTTCTAGACCATATTGTATACTCAAAACAACATAATACTTTAGAAAGAAGGGAAGAGAAGAAGGGAATCACCATTATACTCTTCCTCATCCTCATCTATTCCATAATCTCTATCTTTGCCAATGTCCTCTTCTAACTCATCCACCTCATCATCCACCACAACTTCACGAGAAGGGAAGAGAAGAAGGGAAGCGAAGGGACGTACCAGGTGGTGGCGCGGCGGGTGGTTGGTGCGGCTGCTGTAGTGGCGGGCTTGTGTGTGAGAAAGTTAGGGTTTTACTTTTTCTCTTCTTTCTATCGTGATTTCTGAGACAAATGATTCTTTTTTCTTTGTTTTTTTAATTTTTATTAAAGTAATTGGACCTAAAAATGTTGAGTTCTAAGCAATTGGGCTTTTTAAAATGTGGATAATTGGCAAATATGACCATCAAACATAAAAGCGCGCCCAGGCGCAAGCGCCTTAGGGAAAGGCACAAAATGCGCACGCCTTTTGGACATCACCGCGCCTGGACTCTAAAAAGCGCTGGACCTGCGCCTAGCGCCCGCGCCTGAGGTGCGCTTTTTTAAACTAAGGATGCTCCTAATTTATATTTACAACAAGTTTAATAATTTGACATTAGCTTAATTGGTATCTAAATAAAATCTAGCAAACAGGATATTATGCTGACTGCTGAAGTAATAAGTAATCCACCTACATTATGCTTAATAGCCTACTTGTGTTCCAGAAGAATATTACAAGACAGCATCAAAATTGATTTTGGATGTTCTCATTTTGGAGCAAGATCATTAACGTGTCTAGATAAGTATTTGTGTTTTGCTATAGAAATTAAAGGCTTTTCTTCTTCTACTATTATGTTATCTCGACTGAATCTCCTTTTTTTCTCGTCATTTTTCTAGGAGAAAAAACTTTAGATGTTGTAGTTGTTGTAGTTGTTGTAGTTGCCACAACCGCCCATAAATAAACAAAATCATAGAATGTGACAACCTAACACTACAAAACAAATGAATATGTAGAAACACATTAACGAAATCAACTATGCCATACTTCAATACAAAATGATGCGAATATAGTAATACAATCCATTAAAAATTAGATTTCATAGAGTCAACAACTATTGGAGAAGTAACATCACCAATTTGTAAAGCAAATGAATCATGGAATGTAGAAATCCATATCTATAAACCAACATAATGGATGTTAAGAAAGCAGCAACCAGAGCCTTAGTAATGTGCGAAGGGAAACATGTAAAGAAGAATCACACAACCTTGAATAAAGTTATTACCTTGTGCCGTCCATGAGCACATTCTGAGACGACAAATAAGAAAGTTTTGATTAGTTATAGTACTGAGCTCATGAAAGTCATAAGATTTTGGTTTAGTGAATGTGTTGTGATTACCTTTACATCCATTTGATGTACTCCGTTGCAACTCAGTAGACAACATGATGATATAAGATAGTAAATTAATTAGTAGACCACATGGCATGAAGATGTTAAATTAATTAGTAATCTCAGTCTGAATTCAATTCAGTAATCAACTAAACACTAAACAGTAATCTCTAATCAATAACCAAGTTGATAATCTGAAATTAACTATTAATTGAATTAACCAAAATACCAAATTGAATTCAGTAAACCAATTGCTTATTCAGTAAACCAAACGAGACAATCATAAGAATACATACAGTAATCTCAATTCTCAATTTCTCACTGATAATGCACAAATTCAGTAAATTGATAATCTGAAATTCAATTACCAAATCAAATTCAAATATTCATAATCAAAGAGGAAAGACCAGGGGCGGAGGCATGTTATGCCCAACCCCCACTGGGATTTTCAAAAAATTTTTTTTTTTTTTATAAATATAGTTAAAAAAAATTAAGTTATTTGATAACAACTAGTTTATTTGGTCCGAAAAAAGCAGATTTAGTACATATACGTAATATTGAAATGGTTTTTTATACATAAAAATACAAAATTTTATAAAAAAATACAAAATTTTCTATATAGTTTTTTATATATAGAAAAAAACAATTTTTTTTCTATATTTTATTTAAGAAAATACAAAAAAAAAAAAAATTCCTGGCTTTGCCAGGTATATTTCTTTAGCCAAAAAAATCACCTGAAGGAATTTAGCCCCCACTGACATAAATTCCTGGCTACGCCACTGGGAAAGACAACAGAGAACCAGAGCGAAAGCATCACACCAGTCGAAAAAGAAATTGACGAAACCCTAGAAAGCGATAGAGTACATAAATACCTCTTCTGATCGATGTGCTTGAAGGACACCCAAAAGCAATCTCTCTGTGATGGTCTAGGGCTAGGCACTCGGTGGCGGCAGTGAAGAGGTCGGGCGATGGGTCAACAATGGCGAACGCAGAGAGAGAGGGGAACTGGGAGAGAGAACAATAACGGGGGAAAGAGAATGGAAACGAGGGAGAGAGGAGTGTGTATCTCTGAGACTCTGACAACCGTACAAAAATCAAGGGGCTGGAATTATTAGAAAAATGAAAAAAAATTAGAATAAGGCAACAATTAAGGACCGTAGATAGGGAAGTTATATAAGTCATCAAGGGCTAGTAATTAAAATGCTGAGGATTCTTTTAAAGTAGTAAGAACCTCTTCTGATCAAAGAGGAAACACAACAGAGAACCAGAGCCAAAGCATCACACCAGTCGAAAAAGAAATTGACGAAACCCTAGAAAGCGGTTTTCGTACGCGGATTATTCCTCCTCCCCACCCCTCAGCCGATTATTTTTGTGCTCTTACGAATAAAGTCTTTAGACCTTATACCGTTTATAGCGCGATCTCACTCGGAGATCAAACACGTCAAGCTTTGGCAAACGAGATAGTTTTCGAGCCAGAGAGGATTTCCGACCCTTGAAATGGTACCATAGCTTAGCTACATATAAGATTATCCAGCTGCTAGCTTTCCTTGCATACGCTCGATGTGGGAAGCCATTTTGAAGTCTTCCAAAGAAAGGAACATGGTGGTGATGCAAGGTGGTGATGCTCCTTTGCATGCAAATAAAGCCTTATGTGGAGTCCTTTTTACATGCAGGAGATGGTCTCAATTTATCCATTTAACTAATTAGATTAATGGGCCTAAACCATGAGCATTTGTTTTTTTTTGGGCTAAGACCATAAGTTAAATTTGGGCCAAAGCCAACGTTTGTTTTGCTTAACCATCTATGAAACTATGTACGCATATTTCCACATGATGGGTGTCCATGCATGAACTCGCATGTTCTAACCATTCCCAAACGCGTATACATAACGTGACATTTTATCTCTTATTTTATTGAGAAAATTGCACTAAACCACCCGTTAAATAGGCGAATTTACACTTAACCACCCGTTATACACGAATTTGTTTTAAACCACCCAAAACTTTCATTCCGTTAGCAAATAGCCACCCACGAGCCTTTTCCGTCAAAAAATCCGTTAAATCCTATCCTTTGACAGTTTTGCCCTCAACTGTTCATCATTTCTTCTTCTTCTTCCGTCTTGTCTAGCCTCTAACCTCGCTCGCCAACCACACAGGTTTTGGAGGCCGCCGAACACCTTGGATTTCGTCTTTGGACGAAGATAAAGAGCAAGCCAAGAAATTTTCCCTTCTAACGACCACCACCAGGTCCACCATCATCATCTGATCTTCGCTGATAAGCCCCTCCTTCACCTTCGATCAGAGCCTCAAAGCCGTCGCCTGATAATCATCGGCACTGAGATCCATATCATCCGCTGGATGAAGGTTCAGATCCCGCTCGACGCCGGCCTGTGGATTTGGTAATACTCCCTCGCCTGCTGATCCACGTCTACTGGAAAATACGCCCCGCCGTTAGATCCGGCGCCGGTCGAGGCAAAGGGAGGGTATTGGCTAGGGTTCATAGGCGAAATCGACGATGAGATCGGGAAATTCGTCTTCGCCTTGGGGCCGCGGAGGTTGCGAGCGGCGACATCGTAGGCCCTGGCGGCGTCCTCGGCGGAGTCGAAGGTGCCGAGCCATACGCGAGTCTTCTTCAACGGATCTCGGATCTCGGCGGCGTACCTCCCCCATGGCCGCTTCCGCACGCCTCTGAACTTAATCTGTGCAGATCCGTTGGTCGCCGGAGCCTCCGCCGCTAAGGTGGTGGTTCTTCCCCTCCGCATGATGCAATATGAGCCGGAAAAGATGGGATCGATTGAGATTGAGATTGGATTTGGGGGAAGATTGGTAGTTCGGATGAATGAGAATTAAAGGGGGACGATTGGGGGTTCGAAATCCAAGGTGTTCGGCGGCCTCCAAAACCTGTGTGGTTGGCGAGCGAGGTTAGAGGCTAGACAAGACGGAAGAAGAAGAAGAAATGATGAACAGTTGAGGGCAAAACTGTCAAAGGATAAGATTTAACGAATTTTTTGACGGAAAAGGCTCGTGGGTGGCTATTTGCTAACGGAATGAAAGTTTTGGGTGGTTTAAAACAAATTCGTGTATAACGGGTGGTTAAGTGTAAATTCGCCTATTTAACGGGTGGTTTAGTGCAATTTTCTCTATTTTATTTGCTAATTTCCGCTTTATTATTTTAGCGGTTATTTCGCGCACCATCAACGACGTTCCGACGTACCATTGTGTTCGGGAATATGAGGAGGTGAGGTGTGATGGGAGATACCATTAGAGGCTAAGAAAGAGCGAAGGACAATGAATTCACCCCCGTTGTCGAAATAGAAGATCTTGATTTAACGTTGAAAGAAATTTTGGACTAGAGTAGTGAATTTGATAAACGTATCTTTGACATTAAATTTCTTTTAAGTGGATAAAGCCACATGTATTTAGTTTAACGATCAACAAACACAACATAATATCGGAAGCCATCATAAGCCATTACAGGAGAAGACCGAACATCCGAAAAAATTATTTCAAGAGGATAGTGAGATGTAAGAGACGAAGTAGAGAAAGGGAGTTTGTGGCTTTTATCAATATTGCAAGAAGTACAACTATAAAGTAAATAACGAGAATGTCCCAAAGAAAACTTGTTATGTAAGAAACTGAAAATAGTAGAAGATGGATGCCCTAATTTATTGTGCCACAACTCGGATGAAGAAGAAGAGGCCGAAAGCACAGTTGGAGAAAACGCTGGCCAAACATAGATGCCATCTTGACAAGGACCCTTAAGGATGGTTGCTCCCGTCGTGGTTTCCTTCACTAGAAAGCAGTCATGTAAGAAAACAATAGCGAATCGAGTTTGAGAAGTAAACTGAGAGACGAAGAGTATATTCTTGGAAATTTGAGGAACACATAAGACATTAGATAGATGAAATTTGTGAGAGGGAGAAGATAAAGAAAGAGAACCAAGATGAGAAATAGATAAACCTTGTCCATTGCCAACAAACAGTTCGTTTGGACCGGAGTAAGGGTAGTGTGAGGCAAGATTGTTGAGATCATTGGTCACACTATGAGAGGCACCACTATCCATTAGCCAAGAATTAGGGTTGTAGGAAGTGACCACAGAGTTAACTTGAGGACCCGAGGTAGTCGGAAAACGAGCCATGGATGGAAGTTCAACCTCCAAATATTTGGTTCGAAATTCAGTACAGTGAGAAATAACATGGCCTTTGGTTTGACAGTATTGGCACTTTCCAAGAAACGATTTTGGTTGGTAATAGGCAGAATTAGAGGATGAAGGATTGTGTGAATTAGGGTTAGAGTTTTGGTTACGGTAGGCATTAGGGTTTTGGTGTGGGCTGTATTGTTGTTGATATGGAGGATAATTCGAGGATGGACGATAAGAGGGTGACGGTGGTGTAGGGAGAAGGGGTTGCTGCCAAGAGTTTTGAGAGTAAGCCTTGTTCTTACCTCTTTGGGGACGAGTCTGCGCAGAGAGTGCCGTCGCTGGTCCAGTGGACGTCTCCAAGGCAGTCTTGAGAGCCAACTCTTTGATAATAAGTTTTTCGTGTAACTCTTCAAAGGAGATCGGAGAATCACGATTGTTGACCCCATCAATGATAGTTTGATAGGTGGAGTCAAGCCCTTTGAGAATATAGTCGATGAAGTCCTCATGATTAACAGGCGCACCGAGGGACGCAAGAAGATCGGCCGAGCTCTTCATGGACTGCATATATTCAGACACTGAGGAATTTCCTTTTGTTTGGGATTGAAGCTTGGATTTGATTTGTTTCTTGTGACCACGAGAAGCTATGGCATAGGTGGTTCAGAGAAGATCCCAAACATCTTTGGTGGTCTTCGCTTGAGTCACTAGATTGGCAACCGAGGTGGAGAGTGTTCCAAGGAGCGCACCGTACAGAAGGTGGTTCTGGCGTTTCTAAGAATGATAGGCCAGATGCGGAGTTTGGACAACAGCCTCACCCAAGCCAGTGGAGATAGTTGCAGGCGGACATGGATGAGAACCATCGAGAAATTTGAGAAGATCATAGCCTTCGAGAGTAGCCTAAATTTGGGTTTTTCAAGCAAGATAGTTTGTAGAGGTGAGTTTAAGGATAATAGGAAACTAAATAATGGTGAAAGGTTTGTCCTTTTCATGAGGATTTTTGTAATTGTGAGGAGTGCTCGGCTGCCATGGCAACTGGAGGAGAAGGGGAATAGTGTAAGATTTTCATGGTGGAGATTTTGTGAGGAGAGGTTCTTTTAGGCTCTCATACCATATAAGAACGAGAGAGAATTGTGTATAATCGTGTGTCTTTCATTCATAAGAGAATCAGAATATTTATACAAGAGTGGCTTAATCTCTAAGCCAACTTAGGGCATAAGATATTGTAACTAAGGATAGAATAAGCCATATAAGATAGAAATAAAATAACAAGATATTATTTCCTAATAGATATTGGCTTGCACGATTGCTCTAGGACTTCGAAAAGTTCATACTTTTTTTTCTCTATGATCGATTTCAACGTCATAATTGCGTGGATTGATTGCTCGTTCTCCATGAACGGCGCCAACTGTTAGTGCACAAAAATTCGTGTTCAATGCACTGGTTGAATACTTCCTTCTTCACCTTCCGTTCCAAGCTCCTCTTCAGCCTGAAACCTGCAAACCAATGGACACAGAGGTATGAACCCCCTAATCCACCTCCGATGCTTAAGTCAGAAGAGCAATTGTCGATTGAACATCGAGGTATAGGACAAGACTTGCGTGTGAGCTTAGTGAATATGAGGTGGTTATCATACATGACAATGACATGTATTTATAATGGAGGAGAGGGAGAGAGAAGGTCGAAAACTCTATCTCTGAGGACGGGCAGATAATGCTCCAAGCACAACAAGCGATTTCTTACTTTCCAATCCAAGTGGAAATTCTATCTTTCAACTAAGATAGAATCCCCTATCATAATGAATAACCATCATATTTAATTTTATAATAAAATACTTAAAGATAGAAAAATATAATAAATAAAAATACCTTTATGACGGATAATAGTGAATATAATTATGACGATTAATTTTACTCGCTCACAAAAATCATGTGATTTATAATTTTGCAAATCACTTTTTATTTTTCTAGATTCTTTTTCAAAAATTCAGCCCCCTTAAATTTCGGACCTTCCTTTTTAATTTCAATCATATACTTATCTCCTTAATTAAAATATAATGGACCATCACATCTCACCCTTAAATTATTCCCATCATACGCCTCATATTCATTCTTCCGTTTTTCTATAAGAACCGTTTTTCTTGAACCTGGCTATTTACTCAAGGCGGAGAAAAGACTTTGTAGGTACATGGATGACCCAACTTATGGTTAATGCAATGGCCCAATCATATCCAATCCATTCCCATGTACTGTATCCGCTTAGAGTTTCTTCGTGTCCTGTAGTGTTCATGATTAATTAGATCACATGCATTTTACTTATTGCCGATCTCACCAAATCAGGTTCTAGCCTAGATTGGAAATCCTCCACCTCGATCAGTTAAACTTGATTTCTTCAATTCTTACGGCGTTGATTGAATACATTTATCAATAGACAAGACTAAGCTCGTCACATCCATCTTCTTGCATGTTTCATTTTATATTCGGATTATTTTAACATCTTCCATCCTAATGTCTAATGGATTTGTTCATACGAATTAATCATGGATGCTCAGATGTTTATCTTGTCAAACTAAAATTCACATCAATGTTAATTGAGGACTAATTCAATCTACAAATAAAGCTAACTTCGACATAACTGAGGGCTAATTCAACGCGTGCACGGTGCACCCTTTCATCTTGTGAAAAATGACCCTAATCTTAATCCCACTATTAACAATTAGATTCAGAATAAGACAAGCACAAGACAAATTTGACATGTATGCACACTCTATGTAGTGTGTACTTTATTTATTTTTATCATTTCTTCGTGATTCATAGATTGATTTATGGAATTAAACTTTGGAAAATTTTGGTGGGCAACCCTGAATTTGAAGGTATTTCAAATTTCAATTTTGTACCCGCAATTAACTTTTTTTTTTCAATTGGCGCGCCTTATTTTATGGGTATTCCTACCGGGTGGTGTCCCATTTTAGTTAAAACTGATGAAATCTAAGCTGGCCATTAAGTTCCTCACCTGCAAATTTCTAAGATTTTGACTCATAAAAATACCAAAATTCATGCCCAAATGATCCCAATTTGAATCCTGAAAAAAACATTTTTAATGGTATTTTGACTTACTTAAAACCATTTGTAAACTTGTCGTTTACCGCCTTCCCACTGCCTTTAGCGGCTATTAAGTGCGTCTTTAACAGTTCGTGAGTCGAGCCACACTAAAATCTTACCTAAATGAGCCTATTTGAACCAAGTCTGAGCAGCCCAAAAACCCATCCCCGACCAACATTATGGAGCAAGCAAATCCAAAAAAGATCAAGGACACCAACCGCAGTTTTTTTTGTCTGGAAACGGAGCAAATCTCATGCGGGGATTTTATTACTTAGTTAATAGACGAGTTCCCCATAGAGGGGTGTACATCAAGTGCTAAAACATTAGCAAAACTAACATGAACATGAAAAAATTCAACTAAAGGAGCATTTAAATCTAGGGAGAGATTTGCGAGAGCATCCGCAACTTTATTGGCATGTATAGAAGAAAAGTGAACTAGCTTAGGGCTTGATTGTTTCTATACCCGGAATCGGATTGGAATGAGGAATCGAGTTGGAATAGGAATGAGCCATACCCACCTCAAAGAGAAGGTATGAGTTTGTGTGTATTTTGAGGGAATGAGAATGAGCCATATCCAAACCTTGTTGTATACCAAACACCAAAAAAGGGATAGGCCATACCTAACCTGATTCCTTATACCTTAGGTATAGAACCAAACTAGCTTAATACTCCAGGAGTCAGCTTGAATGAGCTTCCTGCATTCAGCAAGCAGATAGTAATCCTTGTGTGGATGTAACACAATTTGTGAGAGGAGATTGATTGCTTGGATAGAATCGGATTGAATAAGCACCGTTGGAAAGGACATTCTCTTAGTAATAAGCAGGCCTTGATGAACTGCACCTAGTTCAACCCTCAAAGCATCATCCACCCCATATTTAAAGGAGTAAGCTTGTACAAATTGGCCCATGTGATCTCGAAAGATGCCACCTCCATCATCTATGTCGGGGTTACCTTTGGAAATTGCCCGTCCTTGGGCTCTATCTGCAGCTCTCGCCCACTCCGCAAAGTGATAGCATTAACGTTCTGTTTTGGGTTGAGCTCAATCTGAGACGGTAACTTGCTTGAATCTCTAGCTTCCAATTTGCCTACAACATTGGCAATTTGACTGATTTGAGTCTCTAGATTGTGGATGCTAGACTTGGTTTCTTGTTGAAATTGGCTCATTGAGCCTTGCATTGTAGTCACAGTTTGTGCAAGGGTCCGAATCATATCTTCAGTAGATATAGCATTCTGATTGGCCCCTTGAGGACGGGATTGAAAAGGTGGCTTGTATGGAGCTTGGCCACCCTGCTGATTGAACTATTGATTGTTTGAATTTTCGTATCTCAGATTAGCATAATCCCTCCAACCTGGATTATAGGTGTTGGAGAAGGGGTCATACCTCAGCCTAGGTGGTCCATAGCCTCCCAATGCATTCACCTCAACATTTGGATCTTGAAGTGTAGGGCAAACATCAGTGGGGTGCATGGTATCACATCATATTTTACAGGATTTTACCTGCTGTCTTCCACCTTGTTGTAAAAGCTGCCTCATCATTGTTTTCAACTCAGTGACTTCATCTTGGATTCTTGAATTAGGCACCACGGAATTTGCAGCTTTCGAGCTAGTATCTCTTTTGAACTATCTTGTGCCCTCAGATAGTTGTGTGAATAGTTCAAACGCAACAGTATGAGTTTTGTTGAGGATATTGCCTTGACATGCTGCATTCACCATTCTTCTCTCATCATCCAAGAGACCATTAAACAAATATAAAATTAGATCTTGATCAGTGTAGCCATGGAAAGGACAACTGGCTATCAGCCTCTTGAATCTCTCATAGTATGCATACAAGGTCTCATTACCTTCTTGCTTAATGTTGCTAATCATCTTCTTCAGTTCATTGAGCCTTGTAGCAGGGAAATACTTCTCTACAAAAGCTTGCTTCATCTTATCCCATGTATCAATACTTCCCGGAGCCAAGTAATAAAACCAGTCTTTAGCTTGATCCTTGAGAGAGAAAGGAAAGGCTCTCAGCGCAATCTGGTCGTGAGTCACATCAGCAGGCTTCATGCTTGAACACACAACATGAAATTCAGAAAGATGTTTGTTGGGATCTTCACCACTAATCGCATGGAATGAAGGTAGAAGGTGAATCAACCTAGATTTCAGCTCGAACTTGACTCCTTCACCAAGAGCAGGGAATTGCACCGCCAACTGTTATTGTTCCAGATTTGGTGCAGTTAACTGTCTCAATGTTTGATCACCCATCTCAGCAGATTCAGAAGTTTCAAATTCAGTCTCTGATTCAGATTCAGATTCAGATTCAGATTCAGATTCAGATTCCTCAAGAAAGAACGGTAGAGCCTGAAAGTGATTCCGGATATCCTTCCTTATCTTGAAGATTGTCCTGTCAATGTCTGGATCAAAGAGCAATGAAGATGAGTTAGTAGCACGGGTATGAACCATATAATAGGTTCAAACCCAAAAATAGCACAAAAGTAAGAACACAAATAGCGACGAGTTCCCGACAACGGTGCCAAATTTGATGAGGTATTTTTCAGTCGTTTACCTATCAAATAATCCTAACTTGACCAATCTGAGTAGAATGGTAAGCAAGGGTCGACCCCACAAAGACTTGTGTATTTATGCTTTTACTTATGTGTCACGTAACCAAATAAGGGGGGTTTTAATGATTGAAATTCTAATCTAATATGAAAAGTTGAAAACTATCTAAGAATGCAAAGTTGATTGTAAATATATATGAGAGAAATATGTTCAACTAGTTAAATCCATCATAGATATGCTTATTTATAATCGATTCTCTTGATTCTAAATTCCCTTGAATAATCTATTGTGGATTATACTCCTACTAAGGATTATGACCCAAACTTCATAAATAGTTGAAAGAACTAACAGTCTAAACAACTCTAATCATTTAACAACCTAAAACAACATCTAGATTCAATTAAACGACAGCTTTACGAATCAAGTTGTCAATAGAAACAAACACTTATAGCAAACAGATATCTAAGTTATTTGTGGATATATTCCCTTCTACAACTGAATAGCCCGAACGTGTCTAAATGATTATAGATGCTACTTTATCTAATCAACCCCGAATGGGCATTAATCAGATTAGTTGTAAATTATCCTAGAAATACTATTAGGTGGCCAATCTAACAAAACCCTAAAATAATTCTGATTCAATCAAGCACAGAGAATAAAACCTATTCAAGTTATTGAGAATCAATCAAACCTCACAATATTATGCAATCTATGATTTCAATAACTAGTCAAACACAAGAGAAATTAACAATGCATAATTAAATTAAAATCAAACTTACAAAGGTTCAAAGGTTCTTCCTTGAAAGAGAAAACCTAGCCTCCAAAGTTATCAAAAGTTATCTAAAATAAAACTAACATAAAGTATATATATATGTCCCTAAAAATATCCCTCAAAACATTATATCTTAAATGACATGCTACTCGGCCAAAATACAAGCCCATAAATCCAAATATCAAAGCCCAAAATCAAGAGCTCGGCCGAAAACCATGTCCGCTGAAAACTCCAGATTGCGCGGCATCGCAACATTGCTGGGCCGCGTATTTTCTCCCCCCCCCCCCCCGCACAATTGCCCATCAGTTGGGATTGCACGGCTTGAATGCTCGGGTTTGATCCCGAGCTTTGTCTCTTCTCTAGCTTTGGCTCTTCTCAAGCTTCTATCTTCAATCTACCACCTCCTTGCTCTCTTCTAGCTTGTCCACCACCGTCATGGTCCAATCTACACCTCGCCCCGCTGTTGCTCCTAACCTAAAACCTGCAAAACCGAGCAAACCAGCGCATAATATCCGACAACACAAAAAACCTAAAAACTATATAAAAACCAACCTAAAACTAACTAAAATATATATAAAACATGCATCTAAACTACTCCTATATGCAAGCTATCAACACAGAACACATGCCTCCACTGAAGGTGTGGCTAAATATTTGAAGCCTTCTGTTGCTGGCTTTCTCATGCAGAAGGTATATTCATGCTAACTTTTTCTGCCTTATCATTGATGCTATGCACTACTGAGGTGACGAATTTTACTGTTGATTTTATGTAAAGTACCATTCTTGCTCTTCATTTTGTTTTGAAAATGGATATCTAAAATACTAGGTGACTCATCTCTTTTGTTTTTACTTGTTGCGTGTTCTAAGACTTTTTTTAATTAATATATGTAATCCTCATCACTCTTAAGACTTAGGGACTTGTCATTAGGTGCTTGTATCTAGTTTATTTGATAAAGTATTGTCCTTTTTTCCTCCTTGTTCTCTCTTTTTCATGTCTGCTTTGGTGGATTGTCTGAGTGACAGTATACTGTCAGTTGCATGAATCCCACCATTTGTAAAGAATATAATAAAACATGTGTTTGGATTCCCTTTGCCTATAGAGCATGACGCCTTTCTTACATGATGCCAGAGGTATAATAATATACAAGAAATGATCTGAAGAAAGAACAAGTCAATAATTTTCTTAGCAATTGTAGTGATTGATATGGCTTTAAATCCACATCACTTTATCAAATCATTTCAACTGTTGGTAACTAAAATGTTTCCCTGGTACCTTCCTTTTGTATATTATTCAGGAACTTGACTACCTTGTTGGAGTTGTGTCAAACCCAAAGAGGCCATTTGCCGCAATTGTTGGTGGCTCAAAGGTTTCTTCCAAGATTGGTGTGATTGAGTCATTGTTGGAAAAGGTTGATTTGCTTTTTCTTGGTGTTGGCATGATATTTACCTTCTACAAAGCCCGAGGATACGCAGTTGGACCTCTTGTGGAGGAAGACAAGCTTGACCTTGCAACCTCTCTCATGGAGAAGGCCAAGGCTAAAGGCGTTTCCCTACTTCTTCCTACTGATGTTGTGTTGGATCGTAACCGGTTAGCAAGAGCTTGGGAACTTTCTGTTAAGCTGTTCCCAAGGCAGCGGAAGAAATAATATCGCAAGTAAATAAAACAACATTAAACACATTTCCCTTATAGAGGAACCCTACTACAACCAACTAGTTGTATGGGTAAGCCTCTACCTCCGCTTGGAGGATTTTGAATGAGCTACTTATATTATTGATTTGTTCCTTAGTTACAGCCAGATACAAACTTCTCTGTTCCTACGAGTTCTACATAACTCTAGCAACACTAATGTATCTTCTCAATTAGATTCCTAAGCGAACAACAACAACTAAATAAGTAACTCAAACCTTACACCGAATCGCAGTTCCCTTTCTCTTGGAAACTCGGCTTCACCGTCGTCAAGATCACACACTTGCCGTCGGGACTTCTCTTCTTCTTTCTCTCTCTCTCTGTTGTGGGTATTGTCTATTATGGGAGAAGTACTCAATCCGAGTACTATTCATTTGGCTTTATAGTCCAAGTGTGCTTGGGCAATCACATCTTTCATTTGAGTCCGAAATGCCCTTTGCTTGATGCCCAAGTTGTACTTTCTTCACATGTGACTTTGGTTTGAACTAGGTCAACTTCTTGAATCAATCGGACCGTTGGATCACTCGTGACAGTCTGCTCCTCAGACTATGTCTTCGTTTTGTCCAAGACAAGATCCCGCGATTTGCGCTGAACGGTCGTTGTCTTCACATGTGAGTTCCCACGTCATGGGAACTGTCTTCTTCAGAGTTCCTTTGGGAGAAACTCTTCATCGTGTAAGCCTATGTTCTGTGATCATTTCTAGGAGTTCCCATTGCATGGGACCTTTCTTCTTCAGAGTTCCCTTGATGGAAACTCTTCATTGTGTGCTACTGTGGTCTTTGATCATTCATGAGAGTTCTTTGCTTAACCTGTGTTCATTAGAAATACTTGATCAAAGCACATTAGTTCCACATGGTGTTTGTCATTATCAAAACTCGGAGAATGGTATCGTTGTTCCGTTGTTTAGAACCAGAGGCCCCAACAACGTCCCAACAATTTCCCCCTTTTTGATGATGACAAACCCATCACAAAAATAGGCAAGTATTTCAAATCATGACATGCAGATGAGTTCCTACGCGTAATCCTAGGGAACCACTTCTAGTGAATCACTGAGTTCGTACTTAGCTTTTTATGCAATTGTTCCCTCTTAGCTATAGCGTATTCTTTGATATCTTTTCAACTTAACTCATCTCGCTTTTTTTGTCTTTCCCCCTTTTGACATCATCGAAAACAAGTAAACACATAAATAGGGAAAGAAAGGAACACGCAATCATACTAAAAGCCATTCATTACTTAAGCAAGATATGTACATGGAAATTTAAGAAACAAATTTTGTGGGAGCAAGTGAGGCTGAGGAAGAAGGAAGGAAAGATCATGGGCTTGTTGGGAACAAGGCATCACACATTCGGGTCAAGACTTTTACAAGCTTTTCTTGGCCTTTAGCAATCTGTTCTTGGTCCCGTGCTATCTTGTCAAGGGTGTTGGCAATGTGTACCAACACTTGAGAGTTCCCTTCGCCAGACATCAGTCTTTCCTGGTCCTCCACTGGCTCAAAGTGCCTCATCTTCTAGACAACAGAAATGTCTAGTTCCCTTCCAATGGTGACCTCTTCCTTGGAGGTGTCTTAGAGACTCTCCTTGAGCAGCAGTTTCTTGATGAGCCCAATGTAAGGAAGAGAGTGGGACTTGGATGCCATGCACTTCTCCATGTGCCCGAGAATGATTCTTGGAAGGTTGATGGGCTTTCTCAGGAAGAAGTGGTAGAGAAGTATAGCATCGGGGATGTTGACGACAAGGCGCTTTTCTTGGCGAGGGATCACCATATTGATGATGAATTGATGGGCCAGCTTGGCGATCAAGGACAAATGATGGGTCGAGGTCCATTGGGTGGGAACTCGGCCCTCGAAAATGGTATTGTAGACCTCGGCGCTGTCAAAATCACCCCAGAGCTTGATGGGCAATTCGTGGAATCCCTGGACAGGGACCTGTAGCTAAAGGCGGATTGTAGATGTTGTGAAGATGAAGTCGTCGCCTTCGAGGGAGAGAGTTCCCTTGGTGCCATTCTCGTGGACCACAAAGTTGTTGTAGAAACGAGGGACCTGTGAGGGATCCACACTCACAGCCTCGTTGCAGAGATGCTCCCAACCTTGGGCCTTGATCAGGTCCCACAACTCCCCAAGCCCATTCTCTTGGAGCATGTCTTCAGAAATGATGAGAGGGGGGAGGAGCTTGCGGTTTTCGTTGACAGGGAACTTCTTTGGAGAAGGTCCCTTCCCCCTCCTGGTTGTGCTCTTTTTAGTGTTCCCCCTTGAGACCGCTTTCGGTCCTTTCCGCTGAGGGGATCCAGCCGCTTCAATCATCAACACTCGTTCCCTTGTTGCGTGGGAGCCCTCAGACAACACAAGTTGATGTCCAGGGGTTAGGATCTTGGTGGGCTCTTGAGCAGTTTGAGCCTCTTCTTGATCCTCGACCTCATCACAAGAGGTCCCTTCTTCCTCGGAGGAGCTGGAGCTTGAGCTGGAGCCCTCCTCGTCATCGTCCGGATGACTTGAGCTTAACCCAGCACTATCAGCCAGTGCTGCGTTCCCTTCTTCCATAGGCTCTTCAGGAGCCTCTTTTTCTTGGGACGTGGTCCCTTGTTCAGGCACAGGTGGGACCCCGTCGAGCTCTTTCTCCAGGGCCTTGAGCTGGTCTTCTTCCTCTGCAGATCCCATGATGATGGGAGGCGGATCCGAGGCCATTTTGGCAAGGGCAACGGAAAGAGGCAGATCATCGTCATCTGAGGTGACGACAGTTTTGGAGGGAGAGGGAGAGGGGAGTTTTTCGGTAGTGGGGGATGTGGTTGAGGAAGGGAGAGGAATGGGGTGCGGAGTTGAAATTTGTGTGGAGGGAGGAAGAGGGGGGGGGGGGATTTGTGTGTGGGTGAGGAAGGAGGGGAAGGAGTTTTGTGTTGGGGAGAGGGAGAAGGGTTTATTGTTCCCTTAGTTGTGGGAACAGAAGAAGGTGGTGGAGGTGTTTGTTGTTACGGAGGAAGGGGTTTGGGAGTTCCAGAGACAGGCGGGGAAGCAAAGACGAAAGGTGGTTTGGCGACGCAAGAACTGTCTTTGGAGCAGTTCAGGTAGTCGTCAATTGTGAAGAAAGCTTTCTTTTTGGGCTCCGAGTATTGAGAGATCTCGGAGTGTTTTCGTTTTTTAGATTTGGAGGGATCTTTGGAATGTTTGGATTTTGAGGGATCTTTGGATCTTGAGGAATGTTTGGAGGAGTGCTTGTGTTTGGCCTTCTCATATTTAGAAGGGGGTTCGGAGCCGAAGATGTCAAGGATGACAGTGCCGGAGGAGACGTTGGTGGTTGGAGGAGGAGGTGGAAGAGATTCGGAGGTGGTGGCGGTGGAGGAAGACATTAGAGGGCTTACGTAATTGTAAAGACCCTCGATGAGGACAACTTGGATGTTTGGATTGGTTTCCTTCTCAATTTCCTCTAATTGAGAAATGAAGAAGGTGCGAGGGTTGGCGAGGACCCATGCTTTGATTTCTTCAAAGGTATAGATGGAGGCCATGGGAGAGATTTCTGGGGAAGAGAGGAAGTTTGGAGGTTTCTCGAAAGAGAGCGTGAAAAGGATGTGGAGAAGAAGGGTGACAGAGGATGAAGAAGGAATAAGAGCCCACAAATGGCAATGTTAGGGTTTTTAAGGAGAGAGAGGGTGAGGGATAGAATGGGAAGTGGGAAACCTCGATAACCGTTGCCCAATGAAAGCGGAGCATCGTTTCAACTTCCTTAGCACGTCTCTTGACACGCATCATTTTCTCTTGGGAAGACCTTTTTGAATTTTGAATACTTGGCCCAAAACGCTTCAGAGCGTGACACATTTCCCAGTTTCCCAAGCGACGTTTCATTATTTCAGGTCTAGTCGTGTTCCCTTGTGTGTACACACCAGTTCCCATGATCTTTTGAAAGGTTATGTTGAGTGGAGAGGTTCAGGGAACTCACACTCAATTTTCTTTGTGAGGCTAGGAACTCAAAGAGGAGCCAGACAATTGCAACTCGATAAAGGGATAAATAGTTTGGCTCATGAGAAACGTTTGTCTGGTCCTTAGCTTAAGGTTGGTTTTATGATCAACTGTCATAGTGGCTTGTAGAGAGGGTTAAAGGGAACTCTGGTTGATCATTTTAGGCCGAAAATAAAAATCCCATTGTACATAAATAAGCTCTAGACTAGTAAGCATGGCAAAATGAATGCAATAATTCCAAGTGTTCCCTATCATGCATTTCTAGTCAAACTAGTCAAGCATTGAGGGAGAGACAAACAGGGACTTGTTTAGTTTAGAATTATCATCCCTAGAAGCATTCGAAAATGCTGGTAGGGACGTCTGTCTAAAGCCTTAGTGAGAATGTCCGTAATTTGCTCTTCCGTTCTACAGTGTTCCATAGAGATGTTCCCATTTTCAACATTATCACGTAGGAAATGATGTCTAATATCTATATGCTTGGTCCTAGAGTGATGCACAGGGTTTTTGGATATGTTAATGGCACTAGTATTGTCACAAAGAATAGGAACTGGGCCAAAAGACATACCGTAATCCTGAAGTTGGGATTTGAGCCATAATACTTGGGAACAGCATGATGCGACAGCCACGTATTCGGCTTCGGCTGTGGAGAGTGCCACTGAATTTTGCTTCTTGGATCCCCAGGAGACTAGGCATGATCCTAAGAACTGGGCCATTCCAGATGTGCTCTTTCTATCAACCAAGTGCCATGCGAAGTCTGCATATGTGTGTGCAATGAGCTCAAGGGAACTGTTCCTTGGATACCAAAGGCACAAGTTATCGTTCCCTTGAAGATACTTGAAAATCCTCTTCACCTCTTTCAGGTGTGATTCTTTGGGGTTACCTTGAAAACGAGCACAAAGACATACGGAGAACATGATATCAAGCCTACTAGCAGTTAAGTAGAGGAGGGACCCGATCATACCTTGATAATTTCTTTGGTCCACACTTATACTTGTTTCATCCGCATTGAGTCTTGAGTTTGGTGAGATGGGAGTGTCGATGGGCTTCGAGTGTTCCATCCCATATTTCACAAGCATTTCTTTGATGTATTTCTGTTGATGAATCTTTGTTCCCTCCATTGTTTGGGAGATTTGGAGTCCCAAGAAGAACGTGAGTTCCCCTATGAGACTCATCTCAAACTCACTGCTCATGAGGTTCTTAAACTTTTCTACAAGAGTTTCGTTAGTTGCTCCAAAAACAATGTCATCAACATATACTTGTACAATCAAGATATCTTTAGACTCTTTCTTGAGGAACAAGGTTTTGTCTATAGAACCTCGAATGTATCCATGAGAGAGAAGGAACTGAGCAAACCTGTCATACCATGCTCTGGGAGCTTGTTTGAGACCGTAGAGGGCCCTCTCCAGGAAGTAGACGTGGTTGGGTAGTTTCTCATCTTCGAATCCTGGGGGTTGAGCCACGTATACTTCTTCCTTGAGGTGCCTATTGAGAAAAGCCGTCTTCACATCCATCTAGTATAACTTGAATCCTTGGTGGGCTGCATAGGCTATGAGAAGGCGAATGGCCTCGATCCTTACAACTGGTGTGAAGGTCTCGTCATAGTCGATCCCCTCTTCTTGTCTGTAGCCTTGAGCAACCAAGCGGGCTTTGTTCCTTGCTACGGCCCCAGTGTCATCGAGCTTGTTCCGAAATACCCATCGAGTTCCTATAATGTTCTTGTTCTTGGGCCTGGGAACTAGCTTCCATACCTTGTTTCTCTCAAATTGATGGAGTTCCTCTTGCATGGCTTGGATCCAGTCAGGATCTTTTAATTCTTCTTTAATATTCTTTGGTTCCACCAGTGAAACAAACGCATTAAAGGCACAAAAGTTATTGAGAGAGGAACGAGTTTGCACACCTTTGTCATAGGGAGTGATGATGTTGTAGATGGGGTGATCCCTTTTTCGATGGTAATTCCTTGTGCGGATGTGTGAGACATCGACTTGTTCCCTTGTCTCTGCATCTGTATCTTGAGCATTCTCTTCCTCTGTGGGACAGTTGTGCTCAACTTCTTCACTAAGACTTGCATCAGTATTCTCTTCAGGGTTCCCTTGGTGTTCCCCCTAAACATTGGATTCAAGTAAATTTTCAGGTTGGGGAACAAGAGAGTTTGGTGCGTCTTGTGGTTCTTCTGTTGAGGAGGGAACTTCAAAGGAGTTTTGATCTGTGGAGTTTTGATCTCCTTCGTTGTTCCCTGATTGTGGGACACTGTTCCCACTTGGATAGTCTTCATCTCTCTTCCTTGGTTCATCCTCGTCGTCTTCTTCTTCTTGTCTGACCGGTTTGAACATAGTTCCCTTTCCTTGGTCCTCTGTTCCCATCTTTACAGATTTTTCATCGAAGATGACATTAATGCTCTCCTCTATCTTCTTGGTCCTCTTGTTGTAGACCCTGTACGCCTTGCTTTGGGAAGAGTATCCCAGGAATATCCCTTCATCGCTTCTTGGGTCAAACTTGCCAAGGTTGTCCTTCCCATTGTTGTGTACAAAGCATTTGCATCCAAAGGTCCTTAGGTGAGAGATGTTAGGCTTCCTTCCTTTGATGAGCTCGTAGGATGTCTTCTTTATCATTGGACGTGTCATGGCTCGATTTAGAATGTAAGTGGCAGTGGAAATAGCTTCGGCCCAGAAATGTGCAGGAACTCTTCTTTCCAGCATCATGGCTCTTGACATGTCTTCTAGAGTTCTGTTTTTCCTTTCTACCACGCCAATTTGTTGAGGAGTCCGAGGAGCTGAGAAATTGTGGGATACACCATTGTTGTCACAGTACCGTAGGAACTCTGAGTTTTTGAACTCAGTTCCGTGGTCATATCTGAGTGACTTGAGCTTGATTCCCATGCTCACTTCCATCCTCTTGATCAGAGTCTCGAACTCTTTGAAGGTATCTAATTTTGATCTCAAGAAAAGCACCCATGTAAATCTTGAAAAATCATCAATTAAGACATACATGTACCTTTTTCCTCCGTAGCTTTCAGTGTCCATGGGACCACAGAGATCCATGTGTATTAGCTCCAGGGGTCTTGTAGTGCTTACTACCTTCTTGGGTTTGAACGAGCTCCTAGTCTGCTTTCCACGAACACATTCTTCGCACATCTTGACTCCTTCAAGGTTGATTCGTGGGACACCAATAACTAGATCCTGTAGATAAAGCTTCAAGATTTGATTGATGCCTGCGTGTTCTAGCCTTTGATGTCAGAGTTCCGTTTCATCGAGGGAACTCGCTAAGCACAGTTTCCTTGGTCGCTCAAATTCTTTATCCACCACATAGATGTTGTTGGATCTTCTTCCCTTCAAGAGAATTTTGTTGGTCTTCTTGTTGATCACCAGACACTCTCTTGAGTCAAAGGTGACGATGTTGTTCCCTTGATCACATATTTGAGAAACACTCAGGAGATTGAATCCCAGGTCCTTCACCAAGTTGATGTCGGTGATCTTGATTGATTTGTTGAGTAGTACTTCCCCTGTTCCTATGATTTCCCCTTTATTTTTGTTGCCAAAGGATACGTGACCTCCTTTGGCCTTTGGGTGGAGTGAGGTGAGGTTGTCTTTGTTTCCAGTCATGTGGTTAGAGCATCCACTGTCAATGACCCATGTGCTGTTCCCCCTCACTTCCACCTACAAGAAAATTTAGTTTTTGAGGACCTAGGAAAGATGACTCTTGCTTGGTCCCTTGCAAGGGAAGACAGTCTCAAATAGCACATAATCAACAATGTTAATGTCACGAGAGTACTTGTTATAGGCAGAGTTCCTATGATTGTTTCTTTTTTGTGGGAACTCTAGTGGACTTGTTGGCTTGTTGATTCTGCCTGTTCCAGTACTCGTGATTTTTCTGAGCTTGGGCCTTAGCTTTGGAACAACTTTCCTTGTAGTGCCCATGAGCACCACAGTTCCAGCAGGTCTTATAGTATTCTCCTATGTAGTACTTAGGATGGGGCTTTTGTGTCCTGTTCCTATCCATAGTTTCTTTGTTGTACACTCTACACCCGTTTCCCTTAGCTATTTGAACATACAACTTATGTCCAGTGTTCCCAGTGTAATAATCTACTTCTCCATTTACTCCACTCTCTAGGACACGGATTTTCTCTTCTAAGTGTGCATTTTTCTATTTTTCACACTGAAGCTCTAAAGCCCTACACTCGTTTATCTCTTTTTCACTCAAAGGAGACTTCCCTTTTCCAGGGCTATCTGACTCATACCCTATTCCGTGTCTCGCAGGGATAAACTTGGTTTGGGAACTAGAGGCTTCAGAGTTTCCTTTTGCCTTACTCAGGTTTTGTAGAAGGGTGTTCTCATCACTTTCTAGAGTCTTAAGCTCTCTTTCGAGATCTACTATGTGTGACAAGTAAGACTGAAGTTTTTCAAGAAGGGGCACACAGTTGGAACATGGCTCAAGACCAACTAGTTCAACATTGGTGTGCTCCGATTTTTCCAATTTCTTTTGCAATTTAATGTTATCTTTGACAAGGCATGAGAGAATTTTAAGCAACTCAGGTTTTTCATCATTATTCAAGGAAGCAAGGACGGATTCAGTAGTTACCTCCTGGGTTGTTCCCCAGTGGTGTCTCCTATGGCCATTGCACACATGTCGAGAGATGCCCAAGATTCAGGATCTTCGTCCTCGTCATCGTCCTAGGTGGCGATGTACGCCTTCTTCCCTTGCTTTCGATCGTCAGTTCCCAGTGGACACTCCTTTGCGAAGTGTCCCCTTTTGTAGCACTTGTAGCATGTGACATCCGAGAGGTCCTTTTCAACAGGTCTTCTTTGGGAACTTTGTCCTTTTTGTGAGTTCCCATTCCCCTTTTTGAACTTTCCTTTGTAAAAAGATCGAAGGGCCTTTGTTATAAGTACTAGTTCCTCATCCTCTTCTTCTTCGGATTCTTCATGTTGTTCTTGAACTGACTTGAGCATATTTTCAAGTTTGAGAGCAATTCCTTGGTGTGACCTCGTTTGCTCCTTGTCATCTATCTTTCTCTTCTCATATCCCACCAGCTTTCCAAAAACCTGGTGGAGCATAAGAGCTCTGTTTTCGGGGTTCTCTTTGAACATCGTTCTTTCATTGGTCCATTCTCCAGTTAACCCATTGAAGAGTTGTTGAACCTTCATTTTATCAGTGACTTCCTCTTTAGTGATCCCAAGGCCTGCCATCTTGGTGCAAAGTCCCTTTAAACGGGACTGGCAACTATCAACGGACTCTCCTATTTGCATTTGGAAGGTGAAGAACTCCCTCCTTGCATTCATTTGAAGATCTTCTCGGAGGTCTGAGTTCCCAATATGCATTTGTTGAATGGCTTCCCACACTTCCTTTGTTGTGTCTAGGTTTGGCACCCTATCGCAATCTTGCACCGACATAGCATTCTTGAGGTACTGGATGGTTTTGAAGTTGGCCTCCATGCACTTGTATTCATTTGGTCCCCATTTTGAGAGGTCATTCTCAATCGCTGGATCAACTTTGAAATTCCCTCTCTCTATAACGCACCAAGCCTTGTAGTCTTGGCTTCGCATCGAGTTCTTCATGTCGCGTTGCCATACTTCGAATCTACCAGTGATGAGCCTTGGTGGCTTGCTGTTGTTGTGACCGACTTGGGTGAGTTCGTGATCCATTTTTGAAACCTGTGATGCTAACACAAATCTAGAGCGACCTGCTCTGATACCAATTGTTGGATCGTAACCGGTTAGCAAGAGCTTGGGAACTGCCTGTTAAGCTGTTCCCAAGGCAGCGGAAGAAATAATATCGCAAGTAAATAAAACAACAGTAAACACAGTTCCCTTATAGAGGAACGCCACTACAACCAACTAGTTGTATGGATAAACCTCTACCTCCGCTTGGAGGATTTTGAATGAACTACTTATATTAATGATTTGTTCCTTAGTTACAACCAGATACAAACTTCTCTGCTCCTACGAGTTCTACCTATCTCTAGCAACACTAATGTATTCTTCTCAACTGGATTCCTAAGCGAACAACAACAACTAAATAAGTAACTCAAACCTTACACCGAATCGTAGTTCCCTTTCTCTTGGGAACTCGGCTTCACCGTCGTCAAGATCACACACTTGCCGCCGGGGACTTCTCTTCTTCTTTCTCTCTCACTGTTGTGGGTATTGTGTATTCTGGGAGAAGTGCTCAATCCGAGTACTATTTATTTGGCTTTATAGTCCAGGTGTGCTTGGGCAATCCCATCTTTCATTTGAGTCCGAAATGCCCTTTGCTTGATGCCCAAGTTGTACTTTCTTCACATGTGACTTTGGTTTGAACTAGGTCAACTTCTTGAATCAATCGGACCATTGGATCACTCGTGACAGTCTGCTCCTCAGACTGTGCCTTCGTTCTGTCCAAGACAGGATCCCGCGATTTGTGCTGAATGGTCGTTGTCTTCACATGTGAGTTCCCATGTCATGGGAATTGTCTTCTTCAGAGTTCCTTTGGGAGAAACTCTTCATCGTGTAAGCCTGTGTTCTGTGATCATTCTTGGGAGTTCCCATTGCATGGGACCTTTCCTCTTCAAAGTTCCCTTGATGAAAACTCTTCATTGTGTGCTATTGTGGTCTTTGATCATTCATGAGAGTTCTTTGCTTAACATGTGTTCCTTAGAAATGCTTGATCAAAGCACATTAGTTCCACATGGTGTTTGTCATTATCAAAACTCGGAGAATCGTATCGTTGTTCCGTTGTTTAGAGCCAGAGGTCCCAACTACGTCCCAACATGTTGTCATTGCCAAAAAGTTTGCTCCTGATGCTGATAGCAAGGTAAGCTTTTATCCCTTTTTTTGAATACCAAATCTGTATGCCTTTATGGTATGGATGTTTGATATTACAAAGGCACTGCAAATCATACAGTTAATTGCAGTTTCATCCTAATTAATTCATTGATTTTCTTTGCATTTAGTCAATGCAACTGGTATTTAAGTATACCAAAATCCCTAACTCTTGACAAAATATTTTCATGGTTAAAAAAGCTACCAAAAGAATATCCAAACATTTCACAAGTGAAAGTGATAAGCACAACTTTTTTTGGTAGAAAAGTGATAAGCATAACTTAAACTCGTAAAAGGATTTCTTACAAAAACATTTTTAACTACAATATCTGATACATTAAGCGGTAAAAGGTAGTAGCAAGTTTGAAAACATGGCAAAAGACAAACAACTCTTATACTGAGGAACAACAGCAAAAACGCCAAAACTGGTTATCATTTCAGCAGAGCCCTCTTCCTAAGTTGCAATTCTCTGAAACTTATTACTACACCCAGCTGGTTCACTATCTATTGACCTTCCCCCTTGTTTCCAAGGCCGGTTGTTCCTTCCTCCTTTGTGAAACCAAATAAAGAGGTTATAAGACAACTAATTTGTCTACTTTCACAATGATTTTATGGTGACAATGTTGTTTCTTGCAATCAAAATGTCAAGCAATGAGAAAGTAACCAAATGGGTGTTTCAGAATTTAGATTAATCGCGTTTTCAAGGAAGAAAACGGATGTTTAACATAATTGCATCAGAATAAGCTAGCCTCCCTCCTAATTAATTATTACTGTTAGTGCACAAAAACTCCGTCTTCAATGCACTAATTAAGAACTCCCCCTCTTCCGTTCCGCCTTCATTCTCTTGACTTAGAAACCTGCAAAACAATGGACACAGAGGGAGGGGACCCCCTAATCCACCTACGATGCCTAAGTCAGAAGAGCAATTGTCGATTTGAGCGGCGAGGTACAACAAGAGAGCGGTGAATCCCTAAATAGTCGAGCTAAGCGAATATTAGCTTGTCTAGATTTTCTGAATATGCCGATATGCACATGTGTTCAATAGCCTGAGCGAGTATCAGTCTATGAATCAATATGCAACTTGTGACTCTCCCTACACGGCGAAGACGTGTATTTATAATGGAAGAGGGAGAGGTAGGGGGGCCGAAAATTATATCTATAAGGCCGAAAATATTATCCTCCTAGGGCTGACCAACTGCCTTAAAGCCCAAGTAAGGAATATTCCACCCTTTCTCCAACTTTAATTCTATCTTTAATGAAAGATAAAATCTTCAATTAAGTTGCTTAACCGCCATATTTAATATAATAGGAAAATAAATAAAACTAATATCCTTTTGATGTTGGTGATGACCACAATTCTTCCGAAACTTTTGATTCCTACATTTGTTTAAGTGATTTGAAAGATGACTTAGGAGACTCCTACATTTGCCTTAGTGACTTGAAAGATGAATTGGTAGAATCTCCTAAGAATTCTTTGGATAACTTTGGTGTAGGAAAAGAGGAACATGATGGAGCAAGTAAGGAGGAGAAATCTCATTCGTTGGAGGAGTATGATGAGAGAGGCCCGAGATCGGATAGCCATGCCTATATAGACCATCGTTGGTGGTTTTATGGGTATGAGGGCAATGGGAATGGGCACAACAATGGCGAGCAATTCACCGTGTTTCACCCGCCATGAGATTGAGGTTAGGAAGTCAAGCTAGTGACTCTAAACGAGCGCTTCTCGGGAGGCAACCCGAGCTAGTAGCTTTCTTTTCGTAATTTTAGTTTAATTTTTCTTAGTATAGCCTAGCTTTTCTCTAACCAATCTCTATCTAGTGTTTTGTGGATTTTTGGTGTTGTGTATCCTTCAAGGTTGTGTAGGATTTGAGGTGAGAAAAATATATAAATGGAAATATGGAGAAAGAAGTTGCAAGAGGATGGAGTAAAATTGGTGACCCGAATACTCCCACATCGAGCCCAGGTAAGTTGGGCCCGACACAGGGACGTCGGTCCACAACGTTGGTCCGACCCGATTTGACTAGGTGGAATGCCAATTTTGCCCTTGACCTAATTTGTCCCTTTCCCCCATTAAATACCATTCCCCACCTACCTACCATCTTCATATTAACCACCATTCCCAAAATACAACCCATCTCCCTCACACTCTCAAAATCGGCCCCCTTCCTCTCACCATACTCGATCCACACATCTTCCCTTTCTTCATCCCGATCCAATCACGAAAAGGCCTCCTTAACCCGATTCCAAAGAGAAATTTCGAGTTCAATCTCGTTCTTCATCCCCCATCTCGATCTAGGTTGAGAAAGTTTGAGTTCTAAGTTGTTTATTTGTTTAAAAGTTCAATACTCTTCAAATCCGGTATGTGTTACTCGATCTCTACCTATTTCCTTGGAGATTTTGTGCTTTCATTGCATAGATTGAATAATGCCATGTTTGATTGAGAGTTTGAGCTTGAGCATCAATGGTGGATTTGCATGATTTGTGAAATTGAGCTTTAAAGTTGTTTATGCATGCTTAGATCCATTTAGAACTTCGATTAGGGATGTTTGATGGTTGAATTTGAAATTTAAGTGCATGATAGAGTGATTTGGGTTGATTTGAGGTTAGAGTCGAAGCATGAACTAGGTCGAGATCGATATGCCCAGGTAAGTCGGGCCCGAGTTGTGGAAGTCGGTCCATCAAGTCGGACCGAGTTTGAGGATACATCGGGCCCGACATAGGTTGGAAGTCGATCCATGATTGCTTTTGCTCTCTTATTGTGATATCATGTGGATTCATGTGTTTCATTGTTGGCTATAACCTAATCATGATGTAGTATGATCATTTGCTTAGCCATTGTTAGAAGATATCCATGATGATTCATGTTGGATTGTGATGCATGTGTGTTTAGAAACTAAGTATGAGGTTCCCCTTGTGTTGAAGTGTTTTTGTGTGTTGATGAGTGCTTTTGTTGAGTTGTATGGAGTTTATCTTGGACCCTTTTGTTTGGTTGGATGTGTGTAGGTACCATGGAGACTAGAGCTTCATCATCTCATGCGGAAAGGCCGAGGAAGAAGTCCAAGAAGTCAAGAAAAGAGCCAAAGTTGGAGGATGTTTACTTGGAGGATGATGAGCAAGTTGAGAGTTATGCAAGGTATATGGCGCTTGAGCATCACACAAGGTGGCTTGATTGGGAAGCCGTGAGGAAGATGGACATGGATCAAGCTCTTCCAAGGTGCTACTCCCACATCGGTCTCAATGGAATGCTAAGGTGGGACAACACCCACTACCCCGCCCTCACCTAGGAATTCATGGCCACGTTTGAATGCACTTATGATAATGTGGAAGATGAGGAAGGGGTGATCACTTTCCAATTGGGCAATGAGGACCACAATCTCTCTCTTAGGGACTTGGCTACCTACTTCGGGTTTCCATGTCCAAGAGAAGAGGCCGGCGTCGACAACGAGAAGGTGAACCAAGTGTGGCGGCATGTGGCCGGGAAAAGCGAGATGAGAAAGGGCGCCTCCACAACCGAGATTGCTAGCCCTCTTTTTCGGGTCATGGTGCGAGTTTTGGGATGTGCAATCTATGCTCGTCATTAGTTGAGCAAGCCGATGAAGGAAGAAATTATGTTGCTACATGAGATGCTCTTCCACACCGAGAAGCCCATGAACCTTGCATGGGAGTGGGTCAAGATGGTGCGAGACTTCCAAAGCTCCTCTTGGATCTACTTCGGCGGGATGATAGCAAGGCTAGCCATGCATCTAGGAGTCGATCTTAACAAGTATTCTCCTGCTCCGAATGGTGTTGAGTATATGAACATGAAGTATTTCAAGAAGGTCAACATCATCAAGGAGTAGCTCTACATGATTTCTTTGGCCCCTCACTCGAACTATGATGGTGTGTCGATCCGGTTGGCGGCCAACCTCTATGATCTTTCTCGGTATCACAATTGGTACCAAGTGTGGGCTGGCAAGCCACACGCATTTGGTGACCCCGAAGGTGCAAGAGAGGGGCGGCGACAACAACCTCAACACATTCGGTTTACCTCCCCTTCATCTTCACCTGATTTCGACCAAGATAACTTTGTGTTTGCACCTCGTGGGGAAGACATGGACGTCGATCAAGAGCAAAATGAAGAAGATGAGCGCTTCCAAGGCTTGATGGCCAACCTCTGAGCCACGCACCAAGCTCTAACATTGGCGGACCGAGGTACACACCACATCGGACCCGACTTCCCTCAAAGTCGGTCCGGTTCCTTCTATGGTGATGAGGTCCCGAGGCACTATGAGCGTGGAGAGGGGAGTGGTGCAAGGCGAGAACAAGGTGGCGGTTATGAAGGCTACGCCCAATGGTATGGTCCGGGAATGGTGTTTCCCGAGCAACAACAAACGGTGGACATGTCCTTCTTGGCCAACCAAATGGCCCATCTTCAACTTCAACAAGAGAATGTTCTTCAAGAGGTCCATCAAGTGAATCTTCAACAACAACACATGTAACAATAACAACAACAATTGCTTCAACAACAAAGTGCTTTCCAAGCTAGCCAAGAAGAGATGAACCGAGCCCTCGGCTACACTAGGCGAGAGGTGGGGGAGCTTAGAGAGGTGGAAGACCAAAGGTGGCGGGTCCAAGATAGCTTCAACACATGGATGAGCGGGAACTTCCCTTCCCGTGAGGACCAATGGACGCGCCCGGATCCTCAACTCCAACCACCACCACAAGACTTCTACCAAGAGCAAGTGTACGAGAGGGAGCGGCAAGCGAGACTCCAAAGAGGACGTAGGCGTGATAACCCCTTCGAGTGATCCTAGACATGCCATTGAAGAATAAAGAAATTGTGAGCTCTTCATACTCTTCTCTCTTGCTTTTAAGTTTTGGTTTCCTTGTTTGATGGGGACATCAAGATTTTAAGTATGGGGTGGGGGTAAGTGTGCTCATGATTTCACTTGCTTGTGTCTTTGTTATTTTGAGGATATTTGGTTTTCGGTTTCTAGTTTGTGTTTCGGATGTTTGTTTCTTGGTTTGTGGTTTGATGAACGACATGGATGATTGATTTGGTTTTGAATGGATGAGTCTTTGTTTTTGGTTTTAGAGAAATTTTTGCAAAAATCCATAAAAATTTGAAAAATTGTGTTGAAAACAACAAAAAGATTTTGTGTTTTGTAGTTTTTGGACTAGAAATTCCCATCTTAGATTGCCAAATGAAAGCTAATGATGATGTGAGCATGTAAATTCCTTTGCATATTTTTGGATGGTTTAGCCTCTAAAAAGATGTTGCTTTTGATGTGATCATGATATCTTGCTTGTTTTATTGAACATGTGAGTTCTAGGATGAGTTCTTATGCAACTAAGTATGAGTGACCCTTGTGAGATTGATTTTTGGCCATTTTAGGGATGCTTGTTCATATTTGCATATCCCTCATGTTTCTTGTGTGATTAGCTCATTCATGCTTAGTAAAACTTGCTATTGCGGTGTTTATCTATTTTCCAAGACCGTCATGAGATTTGTCCTAGCATTGTCACATTGATTTTGAACTTTATTCTTTTAGTCACATAAATGTTCCATATCCTACCATGAAGTGAATCCTTTGTTTGTAGCCCCGTTTTAGCCTAAGCCTTTGTTTGAAACTCCTCAAAAATATTATTCCTATCCTTATATGACTTGACCCTTATGGGATTGGACTTTAGAAGAGAGGTTTGGATTGTATTTGAAGAGTTGAGATTCTCTTGGGTTTAAGGGCAAAAAAATGGTGTTATGAATCATGTGGGTAGTGCATCTTTGTTGTGCAAAAAGAAAATGAAAAGACAAAGAAAGAAAGAAAGAAAATGTTGGAAATGGAAAGTGGAATGAAGGCAAAGAGCTTAAGTGAAGAAAAAGGGTCCGACCGAGTTACACACCACATCGGGCCCGATGTCATAAGAAAGTCGGTCCAATGTAGAAAGTGTGGAAAATCCAACAAAAAGCCTAAGAGCAAAGATGAAGTGGAATGTTAAGTGAAATTTTGGGTTGAAAGGAAAAATGTTAAGTCTTTTGGGTGAGTGTGGAATTGATTGTGGAATTTTGGTGAAGTTGGTGAGAGTTTAGGTTGTTCAATCCCCATTGTAAGCACCACAAGACCAAATAATTCCCACCTTGAGAAATACCAAAAGCCCCATTACAACCCGGCCGAATGGAACCTCTTTGAGGACCTCCATTGAGCCAAGTTCGAATTCTTTGTGTACTTTGTATTAGGCATCTCTAGGTGGAGGAATTGGTGATATTAGCTTCAATAGTAAAGTCCTTACTTGCATGATTTTTGAGCTTGAGTGTTCATTGCTAAACCCAAACAAATAATGAGTGATACACATTCACATATCCCTAAAGTGAGGCTTAGTTGCATTGACTCTATTCCTTGGAACAACTAATCATGTGTGATGATGTAATCTTGCTTGAATATCAATCACTTGTGCTAAAATGTGTTTTCATACGAGGCTTTACTTGAAGATTATGTTTCGGTCTTGCTTACATTGTTATTGCTTGAGGACAAGCAAGTTTAAGTATGGGGTATTTTGATGTCTCTTTATTTGGTGGTGTTTTTATATATGATTTCCTTTGTAAATATGTTTCTTTTTCCCCTTTTTTGTGTGTTTTGTTCCTTTTTAGCTTAGTTCCCGTATTTCTATGAGATTCGGAGACTATGCGCGTTTTATGTGTTTTGTAGGTAATTTGGCATGGATCAAGGGTCGTTTTGAAGGAGGATCGGAACATGGAGCAAGGCCCGAGCTTAAGAGGGAAAGAGAGGAGCAAGCCATGAAGAAGAACAAGAGAAAAGCCAACAAGAAGAAGGTGGAACGAGGTCCGAATCGACTTGCAACCAACGCCGGACCCGACTTGAGTTTTCAACCTCGGACCGACTTGCACAGTAAGTCGGGCCCGAGGTCCTCCGTGTCGGTCCGAGTCGGTCACTGGACTGCTTGGGCTCCAAGGCACGAAATTGTAAACTTCCACTTTTTCCCCTCATCTATAAAGGCTCTCTTGTCTTCTAATTTAAGGAGGTTCCCACACTTAGCAAGGAACCAACCCTCAAAAACTCTCAAGAGGATACTTGGAGAGCAAGGAGGAAGGAGAGGAGAAGGAGAAGAGAGAGAATCGGCCAAGGAGAGGAAGATTTGATAGGTTTGGTTGATAGATTAGCTTTGCTTTGTTTTGATTTGGTGGATTTGGAAACCCTTGATTGGAGTTTGTGGATTGCTTTTGATTTGTGAATGAAACTTGGCTTTGGTTTGAGATTGATGATGTTGATTGCTTTGCTTTTTGATTTGTTTGCTTTCTTTGTTTGCCATATGGAGTAGATCTCCTTGATCTTGGGTTATGGGGGAAAACTCTAGCTAGGTTGGGCTAGAAACCCCAATTCCATAGCCTTGAGTGCTTGATCTAGGAACCCACTCTACATAGAGCTACAATTCCTTACGAAAGTAAGGAATCAAGGCTTATGATTGGCAAAGTAGCGAAAATGAACATGTTTCAATCTCAAGACCTTGCTTCGAAAAGGATTTCCCCAAGGATCGATGTGTAGAAGTGGTTGGAACGAGGGCGAAAGCACTCGATCCTACTCCGATCATCACTTATTGCTTGAATTGGGGTGGAAAAGCCTTAATCTACTAGAGAAGGAACCCAAAAACCCAAGATCTACTTTCAATCTTTGAGTTCGACAAAACCCAACTACCTCGGGCCCGACTTGCCCTACGTCGGTCCCGACTTCCTCTTTGTCGCCAACATCGGGCCCGACGTGACACTTGTGTCGGTCCCGACTGTTCTCTTCGTTTTCCTTCGTTTTAGGTTCTCCTTTCCAACTTTCTAGTGTCTAGGCACCTCAATCGAGTAGATTTCCCGAGCGTTCGACACCCACCACGTGCTACAACGGGGTCGGGTTATAAATTGTATCTCTAGACCCTCGCACAACCGAGCGATCAGTAGCAACTATAATTGTTTGGACCCGTTCGATCTATTCAGTTGTAGAGGGAATAAACCACATATAACTTGATTAGCTGTTTGCGTTGAGTATTTGTTTCTATCGATACTTTGGACTTAAAGCTGTCGTTTAATTGAATCTAGGCGTTGTTCTAGGTTGTTAGATGATTAGGGTTGTTCAGACTGTTAGTTCTTTCAACTAAATATAAAGTTTTTGATAATGATCTACGGTAGGTTATTCAAGGGAATTGAGAATTGAAAGAATCAATGATCAATAAGCATATCTATGATGGATTTAACTAGTTGAACACGCTTGTCTCTTAATTGATTAAAACCATCTTTTGCATTCTTAGATAGTTTCTATTTTGCATAGTAGTTTAGAATTTACAATCACAAACCCCCATATTAGTTACTTGGCACTTAAGTAATAACATTCATACACGAGTCTCTGTGGGATCGACCCTTGCTTACCATTCTACTCAGATTGGTCAAGTTAGGATTCTTTGATAGGTAAACGACTGAAAAATACCTCATCAAATTTGGCGCCGTTGCCGGGGACTTCCCTGCTACAAGGCTCAACGATCTGTAAAAGCGAATCAGTAACATCGAACAAGAAGCTAATGAGTCCTTGTACGAATATTATGAGAGGTTCAAGAGGTTGGTAGCCAGCTGTCCTTTCCATGGCTACACTGATCAAGACCTGATTCTATATCTTTTCAATGACCTCTTGGATGATGAGAGAAGAATGGTCAATGCAGCTTGCCAGGGCCACATTCTCAACAAAACTCCTGCTGCTGCGTTTGACCTATTTACACAACTGTTTGAGGGCACAAGACAGTTCAAAAAAGAGACTAGCTCGGGAGCTGCAAATTCAGTGGTGGCTACTACAAAAATTCAAGATGAAGTCACTGAATTGAAAATGATGATGAAGCAACTGTTGCAGCAAGGTGGTAGACATCAGGTGAAATCTTGTGAAATCTGCTTTGATAACATGCATCCCTCTGACGCTTGCCCTACACTTCAAGATCAAAATGCTGAGGTGAATGCAGTGGGAGGATATGGACCACCTAGGCCGAGGTATGATCCCTTCTCCAACACCTACAATCCAGGATGTAGGGATCATCCTAATCTGAGGTACGAAAATTCAAACAATCAGCAATTCAATCAACAGGGTGGCCAAGCTCCATATCAGCCACCTTTTCAACCCCGTCCTCAAGGGGGCAATCAGAATGCCATGTCTACTAAAGATATGATTCGGACTCTTGCACAGACTGTGACTACAATGCAAGGCTCAATGAGCCAATTTCAACAAGAGACCAAGTCTAGGATCCACAATCTAGAGACTCAAGTCAGTCAAATTGCCAATGCTGTAGGCAAACTAGAAGCTAGAGATTCAAGTAAGTTGCCATCTCAGACCAAGCTCAATCCGAAACAGAATGTCAATGCTATTACTCTGAGGAGTGGACGAGAGCTTCAAGTAGAGCTCAGGGACGGGCACATGCCAATCAGAAGGGGCATAACAGAAGAAGCTAAGGGTGAAACAGAAGAAAAACTCGAGCTTACAAATGAGATTCCATTCGGGGACGAATTGCTCGGCCATCCTGCTAATTGCGCGGCCGAGCAATTGCCACCCCGCGCAATACAGTCCCAGTTGGGATTGCGCGGGGATGCCAACAAGCGCGGCCGCGCAATTTCCAAGCCGCGCAATGACGTCTCAGTTGGGATTGCGCGGCTTGGCTGCTGAAAGCGCGGCCGCGCAATCGGAGGCGATCCCGAGCAATCAGGACGTCAATGCTGATTTGTCTGAAACCCCTCTGAAGTCTTATGCACCGGTTCCACCCTTCCCAGAGGCATTAAAAGATACCCGAAAGCTGGAGAACAACAAGGAATTGTTCGAGACATTCAGCAAGTGTGAGGTAAACATTCCTTTACTTAAACTGATTAAAAGCATTCCTAGATATGCTAAGTTTTTGAAAGAATTGTGCACCATAAAAAGAACTCAAAAGCTAAAAGGGAAACATAAAATCTCTGTAAGTGAACATATGTCAGCTGTCTTTCAAAGGCGTATGCCTCAGAAATGTGGTGACCCTGGCATGTTCACTATTCCCTGCATTATTGGTGATACAAAAATTGATAAAGCCATGCTAGATCTAGGTGCTTCAATTAATGTTTTACCTTACTCTGTGTACAAAATGCTTGAATTGGGTCCTCTGCAAGAAACTGGTGTTGTGATACAGTTAGCTGATAGGTCAAATGCTTATCCTAAAGGAATAGTTGAAGATGTGCTTGTAATGGTTGATAATCTGATATTTCCTGCTGATTTCTATGTCTTAGATATGGACCATGATAAGCATGTTGCACCTATTTTGCTAGGTAGACCTTTTCTGAAAACAACTAAAACTAAGATTGATGTCTGTAGTGGTTCTCATACTATGGAATTCGACGGGGAAAGGGTAGAGTATAATATTTATGATGCAATGAAATACCCTCCCGAAGACTCCTCACTGTGCTTAGTTGATGTAGTAGAGCCACTTGCTCAATAATTTTTTAACATGCATGAATCTGAAGCTTTGAAATCCACCTTGGAAAATGCTATTATGAATGAAACTTCGGATTGGGATTTAAAGACTGACCTGCAGGAAGTGGTGGCAGAGTTGAATGCTCACTTTGAGTGTCCGCTCATGCCACCGGGCTCAAAGCCCATACCACTAACTTTGCCAAGCGAGAAGCTTTTGCCATCTATTGTGCGGGCACCAGTGGTAGAATTGAAGCAACTTCCAGAAGTATGCTTTCTTAGGTGAAGGGGACACTTTGCCAGTAATTATATCCAACAAGCTTAGCAATGAGCAAGAAGGAAGATTAGTGGCAGTTCTGAGGGAGCACAAGACGGCCATAGGATGGACCATTGCAGACATTAAAGGGATTAGTCCCTCAACATGTATGCATCGGATTCTATTAGAAGATGAAGCTACACCGTCTAGACATCCCCAAAGAAGACTGAATCCCCCGATGATGGAGGTGGTGAAGAAGAAGGTGCTGAAGCTCCTTCAAGCAGGTATGATCTTTCCTATTTCTGATAGCAAATGGGTCAGCCCAACTCAGGTTGTCCCTAAAAAGGGTGGTATCACAGTGGTTGAGAATCACAAGGGTGATCTCATTCCCACCAGAGTCCAGACCGGGTGGCGGGTGTATATTGATTATCGCAAGCTGAATGCGGTCACCCGGAAGGACCATTTCCCATTACCTTTTATTGACCAGATGTTGGAACGACTTGCCGGTCGTTCATTCTATTGTTTCTTGGATGGATATTCTGGATATTTTCAGGTAGCCATAGCACCAGAGGATCAGGAAAAGACAACATTCACTTGTCCTTTTGGCACCTTTGCATACCGAAGGATGCCTTTTGGACTGTGCAATGCCCCAGCTACATTCCAACAGTGTATGGTTAGTATCTTTTCAGAGTACATAGAGAAATTTATTGAGGTATTTATGGATGATTTTACAGTCCATGGGGATGACTTTGATTCATGCTTGACTCATTTGGCACTAGTACTTAAAAGATGTGAAGATACTAATCTTGTTCTCAATTCTGAAAAGTGTCATTTTATGGTAGAACAAGGCATAGTATTAGGCCATGTAGTGTCTTCTAAGGGTATTGAGGTCGATAAGGCTAAGATTGAAGTAATTCAATCTTTACCTTATCCTACTAATGTGCGTGAAGTTCGTTCTTTTTTAGGCCATGCAGGGTTTTACCGCAGGTTTATCAGAGACTTCTCAAAAATTGCCTCACCCTTATGTGAGTTGTTGAAGAAGGAAGCAGAATTTGAGTTTGGTGATGCATGCAAGACAGCGTTTGATGAGCTAAAACTCCGCCTCACCACAGCTCCCATTATTCAAGCCCCAGATTGGTCTCTCCCTTTTGAGATCATGTGTGATGCCAGTGATTATGCAGTGGGGACTGTCTTGGGGTAGAAGAAGGGCAAGGCGTCTCATGTGATTCACTACGCCTCTATGACATTAAATGAGGCTCAAAGGAACTACTACACCACAAAAAAGGAGCTCTTATCAGTTGTGTTTGCATTGGAGAAATTTCACTCTTACTTGCTGGGAACAAGAGTGATTGTTTATACAGATCATGCAGCACTCCGCTATCTGTTAACAAAAAAGGAGGCCAAGCCAAGGTTAATCAGGTGGATCTTATTGTTGAGTGAATTCAACATTGAGATAAAAGACAAAAAAGGAGATGAGAATGTAGTTGCTGATCATTTGAGTCGTCTGGTGGTGGAAGAACAGAAGAGGCCAACAAGTTCACCGATTCAGGAGGAATTTCCAGATGATACTTTGTTTGCTATTAAGGTTGTAAAACCTTGGTATGCACACTTGGTTAATTTCCTGGTTACAGGTGAATTCCCACCAACTTTTACAAATGCTCAGAAGGATAAGTTAAGAAGTGAAACAAGATACTACATCTGGGATGATCCATATTTGTGGAAACACTGCGCTGATCAGGTAATCCGACAATGTATCCCGGATAATGAGGTAACTTCTATCTTAACCTTCTGTCATAATTATGCATGTGGGGGCCATTTTAGTTCTAACAAAACTGCTAGGAAGGCATTGGATGCGGGATTTTACTAGCCAAGCATTTTTAGGAATGCTCATGGTTTTTGTAAATCCTGTGACCGATGTCAAAGGGTTGGGAATATGTCCCAAAAGAATGAGATGCCTCAATCTCCTATGTTTTTTTGTGAAATTTTTGATGTTTGGGGCATTGACTTTATGGGTCCATTTCCCAACTCTTTTGGGAACTATTATATCTTACTTGCTACGTTTCCAAATGGGTGGAAGCGAAGGCAACCAGGACTGACGACTCTAAAGTGGTGACAGATTTCTTGAAGACCAACATCTTTACCAGATTTGTAGTGCCTAGAGCTTTAGTTAGTGACAAGGGATCCCACTTCTGTAACAAGATGGTGAGTGCATTGTTAAAAAAATATCATGTCACACACAGGGTTTCTACAGCATACCATCCTCAGACGAACGGCCAAGCCGAGGTGTCCAACAGAGAAATCAAGTCTATTCTAGAGAAAACTGTGGCACCCAACAGAAAGAACTGGAGTGTTAGGTTGGATGATGCACTATGGGCGTATAGGACTGCTTATAAAACACCAATTGGGATGTCACCATTCCGTTTGGTGTTTGGCAAAGCATGTCATCTACCGGTGGAAATTCAACACAAGGCATATTGGGCGGTAAAAAAGTGCAACATGCAGTCAAACGAGGTGGGCGAATTCAGAAAACTTCAACTCCAAGAATTGGAAGAGATTAGGCTTGAGTCTTATGATAATGCATCAATCTATAAGGAAAAGACAAAAGTCTGGCATGACAAGCATGTTTGGAGAAAAAGTTTCAAAGTGGGTGACAAAGTCCTCTTATTTCATTCCCGCCTGAAGCTATTCCCTGGGAAGCTGAGATCCCGATGGATGGGTCCCTATGTGGTCGCTCGTGTCTATCCACACGATGCTGTGGACATTTATGACAGTACTACTCGTGCCCTGTCTAAAGTTAATGGTCAGAGACTGAAGCCATACTTTGAAGGATTCAACAGCGCCATCATAGAAGAAACGGCTCTACAAGAGCCGGAACAAGAGCCTTGATATCCTTTTTACGTCAAGCTAAAGACGTTAAACAAGCGCTTCTTGGGAGGCAACCCATGTTTTAGGATAGTTTTGCTTTGATTTTTGCTTTCTGTTTTACAAATTTTGTTTTTATTAGTTAGTTTAGGTAGAAATAATCCTCAAATTTTAAGATAAACTCGGGCCAGCCATGAAGTACAGAAATACTCGGAAGAGGGACAAAAATTGCGTGGCCAAGCAATCTGTAGCCAAGCCGAGCAATGCCAACTCAGTTGGGATTGCGCGACTTGGGTTGCTAAATGCGCGGCCGCGCAATCCAGAGGCCCTAAGCCGCGCAATCCCAACTGGGAGGCAATTGCGCGGCTTCGCAATTGCGTGGCCGCGCAATCAGGCGCAATGCCGCGCAATCGACAATTTTTTCGGGACCCTTTTTAATTAAACCCGAGCCCTTCTTCTTTCCCTTCCCACTTCGCCGCCCCCTTCTCACTCTCATCTAAACAAAACTCCATTGAAGACCATCTCAAGCTCTTTTCAAGCTCTCAAGTCGGGATTTCAACCCCAAATCGAGCCAACAACATCAAAATCAACAAGGATTCAAGTAAGTGTCTCAAATCCCCACTCAATTTCGGTTTTTACATAGTTGAATCTAGATCTAGGTTTCGCTAGAAAAACCCGAATTTGACCCCTTTAGGTTCGGATTTAGGCTTAAGTTCTTCACAAAAGTTCGTTTATTGCATGATTCTAGCATAGATTTGTGTTTCATTTGAGCTTTCTGTATAAATCCGAAAATCACCTATAATTTGATTAAAATTTAATTAAATTTTGATTAAATTGTTCTAGGTAGTGGGGGAAGTGAGTGATTGAGCGATTATTTGTGAAATATTGGTGTGGTTGTCCTTGCCGGGACAACAAAAGTTGTGTTTGCTTGGTCCGTTTGTGGTGTTGTGCAGGTTTCTGTAAATTTTTGATATAAATGGCTCCGAAAAGAAGTAGAAGAGACACTGCATCATCATCCCGAGCCGCTTATGCTCCCCCTGCTGTGGTGGGAGAAAATACCCAAGAAACTTTTGGGATCAGTTTGGCAAAGAACAATCATATGATCAGATTTGAGCTTCTAAAGGATAGGAAATGGGCAGCAACCAGGTTCATTGACTGGAACCTGATGAATGAGATCCGAATTGCTCATCTGTTGAATGAGATAGGGGCGCCTCTACGAATGGGCGAGTTCTTGAAGCTATGTGAACCAATTACAAGGGGTTAACACTGGAGTTTCTGAGTACCTTGTCCATTGATTTCGGAAGAGAAGGGGAGATTAAGTTCTGGCTCGGAGGTGTCAGGAGGAAGATGACCTTGAAAGAGGTCAATCAGGCATTTGGGTTCCTTCATATTTATGATAATGATGTCGTGCTTACTGAGAATGGTGCTACATGGGCTGATAAACATTTCTGGAGAGCCATAACAGGGAGAAGAACTTATAACCCAACCCAAGAAAAGGCTTCCCGCATCACTCATCCCGCCATCAAAGTTTTTCAACGATTTATTTATGGTAGCATGAATGGACGGGGTGAAGGTGGAAACAATTGCCCAAAGAAAGATGTGGCTGTATTGGCTGCTTTGTTGAAAGAAAAAAGGATGAGTATGGGTGCCATGCTGATGAATCATATGTGCCATGTTGCAAACAAGGGTGGAGGAGCTATCTGTATTGGTGGGATTGTGACCCATTTGGCCAAGCACTTTGGCGTTGATCTGAGCAGGTTACGAGTTGACATTCCACCGGTGGCAATCAACTTCACTATGCTTAAGAAGATGGCCAAGCACTTGGGGATTCTGGGCGAGCAATGAAGCTTCCTTATGGGAGCCGAGTCAAGATTGAAAGCAGCCCGGCTAACTGGTACATTGAAGCCCGGGATGGAGATTTGGATGTGACTATTGTCAGGGGCCCAGTTAGGGATAAAAATAAGGCCCCTATTATTGTTGAGGAGTCTGAAGATGATGAAATGGATGAGGATTTCACTATGGCTGAGGAAGAGGAAGAAGAAAAAGATGAAGAGGAAGAGTCCGCTGAAGCTGTAGATACAGAGGATGAGGATGAGTCTGAGGAGGATACCTAGCAACGATATTCTGTACCTGCTGGAGGTGATCATTAGTATTCTGATACGCAGTACAACCAGATGATGGAGATGATGAGACAGATGCAGCTGAAGAACACGCAGCGCTACAACAGTATGACGTCTCACATCGATCAAGGCTTCCAGAACATGCGAGGTTATGTGGATCAGAGGTTCACATCATATCAGACTCATCAGGATCAGCAACTTGCTGCTTTTTAGGCCCGCCAGGATGAGCAGTTCAGATTGCTCAACACTAGATTGGATGGCTGGAGTTCAGCGGGTTATCCTCCTCATCAGTCTTATCCGCAGTACGCCTTTCCAGATCCACCGTATCCTTAGTTCCCACCTTATCAGCCACCACCAGCTCAGGAGATTCCACCATACTATCCACCGCATCCAGAGGTTCATCCGGAGTACCAGCCACCGCCACCACAAGATTTTCTGCCCTATTACCCGCCAAACAACTAGGTTCTGTGAGTTTCTCTCTTTCCATTACCTTTTTACTATACTTTGGGGACAAAGTATGTTTTAAAGCATGGAGGAAGGGAATTACTTGTTTGCATTGCATATAGTTGCATTAGTTTAGGCCATGGTTAAAATTTTCGCATGCATTGATTAAAATTCTGAAAATGAAAAAAAAAATTAAATTAAAAATTAGAAAAATACAAAAATATTGCATTAGGTTCTTATTTCCCCATTGTTTGATTCCTCTTGTGTTTCTAAGTTAAGTATAAGTTCTAGCCCATGATTTGCATGATTTACTGAAGTGGATATGATATAAGCATGATCATTGATTAAATGACTTGATTATAGGATGGAGCATGTATTTAGCTTGAGTTTTAGATTCATTCTGAAGTTCTAGACGAAACAATTAGCCTTGTGAGATTTATTTTTTGGCCTTTCATGATATTATTGTTCTTTATATTCTTGAGTGTATCACCATGATTATCTAGCTCTAGAACTTGCGTTAATACTCTATTTTGAGGCTGCTTTATATGATTGAATGCATGACATTAAAGTGATTGAGGCAATGTTTCTTATTATCCTATTATCTCCCTTCCTACCCTACAAGATCCATGTTTTTGACACCCCACTTATTTGAGCCTTAAGCCTATTTTTATTTGCTCCACAAAATGATCCATAGCCGAATAAGCTTGACCCATAATCCGGGATTTAGGACTTTAGGTTTTGGTTGTATTGTGTGAGTTATGTATAAGTATGGGGGAGTTGGATGAAAAAGTAGGAGAAAAAGAGGAAATAAACTCTTGTGTTCAAAGTGAAAGAAAAAAAAATGAAGATGAAGTTTGTTGCAAAATAAGCAAAAGAAAAAGTGCTTAAATGTTATTAGTCTTCATTAAGCAAAGCAAGTAAGAATTGTAATGAGTTGGTAGAAAGAAGTTTAGAGGAAGTTGAGAAAAAAAAGTGTAAAGTTTGGGTTTAGGATTAGTTCTTTATCCCGGATTTAGCACCACATGCCAAATGTTATCCCTTCCAAATTTCTCTTTACCTTGGCCCCATTACAAGCAGGAAAAAGACCTCGTGATTTTTGTCATGTATTTGATCCCCAGCGGTGGAGATTTAGAACTCTGATGCAAGCATATAGTAGTCTAGTTTTCATGGTTGATTTTGAGTGAAACACATACCCTTTATACACTTGAGTGTTGAGTGCAAAACACAAATTCCTTGGTGAGGTCTAGGATGAATGAATGGTCTTTACTTGTTGCTTACCATAATGCATGCTGAGAAGTCTTGGTTGAGTTTTTAATTATATGTGAAATGCTTGTTTGACTTGAGATGGATGTAAGATTGCATTTCTATGGTGTGATTGGATTTATGTCTTGCTTGAGGACAAGCAAGGGTTAAGCATGGGGGAATTTGATAGCTTGCATATAGGAGTAGTTTAGATGCATGTTTTATATATGTTTTAGGTGAGTTTAGGTTAGTTTTTATGTAGTTTTTAGGTTTTTGTATTGTCGGGTATTATGCGCTGGTTTGCTCGGTTTTACAGGTTTTTAGGTTCAGGAGCAACAGCGGGGCGAGTGCAGATGGACCATGGTGGTGGTGGTGGACGAGTGAAGCAAGCTAAGGAAGCTAGGACATGCTAGGAGAAGAGCCAAGAGAAGAAAGAACCGAGCCAAGCCAAGAACCAAGGGCGCGGGATCGAAGCCGCGCATTCCCAACTGGGTGCCAATTGCGCGGGGAGGACATTGCGCGGCCGCGTAATATGGTGCCAAGCCGCGCAATCTGGCGTTTCTCACGGACGATGGACTTGGGCCGAGATTTGGTTTTTGGGCTTTGGTGATTGATTTTATGGGCTTATAATTTTCGAGTATATGTGTTTAAGGTAGAGTTTGAGGGATATTTTTAGAGACATATAAATACTTTATGTTAGTTTATTTTTAGATAACTTTTGTCATACTTTTGGAGGCTAGGGTTTCTTTGGAGAGATTTTTCTCAAAGGAGCAATCTTTGAACCTCTTGCAAGTTTGATTTTATTTTAATTATGCATTGGTAATTTCTCTTGTGTTTGACTAGTTATTGAAATCATAGATTGCATAATATTGTGAGGTTTGATTGATTCTCATCAACTTGAATAGGTTTTATTCCCTGTGCTTAATTGAATCAGAATTATTCTAGGGTTTTGTTAGATTAGCTACCTAATAGAATTTCTAGGTTAATTTACGACTAATCTGATCAAGTTCCGTTCGGGATTGATTAGATAAAGTAGCAACTATAATTGTTTGGACCCATTCTGGCTATTCAGTTGTAGAGGAAATAAACCACAGATAACTTGATTAGCTGTTTGCGTTGAGTATTTATTTCTATCGATACTTTGGACTTAAAGCTGTCGTTTAATTGAATCTAGGCGTTGTTCTAGGTTGTTAGATGATTAGGGTTGTTCAGACTGTTAGTTCTTTCAACTAAATATAAAGTTTTGGATAATGATCCATGGTAGATTATTCAAGGGAATTGAGAATTGAAAGAATCAATGATCAATAAGCATATCTATGATGGATTTAACTAGTTGAACAGGCTTGTCTTTTAATTGATTAAAACCATCTTTTGCATTCTTAGATAGTTTCTATTTTGCATAGTAGTTTAGAATTTACAATCACAAACCCCCATATTAGTTACTTGGCACTTAAGTAATAACATTCATACACGAGTCTCTGTGGGATCGACCCTTGCTTACCATTCTACTCAGATTGGTCAAGTTAGGATTCTTTGATAGGTAAACGACTGAAAAATACCTCATCAGCTACCTTAAGAGTAGAAAAAGCAACTTCAGCCTCCCCATTCCACTCAAAAGCATCCTTTTTAGTGAGTGCAGTTAGTGGCCGAGCAATCACTCCAAAATTCCTCACAAAACGTCTATAATAACCAGCCAATCCTAAGAATCCTCTTAACTGTTTGAGATTTTTAGGTGTAGGCCAATTCATTACAACCTTAACTTTGCTTGGATCTGTGGATACCCCTTGCGCAAAAATGAAATGACCAAGATATTCTACCTTATCAGTAGCAAAAGAACACTTGCTTCTCTTAGCAAACAAGTGATTACTTCTCATGACTTCAAATACAGCCTTTAAGTGTACCAGATGATCGCTCATAGAAGAACTATAAATCAGTATGTCATCGAAGAAAATGAGCACAAATTTCCTCAAAAAATCTCCGAACACTGAATTCATCAGACTTTGAAAAGTAGCTGGGGCGTTGGTTAGCCCAAATGGCATAACCAAATACTCGTAGTGCCCATTGTGAGTCTTGAAGGCTGTCTTATGTACATCAGATGGATCCATTCGAACCTGATGATAACCAGACCTGAGATCCATCTTGGAATAAACTGATGACCCTCCCAGTTCACCCAACAAATCTTCAATGATGGGAATGGGAAATCTATCCATGATTGTTAGTCCATTTAAACTGCAATAATCAATGCACAATCTCCATGATCCATCCTTTTTTTAACCAGAACTATAGGTGAAGTAAAGGCACTGTAACTAGACTGAATAATGCCATCTTTGAGCATTTCTTGTACCATTTTATCAATCTCATTTTTCTGATAAACAACATACCTGTATGGCCGTTGATTGACAAGGTTAACTCCATCTATTAATGGAATTTTGTGGTCAAATCCTTCCCGGAATGGAGGCAACTGAGTTGGCACTTGGAAGATGTCACCATACTGACAAAGCAGAGCAGAAATGTTTGAATCAATATTTCCTGTTTCAGAAGCATCAACTGAACATAATTCCATATCAGAACCTTCCTCAATAGAAGAGATACATAACATGGAAATCTGCATTTGATGTGAATCACATCTAGTAACCCTCTTAGCCCTGATTTCTCGAACTGAACCTTGCTTAAGACCATTCAACAACATCTTCCTTCCATTAATCTTGAATTCCATAACCAAATTCTTGAAATCTCATTTAATAGGACCCAATGTTTCGAGCCATTGAATTCCCAACACCATATCACAACAACCTAATGGTATGACCATCAGATCAGCCTTGAAAGGTGATTGTTGAAAACTCCACTCAAAATTCTCAGTTTTTGCACTTACTTGCAAAGAGCTACCATCTGCCACTGTAACCTTGGTAGAACCAGCAGGAAGCAATTGACATCCTAAAGTTTCTGCAACCTTCTTGTCAATGAAATTATGTGTGCTCCCTGAATCAATAAGAATGAACAAAGCACTCTTACCAATCATTCCTTTCACCCTCATGGTGCGAAAATTAGACACACCAACAACAACATTTACAGATATTTTCATCTGTTCATCCATTTCCTCTGAAGCTTCCTGAAAAACCTCATCAGAATCAGATTCTTCATCCAGATCCATCATATACAACTGTGTCTTTTTGTGCTTCAAGTGATGTCCCGGTGTATACTTCTCATCACAATAATAGCACAACCCTTTAGACCTTCTTTCGTTCATTTCCTCACTAGTAAGGAATTTCTTGGGAGCATTTAGCTTACTACCCAAGATTCCCTCAACTTTCACATCTGGTTCCTTCTTAGAGAAAACCGAATTCTTACTACTACTCCATACGGTTTTGTTACTGGCCTGAAATTGACCAAATTGCTTCTTAGGATGCGCTGACTCATAAAGCTTCCCAAGCATGAAACAATGTCTCACAGTGGTTGGTCTGAACATCCTTACTTGCATCTGTGTTTCAGTTCTCAATCCCGCAAGATAAGCACTTACCAAGTAATCTTCTAGCAAGACTACTCGAGTTCTGATTGCTTCAAATTGATTGTGATACTCACAAATTCCCTGTGTTTCTTGCAGATTTTTCAACTCAGCTATTGGGTCATCCAACATCTCTCCGAACCGTTCCAAAATTACAGACTTGTAACTAGGCCAATCTTGGAGAATATGCTGACCAGCTTCTGTCTGAGCAAATGCCTGATGCCAAGTTGTCGCCTGATCATCAAAATGAATCGATGCCAAACCAACTTTTAATTCAGGTGGAGTATGATCTATGGAGAAGAATTGCTCAATCTTGAACAACCAATCCTTAACCCTATCTCTTTTGAACCTAGGGAAATCGATTTTGGACAATCGAGTCACACCAGAGTATCCTTGCTTGAAGCTTCTGTTTTCCTGGTGAGATTCGACGAATGAATTATCAATCTCTCGCAGCGGCTCACTCGAACTAACATTAACCGGAAGAGATTTGATAGTTGCGAACAAAGAATCCAGTCCCTCCTTGAATTCCGAATTCATTTTCAGCATCCGAGATTCCAGATCCTCAAATCTCGAAGCTACAACTCCTTCAACCTCATGGATCGCTACTTCCTTCAACTGTTCTTGAGCTCTCGTCATGGTCGCAGGACACCGGCTCTGATACCAATGATATCGATTACTGTGAATCAACTAGGAACTTGGATAGCTAAGCTAGTGTTCAATTGAAGAACAACAACTTAAGAGCTCACCTGATGATCGCTTGAATGAAGAACCACGATCAACAGAGACGAGTTCTAATGAACAATTGTATTGAGAGAGTTAAGAGAAATTGAGAGAAAGAGGAATTGATTGATTATTCAGAATGAATCTCTTTACAAGCGTTTTACACTATATAATCTCTCAGCTGGGGAGCGTCTAACAAAATTGTAAATGAATCACCCAGATCAAGACACGTGTCATCATATACACCTTTGATTATATTTTGTTATAAGCTAACTAATAAGCTGTATCAATTTGAGTTTGAGAAATTTGCTGCGGGAACTGAGGTAGGAATTGACTTCAATCATTTGTTCTTTTCCTTGGGTTCCATATTTTTGATAGACTCGGTCAGTCTTTTTTTTTTATCAGAGACCCAATTCCATCTTTTTTTAAATAACTTAGACCCTTTAAATCAGATGTTATTAAACTGCTCGACAGAAATTTATTGCCAAATGATGACAATTTGTTATTTTCCTTAGCTTCCTTCTTTTTTTTAGAACTTTTGGCACCTGTGGATAGTGTTATCAAAATTAACAATGACAATATTACAAGAGTTGGCTTTACAAATGTAAAAAAAAAAGTAACTAAAAGTCCTTACCAAGAGAAGGTGTAAAAGAAATACTCAACTTGGATCCTCCTTTACTGATATGATTCTCCTCCCCCTGGAGTTCCCAAGAGAATCAATACAGCTCTCAATGAAATCTCTAGAAGGAAAAGAAACAAATTCAAATGAATAAGACATGGTAAATTGCATATATAGTCACACATGTAAACCTAATGTTGTATTTCTGAATTGTTTTGCTCAAACCCTCTTGACTGACTCTTGCAAAGATCCCTTGATATCCATCTTCCCTATAACACATGTAAGCCTTTATTGCCACTATGCCAACAGAAAGAAAGTTGGAGAAATCACTTTACATAAATCAGTGTGTGGTGTTACCTTCAACCATCTCATGCTCTACCATTTGAGTGATGGATGACCCCATCATTGTTAGATCCTCCATTACACATCAGATTCATAGCTTTCAAGCCCCATATTCGGATAGTCTGGTCATCACTTGCAGAAGGCAACATATGAGGTTTAGTAGGGTTCCAACTCACACAACTGCTCCAGAATGACCTAATAATGCTAATAGAAGCTATTTTGTATTTCTGTTATCTTGTGCCATATGTAAACCTACAATAAAGAAGCCGTCAGCTAACATCTTCACAATATTTTGTAACAGGAAAGCTCCACTAAAAAAGGGTTATCATGCCAGGTAAGCACAAAAGGTAAAGACAAGCATTCTTTGTATTTAGTGATAGGTCAAAGTTATTTGAATATAGGCAGAATACATAAACGGCCCCCTGTACTTGGATCAATTGGTCACGTAGCCCCCTGTACTTTAGCCGTAACCATTTGGCTCCCTATAGTTGCACATTGCGACCTATTGAACCCCTATTGAGCCACTTATCCCAGCTTTTTTTAGGAGTGTGGTGCACGCGCGATGATGTGTTATATTGTATTGCCACAATGACGATGACATGGATGACATGGCGATGGCATGGTGTGTTATATTGTGTTGCCACAATGGCATCCATGTCATCGCCATTGTGGCAACATAATATAACACATCATCGCGCGTGCACTACAATCCTAAAAAAGGTGGGATAAGTGGCTTAATAGGGGTTCAATAGGTCGCAATGTGCAACTATAGGGGGCCAAACAGTTAGAGCTAAATTACAAGGGGCCAAGTGACTAATTGGTCCAAGTACAGGGGGCCGTTTATATATTCTGCCTTTGAATATATCCCTGTGACCTCCTGAAATACTTCAAAGTGTATATGAAAAACTGACCCCTTGTATCAAATCAAAGTAGTCAAAAAGTAGAGGGATATAGTAATGATAGTAGGATGAACATAGATAAACTGTTTATAATCAATCTCCAAACTACATTTATTGGCTGCAGCAAAATATAAAGGAAAAATATCGGTTAGTAACATAAACAGATTCAACCACCACCTTATTGATCATGATTGACTGATATAGAAGCAGACGACACATACTTATGTTTGTAAATATCATTATAATGATTAGTAATTACAAGTGAGCAAATTGATTAAAACAAACCTGAGACCATATATGCAAACAATGGAATATATTCATGATCTCCATGCTCGTTCTTTGGATTCACATAAATAAGCAAAAAATCTTTGAATTTTTTTTGAATGAAGTGTTGCACTTCTTCCCGGTTAACCCACTCTCTAATTGCAACCATCCAACTTTCTGCAATACATACAACAATAAACAACATTCATAAGCAACTGTGACTTATGACAACTTGACAAGTAATAAAAAAAACCAGACATACAAATCTTGATCTTGGCTAGCATTATCTTGAATCTATCAAAGGCATTGAGCAGTGCTCGCTTCTTCTTGAACTCTTTCAACCCCGTGAACTGCTTTCCCACTTGTTCTTCACGCCTACAACCATTGAACCATGGTTAACCATAGTTAGAGCACATTAAAGTGCTAGCTTTTGTCAACGCAAAGCATAAACAAAATTATCCATGAAATTATTAATTCTTACCAGCAGCTTCCATAACCTCGATAAGTGTCTTTTTCTTTGGCAGGTTGGGTGTGTCAATCTTGATGTCGGTTAGCGTGAGCCCCTTGAAGTTCATTAGGCACCTTACCAACAAACAAGAAGTTTTATGTCATGGAGATAAGTTAAAGTAATTCAACTTTTATATCTCTTGAAAGACAACCCAAGGGGATATCTTCCTTGAATCTCGCAATGTCATCTAGAAAAATACTTGTATAACGACCGCCTCATTAAAAAAAAAACATATCAAAATACAAGAAAGAACAAAGCAACCTTATAGGTGTAGGTAGAATATGAGCAGGCTTTATAGAAATACTTCATATTACTATCAGTTCTAAGCAAAAACAATATAATCACATACCAAGCAATACATCCGATAACGAAATTATTATCAAATCAATGAAGGAACCAACATCATCAACACCATCATATTTAGCTGATAAAGAAGTAAAAAAAAAGAGGCCTGCCAGTAAATGCCACAGAGATAACTAAGGTTTTCAATCCGCGCTGCCCTGGTATTACAATTTATGAGAGTAAACCATGCATTAACCCCAAATACCGGTATGGCACCTTTGAATTCAAAGTCCAACGTAAATAATTTATACAAAAAGCATTTGGTGCGTATACAATTGGACTTTTTCCGCACTAGCAAAGCTAGTAGGTTCTCTGAAATAATATTTTTTTAAAAATGAACGGTTGAATTTGAGATGATGAAGGACCAGATCAAATAAAACGAGTAAGAAAGAGTTAAACAACGATGCTAAAAGTAGTATAAATACGTGATAAATATCAATCATCATTCATTCAGATGTGTTGGGCCCTCCGTAATTCGGTCCAAGAAAAAAGTCAAGTGGCCCAGATCCGGTAGTCTACACGGACCATTAGAGAAGGAAGGATGAAAGAGTAGTAAAGAGGGGACGAGAATCTCGGGATTCATGGTCAAATGGCAACGGCTGAAAGCATTAACGATCGAGGCAAGATTTCCGGGATTGGTTGAGCATTCTGTAAACGGTCAGAAAAGGGAAAACGGATATAAAACGAGGCCGAAGTGAAGGGGGGAAGAAAAGAAGATCAAGCTACGAAAACTTTCTCGATAACAAAAAACTAATCTCTTGTTCTTAATCATTTCGTTTCCAGTGAGGCATTTTCGAGTAGTTGAGAAGCAGCTTTGTCACAATCCAGATCATAATCCACGAATATCACTTTGCTCATTATTTGTTTTTACATATCTTGTTTGATCCTACATCTTGTTTATAGTTCATAACGCGTTACTATTGTTTCTTGGTTAGGATTTCCCTGTTCTACGCAGGTAACGTGTTAGTACGATTATCCTGCCAAAACAAATGGCGCCCACCGTGGGGCCTAGCCAAAAAAAAAAAGAGTTTCGCTAAAACAACAGCAAGATCCGTCACATGGAGGGAATCCAAACTACGTACAGCCACGTAGGGGACCTGGACCATCACGAGGCCAATGAAGAAACAAACAACCAAGGTGACGGAAACGTAGGTGGAACAAGAAATGACGATAGAGTCGAACAAGGATCTGGCGACACCAATGGCAATCCTGCTACCTCCGAAGGACGAGAAGTAGAAGGAGGCGACGCTGACATCATCACGGAGCTTCGATCATCAATGATCGCTCTCCGAAAGGATTTAGAGGAACAAAAAGATGCTAACGCCAGATTCACCGAGGTATACGAAAAACAAATTGAGACTTTGACTAATGAACGCAACTTGCTTCGGTCGCAGGCGCAATCGGCTCCAACCCGCCCTCGCGGGACCGATGTGGTAGAAGGAATTGCAAGGCGCTTGGACATGGATGATCCAAATCTTGTGACACCCGATGCTGTCAGACCCATAACCGGGTATCAGGTAAACGGTAATTCCTTAAGAGCAATAGGGAAGATACCGAGGTTTCCCAATTACGAGAACGCCTTCGAGTCCTGGAGGACCGAATTACTCAGGTCCCCGGGGCGCCTCAACCCATCGCGATGGAGAGGAGGGACGGGTACACCGATTCCCCCTTCGTACCTGCCATCACAAGGGTAGATATCTCCCGGAAATATCATGTCCCCGACGTACCGAAATACGAAGGGGTGACGGATCCCGATCAACACATAGCCGCATTCAAACAGGCTATGAATATTAGCACAATTCCTTTTGATATGAAAGAAATTGTCATGTGCCGTTGGTTCGGGAACACGTTGTCTGGACCCGCTCTCAATTGGCACTCACACTTACCTCTTGGAAGTATCTCATCTTTTGCCGAGTTAATTGACAAATTCAGGGTTAGGTTCGCAAGTAGTCGACATGCCAAAAAACGGTCAAGCGATCTGTACCGCTTGGTGCAAAGATCGGGGGAATCCTTGAAAACTTTCCTTAGTCGCTACAACGAAGAAATGGTGACCATCGAAGGATGTGATGCCGCCACGGCTGTGGAAGCATTCCGAAAGGGTATATCGGTGTGCAATCCCGAATTATACCGCGAATTAACTAAATACCCTTGTTCCAACTTTGATGAGGTACAGGTAAAAGCTTTAGCCCATGTCCGATTAGAAGAAGATGACCTCTTTGCCGAGAAAATAGCAAGCCCACATCGACCCGATCGGAGACAAGGACGGCGGGATACAAGATACGTTCCATATCCCTCGGCACCTCATGCTAAATCCACCGTTAATGCTACCATGTTTAGACAAAGTGATGGATACGAGAATCCTCGGCTGCCTCCAAAACTTTCTCACTACAATTTCCGCGTAGACGCGACTGAAGTGGTCCGAACTCTCAACACCATGGGGGACACTGTAAAATGGCCCTGAAAAAGTAACATGCCGACACAGCACAAAGACAAGACCAGATGGTGTGATTTCCATTTTGACCATGGCCACCGGACTGATGAGTGTATTACGTTACGGAAAGAAGTAAGCGAACTACTACGAAGGGGGCATCTCAGGGAACTAATATCGGAGAAAGCAAAGGGACAGTTGGACCGTAACAGGGAAAAAGCCACTCCACCACCCCCGCCGAAGCACACCGGAGTAATTAACGTCATTACAGGGGGGTCGGAGATCTGTGGTATAACTTACTCCACAGCCAAGCGAATTGCAAGGGACGCCAGGAGAGAATGCCCAAAAACACCATCGCGATCAAATCTCGCTATGATGCCGATCACCTTCGACGACGTCGAAGAAGAGGAAGTTCATCACGACTGCTTGATAATCTCTTTGACCATAGCTAATTTTCTTGTTAAAAGGATCTTAGTTGATAATGGAAGCTCTACTAACTTACTTATGTTGGACGCCTTGTACAGTTTAGGTCTCGGGATGGACGACATCACCAAGAAGTCGACAACTTTAGTAGGCTTCAGTGGAGAATCACGCAACACGATCGGGGAGATATCACTACCTACCATTGCGGGAGGAGTCAATTATCAGGTAAATTCCAAGTACTCGATTGCCCGTCACCTTTTAATGTCATTTTAGGCAGGCCATGTATCCATGGGATGAAGGCAATTCCTTCCACCTATCACCAATGTGTGAAGTTCCCAACACCTTGGGGGATTCAAGAGATTAAGGGGGAACAGAAGTTGGCACGGGAGTGCTATTCCGTAACAATGAAGGCAACAACCTCAAAGAGCCCACGGCTTGAAACGAAGAAAAAGATGTCAGATTAGCAATTAAAGGACTGTAGAATGACTACTTGTTACGCGAAGCCGAAGACACCTGAGCTTCAAGAGGTAGCCCTTGATCCATTGGAGCCATCCAAAAAGATTAAAATAGGAGCAAATCTGGAACCGACTCTACGCGAGCAGATAGTAGAATTTCTACGGTCCTACAAAGATTGTTTTGCTTGGTCAAACGAGGATATGTCAGGCATCGATCCTGGTGTGATTACCCATGCCTTGAATGTCAATAAGAAAGTGCCACCAGTGAAGCAGAAAAGGCGCAAGTTTGCTCCCGAGCGAAATCAGGTAATAAATGATGAGGTAAAATCCTTACTTGAATTTGGTAAAATTAGAGAAGTACAATACCCTGATTAGCTTGCGAATGTGGTTGTAGTTAAAAAGAAAAACGGTAAATGGAGCGTTTGCGTAGATTTCACCAATCTAAACAAAACATGCCCCAAAGATTCGTTCCCCTTGCCTCACATAGATGCAATGGTGGACGCAACAGCGGGGCATGAACTTTTGACCTTCATGGATGCTTTTAGTGGGTACCATCAGATAATGATGCATCGTGACGATCAAGAAAAAACCGCATTCGTAACCAATCAGGGAACTTATTGTTATAAAGTTATGCCCTTCGGATTAAGGAATGCAGGTGCTACTTATCAAAGATTGGTTAATAAGATGTTTCAGGATAAGCTGGGGGATACAATGGAAGTATACATAGATGACATGTTGGTCAAATCACTAAAGGCGGAGGACCATGTTAACCACTTAAGAGACGCGTTCGAGATTTTGCGGCATTACAAAATGAAGTTAAACCCCACCAAGTGTTCTTTTGGAGTGACTTCAGGAAAATTCCTCGGATACATAGTGACGCAGAGGGGGATCGAGGCGAGTCCCGAGCAGGTCAAAGCCATAATGGAGCTGCAATCCCCAAAGTGTGTCAAAGACGTACAGAGGTTAACAGGGCGAGTGGCTGCGCTAAACCGATTCATATCAAGATCCTCAGACAGAAACAAATTGTTTTACGACATATTGAAGAAAAACAAGTCGTTCGAATGGACAGAAGCACACGAAAAAGCCTTTGAAGAATTAAAAAAGTATTTGTCCAATCCGCAGGTGTTATCCAAGCCAAAGCCAGGAGAAAACTTGTATGTGTACCTAGCTGTGACCGAAGTGGCAGTAAGTGCAGTTTTGATCAGAGAGGAGAATGGAGACCAGTTGCCCATCTATTACGTAAGTAAAACCTTGTTGGACGCAGAAACGAGGTATTCCCCCGTAGAAAAATTAGTGTTATCTTTGGTAATGGCTTCTATAAAGTTACGTCCTTATTTTGAAAGTCATTCTATAATTGTGAGAACTAATTATCCGATGAAGAGTATCATGTCGAAACCAGAATTGTCAGGTCGGCTAACAAGGTGGTTAATTCACTTAAATGGTTACGACATCACGTACGAACCCCGAACAACAATGAAATCTCAAGTATTGGCAGATTTTGTGGTTGACTTCACTCCTACCACTTCAGAGAGCGAGGACCAAGATGTGCTGCAAATAACAGGAAATGGTAAGTGGCTGATGCATATGGATGGAGCGTCAAACCAGATGGGTGTGGGATTAGGAGTAGTCCTGAAGTCACCACATGGGGATAGGATAGCCCAAGATGTTCGATGCACGTTTAAGGCTACTAATAACGAAGCAGAGTACGAAGCGCTTATCGCAGGGCTGCTTATCGCCAAAGATCTGAACGTACAAGAGATCGAGGTAATCTGTGATTCATTGCTTATTGTAAATCAAGTTACAAATTCATATGTTGCCAGGGACTCGAAGATGAAGGCATACTTAGAAAAGGTTCAAGAAGTCATAAGGCACTTTAAACTGTTTGAGATAAGGCAGGTTCCAAGGGATGCCAACACACAAGCAGACGCCTTAGCCAACCTGGGATCCGTAATTGACCCAAGGGAGTACGACAAGATACCTTTTGTATACCTTGATGCACCATCCATAACCAAAGAAGCAGACGTACTGGAAGTTCGAAACTCCAATGAAGACAGATCGTGGGTAACCCCTTACTTAAAATGGTTACAAGACAGAGTGTTACCGGAAGACAAGGAAGAAGCTCAACGACTTAAGGGTTACATGCGCGATGCATAAAGGAGGAAGAAGTACAGAAGGTATTACGAGATATACATGATGGGGAATGCGGAAACCACAAGGGGGGTCGCAACTTGGCGAAGAAGGCAAGCAGGATGGGTTACTACTAGCCAACTATGAACAAAGACGCAGTGGAATTTGCTCGCAAATGTGACGCGTGCCAGCGTTATGGACCTATACCACATTAACCATCAGAGTTGTTACATCCCATAACATCCCCTTGACCATTTATGAAATGGGGGATGGATATTGTGGGAAAACTACCTCCAGCCTCGGGGCAACGAGTTTATATTTTGGCAATGACCGACTACTTCTCCAAGTGGATTGAAGCCGAAGCCTTTAAAGAAGTTAAAGACACCCAAGTTATTTCCTTCATAAAGAGAAATATCCTAAGCAGGTTCGGAATACCATCCGTCATAGTCTACGACAACGGGTCCCAATTCATCAGTGACAAGACGAGGTCATTTTGCCATCAGTACAACATACAGTTAGTAATGTCGACGCCTCGTTACCCACAGGCCAACGGGCAAGCAGAAGCAAGTAACAAGGTGATTATTAACAACTTGAAGAAGCGGCTCAAAGAAGCAAAGGGGAATCATAAAGTTGTTACAAGAAGAATTTACATTTCAAAAGATGCAAGAGACGAGAACAAGTAACGAGTATTCAAGAGCAAATGGAGTTTTTATTTGTAATACGAATCATAAAGTTGTTACAAGAAGAATTTACATTTCAGACACACACAACATTCTCTCTCTACGCATCTAACACAAAGCGCTATACTAACAAATCTATCACGAAAGTTACAAACAAAGCCGACATCACTACGAACGTGTTGATCTTTTCTTCCGCAATGCAACCTGCTTACCTGCAAAAAAGACCAAACACAGATCCAAGGAAATAACAACAAATTATCAAAATAAAACCCCATAAACTAACGCGGGGCATAAAGCTTGTCCACAAAAGGGGCCCTAAAACAAAGCGGCCATACAAGACGAGAGTCTTTAAAATAAACAACCCCAACACGTTGGGGTAAAACATTGTCCGAAATTCACCAGAAAAGAAACAAGGATAAAGAGGAGATCATTCTTTGGGCAAGTTGTCTCTTTCCACCTGGGCAACCACTTTGGCAACAGAGGCAATATCATCAATAACCGAAGACTTCTTAGCCGCTATCACCTCGTCAGAAAACAGGCTTTCAAACAGCTCCCTTTCCTTCGTAGCATCCCACGAAGTGTGCCTCCCTGCCGCAAACTCCTCCATCATTTCCACTCGAGCCCGGCAAGACCAGTAGTCAGCAGTATCTTCAATCTCTTTCGCCAAAGCAGCTTCTTTAGCGGAAGACGCCATGAACTTCTCTTCCCACTCTCTGGACTCCTTAGAAGCCCTCTCAAGATTGTTCATCAGGTCGTGAACCTTCTTTTCCAAAGCCGTTTTCTCGTGACTTAAGATGCTGCTCCTATCCTTCTCAAGTTGAAGATTGATCTTGCTCTGATCCAACTCATCAGGAAGGTCCTTGAAAGATTCAAAGGCAGAGAGAGAAAGTTGCAAGCCCTGCGCAAAGGGAAGAAAAATTAGAGAACGAGTAAAAAAGCAGAGTAAGGGTAACGAAGAAAGCAAACCTGCCACTGCGCCGCTAGAATTTCGCCAAAAAAATCCGGGAAAGATGTTCGATCTTCCTTACCGCGAGAACTTCCCACATGAAGAGGTGTCAAGGAGTTCAGGCACTTTTCAGCAGCCATATCAAGAGACATCATCGTCTTTGGGAGATCGGACAGAGTTGAACATGCTTTTTTCTTAGGAGAAGAAAATCGAACCTCAGGAGGCTTTTTTGGGTCTGGAACCGTCAACACTGTATCTGCCGTAGAAGCCGACTCAACCTTTCTCTTCTTTCGAGCCTCAACTCGTTCCATAGTAGTCAGCGCAGTGGTAGAACGGGTTGTCCTTGAACCTGGCGTCATAAAAAGGTGGGTGAGATTTTTAGAAGAAAGAAGAAAGATTTGCCAAGAGGAAGTGGAAGAGACTTACTTGACATCTCGATCTCCTCGGATCCAGCAGAGCACGCCTTTACCAGATCAGGGTAGGATCGTTCTTCGAACGAGAGAGCTTCGATGTGGTTGATGACCTGGTATGACACCGTGCGAGGATGAGGAGTGGCAAGATGTTCTGCAATAGAAAACGCTCAGAGGTCAGATCTGAAAAGGTGCTAGGAAACTCAAAAGACGAAGCACTACCTGTTGATTGCCAACGACTTCTCATGAAAGACGTATCAATACCTAAAGAAGACAGCCTCACAAAGAAAAATTTATTGCCCCAACCCCGATCGGATTTGGATATATTGAAGACTAAATCGGATTTGTTGGTAAAAGTTTTGAGAGTTATACGACCCGGACCACCTTTGGAGAGACGATAGTTTAGGAAGAAGTCAGCAGCTTTGAAAGGGAGGCCATGGGAAGAACATAGTTGGTCAACAGAAAGGAGAAGCCTCCAAACCTGTGGAAGTAACTGTCCCGGAGAAACCTTGAGGGAAGAGAGGAAGTCGACAACCAAAGGAGAAAATGGGAAACGATGGCCTATACGAAAGGGGTATTCATACAAGCACACCCAATCGTCGGCATAAAAATCTGCGTGAATACCAGGGGGAGGCAAGAACACCTCTGCATGCGACGGAAAACCCGCAGAGAGAGCAAAGATTTGGGGGTCTTTAGAAGTGTTGTTTCTCTGGTGGTAGGGGGTAAGGAAACCGGAAGAGGTCAGAGAAGGAGGAAAAGCGGGTTCACGGCAGTAGAGGGAAGGAGATTCCGAGGAAGCCATAATTGTGAAGAAGAGCAGGTGGAAGACGAAGAAACAGAAGAAAGAAAGAACGTACCTGGACACCGAGAAGCACGGTTGAGGTCTCTGAGGGTCATCATAACCACTATAAATAAGGGTTGATTGGACATGATTTGAATTGCTACAACTTCCAAGGCACAAAATCAAAAACCCTAGGAAAAGTGGAGGCGGGAGTTTTCCCGGGTTTTTGATGGGGGTATTGTTGGGCCCTCCGTAATTCGGCCCAAGAAGAAAGTCAAGTGGCCCAAATCCGGTAGTCTACACGGACCATTAGAGAAGGAAGGATGAAAGAGTAGTAAAGAGGGGACGAGAATCTCGGGATTCATGGTCAAATGGCAACGGCTGAAAACATTAACGATCGAGGCAAGATTTCCGGGATTGGTTGAGCATTCTGTAAACGGTCAGAAAAGGGAAAACGGATATAAAACGAGGCCGAAGTGAAGGGGGGAAGAAAAGAAGATCAAGCTACGAAAACCTTCTCGATAACAAAAAACTAATCTCTTGTTCTTAATCATTTCGTTTCCAGTGAGGCATTTTCGAGTAGTTGAGAAGCAGCTTTGTCACAATCCAGATCATAATCCACGAATATCACTTTGCTCATTATTTGTTTTTACATATCTTGTTTGATCCTACATCTTGTTTATAGTTCATAACGCGTTACTATTGTTTCTTGGTTAGGATTTCCCTATTCTACGCAGGTAACGTGTTAGTATGATTATCCTGCCAAAACAAGATGCAAAACATATATTCCAAGCTCATTGAAACAAGAAATTAATATCTAAATTCCAACGTCCAGGTCTTGTTGATCAATCAAGATATCTCTCTATAAACTAGCTACCTCAAAATTCATAAGACAAATGGTGGCTCGTATATCGTATGCATAGCGCTCTTAGCTCTGACTTCGTCCGTGGCCTCGCTCTTGACCCCAACCAGCTCCAGGACTTTTGTGTTGCAACCAATGATCCAAAAAATGCATGTAAGCACAATTTTAACTCCTTTTTTTTAATAATTTGTTGTACTTAGCTTTGTCAACTAATTCATGTCTCTCTATTTAGTGTTTGTAAATGGTAGGTTTTGCAAGGACCCGAATGAAGTGGTACCCGAAGGCTTCCTTTTCAAGGGTCTTAACTGTTGGGCCCGGGTTACCCTCCTTGTTGGGACACATGCACACATAGCTCCACATTAGTATGATATTGTCCGCTTTGGGCCTAACCTGCACGGATTTGTTTTTGGTCTCCTTCCCAAAAGGCCTCATACTAATAGAGTGTGCTTTCTCTTTATAAGGAGGTCTTCACTTCCTTATTTTTTCCATGTGGGACTTGGATTGCATACTCAACAATCCTCCCCTCAAACCACGGACCACAAAAGTCATGGCCTCCCCTTCAAAGAAATCATCTTGCATCGCCGCTGTCACCTACGGAGATCACCCATCTTGTATCGCCGCTACCACTACGGAACACGCCACTTGACCACCACAATATCAAGTAGACTTTCGATACAGGGCACCACAGATCTTTAATCGCCAAGTCAACATTGAGGGTCTCCCACACAGCAATACCAAAGACTTGCACCCACACCATCGAGCTACGCCACTCTACACCTACGTGTTCCAGCACCAAGTCACATTGGGTTCCGTGTTTGTCCCAACCGAACCATCAACTATGATACCAGTTGTTGGGCCCGGGTCACCCTCCTTGTTGGGCCACACGCACACATAACTCCACATTAGTATGGTATTGTCCGCTTTGGGCCTAACCCGTACGGATTTGTTTTTGGGCTCCTTCCCTAAAGGCCTCATACTAATGGAGTGTGCTTTTTCTTTATAAGGATGTCTTCACTTCCTTATTTTTCCCATGTGGGACTTGGGTTGCATACCTGTAACACCCCGACTTTAAGTCGGGGCATTACCAGGTAATTTGACCCTAACGGGTCCTACCTGAACTGGTTGACAACTAGAATACCTGGACCTTGCAACTCGGGCACAACAAGAAAACTATTTTAAAACATCCAACTGTCGTTCAACAAACTACATTTGCAACAATGTCATGCATAAGATCCCAAATATCTAGTTAAATCCTAACCAACACAAGAAATCTACTAAAGTCAGCAACATAGTAAAATATCCAAAACAGCTACAAGACTAAACTGAACTCCCAACCCACTCAGTGACCTAGTGACACGCATCAACGATCCGCTGCAGCATCTGGCCTAGGCTCCAACACGGGACCTGTGTGAGTACTTGGAACTGAAAAATAAAGTCCCCGAGGGGTCATCTACTACCCTAGGCAAGCTAGATAACACACGACAATAGTAAGACGTTTGAAAAACAACAATTAGCCAACAAAATAACCTTTAACAAGTGAATTGAACAAAACAGAATAGGTCAACACACATTTCCACAACCTAGAGAATAGGTGAAAGGAAAGGCAACGAAACATACCAACAATCAAACTAACAAGCGCAAAAATAAAGCATTTGTAATAATAACCAACACTTCGACATTCAACAATTAAAGAAAATACAATGAAACAAACAATTCGTCAAGCGTAGCAAGAATTCACAAGGTCGAAAACCAACTAAATAATCACACACACGCACACAATAAAACCATTCACAATCCTATTGGGAAATGTCATTCTCTCTTCCACCACCCACCGCATCCCATCTACGACGCTGTCTCCCTGCGCCCGAGTGCAGAGGCAAGCCCTCCCACTTTCCATATACGTCATCCTTCCAACCTCTGGTCAAGCCTCCACCGGAGCACTTGACAAAAACAAGCAATCAATTTTTATTTTTAAAGGGGCCCGACCGACACACGACCATGGCTAGACGCCTCTTCGCCATCGACAATCGTCGCACATGATCGTGCCGATTACGCTGCCAGCACAGAGAAAGCGATACTATTTCTTTTACGAAAAAACGTTTGAAATGGAAAGCGCATCACTTCATGCATGATAAACATTTCACATGGAAAACATACATTCGGGACTAACTCCCAAAACCAATCTCACAATCACGGCATGAAATCTAACAAGACCAGAATAAAGCCGAGCAAGTCGAGAACGACTTACCTGGAAAGTGATCCTCGAATGACGTAAGTAATGCAACGATACTAGAGACCTATGAATCATAACATTCATGATTAATTGACTAACCGTGGTAAGAGCTTTCGATCTAGGCAAGCACAACCATAATGGCTTCGATGTAAGAGTCAACATACTTCCATGGTATCCAAACAAAAGCAGCTTGACTCGATCATTTATTTTCTCAACATACTAATATTTCCTAACTCGGTCGAAAGTGCCTCAAAGAGTAGAAGGCCAAGTCAAGAACCAAAATCTAAGTCCAAGTTCACAACCTATAACATTAGGTCCCAAAGCTAGACTCAAAGCAAACTAAACCCGAGCAAGTTCCACCAAGTAACAAAAGGCCGATACTAACATAAATCCTACTCGAAACCTTAATACTACTCGCATTCTAGGAAGAATCAAACCATACAAGATCGAATTACAACTTTTATTTCACGTCCTCAAAAGGACACTAAACTTTGTTTGTGCAAATCCAACAAAATTCTAATACATCCATTCACAACTTATTCAAGCCAACTAATTCCAAAATTCAATCAAGTATAACTTACTTTCCAAACCAGTAAAGCACAACCACACATTCCCACAAAAGAACCGAACCAAGCTTTTACACCAATACAACCACAATTTCTAAATCAACTCTTTAATTAAATATGTACAACAAAGACAAGTGTAAATCCCATTTGACAAACAGAACAAGATGTCACAAGCCAAATGCAAAAGTATTGACAGCACCCGTGATTCTAAAACAGATTGATAGAGCACAAAAGGTCAAAGCCCAACCTGGGAACGCAAGTCATGGCAAGGTTCTACTTTGGGGTTCCTGATTTCGACCGGCTCGTACCATTATAGGGAAGATCTCGACGACATTCAAGGCTCACATCGGGTAGGCGCTACCATGGGTTCCTTTTGTGTCTGTCGACGCGCAATCACGAACCTAATATGCTTGCTCGGCGGCAACTCGACCAAAGGCTATCTCGATTGTTACCGATGGTGTGGCGCGTCGACTAGGTGAGGACGGAACAACAATCTCGCGCTATTTGGACGAACGAAAGAACTCGAGCGATTGGACGACCGGGATTCGACGCCGGTTTGTGCGTCTTCGATAGGACTCGAGCGCCACCACGAAGGTTGAGATCTGGTCGCGCGAGTTGAATCAAATCAGTAGGGGGACAAGAAAAGGACGAGGTCGAAAGCGTAGGGGAGAATGAAACTTACCGAAGGAACGGAAAGGTTGACGGAACGAGGACGGAACGAACGATCCCGTCGAGTTTTCCGGTGGCTGAGTACGCTGGCGAGCACGCCTTGGGCGAAGGAGCCTCTTGCCGTCTCGACAACACCGATGCACAAGAGAGGGCGACTAAGGACGACGTTGAGGCGTGGTCGACGATGAAGAACGACGGTGAGTAGATGGTGAGAATGATGGTGGCTAAGTTTGGGGTCTTTGAGCGGCGTTCCAAAGCAACGAAGAAAACAGAGAAGAAGAGGTAGGGCAAGGGTGGGGGAAAGAGAATTGAAGAATTGGGTTCGGATTGGGCTTGCAACAAATTGGGCTTTCTGGCCCAAAAGACAAAGGGAAGGTGAAATGGTAGAAAAAGGAGGTAATTTAAGACAGAGGAATTATTTATCGAGTTTTCTCGGAACCCGAGTGTTACAATACCCACGTTGGGCCAAGGCCCATTTGGTCCAGCCCCATATTTTTGCTAGGTTTTAGCAATATAAAATGAATAGAAAAAGGTGGTGTGGGAGAGTTGCAGTGAGCACGAGAGAGAGTGCAACAGCCCCATTTTGGAGCACAAAGAGAGAGAAGAGGGAGAAAGGAGAAAGAGGGGAAATTGGGTGGAGAAAGTAGAGGTCTTCCTTGTCTACGCCAGGATTGTTCGTTTCTTGCTCCAAGAATCAACAACGGAAGTTTGTTGGTAGGTTCCTCCTCTCACTTGGAACCCTAATCTTAGTTTACAAGTGTTTACCCTAGTTTGGAGTTTTCTAGCATTGATTCTCCATGGATTGATAATCTCCAAGTGTGAGATTTGTATGTGATTGTAAACACTTGTAATCGTCAATTGATTAGTTGATTTGTGCTCGGTTGGGCATTAGTGGGTTTTTCCCCCTCTAGTTTTGAGGGGTTTTCCCACTTTAATTTGATGTTGATTTGTACATTGATTTTGCTTGAGATTGCCTTGGTTGCTTGTGCGGTTTTGTTTCCCGGATTGAGTTGTTTGGTTTGCTTACTTGGAGTTTGCCGTCTTGGTTGTGTTTTTCAGTCCTACAGATTGTTGGTTGCTTCCCTGAGATTGTTTGTGGGACGATGGAGCTAGTGATCGATCCATTTTCCCAACAAGTGGTATCAGAGCTAGGTTGAGCTCAGTTTGTGTTCGGGTGAGAAATGGCAACTAAGACGGAGGAATTTGCGGGAACGATGTTTAGGTTAACATCATCAAATTACTCGCTCTGGAAGTCGAGGATGGAGGATATTTTATTCTGTAAGGATTTGTATGATCCTATTGAATTAGGGTCGGCCAAGCTAGATGAGATTAAGGACAATGATTGGAAGAAAACACACAAAAAGGCAGTGGGAACCATTAGGCAATGGGTTGATGATAGTATTTATCATCATATAAACAATGAGACCGATGCACAAGTTTTATGGAAAAAGCTTGAATCCATGTACGAGAGGAAGTCAGCTCAGAGTAAAGCTTTTGTGATTAGGAAGCTAGTGAATTGAATCTCAAGTACAAGGACAAGAAGTCTTTTGCTGAGCATCTGAGTGATTTTCAAGAGTTTGTGAATCAGTTGAACACCATGAAATTGGTCCTTGATGATGAGTTCTTTGCTTGACAATTGGGAAACACTAATGGGAAACTCTAGTGGTGTCGATCAACAACTCTGCTCCAAATGGTGTTGTGACTTTATCTGCATTGAAGGATACTCTGTACAATGTGGAGACTAGAAGGAAGGATATGGGAACAGACACGTCACATGCTTTGGTGACAGATTCAAGTAGCAGGTCCAGAGGGAGATCACAGACTAGGGGGAGCTATGTTTATTATTTTTGTGGCATAGAAGGGCATATCAAGAGGAATTGTCCACATTGGAAAGAGAAAAATCAAAAGGAAGATGACAAAAACACCACTACAACTGCACATGGTGGCAGTGATGATGGAATGGTAGTTCTCTCTTGCGTTGAGGATCACAATGTTGATTCTGATTCTTGTGTAGAGTGGGTTGTTGACTCTGGTTCTTCTTACCACACTACTTCAAGGAAGAATGCTTTTACTAGATACAATGCAGGAGTCTTTGGGAAGGTAAAGATGTGGAACGCCAGTCATGCAAAGATAGTTGGTATGGGTGATGTTTGTGTGAAGACAAGCATGGGTTGCACAATTACCTTGAAAAATGTGCGATACATACCAGATGTGAAGATGAATCTGATTTCTCTAAATGTTTTGGATCAAGAGGGCTATAAGAACTTCTTTGATGATAAGAAGTGGAAACTCGTCAAAGGTTCCATGGTAATTGCAAGGGGTGATTTGAAAGATACCTTGTACAAGACTCAGATGAGGGTTATCAAGGAAGACTTGATTGATGATTCTTCCCTTGATTTGATGCATAGGCGGCGATCTAAATGCTTCAGTGAGATGGAGCTGCAATTTCAGGCAAAGAAGTCTCTCAATTCTTTTGCCGGTGTGACCTTGAGCACTTGTGATGATTGGTTGTTTGAGAAGCAGACAAGATTCAATAGTTCTTCTGAGACATTAGAAGAGGATGGCACAAGTGTAGAGTTTCCTTTTGAATATAGTGTTGATGAGATACCCTTGACAGTGGAGTGTTCATCAGTTGCTGGAGCTGGTGAAGGATCTAAGCAGGGGGAGCCAACACAAGGTGAAGAAACTTTCAAGAGGTCGGGGAGAGAGGGGTATACCACCGGATATCCTACCTTAGAGTAAGAAACGGTTATGGAGGAGGGGGAGCTAGAGTGTGGTGGTGGAGTTTGGCGAGCATCAGTTTTGGGCCCTGGCAGTGGGATGGAACTCAGATACAATTGATGCCGGGATGAAGACGTCTTCTCCTTGGGCTAGAGGGGGAGATTGTTGGGCCAAGGCCCATTTGGTTGTTGAGGAGGGTTTCTTGACAACAAATAAATTTATAAGTCAAGACCCTGTTGTGTATAACGAATTCAGGATCGTTCCACAGGAAGCACGGTTGTTTGTCTATCAAACTACTAAGAAAAATAAAACAAAACAAAACAACACAACTCAACTACGACCAACCTCGTTAACGAATTTGTCAGGGTCGTTAACGAACTTGGATGAACTACTAACACACACTAACGACCTAAAAACAGGTTCGATATCGAGGCAACGAACTCAGTAATGAATATAATCGAAGAAATTCAAATAAGAACAAAAATCTAGGACAATGGTCACCACAACATAGCCATGCATATAAACTCGCAATAAGATAAAGATCATGCCCTTAAATAGATAAATTCATCAACCTTTTCTGATTAGCAAGCAAATGAATCTACTCTCATAAATTAATTCACTCAATCACTTGTTTTGGATCCAAAGGTCGAAACTTTCGCAATCGAACAATATCAACCTTCAAGTCTATAACTTTCTCTTTCAATCAAGTTAAAAACTCAAATTACCTCGATTCTCATCTAGGCATAAGCACAACAAGCAATCTAAAAATAGATAGAAGGCATTCAACACATCAACTTACTCATAAAACCATGGATAACTATGTCGGGTTTAACCCCGACCCTAGATAGGAAAACTACTCACTACTCATAATTATAAAGCAAACAACTTCAAAAAATGAAAACATTGAAAACTAAACATACTTTAAATTACTAAGAAAATATCGTCTTACAGACTTTAGAAGAAACCTAAAACAACAAGAATATCGAATCGAAAACACTATCAATGACCTTAGTTGCACTCTCGTTAGCTTCAGTTCGACTACTCCTCCGACTCGACTCTCTCTCGGCTCTTCTCTCCGTCCACAACTCGAACACCCCCTCAAGCTAGAAAAGAAGGGTATTTATACTAATAAAGCTATCAAATTAAAAGGCTAGAAGATAAAAACTTTCCTAAAAGATAGAAACTAATTCTAAAAAGATAGAAATAAAAACTAGAAAGATAACAAGACCTAAAATATAAAATATAATAACCCTAAAACTCATTAAAAACCCTACCGACACGGAATAAATTTCCGCATAGGGTTGGTAGACATAACAATGAACTCTCGAAAAACTCTATCTCTAAGCCTCGTTAACGAGCCTTCACAGCCTCGTTCACGAGCCTGGATTTGGCTTTCTTCAACACTTCAACTCCAAAAATCTTGACTTCGATTCTTTTATCTCGTATTCTTCCGTCCTCCATCATAGCACTCCATTCATCTCCAAAAAGCACTGTTTCCTTGCTAAAACCTACAAAAAGACACAAAACGGAGTAGCTTCCATACTTCTCACAAAATATGCAAACTCATCCAAAAATACACAAAACTAACCCTAAAACTACTAAATCTAAACCTAACAAACTAAGAAAACACCCTAAAAACTATACCAAAAACACGAACATCATTGGTCCAGCCCAATATTTTTGTAGGTTTTTAGCAAATATAAAATGAAAAGAAAAAGGTGGTGTGGGAGAGCTGCAGTGAGTACGAGAGAGAGTGTTGCAGCCCCATTTTGGAGCACAAAGAGAGAGAGAAGAGGGAGAAAGGAGAAAGAGAGGAAATTGGGTGAAGAAAGTAGAGGTCTTCCTTGTCTACGCCGGGATTGTTCGTCTCTTGCTCCGGAAATCAACAACGGGAGTTTGTTGGTAGGTTCCTCCTCTCACTTAAAACCCTAATCTTAGTTTACAAGTGTTTACCCTAGTTTGGAGTTTTCTAGCATTGATTCTCCATGGATTGATAATCTCCAAGTGTGAGATTTGTATTTGATTGTAAACACTTGTACTCGTCGATTGATTACTTGATTGTTGCTCGGTTGGGCATTAGTGGGTTTTCCCCCCTCTAGTTTTGAGGGGTTTTCACACTTAAATTTGGTGTTGATTTATGCATTGATTTTGCTTGAGATTGTCTTGGTTGCTTGTGTGGTTTTGTTTCCTTGATTGCATTGTTTGGTTTGTTTGCTAGGAGTTTGTCGTCTTGGTTGTGTTTTTCAGTCCTACAGATTGTTGGTTGCTTCCCTGAGATTGTTTGTGGGACTGTGGAGCTAGTGATCGATCCATTTTACCAACATTAACATTCGCGGAGACACCAACAACCGGGTCGGATCCAAAGTCACCCTCGTCAACGCCGACATGTTCCCCGCGCTCAACACCTTCGGGATCTCGCTGGCCCGTGTTGACTACGACCCCTACGGCCTCAACTCGGCCCCCATTCACCCTCGTGCCACCGAGGTGCAAACCCTCATCAAGGGCACCCTGTACGTAGGATTCGTGACCTCAAACGACGCAAACAAGCGCAACAGATTCATCACCAAGGTTTTGTATCCAGGAGACTGTTGAGAGGGTTTCTCGGCCAACAAATAAATTTGTAAGTCAAGACCCCGCTGAGTATAGTGGAGTCAGGATCGTTACACAGGAAGCAAGGTTGTTTGTCTATCAATCTAATAAAAATCAAATAAAATCAAACACAATCACTCACAAGATGCCTCGTTAACGACCTTGTCAGGGTCGTTACCGAACCACCGTACACAAAAATATCAAATAACGAGCTAATAAAATTCTAATTAACACTCGGTACCGAAGCAAGCATTCAGCAACGAAGATTTATCAGAAATAATTCAATAAAAACAAATATCTAGGATAAGGGACACCACAACATAGCCAAGCATAAGAATTCGTAAGAAGATAAGATCATGCCTTTAAATAGATAGAGTCATCAACTTTCATTGACTTGACAAGTAAATTAATCTATTTTCATAAACTAACTCACTCAATTGCTTGTTTTGGATCTAAAGCTTGAAACTTCCGTTTTCAAACAATATCAACCTTCAAGTTACTAACTTTCTCTTTCAATCAAGTTAAAACTCAAATTACCTCAACTCCCGTTTCGGTATTAAGCACAACAAACAATCTCAATAAAAATAAAAGGCATTCAAAATACTATCTTACTTCATCAAACATGCTCAACTATGCCGGGCTTAACCCCGACCCTAGAAAAATAGACTACTCACTACTCATGATTAAGAAACTAAAAACTTCAATAAAAACAAACATTGAAACAAAACTCAAACTTAAATTAATAACAAAAATATCGTCTTACAGAGAATCAGAAGAAAACCAAAACAAAACAGTCACTGAACCACAAACTCGATCAACAAACCTCGGAAACCGTCGTCACCGAACCTCGTCACCGAACCGATCCGGCTCTCTCTCCTTCGGCCTTTCTTCTCCTCCAAAACTAGCTCTAAAACTCTACTCCAAAATTAACCCCCCCTTTCTATGCTGGATAGAAGGGTATTTATACTAGAAAATCCTAAAAAACTAAAAAGGCTAAAAGATAAAAACTTTCCTAAAAAGATAGAAACAATCTCTAAAAGATAGAAATAAAATCTAGAAAGATATTAAACCCTAAAATGCATATTCTGACAACCCAAAAAGATTCTAAAAAGATACTCAACCGATACGGAAATAAATTCCCGCTCAGGATCGGTGAATAATAAAATAATACTCCGAAATCTTCTTCGTCGTGGCCTCGTTAACGACCCTTTACAGCCTCGTTAACGAGCCTGGGGTTTTGTTTTCTTCAACACCTTCTCTCGTTTTCTTGAGCTTTGACTTCTTAAATCTTGCACTTTCCCGTCCTTCACTGTGATGCTCCAAATTTAGCTCCATTTAGCTCCTTTCCTTGCTAAAACCTGCAAAATACACAAAATAGCGTAGATTCCACCCTTTTTGTAGATTTATGCAAAACTAACTAAAAACACTCAAAACTAAACCTAAACTAGACAAAATTAATCCTAATAAGCAAAGAAAACCTATCAAAAACTATACCAAAAATGCGAACATCAAAATACCCCATACTTAGACTTGCTTGTCCTCAAGCAATAATCAAGATACTAACCAAAACCAAAACAAATCATGCTTATCAAGACATAGCCATCTTCAAAAAGCAACATCTACACATAAGAAAATTATAGCAAAAGACTATTAACATCCTCACACATATATGCACTTAAAATAGACATAAAATAATACAATCCAACCTCTCAAGGGATATAATGTGTTTCACTCCACTCTCATGTGTTTGGGCTTATAATATCAATCTCTCAACTCATCCTATATACAAAAACTCATAGAAATTGGAACTTATATCACCAATACTCTCCACCCAAGATTTGTCAAAACAAGCAAAGAATCATCAAGAGAACTTAGGCTCAATGAAAAACTTCATAGAAGCTTCCATTCGGTCGGGTTGTAATGGGGCTTGGTAATAACAATAGGGCATGGAAATATTTTGGTCATGTGGTGCTAATAATATCCGGGAATCAAAGACTCCTAAAAACTCACACATAACATCAAAACTCTCATATAAAATAACCAAACTCACTCTCATATTATGCACACTTATTTTCACTCACCCATTTATCATCCTAGAAAGTCTCATAACCAAAAATAAAAGAATCTCTTGATATTACTTTTAAACACAAATGCACTTCAACTATTCCTCTTTCTCTTTTTTTTCATATTTTTTTCTTCTTCTTCTTTTTTTTTCCGTTCGCTGCCTCGTTAACGAACCCACATCCGGGTCGTTAACGATCCACCGTATACATTTCTTCCCTTCAAGCTTTATTTTGTGCATCTTTTTTTTTATCAAGAGACCTTTCTTACATATAATAACAAGAGATTTCCAATCTACCCTTCCAAACCCCCTTTAATTCAAGCAAATAGAAACTCTTTTCTTTTCAACAAAACACAAGACTTCACCTATCCAATCTAAGTCCTAATTCCCGGATAGGGTCAAGCTTATCTCGGCTAGGGAACAATTTTTGTGGAGCTAAAAATAAAAGGTTTCAGGCCAGAATTGGTTATCAAAAGAAGGAATAATGTAAAGGTAGATAGGAGATAATAGGGCTCATAAAAATAAGTTCTCTATGATATGATCTTCACAAGTAATGAACTAAAAATCTCATAAGGGTCTCAAGAAATAGATAACCATCACAATTCCAAGAGATAATATGCATAAGGAGAGTAAATCACACAAAAAAGAAGAGGGATTTATAAATGTTCTCCCTATAAGGCCAAAAATTATTCACAAGGTAGGTTTTGTTGGATTGCATCATCTATGCTATAAAGTATATGTGCTCAATTTCATCTAATGCTATTCTCTTCTAAACAACAATAATTTCAATTTTAAGAATCTGGATATACTTTCAAAGACATATTTGCAAGGAATTATATGGTCAAGCTAGTGATTGCTATCATAGAACTTTTAAGAAGGGATATCTATCAATTCTAAACTCTTTTTTGAATTTTCAAATTTTTCAATTTTTTGGTATTTTCCGTTTTAACAAAAGTAACAACTACATAAAACATAAAAACACCTAGGACATAATTTTTCTACTTTCTTCCCACCCCATACTTAAAATTACAGTGTCCCCACTGTAAGAAAAATAACAAGAAGAGGGAAAAATAAATAGAAAAGAAAACAAAAAAATAAAAAGAAAAAGAAAGACATAAAACTTACAAAAGTGGAAACAAGGAAAGGAAACTTCATCTTGAGCTTGATCAACGGTTCGGTGGAGGAAAGTAATGCTCAAAGTTCCCCATGAAGTCATATATCGTCCTCCAACGCTCAGCATCCTCCGCCTCTCTCTGACGTTGCCGCTCGTCCTCCATCGACATACGAGCGGAGTAGACGGTTTCCCATCTATCCATCCTCCGATGAATGTGATCGGTCTGGAGGTGAAGCTGCTGCATCCGTGCAGAAAGATCCTCGGCCCATGGTGGTGGTATGCTCGATCCTGCGTACTCGGGCTGAGGAGGTGGTGGGTAGTGAGGCTGGAAATGGTCTTGATACCTCACCGGGTTGTAAGGCATTAAGCCATATGCATGAGGGTCGACAGGAGCTGGTGGAGGGTCGACAGTAGCTTGCGGCACCTCGTTAACGAAGCTGGTTGCCTCGTTAACACTGTTGGGCGGTGGCTGGAAATGGTCGTTAACGACCCTGGTTGGCTCGTTGACGAAGATGTTGCCTCCTAATTCCTCCGTCTCCATATCTTCTTCTGTAAAGTTGAGCTCCTTAGTGCCGCCCTCGGTGTCGGCTTCCTCGGTGTCATTGCCTACGACCTCGGTATCCTCTTGCTCATCTTCTTCTTCATATTCGTCCACATCGTCCCGCTCAAACCGGGTGTGACATGGCCTAAGTGAGAGCTCATCCTCCGGTTTTGGCTCCAATGGGTAAGGCTGGCCCGTCCACACTTCGTACCAATTTGGTACGTAGAGTAGCTCGTACATGTCGAGGGAAGGTATGACGACTTGATCTCGAACCTTCACTTTGTAGCCTCCCTCGGCTTGCACGAAAATCCCGGAACTATACCAATAGTTCTTGTTGAGGAGTTGAGCGTGGGCCGGTGTGTAGCGGGTGAGATCCACTACAAGATTTTTAGCCAAGAGGCTAACCAAATTGCCACACCACACCTCCTTGGACTTGTGGGACTTCTCGACATAGTAGAGCCATTCGTACCCCAAATTCAAGGGGTCGGGCTCCTCGAAGAGGATGGTGCGGAAGCAAGCGACCTCCGTCCTTGTAGACCGGTTCAACTCCTTCTTCGGCCAGAATAGTGCGGCGAGGACTCTCAAGATGATCCGGAAGATGGGGTTGACTATGGTTGCCCCGGATAGCGCCGCGGTGGAGGATTGAACCTCTCCGGTGATGTAGCTCCAAGTGCGGGTCACTCGGTAGTCCTTCAAGCTATAGTCTCTAGATGGGTTTGGGAGCTCCAAGATTGCATTGAACTCCGCCATGGTGAAGTCACGGTCCTCGTTACCGAGCCGAAACCGAATGCGTCCCGCCGAGATTTTCGACGAGAAGTTGGTCTCCAAGGTGGCCAAGAACTCGGATGTGAGGGCCGGATAATGTGGCAAGCTCTCTTGCTTCAATAAGTGTGCGGCCCCAAGGATGATGAAGGCGTCCTTGACATCCGTGTAGATGCCCGTAGAGACGGCGCTAGACTTTGAGAACCATCGGGTGTAATGGTCCTTCTCCAAGAAATCTCGGTAGCGCCGTACTTGGCTTTGGCTGCTCAAAATCACATCGTCCACCCGGGGTTGAGATGGAGACCTGTGGTTCCTCCTCTTCTTCTGGGCTTGGGTAGCGGGTCTGCTTGAACTAGCCATGGATCCTACAAAATAATCGAAAATTTTCCAAGATAAGATCCATTCAAAAATAATAGGTACGAGACCCCATACTTGGTCTCAAAATTAACCTCGGAATTATTCATAAACTACCCAATTGAGTTGTTCACGATGCTGGCCTCGGATCAAGCATTAATGAAGTGCAGGGTCGTTAACGAGCCTGGGTGGGTCGTTAACGACCCACCGAGAGCAAAACCAGTAATTTCTGAAATTAAATCTACCTCTAATTCAGCACAAATCAAGCATGCAATCGTTTATTATTCTCCACAATTCCCTCATTGGGTAAAAGCACCCCCATACTTACTCAATTACCCATCCCGAACATGCTAAAAATTTCCCGGAATTTTGACTTGCAAAGTTCGAACTGTTAGATCTAGAACAAGAAAAATTCATGCTTTCTTAACTAAAGGGTTACAATAGCTAATCTTTCATGAATAATCTTACCTAAAACATGAACAACTAAGCACAATCAAGAATTTTTTTTAGAACGGAATTTAAGCATGCTCAACGATCTCCCTAAAAAAAATCATGATTCAAGATATGAAATTTAACCCTATAGATAATCAATCATGCAATTTCAAGCAAGGGTTTAGAAATCATACCGGAGAACCGAAGGACAAGGGTCGGAATCGGGGTGGTTACGAGCTCGTCGTCGACGGTGAATGGCTTCCGAACTCCGGTAACGATGGCGTCTTCGGTGGTCGTTAGCGTGGGATTTCCGACTCGGTGGGAGAGAAGGGAAAGGGATTGAGAGAGTTTTGGGTTTGAGAGTGAATGTGGGAGAGATTGTGGTAGAATTTTGGGAGGGGTAGAAGGGTTTTTATAGGAGGGGTAAAGATAGAGGGGGTGGCGGCTAGGGTTAGAAAAGTTAACTAGGTTAGAATTACTTACCTGCCCCGTATTGTGACGAATCGGGTCGTCCGAACTGGGTCGTTAACGACCCTGGATGGGTCGTTAACGAGCCACCGTAGCCTCCTTGAGTGAATTTCGACCCCTTTTTTTCCTGAAATCTTGTTAGCTCAAAAATATTATTTCTATCCTATTAAAAACTAAAAAAGAAAAATAAAAGAAAGCTAGGAAATAATCTAAAAGAAAAATAAAAGAAAATAAAAGAAACTAAATCTATTCTAAAAAGCGGGTTGCCTCCCGTAAGCGCTATGTTTAACGTCGTTAGCCCGACGAGCTCTCTTGCTAGTCTCATGGTGGTTCATGTCTGGCCATGTTAGGGTCTTGAGATACCTTGCCTGTAACTTTACTGCCTCTGTGCACTTGAATTGCTAAATTAGGACCTTCTTCTTCTATCAATAAGCTCGATATCCCTGGGTTATTGGTGTAGTCCGAAAGCCAAGGTGGTTTGGACTTTTCTGTAACCTCTGTAGTAGGGCCTTTGTGCATGGGAGCATCATTGATCGGCAGATGTGGCTCGGTAGGGACTGTGGTGTCTGGTTCGGGTTGAGTCAACTCTAGTTGTGCCACTCCAATTGGGTCGTTAGCTTTCTGATCTAAATTGAATTCCACCCGTTCCTCTCCTATATCAAAAGTGAGGAGTCCCTTACGCACATCAACTCTTGCTCCTGCAGTGGCTAAGAATGGTCGCCCGAGAATTATGGGAACATGAGGGTCTTCCGGCATATCAAGGACAATAAAATCATTCGGTATAAAGAATTTCCCGACTTGAATAGGGTAATCGTCCACTACTCCTGTTGCTTTGACACTTGACCCATCTGCCATGTACAGATTCATGTCTACTGGTTCCAGTGGTCCCATATTGGCTTTAGACCAGATTGAGAGTGGAACAAGACTAGCACTGGCACCAAGATCGCATAAAGCTTTGAACTTGTGGTTGCCTATGCCGATTGTGATTGCAAACCTCCCAGGATCTCCAAGCTTTTCTGGAAGAGCTATGGATCTGACCTCGTCCTGCATCTCTGTAATAGATCTTTTCCTGCTAAGAATATCTTTCAAGAATTTTGTGTAAGCCGGCATTTCGCTTAGGGCCTCAGCGAATGGTATGGAAATATTAATGCCCTGAAGAATCTTAACGAAATGCTTGAACTTACTCTCAGTAGAGTCCATAGATTTCTTAACTGGAAATGGAAGAGTTCTCACCATTCTCGGAACCAAGTTAGGCTCGAGAGGTGAGAGTACCGGGTCGACACTGGGGTCGTTCGATGTCCTTGGCGGGTCGCTACCGACCCTGGTGGGGTCGTTAACTACCCTGGGATTGAGAGGAGGGCTCGGTTTAGAAAACTTACCTGGGTTGGCCTCGTCAGAAATCCTCGGAGCCTCGTCATCCTAGCTTGTAGGTTCGGTACTAGCTCTCGCTGGCTCGTTAACGAGCTGGCTGGCGAGATCTTGTTCCTCCTTCTCTTCAGCTTGAACTCTCTCCGGCAGTGTCTTCCCGCTTCTAAGGTGTACCGCTGCTATTTGGCCTCTAGGGTTCTCTTCGGGACGACCCGGGAGTTGCCCTTGTGGTCTTGGGATCCGTGAAGCAAGGTCTCCTAGTTGGGAATCAACACTCCTCTTCCAAATATCGAACTCTCCCCATCTTTTATCCAATCCGTTGATGCTCTCTTTAATCTCTTGAACCCATGATGGTGTCTCCTGATGGCCTGGAGGTCGATATGGTGCAGGTCGTCTATCTTGCGGGGGCCTTGTGTAATTATGATTTGCATTCTGATTGCCCCATGATTGATAGTTGTTCGACCTGTCATTATAATTAGGCTGGTTCCTGTAGGGTCCTCTCATGTAATTCATCTCAGCTATCGTCTCAGCGGTTCTAACCTGCTCAATGTTAGTGCAAGCAGAAGTACTATGCGCAGAAAAACCACATTCTTGACATGATTGAGAGGATTTCAGAAAACTTACCTGTTTCCTCAAACGGTTGACCTCATCTTGTAAGAATTGATTTTTAACATCGGGGTCAACTTCATCTCGATTGGGCACATAGACGTTTTTGAGTTTGTGGAGCTTGCTGGGTTCCGTACATAGCATCGTAATTCGCCATCTTGTCCAACAGTTCCCACGCCTCTGTTGGGTTCATCTCTATAAAACCGCACGCAGTATGCGTGTTGATGCGGTTCTTGGTTTCCGCATTGATACCCTGGAAAAAGATTTCTTGCAATACATATAAAGGTTGCCCATGAGTAGGGCATTGTCTAAGCATCTCTTTAAATCTTTCCCATGTTTCAACAAATGTCTCATTAGGCAACTGGTGATAAGAGGTGATGCGTTTCCTTAACTCCGTTGTCTTAGTAGGAGGGAAAAACTTTGTAAGAAATTGATCATACAAAGCTTTCCAAGTCCTGATAGACTTAGAAGGTAGGCTCTCTAACCAGTTCAGGGCCTTTCCAGTAAGTGACCATCTAAAAGCTTTTAACAGAACATATTCTAGCGAGACACCTTCAGCAGCTATAGTGTCACATAAATCAAGAAAATTTCTAATATGTTCCATAGGGCACTCAGCAGGTTTCCCTTCAAACTGAGCCCGTTTAATCAAGGATATAAATTGAGACTTGATCTCAAAAGGTTTCTCTATCGCCAGAAGCACAATAGGAGATTCTGGCACCCTCAGTTCCGGATGCATGTATTGCTTGGCATTCCTTGGATAGGCGTTTAGCTCTTCTTGCAGTCGAGCCTTGTCTGCATTAGCGCCGTCCTTCTCGGCTTTTAATGCCTCCATTTGGGTCCGGAGGATCTCTAACTCTCGAGCCATCTCTTCAGTTGTGGCCATGGCTCCGTTTTCTCGGAGTCGTCGGTGCAGGGAACGTTCGAGTTCTGAGTAATAACTGGAGCTATCAAACTGAAGCCTTCTTCGTCCTACCGGCATACACTGAGAAAACAAACAAAGAAAACAAAAATTAAAAACAAAAACGGGGTCGGGCTAGTCCCGATCCCAAAGATAAACTAACAACTCGTTGCTTCCCCGGCAACGGCGCCAATTTATTGAGAGGGTTTCTCGGCCAATAAATAAATTTGTAAGTCAAGACCCCGCTGAGTATAGTGGAGTCAGGATCGTTCCACTGGAAGCAAGGTTGTTTGTCTATCAATGTAATAAAAATCAAATAAAATCAAACACAATCACTCACTAGATGCCTCGTTAACGACCTTGTCAGGGTCGTTACCGAACCACCGTACACAAAAATATCAAATAACGAGCTAATAAAATTCTAATTAACACTCGGTACCGAAGCAAGCATTCAGCAACGAAGATTTATCAGAAATAATTCAATAAAAACAAATATCTAGGATAAGGGACACCACAACATAGCCAAGCATAAGAATTCGTAAGAAGATAAGATCATGCCTTTAAATAGATAGAGTCATCAACTTTCATTGACTTGACAAGTAAATTAATCTATTTTCATAAACTAACTCACTCAATTGCTTGTTTTGGATCTAAAGCTTGAAACTTCCGTTTTCAAACAATATCAACCTTCAAGTTACTAACTTTCTCTTTCAATCAAGTTAAAACTCAAATTACCTCAACTCCCGTTTCGGTATTAAGCACAACAAACAATCTCAATAAAAATAAAAGGCATTCAAAATACTATCTTACTTCATCAAACATGCTCAACTATGCCGGGCTTAACCCCGACCCTAGAAAATTAGACTACTCACTACTCATGATTAAGAAACTAAAAACTTCAATAAAAACAAACATTGAAACAAAACTCAAACTTAAATTAATAACAAAAATATCGTCTTACAGAGAATCAGAAGAAAACCAAAATAAAACAATCACCGAACCACAAACTCGATCAACGAACCTCGGAAACCGTCGTCACCGAACCTCATCACCGAACCGATCCGGCTCTCTCTCCTTCGGCCTTTCTTCTCCTCCAAAACTAGCTCTAAAACTCTACTCCAAAATTAACCCCCCCCCCCCTTCTATGCTGGATAGAAGGGTATTTATACTAGAAAATCCTAAAAAACTAAAAAGGCTAAAAGATAAAAACTTTCCTAAAAAGATAGAAACAATCTCTAAAACATAGAAATAAAATCTAGAAAGATATTAAACCCTAAAATACATATTCTGACAACCCAAAAAGATTCTAAAAAGATACTCAACCGATACGGAAATAAATTCCCGCTCAGGATCGGTGAATAATAAAATAATACTCCGAAATCTTCTTCGTCGTGGCCTCGTTAACGACCCTAGATATAAAAGTTACTTCTAAGTAATAATACTAAGCTTAAGAGGGCATTTGTTATGAATTAAGCCTAGTATTATTCTTAGTGACATAAGTATTGGTATGGCACTTGCAAATACATGAATTGAGGTAGAAGAATAAACCAAGTTCAGAACCGGGTTTAACAATAATTATACTTGACTAAATACTAGTAAACCGGATTGAGCAACCCCGGGCCGAACCCGGTTGGATGGCTTAAACCGGAGCTAGAGGGTTTGGTCGGTTTAATATGTTGTTGGGCCTAATCTTGATATTGGGCCAGTGAAGTCTCGCGTGAAGATCGGCCCATTCTCCTTATCAGACTTTGGAGACGCTCCTCACTTGCCCTAGCTATAAATAGCTTTGATCGAGCTCCTTCGAGCTCATTCCAGAAACGTCGCATCTGAAGAGAGCTAAGAGAAAGAGAGAGAAAAGAGAAAGAAAAGAGAGAGAGAGAAAGAGTCCGGTGGCCAACGTGCTTCTCCGGTGTTCCGACGTTGGTGTTTGAAGAAGGCGACAAGAGCTTCTTCTTCCTCGTGGTTCAGATCGAGCAAAGCTCCATCTCAGAGCTTTGTCAGCCTTAGGGGGCCGAAACCCTAGATCTACTCTTCTTCCCTTTTCTGTGTTTCTCCGTTCTTGTACCTTAGATCTGGTTGTTCTTTGGTGTTCTTTGCTCTTCTTCCTTGCTTGTGTAACCTGATTTGTAACTCTTGAGATCTAGTGGAAATTTGAGATGAGCTTCCTCACTGAGGCTCCGCAGATGTAGGCGTTGCCGAACTACGTCACCAACTCTCTTGTGTTCACTTGTTCTTCGTTTCATTGCTTGGTTATTTGTTGTTTTTCTGAGTTGATTCGAGTTTCTGAGTCGAATGAGAATTACAGATTGGTATTAGAGCTTGAGTTAGTTTTTTATCTCTTGCTTATTTGATAGATCCAGACGCTTCCGCTTTCTCATTCTTGATTTTCTTTTCAGATCTTGTTTTCTTCTCTGTGTTTGCGTTTTTTCTTTAGTCACTGCATCTCAAGCAAGGGTTTGCTTGAGGGGCAGGGGAGTCTTGATAGAAGGGCTTCGACTTGTGTCGCTTGCTTCCCACTGTCGATTCCTACATTAGAGTCTAGGAGTTCTAATTAGCTTCTTGGCTTGTGTTTTGATTGGTACCTTGTCTCAAAGAGATTAAGATCCAACAAAAAATTTTTCTGTGTATTGTCTCTTGCATTCTCAGGACTAACACTCTGTTCTTGAAACAGGTACCTAGATGGGAGACGCCTACAGGATTAAGCCCTACGATGGGCATTCTGACTATGCTATGTGGAAGGTGAAAATGAAAGTTGTTCTCACCAAAGAAAAACTATGGCATGCTGTTGAAGACACGTGGGATGCCACTGCAACAGATTTCCAAAAGAAACAGGCTAGAGACTTGGCACATGCAGAGATAATGCTTAGACTATCTGATGAGGTAGCTAGGCAGGTTGTAAGTATTACTGAACCAAAACCTCTTTGGGATGCTTTGGATGCTAAGTATCTCTCTAAGTCTCTGCCTTGTCTCATCTCTCTTCTGTCTAAGTTGTTCAGTTTTAAAATGGACCTAGGACAGACAATTGAAGAAAATCTTGATAGGTTTCTTAGGATAACCCAAGATTTGGAGAGATGTGATGATAAAATAAAAGACACTCACCAGTTCATGCTTCTTATGAATGCTTTGCCTGTTCAGTTTGATGTCTTGAAAGAGGTTTGTCAGTTTGGTCGTGATGGTATGACTGCTGCTAGGATGTCTGAATTTATAATCCAGAAAAATGAATCTTTAAAAGTCTTCAAGATAAAAGGGGGAAGTTCTAAAACTTCTGAGAAAACTGAGTCCAAAAATGAGGTCATGATGGCAAAAGGGAAAAAACATTTCAATAAGAACAAGAAAAAGAAGTCTGGTGATAACAATGACAAGAAAGATATGTCAAATGTTAAGTGTTACTACTGTGGTATAACTGGTCATTATTCTACAAATTGTACCAAAAAGAAAAGGGATGATAAAAATAAATCAAAAGATAATAATGGTGTATCAAATGTGTTTGAATCATGCCCACAATACTCTCATGAACTTCTGGTAGTCTCTAATACCTCTAATAATGATGATTGGATCTTAGATTCTGGGTGTACTATGCATGCAACCCCTAATAAGGATTTCTTTGAATCTTTGACTCTGTGTGATGATGGTATTGTTATGCTGGGTGATCACTCAGTATTGCCCATTAAGGGCATAGGGACTGTTCCTCTGAGAATTTATGATGGGAAGATAAGAATTCTCCAAAAGGTAAGGTGGGTACCAAACCTTAGGAGAAACTTACTCTCAGAGTCTGTCTTTGATGATCTGGATTGTCATATAGTCACTCACCAAGGGATAAGGGATGTTATTAGAAATGGAACAGTCCTTATTAGGAGCATTAAAAAGGGAGGGTTATATCATGTTATTGCTACTCCTGAATTAAATGTCTCTACAAGTGTTAAAATTGACAAGATGGATCATACAAAGATTTGGCATGCTAGGCTTGGTCATATAGGCAATAAGGGTCTTAAATATCTTCATAAACATAATATGATTGATTGTGATCCTTGTGACATTGACTTTTGTGAAAATTGTATCTTGGGAAAGAAAACTTCCCACTCTTTCAGTAAATCAACCTACACAGCTTCACAACCCCTAGAGTATATTCACTCTGATCTCTGGGGGCCTGCTCAAGTAGAAACTATAGGAGGAAGGAAGTATTTCCTTTCTCTCATAGATCACTACTCGAGGAAAGTATGGGTTTACTTACTAAAAACAAAAAATGAAGCCTTTGACAACTTTAAAAATTGGAAAATTATGGTTGAAAGGCAAACTAATCACAAGGTCAAGTGCCTTAAGACTGACAATGGACTTGAGTTCTGCAATAAAATGTTTGATGAGTTTTGCAGGCAACAGGGCATCAAAAGGCACTTAACAGTTCCTGGGACTCCACAACAAAATGGTACAGCTGAGAGGATGAACAGAACATTGTTAGAAAAAGCAAGATGCATGCTTATAAGTGCTGGAATGAAAAATTCTTTATGGGGAGAAGCTGTAACCACTGCAGTATATCTGATCAACAGATCACCCTCCTCTGCCATTGAGTTCAAAACTCCACAGGAAATGTGGATGGGTAAGAAGCCTGGCCTAGCACACCTTAGGCCTTTTGGGTGCACAGCTTATGCTCAAGTTTCACAAGGCAAGCTGCAACCCAGGGCCTATAAGTGTGTAATGCTAGGCTACCCCCCTGGGGTAAAAGGCTACAAACTCCTTTTAATACAACCTGGAGGCTATAAAGTCATAACCTCTAGGTCTGTTACATTCAATGAAAAAGATTTTCATTTTAAAAATAAACTTACAATGCCTTCTGTTGCAAGTCCAGGCACTGAGAATGATGAAGAAGTAAACACTCCACCCTCAACACCATATCTCCCTGCAAATGGTAATTTCTTCCAAGAAGATAATGTACCACCACAGGATGAAGAGGAATTCGACATAGGATACTCTTCAGGTGCACAGGACTCCTCTGAACACAACAATAATGATGAGGATGACTCTGTAGCACAGAACAATGATGAAGATGCTCCTGAAGCACAAAATGATGAGGGCAACAACACAAATCAAAGTGATATAGCCTCAACAAGTACACAATCTCACCAATTGGGTGGGGGAGTAAGCAACTCTAACTCAAATTCTCTACCTCTTACCTCACCCTCTGTCTCTGAGCATGGTAGTTCTGATTCTTCCTCTTCTTCCTCTGCCTCTGTTGTGAATGATTTGGTTGACTATCAGCTGACTAGGGATAGAGAACCTAGGTTAAGAATACCTAATAAAAGGTTTGAAGTGAATTTGATTGAGTGCTTTGACAAAATTGTTGAGTTTGCTTTTACTGTTGCTGAGATCATTAAAAATTTCACACCTGACAGTTATGAACAAGTTGTCAGCTGTAAACAGGCCAATGAATGGGTTAAGGCTATGCATGAAGAAATCCAATCCATGGTTGTGAATAACACCTGGACCTTAGTTCCTAAACCTGCTAAGGCTAGACTAATAGACTGCAAGTGGATTTATAAAATTAAGGATGGAGCTACTAAAAATGATCCACCTAGGTTTAAAGCAAGGCTCGTAGCCAAAGGCTTTACTCAGAAAGAGGGGGTTGATTATAATGATATTTTTGCTCCTGTTGTGAAATATAAAACCATGCGTCTATTACTTGCTATGACTACTGTGTTTGACTGGGAACTTGAACAAATGGATGTAAAGACAGCCTTCTTACATGGTGACTTAATTGAAACTATTTACATGAGACAGCCTAAAGGCTTTGTAGATAAGACTAAACCTGATCATGCTTGTTTGCTTAAAAAATCAATATATGGCTTAAAACAGTCACCTAGACAATGGAATAAAAAGTTTGATGCTTGCATGATTTCTCTTGGTTTCTCTAGAAGCAGCTATGACACTTGTTTATATTTCAAAGGTGTTAAGTCTGCATCTCCTATTTACATTCTTTTGTATGTTGATGACATATTACTTGTCAGTAGCTCTAAAGTAGTAATTCCTGGAGTTAAGCATGACTTAAAGAAACATTTTGACATGAAAGATTTAGGGGCTGCATCCAAAATTCTAGGGGTAAATATCATTAGAAATAGGGCTAAGAAAACTATATTCTTGTCTCAGACTGACTACCTGCATAAAGTACTTGACAGGTTTGCCATGATTAGCTCTAAGCCTGCACCAATACCTCTTGGAGGGCACTTAGAGTTCACCAAACAAGATTGTCCCACCACTGAAGAAGAAAAGAAGAATATGGAGCATGTTCCATATGATGTAGCAGTGGGAAGCATTATGTATGCTATGATTTGTACTAGGCCAGATTTAGCTTTTGCTATTAGTGTACTTAGTCGCTTTATGTCCAACCCTGGACAAAAACACTGGGCAGGTATGAAATACCTGCTCAAATATGTAAAAGTGACTGAGAATCTTGGTTTGGTATATGCTGAACATAGTCCGAGAACCACACTTACAGGGTATGTGGACTCGGACTATGCCAGTAACAGGGACAACAGGAAGTCCACTATAGCTTATTTTTATTGTTGGGCAGGAAATTGCATTTCCTGGAAATCCCAACTACAATCTATAGTTGCACTCTCCTCAACCGAGGCTGAGTACATTGCAGCTACAGAGGCCTCTAAAGAGGCTATATGGTTATGTAGAATCTTGCATGAAATTGAAGGCAAAACATATTTGCCTATTCTTTTCACTGATAGTCAGAGCGCCTTGTACCTTTGCAAGGATCCTGTCTATCATGAAAGAACCAAACATATAGATGTGAGATATCATTTTATTCGGAGAATGGTGGAGGACCAGGAAATTAATGTGAAGAAAATACCTGGAGACACCAATCCTGCAGATTTTGGAACAAAAATAGTCCCCACAAACAAATTTGTGTTCTGCAGGAAAGAACTCCATATTGATGATGTGACATGAAATATGGAGATGAGTCAATGATGATATGACGAAACTCATTTCAAAATCCACTAGATATAAAAGTTACTTCTAAGTAATAATACTAAGCTTAAGAGGGCATTTGTTATGAATTAAGCCTAGTATTATTCTTAGTGACATAAGTATTGGTATGGCACTTGCAAATACATGAATTGAGGTAGAAGAATAAACCAAGTTCAGAACCGGGTTTAACAATAATTATACTTGACTAAATACTAGTAAACCGGATTGAGCAACCCCGGACCGAACCCGGTTGGATGGCTTAAACCGGAGCTAGAGGGTTTGGTCGGTTTAATATGTTGTTGGGCCTAATCTTGATATTGGGCCAGTGAAGTCTCGCGTGAAGATCGGCCCATTCTCCTTATCAGACTTTGGAGACGCTCCTCACTTGCCCTAGCTATAAATAGCTTTGATCGAGCTCCTTCGAGTTCATTCCAGAAACGTCGCATCTGAAGAGAGCTAAGAGAAAGAGAGAGAAAAGAGAAAGAAAAGAGAGAGAGAGAAAGAGTCCGGTGGCCAGCGTGCTTCTCCGGTGTTCCGACGTTGGTGTTTGAAGAAGGCGACAAGAGCTTCTTCTTCCTCGTGGTTCAGATCGAGCAAAGCTCCATCTCAGAGCTTTGTCAGCCTTAGGGGGCCGAAACCCTAGATCTACTCTTCTTCCCTTTTCTGTGTTTCTCCGTTCTTGTACCTTAGATCTGGTTGTTCTTTGGTGTTCTTTGCTCTTCTTGCTTGCTTGTGTAACCTGCTTTGTAACTCTTGAGATCTAGTGGAAATTTGAGATGAGCTTCCTCACTGAGGCTCCGCAGATGTAGGCATTGCCGAACTGCGTCACCAACTCTCTTGTGTTCACTTGTTCTTCGTTTCATTGCTTGGTTATTTGTTGTTTTTCTGAGTTGATTCGAGTTTCTGAGTCGAATGAGAATTACATTTATAATATGTACTACGGAGTATATCTTACAATTTACAGAACAACTAAATTTCAAAGTCTGACCTGAAAACGCTTAAAGTTATATACTATATATATGACCCATAAGAATGCCTCGCGTAGTAAATGGGTAGTTGCAAATCTGCCATTTGGAGCAAGACAAGGAAGGATTACTTTCCCCCATGGCCATATTATATTAGGCGCTCCGTTTGGAGTTTCCATATCAACTACAGGCATAGCTCGCAATGTCTGTAGCAATGAAATATGTGTCTTGGTTGTCAATTCACCAAGGATGACCTTAGGAAGGAATTCTGCTTCTTCTATGCATAAAAGCACAACATAAATACAGAGATAAGTGAGGCATGTTCCTTTCCAGCTTAGGCCATCTACCTTTTGCAAGACCTGACAAAATATCAATGAGCAACTGCAGGCTATAAATGCAGACACCTTTTGCTAGGAAAGTCGCTGGTGTATGTCCTGAGAGGAACTGCCAATTCCTCAACATAAATACCCAGAACAACTTCATATAAAAAAAAGACAACAGTAAGATCTCCTACTTTCATACATTTTCAAATTTCCCAGTTGAAGCTTCCAACATTGCAAGAAACAGGAAGCCTCCTTAATCATTCATGGCCACAAACTATGAAACTATAATATATTATAATTTCTATTTGCAGAGATCGACTAATGTATCATCTGTAGGTCATTCGCCACAAAGCTTGGGAATGTAGGCTTTTCAGCTTAATCAATATAGATTATTGATCATGTTTGAAACAGGATTTTGCTGTCAACTCTTGCCTGACACAAACTCTAGTGATGAATATATACATCAATGTATTACTAGTTTGTAGTTTGTTTCATGCACATCTTCTTCGTCTTTTTAACCAAATATATTGGAAATTTCTTATACTAAAATTTGATCATCAGTGGCTGCACGCTGTCTTGATAGCAAGCTGGTGAAGGGGAAAACGGTACGGTACTACTATGTGACGACTTTGATTTTGTTAGATCCTATCATGTTGCTAGTTTTGTGATTCCCTTTCAATTCATCTCATTATGATAAAAGGATACGTATCGTTTAAAGGAATTCATATGATCATATGTAATAGGGTAAACAAAATTATATTACCATCTCAGAAAATTGTTTGAATACGTACTTGACATATAAAAATTAAACTAATTCCAAGTGAAAAAGTTGATAAATAAAAACATCATTACTATTATAGGAAAACCAAACTAATAGGCACGCAAGATATAGATGTGGACAATTACAAGCGTTCGAGGGTCTCTACATAAGTCGAGATCCCGGGAAAGTTCCAACACATATGATCATTTGAATCGCCAATGTCTACTTGATATCCACCATCACCGTCGCCCTCACAAGAGATGAGTCTGAAATTTGAGTTTCCAAAGAGGAGACTTTGAATACAAATACCACCACCACTTCTTAGAGGAGGATGGTAACGTATCCCATAAAGACACATTGCCCAAGCTGTATCGAAATTGCGCGTGATGGTATGAATCCTAGTCCAGGACTCTTGAACACCGTATTCCATCATCATCCAAACGACAACCTCGTGGGTCCGCCTCACCCAATATCTATCAATCGAAGGCAACACATCATAACATTGAATAACAGCAAGATGACCATGCAACAGGAACACCTGAGACCTTGGGGCGACTACCTCGCGGTTTGTGACAACGTAAGTAGACTCATACAGGGGTGGTCCGCCTATTAATTGAAAAGACTGATGAGCAAAATTAAATGAGAGCACATCCCAATGTCGTCGAGACTGGCCCGCTGTGACAGTGGCCATCCAATAGTAGCACCCCTCAAAGAACCTTTGAGGGCACCCTTCTAAAGGATACTCGATATGAAGTATCTGTCTTCCTTGAATATTGAAAGCATCCGTGGCCTTTCTCTTGCCATAATTTCTCGTCCCGGGTTCATAATCAACAATTCTCTTCCACGCACCCGTTTGCATGCTGTAGACAAAGACGAGAAAGGAGGGGGTTGAATTTGGGTGCCCCCCGTGCTCGATGAGGAGGACAACTCTATAGTCCAAGCTCATGGTATAGTTATTTTCGACGTGGCCAAAACCAAAGTGAAGGCTACAGCAGCTGCTTTCAGGGAGATTGGACAGTCGAGAATGAAATTTACGAGGGAAAGGATTAGTAACCCTGTACTGATGGGTAGCCGGGTTACACAGGCCTATTTTGGCGGACAAAATAAGCTGGTCACGACCACTAACACCCTCGTGGTAATGATAGGCTAAGCAGTAGATTCCATTCAAGGGCCCCAACACGGAAATCATGGATTCCCAATTGACGTCGTCATCCCGCTCGTTAATCTCACTAAACCACGTTTCATCAATAATCAGCCCTGGAAACATCTTGGAGATAGTTGCATAACTCGTCGATTGGAGAAAGTTGGGGTCGCTCATGAGCTGACCGCGTCGCCCATACAAATCGATGAAGCCACGGGAATGGAGCATATCCAGCCATTTCTTACAAACGGATTCAAACCTAATTAAAGATTTGCAGGGCAGACGAAGCAGGATCTCCTGTTGCACTTCTTCAGGGAGGCAAGCCCAGCAGCTCCTACTATTGTCATCCGCCATCATTAATTGATTGATTAGATCTCAACGTACACTCCAATCGACTTTTCACTACAAACAGATTCACCACTAATTAATTCCAAACAACATTAATGTAAATGTATACGCAACGCAAGCAGAGATTATTTAACTTACGGTACATATGATGATATCAAATATGGAAAAAAACTCTAAATTATCCTTCTATCAGTTCAGCTCTCCCAATTAAACATGCAATCCAATCCTTCTCACCGACTTCAAAGTGTCAAGAATTGATTTTTCACGTACATGCACACTTGACTTGGGGAATCCAATAAGTCAATAAAATATTATCTGATCGATTTACCTACACAGCATCCCTAAGAAGATCAAATCAACAAAATTAACAAATCAAATTAATATTACCTGATTTACCTACAAACCAGCCCTAAGAAGATCAAATCAACAAAATTAACAAATCAAATCAACTAACCCTAAATACAATTGAAGAGGGAAACGGACCGTACCGGCGATCAGTAGTTCACCATTGTCGACTTTGTGCGAGATTTCCAAGGCGGAGCGGCAGGGTTGGATTGGAAGGGAAATAACAGCGTCAAATCATATATAAGAGACGTCGTTTGGGGACGGGGGACAGATATATCTTTATATCTTGGGAAATTCTGGTACTCATGAGATTTTTGCTTTTTTGAGTATTACCTTAAAAAAAATTATTCTAAATAGTACTCTTAAAGTTTTAAAAAAGTTTGCCCCGTATCCCCAATTTGATAAAAGTTCGCCCTATAAATAAACTTAAGCCGCTTGTGAACAGTATTTCTCTTATGAACAGTATTGTACGGCTTATTTTCGGCTTCGGCAAAAAAAATTGGGTGGCTTGAGCCGCTAATTTCGGCTTCCTGCTTTATTCTCTACTTACCTTCTTCTCTCTTCTCTTCGTGTTTATCCCGACCTCGACATCATCTCAGACGAGATTGCCCTGCCATAGGGAGCCCCTCAATCCCCTCTGTTCAAACGATCGTTATTGTTCCGGCGACCTTCTTCCCCGTCCTCTTCCCGTCTGCAGTGCCTAGGTTGACTCCATCTCTGAGGTAAGACCGTAAGACCCTCTCCCGGCAAACTTTGAGCAGTAAATGGTTATGGTTTTCCGATTTAGGTTGTACGTGGTTAGGGTTTTCCTATTTCAGGGTTCATGGTTAGGAATCTTTTGAAATTGGGTTGACTAGAAACGTGATTTGCGACTTAGGTTCCTGAATTTGATTATACTGAACATCGTTAGGGCTTTTCTTAATACCGACTGACCAAGACTTCTAAAAGCTTTGAACCTTAGTGATTAAATGATACGCGATAATTATGCTAGAAAATATATTAGAATAATTAGTTATATTAGGTCTTATTTAGAATATTATGTTTCCTTTTATTTAGCGATTCGATTTTATCCTTTAAGTAACGTTATCTTTTAATTTCAGCAATAAGGGTTTATTTAGATATCATGATTATTATAAATACCCGCTTAGGTTGTTACTATTAATCAATCAGAAATCAGTCTATTAATTTATCCCTTGCTCTAAATTTATCGTTCTTCTTCCCGTGACTACCAACCACGTTTATCCCGAGTCGGAATCCACACCGGATTAGGCTCAACCCCCTTGACCAACAAAGGTTCGATACGCGATCCACACCGGGTCCGTATTATTAAACTATTGTTTTCTTGACATAACATATGGTTAGGTTCTGCATCTTCGTTTACTTTTTAGTTGCAATTTGATAGATTCCACTTAAAATTCTCAGAACTTCATTTAGGTTGTATAACTTGCTTATAGCAACAGGCTATTGGTATTGATCAAAGCCTAAAACAGTGTAATTAATTTGTTGCTTCGATATTTCAGAGAGGACTAGGAGATATACTTCAACCAATGAATAGCAAGAAACTATTATCCTGCGAGTGCATCATGATATCTTAGTGCCTTATTTTTTCCATATGAAATTAGAATATCTAACTATTTTAACACATTTGGTTTACCAGTGAAATGGATAAGTAATGGCATCTTCCTTTTCCATGAGCATTTCATGATAGTGTTTAGTTGGAATGCTTTATGCATCTTAGAGAATAAATTTTTGCACTTTGTTTGGACATTATTATCTCACTAAAGATATGGATTTAAATTCAATACATAGTGATAGACACTATGTAAAACTTGTGTTTGTTTCACTTAAAACAGGAGATTATATCATTCAACCTCTGTGGCAAAACAGGGTGCATACTCTTCTTTAATTTACTTTCATGCGTTGCTATGATGAGTGACCTGTCAATGTTTTGCTACCTTCTCTAGCTAGAAATCAGCTTTATGGTCATTTTGTTGGATGAGTTTACTGCAATTTTCAATGAATGTTAGATTTATTAAAAGCTGAATTAAAAGTCCACCTATTCACAAGTTAATGCACTAAGATACCTTTGAGCTACTACCGTATCCTTTTTTTCCTTCTTAAAATACCTGTACATATAATTTCTTTTAACTGTCTGTTACATATGTGCATGATTTTTAAGCTTCAAATGTGAATTTTTTAATAGTAATTTTGTGTATTGGTTTAAACTTTGCTGCATTTATTGGTAATTTTCCTTTTCTGTATCCATTGTTCAAGGCTAGGGAGAAGGGAGCACATCAACCAGAACTTACATGACAGCTTAATGTTCCGGTGGAAAAAAAAATATTGTAAATATCCCCTTGCTGCATAATACTTGCATATCTTATCCCTCTTCTCTTACTCTTAACAGCTTTTTAATTGGTTAACTTAATCTCTTGTATTGGATATTAACAGGAAATCCATGAAGCACACAAAAGATTTCTCATTCTATATGCATTGATTGAATTGAGCTTCCTCATTGAGCATATAGAAAACTTTAATCTCAATATCCTGGTCAACTTATTGTTTCACTTGTGAATTCACTAAAAATGTCTTGATACTTTGAAGAACGCCATTGATTGAAGCTTATTTATATAATTTAGAGCTAATTTGCTTAGCCTATATATTGTGGCTAACTAAGTTTTAGTTACATGTTAGATCACACTGACACTAAGGGTGAGTGTCCATGGACAGCAAGTGACAGAGAATATAGGTATGATGAGGTAATAAGTTAATGGTATGGTTGTGTTCAGTTCTTATTTTGAGGTATCTATCATCTTTAATTGACACTTCAAACATCAACTGGTTATCTTAACATTCATTTATTTTCTCTTATATGTCAATTTGTGGAAATCAAAACTAATTGACACTTCTTTTTACAAGCTTGTTGTATCTGCTGCAGATCTGATGAGAACGGATTCTCGAAGGAGCCTACTAATTCACATCGTCTAAGAAACAGACCACGACTTCGGGATCTGATGGAGGGCTCGGGATAGTGAAGCAGAAGCTTGACTTCCAATGTGACCATTTGCACCTTATTACTTATTAGTCCATTTTTGATTCCTGTATGTTGTGAATGTTGCAAGTTGGTTTTGGGTTTATTTCAGTAGTGATGCTAATTTGGCAGCAACCTATCCATGGATATAGAAATTACTCATTACATGTACAATCGCTCTTGAGCCTTTTGAATTATTTCATTGCCATGGTATATTTATGAAATCTTAGAATCATGAACAAAGTCATGTTTGAACTGAACTTGTATCACATATCTCCTCATCTTGGTAAAGGCAACCCTCTAATTTTCCTTCTTTTTTTTTGCAGTTTTTGAATACCAATTTGCTTTCATAGGCTAGGGTTTATCTTTGTCCCATGTGGGATAATGGTCTGATTTAGGACCTACAAAAGTAACTTAATTGATCCATCCCTGCAGGGCATAAATGGTTGTTAGAAGTTCAAAACCTTCTAGCATTCATCTGAATTTATTTGTGATAAGGTCTTATTCATTGGGTACAATGAAGTTCAAGCTCTGCAGGAAACAAACTTTATACACCAGCTCTTTTAGGATTCTAATGAACTTTAAATGTTGAGCTTTTCATCTTTTCAATTTCTGTTTATTTGGCAAATCTCTCAATCACATATCCTGGAGAAAGCAATATGTTTCCAATAGATATGGGTCTGGTTTTCAAGCAATTGTCAGTTAAACGTGAATGGAAATAAACATAATGCAATTGGTTTGAATGATGAAAAGACAACCCTCATAAAATGATCAGTCACCAGATCGATTCTAGCCTCACTTTATATTTATAAAATTAATTTTTATTCCTAATATTTTAACCTTTTCCTTTTAAAATTTTCTTTAACTATTTAAATCTATCTTTAGTATCAAACAACTATCTATTTAGTATAATAATATCTTTCGAAAACTTTCTTATACAATTATTTAAAAATAAAGATAATAAATTTAAAATATCTTTAAATAAGTATAAATATCTTTTATCTTTTAGCATGATGTTTTTTAACGAATTTATTTATAGATATATTTTTCTTTTGTAATAAAAAAATTAATGATAAATACTTATAATGTTTAAAAATAATTAAAATAGGTAATATCTATAACTATATATTAAAGATGTACCTTTTCGAGCCACCTGAATGATTTTACCTCCACCTCATATTTAAAAAAGTAATTTTTATTTTTAATATTATAACTTCTTTCTATTAAATTCTTTTTAAATATTTAAATTTATCTCAAACATCAAACAAATATATATTTAGTATACTAATATTCTTTGAAAGCTTCTTTATACAAGTATTTAAAATTAAAGATAAAATATTTAAAATACCTTAAAATAAATATAAATACTTTAGAAAATATCTTTAATGAATTTATATAATAGTGATTTTCTTTTATAAAAAACTAATGATAAGTATTTATAATTTTTAAAATTACTAAAAATAGATAATAAAGTATTTAATACATATATTAAAATATTTGATAAACACTAAATTTACATACATGAAAAGTAATAAAATATGAAGAATATAATATTTGATTAAAAAATTATATACATTTTATTAGCAATAAATTACTTATATTGAACTTTACATTATATTTTTATTTATTTATTAATATCTTATTTATAATGTCTATAAAATATCGAATTGTAGTCGTACATGGTATGACGGGTAAAACTAGTATAATTAAACTTTAAGAAAGATAATGACTTTAGAGAGATTTAAGTTATCATATCTTTAAATATAAAAAATAATTAAAAACATCAACTTAAATAGTATTTTTGGGAAATTTATTAAGTAATAATTCAATAAAATTTATGTTTGAGATATAAATAAAAATTTGTAGTCGGTCTTTCTTTAAAAAAAATTAAATGGTACAAACTAATAGAATTCTCTTTAAATTAAATAAAAGAGACTGACTGCCCAGTAAATAGAAGTGAAACATATTTGCACAACAACAAAATAATCTTTCTCGGTGTATATGTCAATTCTCCTAATTAAATGATACAAACTAATGAAATTCTCTTTGATTAGTTTGTATCGTTTAAACGATACAAATTAAATAAAAGAGAATTTCGTCTGCTAACCTTGATTATTAAACGAGAATTTCATCTGATAATGATGATTAAACAATACAAATTAAATAAAAGATAATTTCGTTAGTTTGTACCATTTGATTATTTTTTTAAAGAAAGATCGATTACAAATTTATATTTATATATAAAACAAATTTCCTAAAAGTACTATCTAAGTATGTAATTTTATTTATTTTTTATATTCAAAGATATGAGAACTTTAATTCTCTCTAAAGTCATTATCTTCCTTAAAGTTAAATTATATTTTGTGGCGTAATTTACTCTAAAATGGATTCTCTTCTTTTTTTTTCCTTTTATGTAAATAAAAACACAAAAAAAAACATTTTTAAAAAAAAAATGAAAACCAATGATTTTTTTATGGAAAAACCCAAGAATTGAAGGGGTATATAGAATAGTGCTCTAGTAAAATAGCCTCTTAGCCTATGTTTGTTAAGTCACCAAAAAAACTAGTTGGAGTTGCAAAACTAACTGTAAAAGTAGTTGAAGTTTTAAAAAAATATATAAACACTGTTTGGTAATGTTCAACTAGTTTATTGTAGTAATTAATAATTTAAAATTTCATTTTATTATAGAGTTACTCTTGTTTAGGAAATAATTTTTTTTTAAATTCGAAAAACTACTAAAAACTTGTGTAAAAGCTTTAAAAACTAGTTTTGTCAAAAAAGTAGTTTTACAACTAATTGCTAGTTTTTATGTGTCAAACAAACAACGTTTATAGGAGTTTTTGCAACTAGTTGGAAAACTCCAACTAGTTTTTGGTACCTAACAAACACACCCTTAGAGTAAAGCATGTGATTAACCTCCCATCATTGGATTTAAATGAATGAATGGAAGATTAGAAAAAATGGGGTGTAAATAGATTGTATGTGTGTGATACACGTGATTAATTAATATCTCGCTACAAATATTTCACAAATCTTTTAATTTTGGCAATATCCCTTGATTTTCACCATCTAGAAAAATTATCCATAACTCAAAACCCTATTCTCTATCATTCTGTAAACGGATTCACTCTCTTCTCTAACCTCTGACGATTTGGAACGACTAGAAACCTCCGACGATTTTTTCTCGAGATCTTCTCAAAACTTGGTAAGTGGAGATTCAATCTTGATTTTGTAGTTTGCAATTAGTCGATAATCTTCATGATGTCGAGTGATTTTTGGGTTTTTACGTTCGGTTTGACTGATTCGAATTTTTGTTTGTTTTAGATGAAGATGGTGAACTCTCCCAAGTCTAAGAACAACAACAAATGCAAGTGCGAAAAGGATGAATGTTATTTTCATTAACTAGTTTTTGTTTTTGAACCAAGATTGCAAAGTTTGATAAGTTCATATAAAGATATGTTTGATGTTATTTAAGATGTTAATATATGTTGTCGAGATTACATTAGTTTATTTTTGATTTTGTTGATTTTGGAGTAAACAATGTTGTCTTTTGAACAATTTGTTCGTCTTAAATGTGGGTTATTTGCATTCATACAGGTCAGACTAAACCACATGATTTTCAAAATATTCAACATTGTTTTTCATAAGCATTGTAATGATTATTCACATCATAACATATCACAAAGAGTCACAACTTATTCATAATACTAAATGTTGTTTTTCATAAGCATTGTAATGTTTATTCAGTAGTCTATATTATTCATGTTAATACATGCTCATATTACTTTTGTTATTCATATATACGCCGCATTTTATTCACATATACATTGCCTATTATTCACATATTCGTGTCTTATTTTTCATATATGTTTGCTTTGTTATTCATATATGCATGACTTTTTTCTATATAGACATGTTTTGATAACAATATAGAAGATTTTAAATATTTTTTAGAATATTCAACATTATTTTTCACAAGCATTTTAAGATTATTTACATCATAACATAATACAAAGAGTCACAACTTTTTCATAATACTAACTGTTTTTTTTTTCAAAAAAATTGTAATTGTTATTCAATAGTCTACATTATTCATGTCAATACATGCTCATATTACTATTTATAACCATTGGATAAGTTAGTCATATTTGTTAATATGTTGTTATTCATACATGTTAGAAGATGGAAGATTGAGTTTTGATGGTTCCAGAGTCAGTACCCTATGTTTGCAAGTCAAGTCGGCGACTTGACAAAGTCACTAACATTAAACAGCTGGCTGAGCAATCTATTTACGGAAGGAGCGAACAGATCTTGTGCGTCTAAATTGAAGACAGTTGTGTGTTGTATTTTAGGAGAAGATCATCAAAAGAGTGCTAAAATCAAGATGAAGATAATCAAGATTCTCCTAGAATATTTAAGTATGCATATAATCGTTTATTTGGAAAGATTTGTAAGAGATTAAGTGTATAGTGTTTTCCTAATCGAATGGAAAATAATATACACGAGATCTTCCTTATCTTAGTTTAAATAACTCGTTTTGTAAGAAAGAAAGAGTGTGCTTGTGCGTGGGATTCGTACAAGTGGTGAGTCAAGAGATCTTAGGCATAGCGTGAGATTGAGAGTGTGAGTGCAAAGGTAGAGCGTGGTTCAAGGGTGTGGGATTCATTCTTGTACACGGGAGAGCATTGTAATCACTCAAGAAATCAATAGAGCGAGTCTAAGGACTCTTGAAATCCGACCAAGTGATAAACTTGGAAGGGAGTGGTTTTTCTCTAAGTAAACTAGTTGGTTTACGAAGAGTTTCCACTATACATCGCTTGTCAGTGACCATTGGTGACGTTTATTTTACTGCTTGATTATTCCGCTGCATTATTATTCAAAGTCGACGACTTCGTAGGAGTCGCCGACTCGTCCTAGTACTAACGACCCTACAATTGGTATCAGAGCATGGAACATAATTCGATAACTCTGAATTTCTGTTCTTTTGCAAGAAAAATGGCATAAGTCACAACTTCTCAGCTCCAAGAACTCCTCAACAGAATGGCGTTGTCGAAAGGAAAAATCGTGCCTTGGAAAACATGTCACGGTCCATGCTCATCTCGAGTGGTCTTCCAAGAAATTTTTGGGGTGAAGCCATAAATGCATCTTGCTATGTGATGAATAGAGCTATGCTTCGTCCACTTCTTGGAAAAACTCCATATGAATTGCTTAGAGGAATTAAGCCCAGTGTCGCCCACTTGCGTACCTTTGGATGCAAATGCTATGTTCACAACAATGGAAAAGACAGTTTGGGAAAGTTTGATCCAAGAAGTGATGTTGGCACTTTTGTAGGTTACTCTCCTCATAGCAAAGCCTATAAAGTGTTCAATAAAAGGACAAGAAGAATTGAAGAAAGTGTTCATGTGGTGTTTGATGAAAATACTATGGGAGGATCGATGATTGAAGATCTTGATGATGGTGATCAAGGTTATTTTTTGGTTCAAGACGAATCTCTTCTTATTTCTTCTAAAGAATCAACAGTCAGTGACAACACAGAAGTCACCGACTCAGATAATACTGGGGGCAGAAGTCAGAGTCAAAATTCAAGCGACAATGAGTCTGATAATGAGAAAACTCCTGAAAGAAGCTCAAGCATGGAGAAATCAGAAGAAGATTCAGAAAAGACACCTCAGACTCAAGTCGGCGACCTCACAGAGATACAAATTAGAAACTATCAACAGAAAAGTGCTCATCCTGTCACTAACATACTCACTGACTTCTCAAAAGGTGTGCAAACTAGATCTTCTCTGAATAATTTCTTTGCTTTCAATGCTTTCATCTCAATGTTGGAGCCTAAGAATGTTGAACAAGCGTTGAAAGATTCGGATTGGGTCAGTGCCATGCAAGAGGAACTTCATCAGTTTGAAAGAAATAAGGTTTGGCATTTGATTCCAAGACCAAAGGGAAGATCTGTAATTGGAACACGATGGGTGTTCAGAAATAAGCTGGATGATGAAGGAAATGTGGTCAGAAATAAAGCAAGGCTGGTAGTGAAGGGATACAATCAGCAGGAGGGCATTGACTATGATGAGACATTTGCACCAGTGGCTCGTCTTGAGGCAATTCGATTGCTCATTGCCTATTCTGCTCATCATGGGTTCAAGCTTCAACAAATGGATGTCAAGACTGCATTCTTGAATGGATATCTAAAAGAAGAAGTGTATGTTGAACAGACTCCGGGTTTCGAAGATGTCGCCCACCCGGATCATGTCTATAAACTGGACAAAGCACTCTATGGATTGAAGCAAGCTCCGCGTGCTTGGTATGATCGTTTGTCTCAGTTTTTGATTCAACACGGATATGTTCGAGGAAAAATTGACAAGACTTTGTTCTTATTAAGAGAAGGAATTCACACACTAGTTGTTCAAGTCTATGTCGATGACATCATCTTTGGTTCAACAGATGATAAGCTAGTGAAGAAGTTCGCTAACCTCATGTCTAGTGAATTCGAGATGAGTATGGTTGGTGAGCTTAAGTTCTTTTTGGGACTTCAAGTTGTTCAAAGTGAGGATGGGACTCGAGTTCATCAACAGAAATATCTTAGAGAATGTGTTAAGAAGTTCGGACTGGAAAATGCTAAACCATTTGATACTCCCATGTCACCGACTACCTCACTTGGAAAAGATGACAAAGATCCAGAAGTCAATGCTACTATGTATCGGGGTATGATTGGATCATTGCTCTACCTCACTACAAACAAACCGGATATTGTGTTTGGAGTTTGTCTATGTGCTAGGTTTCAAGCCGATCCAAGAGAGTCCCACTTGAAAGCCGTCAAAAGAATCATTCGCTATCTTAAGGGAACTGACAATCTGTGTTTATGGTATCAAAGAGGATTTGATTTTGAGCTTATCGGGTACACAGATGCTGATTTTGTCGGAAATCGAGTTGATAGAAAAAGCACTTCATAGATGGCTCAATTTCTTGGGCCTTGTCTTGTGTCATAGGGTTCTCGAAAGCAAAATTCAGTGGCTCTATCAACGGCGGAAGCAGAGTATATTGCAGCTGCAGCATGTTGTTCACAACTCTTGTGGATTAAGCAACAAGTCAGTGACTATGGTGTGCAGTATGGGTCAGTGCCTATACTATGTGACAACACCAGTGCAATCAACATCTCAAAGAATCCGGTGCAACATTCAAAGACTAAACACATTGAAATAAGGCATCACTTTCTTCGAGATTGTGTGGAAAAGGGCATGGTCACTATGGAATTCTGTAGAACAAGTGATCAAAGAGCTGACATCTTCACAAAGGCCTTGAATCGTGAACCCTTTGAACAACTCCGCATGGAATTAGGTATGATCTCTCTCCAATGATCTATTTCCCTACATAACTTCCCTCAATGACTGGCTAGAATTGATTGCTTTGCATATGTTTTGAAATCATGCTTTTATAGTGTAATTCTTAAACGTACTTGATAGACATCATGTTTAGGAATTCCCATACATTTGACTGTCGATGACTTTCACTACATTTAGTGTGTGTACAACCCTTTTGAGCTCTCTGTTTCAGCCCAAAAGAATCAACTTGATGATCCTAACCCTCACTACAAGCCCAAATGATAGTTGATTCTAAAGCTTGTCCCTGACCTATCATGTTTGAGAGTCTCCATGAGCCCTCTTTTGTTGTTATATTTAACGGAGACTTATCATCATGATCGAAAAATCCTCAAAAATAAATTTTTACTTGGTTCTCTTTGGCACTCCCTGTGCAAACCCATTGCCAAGTAAGTTCTTAAAAGAGAAAGTCATGCGTGGACAAAAGTCACGACTATACGAAAGAAGCAGTTTTGTGGTAGAAGTCGCCGACATGCTCAAGGTCAGTGACGGCGATTTCTGGCGCGAGGAAAAGATTATGGCTTAGCAGTATATTTTGAAATTGGAAAGTGTGTTCAAAAGGAAGGAAAGAGAAGATCTTGTGATTTGACAACTTCCTTAATGATGGAAGTGGATTTCTTTATTATGCCCAACCGTCAAACCAAAAAGGTACGCTCTTCTCAAATCCTCTTCACTCTCTCTCTCAACTTCTGCTTTCTCTCTCCCGAACCCAAAACCCTCAAACCTTCATCCCTCTTCAATGGCTTCCCCATCCAATTCTGATGTCCCCACTTCTCCCAAGACCAAAATCGACAGCCCTGAATCGGCAAAGAAGAAGATTCTCGCCCTCTTTGGCGACGATTTTCTTCGAGCCCTTTTATCTGGAGAATCGTCTTCCTCCACTGTCCCACCAACTGCCATGGAACCTCCATCCCAAAACCTTATTCCTCCACAAAACCAAGATCCAAGCCCTTCTCTTCCGAAATCTACGCCCTCATCCCCTAGTACCTTTGAAAAACCCCAAATCCTCCTTCTCAAATCAAAACTGAAACCCTAATCGCTTCACCGGTGTTTGGAAAAACGCGCCAAACGGCGCAACCAATGATTTTTCCAGAAACTGGTGAATCTTCTTTACCTAAATCCCCAAACCCAGAGATTGTAGAGGAAGAGAGAGCAAAGACCCCAACTATGGAGTCAATGGAGTTTGAGAAAACAGAGAATGTAGTCGGATCTTTTGGAGAAGAAGAAGAAGAAGAGGCTGGCAAAAAGGAGGCTCAACGGCTATCCTCTCAAGGAAAGACTGTCAATGACTCCTCAAAGGTCATTGACCTTGACGCTAATGTGGAGAATGTTGTCAAGAAAACCGACAGGGATCCCTCTCACAAGGGCACAACAGAAAATTCTGAAGAAGGTACACCCTTTGATCCTAGTCTAATATCTAAGAAAGCCGAGTATGGAGAGTCTGTTAAGAGAAATTTAGAAAAAGATCTTTTTGATGACTTTGATTTGCTTAAGTATGATGAAATAGAAATGCCCCCTCCCTTTCGCCCTAAGACTAGATTTTCTAGTGCTAGAGCCTCTACAATGGCTCTTAAAGCTAAAAAGGGCAAGGGGTTGGAAACTCCTGAGGCTGCCTCAGAAGGAGGTGACTCATCCTTCTCTGAGAAAATCACTAAAAAGAAAAGGGGAAGATCTCCCAAGTCTGTTGTTGGATCCAGTAAAAAGAGTAAGAAAACGAGTGTGCACACTGATATGTCATCCAGGGAATTCACTAAGGATCTTTTGTGGGATGAGAATTTTATGATAGAGTTCAAACTGACAAAGGTCATTGACTGGTTGAAAAAGCAAAAATGGGACAAGCTAGTTCAGGGAGAACATGAATACAACCCGCTGATGGTTAAGATGTTTTATGAGAATTTGGTGATTGAAGATACATGATATATGACCATAGGAAGGTACACTATTGACAAGAAGACGTACTCCTTTACAAGCAAGGATGTCAGTGACATTCTGGAGATTCCTCATGAAGGCTTTGCTGAGTACTACAAAAGAGGTTGACCTGAAGGGGTTGATGAACGTGAAATCATCAAAACTGTCACTGACAGTGATGATAACTTCACTAGCCCTTATCTGGTCAACAAGATGGGAATAGAGAAAAAGGTGATGTTCAATTACCTCATAAGCAACTTGTTGCCAAGGGAACTCAAGAGGAATGTTGCCTCTATTCAAGATCTGCTGGTCATGGACAAGATCATTCGAGGGAATAAAATTAACATGCCACGTCTAATGATGCTTCACATGAAGCACGTGCTTGAAACTGCCAAGCATGCTCTTCCTTATGGGATGCTGATTGCTCTTATGATGTATGAGCATAAGGTCTATGTGGACAGCCGTGCTGATGTCCTCAACACTAGAATTCTCAACAAGGAGATGATCAGAATGTTTGGATGGAACTGGGTTGATGGACAGTGGGTATCGAAGATATCTGAGGTTAGTGACAAGGGGAATCAAGAAGAAGAACCAAAATTTGCTCCGACGAATGATGAGCTGAAGGAAATCAGGGAGCAGAACATGATTCTGAAGGGGATGATGGAAAGGCTTCAGAATATGGTTGGCAGTGCACTATCAAAATTGGATGCAATTGATGAAAGGCTCAATGACTTTGGAGCCTGATGTCAGTGATTGAAGTGCACTCATGATCTTCTCTATCTCTTTCTTTTCCCTTACCACATTATTCCTTCACTTTAAAATGACTCTTCTTTTTTAGTTCAATTTGGTTGTAACGTACTTCTGGATTGTGTGTGTCTGCATCGTACTTTTCTTTTGCCATGGTGGATGACTCTCTATGATTGTTTTGATATTATGTTTTAAGTTTCTATGGTTGCCTCTGCTTTCTTTTCTTGTTTTAGCAATCTTTTTTATGATGCCAAAAGGGGGAAATAACCGGGGAGTAGATTCATAAGGGGGATCAAAATACTGAAATCAGGTGGTTACTAAGCTTAGGGGGAACTTTTTATGATTTTTGTGCTTTGCCCTATCTACTATGTTGTTTTTGTATGCTGGATAGTTTTTATCAAAACAGGTTCTTTGTCACCATCAAAAAGGGGGAATTTGTTAGAAGATGGAAGATTGAGGTTTGATGGTTCCAGAGTCAGTGACCCTATGTTTGCAAGTCAAGTCGGTGACTTGACAAAGTCATTGACATTAAACAGCTGGCTGAGCAATCTATTTACGGAAGGAGCGCACAGATCTTGTGCGTCTAAATTGAAGACAGTTGTGTGTTGTATTTTAGGAGAAGATCATCAATAGAGTGCTAAAATCAAGATGAAGATAATCAAGATTCTCCTAGAATATTTAAGTATGCATATAATCGTTTATTTGGAAAGATTTGTAAAAGATTAAGTGTATAGTGTTTTCCTAATCGAATGGAAAATAATATACACGAGATCTTCCTTATCTCAAATTAAATAACTCGTTTTGTTTAGGCTAAGTGTGTGTGTGTGTGCTGAAACTTCATATTGGGTGTAAGAAAGAAAGAGTGTGCTTGTGCGTGGGATTCGCACAAGTGGTGAGTCAAGAGATCTTAGGCATAGCGTGAGATTGAGAGTGTGAGTGCAAAGGTAGAGCGTGGTTCAAGGGTGTGGGATTCATTCTTGTACACGGGAGAGCTTTGTAATCACTCAAGAAATCAATAGAGTGAGTTTAAGGACTCTTGAAATCCGACCAAGTGATAAACTTGGAAGGGAGTGGTTTTTCTCTAAGTAAACTAGTTGGTTTACGAAGAGTTTCCACTATACATCGCTTGTCAGTGACCATTGGTAACGTTTATTTTACTGCTTGATTATTCCGCTGCATTATTACTCAAAGTCGACGACTTCGTAGGAGTCGACGACTCGTCCTAGTACTAACGATCCTACAATACATGTGTGAATTGTTATCCATACATGCATTGCTTGTTATTTATATATGCGTGTTTTGTCGTGTTCGATTTGGCTTTATAATTTTTTGCATGTAAGTGTTTTTTGGGGTAGACAAATTCTACAAGCTTCAATTATGATTGATTTTGTTTTTCATATATGCACGGCTTGTTATTCATCTATACATGTTTTGTAATTCGTATATAGATGTCTTGTTATTCAGCTATGCATTATTTGTTATTCATGAATGCATATGTTTTTATTCATACATGTGTGGCTTCTTATTCATACATGTGTGGCTTGTTATTTAGACATGCGTTACTAGTTATTCATATATACGTGTTTTGTTATGCGTGAATTGTCATTTATGTATGTGTGTCTTATGCAGTTATTGAAGAATGACAATGAAGTATAAGTAGGTCAAGTTTGAAGACAACGACAATCATTAGTTTTTTTGACATATCAGTGTTTCAAAATAATAGATGTACTTATTCAAATTCATTGTAGTATATATTCGAGATGTAACCATCCCCATTTTGTCTTATTCAATATATTACATTTATATATTCAATCTTCATATAAGATTTATATTTTTGTCGTATCTCCCCATTTTAATATGTAATTATTCAACATATAGCGAATTGATTTTCATGGTAAGACAAATGCTTATTCAACCTAAATAATGCAAACCTTTAAACATGTTCAATCCTATAATTATTCAAATAATCATATTGAGTTATCAAACCTCGACTATAAATATTTATGATCATATAATTATTCAAACAATAAAATTGAGTTATTCAAACAATTAAATAGAGTATTCAAACATCATCTATAAATATTCTAAAATTTTATAATTATTCAAACAATCACATTGAGTTATTCAAACGTCGACTAATAGATATTCAATGATTCTGTAGAGGTTTTGCATTTCTAAATTTGATTATTTAATTTTGCTATAAATCTTATCACTTTTATCAATCCCTAAAATCATGCAATTGCTATGTATAAAGAAAAACGTGATATTTTTTTAATTTCACAATCCCTTAATTTTAGCAACTTCCAAATTTAAAATCAAATTCTTCATATTTAAATCTATGAGAATTAATTCAATCCCCCCTTCCCCATTTTTATTTTGCCTAATTAAATATCGTTGATTGATTGAGATCCAACCTATCCCCTTTAAACAAAAATGGGGTAAGACCTTGGGTTCAAGTGACAATTAATTCAATCCCCCCTTCCCCATATATATATATATATAGGTTTTGGTTCAAGTGAGACCCACTCTTGTGGTAAGACCTTGGGTTTAAAGTGAGGACTAATCTCAACCATTAGATTTACATCATCACTATATATTGGATGGTCAAGAATTTTTTATTTTTTTAATTTTTTATATTTTTTTTAATTTTTTTAATTTTTTAATTTTTTTAAATTTTTTTAAATTTTTTTTTATTTTTTTTATTTTTTCGGAATTTTTTTCGTATTTTTTATATTATATTCTTTGTTAAAAAAAGCTTTAAAAATATTAAATATGACAGTTCAATTTTTATATACTACGAGTTCATTTTTATACACTAGAAGTTCAATTTTTTTATATTAGAGTTCAATTTTCAATATTGTATGAGTTCAATTTTTATATTCTACGAGTTCATTTTTTATCTATGATAAGTTCAATTTGTATGTGTTTTGAGTTCGTTTTTAAAATAATTCGATTTTCGCAAAACTAAAAAAATAGCAAAATAAAAGCTTTAAAAACGTTAAATATGACGATTCAATTTTTATATACTACGAGTTCATTTTTATACACTAGAAGTTCAATTTTTTATGTTAGGAGTTCAATTTTCAATATTGTATGAGTTCAATTTTTATATTCTACGAGTTCATTTTTAATCTATGATAAGTTCAATTTTTATGTGCTTTGAGTTCATTTTTAAAATAATTCAATTTTGGCAAAACTAAAAAAATAGCATAAAAAAATGAAAAAAAAATGAAAAAAAAAATGAAAAAAAAAACGAAAAAAATAAAAATTGAATGTTTTTTGAAAAAAGCTTTAAAAACGTTAAATAGGAAAGTTCAATTTTTTATATACTACGAGTTCATTTTTATACACTAGAAGTTCAATTTTTTTATATTAGGAGTTCAATATTCAATATTGTATGAGTTCAATTTTTATGTTCTACAAGTTTATTTTTTTATCTATGATAAGTTCAATTTTTATGTGTTTTAAGTTCATTTTTAAAATAATTCGATTTTCGCAAAATTAAAAAAATAACAAAAAAATTAAAAAAATAAAAAAAATAAAAAAATAAAAAAATAAAAAAAATGAAAAAAATTGAAAAATGAAAAAAAAATTTGAAAAAATCTTGACCATTGAATACATAATAGAGGTGTAAATCCAATGGTTGAGATTGGTCCTCATTTTAAGCAATGTGTCTTACCACAAGGGTGGTACTCACCGGAACCATGCCCTATATATATATATATATATATATATATATATATATATATATATATATATATTTACAATTTTTCTAACATATGTCATTGGGGCATAGGTTAAGCTCATAAAAATGACAATTATATATAAATTTGTACTTATTTTGGATTTATTAATTTTTTTAAAAGTGTTCACTAATTTCCTAATAGGGTATTAGTTTCCTTCATTAGTATGCTTAAGGGCATAGGTTAGAAAAACCGAAATACGATTTTGAAAGCATCATTCTCACAATCAACATCATCAGCACATACACGGTCAGTGACAGACGCAAAACTAAATTAAAGGGGGCACAACTAGCGCTCTGCCACAGTGGTAGGCTGGTGGGTAGAGGAGGCGGCGGGGATGCGGGGCGGATTGCCGGTGAAGGCGTGAAGCGCCGGTTGCGATCAAGAGATCGGTCGATGCCTGAGTGCGTGACTCGTGAATTGACTTGTTGGAAGACAAAAAGTGGGGCGGATTTACAGCCTTTTTCTTTTGTTAATTAAATACTTTTTACCGTATTTTTTTAATTTTATTAAAAAGTAGATGGTAATTTTTTTATAAAACAACGTCGTTTTGAATGTAATTTTTTAAAACAAGTAAAAAACCCTCAATTCACATTTTCTTCTTTTTTGCCATTGTTGACCTCTGCTAGTGTGCTTCAACACTAAACTGCCCATGTATAATTTAAAACTAGTTTAAGACCTGCGCCTTGCGCAGGGGCTTTCTTAAATAAATATTGGACTATTATTTTACATAATATGTAGATAATTAGATATAAAATTAAAAAAAAAATTAATAAAATTGTAATTTCATTATAATGCAATTTTTACCTATATTATTTAATGAATTTTATATTGATATATGGGTAGAATATAATTTATCCAATCTCAAACCAAATTGATAAAAAAATATTAAATAAGGTGAGTTAGTGAATTACATATTATAAAATTGGAAGTTATTTCATTAAACATGTAGACGATGGAATCTCGTACCAAATTGATTAAAAGTTTATTATTAGATAATGTGTATGATTATAAAAAATTATTAAATATGGTGAATCTGTGAAATACATATTATAAAATTAGAAATTCTTTCATTTAGATAAAAGTTTATTCAATCTCATACCAAAGTTACAATTAAATATTGATATATATATATATATAGTAGATAGAGATAAAAGTTTATCCAATTTCATGCCAAATTGATAGAAAAAATTATTATTAAAAATAAGGTGTGTGAATTACATAATATATAATTCATTATTATAAATAGGGTGGCTGGAATATATATTCTTAATGACGAATCTGTCCAAAATAATATTGTTATATATAATAGATAGAGATAAAAAAAATTTCCAATTTCAAGTCAAATTGATAAAAAAAATCTATTATTATAAAATAAGGTGAGTGAATTACATAATATATATAATTCATTATAAAAATGGGTACTGGATATAAATTCGTAATGACAAAACTGCCCAAAAGTACTTCAGGTTTAGAAGATATATATTGATTTTCTCAATATTGAAGGGCTATATATTGAAAAATTTATTTGAAAGACTATATTTAAAAATTGACTATTTATATCCTTTCAAAAACTTTTAAATTCTTCTTTTAGAAAAAAATATAATAAACAATATGTATGATATAAAAACATAGGAAGACATAATATTATTTTTCTTAAAAAAACAAAATATTATTATTGGCTAATGCACATATATTAAGACATGCCTTATTCTTACCAAATTGCCCTATTAAATTCATATTGAGAAAAGTGGAATGGTGCATTTAAATGTGTTTTGCTTTTGATTGAATAAATACAAAGGATAATATCAGAAAATTTTGGACAAAATACATAAAATGACAAATAGAACTAAACAAAAAATTAAGTTTAAAAGGACAAATAGAACTAAATGGAAGAAGTATGTTATAACTTTGAAAAATCGAAACATTTAAAATAATAATAAACATAAAATATATCATTTGCCATGTCTAACGGACGGAATTAGAACTCTAGTACATGTTAAATTTGTCTTATTCTGAATCTAATTGTTACATAATGGGATTAAGATTAGGGGTATTTTTCACAAGATGGAAGGGTGCAGGCGTTGAATTAGACCTCAATTAGCTTTTTTTGTAGATTGAATTCGTCGGCAATTAATTGTTTTGTGAATGTGAGTTTAGCCTTGCTATATTTTACTTATTATTGTAGAAAGCAATTTTTTTTAAAAAAAACATACTTTTTATATTTTTCAAAGCAAAATTAAACTATCTTTCATGCATTCCAATGTGAAAAACATTACTAATTAACAAAAAGTGCTTATTTATACAAAGTGTAGCAAGGCCAAATTGGCGAGGTAAACATCGAAAAATAAAATGAGAGTATGAAACAAATCCATTAGGCATTAGGATGGAAAATGTCTTTTGACGAGCTTAGTCTTTTGTTTTGGGGAGAAATTACATTTAACCACACTTTATTTTACACTTGTTGTAATTAACCATCTTTTGTATTTTTTCTACACTTAACCACCCCTTATTTATAAATATGTGCATTTAACCACCCATTTTGATGCAAAACGTTTTTTTCTTCATTAAGTAAAGTAAATTACATTTATAAATATGTGCATTTTATTTACAATAAATAAAAGAATTCAGGAATAAATTGAGTTTGGAATGTCATTACCATTGGATTTCGGCCTAAATCTCAACCGTTTGAGTCTCAAGTCGTCGTCCATCATCTTGGATACGATCGACTCTACGAGACGCTAAAAGTTATCAGAATCATATCCAAAACTCATGGTCTTTGCATCGGTGAAGTCGTGGTTCTTCTTCACCATTGGATGGAGGGGAGAAATTATTATGGAGGAATTTAGGTTAGGGTTGCAAAAATCGTCATATTGGAACTTGAAAATATTAATTATGGTTTTTCTTTTATTTATTTATTGTAAATAAAATTAAAAAAGAAAGGGAAAAACGTAATTTACTTTACTTAACAGAGAAAATGATGTTTTTCGTTAAAATAGGTGATTAAATGCACATAATTACAAATAAGGAGTGGTTCGATGTAGAAAAAAAATATAAAAAGTGGTTAATTACAAAAAATGTAAAATAAAGGGTGGTTAAATGTAATTTTCTTTTTTTTTTTGATAGAATGTGACGAGCTTAGTCTTATATATTGATTATTGATTAATGTATCTAATCAACGCCATAAGAATTGAAGAAATCAAGTTTAACTGAGGTGGAGGAGGATGGTTTTTCTCGCCTGCGAATTTTTTGGCGTTCCTCTTGGCTCCGTCCAAGTTTCGTTTGGTTTCTTGTGCTCTATTCCTCTAATCCTCCTCTCGATGGTTAGATCATAATTACGTGGTGTGCCCTGTTCTTGTTTCTTCTTTTTCTTTCCCCTCCCTTTCTCTTACTCTGTCCACAAAACCCTAATTTCTTTTTTTAGGGTTTGTTTTTTTTCTTTCCTTTTTCCTTCATGGATTTGTTACATGCTGCATGGACTAATCTCCACCTCTCTGAATCTGCATTCGAGGTGGTAACAGTGAAAGAAGGTATTATTAGAGTTTCTACAGATAGAATTCATCTTTGTTTGGTCGAAAATTGCTTACTCAAAGACGTTTTAATGTTACTGCCATGAAGAACTCCTTACAACAAATATGGGATCCTCGTGAAGGGCTTGTTGTTCGTGAAATTGAGGCAGGGGACTTGAATTTTGTAGTTAACAACGGCCCTTGGTGTTTTGATGATCACCTTCTCTTACTCCAAAATTTTGATGTTGTTAGTCACCCTTCTTCCCTTGTGTTCAATCATGTTGATTTCTGGCTTCTTGCTTGTGATTTGCCTCTTGGAAGTCGAGGAATTTCCACTGCTACTTCTATTGGCAACCATATCAGTAACTTTGTTGATTATGATGACTCTGACTTTCTGAGCTTAACCGGCAATTTTTGTATTAGGGTCGCTTTGGATATTAATGCCCTACTCAAACATTGTGTCACTTTGTCTTCCAATCTTCTGTTTCCTTTATGGTCATCTCGTTAAATCTTGCCCTATTTCTAGTGCTTGTAAGGGTAAGGAATCATCAACTCCTAAATTTGGACCTTGGCTTAGAGCTTCTCCTAAGAGGGGACGATTACGTACTAATCAAGGCACTTTGGACAAAGAAAAAGCTTGGTTTGATAGTTTCTGATGATGTCCAAAATGGTAAAATAGGAAGTGGGCCCGAGATACAAAGAATAAACGGACCCGATGGGACTCCCAAGGCGGATTCTGGGACCCACAACCATACTCGTCGTTTAATTAAAACAAAATTCCTATCTCCGCGAGGTCTCCCAAAACCTCGAAGCGAGGTCTAAACCTCGTCATCGACTCTACTGACACACCCGCCCATCCGGACCACTCAGCTGGCGCCGCTTCCCCAAACCAATCACCCGCTGCCTCACCTCCGGACCAATCAGAAGTCTTGATCTCGGGCGTCCCACATCAAACAATGATCAAAACTCGACTCCCCAATTCTCTATAAATAGAGGAGAACCTCGTAGGTAGAAGGGGTTGAAAAACATCTTGAACTCAAGAACTATCTTGCTTGTTGAAGATCGACGTGATTGAAACATCGTCAAAAGACCTCGTTATAGACAAGTGAAGTCCACAAAAAGACTTCAAGTCATACAGAGCTCTCGCTCACATCAAAGACCTCGCTACACAACCTCGCAAGCCATCTTCATCACACTCTTAGCTCAACCTCACGCCAAAATCAATCAAGCGACATCTAGGTGGTAGAATCGCTTAGCAATTAGGAGATCTCGAACATTGTTAGATCGAGATCTCGAATACTCATAGGAGGCCTAGGTTGTAAATCTCGTTTGATTGTAAGTCCCGTTGGCTTGTAACCTCGTTGTAAAGAAGTAATAAATAAAGATCAAGTGTTTGCACAATCGAATAAAATAATCTCGTTTCTTGTCATTTAGCGAACGGTTTATTTCGGGTTTCATCACTGGCGCCATCTGTGGGAACTTTTTCATCCTAAGAAGTTTTCCGATTTGTGCAAACCTTGGCTTTGAACCCCACAAAATGGCTTGCCCAAACAACTTCTTTCCCTAACACCCCGATAACATGCCCGAGACCCCGCAATGGATGGCCACGGGACCTCCGAGTTGTCCGTTCGTGGTCCTCCGGGTTGGACGTACAACGCCCCACAAAACCCCTACCCATTCCAAGGGTATGAACAGGGCGTTGCACCCCCGATCCCGTATCCCTACTCGGGTTATGGGCAGTACCAGCCGGGTTTCGTCCCCACATACGTCCCTATCCCCGCTCCGGGCCAAACCCACTCCGAGTACGTACCCGCTTACGTCCCCGGGCATGGGCCGGGACAAGAGACATTCACCAACGACTCGTCAACGGAGCGACCTCCCCGGGACCCAATGCAGATCTCGCGATCCAGTTCGCGACATTCAAGGATGCGGGACACAGAGTTGTCCGAAACAACATGGAGTGCTATGCACCCCATGAAATCGAAGTCGAGCCGCCAACCCGTCGATGTCGGGTGCCGTTCCCCTTTCGTGACCGAGATTTAGGACGCACCTATGCCCAAAGGTTAACATTGGCCACAAATCGGCCTCTACGATGGCACGGCTGACCCGGAGGACCACGTAAAACACTTTGTTTTCCAAATGAATGTCAACTCCTACAACGACACTATATTCTGCCGGATCTTCCCAACTACCCTGGGCAAGGCCGCGATGACGTGGTTCATAAGCCTCAAGTTAGAGTCTGTGGCCTCGTTCGCTCAACTGTGCGAATCCTTTGTCACACACTTCAACGGTTCTAGGAAGCGCAAGAAGAACATGAGGGATCTCCGCGGTATTGAGCAGGGAGAGAGCGAGTTGTTGGGCACCTTCTTCACGAGATTCACCACCGCAGTCGCAGAGATCGCACAGATCGACGAGGCATCGGTGCGAGATATCCTCATGGGCAACCTGTGTCTGGGTCCCTTCAAAAATTTCATTTTCTTGAAATGCCCAACGACGTATGACAGCCTATGCGCCCGGATCACGACCTAAGTGTATGCCGAGGATGCTGCCACCCAGAGCTCGCGACGAGGACCGACAAATCCATCCGTCTGGTGTCGCGGTCTGCCCAGATCGCGCCTGCTTCGTGGGGGCTTGTTGCTCGACATAGTTGGCCCGTGCCTGAGCTGGGCCTTGCGGCACAGTGTTGGCTCCTGATGCGGGGTTGGCGCGCCCCTTTTCGTTCGGGTTATACGCATGGCCGCCCTTGCCTTTATAACCTCGCGGTTTCCCACATAGGCTTGGCCTTCACCTCCGAAGACGCTGAGGGGCTCCACATGTCGCCCTCGGACCCCCTGGTGGTGCACACTCAAGTGGGCTCAAAAATGGTGAAGCGAGTGTTGGTGGACACGGGGTCCTCCGTGGACATCATGTACTACGGCGCTTTCGAGCAATTGGGGATCTTCGAGACTTCCCTGAAGCCCTACGCTGGGAAACTCACCTCCTTCTCGGGGAACGAAGTCGACGTCGTCGGTCTCATAGACCTTTGGATGACGCTAGGCACCGGCTCCACAAGGAGAACTGAGATGGTGGCATTTACGGTGGTACACCTGCCCTCGGCGTACAATGAGATCATCAGAAGGGTCTCCCAGATGAAGTTTCAGGCAGTGGTATCCATCTACCACCTCAAAATAAAGTTCCCCGTTGACGACGGGGTTGGGGAGGTGAAGGGCAACCAAGAAGAGGGTCGTGTTTGCTATGCAACCTCGATAAAATAGAAGTGCCCGGTGTTTATGGTGGAGTCCTCCGGCAAGGCCGACCTCGAAGTCCGGGACTTCACGATCCCCACCCCCGAGGTAGAAAGAACGGTGATATCCCTCTTCGAGAGTGGGTCCGAGAAGATCTACTTTGGGAGAATGTCTCTCCGAGACATCATCGACGTCATTGGAAACCTTGCTTGCTGGGTCCCGCGATGTGTTCGCTTGGACCACGAAGGACCTCCGAGGCGTCCCGCAAACCGTGGCCCAACACTCCCTAAACGTCGATGTCAACAATCGCCCTGTGGTGCAACGACGAAGAAAAATGAATGAGGAAAGGGCAAAGGCCGCAAATGACGAGGTGGCGACGTTGTTGGCCGCATAATTCATCCGCGAAGTCCAGTACCCAAGATGGCTGTCCAACGTCGTGTTGGTCAAAAAGGCCAACGGCAAGTGGCGGATGTGCGTGGACTTCAAGGACCTCAACAAGGCATGCCACAAAGATAGCTACCCCCTGCCCTCGATCGACGAGCTTGTTGATTCAACCGCGGGACACGGTGTCTTCAGTTTCCTCGACGCATACTTGGGATACAATCAGATCTCGATGAATCCGCGTGATGAGGAGGAGACGTCCTTCATCACACAGCGGGGTACGTACTGCTACAAGGTCATGCCCTTTGGCCTTAAAACGATGGGGCCACCTTCCAACGTCTCATTGACCGGGTCTTCAAAAACCACTTGGGGAGAAATGTTTCGGCTTACGTCGACGACATCGTGGTGCGAAGCAAAAGCCCCAAAGAGCATCTGGTCGACCTCGCTGAGGTCTTCGCTACCCTCAGGCGCAACCGTCTCAGCCTGAACCTCGAGAAGTGCGTCTTTGGCGTATCGTCGGGGAAGTTCTTAGGTTTCATGATCAGCAAGCGCGGGATCGACGTCAACCCCACTAAGGTTGAGTCGATCCTCTCAATGAGGTCGGCGCGATCTCACACTGAGGTACAGCGGCTCAACGACGCCGTCAACTATCTAGGGAGGTTTTGCTCTCGCTTGGCGGACAAGTCTCTTCCCTTTGGGATGAGGGGCTCGAGGTTGCGTTCTTTGAATTAAAAGCCTTCCTGTCGAAGCTCCCCACATTGTCGCCTCCATTGGCGTGCGAAGACTTGCAACTATTTGTGGCAGTAAGCCCGGAGACGGTCAGCGCGGTGCTGACCAGACAAGCCATGCACCCAGTATACTTCGTGAGTCGCGTGCTCCAACCTGCGGAGCGGCGATACTCCCCAGCGGAGAAGATGGCGCTGGCAGTCGTGACCGCCGCAAGGCGCCTACGCCCTTACTTCCATGGCATCCCATTCAGGTCCCCTGTGACCTCCCACTTCGACAAATCCTCCATCAGCCCGCCCTCTCCGGGCGTATGACGAAGTGGGCAGTCGATCTCTTCGAGTTCGACATCAGCTACCTCCTGAGGACCGCGATGAAGGGGCAAGCCCTCGCCGATTTCATGGTGGAAGTCACCTTCCCCGAAACTGATGCAAGCTCGGAGGAGTGGAAGGTATTCGTTGATGGTTCACGATGTGACGCCGGTGGTGGGGCTAGTGTGTTCCTCGCTGGTCCCTCGATCGATACAGAGTACGCCCTTAACTACGCTTTCGAAGCCACCAACAACGAGGCCGAGTATGAGGCCATGATTGCCGGAAATTGAGATGGCGCTCCTTAGTGGAGCCCGCAAAATCAGGGTCTACACTGACTTCGAATTGGTTGCGCGTCAGCTCAACGGGCAATACGACACTAGAACGGGGTTCCTTCCCGCGTACAGAGAGAAAGTTAAGAACTTGGTGTCATGCCTAGAAATGTTCGCGGTGGAGTCCATTCCGCGAACCTCGAACACGAAGGCAGATGCTCTCGCAAGGTTGAGATCTTCCCTTCCCTTGGAAGTAGGGAATCGCGTGATGGTGGAGAGAAAACTCTCGAGGAGTGTGACCGGCGAGGTTCTCTCCGTTACCACTGAGGATTGAAGGATCCCGATAACACGATATGTGGAGAGCGGTGTCCTCCCCGAAGACCCCGCACAGGCCAGGAACCTGAAAATGCAGGCATCCCGCTATTGCGTCATCGACGGCCGGCTCTATCGAGGAGGCTATGTTGAGCCTAACTTGTTGTGTGTGCCAACCGAGTCCACGGGTCGCATCCTATACGAGGCACATGAGGGGGCCTGCGGCGGCCACCCCGGGTGGCGCGCCTTGTCACATAAAATCACACACCTGGGGTACTTTTGGCCCACCCTCAGGCAGGACGCGAAGGCCTATGTCCAGAAGTGTGACGGGTGCCAAAAGCACGGCAACCTCCAGCACGCGCCGACCTCGCATCTCCGCTCCAACAATGCGGGGAATGGACATCCTCGGCACCTTTCCCAAGGTCGTTGGCCAGGTGCGGTACATCTTGGTCATCGTCGACTATTTCACGAAGTGGGTCAAGGCGCAGGCCATGGCAAAAATCACTGGGACAAATGTATGCGACTTCCTGTCGAAGAACCTCGTCTGCCGTTTTGGCGTCCCCATGACCATCATGACTGACCATGGACCTCAATTCGATTGCGAGGAGACTCGGACTTTCTGCTCCAACCTAGACATAACCCTCAAGTTCTCCTCCGTGGCCCACCCCCACTCCAACGGCCAGGTGGAGAACGTCAATGCCCGCATCTTGTCCTTTTTGAAAAAGCGCCTAGGCCTAGCCCAAGGTCGCTGGGGGGAGTTTCTCCCACTCGTCTTGTGGACGTACCGCACTACCGCGCGTCACGCAACAGAGGAAATGCCTTTCGCTCTAACCTACGGGGTGGAAGCATTAGTCCCGGTGGAGACTATGATCCCTTCGGCGAGAGTTTTGGACTTCAACGAAAAAGAAAACGAGGCCAACCTCAAAGTCGAACTGCAATTCAGAGACGAGCTACGCGAGGTGGCTGACCTGCACTCTAGGGAATACAAACACCGCGTGGCAGTATACCATGACAAGAGGATTAGGCCTCGGTTCCTAACTACTGGTAGCCTCGTCTTAAGGCGTGCCGAAGGTGGAAAGTTGGACCCTAACTGGGATGGGCCATACCTCCGCGGCGAGGAGGTCGCGCTCGGAGCTTTCAAGCTCAAAGACAGCGAGAGGCATACCCTGAGCAAAACGTGGAACATCGATCGGCTCAAAAAATAGTATGTGTAAACTCTCTAAACTCCGCTATTTCTCACAAGTTTTATGAATAAAGGGTTGTGGATTTTTCAAATCTCTCTCGAAAATAAGAATCTCGTGTTTAAAGTTCGCCCCTCACTTCACGCTTGGGGTTGGAGAATCTCGTGTTTAAAGTCCACCCCTCGCTTCCCGCTAGGGGTTGGAGAATCTCGTGTTTAAAGTCCGCCCCTCGCTTCCCGCTTGGGGTTGGAGAATCTCGTGTTTAAAGTCCACCCCTCGCTTCCCGCTTGGGGTTGGAGAATCTCGTGTTTAAAGTCCGCCCCTCGCTTCCCGCTTGGGGTTGGAGAATCTCGTGTTTAAAGTCCGCCCCTCGCTTCCTGCTTGGGGTTGGAGAATCTCGTATTTAACATCCACCCCTCGCTTCCCACTTGGGGTTGGAGATTCTCGTATTTAAAGTCCGCCCCTCGCTTCCCGCTTGGGGTTGGAGAATCTCGTGTTTAAAGTCCGCCCCTTGCTTCCCGCTGGGGGTTGGAGAATCTCGTGTTTAAAGTCCGCCCCTCGCTTCCCGCTTGGGGTTGGAGAATCTCGTGTTTAAAGTCCGCCCCTTGCTTCCCGCTGGGGGTTGGAGAATCTCGTGTTTAATGTCCGCCCCTCGCTTCCCGCTTGGGGTTGGAGAATCTCGTGTTTAATGTCCGCCTCTCGCTTCCCGCTTGGGGTTGGAGAATCTCGTGTTTAAAGTCCGCCCCTCGCTTCCCGCTGGGGTTGGAGAATCTCGTGTTTAAAGTCTGCCCCTCGCGTCCCGCTTGGGGTTGGAGAATCTCGTGTTTAAAGTCCACCCCTCGCTTCCCGCTTGGGGTTGGAGAATCTCGTGTTTAAAGTCCGTCCCTCCCTTCCCGCTTGGAGTTGGAGAATCTCGTGTTTAAAGTCCGCCCCTCGCTTCCCGTTGGGGGTTGAAGAATCTCGTGTTTAAAGTCCGCCCCTCGATTCCCGCTTGGGGTTGGAGAATCTCGTGTTTAAAGTCCGTCCCTCGCTTCCCGCTGGGGGTTGGAGAATCTCATGTTTCAAGTCCGCCCCTCGCTTCCCGCTTGGGGTTGGAGAATCTCGTGTGTAAGTAAAGTCCGCCCCTCGCTTCCCGCTTGGGGTTGGAGAATCTCGTGTTTGTAATATCCGTGAGTTTTCGGATAAATTTGAATTTTTTTCTAGACGTTCTAAAATAAATAAATTATAACATTATTATGAAATATTTATTCGAGTAAATAAATTTATTATAGATGGAATTTAATAAATTCGTAACCAACGGAATTTCTTTTCATAAAACCCGATCGTTCCGACGCGCGTCTCAAACCGACTTTCGGTCCATTTTGCAAACGCGTCGGACCAATCATTAAGGAGATCCATGGAGAATTTGGTAGAGATCCTCCACTCATTAAGGTGGATTGCCTCATTAATATTAGATTCTCATACATCCACTAACTTGACTTATATTAGTAGTTTATGCTATGTTAGTCAAACACCACCCTAAGGAGAGATCTCAAAATCTCTACACTCTCCACTAACTATTATTGCTCTATTTAAAGGGTAATGACTTGAGAGAGAGAGCTCACTTAAACACTCTCTAGCTCTCTCCTTTCTTGTTTATCTTTTTCTCCCACTTAAAGCCTTTCTTGTGCCTTCCAAACACCACCACACCACTACCGGCTGCCCCCACTACCACTGCTGGCCGCCACCAGTAGCACCACCACCCGGAGACGCACGCCACCAAGTCGCCACCAGGCTGGCCGCCGCCCCTCTTCCCCCTTTTCTCCTTTGGGTGATTTTCCTCCTAGATAAAACACTTTAAGGGTATATTTTTCTTGACCTTTTTAATTTATTTTGAGCTTATTTTTAGCATCTTAAAATCATTCATATGATCATATTTTTTTTACAAAAAAATCAGATTGTAAAAGTTAAAAAAAATTAGAAGATCTCTTATAAAATCTACACGCATGCAAGGATCTTTAAAGAGGATTTTTTTTCCTAAAATTTATAAAAGAAGTTGTACTAAAATCCTATACTCTTAAAGGTGATTTTTAACTTGCTATATTCTGATTTTTAATTAATTTAAAAGGGTCTACAATGTCTTTCTCTTATACAAGGATCCTTGAGTTATAAAGGCATGTTTTCTTTGATAACTACTTAAGATATAACTATCATGCATAAAACGTTCATGCATGTCATCCTTGATCCTTGAAGTGATTTTTATGTTGAATTTTAATTATTATAACCTAACAAACATAAGTTAAAAGCTTTTAAGATGAAAGTGTTCCTGCATGTCCCTTTAAAGAGGTTTTTATTGATTTAATTGTACATGCATGCTCCATATGTGTAGGTGGTTGAATTTATATGAGTTTTTGAAAATAAATAAGACTAATACTAATAAGACATTCTTAATTAAATCTTATATCCCCTTGCATGTAACTTTAAATGGATTTTTATGAAACGAAATCACCTTGCATGTCTTAGTAAACTTTAAAATAGTTTTGATGATGTCCAAAACAGTAAAAGCAAAAAGTGGGCCCAGGAGGACCCCCATAGGCAAATTAGGGACCCACGTCCATGCTCGGTTATTTAAAAACAAAACTCCCGACGGATGCGAGGTCTCAAACATCCCGGGACGAGGTCTCGACCTCGTCACCGACTCTACTAATGCGCCCGCCCGCTCGAACCAATCACCAGCAACCTCACTCCCAAACCAATCACAAGTGACCTCACTCATGGACCAATCAAAAGCCCTTATTTCGAGCATCCCACATCGAACATTGGCCTAAACTCGGCCCCCCAATTCTCTATAAATAGAGAAGAACCTCGTAGGAAGAAGGGGTCGAAAAACCACTTGAACTCAAGAACCCTCTTGCTAGTTAAAGATCGACGTGATAGGAACATCGTCAAAAGACCTCGCTACAGATAGGAGAAACCCACAGAAAGACCCCAAAGTCGCGCAAGGACCTCGCTCACGCCTAAAACCACACTACAGAAACTCACAAAACTCCCTACATCATATCCTCAAATCTACCTCGCCCTAGAATCGACCTCACAACAATAGGTGCGATCTCGGAACCTTGTAGGAGGTCTAGGTGTGATTCTTGAAGTTGTACATCAACCTCGTAGGTTTGTAACCTCGCAACCACGGAAAAATCATAAATAAAGGAGCAAGTGTTCGCACTCAAATATAATAATTTTGTTTCTTGTCTCGTAGAGTATCCGTTATTTCGGGTTTCATCACTGGCGCCGTCTGTGGGAACCTCTTCATCCTAAGCAGCTTCCCATTTTAGTGCAAACCTTGATTCCTAAAACCCCCTCAGAATGGCTTGCCCAAACAATTTCTTCCCCCAACATCCCGACAATATGGATGAGACCCCTCCATGGACGACGGCAGGTCCGTCAGGATACCCTTTTGTGGTCCCGCCAGGCTGGACATACAACATCCCACAAAACCCATACTCGTTCTAGGGGTATGAACATGGTGGAGCTCCTTTCAACCAGTATCCCTATCCGAGGTACGAGCAGTACCAACAGGGCCAAGCTCCCCCATACGTCCCGATCCCCCCCAGGGGCAACCTCACTCCGAGTACGTGCCCGCATATGTCCCGGGCTATATGCCGGGGCAGGAGGCGCCCACGAACGGATCTACCACGGAGAGACCCTCCCGAGATCCGATGCAGATCTCGTGATCCCGTTCGCGACGTGCAGAGAGGCGTGACATTGAGCTGTCCGAAACGGCGGCAAGCGCGCCACGCCCCCTGGCGAGGTCAAAGTCGAAGTCTGCTCGCCCATCCGTCGAGAGTGGGTACATGAATCCCTTCATACCCGAGATCCAAGAGGCACACATGCCCAAAGGTTTCCATTGGCCACAAATGGGACTTTACGATGGCACGGCCGACCTCGAGGACCACATAAAACACTACGCCGTCCAGATGAACGTCAACTCTTACAATGACGCCATTTTCTGTCGGATCTTTCCAACCACTCTGGACAAAGCGGCAATGACGTGGTTCACCAGCCTTAAGGTCGAGTCGATAGCCTCGTTTTCCCAACTATGCGAGTCCTTCGTCGGGCACTTCAACGGCTCGAGAAAGCGCAAGAAGAACATGCGCGATCTCCGTGGCATCGAGCAGGGGGAAAACGAGAAGCTGGGTACCTTTTTTATGAGGTTCACCACCGCGGTCGTTGAGATCGCGCAAATCGACGAGGCCTCGGTCCGCGACATCCTCATGGGCAACCTTCGCCAGGGGGATTTCAGATGTCACATTTTTCTCAAAAATCCGACCACATATAAGAGCCTGTGTGCTCGGATCACGGCACAGGTCTACGCCGAGGACGCTGCCAGCCAGAGCTCGCGACCGAGGACCGACAAGGAAATCGTGACCGAGGCGAAGGGAAAAGCTAAGGTGGCTGCGCCGGCCGCGAGGGACGTGTACATGACGCAAACTCACGACCGGCGTGCCGATTACAAAAGCAACAACAACAAAAGCAACAACAATAACAGAGGCAACAACGAAAATAGAAGCAACAACCGCTACGACAACCGTGGCGGTGGAGGTTGGAGCTACTTTGGCGGGAAGCCACGAGGTTACAGAGGCAAAGGTGGCCCCGCCTACAACCCAAACGAGAAAAAGCGCGCCAACCCCGCGTCGGGGGCCAACCTCGTGCAGCAGGAACCAACCCGGTCCCGACCAAGCAATACCGAGCAACAAGCTCCGGCAAGGCAGTCGCGCTCCGGACAAGCCGCGGCGCCCGATGGGTACATCAACACCATCTCGGGCGGAGCCTCGCTGGCGGGCTCGAGCCAGACGGAAAGAAAAAGATACGCGAGGGCAAGCCACCATGAGCCCTCGGTGTACACCGTGACAAAAACCTCACGGTCCCACGTGGGTGTGGCCTTCACGACAGAAGATGCCGAAGGGCTCCATATGCCCCACTCCGACCCCCTGGTGATACACGCTCAGTTGGGCTCGATAATAGTGAAGCGAATACTGGTGGACACGGGTTCCTCCATGGACATCATGTATTTTGGCGCTTTCGAGCAGCTAGGGATCTCCGCGACATCCTTGAGGCCCTACGCTGGGAAGCTCACCTCCTTCTCGGGAAACGAGGTCGATGTCGCTGGTCTCATCGACCTGTGGATAACCCTCGGTACTGGCCCGACAACGAGAACCGAAGTAATAGAGTTTACGGTGGTGCACCTGCTCTCGGCCTACAACGCAATCATCGGGAGAGTCTCCTTGATGAAATTCCAGGCGGTGGTCTCCATCTACCACCTGAAAATGAAGTTTCCCACCAGCGTGGGTGTCGGAGAAGTGAAGGGCAACCAAGAAGAGGGCCGCGTCTGCTACATGACCTCGGCTAAGCAAAAATGCTCTGTGTTCATGGTAGAGACTTCGGGTGAAGCAGAACTCGAGGTCCGGGATTTCACAATACCCACTCCCGAGACCGAAAGAAGGGTGATTACCCCCTTCAAAAATAAATCAGAAAAGATCTACCTCGGGGGTTGCCTCACTGGGGATGCAGCAACTCACGACCGGCGTGCCGATTACAAAAGCAACAACAACAAAAGCAACAACAATAACAGAGGCAACAACGAAAATAGAAGCAACAACCGCTACGACAACCGTGGCGGTGGAGGTTGGAGCTGCTTTGGCGGGAAGCCACGAGGTTACAGAGGCAAAGGTGGCCCCGCCTACAACCCAAACGAGAAAAAGCGCGCCAACCCCGCGTCGGGGGCCAACCTCGTGCAGCAGGAACCAACCCGGTCCCGACCAAGCAATACCGAGCAACAAGCTCCGGCAAGGCAGTCGCGCTCCGGACAAGCCGCGGCGCCCGATGGGTACATCAACACCATCTCGGGCGGAGCCTCGCTGGCGGGCTCGAGCCAGACGGAAAGAAAAAGATACGCGAGGGCAAGCCACCATGAGCCCTCGGTGTACACCGTGACAAAAACCTCACGGTCCCACGTGGGTGTGGCCTTCACGACAGAAGATGCCGAAGGGCTCCATATGCCCCACTCCGACCCCCTGGTGATACACGCTCAGTTGGGCTCGAAAATAGTGAAGCGAATACTGGTGGACACGGGTTCCTCCATGGACATCATGTATTTTGGCGCTTTCGAGCAGCTAGGGATCTCCGCGACATCCTTGAGGCCCTACGCTGTGAAGCTCACCTCCTTCTCGGGAAACGAGGTCGGTGTCGCTGGTCTCATCGACCTGTGGATAACCCTCGGTACTGGCCCGACAACGAGAACCGAAGTAATAGAGTTTACGGTGGTGCACCTGCCCTCGGCCTACAACGCAATCATCGGGAGAGTCTCCTTGATGAAATTCCAGGCGGTGGTCTCCATCTACCACCTGAAAATGAAGTTTCCCACCAGCGTGGGTGTCGGAGAAGTGAAGGGCAACCAAGAAGAGGGCCGCGTCTGCTACATGATCTCGGCTAAGCAAAAATGCTCTGTGTTCATGGTAGAGACTTCGGGTGAAGCAGAACTCGAGGTCCGGGATTTCACAATACCCACTCCCGAGACCGAAAGAAGGGTGATTACCCCCTTCAAAAATAAATCAGAAAAGATCTACCTCGGGGGTTGCCTCACTGGGGATGCAGCAGCGTCACTAGAGGCCCTGCTTGCTAGGTCCCGCGACGTGTTCGCCTGGACTTCAAAAGATTTCCGAGGTGTGCCTCAGATCCTACCCCAGCACTCCCTGAACATCGACGTCGCCATTCGTCCTGTGGTGCAGCGTCGAAGAAAAATGAACGAAGAAAGGGCAACCGCCGCAAATGAAGAGGTGGCCAAGCTGTTGGCCGCGGATTTCATACGCGAGGTCCAGTATCCGAAATGGCTGTCCAATGTCGTGTTGGTCAAAAAGGCCAGCGGCAAGTGGCGGATGTGTGTAGACTTCAAAGACCTCAACAAGGCATGCCCCAAAGACAACTACCCCTTGCCCTCGATCGATGCACTTGTGGATTCGACTGTTGGGCACGAGGTCTTGAGTTTCCTCGACGCCTACTCGGGGTACAACCAGATCTCGATGAAACCCCGTGACGAGGAAGAGACATCCTTTATCACTCAGCGGGGGACATACTGTTATAAGGTCATGCCGTTTGGCCTCAAGAACGCGGGGGCCACATTCGAACGTCTCGTCGATCGGGTTTTTAAAGACCACCTGGACAGGAACGTATCCGCCTACGTCGACGACATCGTGGTACGGAGCAAGGGCCCCGAGGAGCACCTGGCTAACCTCGCCGAGGTTTTCACCACCCTCGGACACCACCAGCTCAGCCTGAACCCCGAGAAATGTGTTTTTGGCGTGTCCTCGGGGAAGTTTTTGGGATTCATGATCAGCGAGCGCGGGATCGACGTCAACCCCGCCAAAATAGAATCTATCCTCGCAATGAGGTCTCCCCGATCTCGTACCGAGGTACAAAGACTCAACGGCGCTGTAAATTACTTGGGGAGGTTTTGCTCCCGCCTAGCAGACAAGTCCCTCCCATTCTTTGCCGCCCTAAAAAAGAATGACAAGTTCGTCTGGGACGAGAGACTCAAGACAGCCTTCTCCGAGTTAAAGACCATCCTCACCAAGCTCCCCACCTTTTCACCTCCACACGCGGGCGAAGATTTGCAACTATATGTGGCGGTGAGTCCCGAGACCGTCAGCGCGATGCTCACAAGAGAGGCCATGCACCCGGTATACTTTGTGAGTCGCGTGCTCCAGCCTGCGGAGCAGAGATACTCCCCGACAGAGAAGATGGCGCTGGCTGTAGTGACCGCCGCAAGGCGCCTACGCCCATACTTCCACGCACATCCCATCCAGGTTCTTTCGGACCTCCCACTTCGTCAGATTCTGCATCAGCCCGCTCTCTCGGACGTATGACCAAGTGGGCCGTCGAGCTCTCCGAGTTCGATATCAATTATCTTCCGAGAACCGCGATGAAGGGACAAGCCCTCGCCGACTTTATGGTGGAGGTCACCTTCCCCGAGACAGACAAAAGCTCGGACGAATGGAAAGTGTTCGTTGATGGCTCACGATGTGACGCCGGTGGCGGGGCCGGGGTGTTCCTCGCTGGCCCCTCAATCGAGACAGAGTATGCTCTCAACTTCGCCTTTGATGCCACCAACAACGCCGCCGCGTATGAGGCCATGATCGCCGGGATCGAGATGGCGCTACTCAACGGAGCCCGCAAAATCAGGGACTACACAGATTCCGAATTGGTGGCACGACAACTCAACGGCCAATACGACACCAGGACAGGTTTTCTGCCCGCTTACCGAGCAAAAGTCAAGGCCTTGGTTTCATGCCTAGAAACCTTCGCGGTGGAGTCAATCCCGCGGACCTCAAACACAAAGGCGGACGCCCTCGCCAGGTTAGGCTCCGCGCTTCCCTTGGATGTGGGAAACCGCGTAATGGTGGAGAGAAAGCTCTCACGAAGCGTCGATAGCGAGGTCATGTCCATAAGGACCGAAGACTGGAGGTTCCCGGTGACGAGGTACATACAAAGTGGCATCCTCCTAGAGGACCCCGCGCTGGCTAGAAAACTAAAAATGCAAGCTGCCCGTTACTGCGTCGTCGGCGACCAGCTTTATCGCCGGGGCTACGCTGAACCCAACCTGTTGTGCATACCGCCCGAGGCCACGGACCACGTCCTCTACGAGGCCCACGAGGGAGTTTGTGGGGGACACCCGGGGTGGAGGTCCTTGGCCCACAAAATCGTCCATTTGGGGTACTTCTGGCCCACTCTCCGACAAGACGCAAGAGCTTACGTCCAAAAATGCGTCGGATGCCAGAAACACGGGAACGTCCAGCACACCCCGACGGCTCCCCTCCGCAGCATTCACGCGCCATGCCCATTCGCAATGTGGGGAATGGACATTTTAGGCCCTTTTCCTAAAGCTGCTGGCCAAGTGCAATACATTTTGGTCATCGTGGACTACTTCACGAAGTGGATCGAAGCACAAGCAATGGCAAAAATCACCGGGGCAAAGGTCTGCGAATTCCTGTGGAAAAACCTCGTCTGCCGTTTCGGTGTCTCCATGACAATCATGACCGACCATGGCCCCCAATTCGACTACGAAGAAACTCGGACTTTCTGCTCTAAGCTGGGCATCGACCTCAAATTTTCCTCCGTGACTCATCCCCAGTCCAACGGCCAGGTAGAAAACGTTAATGCCCGCATCTTGACAGACCTCAAAAAACGCCTGGGAATGGCACAGGGCCGCTGGGCCGAATTACTTCCACTCGTCCTCTGGACGTATCGCACGACCTCGCGTCGCGCAACGGGCGAGACCCCCTTCGCTCTTACCTACGGGGCGGAAGCCCTCGTTCCCGTAGAAACCCAAATTCCATCAGCAAGGGTGTAAAACTTCGACGAAAAAGAAAACGAGGCTAACCTCAAGGTCGAACTGCAGTTCCGAGATGAAATCCGCGAGGTAGCGTACCTGCGCTCTAGAGAATACAAGCGACGTGTCGCCGTATACCACGACAAGAAGGTCAGACCTCGCCTCTTGGCCACGGGAAACCTCATGCTAAGACGCACCGAAGGAGGAAAATTGGACCCTAACTGGGAAGGACCCTACATCCTCGGAGAAGAAGTCGCGCCCGGGGCTTTCAAACTCAGGGATGACGAGGGGCGCACACTGAGCAAAACGTGGAACGTCGCGCGACTCAAAAAATATTACATGTAGAAACTCGAAACCCCGTTGTTCCTCACAATTGGTAAATAAAGGATTGCAGGCTTTTCTAAAAACGCTCCCTCCCTGAAAAGTTTCACCCCTCGCTTCCCGCTTGGGGTTGGAGAATCTCGTTGAATAGTTCCACCCCTCGCTTCCCGCTAGGGGTTGGAGAACCTCGTTTGAAAAAAAAATTCCGCCCCTCGCCTCATGCTTGGGGTTGGGGAATCTCGTTGAAAAGTTCCACCCCTCGCTTCCCGCTTGGGGTTGGAGAATCTCGTTTGAAAAAAATTCCACCCCTCGCTTCCCGCTTGGGGTTGGAGAATCTCGTTTGAAAAAAATTCCACCCCTCGCTTCACGCTTGGGGTTGGAGAGTCTCGTTTGGAAGAATTCCCACCCCACGCTTCCCGCTTGGGGTTGGAGAATCTCGGTGAAAAGTTCCACCCCTCGCTTCCCGCTTGGGGTTGGAGAATCTTGTTGAAAAGTTCCACCCCTCGCTTCCCGCTTGGGGTTGGAGAATCTCGTTTGAAAACAATTCCACCCCTCGCTTCACACTTGGGGTTGGAGAGTCTCGTTTGGAAGAATTCCCACCTCACGCTTCCCGCTTGGGGTTGGAGAATCTCGGTGAAAAGTTCCACCCCTCGCTTCACACTTGGGGTTGGAGAATCTCGTTGAAAAGTTCCACCCCTCGCTTCACGCTTGGGGTTGGAGAATCTCGTTTGAAAAGTTCCACCCCTCGCTTTCCGTTTGGGATACGAACGAGGTTCGTGAACCCCCTAAGACGCCAGGATTCGCGGACGGCTATTTTTAGGTTGGAACGAACTTCCAGAACAACGAGGTCCGAATAGAGGCTCACGACCTCGTCGCAGGACTACAACGCCCGGTGTGGTCCGAGCCCCACAAAAGATGTGACACTCGAACCATGGGGTTGGACGGATAAGGACTGACGTATGCAAGAAAGTCTAAAGCAAACAAGCATAGGAAAAGAAAGTGACGAAGGGCATAAATATAAAAGCAGGTGTTTCAATTACAGACCCCGTAGGGTCACCCAAACAAAAAAAAAGAGAAAGAGATGTTTTGATTACAAACCCCGTAGGGCCACCAAAGAAAAATTATCATCATTTTTTCGAGGTTTCAGCCTCGGGACCGGTAAGATCGATGGTTTTAGGAGTTTCGGTAGAGGCGGCCGAGGCTTCAGCAGGAGCAGGGGCAGCGGAGGCAGAAGGCACTGGCGCATCGGCCGCGGGCTGAGGTCCCGTGGAGGTTAACTCCGGGTTCCCTCTAATAAGCTCTACCTCGGGGGGCGCGGTGCTGGACACAGTCCCGTCCTCGTTGAGGAAGAACTCGCATTCCCCTTTGGGATCCTCCGACCCCATCTCCCCCATGGTTTCATTGTAGTTAGGGTTGAAGAAGACGATCTGGGGGTCGAGGTGCCCATACTTGGCCACCGCCTACTTAACGCCCATGCGGACTGCCTGGTGGAACATTTTCCTCACGCTCTCCACCAGCTCCGCCTTGTACTCTTCCGAGTCCACATACTTGGGACCCGCGGCCACGACCTCCTCGTTGAGCTCAACAATGCGCCCCTCGAGGCGCCTGATCTCCTCCTCGGCCCTCAAAAACTCCGCTTCCTTCGCCTTGAAGAACTCATGTTCGGCGGAGAGCTTGCCCCGAAGCCCTTCAACCTCGCCCCGCAGAACCTCGGCCTCACCCCTCGCTTTCCTCTCCCCCTCCCTCGCCGCCTTTACCTCCTCCCTCGCCGCGGCCTCCGCGGCCTCGACCCGCTTCTCGGCCGCAGCCTCCGCGGCGTTGGACGATTCCGCGACCTCGGCCAACTCCTTGGCCTGTCGCTCGCACACCTCGCTGCGGGCCCGAAGCGCCGCCTCCATCTTGTCCATCCTCGAATGAAGTGGGACGATGCGACTTCGGTTGTAATTTTCAAAAAAGGTGTGCTGCAAGTTCACAGGAGGGTGAGAAAAGAAACAAGAAAGAAACAAGAATTAAACACACAAAAACAAAAAATCTTACCATGGCCGAGTACCGAGCGGCCTCGTCGTCGAGCGCCGCCTCTGTGAGGTTGTTGGCCCACGCGATCTCCTCCTTGTAATCCCCCCGGGCCCACTCCAACGAGGCCCCTCTGATAGGTCCAGGGCAGTGAAACCTGGCAGGATGGGGGCCTGTATCCCCGCGACTTCGCCCCTCGAAGTTAAAGGCAGGGATGAGTTCCAGATCCCGTGAGCCTCGTGGATGGTCGCCCGACCGGGGTTTCTTCTTCTTCTCCACAATGGAAGACCCCCCTTCCTTCCTCTTCCGCCCGGCTTTGTCGTCAGATGCCCGGGGTGGGTGGGTGGTCCCCTTCGTGGTGGCCCCTTTCGACGGAACCACCTCATGCCTTTTCTCCCCTTGGGGCGGCCCCGCGACGTCCCATTGCGACGCCCTCGTGACGTTCCCCTTGGGCAGGGCTCCCCCTGTCGCGACCGTTGGCGGAACAGGTCCCGGCTGCGTTGTACCTGTCCTAGCCTGCGAGCTCGGCTCGTTGATTGAAATCCCCTTGGGGACCCGGGGAGCAGGGGTCTTGGAAGTAGACGTCATAGGCTGTTTCCCCTTCGACGTCGTGGTAAGAGCGTGCAGAAGATCCACTGTCAAGAAAGGAGTAAATAGAAAAAAGCAGGTTAGGACGAGGTTAGAAACAAATGTAACGAGGTGTATAACCCCGCAACCCTACAAGGAAAAAGAAAACAATCAGAGAAATAGTGATAATAAAATACCCTCTCCGCCCTCGCGAGGAGGGAAACTCAGGCTCAGCCCGGCCCGCTCAAGCCGGTCCTGAGAAAGGTAGCGCTCGTATGGCGCCTGGTACGCTGTGGCGTACTTGGCCTTGAGCGCCTGGAACTCAGCGACCTTGTACGGGCACACGCATCTCTCGTAGTTACCCGGTGCCACAGGGAAATTAAGGTATCTCCCGCTGAGGTCTCGGACCAAAAACCATTTAGATTTCCACGTCCCGACGTTCGACTGGGTCGTAATGATTTTGACGTTCGGTGTGCTGAGGTTGACCAGGGAACAACGAGGTTCTCTCCTCGCCAAGACTAACGCCGACAAATCGCTGAGGTTCGGCTCGTCCAGAAGCTCGCGGCTTCGAATTGTGTAGGCACACAACAACCGCCAGGCGTTCGGGAACAACTAAGCGGGGCAGACACCCATGGCCCACATGAAATCAACGATGTGCTGGGCCAAGGGCAGCCTAAAGCCCGCTTGGAGACTGACGAGGTTCACGACCGCACACCCCTCGTAGGACGCCAGGGGTCGCCCCTCCTCCTCTGGCAGTGCCAGCTCGACTCCCTCGGGCCAGGGGAAATCTTTAGCTATGTCCGCGAGGTCGTCCAGCTTCAAATCGGTGGCCACCCCCTCGGACAGGTAGGCCTCGGGAGTGCTCGGACTCATAGAAATCCGTTCTTTGAGGACGACGGGAATGCCGGACACAGCGTCGGTAATATAGGCCTCGGGGAAGCTCGATGGCACATACGCGGCCGAAGCTGAGGCAATTGCCGCGTCCAACCTCGCCTCGACCTCGACGGCGATCACATCAGGAGAAGAAGAGGAAGCCATTTCAACACCAGAATATATGCGCAGACGGGGGAAGTACGAATTGATCGAAACAGCGGAGTCGCTGGATGACGGCTCGCTGAAGACCAACGAAGGGGAACTTGGGTTCTGAGAATCACTAGGCTCTACACTTCCTACGGACTCGGAGACCTCCTGATAGAAATTCTCTTGAAAATTAAAGACAAAGCCGGGCGGTGGGCTCGCAGAGGCTCTCCTAGGCATGAAAAGACAACGTCCAGGCCGCGAAAAGCTAGCACCTGGAAAACAAAAGGTCAGTAAGGCACTAAAGGCAAGGCAACCAAAGAGAAAAACACGAGATCATAACCCCGTGAGAGAAGGAAGAACGAGGTCAAGCCCGAGATCGAAGAACGAGATCACGACCCCGAGAAAGAAGGAAGGACGAGGTCGAGCCCGAGATCAAAGCACAAAGATCATAACCTCGAAAAGAAAAGAGCACGAGTTCATAACCTCGAAAAGGAAAAAGCGCGAGATCATAACCTCAGGAGAAAATGAGCACGAGGTCGCAACCTCGGGGGACAAAGCAACGCGAGGTCATAAAAGGAAAGGCCACGTGGCGCCCTACGGGCTACTCTGACAGGATAGGACGGCAAAGAAGAATTTGAAACGCCAAAAGAAAGGAAAGAGAAAGAAGGCCAACCAACGGTGGAAGCCAGCGGTGGAAGAACAAACGTCCCGTCAATCAGACATCATGACGTTTGGGCTCCCGAGGGTTTTTCGAAATTCGAAAAGTGGTGGGCGGAGAAACGGAAGTTTAACCGTCACCCCAAGCAAAAAAAAGAGAGAGAGAAAAGCAATAAACCCAAAAGCCCAACGGTACCCTCACGGCGGTAACCGCCCCCCACCACCGTCTCACCACCGTCTCACCACCGCAACACCGCCCCCGGAGCGTAACGCAAAGAAAAAAGAGGGGAGAAAAGCAGAACGAAAAGAAAGGAGAGGAGACGAAAAACCAAGGGGAGACAAGGGCACTACGGAACAAGAACCACCCCCAATGCCACCGCGCAGCCAACAAAGAAACACCCAGAAATCACCAACACCAACCCAGATGCAAAACAGAACGAAGAAAGAACAAAGAAACACCCAGAAATCACAAACACCCACCCAGATGCAAAACGGAACGAGGAAAGAACAAAGAAAAATAACAAAGGCAAACGCCAAAAAACACACAAACCTGCCACCGCCGCTTCGCCACAATGACACCGGCGCGAAACACCGGGCGACACACCGTCGCCCTTACAAAACACGGGGCAAAAAGCGAACAAAGGAAGAATCAAAGGCAAAAAATACCAAAAGACAGGAGGAAGAAGATCAAGAACTTACTTGTTTAAAGGTCGGCGAACGAGAGGCGGTGGCGCAACTGGCGAACGGCAAAAAGCTCGTCGGAAACCGTCTGGAGAAACTGCTCAGAAGAAACCGAAGAGATAAAGAGAGAGAAGGAGCGAAAATGGTGGAGAGAGAAGATGAGGGGGAGGCGTGTGAGATATGCCCTTATATAGAGCAGATTTGAGCCTCCCGCACTCCCGAAAGGCTTCTTAAGCCTGTCTCACCTGGACGGCCCACTAAGCAAAGTATGGCGAAAAGGCCCAAGAATCTTCATCCGCGCAGAACAAGAAGAACACCTAAGTATAGAGCCTCACACCTCACAAAGCGCCCTCCCAACCTCGAGAACTTCATAACCTCTAAAAAACACCCCGCATCTCGCGGATCCAGGAAACTTATGCCCTGCGACCCTCGGGGCGAGGCCCCCAGGCCATGGGGTTGTGATGATGTCCAAAACAGTAAAAGAAAAAAGTGGGCCCACGAGGACCCCCATAGGCAAATTAGGGATCCACGTCCATGCTCGGTTATTTAAAAACAAGACCCCCGACGGATGCGAGGTCTCTCAAACATCCCCGGACGAGGTCTCGACCTCGTCACCGACTCTACTAATGCGCCCGCCCGCTCGAACCAATCACCAGCAACCTCACTCCCAAACCAATCACAAGTGACCTCACTCATGGACCAATCAAAAGCCCTTATTTCGAGCATCCCACATCAAACATTGGCCTAAACTCGGCCCCCCAATTCTCTATAAATAGAGAAGAACCTCGTAGGAAGAAGGGGTCGAAAAACCACTTGAACTCAAGAACCCTCTTGCTAGTTAAAGATCGACGTGATAGGAACATCGTCAAAAGACCTCGCTACAGATAGGAGAAACCCACAGAAAGACCCCAAAGTCGCGCAGGGACCTCGCTCACGCCTAAAACCTCACTACAGAAACTCACAAAACTCCCTACATCATATCCTCAAATCTACCTCGCCCTAGAATCGACCTTGCAACAATAGGTGTGATCTCGGAACCTTGTAGGAGGTCTAGGTGTGATTCTTGAAGTTGTACATCAACCTCGTAGGTTTGTAACCTCGCAACCACGGAAAAATCATAAATAAAGGAGCAAGTGTTTGCACTCAAATATAATAATTTTGTTTCTTGTCTCGTAGCGTATCCGTTATTTCGGGTTTCATCAAGTTTCATATAAACTTATGATCAAGATAAAGCTTAATATGAGAAAGACATGTTTAAATGAATTTTTATGTTCTTGCATGTAACCTTAAAAGGATTTTTATTGAATAAAATCCCTTTGCATGTCCTTTTTCTAAGGGTGATAATACTAGAATAAATGGTTTATGAATTTTAAAGAACCGAAAAATAATTTATAAAATTTCTAGATACTTAAAAATATCATATAAGGTTATGCATGTGTGGTTTGTGGAATTTCTAGAATAAATCTTATTTTGCATGTGTTCTAGAATTACTAAGGAAAGTGTTTTACTACATCTTTTAATGAAAAGAGATATAATCTTTAGCATAAATTATGTTAAGTCTTTCAAAGTATGCTCATGAGATAAAAAAAAAGAAGGGAAATTTCGTCTGGTACCCCTGAGTTTTGTGCTTTTTCAAGTGGTGCCCAAAAAAAACTTAATCCGTGAAATACCCCTGAGTTTTTGGAAACTTCCGACCCGTGCCCTTTTTTACCATCTCATTAACCTTCCGTTAGAATACTTTAAAAAAACAGAAATAAAAAGAAAATACAAATTAAAAAAAAAGCGTACCTTCTTCCTCAAAGTTGTTCTTCAGATATACTCGGTGCTTGCCATGGTTCCTCGGTGATCGGAGATTTCATCGATTTCCACCTATCTCCCGTGGCGGTTTCAATAATCTCCCCAGTCCAATTGCTTTCTCTGTAACCCTTTTCTTTCCATAAATTTTTTAGTTTAATTTTATGGTGTGCAGACAAGGTCTAGGGTTTTTCTCTTCCATCTTTGGTTGTATTGCTTGATTCTCTCTTCAGTCTTTCTCTTTTGTCTCTTACTTTATGATTCCGTCTACGGCTTTCGATTACGGGAATCGTACGCTGAAAATTGGGCGATTCTGATTACTTGAATTTACGTGTTGTTCGATAACTCCGATTACAGGAATCTTGATTGATTGGCTTCGGAGGCGATGGTGTTTCACATTTATTCGTTTGCCATCTGATTTGTTTGACATCTCTCCTCTTAATTGTTTGTGATAATCTCTCCTCTTAATTGTATGCCATCTGATTTGCGTTTAGATTTTGGCAGAACCATATCTTCTTTTTTGTATTTGTGTTTTCTTTTTTCTTTTTAAGTATTCTAAGTTCTAACGGGAGACTAATGAGATGGTACAAAAAGACACGGGCCGGAAATTTCCAAAAACTCGGGAGTATTTCGCGGATTAAGTTTTTTTTTGGGCACCACTTGGAAAAGCACAAAACTCAGGGGTACCAAACGGAATTTCCCTAAAAAAAAGTAGTTCTAGAAGTCATTTATGCTCATGTATGCCCATCCTAGAATTCCCTTTGAATAAATCATGATTCTATAAAAATTTGTAATATGCATAATTTTCAATAAAGAAGTGTTCTTAAAAATAATGCATGTAAATCATTTTTATATAGTATTCTAAATACATATAAACATTTTCATGTGGGTTAAAAAGAGTTTTCCTTAGACTAAGTAAGTAAAGTCTCGCATTTGTGTTCTTAAACTAAGTATTTTTATAGTTACAAAATCCTTAATAGGTGTCACCTAGAAAATAATAATAAAAAAATTTATTATTATTTTACCCTTTTTCCTAATTAAATTATTTAATCAAATAATTTAGTTTAACTCACCTTCTCTTAGAAGAGGAAAATAAGAGAAAGGTTACTTTAAATTAAAATAAGGATTTTAATAAGTGTTCATTCTCTTACTTGCGGTTAAATAGGTCGGGATTCTCGAACGTCACTAAACCGTCCTATTCCCGAGTTAGTAGCATCCCCGAATGATATTCAAGGCAAGTGGATATTCTCCCTTGTAACCTTTATATATATTATATATATATTTCGTTTCCGTTAAGAAATTTCTTCTATGTTGGGAACTACATGTTTGTTAAAATGAATGAACATAGGTTTACTCGTTTACTTAGAAATAACGACAAATTGTTATTATGATTCGTACTACGCTAGTACTGAACTTTAGGATCGATGATTTGTGGCCTTGTTTGTTTCAATCTCTTTTCGAGATTCGTTATGGATTAGCATAGGCGATATTATAGTATGCACTAGCTAGATGCCTAGATACTCGGGATGAAAGAGGCCCGCACACTCAGGATAAAAGAGGCCTGCACACTCAGGATGAAAGAGGCCTGCACATTCAGGATGAAAGAGGCCTGGACACTCAGGATGAAATAGGCCTGAAATTCCTTCATTTCCTTTAAGTGGACCCGGCTCTTTCAAAGCTTCCACACCCTTAAAATTTATAAATATTATGAACGTTTTGACACATAATAAAGATAAGTGCTAGTGCACATTAAAATGAATTAAAACCGAGCCGGTTTAGCACCACGTGCAAGACCGACCTGACTCTCGGTCCGAAAAGGGTGCGAAAGGTTTCCTAGAAAATTGATGTGGCCTAAAACGTTCCCAACATTAATTGTACTCTAAGAGGAACTACAATCTCGTGGTTTCCTTCTTTCTGAATCCAAGTTTATCTCTTTTCGAGATCAACTAAATTCCGTCCTTATAAGCTCCACAAAGTGATTATAATTTTCAAGTACTTCTCCCTTAATATCCTTGATGAGATAATAAAATTACCACACTACCCTCGAGAATTTCTATTCTCACTTGCTTAGTCTCCTTAGACTAATTCCGTTTGTTTTCCGCACTTTTGCCTGGTATTTCTCGCCTTTCGTGACAAATGCTAGACTCTAGGAAACTTCACTCAAAGGTTTAATTAAAGACGAAGAATCAAGAAAGTTGAAGGAAGGAAGGTCAAGTCTTCTCGAAGATACTTCTCTCATATTTTGGATTCACTACGCTTTACAAGAATAAGGTTTTATTAATTCCGCTGCTTAAACTCTAACATATTTTTTGAAACAATTAAAGATGTAATGACAATATATAAAGTCTCAAGTTTGAACATTTTTTTTATAACATGTATTATCGTTGAATTTCCGCATTGTATTTAACTTAAATACCTTAATGGCTTGCTTGTAGGGATTAATAATAATGTTTGGATTTAATTAGTGGTGAACTTAATTGAATTGTTTGCAGTTAAAAGTGAGATCTAATCTAATCAGTAGTAATCATGGCGGGTGAATTCACTCGGAGCTGCGTTGTTTATCTGCCAGAAGAAGTGCAACAGAAGATCCTGCTTGGTCTGCCCTGCAAATCTTTAGTTAGGTTTGAATCAGTTTGTAATAAATGGCTGGGCATGCTCCATTCCCGTGGCTTCATAGATTTGTATGGGCAACGCGGTCAGCTCATGAGCGACCCCAACTTTCTCCAATCAATGAGTTGTGCAACTCTCTTCAAGATGTTTCCAGGACTGATTATTGATGAGTGGGCGAAGCTGAAGCAGACCAAACCGGATTTGAAATACGTGATTCGCGTGTTGGGGCCGTTGAATGGAATCTACTGCGTATCCTTTAAATTGCACGACTTTGGTAGTCATAAGGACTCGTACATTTTGGCCGCCAACATAGCCCTCTGTAACCCGTCTACCCGTGAGTTGAAGCTCACTAATCCTTTCCCTCGCAAATTTCATCCTCTACTATCCAATCTCTCTGGAAAGCTTCACTTGGGTTTTGGCAACGTTTCCAACTCCAGCTTCGACGAGGACAATCGGGTTGTTGTCCTCGTTGAGCACGGGGGGACCGGGAACAAACCCCCTCCTATCTCTTCTTCGTCTACAGCGTGCAAAGCGGTGAATGGAAGAAGATTGTTGATTATGAAGCCCCTCCTGGGACGAAGAATTATGGAAAGAGGAAGGCCACAGGGGCTTTTAATATACAAGGAAGAAGGATACTTGACATCCAGTATCTTATAGAGGGGTGCCCTCAAAGGTTCTTCCAAGGCTGCTACTATTGGATGGCTACCGTCACATCAGGCGCTGTGCTCTCATTTAATTTTGCTCATCAGTCTTTCAAACTAATACACGGACCCCCACCCTTTCAGTGCTCTTATGACCCTGCCAACGGCGGCAGAATCGCCTTGCGGCCTGACGTTGTCGTGCTGCATGCTCATCTTGCTGTTATTCAATGTTATAATGTGGTGCCAAATGATAGTGAGGTGAGGCGGACCGTTGAGGTTGGGGTTTGGAGGATGATGGAGTATGGTGTTGAAGCATCTTGGACTAGGATTCAGACCATCAAGCCTACTAATTTTGTCGATCTTGCCGATTCTCGTCTTTATGGGATACGTTACCATCCTCCTCTAAAAAGTGGTGGTGGTATTTGTATTCAAAAGCTCCTATTTGATAATTCAAATTTCCGACTCATTTCTTGTGATGGTGATGGTGGATATGAAGATATTGGCTATGCGAATCCAGTGTGTTGGAACACTCCCGGGATTTCGACTTATGTAGAGACCCTCGAGCGCTTGTAATCCATTGTATCGTAGCTAGCTCTGCTTATTCTTCAAATTAAGTTTGATTTTCCTCTCTAGTATTAGTAATGCTTTTTTTATTTATTATAAAATCTTTCGCACTTGGAATTAATTAGTTTAATTTTTATATCGATTTTCTAAGATGATAGATAATATGCAACAGTGCGTCGGTAATTCTGTTGTTCACTTTACTCTCTATGGTAATATAAATTCCATCAAACAATTGATCTCTATCCGCAGTTGATTGCATCAACACACCACATGCTCTGTTTCTAGTGAATCCCATTCAATCTTTTTAGGATGAATTGAAAACTTGATCTTTAATTTGCACTTGTTGTGCTTACTTTGAGCTATTATAATAGGATCTAACAGATCATATATAGTCGTCATCCGATAAGGAGTTGACCAACGAAACGTCAACCTCTCATCTGATTGATATATGTAGTTTCCAAGTGTGGCCCTTTGGAAGAGTCCTCAACGATCTCCATCGATCTCTGAAGAATCTGAACATCTGATACTTGTCATTCTGATGTAATGAGATATTTAAAAGCGGGACCTGAAGGAGCCGTTCATGTATCTGTTAAGAGTAACAAAAGGACTCAATGAGGTGATTCTTCTATTTCCCTCAATGCTGTTTCATTGAAAATAGCTTCTTTGTTTTTGCTTATAAATTTTGGTAGATGAGTTTGAGTTAAGTCATTTCCCCACTACACTCTTGTTCTAAAGCTTGTTATTAGTATAGTCTTAGGCTTAGCTCCCATGGTTCAGCTGGTAGAAGCTGTGGAAAGGAAGTTGGTAACTACTACTTCCCCAATCCCCATAGGCATTAGAGTTCGAAACCGGGGATGGCCACTGAGCACTTAGGACAGCTTCCATGGGGATTAGTCGGGACCCACAAAAACTGGGGCCCGGAAACCTCATGTAATTCCAAAAAAAAAGTCTTAGCCTCATCACCTGCCATCTTTTCTAGAATATTGGATTAGACTGACTTGAAAATAATTCTTTTTAAAAATCCTCAGCCGTTGACTATTATAGAAAGATTAGGCTTATGGAACGGGTAATATATAATCAAATGGCTTTTTCAAGCACTCAATTCTGTTTTGACTAAACCTCCTTCCATTCCATGCATGTTTATCTTCAACTAAAAGGAAAAGTACGTTTACAATCGATCTATTGATGTCTCAATCATCCAAGATGGAAAGTGACAATTAATATATGGAAGCCAATCAACTATCCTTGAAGATTTATTCATGTGGACTGCATCAAAATCTCATCATAGTGATTGATACAGTTTCAGCATATGATATGATATTGATTTACCAGGAAGCAGCCTTGGAAACTCTGGAGGTTTACTCTTATACATCCAGCCTCTATAGGCCTGCGGCCTGCCTACTTACTTTGGCTGATATTATCGGGTGTCTTTTTCCCATATCATTATGAAGACATTTTCATATCAAAGATACAAAATGGTCTTCATAAATACAAATGTCTTTATATTGCAAGGCTTACAAGAGACGCTGGGTTAATTCTAGCTAGCTCCGGTGAGAATGCTTCTGTGGATATATCTCCCATATCTTTCTTTTCATCAATTAAAGAAACAGTTCAAATCTCATTATTGTATTATCTTTTTTCTCATAACTAAAGCAGCTACAAAAAATGTATGCAACTAATAAATAAATCCAAACTCATGCTGGCCAAAGAATTTAAATACAAACCAATACATAATAGGAGCTAGGAGTACCTTATTTTATTTGCTAACATAAATCTCAATAGAAGCTATCTTGTTTTTTTTCCTTCTGAAATATAATTAATCTATATGGCGAAGTTTGATTGGAGATATTTGATGATACTCTTGTCAAGCTGGAAGGCCTTGGAGAGAACATCGGGCGAGATAGGCGGGCTTGATCCAAGCGTGGCGTTAGCAATGGTGACAGTCCCTGGGTTTTGGCTACTCAGCCCAGAAATGGCCATAGCTGGAGTGCTGCCAATGTTGAACTGGAAGTGGATGAGACCCTGTGGGAACACAAACACGTCTCCTGGATACAAAACCTTGGTGATGAATCGGTTTGCGTCGTTTGAGGTCACGAATCCGACGTAGAGGGTGCCCTTGATGATGGTTTGCACCTCGGTGGCACGGGGGTGAATGTGGGGCGCGTTGAGGCCGTAGGGGTCGTAGTCGACACGGGCCAGCGAGATCCCGAGGGTGTTGAGCGCGGGGAACATGTCGGCGTTGATGAGGGTGACTTTGGATCCGACCCGGTTGTTGGTGTCGCCGCGAATGTTAAGGCCCTTGAAAAGGAAGTCTTCGGCTACCACTTCATTCGGGTCCTTGCAAAACCTGCCATTCACAAACACTGAAAACAGAGACATGAAGGAATTAGATGACGAAGCTCTAAGTACAACAAATTACTTATTACAAAAAAATAAAAGAGTTAAGATTGTGCTAGCTTTACATGCGTTTTTTGGATCGTTGGTTGGAACACACAAGTCCTGGAGCTGGTTTGGGTCAAGAGCGTAGGCCACGAACGAAGTCAGAGCTACGAGCGCTATGCAAGCGATTATACGAGCCACCATTTTTCTTGAGAATTTTGAGGTAGCTAGTTTATAGAGAGAGATCTTGATTGATCAACAAGAGCTGGACGTTGGAATTTAGATATTAATTTCTTCTTTCAATGAGCTTGGAATATATGTTTTGCATCTGAATGAATGATGATTGATATTTATCACGTATTTATACTAGCTACTTTTAGCATCGTTGTTTAACTCTTTCTTACTCGTTTTATTTGATCTGGTCCTTCATCATCTCAAATTCAACCGTTCATTTTTAAAAAAATATTATTTCAGAGAACCTACTAGCTAGAGCGGAACAAGTCCAATTGTATACGCACCAAATGTTTTTTGTATAAATTATTCGTTGGACTTTGAATTCAAAGATCGAGTTACATTTTTCATATAACTAGAATCATAAAATATTTGGTTTAGGTTTAGCCAGTCAAAATCTTCTATTTCACATATATCATGTATGTTTTATTTGTGCAAAAACTCAAGTCAGATTTAAAAAGTTTTAGAAAATTAAAATCGAGATCGACAAGTTTATAAGTGGTTTCAAATAAGTCAAAATACCCTTAAAATGGTTGCTTTTTTTCAGACTTCAAATCGTGATCGTTCAAGCATGTATTTGGATATTTTCAGGAGTCGAATCATACAAATTTGCCGGTGAGGAACTTAATGGCCGGCTCGGATTTGATCAATTTTAACCAAAATGGGACACCCCCGGAATATCCATAAAATCAGGCACACCAATTAGGGAAAAAAAAGGTGAATTGTGGGGTACTAATTGAAATTTCTTTAAACTCAGGGTTACCAACCAAAATTTTCCAAAGTTTAATTCGATAAATCAATCTATTAATAAATAAAGCAGACATAGTGTGTATAGATGTCAAATTTGTACTGTGCTTGTCTTATTCTGAATCTAAGTGTTACATAAAGTACACAAGATGGAAGGTTGCATGCGTTGAATTAGTCCTCAATTATGTGGAAGTTAGCTTTGATAGTATATGCACAATAACCAAGTCAGCGGATCTAAATTTATCGGATCGGGTTTTAATGGGTCTTAGTTAAAATTAGACCTGTAAAATATTATGGAGAATATATATTTATTTTTCTTAGATAATCATAATTAATTATAAAGTAATTTAATTAATTGTGATTTTAGAAAATTAAATAAAGAGATAATAGATAGAGTTTATCTCTTATGGCAAGTGGATAAGTTGAAATCTTAACAGATTATTAAAATAATAATATATTTATTAAGATTTGTTAGATTCACGAGATTGGAAAAATATATCAATGCCATAGTATATAGGCGGTGGAGAGATCAGCCGAGCAGAGGGGGAAAAATTCTCCAAGGCTAAATCATTAACTCTCAATTCTCGTGTACGTATCGGTTAAGCGCTCTAGCAGGCGAATTTCGATATAGAAAATTGTCCCCGTTCGTGTGTGTGGATACCGCTAGAGGAGCAACACTTGGGGCTCTTTGGTGATCAGAAAAGGTTTGAACTTGCTATTCGGATTCGCGTTTGAGGTAACGATCTGATCCGATTATTTATTCTATGTTATCATACTGATCCTTGGGAATTTTGGGATGAAAGTTTTTGTCTTATCCGCTGCGTTTGCATCCCTAGAACCCAACAGTGGTATCAGAGCTTCGTATGATTGTATGCGTAGAATAATATGTTCCATAGCATGTTTAATCATGTATATTTCGCAAGGCTGTGTTATACAATTAAAATTAGGTTTTGGTATAAAATTTGTTTTGATTGATATATAGCGCTTGCGATATGTAGAATATATGTACCATATGTTTTGATATTTATTTGATACTATAACTATCTAGTATATACGTGTGCATCGATTAGTTATATATATAATCTAATCACCGATGTTGTAATTCGGCATTTGCGTACACTTTCATGCATGTGCTTTGTAAAATTTCTTTTAATTATGAGTGCTATTTGCATGAGATATGGAGTGACATTATTATACATGTACGTGATCTTGTCTATACCATGTATCATGTGTATATATGTTATTACATTGGTTAATCATGTATATATAAGTCGAAGTATATAGTCGAAGTATACGGGATATATATGTGTGTATCATGTGATGTCGTATTACTATATGTGATGGAGTAAAAAGTTCTGTGTCTATATCACGATTGAAGATAGAAAAGTTCTGTGATTTATTATATATTCATATATGAATAATATAGTGTATATAAATATTTGGTGAGATAAGAATTGGTGCAAAGTAAAATCCCTCGTTAAAATATTAAGTCAAGTATATTTAAGCTCTCCATTAATTAGTTAAGAAAATAGGTAGAGTTCTTATTTGGGTCGGTACAGCTCAGTTGTGGGCCCATATTTGAATGTCTATAGTTTTTCTTGATTAAGTTAATGGATCGACTTAACTTGAATTTTTAACTTGTTAGCCAAAGCTAAGGTTAAGTAGTTCAAGGAGCAAGTGTTGGATATATATTTCATGGATTTGATTTATAGGCGAGAGAGCCATCCGACAGATACTGGAAATTGCATGGAGTTGCAATTGGCAAAGTTAAGGCCTACCTAATGAACCTAGTTTGTAGGTACAGCCAAAGTTGTGTGCAAACTAGACAAGTTGGGGTTTCAGTCCCGCTAGAGAATTTAGGCAACAAAATTCTCCGAGATCATTAGTGAGGGCTATTGATTTTGAATAAATAGTGGGAGTTTCAAATTATTATAAAAGTCCTTTTATTTAAAGTATTTGTTATGCTTATTTATCTTCTGTGCATTATTGATGTAGATATCATGGCAAGTAACAACTATGGAACCTTAACATTGCGACACATCCTGGACAAGGAAAATCTTCTTAGTGGACCAAACTATCTTGAATGGCTCAGGAAACTGAAAATTGTTTTGAGACATGAAAGAAAGTTGTATGTCCTAGAAGAAGAAGAGCCGGTTGTACCGGCAGATGACGCCCCAGAGGCCGAAGTAAAGGCCTATGAGAAATTCACGGAGGATCAGATAGATGTAGAATGCATCATGATGTCTGCAATGGTTCCTGAATTGCAGAAGCAACATGATGGCATGAGTGCCAGGGAAATTGATGCTCATCTACGTGATCTGTTCCAAGAGAATGCAAGGGTTGAGCGTTACAATACCTCTAGAGCCCTATTTAATTGCAAGATGCAAGAAGGTAGCCCAGTGGAGACTCATGTCCTGAAAATGATCGGGTACATAGAGCGACTCGGAAACTTGGGTGTAGCTATGGATCAAGATTTAACAATGGATCTTGTCTTGTCATCATTGCCGGAGAGTTTTTCTCAGTTTATCATGAATTTCAATATGAATAACATGCAGAAAACTCTACCAGATATTTTGGCTATGCTAAGAACTGCTGAAAAGGACATTAAAACGTCAAAACCAGCAAAGCAATCTTCACTAGTTCTCAATGTGAACAAGAACAAGAGAAAGGGCAAGGGAAAAGAGAATCCCAAGGCCAAGAGTGTGAAGATAGAAAACAAGCCAAAGAAAAGGGTGCAGAAACCTGTAGCTGAGGAGAAAGCAGCTACATGTTTCCATTGTTGGCAAGAAGGGTCACTGGAAGAGGAATTGCACAATCTTCTTAGAGAAGAAAAACAAGGATGCTGAACCTTCAGGTATCTTAGTTGAGTGCAGTATGTCTGTTTTTACTTCATGGGTATTGGATACCGCCTGCTTTTCTCATATTTGTGTGAATTTGCAGGGACTAAGTAGGTGCAGAAGGCTTTCCAAAGGCGAGGTGGATATACGAGGTGTTAATGGAGCAAGGATTGCTGCTTTAGCCGTCGGGACTTATTCTATCACTTTGCCGAGTGGATTAGTTTTAAATTTGAACAATTGTTATTATGTTCCTAGTTCTACCAAGAACATTATTTCAGTTCCGGTTTTGGATATTGAAGGTTTTACATTTGAGTATGGAAATCGAATTTTTTCGTTTTACTTGAATGGTTTGTTCTATGGGAATGGAATATTATATAATGGTTTATATCTTTTGAACTTAGAAAAGCCAGTATCATGCATCACTGAAAAGAAACAGAAAAAGGATGACTCAAATGCTACCTATTTATGGCACTGTAGACTTGGTCATGTAAATGAGAAGCGCATCGCTAAACTTCATTCTGAAGGCTTTTTGGATTCTTTTGAATTTGAATCCATAGATAGATGTGAAGCGTGTTTACAAGGAAAAATGGCTAAGGCACCTTTTACCAAGAAAGGTAAGAGAGTTGGAGAGTTGTTAGAGCTCATACACAGTGATGTGTGGGGACCTTTATCAACTCAAGCCAGAGGTGGCTATTCTTACTTCGTGACGTTCACAGATGATTTAAGTAGATATGGATATGTTTATTTAATAAGGAACAAGTCAGATACCTTTGATAAATTCAAAGAGTTCAAAAACGAGGTAGAGAATCAACTTGGCAAGAAAATAAAAGCTCTTCGATCGGATCGAGGTGGTGAATATTTAAGCCAAGAGTTTATTGATTACCTTAAGGAGTGTGGAATAGTTTCACAACTAACTCCTCCTGGAACACCGGAATGGAATGGAGTTTCAGAAAGGAGGAATCGCACTCTTTTAGATATGGTAAGATCAATGATGAGTCATGCAAGTCTTCCATTGACATTTTGGGGTTACGCTTTGGAAACAGCAATCCACACACTTAACCGTGTTCCAACCAAGGCAGTAGATAAGACACCATATGAGATTTGGCGAGGTCATAAGCCTAATATGTCTTATCTCAAAGTATGGGGTTGTGAAGCTTATGTGAAAAGCACATACTCAGATAAGCTTGCAGCCAGGTCTATTAAATGCAATTTTGTTGGATATCCTAAGGAAACTAAAGGATATTACTTTTACGTTCCCAATGAGCACAAGGTTATTGTTGCTAGGTATGCTACTTTCTTGGAAAGAGAGTTCATCTCTAAAGATAGTAGTGGGAGTAAGGTAAGTCTTGAGGAAATTCAAGATTCAACTAATGAGTTGGAACAAGAGCAATCGGTTAGGCCATCCCAGCCAGAACCTGAGATTGCAGAAATGCAAGAGTTACGTAGGTCCTCAAGAGTGCGAAAGGAACCAGAAAGAATGAGCCTTATCGTCACTGAGCATGGTGAAGTTTTGCTCATCGAGAATGATGATGAACCTTCAACCTACAAGGAAGCTTTAGCTTCACCAGATTCCGAGAAATGGCTAAATGCCATGAATTCTGAAATGGACTCCATGTACACCAACGAAGTATGGGAGTTGGTAGATGCACCAATTGGGGTTAAACCTGTTGGGTGCAAGTGGATCTTTAAAAAGAAGACAGACATGGATGGTAATATTAGTACCTATAAAGCAAGGTTGGTTGCAAAAGGTTTTACTCAACGTTATGGAATTGACTATGATGAGACCTTTTCACCGGTAGCCATGCAAAAGTCTATCAGGATTTTGCTTGCAATAGCAACTTACTATGACTTTGAGATTTGGCAAATGGATGTGAAAACCGCTTTCCTAAATGGGAAGTTAATAGAGGAAGTTTACATGGAACAACCTCCAGGGTTTGAAACGTCTATGAGTACAAATAAGGTTTGTAAGTTGAAGAGATCCATTTATGGATTAAAGCAAGCGTCTCGGAGTTGGAATCTGAGATTTGATGATGCAGTCAAGGAATTTGGCTTCATTAGAAATTCAGAAGAACCTTGCGTTTATAAAAAGGTTAGTGGGAGCACATTAGTGTTTCTAGTTTTGTATGTGGATGATATTCTTCTCATCGGGAATGACAAGCCATTCTTGGAATCTACCAAGGCATGGTTGTGCAAGTGCTTCTCCATGAAGGACCTAGGTGAGGCAGCCTATATCTTAGGAATTAAGATACACCGAGATAGGTCTAAAAGGCTGCTTGGTCTAAGTCAAGGCACGTACATTGACAAGATCTTGAATAGATATAAGATGCAAGATTCCAAGAGAGGACTTTTGCCCTTGTCACATGGTGTACGTCTCTCTAAGCAAATGTGTCCAAAGACACAACAAGAGAGAGACAGAATGAGTAATGTACCTTACGCTTCTGCGGTTGGGTCCATTATGTACACTATGACATGTACACGGCCTGATGTCTCGTATGCAATAAGCATGGCGGGTAGATATCAGTCTGATCCAGGTGAAGGTCAATGGAGTGCTGTTAAGACTACTCTCAAATATTTGAGAAGAACCAAAGATCAAGTTTTGGTCTATGGGGGAGAAGAGGAGCTGGTGGTCAGAGGTTATACTGATGCTAGTTTTCAAACAGATCAAGATGATCTAAAGTCGCAAATGGGTTATGTGTTTTGCCTAAACGGTGGAGCTGTTTGTTGGAAGAGTTCCAAACAAGACAGTTGCTGACTCTACGGCAGAATCCAAGTATATAGCAGCTTCGGAAGCAGCTAAGGAAGCAGTTTGGATCAAGAACTTTATTATAGAACTTGGAGTGGTTCCTAGCATTGAAGGTCCAGTTAGATTGTACTGTGACAATAATGCAGCTGTTGCACAGGCTAAGGAACCAAGATCTCACCAGCGATCCAGGCATGTACTTCGGAAGTACCACATCATCAGAGAAATAATTCAAAGAGGAGATGTTGCACTAAGCAGAGTTTCAAGCGATGAAAACATTGCTGATCCATTAACTAAGGCCTTACCTCAGCAGAAACATGATGCTCATGTGAGGGGACTAGGACTTAGAGTTTGGCATTGATGTATGCAAGATACTATTATAGTATGCAAGTTTGTCGAACTAGTTTTATTTATATGACATTGATACATTTTATTTAAAAGGCAGTGTTTATCATGTTTATTTTGTTTTTCTGCTAACATTTAATATTGATAAAATCCTTAGAATATGATGTCTTGTGTAAATTGATGATATAGTTATTTATCATCAGTGAGAATTTTTACAAACAAGGTTATATTCTTAAAACGTCCTTGGTCGGATTAGTATCGAGAAGGGATATCGAAACTACAGACCAACATGTGAATAGACTGTAGGTTCATCTCGCTGAACCGAGGGATAGTTCTTCCAAGTCATTTGCATGGGTGCTCAAGGATAAGTAGAGCTACTGGACCGGCCCGATTTAGAGGATACCACATATGTGTGAAAGCGTCATTGGTTCCTCCTCTAAATGAATGAGTGTTAGTGATCTCATGACTTGAGACTGTCACATAATCCTATGCATGGAGTCTTAACTTTGATGTCGTTAAACGTAGCTTTTATGAGTTGCAACTAATACGGTTATTAGGTTGAGGCAAAGTGTAGAGAGGATAGTGATTGAGTCAAGAAAGGATTCATCCCTCTCTTGGATTAGAGAGTAAATATCACTGGCCACTTGGTTGAGATATAAGTTACTCTAAAATCCATGGCCATGGTAGAGAATTTTGAGTCTAAGTTATCTTTGCAAACCGAGTAAATGATTGAGCTTAGGGGTGACGCATTGTGCACTAACTTAATCTTGATATTGGTGATGAAGAGATCGAACTACACAGTAATCAGTTCATAGTGGTATATGGTTCACCAACCATTTCTGTTTTGTTGGGTGGTCAACAACTGTTGCTAGACGGTTACCTTGACTTGTGTTGGATAACACTACCTTCAAGATAGAAACCTAGAGGGTCGCACGCATAAGCACGATAGATGGGAAATTATAAAAGTTGTTGATTGGAAATTTCTAAAGTTACTTGAAATGAATCGACGTAGTTTCGGAATTAAGTAAACTATTTCGAAAGGAATCATGAATATGAGAGTTGACTTTGGACCTGAGGTTAATAAGATAATGACTTGAGTTTGGTAATAGTGCAAGTGGGAGATTGATAGTATATGCACAATAACCAAGCCAGCGGGTCTAGATTTATCGGATCGGGTTTTAATGGGTCTTAGTTAAAATTAGACCTGTAAAATATTATGGAGAATATATATTTATTTTTCTTAGATAATCATAATTAATTATAAAGTAATTTAATTAATTGTGATTTTAGAAAATTAAATAAAGAGATAATAGATAGAGTTTATCTCTTATGGCAAGTGGATAAGTTGAAATCTTAACAGATTATTAAAATAATAATATATTTATTAAGATTTGTTAGATTCACGAGATTGGAAAAATATATCAATGCCATAGTATATAGGCGGTGGAGAGATCAGCCGAGCAGAGGGGGAAAAATTCTCCAAGGCTAAATCATTAACTCTCAATTCTCGTGTACGTATCGGTTAAGCGCTCTAGCAGGCGAATTTCGATATAGAAAATTGTCCCCGTTCGTGTGTGTGGATACCGCTAGAGGAGCAACACTTGGGGCTCTTTGGTGATCAGAAAAGGTTTGAACTTGCTATTCGGATTCGCGTTTGAGGTAACGATCTGATCCGATTATTTATTCTATGTTATCATACTGATCCTTGGGAATTTTGGGATGAAAGTTTTTGTCTTATCCGCTGCGTTTGCATCCCTAGAACCCAACAAGCTTTATTTTGTAGATTGAATTAGCCCACAATACCGGTGCGAATCCTCTGTACCTTGAATGTGTCCCAACTTCATGTCCCAATTTATCTATTGAACCACTCGGACAACTTTTGCCAAATTATCAATTTTTTTTCCTATTTCAAAAATTCACTAAAATTCAATTCTTTTTTAATTTTAAATTATAAAAGTAAATATTTTCATTCTCATAATCTCATCTGCTTGCTCTCTGTCTTCTCTTCTCTGTCTTTGTTTCTTCCTCACCATGACACCATCTCTCAGTTCATCTCCATCACTCTCTTACCATTGCTGCAAAATACACATTTTAATATAACATTGGAGCAAAGTACTGAACTAATAGTCTAATACTAAAATCTACTGAATGTTTTAGAACTCACTACAAAATGAAGAAAAATGAAAAAAGGGATAATAATTGTACAGTATAGAACGCACTGAAAGAAGGAGAACAAGAACAAAATAAATTGGTTTGCTAATTGAAACAAAAAATTGCATTCATAATTCAAAACTACAACTTGCAAAGAAAGAGAGAACGTATTGGAGAAATCATTAATTAGAAAGATTTGGGAGAATTAGAAACTCAAATTATGTTGAATTGGGGGAATTGGATTGAATTAGAAACTCGAAACCTAAATCCTAATTCCATATAAGGAGGAGAATAGACACGGTACTGTGGTAGTTGTAACAAGGAGTGGCGCTGGCGGCTCGGTGGGCAAGACTACAAGCGACGGAGCGCGACCGTCATCCCTGTCGAGGAAGAGAGTGCTCGAATGTCATCCCAATCAAAGAAGAGATTGTGAGGAAGAAAAAAAAAAGAAGGATAAAGAGCATCCAGGGGTGGTGATGGCGGTTCGGTGGGACGAGGGATCCAAGTGATCGATGGAGCGCAACTGTCATCTCAGGAGATGAACGAGCGATGGTGAGGAAGAAACAAAGGAGAAGACAGATAGCAAGCAGATAGTAATGGGAATATTTGTTTTTTTTTTTTAAATTTAAAATTAAAAAAGAATTAAATTTTAGAGATTTTTTGAAATAGGAAAAAAATTGATAATTTGACAAAGGTTGTCTACGTGGTCCAATAGATAAATTGGGACATGAAGTTGGGACATATTTGCGGGACAGAGGATTCTAACCGCCCACAATTAACTGTCCTGTGAATGTGCGTTTGACAAGGTCAACATCTGAGCAATGAGCATGCATATATGATTTATTCGTATGAAACAAATTCATAAGACATGAAGAATTGAGGATGGAAGATGTCAAAATAATCCATCCAAATATAAAATGAAATATACAAGAAGATCGATGTGACGAGCTTAGTCTTTTTTATTGATAAATGTTATATATTCAATCAACGCCATAAGAAGAAGAAGAAATCAAGTTTAACTGAGGTGGAAGATTTCCAATATAATCTACGCAATTGAACTATTAATTATAGAACCAAAGTGATCGACAATAAGTAAAATGCATGTAATATTCTAATTAATCATGAACACGTGCCGTTTGGAAAACGTTTCCAAACGGCCGGAAACGGATACAATGTGTGGAAATGACTTGGATATGATTTGGCCACTGCATTAATCATAAGTTGGGTCATCCACGTACGTACCCACAAAGTCTTGTTCTTCTACAAACTCGAGTTTTATCTATATATCAAAGAAAGTTAACCTCTTGGCCTGATGCCTCTTTCCGGCCGTGCAAGAGGATATATGTCTATCATCATCATATTCATAGCTTTAATTTATCCCCAACACAATCACGTACTTTAACTAGTGGTATTATTACTATAAATTAATACAGTAGTTGCTCTCACCTTAATAAATTCAATGCCTTGTATATATATGTCGTTTACTGATCACTTCTTAGTCCTACTATTACTATATATGCTTATACAATATGTTATTTAATGATTTAGATTGTAGAGTCAATAGAGATTAATTATTACCTTAGTTTGTGTTTGGTGTTTTTTTATAGGATAAAATTAGGATCGGTATAAGTACTATTTGTGCTCGCCTAGAACATCCACTAGGAATGAAAACTGTTTACTAACCAATTCTAAGAAAACACAATGCTGAGATTGTAGAGGTAAAAGCTTTGTTATATATGGGGTCTTGAGCTGGCTTTACAGCATGGAGTGGAGATCGAGAGTGGTGATGGAGTCCGATTGTCTATCTCTGCCTAGCTCTCTGGTGACAAAGCTCAAGAAAGAGCAGCTCAGTCGCTCGATTATGGGAGTTCTTGTGGCTCATAGGCAGGCGAAAGCTTGGGAATTTTCATCTTGTGTTTGGCCATTTGGGACATCTTTTATTGTTTCCACTTTCCTGTTATTTTTTATTTTTATTCTAGGTTACCTGATACTCTTGCTATTTGTTTCAGATATGCTTGATTGTTTTTATCAAAAAAAATATCTACGAACTCTGAAATATATAATGAATAATTTAATAACATAGATAGAATCATTATCTTAATTAAAATTATGATTTGGCGCTTGTATAAAAATATATTGCAGCCAAAATTTATATCTAGTTTTTGGCTTGTATATATGATTTGGCGCGGTAGTTTTTCGCTTTCCGCTTTCCGCGCCCCCATCCCCTGCCTCTGACTCAGCCGGTCCGTCCCGTCTGCCACTTCTCTAACTTTGTAAAGGACTCTTATTTCGCTGTGAATTTAGGGTTTTTTTTTAGGTGATGTTAAATTGGTTTATAGGTTATGACCAAAAAAAAAAATTGGTTTATAGGTTTGATAACTTTGATTAGATAAATAAATTTGTTTTGTACTTGAATCTCCTTTTATGAATTTGAAATCCATGTGAAAAGTTGGTTCTTGAAACATTGAAGTGTCGTTGAGAATTTGTTTGTAATGTTAAATTTTGTTGATTTGATCTTATTAGGGTTTGTAGGTAAATCAGGTAATTTGAATTGGTTAATACTAGCTAATTGGCATGGTTTACAAATCTGAAATCCAGATTCCTTAAACTTTGAAGTCGGTCATGATTTCCTCGTTGGTAATGATAGATTGCACGTTTAATTAAAAGATCATAGAATACTTTGGATTGCCCATATTTCACAGCATAGTCATATTATATACCATGTTCTTTGATTCATGAGTTAAAACCTGCTTGTTTGGATAGTGCAGCCCAGAGATTAATGTTTGATTTATTTAGGTAATTGATCGAATTTGTGTGTAATAAACTGGAATATGTGTATTCTTGAAGACACTGATCGATCCAGCTAGATATATCTAATCCGTTTGTTATATATTATTACAATTAGTGAGTTAGTTGGATATATCAATCAATGGCGGAAGAAAATTGCAGCTGCATTAATAATAATGTTTGGCTCCCTAAAGAAGTGCAACAGGAGATACTGGTTAGGCTCCCCAGCAAGTCTGTGATTAGGTTTGAATCAGTTTGTAAAACATGGCTGGTCATGCTCCGTTCCCGTGGCTTCATCGATTTGTATGCCCAACGTGGTCAACTCATCAGCGACCCTGACGAGCTGCATTCGATTCCTTTGGAAGATCTCTTTGAGATGGTTCCTGGACTGTTTGATTATGACAAGGCCAACGCCGTGGAAATCGTGTACTGCACATTTGGGCCCTTGAATGGAATCCACTGCGTAACCGTTCACGACCTCATTAGTGGTTGCTACTCCATTATGACCGGAAAAATAGCCTTGTGGAACCCCGCTACCCATGCCTACAAGTTTGCTAATCAGTTCCCTCGCAAGTTTCATTCTCTACTATCCAATCTCTCTTCAAAGCGCGCTAGGCTTCACTGGGGTTTTGGCACTTGCATCAGCTCCAGCTCCAACTTGGACTATAGAGTTGTTGCCCTCCTCGAGAGCGAAGAAAACGACCCCTCCGTTCTGGTCTTGGTCTATAGCGTACAAAGGGGCACGTGGAAGAAAATTGTTGATTATGTACCCGGAAAGAGAAATGATGGCAAGAGAAAGGCCACAGACGCCTTTAATAAGAATAATATGCGGATAAAAAGCATCAAATATCCTTGGGAGGTGTGCCCCCAAAGGTTCTTTGAGGGGTGCTACTATTGGAAGGTCACTGTCGCAACAAGCGACCATGAAACAGCCGCCGCCGTGCTCTCATTTAATTTTGCTCATCAATCTTTTGAATTAATAGACGGACCACCCGTCTATTATGAGTATCAGAATGCGTTTCCTCATGACGCTACAAACGGCGAGCAAGTCAACTATGAGGCTGATGTTTTCGTGTTGCATGATCATCTTGCTCTTCTTCAATTGCATAAGGTGGTTTCATCGAATGGTATACCTGAGCGGACCGTTGGGGTTGCTGTTTGGATGATGATGGAATATGGTGTTGAACAATCCTGGACTATGATATACACAAGCAAGCCCAACTTCCATGGTTCGCCATGCGCTCTTTATGGGATACATTATGATCCTCTTCAAAGTGGCGGTGTTTGTATCAAAAATCTCCTCTTTAAAGATTCTGAGACGCAAGTCGTCTCTTGGGTAGAGGAAGATGAAGATGGAAATAAGGATGGCTCCAACGCCAACGGCGGGTATGTAAAAAACGATGGCATGGTATATTATGAAGTGTGTTTGAACACTTTTGGGATTTCGACATATATAGAAACTCTCGAGCGCCTATAATATATATTTGGGCTCCGTAACTAAATCTAGTTTATTCTTGATATATACTTTGTTTTCTTTATAATAAATTTTTTGTATAACTTAATTTTGCAATTGAAATTAGTTCAATTTCTATATGTGTTTTTGAGTACTATTTGTACAATTTTCTGATACGCGCGATGATATAGTTTAGTAATCTCGATTGGGTCTATGGAATCAAAATGCAGGCACACAACTTAAAGTGTACGTTAGAACACGTACGTACGTAACCATGCATGTTGATGATCGAAAAACAGAAAGAATACTTCTTGCTGGCTTTTCCTATCATCCTATGATATCATAGAGGTAAGAAATTCAAAAAGAAAATGCATCACACAAAGGAACCTTAATACCTTATATTGTATGTTAACCCCTAATTATAATCAATAGACTTTCCAGTCACAAACATAAACCAATCAAACGACTAAGCTTAAATCGTTTTTCTTTTAACAAAATATCCAATATCACAAGAATTTGCCTTCCCTATATCTCAATCCTTAAAGAAAGGACCTAAATTATTACCTCTCTGGCACCAAAAAGAATGTATTTATATTCTTCTTTCACACAAGGCAAAGACCGGTCTCTTCTTTCACACAAGGCAAAGACTCACTATAGTAGTCCGTCCGGCTGCTAAGCCTAAGATCCAGATTCTCCCTAGCAGTAGTGCAGTACCCAACGTAAGTTCAATCAAACCACTGCCATTCATCTCTTGCCTTTGCTTCTCTGTGGTCTCCTTATAAGTCAAGGATGTGACCTCATCAATGTGCATAAAGGGTGCAGCTTAAACCCATGCAGTCTTAGACTGTACCTGATCGATCATTCATCTTATGATGGGTAATCCTGGCCAAATCCTTACAGCCGAAATCCTCAAAATAGAAAAAATTAGTTACCCTCCTACTAAAACCCTCAAACCCTCACTGGAGTAATGACACGCTGCATTGGTTCATTATAACCTGCAAAGACAACTGAAGAGACAGTTATTAAACCTTAAATTTCCAAGGGAAAGTATAGTAGAGCCAAATTGAGCACTGCCACCAAAATTGCAACTTTGTGGTTCAAGAATGTAAAATCGAGCTCTAGCTTGACACCCAAAACAATTTCACCTTTTTCAACAAGTCTTTTTCTGATTCACCTTCAATTGAACATTGAACCATTTCTTTTTCTTACCTCCACTTGTGGATTTGTTCACTTTTCCTTGTCCATCTTTAATTGGCTACTTTGAGCCACTCACATTCTGTTTGCCTTTACTTGAAGTCCACTTCATGTGCGGTGGTTCAGCAACCAAGTATGAAGAATGTATTTCATTTCGCCATTTGAGAGGATTGTCAATCTGAAGCAAGAAAAATGGTGAAGTTTAATGTATTCACAATGTGGAGCCCCAATACATAAATTTTTAAAATCTAAAATCATGAAAAGCTTGTTAAATCTTTCCATATCAGACTTTCAATAGAAATATCAAAACTAAATTCAGTTTCTCAAACAAAAAAAACTCTCTGCTAGCATGTGAGTGTATCCACTTGTCATCTTTGTGAAGTGGACAAGCACTTTTCTGTGTTCGTTCTCAAACTTAGACAATTCAACTCTCTTAGTTAAAATTCGTGTCTCCACAACTCTAACCTTGTTTTTTTTTCGTTTGCAAGGGTTGCAAAACGGAAAATTTTCAATGGTGTAGCTTCAGTTTGCACTCTTGAAGAAATTGTCACCTGCAATAAGCCCAGGAAACCGATAAGTTAGAGGTGCTTTTGAGTAGGCAGGGTTTCTAAGTAAATGACTAACCTTAAAGAGCAGAGTTATGTGTGCCAGGTTTCAGTTCAGTTATTTCACAAGGCTGAAACGTGTCCACTTTCTTAAAAAAGGCGGAATCATGATTTTTTGCAGCTGTGTTGCCTGTGATATTGCAAATCAAAAAATTTAATGTAAGTAAGAATTGTAGATCTTACTAGACTAAAAAATAGTATCAAATAGCTACCAACCATATAAGCTGAGTGATCCAAACGATAAATAGGGAAGCCAAGAAAATAAAAGGAAAATCCTCTTGAGCTACACTATCAAACACCTCCTTTGAATGTATAATCTTCTTGTCAACCAAGAATCCCTACCAAAAGAAGAATAAAAATCTTATTCTAGAAGAGAAAAAAATTGTACAAAATCATGGATGCAACATCATTTTTAAGCTCTATGGCTGAAACCTTGCAATTATGGTACTCTGTAATCATCTTTCGCCTATCAGTGGCCAGATATGGGGACATAAACCCACGATCAAATTGCATTCCACTTACAATATGAAGGTTATGCATCAAGAATGCTTAATGCTTGGGCAGAAGTGGCTCCTCTAGCTGAGACTCATTGTTTTGATCACCAGACTCCAACTCAACACTTGAAAAATCTTCCCTCCTTTGTTTCATCAATCTTTGCAAAAGAGACAACCTATAAATATAATCAGGCTGGTATTCGGGTGTTGAGGACATTTCATCAGTGAGGCTCCGCACTTGGTGTAGACAGTCTTAGACAGCATCGTGCGCTCTGGCAAAGAACCACTCTCTGCATAACCATGCCTCCTTGTGTTAACGTGTGAAGAACTTCTCTGTTTGGATTAGAGATTAGACGCTCAGAAAAAAAAGGCCACATGCTCTTGTTAAGCCATATTTTGAAATACATTAACACAGATGATGTTTTTGAAGGGTAGTTACTTAACCTGAATGTCACGAGATTGATACTCGTGGTGCAAGTCCTTTAAAGCTTGTACAACACTTGAATCAATGTATGTAACAACCGCTGTCACACAGCAAGTTCAAAATGTCAAATTATGAGCACATTGACCAGGTCAACAAGCTCTCGTCGAAGTTCTAATTGAAATCCCTGAAAAACTCATTTGGCAAGAGCCAAGAGCACGTGGCAAATCCCGAAATGGTGACGGGGTTCTTATTGAAAATCGTCTCGGTCATCACCTCTTGAACCACGCCGGAGTTGAGCGCCTCGAACTCGTGGATTACGCCAAAATTAATAGAGCCTTTTTGTGGGGGAGTACTAATGTCTACGATGTTGCTTCCTGCTAGTACTTGCAATGAATACGTACTAATAGTATGATCATTGGATTTTTACAAAATTATTGTTTTGTTTGTTTTTGAAGCTCTTGTTAATTATATAAGTTTAATTGGTGAAGTTTGTAAATGGTGTATCAATATAACTTTTGAGGAAAGTGTACATGAAAATAAATGAAAAATAAAATGAGTAATTCGTGGGGATTATACAAGGTCAAATCAAACAAGGATGGGGAGTCTCCGCTAGAGATTATAAATGGGGAAATCAAGCGGAGATGGGGAATCCCCGAAGAGGATTATAAATGGGGAAATCAAGCGAAGTGGGAAATCCCCGACGGAGATTATAAATGGGGAAATCAAGCGAAGATGGGAACTCCCCGACGGAGATTATAAATGGGGAAATCAAGCGAAGATGGGAAATCCCCGACGGGGATTACAAATGGGTAAATCAAGCGGGGACGGGGAATACCCGACGGGGATAAATTTTATTACCTGATGGGTAATGGGACGGGTATGGGGAGCATATATCTAAATGGGTATGGGTACGGGGAGGGTATTCCCCGCCCCGAACCCGTCCCATTGCCATCCCTAGTGCCAAGTTAGTGGAAGAGTGAAAAAGGCCACATTGTACAGTATTTACACTAGCTCACTATGCTCATAGCCCCCCTCAAGTTGGACTTGGGGGTTGAGAGACAAGTCCTAACTTGGACACTAGGAAGTTGTGTTGTTGCTCTCCAAGGGCCTTTATAAAAATATCTGCGAGCTGTTGAGAGGAAGGGACAAAGTATGTCTCAATAAACCCTTCTTGAACTTTATCCCGGACATAATGTCAGTTAATGTTGAGGTGTTTAGTACGCTCATGCAAGACAGGGTTCTCGGCAATGTGTTGGGCAACTTTGTTGTCACAATGAAGTGGTATGGGTGTGGGAATAGAAACATGAAGATCATGAAGCAACCCATTTAACCAAACTAGCTCACTGGAGGTAGTAGACATTGCCCTGTATTCAGATTCAGTGGAGCTCTTTGAAACCGTTTTTTGTTTCTTTGTTTTCCATGAGATAAGAGACTTGCCAAGGAAAATGCAATAGCCGGTGACAGATCTACCACTGAAATTGCAGGCTCCCCAGTCAGCATCTGTGTATCCACGAAGTGTAATGTCCAAATTTGCTGGGTAGAAGAGTCCTAGATCAAGCGTGCCTTTTGAGATAGCGAATGACATGCTTGGCAGCTTGCAGGTGTGGTTCTCGTGGTGCACTCATGAATTGACTGAGGTGTTGAGTGGCATAAGATAGGTCAGGGCATGTCATATTCAAGTAAAGAAATCGGCCAACTAACCTCCTGTACACCTTTGGATCATCGAGGAGAGCCCCTTCATCAAGTTGTCTTGTTTCATGCGAGCATAATATTCAACAACAGAAAAGTTGTCTTGTTTCAAATTTGCCAAGTTGCGCTTAAGTTGATAGATAAGAGGAGCATTAACTTGAGAATACCTTTCGACAAGTTCACTCCACAGCTGCTTCGCAGATTCCACGAACATAAACCCCTCAGAGAGACTGGGAATCATGGAGTTGAGTATCCAACACCGGATCATGTAATCGACCTTAATCCAGTGCTGAAAATCTTCTGTTTCCTCCGTGGGTCGAGGGTAAGCGCTAGTAATGAAGCCTCGTTTCGACTTCGCACCGAGAGCAAATTTGATAGATCTGCTCCAACTTGGAAAATTGGTACTGATAAACGGAGCAGCAGTGAGCTGAGCACCAGGATGATCACTATTAGCCAAAAACAACGGATCATCGTTCGAGAGAGATCGATAACGACTCGTCGCTGAACGATGACGCTCTCGAGGAGAGTAGCCAACGCCAAAAATATCGGAATCCGATTGATGAGACATCGCAAGCGGAAGAAAAAAAAACGTGGGTAAAAAAATAAGTGTGAAAGAAAACAAGTAAGCAAGGTAACAAGGGAATTAGGTCACAAGATCGAGCGCTGATGCTCTGATACCATGTGAAATGTAAGCAAGATTAGGTTGAACTCGTATGGAATGCCATGGAAATGCAGAGAAAAGCTCTATGGGTTTTGTATTATCACGAGTTAGTTTGTACAGGAGAGCCAAAGAGGCTATATATACAAGGAGTTAAGAGAACTAGAGTTAGCCTAGAGTAAACTAACTAGAGTTAACTTCTAACAAACTAAAGCTGGCAAACAGAGGTGCGTGCCAAGTTAGTGGAAGAGTGAAAAAGGCCACACTGTACAATATTTACACTAGCTCACTATGCTCATAAGTGCCGAAGTCGGGGATCTGGCGTAAATCGAGCCAGGTGAGGTAACGGAGGACGGGAGGAGGATATGGTAGCAGACAATATCGGAGAGGGCGGCATCCAACGTGGATCGAAGGTGGAGATATCCCTATATTTTTGACTTTTCCTTTTGGTGACCTAAAAAAAATCTTATTCCTTTTGGTATCCCTATGGTTTATACAAAATTCATCATGTGCCCATAATTGTTAAGAAGGTTAAAACTTCCATTAAATCTTATCATTATACTCCTTACGTTGATTTTCCATGAATCTTAGAGCAAGCAATCCCAAGCATAGCATTGCATACATCATAATTGGAATGAATTTGAACCACCAATTGCTTGATCCATCAACTGTAATATAAAAAAATGTGAAGATTGCCCATGGAAGAGGAGTAAATTCAGTGAAGAGGTGTCATTCATTTCTTGGAGGTAATTGGTCATTTATTCCCATGGAAGATGACTAAATTCAGTGAGGACGTGTAATATAAAAAATGTGAAGACTACCCATGGAAAAAGATTACCCATGGAAGAGGACTAAATTTGAACCACCAACGGCACAGGAAAACTTTGAATTTAGATGCAGGAGAGACTGAATATTGTTGCACTACTAAATAACTGACCTATTGTAACTTTAAAATTGTAATGGTTTTTCAAACTATTACATTAGATAATATAATGTAATGGACCATTATCAAATATAATGGTACAATCTATTGTAATGATTTATTGTAACATGAGTTTTCTAATGTAAAGCATTTTTATACCAAATGTAACTGTTACAAAAAATAAGATTAAAGTAAATCCTATTGTAATGGGTAGTAGAACAATTGTAATGATTTATATACTCAAAAAAATTTGCCGCAAAGGAGATGAAAAGTTAGGCGCGTAATGTGAAATTTGGGCTCCAAATTTAGGGATATTGGGCTCCAAATGTCTTATTTGCCAAAATTAATTTTTTTTATCCCACATTCCTTTCTATAGAGTACTGGAGATCCTTGCCTTCCCTCCCACAAGCCCTAGTCAAACCTTCTCCTGCCGCCTTCTTCTCCTCTTGCCCCGCCTTCAATCTTCTCCGGCCCTTTCGCCATCTCCTTTGATTTCTCTGCCTTTTCTCTTGATCTCTCGCTATATGTCGCGCGGTGAAGCTTCTCTGGTCGCCTGCTTCTCCGCCTTCTCTGAGTTGGAGAATAGCTTCAACTAAAATCAGGTTACTTGCTTTCTTTGTTATTTAATTTGTTTAGGTTGGTTTTTTTTGCTCAAATTCTTTTGTTCATACACTAATGTTTCCTCCACCGAATGTTTCCTTTCTCCTTGTACGAGTTGTGTATGGCAAGATTTATGGGGATTCGAATTTGGTGATTTAGGGTTTAGAATCTGTACATTTGCACTATGCTATGCACGCTCTATTTCTTCCATTGTTTGTATATACATGTTTAGATCTAATCTTTTTTTACATGTTCTTTCATTCTATATGTTAGTGAAATTAGAGCTCCATGAATACTTCAAGAGTTTACCATAACTTGCTTAGAACTTTTGGTTTAAAATTCTTGCACTCAAGGTGTTCGATGAAATGCAATCCTAATAAAATTTTGTATCTTTTTGTATTTGTGATATCTTTTAGTAATTTCAAGGAAAATCCTTGTTATGTTGTGATAAATAAAGGTGGCAACCAAACGTGTTCAAGAGGAGTAGTAATTTAGTGTAGAGACTAGGAAACCATTGCATTTCACAAAGCCTTTCATCATTGGAAAAATGAAGCAATACAAAGAGAAGGACTAAGTGGTTCGTCCTTCTGCAAACTACAAAAGCATATTTTTGAAAAAGAGATCATAATTCATAAATCATGGAGTTTCTTCCAAATATGATCCTAATTAAAGTAATTACCTTCTTCCAATGGCTGCAAAGAGGGTGTAGATGATCCTATCTTCCTCATTAGAGAACTCTCCATGCTTAACGTTCGGTCTCATGTATTTATTAAGTTGTAATTAAAACTTGGATTTTTGCTTTCTTTCTTTGTACTATTAAGAACTAATTATGGATCTCTTCACAATTTGTGCTTCCTTCACAAGGTGTTCAGAAGTTGGTATCAAACAAGAGGTATCATTAGAATGAAAGTTGGTACTTGAAATCTGTTGTCTTAACTTGTGTAACACATTGATACAAAAATTACATAGTGTTGATGTCTTGTTTTTTTTCCATTCACCTTCTGAAAATCTGTTGGGTTCTTGTGGTGTAGAGTGTAGATAGCAACTTAATAGATCGCATTCACATCTCTCACCAACCTGCATTTGATCATCCTTTTTCTATAAAGTTTGTTGAGTTGCCTTATCCTCCTTCAAGGTATTTATTTCTATCTTTCTTCTTTCTTTCAAAAGATTTGAGTTTGAGTGCTGAAATTTTTCGAGCTTTCATTTACTGGTGTTTATGATGAATTCAAGTTTCTTGTGGGTGTAAATAAGAATGATGCATGTAAAAAAACACAGTTACTCTTGCAATTGCTTTTTAGAATCTTTATTCATACTCCACTTAATTTGTTGGGAAGTGCAAAGTCTTTTCTTGATTTATAGTATATATGAAGTTTGGAAAATTGGACATAAAGACTTCAAACATGTACTATTTAGCATGAAGGACAAAGAGACATGATATAAACTGGAGTAAATAAATTGACAAACCTTAAATATTTTATCATGTAAAGATGAATGTTGCATTTTCATGTTTGTGTCTAAGATTTTTATTCGACTTTATGTATGTGTTTTTGTTCAATATTTGGTGTATTCTTTCTGTTTGCTCCACCACTAAATTTATTGAGTTCCAGCTGGTTTTGGTATGTTTTGATGATGTTGTATCCTAGTTGGTTTGCTTATATTGTTTATGTCAACTCCTTGGTGTTGTGCTTAATTAGTTCATTTTGGTTCTAATTCATCCATATTTTCTTATTAGACACAAATGAGTGGAGATAAGGAAGGTTGAAGCCGGAAATGTCAATTAATCAAGTACCACAATGGATGCTACTATTTTTGGTGCAAGCATAATGTGATGATATGGCTTGTTATTGGCATGAATCTTATTAAGTATATACAGTTTGATATGTAGATGTATGTAAGCTAGCTAGTGTATATGTTGCTAGCTACTTACATAGCTAACACTTATATGTACTACATGCATGTCGGATGCATATATTTTTGGCTTCATGTATCCTTTTGAATACTATCTCAAGTATTAATATGAAGTGTAATTTTAAGCATATATACCTTCTTGAATGCATATTTATTATAGTTGAATGTACATGTAACTATATACATATATATATGATATTATTATAATTACAATTTCTTTAATTCAATACATGTGTTACATTAGGTGATTAATGTAATGGAAAAGTATAATGGTAATGGTTGTTTCAAATGTAATATTTAGTTATCTAATGCAATGATTGTATTTTATGTAATGGATTTTATATCTATAGTAATGGTTTTTGGGAAAGTTAGTAAAACATTACATTAAGATAAACAACCATTACTATAGGGCTAATGCAAGGGCATCTGATGTAACCATGTGAAAAGCATTACAATAGGTCTATTGTAATGGTTTTTGGCCCTATTGTAATAGTTATCAGGGGTTACATTAGCCTAGTTATTTGGTAGTGTTGGATCAGCGTGTTTGCTGGTGTACCGAGAATCCACCCCATAGATATTAGCAACATTCATACTTACATCATAATTGGAATGAATTTGAACTGTCAATTGTAATATAAAATGAATTTCTTCCTTGTAGAATCCACCCCATTCATGTCACCCCATTCATGTCACCCATTAAGGACGATTTGGAAAGGGTCAAAATTTTGACGCAATTGGCAACTTTTGGCTACCATAGTACAATAAGGAATAAGATTTTTTTTTAGAACACCAAAAGAAAAAGTCGAAAACATAGGGGTTCCAAAATAAATTTCCCTTATTTTAATAATGCTGAATTTAAATTCAAGTTGGTACTAGTCATCATATTTTTACCGGCTAAATCGGTAAAAACGTATCTTTGGGCTATTTTTAATAACACCTCATTAGTTTATGTGTATTTTAAATTGTTTTAAAGTTTGTATTATTTTCAACTATAATAAAAGTTTGTGTTATTTTAATCTGATAAAACTCGAAGAGAAAAGTTTCACGTGGGCTACCTTCTCCAAATTAGCCAGTCACTTTTTACTTATTTTGTAGTGATTATTTGTGACGTAGATTTTTTATTTGGTTATTTATATGTTTTTTTAATTATAAAAATAAGTAAATCAATATATCTTTTACTTTACTAATAACTAAAGCTGAAACAATTTCTGCCACCACATTGCACCACATCACCCTTTTATTAAGATAATAATTTAAAATAGTTAATTATACAAAAAAAGTTATCTATAAATAAACATAAAAATAAAATAATATTTGTATAATTTTTATCCCCAAATAAACATAAAGATAAAGTAATATTAGTAGATTTGACCAATATAGATAAAAAAGACATTATATTTATTATTTTTGTAAAATATAAATTTTAAAAAGATAAGAAAAAATATGTACATGTGATCTCATATATATCTTTGAAATAAAAATAACCATATGACCATATCTATCTATAATTATATGTTAAAGTTATAAATTTTCTAGCCATCACATTAATTTTGGCCCAATTTATATTAAAAAAATATTTTTATTATTTTTTCTAATTAAAATTTTTTCCTACTTATTTATGTGGAAACAATTAATTCAATTTTTTTATTACAAATAAAAAATTATTTAATCTTTATCTTTTTTATCTATTTATAAAATATTTTTTATCTTAAATCCAATTTTGATAAAAATAAGTAAAAAAAATTAAATATCTATATAACTACTTGCCTAAATTAAATTTTTATAAATTTTTTATTATGTTTTCCTAAATTTCCTTTTTGGATTGTTTATGTAAATATAGAAGATTTTTTATCTTCAAAAAAATTCTACATATTTTTTTTAATCTTTTCATATTAATTATCTTTTTAACTTTTTATTGAAAAGCTTTAAATAATTGAATTTGATTAAAATTTTCTAATAATTTACATTATTTTTGGTTTTTATTTATCTTTGTATATTTACTTGATAAATATCATATTTATAATATATTTAAAAATTATTGAGTTGTAGTCGTGTATGACACGACGGGAACAACTAGTATCTTCTAAACTTGAAGCACTTTTGGGCAGATTCATCGTTAAGAATTTATATTTTAGTCACCCTATTTTTAATGATGAATTTTGTATTATGTAATTCAGTCACTTTATTTTTAATAATAGTTTTTTTTTAATATCAATTTGGCATAAAATTGGATAAATTTTTATCTCTATCCATTATATAGAGCAATATTTAATTATCAAGTGGTATGAGATTGAATAAACTTTTATCTAAATGAAAGAATTTTTAATTTTATAATACGTAATTTACTCATTCACCTTATTTAATAATTTTATATAATCATACACATTATCGAATAATAATTTTTTTTATCAATTTGGTATGAGATTCCATCATATATGTACATGTTTAATGAAAGAATTTTCAATTTTATAATATGTAATTCACTAACTCACCTTATTTAATATTTTTTTATCAATTTGGTATGAGATTGGATAAATTATCTTTTACCCATATATCAATAAGAAATTCAGTAATAAAATATACAAATTTCATTTATATAGTAGTTCTATCTATATGCTCCTATGAGGCCAATATATGGTTAATTAAGGCCACATAATTTTTTTTAATCAAAATATGAGGTATTTGTACATTTTTTTATTAATGATGTCCTTAATATGCCAAGAAAATCGTTCATATATTTTTATTTATGGATTTTTTATGTTAAATTTGTACCCATGAGATGACAAATATTGAATATAAATTTAATATTCCCGTTACACTATTTTTTTAATATTCATGTTACCAAATTTAATTAATAATAATTCTAATTTTTATAGATTATTCTTCGTCCAACTTTCGTCATTTCAAGTTTGGATTGAGTACAAATTTAGATTGTTAAAATTTACGGGTCAATTGGGTATGACCGTTTGATGCGTTCCGCCTTTCGGGTGGATCGCACGGTGCCCGATCTATGCTCGGAAGGGCCTCAAATCTTCTCCAGCGGAATGTAACTGTGATAAGCGCGAACCACAGGGTGGCTCGTGAGGGAAAACTCGACGAATCGAGTTCGGGTGACATAGGGCCGAGACAAGGGCGTTGGGAAAAAAGGATGGCTCGTGAGCGAAAACTCGATGGATCGAGTTCGGGTGGCTTAGGGCCGAGACAAGGGCGTTGGGAAAAAGGATAGCAAAGGGTCAATTCAATAACCGGGTTTGACGCCTATCCCTCGTGTCGCGCTTGTCCGCATGTCATGGCGCGCCTTGCACCGCGCCAACGTTCTCCACCATTTGTGTCGTCACCACAGAAGAACCTGGAGTCGTGTCGTCGGAAACAACCATCCCACACTCGTCCCTCGCGCCAACGCTCGGACATGGATCGCGTCTTAAGGTTCTCGCAAGCACCGGCTAAACCCTTGGGCCAGACCTCGGAGCCGCATCGCAACATGAGGTTCTCGAGAGCCTCGGAGGGTCCCGCGTGCCAGCGTCCTCGCCAACACCTTAGCCTCGCCAGCGTCCCGTGCCAACATCGTGTCCAGACTTCGCCATGCCGTGCCAGCCCCGCGACAGCCTTGTCTTGACACTTTGGTGCCGACCACGGACGACATCTCTATTTTATACTATTTTTAGCTTGTTTTCCATTCTTGAACAATATTAGTAGTAGTTTTATGTATTTAGAAGGTTTTTTATGGGCCTTACGCCTACGGGCTTTGAACTTGCGCCGATGGGCCTTGGTTGCATCCAAGCCCTAGGCGCGTCGTAGCTCTCTCTAGGGTTTTAGGTTTTCCGCACCTATAAAAGGTGCTATGCTTTGTTTTTCAACCTCAGCGCACATTCAAGTTATAATTTAGTTGAGGGTTTTCTCCTAATTGTGACCTTGTGCTTGCGCCGTTTCTTATTATCAACCACATCACCTTTGTTCTTGCTTGTTCATGTCTTTATTGCGTAGACTTGATCAATCCAACGATTGATTCGAGTTCAATCAAGCCTTACATCGCCACTCACGAGACCTACTACTCAAACACCGTCATGATCCATAGCGTCCCGTAACAAGGTCGCATCAACTGGCATCAGATCCATTGTTTGAGTAAGTCTCGCTACACCCTTTTCGTTCAATTTCACACGATCCTTTCCGCTTGCATTAACCCTAGATTCATCCTCCATACTTGTAAATCTTCATCTAGGGCACCAATTTTTTTTCTTGTTCACGTAAATTATTATTAAAAGAAATCAGGCTTGACCATACTCGACTAGATCTATTTATTTTGGTGAAAATTACACTTTGTCTTGCTAGTTCTATGCACATAGGGTTTTGTTTTGCCGATTTCTTGCTTGCGTCTTCGAGTATCATTGTGGTTGATTATCTTGTTATCTTTCCATATCCCTAGAAGAGAAATCCTAGGGTTTTTGGTTAAAAAAATACAATCGGATATCATAAGCCAAAATAAGGTAAGATATCTCCAATTTTTAATTAAAAAAATATATATCTTTGGAAGATCACAAGCCAAAATAAAGCAAGAGCTTACCAAATCCGATCCGATCTCATATTTTTGGCAATTCTCTTATTATGCCGATTCCCTTTGCTTGCTTTCCTCTCGGGTTTTACATTGCTTTATTGTGTTTTTGCTTAGCTTTCATTGTTGTTTTTGACGCTATATTTCATTGATAGAGTCGAGTGACCTTAACCCTAGCCAATCCTTGTTTGTTCGTGTGAATTGAACATTAAGGGTCGGCCGACTTAAGCTAACCTTCAACTCTTGCCTTTTGTTGTGAATAACTTACTTGCTATGACGGGTGTGACTATCGGTACCATGTCGGACTCGGGAAATAATGACAACCGAGACAAGGACCCACCCCCGGCGTCGCAAAGTCAACAACAAAATTTCCATCCCGAGGCAGTGGCTCGGATTGAGGAATTCGAACGCCTCTTGGCCGAGAGTCAGACTCAATCCAAGCGCATCGTCCCCCAAGCAGAAGGCCTTGCATCGGAGATCCATGCCAATCCGGGCGTGTCCGCAGACGATGTCGCGCGCGCACGTGCCAAGGGAAAGAACCATGCACAACCATCTTCTCAATTTGGCACCATGCATCACATGGAGTTAATCAAAGGAAGTCACCATTTCGATCGGTACGATGGTGGTCCTCGGACCGTAGATTGCCATCAATTGGCGCGAGATTATAGGGACACTTAAGTGTACGACGTATGTTCCAATGAGGAGTATGACTCCGGTGAGTATAGACGTCAACATACAAGTGGCCTTAAGAAAAAGAAAACAAAGACTTAATGAGGTATTTTCAGTGGTCGTTATACCTATCAAAGAACCTAACTTAACCAAATTGAGTAGAATGGTAAGTAAGGGTCGATCCCACAAAGACTTGTGTATTTGTGCTTTTACTTGCGTGCCAAGTATAGAACTAAGGGGGGGGGGGGGTTATGAATGATTTATCTAAACTAATATGCAAACTAAAAAGTAAATATGAATGAAAAATTGATTATAAATATATGAGAGACAAGTGTGTTCAACTAGTTAAATCCATCATGAAATTGCTTTGTTGATCATCGATTCTCTTGATTCCCAATTCACTTGAATAATCTATTGTGGATTATGACCCTACTAAGGATTACAACCCGAACTTCAGATTTAGTTGATAGAACTACCAGTCTAACAACCCTAATCATCTAACAACCTAGAAGACCTCCTATATTCAATTAGACAACAACATAACGATTCAAGTTATCAATAGAAACAAGCACTTAGAGCAACCAGACATCTAAGTGACTAATGAATTTAGTCCCTTCTTTAACCAACTAGTCCAACCGTTACTAAATTGATTAACGTATACTCTTGATCAAATTAACTCCGATCGGTAATTAATCACATTCGGTTATAACTAGAAATTCAATTAGGTGATCAATCTAGCAAAACCCTAGTTTAGACTCAATTAAGCATAGGGAATAAATTCTATTCAAGGTGTTTGATAATCAAATCAAACCTCACAACAATATACAAATCATGAATTCAATAACTAGCCAAACACAATGAAATTTAGCAATGCATAATTAAAATTAAGAAAAAATTACAAAGGTTTAAAGTTTGCCTCTAGAGATAAAAACCATAGCCTCCAAAAGTATGATCCAAGTTATGAAAGAGCAACTAAAAACAAGGTTTAAATACCCTACAAGATATCCAAAGATCAAATTATCCCGAAATTACAATAAAACAAGTCGGTCAAGATCTAAATTAAGCCTATTTCGAAGCCCAAACTCACAACCCAATGTCTCCGTTCGAAAGCAGATGGCGCAACCTCTTCTGAGGGTGGCGCAACCACGCACCCTGTCTAATATGCCCACGACACTTCTCGGTTCAGCATTCAGGCGACCCTTCAAAGGCTATTTTCACCCCCTTTGAGTTGGAAATTATACTTGGAGTAAAAATATTAATTGTAGCTCTTCGAGTTAGCTTTCCTGTGATAGCAAATTTAGCTTCATACGGCCAATTTATCTCCCAAACCAAGCATTGCAATATAGAGATATCAAAATGAGAACTCCAATGCATAGCCTGGGTTTAAGCGTTCTTTTCACACAAGCTCTTGGGCTTTGGTTCTTCTAATCTTCACTTGTATCACTCTAAGCTTCCTCAAACTCCACCATAGTCCCCTAAGATCCATACCCTTCATCCTTGTTTACCTAAACATCCGCAAAGCCGAACAAAACAAGCGCAAAACCCGAATTTCCTAGAAAAGCTATAAACCTAAGAACTATACTAAACTAAGCTAAAAACAAGCAAAATAAACATAAATATGCATCCTAAACTATACCTAAATGCAATCTATCAAGACTAGTCTCCGGCGTATGTGTATGAAATCCCAAAGCGAAAGCACATGGCTAAACACTACGACGCAGACGACTATGATGTGAACGATTATTTGGAGCATCAAAGTGCTCATAGCCCGTACTCCGAATTTGAGAACCATTACGATGAGTTCAATGATTATTCCAAGCACTCTAGTTTTGATCATCCACATGTACGTAATCCAGAAGAGCATGACAATCGGTCATCCGATTGGGTTCCCCCACCGCACCTAGCCAAGAACCGCAAGGAGTACGAGCGTGTCTACGACACAACTCGTAAGTACGTACACCGTCAGCAACGCGATCGGGATCGCGACAACCGGCGCCCTCGGCGTCTCAATGACGGTGACGATCCAAATGATGGTGACAACGGGTTCGTTCGCGGGCCACCCCGTGATCGACGCCCTCGGCACGTGCGATCGCCTCGGCACCGCAGCCCCCGTCGAGACCATGATCGACGCGATGCTCGGGATCCATGCATCATCCGCAAAGATATTAAGGTAAAATTCGAACCATTTTATGGAACATATGACCCTGACGTGTTTATTGAATGGTGGCAGGGAACGGAGTACACACTTTGCCATTTTAGATGTGAAGATGACGAGAAAGTGGAAGCTGTCACGTTGCATTTCCATGGTGCCGCTCGTATGTGGTGGAACCGCTTTGAGTCCGAACGGATTCGAAGAGGCAAACCCCTCATAAGAGAATGGCATCAGTTGGTGTATGTCCTCAAGAAGCATTACATATCGGCGGACTATAAAGATAAGATGCGCATTGAGATGCACATTGAGATCATGCGCATCAAACAGGGAGCCATGATGCTGGAGGAATACTTTGCCAAGCTCGAAGACATGTTCGTCAAGGCCAGCATGAATGTTTCGCCCTCCGTCATGAGGACTCGGTTTCTATCGGGTCTAAGGAAATCGATCCAAGATAGGTTGGAGATTTCGCCAATCAAAGATCTCAACACACTTGTGCATACGGCGATGCAATTGTATAAACAAGAGATACGTGCAAACTCGACATGGTCCAATTCGAGGTATGTTTCTAACTCTAGTCCATCAAGTTTTTCTACTAATCGTGTACCTTCTTTTTTTCCAAATCCTAAGGCAGGTTCGCAAGCCAAAACCGATGCCATGCCTCAAAAGGCGCCAGCTGCACCGCGAGATCGTAACGCCGCGCCAAGCGCCGAGCGCGCTCGTGACTTGGCGTGTTATAAGTGTGGGGGTCGTGGCCATATTATGCGCAATTGCCCGAACCAAAAGAAGGTGTTGTTTATGGCTCAAGGAGATCCATACGAGAGCCAAGAAGAGGAAGAAATCGACACACCTTTAGCCAACAACACTGAATTGGAGTGCGATCCTTCAAAAGCCATTGGCGTGTCGAAACTTCGATTGGTCACCCGCCGAGCTTTAAGCATGCGAGAGGCACCAAAAACTAATCAAAGGGAACAATTGTTACACACCCGTTGCTTGTTTAATAATGTGTCCTTAAGTGTCATTATTGACTCGGGGAGTTGCGCCAATTTCCTCTGCAAGATGGTCGTTGATCACTTCAAGCTGCCAACCACGTCAAATCCATAGCCGTTCAAGATTCAATGGATATCAAACAACGGCGACGACTGGGTTGACATGCAATTTATTTTCTCTTTTTCAATTGGTGCTTATTCTGATTCCATTTTATGTGATGTAACGCCTATGGACGCCACACATCTTATGTTGGGGCGCCTATGGCAATACGATCGCCGCGTGCTTCACGATGGATTTTTGAACACTTACATGTTCAAATTCCACGGGAAGCGCGTGACTCTCTTACCTATGTCACCTAGTGAATCCTTGCAGGACGAAGCCGAAAGGCAGCACCAAAAGTCTAGCGACACAAGCACCACGCCAAGCGAATCGCCCTCGGCGTCATCATCCAAGAATCTGGACTCCGGCGATGTTCCCAGTGCCAAACCACCTAATTCTATCCCTCAAGACACAGGAGACATGAAGATCCGAGAGAAGAATGAGTCGGGCCGATAGAACTTGTCGCGTGGCCCAAACACCATGCCGAGCGACGCTATTTTGGCTAAACGAGGCCTTTAGCACATTTCCGACAGTTCCATGGGCGTTTCTGGGGGGAATACCATTAATTTGAAATTTCCAACAGATTTGAAGCAAAAACGCCCTGGGGAAACTCATTTGAGCAAGGGACCACCGACAACCTCACCCTCCGTTGCACACCACGCCGTCGTAGCACAGAAATTCAAATTCCAAGAGCTTCTGGATGAGTTTAAATGCGTTTCCAAGGCCATTCCTCATCAAACTCCAGGGGCTACAACATATCCAAAAATCAGAACCAACAAGATCGAGTGAGGACGTCGAGCCACCTCTTTGATGGACGTGCCAAGATCGTTTGCTTTTGGCCCGACGTCGCGACATCACCAAATATATTCAGGGGAGTCAAACTTATTTCATAATATGTCCTTAACTTTCTATTGCTCCATCTCTAGACCTTATGCTTCCCCCTTCTATTGTGTCTCTTTTGAAGGAATACGAAGATGTGATGCCGGACAAGCTTCCGGAGGGGTTGCCACCGATCCGAGGGATTGAGCACAAGATCGACTTCATGCCGGGAGCATCTTTACCAAATAGAGCAGCGTACAGAGCTTCACCAAAGAAAACAAAAGAGCTTCAACGTTAGGTTCAAGAACTTTTGGACAAGGGTTTTGTTCGGGAGTCCTTGAGTCCTTGCGCAATGCCAGTGATTCTCGTACCAAAGAAGGATGGCACGTGGCATATGTGCGTCCTCTTCCGAGCCATAAATCAGATCACGGTAAAGTATCGACATCCGATTCCGCGATTGGACGACATGCTTGATGAGCTCCACGGCGCAACGTTGTTTTCTAAGATCGATCTCCGAAGTGGATACCATCAAATCCGCATACATGAAGGCGACGAGTGGAAGACCGCATTTAAAACCAAACATGGTTCGTACGAATGGCTTGTCATGCCTTTTGGCTTCACAAACGCCCCTAGTACTTCTATGCGGCTCATGAATTTTGTTTTTCGTAAATTTTTGGGACGTTTTGTCATCGTGTATTTTGATGACATTCTTGTTTTCTCTAACGACTTAGACTCTCACACGAGGCACCTTAGGATGGTGTTAGATTGCCTCCGCGAGCACAATTTGTATGTAAACATTGCTAAGTGTTGTTTTTGCACGGACACGACGAACTTTCTTGGTTTCGTTGTGTCCAAGGATGGACTTTGTGTGGATGACGACAAGATCCGTGCCATCCTAGAGTGGCCCACCCATACCACCCTGACGATGGTTCACTCCTTCTTAGGGCTAGCAGGGTTCTATAGGCGTTTCGTCAAGGACTTTAGTTCCATTGTTGGGCCACTCCACAATCTTACCAAGAAGGCAACCACAATCAAGTGGATGCCCGTCCAGATTTTACGAAGCGCTTCGAGGTTGAGTGAGACGCCTCCGACTACGGTGTTGGCGACATACTCCTCCAAGACAAACACCCTATCACTTGGTTTAGCGAAAAACTGACTGGGGCAACCTTGAATTACCCGACGTACGACAAGGAATTGTATGCTTTAATTCGGGTTTTAAAAACTTGGCAACACTACCTTTGGCCAAGCGTGTTTGTAATTCACACGGACCACACAACCTTAGCGTACTTAAAGAGTCAAACGACTCTCAATCGTCGCCATGCTCGATGGGTAGAATATATGGAGACATTTCTATATGTTATAGCCCACAAGAAGAGGAAAGAGAACATCGTGGCCGACGCTCTCTAGCGCATGTATGTTTTACTCACTACTTTACAAGCCAATTTGCTCGGGTTCTCCTTGATTAAGGAGTTATATTTGCATGATCATTTCTTTAAACCGATCATGGAGAACCTAGAGCACAATCGGATCCATGAGTCCTATTTCTTGGACAATGGATACCTCTACCGTACCGGAAAGCTTTGCATTTCGAGCTTGTACGTGAGGCATCTATTGCTCAAGGAATCTCATGATGGCCGAGGCCACTTTGGCATAGCCAAAACCTTACCGGCACTTGGTGAACATTTCTATTTGCCTCACATAGCTTCAGATGTTCACAGGTATTGCCGAGGTTGTGTTCCGTGCCAAACCGCAAAATCGAGGTCTCAACCTCACGACCTCTACACGCCCTTTCCAATTCCGGATACCCCGTGGGAAGATCTCTCCATGGATTTTATCACGAGACTTCCGATGACAAGACGTGGTAAGGATTCGATATTTAAGATTGTGGAACGTTTCTCCAAAATGGCTCACTTCGTGCCATGCAAAGGGAACAACAATGCGACCGAAATCGTAAGCTTGTTCTTTGAACATGTCGTGAAGCTACATGGCGTGCCTAGAACTATCGTTAGCGGTAGGGACACAAAGTTTTGTAGTCACTTTCAGAGAACGATGTGGGGAAAGCTAGATACATAATTATTGTTTTCTTCAGCTTATCATCTCAAACCAATGGTCAAACTGAAGTGACCAGTCAGACATTGAGCACCCTTCTTTGGACGGTGCTCCAACATAACCCACGCCGGTGGGAGGACTTACTACCTTTTGTAGAGTTTTTGTATAACAGGTCCAAACACTCGACGACGAAGAAGACCCCGTTTGAGGCGGTCTACGGGCACAACTCGCACTCTCCTATGGATTTGGTTCCACGACCTTTGAAGACCGGCGAGCACATCGACGCGGCCAACTGCGCCGATGCCATTCGCCGCTTACACGAGAGGACTCGAGTCCAATTGGAGCGCCGCGCTGCCCAGTACAAGGCGCAACATAACAAAGGCCGTCGCCGCCTTATTTTCAACCATGGCGATCTTGTTTGGTTGCATCTCCGAAAGGACCGTTTTCCAGACGCCCGATAAACCAAGCTGCATCATTGTGGAGACGGCCCCTTCAAGGTCTTAGAGCGCATCAACGACAATGCATACAAGATCGACCTCCCATGCAAGTATACGGTGCACTCTACAGTCAATTTTGTCGATCTCTCCCCCTATGTCGATTACGTGCTGAGTTAGTGAATTTTGTTGTTGTTGGTTTAAATTAAACGTTTTAGGAAAGTGAAGCTGGCTGTCAAGTGAATTCATGGGTTGAAAAGGAGACCCATGGCTTGATTTGCCAAATACTTAATCCTAACTTAGTTGACAACACAACCAGAATGATCATGGCCAATGCTCGCTATTTCAAGGGAGCATAGCGCCACATGTTTGATGAGTCAACAACAAAAGAGGAAGAATTTCATATTCTTGGTGGAAATTCCGTGAGAGTGCAATTAATGACAAGGCCGATGACGACGGGGAGCTTACCGCAAATACGACGGCTTCAAAGCTCTGCGCCTTCCATACCAGCAGAGAGCAGAATACAAACGCCAATTTTCAATGTACATTCTCTTTCTTGATTCACAAGAGGGGCTACCTATGCTGTATGAGAAACTAGGCTCTGATCCAAGCCTCTTATGCCGCCCCAAGGACCGAGTCGGTGCCAGCCTCGTTCAAGTTCCGAGGTTCAAGATTTCGTTTGGATTTTCGGCGTCTAAAGTCCTGAAGCAGTTGTGGGTCACATTGCCCTTCAAAGCTAGAGGAGTGAGTGAAATGGTGGATTGCCCCGGCGGGGTGAGTGATGATAATGTGTTGAGAGTAAACCACAAGTCTGTGATCGAGGTGAATGAACAAGGGAACGAAGCGGTTGTCGTTACCTCTGATGATGATATGGGGTTTTCCCTGTATGAAGAAGAGCGTCCACCCAGGGAAGAGTTCGTGGCTGACCACCCGTTCATCTTTTTGATTCAGGAAGATATGACTGGTTAACTGCTCTTCTTTGGCCATCTTCGCAATCCTGATCCTGACGACCTCTAGGAGGAATGATCATATATTCATATGCATTTGGCTTGTTGGGTTTATTTTTCTTATGATGGTGAGACTTATTCTTATGATTATTATTATCATCATTATTATTCTGATGTTTTACTAGCTTTTTACTCCAGAAATTATCTATGCATGTGGTAAACAATAAGAAGTCTCTAATTCTCAGTGTTAAGAATTAAACCATATTTAAATCCTTTTGACATAAAAAAGGCATGACATATATCTACATCTATATCTATACTACTATAAATGTACGAGTAGTGTACGACTCAGATTGTGTTTGCTTTAGCTCCCAATTCATCTCAGCTCGCGGACGGTTGATATCTTCTTCATCTTCTTTCGGCGCTTTCCTCCACCTCCTCCTTCGTTTTCTCAATCCACGCTCTTCATCTCCGCCTCCTGCTTCAGTTTCAACCTGTAGTTCTCAATTGAATTTGGCAGAAAAACCTGTAGGTCGCATCAAGCCTTTCGCCGCCACTCACGAGACCTACTACTTAAACACCGTCACGATTCGTAGCGTCCCGTAACAAGGTCGCATCAGGCCATGGCCCACTCCCGCCCCCATATAGTTACGCCTTTGGCAAACTGACTGCAAATTGACTAAGAAGGTCATGCCGAGAAGGCTTTGTCATAGAATTCTTATGCCGAGAAGGCTTCTTTCGCCGCCGATAAGGCACAAGTCTCTTTTAAAAAAGTATATAAAGTAAGATGTGCAAACTCTACTAGAGCTTATCTATTTTGTCCATGATTCCATGAACTGCTCAAATGAAGTACCATCTGAATCCATCTAAAAAAGAAGATATTCTATACCTAAATAACTCAATCAGATCTTGAAATTTGGTGACTAAATTTGCATTTTTTTGAAAGTTTATCTTGAATTTTTGGTATTTTATAGCCCTCAAATCGACTGAGTACTCCAGACTTGTTGCCCTTGTTTCTTGCCGTTGACCTTCTTTCCACTGAAAAGATCCTTCTTCTAGCTTTGTTGGCTTCGATCGAACTCTGATGCGTATCACCGCCAAATAGATCCCTTCTCTCCGGGTGCTATTTTTGCCTTGGTTTTAGAAAATCGATTCTTTTTTGGGGATATATGAGTTAGTAGTTAATAGAGTTTTAAGCCTGTTTGTCTGATCTTCCCTATAATCCCGGTGTTTTTGTGCCTTCCAATGCCGTCGATTTGTTGGCGTCGACGTTGACCGTCACCGTTTTTGCTTGTTATGTGATGTGATGATGTGGACTTTCTTGTTTCACATGTTGTTTGTGTTGTTTTTATTTCCCACGTGGCTTGTTGGGCTTCCTCTAGTCTTCTTTTTGTTTGGACCTGTTGTTGAGGCTTGGCCCACGTTAGACAACCTTTGTTACGTACCTTTGTTTTTTTTTGTGTTTCTTTGCTTTTGCTTTGTTCTGTTCGGTTTGTACTCTCCATTCTTGGTCCTAGGCTTGGGTGTGGTTTGTTTGAGGCTGGCGTGGTTGTCGGGACATTTTCGAGGCTGTTGAAGATCCTTCATCCCGGTGGAGGCAACGTCAGTAGTCCACTCCATCTAAATTGAGTTGTCCGCTTTGACCCAAATGCTAAAGGCATTGCACCCTTTAGCCCTTCACAATCTCCTCTCCCTTTTAGTTCTAGTTTCCTTTTTCGTGAGTTGTATTTTCTTTTGTTTGTTTTGCCTATACTTACCGGGTTACCGACTACCGTGTTCACGACCTCTCATTTTACCGGATTTGTCCGATATATCGAATTTTTACCTACTCAACAAAAATTAACCTAATAAGATTTCCAAGGAAAAGCCCTAGACACCCTTGCTCACATCTTTTTCATCTCGTCCCGCGCGTACCTAAAAAGCCTCCATCCAAAGCTCAAATCTTTGATCAATCGGTGGTGTCACCATGAATCAGACGACGATCAAATCTTTGAACACGGCCCTCTCCATCGACGGACGCCTGTCATCAGACGAGGCCACGTCATCCAAAAACCTGGTTTTCTCACCGCTTTCGCTAAACGTTGCCATAGGCAAAATCGGCGCCGGCGCCAACGGTTCAAGCCGTAGCCAGGTTCCGTCCTTTCCGAAGTCGGATTCCATTGACCAGGTCAACAAGCTCTCGTCAGATCTCATCTCCGTTGTCTCAACCGACGCCAGCCCCGCTGGAGGCTCCAAAGTCTCCTTTGCTAATGGCCTTAGGATCCAGCATGTACTAACTTTCAAGCATTCTTTTGAACAAGCTCTGCACAATGTTTACAGGGTTTCTTCTATACAGTTCACTTCAAAAATCAAGTAAGAAGAAATTAATTTAGAGGAATTCAATGATATAGTGTTCGATTACGTGCTGAGTTAGTGATTTTTGTTGTTGTTGGTTTAAATTAAACTTTTTAGGCAAGTGAAGCCGGCTGTCAAGTGAATTCATGGGTTGAAAAGGAGACCCATGGCTTGATTTGCCAAATACTTAATCCTAACTTAGTTGACAGCACAACCAGAATGATCATGGCCAATGCTCTCTATTTCAAGGGAGCATGGCGCCACGTGTTTGATGAGTCAACAACAAAAGAGGAAGAATTTCATATTCTTGGTGGAAATTCCGTGAGAGTACAATTCATGACAAGGCTGATGACGACGGGGAGCTTACCGCAAATACGACGGCTTCAAAGCTCTGCGCCTTGCATACCAGCAGAGAGCAGAATACAAACGCCAATTTTCAATGTACATCCTCCTTCTTGATTCAAAAGAGGGGCTACCTGCGCTGTATGAGAAAATAGGCTCTGATCCAAGCCACTTATGCCGCCCCAAGGACCGAGTCGGTGCCAGCCTCGTTCAAGTTTCGAGGTTCAAGATTTCATTTGGGTTTTCGGCGTCTAAAGTCCTGAAGCAGTTGTGGGTCACATTGCCCTTCAAAGCTAGAGGAGTGAGTGAAATGGTGGATTGCCCCGGCGGGGTGAGTGATGATAATGTGTTGAGAGTAAACCACAAGTCTGTGATCGAGGTGAATGAACAAGGGAACGAAGCGGTTGTCGTTACCTCTGATGATGATATGGGGTTTTCCCTGTATGAAGAAGAGCGTCCACCCAGGGAAGAGTTCGTGGCTGACCACCCGTTCATCTTTTTGATTCAGGAAGATATGACTGGTCAACTACTCTTCTTTGGCCATCTTCGCAATCCTGATCCTGACGACCTCTAGGAGGAATGATCATATATTCATATGCATTTGGCTTGTTGGGTTTATTTTTCTTATGATGGTGAGACTTATTCTTATTCTTATTATTATCATCATTATTATTCTGATGTTTTACTAGCTTTTTACTCCAGAAATTATCTATGCATGTGGTAAACAATAAGAAGTCTCTAATTCTCAGTGTTAAGAATTAAACCATATTTAAATCCTTTTGATATATCTACATCTACACTACTATAAATGTACGAGTAGTGTACGACTCAGATTGTGTTTGCTTTAGCTCCCAATTCATCTCAGCTCGCGGACGGTTGATATCTTCTTCATCTTCTTTCGTCGCTTTCCTCCACCTCCTCCTTCGTTTTCTCGTTCCACGCTCTTCATCTCCGCCTCCTGCTTCAGTTTCAACCTGTAGTTCTCAATCGAATTTGATAGAACAACCCTAGGAAGGGAACAGAAACAGAGATAATCATGGCGGAACGAGGGAGTCCAGACAAAAATTTATTCAACTCCGACATGTCTTCTCTGCCTCGTCGAAGTCTACAAATTCGTCATCAAAATTGATCGGTTTAAACTTGGCCCTATCATGAAACAGAGAGAGAATCAGGGCAGACCTCCTAACTCCGACGGAATGACGGACTCGGGAAGGACGATTTTTTTGCCGTCGGCGCTGCCTCATCAAAGTGTACAAATACGTCATCAAAATTGATCGGTTTGAGCTTGGCGTTCTCAATTGAACCAGAGAGAGAATCAGGACGGAACGACGGACTCGAGAGCAAGAATTCTTCACCGTCGGCGTATCTTCTTTGTTGCGTCAAAGTCTAGAAATTCGTCTTCCAAATTAATCAGTTTCAACTTGTTGTTCTTAATTCAACCAAATAATCAAAACCAAAGAGAGAATCACGACAAAGCGAAGGACTCTAGAGAAAGAAATCGAAATCTTCGTTGCCTGCATATCTTCTCCGCCTCGTCAAAGTCTACGAATTCGCCCTCAAAACTGATCGGTTTGAACTTATAGTTATTAGTTCATTTTGGTTTCCTAATGTCTTTATGTCAACTGTGGTTCTCATTTATCTATTGAGAGGGTAACAAATTCTAACTTTTTTCACGCTGGATCCTAACATAAATTTTGCTGCGGAAGGGAATGGTGAGGAAGCGAGAGGATCACAAGGGACATTAGGACCTCGTCAACTGATTAGAAGAAATACAAAGTAAGTAGCCGCATAGTGGGAGAGGCAGGTTGCTCGTCTTGAGGCTCATGTTCAACAGATGTTTGATGGGCTTGATGCTGCTGCTGATGGTGCTGAGGATGTCCTCTTTGATGAGCTTGTTGGCATTCAGGGTCTTGTTTTTCATTTGGTCAAAAATGCATTCACAGTAAGATGTCTTATTATGTGCTAAGATTTTTCAAGAAGTTGTATTCCTTGTGCTACGGCTACATCTAGATTAAATCCTCATGGTTTGTATCAACCTTCATCAATTCATACAACCCCATAGGAAGATATTTAAATGGATTTTTTTGCGGGCTTACCTAGGACAAGGCAAGGTAGGGATTCAATTTTTGTAGTTGTGCATAGGTTTTCTAAGATGACTAATTTTATTCCTTGTCATAAAATTAATGATGCTAGCCATGTTGCTAATTTGTTCTTTAAGATTGTAGTTGGTTGCATGGCATTCCTTGTTCAATTGTTAGTGATACACTGATAAGTATGCAAAATTCTTGAGCTATTTTTAGAATACTTTGTCTAGAGTGGCTCAATAGGTCAACCCGACCTTGCATGTAACCCGATTTATGAGTTATAGGTTGTCCAGTTTCGTGGTCCAACCTGTAACCTAGTTTTCAGATTATGGATTTTATGAGTCGGGTTGAAAGTCAACTCGTTGACTTGTTTGACCCATTAACCCACTTGATTCTTTTGATCTATTTTATCCATTTGGCTTAATTATGAGCCATTTTAAACTGTTTGACCAATTTAAAGAAAAACAAATGAATACTTAAAGCATCTCCAACAAAATTTCCATTTTCTTGAAAATGGCGAATTTAGAGAAATTTTTGTGTGTTTTAAGTCCAACAGTTTCTCCATCCATTTCTATAAATTGGAGAGAGTCTCAAAAATATAACTAGACATCTCTACATGTAGGGAATTCCCAAAAACATTTAGAAAATGCATTAAATGTATATGTAATCATGTTTTCTTCCAATTGGTTAAATTAGATTTTATAGCATTATATAGATAAAAATAATATTAATATAATTATGATTCTTCAAAATGGAGAATTTATTGGAGTTAAGGTACGTATAAAAAAGTTTAGAGAATATGAGATTTTGTTCTCCATTTTAAAAAAATAATGGAGAATTTGTTGGATATGTTACAACTATTTCAAAGACTTTAGAACATTAATTTATTATTGTAAATAATAAATATTATTATACTATTATAAAAATATATCTGAAAAATTAGGGTTTTATTGGTCGATAACCCGTAATCCCAAAAACTTTGACCCGTGACCCGACCCATAAATTAGAGGTTGGGTCGGTTTGGTTTACGGGGTCAATAAGTTGGGGAACTTGTTACACAAAATCATATCATGAGAGATTTATTCTTTAAAATTCAGCTGCTCACTTCATGAGTATAATCTTTTTCCCAAGTTAATTATCTTGCACTTGAAATAGTAATTGTTTTTAATTGCTATAAATTTTCTAAGTAGATGGAAGGAATTTTGGAATTGGTGATAAGCTGTTACAAGTTGAAAGTAGAGTGAGTTTACAAAATGTGATATGTTCCAACATCTACATATTATCCCAATTTAAACACTGTTTGTGTGATTTGTGTTATGCCCTAGTTTGATTTCTATATTAATTGACTTAGTTTGTCATTTTTCATGTCTCACAATTCAATGACCTTGCATTTTACTGGATTGCAAATTCTAGTGCTTCCTTTACCAATCTTGAAAAAGGCTAATAGGGAATACTCAACTTAATGTCTTCTTTGATATCGTGAGTACCAACATCACTGATGAGAAAGGCAAGGTAATTGTGATGAATGAAGGGAAATTTACGTCTTTCTCCAAAAATGTGTGTTTAATCTTAAAATACACATCTATCATCTTTTTAATTCGTCCGAATAGCTTAAAACCATCCGTATAATTGGTGATATTTCACTTAATGACAAGCACTTTTATATCGCAGTAAAAGTGTTGTCTAAGAAAAATCCTAACTTTAGAACCTAAGTATAGTGGAAGCAAGGGTCGTACCCACAAAGACTCAGATTTCTCATGTTTAAATAATATTACTAAGTAATAAAAGGGGATTTTAGAATTCAAACTATTAATCTAAGTAAATAGAACAAAGTAAGTAAGATAATTGAGTTTTCAAGAATAGAGAAAGCGTCCCTAATTTCGCATCCATTGCACACATGAGTATTGATCCTCGATTATTCTTATTTTAATTCCCTTGACTAATCTATTATGAATTCATGGAATTCAAGTTCAAAGTATTTATCAATATGAACCGTCTTTAATAACCTTTTAACCAATTAGCCTAGAAAACCTTCTATGTTGAATTGATCATGCAAATTAGTTCAAAGCATTCAATAGAAACATAGTTCATGAATTTCACTGTCTATTCATGAAGTTTTGTGATTGAATTCTCCTCCTTTGATTAACGTTATTCCACCCTATAAGTTTAATCAAAGGATTCATCCATGAATAACCAAATTCCATCGTATATTAGTTACTCTAGTTGTAATTCAACCTAGAAATAGAATAGGTGATCAAGCTTGTAATCCTAGGCGAATCTAATCAATTAAGCATGGAGAAATTCAATCTAGTCAAGGCAAGTTGAAATAATTCAAATCTCACAAACAATCATGCATACAACTTCAACTAACTAGTTGGACATGAGATATTATCTAGAATATGACATTAAAGAAGAAATAAAGCTTAGAAGAGTTCGATTTCTCTTCAATATTTGCAATCTAGGGTTTTGTCTCCCAAAAAGCTCTCTAGTGTTGAATAGCGTAGAATAATAAAAAATAAGTCCTCAAATAAAACCCTAAAAGAGTATTTATATCATACCCAAAAACATCCTAAATAATAATAAAGTTGGCTAAAAGATAACACAGAGGCCCGAAACCAGCATCGTATCAACGCGCCAGAGTGCAGTCAAATCCCACAGAGCGCGGTCGCGCTCTCACCTATCCTTCCCGCGCTTAGGCCTAAACATTCTGGCGACACTTCAGAGGCTGTTTTCACCCCCTTCAAGTTGTAATTTGGACTCGGAGTAAAAATATGAATTGTAGATCTTTGAGTTAGCTTTCCAATGATATCAAATTCAGCTTCATCCGACCACAATAGCGCCCAAACCAATCATTGCAAGATAGAGGTGTCAAAACAAAACTCCAATGCATATCTCGAGTTTAAACGTTTTTAACCCTCAAGCTATTGGGCCTTAATTATTCCAATATTCACTTGAATCACTTTAAGCTTCATCTTGAACCTCTACAATCATCTAATATCCATCCCGTCCATGCTTGTTTACCTAAAGATCTGCAAAACTGAACAAAACAAGCGCAAAACCCGAATTTCCTAGAAAACCTAAAAACTAAGCTAAAACCATGCAATATAAACATAAATATGCATACTAAACAAGACCTAAATACAAGCTATCAAATTCCCCCATGCTTAACTCTTGCTTGTCCTCAAGCAAGACATAAATCCAAGTCACACCACATCAATACAATCATGCATCCATCTCATAATCAAACAAGCAATTCAACATATAATTAACACATGACCAAGACTTCATAGCATGCATTACATCAAGCATAGAGAAAACATCATTCATTCATTCCAGACCTTACCAAAGGCAATGTGTTTGCTCTCACTCTCAAGTGTTTAAAGGACGTGTTTCACTCAAAATCTACCATGAAAACTAGACTACCATATGCTTGCATCATGATAGCACGCATTTAGGCTAGGTTAAAGCATGTTTATTTCCTTACTTTAGCTGTTTTTATTTTCTTTTCCTTTGGTTTTGTTGTCTTTTTCGTAGAGTTTGTAGTTTCGGTTTTTACTCTTGCTTTGTTCGATTTCAGGATCATTTGGAGGTGGATTCAAGGAGTTTAAGCAACAACAAGGACAAGGGCGAGAGAAGCAACATGGTAGGAAGTGGCTAGGAGTCAAGTGGATGGTAGGATTTGAAGAGAAGATGGGAAAACGCTCGATGGAAGGTATGGAAGGAAGCTCATCCAACGTTTTGAATGGAGTAGTGCACCAGTGAAACTCGGTCTGAAACTCTACCGAGTCGCGTCTTTTTCGAGTTTCTCTTCTGCGAGTTTTATTTGTTTATTTCAGGCCTTTTTCTATCTTGTTTTTAGGGTTTGATATAAATACTTGGGGATTAAGTTTGGATAATTATTAGGTTTTATTCTATTGAAAGCTCTCTCAAGAACCATAGAGTGGGAATTGTGAATCTACACTAAACTTGTTGGATTGGATTTGGATCTTTTGAGAAGACAATTGGTATGTTTCTCTTTAAATTAGATTTCTCTTCTCTCCATACTATGTCTAGCTAATTTCTTAATTCCAAGGAGGGGTGAACCCAATGAATGAGTAGGTAGATTTAATGGTGATGTTTGGTTGAATTGAGATTTGAACTATTATTTGATTCAACCTAGGATGCTTAATGACCTAATTTACTTGAATTGGGAATCTTGTTGTGATTTGATACTGAGAGGAGAAAAGAATAACAAGAGGTTGATTGAATTGAATTTACAATTTGTTAACTCATGCTAGATCCCTAGGTTTGAACTTGTTGAATTATTTGTTCGAGAGTGACTTTATTCAAATGTGGAACTTAACCTGTCCTTGAAATTATTGATTGAATAGTCTTAACGGAGTGCGACAGCGGATGTTATTTCTATTGATTCAATGATCTCTAAAGAACTTCAAGGACCTGAATAAGACTTGCTTTGTGCGAGAGTGACTGCTAGTCAAGTCTAAGTACATGCGTTAATCGTCTGAAAAGAGTTAATGTTGACTTTTGAGATAGTTAGTCCTTCAAATAACATTTGAATTGAAATCCAAATAAATATCACCGGTAATCTACTGAACAACCATTGTGGGAATCCTGACCTTGGAATTCTTTTCTCCATCGTTAATTACTTCTTATTTTCGATAATTAGTTGTTCCTAAATACAATTCAATTCTTTTTCTTCTACTTTTGGCTTAATCTACTAAATCGTGCTATAATCAATACTACAAAGTTCCCTGAGTTCGACACCTTGATACTACAACCGAACCGTATACTTGCGATGTAGGAGATTAGCCTATCACATCAGCGTCCTAAATCTCCACCACTGTGGACCAAATACACAACAAAAATCATTAGGACTTTTAAGGGATGTAATGGGGCCAAGGTAAAGAGAAATTTGGAAGGGATAATTTTGCTCATATGGTGCTAAATCCGGGATAAAAAACTAATTCTAAAACCCAAACTTCACACTTTTTCTTTTCTTCATACTCCCAAAACTTTCTTCACCAGCTCCATAAACTCATCAAAGCACTTTGTTTCTCCTCTTTCTTTCTTTTCATGATTTTTTCCTTGCCTCTTTATTCAACCCTTCTTTCATTTTTGAAGGTTACTAACCTTTCAAGCTCATTCTTCTTCTTTCTTTGCAATTATCTCTCACCTTCATTTTTTTTTCTCATTTTGCACACTAGAGTTGAATTTCCTCTTTTCCACATTTTCTTTTCAACCTCCCCCATACTTATAACAAACTCCCATAAAACAAAAATACAACCTAAAGTCCTAAATCCCGGATGGGTCAAGCTTAATAGGCTAGGAAAATTTTATGGAGCTATATAAAAAAATTAGGCTTAAAGCTCAAAGAAAAGGGGTGTCAAAACATGGATCTTGTAAGGTAGGAAGGGAAATAATAGGCTAATTGATGTTCGTGTTTTTAAGTATAGTTTTTAGGTGTTTTTCTTAGGTTGTTTGGTTTAGTTTTAGTAGGTTTAGTGTTAGTTTTGTGTGTTTTCGGATAAGTTTACAAATTTTGTGAAAAGTATGAAAGCTACTCCGTTTTTATGTTTTTTATAGGTTTTTAAAGCAGAAGAGAGCATTTTAGAGTAAGCTGAAGACAAGTGGTTCGTGGTGGAATACATGAAGGAAGAGTGGAAAGATACGTCATGAAGATCCCGTCGAAGTCCAAAGGGAAGCCATGAGAAGTGTACAAAAAGCCAAAACAAAAGGCTCGTTACCGACCTGTGAGGGTCGGTACCGAGCTGAGCAACCAAGTTTTATTCAAGGAATTCAGCATGTGTCTATCGACTCTGTGTTGGTCGTTACCAAGGTGACCTGTGTTGGTACAGCCGCGCCGACTTTTGGTCTTGTAATCTTTTTAGTTGGGAAAGTTTTATCTTTTAGAATCTTTATTAGATAGTTTCCTCTAGTATAATTACCCTTGTTCTAGCCTAGTTTAGGGAGAGTTAGTCGTTTTTGGAGAACGAGTCGTTGGAGAGAACTCAATCGAGAGAGAGAGAGAGTCCAAGTCCTTGTTCGAGTTCGTTGTTGTCTTCATTGTTTTGAGTCGTGATCGTGGTTGTTTGTAAGACAAAGATTTCTTATAATTCAAGTAAGCTTTTAATTCAATTTTTTCTTTCAATCAAGTTGTTTGTTTTCTTTCAACCATGAGTTAGTAGTTTTCTTTTCTAGGGTCGGGGTTGAAACCCGACACAGTTATGCATGATTGAATGAATGTGTTGATGTTTTAATTGCCTTCTATCCTTTGAATTACTTGTTTGTGCTTATACTTAGACGAGAGTCGAAGTAATTTGAATTTGTCGCTTGATTGAAAGAGAAAGTTATGAACTTGAATGTTGATATTGTTCGATAACGAAAGTTTCGAGCTTTGGATTCTAAACAAGTAGAAAAGTGAATTGATTTATGAAAGTTGATTGATTTGCTTGTTTAGTCAACGAAAGTTGATTGATTTATCTTTAAAGGCATGATCTTTATCCTTCACATTAGTTTATATGCATAATTATTTTGTGTTAACCCTTGTCCTAGATCTTTTTATCCTTTGAATTTCCTTCATTTTTACTCACAAACATACTTGTTACCGAGGCACATAGGTCGGTACCGAGCCTGCAGTTAAATCGTGTTGTTTGCTCTATTTTCAGCATCGTTACCGACCCTGACAAGGTCGGTACCGAGGGTTGTCGTAGCTGTTTGCTTGTGTTTTGTTTGGTTTTCTTATTTTCATAGTCGGTAATCAAACAACCTTGCTTCATGTGCAAGATCCTGACTTTGCTATACTCAACAGGTCTTGACTACAAATTTATTTGTTGTCGAGTTAAATCTTCCCTCTCAACAAACTGGCGCCGTTGTCGGGGAAGTAACAACACGTTTGATTACTTGTGGGTCTGGGAATAGCTCAACCTCTTTTTTGTTTTTACTTTTGTTTTCTTTTGTCTGTTTTCTCAGCTTATGCCAATAGGATATTGAAGGCTCGAGTTTGATAACAATGGCTATTATTCTTTACCTGAACGAACCCTCCACCGCAGAAGAAGAGAAAACTAAGCCATGGTGATGACTCCTGAAGAGATGGCGCAACAGATGGCTGAGCTCCAAAGGCAGCTCAATGCCACACAGATTGAAAAGACCGCTCTATGGGAAAGACTCAATGCTTATTTGAGGAATGCCAAACAATATATGCATCCAGAACTGAGGGTGTCCGAGTCTGCAATCGTGCTTCCGGAGATAGAGAAGACCTTTGAGATTAAATCTCAATTTATATCCTTAATCAAACGGGCTCAGGTTGAAGGGAAACCTACTAAGTTCCCTATGGAACATATTAAAAACTTTCTTGATCTATGTGACACTATTGTTGTTGAAGGTATCTCACTTGAATATGTTCTATTAAAATCTTTCGGGTGGTCTCTTATAGGAAAGGCCTTGATATGGTTGGAGAGCTTACCCCCTAAGTCTATCAGGACTTGGAAGGCTTTGTATGATCAATTTCTAACAAAGTTTTTCCCTTCTGCCAAGACAACAAAGTCGAGAAAACGAATCATATCCTATCACTAGACGCCTGACAAGATCTTTGTGGAGACGTGGGAGAGATTCAAGGAGATACTTAGACAGTGTCTCACTCATGTGCAACCACCATACGTGCTCTAAGAAATTTTCTTCCAAGAGATTAATGCAGAAACGAAGAACCTCATCAACATGCATATTGCATGCGGTTTTATTGAGATGGATCCCACCGCTGTATGTGAGTTGCTGGACAAACTGACCAACTACTATGCTATGTATGGAACCCAACAACCACAGAACCTCTACATGCCTAATAAAGACAAAGTTGATCCCGATGTCAAAAATCAATTTCTACAAGATGAGATCAACCGTCTGAAGAAACGGGTAAGTTTTCTGAAAACCTCTCAACCTTGTCAAGAGTGTGGCTCTTCTGCCCATAGCACTTCTGCTTGCACTAATATCGATCGTGTTAGAGCCGCTAAGACATATGCTGAGATGAATTACATGAGAGGTCAATACAGGAACCTGCCTAATAACTTTGACATGCCAAACAATTATCCGGCTTGGGGAAATCAAAATCAAAATCAAAATTATACAGATCCACCTCCGGATAGACAACCCGCACCGTATCGACCTCTAGGCTATCAAGAGCCACCATCTTGGGTGCAAGGACTTTACGAAGGGATTAATGGAGTAAAAAATGAAATCAGTGGAGTCCAAGCCAACCTTAATAATCAGATGCAAAGATGGGGAGAGTTCAATATTTGGAAGAAGAGTGTCGACTCACAACTAGGGAACCTAGCTGCACAGATTCCGAGGCCACAAGGGCAACTCCCGGGCCGTCCCGACGAGAACCCTAGAGGACAGATAATGACAGTACACTTTAGAAGAGGAAAGACACTATCAAATCGTGCCCAAGCTAAGGAGAAGGACCCTGTTACAGAAGAAAATGCCTCGGCCAAGATCGATAACGTCCCAAAGGGGGTTGTTATCGAGCCTGAACCACTCGGTACCGATGCTCCCAGGCTTGTTACCGAGACCAACCTAGGTAAATTCTCTACACCGAGCCACTCTCTTAGTCCCAGGCTCGATATCAACCCCACCGGAGTCGATAATGATCCCTCTACGGCACCGATCGACCTGATTGTCGACCCGGTAGCACCACCTTTCGAGCCCTCTTTGGGTCCGAGAATGGTGAAGTTTGTTCCCTTTCCCATTAAGAATTCTAAGGACTCAACAGAAGGTAAGTTTAAGCATTTCGTTAAGATTCTCTAGGGCTTAAATATTTCTATACCATTCGCTGAGGCCTTAAGCGAAATGCTGGCTTACACAAAAATTTTGAAGGACATTCTTAGCAGGAAGAGGTCGATAACAAAGCTGACAGATGAGGTTTGATCCATAACCCTTCCAGAGAAGCTAGGTGACCCACGAAGATTTGCTATCACTATCGGGATTGGCGACCACCGATTCAAAGCATTATGTGATTTGGGAGCCAATCCAGTTTACTTTCCTTGTCAATCTGGTCAAAAGCTAACATGGGACCTCTAGAACCAGTGGATATGAGGTTGTACATGGAAGACATATCAAGTGTAAAGGCTACTGGAGTCATTGATGATTATCCCATTCAAGTGGGCAAATTCTTCATACGAAACGATTTCATTGTCCTCGACATGCCTGAAGATCCTTTAGTGCCTATCATTCTAGGCAAGTCATTCCTTGCTATAGCGGGTGCCCGAATTGATGTTCGGAAAAGACTTCTCACCTTCGACATAGGAGAGGAGTGGGTTGAGTTATGCCTTAATCAAGATGCCAGTGAAATGACCGCAGCAGCCCAGATCGAGACGTCCCAGCCGGAGCTTGACATTGCTAAACCCGAAGTTTCCCCTCCACTCAATAAGGACTATGAGAACGCTACTAAGGAAGCTATCGACCCCTCATGGGTCGATAGGAATCCCATCATACCGCAATATGATGAGGGCAACACATGTTGGCACCACACCGAGAGAAGCTCTGTTGCGGATTGGTCGATAACGACCCCAACTACCTCGGTACCAACGCCCCCACAGTCAGGCCAAGGTGAGTATTCTAACTCTGAATTCATTATCACATGTCATGAACCTTCCTTATATCGTATTCCTACACCTGCCTTATATAGAGGAGTCGAAACCTCCTTGGTTTTTGGATTTCACTAACCCTTGTGTAGGAATATCGAGCATACTGTTGGAAGATGAGGGACCAAATTTAGTGAGAAGAAATAACAATGCCTTTAATGCGAAGTATGGGGTCTCCCAAGACCCCAACAAAACTGAGAAGGAGCCACCTTAATTAGTCGGGTAAGTATGTCGGGCTAACAACATTAAAAAATAGCTTACGGGAGGCAACCCGGTTTCAGTTTTAGTTTTAGTTTTAGTTTACTTTTCTTTTCTTTTATTAGTTTTTTTTCTTAGCTTTCTTTTGTGTTTTATTAGTTTAGAAGTTTGCAAGATAGGATAATTTTGAGCTAACATGTCACAGAAGTCGGGATCGAAAATGCGATGGCAATTGAGTCGCCTAGGCTCGGTACTGAGCTGCGAGGGTCGTTACCGACCTGAGACGAAATCCAGATTCATCAACGTGCGGGAAAAGGTAAGTCTTTTAAACCTAAATCTATCTTCTTCCTTGCCTCACCCTTCACGCCGCCTCTTGCCCCTCTTTAAAAACACTCTCAATCCTCCAAATCCACATCAAATCTCAACAAAAAACTCTAAAAAAATTTCAATCGATATCCACTCGGATTCTCACCACTGTCAAAACCACACCCAATCCCTCGATCCCGCAGTCCCATTTGATAAGGAAGCACAACACTTCGTGTGTTCGTTACCAGAGAATTCAGTGATACATGATTGCCTCGGACTACTCCTTGGAAACCTCGTATATGACCCACACAAGTCCCGATCTTGCCTTGTAATCGATAATTCCAACCTACAATGCTTTCAATGTGAGAAAATTGTTGCGCAAGTAATGAATCGAATAGTAAAGTGCACGAAAACTGATTTGGATAAATTGAAGAAATCAACTTGATAGTTCAATTGGATTGGCGCTAACGCTAAATCCAATTGATTAACTAGTTTGATCTTTAACAATCACAATTAGAACAATCTAATTGACTAGATCAATCAACCAAACTTAAACAAACACAAAGAACAAGAGAGAGAATTCGGATGATGCAGATTAACGATTGATCACGTAAGCAATTGCTAAATACACATGTTTTTGGAGCCCAAGAGATAGATTAAACCAATTTGGGTTTAATCTTTCTCAAGTTGATTTTATTAAATAAAATAACAAGAGTAATTAAAGGCAATACAAAGCAGATCCTTGGAGAACAAGCAACCCATGTGGCTAGCCTATGAGAGAGAAATAGGCCCCATGTCTTGCTTCCAAAGATATAATAAAATAATTGAAAAACATTTATCTAAATTCTCTTACCATAAATAAATCAAATAATAATTATTTGGCTTTTTTAGATAAGAAAATTATCCTAACAAACATAAAAGATAACAAAAAGATAGGAGAGAGATTATCAACCAACTAACATATGCTTATGGTCGAAATCTCCAATTATTCTAGCATAAAATCGTCCATAACTAAAATAAATAAAGATAAAAATTTAAATTAAAGATAAGATTTCCATAAGACTTGAAGATCTCTCAGTAAAACCCATTATCGGCCCTTTTCTGTTGGATTCTGAAATTGATGTAAACTACAAATTGTAGAACTTTTAATTATCTTTCCAATGCATACTTAAAGGACTTGAGATGAATTTTCTAGCCCAAGTTATGACCAGTTTACTGAGCACTGTTTTCCATTTGACGGACTTCTTACTTTGCGAACTTTTGTGACTTGATTCTCTTCCTTGCTGGCCTTGGACGCCATGGATGGATATTTTGAAGAGATAGTATCAATTCCTTGAAGTTATCCTTGTACTTGAATGTCCGATACCTTGGAAAAGGTCTTGGTATTAGCCTCTTAGGCACCTTCTTTGCAAGCATATTCTTCATGGTCCTTAGATCGCTATCATTCTCCCCCACTTCACCTCGAATCGTCCTCGATTCGATATTGCATGTAAAAGAAAGAGGAGAAATATCTTGAAATGCTGGATATACTAAAGGCACCATTGTTAGTAAAGTAGGTTTTGGAGCAGAAATAGTTGGTGGAAGACATTGAATCTCTTTTGGACATTATGACTCTTTTTTATTGAAACTCCATTTCAGACATCAACTTCTTCCTCCATGCTCTCATCATGCAAATGTACCTCAGCTAAAACCTCCTTCTTCAAACTTTTATCCACAATATGACATTGATGAACACATGGGAGGTCACTTGATTCTTTAGAGGTCTCTTGGCTATTTGGGGCTATAACTCTCTCTTCTTGAGTGAAAATTCCTGGTTTTGGTGAGTTAGAAACTCCCATTTCCTGCAAAAAGGAGTTAGTATCTAAACGAATAGAAGAAGAGTTAGAATTATACCTCATTTGACTAGAATTAGCCAAAGCCTCCTTAATCAAGTCCAAAGACTCGTACTTGTGATTCAAGGATAAGATTGGATCTCTCTTTTGGCAAGCAGGAGCACAAGCCTCTCTGTATCGTCTATGCAACGCTTCATCATGTCTAACATAGATATTTCGCATTACAAACTTCATTTGGTCCCAGTTTGCAATTAGGATCAAGCCTTGACGTCTTCTAGATTGACATATCCATAACCAAAAGGAACGGGCAGAACCAACAAGGTAGTTAGTCACCCATGGAAGGATATCCCGTTCATCATAACCATAGTAGTCAAGGTAGTAATCAACAGCTTGGTCCCATGCCAAATAATCATCTGGTCCATACTCTCCAGAAAAAGGCTTAATCTTTTGAGGTCGTTGTACCCTTAGAGTTGGTGGAATATCATTAAAGGGATCACACCAATTCATCTTAATCCTGAAAACAAAACAATAACACGAGAGAGTAGTGTGTTCCAAAAGCAATACGAACAAGCAATACCACACCTTAATCAAGCCAAAACTTGCCTCAAGGCAATCCAATCAACTAATTTAGTTTTTGGGTTGAAATGAGGGAGTAAAGGTGTAGATATGGTGTTCTAATGATAGATAAAGGAAAATATACAGTTAAAGCAATTAGCAAGTATGCAACTAGATAAGTAATGCAATATATCCCTTTATAAGCTTTCAAACACAAGCAATCTCTCAATTGACTCTATGCAAGTTAATAAAGCCAATTAATGCATGTAAGGACAGAAAATAAGGTAGGATATGTAACTTTTATTTCATCACTTGTTTTTCTTCAAAGTGATTACCAACTACTTTTCTATCAAGCAATCACTAAGGGTGAAAGTGGCTTGAAACTAGCTGGGGTAGATCACTTCTTTTTTTTCACTTTTTTTTTATTTATGCACAAACTACTCTTGTGTTAGAACAAAGCAAAGCAAAGCAAATAATGCAAAGAACAAAAAGGGCAGGAATCGACTGAATTTTTTTTGTACTAAGTGACTATTGCTACCAATGAAACCAACTATAAGCCAAAATAAAATAAAAGAAGAAGGGTAGGTCGAATTTATGGGATGCAACACAAAAATCAGCAATTATCAATCAAGCAATATGAATCTCAATCAACCATGCAATATGAATGAAAAACTCATAAAACTGTGGGAAAACAAAAGCTAATCTTAGATTGCAATTAAACTCAACCAATCAACAATAAACATGCAACAAAGCCATTAAATATCTCCTAGTTGGTTAATTACTTGGGGGGCAAGCAATCTAAACAAGGGGATTAGGGTTTGGTATTTCTCGGCTGAGATTAGGGTTTGGGTTGGGGGTGGCGATTTGGCACATGGGTGGTGCGATTGGCGCGAGGTTGGTGGCGGACTGATCGTGGAGTGGTGGTGTAGGGTGCGACTAGGGTTAGCGACACCAGGTCGTGGTGGTTAGGTGGTGGTGTCTTGTGGTGGTGGCGGAAATATGATGGTGGATGGGTAGAAATTTCAGCCTTTGGTCTCAAATATTGCAACTTGGTTAAATGTGTGAACTTTAAGGCTAAAAATTGAATTAATCAACTAGAAAGCAAATTGAGGAAAGAAAATATTACTTGGTGAGACGCTGAATGAATGATACCTCTTGATATCTCGTGATATCGTTGGCTCTGAGTACCACTTGATACGTGATTGCCTCGGACTACTCCTAGGAAACCTCGTATATGACCCACACAAGTCCCGATCTTGCCTTGTAATCGATAATTCCAACCTACAATGCTTTCAATGTGAGAAACTTGTTGCGCAAGTAATGAATCGAATAGTAAAGTGAACGAAAGCCGATTTGGATAAATTGAAGAAAACAACTTGATAGTTCAATTGGATTGTCTCTAACGTTAAATCCAATTGATTAACTAGTTTGATCTTTAACAATCACAACTAGAACAATCTAATTGACTAGATCAATCAACCAAACTTAAACAAACACAAAGAACAAGAGAGAGAATTCGGATGATGATGATGAACGATTGATCTCTTAAGCAATTGCTAGACACACGTGTTTTTGGAGCCCAAGAGATATATTAAACCAATTTGGGTTTAATCTTTCTCAAGCTGATTATATTAAATGAAATAACAAGAGTATTTAAAGGCAATACAAAGCTGATCCTTGGAGAGCAAGCAACCCATGTGGCCAGCCCTATGAGAGAGAAATAGGCCCCATGTCTTGCTTCCAAAGATATAATAAAATAATTGAAAAACATCTGTCTAAATTCTCTTACCATAAATAAATCAAATAATAATTATTTGACTTATTTAGATAAGAAAATTATCCTAAAAAAACTTAAAAGATAACAAAAAGATAGGAGAGAGATTATCAACCAACTAACATATGCCTATGGTCGAAATCTCCAATTATTCTGGCATAAAATCGTCCATAACTAAAATAAATAAAGATATAAATTTAAACTAAAGATAAGATTCCCGTAAGACTTGAACAACTCTCAGTAAAACCCATTTTGGGCCCTTTGCTGTTGGATTCTGAATTTGATGTGAACTACAAAGTTGTATAACTTTTAATTATCTTTCCAACGCATACTTAACGGGCTTTCAATGAATTTGCTAACCCAAGTTATGACCAGTTTACGAAGCACTGTTTTCCATTTGACGGACTTCTTATTTTCAGAACTATCGTGACTTGATTCTCTTCCTTGTTGGCCTTGGACACCATGGATGGATATTTTGAAGAGATAATATCAAGTACTTGAAGTTATCCTTGTACTTGAATGCCCGAGACCTTGGAAAAGGTCTTGGTATTGGCCTCTTCACCTTCTTTGCAAGCATATTCTTCATGGTCCTTTGATCGCTATCATTCAAGCCCTCGTTACCCTTGCAATTTGGATTTTCATTCTTCCATTCTACTAATCTACGGTATGATTCCCTAACTCTTTTCTTGAAGATTCATGGTAAATTAGGGTAATTTTCATCTAGATCTTGTGTGAAATTCGGATTGTATGTCTAGATTGCTATCGTTCTTCCTTGTTCTATGATTGGTGATTGATCTTGATTGATTTTCGGTTCTTCTTGCTCGAATTTACATTGAATTTTGATAAGAAAAGCATGAAGTACCTTATTTTTGAATTGCATGATTTTCACCATGAATTTTGGCAATTTGTGGCTTGGTTAAATAGGGTTTCGAGTAAGTATGGGGTTGCATGAACTTGATGTTGTGTTTTTGTGTAGAATCTTGCTTAAAATCATGTGCAATTGTTGGGAATTTAGCACACGGAAACACCTGCGCATTGCTCTCGTGCAGGGTCGGTAACGACCTGTGAGGGTCGTTATCGACCCTGCAGATTTCCAAATCATGAGCCAAACCCAGTGACCTCGATATCGACCCTCTTGGGTTGGTAACGAGGTAAGTCGAGGCCATTTCCGAATGCAAGTATGGGGTTTTATTTAGTTGGTTTGAGTGGATCTTATCTAGGATTTTTATGGTATTTTCAGGTACCTAATGGCAAGCACCGACCGAACTAACTCTAGAGTTGGAAAGATGAGGAGGTCTCAAAGATCTCTGTCTCCTCCACGAATGGACGAGGTTATTATTGCCTACACAGGAGCAAGTGATAGTCTTTGATTCCGTCCTTCAAAAGGACCACTTCACTAGGTGGTTCTCGAGGTCAAGTGCCAAGGACATTGGTATTTACGAGGACGTCAAGCATGCCTTTGCTATTCTCGGTGTGCCGCATCTATTGAAGAAGCAGGAAACCCCGCACTACCCGACCCTCACCGCCGAGTTCATTGCCACCCTTCGAATGAGTTTCAAGACCAAGACATCGGTAGGGAAGATCAAGTTCCGTTTGGACAATGTCGACCGTGAGTTCACCATGGTCGAGTTCAACCACCTCCTAGAATTCCCCCACCACTCTCGGGATTATAAGGCTCCCGATGATTTCAAGGTCACCGACACTTGGAGTTACGTTTCTGGGAAGGTAAATTCTTCCGCACCAGCACTTCCAAGGGCGCACATCATCAACCCAATCTTCAAGATAATTCTCCGAGTCTTGGGCGCCATTTTTGGACCAAGAAGGAGCTTTCAAGACCGAAAAGGATGGAGGTTGGATGCCTCCGCACTATCCTTTTCGAGGACCCCGCCTCCATGAATTTGGGGTACAAATGGCTGAAGTACGTAGAGAGGTACGAGGCCTCTTCAAAGGAAGCTTGATGTGGTGTTGATTAGGGTTTCTTGACAACAAATAAATTTATAATCAAGACCCCGCTGAGTATAGGGGAGTCAGGATCGTTCCACGGGAAGCAAGGTTTGTTTATCTATCGACTCCTAAATAAATTAAACCAAAAGCAAGCAAAACACACAAGCAGCCTCGTTAACGAAGTTGTCAGCCTCGTTAACGAACCACCGAGAATAAAAAGACCAAAACTAACGACCTAGACAGGTTCGGTACCGAGCCAACGAACTCAGTAACGAATATGATCTTGAAAGAAATCAAATAAAAACTAAAATATCCAAGACAAGGGTTACCACAACATAGTCATGCACACAATCTCGTAAGAAGATAAATATCATGCCTTTAAATAGATAGATGCATCAACTTTCATTGACTTAGCAAGCAAATTAATCTACTTTCATAAACTAACTCACCCAATTGCTTGTTTTGGATCTAAAGCTTGAAACTTTCGTTTTCAAACAATATCAACCTTCAAGTTTATAACTTACTCTTTCAATCAAGTCAACAACTCAAATTACCTCAACTTTCATCTCAGTATAAGCACAACAAACAATCTCATCAATAGATAAAAGGCATTCAACACATAATCTTACTCACCAAACATGCACAACTATGCCGGGTTTCAACCCCGACCCTAGATAAAAAGACTACTCACTAATCATAACTAAGAAACTAATAACTTTAATCAAAGAAAACATTGAGAACAAAACACTACTCAAATTAATAAAAATAAAATCGTCTTACAAAGATTCAGAAGAAACCGAAAACACCGAAATACCGAATCAAAAACACGACTAACGACCCCGGTAACTTTCGTCTACCGAGCTCCTTCGACCACGACTCCGATCCGTCCTTCTCTATTGGCTCTCCAAAATTCGACCTCTTTCTCTAAGTGGTTGTTCTAAAGCCGTCCTCCTTCCTCTTTTCTATGCTAGATAGAAGGTTATTTATACTAAAACAGCTAGAAACTAAAAAAGGCTAAAAGATATTGATGTTCGCATTTTTAGTATAGTTTTTAGTAGGTTTTCTTTGCTTATTAGGTTTAGTTTTGTTTAGTTTAGGTTTAGTTTTGAGTGTTTTTAGATAGTTTTGCATATTTCTGTGAAAAGAGTGGAATCTACGCTATTTTGTGAATTTTGTAGGTTTTAGCTAGGAAAGGAGCTAAATGAAGTTGAATTTGGAGCATTACAGCGAAAGACGGAGGAGTGCAAGATTGAAGAAGTCAAAGTTCGAGATCACAAGAGGAAGTGTGGAAGAAAACAAAGCCCAGGCTCGTTAACGAGGCTGTGAGGGCTCGTTAACGAGGCCACGAAGGAGAAGATTTGGAGTATTTATTTTATAATTCACCGATCCTGAGCGGGAATATATTTCCGTGTCGGTTGAGTATTTTTTTAGAATCTTTTGGGGTTGTTAGAATATGTATTTTAGGTCTTAATATCTTTTTAGATTTTATTTTTATCTTTTAGGGATTGTTTCTATCTTTTTAGGAAAGGTTATATCTTTTAGCCTTTTTAGTTTTTAGCTTTTTAGTATAAATACCCTTCTATCTAGCATAGTTTTGGAGGACAGTTTTTGAGGAAGCTTTTTGGGGAGAGAATTTTTAGGAGGAGATTTTCGAAGGGCCGAGAGAGAGAAAGTCGGATCGGAAGAGGACCGTCGAGGCTCGGTAGACGACAGTCACCGGGGTCGTTGGTCGTGATTGTGGTTTTGTATTTTTATGTTTTTCGGTTTCTTCTAAATCTCTGTAAGACGATATATTTCTTATTAATTCGAGTTTTGTTTTGTTTCAATGTTTCTTTTGATTGAAGTTTTTAGTTTCTTAGTTATGATTAGTGAGTAGTTTCCTTTTCTAGGATCGGGGTTAAGCCCGGCATAGTTGAGCATGTTTGATGAGTAAGATTGAGTTGTGAATGCCTTTTATCTTTAATTGAGAATTGTTTGTTGTGCTTATACCAAAACGAAAGTGGAGGTAATTTGAGCTTTTAACTTAATTGAAAGAGGAGGTTAGTAACTTGAAGGTTGATATTGTTTGAAAACGAAAGTTTCAAGCTTTAGATCCAAAACAAGCAATTAAGTGAATTAGGATGCGAAAGTTTGTTAATTTACTTGCTAAGTCAACGAAAGTTGATGACTCTATCTTTTTAAAGGCATGATCTTTTCTTCTTACGAGTTTTTATGCTTGGCTATGTAGTGGTGTCCCTAGTCCTAGATTTTTGTTTTATTTGAATTATTTCTGGTGAATTTTCGTTGCTGAGTGCTTGCCTCGGTATATGAATCTTAATTAGATTTTAATTAGATCGTTATTTGAAGTGTTTTGTGTTCGGTGGTTCGTTAACGACCTTGACAATGTCGTTAACGAGGCTGTTCGTGAGTGTTTTTATTTTTTTTTGTTTGATTTTTGGTAGATTGATAGACGAACAACCTTGCTTCCTGTGGAACGATCCTGACTTCGCTATACTCAGCGGGGTCTTGACTTACAAATTTATTTGTTGGCCGAGAAACCCTATCAACAGATATAAACTTTCCTAAAAAGATAGAATCTATTCTAAAAGATAGAAATAAAATCTCAAAAGATGACAAGGCCTAAAATACATAATATAATAACCCTAAAAATCATAAAAAGATACTCTACCGCCACGGAAATAAATTCCCGCACATGATCGGTGAGTCACAAAGTCAACTCTCGAACATCTTCATCTCGTGGCCTCGTTAACGAGCCTGGGCTTGCTTTTCTTCAACACTTCTCTTCCAAAAACTCGAACTTCAGCTTCTTCATCTTGTATTCCTCCATCTCTTATCATAGCTCTTCAAATTCAGCTCCAAATAGCACTTTTTCCTTGCTAAAACCAACAAAAACACACAAAACAGAGTAGCTTCCATACTTTTCACAAAATATGCAAAACTATCCAAAAACACATAAAACTAACCCTAAACTTATCAAAACTAGACCTAATAACCTAATAAAACCTATCAAAAATTATACTAAAAACACGAACATTAAAATACCCCATTCTTAGACTTGCTTGTCCTCAAGCAATCACTAAACAATAATCAAAACCAAACAACATACTCATCAAATTATAGCCATCTTCTAAAAAGCAACATCTACACATGGAAGAAAAATAGCAAAGGACTATTAACGTCATCACACATATATGCACCCAAAATAGACACAAGAAAATACAATCCAACCTCACACGGGATAATGTGTTTCACTCAACTCTCAAGTGTTTGGGCTTATAAATTCAATCTCTCAACTCATCCTATATACAAAAACTCATAGAAATTGAAACTTATATCACCAATACTCTCCACCCAAGATTTGTCAAAACAAGCAAAAATCATCAAGAGAACTTAGGGGGCTCAATGAAAAACTTCAAAGAAGCTTCCATTCGGCCTGGTTGTAAAGGGGCTTGGTAAAGACAAATAGGCGTGGAAAATATTTTGGCTATGTGGTGCTATTAATATCCGGGAATCAAAGACTCCTAAGAACTCACACATAACAACAAAACTCTCATAAAAACATATACCAAACTCACTCTCTCATTATGCACACTTATTTTCACTCACCCATTATTATCCTAGAAAGTCTCATAAAACAAAAGAATCTCCGGCTTATCTCATAAATACTATGCACCTCTTACTTCCTTCTTTCTTCATACTTCTTTTTTTTTCTTTTTTTTCTCTTTTCTTTTCGCTGCCTCGTTAACGAGCCACTTCAGGGTCGTTCACGAGCTTCATCGTGTACTCCTCTTTCTTACAACTTTATTTCAACCATCAACTTTATTTTGTGCATCTTTTGTACCAAGAGATCTTTCTTATCACAACTATTAAAAACAAAAGACTTCCAATCTACCCTTCCCAATAATCCCTCAATCAAAGCAAACATTATATGTCACTCCTTTTTTTTACACTCAACAAATATACCTCTCCAAACTAAGTCCTAATCTCCGGAGAGGGTCAAGCTCATCTCGTCTAGGGAACATATTTTGTGGAGCTAAAAAATAAAAGGCTTCAGGCTAGAATTGGCTAACAAAAGAAAGATCATGTAAGGGTGGATAAGGATAAATAGGGCTTATAAAATAAGTTCTCTATCATCTGATTTTCACAAGTAATGAACTATAAATCTTATACGGGTCTCAAGAAATAGATAATCATCACAATTCCAAGAGATAATATGAATATAGATAGTAAATCACACAAGAAAAGAAGAGGGATTTTTAATGTTCTCCCTATAAAGCCAAAAATTTCTCACAAGGCTAATTTTTGTTGGATTGCATCACTTATGCTAAGAAGGTATATGTGCTCAATTTCATCAATTGCTATTCCTTCCTAAAAACAACTTCAAAATAAGAATCTGGCTACATTCTGAAAGACATGATTGCAAGGAATTATATGATCATGCTAGCAACTACTATCATAGAACCTAAGAAAGGGATATCTACCAATTCTAAAACTTTTTTTTTTAGATATTTTTTCAAAAATTTTCGATTTTTTTCGATATAAAAGAACTACTTAAAACAAAGCACCAAAAAAACAAACAAGACACAAAGGTTTCTACTTTCTCCCACCCCATACTTAAAATTACAGTGTCCCCACTGTAAGAAAAATAAGAAGAAGGAAAAAAATAGAAAAGAAAAACACAAGAAAACAAGAAAAGAGAAAACAAAAATCTTACAAAGTCTCAGTAGTGGAAAACAAGGAAAACGTCTTCGAGCTGAATCAATGGTTAGGTGGAGGAAAATAATGCTCGAAGTTCCCCATGAAGTCGTACATCGTCCTCCAACACTCAGCATCCTCTGTCTCTCTCTGACGATGCCTCTCATCCTCAAATGTCATCCGAGCTGAATAGACCGTCTCCCATCTATCCATCCTCCTATGAATGTGGTCCTGCTGGAGGTAGAGCTGTTGCATCCGTGCAGAAAGATTCTCGGCCCATGATGGCGGAATGCTCTATCTAGTGTACTCAGGCTGAGGAGGTGGTGGGTAGTGAGGTTAAAAGTGATCATGGTGAAGCACCGGGTAGTATGGCACAAGCCCATAAGAGTACGGGTCGGTAGGAGCTGGCAGTGGGTCGGTAGATGCCCTCGGTGGGTCGTTAACGACCCTGGGTACCTCGTTAGCATCAGAGGTAGAAGGCTGGAAATGATCGTTAATGAGCCTGGTGGGCTCGTCAACGAGGATGTTGGTGCCTAAAACCTCTGTATCGAGGTCTTCTTCCTCGAAATTAAGCTCCTCAGTGCCTCCTTCAGTGTCGGCCTCCTCAATGTTTCCTTCAGTGTCGGCCTCCTTAGTGTTTTCTCCAACTAACTCGGTATCCTCATCTTCATCTTCATCCATCGCTTCACCTTCTCGCTTAAACCTTGTCTCACAAGGCCTAAGTGATAGCTCATCCTCCGGCTTAGGCTCTAACGGGAATGCATGACCCGTCCATACCTTGTACCAATTTGGTACATAAAGTAACTCCAACATATCGAGGGTGGGTGTAACAAGGCGGTTTTGAACTCTTACTTTAAACCCTCTCTCAGCTTGAATGAAAATACTAGAACTATACCAATAGTTCTTGTTGAGTAACTGAGCATGAGCCGATATGTAGCGAGTGAGGTCGACTCCAAGGTTTGTGGCCAAAAGACTGACCAAGTTACCACACCAAACTTCCTTGGACTTGGTTGATTTCTCTATGTAGTAGAGCCATTCATACCCCAAATTCAAAGGGTCGGGCTCCTCGAAAAGGATAGTGTGGAGACAAGCAACTTCTGTCCTTGTTGGCATGTTCAACTCTCTCTTTGACCAAAATGTAGCGGCTAGGACTCGGAGAATGATCCTGAAGATGGGGTTGATGATGCTTGCCCCGGATTACGCCGTTGTGGAGGATTGGACCTCCCTAGTGATATAGCTCCAAGTCCGCGTCACCCTGTAGTCCTTCAGGCTGTACTCTCTAGAAGGGTTTGGGTGCTCCAGAATTGCATTGAACTCCGCCATGGTGAACTCACGGCTCACATTACCGAGCCAAAACTGGATACGTCCCGCCGAAGTCTTCGACGGAAAACTAGTCTCTAGAGTGGCCAAAAATTCGGATGTGAGGGCCGGAAAGTGTGGTAGATACTCCTTCTTCAGTAGATGAGATGCACCGAGAATAACGAAGGCCTCCTTGACATCTGTGTAAATCCCCGTGTGTACAACACTAGACTTCGAGAACCAACGAGTGTTGTGGTCCTTATCTAGAATGGCACAATATCGATTCACTTGGCCTTGAGTACTCAAGATCACATTATCCATGCGAGGTGGAGATGGGGACCTCTGATTCCTTCTCTTTTTCTGAGCTCGGGTAGCGGGTCTGCTTGAACTTGCCATGAGATTGTTGAGAGGGTTTCTTGACAACAAATAAATTTATAAGTCAAGACCCCGCTGAGTACAGTGGAGTCAGGATCGTTCCACAGGAAGCAAGGTTGTTGGTTTAGCAATCTAATAAAAATCAAACATAATTAAACAAAACACTCACGAGATGCCTCGTTAACGACCTTGTCAGGATCGTTACCGAACCACCGAACACAAAAATACCAATTAACGACCTAATAAAATTCTAATTAATACTCGGTACCGAAGCAAGTATTCAACAACGAAGATTTATCAGAAATAATTCAATTAAAACAAAAATCTAGGACAAGGGACACCACAACATAGTCAAGCATAAGAATTCGTAAGAAGATAAGATCATGCCTTTAAATAGATAGAGTCATCAACTGTCATTGACTTGACAAGTAAATTAATCTATTTTCATAAACTAACTCACGCAATTGCTTGTTTTGGATCTAAAGCTTGAAACTTCCGTTTTCAAACAATATCAACCTCCAAGTTACTAACTTTCTCTTTCAATCAAGTTAAAACTCAAATTACCTCAACTCTTGTTTCGGTATTAAGCACAACAAACAATCTCAATAAAGATAAAAGGCATTCAACACACTATCTTACTCATCAAACATGCTCAACTATGCCGGGTTTAACCCCGACCCTAGAAAAGTAGACTACTCACTATTCATGATTAAGAAACTAACAACTTCAATAAAAACAAACATTGAAACAAAACTCAAACTTTAATTAATAACAAAAATATCGTCTTACAGAGATTCAGAAGGAAACCAAACCCAAACAATCACCAAACCATAAAATCGATAAACGAACCTCAGAAACCGTCGTTACCGACCCTCGTCACCGACTTCCGATCCGGTTCTCTCTCCTTCGGCCTTCCTCCAAATCACCTTCAAAACTAGCTCTAAAACTCTACTCCAAAATTAAGCCTCCCCTTTCTATGCTAGATAAAAGGGTATTTATACTAGAAAATCCTAAAAACTAAAAAGGCTAAAAGATAAAAACTTTCCTAAAAAGATAGAAACAATCTCTAAAAGATAGAAATAAAATCTAGAAAGATATTAAACCCTAAAATACATATTCTACTAACCCATAAAGATTCTAAAAAGATACTCAACCGATACGGAAATAAATTCCCGCTCAGGATCGGTGAATAAAATAATACTCCGAAATCTTTCTCTTCGTGGCCTCGTTAACGACCCTTTACATCCTCGTTAACGAGCCTGGGGTTTTGTTTTCTTCAACACCTCCTCTCGTATTCTCGAGCTTTGACTTCTTAAATCTTGCACTTTCCCGTCCTTCACTGTGATGCTCCAAATTTAGCTCCATTTAGCTCCTTTCCTCGCTAAAACCTGCAAAATACACAAAATAGCGTAGATTCCACTCTTTTCGTAGATTCATGCAAAACTATCTAAAAACACTTAAAACTAAACCTAAACTAGACAAAATTAAACCTAATAAGCAAAGAAAACCTATCAAAAACTATACCAAAAATGCGAACATCAAAATACCCCATACTTGGACTTGCTTGTCCTCAAGCAATAAACAAGATACTAACCAAAACCAAAACAAATCATGCTTATCAAGACATAGCCATCTTCAAAAAGCAATATCTACACATAAGAAAATTATAGCAAAAGACTATTAACATCCTCACACATATATGCACTTAAATAGACATAAAATAATACAATCCAACCTCTCAAGGGATATAATGTGTTTCACTCAACTCTCAAGTGTTTGGGCTTAGAATAACAACTCTCAACTCAACCTATATACAAAAACTCATAGAAATTGGAACTTATATCACCAATACTCTCCACCCAAGATTTGTCAAAACAAGCAAAGAATCATCAAGAGAACTTAGGCTCAATGAAAAACTTCAAAGAAGCTTCCATTCGGCCGGGTTGTAATGGGGCTTAGTAATAACAATAGGGAGTGGAAATATTTGGTCATGTGGTGCTAATAATATCCGGGAATCAAAGACTCCTAAAAACTCACACATAACATCAAAACTCTCATATAAGATAACCAAACTCACTCTCATATTATGCACACTTTATTTTCACTCACCCTTTATCATCCTAGAAAGTCTCATAAAAAAAATAAAAGAATCTCTCGATATTATTTTTAAACACAAATGCACTTCAACTTTTCCTCTTTCTTTCGCCTCTTTTTTCTTTTCTTCTCTTTTTTTTTTCGCTACCTCGTTAACGAACCCACATCCGGGTCGTTAACGATCCACCGTATACATTTCTTCCCTTCAAGCTTAATTGTGCATCTCTTTATCAAGAGACCTTTCTTACATAAAATAACAAGAGACTTCCAATCTACCCTTCCCAAATACCCTTTAATTCAAGCAAATAGAAACTCTTTTCTTTTCAACAAAACACAAAACTTTACCTCTCCAATCTAAGTCCTAATTCCCGGATAGGGTCAAGTTTATCTTGGCTAGGGAATAATTTTTGTGGAGCTAAAAATAAAAGGTTTCAGGCCAGAATTGGTTATCAAAAGAAGGAATAATGTAAAGGTAGATAAGGGATAATAGCGCTCATAAAAATAAGTTCTCTATCATATGATCTTCACAAGTAATGAACTAAAAATCTTATAAGGGTCTCAAGAAATAGATAACCATCACAATTCCAAGAGATAATATGCATAAGGAGAGTAAATCACACAAAAAAGAAGAGGGATTTATAAATGTTCTCCCTATAAGGCCAAAAATTTCTCACAAGGTAGATTTTGTTGGATTGCATCATCTATGCTATAAAGTATATATGCTCAATTTCATCTAATGCTATTCTCTTCTAAAAACAATAATTTCAATTTTTAAGAATCCGGCTATACTTTCAAAGACATGTTTGCAAGGAATTATATGATTAAACTAGTGATTGCTATCATAGAAATTTAAGAAGGGATATCGATCAATTCTAAACTCTTTTTCGATTTTTCAATTTTTTTTGGTTTTTTCGATTTAACAAAAGTAACAACTACATAGAACATAAAAACACCTAGGACATAATTTTTCTACTTCCTTCCCACCCCATACTTAAAATTACAGTGTCCCCACTGTAAGAAAAATAAGAAGAAAAAGGAAAAGAAATAGAAAAGAAAACAAAAAAAATTAAAAAGAAAAAGATAGACATAAAACTTACAAAAGTGGAAACAAGGAAAGGAAACTTCATCTTGAGCTTGATCAACGGTTCGGTGGAGGAAAGTAGTGCTCAAAGTTCCCCATGAAGTCATACATCGTCCTCCAACGCTCAGCATCCTCTGCCTCTCTCTGACGTTGCCGCTCGTCCTCCATCGACATGCGAGCGGAGTAGACGGTTTCCCATCTATCCATCCTCCAATGAATGTGATCGGTTTGAAGGTGAAGCTGCTGCATCCGTGCAGAAAGATCCTCGGCCCATGGTGGTGGTATGCTCGATCCTGCGTACTCGGGCTGAGGACGTGGTGGGTAGTGAGGCTGGAAATGGTCTTGATACATCACCGGGTTGTAAGGCATTAAGCCATATGCATGAGGGTCGACAGGAGCTGGTGGAGGGTCGACAGGAGCTTGCGGCACCTCGTTAACGAAGCTGGTTGCCTCGTTAACAGTGTTGGGTGGTGGCTGGAAATGGTCGTTAACGACCCTGGTTGGCTGGTTGACGAAGATGTTGCCTCCTAATTCCTCCGTCTCCATGTCTTCTTCTGTAAAGTTGAGCTCCTCAGTGCCGCCCTCGGTGTCGGTTTCCTCGGTGTCATTGCCTACGACCTCGGTATCTTCTTGCTCATCTTCTTCTTCATATTCATCCACATCGTCCCGCTCAAACCGGGTGTGACATGGTCGAAGCGAGAGCTCGTCCTCCGGTTTTGGCTCCAATGGGTAAGGCTGACCCGTCCACACTTCGTACCAATTTGGTACGTAGAGTAGCTCGTACATGTCGAGGGAAGGTATGACGACTTGATATCGAACCTTCACTTTGTAACCTCCCTGGGTTTGCACGAAAATCCCGACACTATACCAATAGTTCTTGTTGAGGAGTTGAGCGTGGGCCGGTGTGTAGCGGGTGAGATCCACTCCAAGATTCTTAGCCAAGAGGCTAAACAAATTGCCACACCACACCTCCTTGGACTTGTGGGACTTCTCGACATAGTAGAGCCATTCGTACCACAAATTCAAGGGGCCGGGCTCCTCGAAGAGGATGGTGCGGAAGCAAGCGACCTCCGTTCTTGTAGGCCGGTTCAACTCCTTCTTCGGCCAAAATGTTGCAGCGAGGACTCTCAAGATAAGTGTGCGGCCCCAAGGATGATGAAGGCATCCTTGACATCCGTGTAGATGCCCGTAGAGACGGCGCTAGACTTCGAGAACCATCGGGTGTAATGGCCCTTCTCCATAAAATCCCGGTAGCGCCGTACTTGGCTCTGACTGCTCAAAATCACATCGTCCACCCGGGGTGGAGATGGAGACCTGTGGTTCCTCCTCTTCTTCTGGGCTCGGGTAGCGGGTCTTCTTGAACTAGCCATGGATCCTACAAAATAATCGAAAATTTTCCAAGATAAGATCCACTCAAAAATAATAGGTACGAGACCCCATACTTGGTCTCAAAATTAACATCGAAATTATTCATAAACTACCCAATTGGGTTGTTCACGGGTCTGGGCTCGGATCGATCATCTATGAAGTGCAGGGTCGTTAACGAGCTTGGGTGGGTCGTTAACGACTCGCCGAGAGCAAAACCAGAAATTTCCGAAATTAAAGCTACCTCTAATTCAGCACAAATCAAGCATGCAATCTTCTATTATCTTCCACAATTCCCTCATTGGGTAAAAGCACCCCATACTTACTCAATTACCCATCCCGAACATGCTAAAAATTTCCCGGAATTTTGACATGCAAAGTTCGAACTTTTGGATCTAGAACAAGAAAAATTCATGCTTTCTTAACTAAAGGGTTACAATAGCTAATCTATCATGAACAATCTTACCTAAAACATGAACAACTAAGCACAATCAAGAATTTTTAGAACGGAATTTAAGCATGCTCATCGATCTCCCTAAAAATCATGATTCAAGATATGAATTTTAACCCTATAGATAATCAATCATGCAAATTCAAGCAAGGGTTTAGAAATCATACCGGAGAACCGAGAATTAAAAGGACAAGGGTCGGAATCGGGGTGGTTAACGAGCTCGTCGTCGACGGTGAATGGCTTTCGAACTCTGGTAACGATGGCGTCTCCGGTGGTCGTTAGTGTGGGATTTCCGACTCGGTGGGAGAGAAGGGAAAGGGATTGAGAGAGTTTTGGGTTTGAGAGTGAATGTGGGAGAGATTGTGGTAGAATTTTGGGAGGGGTAGAAGGGTTTTTATAGGAGGCGTAAGGATAGAGGGGGTGGCGGCTAAGGTTAGAAAAATTAGCTAGGTTAGAATTACTTACCTGCCCCGTATTGTGACGAATCGGGTCGTCCGAACTGGGTCGTTAACGACCCTGGGTGGGTCGTTAACGAGCCACCGTAGCCTTCTTGAGTGAATTTTCGACCACCTTTTCCTGAAATCTTTGTTAGCTCAAAAATCTTATTTCTATCCTATTTTAAAACTAAAAAAGAAAAATAAAAGAAAGCTAAGAAATAATCTAAAAGAAAAATAAAAAGAAAATATAATAAACCGGACGAGCTCTGTTTAACGTCGTTAGCCCGACGAGCTCTCTTGCTAGTCTTGTGGTGTGAGAGCCATGGTGACTCTTATTTCTTCATCAGGATCAGGCTGCTCATGGAATTTCTTCAACCGGTGTCCAATAACTTTGAAAATGACGCCTCGGTTATTAGTCAACTCTACTGCTCCGTGAGGATAAATGTGATGAACCACAAATGGTCCACTCCATCGTGTCCTTAGCTTTCCTGGGAATAATCGGAGTCTAGAGTTGAAGAGAAGTACCTTATCGCCGATGTGGTAAGTTTTGGGTACCAATTTCCGATCATGCCACCTTTTGGTGCGCTCCTTGTAGATTTCAACATTTTCGTACGCCTTCAGCCTCAATTCTTCTAATGCTTGCAAGTCCATGAATCTTTTTGCTCCAACCGTGTCGAGGTTCATGTTGAGCTCCTTGAGAGCCCATAACGCTTTATGCTCCATTTCGACCGGTAAATGACATGCCTTGCCATACACTAGATTATAGGGGGTGGTGCGTAGAGGTGTTTTGTATGCTGTCCTATATGCCCATAGAGCGTCATCCAATTTGGAGGACCAATCCTTTCTAGAACGGGAAACTGTCTTCTCTAATATGCTCTTTATTTGCCTGTTTGAAACTTCAACTTGGCCACTTGTTTGGGGATGGTAGGGTGTTGCCACCCGATGAGATACCCCATACTTAGCCAACAGGGCTGCAAAACTTCGCTCGATGAAATGGGAGCCACCATCACTGATAAGGACTCTTGGAACGCCGAATCTGGGGAAAATATTGGTCTTGATGATTTTAGCAACAGTATTGGCGTCGTTAGTCCTTGTAGCAACAACCTCCACCCATTTGGAAACATAATCAACCGCAACTAGGATGCACTTGTAAGGTCCTGAGGCGGGGAACGGTCCCATGAAATCAATGCCCCATACATCAAATAGCTCAACTTCTAATATCCCAGTTAGTAGATTTTCATGTCTCCAAGTTATGTTGCCTGAGCGTTGGCATCCATCACATGCTGTCACATAAGCCTGCACATCTTTAAACATGGTGGTCCAATAAAGACCACTTTGAAGAATCTTCGCAGTAGTCTTGAATGCTTTGGCATGACCTCCAGTTGGCAGTGTGTGGCATTGACGGATCACATTTTCAATCTCCTCTTCTGGGATACAACGCCTAAAGAGGTGATCACTTCCTTGTTTAAATAAGTAGGGATCGTCCCAGTAGTATTGTTTCACATCATGAAGAATTTCTTCTTCTTTTGTGGGGTAAGGCCCTCGGGAATGACGCCTCCTACAAGATAGTTAGCGAAATCCGCAAACCAAGGAGCTTTTGGCCCTCTAATAACATGGATTGATATTGAGGAAGAAGAAATTGAAGAAGGAGAGGGAGTGAATTTTAATTGAGAAGACTTAGGTTCAGAAATCTTACCTAGGTGGGTCGTTAACGAGCTAGGCTTCCATTTATTGACCTCGGTACCGACCTCCCGTAGCTTAGTAATGACCCTATTGGCTTGATTGTCATCCAAACTTGAACATTTTCCCTTTTTATTTTTGTCTTCCAGCCTCGGCACCTCGTTAACCATCCTAAAGGGGTCGGTAACGAGGGTCTTGTAGAGCTCAACCTCGTTCAGCAGGAAGTGTTCGTCGGGTCTGGAATCATTTATCGGAACGTCATTATTGGACTCGGTGATATGCTCAACTGGCAACCTGGACAAGTGATCCACCACTAGATTTTCTGCTCCCTTCTTGTCTCTTATTTCATGATCGAATTCCTGCAGTAAGAGCATCCAGCGAAGCAATCTAGGTTTTGCATCTTTTTTAGCCATTAGGTATCTAACGGCCTCATGGTCAGTATAAACAATCACTGGATCCAACAAGATAGGACCAAAATTTTTCAAAAGCAAATACCACAGCAAGGAATTCCTTCTCCGTTGTGGTATACTTACTCTGCGCCTCATCCAGCGTCTTACTGGCGTAGTAAATGGCGTGGAGTTTCTTATCCTTCCGTTGCCCTAAAATTGCGCCAACTGCATAGTCACTGGCATCGCACATGATCTCAAAGGGTAATGTCCAGTCTGGGGATTGCATGATGGGGGCGGACACAAGGGCAGCTCTTAACCTGTAAAATGCTTCAAGACATTCTGGAGACATCTCAAACACTACATCTTTCATTAGTAGGTTAGTCAAAGGTTTATCTATCTTAGAAAAATCCTGAATAAATCGCCTGTAAAAGCCAACATGCCCTAAAAAACTCCTAATGTCTCTTACAGAAGAGGGGGGAGGTAGTTTTTCAATAAGCTCAATTTTCGCCTTATCTATTTCTATCCCTCTTTTAGAGACAAGGTGTCCTAGTACTATCCCCTCTTGAACCATAAAGTGACACTTTTCCCAATTTAGTACAAGATTGGTTTCTTCACATCTTTTAAGCACTCGTGCAAGGTTAGCAAGACAAGAATCAAATGAAGAACCATAAACAGAAAAATCATCCATAAAAACCTCTACAATATCCTCTATCATATCAGAAAAAATAGCCATCATACATCTTTGAAAAGTAGCAGGGGCATTGCAAAGCCCAAATGGCATTCTTTTGTAAGCAAAGGTTCCATAGGGACATGTAAAGGTTGTTTTCTCTTGGTCATCAAGATGAATGGGAATCTGCCAAAAGCCGCTATAGCTATCTAAATAACAGAAGTAATCATGCTGGGCTAAGCGTTCTAAAACTTGATCTATGAAAGGAAGCGGAAAATGATCTTGTCTAGTAGCACTATTGAGCTTCCTATAATCAATGCACATTCTCCAACTAGTGGTGGTTCTAGTCGGAATAAGCTCTCCCTTTTCATTTTCTATCACATTCATCCCCCCTTTCTTAGGGACTTCATGGACCGGACTCACCCATTGGCTATCCGAAATAGGAAATATGATCCCATCATCAAGTAATTTAATAATTTCCTTTTTAACTACATCTTTCATGTTAGGATTTAATCTACGTTGATGCTCTATGATGGGTTTATGATTGTCCTCCATGTAAATCCTATGCATGCAAAGAGAAGGGGATATGCCAGTTATATCATCTAGGGAGTAGCCTATGGCTTTTCTATGCATCTTAAGCACACTTAGGAGTTTTTCTACTTCTTCATCTTTTAATCCAGCATTAATGATGACAGGAAGAGTAGAATTTGGGCCGAGGAATTCATACCTGAGGGAATCTGGCAAGGGTTTAAGTGTTGGGGACGGTTCGGCAGGAATTAGAATGGGCTCTTCTGGTTCCGTCTTCAACACTTCATGAAAGCATTCGAAAGTTGAGATCTCGCCATCTTCGGCAAGGGTCGTTAACGAACCTGAGTGGGTCGTTAACGAGCCTGCATCTTCTGCCAGGAGAATCGGTAACGATGCTGGAGGACTCGTTACTGAGACTGCAGTGGTTATTTCTGCCCATCTTTGCCCTGAAATTTCATCATTGCATGTTGATCTTCCTATGGGGTCTCCACATTCAATGATCTCCTCGTGGGCGTAGAGCATCTTGACTTCAGCTTTGTCGGACTCCCTGGATTGTTTGAATCGGAATTCCGTCACCTCATCCCCAATTTTGAAAGTTACGAGTCCTCTCCTAACATCGATTATAGCTCCTGCTGTGGCGAGGAATGGTCTTCCCAAAATAATAGGCACAACTGGATCTTCGGGCATTGCCATCACGATGAAGTCATTAGGAACAAAGAAATTACCCACTTGAACTGGGAAATCTTCTAGCAGCCCTGTTGGTTTGATGCAAGATCCGTCTGCCATATAAAGCCGCATGTTGACAGGCTCTAGTGGTCCCATATTTGCTCTAGACCAGATTGAGAGTGGAACAAGACTAGCACTGGCACCAAGATCGCATAAAGCCTTGAACTTGTGGTTGCCTATGCCGATTGTGATTGCAAACCTCCCAGGATCTCCAAGCTTTTCTGGAAGAGCTATGGATCTGACCTCGTCCTGCAGCTCTGTAATAGATCTTTTCCTGCTAAGAATATCTTTCAAGAATTTTGTGTAAGTCGGCATTTCGCTTAGGGCCTCAGCGAATGGGATGGAAATATTAATGCCCTGAAGAATCTTAACAAAATGCTTGAACTTACTCTCAGTAGAGTCCATAGATTTCTTAGTTGGAAATGGACGAGTTTTCACCATTCTCGGAACCAAGTTAGGCTCGAGAGGTGGGAGTACTGGATCGATATTGGGGTCGTTCGGTGTCCTCAGCGGGTCGTTACTGACCCTGGTGGGGTCGTTAACTACCCTGGGATCGAGAGGAGGGCTCGGTTTAGAAAACTTACCTGGGGTGGGCTCGTCAGGAATCCTCGAAGCCTCGTCATCCTGGCTTGTAGGCTCGGTACTAGCTCTCGCTGGCTCGTTAACGAGCTGACTGGCGAGATCTTGTTCCTCCTTCTCTTCAGCTTGAACTCTCTCCGGGAGTGTCTTCCCGCTTCTAAGGTGTACCGCTGCTATTTGGCCTCTAGGGTTCTCTTCGGGACGACCCGGGAGTTGCCCTTGTGGTCTTGGGATCCGTGCAACAAGGTCTCCTAGTTGGGAATCAACACTCCTCTTTCAAATATCGAACTCTCCCCATCTTTTATCCAATCCGTTGATGCTCTCTTTAATCTCCTGAACCCATGATGGTGTCTCCTGATGGCCTAGAGGTCGATATGGTGCAGGTCCTCTATCTTGCGGGGGCCCTGTGTAATTATGATTTGTATTCTGATTGCCCCATGATTGATAGTTGTTCGACCTGTCATTATAATTAGGCTGGTTCCTGTAGGGTCCTCTCATGTAATTCATCTCAGCTTTTGTCTCAGCGATTCTAACCTGCTCAATGTTAGTGCAAGCAAAAGTGCTATGCGCAGAAGAACCACATTCTTGACATGATTGAGAGTATTTCAGAAAACTTACCTGTTTCCTCAAACGGTTGACCTCATCTTGTAAGAATTGATTTTTAACATCGGGGTCAACTTTATCTCGATTGCGCACATAGAGACGTTTTTGAGTTTGTGGAGCCTGCTGGGTTCCGTACATAGCATCGTAATTCGCCAACTTGTCCAACAGTTCCCACGCCTCTGTCGGGTTCATCTCTATAAAACCGCACGCAGTATGCGTGTTGATGCGGTTCTTGGTCTCCGCGTTGATACCCTGGAAAAAGATTTCTTGCAATACATATAAAGGTTGCTCATGAGTAGGGCATTGTCTAAGCATCTCTTTAAATCTTTCCCATGTTTCAACAAATGTCTCATTAGGCAACTGGTGATAAGAGGTGATACATTTCCTTAACTCCGTTGTCTTAGTAGGAGGGAAAAACTTTGTAAGAAATTGATCATACAAAGCTTTCCAAGTCCTGATAGACTTAGAAGGTAGGCTCTTTAACCAGTTCAGGGCCTTTCCAGTAAGTGACCATCTAAAAGCTTTTAACAGAACATATTATAGTGAGACACCTTCAGCAGCTATGGTGTCACATAAATCAAGAAAATTTCTAATATGCTCCATAGGGCACTCAACAGGTTTCCCTTCAAACTGAGCCCGTTTAATCAAGGATATAACGTGAGACTTGATCTCAAAAGGTTTCTCTATCGCAGGAAGCACAATAGGAGATTCTGGCACCCTCAGTTCCGGATGCATGTATTGCTTGGCATTCCTTGGATAGGCGTTAAGCTCTTCTTGCAGTCGAGCTTTGTCTGCATCAGCGCCGTCCTTCTCGGCTTTTAGTGCCTCCATCTGGGTCCGGAGGATCTCTAACTCTCGAGCCATCTCTTCAGCTGTGGCCATGGCTCGGTTTTCTTGGAGTCGTCGGTGCAGGGAACGTTCAGGTTCTGAGTAATAACTGGAGATATCAAACTGAAGCCTTCTTCGTCCTACCGGCATACACTGAGAAAACAAACAAAGAAAACAAAAATTAAAAACAAAAACGGGGTCGGGCTAGTCCCGATCCCAAAGATAAACTAACAACTCGTTGCTTCCCCGGCAACGGTGCCAATTTGTTGAGAGGGTTTCTTGACAACAAATAAATTTATAAGTCAAGACCCCGCTGAGTACAGTGGAGTCAGGATCGTTCCACAGGAAGCAAGGTTGTTGGTTTATCAATCTAATAAAAATCAAACAAAATTAAACAAAACACTCACGAGATGCCTCGTTAACGACCTTGTCAGGATCGTTACCGAACCACCGAACACAAAAATACCAATTAACGACCTAATAAAATTCTAATTAATACTCGGTACCGAAGCAAGTATTCAGCAACGAAGATTTATCAGAAATAATTCAATTAAAACAAAAATCTAGGATAAGGGAAACCACAACATAGCCAAGCATAAGAATTCGTAAGAAGATAAGATCATGCCTTTAAATAGATAGAGTCATCAACTTTCATTGACTTGACAAGTAAATTAATCTATTTTCATAAACTAACTCACTCAATTGCTTGTTTTGGATCTAAAGCTTGAAACTTCCGTTTTCAAACAATATCAACCTCCAAGTTACTAACTTTCTCTTTCAATCAAGTTAAAACTCAAATTACCTCAACTCCCGTTTCGGTATTAAGCACAACAAACAATCTCAATAAAGATAAAAGGCATTCAACACACTATCTTACTCATCAAACATGCTCAACTATGCCGGGTTTAACCCCGACCCTAGAAAAGTAGACTACTCACTATTCATGATTAAGAAACTAACAACTTCAATAAAAATAAACATTGAAACAAAACTCAAACTTTAATTAATAACAAAAATATCGTCTTACAGAGATTCAGAAGGAAACCAAAACAAAACAATCACCAAACCATAAACTCGATCAACGAACCTCGGAAACCTTCGTTACCGACCCTCGTCACCGACTTCCAATCCGGTTCTCTCTCCTTCGGCCTTCCTCCAAATCTCCTTCAAAACTAGCTCTAAAACTCTACTCCAAAATTAAGCCTCCCCTTTCTATGCTAGATAGAAGGGTATTTATACTAGAAAATCCTAAAAACTAAAAAGGCTAAAAGATAAAAACTTTCCTAAAAAGATAGAAACAATCTCTAAAAGATAGAAATAAAATCTAGAAAGATATTAAACCCTAAAATACATATTCTACTAACCCATAAAGATTCAAAAAAGATACTCAACCGATACGGAAATAAATTCCCGCTCAGGATCGGTGAATAAAATAATACTCTGAAATCTTTCTCTTCGTGGCCTCGTTAACGACCCTTTACAGCCTCGTTAACGAGCCTGGGGTTTTGTTTTCTTCAACACCTCCTCTCGTATTCTCGAGCTTTGACTTCTTAAATCTTGCACTTTCCCGTCCTTCACTGTGATGCTCCAAATTTAGCTCCATTTAGCTCCTTTCCTCGCTAAAACTTGCAAAATACACAAAATAGCGTAGATTCCACTCTTTTCGTAGATTCATGCAAAACTATCTAAAACACTTAAAACTAAACCTAAACTAGACAAAATTAAACCTAATAAGCAAAGAAAACCTATCAAAAACTATACCAAAAATGCGAACATCAGAGATCTACAAAACAATCAAGAATTTTCCAAGATAAGATCCACTCAAAATAGATAGGCAAGAGACCCCATACATGGTCTCAAAATAACCTCGGAATTATTCGTCAACTACCCAATTGGGCCATTAAAGAATCTGGACTGGTGTAGAATCGGTGATGCTTACGCAGGGTCGTTAACGAACCTGGGTGGGTCATTAACGAGCTGCCGAGAGCCAGTTCACAGTATTCCGAATGTCATCAACTTTAAAAATCAGACCATAAATCAAGTATGCATCCTCAATACTCCCCACTAGACACACAATCGGGGTTATGCACCTCATACTTGCTCGATTTCCCATCCAAACATGCGAAATTACCCAAAATTGATATAGCAAAAATTGAACTTAATAGTAGGGCAAGAAAAATTCATGCTTTTCTATTTAGACTTTTGTAATGGATCATCTAACATGAATAATCTTCCCTAGAATATGAACAACTATGCTTCAACGAAAATTCATGAGCAAAATCCAAACATGCATGTCGACCTTTTCTATAGACACAATTCCAATATGAAATTTCTACCCTAAAAACCATGAATCTTGTAAGTAAGAGTTAGGGTTTTGAAATCATACCGGAAACTTGAGAAATTGAAGAACAAGGGGTCGGATTGGGGTGGTTAACGAGTGTGGATCTCGTCGGTGGAATTCCGGGGTTCCGAGCTTCGGTAACGAGGGTGTCTCCGACGATCGGTGGAGGTGAGAAATTCCGATCGGTGGTGGGGGATCTCCAAGATCTTTGGTAGGATTTTTGAGGGGTTTGGAGTTTAAGGATTTGAGAGTGAAATTTTTAGGAGGGGTAGAAGGGTTATATAGGAGAGGGTAGGGATAGGAAGAGGTAAAAGGGGCGGCGGCATGGGGGTAGGTAAAAGATAGATTAGGTTAAAAAAAACTTACATGCCCGTTTTGCCGAATCGGGTCGTCGAACCGGGTCATTAACGAACCTGGGTGGGTCGTTAACGAGCCACCATAGCCTCTTGAAGTGATTTTTGAGCCCTTCTCCTGCATCTTGTTAGCTCAAAATTTATCCTAATTCCTATCCTAAAAAACTACTAAAAAGAAAACAAAAGAAAGGAAAAAAAACTAAGAAAAAGAAAGAATCTAAAAAGAACAAAAAAACAATACTATACTAAAAGCGGGTTGCCTCCCGTAAGCGCTCTTTTTAACGTCGTAATCCCGACGAACTTACCTTAGCTTATCTAGGGTGGCTGCCATCCAGTATCGAAGGGATCATAAGAAACCCCATACTTAGCCTGAAAAACATCATAGCTTCTCTCCAAAATATTTGGTCCTCTATCATCAATAAGTATACTTGATAATCCTACATCAGGGTTAGTATAATCCGAAAACCAAGGAGGTTTTGACTCCTTTACAAGACTAACAGTAGGATGTAATATAGAATAAGGATAGGAGAAGGGATCATGACCAGAATTGATTGGATAAGAACAAGAAAACTCACCAGGGCCATTCGGGAAGTGGCTCGTTACCTAGGTGGTGTGGGTCGTTACCGACCCTGCAGGACTTGGAAGTGCCTCGGTACCGTGCCTGATTCCATCTCCAGTATCGAACTCCTTCAGAAATGGGTCGTTACCGACCCATGGGCGGTCGGTAAGCTCCTTGATGGGCGCGGCATCCTTGATTTTTCTCGTTTCCGTACTCAGGGAAGGGTCGTTACCGAGCCAGGGTGGGTTGGTAGACTCTTCAATACTACAACTAGCCACTTCGCTTATGGGTGAATTGAATTGAAACTCAACCCTCTCTTCTCCAATATCAAACATGAGAAGTCCTTTTCTAACTTCAACCCGTGCTCCTACGGTGGCTAAAAATGGTCTGCCTAGAATGATTGGCACCGCAGGGTCTTCAGGCATATCTAGCAGAATGAAGTCGTTTGGGACAAAGAATTTTCCAACTCGGACAGGAACATCATCAACGACTCCGATTGCTATTACAGAAGATCCATTCGCTATGTAGAGTTTCATCTTGACAGGCTCTAGTGGTCCCATGTTAACCTTGGTCCAGATAGATAATTGTAATAAACTAGCACTGGCACCTAGGTCACATAGAGCTTTAAAACGGTGAGTCCCAATACCAATTGAAATTGCAAACTTACCTGGATCACCGAGTTTTTCTGGGAGCTTTATGCAATGGACCTCATTATGCAGCTCTGATATAGATCTTTTCCTGCTCAAAATCTCTTTCAAAAATTTAGCGTAGGCAGGCAATTCATTAAGGGCATCAGTAAATGGAATTGAAATATTTAGCCCTTGAAGAATTTTAACAAACCGTCTAAACTTTCCTTCCGTAACATCATTAGACTTCTTGATCGGGAAAGGAAGAGTTTTTGACAGATTCGGGATAGAGAGAAACCCGGATCGAAGCCCTATCGAATCGATGAGAGGGTCGATTGGTGTTGTATAAGGGTCGGTCACAAACTCAGAGTTTGGTTCAGAAGACTTACCTGGCATGGATAGCGCATTATCAAGATGGGGAGCCTCGTTAATGACCTTATTGGGGTCGGTAACGAGCCTGACCGGGGCATCATCTTCGTTGCCGTGCTTAGTGTCTTTAGGCTTTGCTCGATCTGGAAACTCCTTTCCACTTCTGAGATGTATGGCTGCAATTTTTCCTCTAGGGCTCTATTCGGGTCGGCCCGGGAATTTCTCTTGAGGTCTTGAAATCCATGCAGCTAGGTCCCCGAGTTGTGAGTCAACGCTCTTCTTCCAGCTTTCGAACTCTCCCCACCTTTTCAATTGATAATTGAGGTTAGCTTGGACTCCATTGATTTCATTATTCACTCTATTGATCCCTTCATAGAGTCCATTCACCCATGATGGCGTCTCTTGATAGTCCGAGGGTCTGTAAGGTGGAACTCTCCTTTCTTGCTGAGGAAGTTGGCTCCCATGATGGCGTCTCAAAAAGGTGGAACTCTCTGTTCTTCCTCCATGCATAGAAAGTATCACCTTGGTTCCTATATGGACCCCACATGTAGTTAGCCTCTTCATATGCCTAAGCACATATGGTTTCCCTTTCTCTCTGGATCTCCTCTATCTCTAAACTGAGTTCAGCAATCTGCCTAGCTAGTTCTTCATGTGTAGCCATGGCTTTGTTTGCTCAATGACCTTCAGCTGGCGTACACTGTAAGCAAAAACAAAAACGAAATCAAAAAGCAAAAACGGGGTCTCGAACAGGGTCGGTAACTAACATGGGGGTCGTTAACGAGCCTGGAGTGATCCCATAAAAACTAAAACTAAAAAGAAAGAAACAATTACCTGTCGACAGGGTCATTACCGAGCCTGGGTAGGGTCGGTAACGACTCGACAGTGGCCTAGAAACTAAACAAAAAAAAGCACAAAAACTAGGTTGCCCAGCAGGGTCGGTACCGACACTGGGGGGTCGTTACCGACTCAGCGGAGTCCCGAAATACGTAAAAAGAAAAAAACTTGGGACTATTGGAATCTCCTCGGCAATGGCGCCAATTTGTTGATTTGGTTTCTTGACAACAAATAAATTTATAATCATGACCCCGCTGAGTATAGGGGAGTCAGGATCGCTCCACGTGAAGCAAGGTTTGTTTATCTATCGACTCCTAAAAAAAATAAAACAAAAGCAAGCAAAACACACAAGCAGCCTCGTTAACGAAGTTGTCAGCCTCGTTAACGAACCAACGAGAATAAAAAGACCAAAACTAATGTCCTAGACAGGTTCGGTACCGAGCCAACGAACTCAGTAACGAATTTGATCTTGAAAGAAATCAAATAAAAACGAAAATATCCAGGACAAGGGTTACAACAACATAGTCATGCAAACAAGCTCGTAAGAAGATAAATATCATGCCTTTAAATAGATAGATGCATCAATTTTCATTGACTTAGCAAGCAAATTAATCTACTTTCATAAACTAACTCACCCAATTGCTTGTTTTGGATCTAAAGCTTGAAACTTTCGTTTTCAAACAATATCAACCTTCAAGTTTATAACTTACTCTTTAAATCAAGTCAACAACTCAAATTACCTCAACTTTCATCTCAGTATAAGCACATCAAACAATCTCATCAATAGATAAAAGGCATTCAACACATAATCTTACTCACCAAACATGCACAACTATGCCGGGTTTCAACCCCGACCCTAGATAAAAAGACTACTCACTAATCACAACTAAGAAACTAATAACTTTAATCAAAGAAAACATTGAAAACAAAACACTACTCAAATTAATAAAAATAAAATCATCTTACACAGATTCAGAAGAAACCGAAAACACCGAAATACCGAATCAAAAACACGACTAACGACCCCGGTAACTTTCGTCTACCGAGCTCCTTCAATCACGACTCCAATCCGTCCTTCTCTCTGGCTCTCCAAAATTCGACCTCTTTCTCTAAGCGGTTCTCCTAAAGTCGTCCTCCTTCCTCTTTTCTATGCTAGATAGAAGGGTATTTATACTAAAAAAGCTAGAAACTAAAAAAGGCTAAAAGATATAAACTTTCCTAAAAAGATAGAATCTATTCTAAAAGATAGAAATAAAATCTCAAAAGATAACAAGGCCTAAAATACATAATATAATAACCCTAAAAATCATAAAAAGATACTATACCGACACGGAAATAAATTCCCGCACAGGATCGGTGAGTCACAAAGTCAACTCTCGAACATCTTCATCTCGTGGCCTCGTTAACGAGCCCTCACAGCCTCGTTAACGAGCATGGGCTTGGTTTTCTTCAACACTTCTCTTCCAAAAACTCGAACTTCAGCTTCTTCATCTTTTATTCCTCCATCTCTTATCATAGCTCTTCAAATTCAGCTCCAAACAACACTTTTTCCTTGCTAAAACCTACAAAAATACACAAAATGGAGTAGCTTCCATACTTTTCACAAAGTATGCAAAACTATCCAAAAACACATAAAACTTACCCTAAACTTATCAAAACTAGACCTAATAACCTAATAAAACCTATCAAAAACTATACTAAAAACACGAACATCATGTGGGAACCTGGTGAGTCTTTTGGCGGAGGAGCTCGTTGTCGACGTCACGTGCAACACTCCACATCATCCCCAGAAGTTGGAATCAAAGTATTGGTTTTCTTCCGGCATCTTTCAGAGGATTCAAGGTGGAGTAGCCGCCAAGGTGTTTGGACAGGATGTGGCGATTACACGGGCCAAGTTGGAGTTGTTATATGTCCCGAACTGGTACGAAACTTGGACGTCTCATCCATTCCCATTGGACAAGAAGCCTCAGGATGAGCCATAATTGAGGGAATGTGAGACGAGATATGACTGAGAAAGAGTTAAGATGGAGTAAGATGAGGCAACTACGGAGGAGCTCGATATTGAGGATGATGACCTCGGTACCGAGGTGCTTGACGAGAACACCAACCTCGGTACTAAGCAACATGGGCTCGATACTGAGTATTTCGAGGTCACTACCGAAGCATTCAACATCGGTAACGAGCCTGCTCCTCCACCTACCGAGCCACAATCGTATGGAATGGTGCCCTACAACCTGGTCATTTATCAGGACCACTTCCAGCCGCATGATCACTACCAACCACCGCCCCAACCAAGATCTGATGGTTCAAGTGCTCCTCCTCCATGGGCCGATGATCTTTCTTTCCAGATGCAGCAATTGAACCTGCAACAAACACAGCTCAACCAACGGATGGATCGGTGGGAGAGTGTGTATGCAACCCGCATGGTTCTCGAGAATGCATGACATCAACAAGATGATGCTCGGTGGAGGACAATGGAGCAGCGAGTGACGGTTGATGAGGAGCGATGGAGGACCATGTATGAGTTCATGGGCAACTTTGAGCGCCAGTTTCCACCACCACCTCGGCGATGATCTCAACTTTTCAAGGATGTTTCTTCTGCTTGAAAGTTTATCATGTAAGTTTTTCTTTCTTTTCCCTATTTCTTTTCTTTTTTCTTGCTTTATTTTTACAGTGGGTACACTTTAATTTTAAGTATGGGGTGGGGAAGAAGAAGGGATCTTACTTGTTGTGTGTTTTGTGTGCCTCTTAGTTATTTTTATTTTGCTTTGTCTTAAGTTGTTTTCCTTTTGAAAAAAATAAAAAGTAAGAAAATCACAAAAAAAATTTGAAAATTTGAAAAATCCAAAAAGATTTTAGAATAGATGAATTCCCTGTCTTTTGGTTCTATGATAGTTAATTGCTTGCATGGCTATGTAATTTCCTTTCATCATGTTTTTAACGGTATAGCCTGAGTCTTATGATATAATTTTTTTTATAAAGGAATAGCAATTTGATGAAATTGAGCATGTATAATTTTAGCATGAGTAGTTGCAATCCAACAAAAGAATTGACCTTGTGAGTTCTTTTTTTTAGCCTTGATTTTTCATGTGTGATTTGCTCTCTTTATGCATATTATCTCCTGAAATTGTGATGGTTATCTATTTCTCAAAGACCCGTACAAGATTTTTAGTTCATTACTTGTGAAAGTCATATGATAGAGAACTTATTTTTCATAAGCTTTATTAATCCCTATCCACCTTTACATGATCCTTCTTTTGACAACCAATTTGAGCTTTAGCCTTTTATTTGTTGCTCCACAAAATTATCCCTAGCCGAGATAAGCTTGACCCTATCCGGGGATTAGGACTTGTTGGAGAGGTATGTTTTTGTAGAGTGCAAAAGTATATGTTTTGGTTCAAAATAAGGGTTTTTGGTGGGGTAGATTGGCAGTCTCTTGTTTTTTATGTAAAAGATCTCTTGGTTAAAAAGATGTATAAGAAAAGGAATAATGGATCGATATCAGCCTATGTGGGCTTGGCACCGAAAGAAAAAAAATGAAATCAGAGAAAATGATATCAGCCTATGTGGGCTTGGCACCGAAAGAAAAAATGATATCAACCTATGTGGGTTCAGCTCGTTATCGACCCTCTCAGGTCGGTAACGAGGCAAGTCGAAAAAAAAGGGGGGAGGAAGAAGAATGAGGAAGTTGTGCAAATTGTTCAAGTAAAAACCAGAGATTCTTTATGTTTTTATGGGACTTTCTAGGATTAAGAGGTTGAGTGAAATAAATGAGTGTGCATAATGTAGAGTGAGTTTGGTATGTCTTTTATGATAATTTTTGTTGTGTGAGTTTTTAGGAGTCTTTGATTCCCGGACTTAATTAGCACCACATGGCCAAAATATTTTCACGCCTATATGTTATTGCCAAGCCCCATTATAACCCGACCGAATGGAAACTTCTATGAAGTTTTTCATTGAGCCTAAGTTCTCTTGATGATTTTTGCTTATTTTGACAAATCTTGGGTGGAAAGTTTGGTGATATAAGTTCCAATTTCTATGAGTTTTAGCATATAAGATTGAGTTGATAGATTGAATTTATAGCCCAAACACATGAGAGTTGAGTGAAACACTTATCCTTGGTTAGGTTGGATCGAAGTTGCTTATGTTTATTAGTACTTATATATGTGTGATGACGTTAATAGTCATTTGTTATTTTTGCTATGTTTTTGATGTTGCTTTTTAGATGAAGGCTATTTCTTGATAACCATGATGATTGGTCTTGGTTAATGTTTTGTGATTGCTTGAGGACAAGCAAGCTTAAGTATGGGGTATTTTGATATTCGTATTTTTAAGTATAGTTTTTAGGTGTTTTTCTTAGGTTGTTTGGTTTAGTTTTAGTAGGTTTAGTGTTAGTTTTTTGTGTTTTTGGATAAGTTTACATATTTTGGGAAAAGTATGGAAGCTACTCCGTTTTTGTGTTTTTCTTAGGTTTTTAAAGCGGAAGAGAGCATTTTCGAACAAGATGAAGACAAGTGGTTCGTGGTGGAATGCATGAAGGAAGAGTGGAAAGATATGTCATGAAGATCCCGTCGAAGTCCAAAGAGAAGCCATGAGAAGTGTACAAAAAGCCAAAACAGAAGGCTCGTTACCGACCTATGAGGGTTGGTACCGAGCTGAGCAACCATGTTTTATTCAAGGAATTCAGCAAGTGTCTACCGACCCTGTGCAGTTCGTTATTGAGGTGACCTGTGTCGGTAGAGCAGCGCCGACTTTCGGGAAGTCTATCTTTATCTTGTAATATTTTTAGTTAGGAAAGTTTTTATCTTTTATAATCTTTATTAGATAGTTTCCTCTAGTATAAATACCCTTGTTCTAGCCTAGTTTAGGGAGAGTTAGTCGTTTTTGGAGAACAGTTGTTGGAGAGAACTCGATCGAGAGAGAGAGTCTGAGTCCTTGTTCGAGTTTGTTGTTGTCTTCATTGTTTTGAGTCGTGATCGTGGTTGTTTGTAAGACAGAGATTTCTTATAATTCAAGTAAGCTTTTAATTCAATGTTTTCTTTCAATTAAGTTGTTTGTTTTCTTTCAACCATGAGTGAGTAGTTTTCTTTTCGAGGGTCGGGGTTGAAACCCGACATAGTTGTGCATGATTGAATGAATGTGTTGATGTTTTGATTGCCTTCTATCCTTTGAATTAATTGGTTGTACTTATACTTAGACGAGAGTTGAAGTAATTTGAGTTTGTCGCTTGATCGAAAGAGAAAGTTATGAACTTGAGTGTTGATATTGTTCGATAACGAAAGTTTCGAGCTTTGGATTCAAAACAAGTAGAATAGTGAATTGATTTATGAAAGTTGATTGATTTTCTTGTTTAGTCAACAAAAGTTGATAGATTTATCTTTAAAGGCACGATCTTTATCCTTCACATTAGTTCATATGCATAATTATGTTGTGGTAACCCTTGTCCTAGATCTTTTTATCCTTTGAATTTTCTTCGTTTTTACTCACGAACATACTCGTTACCGAGGCACATAGGTCGGTACCGAGCCTGCAGTTGAATCGTGTTGTTTGCTCTGTTTTAGCAGAAATCCAGCGCCGTTACCAACCCTGACAAGGTCGGTAGCGAGGGTTGCCGTAGATGCTTGCTTTTGTTTTGTTTTGTTTTCTTGTTTTCATAGTCGGTAATCAAACAACCTTGCTTCTCGTGGTCGATCCTGACTTCGCTATACTCAGCGGGGTCTTGTCTACAAATCTATGTGTTGTCGAGTTAAGTCTGACCTCTCAACACTAATAAGAAACATTGCCTCAATCATTTTAATGTCAAGCATTCAATCATATAAAGCAGCTTTGAAAAAGAGTCATAACACAAGTTCTAGAGCTAAAAAATCATGGTGATACACTCAAGAATATAGAAAACAAATAATCATGAAAGGCCAAAAATCTCACAATGTAAATTGTGTCTAGAACTTCAGATTGAATACATAACTCAAGCTATATATGCTCAATCCTATAGTCAAAGTAATCAATCAACGATCATGCTCATATCATAGAAATTTCAGCATATTATGCAAATCATGGGTTAGAACTCATATTTACCATAAAAACACAATAAGTATCATACAATGGGGAAATAAGAACCTAAATGCATTTTTTTTTCATTTTTCAAGATTTTAATCAATGCATGGAAAAATTTATATATGCCTAATCTAATGCAACTACATGCTATGCAAAAATAATTCCCTTCCCTCATGCGTAAAACATACTTTTTTCCTAAAGTAAAGTAAAAAGTAAAGGAGAGAGAAAACTCAAGAAGAATCTAGCTATCCGGGTAGTACGGCGGGAAATCCGACGGTGGTGATGGTTCTTCGGGTTATCAATCTTCGGACCTGGGGTATCTAAACACGCATAAAAAGTACCTAAAAAGCAAAAGATTGACTAAAAAAGAAATCTATCTAAGCATTGGGTTGCCTCCCAAGAAGCGCTTATTTAACGTCATTAGCTTGACGTTTATCATGAATTGACAAGATTAGACATTGTCAATGCCCTTAACAACCTGTCAAATCCATGTGCACACATCTCAAAAAGACATAAGTAACACAATGATATATTAAAGATGCATAATATAACTTTCAAAGACAGTTTTAATTTATCAAACATGTGTGCCCAATTTTCATGAGATGACATTTGTTCAAATAAATTCAGCACAAGTGGTGGCTTTAGAAAAAACTTACAATATGAATCAAAGCACTTATCAGCAATACCACTTCTATCCAAGATGAACTCCATATATTTTCCATCTTCCACCTTGTGTTGTAGTCTTGGCTCCTCATCTTGGAACTCCATCAGCTCTGGATGTGAGAAGGTGGGAAACGGAAGCATGGGATGTCAAGGCCTAACATAGGATGCACCATGACAACGAGACTCTTAACATATATATCATGTCGTTTTTCTCCCTCATGGTTGTCTACTTCACAACAAAGAAGTCATCATGGTAAACAGACGAGTCTTCCTCAAGCAATTTACTCCACATGGGTAAAAATGACTCAGGCTCCCTAGGCTTTGTAAGTATCGTTATGCCAACAAAGACTTCCTTTGGCTTTGTGATAATCTGCTCAGCATGACTTATAGGTGTGAATTCATATGGCGCATCAAATTCATCTTCACAACTCACATCAAGTGTAGTAGATCGCTCCTCATCTTGAATCTGAGTGTTTGACTCATGATCCTTTCACACAACTTAAAAGGACATGAGATTGGGAATGAAAATATGAAGAACATGACTCACAATGCTACATGATTATAGAATCCACCCCTTTAGAGAGATTCCTGATTATATCCTCAAGAGACTTATCAACCGGCTGGGGTGGTTGGGAAGATGACTCGACCAAAAAGCTTTGACGGCTCATGAAACTTAAGAAATCCCAACATTTCTTGAATCCCATATATAAAAGCCTCTCATTGCTCATGTAGTCAGCCAATCCCCTTGTCTCAAGATTCATACCATAGATAACTCCCATGTTTACCTCTCCATCACTATATTTGTAATCCCCAAGTACCAAGGTCAAACACATGGTCTTGACATCTTGAAAAATAGTCATGGAAGTGTTCATCTTGCAGCTGTCTACATTCAAACAAAGCCATGGATCAGTAGCATGGGTGTTATGAACTGTAAGATAGGTTCACAACACCAAAAATAGTAATACTAAGTAAACACAAAGAAATATACGAGTACCCGGCAACGGCGCCAAATTTGACGAGCACTTTTATGTCGCAGTAAAAGTGTTGTCAAGGAAATATCCTAACTTCCAAGTATAGTGGAAGCCAGGGTCATACCCACAGGGACTCATATTTCTTGTGTTTAAATAATATTACTAAGTAATAAAAAGGGATTTTATAATTCAAACTATTAATCTAAGCAAATTAAACAAAGTAAGTAAGATAATTGAGTTTTCAAGAATAGAGAAAGTGTCCAACTAGTTTCGTATCTATTGCACATATGAGTATTGATCCTCGATTATTCTTATTTTAATTCCCTTGACTAATCTATTGTGAATTCAAGGAATTCAAGCTCAAATTAGTTATCCAATTAGCCTAGAAAACCTTCTATGTTGAATTGATCATGCAAATTAGTTCAAAGCATTCAATAGAAACATAGTTCATGAATTCCACTGTCTATTCATGAAGTTTTGTGATTGAATTCTCCTTCTTTGTTTAACCTTATTCCACCTTATAAGTTTAATCAAAGGATTCATCCATGAATAACCAAATTCCACCGTATATTTAGTTACTCTAGTTGTAATTCAACCTAGAAATAGAAGAGGTGATCAAGCTTGTAATCCTAAGCGAATCTAATCAATTAAGCATGGAGAAATTCAATCTAGTCAAGGCAAGTTGAAATAATTCAAATCTCACAAACAATCATGCATACAACTTCAAATAACTAGTTGGACATGAGAAATTGGCTAGAATATGACATTAGAGAAGAAATAAAGCTTACTAGAGTTCAATTTGTCTTCAATATTTGCAATCTAGGGTTTTGTCTCTCAAAAATCTCTCTAGTGTTGAATAGCGTAGAATAATAAAACATAAGTCCTCAAATAAAACCCTAAAAGAGTATTTATATCATACCCAAAAACATCCTAAAATAATAATAAAGTCGGCGAAAATATATCACGGAGGCCCCAAATCAACGTCGGATGAACGCGCCAGAGCGCGGTCAAACCCCCAGATCGCGGTCGCGCTCTCCCCTATTCTTACCGCGCTCAGACCTCAACATTCAAGCGACACTTAAGAGGCTGTTTTGACCCCCTTATAGTTGGAATTTCGACTTGTAGTACAAATATTAATTGTAGATCTTCGAGTTAGCTTTCCAATGATATCAAATTCAGCTTCATCCGACCACTATACCGCCCAAACCAATCATTGCAAGATAGACGTGTCAAAACAAGACTCCAATGCATAACCCGAGTTTATGCGTTTTTATCCCTCAAGCTCTTGGGTATTAATTCTTCCAATCTGCACTTGAATCACATTAAGCTTTATCTTGATCCTCAAAAATCATCTAATATTCATCCCGTCCATTCTTGTTTACCTAAAGGTCTGCAAAACCAAACAAAACAAGCGCAAAACCCGAATTTCCTAGAAAATCTAAAAACTAAGCTAAAACCATGCAATATAAACATAAATATGCATCCTAAACACTACCTAAATGCAATCTATCACTTAACCACCCCTATATTACGAAATTATGGAAAACCACCATTGTTTGACCTTCCGTTAGATTTGAACCACCCTTCCTCACTTGTCGCTCAACTCCGTTTGCATAATAATGACATGGCACTTAAATTTTAATTTTTTTATTTTTTTTTGAGCTTATGTGGACAAAATTGAAAGCCATGTCACTAGAGCATTGAGCATATGCTTTTATTTTAACCCTTCATCTCTCTCAATTGTGCATCTTCCACTCACGAGAAAACTCGACACTTGTCTTCACCTTTAGAGGGGTCTTGTTCTGCATCTAATATCCTTTAAATAGGCCATCTCATCCTCGTAGTTGTAAGTTATGTTCCTACACTGCATCCACTAGTGTGAAATTAGGGTTTTCTTTGCTATTATCGGTTGTGTAGCATTGAATGAGAATTTAGGGTTATAAAATCGGATTCGATTGAATTTTGAAATTTTAGTAGAGGGTTTACAAGATCTAATTAGATTGTTGTCATTTGTAATTCATAATTCAATGTATTGAACAAATTGGCTAATATAGGAAGATCTGAATTAAAATCAGAGTCGATCTTTTGTTGGTTCCAATTGGAAGTAGTTTTTAGATGTTTCATGGAATGGATGACATTGTTGCAAGTATAACATGTCAAGCACAAGTTCTACATCAACAACTTCACAACAAAGGGTTCGTTATTGTACTCTTCCAGCAAAAGAATCAAAATTATGGTAGACGGTTTTATGGATGTCGTCTCTATGGATTCCCTAATAAATGCAACTACTTTGTATGGAGGGATGAAGAACATAATACCAAAGCCATTTACATTATCAAGAAGTTAGTAAATGAGAAGCATAAATTGGAAGTAGAAAAGAGGAAACTAGAGGATTCCGCAAGAGTTCATAAAATTGATATGCAACAGATGGCACAAGAGCTTGAACTAACTAGGAAAACAAAGGCTCCTGATTATAGTTGGACAATTATTATAAGCCCCCTATTTTGCAACGATGGGTATTTTTTCCAGTGACCTCGGATTTTACCGTCCAAAGTCACCTAAGGCTTTAAATAATTTAATGAGAATATAATTAAAGAAGAAATTACTAAAAGCGGAATTTTATTCATTGATAAGAACATTTGTTCATTACATTGAGAGTTGTTTCACAAATGATATAGTAGCAGAAAATAAAGCCCATATTAAAAGGGTTTAAAAGACATACTGAAAATACAAGTATATTCCCCTTAGACAACTCATATGATGATGATTTACTTGGTTTAAAATGTAAGAGCTAGTGCATTATCTTCTGAATGTTTTGCTCTTTGAAAATTCCTTCTCTCCTTCAACGTCGTCTTGCATTGACCTTCTATCCTTGCAACTCTTCTCGAACCTTCTAGACTTTGTCTTCAAAACTTCGGTGTGAACCTCCTAGAGTCTGGAATTTGTCGCAAAGGTCGAGAAATACTAGGCAAAAATGCGGAAATAGTGGAATTAGTCTAAGGAGACTAAGCAAGTGAGAACGGAAATTCTCAAGGTGAGTTTGGTAATATTATTATTTCAACGAGGAGAAAGATAGGAGAGATGTACTTGAAAGTTATAAACTTTATGTGGAGCTTTAAAAACAAAAATTAGTCAATCTCGAATAGAGATAACTTGGATCCGAAAGCGAAGGAAACTAGTAGACTTTAGTTCCTTTTAGAGTACACATAATGTTGGGAAGTTTTTAATTACACAACAAATTTTTGAAAGCCTCTTGCACTCTTTTTCAGACCTCAACAAACCTCATCTTATTCGGTGCTCCAGATCGGGGAGGTGGCCCGAAGGCGCTTAAGTACCAAACCCACCTTGACAATCCCAAATAATTATTCAGATTGGAAAGACGAGCGTCAAAGAACTGAGAGTTGGGTTGGTCTTCCAAGTTGTATTCTTACGGCCCGGTTTTAGTTTCTTTTAATGTGCATTGGCATTTATATTTGTGTTGTGATAAAACTTCACATACGTTAATGATTTTTAAGAGTGTGGAGGCCATGAACGGGCCGAGTCCACTTAAAGGAACGAAGTTTCGACACCTAGCTAGGGTGCATACGTCCATCCTCCGAGCAGGAGCGGACATAGATCATGGTCCTTAAAGTCGCGAGAAGAGAGAGCATGCATGGTGCCATACCACTTGACATGTTAAGTAGAGGTGTTCGGGTCGAGCCTGCACCTCTTATTTAAAAATCGATACTAATCCCGAAAAGAGATTTTAAACAAGCAAAGGCTACACAAACAAGCATAGATAATAATTCTACGAGTAATAATAATCGTAATAATGATAACAAGGGGGTTGTTATTTCTAGCAATCGATATTTCTAGATTCGTTATTTTAGCAAACAAGTTGTTTCCAACATCGAGAAAGTTAACGAAAACGAATTATCGGAATGCTTCAAGGAGAACATCCACTTGCCTCGAACTCAACTTGGCCTTAGCACGAAGTTATGGGGGACTTATGTTCTTGGAAATACGACCTAATAATCCGGGCATAGATAATTCAATGAAATATACCACTTCTCTTTATTTCATTTTATATTTTTAAGTTCATATAATTCCACTTTATGTAAATAAGGAATTATCTAAATTATTATCCTAATAATTTAGCTTATAAAATTCAATAATAATATTTCCTATATTATTATTTCATGACAAGGTTTTTTATAATTTTATAAAAATTATAGCTTATTTAAATGAGCATGCATTTAAATAATTTCATAAAAATCCTAAGTAGTAGCTTTATGATAATATTTATTTATTTAGCCTTAAATAAATATTATATATATAAATAATTCAAAAAAAATAGAAACTCAATAGATAAGGTTCCAAAAGGTCAAAAATCATATGCTAGTAAATTTTAATTCCCATTAATAACATTTTGATGGGATTTTTAATACCTATGGGCCTATTTTTTTTACTTAAACCAATACCTCAAATTAATAAATCAGCCCAAAAAGCAATATAAAGGCCCAAACCTCTTAAGAGCTTTTTCCTCCTCGTGTGTGACACCAACGAGTAACAGCTCCCTCCAGCAACTGGTGGCGGACAGTGGTGGTTCTGGACAGCGCCGACGAGTAGTGGCGGCCGGTGGTGGCCGGTGGTGGCCGGTGGTGGCCGGTGGTGGCCGGTGGTGGCCGGTGGTGGCCGGTGGTCGGAGATGGGTGGTTGGAGGTGTTGGCACCAAAAAAACAACCAAAATAGCCCAAAATGTAAAAAAAAACAGCCCTTAATAATTGGGGAAAAGTCTGAAAAATTTTGCCAAAAATTTTAGAACGAAAATGGAAGAGGAGAAGAGAGTGATTGTGTAATTTCTACCCTCTGCACTTGACCCCTTTTTATCGCAAAATTGAACCCTTTCAAGGATCCAAACTTCGTGGACCTCTCATGGAAGAGGTGATCCATGGAGATTGGCCAAATGTGTGTTTCTTGCATCCATGGTGAGGGAGAGGTGAGAAGAGCAAACTTGAATGGCAATGGAAGGAGGTGGATGAGCACGCATTGCTTATATGCAAATCAATTGGTCATGGCATTCTTCTTCTAACAAGAAGGAAGAAAATAAGGAAATAACAAGATCAAAAATCCTAAGTGGGTAGATAAGTTAAAATGGCATAGTGGAAAGGAGTGTGTGTTAATTTGTGAAATATACAAGAGGTCATGAGTTCAAGTCCCACTTCTTGTGTTTTTCGTTTTGGCCCATTCTCTTATTTTTCATTTAGATTTTAATTCAAATTCGAAATTAAACCAAAATTTTATTTGTTCTTTATTATATAAATTTCTATTTGACATTATGCTATGCTTTTACAAATTTTAATATTATATTATGAAAATCATTTGATGACATTGATATGTCTAGCCACTTATGGATCACAATTTGGTATGTGCTTGCTAATTATCTTTCCACTAATGGATCACAATTTGGTTTTGAATGTGGTGTGTGCTTGCTAGTTATCTTGTACCTTCAATTGATGACATTGATATGTCTAGCTTAGTTGAACTAGCTGATATTCATGTTTTTGGTATAGTTTTTAGTGTGTTTTCTTAGTTTATTAGGATTAGTTTTAGTAGTTTTAGGGTTAGTTTTGTGTATTTTTGGATGGTTTTGCATATTTTGTGAAAAGTATGGAAGCTACTCCGTTTTGTGTCTTTTCGTAGGTTTTGAGCAAGGAAACAGTGATTATTGGAGCTGAATTGGAGTGTTATGGTGAAGGACGGAAGAGTATGGAGATGAGAAGTCAAAGTCCAAGCTTTTAGAGTTGAAGAGTTGAAGAAAACCAAATCTAGGCTCGTTAACGAGGCTGTAATAGGTTGTTAATGAGGCTTAGTGATAGAATTTTTTGAGAGATCTTAGTGATGTCTACCGACCCTGTGCGGAAATCTATCTTGATAATTCAATTTGGTAGGGTTTTTAATGAGTCTTAGGGTTATTATATTTTATATTTTATGTCTTGTTATCTTTTTAGCTTATCTTTCTATCTTTTTAGAGTTAGTTTCTATCTTATAGGAAATTTTTATCTTCTATCCTTTTTATTAGATAGCCTTATTAGTATAAATACCCTTCTTTCTAGCCTGGAAGGGAGGTAGCGAGTAGGAGTCGATTTCTAGGAGAGCCGAACAAGAGAAGTCAGATGAGAGGGATATCGAGCCAAGTCGATCGAGAGAGAGAGAGAGAGTTGGATCGTTAATCAGTTTGGTAGCTTGTGTTGTTTTCGGTTTCTTCTGAAGTCTGTAAGACGATAATTTTCTTATTAATTTGAAGTAGTTTGTTTTGTTTTTCAATGTTTTCTCCTATTGAAGTTATTTGCTTTATAGTTATGAGTAGTGAGTAGTTTTTCTTATCTAGGGTCTGGGTTTAAACCCGGCATAGTTATGCATGTTTGATGAGTAGGTTGAAGTGTTGAATGCCTTTTATCTATTTTAGACTGCTTGTTGTGCTTATGCCTAGATGAGAATCAAGGTAATTTGAGCTCTTAACTTGATTGAGAGAGAAAGTTATTGACTTGAAGGTTGATATTGTTCGATTATGAAAGTTTTGAGCTTTGGATCCAAAACAAGTGATTAAGTGAATTAGTTTATGAGAATAGATTGATTTGCTTCCTAATCAGCGGAAGTTGATGAATTTATCTATTTAAAAGTATGATCTTTATATTCTTACAAGTTTATATGCATAGCTATGTCGTGGTAACCCTCTTCCTAGATTTTTTATTCTTATTAGAGTTTGTCTTCGATTTCATTCGTTATCGAGTATTTGCCTCGGTACCGAACCTGTGTTTTAAGTCATTATTAGTGTTATCCAGGTTCGTTAACGACCCTGACAAAGTCGTTAACGAGGTTGGTCGTGGGTGTTTTGTGTTGTTTTGCTTGGTTTTCTTATTTTTAGTAGTTGATAAACAAACAACAGTGATTCACGTGGAACGATCCTGATTCCCCTATACTCAGCGGGGTCTTGACTTATAAATTTATTTGTTGTCCAGAGAAAAGACTCGTCAACAAATTGGCGTCGTTGCTGGGGAAGCAACGAGTTTGTTTGTTTATCTGTGGGCCTGGGAATAGCCCGACCCCGTTTTTGTTTTTAATTTTGTTTTCTTTGTCTTTTTTCGCAGCGTATGCCAGTTGGACGTCGAAGGCTCGAATTTGACAACGTCGGTTATTTTTTAGAACCTGAACGTTCCCTGCACCGTAGACGCCGAGAGAACCGAGCTATGGCTATGCCCGAGGAGATGACTCGTCAGATGGCCGAACTCCAAAGAGAGATGGAGACGTTAAAAACCGAAAAAGATGCCGCTGCTGCCGAGGCTTCTTGTCAACGAGTCAACAACACTCATTTACAGGAAGAGCTGAATGCCTATCGGAGGAATGCCAAACAATACATGCATCCAGAACTGAGGGTTCCAGAATCTCCAATTGTGCTTCCAAAGATAGAGAAACCTTTTGCGATTAAGTCTCAGTTTATATCCTTGTTTAAACGGACTCAGTTGGAAGGAAAACCTACCGAGTTCCCTATGGAACATATTAGAAATTTCCTTGATTTATGTGACACCATAGCTGTTGAAGGTGTCTCACTTGAATATGTTCTGTTAAAAGCTTTCAGGTGGTCTCTTACTGGAAAGGCCCTGAGCTGGTTGGAGAGCTTACCTCCTAAGTCTATCAGACTTGGAAGAATTTGTATGATCAATTTGTGACAAAATTTTTCCCTCCTGCCAAGACGATGAAGTTGAGGAAGCGCATCACCTCCTATCACCAGCTGCCTAATGAGACTTTCATTGAAACTTGGGAAAGATTTAAGGAGATGCTTAGAAAGTGTCCCACTCATGGGCAACCATTATATGTCCTCCAAGAAATCTTTTTCCAGGGTATTAATGCAGAGACGAAGAACCGAATCAACACGCATACAGCGTCCGGTTTTATAGAGATGGAACCCACGACTGCATGGGAATTGTTGGATAAGCTGTCTAATTACGATGCCATGTATGGACCCCAACAATCTCCCCAGCCCCAGAGGCGTCTCTACGTGCCTAACAAGAAAGACGTTGACCCGGATGTCAAAAATCAATTTCTGCAAGATGAGGTCAACCGCCTGAAGAAGCAAGTAAGTTTTCTGAAATCCTCTCAATCTTGTCAAGACAGTGGTTCTTTTGCCCATAGTACGTCTGCTTGCACTAACATAGAGCATGTGATAGCCGCTGAGACATATGCTGAAGTGAACTATATGAGAGGCCCATACAGAAACCAGCCTAGCAATTTTGGCAGGTCAACCAATTATCAAGCGTGGGGCAACCAAAACCCGAATCCTAACTATGCAGCGTCCCCACCGGATAGAAGACCTACACCATATCGACCTCTAGGCTACCAAGGGCCACCATCATGGGCATTAGGGTTATAGGAAGGCATTAGCGGAATCAAAGCCAACCGTAACAATCAAAACAAAAGATGGGAAGAGTTCGATATATGGAAGAAGAATGTCGACTCCCAACTAGGGAACCTTGCTGCACAGATTCTAAGGCCACAAGGGCAACTTCCGGGCTGTTCCGAGGAGAACCCTAGAGGACAGATAGCAGCGGTACACCTTAGGAGCGGAAAGACACTACCGGAGCATGTCCAAGCAAAGGAGAAGGACCCTATCACTGAATAGGACACCACGGTTCAGCTCGGTAACGAGCCAGCGAGAGCAACAACCGAACAAGAACACCATGGTGACGAGGCTCCAGAGTCGTCAACGATCCTAACCCAGGTATGTTTTTTGATCCGAGCCCCTCTCCAAATCTCAAGCTAGTTAACGATCCCAACAGGGTCGGTAACGATCCTCCGAAAGCACCTAACGACCCTAGTGTCGACCCAGTAGCATCACCTCTCGAGCCTGACTTGGTTCCGAGATTGGTGAAATCTCTTCCTTTTCCTATTAAGAAATCAAAGGACTCTACTGAGAGTAAGTTCAAGCGTTTCGTAAAAATTCTCAAGGGCATTAATGTTTCCATCCCATTCGCTGAGGCCCTAAGTGAAATGTCGGCTTACACAAATTTTTTGAAGGATATTCTTAGCAGGAAAAGATCCATCACAAAGCTGAACGACGAGGTCCGATCTATTGCTCTACCCGAAAATCTAGGAGATCCAGGGAGATTCGCCATAACAATTGGCATAGGCGACCACAAATTCAAGGCTCTTTGTGATTTGGGAGACAGTACCAGTTTACTCCCTCTTTCAATCTGGTCAAAAGCCAACATGGGGCCACTAGAGCCAATCAACATGCGATTATACATGGCATATGGCTCTTGTATCAAACCAACAGGGGTTGTAGAAGACTTTCCGGTTCAAGTGGGAAAATTCTTTGTTCCAAACGACTTCATAGTTATGGCAATGCGCGAAGACCCGGTAGTTCCTATTATTTTGGGGAGACCGTTCCTCGCCACAGTTGGAGCCATAACTGATGTTAGGAGGGGACTCGTAACTTTCAAAATTGGGGATGAGGTGACGGAATTCCGGTTTAAACAGTCAATGAAGGAGACCGATAGAGCCGAAATCAAGATGCTCTTCGCCCACAATGAGATTATTGAATGTGGGGACCCTGTTGGAAGAATAGTGTCGAATGATGAATTCTCCGGTCAAAGATGGGCAGAAATAGCCCCTGCAATTTTGGTAACGAGTTCTCCAGCCTCAGTACCGATTCTCTTGGCAAAAGAAGCAAGCTCGTTAACAACCCTATTAGCATCGTTAACGACCTTGGCCGAGGACAATGAAACTTCTGCGTTTGAATACCTTGAAGAGGTGTTGAAGACGGAGCCAGAAGAACCGATTCTCATTCCAGCTAAACCTTCCCCAAAACTAAAGCCTCTTCCGGACTCTCTCAGGTATGAATTTCTTGGTCCTAACTCTACTTTTCCGGTCATCATTAATGTCAAATTAAAAGATGAGGAAGTAGAGAAACTGCTGAGTGTACTTAGGGTGCATAGAAAAGTCATAGGCTACTCCCTAGATGATATAACTGGCATATCCCGTTCTCTTTGCATGCATAGGATATACATGGAAGATAATCATAAACCCACTATAGAGCATCAACGTAGGTTAAATCCTAACATGAAGGATGTGGTCAAAAAGGAAATTATTAAATTACTTGATGTTGGGATCATATTTCCTATATCGGACAACTAATGGGTTAGTCCGGTCCATGTAGTTCCAAAAAAAGGAGGAATGACGGTCATAGAAAATGAAAAGGGAGAGCTTATTCCAACTAGGACCACTACTAGTTGGAGGATGTGCATTGATAATAGGAAGCTTAATAGTGCTACTGGAAAAGATCATTTTCCGCTTCCTTTCATTGATCAAGTGTTAGAACGCTTATCCCAGCATGATTATTTCTGTTATCTAGATGGCTATAGCGGTTTTTGGTAGATTCCCATTCATCCTGATGATCAGGAGAACACCACCTTTACATGTCTCTATGGGACTTTTGCTTATAAAAGAATGCCATTCGGGCTTTGCAATGCCCCCGCCACCTTTCAAAGATGTATGATGGCCATTTTTTCGGATATGATAGAGGAGATTGTAGAGGTCTTTATGGATGATTTTTCTGTATATGGTTCTTCATTTGATGCTTGCCTTGCTAACCTTGCACGTGTGCTTAAAAGATGTGAAGAAACCAATCTTGTGTTAAATTGGGAAAAATGCCATTTTATGGTGCAAGAGGGGATAGTGTTAAGACATCTTGTCTCTAAGAGAGGGATAGAAGTAGATAAAGCAAAAATTGAGCTTATTGAAAAAATACCTCCTCCCTCTTCTGTAAAAGACATTAGGAGTTTCCTAGAGCATGCTAGTTTTTATAGACGCTTTATTCAAGATTTTTCTAAGATAGCTAAACCTCTGACTAACCTACTAATGAAAGATGTAGTGTTTGAGCTGTCTCCAGAATGTCTTGAAGCATTTTATAGGTTAAGAGCAACCCTCGTGTCCGCCCCTATTATGCGGTCCCCGGATTGGACACTACCCTTTGAGATTATGTGTGACACTAGCGACTATGCAGTCGGCGCAGTCTTGGGAATACAGAAGGATAAGAAGCTCCACTCCATCTACTATGCCAGTAAGACGCTGGATGAGGCGCAAAGTAAGTATACCACAACGGAGAAGGAGTTCCTTGCTATGGTATTTGCTTTCGAAAAATTTCGGTCCTACCTTATTGGATCAAAAGTGATTGTTTATACTAACCATGAGGCCTTTAGATATTTAATGGCCAAAAAGGATGCCAAGCCTCAATTGCTTCGTTGGATGCTCTTACTGTAGGAATTTGATCATGAAATAAGAGATAAGAAAGGAGCAAAAAACCTAGTGGCAAACCACTTATCTAGATTGCCAGTTGAGCATATCACCGAATCCGAAAATGAAGTGCCAGTAAATGATTCCAGGCCAGACGAACACCTCATGCTGAACGAGGTCGAGCTCAACAAGACCCATCGTTAACGAGGCACCGAGGCTGGAATGCATAGATCACAAAGGCAAAGACCCAAGGTGCATCGACACAACAGTCAGGCAGTTCGTTACTATGCCACGGGAGGTCGTCACCGAGGATAATATTACAGCTCCAGGGTCGTTAACGACCCACACAGGTTTAGTGACGACCCGGTCAAGTAAGATTTCTGAACCAAAAGTCATTCAATTCGATTCAATCCCTTCCTCTCCCACTGCTTCTACTGTTTTTACATCAATTCATGCTGTTAGAGGGTCAAAAGCCCCTTGGTTCGCGGATTTTGCTAACTATCTTGTAGGAGGCGTAATCCCTAAGGGACTAACCCCACAAAAGAAAAAGAAGTTCCTCCACGATGTAAAACAGTACTATTGGGATGATCCTTACTTGTTCAAGCAAGGAAGTGATCACCTCTTTAGACGCTGTATTCCTGAAGAGGAGGTAGAGAATGTGATCTGTCAATGTCACACACTGCCTACCGGAGGCCATGCAAAAGGATTTAAAACCACGGCAAAGATTCTTCAAAGTGGTCTCTACTGGCCAACCATGTTTAAAGATGTACAGGCTTATGTGACAACATGTGATGAATGCCAACGCTCGGGTAACATCACTTGGAGACATGAGAATCCACTGACCGGGATACTAGAGGTCGAGTTATTCGATGTATGGGGCATAGACATCATGGGACCTTTTCCTGCCTCAGGCCCCTACAAGTATATCCTAGTAACGGTCGATTACGTCTCTAAGTGGGTGGAGGCCGTTGCTACAAGGACCAACGACGCTAGAACCGTGACCAAGTTTGTTAAGACTAACATTTTTCCCAGGTTTGGCGTTCCAAGAGTCCTCATTAGTGATGGTGGATCCCATTTCATTGAGCGGAGCTTTGAAGCACTTTTGGCTAAGTATGGGGTATTACACCGGGTGGGAACACCATATCATCCCCAAACTAGTGGCCAAGTTGAAGTTTCAAACAGGCAGATAAAGAGCATATTGGAGAAGACAGTGTCCCGTTCGAGGAAGGATTGGTCTTCTAAATTGGATGACGCTCTATGGCAATATAGGACAGCATACAAGACGCCTCTACGCACCACTCCCAATAATCTAGTGTATGGCAAGGCATGCCATTTACCGGTTGAGATGGATCATAAAGCATTATGGGCTCTTAAGGGCTCAACATGAACCTCAACGCAGCTGAAGCAAAACGATTCATGGACTTGCAAGCACTAGAGGAGTTGAGGCTTAAGGCGTATAAAAATGCTGAAATTTACAAAGAGCGCACCAAGCGGTGGCATGATCAGAAAATGGTGCCCAAAACCTATGAGGTTGGCGATAAGGTACTTCCTTTCAAATCTAGACTCCGTTTATTCTCAGGGAAGCTAAGGACAAGATGGAGCGGGCTATTCGTGGTTCATCACATCTATCCCCACGGTGCGGTAGAGATGATCGATAACCAAGGCGCAATCTTCAAAGTTAAGTATGTCGGGCTCTATGGCTCTTACAACGTCGGATTAGCCAAGGTAAGTATGTCGGGCTGACGACGTTGAAAATAGCGCTTACGGGAGGCAACCCGCTTTTAGTATATGTTGGATCGTAATCGGTTAGCAGTGAGCTTGGGAACTGGCAATTAAGCTGTTCCCAAGGCAGCGGAAGTAAATAATCGCAAGTAATAAAAACAGTGAAAGGCACAGTTCCTTTATAGAGGAACCCCACTACAACCAACTAGTTGTATGGGTAAACCTCTACCTCCGCTTGGAGGATTTTGAATGACTTACTTATATTAATTGCTTTGTTCCTTAGTTACACAGCCGGATTTACACTTCTCTGTTCCTACAAGTTCTTCCTAACTCTAGCAACACTAGTAAATCCTCTCAACTGAGTTCCTAAGCTCACAACAGCAAAACACAAGTAACTCAAACCTTACGCTGACTTCTCAGTTCCCTTGCTCCAGGGAACTTCAGCTTCACCGTCGTCGAGATCACACACTCGCCGGCGGGGACTTCTCTTCCTTTTCTTTCTTTTCTCTGATGTGGGTGTTTTTAAGTTCTGGGAGAAGTACTCAGACCGAGTACTATTCATTTGGCTTTATAGTCCATTTGTCTTGGGCAGTCGCATTTTTCATTTGTGTCCAAAATGCCCTTTGCTTGATGCCCAAGTCGTACTTTCTTCACATGTGACTTTGGTTTGAACTAGGTCAACTTCTTGAATCAATCGGACCGTTGGATGAAGCGTGACAGTCTGATCCTCAGACTGTTCCCTCTGGCTGTCTGAGACAGAATCCCGCGATCTGCGCTAAACGGTCGTTGTCTTCACATGTGAGTTCCCATTTCATGGGAACTGACTTCTTCAGAGTTCCCTTGATGGAAACTCTTCATCGTTGTAAGCTTGTGTTTTCTTGTTTGTTTCTGGGAGTTCCCACTTCATGGGAACTTTCCTCTTCAGAGTTCCCTTGATGGAAACTCTTCATTGTGGCTAGCAGTGGCTTTGTCATTCATAGGAGTTCTTGGCTGTACCTGTGTTCCTTAGAAATACTTGAACAAACCACATTAGTTCCCTATGGTATTTGTCATTATCAAAACTTAAAGAGAAGTGAATCGTTGATCCGTTGCTTAGAACCAGAGGTCCCAACAACGTCCCAACAATTTCCCCCTTTTTGATGATGACAAACCCATCACAAAAATGCAAGTATTTCAATGAATGATATGCTGATGAGTTCCTAAGTATGATTTTGGGAAGTCACTCTTAGTGAGACATTTAGATTTAGGGAGCCACTTCTGGTGAGACACATAGTTCCTATTAGGCTTTTTATGCAATTGTTCCCCCTTAGCTTATGCGTGATCTGTGATAACTTAAACTTTTAACTCATCTCACATTTTTTATCTTTCCCCCTTTTGACATCATCGAAAATTAAGCAAAGCAATATTAGGAAAGAATGGAACACGCAATCAAAATAAAGACCATTTCATTACTTAAGAAAATATGTACAATGGGAACCCAAGTACAATTTGTGGTCATTTTTGGATTAAGGGAACAAGAAGGGAGAGATCATGGGCTCTGAGGGAACAAGGCGTCACAAAGGCGCGTAAGGACTTGTGTAAGCTTTTCTTGTCCTCTGGCCAACACTGCCTGGTCCCTAGCAATCTGATCGAGGGTGTTGGCGATGCGGAGCAACACTGAAGAGTTCCCCTCTTGTGTACCAGACTCTAGGGGAGCCGCCTCCTCTACAGGCTCCGAGTGCCTCATCTTCTGGGCAACTGTAATGTCCAGTTCCCTTCCAAGCTCGATTTCTTCTTTAGAGGCATCGTAGAGACCCTCTTTTTGTAGGAGCTTCTTGATCAGCCCTGAGTAGGGAAGGGAGTGGGACTTGGAGGCCATGCACTTTTCCATGTGCCCAAGGATAATTCGGGGAAGATTTATGGGCTTCTTGAGGAGGAAGTGGTAGAGGATGATGGCATCGGGGATGTTGACGACCAGGCGCTTTTCTTGGCGTGGGATCACCACGTTGATGATGAATTGGTGAGCGAGCTTGGCGACCAAGGACAGATGATGCGTCGAGAAGGCCTTAGAGGGAACCCGACCCTCAAAAATTGTGTTGTACACCTCGGCGCTGTTGAAGTCGCCCCAGAGCTTGCTGGGCACCTCGCTAAGTCCTTGACCAGGGACCTGGAGTTGAAGGCGGATCGTAGACGTTGTGAAAATGAACTCGTCGCCTTCGTGGGAGAGAGTTTCCTGAGTGCCGTCGTTGGTGATAGTGAAGTTGTTGTAGAATTGACGTACTTGTGAGGGATCTACTCTCACAGTTTCTTGGCAGAGTCTCTCCCATCCCTGGGCCTTGATCAGTTCCCACAGTTCCTCCAGACCATTTTCAGTTAGCACCTCTTTGGAAACAATGAGGTGAGGGAGACGCTTTTGGCGCTCATTGACATGATGGTTGGTGGTCCCCTTCCCCTTCCTTGACTTGCTTTTGGATTTGTTCCCCCTAGAGACCGTGCGAGGTCCTTTCTGCTGAGGGGGTGCAACCGCTTCGATCATAAGCACGCGGTCCCTTGGTGGTGGGGAACTCGCGGACACCACCATTTGGTGTCCAGGTGTAGGGATACGTGCTGGCTCCTTTGTAGCTGGAGCTTCTTCTTCTTCGACCTCATCATGGGAGGTCCCTTCTTCCTCGGAGGAGCTCGAACCGGAGCCCTCCGCGTCATCTCCAGGATGACTTGTTGTTGCCTCAGCACCTCCAGCTGGTGCGAGGTCCCTTGTCTCTGTGGGCTCTTGAGGAGCAACCTTTTCTGGGGACTTTGTCCCTTGGGAGACTGTGTGCTCAGAGGGACCCCTGTTGAGTTCTTCCTCGATGGCCTTGAGCTGGGCTTCCTCCTCCAAAGATCCCATGATGATCGGAGGAGGGTCCTTGGTCATTTTGCCGATGACCACAGAAAGAGGAAGATCGTCGTCGTCTGAGGAGAGGGCGACGGTACTTTTGGATGGTGAGGGAGAGGGGAGTTTGGTGGTGGTAGGAGACGTGATGGAAGAGGGGAGAGAAGAAGAAGGAATAGGGGTTGTGAGTTGAGTGGAAGGAGGAGGAAGGGATCTGTGGTCCTGTGGAGGAGAGATCCCCGAAGCGGAGATGGGAGTGGTGGAAATGTGTTTTGGTGAGGAAGGAGAAGGCGTTTTGTGAGGTGAAGGTGGAGGTGGAGATCCCGTAATGATGGGAACGGGAGGAAGTGAAGAAGGTTGGGATGTTGGAGTTCCCATCGTAGCGGGAACTGGAGGAAGTGGCGGAGGAGGTCCCTCGATTTGAAGAGGAGGGATGGAGGAGGAAGAGGGAAGTAGACTCTGGGGTTCGGAGTTCCCATCGTCGGAAGGAAAAGGGTAGGGAGGTTTGGGAGCACAAGAACTCTCCTTGGAGCAGTTCAGGTAGTCCTCAAAACGGAAGAAAGCCTTCTTTCTGGGCTCCGAGAATTCAGAGGCCTCAGAGTGTTTACGCTTTTTGGATTTGGAGGGATCGTGGGAGTGTTTGGATTTTTTGGATTTTGAGGGATCTTTTGATGAGTGGCGATGTTTGGATGAGTGGCGATGTTTGGATGAGTGGCGATGTTTGGATTTATTGGGTTTTTCATTGATGGAGGGGCGAGCATCTCCGAAGTTGTCAACGATGACAACTCCGGAGGAGGTGTTGGTGGTTGGAGGTGGAAGAGGAAGAGATTCGGAGGAGGAAGAGGTCCAGGAGACGGTTTCGTCGACCTGAGGAGGAGGAGGGGGCAAGAAGGGGCTTACTTGATTGTATAGCCCTTGAATGAGGACATCCTTCATGGTTGGGTCTTGTTCTTGCTCGATCTCGTTCAGTTGAGTGATGAAGAGAGTGCGAGGATTGGCAAGTACCCACTCTTTGATTTGTGCGAATGTGTGTTGAGGGGCCATTTTTGTAAGAATTTGGGAGGCTTTGGAGGTTTGTTGAACAGAGAGTGAAAAGGATTTGGGGAAGACGAATGACAGGGATGTAAGATGGAGTAAAGGGCCTAAAAATGGCAAAGAGGGGTTTTAAAGGAGAGAGGAGGTGAAGGGTAGAAAGGGAAGTGGAATAACCTCGATAACCGTTGCCCAATGAACGTGGGGCGCCGTTTCAACTTCTCAAGCACGCTTCTGGACACGTGTCACAATCTCTTGGGAAGTCCTTTTCAAATTTTGAATACTTGGCCTGTAACGCTTCAGAGCTTCTGACACGAAAGTCCGCTTCCCAAGTGACGGTTTTTCTTTGAAGATTAGTCAGTGTTCCCTTTGTAGATGCAGCAGTTCCCATGATCTTTTTAAGGTCAGGGAGAGTGAAGTGGTTGAGGGAACTTCACACTCATCTTTTTGTGGGGCTAGGGAACTCAAAGGGAACCAGACAATTTGCAACTCGATAAAGGAAATGTTTTGGCTCATGCGAAGCATTTGTCTGGTCCCTAGCTTAAGGTGGGTCATATGATCAACCGTCATGGTGGCTTGTAATGAGGGTTAAAGGGAACTCTGGTTGATCATTTTGGGCCAAAAGAAATAGAGTTCCTTTGTACACATTTTTCTCTAGACTAGTAATCATGGCATAGTGAAAGCAATGAATCCAAGTTCCTTATCATGCAATTTTAGATAAACTAGTCAGGCATTGAGAGAGAGATAAACAGGGACTTGTTTAGTTTAGAGTTATCATCCCTAGAAGCATTCGAAAACGCTGGTAGGGACGTCTGTCTAAAGGTTTGGTAAGAATATCCGCAATTTGCTCTTCAGTTCTACAGTGTTCCATCGAAATGTTCCCATTCTCAACATTGTCACGTAGAAAGTGATGCCTTATATCAATATGCTTAGTTCTAGAATGATGCACAAGATTTTTGGAAATGTTTATGGCACTAGTGTTATCACAGAGTATGGGAACTGGGCCAAAAGACATACCGTAATCCTGGAGTTGTGACTTAAGCCATAGAACCTGGGAACAGCATGATGCGGCAGCCACATATTCAGCTTCATATATGGAGAGTGCCACTGAGTTTTGCTTTTTAGATCCCCACGAAACTAAGCAAGACCCTAGGAACTGGGCCATTCCTGAAGTGCTTTTTCTGTCAACCAAGTGCCCTGCAAAGTCAGCATCTGTGTATGCAATGAGCTCAAGGGAACTGTTCCTTGGATACCAAAGGCACAAGTTATTGTTCCCTTTGAGATACCTGAAAATTCTCTTCACCTCTTCAGGTGTGATTCCTTAGGGTTAGCTTGAAAACGAGCACAAAGACATACGGAGAACATGATATCAGGTCTACTAGCTGTTAAGTAGAGAAGGGACCCGATCATACCTCGATAGTTCCTTTGGTCCACACTGATACCTGTTTCATCTGCATTTGGCCTTGAATTTGGTGAGATGGGAGTGTCAATGGGCTTTGAATGTTCCATCCCATACTTCACGAGCATTTCCTTGATGTATTTCTGTTGATGGATCTTTGTTCCCTCCTTTGTTTGGGATATTTGAAGTCCCAAGAAGAGCGTGAGTTCCCCAATGATACTCATCTCAAACTCATTGCTCATGAGGTCCTTGAATTTTTCTACAAGAGTTTCGTTAGTTGCTCCAAACACAATGTCATCAACATATACTTGCACAATCAAAATGTCTTTAGATTCTTTCTTTAAAAACAAAGTCTTGTCTATGGAACCACGAATGTATCCATGGGACAAGAGGAATTGAGCAAACCTGTCATACCAAGCTCGGGGAGCTTGTTTGAGTCCGTAAAGGGCCCTTTCCAGGAAATAGACATGGTTGGGCATTTTCTCATCTTCGAATCCTGGAGGTTGGGCCACATACACTTCTTCCTTGAGATGTCCATTTAGGAAGGCTGTTTTCACATCCATTTGATAAAGTTTGAATCCCTTGTGAGTAGCATAGGCGATGAGGAGTCTGATTGCCTCGATCCTGGCAACTGGTGCGAAGGTCTCATCGTAGTCAATCCCTTCCTCTTGCCTGTATCCTTGTGCTACTAACCTAGCCTTGTTCCTTGCTACAGCTCCAGTATCATCGAGCTTGTTCCTAAAAACCCATCGGGTTCCTATGATGTTCTTGTTTTTGGGCCTAGGAACTAGCTTCCAAACTTTGTTTCTCTCGAATTGGTGGAGTTCCTCTTGCATGGCTTGAATCCAATCTGGGTCCTTTAATGCTTCTTTGATATTTTTGGGTTCCACCATTGAAACAAACGCGTTAAAAGCACAAAAATTATTGAGAGAGGAACGAGTTTGCACACCTTTATCAAGAGGGGAGATGATGTTCTCAAGGGGGTGGTCCTTCCTTTGTTGAAAGGTTCTTGTATGAGTGAGTTCCTTTGCACGTGTATCATCCTCAGTCGGTGTTTCTTTGTCATGGGAACTCTCATCTCCAGCTTCTTCATTTGATGTTTCTTCAGAGATTTCTGGCAGGTTTCCTCTTTGTTCCCCTTGAATACTTGATTCTGGCAAGGTATTGTCTTGGGGAACAGCAGAGTTGTTCCCTGAAGAGGGGACCTCGAGTGAGTTGGAGGTGTCTTGTGGTTCTTCTAAGGAAGGAGCCTCGAGGAAGGTTTGATCAGTGAGGGTTGGACCTTCGTCGTTGTTCCCTGGTTGCGGGATATGGCTTGCGCTTGGATAGTCTTCATCCCTTTTCCTTGGCTCATCCTCGTCATCATCATCGTCTTCATGTCTGACTAGCTTGAACAGAGTTCCCTTCCCTTGGGTCTCGGTTCCCATCTTTACAGACTTTTCATTAAAGACGACATGAATGCTTTCCTCTATCTTCTTGGTTCTTTTATTGTAGACCTTGTAAGCCTTGCTTTGTGATGAGTATCCCAGGAAGATCCCTTCGTCGCTTCTGGGGTCGAATTTGCCAAGATTGTCTTTGCCGTTGTTGTGAACAAAACATGTGCAACCAAATGTTCTCAAGTGTGAGATGTTTGGTTTTCTTCCTTTAATGAGCTCATAGAAAGTCTTGTTGATCAGGGGCCTTGTCATGGCTCGATTTAGGATGTATGTAGCTGTGGAGATTGCTTCAGTCCAGAAGTACTCAGGAACTCCACTTTCGATCATCATGGTTCTAGCCATGTCCTCCAGAGTTCTGTTCTTTCTCTCGACCACTCCATTTTGCTGAGGAGTGCGAGGAGCTGAAAAGTTGTGAGGGATCCCATTTTGCTCACAGAAGTTTAGGAACTCCGAGTTTTGAAACTCAGTTCCGTGATCAGATCTGATTGCTTTCAGTTTCAGCCCCAAGCTTACTTCTGTTCTTTTGATGAAAGGCTCAAATTCTTCAAACGCTTGTGATTTTGCCTTCAAGAAAACAACCCAGGTGAATCTTGAAAAATCATCAATTAAAACATACATGTACCTTTTTCCACCGTAGCTAGCTGTTCTCATGGGACCACAGAGATCCATATGAATCAACTCCAGGGACCTGGTTGTGCTTACCACCTTTTTGGGTTTAAAGGACGTTCTGGTCTGTTTCCCTCGAACACATGCTTCACACATTTTGACTCCTTCGAGATTAATTCGTGGAAGACCACTGACCAGATCCTGTAGATAAAGCTTCAGGATTTGATTTACACCAGCATGTCCCAATCTTCGATGCCAGAGTTCCGTGTCATCTTGGGAACTCGCAAGGCACAACTTCATTGGTGGTTCAAAGTTGGTGTCCACCACATACACATTGTTGTATCTTCTTCCTCTCAGAATTACTTTGTTGGTCTTCTTGTTGATGACGAGACATTCATCTGAGTCGAAAGTGATGATGTTGTTCCCTTGATCACACATCTGGGAGACACTCAGCAGATTGTATCCCAGATCCTTTACCAGATTTACGTTGCTGACTTTGATAGATTTATTGAGCAACACTTCTCCTTTTCCAATAACTTCTCCTTTGTTCTTGTTGCCAAATGAGACGTGGCCTCCTTCGGCATGAGTGTGGAGTGAGATGAGGATATCCTTGTTTCCTGTCATATGGTTCGAGCATCCACTATCTATGAACCATGTACTATTCCCTCTCACTGCCACCTACAAGGAAGAGTTAGTGTTTTGAGACCCAGGCAAGATGACTCTTGCCAGGTCCTTTGCAAGGGAAAACATTTTCATTTAAGATATAGTCAGAAATGTTGATGTCTTTGGAATTTTGAGAGTTGGAGTTCCTTTGGTGATGAGTATGACGTTTTTGTCTGTTTGGGAACTCATGGCTTCTAGGGGTTTGGGCTCTCTTCTTGGGACATGCATCCTTGTAGTGCCCATGAGCACCACAGTGCCAACATGTCTTGTAGTATTCTCCCAGGTAGTATTTTGGGTGTGGTCTCTGGATACGGTTCCTATCCATGGTTTCTTTGTTGTACACCCGAGACCCATTTCCCTTAGCAATTTTGACATAGATTCTATGTCCAGAGTTCCCAGTATAGTAGTCTTTCTCACCATTGTTTCCACTCTCTAGGACCCTGATTTTCTCCTCGAGATGAGCATTTTTCTGTTTCTCGCACTGGAGTTCTAAGGCCCTACACTCATGGATCTCATGTTCGCTCAGGGGTGATTTTCCGTTCTTGAAGCACTCACTTTTGTATCCTATGCCATGTCTGGCTGGGACAAACTTAATTTGGGAACTAGAGGCTTCAAGATGTTCGGGAGTCTTACTCAGGTGTTGCAGGAGGGTGTTCTCATCTTTCTCTAGAGTTTCGATTTCTCTTTCTAGATCTACGATGTGAGACACATGGGACTTGAGTTTTTCTAGAAGGGATATGCAGTTGGGACAGGGCTCAAGACCAACTAATTTAGAATTTATGTGTTCTTGTTTTTCCAACTTGTTTTGCAGTTTTATGTTATCTTTGACAAGACTTGAAAGAATTTTCAACAACTCAGGTTTTTCATAATTACTCAAGGAATCAAGAACAGTTTCAGTGGTTACCTCACTGGGTTGTTCCCCAGTGGTGTCTCCTATGGCCATGCCACACATGTCTGGGAGTGCCCATGCTTCAGGATCTTCGTCTTCATCATCGCTCCAAGTAGCGATGTAGGCCTTCTTTCCTTGCTTTCTGCCTTCAGTTCCTTGTGGACATTCCTTCGCAAAATGTCCTTTCCTGTTGCATTTGTAGCAAGTCACTTCTGAGAGATCCTTCTCTGTGGGCTTTCTTTGGGAACTATGTCCCTTTCCCCAGTTCCCACTGTTCCGTTGAGACTTTCCTTTGTAGAAATTTCGAAGAGCCTTTGTTACAAGAACTAGCTCTTCATCCTCTTCTTCTTCAGAGTCTTCATGTTGTTCTTGGGATGATTTGAGCATCTTTTCGATCTTGAGTGCGATCCCTCGATGAGCTCGAGTTTGTTCCTTATCATCGATCTTCCTCTTCTCATGTCCTACTAGCTTTCCAAACACTTGATGAAGCATAAGTGTTCGATTTTCTGGGTTTTCCTTGAACATCGTTCTCTCGTTTGCCCATTCTCCAGTCAATCCATTGAAGAGCTGTTGGACCTTCATTTTGTGGGTGATTTCTTCTTTTGTGATCCCCAATCCTTCCATCTTGGTGCAAAGTCCTTCAAACCGGGATTGGTAGCTATCGACGGACTCTCCCATTTCCATTTGGAAGTTGTAGAACTCCCTTTTTGCATTCATCTGAAGATCTTCTCTAAGATCTGAGTTCCCAACGTGCATTTGTTGGATGGCTTCCCACATTTCCTTGGCTGTGTCAAGGTTTGCAACCCTGTTACAATCTTGTACGCACATGGACCTCTTTAGGTACTGTTTGGCTTTGTAGTTTGCCTCCATGCACTTGTACTCGTTGGGACCCCACTTTGAGAGGTCGTTGACAATAGCTGGATCGATTTCGAAGTTCCCCCTTTCAATGACGCACCAGGCTTGGTAGTCTTGGCCACGCATCCAATCTTTCATGTCGCGTTGCCAGCTTTCAAATCTTCCTGTTATAAGCCTTGGCGGCTTGCTGGTATTGTTCCCCACCTGAGTAAGTTCCTGAGCCATTTTGGCACCTGCGATGCTAACACAAATCTAGAGCGCTAGCTCTGATACCAATTGTTGGATCGTAATCGGTTAGCAGTGAGCTTGGGAACTGGCAATTAAGCTGTTCCCAAGGCAGCGGAAGTAAATAATCGCAAGTAATAAAAAACAGTGAAAGGCACAGTTCCTTTATAGAGGAACCCCACTACAACCAACTAGTTGTATGGGTAAACCTCTACCTCCGCTTGGAGGATTTTGAATGACTTACTTATATTAATTGCTTTGTTCCTTAGTTACACAGCCGGATTTACACTTCTCTGTTCCTACAAGTTCTTCCTAACTCTAGCAACACTAGTAAATCCTCTCAACTGAGTTCCTAAGCTCACAACAGCAAAACACAAGTAACTCAAACCTTACGCTGACTTCTCAGTTCCCTTGCTCCAGGGAACTTCAGCTTCACCGTCGTCGAGATCACACACTCGCTGGCGGGGACTTCTCTTCCTTTTCTTTCTTTTCTCTGATGTGGGTGTTTTTAAGTTCTGGGAGAAGTACTCAGACCGAGTACTATTCATTTGGCTTTATAGTCCATTTGTCTTGGGCAGTCGTATTTTTCGTTTGTGTCCAAAATGCCCTTTGCTTGATGCCCAAGTCGTACTTTCTTCACATGTGACTTTGGTTTGAACTAGGTCAACTTCTTGAATCAATCGGACCGTTGGATGAAGCGTGACAGTCTGATCCTCAGACTGTTCCCTCTGGCTGTCTGAGACAGAATCCCGCGATCTGCGCTGAACGGTCGTTGTCTTCACATGTGAGTTCCCATTTCATGGGAACTGACTTCTTCAGAGTTCCCTTGATGGAAACTCTTCATCGTTGTAAGCTTGTGTTTTCTTGTTTGTTTCTGGGAGTTCCCACTTCATGGGAACTTTCCTCTTCAGAGTTCCCTTGATGGAAACTCTTCATTGTGGCTAGCAGTGGCTTTGTCATTCATAGGAGTTCTTGGCTGTACCTGTGTTCCTTAGAAATACTTGAACAAACCACATTAGTTCCCTATGGTATTTGTCATTATCAAAACTTAAAGAGAAGTGAATCGTTGATCCGTTGCTTAGAACCAGAGGTCCCAACAACGTCCCAACAGTATAGTTTAGTTTTCCTTCTTTTCTTTTTAAATCTTTTTCCTAGTTTTCTTTTGAGTTTTAGGGGTAGTTTTTAGAGTAGCAAGACAGAGTAGTTTTTAGCTAACAAGATGCAGGAGTTGGGCTCGTAAATCAATCAAAAAGGGACAGGTAAGAAATTTTAGCTAACACGACCTAGTTCGGCGACCCGAATTGGCAAAACGGGCAGGTAAGAGATTTTAACCTAATCTATCTTCTATCTTTACCCATTTTGCTGCCCCTTTTCATCCCTCCCCTACCTCTAGCCCACTCCTATAAAACCCTTCCAAACCTCTCAAAATTCCTTTCTCAAATCCTCAATCCAAAAGCTTAAGCTCTCCAAAATCCTACCGATTTTCCTTACCACCAATCGGAAATGTCACCACCACCGAACTTCGAAGTCCCACCATAGTTAACGAGTTCACCGCCCTTGATTTCGTTACCGACGAGATTCGAGCTCGTTAAGCATCCAAATTTTCGATCTTTGTTCTTCAAATTCTCGATCTAACGGTATGATTTTTAAACCCTAACTCTCTATTTGCATGATTCATAGTTTATAGGATCGAAATTTCATATCTTGTTCATATAGAGGATCGAATGGCATGTTTATTGTTGCTCAATCATTTTATTGCTTGATATATTAGTGGTTGATCTTGATTTCTATGGTTCGTTCTTGCTTGATTCTCCATTGAAATTTGATTAAGAAAAGCATGAACTACCTTGTTTTAGAATTGTTTGATCATCACCATGAGTTTCTTGGGCAATTATAGCATGTTCGGGATGGGAAATTGAGCAAGTATGGGGTGCATGGATCTTATCTTGGAAAAGTCGTATTGTTTGTAGGTCCACATGGCAAGTTCTATCCGAGCCCCAACCCAAGCCCAAAAGAAGAAGAGGACTCAACGGTCCCCATCTCCACCCTGCATGTACAATGTGATCTTGCGCACTCAAGGACAAGCGGACCGCTACAACGCCATTCTAGACAAGGACCACTACACTAGGTGGTTTTCGAGGACTAGTGCTAAATCGATGAGGATCTATGATGATGTCAAGGAGGCCTTTTCTATTCTCGGTGTGCCTCACTTGTTGAAGAAGGAGAGTGTACCACACTTCCCGGCTCTCACATCTGAGTTCCAACCCACTCTTGAGACAAGATTCCCAACGAAGACTTCGGAAGGACGAATCAGATTCAGGCTCGGTAATGTGAACCATGAGTATACTTTGGCGGAATTCAATGCTATTCTTGAGCTCCCAAACCCTTCTCGAGATTACAGCCTTAAGGACTACAAGGTGACAAGGACTTGGAGCTATATCACCGGGGAAGTAGAGCCTTCCGCTACAGCACTATCCGGGGCGAGCATCATCAACCCTATTTTCCGGATCATCCTTCGAGTCCTAGCTGCTACTTTTTAGCCAAAGAGAGAGTTGAACAGGCCGACAAGGATGGAAGTTGCATGTCTTTGCACCATCCTATTTGAGGAGCCCGCCCCTTTGAACTTGGGGTATGAATGGCTATACTATGTTCAGAAGTCGATCAAGTCAAAAGAGGTATGGTGCGGGAATTTGGTTAGCCTCTTGGCGACCAACCTTGGAGTTGATCTATCTCGCTACACACAGGCCCACGCCCAATTGCTCAACATGAACTATTGGTTTAGTTCCGGTATCTTTACTCAAGTTCAGGGCAGGTACATTACAAAAGTTCAAGGCCGAGATGTTGAACCCACCCTATCCAAGTTGGAGCTCCTTTACGTACCGAATTGGTACGAGTCATGGACGGGGCATGCATTCCCGTTAGAGCCCAAGCCGCAAGATGAGTTAACGCTTAGGCCATGTAAGTCACGGTTTGAGAGGGAAGGAGACGAGATGGAAGAGGATGATGATGATACCGAGGAAGCTACTGAGGGAGGCACATAGGAGCTCGACATCGAGGAAGAGGACCTCGATACAGAAATTCTGGGCAACAATATCTTCGTTATCGAGCCCACTAGGGTCGTTAACGACCACTTTGAGGCTCCTACCGATGCTACTACCGAAGTGCACAGCGTGGGTACCGACCCCCCGCAACAACCTACCGACCCTCATTCTTATGGTCTCATGCCTTACAATCCGGTACTTTTTCAAGACCACTTCCAGCCTCACTACCAACCACCTCCTCAGCCTGAGTACACCAGATCGAGTATCCTGCCTCCATGGGCCGAAGATCTTTCTGCTCAGATGCGGTAGCTTAACCTTCATCAGACACATATTCATCGGAGGATGGATAGATGGGAGAGTGTCTATTCTGCTCGCATGACATTCGAGGATGCGAGGCATCAGCAGAGAGAGGCAGATGGTGCAGAGCACTTGAGGACGATGTATGACTTCATGGGGAACTTCAAGCATTATTTTCCACCACCTGGGCGCTGATTCAGTTTGAAGAGTTGTTTTGTTTTCTGCTTTAAGATCTTGTAAGTTTTTCTGTTTTTCTTTTCCTTTTCTTTTATATTTCCTTTCTTCTGCTTATTTTTATTACAGTGGGGACACTCTAATTTTAAGTATGGGGTGGGAAAGGGTAGAAAGTTTGAAGTTTGTTTCCTGGTTTTTAGTTGTATGTAAACCTAGAGCAATAGCATGATGATCGACCTTCGTTTGATTCCGGCGGCCGGCATAGATCTCATGAGTGTTTGTTTTATGTGTTTTAAGTGTCTTAAGTAGTTCTTTGTTTCCAAAAAAATAAATAAAAAATAAAAAATTGAAAACTGCGAAAAAAAGAAAAGAAAAAGAGAGTTTTAGAATTGATAGATACCCTTTTTCTTATGGTTCTATGATAGTAGTTGCTAGCATGAACATAAAAATCCTTGCAAGCATGTCTTTGAGAGTATAGCCTGATTCTTGTTTTGAAATTTTTCTTATAGAGGAATAGCATTTGATGAAATTGAGCATGTATACTTTTTAGCATAAGTGATGCAATCCAACAACAAAATAATTACCTTGTGAGTTGTTTTTGGACTTATAGGGAGAACATCAAAAATCCCTCTTCTTTTCTTGTGTGATTTACTCTCTATATGCATATTATCTCTTGGAATTTTGATGGTTATCTATTACTTGAGACCTATATAAGATTTATAGGTCATTACTTGTGAAGATCATATGATGGAGAACTTATTTTTATAAGCCCTATTAATCCTTATCCACCCTTACATTATCCTTCTTTTTGAAGCCAATTTGAGCCTGAAGCCTTTAATTTTTAGCTCCACAAAATTGTTCCCTAGCTGAGATAAGCTTGACCCTATCAGGGGATTAGGACTTAGATTGGAGATGTTTATTTTGTTGAGTGTAAAAAAAGGGGAGTGAAATGTTATGTTTGGTTCGAAAATTAAGGTTTATAGGAAGGGTAGATTGGAAGTTTCTTGGTTTATTTTGTAAAAAGAAAGATCTCTTGGTACAAAAGATGCACAAAGGAAGTTGTTTGATGGAAAAAGAAAGAGAAAGAATATATGATGAAGCTCGTTAACGACCTAGTTGGCTCGTTAACGAGGTTGCGCAAGCAAAGTTAAAAAAAAAAGAAGTTGAAAGAAAGAAAAAGAGTTGGAAGTAGTAATAAGAAGAAGGATAAGGAAGTAAGATGTGCATTTTGGTTTAATAGATCAACCAGAGATTCTTTTAAGTTTTTTATGAGACTTTGTAGGATATATTGGGTGAGTGAAAGGGAAGTGCATATTGAAGAGTGAGTTTGGTATGTTCTTGTGAGAGTTTTGGGTTTATGTGAGTTTTTAGGAGTCTTTGATTTTCGGATATTATTAGGACCAAATGGCCAAAATAGCCTAATTGTCTTACCAAGCCCCATTACAACCCGGCCGAATGGAAGCTTCTATGAAGTTTTTCATTGAGCCTAAGTTCTCTTGATGATTTTTGCTTGTTTTGACAAATCTTAGGTGGAGAGTTTTGGTGATATAGGTTCCAATTTTTATGAGTTTTTGTATATAAGATGAGTTGAGAGATGAATTTATAAGCCTAAACACTTGAGAGATGAGTGAAACACATATATTTTTGGTGAGGTTGAATTGTATTTGCTTATGTCTATTTGGTGCATATATGTGAAATGACGTTAATAGTCATTTGCTATTTTCTGCTATGTGCTGAAGTTGCTTTTTAGATGATGGCTATTAGCTTGATGAGTATGATTGTTTGGTTTTGATTATTGTTTAATGATTGCTTGAGGACAAGCAAGTTTAAGTATGGGGTATTTTGATATTCATGTTTTTGGTATAGTTTTTAGTGTGTTTTCTTAGTTTGTAAGGATTAGTTTTAGTATTTTTAGGGTTAGTTTTGTGTATTTTTGGATGGTTTTGCATATTTTGTGAAAAGTATGGAAGCTACTCCGTTTTGTGTATTTTTGTAGGTTTTGAGCAAAGAAACAGTGATTTTGGAGCTGAATTGGAGTGCTATGGTGAAGGACGGAAGAGTATGGAGATGAGAAGTCGAAGTCCAAGCTCTTAGAGTTGAAGAGTTGAAGAAAACCAAATCCAGGCTCGTTAAGGAGGCTGTAAAGGGTCGTTAATGAGGCTTAGAGATAGAATTTTTTGAGAGATCTTAGTGATGTCTACCGACCTTGTGCGAAAATCTGTCTTGATAATTCCGTGTCCGTAGGGTTTTTAATGAGTCTTAGGGTTATTATATTTTATATTTTTATGTCTTGTTATCTTTTTAGTTTATCTTTCTATCTTTTTAGAGTTAGTTTCTATCTTTTAGGAAAGTTTTTATCTTCTATCCTTTTTATTAGATAGCCTTATTAGTATAAATATCCTTCTTTCTAGCCTGGAAGGGAGATAGCGAGTAGGAGACGATTTCTAGGAGAGCCGAACAAGAGAAGTCGGATGAGAGGGATATCGAGCCAAGTCGATCGAGAGAGAGAGAGAGAGTTGGATCGTTAATCAGTTTGGTAGCTTGTGTTGTTTTCGGTTTCTTCTGAAGTTTGTAAGACGATAATTTTCTTATTAATTTGAAGTAGTTTGTTTTGTTTTTCAATGTTTTCTCCTATTGAAGTTATTTGCTTAATAGTTATGAGTAGTGAGTAGTTTTTCTTATCTAGGGACGGGGTTGAAATCCGGCATAGTTATGTGTGTTTGATGAGTATGTTGAAGTGTTGAATGCCTTTTATCCATTTTAGACTGCTTGTTGTGCTTATGCCTAGATGAGAATCGAGTTAATTTGAGTTCTTAACTTGATTGAGAGAGAAAGTTTTTGACTTGAAGGTTGATATTGTTCGATTATGAAAGTTTCGAGCTTTGGATCCAAAACAAGTGATTGAGTGAATTAGTTTATGAGAATAGATTGATTTGCTTCCTAATCAGCGAAAGTTGATGAATTTATCTATTTAAAGGCATGATCTTTATCTTCTTACAAGTTTATATGCATAGCTATTTTGTGGTAACCCTTGTCCTAGATTTTTTATTCTTATTAGAGTTTGTCTTCGATTTCATTCGTTATCGAGTATTTGCCTCGGTACCGAACCTGTTTTAGGTCGTTATTAGTATTATCCAGGTTCGTTAACGACCTTGACAAAGTCGTTAACGAGGTTGGTCGTGGGTGTTTTGTGTTGTTTTGCTTGGTTTTCTTATTTTTAGTAGTTGATAAACAAACAATAGTGCTTCCCGTGGAACAATCCTGACTCCCCTATACTCAACGAGTTCTTGACTTATAAATTTATTTGATGTCCAGAGAAAAGACCCGTCAACACTAGCCACTAATTGACGATACCCCAAATGTGATGAAAATGTATACACTAGTTTAAGCAAATTGTTTGTAATGGATGACATTGAAAATGCATAACACTTGTTTAAAATCTGATAATAATTCTAACCATTACATCACAAGAGGAAATAAAAGCATTTGATTGCAAGTTGGTAGACCATTACATCACCCATATCACTTCAAAGTTTGAGTATTTCAAACAAAAGTACTCAACTTTGGATACATATATATCTAGCTAACATTGATCGTAAAAAGCTAGTAAATTGTGTCACATGTGCCTAGGTCTTGTAGTGCTTGAAGGCCCAATATTGTTGGATTTCTTCCTAGGTGAACTCCGCAGCACATCAGTCAGCTGAGCCTTTCTTGTAATCACCTTCTTTTTGACTTTGCTTCCTGTAGTTGTTGATTGTTGTTGTTGAACATTTGGTTGATTGTGAGTTATTTGTAATAAACCAGAGGAATTTGTTCATGTATTAATACATGCATAGAATCAATAATGAAAGTCCAAGAATTCAAGAAGTCTACTTGCACAAAGTCAGTAACAAAAGTTTGTGTTCCAATGTTCATCAAACTCTCCATAAAAGCTCCACTTTGATAGTCAAAAGATGACCTAAAGTTATGCACCAGTTTTTCTAAATAACTCACCAAGAGGGCCTAATGTTATGCAACTGATTTTCTAAATAACATACCATATCATAGCTAGATTGAGAAACATTTTGTGATTGTGGGGTAGGTTGGGCATTTGAAGGACCATGTGGGATGCTTCCAACATGAGTGGTATTCTGCAAAAAAAAGAAGTGGTTTAGTTGATGACATAATGCTCAATATTACAACAAAGTTAGAACGCTTGTTTTAGATTTTCATTGTTACCTTTGTGACATACTTCCTTTTTGTAGCACCAACTTCTTTATCTCTTCCATTGGAAACTCATAATCTGGTTTGTTGCAAGCCCTAGCAGCAGCCCATAAAAGGTCCTTAAAAGTCTTTCCTAGCCATCTTGTTTTGAAATTATTATACATGTGTCTAACACATACTCTTTTCATCCATTGGAACAACTTCTAGCACTGCCTCAATTAACCTCTGCACAAAAAATACCACAAATTTATTTAGTACCTAAACACTATTAATGAATGGATGTCAAACATGAAACATGAAACTTAACCTTTTTCTTGTCAGATATGAAACAAGGGTTTCTTTGTCCAATATCTCAAATCAAGATGTCCAAGTACCATCCCATGTCTACTTCCTCTCTACATCAACAAGAGCATAAACAATGGGATATATGTTTTCTTTCCCATTCTTCCCAACAACCACTAACACCTGACTAGTATATGTATTTTTTTAAATGACAACCATCAGATCCTATTATTGGTCTACAACCCATTATGAACCCATGCTTACAAGCTTCAAAACAAACATAGAGTCTTTAAAAGAGGGGCTTCTCTGGATTGACAAACCTTCACATAGCTAGAGCTTCCTGGATTCTATTTCTTAATAGTTGCAACATAATCTCAAACCTTACCATATTGAACAAATAACATCACCTTGTGTCATCAACATGGCTCTATATCTAGCTTGTGCAATGTTTATTATGTATTCCCTTCTCACAATATTCATAAATCCTTGAAACTTCCATTATGGATCATCCTTATAGAACTCTAAATACCTCTCTACTAGCCAAATTGATGTGACCTTGGTATTTTCATGTTGTCAGGCACACTCACGCTTTGCAATGAATTTCATAATTGAAAACTACCATCTGACCCCATTCTCCTAGAACATGCACTGGAATGACACAAAACTTTGTTGCAGACACAAACTTTCCTAGAGTGTTTACTAGCACAATCACACTTCTTTATGTAATAAGAAAACATCTTCCTCTTGTCATTATGCAAGTAGTAAAAATCACCATTTTCTATAGAATACTAGCTTAAAGCTCTTTTAAGAATGTCATTTGATCCCAATATCATCCCAGACTTCAACACAATTTTTTTCTTAAAATCCACAAGAGGGTTGAATTGAGGATACTTCGCAAATCCATCAACATCAGAGCCACTTCCACTTCTCAATTCATCAGAACCATCTAATGCTTTCTTGTCACCCACATAAGCTTCTTTACAACCTTCTTCTAGAATAATATCACTAGCCCAAAACTTGCCAGCATTGTTATCAACATTTTGGATAAAGAAGTCATCATCCTCATATTCATTGTCTGTAATAGCCGCTATTTCTATATAAAAAGAAATGGATATTATTAATTTTTACTCCCTCCGTCCCATATTATATGGGTTCTTAACCCAAATTCTTTGTCCCACAATATATGGGGTTTTGAGTTAATTTATGCTTCTCTTTCTTGGTAATTGTCATTCTAAGCAATTCTATCCAATGAAAATGAGGATGACACTTTTTTCAAGTAATTAAAATTTACTTTATAAGTAAAAAAAAGGATAATTTTTTGTTTTAAAGCAAAAGTAAAATATTTCTTAATATGTGTGCATAAGGCTAAAGCCCCATACATATTGGGACAAAGGGAGTATTTATTTGTTATTTCTCTAAAATAGAGGGTTTAATTTTTTTTTATCACAATGATGAATAAATTTTTTATTTAAATATAATTAAATATAATTTCGGATTTTATTGCATATTAATTTATAATACAAAAAAATGCAAAGGAAAGGCAAAAAATAAAAATGTAAGAGGTGAGACTCAAATCCGGAACCTCTTGCATTTTGCACAAACTAACACACACACCTTTCTATTGTGCTATTGTAATTCATCTACCTATTAAAATTTTTTTATTCATCTATTCTCTTATTTCTCCTTCTTTCCAAATTGAACACATCAGATTGTCTGATTGATTGACGTTCACCTTATGCGTGTAAATTGCTCTTCTCCAATTGCTATGGTTGCTTCCCTTGCTCACCAAAGACACCATCACCTTATGTCATCCATCAACTAGCACACATCCAACCAATCTCTATTGAGCTTCTCCTCCATCAATGGTCAGTCCAAGGTGTGGTGGATCCATGTGAGACTCAAATTTTTCTATTTAAAGGGTCTAATTTTCATTGTTTCAATCACACATTGTTTCTCCTCTCTTCCTCTAGTGACATTTCTTCTTTTCAATCAAAATTCTCAGCCAAAAAGTCCTTAATTACCTTGTTGAGTTTTCCCCAAATCACCACCAAAAACCCTAATTTCTTTCTCCAGGCCGTCGGACCACCCTTGGGCCGCCTCTCCCTAGCCGCGCGCAGCCCTGGAGGAGTGCCAGACCATCGCCGACCTGGTGGACCACCCCCTTGCTGGTGTGCCGCCTCCCTTTGTCTTCTTCCTCCATATCCTCTATTTCAACCGAGCGTAAAATCATACAGAATAAGGTTTATTTTTAATTTGTTTTTATTTATTTTAAGCCCTTTTAATTTTAATAAGAAGATATTATTAGCATCCTGTAATATCAATAAAAGATCCAAGTAGTTGGAAAAAAATCAGATTAGATTTTATTATTTTTCTTTTACATAAATAGAATTAAATTAACATGCATGTAAATTTATAAAAGGATGTAAGAATTTTGGCAAGACATGGAATAATTTCAAATAAATTATAAGATTAATATATGTGACTTTTAAACATGAAAAGTATGTTTTCAAAATATATTTACCTTGCTTGGATTTTAATTGTAATGATTAAAAGAAATAGTACTAGATGAAAGAATTTATTAAATTAAGACTTTATTGAAAAGAAAAGTACTTACATGTCTTTTAAAAACCATTTATAAGCTTTTACATAATATGGATAAGAAATTTTTGTCATAAGATAATTTATTATGTATAAGTTGAAGACTAAATAGATTTATTAAAATATTTGCATGATATAAAAAGGACTTTCCTTGAACTTATAGTAGAGTAGTTTAATAGTAATAGTAATAATAATAATAATAATAATAATAATAATAATAATAATAATAATAATCATAATAATATTCGATTTAAACAATCTAGATAAATATTTGTTAGTAGATGTTAGTTAATCTTTTAACCCTACATGTAAATAATTGAGACTTTATTAATATTTTAAAAAATAATGCCTTACAACTTGGGACTTAATAATGAACGGCTTGCATGAAACTTGAATTTTCAATTGAAAATAATAATCAAGGATTATTACTATGTAAAGCCTCCTGCTAAATTATTATTCAAATAATTTAGCTTTATTAATATCTCTTGAATTTAGGAAAAATAAGAGAAATTAACTTAGAAGAGATAAAGAATTTTCATAAAAATTCGCTCGTTATCTCTCGTGTCCTTAGGTCGAAGATTCGAATTCGTCTAGCTCGTCTAATTCCGAACCGTTCGAAAGAACCCACGCAAATCAAGGCAAGTGGAATTTCTCCTTGTAGCCTCGATATTTCTTTTACGTGAAATTTTTCGATGTTGGAAACAACTTGTTTGCTAATAATAAATGAATCTAGGATTATCGATTGTTAGAAATAATGAACGGCTTGTTATCGTTATTACGTTTACTAATGTTCGATAGGACTATTATGCTAGTCTTGTTTGTGTGACATTGCTTGTTTAAGATTTCTTTTCGAGATCGGTATGGATTAAATAGTAAGGGGTGCGGGATTAACTCGACACCTCTATATAACCTACTAAGTTGCAAGGCACCATGCCAAATTTCCGCGACTTTAAGGATCATGATCTATGTTTGCTCCTCCTCGGGGGAGGGAGAGTTCCCTAGCTAAGTGTTGAAACTTTGTTTAAATATTGTAATATCCGCTAAATTCTAAATAAAATAAAATGGGTAACTATCCCAATAAATTTTTTTCTTTAAAATAGAGAACTTAATAAACTTTATAATTTCATATTATATTATGAAAGGTGACAAAAGTTTACAACAATGACAATTAAGAATTTAATTAAATATATTAAGCAAGTCAAGTATGTTTTAAATATTTTCTCTTGAAAAGAGAGATTAATTATTTTTGTAATTTTCTTAATAAATTATAAAAATATTTAATAGAATTATTAAAGTGGCAAATAAAATGTCAAACAAATATAAATTATAGTAAATTCGGATTTTATACTCAATATATTAATACAAGGCTAACAAAAAAAAATAAAGGGAGGCAAATAAAAAAGGTCAAGAGTTGGGACTCGAACCCGAGACCTCTTGCACCCTTCATAAACTAACAAACACAACTTCCCGCTATGCCATTGTAACTTGACTACCCAACTCACCACTCTTTTAATAATAAGCCCTCTCTTCTTCTTCTTCTTCTTCTTCTTCTTCTTCAAAAGTCAAAGAAGTCTGATTGAATTGATGTACATCCATTAAAGGCTCTTCTCTTCCTCCCAATTGTCATTGTTGCTTCAAAGACTCACCAAATCTATCATCATGCTTTGTCGTCATCAAACAAACACAACAACACCCAATCCCCTTCAATCCCCCTTTCTTCCATAGGTCAAATTCATTCATGGTGGATCAAGGGAGGGTATCAATTTGTCTATTTAAAGGGCGGAAAATTCATTGTTCTACTCACAATTCACTTCTCCTCTCTTCTCCTAGCATAATTGCTCTCATTCCATCAAAATTTCGGCCATAGAAGCCCTTATTTAAGTGCTGAATTTCCCCCCAAATCACCACAAAAACCCTAGTTATTATTATGAGTAAAGTGTAGAATAAGTATAATATAATATGATATATTAATATCTCGTATATCATAAGGTGGTTTCATGTCTTAAAAAGATATACAAGATAACAAAAGATATTATTATGATCTTAAATATAAATAAATAAATTATATACTCCTAGTTATAAGATAATGTTACAAGGCATGTTTCCTATCTCGTAAACTAAAGATATATGGGTAAACAATTTAATAGATAATAAGATGATATTATTAACTCTTATTCTAGAATATTACTACAATAAGTATGGTAGAGATTTCTATTTAAGGAAAGTTCTAGAAAAAGCCTTATTACCTTATAGGTATATTTATAAAATATGGTATGATGTTATAATGAGAATATATTATGAAGTTTTAAAAAGATCTTATATGATAAGGTGAATAATAAAATAATAATAAGAGAAATAAAAGATATTCAACTACAAGGGTATTTTAGACTTTTCACACCCTAAGATGAGTTTTGTAAAAACAATATTTCATATAGTTATGAAAACTATATCTTAATGATTATATAAGGATATTATCCTTACTCGGTTATAATAAGAAAATAATAATAAGTTAAATTAAAAGGAATATTTTAAGAAAAATAAATAATGTATGACTTGGTTTTAAAATAATAGTTAATGAAATTAAAATAAGGTTTTTATAAAGAATAAAATGATATTACAAATATGAAACAATAATAATAAATATTATTATTTTATTCATCTCCACCTAAATTATTATTATAATAATTTGGACATTATTTCTCTTATAATAAGGATATAAGAGATTTCCTAAACATTAAAAGAATTTAAAGAAAATTCTTATTAAAGCTCGTTCGTATATTCCGTGTCGATAGGTCGAACTCCCATTTCGTTTTAAGGACAACGTTTCTGTTCATTCGTTAGTACACAATCGTACAAGCAAAGGCAAGTGGATTTTCTCCTTGAAGCCTCGATGATTCGTTTCTGTGAAATTTCTCGATGTTGGAAACAACTTTTTTGATAAAAAAAAATGAATCTAGGAATATCAATTCTTAGAAATAATGACATATTGTTATTATGATTCGTACTACGCTAGTACTGAACTTTAGGACCGATGATTTGTGGCCTTGTTGGTCTCAATCTCTTTTTGAGATTCATCATGGATTAGCATAGGCGATATTATATTATGCACTAGCTAGTTGCCTATATACTTGGGATGAAAGAGGCATGGTATCCTCAGGATGAAAGAGGCCTGCACAGTCAGGATGAAAGAGGCCTGCACACTCGGGATGAAAGAGGCCTGAAATTCCTTCATTTTCTCTTAAGTAGAATTCGGTCCATTCATGGCCCCCACACCCTTAAAATACGTTAACATAAGTGAAAGTTTTCATCACTATACAATATAAGTACCCAAGCACATTTAAAAGAAATTAAAACCAGACCGGTCTCAAATGATCGATCCGGCTCTCGGTTCGCAAGGGCGCGAGAGATTTTCAAAAACTTGAATGAATTAATAACATTCCCAACTTCTTACTCTAACAGAAGTCTACAATCTCGTAGTTCTTCTCTTGATTAACGAGCTATCTCCTCTCGAGATACACTCTCCTCCGTTCCGATAAGCCCCACATAAAGACCTATATCTTAAAACATATCCCGATAAGATATCTCAAATATTATAAATTACCGAAATACCCTTGAGAATTTCCGTTCTCACTTGCTTAGTCTCCTTAGACTAATTCCGTATTTTTGTCTGGTATTTCTCGCCCTTAGCGACAAATGCCAAACTGTAGGAAGTCACACTGAAGCGTCGAAGACGAAGTCTAGAAGGTTCGAGAAGCGTTATGCAAGAATGGAAGGTCAAGGCAAGACGACGTTGAAGGAAGGAAGGAATTTTCATAAAGAGCAAAGCATTCTGAAGATAGTGCACCCGCTCTTCGATTTTTAAACCAAGCAAATCATCTTCACATGAGTTGTCTTGGGTAAATATACTTGCAATTTCACCACGTCATTTCAACCCTTTATATATGGGCTTCATTTTCCGCTGCTACATCATTTGTAAAACGACAGTTAATGTAATGAACGAAAGTTCTTATCAATAAATAAAATTCCGCTTTTGGTCAATTTCACCTTGAATTACATTTCATTAATTGTCAATTTCCACATTTTATAAGTTTTAAAATCATTATAAAGCATTGGGTGACTTTGTGTGACACCCTTATACCCTATGACGTATACTCTGTAAAACTTATCTCTTATAAAAACAAATAAGAGACATATATTAACTATCCATGTAAGCATATAACAGACATTAACAACCATAAAAGATTGCACATACTCTTCTATGTCATTACCTCTAGTGCTAAAACATCTATTACTCTAACTTCTATTACAAACTATATCTCTAAGATGCAAAATGAGGAGGAGAAGGTTGCATTGAGCTTCAGCCGGCCGACCTGTATGAATGTGACCACTAACAGACACACACGTCAGTAAGTTCTTGCTGAACCTGAAAAATTATTTTGCGATTTACGTGAGTCGCATACTCAGTGAATATAAACCATCATCAATTATTTCACACAATGTCAAGCAATTGGTCCATGTACATATACATGCATAATATACATATATCATATAGGAATTTACTATGCAAATACAAATGATGATGTATCCGATTCATTCTGTGAACGGTTCAAGCCTGAATCTGCCCCGGGTTTACTGTATATGGACTCTTATGGTCCATGTAAGAATTATGACCCGTAGGTCCTGTATGATCCATAGATCCTGTAGGATCCGAAGATCCTGTATGACCCGTAGGTCCTGTATGATCGAAAGATCCTGTATGATCCGTAGGTCCCGTAGGGCGAGACAGTCACATGTCCTTTTAATCTCATTGCAATATGCTTTGCAATTAAATGTATCATATATTCATATATCATATGCCATCTGTTAACAAACATTCTGTGCAAACAACTCTGAAAATTTCAGAGCTATCATACATATCCATATAACTCATATAGTACACATATCCATAAAGCACATAAATCCATATAGCTCATATAGAACATATATCCATATTGCACATATAGCACATATAGCACATAAGGTTGAATCTCCGGTCTATACTCACCTGTTTAAGGCAGATACTATATCACTTCCCCTTTTCTTTGACCACGATCTATGACTCGTGATCCTATATATAACCCAATGCAAAAACAACCTATATATATTTAATCTTACAAACTTTAACCCCAAATGCAATAAAATGCCAGAATGCATTATAACTTCTTGTGCATAATTCCAAATCCTTTAAAACTTGACATCGATAAACAATTTATATAGAAGAACATTTTTCTAGTTCAAACCTTTCTGTGAAACTTGATCAAGGGTCTCCAAAAATCATTACAAAGAGAAACCCTAAAAATACTTTGAAATCCTTTACCGAATATAAATCCGATATCGAAAACACCCTCTGAAAAATGTAGATCAACCGATTTTCAAATCAAAACCAAATGTAGATCTAGATCTGGAAAATTTAGAAAAATCTAGATAAACATTAACTAATTAAAAATTAAGAAATCATGCTTGTACTTCAAGATTAAAACCTGACAGAAGAAATCTTGTACCAGATCCAGCAAATAAACTCAAAACCAACAAAATCCAATTTCCTCTCTTAATTGATCTCCTTCCCCTCTTTATTTTTGTTTACGTAACTTAGATAATAAGATAAGAGAAGGTATATATATATATACATATATATATATATATTTTGCCACCAAAGTCGGCACAAGTGAAGTCGGCCAAAATTTGTTAAAATTACACTTTTTCCCTCAATTCCTCTTTACTACAAACTTTATCCTAAAATAATTAATAATTAACTTTTACATAAAAACATTTTAAAATATAATAAATTCAATTAGAAAATAAATATTGCGTTTAAAAACTCACTATATATCGTGTCGATATGCTATGCATATGCTTTTAATATTATATGAATGCAAAATGATGTATGCACTTTGGTCGGGGATGTTACACTTTGGACGATAACATCCGAGGTCACTGGCGGTAATACCCAATGTTGCAAAATATGGGTGTTACAATTATGGTATCAGAGCTGAACGTTTTGTTTTTAAAACAGAAATCTTTTTAAAATCGGAAATTTTCGAAATCGAAAGTTTTAAACCGAAAGTTTTGTTTTTAAACCAAAAAAAATATTAAAATTTTTCCCTAGAAAAGATTGAATCTGAGAATTTAAATTCTTTTCCTAAAAGGAAATTTCTATTCGAAATTTCTTCTTGAATACTCCAAAACTCAAGTAACAATTTCTTTTAAAGAAATTTCTATGTTAGAAAATTTCGTTGAAAGTTTAAAATCAAAACTCATAATTGAAAGAAAATTATAAGTAGAAATTATATGATAATAAGTTCCTAGAACCGGAAACGTTTTATTTACGAAGTCTTATTCGAAAATTTAAAAAAAAACAAGTTCTACTAAGGAGTTATCATACCAACTTCTTATCTATAAATTTTATTATAAAAAATTAAGTTCAGAAATTTTTCCTATAATCAAAGAATTAAGATTTAAAGAATTTTGTTTAAATGATAATACAAATTCCTCAAAACCAGAGATAAAAGTTGTATAATTAAAAATCTTTAAACTCCCATTCCGAGGTTTCGAAGCATTTCATATCATATATGGAAGAAAAATTTTCTACTTCAAAAGTTCCTCTTTTAATATAAAGTCATTATAAAATGAGCTTTTAATAATGACTCTAAAACTGTTATAATTCTTTAAGGATATACATGTGGTAAAATGTAACTTTTGTTTTCAAATTTCAAAACTTCCTTCCACTATCTCCTTCTTCAAATATAGAAGTACGGATATTCTATAATTAATGTCGATCGTTACCATTTGCAGAAAATGGTTGTAATGAAAACTAAGTTCATGCTCATTGGGAATTAGAATAAGTCATGCCAGCTAAAGGTAATACTTATGTTTCCATAGAGCCAAACTTACCGAGCCAATGACTCACGGGAAGATAGAAATTTCGAAAGAGGACACCGAGGAAGGCTTAGTCAATCAAGGATCTAGCTTGTATCCGCCTAATCCGATCTCGAAACAGGTTATCGAGCGGTAGATAAGGGGACCAATAATGGTATAGAAATAAAGGGGTGGTGGAGAACTATGACCAATGATGCTTATATTCATTTGCAAATACGTACAAGTAGAAGTGACTTGCTCAGTCAACATTTGGAATCTTAGCATGATATTGACATTTGTCAACCGAATAAACAAACCATAATAATGCTATGTGAAAGACACATCAAGAACTTTTCTTCACCTCCATTTTGATAAGTCAACACGGTGATATATGAAGTTAGAAAGGAAGCTGTTAGGACCAAAATTTTTAGACATGGGTTGTAAGTTCTCTTAGATACCCTAGTAGGCCCAATAGTCCATAAGGATACTTCATTATTAAGACAGTTTGTGGACATGTGTCCCGATTCGTCGCACCTGAAGTAGTTACACAGGCCATCTTCGATGTTGTTTCCAACGGTTGTTCCGTTATTAGGTTACCTAGTTCGTTTGCACCTTACTATAGTCATCTTTCCTTCCTTAAATAAGCTTATGTTGTGGAACCAACCTTTTGAAGGTATTTCAATAAAGAGTCAACTTTTGTTTCCATAATCCTAGTGTCTACTCTATCCATGAATGAATGACAATTGTTTGGAAACAATTTGTCGATTCTTATTTGAAATGATCAAACCGCGAGGAACAAACAATAGAATTCCCCTGAATAGTATTCAACTTCGGGCACGAATATGGTTCAAAATTTTCCAAAGAAAGAGCAAGAAAACCGTCGTGTGATGGACACTAATAAGCTGATATTATTTGATGATGTGACAAAAGAAGCATTGAGAAGTGTGACAATGTAAATGATGCATGAAGCGATATCTTTTATCCCGCCGAAAGAAGCAAGAACTTTTGGAATTGACCAAACTACAAAATGAGTGGTAAAGGATGCCATGTAACGCCTATGGACGCCACACATCTTATTGGGGCGCCTATGGCAATACGATCGCCGCGTGCTTCACGATGGATTTTTGAACACTTACATGTTCAAATTCCACGGGAAGCGCGTGACTCTCTTACCTATGTCACCTAGTGAATCCTTGCAGGACGAAGCCGAAAGGCAGCACCAAAAGTCTAGCGACACCATCCAAGAATCTGGACTCCGGCGGCGTTCCCAGTGCCAAACCACCTAATTCTATCCCTCAAGACACATGAGACATGAAGATCCGAGAGAAGAATGAGTCGGGCCGATAGAACTTGTCGCGTGGCCCAAACACCATGCCGAGCGACGCTATTTTGGCTAAACGAGGCCTTTAGCACATTTCCGACAATTCCATGGGCGTTTTTGGGGGGAATACCATTAATTTCAAATTTCCAACAGATTTGAAGCAAAACGCCCTGGGGAAACTCATTTGAGCAAGGGACCACCGACAGCCTCACCCTCCGTTGCACACCACGCCGTCGTAGCACAGAAATTCAGATTCCAAGAGCTTCTGGATGAGTTTAAATGCGTTTCCAAGGCCATTCCTCATCAAACTCCAGGGGCTACAACATATCCAAAAATCAGAACCAACAAGATCGAGTGAGGACGCCGAGCCACCTCTTTGATGGACGTGCCAAGATCGTTTGCTTTTGGCCCGACGTCGCGACATCACCAAATCTATTCAGGGGAGTCAAACTTATTTCATAATATGTCCTTAACTTTCTATTGCTCCATCTCTAGACCCTATGCTTCCCCCTTCTATTGTGTCTCTTTTGAAGGAATACGAAGATGTGATGCCGGACAAGCTTCCGGAGGGGTTGCCACCGATCCGAGGGATTGAGCACAAGATCGACTTCATGCCGGGAGCATCTTTACCAAATAGAGCAGCGTACAAAACTTCACCAAAGGAAACAAAAGAGCTTCAACGTTAGGTTCAAGAACTTTTGGACAAGGGTTTTGTTCGGGAGTCCTTGAGTCCTTGCACAATGCCAATGATTCTCGTACCAAAGAAGGATGGCACGTGGCATATGTGCGTCCTCTTCCGAGCCATAAATCAGATCACCGTAAAGTATCGACATCCGATTCCGCGATTGGACAACATGCTTGATGAGCTCCACGACGCAACGTTATTTTCTAAGATCGATCTCCGAAGTGGATACCATCAAATCCGCATACATGAAGGCGACGAGTGAAAGACCGCATTTAAAACCAAACATGGTTTGTACGAATGGCTTGTCATGCCTTTTGGCTTCACAAACGCCCCTAGTACTTCTATGCGGCTCATGAATTTTGTTTTTCGTAAATTTTTGGGACGTTTTGTCATCGTGTATTTTGATGACATTCTTGTTTTCTCTAACGACTTAAACTCTCACACGAGGCACCTTAGGATGGTGTTAGATTGCCTCCGCGAGCACAGTTTGTATGTAAACATTGCTAAGTGTTGTTTTTGCACGGACACGACGAACTTTCTTGGTTTCGTCTTGTCCAACGATGGACTTTGTGTGGATGACGACAAGATCCGTGCCATCCTAGAGTGGCCCACCCATACCACCCTGACGATGGTTCACTCCTTCTTAGGGCTAGCAGGGTTCTATAGGTGTTTCGTCAAGGACTTTAGTTCCATCGTTGGGCCACTCCACAATCTTACCAAGAAGGCAACCACAATCAAGTGGATGCCCGTCCAGATTTTACGAAGCGCTTCGAGGTTGAGTGAGACGCCTCCGACTACGGTGTAGGCGACATAATCCTCCAAGACAAACACCCTATCACTTGGTTTAGCGAAAAACTGACTGGAGCAACCTTGAATTACCCGACGTACGACAAGGAATTGTATGCTTTAATTCGGGTTTTAAAAACTTGGCAACACTACCTTTGGCCAAGCGTGTTTGTAATTCACACGGACCACACAACCTTAGCGTACTTAAAGAGTCAAACGACTCTCAATCGTCGCCATGCTCGATGGGTAGAATATATGGAGACATATCTATATGTTATAGCCCACAAGAAGGGGAAAGAGAACGTCGTGGCCGACGCTCTCTCGCGCATGTATGTTTTACTCACTACTTTACAAGCCAATTTGCTCGGGTTCTCCTTAATTAAGGAGTTATATTTGCATGATCATTTCTTTAAACCGATCATGGAGAACCTAGAGCACAATCGGATCCATGATTCCTATTTCTTGGACAATGGATACCTCTACCGTACCGGAAAGCTTTGCATTTCGAGCTTGTCCGTGAGGCATCTATTGCTCAAGGAATCTCATGATGGCCGAGGCCACTTTGGCATAGCCAAAACCTTACCGGCACTTCGTGAACATTTCTATTTGCCTCACATGGCTTCAGATGTTCACAGGTATTGCCGAGGTTGTGTTCCGTGCCAAACCGCAAAATCGAGGTCTGAACCTCACGACCTCTACACACCCTTGCCAATTCCGGATACCCCGTGGGAAGATCTCTCCATGGATTTTATCACGAGACTTCCGATGACAAGACGTGGTAAGGATTCGATATTCAAGATTGTGGACCGTTTCTCCAAAATGGCTCACTTCGTGCCATGCAAAGGGAACAACAATGCGACCGAAATCGTAAGCTTGTTCTTTGAACATGTCGTGAAGCTACATGGTGTGCCTAGAACTATCGTTAGCGGTAGAGACACAAAGTTTTGTAGTCACTTTTGGAGAACGATGTGGGGAAAGCTAGATACATAATTATTGTTTTCTTCAGCTTATCATCTCAAACCAATGGTCAAACTGAAGTGACCAGTCAGACATTGACCACCCTTCTTTGGACGGTGCTCCAACATAACCCACGCCGGTGGGAGGACTTACTACCTTTTGTAGAGTTTTTGTATAACAGGTCCAAACACTCGACGACGAAGAAGACCCCGTTTGAGGCGGTCTACGGGCACAACTCGCACTCTCCTATGGATTTGGTTCCACGACCTTTGAAGACCGGCGAGCACATCGACGCAGCCAACCGCGCCGATGCCATTCGCCGCTTACACGAGAGGACTCGAGTCCAATTGGAGCGCCGCGCTGCCCAGTACAAGGCGCAACATAACAAAGGCCGTCGCCGCCTTGTTGTCAACCATGGCGATCTTGTTTGGTTGCATCTCCGAAAGGACCGTTTTCCAGATGCCCGGTAAACCAAGCTGCATCATTGTGGAGACGGCCCCTTCAAGGTCTTAGAGCGCATCGACGACAATGCATACAAGATCGACCTCCCATGCAAGTATACGGTGCACTCTACAGTCAATTTTGTCGATCTCTCCCCCTATGTCGATTACGCGTTGAGTTAGTGATTTTTGTTGTTGTTGGTTTAAATTAAGCGTTTTAGGAAAGTGAAGCCGGCTGTCAAGTGAATTCATGGGTTGAAAAGGAGACCCATGGCTTGATTTGCCAAATACTTAATCCTAACTTAGTTGACAGCAAAACCAGAATGATCATGGCCAATGCTCGCTATTTCAAGGGAGCATGGCGCCACATGTTTGATGAGTCAACAACAAAAGAGGAAGAATTTCATATTCTTGGTGGAAATTCCGTGAGAGTGCAATTCATGACAAGGCCGATGACGACGGGGAGCTTACCGCAAATACGACGGCTTCAAAGCTCTGCGCCTTCCATACCAGCAGAGAGCAGAATACAAACGCCAATTTTCAATGTACATCCTCTTTCCTGATTCACAAGAGGGGCTACCTGCGCTGTATGAGAAACTAGGCTCTGATCCAAGCCTCTTATGCCGCCCCAAGGACCGAGTCGGTGCCAGCCTCGTTCAAGTTCCGAGGTTCAAGATTTCGTTTGGATTTTCGGCGTCTAAAGTCCTGAAGCAGTTGTGGGTCACATTGCCCTTCAAAGCTAGAGGAGTGAGTGAAATGGTGGATTGCCCCGGCGGGGTGAGTGATGATAATGTGTTGAGAGTAAACCACAAGTCTGTGATCGAGGTGAATGAACAAGGGAACGAAGCGGTTGTCGTTACCTCTGATGATGATATGGGGTTTTCCCTGTATGAAGAAGAGCGTCCACCCATGGAAGAGTTCGTGGCTGACCACCCGTTCATCTTTTTGATTCAGGAAGATATGACTGGTCAACTACTCTTCTTTGGCCATCTTCGCAATCCTGATCCTGACGACCTCTAGGAGGAATGATCATATATTCATATGCATTTGGCTTGTTGGGTTTATTTTTCTTATGATGGTGAGACTTATTCTTATGATTATTATTATCATCATTATTATTCTGATGTTTTACTAGCTTTTTACTCCAGAAATTATCTATGCATGTGGTAAACAATAAGAAGTCTTTAATTCTCAGTGTTAAGAATTAAACCATATTTAAATCCTTTTGACATAAAAAAGGCATGACATATATCTACATCTATATCTATATCTATACTACTATAAATGTACGAGTAGTGTACGACTCAGATTGTGTTTGCTTTAGCTCCCAATTCATCTCAGCTCGCGGACGGTTGATATCTTCTTCATCTTCTTTCGGCGCTTTCCTCCACCTCCTCCTTCGTTTTCTCAATCCACGCTCTTCATCTCCGCTTCCTGCTTCAGTTTCAACCTGTAGTTCTCAATTGAATTTGGCAGAAGAACCTGTAGGTCGCATCAAGCCTTTCGCCGCCACTCACGAGGCCTACTACTCAAACACCGTCACGGTTCGTAGCGTCCCGTAACAAGGTCGCATCAGGCCATGGCCCACTCCCGCCCCCATATAGTTACGCCTTTGGCAAACTGACTGCAAATTGACTAAGAAGGTCATGCCGAGAAGGCTTTGTCATAGAATTCTTATGCCGAGAAGGCTTCTTTCACCGCCGATAAGGCACAAGTCTCTTTCAAAAAAGTATATAAAGTAAGATGTGCAAACTCTACTAGAGCTTATCTATTTTGTCCATGATTCCATGAACTGCTCAAATGAAGTACCATCTGAATCCATCTAAAAATGAAGATATTCTATACCTAAATAACTCAATTAGATCTTGAAATTTGGTGACTAAATTTGCGTTTTTCTAAAAGTTTATCTTGAATTTTTGGTATTTTATAGCCCTCAAATCGACTGAGTACTCCAGACTTGTTGCCCTTGTTTTTTGCCGTTGACCTTCTTTCCACTGAAAAGATCCTTCTTCTAGCTTTGTTGGCTTCGATCGAACTCTGATGCGTATCACCGCCAAATAGGTCCCTTCTTTCCGGGTGCTATTTTTGCCTTGGTTTTAGAAAATCGATTCTTTTTTGGGGATATATGAGTTAGTAGTTAATAGAGTTTTAAGCCTGTTTGTCTGATCTTCCCTATATTGCCGGTGTTTTTGTTCCTTCCAGTGCCGTCGATTTGTTGGCGTCGACGTTGACCGTCACCGTTTTTGCTTGTTGTGTGATGTGATGATGTGGACTTTCTTGTTTCACATGTTGTTTGTGTTGTTTTTATTTCCCACGTGGCCTGTTGGGCTTCCTCTAGTCTTCTTTTTGTTTGGACCTGTTGTTGAGGCTTGGCCCACGTTAGACAACCTTTGTTACGTACCTTTGGTTTTTTTTTGTGTTTCTTTACTTTTGCTTTGTTGTGTTCGGTTTGTACTCTCCATTCCTGGTCCTAGGCTTGGGTGTGGTTTGTTTGAGGCTGGCGTGGTTGTCGGGACATTTTTGAGGCTGCTGAAGATCCTTCATCCCGGTGGAGGCAACGTCAGTAGTCCACTCCATCTAAATTGAGTTGTCCGCTTTGACCCAAATGCTAAAGGCATTGCACCCTTTAGCCCTTCACAATCTCCTCTCCCTTTTAGTTCTAGTTTCCTTTTTTGTGAGTTGTATTTTCTCTTGTTTGTTTTGCCTATACTTACCGGGTTACCGACTACCGTGTTCACGGCCTCTCATTTTACTGGATTTGTCCGATAAATCGAATTTTTACCTACTCAACAAAAATTAACCTAATAAGATTTCCAAGGAAAAGCCCTAGACACCCTTGCTCACATCTTTTTCATCTCGTCCCGCGCGTACCTAAAAAGCCTCCATCCAAAGCTCAAATCTTTGATCAATCGGTGGTGTCACCATGAATCAGACGACGATCAAATCTTTGAACACGACCCTCTCCATCGTTGGACGCCTGTCATCAGACGAGGCCACGTCATCCAAAAACCTGGTTTTCTCACCGCTTTCGCTAAACGTTGCCATAGGCAAAATCGGCGCTGGCGCCAACGGTCCAAGCCGTAGCCAGGTTCTGTCCTTTCCGAAGTCGGATTCCATTGACCAGGTCAACAAGCTCTCGTCAGATCTCATCTCCATTGTCTAAACCGACGCCAGCCCCGCTGGAGGCTCCAAAGTCTCCTTTGCTAATGGCCTCAGGATCCAGCATGTACTAACTTTCAAGCATTCTTTGAACAAGCTCTGCACAATGTTTACAGGGTTTCTTCTATACAGTTCACTTCAGAAATCAAGTAAGAAGAAATTAATTTAGAGGAATTCAATGATACAGTGTTCGATTACGTGCTGAGTTAGTGATTTTTGTTGTTGTTGGTTTAAATTAAACTTTTTAGGCAAGTGAAGCCGGCTGTCAAGTGAATTCATGGGTTGAAAAGGAGACCCATGGCTTGATTTGCCAAATACTTAATCGTAACTTAGTTGACAGCACAACCAGAATGATCATGGCCAATGCTCTCTATTTCAAGGGAGCATGGCGCCACGTGTTTGATGAGTCAACAACAAAAGAGGAAGAATTTCATATTCTTGGTGGAAATTCCGTGAGAGTACAATTCATGACAAGGCTGATGACGACGGGGAGCTTACCGCAAATACGACGGCTTCAAAGCTCTGCGCCTTGCATACCAGCAGAGAGCAGAATACAAACGCCAATTTTCAATGTACATCCTCCTTCTTGATTCACAAGAGGGGCTACCTGCGCTGTATGAGAAACTAGGCTCTGATCCAAGCCACTTATGCCGCCCCAAGGACCGAGTCGGTGCCAGCCTCGTTCAAGTTCCGAGGTTCAAGATTTCGTTTGGGTTTTCGGCGTCTAAAGTCCTGAAGCAGTTGTGGGTCACATTGCCCTTCAAAGCTAGAGGAGTGAGTGAAATGGTGGATTGCCCCGACGGGGTGAATGATGATAATGTGTTGAGAGTAAACCACAAGTCTGTGATCGAGGTGAATGAACAAGGGAACGAAGCGGTTGTCGTTACCTCTGATGATGATATGGGGTTTTCCCTGTATGAAGAAGAGCGTCCACCCATGGAAGAGTTCGTGGCTGACCACCCGTTCATCTTTTTGATTCAGGAAGATATGACTGGTCAACTACTCTTCTTTGGCCATCTTCGCAATCCTGATCCTGACGACCTCTAGGAGGAATGATCATATATTCATATGCATTTGGCTTGTTGGGTTTATTTTTCTTATGATGGTGAGACTTATTCTTATGATTATTATTATCATCATTATTATTCTGATGTTTTACTAGCTTTTTACTCCAAAAATTATCTATGCATGTGGTAAACAATAAGAAGTCTTTAATTCTCAGTGTTAAGAATTAAACCATATTTAAATCCTTTTGACATAAAAAAGGCATGACATATATCTACATCTATATCTACATCTACACTACTATAAATGTACGAGTAGTGTACGACTCAGATTGTGTTTGCTTTAGCTCCCAATTCATCTCAGCTCGCGGACGGTTGATATCTTCTTCATCTTCTTTCGTCGCTTTCCTCCACCTCCTCCTTCGTTTTCTCGTTCCACGCTCTTCATCTCCGCCTCCTGCTTCAGTTTCAACCTGTAGTTCTCAATTGAATTTGGTAGAACAACCCTAGGAAGGGAACAGAAACAGAGATAATCATGGCGGAACGAGGGAGTCCAAACAAAAATTTATTCAACTCCGGCATGTCTTCTCTGCCTCGTCGAAGTCTACAAATTCGTCATTAAAATTGATCGGTTTAAACTTGGCCCTATCATGAAACAGAGAGAGAATCAGGGCAGACCTCCTAACTCCGACGGAATGACAGACTCGGGAAGGACGATTTTTTTGCCGTCGGCGCTGCCTCGTCAAAGTGTACAAATACGTCATCAAAATTGATCGGTTTGAGCTTGGCGTTCTCAATTGAACCAGAGAGAGAATCAGGACGGAACGGCGGACTCGAGAGCAAGAATTCTTCACCGTCGGCGTATCTTCTTTGTTGCGTCAAAGTCTAGAAATTCGTCTTCCAAATTGATCAGTTTCAACTTGTTGTTCTCAATTCAACCAAATAATCAAAACCAAAGAGAGAATCACGACAAAGCGAAGGACTCTAGAGAAAGAAATCGAAATCTTCGTTGCCAGCATATCTTCTCCGCCTCGTCAAAGTCTACGAATTCGCCCTCAAAACTGATCGGTTTGAACTTATAGTTATTAGTTCATTTTGGTTTCCTAATGTCTTTATGTCAACTGTGGTTCTCATTTATCTATTGAGAGGGTAACAAATCCTAACTTTTTTCATGCTGGATCCTAACATAAATTTTGCTGCGGAAGGGAATGGTGAGGAAGCGAGAGGATCGCAAGGGACATTAGGACCTCGTCAACTGATTAGAAGAAATACAAAGTAAGTAGCCGCATAGTGGGAGAGGCAGGTTGCTCGTCGTGAGGCTCATGTTCAACAGATGTTTGATGGGCTTGATGCTGCTGCTGATGGTGCTGAGGATGTCCTCTTTGATGAGCTTGTCGGCATTCAGGGTCTTGTTTTTCATTTGGTCAAAAATGCATTCACAGTAAGATGTCTTATTATGTGCTAAGATTTTTCAAGAAGTTGTGTTCCTTGTGCTACGGCTACATCTAGATTAAATCCTCATGGTTTGTATCAACCTTCATCAATTCATACAACCCCATAGGAAATATTTAAATGGATTTTTTTGCGGGCTTACCTAGGACAAGGCAAGGTAGGGATTCAATTTTTGTAGTTGTGCATAGGTTTTCTAAGATGACTAATTTTATTCCTTGTCATAAAATTAGTGATGCTAGCCATGTTGCTAATTTGTTCTTTAAGATTGTAGTTGGTTGCATGGCATTCCTTGTTCAATTGTTAGTGATACACTGATAAGTATGCAAAATTCTTGAGCTATTTTTAGAATACTTTTTCTAGAGTGGCTCAATAGGTCAACCCGACCTTGCATGTAACCCGATTTATGAGTTATAGGTTGTCCAGTTTCGTGGTCCAACCTGTAACCTAGTTTTCAGATTATGGATTTTATGAGTCGGGTTGCGCGTCAACCCGTTGACTTGTTTAACCCATTAACCCACTTGATTCTTTTGATCTATTTTATCCATTTGGCTTAATTATGAGCCATTTTAAACTTGACCAATTTAAAGAAAAACAAATGAATTCTTAAAGCATCTCCAACAAAATTTCCATTTTCTCGAAAATGGCGAATTTAGAGAAATTGTTGTGTGTTTTAAGTCCAACAGTTTCTCCATCCATTTCTATAAATTGGAGAGAGTCTCCAAAATATAACTAGACATCTCTACATGTAGGGAATTCCCAAAAACATTTAGAAAATGCATTAAATGTATATGTAATCATGTTTTCTTCCAATTGGTTAAATTAGATTTTATAGCATTATATAAATAAAAATAATATTAATATAATTATGATTCTTCAAAATGGAGAATTTATTGGAGTTAAGGTACGTATAAAAAAGTTTAGAGAAAATGAGATTTTGTTCTCCATTTTAAAAAAAATAATGGAGAATTTGTTGGATATGTTACAACTATTTCAAAGACTTTAGAACATTAATTTATTATTGTAAATAGTAAATATTATTATACTCTTATAAAAATATATCTGAAAAATTAGGGTTTTATTGGTCGATAACCCGTAATCCCAAAAACTTTGACCCGTGACCCGACCCATAAATTAGAGGTTGGGTCGGTTTGGATTACGGGGTCAATAAGTTGGGGAACTTGTTACACAAAATCATATCATGAGATATTTATTCTTTAAAATTCAGCTGCTCACTTCATGAGTATAAGCTTTTTCCCAAGTTAATTATCTTGCACTTGAAATAGTAATTGTTTTTAATTGCTATAAATTTTCTAAGTAGATGGAAGGAATTTTGGAATTGGTGATAAGTTGTTACAAGTTGAAAGTAGAGTGAGTTTACAAAATGTGATATGTTCCAACATCTACATATTATCCCAATTTAAACATTGTTTGTGTGATTTGTGTTATGCCCTAGTTTGATTTCTATATTAATTGACTTAGTTTGTCATTTTTCATGTCTCACAATTCAATGACCTTGCATTTTACTGGATTGCAAATTCTAGTGCTTCCTTTACCAATCTTGAAAAAGGCTAATAGGAAATACTCAACTTAATGTCTTCTTTGATATCGTGAGTACCAACATCACTGATGAGAAAGGCAAGGTAATTGTGATGAATGAAGGGAAATTTACGTCTTTCTCCAAAAATGTGTGTTTAATCTTAAAATACACATCTATCATCTTTTTAATTCGGCCGAATAGCTTAAAACCATCCGTATAATTGGTGATATTTCACTTAATGACAAGCACTTTTATGTCGCAGTAAAAGTGTTGTCTAAGAAAAATCCTAACTTCAGAACCTAAGTATAGTGGAAGCAAGGGTCGTACCCACAAAGACTCAGATTTCTCATGTTTAAATAATATTACTAAGTAATAAAAGGGGATTTTAGAATTCAAACTATTAATCTAAGTAAATAAAACAAAGTAAGTATGATAATTGAGTTTTCAAGAATAGAGAAAGCGTCCCTAATTTCGTATCCATTGCACACATGAGTATTGATCCTCGATTATTCTTATTTTAATTCCCTTGACTAATCTATTATGAATTCATGGAATTCAAGTTCAAAGTAGTTATTAATATGAACCGTCTTTAATAACCTTTTAACCAATTAGCCTAGAAAACCTTCTATGTTGAATTGATCATGCAAATTAGTTCAAAGCATTCAATAGAAACATAGTTCATGAATTTCACTGTCTATTCATGAAGTTTTGTGATTGAATTCTCCTCCTTTGATTAACCTTATTCCACCCTATAAGTTTAATCAAAGGATTCATCCATGAATAACCAAATTCCATCATATATTTAGTTACTCTAGTTGTAATTCAACCTAGAAATAGAATAGGTGATCAAGCTTGTAATCCTAGGCGAATCTAATCAATTAAGCATGGAGAAATTCAATCTAGTCAAGGCAAGTTGAAATAATTCAAATCTCACAAACAATCATGCATACAACTTCAACTAACTAGTTGGACATGAGATATTATCTAGAATATGACATTAAAGAAGAAATAAAGCTTACAAGAGTTCGATTTCTCTTCAATATTTGCAATCTAGGGTTTTGTCTCCCAAAAAGCTCTCTAGTGTTGAATAGCGTAGAATAATAAAAAATAAGTCCTCAAATAAAACCCTAAAAGAGTATTTATATCATACCCAAAAACATCCTAAATAATAATAATGTTGGCTAAAAGATAACAAAGAGGCCCGAAACCAGCATCGTATCAACGCGCCAGAGTGCAGTCAAACCCCACAGAGCGCGGTCGCGCTCTCACCTATCCTTCCCGCGCTTAGGCCTAAACATTCTGGCGACATTTCAGAGGCTGTTTTCACCCCCTTCTAGTTATAATTTGGACTCGGAGTAAAAATATGAATTGTAGATCTTTGAGTTAGCTTTCCAATGATATCAAATTCAGCTTCATCCGACCACAATAGCGCCCAAGCCAATTATTGCAAGATAGAGGTGTCAAAACAAAACTCCAATGCATATCTCTAGTTTAAACGTTTTTAACCCTCAAGCTATTGGGCCTTAATTATTCCAATATTCACTTGAATCACTTTAAGCTTCATCTTGAACCTCTACAATCATCTAATATCCATCCCGTCCATGCTTGTTTACCTAAAGATCTGCAAAACTGAACAAAACAAGCGCAAAACCTGAATTTCCTAGAAAACCTAAAAACTAAGCTAAATAAGCTAAAACCATGCAATATAAACATAAATATGCATCCTAAACAAGACCTAAGTACAAGCTATCAAATTCCCCCATGCTTAACTCTTGCTTGTCCTCAAGCAAGACATAAATCCAAGTCACACCACATCAATACAATCATGCATCCATCTCATAATCAAACAAGCAATTCAACATATAATTAACACGTGACCAAGACTTCATAGCATGCATTACATCAAGCATAGAGAAAAGATCATTCATTCATTCCAGACCTTACCAAAGGCAATGTGTTTCCTCTCACTCTCAAGTGTTTAAAGGACGTGTTTCACTCAAAATCTACCATGAAAACTAGACTACCATATGCTTGCATCATGATAGCAAGCATTTAGGCTAGGTTAAAGCATGTTTATTTCCTTACTTTAGCTGTTTTTATTTTCTTTTCCTTTGGTTTTGTTGTCTTTTTCGTAGAGTTTGTAGTTTCGGTTTCTACTCTTTCTTTGTTCGATTTCAAGATCATTTGGAGGTGGATTCAAGGAGTTTAAGCAACAACAAGGACAAGGGCGAGAGAAGCAACATGGTAGGAAGTGGCTAGGAGTCAAGTGGATGGTAGGATTTGAAGAGAAGATGGGAAAAAGCTCGATGGAAGGCATGGAAGGAAGCTCATCCAACGTTTTGAATGGAGTAGTGCACCAGTGAAACTCGGTCTGAAACTCTACCGAGTCGCGTCTTTTTCGAGTTTCTCTTCTGCGAGTTTTATTTGTTTATTTCAGGCCTTTTTCTATCTTGTTTTTAGGGTTTGATATAAATACTTGGGGATTAAGTTTGGATAATTATTAGGTTTGTTGTCTTTTTCGTAGGCCTTTTTCTAAACTTGTTGGATTGGATTTGGATCTTTTGAGAAGACAATTGGTATGTTTCTCTTTAAATTAGATTTCTCTTCTCTCCATACTATGTCTAGCTAATTTCTTAATTCCAAGGAGGGGTGAACCCAATGAATGAGTAGGTAGATTTAATGGTGATGTTTGGTTGAATTGAGATTTGAACTATTATTTGATTCAACCTAGGATGCTTAATGACCTAATTTACTTGAATTGGGAATCTTGTTGTGATTTGATACTGAGAGGAGATAAGAATAACAAGAGGTTGATTGAATTGAATTTACAATTTGTTAACTCATGCTAGATCCCTAGGTTTGAACTTGTTGAATTATTTGTTCGAGAGTGACTTTATTCAAATGTGGAACTTAACCTGTCCTTGAAATTATTGATTGAATAGTCTTAACGGAGTGCAACATCGGATGTTATTTCTATTGATTCAATGATCTCTAAAGAACTTCAAGGACCTGAATAAGACTTGCTTTGTGCGAGAGTGACTGCTAGTCAAGTCTAAGTACATGCGTTAATCGTCTGAAAAGAGTTAATGTTGACTTTTGAGATAGTTAGTCCTTCAAATAACATTTGAATTGAAATCCAAATAAATATCACCGGTAATCTACTGAACAACCATTGTGGGAATCCTGACCTTGGAATTCTTTTCTCCATCGTTAATTACTTCTTATTTTCGATAATTAGTTGTTCCTAAATACAATTCAATTCTTTTTCTTCTACTTTTGGCTTAATCTACTGAATCGTGCTATAATCAATACTACAAAGTTCCCTGAGTTCGACACCTTGATACTACAACCGAACCGTATACTTGCGATGTAGGAGATTAGCCTATCACATCAGCGTCCTAAATCTCCACCACCGTGGACCAAATACACCACAAAAATCATTAGGACTTTTAAGGGATGTAATGGGGCCAAGGTAAAGAGAAATTTCGAAGGGATAAAATTTTGCTCATATGGTGCTAAATCCGGGATAAAAAACTAATTCTAAAACCCAAACTTCACACTTTTTCTTTTCTTCATACTCCCAAAACTTTCTTCACCAGCTCCATAAACTCATCAAAGCACTTTGTTTCTCCTCTTTCTTTCTTTTCATGATTTTTTCCTTGCCTCTTTATTCAACCCTTCTTTCATTTTTGAAGGTTACTAACCTTTCAAGCTCATTCTTCTTCATTCTTTGCAATTATCTCTCACCTTCATTTTTTTTTCTCATTTTGCACACTAGAGTTGAATTTCCTCTTTTCCACATTTTCTTTTCAACCTCCCCCATACTTATAACAAACTCCCACAAAACAAAAATACAACCTAAAGTCCTAAATCCCGGATGGGTCAAGCTTAATAGGCTAGGAAAATTTTATGGAGCTATATAAAAAAATTAGGCTTAAAGCTCAAAGAAAAGGGGTGTCAAAACATGGATCTTGTAAGGTAGGAAGGGAAATAACAGGCTAATTGATGTTCGTGTTTTTAAGTATAGTTTTTAATTGTTTTTCTTAGGTTGTTTGGTTTAGTTTTAGTAGGTTTAGTGTTAGTTTTGTGTGTTTTCGGATAAGTTTACAAATTTTGTGAAAAGTATGGAAGCTACTCCGTTTTTATGTTTTTTATAGGTTTTTAAAGCAGAAGAGAGCATTTTAGAGCAAGCTGAAGACAAGTGGTTCGTGGTGGAATACATGAAAGAAGAGTGGAAAGATACGTCATGAAGATCCCATCGAAGTCCAAAGAGAAGCCATGAGAAGTGTACAAAAAACCAAAACAAAAGGCTCGTTACCGACCTGTGAGGGTCGGTACCGAGCTGAGCAACCAAGTTTTATTCAAGGAATTCAGCAAGTGTCTATCGACTCTGTGTTGTTCGTTACCAAGGTGACCTGTGTTGGTAGAGCAGCGCCGACTTTCGGTCTTGTAATCTTTTTAGTTGGGAAAGTTTTATCTTTTAGAATCTTTATTAGATAGTTTCCTCTAGTATAATTACCCTTGTTCTAGCCTAGTTTAGGGAGAGTTAGTCGTTTTTGGAGAACGAGTCGTTGGAGAGAACTCAATCGAGAGAGAGAGAGAGAGAGAGAGTCCAAGTCCTTGTTCGAGTTCGTTATTGTCTTCATTGTTTTGAGTCGTGATCGTGGTTGTTTGTAAGACAAAGATTTCTTATAATTCAAGTAAGCTTTTAATTCAATTTTTTCTTTCACTCAAGTTGTTTGTTAGCTTTCAACCATGAGTTAGTAGTTTTCTTTTCTAGGGTCGGGGTTGAAACCCGACACAGTTATGCATGATTGAATGAATGTGTTGATGTTTTAATTGCCTTCTATCCTTTGAATTACTTGTTTGTGCTTATACTTAGACGAGAGTCGAAGTAATTTGAGTTTGTCGCTTGATTGAAAGAGAAAGTTATGAACTTGAATGTTGATATTGTTCGATAACGAAAGTTTCGAGCTTTGGATTCTAAACAAGTAGAAAAGTGAATTGATTTATGAAAGTTGATTGATTTTCTTGTTTAGTCAACGAAAGTTGATTGATTTATCTTTAAAGGCATGATCTTTATCCTTCACATTAGTTTATATGCATAATTATTTTGTGTTAACCCTTGTCCTAGATCTTTTTATCCTTTGAATTTCCTTCATTTTTACTCACAAACATACTTGTTACCGAGGCACATAGGTCGGTACCGAGCCTGCAGTTAAATCGTAGTGTTTGCTCTATTTTCAGCATCGTTACCGACCCTGACAAGGTCGGTACCGAGGGCTGTCGTAGCTGTTTGCTTGTGTTTTGTTTGGTTTTCTTATTTTCATAGTCGGTAATCAAACAACCTTGCTTCATGTGGAAGATCCTGACTTTGCTATACTCAACGGGTCTTGACTACAAATTTATTTGTTGTCGAGTTAAATCTGCCCTCTCAACAAATTGGCGCCGTTGTCGGGGAAGTAACAACACGTTTGATTACTTGTGGGTCTGGGAATAGCTCGACCCCTTTTTTGTTTTTACTTTTGTTTTCTTTTGTCTGTTTTCTCAGCTTATGCCAATAGGATATTGAAGGCTCGAGTTTGATAACACTAGCTATTATTCTTTACTTGAACGAACCCTCCACCGCAGAAGAAGATAAAACTAAGCCATGGCGATGACTCCTGAAGAGATGGCGCAACAGATGGCTGAGCTCCAAAGGAAGCTCAATGCCACACAGATTGAAAAGACCGCTGTTGATAGGGTTTCTCGGCCAACAAATAAATTTGTAAGCCAAGACCCCGCTGAGTACAGTGGAGTCAGGATCGTTCCACATGAAGCAAGGTTGTTTGTCTATCAATCTAATAAAAATCAAATAAAACCAAGCACAATCACTCACGAGATGCCTCGTTAACGACCTTGTCAGGATCGTTACCGAACCACCGAACACAAAAACACCAATTAACGAACTAATAAAATTCTAACTAACACTCGGTACCGAAGCAAGTATTCAACAACGAAGATTTATCAGAAATAATTCAATAAAAACAAATATCTAGGATAAGGGACACCACAACATAGCCAAGCATAAGAATTCGTAAGAAGATAGATCATGCCTTTAAATAGATAGAGTCATCAACTTTCATTGACTAGACAAGTAAATTAATCTATTTTCATAAACTAACTCACTCAATTGCTTGTTTTGGATCTAAAGCTTGAAACTTCCGTTTTCAAACAATATCAACTTTCAAGTTACTAACTTTCTCTTTCAATCAAGTTAAAACTCAAATTACCTCAACTCCCGTTTCGGTATTAAGCACAACAAACAACTTCAATAAAGATAAAAGGCATTCAAAACACTATCTTACTTCATCAAACATGCTCAACTATGCCGGGCTTAACCCCGACCCTAGAAAAATAGACTACTCACTACTCATGATAAACAAACTAAAAACTTCCATAAAAACAAACATTGAAACAAAATTCAAACTTTAAATTAATAACAAAAATATCGTCTTACAGAGAATCAGAGAAAAACCAAAACAAAACAATCACCGAAACACAAACTCAATCAACGAACCTCGGAAACCGTCATCACCGAACCTCGTCACCGACTTCCGATCCGGCAGCCTCTCCTTCGGCCTTCCTTCTCCTCCAAAAACTAGCTCTAAAACTCTCCTCCAAAATTCGGCCTCCCTTTCTATGCTAGATAGAAGGGTATTTATACTAGAAAATCCTAAAAAACTAAAAAGGCTAAAAGATAAAAACTTTCCTAAAAAGATAGAAATAATCTCTAAAAGATAGAAATAAAATCTAGAAAGATATAAACCCTAAAATACATATTCTATTAACCCATAAAGATTATAAAAAGATACTCAACCGATACGGAAATAAATTCCCGCTCAGGATCGGTGAATAATAAAATAATTCTCCGAAATCTTCTTCTTCGTGGCCTCGTTAACGACCCTTCACAGCCTCGTTAACGAGCCTGGGATTTTGTTTTCTTCAACACCTCCTCTCGATCTCTTGAGCTTCGACTTCTTAAATCTTGCATTTTTTCGTCCTTCACTGTGATGCTCCAAATTTAGCTCCATTTAGCTCCTTTCCTCGCTAAAACCTGCAAAATAGACAAAATAGCGTAGATTCCACCCTTTTCGTAGATTTATGCAAAACTAACTAAAAACACTCAAAACTAAACCTAAACTAGATAAATTTAATCCTAATAAGCAAAGAAAACCTATCAAAAAACTATACCAAAAATGCGAACATCAAAATACCCCATACTTAGACTTGCTTGTCCTCAAGCAATAATCAAGATATTAACCAAAACCAAAACAAATCATGCTTATCAAGACATAGCCATCTTCAAAAAGCAACCTCTACACATAAGAAAATTATAACAAAAGACTATTAACATCCTCACACATATATGCACTTAAATAGACATAAAATAATACAATCCAACCTCTCAAGGGATATAATGTGTTTCACTCAACTCTCATGTGTTTGGGCTTATAATTTCAATCTCTCAACTCATCCTATATACAAAAACTCATAGAAATTGGAACTTATATCACCAATACTCTCCACTCAAGATTTGTCAAAACAAGCAAAGAATCATCAAGAGAACTTAGGCTCAATGAAAAACTTCATAGAAGCTTCCATTCGGCCGGGTTGTAATGGGGCTTGGTAATAACAATAAGGCATGGAAATATTTTGGTCATGTGGTGCTAATAATATCCGGGAATCAAAGACTCCTAAAAATTCACACATAACATCAAAACTCTCATATAAGATAACATACCAAACTTACTCTCATATTATGCACATTTATTTTCACTCACCCATTTATCATCCTAGAAAGCCTCATAACCAAAAATAAAAGAATCTCTTGATATTATCTTTAAACACAAATGCACTTCAACTATTCCTCTTTCTCTTTCTTTTTTTTTCAATTTTTTTTTCTCTCTTTATTTCCTTTTTTTTTTCTTTCGCTGCCTCGTTAACGAACCCATATCCGGGTCGTTAACGATCCACCGTATACATTTTCTTCCCTTCAAGCTTTATTTTGTGCATCTTTTTTATATCAGGAGACCTTTCTTACATAAAATAACAAAAGACTTCCAATCTACCCTTCCCAAATACCCTTTAATTCAAGCGAATAGAAACTCTTTTCTTTTCAACAAAACACAAGACTTTACCTCTCCAATCTAAGTCCTAATTCCCGGATAGGGTCAAGCTTATCTTGGCTAGGGAACAATTTTTGTGGAGCTAAAAATAAAAGGTTTCAGGCCAGAATTGGTTATCAAAAGAAGGAATAATGTAAAGGTAGATAGGGGATAATAGGGCTCATAAAAATAAGTTCTCTATCATATGATCTTCACAAGTAATGAACTAAAAAATCTTATAAGGGTCTCAAGAAATAGATAACCATCACAATTCCAAGAGATAATATGCATAAGGAGAGTAAATCACACAAAAAAGAAGAGGGATTTATAAATGTTCTCCCTATAAGGCCAAAAATTTCTCACAAGGTAAGTTATGTTGGATTGCATCATCTATGCTATAAAGTATATGTGCTCAATTTCATCTAATGCTATTCCTTTCTAATAAAACAATAATTTCAATTTTTGAGAATCCGGCTATACTTTCAAAGACATGTTTGCAAGGAATTATATGATCAAACTAGTGATTGCTATCATAGAACTTTTTAAGAAGGAATATCTATCAATTCTAAACTCTTTTTTGAATTTTTCAAATTTTTCAATTTTTTTGGTTTTTTCAATTTAACAAAAGTAACAACTACATAGAACATAAAAAACACCTAGGACATAATTTTTCTACTTTTTTCCCACCCCATACTTAAAATTACAGTGTCCCCACTGTAAGAAAAATAACAAGAAGAGGGAAAAGAAATAGAAAAGAAAACAAAAAATTAAAAAGAAAAAGAAAGACATAAAACTTACAAAAGTGGAAACAAGGAAAGGAAACTTCATCTTGAGCTCGATCAACGGTTCTGTGGAGGAAAATAGTGCTCAAAGTTCCCCATGAAGTCATACATCGTCCTCCAGCGCTCAGCATCCTCCGCCTCTCTCTGACGTTGCCGCTCGTCCTCCCTCGACATGCGTGCGGAGTAGACGGTTTCCCATCTATCCATCCTCCAATGAATGTGATCGGTCTGGAGGTGAAGCTGCTGCATCCGTGCAGAAAGATCCTCGGCCCATGGTGGTGGTATACTCGATCCTGTGTACTCGGGTTGAGGAGGTGGTGGGTAGTGAGGCTGGAAATGATCTTGGTACATCACCGGGTTGTAAGGCATTAAGCCATATGCATGAGGGTCGACAGGAGCTTGTGGAGGGTCGACAGGAGCTTGCGGCACCTCGTTAACGAAGCTGGTTGCCTCGTTAATAGTATTGGGCGGTGGCTGGAAATGGTCGTTAACGACCCTGGTTGGCTCGTTGACGAAGATGTTGCCTCCTAATTCCTCCGGCTCCATGTCTTCTTCGGTAAAGTTGAGCTCCTCAGTGCCGCCCTCAGTGTCGGCTTCCTCGGTGTCATTGCCTACGACCTCGGTATCCTCTTGCTTATCTTCTTCTTCATACTCGTCCACATCGTCCCGCTCAAACCGGGTGTGACATGGTCGAAGCGAGAGCTCATCCTCCGGTTTTGGATCCAATGGGTAAGGCTGGCCCGTCCACGCTTCGTACCAATTTGGTACGTAGAGTAGCTCGTACATGTCAAGGGAAGGTATGACGACTTGATCTCGAACCTTCACTTTGTAGCCTCCCTCGGCTTGCACGAAGATCCCGGAACTATACCAATAATTTTTGTTGAGGAGTTGAGCGTGGGCCGGTGTGTAGTGGGTGAGATCCACTCCAAGATTCTTAGCCAAGAGGCTAACCAAATTGCCACACCACACCTCCTTGGACTTGTGGGACTTCTCGATGTAGTAGAACCATTCGTACCCCAAATTCAAGGGGCCGGGCTCCTCGAAGAGGATGGTGCGGAAGCAAGCGACATCCGTCCTTGTAGACCGGTTCAACTCCTTCTTCGGCCAGAATAGTGCGGCGAGGATTCTCAAGATGATCCGGAAGATGGGGTTGACTATGGTTGCCCCGGATAGCGCCGCGGTGGAGGATTGAACCTCTCTGGTGATGTAGCTCCAAGTGCGGGTCACTTGGTAGTCCTTCAAGCTATAGTCTCTAGACGGGTTTGGGAGCTCCAAGATTGCATTGAACTCCGCCATGGTGAAGTCACGGTCCTCGTTACCGAGCCGGAACCGAATGCGTCCCGCCGAGATCTTCGACGAGAAGTTGGTCTCCAAGGTAGCTAAGAACTCGGATGTGAGGGCCGGATAATGTGGCAAGCTCTCTTGCTTCAATAAGTGTGCGGCCCCGAGGATGGCAAAAGCGTCCTTGACATCCGTGTAGATGCCCGTAGAGACGGCGCTAGACTTCGAGAACCATCGGGTGTAGTGGTCCTTCTCCAAGAAATCCCGATAGCGCCGTACTTGGCTTTGACTGCTCAAAATCACATCGTCCACCCGGGGTGGAGATGGAGACCTGTGGTTCCTCCTCTTCTTCTGGGCTCGGGTAGCGGGTCTGCTTGAACTAGCCATGGATCCTACAAAATAATCGAAAATTTTCCAAGATAAGATCCACTCAAAAATAATAGATATGAGACCCCATACTTGGTCTCAAAATTAACCTCGGAATTATTCATAAACTACCCAATTGGGTTGTTCACGAGTCTGGCCTCGGATCAAGCATGGATGAAGTGCAGGGTCGTTAACGAGCCTGGGTGGGTCGTTAACGACCCGCCGAGAGTAAAACCAGGAATTTCCGAAATTAAATCTACCTCTAATTCAGCACAAATAAAGCATGCAATCTTCTATTATTCTCCACAATTCCCTCATTGGGTAAAAGCACCCCATACTTACTCAATTACCCATTCCGAACATGCTACAAATTTCCCGGAATTTTGACATGCAAAGTTCGAACTTTTAGATCTAGAACAAGAAAAATTCATGCTTTCTTAACTAAAGGGTTACAATAGATAATCTATCATGAATAATCCTACCTAAAACATGAACAACGAAGCACAATCAAGAATTTTTAGAACGGAATTTAAGCATGCTCATCGATCTCCCTAAAAATCATGATTCAAGATATGAAATTTAACCCTATAGATAATCAATCATGCAAATTCAAGCAAGGGTTTAGAAATCATACCGGAGAACCGAGAATTAAAAGGACAAGGGTCGGAATCGGGGTAGGTTAACGAGCTCGTCGTCGACGGTGAAAAGCCTTCGAACTCCGGTAACGATGGCGTCTCCGGTGGTCGTTAGCGTGTGATTGCCGACTCGGTGGGAGAGAAGGGAAAGGGGTTTGAGAGAGTTTTGGGTTTGAGAGTGAATGTGGGAGAGATTGTGGTAGAATTTTGGGAGGGGTAGAAGGGTTTTTATAGGAGAGGTAAAGATAGAGGGGGTGGCGGCTAGGGTTAGAAAATTTAACTAGGTTAGAGTTACTTACCCGCCCCGTATTGTGACGAATCGGGTCGTCCGAACTGGGTCGTTAACGACCCTGGGTGGGTCGTTAACGAGCCACCGTAGCCTCCTTGAGTGAATTTCGACCCCTTTTTTCCTGAAATCTTGTTAGCTCAAAAATCTTATTTTTCTCCCATTTAAAACTAAAAAAAGGAAAAATAAAAGAAAGCTAGGAAATAATCTAAAAGAAAAAAGAAAAAAAAATAAACCTATTCTAAAAAAGCGGGTTGCCTCCCGTAAGCGCTATGTTTAACGTCGTTAGCCCGACGAGCTCTCTTGCTAGTCTCATGGTGTGAGAGCCATGGTAACTCTTATTTCTTCATCAAGATCAGGCTGCTCATGGAATTTCTTCAACCGGTGTCCATTAACTTTGAAAATGACGCCTCGGTTATCAGTCAACTCTACTGCTCCGTGAGGATAAATGTGATGAACCACAAATGGTCCACTCCATCGTGTCCTTAGCTTTCCTGGAAATAATCGGAGTCTAGAGTTGAAGAGAAGTACCTTATCGCCGATGTGGTAAGTTTTGGGCACCAATTTCCGATCATGCCACCTTTTGGTGCGCTCCTTATAGATTTCAGCATTTTCGTACGCCTTCAGCCTCAATTCTTCTAATGCTTGCAAGTCCATGAATCTTTTTGCTCCAGCCGTGTCGAGGTTCATGTTGAGCTCCTTGAGAGCCCATAACGCTTTATGCTCCATTTCGACTTGTAAATGACATGCCTTGCCATACACTAGATTATAGGGGGTGGTGCGTACAGGTGTCTTGTATGCTGTCCTATATGCCCATAGAGCGTCATCCAATTTGGAGGACCAATCTTTTCTAGAACGGGAAACTGTCTTCTCTAATATGCTCTTGATTTGCCTGTTTGAAACTTCAACTTGGCCACTTGTTTGGGGATGATATGGTGTTGCCACCCGATGAGATACCCCATACTTAGCCAAAAGGGCTTCAAAACTCCGCTCGATGAAATGGGAGCCACCATCACTGATTAGGACTCTTGGAACGCCGAATCTGGAGAAAATATTGGTCTTGATGAATTTAGCAACAATCTTGGCATCGTTAGTCCTTGTAGCAACAACTTCCACCTACTTGGAAACATAATCAACCGCAACTAAGATGTACTTGTAGGGTCCTGAGGCGGGAAACGGTCCCATGAAATCAATGCCCCATACATCAAATAGCTCAACTTCTAATATCCCAGTTAGTGGATTTTCATGTCTCCAAGTTATGTTGCCTGAGCGTTGGCATCCATCACATGCTGTCACATAAGCTTGCACATCTTTGAACATGGTGGGACAATAGAGACCACTTTGAAGAATCTTCGCAGTAGTCTTGAATCCTTTTGCATGACCCCCAGTTGGCAGTGTGTGGCATTGACGGATCACGTTTTCAATCTCCTCTTCTGGGATACAACGCCTAAAGAGGTGATCACTTCCTTGTTTAAACAAGTAGGGATCGTCCCAATAGTATTGTTTCACATCATGGAGAAATTTCTTCTTCTTTTGTGGGGTAAGGCCCTCGGGAATTATGCCTCCTACAAGATAGTTAGCGAAATCCGCAAACCAAAGAGCTTTTGGCCCTCTAATAACATGGATTGATATTGAAGAAGAAGAAATTGAAAAAGGAGAGGGGGTGGATTTTAATTGAGAAGACTTAAGTTCAGAAATCTTACCTGGGTGGGTCGTTAACGAGCTAGGTTTCAATTTATTGACCTCGGTACCGACCTCCCGTAGCTCAGTAACGACCCCATTGGCTTGATTGTCGACCAAACTTGAATATTTTCCCTTTTTATTTGTGTCTTCCAGCCTCGGCACCTCGTTAACGATCCTGAAGGGATCGGTAACGAGGGTCTTGTAGAGCTCAACCTCGTTCAGCAGGAGGTGTTCGTCGGGTCTGGAATCATTTATCGGAACTTCATTATTGGACTCGGTGATATGCTCAACTGGCAACCTGGACAAGTGATCCGCCACTAGATTTTCTGCTCCCTTCTTGTCTCTTATTTCATGATCAAATTCCTGCAGTAAGAGCATCCAACGAAGCAATCTAGGTTTTGCATCTTTTTTAGCCATTAGGTATCTAACGGCCTCATGGTCAGTATAAACAATCACTTTGGATCCAACAAGATAGGACCGAAATTTTTCAAAGGCAAATACCACAGCAAGGAACTCCTTCTCCGTTGTGGTATACTTACTCTGCGCCTCATCCAGCGTCTTACTGGCGTAGTAAATGGCGTGGAGTTTCTTATCCTTCCGTTGCCCTAAAACTGCGCCAACTGCATAGTCACTGGCATCGCACATGATCTCAAAGGGTAATGCCCAGTCTGGGGATTGCATGATGGGGGCGGACACAAGGGCAGCTCTTAACCTGTAAAATGCTTCAAGACATTCTGGAGACAGCTCAAACACTACATCTTTCATTAGTAGGTTAGTCAAAGGTTTAGCTATCTTAGAAAAATCCTGAATAAATCGCTTGTAAAAGCCAGCATGCCCTAAAAAACTCCTAATGTCTCTCACAGAAGAGGGAGGAGGTAGTTTTTCAATAAGCTCAATTTTCGCCTTATCTACTTCTATCCCTCTTTTAGAGACAAGGTGTCCTAGTACTATCCCCTCTTGAACCATAAAGTGACACTTTTCCCAATTCAGTACAAGATTGGTTTCTTCACATCGTTTAAGCACTCGTGCAAGGTTAGCAAGACAAGAATCAAATGAAGAACCATAAACAGAAAAATCATCCATAAAAACCTCTACAATATCCTCTATCATATCAGAAAAAATAGCCATCATACATCTTTGAAAAGTAGCGGGGGCATTGCAAAGCCCAAATGGCATTCTCTTATAAGCAAAGGTTCCATAGGGACATGTAAAAGTTGTTTTCTCTTGGCATCAGGATGAATGGAAATCTGCCAAAAGCCGCTATATCCATCTAAATAACAGAAGTAATCATGCTGGGCTAAGCGTTCTAAAACTTGATCTATGAAGGGAAGCGGAAAATGATCTTTTCTAGTAGCGCTATTGAGCTTCCTATAGTCAATGCACATCCTCCAACTAGTGGTAGTTCTAGTCGGAATAAGCTCTCCCTTTTCATTTTCTATCACAGTCATCCCCCCTTTCTTAGGGACTTCATGGACCGGACTCACCCATTGGCTGTCCGAAATAGGAAATATGATCCCTGCATCAAGTAGTTTAATAATTTCCTTTTTAACTACATCTTTCATGTTAGGATTTAATCTACGTTGATGCTCTATGGTGGGTTTATGATTGTCCTCCATGTAAATCCTATGCATGCAAAGAGAAGGGGATATGCCAGTTATATCATCTAGGGAGTAGCCTATGGCTTTTCTATGCATCTTAAGCACACTTAGGAGTTTTTCTACTTCTTCATCTGTTAATCCAACATTAATGATGACAGGAAGAGTAGAATTTGGGCCGAGGAATTCATACCTGAGGGAATCTGGCAAGGGTTTAAGTGTTGGGGACGGTTCGGCAGGAATTAGAATGGGCTCTTCTGGTTCCGTCTTCAACACTTCATGAAAGCATTCGAAAGCTGAGATCTCGCCATCTTCGGCAAGGGTCGTTAACGAACCTGAGTGGGTCGTTAACGAGCCTGTATCTTCTGCCAGGAGAATCGGTAACGATGCTGGAGGACTCGTTACTGAGACTGCAGTGGTTATTTCTGCCCATCTTTGCCCTGAAATTTCATCATTGCATGCTGATCGTCCTATGGGGTCTCCACATTCAATGATCTCCTCGTGGGCGTAGAGCATCTTGACTTCAGCTTTGTCGGACTCCCTGGATTGCTTGAATCGGAATTCCGTCACCTCATCCCCAATTTTGAAAGTTAGGAGTCCTCTCCTAACATCGATTATAGCTCCTGCTGTGGTGAGGAATGGTCTTCCCAAAATAATAGGCACAACTGGATCTTCGGGCATTGCCATCACGATGAAGTCATTCGGAACAAAGAAATTACCCACTTGAACTGGGAAATCTTCTAGCAGCCCTGTTGGTTTGATGCAAGATCCATCTGCCATATAAAGCCGCATGTTGACAGGCTCTAATGGTCCCATATTTGCTCTAGACCAGATTGATAGTGGAACAAGACTAGCACTGGCACCAAAATCGCATAAAGCTTTGAACTGTGGTTGCCAATGCCGATTGTGATTGCAAACCTCCCAGGATCTCCAAGCTTTTCTGGAAGGGCTATGGATCTGACCTCATCTTGCAGCTCTGTAATAGATCTTTTCCTGCTAAGAATATCTTTCAAGAATTTTGTGTAAGCCGGCATTTCGCTTAGGGCCTCAGCAAATGGGATGGAAATATTAATGCCCTGAAGAATCTTAACGAAACGCTTGAACTTACTCTCAGTAGAGTCCATAGATTTCTTAACTGGAAATGGAAGAGTTTTCACCATTCTCGTAACCAAGTTAGGCTCGAGAGGTGAGAGTACCGGGTCGACACTGGGGTCGTTCGGTGTCCTCGGCGGGTCGTTACCGACCCTGGTGGGGTCGTTAACGAGCCTGGGATTGAGAGGAGGACTCGGTTTAGAAAACTTACCTGGGCTGGGCTCGTCAGGAATCCTCGGAGCCTCGTCATCCTGGCTTGTAGGCTCGGTACTAGCTCTCGCTGGCTCGTTAATGAGCTGGCTGGCGAGATCTTGTTCCTCCTTCTCTTCAGCTGGAATTCTCTCCGGTAGTGTCTTCCCGCTTCTAAGGTGTACTGCTGCTATTTGGCCTCTAGGGTTCTCTTCGATACGACCCGGGAGTTGCCCTTGTGGTCTTGGGATCCGTGCAGCAAGGTCTCCTAGTTGGGAATCAACACTCTTCTTCCAAATATCGAACTCTCCCCATCTTTTATCCAATCCATTGATGCCCTCTTTAATCTCTTGAGCCCATGATGGTGTCTCCTGATGGCCTGGAGGTCGATATGGTGCAGGTCGTCTATCTTGCGGGGGCCCTGTGTAATTATGATTTGCATTCTGATTGCCCCATGATTGATAGTTGTTCGACCTGTCATTATAATTAGGTTGGTTCTTGTAGGGTCCTCTCATGTAATTCATCTCAGATATCATCTCAGCGGTTCTAACCTGCTCAATGTTAGTGCAAGCAGAAGTGCTATGCGCAGAAGAACCACATTCTTGACATGATTGAGAGGATTTCAGAAAACTTACCTGTTTCCTCAAACGGTTGAGCTCATCTTGTAAGAATTGATTTTTAACATCGGGGTCAACTTCATCTCGATTGGGCACATAGAGACGTTTTTGAGTTTGTGTAGCCTACTGGGTTCCGTACATAGCATCGTAATTCGCCAGCTTGTCCAACAGTTCCCACGCCTTTGTCGGGTTCATCTCTATAAAACCGCACGCAGTATGCGTGTTGATGCGGTTCTTGGTCTCCGCGTTGATACCCTGGAAAAAGATTTCTTGCAATACATATAATGGTTGCCCATGAGTAGGGCATTGTCTAAGCATCTCTGTAAATCTTTCCCATGTTTCAACAAATGTCTCATTAGGCAACTGGTGATAAGAGGTGATATGTTTCCTTAACTCCGTTGTCTTAGCAGGAGGGAAAAACTTGGTAAGAAATTGATCATACAAAGATTTCCAAGTCCTGATAGACTTAGAAGGTAGGCTCTCTAACCAGTTCAGGGCCTTTCCAGTAAGTGACCATCTAAAAGCTTTTAACAGAACATATTCTAGTGAGACACCTTCAGCAGCTATGGTGTCACATAAATCAAGAAAATTTCTAATATGTTCCATAGGGCACTCAGCAGGTTTCCCTTCAAACTGAGCCCGTTTAATCAAGGATATAAATTGAGACTTGATCTCAAAAGGTTTCTCTATCGCAGGAAGCACAATAGGAGATTTTGGCACCCTCAGTTCTAGATGCATGTATTGCTTGGCATTCCTTGGATAGGCGTTTAGCTCTTCTTGCAGTCGAGCCTTGTCTGCATCAGCGCCGTCCTTCTCGGCTCTTAATGCCTCCATCTGGGTCCGGAGGATCTCTAGCTCTCGAGCCATCTCTTCAACTATGGCCATGGCTCGGTTTTCTCGGAGTCGTCGGTGCAGGGAACGTTCGGGTTCTGAGTAATAACTGGAGCTATCAAACTGAAGCCTTCTTCGTCCTACCGGCATACACTGAGAAAACAATCAAAGAAAACAAAAATTAAAAACAAAAACGGGGTCGGTCTAGTCCCGATCCCAAAGATAAACTAACAACTCGTTGCTTCCCCGGCAACGGCGCCAATTTGTTGATAGGGTTTCTCGGCCAACAAATAAATTTGTAAGTCAAGACCCCGCTGAGTACATTGGAGTCAGGATCGTTCCACAGGAAGCAAGGTTGTTTGTCTATCAATCTAATAAAAATCAAATAAAACCAAGCACAATCACTCACGAGATGCCTCGTTAACGACCTTGTCAGGATCGTTCCCGAACCACCGAACACAAAAACACCAATTAACGAACTAATAAAATTCTAACTAACACTCGGTACCGAAGCAAGTATTCAGCAACGAAGATTTATCAGAAATAATTCAATAAAAACAAATATCTAGGATAAGGGACACCACAACATAGCCAAGCATAAGAATTCGTAAGAAGATAGATCATGCCTTTAAATAGATAGAGTCATCAACTTTCATTGACTAGACAAGTAAATTAATCTATTTTCATAAACTAACTCACTCAATTGCTTGTTTTGGATCTAAAGCTTGAAACTTCCGTTTTCAAACAATATCAACTTTCAAGTTACTAACTTTCTCTTTCAATCAAGTTAAAACTCAAATTACCTCAACTCCCGTTTCGGTATTAAGCACAACAAACAACTTCAATAAAGATAAAAGGCATTCAAAACACTATCTTACTTCATCAAACATGCTCAACTATGCCGGGCTTAACCCCGACCCTAGAAAAATAGACTACTCACTACTCATGATAAACAAACTAAAAACTTCCATAAAAACAAACATTGAAACAAAATTTAAACTTTAAATTAATAACAAAAATATCGTCTTACAGAGAATCAGAGAAAAACCAAAACAAAACAATCATCGAACCACAAACACAATCAACGAACCTCGGAAACCGTCGTCACCGAACCTCGTCACCGACTTCCGATCCGGCAGCCTCTCCTTCGGCCTTCCTTCTCCTCCAAAAACTAGCTCTAAAACTCTCCTCCAAAATTCGGCCTCCCTTTCTATGCTAGATAGAAGGGTATTTATACTAGAAAATCCTAAAAAAACTAAAAAGGCTAAAAGATAAAAACTTTCCTAAAAAGATAGAAACAATCTCTAAAAGATAGAAATAAAATCAAGAAAGATATAAACCCTAAAATACATATTCTATTAACCCATAAAGATTCTAAAAAGATACTCAACCGATACGGAAATAAATTCCCGCTCAGGATCGGTGAATAATAAAATAATACTTCGAAATCTTCTTCTTCGTGGCCTCGTTAACGACCCTTCACAGCCTCGTTAACGAGCCTGGGATTTTGTTTTCTTCAACACCTCCTCTCGATCTCTTGAGCTTCGACTTCTTAAATCTTGCATTTTTCCGTCCTTCACTGTGATGCTCCAAATTTAGCTCCATTTAGCTCCTTTCCTCGCTAAAACCTGCAAAATAGACAAAATAGCGTAGATTCCACCCTTTTCGTAGATTTATGCAAAACTAACTAAAAACACTCAAAACTAAACCTAAACTAGACAAATTTAATCCTAATAAGCAAAGAAAACCTATCAAAAAACTATACCAAAAATGCGAACATCAACCGCTCTATGGGAAAGACTCAATGCTTATCTGAGGAATGCCAAACAATATATGCATCCAGAACTGAGGGTGTCCGAGTCTGCAATCGTGCTTCCGGAGATAGAGAAGACCTTTGAGATTAAATCTCAATTTATATCCTTAATCAAACGGGCTCAGTTTGAAGGGAAACCTACTAAGTGCCCTATGGAACATATTAAAAACTTTCTTGATCTATGTGACACTATTGCTGTTGAAGGTGTCTCACTTGAATATGTTCTATTAAAATCTTTCGGGTGGTCTCTTATAGGAAAGGCCCTGAGATGGTTGGAGAGCTTATCCCCTAAGTCTATCAGGACTTGGAAGGCTTTGTATAATCAATTTCTAACAAAGTTTTTCCCTTCTGCCAAGACAACAGAGTCGAGAAAACGAATCATCTCCTATCACTAGCCGTCTGACAAGATATTTGTGGAGACGTGGGAGAGATTCAAGGAGATGCTTAGACAGTGTCCCACTCATGTGAAACCACCATATGTGCTCTAAGAAATTTTCTTCCAAGAGATTAATGCTGGATCCCACCGCTGTATGTGAGTTGCTGGACAAATTGACCAACTACTATGCTATGTATGGAACCCAACAACCACAGAACCTCTACATGCCTAATAAAGACAAAGTTGTTCCCGATGTCAAAAATCAATTTCTACAAGATGAGATCAACCGTCTGAAGAAACAGGTAAGTTTTCTGAAAACCTCTCAACCTTGTCAAGAGTTTGGCTCTTCTGCCCATAGCACTTCTGCTTGCACTAATATCGATCGGGTTAGAGCCGCTAAGACATATGCTGAGATGAATTACATGAGAGGTCAATACAGGAACCTACCTAATAACTTTGACATGCCAAACAATTATCCGGCTTGGGGAAATCAAAATCAAAATCAAAATTATACAGATCCACCTCCGGATAGACAACCCGCACCGTATCGACCTCTAGGCTATCAAGAGCCACCATCTTGGGTGCAAGGACTTTACGAAGGGATTAATTAAGTAAAAAATGAAATCAATGGAGTCCAAGCCAACCTTAATAATCAGATGCAAAGATGGGGAAAGTTCAATATTTGAAAGAAGAGTGTCGACTCACAACTAGGGAACCTAGATGCACAGATTCCGAGGCCACAAGGGCAACTCCCGGGCCGTCCCGACGAGAACCCTAGAGGACAGATAATGACAGTACACCTTAGAAGCGGAAAGACACTATCAAATCGTGCCCAAGCTAAGGAGAAGGACCCCGTTACAGAAGAAAATGCCTCGGCCAAGATCGATAACGTCCCAAAGGGGGTTGTTACCGAGCCTGAACCACTCGGTACCGATGCTCCCAGGCTTGTTACCGAGCCCAACCTAGGTAAGTTCTCTACACCGAGCCACCCTCTTAGTCCTAGGCTCGATATCAACCCCACCGGAGTCGATAATGATCCTTCTACGGCACCGATCGACCTGATTGTCGACCCGGTAGCACCACCTTTCGAGCCCTCTTTGGGTCCGAGAATGGTGAAGTTTGTTCCCTTTCCCATTAAGAAGTCTAAGGACTCAACAGAAGGTAAGTTTAAGCATTTCGTTAAGATTCTCTAGGGCTTAAATATTTCTATACCATTCGCTGAGGCCTTAAGCGAAATGCTGGCTTACACAAAAATTTTGAAGGACATTCTTAGCAGGAAGAGGTCGATAACAGAGCTGACAGATGAGGTTTGATCCATAACCCTTCCAGAGAAGCTAGGTTACCCACGAAGATTTGCTATCACTATCGGGATTGGCGACCACCGATTCAAAGCATTATGTGATTTGGGAGCCAATGCCAGTTTACTTCCCTTGTCAATCTGGTCAAAAGCTAACATGGGACCTCTAGAACCAGTGGATATGAGGTTGTACATGGAAGACATATCAAGTGTAAAGGCTACTGGAGTCATTGATGATTATCCCATTCAAGTGGGCAAATTCTTCATACGAAACGATTTCATTGTCCTCGACATGCCTGAAGATCCTTTAGTGCCTATCATTCTAGGCAAGTCATTCCTTGCTACAACGGGTGCCCGAATTGATATTCGGAAAAGACTTCTCACCTACGACATAGGGGAGGAGTGGGTTGAGTTCTGCCTTAATCAAGATGCCAATGAAATGACCGCAACAGCCCAGATCGAGAAGTCCCAGCCGGAGCTCGACATTGCTAAACCCGAAGTTTCCCCTCCACTCAATAAGGACTATGAGAATGCTACTAAGAAAGCTATCGACCCCTCATGGTTCGACAGGAATCCCTTCATACCGCAATATGATGAGGGCAGCACATGTTGGCACCACACTGAGAGAAGCTCTGTTGCGGATTGGTCGATAACGACCCCAACTACCTCGGTACCAACGCCCCCACAGTCAGGCCAAGGTGAGTATTTTAACTCTGAATTCATTATCACATGTCATGAACCTTCCTTATATCGTATTCCTACACCATGCCCTACTAGTTACGCTATAGAGGAGTCGAAACCTCCTTGGTTTTTGGATTTCACTAACCCTTGTGTAGGAATATTGATGTTCGCATTTTTGGTATAGTTTTTGATAGGTTTTCTTTGTTTATTAGGATTAATTTTGTCTAGTTTAGGTTTCGTTTTAAGTGTTTTTAGTTAGTTTTATATAAATCTGCGAAAAGAGTGGAATCTACGCTATTTTGTGTATTTTGCAGGTTTTAGCTAGGAAAGGAGCTAAATGGAGCTAAATTTGGAGCATCACAATGAAGGACGGGAAAGTGCAAAATTTAAGAAGTCGAAGCTCAAGAAAACGAGAGGAGGTGTTGAAGAAAACAAAACCCCAGGCTCGTTAACGAGGCTGTGAAGGGTCGTTAACGAGGCCACGACGAAGGAGAATTCGGAGTATTATTTTATTATTCACCGATCCTGAGCGGGAATTTATTTCCGTATCGGTTGAGTATCTTTTTAGAATCTTTATGGGTTATTAGAATATGTATTTTAGGGTTTAATGTCTTTTTAGATTTTATTTCTATCTTTTAGAGATTGTTTCTATCTTTTTAGGAAAGTTTTTATCTTTTATCTTTTTAGTTTTTTAGGATTTTCTAGTATAAATACCCTTCTATCTAGCATAGAAGAGGGGGGCTGAATTTTGGAGTAAAGTTTTAGAGTTAGTTTTGGAGAAGGAAGGAAGGCCGAAGGAGAGGCTGCCGGATCGGAAGTCGGTAACGAGGGGTCGGTGACGACGTTTTTCGAGGTTCGTTGATCGAGTTTGTGGTTCGGTGATTGTTTTGTTTTGTGTTTTTCTTCTGATTCTCTGTAAGACGATATTTTTGTTATTAATTTAAGTTTGAGTTTTGTTTTCATGTTTGTTTTTATTGAAGTTTTTGGTTTCTTAATCATGAGTAGTGAGTAGTTATTTTTCTAGGGTCGGGGTTAATTTAAGTTTCTTAATCATGAGTAGTGAGTAGTTATTGAAGTTTTTGGTTTCTTAATTTAAGTTTGAGAAGGACGGCACTAATGCAGACAAGGCTCGACTGCAAGAAGAGCTAAACGCCTATCCAAGGAATGCCAAGCAATACATGCATCCGGAACTGAGGGTGCTAGAATCTCCTATTGTGCTTCCTGCGATAGAGAAACCTTTTGAGATCAAGTCTCAATTTATATCCTCGATTAAACGGGCTCAGTTTGAAGGGAAACCTGCTGAGTGCCCTATGGAACATATTAGAAATTTTCTTGATTTATGTGACACCATAGCTGCTGAAGGTGTCTCACTAGAATATGTTCTGTTGAAAGCTTTTAGATGGTCACTTACTGGAAAGGCCCTGACCTGGTTAGAGAGCCTACCTTCTAAGTCTATGAGGACTTGGAAAACTTTGTATGATCAATTTCTTACAAAGTTTTTCCCTCCTGCTAAGACAACGGAGTTAAGGAAACGTATCACCTCTTATCACCAGTTGCCTAATGAGACATTTGTTGAAACATGGGAAAGATTTAAAGAGATGCTTAGACAATGCCCTACTCATGGGCAACCATTATATGTATTGGAAGAAATCTTTTTCCAGGGTATCAACGCAGAGACCAAGAACCGCATCAACACGCATACTGCGTGCGGTTTTATAGAGATGAACCCGACAGAGGCGTGGGAACTGTTGGACAAGCTGGCGAATTACGATGCTATGTACGGAACCCAGCAGGCTCCACAAACTCAAAAACGTCTCTATGTGCCCAATCGAGATGAAGTTGACCCCGATGTTAAAAATCAATTCTTACAAGATGAGGTCAACCGTTTGAGGAAACAGGTAAGTTTTCTGAAATCCTCTCAATCATGTCAAGAATGTGGTTCTTCTGCGCATAGTACTTCTGCTTGCACTAACATTGAGCAGGTTAGAACCGCTGAGACGATAGCTGAGATGAATTACATGAGAGGACCCTACAGGAACCAGCCTAATTACAATGACAGGTCGAACAACTATCAATCATGGGGCAATCAGAATGCAAATCATAATTACACAGGGCCCCCGCAAGATATACGACCTGCACCATATCGACCTCCAGGCCATCAGGAGATACCATCATGGGCTCAAGAGATTAAAGAGGGCATCAATGGATTAGATAAAAGATGGGGAGAGTTCGATATTTGGAAGAAGAGTGTTGATTCCCAACTAGGAGACCTTGCTGCACGGATTCCAAGACCACAAGGGCAACTCCCGGGTCGTACCGAAGAGAACCCTAGAGGCCAAATAGCAGCAGTACACCTGAGAAGCGGGAAGACACTACCGGAAAGAATTCAAGCTAAAGAGAAGGAGGAACAAGATCTCGCCAGCTAGCTCGTTAACGAGCCAGCGAGAGCTAGTACCGAGCCTACAAGCCAGGATGACGAGGCTCCGAGGATTCCTGACGAGCCCAGCCCAGGTAAGTTTTCTCAACCGAGTCCTCCTCTCAATCCCAGGCTCGTTAACGACCCCACCAGGGTCGGTAACGACCCGCCGAGGACATCAATCGACCCTAGTGTCGACCCGGTACTCTCACCTCTCGAGCCTAACTTGGTTCCGAGAATGGTGAAAACTCTTCCATTTCCTACTAAGAAATCTATGGACTCTACTGAGAGTAAGTTCAGGCGTTTCGTTAAGATTCTTCAGGGCATTAATATTTCCATCCCATTCGCTGAGGCCCTAAGCGAAATGCCGGCTTACACAAAATTCTTGAAAGATATTCTTAGCAAGAAAAGATCTATTACAGAGCTGCAGGACGAGGTCAGATCCATAGCTCTTCCAGAAAAGCTTGGAGATCCTGGGAGGTTTGCAATCACAATCGGCATAGGCAACCACAAGTTCAGAGCTTTATGCGATCTTGGTGCCAGTGCTAGTCTTGTTCCACTCTCAATCTGGTCTAAAGCCAATATGGGACCACTGGAACCAGTAGACATGAATCTGTACATGGCAGATGGGTCAAGTGTCAAAGCAACAGGAGTAGTGGACGATTACCCTATTCAAGTCGGGAAATTCTTCATACCAAATGATTTTATTGTCCTTGATATGCTTGAAGACCCTCATGTCCCCATAATTCTCGGGCGACCATTCTTAGCCACAGCAGGAGCAAGAGTTGATGTGCGTAAGGGACTCCTCACTTTTGATATAGGAGAGGAATGGGTGGAATTCAATTTAGATCAGAAAGCTAACGACCCAATTGTAGTGGCACAACTAGAGTTGACTCAACTCGAACCAGAAACCACAACCCCTACCGAGCCACATCTGCCGATCAATGATGCTCCCATGCACAAAGGCCCTACTACAGAGGTTACAGAAAAGCCCAAACCACCTTGGCTTTCGGACTATACCATTAACCCAGGGATATCGAGCTTACTAATAGAAGAAGAAGGTCCCAATTTAGCAATTCAAGTGCACAGAGGCAGTAAAGCTACAGGCACGGTATTTGAAGACCCTAACATGACCAGACATGAACCACCATGAGACTAGCAAGAGAGCTCGTCGGGCTAACGACGTTAAACATAGCGCTTACGGGAGGCAACCCGCTTTTTAGAATAGGTTTATTTTATTTTATTTTATTTTATTTTATTTTATTTTTATATTATTTCCTAGCTTTCTTTTATTTTACTTTTTTAGTTTAAATAGGATAGAAATAAGATTTTTTTTTGAGCTAACAAGATTTCAGGAAAAAAGAGGTCGAAATGCACTCAAGGAGGTTACGGTGGCTCGTTAACGACCCACCCAGGGTCGTTAACGACCCAGTTCGGACGACCCGATTCGTCACAATACGGGGCAGGTAAGTAATTCTAACCTAGTTAACATTTTCTAACCCTAGCCGCCACCCCCTCTATCTTTACCCCTCCTATAAAAACCCTTCTACCCCTCCCAAAATTCTACCACAATCTCTCCCACATTCACTCTCAAACCCAAAACTCTCTCAATCCCTTTCCCTTTTCTCCTACCGAGTCGGAAATCCCACGTTAACGACCACCAGAGACGCCATCATTACCGGAGTTCGAAGGCCCTTTCACCGTCGACGACGAGCTCGTTAACCTATCCCGATCCCGACCCTTGTCATTTTAATTCTCGGTTCTCTGGTATGATTTCTAAACCCTTGCTTGAATTAGCATGATTGAGTATCTATAGGGTTAAATTTCATATTTTGAATCATGATTTTTAGGGAGATCGATGAGCATGCCTAAAATCCGTTCTAAAATTCTTGATTATGCTTAGTTGTTCATGTTTTAGGTAAGATTATCCATAGATTAGCTATTGTAACCCTTTAGTTAAGAAAGCATGAATTCTTCTTGTTCTAGATCTAAAAGTTCGAAATTTGCATGTCAAAATTTCGGGAAATTTATAGCATGTTCGGGATGGGTAATTGAGTAAGTATGGGGTGCTTTTACCCAATGAGGGAATTGTGGAGAATAATATAAGATTGCATGCTTGATTTGTGCTGAATTAGAGGTAGATTCAATTTCGGACATTACTGGTTTCGCTCTCGGTGGCTCGTTAACGACCCACCCAGGCTCGTTAACGACCCTGCACTTCATCAATGCTTAATCCGAGGCCAGCTTCGTGAACAACCCAATTGGGTAGTTTATGAATAATTCCGAGGTTAATTTTGAGACCAAGTATGGGGTCTCGTACCTAATATTTTTTGAATGGATCTTATCTAGGAAAATTGTCGATTATTTTGTAGGATCCATGGCTAGTTCAAGCAGACCCGCTACCCGAGCCCAGAAGAAGAGGAGGAACCACAAGTATCCATCTCCACCCCGGGTGGACGATGTGATTTTGAGCAGTCAAAGCCAAGTACGGCGCTACCGGGATTTCTTGGAGAAGGACCATTACACCCGATGGTTCTCGAAGTCTAGCGCCGTCTCTACGGGCATCTACATGGATGTCAAGGACGCTTTTGCCATCCTTGGGGCCGCACACTTATTGAAGCAAGAGAGCTTGCCACATTATCCGGCCCTCACATCCGAGTTCTTGGCCACCTTGGAGACAAACTTCTCGTCGAAAATCTCGGCGGGACGCATTCGGTTCCGGCTCGGTAACGAGGACCGTGACTTCACCATGGCGGAGTTCAATGCAATCTTGGAGCTCCTAAACACGTCTAGAGACTATAGCTTGAAGACCTACCGAGTGACCCGCACTTCGAGCTACATCACCGGAGAGGTTCAATCCTCCACCGCGGCGCTATCCGGGGCAACCATAGTCAACCCCATCTTCCGGATCATCTTGAGAGTCCTCGCCGCACTATTCTGGCCGAAGAAGGAATTGAACCGGTCTACAAGGACGGAGGTCGCTTGCTTCCGCACCATCCTCTTCGAGGAGCCCGGCCCCTTGAATTTGGGGTACGAATGGCTCTACTACGTCGAGAAGTCCCACAAGTCCAAGGAGGTATGGTGTGGCAATTTGGTTAGCCTCTTGGCTAAAAATCTTGGAGTGGATCTCACCCGCTACACACCGGCCCACGCTCAACTCCTCAACAAAAATTACTGGTATAGCGCCGGGATTTTCGTGCAAGCCGAGGGAGGCTACAAAGTGAAGGTTCGAGATCAAGTCGTCATACCTTCCCTCGACATGTACGAGCTACTCTACGTACCAAATTGGTACGAGGTGTGGACGGGCCAGCCTTACCCATTGGAGCAAAAACCGGAGGATGAGCTCTCACTTAGGCCATGTCACACCCGGTTTGAGCGGGACGATGTGGACGAATATGAAGAAGAAGATGAGCAAGAGGATACCGAGGTCGTAGGCAATGACACCGAGGAAGCCGACACCGAGGGCGGCACTGAGGAGCTCAACTTTACAAAAGAAGACATGGAGACGGAGGAATTAAGAGGCAACATCTTCGTCAACGAGCCAACCAGGGTCGTTAACGACCATTTCCTGCCACCACCCAACACTGTTAACGAGGCAACCAGCTTCGTTAACGAGGTGCCGCAAGCTCCTGTCGACCCTCCACCAGCTCCTGTCGACCCTCATGCATATGGCTTAATGCCTTACAACCCGGTGATGTACCAAGATCACTTCCAGCCTCACTACCCACCACCTCCTCAACCGGAGTACGCAGGATCGAGCATACCACCACCATGGACCGAGGATCTTTCTGCACGGATGCAGCAACTTCACCTCCAGACCGATCACATTCATCAGAGGATGGATAGATGGGAAACCGTCTACTCCGCACGCATGTCGAGGGAGGACGAGCAGCAATGTCAGAGAGAGGCGGAGGATGCTGAGCGTTGGAGGACGATGTATGACTTCATGGGGCACTTTGAGCACTATTTTCCTCCACCGAGCCGTTGATCATGCTCAAGATGAAGTTTCCTTTCCTTGTTTCTACTTTTGTAAGTTTTATGTCTTTCTTTTTCTTTTTAATTTTTTGTTTTCTTTTCTATTTCTTTTCCCTATTCTTCTTATTTTTCTTACAGTGGGGACACTGTAATTTTAAGTATGGGGTGGGAAGAAAGTAGAAAAATTATGTCCTAGATGTTTTTATGTTTTATGTAGTTGTTATTTCTGTTAAATCGAAAAAAACCAAAAAAATTGAAAAATTTGAAAAATCCAAAAAAGAGTTTAGAATTGATAGATATCCCTTCTTAAAGTTCTATGATAGCAATCACTAGTTTGACCATTTAATTCCTTGCAAACATGTCTTGAAAGTATAGCCGGATTCATAAAACTTGAAATTGTTGTTTTTTAGAAGAGAATAGCATTAGATGAAATTGAGCACATATACTTTATAGCATAGATGATGCAATCCAACAAAACCTACCTTGTGAGAAATAATTTTTGGCCTTATAGGGAGAACATTTATAAATCCCTCTTCTTTTTTTTGTGATTTACTCTCCTTATGCATATTATCTCTTGGAATTGTGATGGTTATCTATTTCTTGAGACTCTTATAAGATTTTTAGTTCATTACTTGTGAAGATCATATGATAGAGAACTTATTTTTATGAGCCCTATTATCCCCTATCTACCTTTACATTATTCCTTCTTTTGATAACCAATTCTGGCCTGAAACCTTTTATTTTTAGCTCCACAAAAATTGTTCCCTAGCCGAGATAAGCTTGACCCTATCCGGGAATTAGGACTTAGATTGGAGAGGTGAAGTCTTGTGTTTTGTTGAAAAGAAAAGAGTTTCTATTTGCTTGAATTAAAGGGGATTTGGAAGGGTAGATTTGGAAGTCTCTTGTTATTATATGTAAGAAAGGTCTCTTGATTAAAAAAAGATGCACAAAAATAAAGCTTGAAGGGAAGAAAATGTATACGGTGGATCGTTAACGACCCAGATGTGGGTTCGTTAACGAGTCAGTGAAAGAAAGAGAAAAAATATAAAAAAAAATAGAGAAAGAAAGAAGAAAAGTTGAAGTGCATTTGTGTTTAAAAATAATATCAAGAGATTCTTTTATTTTTGATTATGAGACTTTCTAGGATGATAAATGGGTGAGTGAAAATAAGTGTGCATAATATGAGAGTGAGTTTGGTTATTTTATATGAGAGTTTTGATGTTATGTGTGAGTTTTTTTTAGGAGTCTTTGATTCCCGGATATTATTAGCACCACATGACCAAAATATTTCCATGCCTTATTGTTATTACCAAGCCCCATTACAACCCGGCCGAATGGAAGCTTCTATGAAGTTTTTCATTGAGCCTAAGTTCTCTTGATGATTCTCTGCTTGTTTTGACAAATCTTGGGTGGAGAGTATTGGTGATATAAGTTCCAATTTCTATGAGTTTTTGTATATAGGATGAGTTAAGAGATTGAAATTATAAGCCCAAGCACATGAGAGTTGAGTGAAACACATTATATCCCTTGAGAGGTTGGATTGTATTATTTTATGTCTATTTAAGTGCATATGTGTGTGAGGATGTTAATAGTCTTTTGCTATAATTTTCTTATGTATAGATGTTGCTTTTTGAAGATGGCTATGTCTTGATAAGCATGATTTGTTTTGGTTTTGGTTAGTATCTTGATTATTGCTTGAGGACAAGCAAGTCTAAGTATGGGGTATTTTGATGTTCGCATTTTTGGTATAGTTTTTTATAGGTTTTCTTTGTTTATTAGGATTAATTTTGTCTAGTTTAGGTTTCAAGTTACTAACTTTCAAATTTTTGTTTATTAGGATTAATTTTGTCTAGTTTAGTTTTGGTTTTGGTTTTGGTTAATATCAACTTTCAAGTTACTAACTTTCTCTTTCAATCAAGTTAAAACTCAAATTACCTCAACTCCCGTTTCGGTATTAAGCACAACAAACAACTTCAATAAAGATAAAAGGCATTCAAAACACTATCTTACTTCATCAAACATGCTCAACTATGCCGGGCTTAACCCCGACCCTAGAAAAATAGACTACTCACTACTCATGATAAACAAACTAAAAACTTCCATAAAAACAAACATTGAAACAAAATTTAAACTTTAAATTAATAACAAAAATATCGTCTTACAGAGAATCAGAGAAAAACCAAAACAAAACTATCACCGAACCACAAACACAATCAACGAACCTCGGAAACCGTCGTCACCGAACCTCGTCACCGACTTCCGATCCGGCAGCCTGTCCTTCGGCCTTCCTTCTCCTCCAAAAACTAGCTCTAAAACTCTCCTCCAAAATTCGGCCTCCCTTTCTATGCCAGATATAAGGGTATTAATACTAGAAAATCCTAAAAAAACTAAAAAGGCTAAAAGATAAAAACTTTCCTAAAAAGATAGAAACAATCTCTAAAAGATAGAAATAAAATCTAGAAAGATATAAACCCTAAAATACATATTCTATTAACCCATAAAGATTCTAAAAAGATACTCAACCGATACGGAAATAAATTCCCGCTCAGGATCGGTGAATAATAAAATAATACTCCGAAATCTTCTTCTTCGTGGCCTCGTTAACGACCCTTCACAGCCTCGTTAACGAGCCTGGGATTTTGTTTTCTTCAACACCTCCTCTCGATCTCTTGAGCTTCGACTTCTTAAATCTTGCATTTTTCCGTCCTTCACTGTGATGCTCCAAATTTAGCTCCATTTAGCTCCTTTCCTCGCTAAAACCTGCAAAATAGACAAAATAGCGTAGATTCCACCCTTTTCGTAGATTTATGCAAAACTAACTAAAAACACTCAAAACTAAACCTAAACTAGACAAATTTAATCCTAATAAGCAAAGAAAACCTATCAAAAAACTATACCAAAAATGCGAACATCAACCGCTCTATGGGAAAGACTCAATGCTTATCTGAGGAATGCCAAACAATATATGCATCCAGAACTGAGGGTGTCCGAGTCTGCAATCGTGCTTCTGGAGATAGAGAAGACCTTTGAGATTAAATCTCAATTTATATCCTTAATCAAACGGGCTCAGTTTGAAGGGAAACCTACTAAGTGCCCTATGGAACATATTAAAAACTTTCTTGATCTATGTGACACTATTGCTGTTGAAGGTGTCTCACTTGAATATGTTCTATTAAAATCTTTCGGGTGGTCTCTTATAGGAAAGGCCCTGAGATGGTTGGAGAGCTTATCCCCTAAGTCTATCAGGACTTGGAAGGCTTTGTATAATCAATTTCTAACAAAGTTTTTCCCTTCTGCCAAGACAACAGAGTCGAGAAAACGAATCATCTCCTATCACTAGCCGTCTGACAAGATATTTGTGGAGACGTGGGAGAGATTCAAGGAGATGCTTAGACAGTGTCCCACTCATGTGAAACCACCATATGTGCTCTAAGAAATTTTCTTCCAAGAGATTAATGCAGAAACGAAGAACCTCATCAACATGCATATTGCATGCGGTTTTATTGAGATGGATCCCACCGCTGTATGTGAGTTGCTGGACAAATTGACCAACTACTATGCTATGTATGGAACCCAACAACCACAGAACCTCTACATGCCTAATAAAGACAAAGTTGATCCCGATGACAAAAATCAATTTCTACAAGATGAGATCAACCGTCTGAAGAAACAGGTAAGTTTTCTGAAAACCTCTCAACCTTGTCAAGAGTGTGGCTCTTCTGCCCATAGCACTTCTGCTTGCACTAATATCGATCGGGTTAGAGCCGCTAAGACATATGCTGAGATGAATTACATGAGAGGTCAATACAGGAACCTACCTAATAACTTTGACATGCCAAACAATTATCCGGCTTGGGGAAATCAAAATCAAAATCAAAATTATACAGATCCACCTCCGGATAGACAACCCGCACCGTATCGACCTCTAGGCTATCAAGAGCCACCATCTTGGGTGCAAGGACTTTACGAAGGGATTAATGAAGTAAAAAATGAAATCAATGGAGTCCAAGCCAACCTTAATAATCAGATGCAAAGATGGGGAAAGTTCAATATTTGGAAGAAGAGTGTCGACTCACAACTAGGGAACCTAGATGCACAGATTCCGAGGCCACAAGGGCAACTCCCGGGCCGTCCCGACGAGAACCCTAGAGGACAGATAATGACAGTACACCTTAGAAGCGGAAAGACACTATCAAATCGTGCCCAAGCTAAGGAGAAGGACCCCGTTACAGAAGAAAATGCCTCGGCCAAGATCGATAACGTCCCAAAGGGGGTTGTTACCGAGCCTGAACCACTCGGTACCGATGCTCCCAGGCTTGTTACCGAGCCCAACCTAGGTAAGTTCTCTACACCGAGCCACTCTCTTAGTCCTAGGCTCGATATCAACCCCACCGGAGTCGATAATGATCCTTCTACGGCACCGATCGACCTGATTGTCGACCCGGTAGCACCACCTTTCGAGCCCTCTTTGGGTCCGAGAATGGTGAAGTTTGTTCCCTTTCCCATTAAGAAGTCTAAGGACTCAACAGAAGGTAAGTTTAAGCATTTCGTTAAGATTCTCTAGGGCTTAAATATTTCTATACCATTCGCTGAGGCCTTAAGCGAAATGCTGGCTTACACAAAAATTTTGAAGGACATTCTTAGCAGGAAGAGGTCGATAACAGAGCTGACAGATGAGGTTTGATCCATAACCCTTCCAGAGAAGCTAGGTGACCCACGAAGATTTGCTATCACTTTCGGGATTGGCGACCACCGATTCAAAGCATTATGTGATATGGGAGCCAATGCCAGTTTACTTCCCTTGTCAATCTGGTCAAAAGCTAACATGGGACCTCTAGAACCAGTGGATATGAGGTTGTACATGGAAGACATATCAAGTGTAAAGGCTACTAGAGTCATTGATGATTATCCCATTCAAGTGGGCAAATTCTTCATACGAAACGATTTCATTGTCCTCGACATGCCTGAAGATCCTTTAGTGCCTATCATTCTAGGCAAGTCATTCCTTGCTACAGCGGGTGCCCGAATTGGTATTCGGAAAAGACTTCTCACCTACGACATAGGAGAGGAGTGGGTTGAGTTCTGCCTTAATCAAGATGCCAATGAAATGACCGCAGCAGCCCAGATCGAGAAGTCCCAGCCGGAGCTCGACATTGCTAAACCCGAAGTTTCCCCTCCACTCAATAAGGACTATGAGAATGCTACTAAGAAAGCTATCGACCCCTCATGGTTCGATAGGAATCCCTTCATACCGCAATATGATGAGGGCAGCACATGTTGGCACCACACCGAGAGAAGCTCTGTTGCGGATTGGTCGATAACGACCCCAACTACCTCGGTACCAACACCCCCACAGTCAGGCCAAGGTGAGTATTCTAACTCTGAATTCATTATCACATGTCATGAACCTTCCTTATATCGTATTCCTACACCATGCCCTACTAGTTACGCTATAGAGGAGTCGAAACCTCCTTGGTTTTTGGATTTCACTAACCCTTGTGTAGGAATATTGATGTTCGCATTTTTGGTATAGTTTTTGATAGGTTTTCTTTGTTTATTAGGATTAATTTTGTCTAGTTTAGGTTTCGTTTTAAGTGTTTTTAGTTAGTTTTATATAAATCTGCGAAAAGAGTGGAATCTACGCTATTTTGTGTATTTTGCAGGTTTTAGCTAGGAAAGGAGCTAAATGGAGCTAAATTTGGAGCATCACAATGAAGGACGGGAAAGTGCAAAATTTAAGAAGTCGAAGCTCAAGAAAACGAGAGGAGGTGTTGCAGAAAACAAAACCCCAGGCTCGTTAACGAGGCTGTGAAGGGTCGTTAACGAGGCCACGACGAAGGAGAATTCGGAGTATTATTTTATTATTCACCGATCCTGAGCGGGAATTTATTTCCGTATCGGTTGAGTATCTTTTTAGAATCTTTATGGGTTATTAGAGTATGTATTTTAGGGTTTAATATCTTTTTAGATTTTATTTCTATCTTTTAGAGATTGTTTCTATCTTTTTAGGAAAGTTTTTATCTTTTATCTTTTTAGTTTTTTAGGATTTTCTAGTATAAATACCCTTCTATCTAGCATAGAAGAGGGGGGCTGAATTTTGGAGTAAAGTTTTAGAGTTAGTTTTGGAGAAGGAAGGAAGGCCGAAGGAGAGGCTGCCGGATCGGAAGTCGGTAACGAGGGGTCGGTGACGACGGTTTCCGAGGTTCGTTGATCGAGTTTGTGGTTCGGTGATTGTTTTGTTTTGTGTTTTTCTTTGGATTCTCTGTAAGACGATATTTTTGTTATTAATTTAAGTTTGAGTTTTGTTTTCATGTTTGTTTTTATTGAAGTTTTTGGTTTCTTAATCATGAGTAGTGAGTAGTTATTTTTCTAGGGTCGGGGTTAAGCCCGGCATAGTTGAGCATGTTTGATGAAGTAAGATAGTGTTTTGAATGCCTTTTATTTTTATTGAGATTGTTTGTTGTGCTTAATACCGAAACGGGAGTTGAGGTAATTTGAGTTTTAACTTGATTGAAAGAGAAAGTTAGTAACTTGAAGGTTGATACTGTTTGAAAACGAAAGTTTCAAGCTTTAGATCCAAAACAAGCAATTGAGTGAGTTAGTTTATGAAAATAGATTAATTTACCTGTCAAGTCAATGAAAGTTGATGACTCTATCTATTTAAAGGCATGATCTTATCTACTTACGAATTCTTATGCTTGGCTATGCTGTGGTGTCCCTTATCCTAGATATTTGTTTTTATTGAATTATTTCTGATAAATCTTCGTTGTTGAAAGCTTGCTTCGGTACCGAGTATTAATTAGAATTTTATTAGTTCGTTAATTGATGTTTTTATATTCGGTGGTTCGGTAACGATCCTGACAAGGTCGTTAACGAGGCATCTCGTGAGTAATTGTGTTTGATTTTGTTTGATTTTTATTAGATTGATAGACAAACAACCTTGCTTCCTGTGGAACGATCCTGACTCCACTGTACTCAGCGGGGTCTTGACTTACAAATTTATTTGTTGGCCGAGAAACCCTTTCAACAAATTGGCGCCGTTGCCGGGGAAGCAACGAGTTGTTAGTTTATCTTTGGGATCGGGACTAGCCCGACCCCGTTTTTGTTTTTAATTTTTGTTTTCTTTGTTTGTTTTCTCAGTGTATGCCGGTAGGACGAAAAAGGCTTCAGTTTGATAGCTCCAATTATTACTCAGAACCCGAACGTTCCCTGCACCGACGACTCCGAGAAAACCGAGCCATGGCCACAACTGAAGAGATGGCTCGAGAGCTAGAGATCCTCCGGACCCATATAGAGGCACTGAGAGCCGAGAAGGACGGCACTAATGCAGACAAGGCTCGACTGCAAGAAGAGCTAAACGCCTATCCAAGGAATGCCAAGCAATACATGCATCCGGAACTGAGGGTGCTAGAATCTCCTATTGTGCTTCCTGCGATAGAGAAACCTTTTGAGATCAAGTCTCAATTTATATCCTTGATTAAACGGGCTCAGTTTGAAGGGAAACCTGCTGAGTGCCCTATGGAACATATTAGAAATTTTCTTGATTTATGTGACACCATAGCTGCTGAAGGTGTCTCACTAGAATATGTTCTGTTGAAAGCTTTTAGATGGTCACTTACTGGAAAGGCCCTGAACTGGTTAGAGAGCCTACCTTCTAAGTCTATGAGGACTTGGAAAACTTTGTATGATCAATTTCTTACAAAGTTTTTCCCTCCTGCTAAGACAACGGAGTTAAGGAAACGTATGACCTCTTATCACCAGTTGCCTAATGAGACATTTGTTGAAACATGGGAAAGATTTAAAGAGATGCTTAGACAATGCCCTACTCATGGGCAACCATTATATGTATTGCAAGAAATCTTTTTCCAAGGTATCAATGCAGAGACCAAGAACCGCATCAACACGCATACTGCGTGCGATTTTATAGAGATGAACCCGACAGAGGCGTGGGAACTGTTGGACAAGCTGGCGAATTACGATGCTATGTACGGAACCCAACAGGCTCCACAAACTCAAAAACGTCTCTATGTGCCCAATCGAGATGAAGTTGACCCCGATGTTAAAAATCAATTCTTACAAGATGAGGTCAACCGTTTGAGGAAACAGGTAAGTTTTCTGAAATTCTCTCAATCATGTCAAGAATGTGGTTCTTCTGCGCATATTACTTCTGCTTGCACTAACATTGAGCAGGTTAGAACCGCTGAGACGATAGCTGAGATGAATTACATGAGAGGACCCTACAGGAACCAGCCTAATTACAATGACAGGTCGAACAACTATCAATCATGGGGCAATCAGAATGCAAATCATAATTACACAGGCCCCCCGCAAGATAGACGACCTGCACCATATCGACCTCCAGGCCATCAGGAGATACCATCATGGGCTCAAGAGATTAAAGAGGGCATCAATGGATTGGATAAAAGATGGGGAGAGTTCGATATTTGGAAGAAGAGTGTTGATTCCCAACTAGGAGACCTTGCTGCACGGATTCCAAGACCACAAGGGCAACTCCCGGGTCGTACCGAAGAGAACCCTAGAGGCCAAATAGCAGCAGTACACCTGAGAAGCGGGAAGACACTACCGGAAAGAATCCAAGCTAAAGAGAAGGAGGAACAAGATCTCGCCAGCTAGCTCGTTAACGAGCCAGCGAGAGCTAGTACCGAGCCTACAAGCCAGGATGACGAGGCTCCGAGGATTCCTGACGAGCCCAGCCCAGGTAAGTTTTCTCAACCGAGTCCTCCTCTCAATCCCAGGCTCGTTAACGACCCCACCAGGGTCGGTAACGACCCGCCGAGGACATCAATCGACCCCAGTGTCGACCCGGTACTCTCACCTCTCGAGCCTAACTTGGTTCCGAGAATGGTGAAAACTCTTCCATTTCCTACTAAGAAATCTATGGACTCTACTGAGAGTAAGTTCAAGCGTTTCATTAAGATTCTTCAGGGCATTAATATTTCCATACCATTCGCTGAGGCCCTAAGCGAAATGCCGGCTTACACAAAATTCTTGAAAGATATTCTTAGCAGGAAAAGATCTATTATAGAGCTGCAGGACGAGGTCAGATCCATAGCTCTTCCAGAAAAGCTTGGAGATCCTGGGAGGTTTGCAATCACAATCGGCATAGGCAACCACAAGTTCAGAGCTTTATGCGATCTTGGTGCCAGTGCTAGTCTTGTTCCACTCTCAATCTGGTCTAAAGCCAATATGGGACCACTGGAACCAGTAGACATGAATCTGTACATGGCAGATGGGTTAAGTGTCAAAGCAACAGGAGTAGTGGACGATTACCCTATTCAAGTCGGGAAATTCTTCATACCAAATGATTTTATTGTCCTTGATATGCTTGAAGACCCTCATGTCCCCATAATTCTCGGGCGACCATTCTTAGCCACAGCAGGAGCAAGAGTTGATGTGCGTAAGGGACTCCTCACTTTTGATATAGGAGAGGAACGGGTGGAATTCAATTTAGATCAGAAAGCTAACGACCCAATTGTAGTGGCACAACTAGAGTTGACTCAACCCGAACCAGACACCACAGCCCCTACCGAGCCACATCTGCCGATCAATGATGCTCCCATGCACAAAGGCCCTACTACAGAGGTTACAGAAAAGCCAAACCACCTTGGCTTTCGGACTATACCATTAACCCAGGGATATCGAGCTTACTAATAGAAGAAGAAGGTCCCAATTTAGCAATTCAAGTGCACAGAGGCAGTAAAGCTACATGCACGGTATTTGAAGACCCTAACATGACCAGACATGAACCACCATGAGACTAGCAAGAGAGCTCGTCGGGCTTACGGGAGGCAACCCGCTTTTTAGAATAGGTTTAGTTTATTTTTTTTTATTTTTTTTATTTTTTTTTTAGATTATTTCCTAGCTTTCTTTTATTTTACTTTTTTAATTTAAATAGGATAGAAATAAGATTTTTTTTGAGCTAACAAGATTTCAGGAAAAAAGAGGTCGAAATGCACTCAAGGAGGTTACGGTGGCTCGTTAACGACCCACCCAGGGTCGTTAACGACCCAGTTCGGACGACCCGATTCGTCACAATACGGGGCAGGTAAGTAATTCTAACCTAGTTAACATTTTCTAACCCTAGCCGCCACCCCCTCTATCTTTACCCCTCCTATAAAAACCCTTCTACCCCTCCCAAAATTCTACCACAATCTCTCCCACATTCACTCTCAAACCCAAAACTCTCTCAATCCCTTTCCCTTTTCTCCTACCGAGTCGGAAATCCCACGTTAACGACCACCGGAGACGCCATCGTTACCGGAGTTCGAAGGCCCTTTCACCGTCGACGACGAGCTCGTTAACCTACCCCGATCCCGACCCTTGTCCTTTTAATTCTCGGTTCTCCGGTATGATTTTTAAACCCTTGCTTGAATTAGCATGATTGAGTATATATAGGGTTAAATTTCATATTTTGAATCATGATTTTTAGGGAGATCGATGAGCATGCCTAAAATCCGTTCTAAAATTCTTGATTATGCTTAGTTGTTCATGTTTTAGGTAAGATTATCCATATAGATTAGCTATTGTAACCCTTTAGTTAAGAAAGCATGAATTCTTCTTGTTCTAGATCTAAAAGTTCGAACTTTGCATGTCAAAATTTCGGGAAATTTATAGCATGTTCGGGATGGGTAATTGAGTAAGTATGGGGTGTTTTTACCCAATGAGGGAATTGTGGAGAATAATATAAGATTGCATGCTTGATTTGTGCTGAATTAGAGGTAGATTCAATTTCGGACATTACTGGTTTCGCTCTCGGTGGCTCGTTAACGACCCACCCAGGCTCGTTAACGACCCTGCACTTCATCAATGCTTAATCCGAGGCCAGCTTCGTGAACAACCCAATTGGGTAGTTTATGTATAATTCCGAGGTTAATTTTGAGACCAAGTATGGGGTCTCGTACCTAATATTTTTTGAATGAATCTTATCTTGGAAAATTGCCGATTATTTTGTAGGATCCATGGCTAGTTCAAGCAGACCCGCTACCCGAGCCCAGAAGAAGAGGAGGAACCACAAGTCTCCATCTCCACCCCGGGTGGACGATGTGATTTTGAGCAGTCAAAGCCAAGTACGGCGCTACCGGGATTTCTTGGAGAAGGACCATTACACCCGATGGTTCTCGAAGTCTAGCGCCGTCTCTACGGGCATCTACACGGATGTCAAGGACGCTTTTGCCATCCTTGGGGCCGCACACTTATTGAAGCAAGAGAGCTTGCCACATTATCCGGCCCTCACATCCGAGTTCTTGGCCACCTTGGAGACAAACTTCTCGGCGGGACGCATTCGGTTCCGGCTCGGTAACGAGGACCGTGACTTCACCATGGCGGAGTTCAATGCAATCTTGGAGCTCCCAAACCCGTACAGAGACTATAGCTTGAAGGACTACCGAGTGACCCGCACTTCGAGCTACATCACCGGAGAGGTTCAATCCTCCACCGCGGCGCTATCCGGGGCAACCATAGTCAACCCCATCTTCCGGATCATCTTGAGAGTCCTCGCCGCACTATTCTGGCCGAAGAAGGAATTGAACCGGTCTACAAGGACGGAGGTCGCTTGCTTCCGCACCATCCTCTTCGAGGAGCCCGGCCCCTTGAATTTGGGGTACGAATGGCTCTACTATGTCGAGAAGTCCCACAAGTCCAAGGAGGTATGGTGTGGCAATTTGGTTAGCCTCTTGGCTAAAAATCTTGGAGTGGATCTCACCCGCTACACACCGGCCCACGCTCAACTCCTCAACAAAAATTACTGGTATAGCGCCGGGATTTTCGTGCAAGCCGAGGGAGGCTACAAAGTGAAGGTTCGAGATCAAGTCGTCATACCTTCCCTCAACATGTACGAGCTACTCTACGTACCAAATTGGTACGAGGTGTGGACGGGCCAGCCTTACCCATTGGAGCAAAAACCGGAGGATGAGCTCTCACTTAGGCCATGTCACACCCGGTTTGAGCGGGACGATGTGGACGAATATGAAGAAGAAGATGAGCAAGAGGATACCGAGGTCGTAGGCAATGACACCGAGGAAGCCGACACCGAGGGCGGCACTGAGGAGCTCAACTTTACAAAAGAAGACATGGAGACGGAGGAGTTAAGAGGCAACATCTTCGTCAACGAGCCAACCAGGGTCGTTAACGACCATTTCCAGCCACCACCCAACACTGTTAACGAGGCAACCAACTTCGTTAACGAGGTGCCGCAAGCTCCTGTCGACCCTCCACCAGCTCCTGTCGACCCTCATGCATATGGCTTAATGCCTTACAACCCGGTGATGTACCAAGATCACTTCCAGCCTCACTACCCACCACCTCCTCAGCCCGAGTACGCAGGATCGAGCATACCACCACCATGGACCGAGGATCTTTTTGCACGGATGCAGCAGCTTCACCTCCAGACCGATCACATTCATCAGAGGATGGATAGATGGGAAACCGTCTACTCCGCACGCATGTCGAGGGAGGACGAGCAGCAACGTCAGAGAGAGGCGGAGGATGCTGAGCGTTGGAGGACGATGTATGACTTCATGGGGCACTTTGAGCACTATTTTCCTCCACCGAACCGTTGATCAAGCTCAAGATGAAGTTTCCTTTCCTTGTTTCTACTTTTGTAAGTTTTATGTCTTTCTTTTTAATTTTTTGTTTTCTTTTCTATTTCTTTTCCCTATTCTTCTTATTTTTCTTACAGTGGGGACACTGTAATTTTAAGTATGGGGTGGGAAGAAAGTAGAAAAATTATGTCCTAGGTGTTTTTATGTTTTATGTAGTTGTTATTTCTGTTAAATCGAAAAAAACCAAAAAAATTGAAAAATTTGAAAAATCCAAAAAAGAGTTTAGAATTGATAGATATCCCTTCTTAAAGTTCTATGATAGCAATCACTAGTTTGACCATTTAATTCCTTGCAAACATGTCTTGAAAGTATAGCCGGATTCTTAAAAATTGAAATTGTTGTTTTTTAGAAGAGAATAGCATTAGATGAAATTGAGCACATATACTTTATAGCATAGATGATGCAATCCAACAAAACCTACCTTGTGAGAAATAATTTTTGGCCTTATAGGGAGAACATTTATAAATCCCTCTTCTTTTTTGTGTAATTTACTCTCCTTATGCATATTATCTCTTGGAATTGTGATTGTTATCTATTTCTTGAGACCCTTATAAGATTTTTAGTTCATTACTTGTGAAGATCATATGATAGAGAACTTATTTTTATGAGCCCTATTATCCCCTATCTACCTTTACATTATTCCTTCTTTTGATAACCAATTCTGGCCTGAAACCTTTTATTTTTAGCTCCACAAAAATTGTTCCCTAGCCGAGATAAGCTTGACCCTATCCGGGAATTAGGACTTAGATTGGAGAGGTGAAGTCTTGTGTTTTGTTGAAAAGAAAAGAGTTTCTATTTGCTTGAATTAAAGGGGATTTGGAAGGGTAGATTTGGAAGTCTCTTGTTATTATATGTAAGAAAGGTCTCTTGATTAAAAAAAGATGCACAAAAATAAAGCTTGAAGGGAAGAAAATGTATACGGTGGATCGTTAACGACCCAGATGTGGGTTCGTTAACGAGTCAGCGAAAGAAAGAGAAAAAATATAAAAAAAAGAGAGAAAGAAAGAAGAAAAGTTGAAGTGCATTTGTGTTTAAAAATAATATCAAGAGATTCTTTTATTTTTGATTATGAGACTTTCTAGGATGATAAATGGGTGAGTGAAAATAAGTGTGCATAATATGAGAGTGAGTTTGGTTATTTTATATGAGAGTTTTGATGTTATGTGTGAGTTTTTTTTAGGAGTCTTTGATTCCCGGATATTATTAGCACCACATGACCAAAATATTTCCATGCCTTATTGTTATTACCAAGCCCCATTACAACCCGGCCGAATGGAAGCTTCTATGAAGTTTTTCATTGAGCCTAAGTTCTCTTGATGATTCTCTGCTTGTTTTGACAAATCTTGGGTGGAGAGTATTGGTGATATAAGTTCCAATTTCTATGAGTTTTTGTATATAGGATGAGTTAAGAGATTGAAATTATAAGCCCAAGCACATGAGAGTTGAGTGAAACACATTATATCCCTTGAGAGGTTGGATTGTATTATTTTATGTCTATTTAAGTGCATATGTGTGTGAGGATGTTAATAGTCTTTTGCTATAATTTTCTTATGTATAGATGTTGCTTTTTGAAGATGGCTATGTCTTGATAAGCATGATTTGTTTTGGTTTTGGTTAGTATCTTGATTATTGCTTGAGGACAAGCAAGTCTAAGTATGGGGTATTTTGATGTTCGCATTTTTGGTATAGTTTTTTATAGGTTTTCTTTGTTTATTAGGATTAATTTTGTCTAGTTTAGGTTTCAAGTTACTAACTTTCAAATTTTTGTTTATTAGGATTAATTTTGTCTAGTTTAGTTTTGGTTTTGGTTTTGGTTAATATCAACTTTCAAGTTACTAACTTTCTCTTTCAATCAAGTTAAAACTCAAATTACCTCAACTCCCGTTTCGGTATTAAGCACAACAAACAACTTCAATAAAGATAAAAGGCATTCAAAACACTATCTTACTTCATCAAACATGCTCAACTATGCCGGGCTTAACCCCGACCCTAGAAAAATAGACTACTCACTACTCATGATAAACAAACTAAAAACTTCCATAAAAACAAACATTGAAACAAAATTTAAACTTTAAATTAATAACAAAAATATCGTCTTACAGAGAATCAGAGAAAAACCAAAACAAAACTATCACCGAACCACAAACACAATCAACGAACCTCGGAAACCGTCGTCACCGAACCTCGTCACCGACTTCCGATCCGGCAGCCTGTCCTTCGGCCTTCCTTCTCCTCCAAAAACTAGCTCTAAAACTCTCCTCCAAAATTCGGCCTCCCTTTCTATGCCAGATATAAGGGTATTAATACTAGAAAATCCTAAAAAAACTAAAAAGGCTAAAAGATAAAAATTTTCCGAAAAAGATAGAAACAATCTCTAAAAGATAGAAATAAAATCTAGAAAGATATAAACCCTAAAATACATATTCTATTAACCCATAAAGATTCTAAAAAGATACTCAACCGATACGGAAATAAATTCCCGCTCAGGATCGGTGAATAATAAAATAATACTCCGAAATCTTCTTCTTCGTGGCCTCGTTAACGACCCTTCACAGCCTCGTTAACGAGCCTGGGATTTTGTTTTCTTCAACACCTCCTCTCGATCTCTTGAGCTTCGACTTCTTAAATCTTGCATTTTTCCGTCCTTCACTGTGATGCTCCAAATTTAGCTCCATTTAGCTCCTTTCCTCGCTAAAACCTGCAAAATAGACAAAATAGCGTAGATTCCACCCTTTTCGTAGATTTATGCAAAACTAACTAAAAACACTCAAAACTAAACCTAAACTAGACAAATTTAATCCTAATAAGCAAAGAAAACCTATCAAAAAACTATACCAAAAATGCGAACATCAACCGCTCTATGGGAAAGACTCAATGCTTATCTGAGGAATGCCAAACAATATATGCATCCAGAACTGAGGGTGTCCGAGTCTGCAATCGTGCTTCCGGAGATAGAGAAGACCTTTGAGATTAAATCTCAATTTATATCCTTAATCAAACGGGCTCAGTTTGAAGGGAAACCTACTAAGTGCCCTATGGAACATATTAAAAACTTTCTTGATCTATGTGACACTATTGCTGTTGAAGGTGTCTCACTTGAATATGTTCTATTAAAATCTTTCGGGTGGTCTCTTATAGGAAAGGCCCTGAGATGGTTGGAGAGCTTATCCCCTAAGTCTATCAGGACTTGGAAGGCTTTGTATAATCAATTTCTAACAAAGTTTTTCCCTTCTGCCAAGACAACAGAGTCGAGAAAACGAATCATCTCCTATCACTAGCCGTCTGACAAGATATTTGTGGAGACGTGGGAGAGATTCAAGGAGATGCTTAGACAGTGTCCCACTCATGTGAAACCACCATATGTGCTCTAAGAAATTTTCTTCCAAGAGATTAATGCAGAAACGAAGAACCTCATCAACATGCATATTGCATGCGGTTTTATTGAGATGGATCCCACCGCTGTATGTGAGTTGCTGGACAAATTGACCAACTACTATGCTATGTATGGAACCCAACAACCACAGAACCTCTACATGCCTAATAAAGACAAAGTTGATCCCGATGACAAAAATCAATTTCTACAAGATGAGATCAACCGTCTGAAGAAACAGGTAAGTTTTCTGAAAACCTCTCAACCTTGTCAAGAGTGTGGCTCTTCTGCCCATAGCACTTCTGCTTGCACTAATATCGATCGGGTTAGAGCCGCTAAGACATATGCTGAGATGAATTACATGAGAGGTCAATACAGGAACCTACCTAATAACTTTGACATGCCAAACAATTATCCGGCTTGGGGAAATCAAAATCAAAATCAAAATTATACAGATCCACCTCCGGATAGACAACCCGCACCGTATCGACCTCTAGGCTATCAAGAGCCACCATCTTGGGTGCAAGGACTTTACGAAGGGATTAATGAAGTAAAAAATGAAATCAATGGAGTCCAAGCCAACCTTAATAATCAGATGCAAAGATGGGGAAAGTTCAATATTTGGAAGAAGAGTGTCGACTCACAACTAGGGAACCTAGATGCACAGATTCCGAGGCCACAAGGGCAACTCCCGGGCCGTCCCGACGAGAACCCTAGAGGACAGATAATGACAGTACACCTTAGAAGCGGAAAGACACTATCAAATCGTGCCCAAGCTAAGGAGAAGGACCCCGTTACAGAAGAAAATGCCTCGACCAAGATCGATAACGTCCCAAAGGGGGTTGTTACCGAGCCTGAACCACTCGGTACCGATGCTCCCAGGCTTGTTACCGAGCCCAACCTAGGTAAGTTCTCTACACCGAGCCACTCTCTTAGTCCTAGGCTCGATATCAACCCCACCGGAGTTGATAATGATCCTTCTACGGCACCGATCGACCTGATTGTCGACCCGGTAGCACCGCCTTTCGAGCCCTCTTTGGGTCCGAGAATGGTGAAGTTTGTTCCCTTTCCCATTAAGAAGTCTAAGGACTCAACAGAAGGTAAGTTTAAGCATTTCGTTAAGATTCTCTAGGGCTTAAATATTTCTATACCATTCGCTGAGGCCTTAAGCGAAATGCTGGCTTACACAAAAATTTTGAAGGACATTCTTAGCAGGAAGAGGTCGATAACAGAGCTGACAGATGAGGTTTGATCCATAACCCTTCCAGAGAAGCTAGGTGACCCACGAAGATTTGCTATCACTATCGGGATTGGCGACCACCGATTCAAAGCATTATGTGATTTGGGAGCCAATGCCAGTTTACTTCCCTTGTCAATCTGGTCAAAAGCTAACATGGGACCTCTAGAACCAGTGGATATGAGGTTGTACATGGAAGACATATCAAGTGTAAAGGCTACTAGAGTCATTGATGATTATCCCATTCAAGTGGGCAAATTCTTCATACGAAACGATTTCATTGTCCTCGACATGCCTGAAGATCCTTTAGTGCCTATCATTCTAGGCAAGTCATTCCTTGCTACAGCGGGTGCCCGAATTGGTATTCGGAAAAGACTTCTCACCTACGACATAGGAGAGGAGTGGGTTGAGTTCTGCCTTAATCAAGATGCCAATGAAATGACCGCAGCAGCCCAGATCGAGAAGTCCCAGCCGGAGCTCGACATTGCTAAACCCGAAGTTTCCCCTCCACTCAATAAGGACTATGAGAATGCTACTAAGAAAGCTATCGACCCCTCATGGTTCGATAGGAATCCCTTCATACCGCAATATGATGAGGGCAGCACATGTTGGCACCACACCGAGAGAAGCTTTGTTGCGGATTGGTCGATAACGACCCCAACTACCTCGGTACCAACACCCCCACAGTCAGGCCAAGGTGAGTATTCTAACTCTGAATTCATTATCACATGTCATGAACCTTCCTTATATCGTATTCCTACACCATGCCCTACTAGTTACGCTATAGAGGAGTCGAAACCTCCTTGGTTTTTGGATTTCACTAACCCTTGTGTAGGAATATTGATGTTCGCATTTTTGGTATAGTTTTTGATAGGTTTTCTTTGTTTATTAGGATTAATTTTGTCTAGTTTAGGTTTCGTTTTAAGTGTTTTTAGTTAGTTTTATATAAATCTGCGAAAAGAGTGGAATCTACGCTATTTTGTGTATTTTGCAGGTTTTAGCTAGGAAAGGAGCTAAATGGAGCTAAATTTGGAGCATCACAATGAAGGACGGGAAAGTGCAAAATTTAAGAAGTCGAAGCTCAAGAAAACGAGAGGAGGTGTTGCAGAAAACAAAACCCCAGGCTCGTTAACGAGGCTGTGAAGGGTCGTTAACGAGGCCACGACGAAGGAGAATTCGGAGTATTATTTTATTATTCACCGATCCTGAGCGGGAATTTATTTCCGTATCGGTTGAGTATCTTTTTAGAATCTTTATGGGTTATTAGAATATGTATTTTAGGGTTTAATATCTTTTTAGATTTTATTTCTATCTTTTAGAGATTGTTTCTATCTTTTTAGGAAAGTTTTTATCTTTTATCTTTTTAGTTTTTTAGGATTTTCTAGTATAAATACCCTTCTATCTAGCATAGAAGAGGGGGCTGAATTTTGGAGTAAAGTTTTAGAGTTAGTTTTGGAGAAGGAAGGAGGGCCGAAGGAGAGGCTGCCGGATCGGAAGTCGGTAACGAGGGGTCGGTGACGACGGTTTCCGAGGTTCGTTGATCGAGTTTGTGGTTCGGTGATTGTTTTGTTTTGTGTTTTTCTTTGGATTCTCTGTAAGACGATATTTTTGTTATTAATTTAAGTTTGAGTTTTGTTTTCATGTTTGTTTTTATTGAAGTTTTTGGTTTCTTAATCATGAGTAGTGAGTAGTTATTTTTCTAGGGTCGGGGTTAAGCCCGGCATAGTTGAGCATGTTTGATGAAGTAAGATAGTGTTTTGAATGCCTTTTATTTTTATTGAGATTGTTTGTTGTGCTTAATACCGAAACGGGAGTTGAGGTAATTTGAGTTTTAACTTGATTGAAAGAGAAAGTTAGTAACTTGAAGGTTGATATTGTTTGAAAACGAAAGTTTCAAGCTTTAGATCCAAAACAAGCAATTGAGTGAGTTAGTTTATGAAAATAGATTAATTTACCTGTCAAGTCAATGAAAGTTGATGACTCTATCTATTTAAAGGCATGATCTTATCTACTTACGAATTCTTATGCTTGGCTATGCTGTGGTGTCCCTTATCCTAGATATTTGTTTTTATTGAATTATTTCTGATAAATCTTCGTTGCTGAAAGCTTGCTTCGGTACCGAGTATTAATTAGAATTTTATTAGTTCGTTAATTGATGTTTTTATATTCGGTGGTTCGTTAACGATCCTGACAAGGTCGTTAACGAGGCATCTCGTGAGTAATTGTGTTTGATTTTGTTTGATTTTTATTAGATTGATAGACAAACAACCTTGCTTCCTGTGGAACGATCCTGACTCCACTGTACTCAGCGGGGTCTTGACTTACAAATTTATTTGTTGGCCGAGAAACCCTTTCAACAAATATCGAGCATACTGTTGGAAGATGAGGGACCAAATTTAGTGAGAAGAAATAACAATGCCTTTAATGCGAAGTATGGGGTCTCCAAAGACCCCAACAAAACTGAGAAGGAGCCACCTTAATTAGTCGGGTAAGTATGTCGGGCTAACAACATTAAAAAATAGCTTACGGGAGGCAACCCGGTTTCAGTTTTAGTTTTAGTTTTCGTTTACTTTTCTTTTCTTTTATTAGTTGTTTTTCATAGCTTTCTTTTGTGTTTTATTAGTTTAGAAGTTTGCAAGATAGGATAATTTTGAGCTAACATGTCACAGAAGTCGGGATCGAAAATGCGATGGCAATTGAGTCGCCCAGGCTCGGTACTGAGCTGCGAGGGTCGTTACCGACCTGAGACGAAATCCAGATTCATCAACGTGCGGGAAAAGGTAAGTCTTTTAAACCTAAATCTATCTTCTTCCTTGCCTCACCCTTCACGCCGCCTCTTGCCCCTCTTTAAAAACACTCTCAATCCTCCAAATCCACATCAAATCTCAACAAAAAACTCTAAAAAAATTTCATTCGATATCCACTCGGATTCTCACCACTGTCAAAACCGCACCCAATCCCTCGATCCCGCAGTCCCATTTGATAAGGAAGCACAACACTTCGTGTGTAATACGTGATTGCCTCGGACTACTCCTTGGAAACCTTGTATATGACCCACACAAGTCCCGATCTTGCCTTGTAATCGATAATTCCAACCTACAATGCTTTTAATGTGAGAAAATTGTTGCGCAAGTAATGAATCGAATAGTAAAGTGCACAAAAACTGATTTGGATAAATTGAAGAAATCAACTTGATAGTTCAATTGGATTGGCTCTAACGCTAAATCTAATTGATTAACTAGTTTGATCTTTAACAATCACAATTAGAACAATCTAATTGACTAGATCAATCAACCAAACTTAAACAAACACAAAGAACAAGAGAGAGAATTCGGATGATGCAGATTAACGATTGATCACGTAAGCAATTGCTAAACACACATGTTTTTGGAGCCCAAGAGATAGATTAAACCAATTTGGGTTTAATCTTTCTCAAGCTGATTTTATTAAATGAAATAGCAAGAGTAATTAAAGGCAATACAAAGCAGATCCTTGGAGAACAAGCAACCCATGTGGCTAGCCTATGAGAGAGAAATAGGCCCCATGTCTTGCTTCCAAAGATATAATAAAATAATTGAAAAACATTTATCTAAATTCTCTTACCATAAATAAATCAAATAATAATTATTTGGCTTTTTTAGATAAGAAAATTATCCTGACAAACATAAAAGATAACAAAAAGATAGGAGAGAGATTATCAACCAACTAACATATGCTTATGGTTGAAATCTCCAATTATTCTAGCATAAAATCGTCCATAACTAAAATAAATAAAGATAAAAATTTAAATTAAAGATAAGATTTCCATAAGACTTGAAGATCTCTCAGTAAAACCCATTTTTCGGCCCTTTTCTGTTGGATTCTGAAATTGATGTAAACTACAAGTTGTAGAACTTTTAATTATCTTTCTAATGCATACTTAAAGGACTTGAGATGAATTTTCTAGCCCAAGTTATGACCAGTTTACTGAGCACTGTTTGCCATTTGACGGACTTCTTACTTTGCGAACTTTTGTGACTTGATTCTCTTCCTTGCTGGCCTTGGACGCCATGGATGGATATTTTGAAGAGATAGTATCATTTCCTTGAAGTTATCCTTGTACTTGAATGTCCGATACCTTGGAAAAGATCTTGTTATTAGCCTCTTAGGCACCTTCTTTGCAAGCATATTCTTCATGGTCCTTAGATCGCTATCATTCTCCCCCACTTCACCTCGAATCGTCCTCGATTCGATATTGCATGTAAAAGAAAGAGGAGAAATATCTTGAAATGCTAGATATACTAAAGGCACCATTGTTAGTAAAGAAGGTTTTGGAGCAGAAATAGTTGGTGGAAGACATTGAATCATCTTTTGGACATTATGACTCTTTTTTATTGAAACTCCATTTCAGACATCAACTTCTTCCTCCATGCTCTCATCATGCAAATGTACCTCAGCTAAAACCTCCTTCTTCAAACTTTTATCCACAATATGACATTGATGAACACATGGGAGGTCACTTGATTCTTTAGAGGTCTCTTGGCTATTTGGGGCTATAACTCTCTCTTCTTGAGTGAAAATTCCTGGTTTTGGTGAGTTAGAAACTCCCATTTCCTGCAAAAAGGAGTTAGTATCTAAACCAATAGAAGAAGAGTTAGAATTATACCTCATTTGACTAGAATTAGCCAAAGCCTCCTTAGTCAAGTCCAAAGACTCGTACTTGTGATTCAAGGATAAGATTGGATCTCTCTTTTGGCAAGCAGGAGCACAAGCCTCTCTGTATCGTCTATGCAACGCTTCATCATGTCTAACATAGATATTTCGCATTACAAACTTCATTTGGTCCCAGTTTGCAATTGGGATCAAGCCTTGACGTCTTCTAGATTGACATATCCATAACCAAAAGGAACGGGCAAAACCAACAAGGTAGTTAGTCACCCATGGAAGGATATCCCGTTCATCATAACCATAGTAGTCAAGGTAGTAATTAACAGCTTGGTCCCATGCCAAATAATCATCTGGTCCATACTCTCCAGAAAAAGGCTTAATCTTTTGAGGTCCTTGTACCCTTAGAGTTGGTGGAATATCATTAAAGGGATCACACCAATACATCTTAATCCTGAAAACAAAACAATAACACGAGAGAGTAGTGTGTTCCAAAAGCAATACGAACAAGCAATACCACACCTTAATCAAGCCAAAACTTGCCTCAAGGCAATCCAATCAACTAATTTAGTTTTTGGGTTGAAATGAGGGAGTAAAGGTGTAGATATGGTGTTCTAATGATAGATAAAGGAAAATATACAATTAAAGCAATTAGCAAGTATGCAACTAGATAAGTAATGCAATATATCCCTTTATAAGCTTTCAAACACAAGCAATCTCTCAATTGACTCTATGCAAGTTGATAAAGCCAATTAATGCATGTAAGGACAGAAAATAAGGTAGGATATGTGACTTTTATTTCATCACTTGTTTTTCTTCAAAGTGATTACCAACTACTTTTCTATCAAGAAATCACTAAGGGTGAAAGTGGCTTGAAACTAGCTGGGGTAGATCACTTCTTTTTTTTCACTTTTTTTTTATTTATGCACAAACTACTCTTGTGTTTGAACAAAGCAAAGCAAAGCAAATAATGCAAAGAACAAAAAGTGTAGGAATCGACTGAATTTTTTTTATACTAAGTGACTATTGCTACCAATGAAACCAACTATAAGCCAAAATAAAATAAAAGAAGAAGGGTAGGTCGAATTTATGGGATGCAACACAAAAATCAGCAATTATCAATCAAGCAATATGAATCTCAATCAACCATGCAATATGAATGAAAAACTCATAAAACTATGGGAAAACAAAAGCTAATCTTAGATTGCAATTAAACTCAACCAATCAACAATAAACATGCAACAAAGCCATTAAATATCTCCTAGTTGGTTAATTACTTGGGGGGCAAGCAATCTAAACAAGGGGATTAGGGTTTGGTATTTCTCGGCTGAGATTAGGGTTTGGGTTGGGGGTGGCGATTTGGCACATGGGTGGTGCGATTGGCGCGAGGTTGGTGGCGGACTGATCGTGGAGTGGTGGTGGAGGGTGCGGCTAGGGTTAGCGACACCAGGTCGTGGTGGTTAGGTGGTGGTGTCTTGTGGTGGTGGCGGAAATATGATGGTGGATGGGTAGAAATTTCAGCCTTTGGTCTCAAATATTGCAACTTGGTTAAATGTGTGAACTTTAAGGCTAAAAATTGAATTAATCAACTAGAAAGCAAATTGAGGAAAGAAAATATTACTTGGTGAGACGCTGAATGAATGATACCTCTTGATATCTCGTGATATCATTGGTTCTGAGTACCACTTGATACGTGATTGCCTCAGACTATTCCTAGGAAACCTCGTATAAGACCCACACAAGTCCCGATCTTGCCTTGTAATCGATAATTCCAACCTACAATGCTTTCAATATGAGAAACTTGTTGCGCAAGTAATGAATCGAATAGTAAAGTGAACGAAAGCCGATTTGGATAAATTGAAGAAAACAACTTGATAGTTCAATTGGATTGTCTCTAACGTTAAATCCAATTGATTAACTAGTTTGATCTTTAACAATCACAACTAGAACAATCTAATTGACTAGATCAATCAACCAAACTTAAACAAACACAAAGAACAAGAGAGAGAATTGGGATGATGATGATGAACGATTGATCTCTTAAGCAATTGCTAGACACACGTGTCTTTGGAGCCCAAGAGATATATTAAACCAATTTTGGTTTAATCTTTCTCAAGCTGATTATATTAAATGAAATAACAAGAGTATTTAAAGGCAATACAAAGCTGATCCTTGGAGAGCAAGTAACCCATGTGGCCAGCCCTATGAGAGAGAAATAGGCCCCATGTCTTGCTTCCAAAGATATAATAAAATAATTGAAAAACATCTGTCTAAATTCTCTTACCATAAATAAATCAAATAATAATTATTTGACTTATTTAGATAAGAAAATTATCCTAACAAACTTAAAAGATAACAAAAAGATAGGAGAGAGATTATCAACCAACTAGCATATGCCTATGGTCGAAATCTCCAATTATTCTAGCATAAAATCGTCCATAACTAAAATAAATAAAGATATAAATTTAAACTAAAGATAAGATTCCCGTAAGACTTGAACAACTCTCAGTAAAACCCATTTTCGGCCCTTTGCTGTTGGATTCTGAATTTAATGTGAACTACAAAGTTGTGTAACTTTTAATTATCTTTCCAACGCATACTTAATGGGCTTTCAATGAATTTGCTAACCCAAGTTATGTCCAATTTACGGAGCACTGTTTTCCATTTAATGGACTTCTTATTTTCAGAACTATCGTGACTTGATTCTCTTCCTTGTTGGCCTTGGACACCATGGATGGATATTTTGAAGAGATAGTATCAAGTCCTTGAAGTTATCCTTGTACTTGAATGCCCGAGACCTTGGAAAAGGTCTTGGTATTGGCCTCTTCACCTTCTTTGCAAGCATATTCTTCATGGTCCTTTGATCGCTATCATTCAAGCCCTCGTTACCCTTGCAATTTGGATTTTCATTCTTCCATTCTACTAATCTACGGTATGATTTCTAACCCTAACTCTTTTCTTGAAGATTCATGGTAAATTAGGGTAATTTTCATGTCCAGATCTTGTGCGAAATTCGGATTGTATGTCTAGATTGCCATCGTTCTTCCTTGTTCTATGATTGGTGATTGATCTTGATTGATTTTCGGTTCTTCTTGCTCGAATTTACATTGAATTTTGATAAGAAAAGCATGAAGTACCTTATTTTTGAATTGCATGATTTTCACCATGAATTTTGGCAATTTGTGGCTTGGTTAAATAGGGTTTGGAGTAAGTATGGGGTTGCATGAACTTGATGTTGTGTTTTTGTGTAGAATCTTGCGTAAAATCATGTGCAATTGTTGGGAATTTGGCACACGGAAACACCTGCGCATTGCTCTCGTGCAGGGTCGGTAACGACCTGTGAGGGTCGTTATCGACCCTGCAGATTTCCAAATCATGAGCCAAACCCAGTGACCTCGATATCGACCCTCTTGGGTTGGTAACGAGGTAAGTCGAGGCCATTTCCGAATGCAAGTATGGGGTTTTATTTAGTTGGTTTGAGTGGATCTTATCTTGGATTTTTATGGTATTTTCAGGTACCTAATGGCAAGCACCGACCGAACTAACTCTAGAGTTGGAAAGATGAGGAGGTCTCAAAGATCTCTGTCTCCTCCACGAATGGACGAGGTTATTATTGCCTACACAGGAGCAAGTGACAGTCTTTGATTCCGTCCTTCAAAAGGACCACTTCACTAGGTGGTTCTCGAGGTCAAGTGCCAAGGACATTGGTATTTACGAGGACGTCAAGCACGCCTTTGCTATTCTCGGTGTGCCGCATCTATTGAAGAAGGAGGAAACCCCGCACTACCCGGCCCTCACCGCTGAGTTCATTGCCACCCTCCGAATGAGTTTCAAGACCAAGACATCGGTAGGGAAGATCAAGTTCCGTTTGGACAATGTCGACCGTGAGTTCACCATGGCCTAGTTCAACCACCTCCTAGAATTCCCCCACCACTCTCAGGATTATAAGGCTCCCGATGATTTCAAGGTCACCGACACTTGGAGTTACGTTTCTGGGAAGGTCAATTCTTCCGCACCAGCACTTCCAAGGGCGCGCATCATCAACCCAATCTTCAAGATAATTCTCCGAGTCTTGGGCGCCGTTTTTGGACCAAGAAGGAGCTTTCAAGACCGAAAGGATGGAGGTTGGATGCCTTCGCACTATCCTTTTCGAGAACCCCGCCCCCATGAATTTAGGGTACAAATGGCTGAAGTACGTAGAGAGGTACGAGGCCTCTTCAAAGGAAGCTTGGTGTGGTGTTGATTAGGGTTTCTTGACAACAAATAAATTTATAATCAAGACCCCGCTGAGTATAGGGGAGTCAGGATCGTTCCACGGGAAGCAAGGTTTGTTTATCTATCGACTCCTAAATAAATTAAACCAAAAGCAAGCAAAACACACAAGCAGCCTCGTTAACGAAGTTGTCAGCCTCATTAACGAACCACCGAGAATAAAAAGACCAAAACTAACGACCTAGACAGGTTCGGTACCGAGCCAACGAACTCAGTAACGAATATGATCTTGAAAGAAATCAAATAAAAACTAAAATATCCAAGACAAGGGTTACCACAACATAGTCATGCACACAATCTCGTAAGAAGATAAATATCATGCCTTTAAATAGATAGATGCATCAACTTTCATTGACTTAGCAAGCAAATTAATCTACTTTCATAAACTAACTCACCCAATTGCTTGTTTTCGATCTAAAGCTTGAAACTTTCGTTTTCAAACAATATCAACCTTCAAGTTTATAACTTACTCTTTCAATCAAGTCAACAACTCAAATTACCTCAACTTTCATCTCAGTATAAGCACAACAAACAATCTCATCAATAGATAAAAGGCATTCAACACATAATCTTACTCACCAAACATGCACAACTATGCCGGGTTTCAACCCCGACCCTAGATAAAAAGACTACTCACTAATCATAACTAAGAAACTAATAACTTTAATCAAAGAAAACACTAAGAACAAAACACTACTCAAATTAATAAAAATAAAATTGTCTTACACAGATTCAGAAGAAACCGAAAACACCGAAATACCGAATCAAAAACACGACTAATGACCCCGGTAACTTTCGTCTACCGAGCTCCTTCGATCACGACTCCGATCCGTCCTTCTCTATTGGCTCTCCAAAATTCGACCTCTTTCTCTAAGTGGTTATTCTAAAGCCGTCCTCCTTCCTCTTTTCTATGCTAGATAGAAGGTTATTTATACTAAAACAGCTAGAAACTAAAAAAGGCTAAAAGATATTGATGTTCGCATTTTTAGTGTAGTTTCTAGTAGGTTTTCTTTGCTTATTAGGTTTAGTTTTGTTTAGTTTAGGTTTAGTTTTCAGTGTTTTTAGATAGTTTTGCATATTTCTGTGAAAAGAGTGGAATCTACGCTATTTTGTGAATTTTGTAGGTTTTAGCTAGGAAAGGAGCTAAATGAAGTTGAATTTGCAGCATTACAGCGAAAGACGGAGGAGTGCAAGATTGAAGAAGTCAAAGTTTGAGATCACAAGAGGAAGTGTGGAAGAAAACAAAGCCCAGGCTCGTTAACGAGGCTGTGAGGGCTCGTTAACGAGGCCACGAAGGAGAAGATTTGCAGTATTTATTTTATAATTCACCGATCCTGAGCGGGAATATATTTCCGTGTCGGTTGAGTATTTTTTTAGAATCTTTTGGGGTTGTTAGAATATGTATTTTAGGTCTTAATATCTTTTTAGATTTTATTTCTATCTTTTAGGGATTGTTTCTATCTTTTTAGGAAAGGTTATATCTTTTAGCCTTTTTAGTTTTTAGCTTTTTAGTATAAATACCCTTCTATCTAGCATAGTTTTGGAGGACAGTTTTTGAGGAAGCTTTTTGGGGAGAGAATTTTTAGGAGGAGATTTTCGAAGGGCCGAGATAGAGAAAGTCGGATCGGAAGAGGACCGCCGAGGCTCGGTAGACGACAGTCACCGGGATCGTTGGTCGTGATTGTGGTTCAGTATTTTTATGTTTTTCGGTTTCTTCTAAATCTCTGTAAGACGATATATTTCTTATTAATTCGAGTTTTGTTTTGTTTCAATGTTTCTTTTGATTGAAGTTTTTAGTTTCTTAGTTATGATTAGTGAGTAGTTTCCTTTTCTAGGATCGGGGTTAAGCCCGACATAGTTGAGCATGTTTGATGAGTAAGATTGAGTTGTGAATGCCTTTTATCTTTAATTGAGAATTGTTTGTTGTGCTTATTTCAAAACGAAAGTGGAGGTAATTTGAGTTTTTAACTTAATTGAAAGAGGAGGTTAGTAACTTGAAGGTTGATATTGTTTGAAAACGAAAGTTTCAAGCTTTAGATCCAAAACAAGCAATTAAGTGAATTAGGATGCGAAAGTTTGTTAATTTACTTGCTAAGTCAACGAAAGTTGATGACTCTATCTTTTTAAAGGCATGATCTTTTCTTCTTACGAGTTTTTATGCTTGGCTATGTTGTGGTGTCTCTTGTCCTAGATTTTTGTTTTATTTAAATTATTTCTGGTGAATTTTCGTTGTTGAGTGCTTGCCTCGGTATCGAATCTTAATTAGATTATAATTAGGTCGTTATTTGAAGTGTTTTATGTTCGGTGGTTCGTTAACAACCCTGACAACGTCGTTAACGAGGTTGCTCGTGAGTGTTTTTATTTGTTTTTGTTTGATTTTTGGTAGATTGATAGACGAACAACCTTGCTTCCTGTGGAACGATCCTGACTTCGCTATACTCAGTGGGGTCTTGACTTACAAATTTATTTGTTGGCCAAGAAACCCTATCAACAAATTGGCGTCGTTGCCGGGGAAGCAACGAGTTGTCAGTTTATCTTTGGGTTCGGGAATAGCCCGACCCCGTTTTTGTTTTTAATTTTTGTTTTCTTTGTTTGTTTCTCAGTGTATGCCGGTAGGATGAAGAAGGCTTCAGTTTGATAACACAGGTTATTACTCAGAACTAGAACGTTCCCTGCACCGTCGACTCCGAGAAAACCGAGCCATGGCCACAACAGAAGAGATTGCTCGCGAGTTAGAGATCCTCCGGACCCAGATGGAGGCACTGAAAGCCGAGAAGGACGGCACAGACGCAGAAGCAGAGCGTCAACGAGCTGACAAGGCTCGTCTACAAGAAGAGCTAGATGCCTATCCAAGGAATGCCAAGCAATACATGCATCCGGAACTGAGGGTGCCAGAATCTCCTATTGTGCTTCCAGCGATAGAGAAACCTTTCGAGATCAAGTCTCAATTTATATCCTTAACTAAAAGGGCTCAGTTTGAAGGGAAACCTGCTGAGTGCCCGATGGAGCATATTAGAAATTTTCTTGATTTATGTGACACCATAGCTGCTAAAGGTGTCTCGTTAGAATATGTTCTATTAAAAGATTTTAGATGGTCTCTTACTGGAAAGGCCCTGAACTGGTTGGAGAGCCTACCTTCTAAGTCTATCAGGACTTGGAAAGCTTTGTATGATCAATTTCTTACAAAGTTTTTCCCTCCTGCCAAGACAACGGAGTTAAGGAAACGCATCACCTCTTATCACCAGTTGCCTAATGAAACATTTGTTGAAACATGGGAAAGATTCAAAGAGATGCTTAGACAGTGCCCTACTCATGGGCAACCTTTATATGTTTTGCAAGAAATCTTTTTCCAGGGTATCAACGCAAAGACCAAGAACCGCATCAACACGCATACTGCATGCGGTTTTATAGAGATGAACCCGACAGAGGCGTGGGAACTATTGGATAAGCTGGCAAATTTACGATGCTATGTACGGAACCCAACAGACTCCACAAACTCAAAAACGCCTTTATGTACCCAACCGAGATGAAGTTGACCCAGATGTTAAAAATCAATTCTTACAAGATGAGGTCAACCGTCTGAAGAAACAGGTAAGTTTTCTGAAATCTTCTCAATCATGTCAAGAATGTGGTTCTTCTGCACATAGTACTTCTGCTTGCACTAACATTGAGCAGGTTAGAACCGCTGAGACAATAGCTGAGATGAACTATATGAGAGGACCATACAGGAACCAGCCTAATTATAATGACAGGTCAAACAACTATCAACCATGGGGCAATCAGAATACAAGTCAAAACTACGCAGGGCCCCCACCAGATAGACGACCTGCACCATATCGACCTCCAGGCCATCAAGAGACGCCATCATGGGTTCAGGAGATAAAGGAGAGCATCAACGGAGTGAACAACAAAGTTGATGATGTTCAAGCCAAACTGAACCGACAAGATAAAAGATGGGGAGAGTTCGATATTTGGAAGAGGAGTGTTGATTCCCAACTAGGGGACCTAGCTACACGGATTCCAAGACCACAAGGGCAACTCCCGGGCCGCCCCGAGGAGAACCCTAGAGGCCAAATAGCAGCGGTACACCTCAGGAGTGGGAAGACAATACCGGAGAGAATTCAAGCTGAAGAGAAGGAGGAACAAGATCTCGCCAACCAACTCGTTAACGAGCCAGCGAGAGCACATACCGAGCCTACAAACCAGAACAACGACGCTCCGAGGGTATCTAACAACCCTAACCCAGGTAAGTCCACTAATCCGAGCCTTCCTCTCTATTCCAAGGTAGTTAAAGACCCCATCAGGGTCGGTAACGACCCGCCGAGGACATCAATCGACCCCAGTGTCGACCCGGTACTCTCACCTCTCGAGCCTAACTTGGTTCCGAGAATGGTGAAATCTCTTCCATTTCCAGCTAAGAAATCTATGGACTCTACTTAGAGTAAGTTCAAGCGTTTTGTTAAGATTCTTCAGGGCATTAATATTTCCATCCCATTCGCTAAGGCCCTAAGAGAAATGCCGGCTTACACAAAATTTTTGAAAGATATTCTTAGCAGGAAGAGGTCTATTACAGAGTTGCAGGATGAAGTCAGATCGATAGCTTTACCGGAAAAGCTAGGAGATCCCGGGAGGTTTGCAATCACAATCGGCATAGGCAACCACAAGTTCAAAGCTTTATGCGATCTTGGTGCCAGTGCTAGTCTCGTTCCGCTCTCAATCTGGTCTAAAGCTAATATGGGACCACTAGAGCCAGTATACATGAATCTGTACATGGCAGATGGGTCAAGTGTCAAAGCCACAGGAGTGGTGGACGACTATCCTATTCAAGTCGGGAAATTCTTTATACCGAATGATTTTATCGTCCTAGATGTGCCTGAAGATCCTCATGTACCCATAATTCTCGGGTGACCATTCTTAGCCACAGCAGGAGCTAGAGTTGATGTGCGGAAGGGACTCCTCACTTTTGGTATAGGAGAAGAACGGGTGGAATTCAACTTGGATCAAAACGCCAACGACCCAGTTGGAGTCGCACAAATAGAGTTGACTCAACCCGAACTCGACACAACAGTCCCTACCGAGCCACATCAGCCGATCACTGAGTCCCACGTGCAAGAGTTTAACCAAGGCCCTACTATAGGTATTACAGAAAAGTCCAAACCACCTTGGCTTTTGGACTACACTGACAATCCAGGGATATCGAGCGTACTGATAGAAGAAAAGGGTCCCAATTTAGCAACTCAAGCACAAAGAGGCTGCAAGGCGACGAGCGGGGTACCTCAAGACCCCGACATGGCTACACATGAACCACCATGAGACTAGCAAGGGAGCTCGTCGGGCTAACGACGTTAAACATAGCGCTTATGGGAGGCAACCTGCTTTTTAGAATAGGTTTAGCTTTTTCTTTTCTCTTCTTTTTCTTTTTAGATTATTTCTTAGCTTTCTTTTGTTTTTCTTTTTTAGTTTTAGTTAGGATAGAAATTAGAATTTTTGAGCTAACAAGATTTCAGGAGAAAGGGATCGAAAAATCACTCAAAGAGGCCACGGTGGCTCGTTAACGACCCACCCAGGGTCGTTAACGAACCGGTTCAAAGACCCGATTCGTCAAGATACGGGGCAGGTAAGAATTCTAACCTAATCTATTTTTTTTTAACCCTAGCCGCGCCCCCCCCCCCCCTTCTACCCTTTCCCCTCCTATATAAACCCCTTTTACCCCTTCCCCAAAATCTACCACTACCCTCTCAAATTCACACTCCCTCAAACCCAAAAAAAGCTCTCAATCCCCCTCCCTTCTCTCCCACCGATTCGGAATCCCCTACTCCACCGACCAACGAAGAGGACGTCGTTATCGGAGCTCGGAAACCGTTCACCGACGAGGCCAAGCTCGTTAACCACCCCGATTCCGACCCTTGTTCTTCAATTTCTCGATTCTCCGGTATGATTTCTAAACCCTTGCTCGAAATTGCATGATTGATTTTTCTATAGGGTCGAAATTTCGTGTCTTGAATCGTGTTCTTAGAAAGGTCGATGAGCATGCTTGATTTTTGTCCATAAAAATTCTTGATTGTGCTTAGAAGTTCATGTCTTAGGAAAGATTATTCATGGTAGATTATCTATTGCAATCCTCTAGTTAGGAAAGCATGAATTTTTCTTGTTCTAGATCTAAAAGTTCAATCTTTGCATGTCAAAATTTCGGGTAATTTTAGCATGTTCGGGATGGGTAATTGAGTAAGTATGGGGTGCTTATACCCAATGAGGGATATGTGGAAAAATATAAAAGATTGCATGCTTGATTTGTGCTGAATTTAAGATAGATTAAAATTCGGAAAATTCTGGTTTTGCTCTCGGCGGCTCATTAACGACCCACCCAGGCTCGTTAACGACCCTGCAATTCTTCATCGACCAATCCGAGCCCAGAATCATGAACGACCCAATTGGGTAGTTTACGAATAATTCCGAGGTTAATTTTGAGACCAAGTATGGGGTCTCGTACCTATCTATTTTTGAGTGGATGTTATCTTGGAAAATTCTTGATTATTTTGTAGGATCCATGGCTAGTTTAAGCACACCCGCTACCCGAGCTCAGAAGAAGAGGAGGAACCATAGGTCTCCATCTCCACCTCGAGTGGATGATGTGATTTTGAGCAGTCAGAGCCAAGTACGGCGCTACCGAGATTTTCTGGAGAAGGACCATTACACCCGATGGTTCTCGAAGTCTCGAATGCATCGGCAGATGAAATTAGCCCTTTGCGCTGTCACCATAGGGATCTACACGGATGTCAAGGACGCCTTCATCATCCTTGGGGCCGCCCACCTTTTGAAGCAAGAGAACTTGTCACACTACCCGACCCTCACATCCGAGTTCTTGGCCACTTTGGAGACCAACTTCTCGTAGAAGACCTCGGCGGGACGAATTCGGTTCCGGCTCGGTAAGGAGGACCGTGACTTCACAATGGAGGAGTTCAACGCAATCTTGGAACTCCCAAAACCGTCTAGAGATTATAGCTTGAAGGACTACCGAGTGACCCGCACTTGGAGCTACATCACCGGGGAGGTTCAATCCTCTACCGCAGCGCTATCCGGGGCAAACATAGTCAACCCCATCTTCCGGATTATTCTGAGAGTCCTCGCCGCAACATTTTGGCCGAAGAAAGAGTTGAACCGGCCTACAAGGACGGAGGTTGCTTGCTTCCTCACCATCCTCTTTGAGGAGCCCGACCCCTTGAACTTGGGGTATGAATGGCTCTACTACGTCGAAAAATCTACCAAGTCCAAGGAGGTTTGGTGCGGCAATTTGGTTAGCCTCTTGGCTAAGAATCGTGGAGTCGATCTCACCCACTACACACCGGCTCACGCCCAACTCATCAACAAAAACTATTGGTATAGTTCCGGTATCTTCGTTCAAGACGAGGGAGGATACAAGGTGAAGGTTCAAGATATAGTAGTTACACCCACCCTCGACATGTACGAGCTTCTCTACGTACCGAATTGGTACGAGGCGTGGACGGGACATCCCTACCCATTGGAGCCAAAACCGGAGGACGAGCTTTCGCTTAGGCCATGTGAAACCCGGTTTGAGCGGGATGACATGGATGAGGATGAAGAAGAAGATGAAGAAGAGGACACCGAGGTAGTAGGCAACGACACCGAAGAAGCCGACACCGAGGGCGGCACTGAGGAGCTCAATTTCGAGGAAGAAGACATCGACACGGAAGTTTTAGGAGGCAACATCTTCGTTGACAAGCCCACCAGGCTCGTTAATGACCACTTCCAGCCCCATCCCAACCCTGTTAACGAGGCACCCAGCTTCGTTAACGAGGTGCCGAGAGCTCCTGTCGACCCACCACCAGCTCCTGTCGACCCTCCTGCTTATGGACTCATGCCTTACAACCCGGTGATGTATCAAGACCATTTCCAGCCTCACTACCCACCACCTCCTCAGCCCGAGTACGCAGGATTGAGTATACCACCACCATGGGCCGAGGATCTTTCTGCACGGATGCAGCAGCTTCACCTCCAGCAAGATCACATTCATCGGAGGATGGATACATGGGAAACTGTCTATTCCGCTCGCATGTCGATGGAGGATGAGAGGCAGCGTCAGAGAGAGGCAGAGGACGCTGAGCGTTGGAGGACGATGTACGACTTCATGGGGAACTTTGAGCACTATTTTCCTCCACCGAACCGTTGATTCAGCCCAAGATGAAGTTTCTTTTCCTTATTTCCACTTTTGTAAGTTTTTATGTCTTTCTTTTTCTTTTTAATTTTTTTTGTTTTCTTTTCTATTTCTTTTCCTTCTTCTTATTTTTCTTACAGTGGGGACACTGTAATTTTAAGTATGGGGTGGGAGAAAGTAGAAAACTTATGTCCTAGATATTTATGTGTTCTATGTAGTTTTTATTTCTTTAAGTTGCAAACCGAAAAAAAAATTAAAATTTTTTTTTGAAAAAAATAGAAAAAATTTCGAAAAATCCAAAAAGAGTTTTAGAATTGATAGATATCCCTTCTTAAGTTCTATGATAGCAATCACTAGCTTAATCATATAATTCCTTGCAAGCATGTCTTTAAAAGTATAGCCGGATTCTTAACTTGAAATTAATGGTTTTAGAAGAGAATAGCATTTGATGAAATTGAGCACATATACTTTATAGCATAGATGATGCAGTCCAACAAAATTTACCTTGTGAGTATTTTTGGCCTTATAGGGAGAACAATCATAATTCCCTTTTCTTTTCTTGTGTGATTTACTCTCTTTATGCATATTATCTCTTCGAATTGTGATGGTTATCTATTTCTTGAGACCCTTATAAGATTTTTAGTTCATTACTTGTGAGGATCATATGATGGAGAACTTATTTTCATAAGCCCTATTATTCCCTATCTAACTTTACATTATTCCTTCTTTTTGATAACCAATTCTAGCCTGAAACCTTTTGTTTTTAGCTCCACAAAAATTACTCCCTAGCCGAGATAAGCTTGACCCTATCCGGGAATTAGGACTTAGATTGGAGAGGTAGGTTTTCTATTTTGTTAAAAAGAGAAGAGTTGCTTATATTTGCTTGAATTGAAGGGTATTTTGGGAAGGGTAGATTGGAAGTCTCTTGTTATTACATGTAAGAAAGGTCTCTTGATAAAGAAAAAATGCACACAATAAAGTTTTTGAAGGATGTAGTGAAAGGAGGAAGAAGAAGGTATACGGTGAATCGTTCCCTGATGTGGGCTCGTTAACGAGGTAACGAGTAAAAAAAAAAGAGAAGAAGAAAGAAAGAAAGAAAGAGAATGATAAAAGAGGTGAAGAGTTGAAGTGCATTTGTGTTTAAAGATAATATCAGAGATTCTTTTATTTTGTTATGAGACTTTCTAGGATGATAAAGGGTGAGTGAAAATGAGTGCGCATAAAGAAGAGTGAGTTTGGTATGTTGTTATATGGAAAGTTTTGGTGAGATGTGAGTTTTTAGGAGTCTTTTGATTCCCGGATATTATTAGCACCACATAACCAAATTATTTTCCACGCCCTATTGTTATTACCAAGCCCCATTACAACCCGGCCGAATGGAAGCTTCTATGAAGTTTTTCATTGAGTCCCCTAAGTTCTCTTGATGATTCTTTACTTGTTTTGACAAATCTTGGGTGGAGAGTATTGATGATATAAGTTCCAATTTCTATGAGTTTTTGTATATAAGATGAGTTAAGAGATTGAATTTATAAGCCTAAACACATGAGAGTTGAGTGAAACACATTATATCCCTTGAGAGGTTGGATTGTATTATTTTATGTCTATTTAAGTGCATATATGTGTGAGGATGTTAATAGTCTTTTGCTATAATTTTCTTATGTGTAGATGTTGCTTTTTAGAACATGGCTATGTCTTGATGAGCATGATTTGTTTTGGTTTTGGTTAGTGTCTTGTTCATTGCTTGAGGACAAGCAAGTCTAAGTATGGGGTATTTTGATGTTCGCATTTTTAGTATAGTTTTTAGTAGGTTTTCTTTGCTTATTAGGTTTAGTTTTGTTTAGTTTAGGTTTAGTTTTGAGTGTTTTTAGATAATTTTGCATATTTCTATGAAAAGAGTGGAATCTACGCTATTTTGTGAATTTTGTAGGTTTTAGCTAGGAAAGGAGCTAAATGAAGTTGACTTTGGAGCAATACAGCGAAAGACGGAGGAGTGCAAGATTGAAGAAGTCAAAGTTCGAGATCAAGAGGAAGTGTGGAAGAAAAAAAAGCCTAGGCTCGTTAACGAGGCCACGAAGGAGAAGATTTGCAGTATTTATTTTATAATTCACCGATCCTGAGCGGGAATTTATTTCCGTGTCGGTTGAGTATTTTTTTAGAATCTTTTGTGGTTGTTAGAATATGTATTTTAGGTCTTAATATCTTTTTAGATTTTATTTCTATCTTTTAGGGATTGTTTCTATCTTTTTAGGAAAGATTATATCTTTTAGCCTTTTTAGTTTTTAGCTTTTTAGTATAAATACCCTTTTATCTAGCATAGTTTTGGAGGACAATTTTTGAGGAAGCTTTTTGGGGAGAGAATTTTTAGGAGGAGATTTTCGAAGGGCCGCGAGAGAGAAAGTCGGATCGCAAGAGGACCGCCGAGGCTCGGTAGACGACAGTCACCGGGGTCGTTGGTCGTGATTGTGGTTTGGTATTTTTATGTTTTTCGGTTTCTTCTAAGTCTCTGTAAGACGATATATTTCTTATTAATTCGAGTTTTGTTTTGTTTTAATGTTTCTTTTGATTGAAGTTTTTAGTTTCTTAGTTATGATTAGTGAGTAGTTTCCTTTTCTAGGATCGGGGTTAAGCCCGACATAGTTGAGCATGTTTGATGAGTAAGATTGAGTTGTCAATGCCTTTTATCTTTAATTGAGAATTGTTTGTTGTGCTTATACCAAAACGAAAGTGGAGGTAATTTGAGTTTTTAACTTAATTGAAAGAGGAGGTTAGTAACTTGAAGGTTGATATTGTTTGAAAACGAAAGTTTCAAGCTTTAGATCCAAAACAAGCAATTAAGTGAATTAGGATGCGAAAGTTTGTTAATTTACTTGCTAAGTCAACGAAAGTTGATGACTCTATCTTTTTAAAGGCATGATCTTTTCTTCTTACGAGTTTTTATGCTTGGCTATGTTGTGGTGTCCCTAGTCCTAGATTTTTGTTTTATTTGAATTATTTCTGGTGAATTTTCGTTGCTGAGTGCTTGCCTCGGTATATGAATCTTAATTAGATTTTAATTAGATCGTTATTTGAAGTGTTTTGTGTTCGGTGGTTCGTTAACAACCTTGACAACGTCGTTAACGAGGCTGCTCGTGAGTGTTTTTATTTGTTTTTGTTTGATTTTTGGTAGATTGATAGACGAACAACCTTGCTTCCTGTGGAACGATCCTGACTTCGCTATACTCAGCGGGGTCTTGACTTACAAATTTATTTGTTGGCCGAGAAACCCTATCAACAGATATAAACTTTCCTAAAAAGATAGAATCTATTCTAAAAGATAGAAATAAAATCTCAAAAGATAACAAGGCCTAAAATACATAATATAATAACCCTAAAAATCATAAAAAGATACTCTACCGACACGGAAATAAATTCTCGCACACGATCGGTGGGTCACAAAGTCAACTCTCGAACATCTTCATCTCGTGGCCTCGTTAACGAGCCCTCACAGCCTCGTTAACGAGCCTGGGCTTGGTTTTCTTCAACACTTCTCTTCCAACAACTCGAACTTCAGCTTCTTCATCTTGTATTCCTCCATCTCTTATCATAGCTCTTCAAATTCAGCTCCAAATAGCACTTCTTTCCTTGCTAAAACCAACAAAAACACACAAAACAGAGTAGCTTCCATACTTTTCACAAAATATGCAAAACTATCCAAAAACACATAAAACTAACCCTAAACTTATCAAAACTAGACCTAATAACCTAATAAAACCTATCAAAAACTATACTAAAAACACGAACATCAAAATACCCCATACTTAGACTTGCTTGTCCTCAAGCAATCACTAAACAATAATCAAAACCAAACAACATACTCATCAAATTATAGCCATCTTCTAAAAAGCAACATCTACACATGGAAGAAAAATAGCAAAGGACTATTAACGTCATCACACATATATGCACCCAAAATAGACACAAGAAAATACAATCCAACCTCACACGGGATAATGTGTTTCACTCAACTCTCAAGTATTTGGGCTTATAAATTCAATCTCTCAACTCATCCTATATACAAAAACTCATAGAAATTGAAACTTATATCACCAATACTCTCCATCCAAGATTTGTCAAAACAAGCAAAAATCATCAAGAGAACTTAGGGGGCTCAATGAAAAACTTCAAAGAAGCTTCCATTCGGCCTGGTTGTAAAGGGGCTTGGTAAAGACAAATAGGCGTGGAAAATATTTTGGCTATGTGGTGCTATTAATATCCGGGAATCAAAGACTCCTAAGAACTCACACATAACAACAAAACTCTCATAAAAACATATACCAAACTCACTCTCTCATTATGCACACTTATTTTCACTCACCCATTATTATCCTAGAAAGTCTCATAAAACAAAAGAATCTCCGGCTTATCTCATAAATACTATGCACCTCTTACTTACTTCTTTCTTCATACTTCTTTTTTTTTCTCTTTTCTTTTCGTTGCCTCGTTAACGAGCCACTTCAGGGTCGTTCACGAGCTTCATCGTGTACTCCTCTTTCTTACAACTTTCTTTCAACCATCAACTTTATTTTGCGCATCTTTTGTACCAAGAGATCTTTCTTATCACAACTATTAAAAACAAAAGACTTCCAATCCACCCTTCCCAATAATCCCTCAATCAAAGCAAACATTATATGTCACTCCTTTTTTTTTACACTCAACAAATATACCTCTCAAAACTAAGTCCTAATCCCCGGAGAGGGTCAAGCTCATCTCGTCTAGGGAACATATTTTGTGGAGCTAAAAAGTAAAAGGCTTCAGGCTAGAATTGGCTAACAAAAGAAAGATCATGTAAGGGTGGATAAGGATAAATAGGGCTTATAAAATAAGTTCTCTATCATTTGATTTTCACAAGTAATGAACTATAAATCTTATACGGGTCTCAAGAAATAGATAACCATCACAATTCCAAGAGATAATATGAATATAGAGAGTAAATCACACAAGAAAAGAAGAGGGATTTTTAATGTTCTCCCTATAAGGCCCAAAATTTCTCACAAGGCTAATTTTTGTTGGATTGCATCACTTATGCTAAGAAGGTATATGTGCTCAATTTCATCAATTGCTATTCCTTCCTAAAAACAACTTCAAAATAAGAATCTGGCTACATTCTAAAAGACATGATTGCAAGGAATTATATGATCATGCTAGCAACTACTATCATAGAACCTAATAAAGGGATATCTACCAATTCTAAAACTTTTTTTTTAGATATTTTTTCAAAAAAAATCGCTTTTTTTCGATATAAAAGAACTACTTAAAACAAAGCACCAAAAAAACAAACAAGACACAAAGGTTTCTACTTTCTCCCACCCCATACTTAAAATTACAGTGTCCCCACTGTAAGAAAAATAAGAAGAAGGAAAGAAATAGAAAAGAAAAACACAAGAAAACAAGAAAAGAGAAAACAAAAATCGTACAAAGTCTCAGTAGTGGAAAACAAGGAAAACGTCTTCGAGCTGAATCAATGGTTAGGTGGAGGAAAATAATGCTCGAAGTTCCCCATGAAGTCGTACATCGTCCTCCAACACTCAGCATCCTCTGTCTCTCTTTAACGATGCCTCTCATCCTCAAATGTCATCCGAGCTGAATAGACCGTCTCCCATCTATCCATCCTCCTATGAATGTGGTCCTGCTGGAGGTAGAGTTGTTGCATCCGTGCAGAAAGATCCTCGGCCCATGATGGCGGAATGCTCTATCTAGTGTACTCAGGCTGAGGAGGTGGTGGGTAGTGAGGCTAAAAGTGATCATGGTGAAGCACCGGGTGGAATGGCACAAGCCCATAAGAGTAGGGGTCGGTAGGAGCTGGCAGTGGGTCGGTAGATGCCCTCGGTGGGTCGTTAACGACCCTGGGTACCTCGTTAGCATCAGAGGTAGAAGGCTAGAAATGATCGTTAATGAGCCTGGTGGGCTCGTCAACGAGGATGTTGGTGCCTAAAACCTCTGTATCGAGGTCTTCTTCCTCGAAATTAAGCTCCTCAGTGCCTCCTTCAGTGTCGGCCTCCTCAGTGTCGGCCTCCTCAATGTTTCCTTCAGTGTCGGCCTCCTCAGTGTTTTCTCCAACTAACTCGGTATCCTCATCTTCATCTTCATCCATCGCTTCACCTTCTCGCTCAAACCTTGTCTCACAAGGCCTAAGTGATAGCTCATCCTCCGGCTTAGGCTCTAACGGGAATGCATGACCCGTCCATACCTTGTACCAATTTGGTACATAAAGTAACTCCAACATATCGAGGGTGGGTGTAACAAGGCGGTTTTGAACTTTTACTTTAAACCCTCTCTCAGCTTGAATGAAAATACTAGAACTATACCAATAGTTCTTGTTGAGTAACTGAGCATAAGCCGATGTGTAACGAGTGAGGTCGACTCCAAGGTTTGTGGCCAAAAGACTGACCAAGTTACCACACCAAACTTCCTTGGACTTGGTTGATTTCTCTATGTAGTAGAGCCATTCATACCCCAAATTCAAAGGGTCGGGATCCTCGAAAAGGATAGTGTGGAGACAAGCAACTTCTGTCCTTGTTGGCATGTTCAACTCTCTCTTTGACAAAAATGTAGCGGCTAGGACTCGGAAAATGATCCTGAAGATGGGGTTGATGATGCTTGCCCCGGATTACGCCGTTGTGGAGGATTGGACCTCCCTAGTGATATAGCTCCAAGTCCGAGTCACCCTATAGTCCTTCAGGCTGTACTCTCTAGAAGGGGCACCGAGAATAACGAAGGCCTCCTTGACATATGTGTAAATCCCCGTGTGTACGACACTAGACTTCGAGAACCAACGAGTGTTGTGGTCCTTATCTAGAATGGCACAGTATCGATTCACTTGGCCTTGAGTACTCAAGATCACATTATCCATGCGAGGTGGAGATGGGGACCTCTGATTCCTCCTCTTTTTCTGAGCTCGAGTAGCGAGTCTGCTTGAACTTGCCATGAGATCTACAAAACAATCAAGAATTTTCCAAGATAAGATCCACTCAAAATAGATAAGCAAGAGACCCCATACATGGTCTCAAAATAACCTTGGAATTATTCGTCAACTACCCAATTGGGCTATTAAAGAATCTGGACTGGTGTAGAATCGGTGATGCTTACGCAGGGTCGTTAACGAACCTGGGTGGGTCGTTAACGAACTGCCGAGAGCCAGTTCACAGTATTCCGAATGTCATCAACTTTAAAAATCAGACCATAAATCAAGTATGCATCCTCAATACTCCCCACTAGACACACAATCGGGGTTATGCACCCCATACTTGCTCGATTTCCCATCCCAAACATGCGAAATTACCCGAAATTGATATAGCAAAAATTGAACTTAATACTAGGGAAAGAAAAATTCATGCTTTTCTATTTAGACTTTTGTAATGGATCATCTAACATGAATAATCTTCCCTAGAATAGGAACAACTATGCTTCAACGAAAATTCATGAGCAAAATCCAAACATGCATGTCGACCTTTTCTATAGACACAATTCCAATATGAAATTTCTACCCTAAAAACCATGAATCTTGTAAGTAAGAGTTAGGGTTTTGAAATCATATCGGAAACTTGAGAAATTGAAGAACAAGTGGTCGAATTGGGGTGGTTAACGAGTGTGGATCTCGTCGGTGGAATTCTGGGGTTCCGAGCTTCGGTAACGAGGGTGTCTCCGACGATCGGTGGAGGTGAGAAATTCCGATCGGTGGTGGGGGATCTCCAAGATCTTTGGTAGGATTTTTGAGGGGTTTGGAGTTTAAGGATTTGAGAGTGAAATTTTTAGGAGGGGTAGAAGGGTTATATAGGAGAGGGTAGGGATAGGAAGAGGTAAAAGGGGAGGCGACATGGGGGTAGGTAAAAGATAGATTAGGTTAAAAAAAACTTACATGCCCGTTTTGCCGAATCGGGTCGTCGAACCGGGTCATTAACGAACCTGGGTGGGTCGTTAACGAGCCACCATAGCCTCTTGAAGTGATTTTTGAGCCCTTCTCCTGCATCTTGTTAGCTCAAAATTTATCCTAATTCCTATCCTAAAAACTACTAAAAAGAAAAGAAAAGAAAGGAAAGAAAACTAAGAAAAAGAAAGAATCTAAAAAGAAGAAAAAAAACAATACTATACTAACAGCGGGTTGCCTCCCGTAAGCGCTATTTTTAACGTCGTAAGCCCGACGAACTTACCTTAGCTTATCTAGGGTGGCTGTCATCCAGTATCGAAGGGATCATAAGAAACCCCATACTTAGCCTGAAAAACATCATAGCTTCTCTCCAAAATATTTGGTCCTCTATCATCAATAAGTATACTTGATAATCCTACATCAGGGTTAGTATAATCCGAAAACCAAGGAGGTTTTGACTCCTTTACAAGACTAACAGTAGGATGTAATATAGAACAAGGATAGGAGAAGGGATCATGACCAGAATTGATTGGATAAGAACAAGAAAACTCACCAGGGCCATTCGGGAAGTGGCTCGTTACCTAGGTGGTGTGGGTCGTTACCGACCTCGCAGGAATTGGAAGTGCCTCGGTACCGTGCCTGATTCCATCTCCAGTATCGAACTCCTTCAGAAATGGGTCGTTACCGACCCATGGGGGGTCGGTAAGCTCCTCGATGGGCGCGACATCCTTGATTTTTCTCGTTTCCGTACTTAGGGAAGGGTCGTTACCGAGCCAGGGTGGGTTGGTAGACTCTTCAATACTACAACTAGCCACTTCGCTTATGAGCGAATTGAATTGAAACTCAACCCTCTCTTCTCCAATATCAAACATGAGAAGTCCTTTTCTAACTTCAACCCGTGCTCCTGTGGTGGCTAAAAATGGTCTGCCTAGAATGATTGGCACCGCAGGGTCTTCATGCATATCTAGCAGAATGAAGTCGTTTGGGACAAAGAATTTTCCAACTCGGACAGGAACATCATCAACGACTCCGGTTGCTTTTACAGAAGATCCATTCGCCATGTAGAGTTTCATCTTGATAGGCTCTAGTGGTCCCATGTTAACCTTGGTCCAGATAGATAATGGTAATAAACTAGCACTGACACCTAGGTCACATAGAGCTTTAAAACGGTGAGTCCCAATACCAATTGAAATTGCAAACTTACCTGGATCACCGAGTTTTTCAGGGAGCTTTATGCAATGGACCTCATTATGCAGCTCTGATATAGATCTTTTCCTGCTCAAAATCTCTTTCAAAAATTTAGCGTAGGCAGGCATTTCATTAAGGGCATCAGTAAATGGAATTGAAATATTTAGCCCTTGAAGAATTTTAACAAACCGTCTAAACTTTCCTTTCGTAACATCATTAGACTTCTTGATCGGGAAAGGAAGAGTTTTTGACAGATTCGGGATAGAGAGAAACCCGGATCGAAGCCCTATCGAATCGATGAGAGGGTCGATTGGTGTTGTATAAGGGTCGGTCACAAACTCAGAGTTTGGTTCAGAAGACTTACCTGGCATGGATAGCGCATTATCAAGATGGGGAGCCTCGTTAATGACCTTATTGGGGTCGGTAACGAGCCTGACCGGGGCATCATCTTCGTTGTCGTGCTTAGTGTCTTTAGGCTTTGCTCGATCTGGCAACTCCTTTCCACTTCTGAGATGTATGGCTGCAATTTTTCCTCTAGGGCTCTCTTCGGGTCGGCCCGGGAGTTTCTCTTGAGGTCTTGAAATCCATGCAGCTAGGTCCCCGAGTTGTGAGTCAACGCTCTTCTTCCAGCTTTCGAACTCTCCCCACCTTTTCATTTGATAATTGAGGTTAGCTTGGACTCCATTGATTTCATTATTCACTCTATTGATCCCTTCATAGAGTCCATTCACCCATGATGGTGTCTCTTGATAGTCCGAGGGTCTGTAAGGTGGAACTCTCTGTTCTTGCTGAGGAAGTTGGCTCCCATGATGGCGTCTCAAAAAGGTGGAACTCTCTGTTCTTCCTCCATGCATAGAAAGTATCACCTTGGTTCCTATATGGACCCCACATGTAGTTAGCCTTTTCATATGCCTCAGCACATATGGTTTCCCTTTCTCTCTGGATCTCCTCTATCTCTAAACTGAGTTCAGCAATCTGCCTAGCTAGTTCTTCATGTGTAGCCATGGCTTTGTTTGCTCAATGACCTTCAGCTGGCATACACTGTAAGAAAACAAAAACGAAATCAAAAAGCAAAAACGGGGTCTCGAACAGGGTCGGTAACTAACATGGGGGTCGTTAACGAGCCTGGAGTGATCCCATAAAAACTAAAACTAAAACTAAAAAGAAAGAAACAACTACCTGTCGACAGGGTCATTACCTAGCCGGGGTAGGGTCGGTAACGACTCGACAGTGGCCTAGAAACTAAACAAAAAAAAGCACAGAAACTAGGTTGCCCAGCAGGGTCGGTACCGACCCTGGGGGGTCGTTACCGACTCAGCGGAGTCCCGAAATACGTAAAAAGAAAAAAACTTGGGCCTATTGAAATCTCCCTGGCAATGGCGCCAATTTGTTGATTAGGGTTTCTTGACAACAAATAAATTTATAATCAAGACCCCGCTGAGTATAGGGGAGTCAGGATCGTTCCACGGGAAGCAAGGTTTGTTTATCTATCGACTCCTAAATAAATTAAACCAAAAGCAAGCAAAACACACAAGCAGCCTCGTTAACGAAGTTGTCAGCCTCGTTAACGAACCACCGAGAATAAAAAGACCAAAACTAACGACCTAGACAGGTTCAGTACCGAGCCAACGAACTCAATAACGAATATGATCTTGAAAGAAATCAAATAAAAACTAAAATATCCAAGACAAGGGTTACCACAACATAGTCATGCACACAATCTCGTAAGAAGATAAATATCATGCCTTTAAATAGATAGATGCATCAACTTTCATTGACTTAGCAAGCAAATTAATCTACTTTCATAAACTAACTCACCCAATTGCTTGTTTTGGATCTAAAGCTTGAAACTTTCGTTTTCAAACAATATCAACCTTCAAGTTTATAACTTACTCTTTCAATCAAGTCAACAACTCAAATTACCTCAACTTTCATCTCAGTATAAGCACAACAAACAATCTCATCAATAGATAAAAGGCATTCAACACATAATCTTACTCACCAAACATGCACAACTATGCCGGGTTTCAACCCCGACCCTAGATAAAAAGACTACTTACTAATCATAACTAAGAAACTAATAACTTTAATCAAAGAAAACATTGAGAACAAAACACTACTCAAATTAATAAAAATAAAATCGTCTTACACAGATTCAGAAGAAACCGAAAACACCGAAATACCGAATCAAAAACACGACTAACGACCCCGGTAACATTCGTCTACCGAGCTCCTTCAATCACGACTCCAATCCGTCCTTCTCTCTCGGCTCTCCAAAATTCGACCTCTTTCTCTAAGCGGTTCTCCTAAAGCCGTCCTCCTTCCTCTTTTCTATGCTAGATAGAAGGGTATTTATACTAAAAAAGCTAGAAACTAAAAAAGGCTAAAAGATATAAACTTTCCTAAAAAGATAGAATCTATTCTAAAAGATAGAAATAAAATCTCAAAAGATAACAAGGCCTAAAATACATAATATAATAACCCTAAAAATCATAAAAAGATACTATACCGACACGGAAATAAATTCCCGCACAGGATCGGTGAGTCACAAAGTCAACTCTCGAACATCTTCATCTCGTGGCCTCGTTAACGAGCCCTCAGCCTCGTTAACGAGCCCTCACAACCTCATTAACGAGCCTGGGCTTGGTTTTCTTCAACATTTCTCTTCCAAAAACTCGAACTTCAGCTTCTTCTTCTTTTATTCCTCCATCTCTTATCATGGCTCTTCAAATTCAGCTCCAAACAACACTTTTTCCTTGCTAAAACCTACAAAAATACACAAAATGGAGTAGCTTCCATACTTTTCACAAAGTATGCAAAACTATCCAAAAACACATAAAACTTACCCTAAACTTATCAAAACTAGACCTAATAACCTAATAAAACCTATCAAAAACTATACTAAAAACACGAACATCATGTGGGAACCTGGTGAGTCTTTTGGCGGAGGAGCTCGGTGTCGACGTCACGTGCTACACTCCACATCATCCCCAGAAGTTGGACTCAAAGTATTGGTTTTCTTCCGGCATCTTTCAGAGGATTCAAGGTGGAGTAGCCGCCAAGGTGTTTGGACAGGATGTGGCGATTACACGGGCCAAGTTGGAGTTGTTATATGTCCCGAACTGGTACGAAACTTGGACGTCTCATCCATTCCCATTGGACAAGAAGCCTCAGGATGAGCCATAATTGAGGGAATGTGAGACGAGATATGACTGAGAAAGAGTTAAGATGGAGTAAGATGAGGCAACTACGGAGGAGCTCGATATCGAGGATGATGACCTCGGTACCGAGGTGCTTGGGCTCGATACTGAGTATTTCGAGGTCACTACCGAAGCATTCAACATCGGTAAAGAGCCTGCTCCTCCACCTACCGAGCCACAATCGTATGGAATGGTGCCCTACAACCCGATCATTTATCAGGACCACTTCCAGCCGCATGATCACTACCAACCACCGCCCCAACCAAGATCTGATGGTTCAAGTGCTCCTCCTCCATGGGCCGATGATCTTTCTTTCCAGATGCAGCAATTGAACCTGCAGCAAACACAGCTCAACCAACGGATGGATCGGTGGGAGAGTGTGTATGCAGCCCGCATGGTTCTCGAGAATGCATGACATCAACAAGCTGATGCTCGGTGGAGGACGATGGAGCAGCGGGTGACGGTTGATGAGGAGCGATGGAGGACCATGTATGAGTTCATGGGCATTTTTGAGCGCCAGTTTCCACCACCACCTCGGCGATGATCTCAGCTTTTCAAGGATGTTTCTTCTGCTTCAAAGTTTATCATGTAAGTTTTTCTTTCTTTTCCCTATTTCTTTTCTTTTTTCTTGCTTTATTTTTACAGTGGGGACACTTTAATTTTAAGTATGGGCTGGGGAAGAAGAAGGGATCTTACTTGTTGTGTGTTTTGTGTGCCTCTTAGTTATTTTTATTTTGCTTTGTCTTAAGTTGTTTTCCTTTTGAAAAAAATAAAAAGTAAGAAAATCACAAAAAAAAAAATTTGAAAATTTGAAAATTCCAAAAAGATTTTAGAATAGATGAATTCCCTGTCTTTTGGTTCTATGATAGTTAATTGCTTGCATGGCTATGTAATTTCCTTTCATCATGTTTTTAACGGTATAGCCTGAGTCTTATGATATAATTTTTTTTTTATAAAGGAATAGCAATTTGATGAAATTGAGCATGTATAATTTTAGCATGAGTAGTTGCAATCCAACAAAAGAATTGAACTTGTGAGTTCTTTTTTTTAGCCTTGATTTTTCATGTGTGATTTGCTCTCTTTATGCATATTATCTCCTGAAATTGTGATGGTTATCTATTTCTCAAAGACCCGTACAAGATTTTTAGTTCATTACTTGTGAAAGTCATATGATAGAGAACTTATTTTTCATAAGCTTTATTAATCCCTATCCACCTTTACATGATCCTTCTTTTGACAACCAATTTGAGCTTTAGCCTTTTATTTGTTGCTCCACAAAATTATCCCTAGCCGAGATAAGCTTGACCCTATCCGGGGATTAGGACTTGTTGGAGAGGTATGTTTTTGTAGAGTGCAAAAGTATATGTTTTGGTTCAAAATAAGAGTTTTTGGTGGGGTAGATTGGCAGTCTCTTGTTTTTTATGTCAAAGATCTCTTGGTTAAAAAGATGTACAAGAAAAGGAATAATGGATCGATATCAGCCTATGTGGGCTTGGCACCGAAAGAAAAAAAATGAAATGGAAGTAAAAGTTCAGCTCGTTATCGACCCTCTCAGGTCGGTAACCAGAGATTCTTTATGTTTTTATGGGACTTTCTAGGATTAAGTGGTTGAGTGAAATAAATGAGTGTGCATAATGTAGAGTGAGTTTGGTATGTCTTTTATGAGAATTTTTGTTGTGTGAGTTTTTAGGAGTCTTTGATTCCCGGACTTAATTAGCACCACATGGCCAAAATATTTTCACGCCTATATGTTATTGCCAGGCCCCATTATAACCCGACCGAATGGAAACTTCTATGAAGTTTTTCATTGAGCCTAAGTTCTCTTGATGATTTTTGCTTATTTTGACAAATCTTGGGTGGAGAGTTTGGTGATATAAGTTCCAATTTCTATGAGTTTTAGCATATAAGATTGAGTTGATAGATTGAATTTATAGCCCAAACACATGAGAGTTGAGTGAAACACTTATCCTTGGTTAGGTTGGATTGAAGTTGCTTATGTTTATTAGTACTTATATATGTGTGATGACGTTAATAGTCATTTGTTATTTTTGCTATGTTTTTGATGTTGCTTTTCAGATGAAGGCTATTTCTTGATAACCATGATGATTGGTCTTGGTTAATGTTTTGTGATTGCTTGAGGACAAGCAAGCTTAAGTATGGGGTATTTTGATATTCGTGTTTTTAAGTATAGTTTTTAGGTGTTTTTCTTAGATGTTTGGTTTAGTTTTAGTAGGTTTAGTGTTAGTTTTTTGTGTTTTTGGATAAGTTTACATATTTTGGGAAAAGTATGGAAGCTACTCCGTTTTTGTGTTTTTCTTAGGTTTTTAAAGCGGAAGAGAGCATTTTCGAACAAGATGAAGACAAGTGGTTCGTGGTGGAATACATGAAGGAAGAGTGGAAAGATATGTCATGAAGATCCCGTCGAAGTCCAAAGAGAAGCCATGAGAAGTGTACAAATAGCCAAAACAGAAGGCTCGTTACCGACCTGTGAGGGTTGATACCGAGCTGAGCAACCATGTTTTATTCAAGGAATTCAGCAAGTGTATACCGACCCTGTGCAGTTCGTTATTGAGGTGACCTGTGTCGGTAGAGAAGCGCCGACTTTCGGGAAGTCTATCTTTATCTTGTAATCTTTTTAGTTAGGAAAGTTTTTATCTTTTATAATCTTTATTAGATAGTTTCCTCTAGTATAAATACCCTTGTTCTAGCCTAGTTTAGGGAGAGTTAGTCGTTTTTGGAGAACAGTTGTTGGAGAGAACTCGATCGAGAGAGAGAGTCTGAGTCCTTGTGTGAGTTCGTTGTTGTCTTCATTGTTTTGAGTCGTGATCGTGGTTGTTTGTAAGACAGAGATTTCTTATAATTCAAGTAAGCTTTTAATTCAATGTTTTCTTTCAATTAAGTTGTTTGTTTTCTTTCAACTATGAGTGAGTAGTTTTCTTTTCGAGGGTCGGGGTTGAAACCCGACATAGTTGTGCATGATTGAATGAATGTGTTGATGTTTTGATTGCCTTCTATCCTTTGAATTAATTGGTTGTACTTATACTTAGACGAGAGTTGAAGTAATTTGAGTTTGTCGCTTGATCGAAAGAGAAAGTTATGAACTTGAGTGTTGATATTGTTCGATAACGAAAGTTTCGAGCTTTGGATTCAAAACAAGTAGAATAGTGAATTGATTTATGAAAGTTGATTGATTTTCTTGTTTAATCAACAAAAGTTGATAGATTTATCTTTAAAGGCACGATCTTTATCCTTCACATTAGTTCATATGCATAATTATGTTGTGGTAACCCTTGTCCTAGATCTTTTTATCCTTTGAATTTTCTTCGTTTTTACTCACGAACATACTCGTTACCGAGGCACATAGGTCGGTACCGATCCTGCAGTTGAATCGTGTTGTTTGCTCTGTTTTAGCAAAACTCCAGCACCGTTACCAACCCTGACAAGGTCGGTAGCGAGGGTTGTCGTAGATGCTTGCTTTTTTTTTGTTTTGTTTTCTTGTTTTCATAGTCGGTAATCAAACAACCTTGCTTCTCGTGGACGATCCTGACTTCGCTATACTCAGCGGGGTCTTGTCTACAAATTTATGTGTTGTCGAGTTAAGTCTGACCTCTCAACACTAATAAGAAACATTGCCTCAATCATTTTAATGTCAAGCATTCAATCATATAAAGCAGCTTTGAAAAAGAGTCATAACACAAGTTCTAGAGCTAAAAAATCATGGTGATACACTCAAGAATATAGAAAACAAATAATCATGAAAGGCCAAAAATCTCACAATGTAAATTGTGTCTAGAACTTCAGATTGAATACATAACTCAAGCTATATATGCTAAATCCTATAGTCAAAGTAATCAATCAACGATCATGCTCATATCATAGAAATTTCAGCATATTATGCAAATCATGGGTTAGAACTCATATTTACCATAAAAACACAATAAGTATCATACAATGGGGAAATAAGAACCTAAATGCATTTTTTTTTTCATTTTTCAAGATTTTAATCAATGCATGGAAAAATTTAAATATGCCTAATCTAATGCAACTACATGCTATGCAAAAATAATTCCCTTCCCTCATGCGTAAAACATACTTTTTCCCTAAAGTAAAGTAAAAAGTAAAGGAGAGAGAAAACTCACGAAGAATCTAGCTATCCGGGTAGTACGGCGGGAAATCCAACGGTGGTGATGGTTCTTCGGGTTATCAATCTTCGGACCTGGGGTATCTAAACACGCACAAAAAGTACCTAAAAAGCAAAAGATTAACTAAAAAAGAAATCTATCTAAGCATTGGGTTGCCTCCCAAGAAGCGCTTATTTAACGTCATTAGCTTGACGTTTATCATGAATTGACAAGATTAGACATTGTCAATGCCCTTAACAACCTGTCAAATCCACGTGCACACATCTCAAAAAGACATAAGTAACACAATGATATATTAAAGATGCATAATATAACTTCCAAAGACAGTTTTAATTTATCAAACATGTGTGCCCAATTTTCATGAGATGACATTTGTTCAAATAAATTCAGCACAAGTGGTGGCTTTAGAAAAAACTTACAATATGAATCAAAGCACTTATCAGCAATACCACTTTTATCCAAGATGAACTCCATATATTTTCCATCTTCCACCTTGTGTTGTAGTCTTGGCTCCTCATCTTGGAACTCCATCAGCTCTGGATGTGAGAAGGTGGGAAACGGAAGCATGGGATGTCAAGGCCTAACATAGGATGCACCATGACAACGAGACTCTTAACATATATATCATGTCGTTTTTCTCCCTCATGGTTGTCTACTTCACAACAAAGAAGTCATCATGGTAAACAAACGAGTCTTCCTCAAGCAATTTACTCCACATGGGTAAAAATGACTCAGGCTCCCTAGGCTTTATAAGTATCGTTATGCCAACAAAGACTTCCTTTGGCTCTGTGATAATCTGCTCAGCATGACTTATAGGTGTGAATTCATATTGCGCATCAAATTCATCTTCATAACTCACATCAAGTGTAGTAGATTGCTCCTCATCTTGAATCTGAGTGTTTGATTCATGATCCTTTCACAAAACTTAAAAGGACATGAGATTGGGAATGAAAATATGAAGAACATGACTCACAATGCTCCATGATTATAGAATCCACCCCTATAGAGAGATTCCTGATTATATCCTCAAGAGACTTATCAACCGGCTGGGGTGGTTGGGAAGATGACTTGACCAAAAAGCTTTGACGGCTCATGAAACTTAAGAAATCCCAACATTTCTTGAATCCCATATATAAAAGCCTCTCATTGCTCATGTAGTCAGCCAATCCCCTTGTCTCAAGATTCATACCATAGATAACTCCCATGTTTACCTCTCCATCACTATATTTGTAATCCCCAAGTACCAAGGTCAAACACATGGTCTTGACATCTTGAAAAATAGTCATGGAAGTGTTCATCTTGCAGCTGTCTACATTCAAACAAAGCCATGGATCAGTAGCATGGGTGTTATGAACTGTAAGATAGGTTCACAATACCAAAAATAGTAATACTAAGTAAACACAAAGAAATATACGAGTACCCGACAACGGCGCCAAATTTGACGAGCACTTTTATGTCGCAGTAAAAGTGTTGTCAAAGAAATATCCTAACTTCCAAGTATAGTGGAAGCCAGGGTCATACCCACAGGGACTCATATTTCTTGTGTTTAAATAATATTACTAAGTAATAAAAAGGGATTTTAGAATTCAAACTATTAATCTAAGCAAATAAAACAAAGTAAGTAAGATAATTGAGTTTTCAAGAATAGAGAAAGCGTCCAACTAGTTTCGTATCTATTGCACATATGAGTGTTGATCCTCGATTATTCTTATTTTAATTCCCTTGACTAATCTATTGTGAATTCAAGGAATTCAAGCTCAAATTAGTTAACCAATTAGCCTAGAAAACCTTCTATGTTGAATTGATCATGCAAATTAGTTCAAAGCATTCAATAGAAACATAGTTCATGAATTCCACTGTCTATTCATGAAGTTTTGTGATTGAATTCTCCTTCTTTGTTTAACCTTATTCCACCTTATAAGTTTAATCAAAGGATTCATCCATGAATAACTAAATTCCACCGTATATTTAGTTACTCTAGTTGTAATTCAACCTAGAAATAGAAGAGGTGATCAAGCTTGTAATCCTAAGCGAATCTAATCAATTAAGCATGGAGAAATTCAATCTAGTCAAGGCAAGTTGAAATAATTCAAATCTCACAAACAATCATGCATACAACTTCAAATAACTAGTTGGACATGAGAAATTAGCTAGAATATGACATTAGAGAAGAAATAAAGCTTACTAGAGTTCAATTTGTCTTCAATATTTGCAATCTAGGGTTTTGTCTCTCAAAAATCTCTCTAGTGTTGAATAGCGTAGAATAATAAAACATAAGTCCTCAAATAAAACCCTAAAAGAGTATTTATATCATACCCAAAAACATCCTAAAATAATAATAAAGTCGGCTAAAATATATCACGGAGGCCCCAAATCAACGTCGGATGAACGCGCCAGAGCGCGGTCAAACCCCCAGATCGCGGTCGCGCTCTCCCATATTCTTACCGCGCTCAGGCCTCAACATTCAAGCGACACTTCAGAGGCTGTTTTGACCCCCCTTATAGTTGGAATTTGGACTTGGAGTACAAATATTAATTGTAGATCTTTGAGTTAGCTTTCCAATGATACCAAATTCAGCTTCATCCGACCACTATACCGCCCAAACCAATCATTACAAGATAGACGTGTCAAAACAAGACTCCAATGCATAACCCGAGTTTATGCGTTTTTATCCCTCAAGCTCTTGGGTCTTAATTCTTCCAATCTGCACTTGAATCACATTAAGCTTTATCTTGATCCTCAACAATCATCTAATATTCATCCCATCCATTCTTGTTTACCTAAAGGTCTGCAAAACCAAACAAAACAAGCGCAAAACCCGAATTTCCTAGAAAATCTAAAAAATAAGCTAAAACCATGCAATATAAACATAAATATGCATCCTAAACACTACCTAATCGCAATCTAACACTTAAACACCCCTATATTACGAAATTATGGAAAACCACCATTGTTTGACCTTCCGTTAGATTTGAACCACCCTTCCTCACTTGTCGCTCAACTCCGTTTGCATAATAATGACATGGCACTTAAATTTTATTTTTTTTATTTTTTTTTGAGCTTATGTGGACAAAATTGAAAGCCATGTCACTAGAGCATTGAGCATATGCTTTTATTTTAACCCTTCATCTCTCTCAATTGTGCATCTTCCACTCACGAGAAAACTCGACACTTGTCTTCACCTTTAGAGGGGTCTTGTTCTGCATCTAATATCCTTTAAATAGGCCATCTCATCCTCGCAGTTGTAAGTTATGTTCCTACACTGCATCCACTGGTGTGAAATTAGGGTTTTCTTTGCTATTATCGGTTGTGTAGCATTGAATGAGAATTTAGGGTTATAAAATCGGATTCGATTGAATTTTGAAATTTTAGTAGAGGGTTTACAAGATCTAATTAGATTGTTGTCATTTGTAATTCATAATTCAATGTATTGCACAAATTGGCTAATATAGGATGATCTGAATTAAAATCAGAGTCGATCTTTTGTTGGTTCCAATTGGAAGTAGTTTTTAGATGTTTCATGGAATGGATGACATTGTTGCAGGTATAACATGTCAAGCACAAGTTCTACATCAACAACTTCACAACAAAGGGTTCGTTATTGTACTCTTCCAGCAAAAGAATCAACTACGCATACTGATATCAATTATGGTAGACGGTTTTATGGATGTCGTCTCTATGGATTCCCTAATAAATGCAACTACTTTGTATGGAGGGATGAAGAACATAATACCAAAGCCATTTACATTATCAAGAAGTTAGTAAATGAGAAGCATAAATTGGAAGTAGAAAAGAGGAAACTAGAGGATTTCGCAAGAGTTCATAAAATTGATATGCAACAGATGGCACAAGAACTTGAACTAACTAGGAAAACAAAGGCTCCTGATTATAGTTGGACAATTATTATAACCCCCCTATTTTGCAACGATGGGTATTTTTGCCAGTGACCTCGGATTTTACCGTCCAAAGTCACCTAAGGCTTTAAATAATTTAATGAGAATATAATTAAAGAAGAAATTACTAAAAGCGGAATTTTATTCATTGATAAGAACATTTGTTCATTACATTGAGAGTTGTTTTACAAATGATATAGTAGCAGAAAATAAAGCCCATATTAAAAGGGTTTAAAAGACATACTGAAAATACAAGTATATTCCCCTTAGACAACTCATATGATGATGATTTACTTGGTTTAAAATGGAAGAGCTAGTGCATTATCTTCTGAATGTTTTGCTCTTTGAAAATTCCTTCTCTCCTTCAACGTCGTCTTGCATTGACCTTCTATCCTTGCAACTCTTCTCGAACCTTCTAGACTTTGTCTTCAAAACTTCGGTGTGAACCTCCTAGAGTCTGGAATTTGTCGCAAAGGTCGAGAAATACTAGGCAAAAATGCGGAAATAGTGGAATTAGTCTAAGGAGACTAAGCAAGTGAGAACGGAAATTCTCAAGGTGAGTTTGGTAATATTATTATTTCAACGAGGAGAAAGATAGGAGAGATGTACTTGAAAGTTATAAACTTTATGTGGAGCTTTAACAACAAAAATTAGTCAATCTCGAATAGAGATTACTTGGATCCGAAAGCGAAGGAAACTAGGAGACTTTAGTTCCTTTTAGAGTACACATAATGTTGGGAAGTTTTTAATTACACAAGAAGTTTTTGAAAGCCTCTTGCACCCTTTTTCAGACCTCAACAAACCTCATCTTATTCGGTGCTCCAGATCGGGGAGGTGGCCCGAAGGCACTTAAGTACCAAACCCACTTTGACAATCCCAAATAAGCATTCAGATTGGAAAGACAAGCGTCAAAGAACTGAGAGTTGGGTTGGTCTTCCAAGTTGTATTCTTACGGCCCGGTTTTAGTTTCTTTTAATGTGCATTGGCACTTATATTTGTGTTGTGATAAAACTTCACATACGTTAATGATTTTTAAGAGTGTGGAGGCCATGAACGGGCCAAGTCCACTTAAAGGAACGAAGTTTCGACACCTAGCTAGGGTGCATACGTCCATCCTCCGAGTAGGAGCGGACATAGATCATGGTCCTTAAAGTCGCGAGAAGAGAGAGCATGCATGGTGCCATACCACTTGACATGTTAAGTAGAGGTGTTCGGGTCAAGCCTTATTTAAAAATCGATACTAATCCCGAAAAGAGATTTTAAACAAGCAAAGGCTACACAAACAAGCATAGATAATAATTCTACGAGTAATAATAATCGTAATAATGATAACAAGGGGGTTGTTATTTCTAGCAATCGATATTTCTAGATTCGTTATTTTAGCAAACAAGTTGTTCCCAACATCGAGAAAGTTAACGAAAACGAATTATCGGAATGCTTCAAGGAGAACATCCACTTGCCTCGAACTCAACTTGGCCTTAGCACGAAGTTATGGGGGACTTATGTTCTCGGAAATACGACCTAATAATCCGGGCATAGATAATTCAATGAAATATATCACTTCTCTTTATTTCATTTTATATTTTTAAGTTCATATAATTCCACTTTATGTAAATAAGGAATTATCTAAATTATTATCCTAATAATTTAGCTTATAAAATTCAATAATAATATTTCCTATATTATTATTTCATGACAAGGTTTTTTATAATTTTATAAAAATTATAGCTTATTTAAATGAGCATGCATTTAAATAATTTCATAAAAATCCTAAGTAGTAGCTTTATGATAATATTTATTTATTTAGCCTTAAATAAATATTATATATATATATATAAATAATTCAAAAAAAATAGAAACTCAATAGATAAGGTTCCAAAAGGTCAAAAATCATATGCTAGTAAATTTTAATTCCCATTAATAACATTTTGATGGGCTTTTTAATACCTATGGGCCTATTTTTTTTTACTTAAACCAATACCTCAAATTAATAAATCAGCCCAAAAAAAGCAATAGAAAGGCCCAAACCTCTTAAGAGCTTCTTCCTCCTCGTGTGTGACACCAACGAGTAACAGCTCCCTCCAGCAACTGGTGGCGGACAGTGGTGGTTCTGGGCAGCGCCGGCGAGTAGTGGCGGCAGGTGGTGGCCGGTGGTCGGAGATGGGTGGTTGGAGGTGTGGGCACCAAAAAAACAACCAAAATAGCCCAAAATGTAAAAAAAAAAACAGCCCTTAATAATTGGGGAAAAGTCTGAAAAATTTTGCCAAAAATTTTAGAACGAAAATGGAAGAGGAGAAGAGAGTGATTGTGTAATTTCTACCCTCCGCACTTGACCCCTTTTTATCGCAAAATTGAACCCCTTCATGGATCCAAACTTCGTGGACCTCTCATGGAAGAGGTGATCCATGGAGATTGGCCAAATGTGTGTTTCTTGCATCCATGGTGAAGGAGAGGTGAGAAGAGCAACCTTGAATGGCAATGGAAGGAGGTGGATGAGCACGCATTGCTTATATGCAAATCAATTGGTCATGGCATTCTTCTTCTAACAAGAAGGAAGAAAATAAGGAAATAACAAGATCAAAAATCCTAAGTGGGTAGATAAGTTACAATGGCATAGTGGAAAGGAGTGTGTGTTAATTTGTGAAATATACAAGAGGTCATGAGTTCAAGTCCCACTTCTTGCGTTTTTCGTTTTGGCCCATTCTCTTATTTTTCATTTAGATTTTAATTCAAATTCGAAATTAAACCAAAATTTTATTTGTTCTTTATTATATAAATTTCTATTTGACATTATGCTATGCTTTTACAAATTTTAATATTATATTATGAAAAACATTTGATGACATTGATATGTCTAGCCACTTATGGATCACAATTTGGTATGTGCTTGCTAATTATCTATCCACTAATGGATCACAATTTGGTTTTGAATGTGGTGTGTGCTTGCTAGTTATCTTGTACCTTCAATTGATGACATTGCTATGTCTAGCTTAGTTGAACTAGCTGATATTCATGTTTTTGGTATAGTTTGTAGTGTGTTTTCTTAGTTTATTAGGATTAGTTTTAGTAGTTTTAGGGTTAGTTTTGTGTATTTTTGGATGGTTTTGCATATTTTGTGAAAAGTATGGAAGCTACTCCGTTTTGTGTCTTTTCGTAGGTTTTGAGCAAGGAAACAGTGATTATTGGAGCTGAATTGGAGTGCTATGGTGAAGGACGGAAGAGTATGGAGATGAGAAGTCAAAGTCCAAGCTTTTAGAGTTGAAGAGTTGAAGAAAACCAAATCTAGGCTCGTTAACGAGGCTGTAAAAGGTTGTTAATGAGGCTTAGTGATAGTATTTTTTGAGAGATCTTAGTGATATCTACCGACCCTGTGCGGAAATCTATCTTGATAATTCCATGTCGGTAGGGTTTTTAATGAGTCTTAGGGTTATTTTATTTATATTTTATGTCTTGTTATCTTTTTAGCTTATCTTTCTATCTTTTTAGAGTTAGTTTCTATCTTATAGGAAATTTTTATCTTCTATCCTTTTTATTAGATAGCCTTATTAGTATAAATACTCTTCTTTCTAGCCTGGAAGGGAGGTAGCGAGTAGGGGATGATTTCTAGGAGAACCGAACAAGAGAAATCAGGTGAGAGGGATATCGAGCCAAGTCGATCGAGAGAGAAAGAGAGTTGGATCGTTAATCAGTTCGTTAGCTTGTGTTGTTTTCGGTTTCTTCTGAAGTTTGTAAGACGATAATTTTCGTATTAATTTGAAGTAGTTTGTTTTGTTTTTCAATGTTTTATCCTATTGAAGTTATTTTCTTTATAGTTATGAGTAGTGAGTAGTTTTTCTTATCTAGGGTCTGGGTTGAAACCCGGCATAGTTATGCATGTTTGATGAGTAGGTTGAAGTGTTGAATGCCTTTTGTCTATTTTAGACTGCTTGTTGTGCTTATGCCTAGATGAGAATCAAGGTAATTTGAGCTCTTAACTTGATTGAGAGAGAAAGTTATTGACTTGAAGGTTGATATTGTTCGATTATGAAAGTTTCGAGCTTTGGATCCAAAACAAGTGATTAAGTGAATTAGTTTATGAGAATAGATTGATTTACTTCCTAATCAGCGGAAGTTGATGAATTTATCTATTTAAAAGCATGATCATTATATTCTTACAAGTTTATATGCATAGCTATGTCGTGGTAACCCTTGTCCTAGATTTTTTATTCTTATTAGAGTTTGTCTTCGATTTCATTCGTTATCGAGTATTTGCCTCGGTACCGAACCTGTGTTTTAGGTCGTTATTAGTGTTATCCAAGTTCGTTAACGACCTTGACAAAGTCGTTAACGAGGTTGGTCGTGGGTGTTTTGTGTTGTTTTGCTTGGTTTTCTTATTTTTAGTAGTTGATAAACAAACAACAGTGCTTCACGTGGAACGATCCTGATTCCCCTATACTCAGCGGGGTCTTGACTTAATAATTTATTTGTTGTCCAGAGAAAAGACTCGTCAACAAATTGGCGTCGTTGTCGGGGAAGAAACGAGTTTGTTTGTTTATCTGTGGGTCTGGGAATAGCCCGACCCCGTTTTTGTTTTTAATTTTGTTTTCTTTGTCTTTTTTCGCAGCGTATGCCAGTTGGACGTCGAAGGCTCGAATTTGACAACGCCGGTTATTTTTCAGAACCTGAACGTTCCCTGCACCGTAGACGCCGAGAGAACCGAGCTATGGCTACGCCTGAGGAGATGAATCGTCAGATGGCCGAACTCCAAAGAGAGATGGAGACGTTAAAAACCGAAAAAGATGCCGCTGTTGCCGAGGCTTCTTGTCAACGAGTCAACAACACTCGTTTACATGAAGAGCTGAATGCCTATCGGAGGAATGCCAAACAATACATGCATCCAGAACTGAGGGTGCCAGAATCTCCAATTGTGCTTCCAGAGATAGAGAAACCTTTTGCGATTAAGTCTCAGTTTATATCCTTGATTAAACGGGCTCAGTTGGAAGGAAAACCTACTGAGTTCCCTATGGAACATATTAGAAATTTCCTTGATTTATGTGACACCATAGCTGTTGAAGGTGTCTCACTTGAATATGTTCTGTTAAAAGCTTTCAGGTGGTCTCTTATTGGAAAGACCCTGAGCTGGTTGGAGAGCTTACCTCCTAAGTCTATCAGACTTGGAAGAATTTGTATGATCAATTTCTGACAAAATTTTTCCCTCTTGCCAAGACGATGAAGTTGAGGAAGCGCATCACCTCCTATCACCAGCTGCCTAATGAGACTTTTGTTGAAACTTGGGAAAGATTTAAGGAGATGCTTAGAAAGTGTCCCACTCATGGGCAACCATTGTATGTCCTCCAAGAAATCTTTTTCCAGGGTATTAATGCAGAGACGAAGAACCGAATCAACACGCATACAGCGTGCGGTTTTATAGAGATGGAACCCACGGCTGCATGGGAATTGTTGGATAAGCTGTCTAATTACGATGCCATGTATGGACCCCAGCAATCTCCCCAGCCCCAGAGGCGTCTCTACGTGCCTAACAAGGAAGACGTTGACCCAGATGTCAAAAATCAATTTCTGCAAGATGAGGTCAACCGCCTGAAGAAGCAGGTAAGTTTTCTGAAATCCTCTCAATCTTTTCAAGACAGTGGTTCTCTTGCCCATAGTACGTCTGCTTGCACTAACATAGAGCATGTGATAGCCGTTGAGACATATGCTGAAGTGAACTATATGAGAGGCCCATACAGAAACCAGCCTAGCAATTTTGGCAGGTCAACCAATTATCAAGCGTGGGGCAACCAAAACCCGAATCCTAACTATGCAGCGTCCCCACCGGATAGAAGACATACACCATATCGACCTCTAGGCTACCAAGGGCCACCATCATGGGCATTAGGGTTATAGGAAGGCATTAGCGGAATCGAAGCCAACCGTAACAATCAAAACAAAAGATGGGAAGAGTTCGATATATGGAAGAAGAATGTCGAGTCCCAACTAGGGAACCTTGCTGCACAGATTCCAAGGCCACAAGGGCAACTTCCGGGCTGTTCCGAGGAGAACCCTAGAGGACAGATAGCAGCGGTACACCTTAGGAGCGGAAAGACACTACCGGAGCGTGTCCAAGCAAAGGAGAAGGACCCTATAACTGAATAGGACACCACGGTTCAGCTCGGTAACGAGCCAGCGAGAGCAACAACCGAACTAGAACACCATGGTGACGAGGCTCCAGAGTCGTCAACGATCCTAACCCAGGTATGTTTTTTGATCCGAGTCCCTCTCCAAATCTCAAGCTAGTTAACGATCCCAACAGGGTCGCTAACGATCCTCCGAAAGCACCTAACGACCCTAGTGTCGACCCAGTAGCATAACCTCTCGAGCCTGACTTGGTTCCGAGATTGGTGAAATCTCTTCCTTTTCCTATTAAGAAATCAAAGGACTCTACTGAGAGTAAGTTCAAGCGTTTCATAAAAATTCTCAAGGGCATTAATGTTTCCATCCCATTCGCTGAGGCCCTAAGCGAAATGTCGGCTTACACAAATTTTTTGAAGGATATTCTTAGCCGGAAAAGATCCATCACAAAGCTGAACGACGAGGTCCGATCTATTGCTCTACCCAAAAATCTAGGAGATCCAGGGAGATTCGCCATAACAATTGGCATAGGCGACCACAAATTCAAGGCTCTTTGTGATTTGGGAGACAATACCAGTTTACTCCCTCTTTCAATCTGGTCAAAAGCCAACATGGGGCCACTAGATCCAATCAACATGCGATTATACATGGCATATGGCTCTTGTATCAAACCAACAGGGGTTGTAGAAGACTTTCCGGTTCAAGTGGGCAAATTCTTTGTTCCAAACGACTTCATAGTTATGGCAATGCGCGAAGACCCGGTAGTTCCTATTATTTTGGGGAGACCGTTCCTCGCCACAGCTGGAGCCATAACTGATGTTAGGAGGGGACTCCTAACTTTCAAAATTGGGGATGAGGTGACGGAATTCCGGTTTAAACAGTCAATGAAGGAGACCGATAGAGCCGAAATCAATATGCTCTACGCCCACAATGAGATTATTGAATGTGGGGACCCTGTTGGAAGAATAGTGTCGAATGATGAATTCTTCGGTCAAAGATGGGCAGAAATAGCCCCTGCAATTTCGGTAACGAGTTCTCCAGCCTCAGTACCGATTCTCTTGGCAGAAGAAGCAAGCTCGTTAACAACCCCATCAGCATCGTTAACGACCTTGGCCGAGGACAATGAAACTTCGGCATTTGAATACCTTGAAGAGGTGTTGAAGACGGAGCCAGAAGAACCGATTCTCATTCCAGCTAAACCTTCCCCAAAACTAAAGCCTCTTCCGGACTCTCTCAGGTATGAATTTCTTGGTCCTAACTCTACTTTTCCGGTCATCATTAATGTCAAATGAAAAGATGAGGAAGTAGAGAAACTGCTGAGTTTACTTAGGGTGCATAGAAAAGTCATAGGCTACTCCCTAGATGATATAACTGGCATATCCCCTTCTCTTTGCATGCATAGGATATACATGGAAGATAATCATAAACCCACTATAGAGCATCAACGTAGGTTAAATCCTAACATGAAGGATGTGGTCAAAAAGGAAATTATTAAATTACTTGATGTTGGGATCATATTTCCTATATCGGACAGCTAATGGGTTAGTCCGGTCCATGTAGTTCCAAAAAAAGGGGGAATGACGGTCATAGAAAATGAAAAGGGAGAGCTTATTCCAACTAGGACCACTACTAGTTGGAGGATGTGCATTGATAATAGGAAGCTTAATAGTGCTACTAGAAAAGATCATTTTCTGCTTCCTTTCATTGATCAAGTGTTAGAACGCTTATCCCAGCATGATTATTTCTGTTATCTAGATGGCTATAGCGGTTTTTGGCAGATTCCCATTCATCCTGATGATCAGGAGAACACCACCTTTACATGTCTCTATGGGACTTTTGCTTATAAAAGAATGCCATTCGGGCTTTGCAATGCCCCCGCCACCTTTCAAAGATGTATGATGGCCATTTTTTCGGATATGATAGAGGAGATTGTAGAGGTCTTTATGGATGATTTTTCTGTATATGGTTCTTCATTTGATGCCTGCCTTGCTAACCTTGCACGTGTGCTTAAAAGATGTGAAGAAACCAATCTTGTGTTAAATTGGGAAAAATGCCATTTTATGGTGCAAGAGGGGATAGTGTTAAGACATCTTGTCTCTAAGAGAGGGATAGAAGTAGATAAAGCAAAAATTGAGATTATTGAAAAACTACCTCCTCCCTCTTCTGTAAAAGACATTAGGAGTTTCCTAGGGCATGCTAGTTTTTATAGACGCTTTATTCAAGATTTTTCTAAGATAGCTAAACCTCTGACTAACCTACTAATGACAGATGTAGTGTTTGAGCTGTCTCCAAAATGTCTTGAAGCATTTTACAGGTTAAGAGCAACCCTCGTGTCCGCCCCTATTATGCGGTCCCCGGATTGGACACTACCCTTTGAGATTATGTGTGACACTAGCGACTATGCAGTCGGCGCAGTCATGGGACAACAGAAGGATAAGAAGCTCCACGCCATCTACTATGCCAGTAAGACGCTGGATGAGGCGCAAAGTAAGTATACCACAACGGAGAAGGAGTTCCTTGTTGTGGTATTTGCTTTCGAAAAATTTCGGTCCTACCTTATTGGATCAAAAGTGATTGTTTACACTAACCATGAGGCCATTAGATATTTAATGGACAAAAAGGATGCCAAGCCTCAATTGCTTCGTTGGATGCTCTTACTGTAGGAATTTGATCATGAAATAAGAGATAAGAAAGGAGCAAAAAAACTAGTGGCAGACCACTTATCTAGATTGCCAGTTGAGCATATCACCGAATCCGAAAATGAAGTGCCAGTAAATGATTCCAGGCCAGACGAACACCTCATGCTGAACGAGGTCGAGCTCAACAAGACCCATCGTTAAGGCTGGAATGCATAGATCACAAAGGCAAAGACCCAAGGTGCATCGACACAACAGTCAGGCAGTTCGTTACTATGCCACGGGAGGTCGTCACCGAGGATAATATTACAGCTCCAGGGTCGTTAACGACCCACACAGGTTTAGTGACGACCCGGTCAAGTAAGATTTCTGAACCAAAACTCATTCAATTCGATTCAATCCCTTCCTCTCCCACTGCTTCTACTGTTTTTACATCAATTCATGCTGTTAGAGGGTCAAAAGCCCCTTGGTTCGCGGATTTTGCTAACTATCTTGTAGGAGGCGTAATCCCTAAGGGACTAACCCCACAAAAGAAAAAGAAGTTCCTCCACGATGTAAAACAGTACTATTGGGATGATCCTTACTTGTTCAAGCAAGGAAGTGATCACCTCTTTAGACGCTGTATTCCTGAAGAGGAGGTAGAGAATGTGATCTGTCAATGTCACACACTGCCTACCGGAGGCCATGCAAAAGGATTTAAAACCACGACAAAGATTCTTCAAAGTGGTCTCTACTGGCCAACCATGTTTAAAGATGTACAGGCTTATGTGACAACATGTGATGAATGCCAACGCTCGGGTAACATCACTTGGAGACATGAGAATCCACTGACCGGGATACTAGAGGTCGAGTTATTCGACGTATGGGGCATAGACTTCATGGGACCTTTTCCTGCCTCAGGCCCCTACAAGTATATCCTAGTAACGGTCGATTACGTCTCTAAGTGGGTGGAGGCTGTTGCTACAAGGACCAACGACGCTAGAACCGTGACCAAGTTTGTTAAGACTAACATTTTTCCCAGGTTTGGCGTTCCAAGAGTCCTCATTAGTGATGGTGGATCCCATTTCATTGAGCGGAGCTTTGAAGCACTTTTGGCTAAGTATGGGGTATCAAACCAGGTGGGAACACCATATCATCCCCAAACTAGTGGCCAAGTTGAAGTTTCAAACAGGCAGATAAAGAGCATATTGGAGAAGACAGTCAACCGTTCGAGGAAGGATTGGTCTTCTAAATTGGATGATGCTCTATGGCAATATAGGACAGCATACAAGACGCCTCTACGCACCACTCCCAATAATCTAGTGTATGGCAAGGCATGCCATTTACCGGTTGAGATGGAGCATAAAGCATTATGGGCTCTTAAGGGCTCAACATGAACCTCAACGCAGCAGGAGCAAAACGATTCATGGACTTGCAAGCACTAGAGGAGTTGAGGCTTAAGGTGTATAAAAATGCTGAAATTTACAAAGAGCGCACCAAGCGGTGGCATGATCAGAAAATGGTGCCCAAAACCTATGAGGTTGGCGATAAGGTACTTCTTTTCAAATCTAGATTCCGTTTATTCTCAGGGAAGCTAAGGACAAGATGGAGCGGGCCATTCGTGGTTCATCACATCTATCCCCACGGTGCGGTAGAGATGATCGATAACCAAGGCGCAATCTTCAAAGTTAACGGCCACCGATTGAAAAAGTTTCATGAGCAACCCGACCCGGATGAAGATATTAGAGTCACTATGGCTCTTACAACGTCGGATTAGCCAAGGTAAGTATGTCGGGCTGACGACGTTAAAAATAGCGCTTACGGGAGGCAACCCGCTTTTAGTATAGTTTAGTTTTCCTTCTTTTCTTTTTAAATCTTTTTCCTAGTTTTCTTTTGAGTTTTAGGGGTAGTTTTTAGAGTAGCAAGACAGAGTAGTTTTTAGCTAACAAGATGCAGGAGTTGGGCTCGTAAATCAATCAAAAAGGGACAGGTAAGAAATTTTAGCTAACACGGCCCAGTTCGGCGACCCGAATTGGCAAAACGGGCAGGTAAGAGATTTTAACCTAATCTATCTTCTATCTTTACACATTTTGCCGCCCCTTTTCATGTCTCCCCTACCTCTAGCCCTCTCCTATAAAACCCTTCCAAACCTCTCAAAATTCCACTCTCAAATCCTCAATCCAAAAGCTTAAGCTCTCCAAAATCCTACCGATTTTCCTTACCACCAATCGGAAATGTCACCACCACCGAACTTCGAAGTCCCACCATAGTTAACGAGTTCACCGCCCTTGATTTCGTTACCGACGAGATTCGAGCTCATTAAGCATCCAAATTTTCGATCTTTGTTCTTCAAATTCTCGATCTAACGGTATGATTTCTAAACCCTAACTCTCTATTTGCATGATTCATAGTTTATAGGATCGAAATTTCATATCTTGTTCATATAGAGGATCGAATGGCATGTTTATTGTTGCTCAATGATTTTATTGCTTGATATATTAGTGGTTGATCTTGATTTCTATGGTTCGTTCTTGCTTGATTCTCCATTGAAATTTGATTAAGAAAAGCATGAACTACCTTGTTTTAGAATTGTTTGATCATCACCATGCGTTTCTTGGGCAATTATAGCATGTTCGGGATGGGAAATTGAGCAAGTATGGGGTGCATATACCCGATTGTGTGTCTTATGTAGGATTATGAGTGATGCATGCTTGATTCATGGCTTAATTTTGGAGTATTTTACACTCGGAAACTGAAACTGGTTCTCGTACAGGCTCGTTAACGACCTGCTGAGGTTCGTTAACGACCTTGCATATTATCAAGCCCAAGAACCAGTCCAGATCCGTTACCGACCCAATTGAGCAGTTTATGGGGCATTCCGAGGACTACTTTGATACCAAGTATGGGGTCTCTTGTCTATTGATTTCAGTGGATCTTATCTTGGAAAAGTCGTATTGTCTGTAGGTCCACATGGCAAGTTCTATCCGAGCCCCAACCCGAGCCCAAAAGAAGAAGAGGACTCAACGGTCCCCATCTCCACCCTGCATGTACAATGTGATCTTGCGCACTCAAGGACAAGTGGACCGCTACAACGCCATTCTAGACAAGGACCACTACACTAGGTGGTTTTCGAGGACTAGTGCTAAATCGATGAGGATCTATGATGATGTCAAGGAGGCCTTTTCTATTCTCGGTTTGCCTCACTTGTTGAAGAAGGAGAGTGTACCACACTTCCCGGCTCTCACATCTGAGTTCCAAGCCACTCTTGAGACAAGATTCCCAAAGAAGACTTCGGAAGGACGAATCAGATTCAGGCTCGGTAATGTGAACCATGAGTATACTTTGGCGGAATTCAATGCTATTCTTGAGCTCCCAAACCCTTCTCGAGATTACAGCCTTAAGGACTACAAGGTGACAAGGACTTGGAGCTATATCACCGGGGAAGTAGAGCCTTCCGCTACAGCACTATCCGGGGCGAGCATCATCAACCCTATTTTCCGGATCATCCTTCGAGTCCTAGATGCTACTTTTTAGCCAAAGAGAGAGTTGAACAGGCCGACAAGGATGGAAGTTGCATGTCTTTGCACCATCCTATTTGAGGAGCCCGCCCCTTTGAACTTGGGGTATGAATGGCTATACTATGTTGAGAAGTCGATCAAGTCAAAAGAGGTATGGTGCGGGAATTTGGTTAGCCTCTTGGCGACCAACCTTGGAGTTGATCTATCTCGCTACACACAGGCCCACGCCCAATTGCTCAACAGGAACTATTGGTTTAGTTCCGGTATCTTTACTCAAGTTCAGGGCAGGTACATTACAAAAGTTCAAGGCCGAGATGTTGTACCCACCCTGTCCAAGTTGGAGCTCCTTTACGTACCGAATTGGTACGAGTCATGGACGGGGCATGCATTCCCGTTAGAGCCCAAGCCGCAAGATGAGTTAACGCTTAGGCCATGTAAGTCACGGTTTGAGAGGGAAGGAGACGAGATGGAAGAGGATGATGATGATACCGAGGAAGCTACTGAGGGAGGCACATAGGAGCTCGACATCGAGGAAGAGGACCTCGATACAGAAATTTTGGGCAACAATATCTTCGTTATCGAGCCCACTAGGGTCGTTAACGACCACTTTGAGGCTCCTACCGATGCTACTACCGAAGTGCACAGCGTGGGTACCGACCCCCCGCAACAACCTACCGACCCTCATTCTTATGGTCTCATGCCTTACAATCCGGTACTTTTTCAAGACCACTTACAGCCTCACTACCAACCACCTCCTCAGCCTGAGTACACCAGATCGAGTATCCTGCCTCCATGGGCCGAAGATCTTTCTGCTCAGATGCGGCAGCTTAACCTTCATCAGACACATATTCATCGGAGGATGGATAGATGGGAGAGTGTCTATTCTGCTCGCATGACATTCGAGGATGCGAGGCATCAGCAGAGAGAGGCAGATGGTGCAGAGCACTTGAGGACGATGTATGACTTCATGGGGAACTTCGAGCATTATTTTCCACCACCTGGGCGCTGATTCAGTTTGAAGAGTTGTTTTGTTTTCTACTTTAAGATCTTGTAAGTTTTTCTGTTTTTCTTTTCCTTTTCTTTTATATTTCCTTTCTTCTGCTTATTTTTATTACAGTGGGGACACTGTAATTTTAAGTATGGGGTGGGAAAGGGTAGAAAGTTTGAAGTTTGTTTCCTGGTTTTTAGTTGTATGTAAACCTAGAGCAATAGCATGATGATCGACCTTCGTTTGATTCCGGCGGCCGGCATAGATCTCATGAGTGTTTGTTTTATGTGTTTTAAGTGTCTTAAGTAGTTCTTTGTTTCCAAAAAAATAAATAAAAAATAATAAAATTGAAAACTGCGAAAAAAAGAAAAGAAAAAGAGAGTTTTTGATAAGGATCGAATCGGTGGAGTCGGTGCAAGGCCACTTCGAATGCTCTCTTCTTGGCGGGGAATTGGATGGATGGGCCTCGGAGATGGATTGATGGACGTGTGAGGGGTTGTGAAACCAGAGATGGATGATGGAAATGGAGGGTAGTTGGATATGAATGAGTTTAGGGCGTGGATATGACTCACCACACTCGAAACTCAAACTACGAGATTCAAGGACAAGGATGTGACGCACCTTGCTCTTGGATCTCAAGTGTGATCCGATATTACTCACGAATCAAGATTGAAAACAAAGAAACAAACGATTTTATTCAAGGCAAAAATGCCTCAAAACATTGCCTAAACATGGAAAAACAAAACAAGGGTTTTCCTCTTCAAATTCAACATGTCTAGCTAAGGGAAAAAAACGTCCCTTTTAAGAGAAAGAAGCTCCCAACAAAAGACTCTTCAAAACCAGCTATAATCACATAATTGATGGTAGTAGACCCTTGGAAACCAGCCATAATCACATAACTGATGGTAGTAGACCCTTGGAAACCGACATTAAAAGCACCTTCATCTTGGCACACAAGAGGCGTCTTGGTGTTGTAGGCGTTGGCATTGGAGAGGTCGGTCTCAACGTGTCGAGGCTCGGTACCGTGGAGATGTAGCTCGGGACTATAATCTTGGGGCTTGGAAGAAACTGCTTGCGCTTTCTTGGTCGTGGAGCGCCTGGCGCGCCCGGGTGGCTCGGTACCGACGACGGATGGGTCATGAAGAAGCTCGGTACTGTGGGCAACTTGGCCATGATGATGTGGCACGTGAGACATAGTCACATAAGTTTTAGAATTGATAGATACCCTTTTTCTTATGGTTCTATGATAGTAGTTGCTAGCATGATCATAAAAGTCCTTGCAAGCATGTCTTTGAGAGTATAGCCTGATTCTTGTTTTGAAATTTTTTTTATAGAGGAATAGCATTTGATGAAATTGAGCATGTATACTTTTTAGCATAAGTGATGCAATCCAACAACAAAATAATTACCTTGTGAGTTGTTTTTGGACTTATAGGGAGAACATCAAAAATCCCTCTTCTTTTCTTGTGTGATTTACTCTCTATATGCATATTATCTCTTGGAATTTTGATGGTTATCTATTACTTGAGACCTATATAAGATTTATAGGTCATTACTTGTGAAGATCATATGATGGAGAACTTATTTTTATAAGCCCTATTAATCCTTATCCACCCTTACATTATCCTTCTTTTTGAAGCCAATTTGAGCCTGAAGCCTTTAATTTTTAGCTCCACAAAATTGTTCCCTAGCTGAGATAAGCTTGACCCTATCAGGGGATTAGGACTTAGATTGGAGATGTTTATTTTGTTGAGTGTAAAAAAAGGGGAGTGAAATGTTATGTTTGGTTCGAAAATTAAGGTTTATGGGAAGGGTAGATTGGAAGTTTCTTGGTTTATTTTGTAAAAAGAAAGATCTCTTTGTACAAAAGATGCACAAAGGAAGTTGTTTGATGGAAAAAGAAAGAGAAAGAATATATGATGAAGCTCGTTAACGACCTAGTTGGCTCGTTAACGAGGTTGCGCAAGCAAAGTTAAAAAAAAAAGAAGTTGAAAGAAAGAAAAAGAGTTGGAAGTAGTAATAAGAAGAAGGATAAGGAAGTAAGATGTGCATTTTGGTTTAGTAGATCAACCAGAGATTCTTTTAAGTTTTTTATGAGACTTTGTAGGATATATTGGGTGAGTGAAAGGGAAGTGCATATTGAAGAGTGAGATTGGTATGTTCTTGTGAGAGTTTTGGGTTTATGTGAGTTTTTAGGAGTCTTTGATTTTCGGATATTATTAGGACCAAATGGCCAAAATAGCCTAATTGTCTTACCAAGCCCCATTACAACCCGGCCGAATGGAAGCTTCTATGAAGTTTTTCATTGAGCCTAAGTTCTCTTGATGATTTTTGCTTGTTTTGACAAATCTTAGGTGGAGAGTTTTGGTGATATAGGTTCCAATTTTTATGAGTTTTTGTATATAAGATGAGTTGAGAGATGAATTTATAAGCCTAAACACTTGAGAGATGAGTGAAACACATATATTTTTGGTGAGGTTGGATTTTATTTGCTTATGTCTATTTGGTGCATATATGTGTAATGACGTTAATAGTCATTTGCTATTTTCTGCTATGTGTTGAAGTTGCTTTTTAGATGATGGCTATTAGCTTGATGAGTATGATTGTTTGGTTTTGATTATTGTTTAATGATTACTTGAGGACAAGCAAGTTTAAGTATGGGGTATTTTGATATTCATGTTTTTGGTATAGTTTTTAGTGTGTTTTCTTAGTTTGTAAGAATTAGTTTTAGTATTTTTAGGGTTAGTTTTGTGTATTTTTGGATGGTTTTGCATATTTTGTGAAAAGTATGGAAGCTATTCCGTTTTCTGTCTTTTTGTAGGTTTTGAGCAAGGAAACAGTGATTTTGGAGCTGAATTGGAGTGCTATGGTGAAGGACGGAAGAGTATGGAGATGAGAAGTCGAAGTCCAAGCTTTTAGAGTTGAAGAAAACCAAATTCAGGCTCGTTAACGAGGCTGTAAAGGGTCGTTAACGAGGCTTAGAGATAGAATTTTTCGAGAGATCTTAGTGATGTCTACCGACCTTGTGCGAAAATCTGTCTTGATAATTCCGTGTCCGTAGGGTTTTTAATGAGTCTTAGGGTTATTATATTTTATATTTTTATGTCTTGTTATCTTTTTAGGTTATCTTTATATCTTTTTAGAGTTAGTTTCTATCTTTTAGGAAAGTTTTTATCTTCTATCCTTTTTATTAGATAGCCTTATTAGTATAAATACCCTTCTTTCTAGCCTGGAAGGGAGGTAGCGAGTAGGAGACGATTTCTAGGAGAGCCAAACAAGAGAAGTCGGATGAGAGGGATATCGAGCCAAGTCGATCGAGAGAGAGAGAGAGTTGGATCGTTAATCAGTTTGTTAGCTTGTGTTGTTTTCGGTTTCTTCTGAAGTCTGTAAGACGATAATTTTCTTATTAATTTGAAGTAGTTTGTTTTGTTTTTCAATGTTTTATCCTATTGAAGTTATTTTCTTAATAGTTATGAGTAGTGAGTAGTTTTTCTTATCTAGGGTCGGGGTTGAAACCCGGCATAGTTATGCATGTTTGATGAGTATGTTGAAGTGTTGAATGCCTTTTATCCATTTTAGACTACTTGTTGTGCTTATGCCTAGATGAGAATCGAGGTAATTTGAGTTCTTAACTTGATTGAGAGAGAAAGTTTTTGACTTGAAGGTTGATATTGTTCAATTATGAAAGTTTCGAGCTTTGGATCCAAAACAAGTGATTGAGTGAATTAGTTTATGAGAATAGATTGATTTGCTTCCTAATCAGCGAAAGTTGATGAATTTATCTATTTAAAGGCATGATCTTTATCTTCTTACAAGTTTATATGCATAGCTGTTTTGTGGTAACCCTTGTCCTAGATTTTTTATTCTTATTAGAGATTGTCTTCGATTTCATTCGTTATCGAGTATTTGCCTCTGTACCGAACCTGTTTTAGGTCGTTATTAGTGTTATCCAGGTTCGTTAACGACCCTGACAAAGTCGTTAACGAGGTTGGTCGTGGGTGTTTTGTGTTGTTTTGCTTGGTTTTCTTATTTTTAGTAGTTGATAAACAAACAATAGTGCTTCCCGTGGAACAATCCTGACTCCCCTATACTCAGCGGGGTCTTGACTTATAAATTTATTTGATGTCCAGAGAAAAGACCCGTCAACACTAGCCACTAATTGACGATACCCCAAATGTGATGAAAATGTATACACTAGTTTAAGCAAATTGTTTGTAATGGATGACATTGAAAATGCATAACACTTGTTTAAAATCTGATAATAATTCTAACCATTACATCACGAGAGGAAATAAAAGCATTTGATTGCAAGTTGGTAGACCATTACATCACCCATAACACTTCAAAGTTTGAGTATTTCAAACAAAAGTACTCAACTTTGGATACATATATATCTAGCTAACATTGATCATAAAAAGCTAGTAAATTGTGTCACATGTGCCTAGGTCTTGTAGTGCTTGAAGGCCCAATATTGTTGGATTTCTTCCTAGGTGAACTCCGCAGCACAACAGTCAGTTGAGCCTTTCTTGTAATCACCTTCTTTTTGACTTTGCTTCCTGTAGTTGTTGATTGTGGTTGTTGAACATTTGGTTGATTGTGAGTTATCTGTAATAAACCAGAGGAATGTGTTCATGTATTAATACATGCATAGAATCAATAAAGAAAGTCCAAGAATTCAAGAATTCTACTTGCACAAAGTTAGTAACAAAAGTTTGTGTTCCAATGTTCATCAAACTCTCCATAAAAGCTCCACTTTGATAGGCAAAAGATGACCTAAAGTTATGCACCAGTTTTTCTAAATAACTCACCAAGAGGGCCTAATGTTATGCAACTGATTTTCTAAATAACTTACCATATCATAGCTAGATTGAGAAACATTTTGTGATTGTGGGGTAGGTTGGGCATTTGAAGGACCATGTGGGATGCTTCCAACCTGAGTGGTATTCTGCAAAAAAAAGAAGTGGTTTAGTTGATGACATAATGCTCAATATTACAACAAAGTTAGAACGCTTGTTTTAGATTTTCATTGTTACCTTTGTGACATACTTCCTTTTTGTAGCACCAACTTCTTTATCTCTTCCATTGGAAGCTCATAATCTGGTTTGTTGCACGCCCTAGCAGCAGCCCATAAAAGGTGCTTAAAAGTCTTTCCTAGCCATCTTGTTTTGAAATTATTATACATGTTTCTAACACCTACTCTTTTCATCCATTGGAACAACTTCTAGCACTGCCTCAATTAACCTCTGCACAAAAAATACCACAAATTTATTTAGTACCTAAACACTATTAATGAATGGATGTCAAACATGAAACATGAAACTTAACCTTTTTCTTGTCAGATATGAAACAAGGGTTTCTTTGTCCAATATCTCAAATCAAGATGTCCAAGTACCACCCATGTCTACTTCCTCTCTACATCAACAAGAGCATAAACAATGGGATATATGTTTTCTTTCCCATTCTTCCCAACAACCACTAACACCTGACTAGTATATGTATTTTTTTAAATGACAACCATCAAATCCTATTATTGGTCTACAACCCATTATGAGCCCATGCTTACAAGCTTCAAAACAAACATAGAGTCTTTAAAAGAGGGGCTTCTCTGGATTGACAAACCTTCACATAGCTAGAGCTTCCTGGATTCTATTTCTTAATAGTTGCAACATAATCTCAAACCTTACCATATTGAACAAATAACATCACCTTGTGTCATCAACATGGATCTATATCTAGCTTTCCAAGCTAGGTGGTATGCAATGTTTATTATGTATTCCCTTCTCACAACATTCATAAATCCTTGAAACTTCCATTATGGATCATCCTTATAGAACTCCATTATGGTATTTTCATGTTGTTAGGCACACTCACGCTTTGCAATGAATTTCATAATTGAAAACTACCATCTGACCCCATTCTCCTAGAACATGCACTGGAATGACACAAAACTTTGTTGCAGACACAAACTTTCCTAGAGTGTTTACTAGCACAATCACACTTCTTTATGTAATAAGAAAACATCTTCCTCTTGTCATTATGCAAGTAGTAAAAATCACCATTTTCTATAGAATACTAGCTTAGAGCTCTTTTAAGAATGTCATTTGATCCCAATATCATCCCAGAATTCAACACAATTTTTTTCTTAAAATCCACAAGAGGGTTGAATTCAGGATACTTCGCAAATCCATCAACATCAGAGCCACTTCCACTTCTCAATTCATCAGAACCATCTAATGCTTTCTTGTCACCCACATAAGCTTCTTTACAACCTTCTTCTAGAATAATATCACTAGCCCAAAACTTGCCAGCATTGTTATCAACATTTTGGATAAAGAAGTCATCATCCTCATCTTCATTGTCTGTAATAGCCGCTATTTCTATATAAAAAGAAATGGATATTATTATTTTTTACTCCCTCCGTCCCATATTATATGGGTTCTTAACCCAAATTCTTTGTCCCACAATATATGGGGTTTTGAGTTAATTTATGCTTCTCTTTCTTGGTAATTGTCATTCTAAGCAATTCTATCCAATGAAAATGAGGATGACACTTTTTTCAAGTAATTAAAATTTACTTTATAAGTAAAAAAGGGATAATTTTTTGTTTTAAAGCAAAAGTAAAATATTTCTTAATATGTGTGCATAAGGCTAAAGCCCCATACATATTGGGACAAAGGGAGTATTTATTTGTTATTTCTCTAAAATAGAGGGTTTAATTTTTTTATCACAATGATGAATAATTTTTTTATTTAAATATAATTAAATATAATTTCGGATTTTATTGCATATTAATTTATAATACAAAAAAATGCAAAGGAAAGGCAAAAAATAAAAATGTAAGAGGTGAGACTCAAACCCGGAACCTCTTGCATTTTGCACAAACTAACACACACACCTTTCTATTGTGCCATTGTAATTCATCTACCTATTAAGAAAATTTTATTCATCTATTCTCTTATTTCTCCTTCTTTCCATATTGAACAAATCAGATTGTCTGATTGATTGACGTTCACCTTATGCGTGTAAATTGCCCTTCTCCAATTGCTATGGTTGCTTCCCTTGCTCACCAAAGACACCATCACCTTATGTCATCCATCAACTAGCACACATCCAACCAATCTCTATTGAGCTTCTCCTCCATCAATGGTCAGTCCAAGGTGTGGAGGATCCATGGGAGAATCAAATTTTTCTATTTAAAGGGTCTAATTTTCATTGTTTCAATCACACATTATTTCTCCTCTCTTCCTCTAGTGACATTTCTTCTTTTCAATCAAAATTCTCAGCCAAAAAGTCCTTAATTACCTTGTTGAGTTTTCCCCAAATCACCACCAAAAACCCTAATTTCTTTCTCCGGGCCGTCGAACCACCCTTGGGCCGCCTCTCCCTAGCCGCGCGCAGCCCCGGAGGAGCGCCAGACCATCGCCGGCCTGGTGGACCACCCCCTTGCTGGTGTGTCGCCTCCCTTTGTCTTCTTCCTCAAAATCCTCTATTTCAACCGAGCGTAAAATCATACAGAATAAGGTTTATTTCTAATTTGTTTTTATTTATTTTAAGCCCTTTTAATTTTAATAAGAAGATATTATTAGCATCCTGTAATATCAATAAAAGATCCAAGTAGTTGGAAAAAAATCAGATTTGATTTTATTATTTTTCTTTTACATAAATAGAATTAAATTAACATGCATGTAAATTTATAAAAGGATGTAAGAATTTTGGCAAGACATGGAATAATTTCAACTAAATTATAAGATTAATATATGTGACTTTTAAACATGAAAAGTATGTTTTCAAAATATATTTACCTTGCTTGGATTTTAATTGTAATGATTAAAAGAAATAGTACTAGATGAAAGAATTTATTAAATTAAGACTTTATTGAAAAGAAAAGTACTTACATGTCTTTTAAAAACCATTTATAAGCTTTTAAATAATATGGATAAGAAATTTTTGTCATAAGATAATTTATTATGTATAAGTTGAAGACTAAATAGATTTATTAAAATATTTGAATGATATAAAAAGGACTTTCCTTGAACTTATAGTAGAGTAGTTTAATAATAATAATAATAATAATAATAATAATAATAATAATAATAATAATAATAATAATAATAATAATAATATTGGATTTAAACAATCTAGATAAATATTTGTTAGTAGATGTTAGTTAATCTTTTAACCCTACATGTAAATAATTGAGACTTTATTAATATTTTAAAAAATAATGCCTTACAACTTGGGACTTAATAATGAACGGCTTGCATGAAACTTGAATTTTCAATTGAAAATAATAATCAAGGATTATTACTATGTAAAGCCTCCTACTAAATTATTATTCAAATATTTTAGCTTTATTAATATCTCTTGAATTTAGGAAAAATAAGAGAAAATAACTTAGAAGAGATAAAGAATTTTCATAAAAATTCGCTCGTTATCTCTCGTGTCCTTAGGTCGAAGATTCGAATCCGTCTAGGTCGTCTAATTCCGAACCGTTCGAAAGAACCCACGCAAATCAAGGCAAGTGGAATTTCTCCTTGTAGCCTCGATATTTCGTTTACGTGAAATTTTTCGATGTTGGAAACAACTTGTTTGCTAATAATAAATGAATCTAGGATTATCGATTGTTAGAAATAATGAACGGCTTGTTATCATTATTACGTTTACTAATGTTCGATAGGACTATTATGCTAGTCTTGTTTGTGTGACATTGCTTGTTTAAGATTTCTTTTCGAGATCGGTATGGATTAAATAGTAAGGGGTGCGGGATTAACTCGACACCTCTATATAACCTACTAAGTTGCAAGGCACCATGCCAAATTTCCGCGACTTTAAGGATCATGATCTATGTTTGCTCCTCCTCGGGGGAGGGAGAGTTCCCTAGCTAAGTGTTGAAACTTTGTTTCATTATTGTAATATCCGCTAAATTCTAAATAAAATAAAATGGGTAACTATCCCAATAAATTTTTTTCTTTAAAATAGAGAACTTAATAAACTTTATAATTTCATATTATATTATGAAAGGTGACAAAAGTTTACAACAATGACAATTAAGAATTTAATTAAATATATTAAGCAAGTCAAGTATGTTTTAAATATTTTCTCTTGAAAAGAGAGATTAATTATTTTTGTAATTTTCTTAATAAATTATAAAAATATTTAATAGAATTATTAAAGTGGCAAATAAAATGTCAAACAAATATAAATTATAGTAAATTCGGATTTTATACTCAATATATTAATACAAGGCTAACAAAAAAAATAAAGGGAGGCAAATAAAAAAAGGTCAAGAGTTGGGACTCGAACCCGAGACCTCTTGCACCCTTCATAAACTAACAAACACAACTTCCCGCTATGCCATTGTAACTTGACTACCCAACTCACCACTCTTTTAATAATAAGCCCTCTCTTCTTCTTCTTCTTCTTGTTCTTCTTCTTCAAAAGTCAAAGAAGTCTGATTGAATTGATGTACATCCATTAAAGGCTCTTCTCTTCCTCCCAATTGTCATTGTTGCTTCAAAGACTCACCAAATCTATCATCATGCTTTGTCATCATCAAACAAACACAACAACACCCAATCCCCTTCAATCCCCCTTTCTTCCATAGGTCAAATTCATTCATGGTGGATCAAGGGAGGGTATCAATTTGTCTATTTAAAGGGCGGAAAATTCATTGTTCTACTCACAATTCACTTCTCCTCTGTTCTCCTAGCATAATTGCTCTCATTCCATCAAAATTTCGGCCATAGAAGCCCTTATTTAAGTGCTGAATTTCCCCCCAAATCACCACAAAAACCCTTAGTTATTATTATGAGTAAAGTGTAGAATAAGTATAATATAATATGATATATTAATATCTCGTATATCATAAGGTGGTTTCATGTCTTAAAAAGATATAAAAGATAACAAAAGATATTATTATGATCTTAAATATAAATAAATAAATTATATACTCCTAGTTATAAGATAATGTTACAAGGCATGTTTCTATCTCGTAAACTAAAGATATATGGGTAAACAATTTAATAGATAATAAGATGATATTATTAAATCTTATTCTAGAATATTACTACAATAAGTATGGTAGAGATTTCTATTTAAGGAAAGTTCTAGAAAAAGCCTTATTACCTTATAGGTATATTTATAAAATATGGTATGATGTTATAATGAGAATATATTATGAAGTTTTAAAAAGATCTTCTATGATAAGGTGAATAATAAAATAATAATAAGAGAAATAAAAGATATTCAACTACAAGGGTATTTTAGACTTTTCACACCCTAAGATGAGTTTTGTAAAAACAATATTTCATATAGTTATGAAAACTATATCTTAATGATTATATAAGGATATTGTCCTTGCTCGGTTATAATAAGAAAATAATAATAAGTTAAATTAAAAGGAATATTTTAAGAAAAATAAATAACGTATGACTTGGTTTCAAAATAATAGTTAATGAAATTAAAATAAGGTTTTTATAAAGAATAAAATGATATTACAAATATAAAACAATAATAATAAATATTATTATTTTATTCATCTCCACCTAAATTATTATTATAATAATTTGGACATTATTTCTCTTATAATAAGGATATAAGAGATTTCCTAAACATTAAAAGAATTTAAAGAAAATTCTTATTAAAGCTCGTTCGTATATTCCGTGTCGATAGGTCGAACTCCCGTTTCGTTTTAAGGACAACATTTCTGTTCATTCGTTAGTACACAATCGTACAAGCAAAGGCAAGTGGATTTTCTCCTTGAAGCCTCGATGATTCGTTTCTGTGAAATTTCTCGATGTTGGAAACAACTTTTTTGATAAAAAAAATGAATCTAGGAATATCGATTCTTAGAAATAGTGACATATTGTTATTATGATTCGTACTACGCTAGTACTGAACTTTAGGACCGATGATTTGTGGCCTTGTTGGTCTCAATCTCTTTTTGAGATTCATCATGGATTAGCATAGGCGATATTATATTATGCACTATCTAGTTGCCTATATACTTGGGATGAAAGAGGCATGGTATCCTCAGGATGAAAGAGGCCTGCACAGTCAGGATGAAAGAGGCCTGCACACTCGGGATGAAAGAGGCCTGAAATTCCTTCATTTTCTTTTAAGTAGAATTCGGTCCATTCATGGCCCCCACACCCTTAAAATACGTTAACATAAGTGAAAGTTTTCATCACTATACAATATAAGTACCCAAGCACATTTAAAAGAAATTAAAACCAGACCGGTCTCAAATGATCGATCCGGCTCTCGGTTCGCAAGGGCGCGAGAGGTTTTCAAAAACTTGTATGAATTAATAACGTTCCCAACTTCTTACTCTAACAGAAGTCTACAATCTCGTAGTTCTTCTCTTGATTAACCAGCTATCTCCTCTCGAGATACACTCTCCTCCGTTCCGATAAGCCCCACATAAAGACCTATATCTTAAACCATATCCCGATAAGATATTTCAAATATTATAAATTACCGAAATACCCTTGAGAATTTCCGTTCTCACTTGCTTAGTCTCCTTAGACTAATTCCGTATTTTTGTCTGGTATTTCTCGCCCTTAGTGACAAATGCCAAACTGTAGGAAGTCACACTGAAGCGTCGAAGACGAAGTCTAGAAGGTTCGAGAAGCGTTATGCAAGAATGGAAGGTCAAGGCAAGACGACGTTGAAGGAAGGAAGGAATTTTCATAAAGAGCAAAGCATTCCGAAGATAGTGCACCCGCTCTTCGATTTTTAAACCAAGCAAATCATCTTCACATGAGTTGTCTTGGGTAAATATACTTGCAATTTCACCACGTCATTTCAACCCTTTATATATGGGCTTCATTTTCCGCTGCTACATCATTTGTAAAATGACACTTAATGTAATGAACGAAAGTTCTTATCAATAAATAAAATTCCGCTTTTGGTCAATTTCACCTTGAATTACATTTCATTAATTGTCAATTTCCGCATTTTATAAGTTTTAAAATCATTATAAAGCATTGGGTGACTTTGTGTGACACCCTTATACCCTATGACGTATACTCTGTAAAACTTATCTCTTATAAAAACAAATAAGAGACATATATTAACTATCCATGTAAGCATATAACAGACATTAACAACCATAAAAGATTGCACATACTCATCTATGTTGTTACCTCTAGTGCTAAAACATCTATTACTCTAACTTCTATTACAAACCATATCTCTAAGATGCAAAATGAGGAGGAGAAGGTTGCATTGAGCTTCAGCCGGCCTACCTGTATGAATGTGACCTCTAACAGACACACACGTCAGTAAGTTCTTGCTGAACCTGAAAAATTATTTTGCGATTTACGTGAGTCGCATACTCAGTGAATATAAACCATCATCAATTATTTCACACAATGTCAAGCAATTGGTCCATGTACATATACATGCATAATATACATATATCATATAGGAATTTACTATGCAAATACAAATGATGATGTATTTGATTCATTCTGTGAACGGTTCAAGCCTGAATCTGCCCCGGGTTTACTGTATATGGACTCTAGGTCCATGTAAGAATTATGACCCGTAGGTCCTGTATGATCCACAGATCCTGTAGGATCCGAAGATCCTGTAGGATCCGAAGATCCTGTAGGATCCGAAGATCCTATATGACCCGTAGGTCCTGTATGATCCAAAGATCCTGTATGATCCATAGGTCCCGTAGTCCTTTTAATCTCATTGCAATATGCTTTGCAATTAAATGCATCATGTATTCATATATCATATGCCATCTGTTAACAAACATTCTGTGCAAACAACTCTGAAAATTTCAAAGCTATCATACATATCCATATAACTCATATAGTACACATATCCATAAAGCACATAAATCCATATAGCTCATATAGAACATATATCCATATTGCACATATAGCACATATAGCACATAAGGTTGAATCTCCGGTCTATACTCACCTGTTTAAGGCAGATACTATATCACTTCCCCTTTTCTTTGACCACGATCTATGACTCGTGCTCCTATATATAATCCAATGCAAAAACAACCTATATATATTTAATCTTACAAACTTTAACCCCAAATGCAATAAAATGCCAGAATGCATTATAACTTCTTGTGCATAATTCCAAATCCTTTAAAACTTGACATCGATAAACAATATATATAGAAGAACATTTTTCTAGTTCAAACCTTTCTGTAAAACTTGATCAAGGGTCTCCAAAAATCATTACAAAGAGAAACCCTAAAAATACATTGAAATCTTTTACCGAATATAAATCCGATATCGAAAACACCCTCTGAAAAATGTAGATCAACCGATTTTCAAATCAAAACCAAATGTAGATCTAGATCTGGAAAATTTAGAAAAATCTAGATAAACCATTAACTAATTAAAACTTACGAAATCATGCTTGTACTTCAAGAATAAAACCTGACAGAAGAAATCTTGTACCAGATCCAGCAAATAAACTCAAAACCAACAAAATCCAATTTCCTCTCTTAATTGATCTCCTTCCCCTCTTTATTTTTGTTTACGTAACTTAGATAATAACATAAGAGAAGGTATATATATATATATATATATATATATATTGCCACCAAAGTCGGCACAAGTGAAGTCGGCCAAAATTTGTTAAAATTACACTTTTTCCCTCAATTCCTCTTTACTACAAACTTTACCCTAAAATAATTAATAATTAAATTTTACATAAAAACATTTTAAAATATAATAAATTCAAATAGAAAATAAATATTGCGTTTAAAAACTGACTATATATCGTGTCGATATGCTATGCATATGCTTTTAATATTATATGAATGCAAAATGATGTATGCACTTTGGTCGGGGATGTTACACTTTGGACGGTAACATCCGAGGTCACTGGCGGTAATACCCAATGTTGCAAAATATGGGTGTTACAATTATGGTATCAGAGCTGAACGTTTTGTTTTCAAAACCGAAATCTTTTTAAAACCGGATGTTTTCGAAATCGAAAGTTTTAAACCTAAGGTTTTGTTTTTAAACCAAAAAAAATATTAAAAATTTTCCCTGGAAAAGATTGAATCTGAGAATTTAAATTCTTTTCCTAAAAGGAAATTTCTATTCGAAATTTCTTCTTGAATACTCCAAAACTCAAGTAACAATTTCTTTTAAAGAAATTTCTATGTTAGAAAATTTTGTTGAAAGTTTAAAATCAAAACTCAGAACTGAAAGAAAATTATAAGTAGAAATTATATGATAATAAGTTCCTAGAACCGGAAACGTTTTATTTACGAAGTCTTATTCGAAAATTTAAAAAAAAAAACAAGTTCTACTAAGGAGTTATCATACCAACTTCTTATCTATAAATTTTATTATAAAAAAATAAGTTTAGAAATTTTTCCTATAATCAAAGAATTAAGATTTAAAGAATTTTGTTTAAATGATAATACAAATTCCTCGAAACTAGAGATAAAAGTTGTATAATTAAAAATCTTTAAACTCCCATTCCGAGGTTTCGAAGCATTTCATATCATATATGGAAGAAAAATTTTCTACTTCAAAAGTTCCTCTTTTAATATAAAGTCATTATAAAATGAGCTTTTAATAGTGACTCTAAAACTGTTATAATTCTTTAAGGATATACATGTGGTAAAATGTAAATTTTGTTTTCAAATTTCAAAACTTCCTTCCACTATCTCCTTCTTCAAATATAGAACTACGGATATTCTATAATTAATGTCGATCGTTACCATTTGCAGAAAATGGTTGTAATGAAAACTAAGTTCATACTCATTGGGAATTAGAATAAGTCATGCCAGCTAAAGGTAATACTTATGTTTCCATAGAGCCAAACTTACTGAGCCAATGACTCACGGGAAGATAGAAATTTCGAAAGAGGACACCGAGGAAGGCTTAGTCAATCAAGGATCTAGCTTGTATCCGCCTAATCCGATCTCGAAATAGGTTATCGAGCGGTAGATAAGGGGACCAATAATGGTATAGCAATAAAGGGGTGGTGGAGAACTATGACCAATGATGCTTATATTCATTTGCGAATACGTACAAGTAGAAGTGACTTGCTCAGTCAACATTTGGAATCTTAGCATGATATTGACGTTTGTCAACCGAATAAACAAACCATAATAATGGTATGTGAAAGACACATCAAGAACTTTTCTTCACCTCCATTTTGATAAGTCGACACGGTGATATATGAAGTTAGAAAGGAAGTTGTTAGGACCAAAATTTTTAGACATGGGTTGTAAGTTCTCTTAGATACCCTAGTAGGCCCAATAGGCCATAAGGATACTTCATTATTAAGACAGTTTGTGGACATGTGTCCCGATTCGTCGCACCTGAAGTAGTTACACAGGCCATCTTCGATGTTGTTTCCAACGGTTGTTCCGTTATTAGGTTACCTAGTTCGTTTGCACCTTACTATAGTCATCTTTCCTTCCTTAAATAAGCTTATGTTGTGGAACCAACCTTTTGAAGGTATTTCAATAAAGTGTCAACTTTTGTTTCCATAATCCTAGTGTCTACTCTATCCATGAATGAATGACAATTGTTTGGGAACAATTTGTCGATTCTTATTTGAAATGATCAAACCGCGAGGAACAAACAATAGAATTCCCCTGAATAGTATTCAACTTCGGGCACGAATATGGTTCAAAATTTTCCAAAGAAAGAGCAAGAAAACTGTCATGTGATGGACACTAATAAGCTGATATTATTTGATGATGTGACAAAAGAAGCATTGAGAAGTCTGACAATGTAAATGATGCATGAAGCGATATCTTTTATCCCGCCGAAAGAAGCAAGAACTTTTGGAATTGACCAAACTACAAAATGAGTGGTAAAGGATGCCATGTTTCACCTCAAGTAAATGTGTCCACTTGTGCAAGGACACTAAATACATTCACGTCAGTGAAGATGATGTCAATAAAGGAACTAAAAGTTGACCACAACTACTACTAGTTATCCTAAGTGGAATGAATTATGAAGTATCAATTGCGCAAAGCAAAAGGGCGCATATTGCCGCTCTACAACTTGGAGAAAAAGAACTAGAGATTGGAAAAAGATTTTTTAAGCAGATAAAACATCCCATTCTGATGTGGGAAAGGTTTAAGACTAATATGATAAATCATTCCTCTCTTATTCTATGAGAGATGAGAGACTTAATGACCTCTTAGACCCTAAAGGTTAAAGGACTAAGTATGTCAAGAAGAAGGCCACACAGTTTAACTAATTATTGCATTACGCACGACGTGAAGTTTCCCCTTAAGCCCAAAGGTATCCCGTCATAAGTGGATAAAGTTCAATCCCCAAGCCATGGAGAAGTTCAACGATAGACGCAAGGAGCGAATAGTATAACTTATCCTTCCTCGTGTAATCTGATAACTTGCATTTTAGAGCATATTAGGACATGCATTTAGGACTTTAGTTTATATGATTTCATGCATTAGTCTTGTGTTTTCTAGTACTTTTGGTTGAGTTTCCGTTATGGATGTGTACACGCGTATTTGTATGTTTTTCAGGTACTTTAGAGAAGTTTGAGCTTCATTGGAACGCGTTTGGATACTTGGCGGAATCAAGACTTTAGTCTAGGAGGCATCGGGACCAGAAAAGAATGATTCAAGAGCCCAAATGAAGGAAACACACGAGCAAGGCCAAGGTTCTGCACCTTAGTGCACGGTTGTGCAGGCGGTGTTGACGAATCTTCGGATCGTGCGCCTTGGGTGCACGATGGTGCGTCTCGGTTCAGAGAAAGGCCTCCCTCGTGCGTTACAAACGCACGGTCGTGTGGATCCAAGGCTCAGCCCGTGCACCTCTCAAGCCAAGCCCCGTGCGAAGACTAAGCTCGTGCGCCATCTAAGGCATGGATCATGCGCCACAACGCATGATCGTGCGTTCCCCCATGCGCCAGCCACGCCCATGCGCTTCCAAGGCAAGGGTCGTGCATCCCGTAGGCAAGGGTCGTTCACCTGGTCGTTCGCCGGCGTGGGTCGTGCGTTTCCTTTTACGGTCGTGCGCCTCGCCGCACGACGCGCGTCGTGGCTCGTGCGCCCCTTTTAGGTCGGGTTTTGGGCCGCCTTTCCTACCTTGTCCTTAGTATAAATACCCTCTTTTGTTATCTAGTTTGGGGGGTTCGACTTTTTAACCTAGTTTTCATTGCTTGAGAGACAAGTTTAGAGAGATTTTGGAGAATTTGAAGACTTTTGTTGAATTGAGTTTGGATTGGCTGGATTTGAATCAAGTTTGTTTGTTTCTTCAATCCGGTATGTTTGAGGCTGCTTACATGAGTCTTGCATATGACATTAAAGTGATAGAGGCATTATTTTCATTAGCCTATCTTTTCCCTATCCACCCTGCATATTAATCCTTCTTTTTGAAGCTCATGTTAACCTTAATAGCCTATCTTTTTTAGCTCCACAAAATTAAATCCCGAGCCTAATGAGCCTGACCCTTCTGGAGAATAGGAATTTATGCTTGAATTATTTTGTGAAGTTTGAGTAAGTTGGGGAGTTGAAAAGAAGAATGAAAATGGTGGATGAGTTGAAAAAAAGTGAATAAATGGAATGAAGGTTGAAAATGAAGAATGGTTTGAGCTTGAGAAATAAAATGTGTGAATATGAAGAAAAAGTTTCAAAATCCATGAAAAGAAAATGGGATGAAAGAAGTTGTAAAAAAGTGTGGGAAAAAGAAATAAAGAAATGAAGTTTAGTTGAAAGGTGTGGAAAGAAAGTGAGCAAAAAAGGTTTGTTAGTGTTGATGAAGCTTAATTTCTATTTTCCAGTTTTAGCACCACATAGCCAAATATATTCCATGCCTTATTCTTCTCACCTTGGCCACATTACAACCCATTAAAAGACCTCTTGATTTTTGTTATATGCAATGTCCATAGCGGTGGAGATTTAGAACACTGATGCAAGCATATGGTAGTTCAGTAGTCTTATTTGAGAATTGAGCGAAACATTATACCCTAAACACAAGAGTGAGAGAGACAAACACAATCCCCTAGTGAGGTCTAGAATGGATGCATTCTCTTGATCTTTTTGATTTTCTAAAGCATGTGCAATGATTTCAATTTGTGAACTACAAGTTTATTGATTAATGCTTAACTTCATTTAAGGTGGATACTTGAACTGCATTGTTTTTGTGGGTTGCTGGGTTTATTTCTTGCTTGAGGACAAGCAAGGTTCAAGTTTGGGGGAGTTTGATAACTTGCATTTTAGAGCATATTAGGACATGCATTTAGGACTTTAGTTTATATGTTTTCATGCATTAGTCTTGTGTTTTCTAGTACTTTTGGTTGATTTTCCGTTATGGATGTCTACACGCGTATTTGTATGATTTTCCGTTAGAGCATATTAGACTTTTGTTGAATTGAGTTTGGATTGGCTGGATTTGAATCAAGTTTATTTGTTTCTTCAATCCGGTATGTTTAATCTCGTTATTGAATTGATTTCTTCTATTTCCATGTCTAGCTAAACCCCAAATTCTAAGATTGGGGTGAACCCAATGATGTCTAGGTAGACTTATTTATTAAATTGCACAATCCGTTGTTTGAAGCTTTGTTTGATTCAATCCTAGATGCTCTATGCCTTAGTAACTTTTGTGAATGGGAACTTGCCAAATTTTGAGACTGAAAGGTGAAAACTTTATTAAGTAGTCAGACAGGAAATTGAGACTGAAAGGTACTTTTTCCTGTTGGAACCCTAGGATTTGAACTTGAGTTTTCTCTATTATGAAAGTATTTTGAATTCTCTTGTGGAATAACAATTGTCATAGAAATCTTAAGGTTGGGTTGAGTTAGCAAGTCGCGAAAGCGGATGTTTATTCAATTTAATCTTAAATTCTAAGTGCTTAAAGGTCTAGATTTAAATTTGCAAGTCACGAAAGTGGATGTTTAATTGATTTAGATACGTTTGTTAACATTCGAAAGAATTTAGCAGATAAATTAGGAAATTGCCTTCAAACAAAGTCATAATTAAGATTGTGCAATCATCTTTTATAGTCTACCGAAGCATTGTTGTGGTGATCCTTGATCTTAGAAGCCTTCCTCTCATTGATTTGCTCATATTTACTTGTTTGTTTGCTTTAATTAGTTTCATAGAAAAAATCAAAATTCAATCTTTTCTTATTTTACGGCTTAGTCTACTGATTTGATTACAATTAATACTACATAGTCCCAGAGTTCGACACCTTGGTATTACAACCGATCTCGTTCACTTGCGGAATAGGATTTGGCCTATCAAGTTTTTGAACAATGCTTCGGTAGACTATAAAAGATGATTTCACAATCTTAATTATGACTTTGTTTGAGAGCAATTGTCTAATTTATCCGCTAAATTCTTTCGAATGTTAACAAACGTATCTAAATCAATTAAACATCCACTTTTGTGACTTGCAAAATTAATTCTAGACCTTTAAGCACTTAGAATTTAAGATTAAATTGAATAAACATCCGCTTTTGCGACTTGCTAACTCAACCCAACCTTAAGATTTCTATGACAATTGTTATTCCACAAGAGAATTCAAAATACTTTCATAATAGAGAAAACTCAGGTTTAAATCCTAGGGTTCCAACAGGAAAAAGTACCTTTCAGTCTCAATTTCCTATCTGACTACTTAACAAAGTTTTCACCTTTTAGTCTCAAACTTTGGCAAGTTCCCATTCACAAAAGTTACTAAGGCATAGAGCATCTAGGATTGAATCAAACAAAGCTTCAAACAATGGATTGTGCAATTTAATAATTAAGTCTACCTAGACATCATTGGGTTCACCCCAATCTTAGAATTTGGGGTTTAGCTAGACATGGAAATAGAAGAAATTAATTCAATAACGAGATTAAACATACCGGATTGAAGAAACAAATAAACTTGATTCAAATCCAGCCAATCCAAACTCAATTCAACAAAAGTCTAATATGCTCTAACGGAAAATCATACAAATACGCGTGTAGACATCCATAACGGAAAATCAACCAAAAGTACTAGAAAACACAAGACTAATGCATGAAAACATATAAACTAAAGTCCTAAATGCATGTCCTAATATGCTCTAAAATGCAAGTTATCAAACTCCCCCAAACTTGAACCTTGCTTGTCCTCAAGCAAGAAATAAACCCAGCAACCCACAAAAACAATGCAGTTCAAGTATCCACCTTAAATGAAGTTAAGCATTAATCAATAAACTTGTAGTTCACAAATTGAAATCATTGCACATGCTTTAGAAAATCAAAAAGATCAAGAGAATGCATCCATTCTAGACCTCACTAGGGGATTGTGTTTGTCTCTCTCACTCTTGTGTTTAGGGTATAATGTTTCGCTCAATTCTCAAATAAGACTACTGAACTACCATATGCTTGCATCAGTGTTCTAAATCTCCACCGCTATGGACATTGCATATAACAAAAATCAAGAGGTCTTTTAATGGGTTGTAATGTGGCCAAGGTGAGAAGAATAAGGCATGGAATATATTTGGCTATGTGGTGCTAAAACTGGAAAATAGAAATTAAGCTTCATCAACACTAACAAACCTTTTTTGCTCACTTTCTTTCCACACCTTTCAACTAAACTTCATTTCTTTATTTCTTTTTCCCACACTTTTTTACAACTTCTTTCATCCCATTTTCTTTTCATGGATTTTGAAACTTTTTCTTCATATTCACACATTTTATTTCTCAAGCTCAAACCATTCTTCATTTTCAACCTTCATTCCATTTATTCACTTTTTTTCAACTCATCCACCATTTTCATTCTTCTTTTCAACTCCCCAACTTACTCAAACTTCACAAAATAATTCAAGCATAAATTCCTATTCTCCAGAAGGGTCAGGCTCATTAGGCTCGGGATTTAATTTTGTGGAGCTAAAAAAGATAGGCTATTAAGGTTAACATGAGCTTCAAAAAGAAGGATTAATATGCAGGGTGGATAGGGAAAAGATAGGCTAATGAAAATAATGCCTCTATCACTTTAATGTCATATGCAAGACTCATGTAAGCAGCCTCAAAATAGATATTTAACGCAAGTTCTAGAGTTAGCAAGTCATAGTGAGACACTCAAGAAATAATAGAGAGGACAATTAGTCCTAGAAAGGCTAAAAATATGATCTCACAAGGTTAAACATGTCTAGAACTTCAGCATAATCTCAAATCTCAAAAGATAACATGTGCTCATTCAATTACATGTAAAACATACAAATCTACAATCATGCTAATATATGGAGGTTTCAACAATTCAAGCATGTCATGTGGTTTAGAGTTATATAAAGAATAATTAAGGACAAGGGGTTTTCCATTAAAAGGGATTCAATAACACCTAAAATGCATGATTTTTTTAATTTTTGACATTTTTCAGATTTTTTTTCTTTCTCTTATGCAAAGACAAATGCAAAAATTTAAACATGAAAATGCAACCTAGCATGAAACTATATGCAATCTAACTAGCATGCAACATGTTTCCCTCCCCCAAACTTAAAATCTACAATGTCCCCAATGTAGAAAATAAAAGAGAGAAGAAAACACTAACCTTGGGTTGCCTCCCAAGCAGCGCTTGTTTAAGGTCATTAGCTTGACCTTCCATCTTATTTTAAGCACCCGGGTCAGGAGGGTCTTTGGTACCCACCCTAAATGGATTTGGATCAACTACAAGCTTCAGTCTATGCCTTTGTACTTTGAATTTTCCCGAGTTTTTATGCCAAAGCTCAGCTCCATCTCCATGTAAAACTCGAGTCACTATGTATGGCCCAGACCATCTTGTTCCTTTGCTCCCTGGAAACATGTTGGATCTTTCATAGAATAGCATCACCTTGTCTCCAATATTGACCTCAGCTTTTGCTTGATCATTCTTCTTTTTCTTTCGGACTCTACCCTTCATCTCCTTAGCACCATCACCAACTATGAGGCTTTTAGCTACCACAGCTTGTTGAGATTGTTGAGCAACATCAACAAGTAGCTCTCCTTTCTCCACCTGGCCCTCAATAGCGGGTACACCAAGCTCCATTGGGTCCTTAGAGACCACAGACATCAATGATCCATGAACTTCATTGTGTATGACATCTATCCTGCAATCATCATCCTCACAAGAAGGTTGTTTAATAGCTTTTGAAAAACTAAATTCAATTTTCTCATCACCTATTGTGAAGGAGAGGACCCCCTGTTTAACATCAATCAAGGTACCTGTAGTAGCTAAAAAGGGTCTTCCCAAAATGACTGGGACAAGCATATCAGCATAAATATCCAGCACAATAAAATCCACAGGAATAAAATACTTACCTATACGAATAGGCACATCCTCAATGATTCCTATGGGGCGAACTGATGATCTATCTGCCATATAAAGTGTCATCCCTATAGGTCTAGGCTTTCCCAAACCCAATTCTTTACAAATGGATAAGAGAATAATACTAACACTAGCTCCAAGATCACATAAAGCATCATAAGTAGTATTTCCAAAGACAATAGGGACAGAAATGTTACTTGGATCTCCAAGTTTTTGAGGGATGTTGTTTTGGATGAGGGCACTGCACTGCTTGTTTAAAGACACGGATTGGCATTCATCAATCTTCCTCTTGTTGGATAGGATCTCTTTCAAGAACTTTACATAAGAGGGCATTTGCTTCAAGGCATCCGTGAAAGGAATGTTGATGCAGAGCTTCTTCAACATATCCACAAATTTTCTAAATTGTGGATCCAGTTGGGCTTCAGCTCTTCTTTGAGGGAATGGTAGAGGTGGCTTGTATAGCGGTGGAGGAACATATGGAGGCTCCTTCTCATGGCTTGTATAGCGGTGGAGGAACATATGGAGGCTCCTTCTCATCTTCTTTTGGCTTTTCAGGAACCGCTTTCTCTTGTAACTCATTCTCCTTCACCTTCTGAGTCATTGGTGGGGTTTCAAGTGCTCTTCCACTTCTTAGAGATATAGCATTCACCTGGCCTTTTGGGTTAGCTTTAGGTTGACCAGGCAATTGACCACTAGGTCTTGGAGCATTCAAGGCTTGTTGAGCCAATTGTTGCTCAAACATCTTTTGTTGCTTTTTCATCTCTAGTAGCTCTGAGATCACCTCTTGTTGAAAGGACTGACTCGCTTTTTGAACTGCCACAAGTTGCTCAAGTAGAAGCTCCATTATTGATTGTTGAGGTTATGGCATTGGAGGAGCAATTTGTGGTTGAGGAGCTTTTGGTTGAAACCCAGGTGGTTGTCTTTGTTGTGCTTGACTATTTCCATAGGAGAAGTTTGGGTGATTCCTCCAACCAAGGTTGTAAGTATTAGAGTATGGGTCATTCCTTGCATCCCGATTGTATTTATTCATGTAGCTCACTTCTCCTACCTGTGGCTCACGTTAAAAATCATACAAATGACAAGCTGATATTGTGTGATCACGTGCTCCATAAAACTGACAATTTACCACTAAGCTTGATGGTGTAGAACCAATGGGCTTTCCTGTTGTTGTAGTTGTTTCCATCTGTTTTACCTTCTGAGTAAGAAAATCAACCTGAGCCCTCAATTGAGTATTGGAATCAACCTCATACATCCCAGAGGCTTTCTTGGCACTAGATGTGGAACGAATATCAGAATAGTTGTGGGAGTGCAATGCAGTTCTTTCAATCAAATCCCATGCATCGTCTGTTTGCAGCTTAGATAAGCCACCTCTAGATGAGGCGTCAATTAGCAGACGAGTTGCACCATCAATTGCATTGTAGAAAATATCAAGAAGTGCCACCTTAGATTGCCCATGATGAGGGAACAACACAAGAAGCTCCTTGAATCTCTCCCAAGCTTCAAAGTAAGATTCTCCATCTTTCATCCTGAAATTACTGATTTGCTGCCTCATTTCAGAAGTCTTCTTAGGTGGGAAGTAATTGTTCAAGAAGGCTGAGGCTAACTCATCCCATGTTCTGATGGAGTTCTGAGAAAGAGTCTTGAACCATGTCTTGGCCTTGTCCCTTAAAGAGAATGAGAAGGCTCTCATCTTGAGTGCGTCATCTGGGACCTCATGGATTTTGACAGTTTCCATGAGCTCAATAAAAGTAGTGAGATGTTGATGAGGATTTTCAGATGGAAGACCTCCAAATTGATTTTGTTGGACCATGTTGATCAAGGAGGGCTTCAATTCAAAGTAACGAGCTTGCACCTCAGGATAGACAACACCAGAAATAGGCCCATGTTGAGCAGGCCTCATATATTCAACAAGAGTTTGTGGGTGTTGTTCTTCCACTTTGACCGCTTGGTTTTGTTCCAACTCAGCCACTGGATTGTTGGCAGCCGCTACTTGGGCTTCTAGATCAGCAACATAGGCTCTATGCAAAGCCTGAGCATCTTCGTCGTGATCACCCATAGCTTGGATTGCACGTTGCTCTCTTAGTCTTCTACGGAAAGTACGCTCAATTTCAGGATCAAAATTGTTGAGTGGTTGAGCGTTCAAGGCTCTTCACATGAACTAGAGAACAATCTGAAAACACAAACAAAAGAAACAAAATTAAAAAGAAAAACAGACCTAATCTACCGGTTGTGAGAAACAACTAATACTAACTATAGTCCCCGGCAACGGCGCCAAAAACTTGATAGGCCAAATCCTACCCCGCAAGTGAGCGGGGTCGGTTGTAATACCAAGGTGTCAAACTCTGGGACTATGTAGTATTTATTGTAATCAAATCACTAGACTAAGCCGTAAAATAAGCAAAGATTGAATTTTGATTTTTGCTATGAAACTAATTAAAGCAAACAAACAAGTAAATATGAGAAAATCAATGAGAGGAATGCTTCTAAGATCAAGGATCACCACAAAAATGCTTCGGTAGACTATAAAAGATGATTGCACAATCTTAATTATGACTTTGAAGGCAATTGTCTAATTTATCCGCTAAATTCTTTCGAATGTTAACAAACGTATCTAAATCAATTAAACATCCACTTTCGTGACTTGCAAATTTAAATCTAGACCTTTAAGCACTTAGAATTTAAGATTAAATTGAATAAGCATCCGCTTTCGTGACTTGCTAACTTAACCCAACCTTATAATGATATTAAGACTTATAAAAAGCGGACATTGACAATTAATGAAATGTAATTCAAGGTGAAATTGACCAAAAGCGGAATTTTATTTATTGATAAGAACTTTCGTTCATTACATTGAGTGTCGTTTTACAAATGATGTAGCAGCGGAAAATGAAGCCCATATATAAAGCGTTGAAATTACGTGGTGAAATTACAAGTATATTTACCCAAGACAACTGATGTGAAGATGATTTGCTTGGTTTAAAAATCGAAGAGCGGGTGCACTATCTTCGGAATGCTTTGCTCTTTATGAAAATTCCTTCCTTCCTTCCTTCAACGTCATCTTGCCTTGACCTTCCATTCTTGCATAACGCTTCTCGAACCTTCTAGACTTCGTCTTCGACGCTTTGGTGTGACTTCCTACAGTCTGGCATTTATCGCTAAGGGCGAGAAATACCAGGCAAAAATGCGGAAAAGCGGAATTAGTCTAAGGAGACTAAGCAAGTGAGAACGGAAATTCTCAAGGGTATTTCGGTAATTTATAATATTCGAGATATCTTATCGGACTATCTTTTAAGGTATAGGTCTTTATGTGGGGCTTATCGGAACGGAGGAGAGTGTATCTCGAGAGGAGATAGCTCGTTAATCGAGAGAAGAACTACGAGATTGTAGACTTCCGTTAGAGTAGGAAGTATGTTGGGAACGTTATTAATATACAAGTTTTTGAAAACCTCTCGCGCCCTTGTGAACCGAGAGCCGGATCGATCATTTGAGACCGGTCCGATTTTGATTTCTTTTAAATGTGCTTGGGCACTTATATTGTATAGTGATGAAAACTTTCACTTATGTTAACGTATTTTAAGGGCATGGGGGCCATGAATGGGACGAATTCTACTTATAAGAAAATGAAGGAATTTCAGGCCTCTTTCATCCCGAGTGTTCAGGCCTCTTTCATCCTGAGTGTGCATGCCTCTTTCATCCTGAGTGTGCATGCCTCCTTCATCTCGAGGATACCGGGCCTCTTTCATCCCAAGTATATAGACAACTAGTTAGTGCATAATATAATATCGCCTATGCTAATCCACAACGAATCTCGAAAAGAGATTGAAACAAACAAGGGCACAATTCATCGGTCCTAAAGTTCAGTACTAGCATAGTACGAATCATAATAACAATATGTCATTATTTCTAAGAATCGATATTCCTAGATTCATTTATTTTTTTATCAAACAAGTTGTTCCCAACATCGAGAAATTTCACACAAACGAATTATCGAGGCTTCAAAGAGAAAATCCACTTGCCTTGGCTTGTACGATTGTGTACTAACGAATGAACAGAAACGTTGTCCTTAAAACGAAACAGGAGCTCGACCTATCGACACGGAATATACGAACGAGGTTTAATAAGAATTTTCTTTAAATTCTTTTAAAGTGTAGGAAATCTCTTATATCCTTATTATAAGAGAAATAATTTCTAAATTATTATAATAATAATTTAGGTGGAGATGAATAAAATAATAATATTTTATATAATTTTATATTTATAATATCCTTTTATTCTTTATAAAAACCTTATTTTAATTTCATTAACTATTATTTTGAAACCAAGTCATACTTTACTTATTTTTCTTAAAATATTCCTTTTAACTTAACTTATTATTATATTCTTATTATAACCGAGTAGGATAATATCCTTATATAATAATTTAGATATAGTTTTCATAACTATATGAAATATTGCTTTTATAAAACTCATCGTAGGGTGTGAAAAGTCTAAAATACCCTTGTAGTTGAATATCTTTTATTTCTCTTATTATTATTTTAATATTCACCTTATCATATAAGATCTTTTTAAATATTCATAATATATTCTCATTATAACATCATACCATATTTTATAAATATACCTATAAGGTAATAAGGCTTTTTGTAGAACTTTCCTTAAATAGAAATCTCTACCATACTTATTGTAGTAATATTCCAGTATAAGATTTAATAATATCATTTTATCATCTATTAAATAGGTTACCTATATATCTTTAGTTTACGAGACAGAAACATGCCTTGTAACATTATCTTATAATTAGGAGTATATAATTTATTTATTTATATTTAAGATCATAATAATATCTTTTCTTATCTTTTATATCTTTTTAAGACATGAAACCACCTTATAATATAAGAGATATTAATATATCATATTATATTATACTTATTCTACACTTTACTTATATGAAAATTTCCAAAGATCATAATAAACTCCTATTATCTTATTTAAATGGTTCCTCATGTCTAGAATATTATTTTATAAAAATAGGAGCATGCGACTATTTATTTATCTCTATAATTATTAATAATATCTTTAGCATATCTTTTCTAACAACTTAGAGTAGTTTGGTTCAAATAAAACAAACTCTTATCCTAAAACGAACTCTTATCCTAAAACGAATGCACTTTTTGTAGTTAGTAGTGCACTTTTCCTACTTCGAATTGCACTTTTTTCGCATTTGTACTTTTCATACTTTTTAGTGCACTTTTCAAATTTTTTTAGTGCACTTTTTTGTAATGCACTTTTTGTATTTTTCAATGCACTTTTATATGAAAAGTGCATTACTAACTATGAAAAGTTCATTCGTTTTAGGATAAGAGTTCGTTTTAGGATCAGAGTTTGTTTCATTTGAACCAAACTCCAACTTAGACCTTTATATTTTTATAATTACTTCCAAGAGTTTGGTTCAAATGAAACAAACTCTTATCCTAAAACGAACTCTTATCCTAAAACGAATGCACTTTTCATAGTTAGTAATGCACTTTTCATATAAAAGTGCATTGAAAAATACAAAAAGTGCATTACGAAAAAGTGCACTAAAATTTTTTGAAAAGTGCACTAAAAAGTACGAAAAGTACAAATGCGAAAAAGTGCACTCCGAAGTATGAAAATTGCACTACTAACTACAAAAAGTGCATTCGTTTTAGGATAAGAGTTCGTTTTACGATAAGAGTTTGTTTCATTTGAACCAAACTCTTACTTCCAAATAGGGTAATCATATTATTTATATTATACTTCTCATATAAATCTCATAATTCAATCCCATGATTTTATTATAATGTATTTCTCTATATAAAAGTTCATGCAAATTATTTAATATATCTTTCTAGTCTTCAACTTAATCACATAAAATTATCTTATGATAAGAATATCTTATCCATATTATATATAAGTTTATAATATGATTTTGAAAGACATGTTAGTATTTTCTGTTAATAAAGTCTTAAATTAATAAATCCTTTCATCTAGTTCTATTAATAAAGTCGAAATATTATTAAAACATAATTTTTATGCTTAGAAGTATTATATTATGATCTCATAATTTATTTAAAATTTTTCCATGTCTATCCATATTTTATTCCTTTTATAAAATTTACATGCATGTTGATTTTATTCAATTTAAGCATAAGGAAAATAATAAAATCAAAATCTGATTTTCCTAACAACTTATATCCTTTATTGTTAATACAAGATGCTGAAAATATTTACTTAATAAAATAAAAGGGTTAAAACATTAATTAAAAAAAATTAGGATTAAACCTTCTCTTATGTACAGGTTTTACGTAAGTTGGAACAGAGGAGAAGACCAAAGAGGGACGCACACCAGGCAAGGGGGCAGCAGGACCGCGGTGGCCAGGTGGTGGTCCGGCGTGGCTCCGGGGCGGCGCGCGCGGCTCAGGTGGGGGCGGCCCAAGGTGGTCCGGTGGTGGCCCGGGTGAAGAACTAGGGTTTTTGTGGTGATTTGGGGGAAAATTTAGCACTTAAATAAAGGCTTCTATGGCTGAAATTTTGATGGAATGAGAGCAATTATGCTAGGAGAAGAGAGGAGAAGTGAATTGTGAGTAGAACAATGAATTTTCAGCCCTTTAAATAGACAAATTGATACCTTCCCTTGATCCACCATGAATGAATTTGACCTATGGAAGAAAGGGGGATTGAAGGGTATTGGGTGTTGTTGTGTTTGTTTGATGATGACAAAGCATGATGATAGATTTGGTGAGTCTTTGAAGCAACAATGGCAATTGGGAGGAAGAGAAGAGCCTTAACTGGGTGTACGTCAATTTAATCAGACTTCTTTGACTCTTGAACAAGAAGAAGAAGAAGAGAGGGCTTATTATTAAGAGAGTGGTGAATTGGGTAGTCAAGTTACAATGGCATAGTGGGAAGGAGTGTTTGTTAGTTTATGAAGGGTGCAAGAGGTCTCGGGTTCGAGTCCCGGCTCTTGCCCCTTTTTTATTTGCCTCCCTTTAATTTTTTGTTAGCTTTGTATTAATATATTGATTATAAAATCCGAATTTACTATAATTTATATTTGTTTGACATTTTATTGCCACTTTAATAATTCTTTTAAATATTTTTATAATTTATTAAGAAAACTACAAAAATATTTAAACTCTCTTTTCAAGAGAAAATATTTAAAACATACTTGACTTGCTTAATATATTTAATTAAATTCTTAATTTTCATTGTTGTAAACTTTTGTAACCTTTCATAATATAATATGAAATTATAAAGTTTATTAAGTTCTCTATTTTAACGAAAAAAAATTTATTGGGATAATTACCCATTTTATTTTATTTAGAATTTAGCGGATATTACAATAGTACCCCCTTAAAAATTAGTTTCGTCCCCGAAACTAGGGAAGGCTTAGGGTGGTACAAGGTTACCACGGAAAGTAGCTACTAACAACTGTGAGGAAACAACAAAGGGTCGAGTACCCCCTTAAAGAATATTTCGTTCTTTAGTTAAGATGAATGTACAAGTAGAAGAATTACTATTGTACTTTTTGTTTCTTAAGGAATCGTTACGTTAGTATTCCTTGGAAAGATTCTCACATTTGGACTTATGTGGTTTGAAATCAAGGGATAGGAATGGAAATTCAATTGGTCTTGCTAGCGAAGTAGGCCGGGGTCAAGCGGTTTTATCCCTTAGCTTGAGTCATAACTACCGAAGTTCTGGGTTGACCTTCCCATACATAAAAGTTGAATTGCTTATAGAATAAGCATCCTAATTGAAACGAGCACCTAAGTGCTTCTAGGAATTGATTAAGAAAATGACTAATCCATTCTATACTTCTAGAATAGAGTCATTGAATGACTCTTTTAAGATGGATATTTAATAAACTTTTGAGACGGATATCGATGTTTGAATATGTAAGGGCAATGCCTTAGAAGAAGAATCTTGAATTACGGTTTCTAAAGAAGTTACTATTGGGATAGGCGAGGGTTATCTCGCAAGAGGGAGTAACCATCTTTACGATGTCGTGTTCGAATATGTTATACTATCGAAAAGTGGTTCATTAATTGTCAATGTCCGCTTTGCATTAATTGTCAATTTCACCTTGAATTACGACAGCCTGTGCGCCCAGATCACAGCCTAGGTGTATGCCGAGGACGCCGCAAACCAGAGCTCGCGACCGAAGACCGACAAGGAAATCGTCGCCGAGGCTAAAGGGAAGGCAAAAATGGTCGCTCTGGCCGCGAGGAATGCGTATGTTACTAAGACCCACAACCCCGTCAACTACAACAACAATAACAACAGCAACAGAAACAACAACAACAACAGGAACAACAACAACAACAACAACAACGACAACAGGAATAATAAACACTATAACTACCGTAGAGGCGGCAGTGGAGGTTAGAGCTGCTTCGGCGGGAAAGCGCGAGGTTATCAGGGTAAGAGAGGCCCCGCGTACAACTCGAACGAAAAGGGGGGCGCCAACCCTGCATCAGGAGCCAACACCGTGCCGCAAGGTCCGGGTTAGGCTCGGGCCAACTACGTCAAGCAACAAGCTCCCGCCAAGCAGGCGCGGTCTGGACAGACAGCAACACCCGACGGGTATATCCATACCATCTCGGGTGGACCTTCGTTGGTTGGGTCGAGCCAGGCGGAAAGAAAGAGGTACGCGAGGGCAAGCCACCACGAGCCCTCGGTATTCAGCGTTGCCTAGACCTCTGGTCCCACGTAGGCTTAGCCTTCACCTCCGAAGATGTCGAGGGACTCCACATGCCGCACTCAGACCCCTTGGTGGTGCACGCCCAGGTGGGCTCAAAAATGATGAAGTGAGTGCTGGTGGACACAGGGTCCTCCGTAGACATCATGTACTACGGCACTTTCGAGCAATTGGGCATCTCCGAAATGTCCCTGAAGCCCTACGCTGGGAAACTCACCTCCTTCTCGGGGAACGAAGTCGACGTCGCCGGTCTCATAGACCTTTGGATGACGCTGGGCACCGGCTCCACAAGGAGAACCGAGATGGTGGAATTTACGGTGGTACACCTGCCTTCGGCGTACAATGCAATCAACGGGAGAGTCTCCCTGATGAAGTTCCAGGCGGTGGTGTCCATCTACCACCTCAAAATGAAATTCCCCGTCGACGACGGGGTTGGGGAAGTAAAGGGCAACCAAGAGGAGGGTCGTGTTTGCTTTGCGACCTCGGCAAAACAGCAGTCCCCGGTGTTTATGGTGGAGTCCCCAGACGAGACCGATCTAGAATTCCGGGACTTCACAATCCCCACCCCTGAGGCAGAAAAAAGGGTGATATCCCCCTTCGAGAGTGAGTCCGAGAAGATCTACTTGGCAGAATATCTCTCCGGGACGTCAGTGACGTCACTAGAAGCCTTGCTTGTTGGGTCCCGCGATGTGTTCACCTGGACCGCGAAGGACCTCCACGGCGTCCCGCGAGCCGTGGTCCAGCACTCCCTAAACGTAGATGTCACCACTCGCCTCGTGGTGTAGCGACGAAGAAAAATGAATGAGGAGAGGGAAAACGCCGCAAATGACGAGGTGGCCAAGTTGTTGGCCGCAGGGTTCATTCGCGAAGTCCAATACCCTCGATGGTTGTCCAACGTCATGCTGGTCAAAAAAGCCAGCGGGAAGTGGAGGATGTGCGTGGACTTCAAGGATCTCAACAAAGCCTGTCCCAAAGACAGCTACCCCTTGCCCTTGAGCGATGAGCTGGTCGACTCAACCGCATGTCACGGGGTATTGAGCTTCCTCGATGCGTACTCAAGATACAACAAAGTCCTGATGAGCCCGCGTGACGAAGAGGAGACGTCTTTCATCACCTCGCGAGGCACTTATTGTTACAAGGTCATGCCGTTTGGCCTAAAGAATGTGGGGGCCACCTTTCAACGCCTCGTCGACCGCGTCTTTAAGAAGCATCTGGGAAGAAACGTGTCAGCCTACATCGACGATATTGTGGTCCGGAGAAAGACCCTTGAGGAGCATCTGGTCGACCTCGCTGAGGTCTTCGCAACCCTCAAGCACAACCGTCTCAGCCTGAACCCCGAGAAGTGCTTCTTCGGCGTATCGTAGGGGAAGTTCTTAGGCTTCATGATCAGCGAGCGCGAGATCGACATCAACCCCGCCATGGTCGAGTCGATCCTCACGATGAGGTCGCCGCGATCTCGAACTGCGGTGCAGCGGCTCAACGGCGTCGTCAACTATCTAGGGAGGTTTTGCTCCCGCGCGTGGACAAGTCTCTCCCTTTTTTCGCCGCTCTCAAGAAAAACGAAAAGTTCGTTTGGGATGAGGGGCTCGAGCTCGCTTTATCTAAATTAAAGGCCTTCTTGTTGAAGCTCCCCACTTTGTCGCCCCCAATGGCGGGCGAAGACTTGCAACTATACGTGGCAGTGAGCCAATAGACGGTCAGCGCGGTGCTGACCAGACAGGCCATGCACTCAGTATACTTCGTGAGTCATGTACTCCAACCTGCGGAGTAGCGATACTCCCCGACGGAGAAGATGGCGTTGGCAGTTGTGACCGCCGCAAGGCGCCTACGCCCTTACTTCCACGCGCATCCCATTCAGGTTCTCTCAGACCTCCCACTTTAACAAATCCTCCACCAGCCCGCCCTCTCTGGGCGAATGACGAAGTGGGCAGTCGAGCTCTCCGAGTTCGACATCAGCTACCTCCCGAGGACCACGATGAACGGGCAGGCCCTCGCCGACTTCATTGTGGAGGTTACCTTCCCCGAAACTGACGCAAGCTCGGAAGAGTGGAGGATATTCGTTGACGGCTCACCATGCGATGCCGGTGGCGGGACTGGCGTATTCCTCGCTGGTCCCTCGATCGAGACGGAGTATGCCCTTAACTTCGCCTTCGATGCCACCAACAACGAGGCCGAGTATGAGGCCATGATCGCCGGAATAGAGATGGCGCTCCTCGGTGGAGCCCGCAAGATCAGGGTCTACACCGACTCCGAGCTGGTTGCGCGCCAGCTCAATGGGCAATACGACACCAGAACGGGGTTCCTGCCCGCATACCGAGAGAAAGTTAAGACCTTGGTGTCGTGCCTAGAAACCTTCGCGGTGGAGTCCATCCCGCGAACCTCGAACACAAAGGCGGATGCTCTCGTGAGGTTGGGATCTGCCCTTCCCTTGGAAGTGGGAAATCGTGTGATGGTGGAGAGAAAGCTCTTGCGGAGTGTGACCAGAGAGGTTCTCTTCGCTACTATTGAGGATTGGAAGATCCCGATAACACGATATGTGGAGAGCGGTGTCCTCCCAAAGGACCCCGCACAGGCTAGGAAGCTGAAAATGTAGGCAGCTCGTGATTGCATCATTGGCGGCAAACTCTATCGCTGAGGATATGCTAAGCCTAACTTTCTGTGTGTGTCGACCGAGTCTACGAGTCGCATCCTATACGAGGCACATGAGGGGGTCTGTGGAGGCCACCCCGGGTGGCGCGCCTTGTCACATAAAATCACCCATCTGGGGTACTTTTGGCCCACCCTCATGCAGGACACGAGGGTCTATGTCCAGAAATGTGACGGGTGCCAAAAGCACGGTAACCTCCAACACGCCCCGACCTCGCGCCTCCACTCCATCCACGCGCCATGTCCCTTCGCAATGTGGGGAATGGACATCCTCGGCCCCTTTCCCAAGGCCGTTGGCCAGGTGTGGTACATCTTGGTCATCGTCGACTATTTCACGAAGTGGGTCGAGGCGCAAGCCATGGAAAAAATCACTGGGACAAAGGTATGCGACTTCCTGTGGAAGAACCTCGTCTGCCGCTTTGGCGTCCCCATGACCATCATGACTGACCATGGCCCTCAATTTGACTGCGACGAGACTCGGACTTTCTGCTCCTACCTAGGCATAACCCTCAACTTTTCCTCCGTAGCCCACCCTCAGTCCAACGGCCAGATGGAAAATGTCAACACCCACATCTTGTCCGATTTAAAAAAGCGCTTGGGCATGGCCCAAGGTCGTTGGGCGGAGCTTCTCCCACTCGTCCTGTGGATATATCGCACCACCGCGTGTCGTGCAATGGGAGAAACGCCTTTCGCTCTAACTTACGGGGCGAAAGCGCTAGTCCCTGTGGAGACGCTGGTCCCTCCGACGAGGGTTTTTGATTTCAATAAAGACGAGAACGAGGCCAACCTTAAGGTCGAATTGATATTCAGAGACGAGCTGTGCGAGGTGGCCGACCTGCGCTCAAGGGAATACAAATGTTGCATGGCAGTATACCCCGACAAGAGGGTTAGACCTCGGTTCCATGCTACGGGTAGCCTCGTCTTGAGACGTACCAAAGGTGGCAAGTTGGACCCTAACTGGGAGGGGCCATACCTCCAAGGCGAGAAGGTCGCGCCCGGAGCTTTCAAGCTCAAAGACAGCGAGGGACGCACCCTGAGCAAAAAAACATGGAATGTCGATCGGCTAAAAAAATACTATGTGTAAACTCTCCAAACTCTGTTGTTTCCATCGAATTTTGTGAATAAAGTGACATGGAATTTTCAAACCTGCCTCTAAAAAAATCTCGTGTTTAAGTCCACCCCTCGCTTCCCGCTTGGGGTTGGAGATTCCCGGTTTTAAATTGCGAAATCCACCCCTCGCTTCCAGCTTGGGGTTGGAGAATCTCGGTTTTAAGTTGTTAAGTCCACCCCTCGCTTCCCGCTTGGGGTTGGAGAATCTCGTGTTTAAGTCCACCCCTCGCTTCCCTCTTGGGGTTGGATATTCTCGGTTTTAAATTACGAAGTCCACCCCTCGCTTCCCGCTTGGGGTTGGAGAATCTCGTATTTAAGTCCACCCCTCGATTCCCGCTTGGGGTTGGAGATTCTCGGTTTTAAATTGCGAAGTTCACCCCTCGCTTCTCGCTTGGGGTTGGATAATATCGGTTTTAAGTTGTTAAGTCCACCCCTCGCTTGCCGCATGGGGTTCGAGAATCTCGTGTTTAAATCCACCCCTCGCTTCCCGCTTGGGGTTGGAGATTCTCGGTTTTAAATTGCGAAGTCCACCCCTCGCTTCCCGCTTAGGGTTGGAGAATCTTTGTTTTAAGTTGTTAAGTCCACCCCCTCACTTCCCGCTTGGGGTTGGAGAATCTCATGTTTAAGTCCACCCCTCGCTTCCCGCTTGGGGTTGGAGATTCTCGGTTGTAAATTGCGAAGTCCACCCCTCGCTTCCCGCTTGGAGTTTGAGAATCTCAATTTTAAGTTGTTAATTCCACCCCTCGCTTCCCGCTTGGGGTTGGAGAATCTCGTGTTTAAGTCCACCCCTCGATTCCCGCTTGGGGTTGGAGATTCTTGGTTTTAAATTGCGAAGTCCACCCCTCGCTTCCCGCTTGGGGTTGGAGAATCTCGTTTTTAAGTTGTTAAGTCCACCCCTCGCTTCACGCTTGAGGTTGGAGAATCTCGTGTTTAAGTCCAACCCTCGCTTCCCGCTTGGGGTTGGAGAATCTCGGTTTTAAATTGCGAAGTCCACCCCTCGCTTCCCGCTTGGGGTTGGAGAATCTCGGTTTTAAGTTGTTAAGTCCACCCCCTGGCTTCCCGCTTGGGTTTAGAGAATCTCGTGTTTAAGTCCACCCCTCGCTTCCCGCTTGGGGTTGGAGATTCTCGGTTTTAAATTGCGAAGTCCACCCCTCGCTTCCCGCTTGGGGTTGGAGAATCTCGGTTTTAAGTTGTTATGTCCACCTCTCGCTTCCCGCTTGGGGTTGGAGAATCTCGGTTTTAAGTTGTTAAGTCCACCCCTTGCTTCCCGCTTAAGGTTGGAGAATCTCATGTTTAAGTCCACCCCTCGCTTCCCGCTTGGGGTTGGATATTCTCGGTTTTAAATTGCGAAGTCCACCCCTCGCTTCCCGCTTGGGGTTGGAGAATCTCGTGTTTAAGTCCACCCCTCGATTCCCGCTTGGGGTTGGAGATTCTCGGTTTTAAATTGCGAAGTTCACCCCTCGCTTCTCGCTAGGGCATGGAGAATCTCGGTTTTAAGTTGTTAAGTCCACCCCTCGCTTCCCGCTTGGGGTTGGAGAATCTCGTGTTTAAATCCACCCCTCGCTCCCCGCTTGGGGTTGGAGATTCTCGGTTTTAAATTGCGAAGTCCACCCCTCGCTTCCCGCTTAGGGTTGGAGAATCTCGGTTTTAAGTTGTTAAGTCCACCCCCTCGCTTCCCGCTTGGGGTTGGAGAATCTCGTGTTTAAGTCCACCCCTCACTTCCCTCTTGGGGTTGGAGATTCTCGGTTTTAAATTGCGAAGTCCACCCCTCGCTTCCCGCTTGGAGTTGGAGAATCTCGTTTTTAAGTTGTTAAGTCCACCCCTCGATTCCCGCTTGTGGTTGGAGATTCTCGATTTTAAATTGCGAAGTCCACCCCTCGCTTCCCGCTTGGGGTTAGAGAATCTCGGTTTTAAGTTGTTAAGTCCACCCCTCGCTTCACGCTTGGGGTTGGAGAATCTCGTGTTTAAGTCCACCCCTCGCTTCCCGCTTGGGGTTGGAGATTCTCGGTTTTAAATTGCGAAGTCCACCCCTCGCTTCCCGCTTGGGGTTGGCGAATCTCGGTTTTAAGTTGTTAAGTCCACCCCCTGGCTTCCCGCTTGGGGTTTGATATTCTCGGTTTTAAGTTATTATGTCCACCCCTCGCTTCCGCTTGGGGTTGGAGAATTTTGTGTTTAAGTCCACCCCTCAATTCCCGCTTGGGGTTGAAGATTCTCGGTTTTAAATTGCGAAGTCCACTCCTCGCTTCCCGCTTGGGGTTGGAGAATCTCGGTTTTAAGTTGTTAAGTCCACCCCTCGCTTCCCTCTTTGGGTTGGAGAATCTCGTGTTTAAGTCCACCCCTCGCTTCCCGCTTGGGGTTGGAGATTCTCGGTTTTAAATTGCGAAGTCCACCCCTCACTTCTCGCTCGGGGATGGAAACAATCAATGAAAAATAGTCATGCGAGATCCGAGCGAGGCTCGTGATCTTGGCATAAGAACAATCGTACGTTATCTATCATACGAGATCCGAGCGAGGCTCGATCTTGGCATAAAAAATCGTCATGCGAGATCCAAGCGAGGCTCGTGATCTTGCCTTAAAAAAATCTCGTCATGCGAGATCCGAGCGAGGCTCGTGATTTTGGCATAAGAACAATCATACGAGATCTATCATATGAGATCCGAGCGAAGCTCGTGATCTTGGCTTAAAAAAATCGTCATGCGAGATCCGAGCGAGGTTCGTGATCATGGCATAAAAACAATCATCCGAGATTCGAGCGAAGCTCGGGATCGCAACATAAGACCAGCGCCCGATGTGCCCCAAGGATGCCACAATTATTGTGACACTCAGGCCATGGGGTTGGGTCGGGATATGTATACAAGTAAATTAAAAGCAAGAAACACAAACACAACCATAAGACAAGAAAAGTGGCATAAAATAAGGCCATGACGGCCGAAATATTTAATTATAGACCCCGGCGGAGCCACCAACATAACGAAAAAAAAACATTAAAAGGTCATAGGTGTCCTTCATTCTTTCAAGGCGTCGGCGGCGGGCTCTTTCGGGGCCTCGACGGTGGGCTCTGTGGGAGCCAGAGGGACGGTCGAGTCGGAGATCGCAGCAGGCTGTGAGCTCGCCACGTTGGTCGCTGGATGGGAGTCCGCATCAACGAGGTTTGGACTTCCCTGGCCGAGTTCATCAACGGGAGGTGCCTCGGAGACTACTGTCCCATCCTCTTTGAGGAAGAACTCGCATGCTCCCTCGGGCTCCTCCCTAGTCTCTTCCCCCAAGTCTCTGTGTAGTTGAGGATGAAGAAGGAAATACGGGGGTCGATGTGCCCGTACTTCGCCACCACCCGTACTTCGCCATACGGACGGTCTGGCGGAACATCTTGTTCACGCTCCCCACCAACTCCTCCTTGTAATCCGCAGACTCCACATACTTGGGCCCTGCAGCCATCACCTCCTCGTTGAGCTCACGCGCTCTCAAAGGTTGGTAATCTCCTCCTCGGCCTTCAAGAGATCCACCTCCTTCTCTTTGAAGAAGTTGTGCTCAGCGGAGACCTTGCCCCGAAGCTCCTCATTCTCGCTCTGTAAAGCCCCGGCCAGGGCCTTCGCCTTGTTCTCCCCCTCCTTCGCCCTCGCAGCCGCCTTGGCCTCGTCCTTCGCCGCAACCTCTGCGGCTTTAATCCACTTTCCGGCCTCGACGAGGTCCTTCTCATACTTTGCACACTCCGTTGTGCGGGCCTAAAGTGTCGCCTCCACTTTATCCATCCTCGTTTGGAGAAGGGTGAGGCGGCTGCGGTTGTAATTCTCAAAAAAGGTATGCTGAAAATTCGTAAGGTTTTTAGAAAATAAGAGGCATGAAATCCAAAACAGAAGCGATATTTATGAAAGCGGAACGTACCATCGCCGAATAGCAGGCGGCCTCGTCATTAAGGGCCTCCTCCGTGAGATTGTTAGCCCACGAGACCTCTTCCTTCCATTCGTCCCGACTCCATCTCGCAGAAGCACCCCGAGCCGGCCCGGGACAATGGAACTTCACCGGAGAAGGACCATCGAAGTTGAGGGCCCGTCCCTCAAAATTAATGCTAGGAATGATCTCCCTCCCCGACGGACCGCGTTGGCTGTCCCCCTTGAGCTTTTTCTTTTTATCTCCGCGAGGGGACTCCGCTCCCTTCCTCTTTGACCCGGCTCCATCATCGGATCCTCGGAAGGCTTGGGAAGACGTTCTCGCGACGTCCCCTTAGACGAGGCCCCGTCGGTTGTCTTCACCCCGGAAGCCTTCGGCGGCGGGGATGTCGCCTTCGGTTGCGAGGAGGGTGGCCTCGCCGGCAGGGTCGGTTCCTTTATGATGATGCCCTTTTGGCGGTGAGGAGCCTGGGCGGTGGAAATGGAGGTCGCAGGTTTCTTTCCGTGCGACTTCGAGGTTAGAGCGTTGAAGAGGTCCACTGTCAAAGAAAAACATGAAAATAAGCTAGATAAAAAGCAAGAAACAAGACATCACAATAAATCAAGCTAGCATGACCAGAGCGAGGCTCGTGGTAATCACTAGATAAACGAGGTTTCAACCTCGTTGCCTAAAACCAAGGGCAAATAACAAAAATAAACAACAACAGGGAAATCAAATACCCTCTTTGCCCTTGCGAGATGGAAGGGTGAGGCTCAGACCGGCCCGCTCAAGCCGGTCAGATGCCAGGTACTTCTAGAATGATTCCTGACGCTCCGGGTTATATCGTGCCTTGAGTTCCCTGAGTTCAGTGGATTTGTGTGCGCCCTTGGGCTGAACAAAGTTTCCCGGTGCCATGGGAAAATTGAGATACCTCCCATTAGGGTCTCGGACCAGCAACCATTTCTTCTTCCACAGCCCGACGTTCGAAGGGGCCGTGGTGAGTTTAATACCCGGCAAGCTCAGATTGACGAGGAAGGACTTGTGCTCCCTCCTCGCTAGAAATAGGCTCGACATGATACCGAGATCCGTCCCATCCCCGAGCTCACGGCTGCGAACGGTCTAGGCACACAACAACCTCCACGCGTTGGGAAACAACTGGGCAGGGCAGACGCGCATGGCCCACAAGAAATCCACGATGTGTAAGGCCAGGGGCAGTTTGAAGCCGACTTGGAAACTGTGTAGGTGCACAAACACGCACCTATCGTAGTGTGCCAAGGAGAAGCCCTCCCCTTCGGGAAACGCTAGCTCAACTCCCTCGGGCCAGGCGAAATCCTTGGCAATGTGTGCGATGTCTTTAGGCTCCAGGTCCGTAGGCACCCCCTCGGATAAAAAGGTCTCATTCGAGTCTGAGGACATAGGGATCCTCTCCTCGAGGATAGGCGGGACGCTGGACACAGCATCGGTAATATCATCCGCGAAAAAACTCGCGAGGTCGTTGGAGTCGGACGACCTCGCAACAACACCAGCCACATCCTCATCAGAAATCGATGACGAAGCCATTTCGACGCCAGACGATGCACGAAGTCGGGAGAAGCGTGAGTGGATGGAAACAACGGAGTCGCTGGAAGAGGGTTCGCTGAAGACCAACGAGGGAGACCTCGAGTTCTGAGAGTCACTAGTATCTAAACTCCCTACGGACTAGGAAGCCTCCTCATAGAATTTTTCTTGAACTTTGAACACGAAGCTTGGTGGGGGGCTCAAAGAAGCTCTCCTAGGCATAGAAGAGCGACGTCCAGGCCACGAAAGGCAAGCACCTGGAAAAGAAAGAAGTATTGAGACATCGGGCAAAGCAACCAAAGAAAGAGATCGCGATACCATAAGGGGAGAAGGCCACGTGGCACCCTAGGGCTACTCTGACACGATAGGACGGCGGGAAAGAAGTTGAAGCGCCAAATAGAGGAGAGAGAAGGTGGAATGGAAGCCCGCGATGGAAACCAGCAGTGGAAGCCCAAACGTCCCGTCAGTCGGGCATCATGACGTTTGGGTTTCCGAGGATCTCAAATTTCAAAACGACGAAGGGGGGCGCAGAAACATAACCGTCGATTGGCAAGCGAAGGATTCAAGGGCAAGGCGGTCGCCACCCTCGCCCCACCATTTCGCCGCCATGACGCTGGCGCAAGCCACCAAGGACAGTCGTCGCCCATTGGGGCACGAAACCAAGAAAGAGAAAACACAAGAGAAGAAGGTCCAAGAGCGCTGCGCAAACGCAAGCACCGCCCTCGCCCACCGTTTCGTCGCCGTGACACCGGCCCGAAACACCGAAATGCAACCTCTCCCGCTAGGGCACAAGACGAAGAAGAAAAAAACGCGAGAAAAAGGAAGAGTGAGAGCACCTCGCAAAGGCAAGCACCGCCCCCACCGTTTTAGTGCTATAACTGCTTCACTTTGTTACAATCTCATCTTGTTGTTTTGACAATTTTGTTTGATCAAGAACAAAGAGGTTTTGTTTTGGTGGAGTGGAGCTCTAACTAGCTACCATCACCCTTTTTTCATTATATCATAACAACAAAATAGAAGCTAGAATTGAGGACTTAAATTTGCACAAAATCAGAAAACTACCTACCTCCTACAAACTAGTGCACTACTTGCACTTACATTATGACTAAGCTAAGAAAAGAAATAACTACAATTTTTAACCGTTGTGAATATCAATTCCCTTGACAATACATTTACAAGAGCTTTGATTTCATGAACATAACAAACTTAGTCTAAAAATAACAACAAGCTTAAACATGACATTCACTACCTTTAAGCTTGTGTTGATCAATCTTGTTTGACATTTCTCATGCCAATACTTACTCTCAATTCCATGAACCTTTGACATCCAAGATGTTTAGTTAGCAAGTCTACCAGCTGAATTTCAGTTTTGACATGTTCTGCATTGATGTCCCTTTCTGAACACAGTCTTTGATGAAGTAATACCTGGTGTCGATATGTATACTTCTATCATGATGAACCGAGTTCTTGGCCGATGTTATAGCCAACTTATTATCAATCTTCAACATTGCCTTCACTTGTTTTTCTCCTTTTAACTGACTCAAGACTCTCCCTAGCCACACTCCTTGGTATGCTCCTACTGTAGCAGAAATGTATTCAGCTTCACGACTTGACAAGGCAACCACCTTTTGTTTTTGAGATCTCCAAGTTACAAGATTCTCTCCCAGAAAGTACATGACTCCTGTGGTGCTCTTCCTGTCATCTATGTCTTCGGCTAGATCACTATCACAGTAGCCAATCAATTCTTCTTTGAGTTGCCCTTTCTTGTAGACACAATCTAGATTTAAGGTCCCTTTGACATACCTTAAAATCTGTTTCACTGCAATTAGATGTGCTGTTGTTGGAGCCTCCATATATGTTCATTACTCCAACAGAATAAGCAAGATCAAGTCTTGAGTTCACCAGATATCTCAAACTCCCTATTACACTCATGTATAAGGTTTCATCTATTGGTGGTTCGCCATTTCCTAACTTGCTCATCTTAGTTCTAGGCTCCATGGGAATTTGACAAGAATTGCATTATCCCATTCCTAGCTTATCCAAGATTTTCTTTCTATATCCTGACTGACACAAAGAAATTGAACTAGCATCTTGCTTGAACTCTATGCCAAGGTAGTAACTTAGAAGACCAAGATCACTCATCTCAAATTTTTCTTGCATCTCACAATCATTTGATGATGTTCTTGCTTGATCCTATCAGAATGAGGTCATCTACATACACTCCCACAATCATGACATCTTCTCCATGATCTCTTTTATACAAAGTTTGTTCTTATAGGCACCTCGTGAAGCCAAGTGAATACAATGACTTGTCTAGCTTGAAGTTCCATGCTAGAAAGGTGATTGTTTTAACCCATACAAGGCTTTATGGAGTTTTAGCACTTTGTATGGATTCTTCTTGTCTACAAAACCTTCGGGTTAAGCAACATACACCTCTTCTTCAAGTTCTCCATTCAAAAATGTTGTTTTCACATCCATATGATGTACTTCCCAGTCCCTTTGAGCTGCATAAGCTAGCAATAACCTAATTGTTTCCAATCTTACCACTGGTGCAAATACTTTATTGTAATCAATGACATGCGTTTGCACATACCCTTTTGCCACGAGTCTTGCTTTATGCTTGACAGTTTCACCATCTAGATTTTTCTTCATCTTAAAAATCCACTTTAATCCGATTGCCTTGTGTTCTTTTGGCAAGTTCACAAGTTCCCATGTGTCATTGCTTTTTATAGAAAGGACTTCATGATCCATTGCTTGTCTCCAACTCTTATCCTTTGAAGCTTCTTCATAGGAATTGGGCTCCTCTATGGACAGGAAACAAAGGCCAACTTCAACATCAAGTTCTCTTATGGGATCATAGATGTCTTTGAGTGATCTGTACTTCTGGTGAGGTTGATGCACTTGAACTATGAGAACTGGTTGGTATGGATGGAATTGACTTAGTTTCTGACTCTCCTCTAGACTGTGCAATAGAACCTAGATTATCATTCATATTTTCTGTTGCTTGCTTATCCTCCTTGTAAAATACAGTAAAGTTACTTCTTGAGCCTTGTTCCACTTCCTGTGTGTTCTTTTGCCATGACCAACTCTTTCCCTCTTCAAAAACTACGTCACTACTGATCATAACCTTATTCTTTGGATCCAATAGCTTGTATGCTTTGAACTCTTCTTCATAGCCAAGCAAAATCATGTGAATGCTCATGTCTACGGTTTTAGAAGATGTGGTGATATATCTTTGGTGTTCTAGGCAACCAAACACACATAGATGATGGACCTCAGGAACTCTACTCTTCAATGCCAGGCCTGATAAGGTGTCATCCCTTCCACACTTGTTGTTGGTGATCTGTTTAGGATGTACACAACAGTCTTTACAACCTCTCCCCGATACTTTGCAAGTAAGTTCTTGCTTTTGATCATGCTTTTGGCCATTTCAATTACAGTTTGATTTCGTCTCTCAATCACACCATTTTGTTAGGGTGAATATGGTGCAGTGAGAAACCTTTTCAACCCTTCTTCCTCACAAAACTTGTTGAACTCAATGGATGTGAACTCTCCCCCTCTATTTGTTCTAAACCCCTTCACTTTCTGCACATTTTCCACCTCTACACTTTTCTTGAATTTTTTGAAAGTAATAAATGCTTCATCTTTACTTTTCAACATTGACACCCACATAAACCGTGAGAAGTCAACAACTAGTTTTCTTTGCACATAAAGTATGTATTACATCCACATGTATCTGGTGAGGTTGGACCACATAGATCTCTATGAATGAGCTCAAACGGTTTCTTAGCTCTAGAAGTTGCCTTTTGAGGGAAAGATGTCATGTGTTGTTTGCCCACAACACATCCATCACACATCTGGTTCACTTGATCAATCTTTGGTAGCCCTTCAGTCATACCTTTTCTTGCCATTTTGCTCAAAGAGTTGAAATTCGGATGACCAAACCTTCAATGCCATAACCATGCTTCATTTGTTATTTTGGTCATTTGGCACATTTGATTAGCCAATACAATCGGTTTGACTGTCTCTTGACTTAATCATTCAATTTCTTCCACATGTCATACAGCTTCAAGTAGTCTCCTTCTATGACAGTCTTATTTCCACCTTTATCAAGTTGTCCAAGACTCACAATATTTCTTTTGAGATTTGGAATGTAATACACATGATAGAGTCAAATGCTCTCCACTTTTGCATTTAAACAACAGACACACATGTCCACATATGTCAACAATAGATCCATGTCCAAATTTTACCTTTCATGTGATGGATTTATCAATCTCAGTGAAACATGTATTGTCTCTAGACATGTGATTGTTGTCTCCTGTATCTAAATACCAGAAACTCCCCTCTTGAGCACTCAGTTTTTCTCTTATTAACATAGCCAAATCAAGTTCCATTTCTTGTGAACTAATTAATTCACAAGTCTCCATTACCAACAGTGTTAATTCATCCTCTTTAGACATGTGTGCTTCTTCTTTTTTTCCTTTTGAGGGACACTCAGATGCAAAGTGCCCCATTTGTCCACAACCGTAACACTTAATTTTGCTTTTGTCGAACTTCCTCTTTGGTTGTTGAGATTTATTACATTGGCATGGTTTGAATCACCACCACCCTTGCCTCTTCCTCTCCCATGCATGTCCACGACCTCTGCCACTTCTATTGTTGTTTTGATCTCTAGGCTTCCTTGAAGATTTATCATCTTCCCTAGCCTTCAATTCAACACATATGAGCAGGACAATGTCTTTTGGCTTGCTTCCAAAACCAACCAATCTTTCTTCATGGGCTTTAAGTGATCCAATCACCTCATTCGCAGTCTTGTTCTTCAAATCTCCAAACTTCTTAATTGTAGAAGTAATCTGAAGAAACTTTGAGGATGTGGATCTCATTAGCTTTTTAACTAATTGTTCTTCTTCCACTTTGTTTCCAAGTTCTCTCAACTTGTTCACGACAATTGTGAGCTTTCTAGAGTAGTCATCTATGGTTTCTGACCCACTCATCTTAAGTGTATTAAACTCACGTTAGAGGGTTAGTGTTCTTACCTCTTTAACTTTGTCGACTCCAAGATTCATGTTTTTAACATGTTGCAGACTTCTTTTGTTGTCTTCTTGGTGTCCAATTGGAGAAATACATCCTCACTTATGCCTTGATAGATGGTTGTCGATGCCATCTTGTCTCTCTTGTTGTCAACTGGTTTGTCGGCTTCCACAACATACCATACTCCTTGAGCCATCATGTAAACCTCCATTTTGATGGCCCATGCTACGTAGTTGCTTTTTGTTAACATGGGGTACTTGAGTGTCACATATCCTTCTCTATCATTGATATGCACTCCATCTCCATCTAGGGTGTTGTTTCCCGCGGTTACTGGTGGAGTATTGCTTCTCTTTGCTCTCTTTCTCTATGTTCTCTTTGTATCGAGCTCTCAATCTCAAGATAGGACATCTTGTCTTGATGGTTTTTCCTTACTAGGCTTTGATACCATGTGTTACAATCTCAACTTGTAATTTTGAGAATTTTGACAGTTTTGTTTGATCAAGAACAGAGAGGTTTTGTTTTGATTGGCGTAGAGCTGTAACTGGCTACCATCAACCTTTTTTCATTTATATCATAGCAACAGAACAAAAGCTACAATTGAGGAACTAAATTTGCATGAAATCAGAAAAATACCTCCGACAAACTAGTGCACTACTTGCACTTACATTATGACTAAGCTAAGAAAAGAAATAACTACAATTCTAGTTGTTCTGAATATCAATTCCCTTGACACAACGTGTACTAGATCTTTGATTTCATGAACGTAACAAACGTCTAAAAAGCAACAACAAGCTTAAACATGACATACTTGGATTAGTAAACAACAACACTTATTCTGAGCTTAGTTTTTTTTATGTGTTGAGAGTTGTGATTTCAAGCATTTGACATTTTGATTATTATCTGGGGGATTAATTGAGGCCTTGGGAGATTTATTGTTGCACAAAGTAGGGCTAGATTGGTAACTAGATCCTTTCAGGGTAAGATTGGACATGCACTACTAGAAAACGCGCATATAGCCAGGAAATTATAGCTAGGAAATCCCGGTGTGGTTAAGTTTGTGGGTAATTGCCAAAACATCCCCCACAAACCTCAAATTTTCTGGTTGTTTTACCATGAAATTCATGGTTGGGGCTATATTTGCGGGAATATTGTCGCGAAATATACACACAGCTAAATTCGATTCTAAGTTTGTGTCCATATAGCCATGAAAATAAGGGTTGCGGCTATAGTTGTGGCCATATTGACGCGAATATATTACGAAGCTAACTTCGGTTCTAAATTTATGGAAAATTGTCGCAAAATAATCACGCAGTTAAGTTCGATTCCAAGTTTGTGGTCATATAGCTATGAAAATATGGGTTGGGGCTATAGTTGCGGCCATATTGACGCGAATATATTATGAAGCTAAATTCGGTTCTACATTTGTGGGAAAATTGTCACGAAATAATCAGGCAGCTAAGTTCGATACTAAGATTGTGGCCATATAGCCATGAAAATATGGGTTGGGGCTATAGTTGCAACCATATTGATGCGAATATATTATGAAGCTAAATTCGGTTCTACATTTGTGGGAAAATTATGGTGAAATAATCAAGCAGCTAAGTTCGATACTAAGATTGTGGCCATATTGTCAATTTGTCATGAAAACATCGTTTGCGGGTATTTTTGTGGTCATTGTGTCGCGATTGACTTACGTAGCTAGATTTGGTTCTAAGTTTGTGTCTAATATGATGCAAAATGAGTTTTTTTTATTATGGATAGAAAAGTTCTTCATTTCGCGTTTTAGTTTGTTTGGAAAAAATTTCAGAAACAGTCACGAGATTAACCACGAGTTCTTTATTTCGTAGAAATATGCAAAAACAACCACCAGATTAGTCTCAAGTTCTTCATTTCTTTCCTAACAAATGAATCTACATTCTGGACATAAATAAATGAAAAGAAAAGGTTGTAAAAATAAATGGGGAATTGCTATCCCGGAGAGTAGAACCAACAACTTCTCACAACCCAAACTCCCAAAGACACTCTTTCAAACTTATAAGGGAAAGAGTTACATTTAATTTATGTCGTGTGACAAAGTCATCTTCAACCCGGTTCGTATTTGTTCAATTTTAATTAAAATTGTCCAATTCACCTTGTAAATTGTCCAATTCACCTTGTATAAAAAGGTGTTATAACAAAGGTGCTGAAATTTTATAAATTAACAATAAGTTCATAATTGATATGTTATATAAAGTATATTACATAGCCAAAAGCCAAACACATCAATGCCATTACAAAACATGGCCTAAAAATGTCTTTAACTAATCACAACTAAAGCTAAATAAAAAACACAAATCCAAATATAAGTGAGCATGTCTTCAACTTCAATATCCATCCAAGATTGAGATAAGCTCCTCCTCTTCCAAAAAGATAATCCTATCATTTAAGCAAAATATTAGCATTTGTATATTATTAATTTAAATTCATAAAATGATAAAGCACTTGCTAAAGTAGCTTGAGAGGAAAATGCAGCTTGCTAAAGCACTTGGTTTGCAGCCAAGACAGATTACAATCTGGTTCCAAAACTAGAGGGCTAAGTGGAAGACAAAGAAGCTTGAGAAAGACTATGACATTCTCAAGAGGCAATTTGATGCCCTCAAGGCTGATAATGAATCCCTACTTGCTCAAAACCAGAAGCTCTAGTCAGAGGTAAGAGAATTTGGGTTTTATAAGCTGTAGAAATTGTGTTTTGATTTTTCAAGATGCAATGAGTCATTTTTGTTAAAAGAATTGTCAAATTTCTTGATTCTAAATTCAAGATTGCTATCTTAAGAGGCAACCCTTTTTCACTTTTCATGACAAAATGTACTGATATCTTAAGAGGCAACCCTGACTAAAGGTGTAACTACTATACAATATAAATGTTATCTTATGGAAATAGTTGGAATTTTTTTTTAAAGAGTTGGGATGTTGCTTTGAAAAAACTCATCAACTACTATATCTTCAAACCAGAAAGGGAAAAAGATTTCCAAAAAAATTTATAAATGAGCTAATTATTGTACATCGACAACTAGTTTGAGCCAAACCAGAAAATCGTTTGTTCATGTTTCATGCTATAAGAGTGAAGAATTTTGGAAGGCATTTCCAGGGAAGTACTTTGAAACACAAAAATGCAAGCTATGAAAATTTGAAAGTAGCTCATGGCTGGGAGCTGAATCAGATTGTAATCACCACATAAGGCTTAACGCTGAAGTAGCTAAGGATTATTTCTTTATTAAGGATAGACCGCTACATTTATACACCATGGATTTGCAAAGGGAGAAGCTTAATCTTGACAACTATTATCTTTAAGAACATGGATAATTAGATTCAACCAATTTGAAGGTGGAACGAGAGCCCCATATGAACAACTCAGTTATTCCCATAGTCCCATATTAAACAAATAAACAAGAACAACTCAGTTATTCCCATAGTCCCATATGAAATCAAATTCAAACAAAGCCTCAAACAATTCATTTATCACTTAGGATCCCCTGCAAAGTTTATTTGGTGGCATTTGTTTAACCCATCGAATGGCTCAATAGCTCTCAGCCTTTGTTAAATTCGGTTATTGTTTTAAATCTTAGAGTACAACATATGCTTATGCTCCATCATGTTGTTATGTTTCTGAAGATTATAGGTACTCAGATAGGAAATCGGATACGCAGAAAGATAACACAAAGTAATAACTTTTCCTACTCTACTTATTTGGATCAGGGATAAAAAAATCTCACACAAAATGAAGGTGGATTCCAACAGGGTGGCTGAGGTGGTCTTTGGAAGCGACTCGTCCTAGAGCAGGCACAACGTGTTTTGACCCACACTAAACGAGATCGGCGACGGTGTTAACCGATCGGAGATGCGATACAACCCGCGGCGAGGTTTTTGGCGACAGCAGTTGAGGCCGACGACTTCATTTGGTCAGCGAGCCAAGGACGGCCGACGGTCTTGCAATGGCGCGAGCAAACAAATCTAGCGGCTAACTCGATTGGCTTCGGGTTTAAGGAGTTGGACTTGTTGCGGCTATCTTTGTGGGAACATTGGTGGCTATCTTTGTGGCGAAGCCTTTTTCCTTGCTAACTTTGTGGCTTATCGCGTGCCAACGCTCCTGGCTATAGATGCGTTTTCCAACAATGATGTAGATGCAAAGCCACAAGTGATACACATTTTAACAGTCCAAAGGGTGTAACCATGGTTGAATAAGAAAATGTTTATGATTGTTGATACTGCAAATCTTGCCACACAAAAGATCAAATACACATGTAGGATTAGATCATTAGTTGCCAACTACTTCCAAGGCGGATTCTTCTTTCACGCTTCCCAAGTTGGTTTCTCTTAAAAGCCGATTTCTGACTGTTTTTTGTCAAATGTCAAAAGGAGAATGGTTAATTACTAGGGAAACCAACTTTAGTAGATGCTCATTTTGATGCCGATTCTGACCTAAAGGTAAATTATACTTTAATTCAAGGAAGATCTTACTTAAAGGTTGCTTTCATGACCATGAACAAGGACTAAATTGAAGATATTATCATCAACAACCAGTGTATAATTTCACTCCCTCTCAAATCAGACAAGAGGCTTCAGCCTGACCCAATTGAAAGACACCCTCAAGATGCATGAAGATGAACAATTAACTGGAATCAGCAAAAAAAACCAAAGCCTTAGGTCCTCTACCATAAGCCCGACGCAAATGTCACAAACAGCTTTCCAGAGACAAAACCTATAAAAGATGAGATTAGCTAGCTCAAAAGATGCTTCTCTACAAAGCAAGCACTGATCCTCCAAAAGGGAAGAGTTTGCAGAATTCTATGGATCTGCAGAGAGCCAAGTAAGATCCAAGAGTTGCAAAGAGGTCAAAGCATGGACACCGAAGAAACGTAGGGAAGTATTTCAAAGCATTTGTTGTTACATGAACAATCAACTATGAAGATCCTAAGTTTGATCCGTATAATTCATGTGCTAAGTATGGGTCTAATATTCCATATCGCTTCTGAATGGTTGTGTGATACTGATTTAAATTAAGGGTGTATGAGGGCAGTAAGAATGTTATGGTATATGATGAACATGGTGATGTTAGAGATGACGTTTCTTCTTCTCTGTAATCATGATGTTACAAATATGCAACATGAATGTTTTATTCATGACTATTTGACTAGGACTTAGACAGAGAGAAGATAAGGCAAGCGGTATCCGAAAGCACACTTAGTCACAGTCACAGCCCATTATAATGCCACATATGCAGTGTGTTGCATCTTGGGGAAGACTCTCAAATGGGAATATACAAGCAGATAATTCCTTTGTACAACAAGATAACAAGATATATGTTCCCATGTTGAATAACTTGCAGAAAAAAAAGAAGAGAAATAGAGCTCCGACATTAAAAAACAAAAAAAGCAATTATGTGATGGTAACACAAAATGAACAACAATAGAAATTTTGTTATATCTTAGAATAACTTGCAAAGATATACATCTCATGAAATCCATACCTGCCATTGAAATAAACCAAAGTGATGTTGTGAATCGTAATTGGGATTGGCAGTTCACAATCAAGTGGGTGTTCAATGAGTTGCTTTCAATGCACCATAAAAACAAATTCTCATCAAAGTCCTCAAAGAAACAATATCTGGCCAATGCATCGTAAGAAAATTGTATAGAATTTTATTTTGCAAACTCCATGAATGATTGTTGTTAATTGCAGAAATCGTGATCTCCAAGATGTGCGATAATGTACTTGATAATAACGGGCAGAATACATATACAAACACTTCACCTTTGACCAATTGGTCATTTTAACATCTCACATGTGGAAATGTTCGATTGAATACCTAAGCTATACATATTGCGACCTATTGAACACTTGTTTAGTCAAATAATTTATCGTGCATTGCACGCGCGCCATGTCAAATTGCCACATCATATATTTATGCCACAAAAACTACTTATTATTGTTCAGATTGCCACATCATATATTTTATTAATTATAATATATTATTATTATACAATATTTTTCTCCCATCTTCTCCTTCTTTTAATTATACAAATCCATTGCCCAATTCTTCTGCATTCTTCTCCTACATTTAACATCACGGGCAACCTCCATCATTCCTCCACAACACACCCATCATACTTATTAAGTTCATATGGTTGTGACAACATCATGTTTATGTTTGGTCGTTAGAGCATTGAGAATCGATGTCGGAATGCTAACGAATGAATTGATGCCTTTAATGAGGTGGAAGCCCTATTTCAATGGCTACTAATATGTTATTTGTCATTACAAACTGATTGCTCATGATTCTTGTTCCCTGTGAATTAATTTGATGGTTGAATCATTTGCAGTGTCCAACGGAGATCCTTTTAGACTTGCGACTAACCAAGTCGGCCACCTTCATGACGAGGAGTAGTCGTCGGAGCAGAATAATGGATTCTTCGTAGTTAGAAGCTTGAATGACAACTCTTCTCCAATTGCTTCACCGCCGCTTGGATATGAGGCCTCAATGGCAACGGTAAAATAAGAGAATCCGCCAAATGAAATGCCCAAGGGCCTGCCATCGCTCATCTCCTCTCAATGTCAAAAAGGCTCTTCGTGGCATCGGTAGAAAATAATTCAGAATTAAAATACGTTATGGAAATTTTTGTTACACTTTTGTACATACACTTAGTGAAAAATGAGGAGGAAAAGGTTACATATAGCTTCAGCCGACCGACACGTATGAATGTGACCTCTATAAGAGACACACGTCAGTAAAATGTAGTTGAACCTAAAAATTGTTTTTGCGATATGGGAGTCGCATACTCATTGAATATAAATCATCATCAATTATTTCACACAAAACTAAGTAGTTGGTCAATATACATATTCATACATATTATATATGTCATATATGAATTTATTATGCATATGCAAATGCTGATGTATCCGATTTATTATTCTGTGAACTGTACAAGCCCGAATCTGCCTTGAGTTTACTATATATAGACTCTTATCTCATGTATGACCCGTAGATCTTGTATGATACGTAGATCTTGTATGACCCGTAGGTCCTATAATACATATTCATGGCAAGTCAGTCACAAGTCCTTTTAATCTCATTGCAATATGTTATGCAATCAAGTTCATCATGTAGTCATATATCATATGTCATTTGCTACCATAATTGTCGTGCAAACAACTCTAGAAATTTCAAAAATACCACATCTAACACATATATCCATACAACCCATATAGCACATATATCCATATAGCTCATATAGCACATATATCCATATAACTCGTATAGCATATATATCCATAAAGCACATAGGGTTTAATTTTTGGTTTATACTCACTTGTTTAAGACAGATACTATATTTCCCCCTCTTGTCTCTGACCATGATTTATGACTTGTGTGCTCCTATATATATAACTCAAAGCAAATTAGTCTATTTACTCTTATAAACTCTAATCCTAAATGCAATGAAATGCCAAAATACATTATAACTTCTTGTATATATTTAAAATCCTTTAAAACTTGACAACGATAAACTATATATATATAGAAGAATATTTTTCTAGTTCAAATCTTTCTGTAAAACTTGATTAATATCATTACAAAACGAAACCCTAAAATTACTCTTAAATTTTTTTACCGAATATAAATTCAAAATCAAAAACACCCTTTGGGAACTATAAATCGACTGATTTCTAAATCAAAATCAATTGTAAATCTAAATTTGAAAAATTCAGTGAAATCCAAATAAACTATTAACTAATTAAAACTTACCAAACCACGATTGTATTTCGAGATTAAAACATAATAGAAAAAATCTTGTACCAAAACGATATCAAACTAACAAAACAAAAACCTTGTTCTTCTTTTTCTTTTCTTTTCCTCTCTTTTTTATTCTCTCGTTTTTTTTGTTTGATAGCTTAAGTTTAGCAATGATCAAAGATCAATATACATATCATGTAAATATAGGCAACATCATGAAGTCGACAAATACTTTATAGAAACTACAATTTTCATCTTAATAATTTCCTTAATTACAAATTTTACCTTAAAATAATTACTAGTTAATTTTAATTTTAATTTTTTTTAAAAAATAAATTTAATTTAAAAATAAATACTACTTTTAAAAATTCACTATATGTCATGCCAATATACTATGCATATGCTATTGTTATTATATGAATGTCGAATGACATATGCACTTTGGTTGGGATGTTACAATAACTCCTCTTTTAGGTGGAGGGTGAGATTGAGAAAAAAGGGGTTGAATAGCACTGCCAATAGATTAACCATGAGACACAAGCCCACCTTGAGGGGAATTGGGACCATCAACTGCATCACCCTCACGCTTAGGGGGGAGAAGTTTTTCATGATCTTGGAAAAACATCAAATGAAAGAAGAGCCACAACATAGTAAAATGGGAATTGACGGGATTACGGGGCTTAATTTGTCCTGCTCTTGTTGAGGGCGAAGAGATCTTGGATTTTCACTTCAGGTGGGTATCATAGTTAATCAGATTTGTGATCAAGCCATTGTCGAGGGTGGCGGGTTGCGACCATGGTGAGGCTAGGGTAAGGAGGGGAGAGGTGAGGAGAGAGGCATGTGCGCATGAGGCGCATTCTCCAGAAGTTTTTTTGGGGTTATTACAACTTCATGTGTGTGAATGAGAATATTTGAAAAACAACTTATAAAGAATAACAAATATATCATTACCCAAAAAATAGAGAATAATTGACAAGACCCGGTCGTGCCATGCACGACCATGATTTGAACAAAAAATATTATGTAGGAACCGTACTTCTCGATTAAATTTTATATAAACTTATTTAATAAAATAAAATAATTTCCTCAATAAAACTTCTAAGCAAAAATTATTATAATATGCAGAGTATGTAAAAAAATATTTCTTTATTTATAATAGGATATGTGATTTAAATTTTTAATGTGATACTATTATATAATATATAGGTAAATAAATACTAAAAAACAGAATAGTATTTCTATATTCATTAATTGAATATGGTAGTATTTCATACTCATTATTTTAATATGGTAAGTAATATTAATGAATGAGATAATATTTGTCCAATATGTATAGAATGCTTATTTATAACATAGCTAATTGAATATTTTTAATTAAATATGGTAATAATGATAAATATATTATTACAATAGGTATAGAGTTTTTTTTTAATGAATATAGTGAGTAACAATGATAAATGATATAATATCATAATAGTATATGACTAATAATATTAAAATTTTGGATAAATAGTATATGACTATATAATATTAAAATTTTGTTCATAAAGATAAATAGTAGAGATATCATGTACTAATTTAGTGTGTAAGGAATTAAAGAGCTATCTACTAATTAATATATTATGTGCAATTATTAATAGCATTAATTAGAAATATTATTATATGATATATTTTTAAGGATTGTAAATACTTAAAATTATGAAGGGTAAAGGAGTGAATTGAAAAATTAAGAAGCTTATGTGGCATAGTTAGGAGATTGACAAATAGGATAGAGGGATTCAAGTTTAGTAATAGTATATAAAATCACGTCCGGGAAATAAAAAATGTCTCTTAATTGATGCTTGTTTTTTCATGTTTGCTTCAAATATCAACTTGTCTTACTATCAATTTTATCCACCTTTGGTAAAATTTACTAGATGTGTCATAAATTAAAATTTAAAAAAAAAGAAATGATGATTCTATATACTCCCTTCGTCCCGGTTTGTTTGTCCAAAAGGACGGTTTTTGTGGTTATTAAGGAGGGTGTAAAGTAGTATTGATAATTGGAAAAGTGGGTAAAAGGTGAGAGTGATTGAGGGTATGTTTGTAATTTTATAACGATAAAAGGTGTAAAGTAGTATTGATAATTGAGAAAGTGGATAAAAGGTGATATTAGATAGGCGTAATAATGTCAGAAAAGTATAGATATAAAAGGAAAGTAGACAAACAAAAGGGGACACCCGAAAAGAAAAATGGACAAACAAATATGGACGGAGGGAGTATTTCATAAACTTCAATTATGTACTATATTTTAAAAATTGCATACATACCCAATGTCCTTGAAGGGTTGAAGATGAGTGAGCCAAAGGTAGAGAGTTGTCCCACATCTGAAATTGGGAATTATAATTGCCTAATATATAACGTAATGAGCTATTCCATCCATTGTCATATGATTTAGGGTTGAAACTCTTTTTTCTTGTATGTTATTTTTTTTTATAAGGAAAGAAATTCGAAATATCAGACAGACCTAGTAGATCGAGAGACCGAGATGAAACTCGGTAGCCGAACAGACCGACTAAACATAACACAACACCCGAAAGAAAAGGAAAAAACAACAACCAAACAACAAGGTAAACAAGCAACAAAAACCGAACAAGAAAGCTAGAGAAAACAATCCAGCAAGGAGAGAAAGGTACTTCCACGAGTCAGTAGAGGACTAACACAAGCGTATAGGGTCGTCAGAGCGCAAGACAGCAAAAAGACGCCGACTTGGAGAGGTGTGACAAATCGCCTGGAAAGACACAAGATACACACCGCCGGACAACACCGAAACATCATCTCGAGCCACCACGAACTTCGATCGGAGTTTGAGCCAACATGAATACCTAGAATTTTGATGATCCACTTGGAGGATTTATGGTTTTTGGCCGCACGGATGTACCCAACAAAGTGTAGACATGTATAGCAACACAACAGGAAAGTGTATGTTATGCCACGCCCAAACGAAAGTCAGGTCTAAAATGTTTTGACTTTTTACTTTTGAATACAAAATGAATGAAGGGTGCGTTCGGGTAAACTTTGTTGATAAGTTACTTATAAGTTTTTTGTGTTGATAAGTTACTTAAAGTGGATTGTGCTGATAAGTAAAAACTTTTTTTTGATGCTGATAAGTAAAAACTTAATACTGCTGTAAGCAAGTGGTGTTCGGTTGGAGGGTTTGCTGATATTTAAAAGGTAATAAAGGAAATGTCAAAATTACCCTTACAAAATAATTTTTTAATAAAATATTTAAAAATCTTTTTTAATAGAATTTTAGACTTTGAACTAGGCACAGAAATATGCCAGCGGTGAATCTTTTTTTTATAGAATTTTTAGACTTTAAAAAATAATTTTTTAGACTTTGAAGATATATGGCAGCAGTGAATCTCCCGGATCCGAATTCACGATGCAAACAAGGAATAAATGTTGGTGAAGAATTCTTTCTCCCGACTCCATCGTTCAGTCCGGATTCTCTCCCGGCGGTGGAGAATTTTTTATTCTCTCCCGAGTCCGAATTCACGAGGCATAGAAGATAATAATGGCGGGCTTGTTCTGTCCTGATTCTTTCCCCTCGTTCTGTCTAGATTCTCTCCCGAAAATTCAATTGAGAAGACATACAAGTTCAAACTGATCAATTTTTGAGACGAAATTGGAGGAGCTTTCATGGTTTGGGTGAAGATGGATCTTCCATGGCTTCAATGGAGGACCTAATTAGTATTTAGATCTGAATTTTTTGTTTGATTCTTTCTAATTTTGTTGGGCATCAGTGGAGTTTCTTGTGAGGGGGAGATAGGTGTGTCGAGAGAGAGAAGACAGATCTGAGATTGGGGTAGTTGTCGGCGTGGGCAAGTTCGGACCAATACGGCATGGGCGAGTTTGTCGGCGACCTCAACCTTCTTTCGGGTAAGGCTTCAATGGCCGGGAAGTCGTCTCTTCGTCCCTTGCGTCTCCGGCCTTCAGCAGCAATGGAGAAAATCGGGAGAGAGAGAGGAGAGGGGTAGGTGGTGAGATGCTAAAAAATGGGTATTTATATGGGGTATTTTGGTTGGGCCCATGTGCTTACATTTTTGTGGGATAAACATGCTTAAACCGATAAGCATGGGGGGTGTTGATTATTATTTTTTTGCTTATAAGCATGTGCTTACACATTACTTAAAATAGGAACAACTTATGTGTTCGACAATGCTTATGTGCTTATTTCTACAAATAAGAATTTTTGTGCTTATAAGAACTACAAATAAGTAATACCAAATAGACTCGAAATCATAAAATGGGTTGGGCTGGCCTGTCATTGATGAGGGAAGCTTGTTGCGCACCCTTCTTGTAAAACGACGGCGTTTCAATCCTACGTCAGCGTTCCATTGTGATCCGCTTCGTGCAGACTGCCTATTCTTTCCTTTTTCCACTGTCGTCTCGTCTTGCACAATGTACCAAACTCTCTTTTCTCTCCACCCCTCCTCAGTCCCTCTCAAAGGGAGGAGGTGAGAGAAGGCCGTGCACACATGGCAGAACAATTGTCCGCTCCCAAAACCCTAGCAAATGCATATCCATAAATACCCCTCTCCTCTCCTCCCTCACTGTACATTTTCGCTTCTCCTTGTTCTGCACTTCTTGAGCTTTTAACCTACAATTCTGACTGCAGAACAAAGTCCAGCCTTCTTCTCCAAGCAACCACTTACAACTCCTTCTCCTCCAATATTCTTCGATTCCATTCTTACTTCATCGGCGTTCTCACCGGTATGTCATCTCTTTCTTGATTCTTCTCTCGCTTTTCTTCCCCCATCTTCTTACTCTGATTAATAGGTTCTTTCTTCTCTAATTTGCTTTTCGACAAATGATTAAAATGGACTTGAGATTAATTCTAAGGCTACGTTTTATGATTCTTGTGGCGCCGATCGTTCTCGGATACTTGTTCGAGAACTGGTTCGGCTTTGATCTTCGTTTCTTTGCTAAATTCAGCTTGTTTGTGACGTTTGCGATGGTTCTTCTATGTCCTTTTCGAATTATCAGCAGTTGGTTGCACTTTATGCTTCCTATCAAGCGAGTTAGTGAAGTCGAGGTTATTAAAGAAGCGTCTGGAGCTCCTTCGTTTCTCAAGAAACATCGCTTTGTAGAAAAACCGATCGCTCCTTCAGAGGCTACTGAAACCACGACGTACGGCATGGAAACCACTGGTTCCAGCAGCAGTCAAAGTAATTTCGGCATCCGGAACATCAATAGCAACAACGGCAATGTGCCGATCACGATGGGCGATGTTAACCCGTCCGACATTGACGAGGATCTCCACAGTCGCCAACTCGCTGTGTATGGCCGGGAGACCATGAGGCGTCTTTTTGCCTCGAACGTTTTCATATCTGGAATGCAAGGCCTTGGCGCCGAGATTGGTAATGTGTTAATGCTAACATTATGATCCTCTTGTTACTTTTTAGCTGATCGATTCATTACCGGTTCTTCAGGCATAATCTGCGTTGCTGTCATAACTTTTGCAATATTTCTCGATTTGAAACCTGAGCTTTTCTTCACATTGTACATGTTATTTTGAAGAGTTGATACATTCTGTGACATCATTCTTTGTACATGCTGTTCATACTTGTCCTTATATCTTGTAGCATATTTGTTGAATGCTATGAACTTGTGTTTGTGTATTTGTTCCAATAGAAAACATTTTCTATTGTTCTTTGAAAATTGAGTACTGATTCTTTATATGAAGCTTGTGTCTGATGAAAACTCTTTTCTTCAGATAGTGTATCTCGTATCATATCAAAGAGATTTCTTTGGTGTATCACTAAAGAGTTCACAGCTATGGCAACCTGTCTTGAATAAATCTTGTAACAACATTCTTTGCAAATCTTGTTAAAACAATAAAATGCAATCAAGTTATCTTGTGTCTGTGCATTTTCTTAAAAAAAAATACTCACAATTATTTCATGAAAATGCCATAACTGAGATGGATGGATGCATGCCATTTTCATTTCATTGAGAGAAGGTGGCACTAGCACTCCTTCAAGATTCCTTAAGATCACCGCTACCACAAATCATTGTTGATCCATGATGTTTATATTTAGGTTAATAACGTTCTAGGCTAAATTGCTAATGCTATGAATCCTTTAATTTTCATGCTAAGTAAAACATGGTCTTGGATGGATTCTTAGTCAGCATAATTGAGTGTAGCGCCTTTTTTTCAGCAAAAAACCTAATCCTTGCTGGTGTGAAGTCTGTGACCTTGCATGATGAAGGGACAGTAGAACTATGGGATTTGTCTAGCAATTTTGTGCTCTCTGAAAGTGATGTAGGAAAGAATAGAGCCCTTGCTTGTGTTCAGAAGCTGCAAGAGCTCAACAATGCTGTTCTTGTGTCTGCCATGACAGACAAGTTGATCAAAGAAAAACTTTCTGAATTCCAGGTACTCCTATGCCTTTCCAGCTTTAGTTCAATTAACAAGCTGCAGTTACTTCATAATTCCTGCTATTTCAACATTTATGAATGTTCATTGTGCACACTATTGTCTAACATCCATGCGTCATGTAGTCATTCTGCTGCTTTCCATGAGCTTTGCTTTACAGTGCAAATAGGCTTTATTAATTTACTGCTTTATGGCATCTTCTTTACTTTTATTAGTTGAGTTAATTACTTCAGACTTTCTTTTTCACTATTTCACCATGTTAATTGATGTTGGCATTATGAGTTTGAGTTTAGATATTCATGTCAAATTGCATATTTCAGCTTCTACTAATGTTGTAACTTATGTGATATACCTGTGCAGGCTGTTGTGTTCACTGATATCAGCTTAGAGAAGGCCATTGAATTCAACGACTACTGCCACAATCACCAACCACCCATTGCTTTTGTCAAGACTGAAGTTAGGGGCCTTTTTGGTAATGTGTTTTGTGACTTTGGTCCTGAGTTCACAGTTTATGATGTGGATGGCGAGGAACCTCACACTGGTATAATTGCATCCATCAGCAATGATAACCCCACCATTGTGTCCTGTGTTGAAGATGAGAAGCTTGAATTTCAGGATGGGGATCTTGTTGTGTTTTCTGAAGTCCAAGGAATGACTGAATTAAATGATGGGAAACCTAGAAAGATAAAAAGTTCAAGGCCTTACTCTTTTACTCTTGAGGAGGACACAACAAATTATGGCATCTATCAAAAGGGTGGAATTGTCACACAGGTTAAGCAGCCTAAGATTCTAAACTTTAAGCCCTTGAAAGAAGCACTCAAGGATCCTGGTGACTTTCTTTTGAGTGATTTTTCTAAATTTGATCGCCCATGTCTATTACATCTAGCTTTTCAAGCTTTGGACAGATTTGTGTGTGAGTTGGGGCGTTATCTTGTTGCTGGTTCAGAGGAAGATGCTCAGAAGCTGATTTCTATAACATCTACTATAAATGAGACATCAGAAGATGGGAGAATTGAATCTATCAACCCTGACCTCTTGAGGCACTTTGCTTTTGGGGCTAGTGCAATTCTAAATCCCATGGCTGCCATGTTTGGAGGTATTGCTGGTCAAGAAGTTGTCAAGGCTTGCTCTGGAAAATTTCACCCTTTATTTCAGGTAACTTTACCTTTGCATGCCGGACTAATCTTGTATGTATTGATCTATGTTTGCAATTTATTCTGCTATTTCTAACATAAATCTTCAAATACTCCATTTTCTCACCTGGTGTTACTTATTTCACGGATGCAGCTCTTTTATTTTGATTCTGTTGAATCATTACCTGCTCAGCAGCAGTTAGTAGACCCCAGTGATTTTGCACCTTTGGGCAGTCGTTATGATGCTCAAATTTCGGTATTTGGTTCCAAACTCCAAAAGAAGTTGGAAGATGCTATTGTATTTGTTGTGGGTTCTGGTGCTTTAGGTTGTGAATTCTTGAAAAATTTAGCTTTGATGGGTGTTTCTTGTGGTAACCAAGGGAAGCTGACAGTAACTGATGATGATGTGATTGAAAAAAGCAATCTAAGCAGGCAGTTCTTATTCCGTGATTGGAACATTGGTCAGGCAAAATCAACTGTTGCAGCTTCTGCTGCAGCATCTATAAATCCTAGACTTCGCGTTGTAGCTCTGCAGAACCGTGTTGGCTCTGAGACAGAAAATGTATTTGATGATAACTATTGGGAGAATTTGAGTGTTGTCATCAATGCACTTGACAATGTGAATGCTAGGCTCTATGTGGATCAGAAATGTCTGTATTTCCAGAAACCACTGCTTGAATCAGGAACCTTAGGTGCCAAGTGTAATACTCAGATGGTGATTCCACATATGACAGAAAACTATGGCGCCTCAAGGGACCCGCCTGAGAAGCAAGCACCTATGTGTACAGTGCATTCATTCCCACATAACATTGACCACTGCTTGACATGGGCTCGATCTGAATTTGAAGGTTTACTTGAGAAGACACCAACTGAAGTGAATGCATTTCTCACAAATTCTGCTGAATACACATCATCCATGAGGAAAGCTGGTGATGCTCAGTCCAGAGACAACTTGGAGCGGGTTCTTGAATGTCTTGACAAGGAAAGATGTGAGACATTCCAGGACTGCATCACCTGGGCCAGGCTAAAGTAAATTCAATTAACTCTATTGCACTCTAATTTATTTATGTATTTTTTACATATTTTTCCATTACTTATATTGTGATTTCATTTCGTGAAGGTTTGAAGATTATTTTGTTAACCGAGTGAAACAATTGACATACACCTTCCCTGAAGATGCTACAACAAGTAATGGCTTGCCATTCTGGTCAGCTCCAAAACGTTTTCCTCGTCCTCTACAGTTCTCTTCTTCTGATCCTTCCCATCTTCACTTCATACTGTCTGGTTCTATATTGCGTGCTGAAACATTTGGAATCCCAGTTCCTGACTGGGCTAAACAACCTAAATTGTTGGCTGAGGCCATTGACAAAGTTATAGTGCCAGAATTTCAACCAAAGGAAGGTGCAAATATTGTGACTGATGAGAAAGCTACTAGTCTCTCCTCGTCCTCTGTCGATGATGCTGGTGTCATAAATGAACTGATTAGCAGGCTGGAACACTGCCAAAAATCCCTTCCACAAGATTTCAAAATGAATCCAATCCATTTTGAGAAGGTTTGTGTTTGTTTTGCCTTTCCCTTTTTTGTGAGCTTTATTTTTATTATTATTGAGTTTTGGATACAATATAGCTAGTAGCTACAGTGCATTCTTACACTTGCCATGATCATCTTCCCTTGTCCTCTCAATGCACCATAATTCACATGGCACTCTGCTGTATCAACATTTCTTCTGACATTTTAATTTTTCGGTAAAAACCTGCAGGACGACGACACTAACTACCACATGGACTTGATAGCCGCACTTGCCAACATGAGGGCAAGAAACTACAGCATTCCCGAAGTCGACAAGCTGAAAGCCAAGTTCATTGCTGGAAGGATCGTCCCAGCTATTGCAACTACAACTGCGATGGCCACGGGACTAGTCTGCCTGGAGCTTTACAAGGTTCTTGACGGGGCCCACAAGGTAGAGGACTACCAAAACACGTTTGCTAATCTGGCTCTCCCTCTCTTCTCCATGGCAGAGCCCGTGCCTCCAAAGGTATGCAAGCACCGTGACATGAAGTGGACTATTTGGGACAGGTGGGTCGTGAGAGGCAATCCAACTCTCAAGGAGCTTATTAATTGGCTGAGGGAGAAAGGCTTGAAACCGTACAGCATTTCTTGTGGAAACACTTTGCTTTACAACAGCTTGTTCCCCAGGCACAAGGATAGGATGGACAAGAAGGTTGTGGATTTGGTTAAGGATGTTGCTAAAGTCGAAGTCCCTCCTTACCGTCGACATGTAGACGTGGTTGTTGCCTGTGAAGACGAGGACGGAAACGACGTTGATGTGCCTCTCGTGTCTGCATACTTTGCTTAGGGGATTCTTCTATATCCTTGAGCTGCTGGATATTGAGTTGTTTTTAGTTGGGATATAAAAATGCAAATCCTCAACATCCCTTGAAAACTCTTCAATTGGTATAGAAAAAATGAGCCATGTATATGTTTGATCTCTTCAATGGTGTAGACTTGTTTTTTTTTTTCAGTGTTTGTGTTGGTGGTTGATTAGTGATTTTACTTGATTAAGCCAGCCTTATTACGTGGCTACTGGATACCGTTATTAATTATTAGTTGATAGGTCCTCTACTTTTAAGCTCTACCCCTATAGGTTGGGCTTTCTTTCAGAGCTGGGCCCAAAAATTGGTTCAGCCCGTTCCTCACTAGGAAAAAGTATAAAGATTATTTCTTAACCAATTTAGACCAATCTCCGAATTGTCAACACCACAGCTGGAGGAGCGTGGAGCGTGGAAATGGTCAATGACTCAAGCAGTCAAGCCGCCGCTTTATTTGTTTGGCTTAGAGCACGTGTAATGGGAGTTGTTTAACATGATATTTAAGGGTATTTGTAATATTTTGTTGAAAATAAAAAGAGAAAAGGATACTTGTAATATTTTGTTGAAAATAAAAAGAGAAAAATACTAAGAGCAACCCCAACAGCTTTCCCAAATTCTTGGGGATTGGGCTTTTGGAGAATTTTGACCAAAAATTTGCTCCAACAGATGTTCCATTCATTCTCCATTTTGGAGTAATTCTTCAAAATGAGGTGAGATTTCTCTAAATTTGGGGTGATCCCCAAATCTCCAAATCAATATATTTTTCTTTTTTTTTTCTTTTATTTACTAATTTAATGGATAAAAAATAAAAAAGAGCCAACCAAAAAGTGAGATTATTAAATTAAGATTCTAGAATATTTTTATTCTTTATAAGTCAAATAAAAAATAACAAATATGTTTATTCCTTAAGATTCTAGAATATTTCCTTATTAATCAAATAACAAATAATTTATGATTTATTAAATTTAGATTCTAGAATATTTTTATTCCTTATAAGTCAAATAACAAATAATTTATCATTTATTAAGTTAAGATTCTAGAATATTTGTATTCCTTATAACTTATAAGTCAAATTAACAAATAAATTATCATTTATTAAATTAAGATTTTAAAATATTTTTTTTCCTTAAAAGTCGAATAACAAATAATTATCATTTATTAGTTTAAGATTCTATAATATTTTATTTTCTTATGTAAGATAATATATAATTAGTTATTGTAATATATATGGTAAAAAATGAAAGTATTAAATGCAGTGTTCTCCAAAATAGAGAATCTGTTGGAGTTGAGCTGAATTTTTTTTGGAGAATATGGCAGTTTGTTCTCCATTTTGGAGAAAATTATAGAGAAGCTGTTGGGCTTGCTCTAAGTACCCTATGAGAAAGTGTAGAAAAGTGCTTATATAAGTACTCATCTAGTACCCACAAAAGTAAGCTTTTTTTGTTGATTTGTGGTAAGTGTTTGTATGGATATTAATTTAATAAGTATACTCATCTACTATTTTTCATTATTTTTTTTCATATTTAAGTACTTACAAGTATTTATATGAGTACTCTATTGGAGTGAAGAAAAATAAATAGGTACTTATATAGTTGTAAAAGGATAAAAAATATTATATTAATGATTTAAGGCTCTTAAGAACTTCAAATAGATACTCCGATTGCATATAGCCTTATATTATATTAGCAGCCTGGGGTCCTGGGGAGTATATGAATTGTACATTTGTACGTACATAGGAATAAATATTTCATACATTTAAAATCTGCTTTTAAGAAATAAAGAAAGAAAAAAGATGACTGAACTCTAGTCATTTTCTCTTGTAACCACGTGGCTAGAGAACAATTCAATTTCCCAAAAAAGACGAAAGTAAAAAAAAAAAAAAACATCCATTTGCAAAAAAAACAAAAACAAATTCGACCAAAAAAAACAAAAAACAAAAACAAAAGCACAAGTTCAACTAGCACCACCGTCGGATCAATACAAGCGCGTTTGGGTTTGCCAAGTTTTGCCATCAACAGTCTTTATCCGCGGGAAAATACAATCCTACTACTTAGAGCAAAAGTGGGGAATCGCCAATCGCCACAAGCAATTGCCCCGCATCTTCGTTTTCAGAGCATTGGTTGGGTCATTGACCTAGACTTTGGCAAACCCTCTCCTGGTCCCTCACACCAATATACCCTCTCTTTGATTCGGCCTCTCCCATCCCATGTGTTTGATTTGATGATTATGATTATTGGTCGTGTTTCGGGATGCAAATCCAAAGCCAATTACTCGCAGCTCTGCACGATGCCTCTTCTCTTCAAACTCTTATTCTTGTTTCTCTCGTTTCTGTTTCACGGTGACGTTATTCTCTGCTCGGGACTCGACGACCACGGTAACTGATTTGGTTTTCTCTAGGTTGAGTAGCGCTGGCGGATTAAACTGAATTTTCGGTGGAACTTGCAGGTTTGGCGCTCTCTAGTTGGAATGGAGCCGGAGAAGACGCTGATCCGTGTTCCTCGTGCGGAGTTGTAGCTCTGTATGTGTTCTCTATTCTTCAATCTCCTAGTTCGTACTGACTTCCGCCTCCATAATTTTCTTTTCGAATGTTGAAAATCACTGTACAGCTAGGGCTAAGATCTCTATTTCTCCGATTTTCCCTTTTTTTCCTGCTAAATTTTGCTTAGCTTGTTAGGTTCTACTGTTCAAGTGCTAACCTAACTAGATACAATCGGAGCCATAGAAGAAAGTAAGTTTCAGTAGCTCGTAAGAAAACGATTTTGTAAGAACTTATTATAAGTAAGCTGAATTCAACGTATGATATGGATATAGAAGTTCTAGTCCTATAGATAAACTAAAAAGGAAGCAAAATTCATCCTATCATCCTGCCACAGAATTTGAAGATTTTTGTAGTGTTAATATATGTAATACTCCGTATTGTCTAAATGCTGCTTCTAATTGTGACCTTGGGATATTTCGATGTTGAATTTCCCCTCTTATCATGGGCTTTGCTGAACACATGTTCGTGATTGTGACTACATCTTCTTCCCTGTATAACCAGCTGATTAGTGCAGAAATATAAAATGATTAAATCACTGACTTTGGAACTTGATAAATAAGATCGCATAAAATCTATGTAGGAACATAATGAAACAAATTAGATTGCAAATTTATGGGCTAAAAATGCAAAGCTTAGTGGTATTTATCACAACCACTTTCCCTTTTACCTAGGTTATTAATAAAGTAAAATTGCTATATCTTTGTTACAGCAAGACGAACTACTTGTTATGAATTTGAATCCATCCCCTCCCCCTTCCATATTTGATTTATGTTTCTCTTCTTTCCCCTGCAGGAACATGGACCACTCAGTAAATCCTGTTCAGAGGCGGTTACTACGGGCACCAAATGTATCAAAAACCAGTGGAAAAAGAACCTCAAAGCCTCCTACATTATCAATAGCACCTATACTCCCTCCACTGCCTCCTTCAAACAGAACACCAGTTTCATCACGGTCTCCTCCTATTAAGATACACCCTCATTCATCCCCAGAGAGATCACCAGCTCCATCACAGTCTCAATCACGTAAACTTCATCCACCTGCTCCTGCTCGCACAATGAAGAACTCTACAGCCTCTGCACCATCAGTGTCATCCCATTCTTCTTTGGAACCTTCCCGTGCAGAGAAAGAGGCCAAAAGCCATGTGGTTGTAGTCGTGTTGTGTGTTGCAATAGGCTCTTTGGTTATTATTGCACTAGCGACTGCCATTGTTATCTTCTGTCGAAATAGTAGGATGGTTACTGTGAAACCTTGGGCCACAGACTTGAGTGGGCAGCTGCAGAAAGCATTTGTCTCAGGTATTGCTTCTTTCTTTTCTGTTATATATAGATAGAAATGCAATGGACATGAAACATACTTGCATTCACCATGGCTTTAAAGGTGACAATTAGGATCAAATTTGTTTAAACTTCTTCTCTTCAGTTTCTTAGAATTGCTTAATTCTCCCCTGTGATTGTTTTTTTTTTCTTTGCATCTTTCGACATCTGACATTTGCTACGAGGTTTTTGCTCATGCTGTACAAATTGTTATGCCTTTTGTACATGTAATTTTCTTCTTCTTCTTCCCCGAGTGTTACTGTAATTCTCGAATGTGCTGTGACATGTTTCCAATGTGAATTTGCTCTCTAGGGGTTCCAAAACTCAAGCGGTCAGAACTTGAAACAGCTTGTGAAGATTTTAGCAATATAATTGGCACCTTGACAGACAGCACAGTTTACAAGGGAACCCTTTCAAATGGAGTTGAAATAGCAGTCGTGTCAAGCATGATCAAATCAAGTTCCGAGTGGTCAAAGGATCTTCAAACCCAGTTTAGGAAGAAGGTGTAGTTTTGAACAAACATGATCAAACTATTTTTCACTTTAAAAATTCATCTCTATTTAACATTACTCTTTTCCTTTTGCCATCTTTGCAGATAGAAACATTGTCAAAAGTGAACCACAAGAACTTTGTCAACATTCTTGGTTACTGTGAAGAGGAGAAGCCCTTCACTAGAATGATGGTCTTCGAGTATGCTCCTAATGGCACATTGTTTGAACATCTGCACAGTAAGTATCCCATTCTGTCAGAGGATGTACTTGAGTAATTCAAACACATCCTTGCAGTATGTATAGCTTCACGTTTATTTTCTGCTTGGGAATAAGCTCATCTTATTTCCTATCCTCAAGATACAAAAACATTGATTCAATTGCCTTTCCTTGATGTCGGTTGCAGTACAAGAATCGGAACGCTTAGACTGGAAGATGAGACTGCGGGTAATTATGGGCATGGCATATTGCCTTGATCACATGCATCAGTTGGACCCACCTATACCTCACAGAGATCTTCATTCTTCCTCAGTCCATCTCTCGGAAGATTACGCCGCCAAAGTCTCAGATTTCAGTTTCTGGACAGAGGCAACATCAAAAAAGATGCATTCATCTTCCATGCGTTCGCCTTCCATGCACCTACTGGAATCGTCAATGGCAGACATAGAATGCAACGTCTACAGCTTCGGAGTTCTCCTATTCGAGATCATCACTGGAAAGATCCCCTATGCAGATGATGGTGATGTTCATGACTGTGTTTGGGAGTATTTAGGAGACGAAGAGCTCCCAAGAGATGCAATTGATCCAACATTGAATGCATTTCAAGAGGAAGAGATGCAGAAGCTGTTTGAGATTATAAAAGATTGTGTTAACCCTGATATTATAGAGAAACCTAAGATGAGAGACATCGTTTTGAGATTAAAGGAGATTACTTTAATGGAACCTGACGGAGTGGTGCCAAGGATATCGCCTCTTTGGTGGGCAGAGCTTGAAATTATGACCACTTAATAAATGTTAACCACGTAAGTTTGGTTCACTCCTGTGTGATTTACAAAAGGTTTTGGTTGATCAATGATGTTGCTTTGCAACAATCGACCAGGTTTTGCTTGTGATTTCTCAACGTGGAGATATTATTAATTGTGCATATTTATATGTATATACCTAGCTATCCGTGAGAAGAGTAAACTTAGACCTTCTTGTGTTCATTTTTCTCAGTTTGTGCAATGGTGGAGGGGAATCAAAATAATGCAGATAGAGAAGTAGAACAAAGTGCAAAGCGTGGTCAAGTTCATGACCGTACATTTCCACGAAGATTATGCCTATTTAGTACCTAAAATTTGGTTGTCCAGTTTAGCATGCAAGATGTGTGCTATTTTACAAAGGATTCGCCAAGAAAATTGGAGAATTGAACTGAACTTAGTTTTGACGATGTTTCTATAACTCACCCTATGAAGGGTTGCCTAGTTTCCAGGACTTGAGATACAACAAGCTCTCAAACTGCTCACCTCTTGGCACTTGCACTTGGGAATCGTCACGCTAAAGGGTTTAAAACTTTACATTTGACTTGCATTGCCAGCACTGATGGAAAATACATGATTGAGGAGATTATTTGAATACAAGTACTTGTTTAGGTTGGCTTCCTACTTTCCCAAGCGCCTTGTCTAATGCAGTATTGAAGTTTTCAAAAGGAACAAGTTCCATTCTGCAGCCAGAAAAAAGACAGCAGATTATGAGCACGCCATTAGCATTATATCATCAAGTTAAAGATTATGAGAGTTAAGATCAACTAAAAAGAGAGCTTACTCATAATTCAATTTCCCATCCCGCATGAGGGCCAGGAGGTGATCAATCATGACTCTACACTCCTGAACCTTATCCATGCTCATCCATTTTTGCAACCAAAAACCCTTCAGAGAAAGGTCCTGCAAAACAAAATCATGAAAAATGACATTAAAGTTTCTTAGGCAGTAAACCTAAACGACACTTCAATGAATGACAGGAACATCGCAGCTTACCTTAAAAATGAAGGCTGATGTTGGGAGAATAATTGGTTTCTTAGACATTCCACCATAAGTTACCATAGTTCCTCCATTCCTGAAAGGTTAAACCATTATTCAGAGAATCATAAACTTAACATATTAAGTTCACAGCATCGAGTTATGCTCATACCTCAAAAACTTGAGAACTAATGATGCTGCAGTGCCGCCAACACAATTGAATCCAAGTGCAGGTTCAGGCAAATTAATCTAAAAGGTGCAGAGATAAGAAAGAAATGGACAATTGGTTACAAGATAAAAATAGCATATTCTATAAAGCCAAATAATAATAAACACAAAATACTCTACGCATTAATTACCAAAAGACTTTTGATATTCTTCACTTCAAGCTGGCTTTCAGTAAATACTTCATCTGCACCGAGATTTTTAAGGAATTCCTTAGCTTCATCCGCCCCAGTCCTGACAAAGAATCCAGAGATTATATGCTAATTAACACTTCTCACAATGGTATTCTGTACTTGCAGAGATGTAGTCATAAATAAAGAATGTCCAAAATCCTGTAAATGATTGCAGTATTCATGTAATACCCATATTGCAGAAACCAAGATACTGCTTATACAAAGATCCAATCAACAAAAACAATAAATGTAACCTAAAAATTTGGATTAAGATTTTAACAAACACCTGTCCCTGATTATATTAATGCTATGGACACCTTGATGTCGGGCAAGCTGAATAATACACTGTCCAACAATGCTTGTTGCCCCATTTTGCACAACAGAATCTCCTGCCCATAACTCAAACTTGTTAATCCAAATAGGTAGCTCAAAGTCCTCAGATTCCTACATGATTATGATAGATAAAAGAAAAGGTAAGGAACTGAACCTGGATTCAATTTGACAAAATCATTTAGCATTCTGAAAGCAGTCAAAGGATTAACAGTTACTGTGGCTGCATACTCCATCGGCGTACCTCTATCTATCTTGTGCCACACACTATGATCCTTTACAATATAAGATTGCCATGTCCCTGGTGGAATAATCAAGGAATTGAAAATTTTAACAGCGCTCCAAAAAGACCGGGTTCAACCATTTTTCAGCTCAACCAGACACAATATATTCACTGTATAGCACAAGCTTGCTGCTGATATTTGCTTGTTTGTTCATTTCTCCTATTATAATTAAATCAAACGGACATACAAGCCAGAATCCTGAAGTCAGAGCTAACCAGAAAAAACAAACACAAATGTAGTAAACTTACACCTATCAATATAGGCAAGTAACACAAGTGAGATGTTCAATCTAATATAAGATTTGCAATTTGGTGATTGAAACCAGCTGAATAGTGTTTAGTGACCGTGAGAGAGCAATCGGAATGAACAGAGCATGAGCATTGGCCAACTATTACTTATAGAGGAATTGCACAAGCACCACAGCATATCTACAGATTCAAGAGTAACAACTAAAGAGAAATTACCGAAAGAGGGGGGAGATGGTATAACCCAATCACCAGGAGAGAGGTTCTTGACCGAAGATCCTACAGATTGTACCTCCCCAACCCCTTCGTATCCTCCGATTGCCGGCACCGGCGGCCTCACAGGGTATACACCTACACCGTAATCAACTCCAGCTTACAATCAAATTAGTCGAAAACAAACCCTAGCTATCTGTTAATACATAGATAAGCAATTGACCTTCAATTCGATTAATGTCGGAGGGATTGATAGGAGCAGCCAGCATTTTAACACAAACATCATTCTCCTTGACCTCTACTGGTGGAACCTCTACCATTCTGCAATCCAGCAAGTATCGTCAACGAGAGAGACAGGAAAAGAATGATTAAGAATGCAATGAGTTGATGTGAACCTGGTGACTTGATCAGGGGAACCTTGTTGGTCGTACACCACCGCCATGGACGGCGGCGACATGATCGCCGAGAAAGCTCGAACATGGCGGCTTCCGATTTCCTTGAAGCGAAAAGAGAAACCCAACGATGGAAGGCGAAGCGACGTCGTTCCGGCCAGTGACTTCAAAGTTCCCACCCTTATCGCTGCCATTTCTCGACTCTTGAGAAGTGGTGGAATTGGCAATCCCACTTTTTCTGATGAATCGAGTTTTTGCCGTATAGGGCAATTGGGTAAATAATTGGAATCTCGCAGACCCTTAAACGACGCCGTAGGATTACTCCAGACTCCAGAGTCCAGATGCTACGGTAATAACGTCGTTTCGATCTCGATTGGTCAGAAGGTAGTAAGTAGGCTTGAGCTCACATGCTGTGTCCGTTGAGATTCCTGTTTGTTTTCGTTTTTTAGTAGGAAAAAGTTAGGCCCAGAAAACTCAACCTAGGATAATTTAGTATAAGACCATTCATAATGGTGAACCCAAAATCAGATTTTTAATCCCTTTAGATCAATTTTCTCACTCATCCACCTCATTTTAAAACTCACTTTTACTTTATCTCCACAACCCACAATCCCACTTTATTCTTTAAAATCCACTCTCTTTATTTCATTTTTATCTTTATTTATCCAATTACTCTATTTTGTTTCGGATATTATTTAATAATACGGTATAATATTCAATATAAATATTCAATTATATTAATTTGAATAATTTGTATCAATTTCGTGATTAAAACAAGAAGTTCAAAATTAATATAAATGACAAAAAAACACATTTTATTTCACATAAAAATGAAAATATGAGAATATGTATATTTAATGAAATTAATTTGACTATTATTTATATGAATATATAATTAAAGTATTAAGTTTGAAACTTATAAACGACAAACAACATATTTCATTTCTCGCATATTATTGTAATATATCTCATTTCATGATCTAAACCCTTAAAATATTTCAATTTACATTTATAATATCTTATAATATATTTATTTGGTGACTATAATATATAAAACTCATATTTTTATGTCAATAAAAATATTAATTATACTATTTTATAAAATGCATAAAAATTAAATACCAAAAAATACAAAGATAATTTTTAAAGGATTGTTTTACTCTTTTTTTTATTTACACTAATTTTATTTTCTATCAAAATATATTCAACATTGGTGTCTATGTATAGATAAAAAAGAAATAAAAATATTTGTTTGAATTTATTCTCATTTATTTCGGCTGAAATATTGCCTATAAGTTTTATAAGCTTTAGAAAATTTAAATTGTCCTAGCCAAGCAGAATTTTACATGTGGACTAAAGTCTTGTTTGTTGGTGGAAATTGAATGCTGGGAAATAGCATTGCTTTGTTCAGATGAAACGACAAAAAGTTTTCCTCACCCAAACATGACTTTTACTGTTGGGTTTTTTATTCAGATGGATCCGTCTTCTATTTGAAGCCTGAATGCTGGGTTTTTAATTTTGTTTCACTGTACAGAAGAATTTTAATACTTTTAAATGTTTAAAATCCCTCGTTGCCAGTGGTCTAAGAAGGCTTGAGCTCACATTCTATTGTTGACCTCGAGTTTTTGGTGTTTTGGATTGTATCCTAAAAAAAGAAATTTATTTGGACAATACTTTTTACTCTTACTTTTTTAATGAGTAAAAAAATTAAGGGCCTTCTACACATTAGGAGAACGCTCTAGAGCATCTTTATGGATGATGTTCTTAAACCCTAAGTCAATTGCAAGCGGGACAGAAGAAATACGACAAAACAATCCAGTAATGAAGTCCGCCACAAAGTTGCACTCCTTGAAGACGTGCGAGATACTCCAACTTTAAAAGCAGAACAAGAAGCATAGGATGTCAGACCTGATCAAATCAATCTCATGCGAGCAACGCCGGTCACCAAGTATGACATTAACCAACTGAAGATTATCACCCTCAATCTGGATTTGGGAAATGCCACGTCGGGTGGCTTCAAGAATTCCCTACTGAAGAGCGATGGCTTCGGTAATCAGAAAGGATTGTCGGCCAATTAGGCCACCGTCGGAATGAATAAGTGAGCCAAAGTGGTCACATGGCTTCTTCTTCCTCGGCAGCGGTCATAGAAGGGATCGCATCATCCTCCCCCTCTTGAGTGGGAAGCGTCCCTTCTTCCTCTAGATCAAACTCGGGCTTAATAAAGGGAGACAAGTCCGAGACATTGAACGTAGCATGCACATTGTTGTAGGAGTCCGGGAGGTCAAGCATGTAAGCGTTGGGACCAATTCACTCAAGGATGCAAAGTCGACCATCACCCCGTTAATGAAGCTATGTCTTTCGGGCTACTGGGAACCATTCCTTGCGTAAATGGAGCCAAACAAGGTCGCCAGGCTCAAAGATCATAGGAATGCGGCCATAGTTGTGTTGCGCCAAGTATTGGATGGCGCGCTGCTCAAGGTGCGCCTTGTTCCGAGCATGAAGTTGCTGAATTTGCTCAGCTCTATGGGTGACATCAACATGCTCTCCTTGCTTCAATGGTCATGGGACCAAATCCAAGGGTGTTATAGGATTGTGTCCATATACTACCCCAAACGGAGTCAAGAGTATGCAGAGTGTTTGGACTTGTTATAGAAAAACTCAAGGGTATAAAGTAAGTCCTCCTACCGGCGCGGGTTTGACTTGAGATTCACTCGAAGGAGAGAGCCCAAGCAGGTTCGGTTTGTGACCTCCGTTTGCCCATCAGTTTGGGGTGGTAACTTGTGGAAAATAAGAGCTTGGTGGGACTTCCTCCAAAATGTTCTCCAAAAATGTCCTACAAACTTGGTGTCCTGGTCACTAATAATTGGTCTCGGCACACCATGGTACTTACTACGTTGTCAAAGAACAAACATGCCACTTTGGTGGCATTATTTGGGCTCTTACAAGCAATAAAGTGAGCCATCTAAGAGAATGGACACACAACAACACATGCAATCTTTGCCTCTCCTTGACATAGGCAATCCCGTTATGAAGTCCATAGAGAGGTCACCCCAAGGGGCGTTAGGCACGTGAAAAGAAGAGTAAAGACCATATGGTAATGAATTCGATTTGACCTTTCAACATGAAACACAACTCTTGCAAAATTGCGTGACTTGGGCGGCCATGCTATGCCAAAAGAAGTGCTCACGGAAGCATCACCGCTTGCCATGCCAAGAACACAAGCCCCAGTCTTGGACATGTCAGCTCTTGCGTGCGAGAACCAAGCACAACATCGGGAGATCTCTGAGTTGCAAGCCCTCATTGTGGCCTAAGAGCCCGCGCCATTCGTTCCTACATCGGCACCCGAGGTCCCTTCCATAGTTTTGCCTTCGACACTAGACTCCGATGTTGAAGCCAAGGATGAAGTTTTGATCAAACTAGTGCCGACCATGCCACTCATGCCACAACCCGAGGCTTTGAGTCCCATGGCTTCACCCTTCAAGTCGGAGATGCTTGTCCTGATCCCAACTTCGAAGCCTGACACCGAGTCCAAAGTAAAGTCTTCTCCTACCTCAACACCATACATTTTGCTATTTGAGAAGACCCATGCCTAGGACAAGGCTTTGTTGACGTCGACATCGTTTCCTCTTTCCATTCCCAACTCGAAGCGCGGATGCTTCGAAACTGAGGGGGAGAGGGTGATGCGATCCTACATAGGCCCTACCTAGGTTCCGAGAATTCCAAAGCGCCCAAGACCTTGGCGTCCTCCTCCACTATGCCTTTGATCTTTTTTTGTCCCTTTAGGGGCACCCGAACCACGATAAGGCTTGTCAAGTTCGTTGGCGATTTTCCAATCATTAATCAGGAAGCGGATAAACTCATAAATGTTACTTTGTGTATGTGGATTTTACCCATTGTGATTGTCAAAACTTTCCTTTTCCGGGAGTACCAAATGCACCACCATACGCTAGTGAGCATTTCAATTTCGGCTTTAGAAGCCGTAGAGTGTAAATCCTCTAGCAATTGGTGGGGTTTTTTGTTGTTTGGCTTAATCTGGTCAATTATCCAATCAATCCTTGGGCAAATTGATTTTAGTGTTGTTTTCGTAAAAGGACATTCCTTATGTGCTATTTTCATTGGAATTATCACAGGCAACACATCCTTGCAAAACAAGGATGTGGTTCGCCGCGAGTTTGATTTTTGTTGGGAGACCATTTCTGGCAACTTTCCACAAAATGTTTTTCATATTTGGGGTATGTTCAATTTTCTGATCCACTCCAGATTAATCTAGGGCTCACCTTTGTTATTAAGGATCCAAAGCATTGTTGAATGTGTAGAGTACCATCCGTTTTTACTTGGTTGCCAAAACAAATTATCCAGAATTTTAGTAATGGGTGTAATGATTTAAGAGATACCTTGAACATCCTCAAGGTTAGACACGTGGAGTAATTTTTCAATATTCCAAGTGTTATCCTCATGAAGGTAATTAACTAGACATTCCTCCTAGTTGATGTTGTTGGCCATATCTGTCGTTGGCTTTAGAATGTCTTTATCGTTCCAGTTATCTTTCAAGAAGCGGATTTTTTTTGTCATCCCCGATTTGACAGACTAAACCCTTGAAAAAGAGATCACGAAGGCTTATGAGCATTGACCATTGCCACGATGTGTTTTGTTTTTTGGTATAATTGAAAAGGCCAGTTGTTTTAATGTATTTTTCATTAATTATTTTAACCAAGTTATTATCTGACTCCGCAATGATTTTGCATAAAAGTTTCATCTGAAGAGCTTAGTTCATTTCTTCGGCCTTTGCGATCCCCAAATCCCCATGGGATGAGGGTCGATAGATTGAGTTCCAGCTAATAAGCGGTTGTAGTTATCTTCCTTATTCCAGATGAAATTTTTGTTTATTTTATCCAGCTCTTTTAAGGTTGATTGGGGTAATAAAAAGGATTGCATGAGATATTTCGGTTGTGTTGAAAGATTGGATTGAATTAGGCTTCGTTCGGAACGAGCTGGGCGTGGCTTGAAATAGCAGAAACCCATAATTCAGCTAGTTGAAGACGCGTTCGACGATCGGAGTTGGGCGTGGATGGAAGAGCTGGACAAAGCTGAGTGTGGCTTGAAAAAATCATCTCCCTCCCCCCCCCCCCCCCAGCTTTTTCTAGCTTATGGGTAGGAGCTTGACAATTTCATAGAATTCTTTCCCTCGATACTCTTCGTCCCCTCCCTCCATGTCCGACGATGCAACCTCATCTCCAATTTCGCCGACCGCTCCACCCCACCGGTGAATCGACCTCACCGTCACCGTCACCTTCCCCCATATCTACTTCACCGGCACAAAATTAACAAAATATCAGTAAATCGAGCGGCGAGCGACGAGTCATCTTCTCTTCTTCCGGCGCCATATGAACAACTTGTCCTCGTCGGCGGTTGCCGCTTATAGCGAAGCTGAGCATCCGGTAGAGAGGAAAAAGGGAGAAGCCGAATCTGTGAAATCCGAGTTGATTCGCCCAGATCTACCACCACAAAATTAACAAAATACCAGTAAAAAAAATCCCGATACGTATAACTAAATTGAATGAAAGTGAATTGAAAATTAATTTTTTTGTTTGGACAACAGTAGTGTTTATTCAATTGAAAGTGAAAGTATAATTGAAAGATAAGAGGAAAAATAAGACAAATTTTTATATTTTAACATATCTTTTTTATAATATTACTCCATTTATTAAGCCCTTTATGGTAATTGTACACAATTTAACATATTATTCAGCTCGTTTTATAGATGAGTTATTAGTAGATTCAGCTCGGAATTTCAATTCCAGCTCCAGCTACAAATCCAGCTTAGTTCCAGCTTCAGCTACAAAATCCAATTCCAGCTCCAGCTTCAGTTGATACATCCGAACGAAGCTTTAGTGTTGTCCGACCTTCTTGAGATAAGGCTTTGGGTTTCCATTTTCACAGTTGTGCCCTAGTTTCTCAAGTAGGATTTAAAAGTATTTTTTGTGATTCAACCATTAATGATAGGGCCCACGAGGTATTTCTCCAGTGCGACCATGTTTTGTAATGTGGAGAATTTGTTTGATCTGATTTTTAGTATTATTACAAGTATTCTTTGTTACTTGAAATGCGTATTTGTGGAAATTAACTTTTTGTCTTGAGATTTGACAATAGTCATCGATGATACTCTTAACCATAGTGCAAGCATGGTTGTTGGCTTTTGCAACAATGATGATTTCATCTGCAAATGCAAGGAAAGAGATTTTCATCCCGCTTCTTGAAATTTGAATTCCAATTCCGCTTTTTTGCATCGCGGATACTTGTGTCGAGTTGCATTGCAAGCACTTCTACATCAAGGATGAACATGTATGGGGACAGGGGATCCCCTTGTCTTAGGCCCCGTTTGGGGAAGAATTCCTCTGTTGGTCCATTGTTTATTAGGACCGAGAATGAAACAATTTTGACATATTCTTTGAGCTAGCCTAAGAATTTCTCATTAAAGCGAAATTTTTAAGGTTAAACAAGAGGAGTTTCTAACTAATTCTATCATATGCCTTTTCCATATCGAGCTTTACAGCTATCCAACCTTCACTAGTAGAAAAATAGAGAATTACAACAATTTGAGAAGTGGAGAATGGCAACGGTTGATAGGCTTTATGTGCAGAATTCCCACTACTATGTAACCATGGGAAAAACAACCGTAGGAAGTGTTACCAACAATTGTGAGAGTGGAAATTTCCAACGCGTCTGAAAGTGGGGAGTTGCCATGGTCCCTACCATTGAAAACCTTTAATTAAAATTTTTAATAAATTCATTTCTGATAATAGTTTCCCACAAGGTACTGTTAGAAATACCAACAAAGTACTCTTGGAAATTTTTACGGTTTCCACCGTGGGAAACCTTTTATTGTGATTTTTTAAGAAATTCGTTTCTAAAATAATTTCCAACAAATGTAGTGTGGGTAATTTTGGAGCTCTATATTTAAAAAATTATAATAATTCAAATTACATACTGCATTAAGAATTGCACTATATTTCACATATTTTTTCAGATTACTATTATTTAATTGAACATAATTATTTATAACTATATTAATTAGAAAAGGTCAAAGACTAAATTATATTAAACAAACTAGCATTTACATTTACATTAATTAGAACAACTAAACATCCACAAGTACTTCCAAATGAGTACTTTCAACAGATGAGTACGAAAAACTGAGTACAATAATTAAACCTCTAAGGCTCAAACACTAGAATTTAAAACTAAGTACTTCCAACAACAAAGAAGCTAAAGATAATATTTATAACTGCATAAAGCAAACATTAAATGAAGATCAATAATTCAACCATTGTGATGGCTACCAGTACGTCCAGGTTCACCACCAAACAAACCACCAACAGCATTATGAGCAGTACCCGCTTGACCCGATCGAGAATCACAAAACAAGGATGCATCAATGGAAGGGTGTGCTAATTGCAATTGCTCCATATAAGTTGGTTGAGAAGTAAAAGATGTGTTCATTAGGCCAGGATGTGAAGCAAAAGACCCAACTTGACAATTAGGAGATGCATAAAGATTTGGCATTGAATTCATCAAGGGTGGTAATGATGTACTAGCTTGTGGATTAGGATGTACATAACGAGGTAGTTGAAAGTTTAGCATCCTTTGAAATATTGCACTGTCATCTTGTCTTTGCTTCATCAATTGCCTTTGAATACTTTCCTCCATTGATTTATGAACATCCTCCTCAATTTTTTTCCTCATCTCCTCCTCAATTGATTTCTTTAGCTCCTCCATTTGATTCACATTGAGATTACCACTTCTTAATGGATGAGAAGAACCACGAACAACCGGGTTTCTACAATTCGGCGCCGATCTATGAAAAGAACCGTGAGCAAATACTCTACGATTTTTTCGCCCACCAACAACCTCAAACTACAACCTCTCAATAACTTCTTGTGTGTACCCTTCAGGATGTGACTCCAAATATTCTTCACATAGCACTTTGAAGCGTTCCTACAAAAAAATAACGATTGATTAGTTTCGTATTATTCATATGCTTAAGCATATTATTGATAAATAAACAATAACATATTACATACAAGTACAACTCTTGGTCTAGCACTAGACCATTCTCCATTTTTCTTTTTAAATGTCTTTTGCATCAACATCTATTGTGACATTCTCTTCCCAGTCTTGCACTCCTAATACACAAAAAATCAATCTTTTAAGCATATAAATTGTAAAGATAATGATGTAATTACTTACATATTAAGCCACATGTTTGACCACAGGTTTAGACCCTCCAGTGAAGATTCCAATTCCATTAGGAGCCTCGGATGCACGATTACGCTTGTTCATCTCACTCAGCCGCTGAAAAGACTCATTATTCTTCCAATACTTCAACATCTCTTTTCAAATATCAGGGTCAATAAAATCAGGCCTTTTTTGTGCCCCTCTTGCCTCAGAGAACTTGCAACGAAGGTAGTCGCTGCATTTAGCACTCCAGTTTTTTCGCACATCATGTGCATGCTTGTCTTTCCAGAAGTAACGATTATGTCCATTGGTATTAGATTAACATACAACAAACAAAATATGATAAAAATATTATAAAGCACTTAGATGAATAAAACATATATATTAAAAGAATCTTGCTTGTACCTTGAACTCATCTCATAAACTTTTTTTCGGGTCTTCTGGAACTTAACTCCAACACACCCATGGTCCAGTGTAATAACGACGCAAAATTGAACAAGCGTTTCCCAAAACTTCATTGGAGTCTTCAAACCTACCAGAATCAAATACAAATTTAAAGTTACTAGTTGATATAGATATATTGAAACAAAAAGAGACTTCAAAAATATTACGTATCTCCAGTCGGTCGAATCCTTTTTTAGCCTCGATCATCCAACACTTCTCCCTCTTCGTCTGATGAAGTGTCCGAGTCATACCCTATCCTTGGGAGAACTCCATTGTCCTCATCCTCTAGTGCATCAGGGTCGCCAATATCAAAATCAAGACCCGCTGTAATATGCATTTTAATCAAAAGAACATCAACTTAATTTCAAGACTTATACCAAATTTAGTCTCTAGATGCAAATGTTTGAAATCAATAACTTAACTCAGATGCAAATGTCAATAGATGCAAATTTCAAGACTGATAGCAACATAATTTCAATTCTAGCTACTAATTAAACATATACATAAAACAATAAACCTAACTCTGATTCTCTGAAAACAGCTATTATTTAAACCTGAATATTCAAAACGCCTAACTCATGATGAGTTTCATCAAATCATCAAAAATGAATACTAGCAATTCAAAACACCTGGCTCATGATGAGTTTCCTCAAATCATCAAAATGAATACTAGCAATTCATTTAACAAGTGTAGAAAGCTTGCAATACCTGTCTCTACCTCGCAAGGTGAACTCTGATTGCTTCCAACAATATCCTGCGAGCCATGAGAGGGGAAAATTCTAGCACTCGAGTCCTCGGGAGGTACTACAAGGGGAGTCCCAGTCCTTGCGCTTCCAAAACGAGATGGCACCTCCTGCCTATGGTTGTATAAGGCGGTTTGATTTTCAAGAAGACCCCATGGTCAAAACTTGCTACCACCCATTGTTTCCTGCATGATGTGACGCAAACTTTGTCAATTCCTGAATTCTTCTCCATTGCATTTCTACAAAATAAGAGACAAATCAATGCTGAACTGATGAGGGAAAGGGAGAGTGATAGGCGTGAAATGGTCGTGCAAATCACGACTATGCAAAAGAGTCCTAACAACCTAAAGACTGTAGTCTTAGGGAAGTAAGGGTCGAATCCACAGGGAGGAGATTTATCTTTCTATGTAAATTTTGTGTCAATTAAAGTAAAAGGGTTTTTAGAACTAAACTAACTATTGAGCAGGCAAAAACTAGCAAAGCAAATAAAGTTTGGGTTTTTATCAATTTAAGGAAACACTTAGTCAACTAGAGATCCACATTCGTATGACAAGTTGATCATCGATTCACTCAATATCGCATGCATATGGAATTCCAATTCCTTTTCAAAGATAATTAATAGCACAACCAGATACTATCAATCCTAACTTATTGAATAACCTTGAAACTATCAAGATTCAATTCAAAATCAGCATTAAGAATAGGAATATAATCAAGATACAAATCTAGCATAAAACAACCAGCTTTTATACTAGACTGCAATTTAACTCTCTTCTGCAATAGACTAGCACAACCAGATACTAGTACAATGCAGTTTGCTACTAGGAAAATAGAGAAACTCAACCAGTAATTTCTCTAAATCTAGCAATTGAGATTCAATAACAACAACCCTAGAGATTGCTGAAATCAATCACATAAACAATTCAAACAAGAGAGTAAAATAAATCCATGCAATAGATAAAGAGTAGAAATCTCACAACTGAAAGTCACACAAATGCTTCAAACTGTCTGACTAAGCAAAAGGGCTTAGTTCTCCATGAAAGGCTGAAAACTCTGAATAGAAAATACGATAATAATGTCTGAATGAGAGGTGCAACTCTCAAAACCTAATATATCAAACTTGGTCTAAAAACTATATCCCAAAAATATAATATCTCAGAATAATAATGATAGAAAAGGACCAATAGAAACAAAACACGTGGCAAGTAAAGGGCTCCGCGACGGTCAGGGGCGGCGGGCGCCGCTAGGTTGGCGGTGGGTGCCGCCAGCACCTCGGTTCAGAACTCATGTCACACTTCGGGGGCTGTTTTGACTCACTTCGAGTTGGAATTTGGACTCGGAGTAAAACATGAATTGTAGCTCTTTGGATGAACTTTCCAATGATACCAAACTCAACTTCCTAAGATCACTATAGCTCCCGAACGAACCCTTACAAGATAGAGGTGTCGAACCAGCAACTCCAACGGATGGCTCGAATTCAAGCGTTCTTTTCCCGGTTCCATTCCTTTCACACTTGTTCACTTTAAGACCTGTAAAACAACATAGAACAAGTGCAAAAACCCAAAACTCCTAGACACTCTAAGACACTAAAGAAACTAACTAAAACTACCTAAAAGCAACGCAAAAGAAACGTAAACATGCATTCTAAACACTACCTAAATGCATGCTATCAAATTCCCCCATGCTTAAACCTTGCTTGTCCTCAAGCAAGAAGTAGATCCAAAACACACCACAAAAATGCAATCATACATCCATCTCAAGTCAAACAAGCATTTCACATATAATCAGAAACCCGACCAGGACTTCCTAGCATACATTATAATAAGCAAAAAGTAAAGACCATTCATTCATTCTAGACCTCACCAAGGAAATTGTGTTTGCACTCAACTCTCAAGTGTATAATGGACGTGTTTCACTCAAAAATCACCCATGAAAACTAGACTACCATATGCTTGCATCAGAGTTCTAAATCTCCACCGTTGGGGATCAAATACATAACAAAAATCATGAGGTCTTTTTCAGGCTTGTAATGGGGCCAAGGTAAAGAGAAATTTGGAAGGGATAATATTTGGCATGTGGTTCTAAATCCGGGATAAAGAACTAATCCTAAACCCAACTTCAACACACTTTCTTTTCTTACTTCTCCCAAACTTTTCTTTCTCAACTCCATACACACTTTTATACACTTTGTTTCTTTCTTCACTTTTTTTTTCTTTGCCTCTTCTTCAACTCTTTCTTTGCTTTATGAAGACTACTAACAATTAAACTAAACTTTTTCTTTTGCTTTTCACAAAATTTTCATCTTCATCATTTTTTTTCACTTTGAAACCAAGAGTTTTATTTCCTCTTTTTCCACCTTTTTCTCCAACTCCCCCATACTTATACATAACTCACACAAAACAAAAACACAACCTAAAGTCCTAAATCCCGGATTATGGGTCAAGCTTATTCGGCTATGGATCATTTTGTGGAGCTAATAAAAATAGGCTTCAAGCTCAAAAGAAAAGGGTGTCAAAAACATGGATCTTGTAAGGTAGGAAGGGAAATAATAGGCTTATAAAGAAACATTGCCTCAATCATTTTAATGTCATGCATTCAATCATATAAAGCAGCCTCGAAATAGAGTATTAACGCAAGTTCTAGAGCTAGATAATCATGGTGATACACTCAAGAATGTAAAGAACAAATATATCATGAAAGGCCAAAAATCAAATCTCACAAGGTTAATTGTTGTCTAGAACTTCAGAATGAATCAAATACTCAAGCTAAATACACGCTTAGTCCTATAATCAAGGTAAATAATCAATGATCATGCTCATATCATATCAACTTCAGCAAATCATGCAAATCATGAGTTAGAATTCATACTCAACTTAGAGAAACAAGAAGAATCAAACAATGGAGAAATATGAACCTAAATGCAATATTTTTGTATTTTTATGAATTTTTTGATTTTTTTTCAATTTTTTTAAGAATTTGAATCAATGCAAAACATAAAGTTAACATGCCTAATCTAATGTAACTACATGAATGCAAAGCAAGTAATTCCCTTCCCCCATGCTTAAATCTTACATTGTCCCCAATGTAAAGTAAAAGTAAAGAGAAAGAGCAGAACTCACAAACCAACTACTAATTTGGGTAACGGAATGGTGGTGAGCAACATCAGAAGGACCAAAAATCAACATTTATGAGGCGGCGGGCAGGCGGCGGGTTGGCGGCGGGTGCCGCCAGGGTTGGTGGCGGGTGCCGCCGTGCTTACGACGGTCACCGCTGGCCACTTCGTAGCTTAGGCCCTTTGAAATTAATTGGCGGCGGGTGCCGCCGTGTTGGTGGCGGGCGCCGCCAGTTCTGTTGCGCTCCCTTACACCTACCTGCAGTTTAGTCCAACACAGAAACAAAGGAAAGACCAAAACAAAAACAACTAAACTAGGAAAAAAAGAACCTATGCCGGGTTGCCTCCCGACAAGCGCCTTATTTAACGTCGTGGCTCGACGTTTAGCATAAATTGACAAGATTAGACATTGTCAATGCCCTTAGCAACCTGTCAAACCCTTGTGCACACATCTCAGAAAAACATAAGTAACACCATGATAAATTAAAGATGCATAATATAACTTTCAAAGATCGTTTTAACTTATCAAACATGCGTGCCCAGTTGGCATGAACTGGCAGTTGCTCAAATAAATCCAGCACAAGTGGTGGCTTTAGAAAATACTTACAACATGAGTCAAAGCACTTGTCACCATTACCACTTTCTTCATAGATGAACTCCATATATTTTTCACCTTCCACCTTTTGTTCTAGACTTGGCTCCTCATCTTGCAACTCCATAAGCTTTGGATGTGAGAAGGTGGGAAAACCGAAGCATGGGATTTCAAGGCCTAGCATAGGGCACAACATGATGGTGGGAGCCTTAACAGATGTATCATCTTGATTTCCTCCCTCATTGTTGTCTACTTCATCATCAAAGAAGTCATCATGGTCAACACAATAATCTTCTTGCAAAACCACAGAAGGCTCAAACTCATTACTCCATATGGGAGAAGATGATTCAGTCTGCATAGGCTTTGCAAGTATCTCTGTGGCAACACAAACTTCCATTGTCAAAGCATCCGTCCTGGTAGAGAGTTCTTTCATTAAATCCTCAAGAGACGTATCAACCGGTTGTGGCTGTTGGGAAGATGACTCAACATGAAAGCTCCGATAGCTCATGAAACATAAGAAATCCCAGCATTCCTCGGATCCCATGTACAAAAGTGTCTCATTGCTCATGTAGTTAGCCAATACCCTTGTCTCAAAATTCATACCAAGAATAACTCCGATGTTGACCTCTCCATCACTGTATCCAAATCCTTGTGTACAAATTTTGAGCACATGGTCTTGAAATCTAGAAAAATAATCATGGAAGTGTTCATCCTGCAATTGTTTACACTTGAACAAAGCCATAGATTAGTAGCACAAGTGTTATGAACCGTAAGATAGGTTCACAACACCAAGATTGGCACAAAAATCACACAAAAGACAATTATTGCCTCCCCGACAACGACGCCAATTTGATAGGCGTGAAATGGTCGTGCAAATCACGGCTATGCAAAAGAGTCCTAACAACCTAAAGACTGTAGTCTTAGGGGAGTAAGGGTCGAATCCACAGGGAGGAGATTTATCTTTCTATGTAAATTTTGTGTCAATTAAAGTAAAAGGGTTTTTAGAACTAAACTAACTATTGAGCATGCAAAAACTAGCAAAGCAAATAAAGTTTGGGTTTTTATCAATTTAAGGAAACACTTAGTCAACCAGAGATCCACATTCGTATGACAAGTTGATCATCGATTCACTCAATATCGCATGCATATGGAATTCCAATTCCTTTTCAAAGATAATTAATAGCACAACCAGATACTATCAATCCTAACTTATTGAATAACCTTGAAACTATCAAGATTCAATTCAAAATCAGCATTAAGAATAGGAATATAATCAAGATACAAATCTAGCATAAAACAACCAGGTTTTATACTAGACTGCAATTTAACTCTCTTCTGCAATAGACTAGCACAACCAGATACTAGTACAATGCAGTTTGTTACTAGGAAAATAGAGAAACTCAACCAGTAATTTCTCTAAATCTAGCAATTGAGATTCAATAACAACAACCCTAGAGATTGCTGAAATCAATCACATAAACAATTCAAACAAGAGAGTAAAATAAATCCATGCAATAGATAAAGAGTAGAAATCTCACAACTGAAAGTCACACAAATGCTTCAAACTGTCTGACTAAGCAAAAGGGCTAAGTTCTCCATGAAAGGCTAAAAACTCTGAATAGAAAATACGATAATAATGTCTGAATGAGAGGTGCAACTCTCAAAACCTAATATATCAAACTTGGTCTAAAAACTATATCCCAAAAATATAATATCTCAGAATAATAATGATAGAAAAGGACCAATAGAAACAAAACACGTGGCAAGTAAAGGGCTCCGCGGCGGTCAGGGGCGGCGGGCGCCGCTAGGTTGGCGGTGGGTGCCGCCAGCACCTCGGTTCAGAACTCATGTCACACTTCGGGGGCTGTTTTGACTCACTTCGAGTTGGAATTTGGACTCGGAGTAAAACATGAATTGTAGCTCTTTGGATGAACTTTCCAATGATACCAAACTCAACTTCCTAAGATCACTATAGCTCCCGAACGAACCCTTACAAGATAGAGGTGTCGAACCAGCAACTCCAACGGATGGCTCGAATTCAAACGTTCTTTCCCCGGTTCCATTCCTTTCACACTTGTTCACTTTAAGGCCTGTAAAACAACATAGAACAAGTGCAAAAACCAAAAACTCCTAGACACTCTAAGACACTAAAGAAACTAACTAAAACTACCTAAAAGCAACGCAAAAGAAACGTAAACATGCATTCTAAACACTACCTAAATGCATGCTATCAGAGAGCCAACATAATAAAATTCTGATGAAGTAGTTAAGGACCATACCACGTATCATCACACGTTTTTGAAAGAGGCGATAAGTAAAATTTTAATTCCTCCAAATCAAAAATTTCAAGAGCAAAACCAAATCGACCTTGATTGTAGGAATTGTATATCTTTTTATTTACAAAAAATAAAGAAATTCAGAAGAAAACACCCATGTTCATCAAAATAACACCCAAATTGCTAGATAGTGGAATTATGAAGTATCATTACAATTAAACTAGCAATCTTACACTAGTACTAAGGGAGACCACAAATTGTTGAGCGGCGAGCACCAGAGAACATTTGAGACGGTGGAGACCAGCAACGCCGGTGACGGTGAGCATACATGCATCGAGTGCTAAGTAAGGCGAAAGAAGAGATCGTCTTCAATACCGATCTAGACATAGCGACTATGAAGATGACAGAGAGCTAATTTGAAGATTCGATCGATCTCTTAGTAGAGTTGGGGAGGCGGCGATGTGTGTACTGTCTAGCTTTTCTTCTTCTAAATACCTAAATATTAAGTGTGAAGGTGACAGAGAGCGGCTGACCGCAAAATTTAGTAAATGGGTTCTTACTTTTCTTTTCTATATTGATTTTGATGACTCTAGTTTATCATTAATCTCTTCTTAAAAAAAAGCTTATCATTATCAATTAACAAGGAACAAGAAACCCATTTTGCATTTGTGGATTCGATCTGTGCAAAGGTGTATATTATTAACTTAAGCAAAATATTGACTACTGACCACTGTTTTATTTTTATATTTCAAAAATCAGCTTAAATTTTGAAAAATAAATAAATAGAAAAACTATATATAAAAAATTGGGTTAAGACAAGACATTTTGTTTCCTTCCCCTTTTTGTTGCGGAAGGAATTAAAGATTTCATGTGTATTAGGGTATTATCGTGGATACTTGGGTTGTTAACAAATGCACCATCTAGTGAGTGTATGATTTTCACCATGACATCTTTTAGTCTATTTGTCAAAATTTAGAACACTACTAGAAAACGCGCATATAGCAAGGAAATTATTGCTAGGAAATTTCTGTGTGGTTAAGTTTGTGGGTAACTGCCACAACATCTCCTTTAAATCTCAAATTTTCTGGCTGTTCACCCACATGAAATTCCTGTGTGGTTAAGTTTGTGGGTAACTGCCACAACATCTCCTTGAAATCTCAAATTTTCTGGCTGTTTACCCATGAACTTCATGGTTGGGGCTATATTTGCGGGAATGTTATCGCGAAATATACACACAACTAAGTTCGATTCTATGTTTGTGGCCATATATCCATGAAAATATGGGTTGAAGCTATTGTTGCGGCAATATTGACACGAATATATTACGAAGCTAAATTCGGTTCTAAATTTGTGGGAAAATTGTCACGAAATAATCATACAGCTAAGTTCGATTCTATGTTTTGGCCATACAACCATGAAAATATGGGTTGGCCCTACTAGTATTTATAATGATTGATCTGCACATGAAAAACACAACATTAAAAATAAAACAATCTACAATGCAAAGAAGACATAAAATTCAAATTCAAGAATGTATAAAGGGATTTTGAGTTACTATAGTGACAATATTCATCCAATGAAAAAAAATCACAACATGGTTGATGGTTCATATACCTTGCTAAAAGACAACACAAGAATTATCTTAGTTGATGTCCATTGATATTTTATACTCATAATTGCTAAGAAACAATTTACATATATTTGTGCTTTGAATTTGAAACAATATGAGATTATTAATAGAGGAATCCTGACAAATGATTACAAGAAATCGTGACAAATTGTCAACTATAAACAAACAAAATCCTGACAAATGATTACAAGAAATACAACATTGTATACTCTTACAAAACAAGAGAGAAAGTGATTGACTGATTACATTCAAAAGAACAACACATAAGCTTGAGTGATTTTTCGACCCCTTTCTCCTGAAATCTTGTTAGCTCAAAAAATTCTAATTTCTATCCTAGTTAAAACTAAAACTAAAAATAAAAGAAAGCTAAGAAATAATCTAAAAAGAAAAAGAAAAGAAAAATAAACTAAACCTATTCTAAAAAGCGGGTTGCCTCCCGTAAGCGCTATGTTTAACGTCGTTAGCCCGACGAGCTCCCTTGCTAGTCTGCTGATGTGAGAGCCATGGTGACTCTTATCTCTTCATCTGGGTCAGTCTGCTCATGAAATTTCTTCAGCCGGTGTCCATTCACTTTGAAAATGACGCCTCGGTTATCAGTCAACTTTACTGCTCCGTGAGGATAAATGTGATGAACCACAAATGGTCCACTCCATCGCGTCCTTAGCTTTCCTGGGAATAATCGGAGTCTAGAGTTGAAGAGAAGTACCTTATCGCCGATGTGGTAAGTTTTGGGCACCAATTTCCGATCATGCCACCTTTTGGTGCGCTCCTTGTAGATTTCAGGATTTTCGTACGCCTTCAGCCTCAAATCTTCTAATGCTTGCAAGCCCATGAATCTTTTTGCTCCAGCCGTGTCGAGGTTCATGTTGAGCTCCTTGGGAGCCCATAATGCCTTATGCTCCATTTCGACCGGTAAATGACATGCCTTGCCATACACTAGATTGTAAGGGGTGGTGCGTAGAGGCGTCTTGTAAGCTGTTTTATATGCCCACAGAGCGTCATCCAACTTGGAGGACCAATCCTTTCTAGAACGGGAAACTGTCTTCTCCAATATGCTCTTTATTTGCCTGTTTGAAACTTCAACTTGGCCACTTATTTGGGGATGATAGGGTGTTGCCACCCGTTGAGATACCCCATACTTAGCCAAAAGGGCTTCAAAACTTCGCTCAATGAAATGGGAACCACCATCACTGATAAGGACTCTTGGAACGCCGAACCTGGGGAAAATATTGGTCTTGATGAATTTAGCAACAGTCTTGGCATCGTTAGTCCTTGTAGCAACAGCCTCCACCCACTTGGAAACATAATCAACCGCAACTAGGATGTACTTGTAGGGTCCTGAGGCGGGAAACGGTCCCATGAAATCAATGCCCCATATATCAAATAGCTCAACTTCTAATATCCCAGTTAGTGGATTTTCATGTCTCCAAGTTATGTTGCTTGAGCGTTGACATCCATCACATGTTGTCACATAAGCTTGCACATCTTTGAACATGGTTGGCCAATAGAGACCACTTTGAAGAATCTTCGCAATAGTCTTGTATCCTTTTGCATGACCTCCAGTTGGAAGTGTGTGACATTGACGGATCACGTTTTCAATCTCCTCCTCTGGGATACAACGCCTAAAGAGGTGATCGCTTCCTTGTTTAAACAAGTAGGGATCGTCCCAATAGTATTGTTTTACATCATGGAGAAATTTCTTCTTCTTTTGTGGGGTAAGGCCCTCGGGAATTACGCCTCCTACAAGATAGTTAGCGAAATTCGCAAACCAAGGAGCTTTTGGCCCTCTAATAGCATGGATTGATATTGAGGAAGAAGAAATTGAAGAAGGAGAGGGGGTGAATTTTAATTGAGAAGACTTAGGTTCAGATATCTTACCTGGATGGGTCGTTAACGAGCTAGGATTTAATATTTTGACCTCGGTACCGACCTCCCGTAGCTCAGTAACAACCTCATTGACTTGGTTGTCGACCCAATTTGAACATTTTCCTTTGTTATTTGTGTCTTCCAGCCTCAGCACCTCGTTAACGATCCTGAAGGGGTTGGTAACGAGGGTCTTGTAGAGTTCGACCTCGTTCAGCAGGAGGTGTTCGTCGGGTCTGGAATCATTTATTGGTACCTCATTATTGGACTCGGTGATATGCTCAACTGGCAACCTGGACAAGTGATCCGCCACTAGATTTTCTGCTCCCTTTTTGTCTCTTATTTCATGATCAAATTCCTGCAGTAAGAGCATCCAACGAAGCAATCTAGGTTTGGCATCTTTTTTAGCCATTAAGTATCTAACGGCCTCATGGTCAGTATAAACAATCACTTTGGATCCAACAAGATAGGACCGAAATTTCTCAAAGGCAAATACCACAGCAAGGAATTCCTTCTCCGTTGTGGTATACTTACTTTGCGCCTCATCCAACGTCTTACTGGCGTAGTAAATGGCGTGCAGTTTTTTGTCCTTTCGTTGCCCTAAGACTGCGCCAACTGCATAGTCACTGCCATCGCACATGATCTCAAAGGGTAATGTCCAGTCTGGGGACTGCATAATGGGGGCGGACACGAGGGCAGCTCTTAACCTGTAAAATGATTCAAGACATTCTGGAGACAGCTCAAACACTACATCTTTCATTAGTAGGTTACTCAAAGGTTTAGCTATCTTAGAAAAATCCTGAATAAATCGTCTGTAAAAGCCAGCATGCCCTAAAAAACTCCTAATGTCTCTTACAGAAGAGGGAGGAGGTAGTTTTTCAATAAGCTCAATTTTCGCCTTATCTACTTCTATCCCTCTTTTAGAGACAAGGTGTCCTAGTACTATCCCCTCTTGAACCATAAAATGACACTTTTCCCAATTAAGCACAAGATTGGTTTCTTCACATCTTTTAAGCACTCGTGCAAGGTTAGCAAGCCAAGAATCAAATGAAGAACCATAAACAGAAAAGTCATCCATGAAAACCTCTACAATATCCTCTATCATGTCTGAAAAAATGGCCATCATACATCTTTGAAAAGTAGCAGGGGCATTGCAAAGCCCAAATGGCATTCTTTTGTAAGCAAAGGTTCCATAGGGACATGTAAAGGTTGTTTTCTCTTGGTCATCAGGATGAATGGGAATCTTCCAAAAGCCGCTATAGCCATCTAAATAATAGAAATAATCATGCTGGGCTAAGCGTTCTAACACCTGATCTATGAAAGGAAGCGGAAAATGATCTTTTCTAGTAGCACTATTAAGCTTCCTATAATCAATGCACATTCTCCAACTAGTGGTGGTTCTAGTCGGAATAAGCTCTCCCTTTTCATTTTCTATCACAGTCATCCCCCCTTTCTTTGGAACTACATGGACCGGACTCACCCATTGGGTGTCCGAAATAGGAAATATGATCCCAGCATCAAGTAATTTAATAATTTCCTTTTTAACTACATCCTTCATATTAGGTTTTAATCTATGTTGATGCTCTATGGTGGGTTTATGATTGTCCTCCATGTAAATCCTATGCATGCAAAGAGAAGGGGATATGCCAGTTATATCATCTAGGGAGTAGCCTATGGCTTTTCTATGCATCCTAAGCACATTTAGGAGTTTTCCTACTTCTTCATCTTTTAATCCAGCATTAATGATGACAGGTAGAGTAGAATTAGGACCGAGGAATTCATACCTGAGGGAATCTGGCAAAGGTTTAAGTGTTGGGGACGGTTCGGCAGGGATTAAAATCGGCTCTTCTGGTTCCGTCTTCAACACTTCCTCAAAGCATTCAAAAGCTGAAATCTCGCCATCTTCTGCTAGGGTCGTTAACGAACCTGGGTGGGTCGTTAACGAGCCTGCGTCTTCTGTCAGGAGAATCGGTAACGATGCTGGAGGACTCGTTACTGAAACTGCAGTGGTTATTTCCGCCCATTTTTGCCCTGAAATTTCATCATCGTATGTTGATCTTCCTATAGGGTCTCCACATTCAATGATCTCCTTGTGGGTGTAGAGCATCTTGACTTCAGCTTTGTCGGACTCCCTGGATTGTTTGAATCGGAATTCCGTCACCTCATCCCCAATTTCGAAAGTTAGGAGTCCTCTCCTAACATCGATTATGGCTCCTGCTGTAGCAAGGAATGGTCTTCCCAAAATAATAGGCACAACCGGATCTTCGGGCATTGTCATAACGATGAAGTCATTAGGAACAAAGAAATTTCCCACTTGAACTGGGAAGTCTTCTAGCAGCCCTGTTTGTTTGATGCAAGATCCGTCTGCCATATAAAGCCGCATGTTGACGGGCTCCAGTGGTCCCATATTAGCTCTGGACCAGATTGAGAGCGGAACGAGACTAGCACTGGCACCAAGATCGCATAAAGCTTTGAACTTGTGGTTGCCTATGCCGATTGTGATTGCAAACCTCCCGGGAGCTCCCAGCTTTTCTGGTAGAGCTATTGATCTAACTTCATCCTGCAGCTCTGTAATGGACCTTTTCCTGCTAAGAATATCTTTCAAAAATTTTGTGTAAGCCGGCATTTCGCTTAGGGCCTCAGCGAATGGGATGGAAATATTAATGCCCTGAAGAATCTTAACGAAACGCTTGAACTTACTCTCAGTAGAGTCCATAGATTTCTTAGTTGGAAATGGAAGAGATTTCACCATTCTCGGAACCAAGTTAGGCTCGACAGGTGAGAGTACCGGGTCGACACTGGGGTCGAGTGATGTCCTCGGCGGGTCGTTACCGACCCTGATGGGGTCGTTAACTACCCTGGGATTGAGAGGAAGGCTCGGATTAGTAGACTTACCTGGGTTAGGGTCGTTAGATACCCTCGGAGCCTCGTCATCCTGGTTTGTGGGCTCGGTATGTGCTCTCGCTGGCTCGTTAACGAGCCGTTTTGCGAGGTCCTGTTCCTCCTTCTCTTCAGCTTGAATTCTTTCCGGCAATGTCTTCCCGCTTCTGAGGTGTACCTCTGCTATTTCGCCTCTAGGGTTCTCCTCGGGACGGCCCGAGAGTTGCCCTTGTGATCTCGGAATCCGTGCAGCTAGGTCCCCTAGTTGGGAATCAACACTCCTTTTCCAAATATCGAACTCTCCCCATCTTTTATCCTGTCGGTTCAGCTTGGCTTGAACGTCATCAACCTTGTTGTTCACTCCGTTGATGCTCTCTTTAATCTCCTGAACCCATGATGGCGTCTCCTGATGGCCTGGAGGTCGATATGGTGCAGGTCTTCTATCTGGTGGGGGGCCTGCATAATTTTGACTTGTATTCTGATTGCCCCATGGTTGATAGTTGTTCGACCTGTCATTATAATTAGACTGGTTCCTGTAGGGTCCTCTCATGTAATTCATCTCAGCTATTGTCTCAACGGTTCTAACCTGCTCAATGTTAGTGCATGCAGAAGTACTATGTGCAGAAGAACCACATTCTTGACATGATTGAGAGGATTTCGGAAAACTTACCTGTTTCCTCAGACGGTTGACCTCATCTTGTAAGAATTGATTTTTAACATCGGGGTCAACTTCATCTCGGTTGGGCACATAGAGACGTTTTTGAGTTTGTGGAGCCTACTAGGTCCCGTACATAGCATCGTAATTCGCCAGCTTGTCCAACAGTTCCCACGCCTTTGTCGGGTTCATCTCTATAAAACCGCATGCAGTATGCGTGTTGATGCGGTTCTTGGTCTCTGCGTTGATACCCTGGAAAAAGATTTCTTGCAATACATATAAAGGTTTCCCATGAGTAGGGCACTATCTAAGCATCTCTTAGAATCTTTCCCATGTTTCAACAAATGTTTCATTAGGCAACTGGTGATAAGAGGTGATGCGTTTCCTTAACTCCGTTGTCTTGGCAGGAGGGAAAAACTTTGTAAGAAATTGATCATACAAAGCTTTCCATGTCCTGATAGACTTAGAAGGTAGGCTCTCTAACCAGTTCAGGGCCTTTCCAGTAAGTGACCATCTAAAAGCTTTTAACAAAACATATTCTAACGAGACACCTTCAGCAGCTATGGTGTCACATAAATCAAGAAAATTTCTAATACGCTCCATAGGGCACTCAGCAGGTTTCCCTTCGAACTGAGCCCATTTGATTAAGGATATAAATTGAGACTTGATCTCAAAAGGTTTCTCTATCGCAGGAAGCACAATAGGAGATTCTGGCACCCTCAGTTCCGGATGCATGTATTGCTTGGCATTCCTTGGATAGGCGTCTAGGTCTTCTTGCAGTCGAGCCTTGTCAGCTCGTTGACGCTCAGCTTCTGCGTCTGCGCCGTCCTTTTCGGCTTTCAGTGCCTCTATTTGGGTTCGGAGGATCTCTAACTCTCGAGCCATCTCTTCTACTGTGGCCATGGCTCGGTTTTCTCGGAGTCGACGGTGCAGGGAACGTTCTGGTTCTGAGTAATAACCTATGTTATCAAACTGAAGCCTTCTTCGTCCTACCGGCATACACTGAGAAAACAAACAAAGAAAACAAAGATTAAAAACAAAAACGGGGTCGGGTTATTCCCGATCCCGAAGATAAACTAACAACTCGTTGCTTCCCCGGCAACGGCGCCAATTTGTTGAGAGGGTTTCTCGGCCAACAAATAAATTTGTAAGTCAAGACCCCGCTGAGTACAGTGGAGTCAGGATCGTTCCACAGGAAGCAAGGTTGTTTGTCTATCAAACTAACAAAAATCAAACAAAACACTCACAAGATGCCTCGTTAACGACGTTGTCAAGATCGTTAACGAGCCACCGAACACAAAAATATTAACTAACGACCTAATAAAATTCTAATTAAAATTCGGTACCGAGGCAAGTACTCAGCAACGAAGATTCACCAGAAATAATTCAAATAAAGCAAAAATCTAGGACAAGGGACACCACAACATAGCCAAGCATAAGAATTCGTAAGAAGATAAGATCATGCCTTTAAACAGATAGAGTCATCAACTTTCGTTGACTTAACAAGTAGATTAATCTACTTTCGCATCCTAATTCACTCAATTGCTTGTTTTGGATCTAAAGCTTGAAACTTTTGTTTTCAAACAATATCAACCTTCAAGTTACTAACCTTCTCTTTCAATCAAGTTAAAAACTCAAATTACCTCCACTTTCGTTTTGGTATTAAGCACAACAAAAGATCTCAATAAAAGATAAAAGGCATTCAACACTCAATCTTACTCATCAAACATGCTCAACTTTGCCGGGCTTAACCCCGACCCTAGAAAAATAAACTACTCACTAATCATAACTAAGAAACTACACACTTCAATAAAAAGAATCATTGAAACAAAACTCAAAACTCAAATTAATAAGAAAAATATATTGTCTTACAGAGATTCAGAAGAAACCGAAAAACATAAAAATACCGAACCACCATCACGACCAACAACCACCCGACAACCGTCGTCTACCGAGCTTCGTGATCCTCTTCCGATCCGATCTCTCTCTCCTTCGGCTTTCACAAATCTCCTCCTAAATTAAGCTCTCCAAAAACTTCTCTAAATCCAGCCCCCCCTTTTCTATGCTAGATAGAAGGGTATTTATACTAAAAAGCTAAAAACTAAAAAGGCTAAAAGATATAAACTTTCCTAAAAAGATAGAAACAATCTCTAAAAGATAGAAATAAAATCTAAAAAGATATTAAGACCTAAAATACATATTCTAACAACCCCAAAAGATTCTAAAAAGATACTCAACCGATACGGAAATAAATTCCCGCTCAGGATCGGTGAATTATAAAAATAATACTCGAAATCTTTCGCTTCGTGGCCTCGTTAACGACCCCTCACAGCCTCGTTAACGAGCCTGGGCTTTGTTTTCTTCAGCACTTCCTCTTGTACTCTCGAGCTTCGACTTCTTCAATCTTGCACTCCTCCGTCTTTCGCTGCAATGCTCCAAATTCAGCTCATTTCCTCGCTAAAACGTACAAAATTCACAAAATAGCGTAGATTCCACTCTTTTCACAGAATTATGCAAAACTAACTAAAAATACTCAAAACTAAACCTAAACTAAACAAAACTAAACCTAATAAGCAAAGAAAACCTATCAAAAACTATACTAAAAAATGCGAACATCACAATCCCTATTCTGTTAGGGAGACCTTTTCTGAAGACAGCCAATACTAAAATCAATGTGAGCACTGGCTCTTTAACCATGGAATTTGATGGTCAGATCATTAATTATAATATTTATGAAGCCATGAAATATCCTTCTGATGATTACTCTATCTATGCTATTGATATGCTTGAGCATGTGGTACAAGATGTCTTTGATGAAAATCAACTAGATGATGTGCAATCTATTATTGTTGATTCTAGTTTGGATTTTACTCTATCAACTGATATACATGAGATTGTAAACGAGATGGATGCTTATTACAAGCTTCCTCTTGAGCCACTTGGCAAAACTCCTTTACCATTAACCCTGCCTAGGGAAAAGCTGTTACCCTCTGTTGTGCAGGCACCGGTGATTGAGTTGAAGCAACTCCCAGACCACCTCAAGTATGTATTTCTTGGAGACAAGGAAACATTACCAGTGATCATCTCCAGCAAGCTCACAAAAGATCAAGAATGCAGGCTAGTGGTGGTTCTAAAAGAGTACAAGACAGCAATTGGTTGGACCATTGCTGACATCAAGGGAATCAGCCCCACTACTTGCATGCATCGTATACTGTTGGAAGGAGAAGAGAAGCCATCTAGGCAACCATAGAGGCGTCTAAATTCACCTATGATGGAGGTGGTGAAGAAAGAAGTTTTGAAACTCTTGCAAGCAGGTATGATTTTTCCTATCTCTGACAGCAAATGGGTTAGCCCCACACAGGTTGTACCAAAGAAAGGGGGGATTATAGTGGTGGAGAATCAGCAAGGAGAATTGGTCCCTACAAGACTGCAGACAAGTTACAGAGTTTGCATTGACTACCGCAAGCTGAATGCAGCCACTAGGAAGGATCACTTCCCCCTTCCTTTCATTGATCAGATGCTTGAGAGATTGGCAGGCAGAGCATTTTATTGCTTTCTAGATGGGTACTCAGGCTATTTTCAGATAGCCATTGCCCCTGAGATCAAGCAAAGACAACTTTCACTTTTCCGTTTGGCACTTTTGCCTACCGTCGGATGCCATTTGGTTTGTGCAATGCTCCTAGGACCTTCCAAAGGTGTATGGTAAGCATCTTTTCTGAGTACATTGAGAATTTCATTGAGGTATTCATGGATGATTTTACTGTACATGGGGATAATTTTGATGCATGCCTAAATCACTTAACTTTGGTACTTGCTAGATGTGTTGACACTAATTTAGTGCTTAATTCTGAAAAGTGTCACTTCATGGTAGAACAGGGTATTGTGCTTGGTCATATAGTTTCAGCTAGGGGTATTGAGGTCGATAAGGCAAAGGTTGAAGTAATTCAATTTTTGCCCTATCCTACTAATGTGCGCGAAGTTCGTTCTTTTTTAGGCCATGTAGGTTTTTACCGCAGGTTTATTAAAGACTTCTCCAAGATTTCAACACCCCTGTGCGAATTGTTGAAGAAAGACATGTTGTTTGAGTTCACAACTGAGTGTCAGGCAGCCTTTGATGATCTTAAGGCTCGCTTGACAAGTGCCCCTATTATTCAGGCTCCTGATTGGTCTAAGCCTTTTGAAATAATGTGTGATGCTAGTGATTATGCGGTGGGGGTTGTGCTAGGCCAAAAGGAAGCCAAAGCTTCTCATGTGATTCAATATGCATCAATGACCCTGAATGGTGCACAGAGGAACTATTCTACTACAGAAAAAGAGATGCTTGCAGTGGTATTTGCACTTGAGAAGTTCAGACCTTATCTCCTTGGAACAAAGGTCATCATTTATACTGATCATGTTGCCCTGAGATACCTACTGACAAAGAAGGAGGCAAAGCCAAGATTGATTCGGTGGGTCCTATTGCTCAGTGAATTTGATATTGAGATCAAGGACAAGAAGGGTGCTGAAAATCTAGTGGCTGGTCACCTCAGCAGAGTTATTCAAGAAGAAAGCACCCCTCAAAATCAGATTCAAGCAAGCTTTCCGGATGAGTCCTTGTTCAAGTTGAGCACCATAGAGCCATGGTATGCAGACTTGGTGAACTTCCTTAGCACAAGTGAATTACCTCAACCTTTCAACAAAGCTCAGAGGGACAGACTACGCAGAACAGCTAGATTTTTTGTCTGGGATGACCCCTATCTTTGGAAGGACTACTCTGACCAGGTAATCCCCCGTTGCATTCCAGAAAATGAGGTACATTCTCTCCTTACACTTTGTCATTCTAGAGCATGTGGGGGACATTTTGGGGTTCAAAGAACTGCTAGGAAAGTACTTGATGCAGGATTTTGGTGGCCTACCATCTTTAAAGATGCACACAACTACTGTAAATCCTGTGACAGGTGCCAAAGAATTGGAAACATGTCCAGTAGGGATGAAATGCCCCAAACTAGTTTAATTTTTTGTGAAATATTTGATGTTTGGGGTATTAATTTTATGGGACCTTTTCCAAACTCTAGTGGTAATATATATATTTTGCTTGCGGTGGACTATGTTTCCAAGTGGGTGGAAGCGAAGGCCACCAGAACTGATGATTCCAAAATTGTTGCAGATTTCTTGAAGTCCCATATTTTCAACAGGTTTGGAATTCCCAAGGCTCTCATAAGTGATAGGGGAACTCACTTTTGTAATAGGACAATTACTGCCCTATTAAAGAAGTACCATGTCAACCAAAGAGTTTCTACTGCCTATCATCCTCAAACAAATGGCCAAGCTGAAGTATCAAACAGAGAGATTAAATCTATTCTGGAGAAGACGGTGTCTCCCAGTAGAAAAGATTGGAGCCAGAGGCTTGATGATGCATTATGGGCCTATAGGACAACTTACAAAACACCTATTGGTATGTCACCTTTTAGGTTGGTTTTTGGTAAGGCATGTCACCTCCCAGTTGAGTTGGAACACAAGGCCTATTGGGCTATCAAAAAGTGCAATTTACAACTGGAAGAATCTGGGGAGCTCAGAAAGCTCCAATTACAGGAGTTGGAGGAGGCCAGGATTGAAGCTTATGATAATGTTATTCACTACAAGGAGCGAAATAAGGCTTGTCATGACAAAAATATATTGAGAAAGGACTTCACAGTCGGTGACAAAGTCCTTCTATTTCAGTCCCGCCTTAGACTCTTTCCAGGCAAGCTAAGATCCAGTTGGGCAGGGCCTTATGTGATTGCTCAAGTCTTTCCCCGTGGTGCAATTGAGCTTTATGATTCCAAAACTCATGCTTTATTTAAAGTGAATGGTCAAAGAGTGAAGAAGTATTATGAGGGATTTACCAAGGACACAATTGAGGAGATTGTCCTAACAAAGCCCGACGCTGAAGACTGATGAATTGGCATTACGTCGAGCCACGACGTTAAATAAGGCGCTTGTCGGGAGGCAACCCGGCCTAGGTACTTTCTTTCATTTTTGTTTTCTAGCTTAGTTGTTTTTTTCGGTTTTCCGTTATTTTGTGTGGACTAACCTGCAGGACGGAGCAAAGGAGGACAACGTAATTGGCGGCGACCGCCGTAAGCACGGCGTTACCCGCCGCCATTTATTTTTTCAGGATTTTAGCTACGAAGTGGCAGCGGCGACCGCCGCCACTCCAGCGGCGACCGGCGTAAGTACAGCGGCACCCGCCGCCCAATCGGCGGCACTCGTCGCCCCTTCCGTACAGGTATATCCATATTTTCCTTTTATAAAAATAAAAAAATAAAAAAATAAAAAAATAGAAAAATCGAAAAATCGAAAATTAAAAAAAAAGGGAGTGATGGTAAGTTAAAAAACAGATAGAGGGTTGAGTGCTCATAAAAAAAATCAACAAGAGTGGAAAAAGAGAGCTTATTGAAAGAAAAAAACCAAGAGAGGAGAGGAAGAAAACCTTCAAGTTCGGATCCACTCCAAATCCGGCAAGATCCAAGCACACCTCCGTCGTTTTTGAGACCTCCAGCCTCGTCGCTCGCCTCGCTGCCCTCCTTCGTATCACTCACGCGGAAATCGCCGCAGATCCGGCGATTTTTTCGAAGATATTCGAGGCGGCACCCGCCGCCAAGAACAGCGGCACCCGCCGCCTAGAAAAGCGGCACCCGCCGCCAGGAATTTCGAGCTCGCTGCCAATTTTCCAGCCCGCCGCTCCTATTTCCGGGTATTTTCAACTGATTTGCTCCTCTTTTCTGTCTTTTAAGAATTCATATTGAGCATTATGAGTTCTAGGAAGCGTGCTATGAGTTCTAGATCTGCCACCTCTGAGATCCATGAGGCTCGGAGGAAGATTATTGAGGGACGGGAGATCGTATCTACTCTATTTTTTGATCCCGTTACTATGAGGCAGTTAGGATTGGAGGGTTGTACTAGGCAGATGTTGACCCATGCTGGATTGGGTAATTTTTTTCTTTAAGAGTGCTCCCACATTCCCGGCCTGGACTAGGGAGTTTCTGATTACTTTAGAGGATGACCATGAGAACGGGAGGATATCTTTTCAGCTAGGAGGTTCAGTACATGTATTGACTTATGCTAGCCTTGAGGAGGCATTTGGTATTACTCAGCATCCTTCTATTTCTGATCTTTGGGATGCTTCTAGTAAGGAGTTGAATTTTTGGTATCAAACTACTAGTTTTCATTCATTTGATCCCAAGGCAGGAGAAAAGAATTCCAAATGGTCTCATCCTTGTTTACGGATTGCTCATAAGGTGATTAGGATGGCTTGGTATGGCCACACTGAGGCAAACAAGGTCTCTTACACTGATTTAGAGACTATGTGGAGCTTGACACCACAGTGCACGCTTATTAGAGATTTGAGAGCTCAGTTTCTTACTTGCTGCAAGAAGTGTAGGGGCCAAACCAAGTGCAAGATTGCTATTGGTGGTATGATTTCTATTTTGAGGGAATTTCTGAACATTCCTTTCCCCCCAGCATCTCAGAGAGTCTCTTCTACTTTCACTTGTGACATTAAGCATTTGAGGCATGCTAGATATATTACTGAGGCTAGAGGTCGATTTTCCTACTCATTTGGTCCTCCTACGGGTACTTTTAAGATTCCTCTACCCATTGCTGACTTACCTTATGGACCTGAGTATCATCACTTTGATCTCTGACAGCTGTTAGTTCCTACTAGAGCTCCCGGCTCTACATTTGCTGCTCCACAGACTGTTCCACCATCTACTTCACAACCTTTTCCAGAGACTATTCCTCAGGGCGACACAGTTATGCATGAGGTTATCCCTGGTTCAGATTTTCCTAGTACTTCTGGAGTTGACACTGGTCTGAGTTGGCAGGATGATATGATGCGCCAGATGTGTCAGCTTTCAGTCCGTCGGGATGAGATGTTTACTCAGCAGTCTGCTTTGTCTACTTCTATAGACCGGATCCATCAGTTCCACCAGGATCAGTCTCAGTTCTTTCAGCAGCAGACTAGCTATTTCCAGCAGCAGGCTCAGTTTTTTCAGGGAGTGTGGCCCGCTTACCCCTCATATCCTGACTATCCACCGTATCCACCACCACCGCCGCCATCTGATCAGTAGTGGTATTATTCTCTACTTCCCCTTTATTTTATCTTGTCTTTACTACATTGAGGACAATGTCTGTTCTAAGTGTGGGGGAGTTGGAAATATATTACTATTGATGTGCTATAAAAAAAATTTAAAAAAAAGAGCCATAAAAATTGAAAAAAGGCAAAATAATATCCTAGGATAGACTGAAAACCTGAAAGGGCGGTCTAGGTAATAAGCATGTAATCTGGCAGGCACTAGGCCTTGGCAAAAATAGATTCCGAGTGGTGTGAGTTGGTGAGTCCATTATTGAAAAATGAAAAGAGAGTGTTATGTGAAAACCTGAAAAGGCGCCTAAGCAAAATGAGTGAAAAAAAGAGTGTTTTAGGACTATCTTTTTACCGGCACATGCGACATAAGAAGTGGAGTATAGGAGTGTTTTGGGTAGGTTTTCACTTGGAGGTATAAGGTGTAGATTTATGGAGATTTTCACTCTCTTTATTGGTGTTTTTGATGGACTTATTAGTGGTTAGTTTTTGGTGGGTTGATGTTTGATGTTTTGATAGATTGAGGATTGTTTGGTGGTTTGAGTTGAGCATGATGTTGATTTGATGTTGAAGATGATTTGATCATTTATGTTGATGTTGAGTATGGTGGGGTAGTTAGAGCTTATTTGCTATATGTATTGTTGTGTAGGTTGGGTGATGAGCTTGCATGAGAATGCTTTTATTCCTCTTTGTAAGCTTCCTTGCATTTTGATGATCCGGTGGTTATAGTTTTTTATGAGTGATAGTTTTCTGAGTCACTCAGGGACGAGTGAGATTCAAGTGTGGGGGAGTTTGATATACACAATTATATTGTGTATTTAGGAGGAGTTTTAGCATGAGTTTATGGTGTTTTTAGGTATTTTATATGCTATCTACAGCTAGGAAGAAGAAGACCCGAAGATGCATATTATTGGACTTTTAGAGCTGGATTGAAGAGAAGACGGAGATTTGCGTTTTGCTGCTGGCGGCACCCGCCGCCCCTGCCAACGCGAAGATCTTTTGAGCGACACATGTTTTATTTCTATTGGCTCTTCTTATGTCAGCTTTAATCCGAGATATATGTATTTTTGGATAGACTTTTTAGACCTAGTTTTATATATTAGGTTTTAGAGAGTTGCATCTCTCATTCATACACTATTATCGTATTTTCTATTTAGAGTTTTTAGCTTTTCATGGAGAACTAAGCCCTTTTTGCTTAGTCAGACAGTTTGAAGCATTTGTGTGACTTTCAGTTGTGAGATTTCTACTCTTTATCTATTGCATGGAATTATTTTACTCTCTTATTTGAATTGTTTATGTGATTGATTTCAGCAATTTCTAGGGTTGTTGTTATTGAATCTCAATTGCTAGATCTAGAGAAATTACTGGTTGAGTTTCTCTATTTCATAGTAGCAAACTGCATTGCACTAGTATCTGGTTGTGCTAGTCTATTGCAGAAGAGAGTTAAATTGCATTCTAGTATAAAAGCTGGTTGTTTTATGCTAGATTTGTATCCTGATTATATTCCTATTCTTAATGCTTCTTTTGAATTGAATTTTGATAGTTTCAGGGTTATTCAATAAGTTAGGATTGATAGTATCTGGTTGTGCTATTAATTATCTTTGAAAAGGAATTGGAATTCCATATGCATGCGATATTGAGTGAATCGATGATCAACTTGTCATACGAATATGGATATCTGGTTGACTAAGTGTTTCCTTAAATTGATAAAAACCCAAACTTTATTTGCTTTGCTAGTTTTTGCATGCTCAATAGTTAGTTTAGTTCTAAAAACCCTTTTACTTTAATTGACACAAAATTTACATAGAAAGATAAATCTCCTCCCTGTGGATTCGACCCTTACTTCCCTAAGACTACAGTCTTTAGGTTGTTAGGACTCTTTTGCATAGCCGTGATTTGCACGACGCCTATCAACTCCCTATGACAAAGGTGTACAAACTCGTTCCTCTCTCAATAACTTTTGTGCCTTTAATGCGTTTGTTTCACTGGTGGAACCAAAGAATATCAAAGAAGCCTTAAAAGATCCTGACTGGATCCAAGCCATGCAAGAGGAACTCCATCAATTTGAGAGGAACAAAGTATGGAAGCTAGTTCCTAGGCCCAAAAACAAGAACATTATAAGAACTCGATGGGTCTTTCGGAACAAGCTCGATGATACTGGGGCTGTAGCAAGGAACAAAGCCCGCTTGGTTGCTCAAGGCTACAGACAAGAAGAGGGGATCGACTATGAAGAGACCTTCGCACCAGTTGCAAGGATTGAGGCCATCCGCCTTCTCATAGCCTATGCAGCCCACCAAGGATTCAAGTTATATCAGATGGATGTGAAGACGGCTTTTCTCAATGGGCACCTCAAGGAAGAAGTATACGTAGCTCAACCCCCATGATTCGAAGATGAGAAACTACCCAACCACGTCTACTTCCTGGAGAGGGCCCTCTACGGTCTTAAACAAGCTCCCAGAGCATGGTATGACAGGTTTGCTCAGTTCCTTCTATCTCATGGATACATTCGAGGTTCTATAGACAAAACCTTGTTCCTGAAGAAAGAGTCTAAAGATATCTTGATTGTACAAGTATATGTTGATGACATTGTTTTTGGAGCAACTAACGAAACTCTTGTAGAGAAATTTAAGAACCTCATGAGCAGTGAATTTGAGATGAGTCTCATAGGGGAACTCACGTTCTTCTTGGGACTCCAAATCTCCCAAACAAAGGAGGGAACAAAGATTCATCAACAGAAATACATCAAAGAAATGCTTGTGAAGTATGGGATGGAACACTCCAGACCCATTGATACTCCCATCTCACCAAACTCAAGACTCAATGCGAATGAAACAGGTATAAGTGTGGACCAAAGAAATTATCGAGGTATGATCGGGTGCCTCCTCTACTTAACTGCTAGTAGACCTGATATCATGTTCTCTGTATTGCTCTGTGCTCGTTTTCAATCTAACCTCAAGGAATCACACCTGAAAGAGGTGAAGAGGATTTTCAGGTATCTTCAAGGGAACGACAACTTGTGCCTTTGGTATCCAAGGAACAGTTCCCTTGAACTCATTGCATACACAGATGCAGACTTTGTAGGGCAATTGGTTGATAGAAAGAGCACATCTGGAATGGCCCAGTTCCTAGGATCATGCCTAGTTTCCTGGGGATCCAAGAAGCAAAATTCAGTGGCACTCTCCACAACTGAAGCCGAATACGTGGTTTCCGCATCATGTTGTTCCCAAGTATTATGGCTCAAGTCCCAACTTCAGGATTACGGTATGTCTTTTGGCCCAGTCCCTATTCTCTGTGACAATACTATTGCCATTAACATATCCAAAAACAACCCTGTGCATCACTCTAGGACCAAGCATATAGATATTAGACATCATTTCCTACGTGATAATGTTGAAAATGGGAACATCTCTATGGAACAATGTAGAACGGAAGAGCAAATTGCGGACATTCTCACTAAAGCTTTAGATAGACGTCCCTACCAGCATTTTCGAATGCTTCTAAGGATGATAACTCTAAACTAAACAAGTCACTATTTGTCTCTCCCTCAATGCCTGACTAGTTTAACTAGAAATGCATGATAGGGAACACTTGGAATTATTGCTTTCATTTTTCCATGCTTACTAGTCTAGAGCTTATTTGTGTACAATGGAATTTTTTTGGCCCAAAATGATCAACCGGAGTTCCCTTTAACCCTCTCTACAAGCCACTATGACGGTTGATCATAAAACCAACCCTAACCTAAGGACCAGACAAACGTTTCTCATGAGCCAAAATCTTTATCCCTTTATCGAGTTGCAATTGTCTGGCTCCTATTTTAGTTCCTATCCTCACAAAGAAAATTGAGTGTGAGTTTCCTGAACCTCTCCACTCAACATGACCTTTCAAAAGATCATGGGAACTGGTGTGTACACACAAGGGAACACAACTAGATTTGAATAATGAAACGTCGCTTGGGAAAATGGGAAATGTGTCAAACTCTGAAGCGTTTTGGACCAAGTATTCAAATTTTAAAAAGACTTCCCAAAGAAGAAAATGACGCGTGTCAGAAGCGTGCTAAGAAAGTTGAAACGCCCCTCCGCATTCATTGGCCAACGGTTATCAAGGTTTTCCTAACTTTCCTTTCTACCCTCGTCTCCTTCTTCCACATAAAACCCCCTTTGCCATTTTTGGGCCCTTCTTCTTCATTCACCCTCTGCAACTCATTCTCTTCACATCCCTCTCACCCTCTACTTCAAGAAAACCTCCAAACTCTTTCTCTTCCCTAGAAATCCTTCCATGGCTTCCACTCACACATTCGATGATATTAAAGAATGGGTCAACAAAAATCCCCGCACCCTTTTCGTCTCCATGCTACAAGACATCGAGAAAGAACAAGACCTTGTTCTTCGCGATGTCCTCATCCAAGGGCTCTACAATTACGTAAGCCCTCTCATACATCCTCCTTCTCTTCCTCCTCCGGCAGCGCAAGCTCTTGCGATGTCCTCCTCCGCCACCACTTCCTCTCAATATCTTCCACCTCTCTCTTCCTCCGAGACTGTCATCGTCAACAGTTTCAGATCTGAACCCCCATCTAAACACGAAAAACCCAAATCAAAAAAATCCAAACACTCTCACAAATCCAAACATTCCTCCAAAAACCCTTCCAAATCCAAACAATCCTCCTCATCCAAACGAAAACACTCCGAGATCTCTTCTTCCTCCCTTTACTCCGAAAAGAAGAAACCTTTCTTCCGCTTTGACGAGTACCTCAATTGCTCCAAAGACAGCTCTTGTGTCGAAAAACCTCCTTTCATTTTCTCCTCTACTTCCGACTCTGAGAACTCACAATCCCAGCGTCAACTTCCACCACCTCCTACTCAACATGCTTCTCCATCAGAGTCCCCAAACCCTGGGAACTCTAACCTCAATGCTCCCTCCTCCACACCCCCTTCCTCTCTTCCTCCCATTCCCGAGGGAACTCCTACCCCTCCTCCTTCCAAACGAAACACACCTCCACCACCCACCTCCCCCATTGATCAATCTCCCTCTCATAATCCAAACACCGCCTCTGGGACCTCTAGTCCCAAGGTATCGAACAATCCTCCCCCTTCAACCCCCAAACTTCCAACTTTACAAACTTCTACTCCTCCTCCCTCTTCTCCTTCCACACTCAAACTCCCATATCCCTCTTCCTCGGCCCAACGAGTCCTCAACCTCGACTCGGATGACGACGATCTTCCCATCGCCGTCGTCCTTGAAAAAAAGGCCAAGGAGCAGCCTCCCATAGTCATGGGAACTACGAAAGAAGAGGCCGGCCTAAAAGCCCTCGAGGAAGAATTCCGAGGCGTCCTCAACGCGCCTTCCGAAGGCCAAGGGAACCATCTCCCCGAAGAAGGGAACCCAGCACCAACTGACGGTGATGGGCTAAGTAGTCGTCATCAAGAAGACGATGAGGAGGAAACAGGGCTGACCTCCTCCGAAGATGAAGGGACCTCTAGCGATGACGCTGAGGACCATGAGGAGGCCACAACTGCCACTGAGACTGCCGGCATCCCAACTCCCGGACACCAAATGGTGGTCTCGGCACAGGCCCTAGAGGAAAGGAACCGCCCCCTGATGATCGAAGCGGCTGACCCCCCTCAACGAAAAGGAAAGACTACGGTCTCTAGGGGGAACACAAAGAAGAAAGGGAAAGGCACTGTGCCCAAGAAAATCCATATCTCAGATAATTGCAAGCTCCTCCCCCCCCTCATCCTCTCGGAAGAGCAGCTCACCGAACAAGGGCTCGGGCAACTATGGGAACTGATCAAGGCCCAAGGATGGGAACACATGTGTAGCGAGGTCGTGAGTATTGATCCCTCTCAGGTGCGCCGCTTTTACAACAATTTTGTGGTCCACAACAATGGCACCAAGGGAACTCTCTCCCTCGAAGGCGATGACTTCATCTTCACAACCTCCACAATCCGTCTTCAACTACAGGTCCCTGTCCAAGGCCTCCAGGAACTGCCCGCCAAGAGCTGGGGCGACTACGACAGCGAGGTGATTTATAACACGATATATGAGGGCCGTGTTCCCACCATTGGCACCTCTACCCATCACATGTCCCTCATTGCCAAGCTGGCTCATCAATTCATCATCAACATAGTGATCCCTCGCCAGGAGAAGCGCCTTGTTATCAACATCCCTGAAGCCATTCTCCTCTACCACTTTCTCCTCAAAAAGCCCATCAACCTCCCTCGCATAATTCTAGGGCACATGGAGAAGTGCATGGCTTCCAAATTCCACTCCCTTCCCTACGCTGGCCTCATCAAGAAACTCTTGCTCAGAGAAGGCATCTACGACACCTCCAAAGAAGAGGTCACCATCGGAAGGGAACTGGACATTTCTGTGGTCCAGAAAATGCGTCACTCTGAGCCAGTGGAGGACCATGAACGGCTGGCATCCGGTGAAGGCACCCAGGATGGGAACACTCAAGTGTTGGTACACATTGCCAACACTCTCGACAAGATAGCAAGGGACCAAGAACAAATTGCTAAAGGCCAAGAAAAGCTTGTCCGAGTCTTGACACAACTTTGTGATGCCCTGTTCCCACAAAGCCCATGATCTTTTCTTTCCCTACTCCTCAGCCTCATTGTTCCCACAAATATTGTTTCTTATGCTCCTATGTACATATTTTGCTCAAGTAATGAATGGTTTTTAATATGATTGTGTGTTCCTTTCCTTCCCTATTTATGTGTTCACTTGTTTTCGATGATGTCAAAAGGGGAAAAGACAAAAAATGCGAGATGAGTTAAGTTGAAAAGATATCATAGAATACGCAATAGCTAAGGGGGAACAATTGCATAAAAAGCTAAGTACGAACACAGTGATTCACTAGAAGTGGCTCCCTAGGAATACACGTACACGTAGGAACTCATCTGCATGTCATGCCTTGAAATACTTGCTTATTTTTGTGATGGGTTTGTCATCATCAAAAAGGGGGAAATTGTTGGGACGATGTTAGGACCTCTGGTTCTAAACATCGGAACAACGATACACTTCTCCGAGTTTTGATAATGACAAACGCCATAAGGGAACTAATGTGCTTTGATCAAGTATTTCTAAGGAACACAGGTTAAGCAAAGAACTCCCATGAATGACCAAAGATCACAGGAGCACACAATGAAGAGTTTCCATCAAGGGAACTCTGAAGAGGAAAGATCCCATGCAATGGGAACTCACAGGAATGAACAGAACACAAGCTTACACGATGAAGAGTTCCTCCCAAAGGAACTCTGAAGAGGACAGTTCCCACGACATGGGAACTCACATGTGAAGATAAGGACCGGTCAGTGCATATCACGAGATCCTGTCTTGGACATGATGAAAGCACAGTCTGAGGAACAGACTATCACGAGTGATCCAACGGTCCGATCGTTTCAAGAAGTTGACCTAGTTCAAATCGAAGTCACATGTGAAGAAAGTACAACTTGGGCATCAAGCAAAGGGCATTTTGGACACAAATGAAAGATGCGATTGAAGCCCAAGTACACTTGAGTATAAAGCCAAATGAATAGTACTCGTATTGAGCACTTCTCCCAGAATTCACAAATACCCACAACTGAGAAAGAGAAAGAAGAAGAGAAGTCCCCAACGGCGAGTGTCTGATCTCGACGACGGTGAAGCCAAGTTCCCTGGAGCAAGGGAACTGCGATTCGGTGTAAGGTTTGAGTTACTTATTTAGTTGTTGTTGTTTGCTTAGGAATCCAGTTGAGAAGATACATTAGTGTTGCTAGAGTTAGGTAGAACTCATAGGAACAGAGAAGTTTGTATCAGGTTGTTTGTAACTAAGGAACAAATCAATAATATAAGTAGCTCATTCAAAATCCTCCAAGTGGAGGTAGAGGTTTACCCATACAACTAGTTGGTTGTAGTGGGGTTCCTTTATAAGGGAATTGTGTTCTTTCTGTCTTGATAATGCTTGCGATATTATTTCTTCCGCTGCCTTGGGAACAGCTTAACAGTCAGTTCCCAAGCTCTTGCTAACCGGTTACGATCCAACATACAATATGCCAATTTTTTTTATAAAAACAACTGAGATTCCGTCCAAGCTAGGGGATTTATCATCTCTAATGTAAAATATTGCATTTTTATTTTAGCGTTCGAGACTGGTTTAGTGAGTTCCACATTATCAACCTCTGAAATTCTCTATTGGATAGGTTGGGTTACTCTTTGTAGTTTTGCTCTAATAATTTTCAAGAAACTGAAAACTAATTTCTCTTTGAATGTTCTCAAGGCTCGTGAAGTGGGTCCCATCTAACGTATTGAGTTCTTTAATATTTGTTCTATTTCTCATGCCACTAGCAATTCTGTGGAAGTATTCATAGTTTTGTTGTTTATTTTAATTTGTGTATTTTTTGCCTTTGTTTCCAGTACGAGTTGTGGAATCGAATGAGACACGTCATTTTTTGGACAAACGATCTTGTTTTTGGATTAGTTGCAGGTTCTTTCGCTCAATAATTTCTATTTGTATTGAAATGACTTCTTCATCAAAATTTTTGATTTGTTTGAAGATATTACCAAAAGTGTTTTTATTCCAAGGCTTAGCTTTTACTTTTAGTAGTTGAGTTTTCTTGACAAGATTGTACATATGAGACCCATCGAGTTTGGTTCAAATGAAGCAAAATCTTATCATGAAACGTGAAACGAATGCACTTTTCTTAGTTCGTAGTGTACTTTTTATACAAAAGTGCATTGTAAAATACAAAAATGCAATCCGAAAAGTGCAATGCAAAGTACGAAAAGTGCAAATTCGGAAAGTGCATTTCGAAATAGGAAAAGTGCACTACGAACTAGGAAAAGTGCATTCGTTTCAGGATAAGAGTTTGTTTCATTTGAACCAAACTCGAGACCCATCAAGGTAAAGACGCTAGATCTGCTTAATGATTTTTTAGAATTCCTGTCTTGAGGTCCACATCAATTCAAATTTAAAGGGTGGTGCCTTTATGGTACCTTACGTAGGTAGAACACATGATATAGGACAATGTTCTTATTTATGAATTTTCGTTATTTTATAACTAAACTAGTTTGTTTATTAATAAAAAATTAATTTTGTCTTTTATTTAGTTAGAATACAATTCTAATTTATAAAAAAGAAGGCAAATTTAAAACATATGACCCATAAAAATGTTAGTACAATTTATCTAGTAGATTATATGTTATTTTATTTTTATTACTTTAATAATAGTAAAATAATATATAAAATTATTATTCTAATAATAATAAATGAACTTTCTACATATATGTTTATATATTTTCACAAATTTAAATTCATATACTTGATAAATTTTTATCAAATAATTTACTTTATTGGACAAGGTTCTATTAATTTTTTAAAAGTTGTCAAAATTACTACAAAAAGTCTACATGAAAATTTTAATTATATAATATATTTATTTTTATATAAGAGTTGTAATATTTTTTGTTTTAACATAAAAGTTTTAATTATGCATCATAAAATCTGAGTTTGGTTCAAATGAAACAAACTCTTATCCTAAAACGAACTCTTATCCTAAAATGAATGCACTTTTCATAGTTAGTAATGCACTTTTCATATAAAAGTGCATTGAAAAATACAAAAAGTACATTACGAAAAAGTGCACTAAAAAAATTTGAAAAGTGCACTAAAAAGTACGAAAAGTACAAATGCGAAAAAGTGCACTCTGAAGTATGAAAAGTGCACTACTAACTACAAAAAGTGCATTCGTTTTAGGATAAGAGTTCGTTTTAGGATAAGAGTTTGTTTCATTTGAACCAAACTCCATAAAATCTACTTGACATATATATATAATATTTTTATATAATTTATCTTTAAATATATTTAAAATTTTGTTTTAATTTAATTAAATAGAAAAGTATATTTTTTTCATTAGAAAATGATAGCTTGCATATAGGTGTAGTTTAGATGCATGTTTTATGCTGGTTTTGCACAAGTTTACTTAATTTTAGTTAGTTTTAGGTTAGTTTCTAGGATCTAGTGTTTTAGGGTAGTTGCGCTTGTTTTGTTCGGTTTTGCAGATCTTTAGGTAAACAAGCATGGACGGGATGGATCTTAGATGATTATGGAAGATGAAGATGAAGCTTAAAGTGGTGAAAGTGAAGATTGGAAGAACTGAGGCCCAAGAACTTTTGTGAAAAGAACACTTAAACCTGGGCTATGCATTGGAGTTCTTATTTCGACACCTCTATCTTGCAATGCTTGGTTTGGGAGATACAGTGCTCGGATGAAGCTGAATTTGGTATCACTGGAAAGCTAACCTGAAGAGCTACAATTCATATTTTTACTCCGAGTCCAAATTCCATCTCGAAGGGGGTCAAAACAGCCTCTGAAGTGTCGCTTGAATGCTGAACTGAGGCAATTGCGCTGGTTGCACATTGCTCGGCCGAGCAATTGACAACTCGAGCAATCTGGGAGTTTACGCGGACATGCATTGGGATGAAGGATTGGGCTTGGTTTTTGAGCTTAGGCTATATTACCCGAGTATATGTTGGAAGATAGACTTTTTGAGGATTATTTTAGGAGACTTATAAAAACCTTTGTTAGTTTATATTTATGAGAACATTGATCATAACTTTTGGAAGCTAGGTTTTTTTTCTCTAGAGGCAGACTTTGAATCTCTTGTAAGTTTTTCTTAATTTTAATTATGCAAATTCCTTTGTGTTTGACTAGTTATTGAAGTCATGATTTGCATATTGTTGTGAGGTTTGATTGATTCTCAACAAACTTGAATAGAGTTTATTCCATGTGCTTAATTAAATCTAAACTAGGTTTTTGTTAGATTAGCTACCTAATTGAATTTCTAGTTATAACTGAATCTGATTAATTACCGGTCGGAGTTAATTTGATCAAGAGTATACTTTAATTAATTTAGTACCGGTTGGACTAGTTGGTTGAAGAAGGGAATAAATTCACAAGTCACTTAGATGTCTGGTTGCTCTATGTGTTTGTTTCTATTGATAACTTGAGTCGTTATGTTGTTGTCTAATTGAATCTCGAAGGTCTTCTAGGTTGTTAGATGATTAGGGTTGTTAGACTGGTAGTTCTATCAACTAAATCTGAAGTTTGGGTCTTAATCCTTAGTAGGGTCATTATCCACAATAGATTATTCAAGTGAGAAGAGAATGAAGAGAATCGATGATCAACAAAGCAATGTCATGATGGATTTAACTAATTGAACATGCTTGTCCTTCATATATTTAAATCATATTTGCATTCATATTTATTTTTATTCTTGCATAGTAGTTTAGATAATCATTCTAAAAAACCCTTTGGTTACTTGGCATACAAGTAATAACACAAATACACAAGTCCTTGTGGGATCGACCCTTACTTGCCGCTCTATTGAGTTGGTAAAGCTAAGGTTTCTTTGATAGGTATTAACGGCCACTGAAAATACCTCGTGAAAACATACTAGTTTAGTTATAAATTAACAAAAATTTACAAGTATATAATTTGTTGTCGGTCTATACGACTATCGAGTTTTATCTTGGTCCAGGTTTGTGTGGTTTTTTTAATTTCTCTCCTGATAAAAAAATAATAAGATAAATGTACAATCATAAAAAAATATATAATTTAAATATTTAAATACATCAATATATCTTTACGAAAAAATTGACAAGTAAGGACATTACCACTATCCTATATAGATATTTGAAATTTAATCATGATTTTTAAACAAAAAATTATTTATTTATTTTTGATAGAATTTATTTAATTAAGTGGAAGTGAAATACAAAAGTGGAATAAAGATTTGTTTTGCTTATATATAAGATTTTCACCGAAAAGCCCTAGAGACCCTTGCTCACGTCTTTTTCACTGTCGCCCCGTCCCGCTTACCTAAAAAGCCTCCATCCAAAGCTCAAATCTTTGATCAATCGTTGGTGTCACGATGAATCAGACGGCGATCAAATCTTTGAACACGGCCCTCTCCATCGTCGGACGCCTGTCATTAGACGAGGCTACGTCATCCAAAAACCTGGTTTTCTCACCGCTTTCGCTAAACGTTGCCATAGGCAGAATCGGCGCCGGCGCCATCGGTCCAAGCCAGAGCCAGGTTCTGTCCTTTCTGAAGTCAAATTCCATTGACCAGGTCAACAAGCTCTCGTCGGATCTCATCTCCGTCGTCTCAGCCGACGCCAGCCCCTCCGGAGGCCCCAAAGTCTCCTTCGCTTATGGCCTCTAGATCCAGCAGGGACTCTCTCTCAAGCATTCTTTCGAACAGGTTCTGGGCAATGTTTACAGGGTTTCTTCCTACACAGTTGACTTCAGAAATAAGTAAGAAGAAATTAATTTAGAGGAATTCAATGATACAGTGTTCGATTACGTGCTGAGTTAGTGATTTCTGTTGTTGTTTGTTTTAATTGAACTTTTTAGGCAAGAGAAGCCAACTTTCAAGTGAATTCATGGGTTGAAAAGGAGACTCATGGCTTGATTTGCCAATTACTTAATCCTAACTTAGTTGACAGCACAACCAGAATGATCATGGCCAATGCTCTCTATTTCAAGGGAGCATGGCGCCACGTGTTCGACGAGTCAGCAACAAAAGAGGAAGAGTTTCATCTTCTTGGCGGAAATTCCGTGAGAGTGAAATTCATGACAAGGACCGATGACGACGGGGAGCTTATCCGCAAATACGACGGCTTCAAAGCTCTGCGCCTTCGCTACCAGCAGGGATCAGAATACAAGCGCCAATTTTCAATGTACATCCTCCTTCCTGATTCAAAAGACGGGCTACCTGCGCTGTACGAGAAACTAGGCTCGGATCCCAGCCTCTTATGCCGCCCCAAGGACCGAGTTGGTGCCAGCCTCGTTCAAGTTCCGAGGTTCAAGATTTCATTTGGATTTTCGGCGTCTGAAGTCCTGAAGCGGTTGGGGGTCACATTGCCCTTCGAAGCTGGCGGAGTGAGTGAGATGGTGGATTGCCGCGGCGGGGTGAGTGATGATAATGTGCTGAGAGTAAACCACAAGTCTGTCATCGAGGTGAATGAGAAAGGGACCGAAGCGGCTGTCGTTACCTCTGATGATGATATGGGGTGTTCCCTGTATGAAGAAGAGCGTCCACCCAGGGAAGAATTTGTGGCTGACCACCCGTTCATCTTTTTGATTCAGGAAGATATGAGTGGTCAACTACTCTTCTTTGGCCGTCTTCTCAATCCTGATCCTCACCTCCAGGAGGAATGATCGATCGTATGCATTTGGCTTGTTGGGTTTTCTTTTCCTATGATGATGAGACTGAATTATTGATTTATTTGATCCACACACTAGCTAGCTAGGTTAGAAGCCACGTATATGGAGGCTTATTCTTATGCTTATTATTATCATTATTATTCTGATGTTTTAGTAGCCTTTTACTCCACACATTATATATATGCATGTGGTAAACAATAAGAAGTCTCTAATGCTAAGTGTCAAGAATTAAATCATGTTTAAATCCTTGTGAAATAAAAACAGGCATGACACATCTATAAAATAGGAAGACACATTACAAGAAGACAAAGCCGGACTTGATTATTTAATCCGAGTCTCGAACCAGGTTCGAGATTAAAAGCGGCTTTTTCTAGTTAAATATCCAGTTTAGAGGTAGCTATTGGCCTTGGGCTTGATTCATTGGCTTGAAGACACACTACCATATCTGAGATCCCTTTCTTCGACCTCTCTTGTTCTTTGTGTTTTAAGTTGTTTTCTCTTTTTAGGGACCTGTGTTTACTTGTTAGAAAACTTAGTGAATTTTGGGTTGGTCTTTCCAATCTGAGACTCATGATGTGCAAAGCTTTCGGAACTATACCTTGAAGAACAAAATCATAATGGGGGTGAGAATTAAAATGTGGCCAGGGAAGGTTGACACAGTGACTTCAAATATACTCTTTGAGGACGTTGTGATGGATTTTGTTAAGAACCCCATCCTCATTGACACAACATATAGCAAGTTAGCAACCTTCATCAAAGCACGGGACGGTGCGCTCTTGATTAATTTCTCTAGCACATATATATTATGCATGCACATGTACATGGAATCCGTATCTAGCTAACTAATTTGATGTATATACTTGTTGTACCCTGATGTAGGATCTTTTGTATTCGAACCGGGTCACAAGCTTGTTGTGTTCCTTTGCTTTCGATTTCTTAATTCCTATTTTTTGCTTCACTTGTACGTTCTCGTTCTTGTTAAACTAGAAGTGAGGATTACGAGTTTATCACTAAGGAAACTTGGTATGTGTTCTTGGCTAACCTATTGAATCAGTTAGGGTTTGTGCTATTTATATGATGCCTCTTAAACTCCGTTTTTTTTTTTGTTGAAGGAGAGGCGGTACTCTCCGGCCCCTAAAGGAGGCATTTTATTAATAAAGGAAAAAATGGGCTAAGTAGTCAGCAAACGGGGGATAGTCTGACCCCTTCATCAAGCAAAGAGTTTATAATCCCCTCAGGCGGGGCAGACAATACATGCAAACCAATAGGAAAATGAAACGCTAGGGACGTGATGCAATCGGCAACAACGTTAGCCTCGCGATAAATATGTCGGAATTGGATAGTCCAATCTCTACTAAGAAAGCCCTGGCACCTAGATACCAGGCTAAAAAGTGGGTGACTACGGGTCACCCTAGCGCCAATAAGGCGAATAACTAATTGGGAGTCCGATTCCAAGATCACTTTCTGATAGCCCTTCTCCCAAGCCAACTTGAGTCCGTAGAAAACGCCCCACAGCTCTGCCATAGGCACCGTGCAAACCCCGATGCGATGAACAAACCCACTAATCCAATCTCCTCTATCATTCCTTAGCACACCTCTAGCTGTCGCAAGCCCGTCAGCTCTAACCGCCCCATCTGTGTTGACCTTGATCCAGCCTTCCTCCGGCTTATTCCAACAAATACCCTGCAAATATTTAGAACTAGACCACCAAGAAATATTGCACTTACTTGCTGCATTCTTCGCCTGTCCAATCACGAACGACAACCTATCTTGAACCACCATTTCGTCTTTAAAGACTTTAGCGTTTCTCCATTTCCAGCACCACCAAAGCGAAATTGCAAACAGGGAGTTCCAATCCACATCTCCAACTCTATCTTCATCCAGAACATTATGTCTAATCCAAGTAGCAAAAGAATCCTGAAAAAAGGAGGGATAAAAATTAGTGACCTTTAAGCTGATCCAAATATGCCTAACCTGCGGGCAATCACGGAAAGCGTGTTCGTAAGACTCGTCTGAATTGCAGCCGTAAGGACAACGGCCACTCGACGCGAAATGACGCCTGCACCACTCTAGGTTCGTCATGACTCCACCCTTGATCGCAAGCCAGATAAACCCACGAACTCTTTCCTGAATCGTCAACCTCCACAGCAGCTTGTAGAAGCGCCCATCTACTTCAGTTCTGGTGTTATTGTTGCATATCAGATTGTAGCCAGCAGAAACCGAATAAGCCCCGTCAACAGCGTGTTTCCAGCTCAGCTCGTCCCCCTCACCAGCATCCTCCGGAAGAACCATCACAACAGCTAAATTCAGAAGAATAGAACTCGGCAACAGAAGTGACAACGAGCCCCAGTCCCAACCTCTCGTATCTGACCAATACGCTCTAACATTACAGCGTATATGATTATCACTAATCACACCAATAGCCACATTAATCAAGGGCTCATCAATCAACCATACATCAGTCCAAAAGCGAGTAGCGTACCCATCCCTAATAAGCCATTTCGAGCCATGAATGATCACCTCGGAAATTCCCGTCCTTATACTTCTCCAAATATGCGACACCGCCCCGGTGTTCCCCAAATCATTATCAACATACTTCTTTTTAAGGACTTTCACCCAGAGATCACCATCTTCCATCACAAATCTCCACCCAAGCTTTCCAACAAGGGCCACGTTCAACTCTCTCATAGAATGAATGCCAAGGCCACCGTGACACCGAGGTTTAGTAACTTCCTCCCAAGCAACATTATGCAACCGCTTTTTCTCGGGAGTACTACCCCAAATAAACTCACGATTCTGCTTATCAATTTGACTACACATACTCTTCGGAAGCAAAACCGAAGACATAGAATAAACTGGGAGCGAGTTGAGGACAGACTTAACCAAAGTAACCCGCCTGGTGAAACTTAAGGACCTCGATCTCCAACCAGCTAACTTAGCCTTGAATTTATCTAAGAGAGGCGTGAAAGTGTTCTTGTTGATCGGCTTCTGCAAGAGAGGCATGCCGAGGTAATTGCAACTATACAAGAACCAAATAAATCCACTCTAATGCTTTCGAAATCAACTATAACAAAATGTCTCGGATTGTTAAATTCTTCACCTTGGTGACTATGAAAAAGATCTTCTAAACCACATCCTAGTTACTATATTAGATTATCATATTCTCTTCTTTTACATGATATCTAAAAGAGGCAAAATACTCGATCACACTATTGCTTAGATAACTATATCCCTGAATTTTATAACAACAATAGTTGTTGTACACACCAGTGGCTACGACGACCCTCAATGTATATAAAATCGTAGGTCATTTGTTTAACATTAATGACTTGTCATAATTTTTATATATCTATGTACATCAATTTTATGAATGCAAAAAGATACATATATACCCTATGTTTGTGGTCGGCGTAAATATATAATTATATAATTGTTTTGGACAAGAAATGAACAAATAATCACTTTTTTTGTTGCTTTTGAGGAGTAAAGCCAAACATATTCGACTTTCTTCAATTGGCCAAAGATATTGGACAAGAAATGTACATCAATTCCTCGAGCTGTTGCGTGCTTTGTAAACACGTGGAAGAGTCATACGAACATTTTTTCGAGATTGCCCCATGGTTAGCACGATTTGGTTAGATTTGAACGTTATTGATGTTTGTTTAGATTTTTTTAGGCTTCTTATGCTAGCTGGTTGAGATGTAACATCATGGGCAAGGACACTAAGGACGCTCTGGATTGGCGCGATTTATTCGCCATGACACTTTGGTGGATAGGGCGGTGGAGAAATGCTTGAGTTGTTGGAGAAGATGTGGAGGTTCCTAGAAAGCCGACTTTCATTTTGGAACGCGCTATTGAGTATATCCAGGTTGAAGGTAAGTCCTCTATGACTTTGTATTCTACTAGCAAATGTTAGCGGGGGAGTGTCTTGGGAGGTGCTCGAGTTGGGTTGGGTTAAGTTGAACACGGATGGGGTGGTTAAAGACAGTGGCGGATCTAGGGGGGCTTGGGTGGGCGCCCGCCCCGCCTTTCATTATATATTTTTATTAGTATGTATGCTGTATGTTAGAAATTTATAGCTCAAATGGCTGTCAAACCTAAAAGGTACACGGTAAGTCCCGTGTTCAAATCCCTTGCCCCACCTTCATCCCACAGCTTTTTAATCCCTGTACATTACATTTATTGTCTGTAGGTACCCTGTAGGCACTAGGCAGCAGTAGCATTGTAGCACACACGTAGCGCCCCCCAGCCACCCACCACCATCTTCTCCATTTTATTTTATTTTTATGGAATCTCCATTTTTCAAATCTTGTTACATGGTTTTTATTTTTTTGTTTTTTACCAATAAGAAATAAACAATTAGTTAGATTAGTGTTACATGTTTTATATATTTAACTATAAACCTATTTTTTTTAATTAAAATAATTATGATTAATTAAAAAGAACATAACTAGAAAGATTAGGTAGTTATATATATTTACTATTTCAGGATTGTATGATTTGAAAGGTATTATATTATATTTGTTCTATTTATTATATAAATTTTGAATGATTTATATTTTAATATTCCTTAATTGAAATACATATTAAATACGTGTACTTGGACTTGTGACATTATAAGAAAAGCCACATTTAAGTATAAAATTTGACAATTAATGTAAAATTATTATAAGTATTATTTGAATTTTTTTATTAAAAATTGGTAATGTGTCTTGTTGTTGTATTTAATATATGATTTTATAGATTTATAATGTATATCTATACTCCTAAATAGTTGGGACGGCTTTGTTCCCTCCTAAGCTAGATTTATAGCATGTCACTCTCTACGATATTTTTCACAAACAACTCTCCCGATTCATTGAGTTCGCCCCCCCTTCTGAAAGATTCTGGGTCCGCCACTGGTTAAAGACAATAGTATTGCAGCGGAGGGAGGCGTTCTTCGGAACAATGACAGTCAATGGATCAACGACTTCGTCCACAACATTGGACCTTGTACAGTCCCGATGGCGGAACTTTGAGGAGTCCGAAATGGCCTCAAGTTAGCTTGGAATAAGGGTTGCAAGCACGTGATGTTGGAGTCAGACTCCCAACTTATTATAAATCTTTTGAATTCTAGAGTTAATAAGTGTCGCATGTATCTCAATGTCAATGTTGTATTAGTAGGCATTGGTATGTCCAATTCTAGCATGTGTATCAAGAGGCGAGTAAAGTTGTCGATCACCTCGTGTCTTCTTCTTTTTCTTTCCCGCTTGGTTTGCATCCGGGGAGAGAAAATCTTTTATTCTACTTTTATGTTCCAATTACTTAAATAAATTTTAAATTAAGTTTTAAACTTTTTAAAAAAATTATATTTATATTTCAAACACATATATACGTATGTTTTAGGTTAAAATGATATAATGCAATTTTAAAATTAAAAGGGTATTATTTTGTATGAATCATTGTCTTAATTCTTAAAAAATTTATAATATTGTTTTTTAAGATACAAATTAATTTACATATAATTGTATATAGTTGTTTAGAAAATAAATATAATTTTTAATTTTTTTAATATAATTAGTTTGATATTTAAATTTTAAGTGGAACATAGAGGTAAAACACCGAAAGTGGAACGGATTTGTATCGTAAGGCTATCCCTCGCTTGATGAACATTTTTTAGTAAAAAGTATGTTTTTTATATTTCACAAAAATACAACTATTCTTCACATATTTCAAGATAAAAAGTCATATTTATTTATAAAAAATACTTTCTAATAAATAAGTATAGCAAGACCTCATTTTTTCTTATTAATAAAATACCCGGCCGTCCGGGATTGAAAAGTGCCACTTCTCTTTTCTACCAAAAATATTTCTTTATAATATCCCTTTTATTTGATACATTAACGGCAAAAATTATTCAAATTATGTCATCCAACAAAAAAAGAAGAACATGTATAAAAAATCATTTTTCCTGCCCGCCACAGCAACCACTAAATGCCACGTCATTTAATACCGTGCATTGAATACGAGAATACAACGACATTCATTGTATGAGCAGGATCATAATGACCAAAGAGCCCTCGTCCATGATATGTGGCGATCTGTGAGTGAGCTATATGCCGTGTAGCTTACTCGTATTTATTAGTCAAACACTTAAAAAAAATACTCCGTTCTATACTTCCATTCAAAAATCATACTACTATTAATATAAAAAATAAATGGTTCTAAAAATATATATGTTATAAAATTTTCAATCATGTCAAAATATTTAAAAATTATCAATGGAAATAAATATAAATTTGGTTATTATTTTTTTATTTTCATTTGTTGAGTTTCCGTTAATTTTTTAAAGTGTATCTATGGACACATAATAAGAATTCTAATCTTGATTAGTCTGAATATTGTTTGTTAAATTTAATTTTTTTTTTAAAAGTTCATTAATTCTAATTTAGGAAATAGTTTTACATTAATTTTCAAAAGTAGTTTTAAAATAATTAGCCAAACCTTTCATTATAAAGATAATAATTGTTATTATTGAATCAAAACATCTTTTCATTATAAAGATACTCCTATCAAATTTAATGACAAATCACCATTGATTCATAAAATATACGAAGTAAATAATAACACCAACTAAATTTCAAACCTTAATACAATAATATACATATCCTGAAGAAGTAATTAAAAATAAACGGTTATTTATGAGAGGAAAAATAGTAGTACGTGTGATCTCAATATTTGATTCCAATTAAATGGAAAACTTTCCACATTAAAGAAGAGTGAGAATATTACATATACAAAAATTGATATAGGAGTAGCATGAAAAATCACTATACTAGAAAATAATATTCCATTATAGGCAAAAGAAATTAATTGATCATGTTGGTAAGAAAATAAATTTAAACAAAAGAGTAGAAGGAAACCGAGGCCCAGCAATACCTGCCTCTTCTCTTCGTCTCTCGTAATTTCGCTTCTCTGTCCCCCATCAATCTGGGCGAAAAAGGAAAAAATCAAAAAAAGGGTTCATCGGGCGTGTGTGTTGTTTTACATGAGTTTCTGGGGGAACTCCTCTTCCTGTAATGTTCGTGTGGTGTTTGTTTAGGGTTTAATCTCCCCCTCAGCTTGCTTTTGAACAGGAAGAGAGAGAGAGAGAGAGAGAAAGAGAGAGCGCTGACGAGGTAAAAGAGTAGGGGAGGATGGGTTGTTTTCTGTGCTCTGGAAGCTCGAGTAAGAAGAAGCGATCGCGGACTGTTAACGGAAATAATCACCAAAATTCAGAGGACCGAAAGCAATCCACCCATGGTAATAATCATTTCATCAATTTCTTTTCTTCAATTTCGGAATTTTGAAATTATTCCGGTTGGAAAAGTTGAATTTTTCGTCCTTCATTTTCTAGGTTTCGTGGGTTTAATTTAGTGTCAATCAATTGAATTGAAAATGGTCCCATGTCACCCACTTCCGTGATTGATCATGCAATTTTCCATTTCGGCTTCTCCTTTTCGGTTTACCATTGGATTCTCTTCGCTGATGAATCTCTAGGACCCTACACGATGTTGGCTCCTTGCTCAATCAAACTGTGATGAGCCTGGTTAAATAAAGGAGTGTGTGTAAAATGGAAAATTGCAATTAATCGTAAGCAATGGGGGTTTGGAAGATTTCTCAATCTTTATTTCCTGTTCGTGTTTGTGTTTATCCGGACCAAATTATTGGTGGTATATGCTCTGTTGTTCTTGTTGCTAGCCCTAATTGATAGATTTAATTCAGCTGTCCCAAGTCCTTTGGCTGCTTTAAGCTCTCCATAATGATGTTGATTGTAGTTTACTTCTGGTCTCCTTTCATACTCCTATGATGCATGTGATTTAATCTCCTTTCATATCTTCCACAAAGCATGTGCTTTTCTGTTTTCCATGCCAAATTCTAACATGGTTGTCCCGTTTGCAGATGTATCAAACGCCAACAATCACTTGGAGGCAAAGAAGGAGGTGTCTATATTAAAGGAAGAGAATAAGGAGGTAAATCCATCATCGGATCTGAGTGTGAGGGATGGCAGTTCACAAAGCAGTCCAAGTCACCACAAAGCACAGACGTTTACGTATCAGGAATTGGTTGATGCAACGGATAATTTTAGACCTGACTGTTTCTTGGGCCAGGGAGGTTTTGGCAAGGTTTACAAGGGGATATTGCAAAAGACCAATCAGGTAGTGAAGACTTTTGTTGTTATTCCATCAGTTTCTATGTGTGGCTTCTGACTTTTCTCATCTTGATATATTTGTCTTTATCTTGCTGAGATTTTGACTTTCTTGAATTGTTCTGTGCTTTATAATAACAGGTTGTCGCTATCAAGCAACTTGATCGAAATGGCTTGCAAGGAGTGAGAGAGTTTGTTGTTGAAGTTCTGACACTAAGTCTTGCCGACCATCCAAATCTTGTAAAATTGATTGGTTATTGTGCAGAAGGGGAACAAAGACTTTTGGTCTATGAGTTCATGCCTTTAGGCTCCTTGGAAAAGCATTTACATGGTAAGCCTTGAATGCTTTGCCAAGAATTATTGAGGCCAACCCTCAATGAATCCAATATATGTCATAATAATAGTTCATTTTTATTCTTTCTGATCTGAAAGCAATGCCTCCAAACAGATCTCAAGCCTAATCAGACGCCGTTAGACTGGAATACAAGAATGAAAATAGCTGCAGGGGCAGCTATGGGTTTGGAGTATTTGCATGACAAGATGAAGCCTCCAGTTATATACCGTGATCTCAAGTGTTCTAATATTCTGTTGGGAGAGAATTTCCATCCAAAGCTGTCTGATTTTGGTTTGGCCAAAGTTGGTCCTGAAGGTGACAAGACCCATGTCTCCACTAGGGTGATGGGCACATATGGGTATTGTGCACCGGACTATGCTATGACTGGCCAGCTTACATTCAAATCAGATATTTACAGCTTCGGGGTTGTTCTGTTGGAGCTCTTAACGGGAAGGAAGGCAATTGATGATGCAAGAGATCCTCGGGAGCAAAATCTGGTTGCATGGGTAAGATTACATCTTCTTGTGATAGCTTTCCAATTGAGATGTGTTGTGGTATGCATTGTCTCCATTTAATGATGTTAATGAATTCCTGCTCAGTATTCTCATTTCAATTTTTGCTCAAAATCTCTCTTTTTGTGGATTGAATGAAGCTAATAGTTTAAAGCTGGTTTTCAGTTTTCCACATTTATTTGTGTTGTCTTTCTGCTTCTTTGGAAAGTTTGGACCTGATTCAGGCCTTTGTATTTAGACTTTGATATCTGAAACTTGGTTCGCATTGAAGTTCAGTGGTGGGAAGGTCAGATTAGGTTTTTGGTAAATATGAAGAAAGTTTACTCGATGTCATTTCTGTACTTGATGAATCTCTTTTCTTTGGAAATACCTTTTCATGAATGCAATCCTGCCAAGGAGTCTTGGGTGGAAAAGGAACAATATTTAAAACCCTGACAATACCTATTCATAGTTTTCAAATGAAGAGGTTCCAAGAAAGCGACAATTTTTCTTCTTCACCTTACGTTTGTCCTAAATTTGTGATTGCAGGCGCGGCCACTTTTCAAAGACCGGAGAAAATTCTCACAAATGGCTGACCCGGCTCTAAAAGGGCAGTATCCAACTAGAGGCCTGTACCAGGCTCTTGCAATTGCAGCCATGTGTGTTCAAGAGCAACCGAATTTGCGTCCTCTCATAGCTGATGTTGTAACAGCTCTAAACTACCTTTCTGCTCAAAATTATGATCCTCAGAACTACAGTAGCAGGAGAAATTCCTCAATCCCTGATGATTGGAGCGAAGATGCAGATCGTAGCTCAAGAGAGAATAAAGTTGAAGGCTAAGCTTTGAAACCCAGTGTTGATTATTTTGTTGGAAACCTTTTTTAGGCATTTTTTTTTGGTTTTGAGATTGTTGATAGCCCTTGTTATCGATTTTTGAATTGGTTTGTGGTAGATGACAGAGGGGTTATATCTACACTTCTCCATATGGGATGTACATTGAGCTGTGGAAGTGGAATTTTTGTATGTAATGTGCGTAGTTCATGTATCTAGCCTTACACTTACACATATGCTGTAGTGAAAAGAAGATGATCAAAGCCATTCTTGTGTGTGTCTTCTGAATACGGTTGATGCTTGACGGTGTTTGGACTCTGTTCTCTCTGTATATGTGACTGCTCATTTTGTTGTGTAGAGATTGTATTTGGTGCCTGTTTGGATACATAATGCATGTACTGAATTGTAAAGCCAAAAAAATTAAGTTTTACTAAAATCTAATGATTCTGATATACTGAGTAATGTAGATACAATTAAATTAAACATTGAATTTTTAATTTTTAATATTTGATAATTAAAAAAATTACTGAAGTTGGGTACATGACACATCCAAACAAAACCTTGTTTTGTTCGATTCAGATTTGTTAACCTTGGGCCTTGATTTTTTTAATGATATTTTCTTTGGCAAAGCCAATGAAAACGATATAATATGACTAATTGCAATTAAAAAATGCAAGCATATTCTTAAAAAAGTCAAGATTTTGTTCCCAAACAGAAAGCGCGTATGGGGTGTAGCCGTGTAGGCCTTGTTGCCAACTGTCTAATACAAATAAATCAATACACATTCCAACGATGTTTCTGCTACATTTTGTTCATAATCACTTTGTTGCACAATCAATAGGACCTCACAAGGAAAAAAACAGTAAGAGAAAGAAGAGGAAGAAAGGAGAATTGTATTATTGACGCCAACTCCTACAAGGCTTTTTATATGTAAGCTGTGTGTACACACATTACAAAAAAAAAATGATTTACAAGAGATATTTTCTATTGCTCCATAATACACATCACACTTAGTTTTTGATTAAAGTATACCAACTCAAAATACTAAAATAGGCGACGATGATATCATTCAGTCGTAGGTTTGAATTTCGTTCATCAGTAGAGTTGTAAAAAAACTCTATGGGTGAAGTTCTAAAACTCTATGGTAATTTGGTGAACCCTACGGAAAATAAATAAAAAAATCATAATTAGATTTGGTGAGAGGTAAATCTAATCTCAACCATTGATATCTTATTTAACGACTGAGATTTCTCCAACTCTACCCATAGAGTTTTTTTGCAACTCTACTGGAGCCCATTCCTTCATAATGCTAATTGCCTCCTACTACACCAAAAAAAGAAAAAAAATGTATCACATATAGATTGGAACTAATTTTCCATTTCCATCATCAATTCATGTTTTGGGAAATTGAAATATTTTTTGTTTTCAGCTCATGATAATATGGAATATTATCCGGTCAAATATTTTGCTTTGGTCAAATAATCTATGTGGTTGGTGATGAAGGCACTACTATTAATACCGACCAAATATAATTAATACTAATTAAGTAAAACTATCTAGTGTACGAGATTAATTACACAATACAGATAACGTTGTGGACTTAGAAATTTTTCAAAAGCTTCGACCAAAAAAAATAAAATTAAATTAAGGGCTTGGTCGGCAAACTAGTTAATGTAGTTGATTTGCGTTGATGTTGAAATCCTTACAATATACGAAGTATCAGTTTTGTCAACTATGGAATGAATGTTCATTAAAACTAGTTGATTGGTATTAAAATTTGGCAAAAAATATAAGGTGGAGGGAACATTATGGTGTTGATTTAGAAGCAGTTGAAATCATTTATTCTTTTTCTGCCCCTCTTTTTCCAAATAAAATTTCATAATAAAATAAAGATATTATTAATGGTCACTTCATTAACACATATTCCGTGCTAGTTTATCTAAAAAAATAAGAATATAATTTCGGCTACTACTTTCAATAAGTATCATCAATACCATAAGCACCGTCAATTACACCGTTAATTAACTACAGTACAACGTTAATAAACGGATCATAATAATTAATCAAAATCTTAAATGGAGTATGGTCATGCTTACGCAATTGCATACCTCATTGCTTGCATCACCTATACATTTTTTTTATTTTCCACCGTAAATCCCTCCTCTTCATCATAATCATGAATAATTAACTAAAGAAAAAATTATCTAAAATAATACCAACTTTCACCTATTAACCAAAAATAATATCAACTTTTTTATTAACCAAAAATAATACGAATTTCTATTGTATCAACCAAAATTGATACAAGTCAATTTCCGGTGATAATTCCGACGAACCAAATGACGTGGCAATCGGAAATTGATGACTGTGTAGTAATAAATTGATGACTAGATTTTGATTTATAGAAAAAACAAACAAAATGAAAAAAAAATCGAAATTAAAAAATATGTAGAACACATCATCTTGGTCGCGTAGTCTTCTTCACATAGCCACCACCACTTCTTGGCAGAGAGCTGAATAAGCCTTGGAAGAGTGAAGTCTGACACGCAATTGACCTTCACATAAGACCCTAAGGCGAGGTCCGATTCACACAAGGCAACGTGTCTTCTCGCAGTTCCATATAATTATGCTATTTCAGTCTTTTCGCCAACAACTATAACGGAGAATCTCTTATCCACGTTCGTTGTTGCAATCTTCCTGGCAGATTGGAGGTCTCAAAAGTGTACAGTTCGCCTCAAATAATCTTGTGAGTTTATGGGAAGATACCGGAAGCTGATGATGCTTGTCTTGCGTTCGACAAGAGAACTGTTCAATTTCGATGTTTGGGATTTCGATTGATGACTGCCACTGGTGAATCATGCAATTTCGATGCTTGGAATTGATGTGTTGTGTGGTCAAATGATACACTATGTTGGTATTTAACTTAGTTTTGGCTCAGATGCTTACTTTTGCAATCCTCTAATTGAGGCTTTTGTGAAGTCTAGTAGTAGTGGTGAGGTTGCCCGTAAAGTATTCGATGAAATACATCTCAGAGATGTTGTCATAGAATATAATGTAAAGAGTAGTTTTTACTAATTTTTGATGTCTGGAATGATTAATTCACTCTAGAAAGTTGAATACACATATAATGCTGATGATTTGTTGGTGAGCTATTGTTATTTCAATTGCGAGTCAGACTTCACTCTTCCAAGGCTTATTCAGCTCTCTGCCAAGAAGTGGTGGTGGCTATGTGAAGAAGACTACGCGACCAAGATGATGTGTTCTACATATTTTTTAATTTCGATTTTTTTTTCATTTTGTTTGTTTTTTCTATAAATCAAAATCTAATCATCAATTTATTACTACACAGTCATCAATTTCCGATTGCCACGTCATTTGGTTCGTCGGAATTATCACCGGAAATTGACTTGTATCAATTTTGGTTGATACAATAAAAATTCGTATTATTTTTGGTTAATAAAAAAGTTGGTATTATTTTTAGTTAATAGGTGAAAGCTGATATTATTTTAAATAATTTTTCCTTAACTAAATCATAAACTCTTCTGTGTTTTTTACGGTTATATAGCATCTCTACCCGTTTAAACTCAAAAACGTAACCCAAACCAACAATTATAAATTTGAACCTAGAAATTATGGATTTAAAATCACGAAAATCACCAAAGACTCATAATCAAAATTATCCCAGATGTCGAATTGGATTCATAGATCCCACATGCACTCCTACAAGGATGAAATCTGCCAAGTAATTTAAAGCCTTTCGATTAAAAGTTGTGTATACGTCATTGCTTACCAAAGCGTCCCCATGGTCTTTAAAACCAAATAACACGGTAAATTCCTCTTATTTAGACAATTTTGGACAACATATATACATATTTAAAGAATTATTTTGGCTAAAAAAACTGCTTATCTGATTAGATTAGAAATAATACTAGTATATATTCCCGTACCTTATACGAATTTTTTTTAAATAAAATATTAATAATAAAATATTTTCAAATATATTTATTATCCGAGAAAAATAATCATGTAAATGATTAAATATAAATTTTGAACAAATATTTAAAATCAATAGTATAAAAGTTGTTTATTTAAAATAATAATATTTTATTACTATTAGGAATTAAATTAATATCCAAAACATGATTATTTATTTTAATGAAAATAGATTAGTAATAAGATAAAAACCAATTCTATCTAAAAATACAATAAATATTCTAGAATTTGTATGATAGCATAAAAAATTATCCTAATGATTTTCCTATATATCATATCCAAAAATAAAAGATTGTTTAATAATGAGATTTTCTATCCTATATTCTAAAAACATGGATAAGAATTTATCATATCCAAAAATAAAAGATTAGTTTTTTTTTTAAAAAGGTGGTGTGGTCCAATCTGAAAGAGACATGTGTCGTTTAATAATTTTTTTAACCTCCCCATTAGGTTATAGTTATGAAATACAATTTTTTTTTGGGTTGAAGAATAATATATACAATTCTAAAAGAGGCTAAGCTTATCCCACAAGCTATAAACATAAAAGGACATAAAATACATAAATATAATATATATATACTCTAATACTCTCTCTCAAAGTATCTGGTCCCTGAATGCCCAATTTGTCCAATAAAAGATGAAATTGTTGTGAACCAAGGGTCTTAGTCAAAATATCATCCATATGAGAATATGTGAGAATATGTGCAGTATGAACCTTGCTTGCGAGAATGAGATCACATATGAAATGACAATCAACTTCTTTATGCTTAGTCCGTTCGTAGAAAACCAAATCAGCAACAAAAATGTGAAGAGCAACTTAACTATCACAAAACAAGCGCATAGCTGAAGAGTGAGAGTTGTTGAGTGACTTAAGCAACTCTTTTAACCAAATAAGCTCACAACATGCACTTGCCATAGCACGATGTTCTGCTTCAACAGAAGATCGAGAAACTGTTTGTTGCTTCTTAGTCTTCTAGGAAACTGGAGAAGACTCAAGTTGAACAAAGTAACTTGTAACAGAGCGGCGTGTCAGAGGACACATAGCATAATCAGAATCACAAAAGGCAATGAGCTCTAGTGAATTCTGAGCGGAGAGTAAATTGTCTTCGCCATGATCAGTGGCGGATCTAGGGGGACCTGGGTGGGCGCCCCCCCCCCCCCCCTCCCCCCCCCCTTCATTATATATTTTTATTAGTATGTATGTTGTACGTTAGAAATTTATAGCTCAAATGGCTGTCAAACCTAAAAGGTACACGGTAAGTCCCGTGTTCAAATCCCTTGCCCCACCTTCATCCCACAACTTTTTAATCCCTGTACATTACATTTATTGTCTGTAGGTACCCTGTAGGCACTAGGCAGCAGTAGCATTGTAGCACACACGTAGCGCCCCCAGCCACCCACCACCATCTTCTCCATTTTATTTTTTTTATGGAATCTCCATTTTTCAAATCTTGTTACATGGTTTTTATTTTTTTGTTTTTTACCAATAAGAAATAAACAATTAGTTAGATTAGTGTTACATGTTTTATATATTTAACTATAAACCTATTTTTTTTAATTAAAAAAATTATGATTAATTAAAAAGAACATAACTAGAAAGATTAGGTAGTTATATATATTTACTATTTCAGGATTGTATGATTTGAAAGGTATCATATTATATTTGTTCTATTTATTATATAAATTTTGAATGATTTATATTTTAATATTCCTGATGATGTCCAAAACAGTAAAAACAAAAAGTGGGCCCAGGAGGACCCCCATAGGCAAGTTAGGGACCCACGTCCATGCTCGGTTATTTAAAAACAAAACTCCCGACGGATGCGAGGTCTCTCAAACATCCCGGGACGAGGTCTCGACCTCGTCACCGACTCTACTAATGCGCCCGCCCGCTCGAACCAATCACCAACAGCCTCACTCCCAAACCAATCACAAGTGACCTCACTCATGGACCAATCAAAAGCCCTTATTTCGAGCATCCCACATCGAACATTGGCCTAAACTCAGCCCCCCAATTCTCTATAAATAGAGAAGAACCTCGTAGGAAGAAGGGGTCGAAAAACCACTTGAACTCAAGAACCCTCTTGCTAGTTAAAGATCGACGTGATAGGAACATCGTCAAAAGACCTCGCTACAGATAGGAGAAACCCACAGAAAGACCCCAAAGTCGCGCAGGGACCTCACTTACGCCTGAAACCTCACTACAGAAGCTCACAAAACTCTCTACATCATATCCCCAAATCTACCTCGCCCTAGAATCGACCTCGCAACAATAGGTGCGATCTCGAAGCCTTGTAGGAGGTCTAGGTGTGATTCCTGAAGTTGTACATCAACCTTGTAGGTTTGTAACCTCGCAAACACGGAAAAATCATAAATAAAGGAGCAAGTGTTTGCACTCAAATATAATAATCTTGTTTCTTGTCTCGTAGCGTAGCCGTTATTTCGGGTTTCATCACTGGCGCCGTCTGTGGGAACCTCTTCATCCTAAGCAGCTTCCCATTTTAGTGCAAACCTTGATTCCTAAAACCCCCTCAGAATGGCTTGTCCAAACAATTTCTTCCCCCAACATCCCGACAATATGGCCGAGACCCCTCCATGAGCGACGGCAGGTCCGTTAGGATACCCTTTTGTGGTCCCGCCAGGCTGGACATACAACATCCCACAAAACCCATACCCGTTCCAGGGGTATGAACAGGGTGGCGTTCCTTTCAACTAGTATCCCTATCCGGGGTACGGGCAGTACCAACAGGGCCAAGCTCCCCCATACGTACCGATTCCCCCCCAGGGGCAACCTCACTCCGAGTACGTGCCCGCATATGTCCCGGGCTACATGCCGGGGCAGGAGGTGCCCACGAACGGATCTACCGCGGAGAGACCCTCCCGAGATCCGATGCAGACCTCGCGATCCCGTTCGCGACGTGCAGAAAGGCGCGACATGGAGCTGTCCGAGACGGCGGCAAGCGCGCCACGCCCTCTGGCGAGGTCAAAGTCGAAGTCTGCTCGCCCATCCGTCGAGAGTGGGTACAGGAATCCCTTCGTACCCGAGATCCAAGAGGCACACATGCCCAAAGGCTTCCATTGGCCACAAATGGGACTTTACGACGGCACGGCCGACCCCGAGGACCACATAAAACACTACGCCGTCCTGATGAACGTCAACTCTTACAATGATGCCATTTTCTGTCGGATCTTCCCGACCACTCTGGACAAGGCGGCAATGACGTGGTTCACCAGCCTTAAGGTCGAGTCGATAGCCTCGTTTTCCCAGATATGCGAGTCCTTCGTCGGGCACTTCAACGGCTCGAGAAAGCGCAAGAAGAACATGCGCGATCTCCGTGGCATCGAGCAGGGGGAAAACGAGAAGCTGGGTACCTTTTTTACGAGGTTCACCACCGCGGTCGCTGAGATCGCGCAGATCGACGAGGCCTCGGTACGCGACATCCTCATGGGCAACCTTCGCTAGGGGGATTTCAAATGTCGCATTTTTCTCAAAAATCCGACCACATATGAGAGCCTGTGTGCTCGGATCACGGCACAGATCTACGCCGAGGACGCTGCCAGCCAGAGCTCGCGACCGAGGACCGACAAGGAAATCGTGACCGAGGCTAAGGGAAAGGCTAAAGTGGCTGCGCCGGCCGTGAGGGACGCGTACATGACGCAAACTCACGACCGGCGTGCCGATTACAAAAGCAACAACAACAACAAAAACAACAATAACAGAGGCAACAACGACAATAGAAACAACAACCGCTACGACAACCGTGGCGGTGGAGGTTGGAGCTGCTTCGGCGGGAAGCCACGAGGTTACAGAGGCAAAGGTGGCCCCGCCTACAACCCAAACGAGAAAAAGCGCGCCAACCTTGCGTTGGGGGCTAACCTCGTGCAGCAGGAACCAACCCGGTCCCGACCAAGCAACACAGAGCAACAAGCTCCGGCGAGGCAGTCGCGCTCCGGGCAAGCCGCGACGCCCAATGGGTACATCAACACCATCTCGGGCGGACCCTCGCTGGCGGGCTCGAGTCAGGCGGAAAGAAAAAGATACGCGAGGGCAAGTCACCATGAGCCCTCGATATACAGCGTCACACAAACCTCACGATCCCACATGGGTATGGCCTTCACAACAGAGGATGCCGAAGGGCTCCATATGCCCCACTCCGACCCCCTGGTGATACACGCTCAGTTGGGCTCGAAAATAGTGAAGCGAATACTGGTGGACACGGGTTCCTCCGTAGACATCATGTATTTTGGCGCTTTCGAGCAGCTAGGGATCTCCGCGACATCCTTGAGGCCCTACGCTGGGAAGCTCACCTCCTTCTCGGGAAACGAGGTCGATGTCGCTGGTCTCATAGACCTGTAGATGACCCTCGGTACTGGCCCGACAACGAGAACCGAGGTAATAGAGTTTACGGTGGTGCACCTGCCCTCGGCCTACAACGCAATCATCGGGAGAGTCTCCTTGATGAAATTCCAGACGGTGGTCTCCATCTACCACCTGAAAATGAAGTTCCCCACCAGCGTGGGTGTCGGAGAAGTGAAGGGCAACCAAGAAGAGGGCCGCGTCTGCTACATGACCTCGGCTAAGCAAAAATGCTCTGTGTTCATGGTAGAGACTTCGGGTGAAGCAGACCTCGAGGTCCGGGATTTCACAATACCCGCTCCCGAGACAGAAAGAAGGGTGATTACCCCCTTCGAAAACAAATCAGAAAAGATCTACCTCGGGGGTTGCCTCACTGGGGATGCAGCAGCGTCACTAGAGGCCCTGCTTGCTGGGTCCCGCGACGTGTTCGCCTGGACTGCAAAAGATCTCCGAGGTGTGCCTCGGACCCTGGCCCAGCACTCCCTGAACATCGACGTCGCCATTCGTCCTGTGGTGCAGCGTCGAAGAAAAATGAACGAAGAAAGGGCAACCGCCGCAAATGAAGAGGTGGCCAAGCTGCTGACCACAGATTTCATACGCGAAGTCCAGTATCCGAAATGGTTGTCCAATGTCGTGTTGGTCAAAAAGGCCAGCGGCAAGTGGCGGATGTGTGTAGACTTCAACCTCAACAAGGCATGCCCCAAAGACAGCTACCCCCTGCCCTCGATCGATGCACTTGTAGATTCGACTGCTGGGCACGAGGTCTTGAGTTTCCTCGACGCCTACTCGGGGTACAACCAGATCTCAATGAATCCTCATGACGAGGAGGAGACGTCCTTTATCACCCAGCGGGGGACATACTGTTACAAGGTCATGCCGTTTGGCCTCAAGAACGCCGGGGCCACATTCCAACGCCTCATCGATCGGGTTTTCAAAGACCACCTGGACAGGAACGTATCCGCCTACGTCGACGACATCGTGGTACGGAGCAAAGGCCCCGAGGAGCACCTGGCTGACCTCGCCGAGGTTTTCACCACCCTCGGACACCACCAGCTCAGCCTGAACCCCGAGAAGTGCATTTTTGGCGTGTCCTCGGGTAAGTTTCTGGGATTCATGATCAGCGAGCGCGGGATCGACGTCAACCCCGCCAAAATAGAATCTATCCTCGCAATGAGGTCTCCCCGATCTCGTACCGAGGTACAAAGACTCAACGGCGTTGTGAACTACTTGGGGAGGTTTTGCTCCCGCCTAGCAGACAAGTCCCTCCCATTCTTCGTCGCCCTCAAAAAGAATGACAAGTTCGTCTGGGACGAGAGACTCGAGACAACCTTCTCTGAGTTAAAAACTTTCCTAACCAAGCTCCCCACCTTGTCACCTCCACACGCGGGCGAAGATTTGCAACTATATGTGGCGGTGAGTTCCGAGACCGTCAGCGCGGTGCTCACAAGAGAGGCCATGCACCCGGTATACTTTGTGAGTCGCGTGCTCCAGCCCGCGGAGCAGAGATACTCCCCGGTAGAGAAGATGGCGCTGGCTGTAGTGACCGCCGCAAGGCGACTACGCCCATACTTCCACGCACATCCCATCCAGGTTCTTTCGGACCTCCCACTTCGTCAGATTCTGCATCAACCCGCTCTCTCCGGACGTATGACCAAGTGGGCCATCGAGCTCTCCGAGTTCGATATCAATTATCTTCCGAGAACCGCGATGAAGGGACAAGCCCTCGCCGACTTTATGGTGGAGGTCACCTTCCCCGAGACAGACACAAGCTCGGACGAATGGAAAGTGTTCGTTGATGGCTCACGATGTGACGCCGGTGGCGAGGCCGGGGTGTTCCTCGCTGGCCCCTCAATCGAGACGGAGTATGCTCTCAACTTCGCCTTTGATGCCACCAACAACGACGCCGAGTATGAGGCCATGATCGCCGGGATCGAGATGGCGCTACTCAACGGAGCCCGCAAAATCAGGGTCTACACAGATTCCGAATTGGTGGCACGACAACTCAACGGCCAATACGACACCAGAACAGGTTTTCTGCCCGCTTACCGAGCAAAAGTCAAGGCCTTGGTTTCATGCCTAGAAACCTTCGCGGTGGAGTCAATCCCGCGAACTTCAAACACAAAAGCGGATGCCCTCGCCAGGTTAGGCTCCGCGCTTCCCTTGGATGTGGGAAACCGCGTAATGGTGGAGAGAAAGCTCTCACAAAGCGTCGATAGCGAGGTCATGTCCATAAGGACCGAGGACTGGAGGTTCCCGGTAACGAGGTACATACAAAGCGGCATCCTCCCAGAGGACCCCGCGCTGGCCAGGAAACTAAAAATGCAAGCTGCCCGCTACTGCGTCGTCGGCGACCAGCTTTACCGCCGGGGCTATGTGAACCCAACCTGCTGTGCATACCACCCGAGGCCATGGACCACGTCCTCTACGAGGCCCACGAGGGAGTTTGTGGGGGACACCCGGGGTGGAGGTCTCTGGCACACAAAATCGTCCATTTGGGGTACTTCTGGCCCACTCTCCGACAAGACGCGAAAACTTACATCCAAAAATGCGTCGGATGCCAGAAACACGGGAACGTCCAGCACACCCCAACGGCTCCCCTCCGCAGCATTCACGCGCCATGCCCATTCGCAATGTGGGGAATGGACATTTTAGGCCCTTTTCCCAAAGCTGCTGGCCAAGTGCAATACATCTTGGTCATCGTGGACTACTTCACGAAGTGGATCGAAGCACATGCAATGGAAAAAATCACCGGGGCAAAGGTCTGCGAATTCCTGTGGAAGAACCTCGTCTGCGGTTTCGGTGTCCCCATGACAATCATGACCGACCATGGCCCCCAATTCGACTGCGAAGAAACTCGGACTTTCTGCTCTGAGCTGGGTATCGACCTCAAATTTTCCTCCGTGGCTCATCCCCAGTCCAATGGCCAGGTAGAAAACGTTAATGCCCGCATCTTAACAGACCTCAAAAAGCGCCTGGGCATGGCACAGGGCCGCTGGGCCGAATTACTTCCACTCGTTCTCTGGACGTATCGCACGACCTCGCGCCGTGCAACGGGCGAGACACCTTTCGCTCTTACCTACGGGGCGGAAGCCCTCGTTCCCGTAGAGACCCTAATTCCATCAGCAAGGGTGTACAACTTCGAAGAAAAAGAAAACAAGGCCAACCTCAAGGTCGAACTGCAGTTCCGAGATGAAATCCGCGAGGTAGCGGACCTGCGCTCTAGAGAATACAAGCGATGTGTCGCCGTATACCACGACAAGAAGGTCAGACCTCGCCTCTTGGTCACGGGAAACCTCGTGCTAAGACGCACCGAAGGAGGAAAATTGGACCCTAACTGGGAAGGACCCTACATCCTCGGAGAAGAAGTCGCGCCCGGGACTTTCAAACTCAGGGACGACGAGGGGCGCACACTGAGCAAAACGTGGAACGTCGCACGGCTCAAAAAATATTACATGTAGAAACTCGAAACCCCGTTGTTCCTTACAGTTGGTAAATAAAGGATTGCAGGCTTTTCTAAAAACGCTCTCTCGTTGAAAAAATTCCACCCCTCGCTTCACGCTTGGGGTTGGAGAATCTCGTTGAAAAGATCCACCCCTCGCTTCCCGCTTGGGGTTGGAGAATCTCGTTGAAAAAATTCCACCCCTCGCTTCACGCTTGGGGTTGGAGAATCTCGTTTGAAAGAAATTCCACCCCTCGCTTCCCGCTTGGGGTTGGAGAATCTCGTTTGAAAGAAATTCCACCCTCGCTTCCCGCTTGGGGTTGGAGAATCTCGTCGAAAAAATTCCACCCCTCGCTTCACGCTTGGGGTTGGAGAATCTCGTTTGAAAGAAATTCCACCCCTCGCTTCCCGCTTGGGGTTGGAGAATCTCGTTGAAAGATTCCACCCCTCGCTTCACGCTTGGGGTTGGAGAATCTCGTTGAAAAGATCCACCCCTCGCTTCCCGCTTGGGGTTGGAGAATCTCGTTGAAAAAATTCCACCCCTCGCTTCACGCTTGGGGTTGGAGAATCTCGTTTGAAAGAAATTCCACCCCTCACTTCCCGCTCGGGGTTGGAGAATCTCGTTGAAAAATTCCACCCCTCGCTTCACGCTTGGGGTTGGAGAATCTCGTTTGAAAGAAATTCCACCCCTCGCTTCCCGCTCGGGGTTGGAGAATCTCGTTGAAAAATTCCACTCCTCGCTTCCCGTTTGGGATACGAGTGAGGTTCGTGAACCCCCTAAGACGCCAAGATTCGCAGACGGCTATTTTTAGGTCGGAACGAACTTCCAGAACAACGAGGTCCGAACAGAGGCTCACGACCTCGTCGCAGGATTACAACACCCGGTGTGGTCCGAGCCCCACAAAAGATGTGACACTCGCACCATGAGGTTGGACGGATAAGGACTGACATATGCAAGAAAGTCTAAAGCAAACAAGCATAGGAAAAGAAAGTGACGAAGGACATAAATATAAAAGCAGGTGTTTTGATTACAGACCCCGTAGGGTCACCCAAACAAAAAAAAGTGAAAGATGTTTTAATTACAAACCCCGTAGGGCCACCAGAGAAAAGTTATCATCATTTCTTCGAGGTTTCAGCCTCGGGACCGGTAAGATCGATGGTCTTAGGAGTTTCAGCCGAGGCAGCCGAGGCTTCAGCAGAAGCAGGTCCAGCAGGAGCAGGGGCAGCGGGGGCAGGAGGCGCCGGCGCACCGATCGCGGGCTGAGGTCCCGTGGTGGTTGACTCCGGGTTCCCTCCAATAAGCTCTACCTCGGGGAGCGCGGTGCTGGACACAGTCCCGTCCTCGTTGATGAAGAACTCGCATTCCCCCTCAGGATCCTTCGACCCCAGCTCCCCCATGGTTTCATTGTAGTTGGGGTTGAAGAAGACGATCTGGGGGTCGAGGTGCCCATACTTGGCCACCGCCTGTTTTACGCCCATGCGGACTGCCTGGTAAAACATCGTCCTCACGCTCTCCACCAGCTCCGCCTTGTACTCCTCCGAGTCCACATACTTGAGACCCGCGGCCACGACCTCCTTGTTAAGCTCAACAATTCGCCCCTCGAGGCGCCTGATCTGATCCTCGGCCCTCAGAAACTCCGCTTCCTTCGCCTTGAAGAACTCGTGTTCGGCGGAGAGCTTGCCTCGAAGCCCTTTAACCTCGCCCCGCAGAACCTCGGCCTCGCCCCTCGCCCTCTTCTCCCCCTCCCTCGCCGCCTTCACCTCCTCCCTTGTTGCGGCCTCCGCGGCCTTGACCCGCTTCTTGGCCGCAGCTTCCGTGGCTTTGGACGACTCCGCGACCTCGGCCAACTCCTTGGCCTGTCGCTCGCACACCTCGCTGCGGGCCCGAAGCGCCGCCTCCATCTTGTCCATCCTCGAATGAAGGAGGACAATACGACTTCGGTTGTAATTATCAAAAAAGGTGTGCTGCAGGTTCACAGAAGGATGAGAAAAGAAACAAGAAAGAGACAAGAATTAAACACACAAAAACAAAAAAAAGCTTACCATGGTCGAGTACCGAGCGGCCTCGTCGTCGAGCGCCGCCTTGGTGAGGTTGTTGGCCCACGCGACCTCCTCCTTGTAATCCCCCCGGGCCCAATCCAACGGGGCTCCTCTGATAAGTCCAGGGCAGTGAAACCTGGCAGGATGGGGGCCTGTATCCCCGCGACTTCGCCCCTCGAAGTTAAAGGCAGGGATGAGCTCCAGATCCCGCGAGCCTCGTTGATGGTCGCCCGACCGGGGTTTCTTCTTCTTCTCAGGGGAAGACCCCGCTTCCTTCCTCTTCCGCCCGGCCTTGTCGTCGGACGCCCGGGGTGGATGGGTGGTCCCCTTCGTGGTGGCCCCTTTCGACGGAACCACCTCAGGTCTCTTTTCCCCTTGGGGTGGCCCCGTGATGTCCCACTGCGACGCCCTCGTGACGTTCCCCTTGGGCAGGGCTCCCCCTGTCGCGGCCATTGGCGGGACAGGTCCCGGCTGCGTTGTACCTGTCCTCGCCTGCGAGCTCGGCTGCGAGCTCGGCTCGTTGATTGAAATCCCCTTGGGGACCCGGGGCGCGGAGGTCTTGGAAGTAGACGTCATAGGCTGTTTCCCCTTCGACGTCGTGGTAAGAGCGTGCAGAAAATCCACTATCAAGAAAGGAGTAAAAAGAAAAAAAAACAGGTTAGGACGAGGTCAGAAACAAATGTAACGAGGTGTATAACCCCGCAATCCTACAAGGAAAAAGAAAACAATCAGAGAAATATTGATAATAAAATACCCTCTCCGCCCTCGCGAGCAAGGAAACTGAGGCTCAGCCCGGCCCGCTCAAGCCGGTCCTGAGAAAGGTAGCGCTCGTATGGCGCCTGGTACGCTGTGGCGTACTTGGCCTTGAGCGCCTGGAACTCGGCGACCTTGTACGGGCACACGCATCTCTCGTAGTTACCCGGTGCCACAGGGATATTAAGGTATCTCCCGCTGAGGTCTCGGACCAAAAACCATTTAGGTTTCCACGTCCCGACGTTCGACTGGGTCGTAATGATTTTGACGTTCGGTGTGCTGAGGTTGACCAGGGAACAACGAGGTTCTCTCCTCGCCAAGACTAACGCCGACAAGTCGCTGAGATTCAGCTCGTCCAGAAGCTCGCGGCTTCGAATTGTGTAAGCACATAACAACCGCCAGGCGTTCGGGAACAACTGAGCGGGGCAGACACCCATGGCCCACAAGAAATCAACGATGTACTGGGCCAAGGGCAGCCTAAAGCCCGCTTGGAGACTGACGAGGTTCACGACCGCACACCCCTCGTAGGACGCCAGGGGTCGCCCCTCCTCCTTTGGCAGTGCCAGCTCGACTCCCTCGGGCCAGGGGAAATCTTTAGCTATGTCCGCGAGGTCGTCCAGCGTCAAATCGGTGGCCACCCCCTCGGACAGGTAGGCCTCGGGAGTACTCGAACTCATAGGAATCCGTTCTTTAAGGACGACGGGAATGCCGGACACAGCGTCGGTAATATAGGCCTCGGGGAAGCTCGATGGCACATACGCGGCCGAAGCTGAGGCAATTGCCGCGTCCAACCTCGCCTCGACCTCGGCGGCGATCACATCAGGAGAAGAAGAGGAAGCCATTTCAACACCAGAATATATGCGCAGACGGGGGAAGTGCGAATTGATCGAAACAACGGAGTCGCTGGATGAGGGCTCGCTGAAGACCAACGAAGGGGAACTTGGGTTCTGAGAATCACTAGGCTCTACACTTCCTACGGACTCGGAGACCTCCTGATAGAAATTCTCTTGAAAATTAAAGACAAAGCCGGGCGGTGGGCTCGCAGAGGCTCTCCTAGGCATGAAAAGACAACGTCCAGGCCGCGAAAAGCTAGCACCTGGAAAAGAAAAGGTCAGTAAGGCACTAAAGGCAAGGCAACCAAAGAGAAAAACACGAGACCATGACCCCGTGAAAGAAGGAAGAACGAGGTCAAGCCCGAGATCGAAGAACGAGATCACGACCTCGAAAAGAAAAGAGCACGGGGTCATAACCTCGAAAAGGAAAAAGCGCGAGATCATAACCTCAGGAGAAAATGAGCACGAGGTCGCAACCTCGGGGGACAAAGCAACGCGAGGTCATAAAAGGAAAGTCCACGTGGCGCCCTACGTGCTACTCTAACAGGATAGGACGGCAAAGAAGAATTTGAAGCGCCAAAAGAAAGGAAAGAGAAAGAAGGCCAACCAACGGTGGAAGCCAGCGGTGGAAGCCCAAACGTCCCGTCAATTAGACATCATGACGTTTGGGCTCCCGAGGGTTTTCGAAATTCGAAAAGTGGTGGGCGGAGAAACGAAAGTTTAACCGTCACCCCAAGCAAAAAAAGAGGGAGAGAGAAAAGCAATAAACCCAAAAGCCCAGCTGTACCCCCACGGCGGCAACCGCCCCCCCCCCCCCCCACCGTCTCACCACCGTCTCACCACCGCAACACCACCCCCCGGAGCGTAACGCAAAGAAAAAAGAGGGGAGAAAAGCAGAACGAAAAGAAAGGAGAGGAGACGAAAAACCAAGGGGAGACAAGGGCACTGCGGAACAAAAACCACCAACAACGCCGCCGCGCAGCCAACAAAGAAACGCCCAGAAATCACACCCACCCACCCAGATGCGAAACGGAACGAAGAAAGAACAAAGAAACACCCAGAAATCACAAACACCCACCCAGATGCGAAACGGAACGAAGAAAGAACAAAGAAACACCCAGAAATCACAAACACCCACCCAGATGCAAAACGGGACGAAGAAAGAACAAAGAAAAATAACAAAGGCAAACGCCAAAAACCACACAACCCTGCCACCGCCGCTTCGCCACCGTGACACCGGCGCGAAACACCGGGCGACACACCGTCGCCCTTACAAAACGCGGGGCAAAAAGTGAACAAAGGAAGAATCAAAGGCAAAAAATACCAAAAGACAGGAGGAAGAAGATCAAGAGCTTACTTGTTTAGAGGTTGGCGAACGAGAGGCGGTGGCGCAACTAGCGAACGGCAAAAAGCTCGTCGAAAACCGTCTGGAGAAACCGCTCAGAAGAAACCGAAGAGATAAAGAGAGAGAAGGAGCGAAAATGTTGGAGAGAGAAGATGAGGGGGAGGCGTGTGGGATACGCCCTTATATAGAGCAGATTTGAGCCTCCCCCACTCCCGAAAGGCTTCTTAAGCCTGTCTCACCTGGACGGCCCACTAAGCAAAGTACGGCGAAAAGGCCCAAGAATCTTCATCCGCGCAGAACAGAGCCTCACACCTCGCAAAGTGCCCTCCCAACCTCGAGAACTTCATAACCTCTAAAAAACACCCCGCATCTCGCGAATCCAGGAAACTTATGCCCTGCGACCCTCGGGGCGAGGCCCCCAGGCCATGGGGTTGTGATGATGTCCAAAACAGTAAAAATAAAAAGTGGGCCCAAGAGGACCCCCATAGGCAAGTTAGGGACCCACGTCCATGCTCGGTTATTTAAAAACAAAACTCCCGACGGATGCGAGGTCTCTCAAACATCCCGGGACGAGGTCTCGACCTCGTCACCGACTCTACTAATGCGCCCGCCCGCTCGAACCAATCACCAGCAGCCTCACTCCCAAACCAATCACAAGTGACCTCACTCATGGACCAATCAAAAGCCCTTATTTCGAGCATCCCACATCGAACATTGGCCTAAACTCAGCCCCCCAATTATCTATAAATAGAGAAGAACCTCGTAGGAAGAAGGGGTCGAAAAACCACTTGAACTCAAGAACCCTCTTGCTAGTTAAAGATCGACGTGATAGGAACATCGTCAAAAGACCTCGCTACAGATAGGAGAAACCCACAGAAAGACCCCAAAGTCGCGCAGGGACCTCGCTTACGCCTGAAACCTCACTACAGAAGCTCACAAAACTCCCTACATCATATCCCCAAATCTACCTCGCCCTAGAATCGACCTCGCAACAATAGGTGCGATCTCGGAGCCTTGTAGGAGGTCTAGGTGTGATTCCTGAAGTTGTACATCAACCTCGTAGGTTTGTAACCTCGCAACCACGGAAAAATCATAAATAAAGGAGCAAGTGTTTGCACTCAAATATAATAATCTTGTTTCTTGTCTCGTAGCGTAGCCGTTATTTCGGGTTTCATCAATTCCTTAATTGAAATACATATTAAATACGTGTACTTGGACTTGTGACATTATAAGAAAAGCCACATTTAAGTTTAAAATTTGACAATTAATGTAAAATTATTATAAGTATTATTTGAATTTTTTTATTAAAAATTGGTAATGTGTCTTGTTGTTGTATTTAATATATGATTTTATAGATTTATAATGTATATCTATACTCCTAAATAGTTGGGACGGCTTTGTTCCCTCCTAAGCTAGATTTATAGCATGTCACTCTCTACGATATTTTTCACAAACAACTCTCCCGATTCATTGAGTTCGCCCCCCTTCTGAAAGATTCTGGGTCCGCCACTGGCCATGATGGCCCTTAAGATAACGAAGTACTTGAGCTGCAACATCCCAATGAACAATAGTCGGCTTTTGCATGAATTGCACAAGAGTAGGGACATCATAACAGATCTCAAGACAAGTAACGGTCAAATAAATCAAACGACCAACTAAATGACAATATTGATTTGGATCATTAAAGAGCAGAGTGAAAGAAAGATCAAGCTTATGGTTTTGTTCCATAGGAAACTCACAAGGCTTACTAGCTAATAAACCTACTTCAGACAGAATGTCTAGAGTGTACTTTCTTTGAGGCAAGAACAAATAATCAACAAAGCCAGCAATCTCAATGCTAAGAAAATACTTATGCAAACCGAGATCCTTCATATGAAAACAGGAACTCAATTGCCCATTGAATTCGGTAATAGCAGCAGAATTATTACCAACAATAAGCAGATCATCCACATAAACTAGGACATGAAGACACACACACCAGACTAGTTGTAGGAAAAAAATGATAATCTTCACAAGATTGAGTAAATTCGAATCCGCGAAGAGCCTGACGGTTCAAACATCACACTTTGTCGGGTGAAGATCTTGAAAAGCCATGGGGAAGTTTCATGTATACTTCCTCATGCAATTCACCATGTAGAAATGCGTTATGAACATCTATCTGACGTAGTTCCCAATTTTGGGCAATAACTATTGCAAGAAAAGTATGAACCAAAACAATTTTGGCTACATGAGCAAACGTCTCCCAATAGTCAATACAAGATTTTTGATTATCACCAAGCATCACAAGTCTCGCCTTAAACATCTCAACAAAACCACTTGGTAAACCCACTTGTAGCCAATGAGTTTCTTTCCAAGAGGAAGATCAAATATGGTGTACATCTCATTATGCTTCAACGCGTATATTTCGGCTTGCATAGCCTCGTGCCAACGTGGATCAGAAACAACAACTGAAAAACGAGCAGCCTTTGGAATAGACTAAATAGCAGCAATAAAAGCAACATGGATAGTAGAAAAATGTGAATAGTTAACATATCATGCACAAGATAGGATATACTCCCTCTGTTTTATAATAGTTGTTCTTAAAGTTTTTTCTTTTTGTTTCAAAATAGATGCTCATATAAAAATTTTACCCATCTGTACCCCTATTAATTATACTACCCCACATTAATTATACATACACTTCTCCCAAAAAGTACAAAAAAGTACAAAAAGAAGAGCATTTAATAGGGGTAAAAAAAAATTCTTAATATGTGTGAAACTTTGTCTATGAACAAGTATTTTGAAACGGAGGGAGTACCAGATAACCATGATGGTTGAGGTGAAGGAGACGAAGGAGGAGATACATAGCTACAAACTATATTACACACATAGTCCCTTAACTTTACAAAGGGAATCCTATCACGGGTAGAGCGACAGGTTGTTTCTTGATTAACAATAGGAGAAAATTGAACCCCACTCCCCATGTCAGTTGCATGCGATGGGGCCTTTGAGGAGTTAGGACCAAGAAAGATTTGAACGGAATCAGGTTTTGTTTGTGTGTGGTCATTTATGGAGATAGAATCGGTTCTTGAATGAGGATAGGAGGAGATTGAACCCCACTCCCCCTATCGCCCATTTGCGTTAAAGTCACAGGGTAACAGGTGACCATGAAAATGCAATCACCCCAATTAATCAAATATGTAGCAATTAAAATGCAATCACCCCAAAATTGTATATGAAGATGACCATGAAAACGAAGCGCTCTAGTTACATTTAAAATGTGTCGGTGTTTTCTTTCCGCTCTACCATTTTGTTGAGGAGTACCAACACAAGAAGTTTGAAAATCGATACCATTTTGCTCAAAGAAAGAATGCAAACGAGTAAATTATGTTCCATTGTCACTATATATAGAGACTTTTGACTTTCTTATCATATTGACGTTCGGTCATAGAACAAAAATTATGTATCAAAGAAGCAACTTCACTTTTATTAACTATAGGATGAGTCCATACTCCTCTAGAAAAATCATTAACTAATATTAAGAAATAACGTGCTCCTACAACAGTGGGTGTCCTATAAGGACCCCATACATCACAATGAACAAGATCAAAACAATTTAATGCACGTGACTCGCTAATAGGATAAAAAGATTTAGTTTGCTTAGCCCTATGAAAACTATCACATGGTGTAATTGACCATTTATTTTGACATTAGGTAACTGCTAAAGTACTGAAAGGGAAGGATGACCAATACGAGAAAGCCACAAGGTTGGTAAGTTGGTTTCAATCCTTGAAGCAAGGCTTGTCGACGTTGCCACACGTAACCAGTATACTCCATTTCATTCCTCACCCGCTCCAATCAAGTTCAACGTAGTGCGATCCTGTAGAATACATATCTTATCGATTACTGTCACCATACAATTTTGATATTTTCACAATTGAGCACACAAAATCAGATTGCATGTCAGATTTAGGACAATCAACATATCCCGTAAAATCGATCGGTCAGTGAACCGAATCAAATCCGCTCGTCGGGCCACTTTAGACGAAACATTGGGCAACAAAATTGTGGACATTTCAACATCCCGAATATCAGAAACCAAAGATTCATCCTCCGTTATATGAAATGAGGCATCCATATCCAAATCATTAGTCTAGATGTTACTGATCACGCCAGAACTAGAGCCTGATCACGCCAGAACTAGATCCTGATCCGTCCTTACTAACCAAGTTCCTTTGATAATTTGAGAGTTCATTCCAGTTCTTCTCTTAAGAACCAAAGTAAAGAGCAACACTTTGCCCCCTTGAGTGCATCGAGCAAGTTCAAAACGGAGTTGATGCACTCTTGGCCCGTTTCCAAAAGAACATCGTTGCATCAAATCCTCCCACAACTCCTTAGAGGAGTCAAAGTATGTGATCATAGATCTCACAAATTCTTCAGTGGATTGGATTATCCACCTAACGAGCATGGAATTGACACTCCACCAATCATCGATCTATCTCATCTAAGTCATCATGCCTCATGATTGTGCCGTCTATAAATCCAAATTCCTGCTTTGCCCTGAATTCATTGCGAATACACAACTCCCATTTCGCCTTTTAGAACTACCGAGCAAGTCTTCATCTCGGGATGATCTGAAGGATGAAGATAGTAGAGAGAATTAGGTTTGAGATTGTCATCGTTTCCCGACATGATTGCAAACGAGAAAAGGGGACGAATTAGGGATGAAAAATCCGGTGAAACCTATGGAATTCCGGCGGTGGTGGGGGGTGAAGAAGTGGCGGCCCGAATTAGGGTTTTGATTGAAAAAAAATCCCGCTCTCTAATACCGTACATAATTATTGTGGCTTAAAAAGCTACTACTTATCTCATTAGATTAGAAACAATATATACAACCTTAAAGGACTTCTCCCACAAGTTATAAACATAAAAGGACATAAAATACACAAATATTATACATATATAGTTATATATAATTATTATATCATTGTTAATCATTCAGCATTAATATTATTTTCATTCCTATCAAAATGTTAAAAAAAGTTGAAAATTCTAAAATACATCCATTTGGCAAAGATGAGTGACATTTTTAGCAAGGAGTTAGTTGGACATTTACACATTTTCATGACATTTTAGCAAAGATGAGTGAGGTTTTCTTTGTTGCTAACAAAATTAAACTTGAATGAATAGTAATTAATACTTTCATAACATAGGGTGCATTTGTGCAATACTTGAAGATAAACTATTGTAATTTTAGTAGTCCGGCCTGTATAAAATGACATCTTAATTCTTGAGATAGAGTGATAATCTTTATTATAAAGACTATCATTCTATCAACTTCTCAGTTCCCACTTTTTTTTTACCCCTATGCACAGTACCTAGAGACAAACTTCAATACGGCGTATAAAAATAAAACGTGTGGATTATGATCAATTTTAACATGAAGTATAAAAATGTAACATCTTCACAATATCCAATCAAACTGCTATCCCCAATCCCAATTTCCCCTTTTCAGTATAGTATACTACACAAGTGCACAACTATACTATTCTGTGCTATCTACCCATATATCATATTTTCCCCTATCCCAACCCTAAATGTACAAAACAAACAAACAAACAAACAAAATAATCAACAAATCCATGATTTGTCGTCAGTGTGTAATGTGTATACACTCCTTAATTTCTGTTCACATCAGTATAGCAATGACTCAAAGAACTCATCTCTTGGCTCTTCCTTGGTACTCCCCACACTGTACTGCAATTGCTGCGGTTGCTGGTTCACATTAAAATTAGGATTAACCATTGAACTTCCGAGACTCGAAAAGTCAAACCCGCCAGCCGGATTCTGAATCATCTCCATAAAGAAGGGTGATTGCCCTTCTGACGAAGAAGACCCAATTACCCTACCATTGTTGCTGTAAGGCAAGTTGTAGAAGCCGTTAGACGGGTTCGTTGCATAGTTAAGTGCTGAAGGCCTTATGGCTAATGGGCCCACATTCTCAGAGTTTGGGGCAGGCCCGGGTGCCCGGGCTGCCAGGTGGCTGCTGCCTCGGGCAGCCGGGATTTCGTGGTTGTGCTTGCCCTCGTAGGTTGTGATGACCGAGCTCAAGTCATGGGCTGCCCTCTCTACATGCTTTCTTACTGAGCATCCTTGGAATGTGCATTTGTAGTAACTCCTGTTTATTGTAGGCCAAGATTGAGTTTTAGAAAAGTCATACAAGGACAAACAAAGGCACGCTTTAATCACATCAAGTATATTGTATACTAATATTGGAATCAATTGCATTAACAACTCATCAAAAAAATATTGGTCTAAATTGGAGGTGAAGTTTTGGTTCTTCTAGAATGTCTATATATTATAATAGAGAATAATATAATACATGGTGCTATGATGTACAACTATAAATCTAAAGTCCACCTGTTCCCACCTCCAACTCCCACCAACATTTAATTTAATCCATTGTTCTACAGGATTATGGTACAACTAACTATATATAACCCAATGTTCACACCTTTCACATGCAAATAGTTTAAAGTACCGATACCATTAATAATTTATCAAGAAGAGTTAATCGATTTCAAAAACACGACAAAAGCATAATCTGCAACCAAAAGCTGCAATTTAGGTTAGGATACAAACAAATTACCTAAATTTCCAACTTGCATAATGCCATTTTTTTTAAATCAAAAGTTTTCGAGCTACCCATGATTTAACAAGTGGATCGACACTAGCTAAACCAATTAAGAATTAGACAGGGATAATCAAGCAATTATCAGATTGATTCAGCACTCAGAAGAGTATAAAATTATCACCTTGGATTAGGGTTTCCTTTAACCACCTTCTGGCCATACTTCCTCCATCTGTAGCCATCATCCAAGATATCAATATCACTCTTTGTTTGCACCACAACTCTGGGCTCTCTCACTGTTCTATTCCCTGTGGCTGCTGACATACATTCATTTTCTCCTCCTTCTCCTTTCCTATTTTAAATCCAATTACAATAAAAAAACAAGATTACTAAATTTCATCACCAAAAACACTTCATTTAAACAAGTAGCTGAAATGACCAATATCCTAAAAGTTTCTTCTTTTTTGAAAGAAAATTTGAGCACTCAAAAACAACACTGATTAAAGTTTTCTTTTCCCAAAAATTAACAAAAAATAAATCAACTTTGAAATTCCCAACCACAAAATCCAAAAAAAAAAAAACAAATTACCATCTCTTAGCATCCCTTTCATCACCGCCATTAAAATTGTGCTCTCCATCATCCAATTCATCCCCAACAGATCTGCTCCTCTGAGAGCCTCGATCAATCTCATCATCCACGATCGAGATCGAAGAGTTCTCAGGGGTACCAACGGAATTGGGGTCCATCTGAGCCGACCCGAACGAATTCTCCTGCTCAAGATTAACAGCCACCATAGCCATGGAAGCAGAGGAGGAAGAAGAAGATCTCCGGGCCTTAAGAGGCTTGGGATGGGAATGAGTTCCCTTGTAAACGATTTCAGTGATTTGGCCGTCAACAGATTTTTCGACCTTCTTCTTGGTGGGGCAACCAGGGAAAGTGCACTTGTAGTAGCTTCTAGGGTTTTCGCTGGCTTTCACTTGCTTTTGGCCGTACTTCCTCCAGTTGTAGCCGTCCTCCGATGACTTGTTGGAAGCTTGGGCCTTGGTTTCGCCGGTGGTCTGTTTCTTTTGGCCTTGGAAATCCCATGGCTTGTGCTCTTGCTCTTGCTCTTGCTCTAGCTGGTAGGTACTGGTTTGTTCTTGTTTGAGGGGCTCCTGTGAATTAATAGATTGAAAGCAGAGGAGGATTCAAATCAGCAGGCTGATAAACACCAGGGGGAATTTAAAAAAAAAAATGGAAAAATTCTTACAGATGAGATTTGAGGTTGAGTCTGGAAGGTGAAATCGGAGAAGAAATTTCCGGCGCCCCTTTCGATGAGTTTTTGTGGAGTGATGTTGTAGTTCGTCGTGGAGGGGATATTAGATGATTTCCAGTTGTAGCTCTGACCTAAAAGAGCGCCAGTTGTCGGAGACGGCAATATCTGAAATTCATCCAATCAGAGCAATTAATTAATCACTTCGTAGTCAAATTAATTACGACAAGGACGCAGAAATCGGGATCGGAGATAAATCGTAAGGAAATCGCAAAAATCAAATAAAGGAATGATAAGATTTGACACCAAATGAAATGAAAAGATGGAAGACTACTTACGGCGGAGGAAGAGAGGAGAACAGGGGAATCGAGGAGCTCGGCGGGGCTGAGGCCGGGAGGGATGGAGAAGAAAGAAGGGGGAGAGATGGGGAGAGAAGGCGGCGGAGTGGACTTGAACTTGGGAACGCCGTTGCGATCGGAGAGAAGCCCCCGGGAGCCGCCGGAGACGGCGGAGGAAGGCTTGTCAGAGGCGAAGCTGAAACTCATCAAATTAGACCTTACAGTAAGAGAGGGAAAGGAGGAGGGAACCAAGTAAAAGTGGGATTGAGAGGCGTGGGGTGTATAAATTAGTACCAAATGGAAATGGAAGACTTGGGGAGGAAGGAGAAGAAATGGGGAGAGAGAAAGAGAGAATGGTCACGTATTGAGCAAGGCTCCTCTACCAGCATCTTCTCGGAAGCTGGAGGGATTTTTCATTTTTGACTTTTTTTTTATTTTTAATTTTGTAAGATCGGATATTTTTATTTGGTAGGAGAAAAAAAGAAAAGATGGGAAGTGAAAACGACGGTCAAAAACTCGTGGGTTTGACTGGCTGGCCAAGGTGGGACCGGGAGGGGCGGCTTTCTTTTGTTGTTTTTTCGCTTTCTTTTACGGAGGAGGGTTGGATTTGGATTGTTTGTGGTTTTGAAACAACAAATCTGATATTTTTTTTTGGGCAGAATATATTAATAGGCTATTGAACTTGTACATTTTTTTCAATTAGCACCTGTACTTTAAAATGTTCAAACTCAATTAAATTTGTTCATTTAAACACAATCCCTTGGAGTGGAATTCACGCGCGCTGACATGGCATTAAATTATGTTATTTAAATGTCATGCAATTGCCAACTAGATAATTTTATTAAATTTTAATTAAAAAATTGCAAATATTTTTCTTCAGTCAACTTTTCTCTAATTGATGAGAAAATCTAGGAACAAACCGGAAACAAAACCAGGAAATTAGGACAGAACGACGAACAAGTTCACCGTCGGCATATCTCTTCTTCCTCGTCAAAGTCTACAAAGTTGAACTCGCAAGTTCTTTTCTTTTGATTTTGGTCTTCTTCCACCATTACGTGGTCTAAACCACCACCCACACCCTCAGATCCAAATTCTTCTCTGCCCTCAAATCCGGAGGCCGAAGGCAGTGCGCGGTGGATTGTGGCGATGGGGGTGGAAATGGGCGATGCGCGGTGGCGATGGGCGGTGGAAATGGGCGGTGAGCAGTGCGCGGTGACGGTGGAGAATTTCCCATCCTCTAATTTCCCCAAATTACTATGAAAATCAAAAGCGAAAAAAATCGGCGCACCGGTAGAGAAGAAGACCCCAACCTTGCGTTTCATCCTATTCTTGCAAGCTAATGGCGGTTCTTGGCTTCCCCTCTTGTTCTTACTCTGGTTCCTGAGATCGTCGTTCCGTCCTGGCTCTCTAGTTCTAGTTTTGATGTGCCGACGGTGTTGAAGTCTTGTCCGACTTCGTCGTTCCGTCCTCTAGTTCTTGTTCCTTGGAATGTCGGCGGTGGAAGTCGAATTCTTTCTCCGAGTTCGTCGTTGCATCCTGACTCTCTGGTTTAGTTGCGCCGGCAGTGAAGTCGAATTCTTTCTCCCGAGTCCAGTCCTTCAGATCCAAAAAAAAACTAAACCAAAAAAATAATAAAAGAAAACAAAATAGAAGAAAAAGGAAAAAGTTATAAAAAAAATTCCACATCAGCAATCCAAACCATTTACTCGCCAAATTATCGATTGAAGTTCACTCGCCATGCCACATCAACATGAAATGTTTATTTGCACAAAATTAGTTAAGTTTAGGTGTTGCTTTGAACATTTCATAGTACGGGGGGCTAGTTGAAAAAAAGTTACAACTTCGAGTGTCTGTCGATGTATTCTGCCTTTTTTTTTGTGTTGATGGTGGTCCATGTCCCCAAAAAAGTTTCTAATAGCAAAAATGTCTTTGTTTTTTTTAATTTGCATTAATGCCACAAAAAATTTAACTAAATACCCAATTTAATTACATGCATACCCAAATTTTCAAATTTTTTACTTTTAAAAAAGGTAAATTCTTACAATTATTTAAATTTTATTCTATTAAATAAGTATAATAATTAAAATAATAAACAAAACAGATTTTCATATATTTCATAAATCTATCAATAGCTAAGTTGTTGGTCTCTGTAATCTAAAGGCGTTCTTAATCTCTTATCCTTGTTCGCATTGCTAATATCCATATTATTTATGATCGTTTTATAAGTTGTTTGGATATTAAGTTTGCATGTCTCGTTGCCATGTTATAAACCTAAACAGGATAGGAATAACCAAAGCAATAACTTGTTTGAATCTATGATCAATTGTTTGGATATTAAGTTTCCCTAATTGATAAAAATCCAACTTTTTCCTTGTTTGATTCATTGCTTTGCTTTGTTTAATTTTCCATAGTTGTAGTTTACAATTCCAAAATTCCCCCCTTTATTACTTTATAGTTGATAATAATATTGCTTAGAATTACAAGTGTCTTTTGGGTTCGTTGGAGGTTGAGTTCTTTTTTTTTATTATCCCGACTTACCAACTATACTAGTTGTGTAATTAGAGAATTATTTTTGATTTGGCATCAACGATTCTAAGCCAGTCAAGAATACATGTCATTGAGACGCCTTACTGCTAAATTGTCATGGCTAACCAGATTACTTCATGAAATGGAAGTGCCAAATTGTTACCAGTCCTAGTGATTTGTGGCAACCAAGCTGCTATTCACATAGTAAAAAATCTGGTCTTCCACGGACGTACAAAGCATATTGACATTAATTATCACATTGTATGTGTAAGGACCGAGGCCATAAAAGCGCATTCCCATGCCAGTCCGAGAACTTCACAGGAGGTCACCCATCCTGGTACTACTCTCGCCCTTGCACGCTTAACTTCTGAGTTCTTTATTCTCACTTGAACCTAGAGAAGGAAGACTGTGTATTCACGTTAGCTAGCTAGCAAAGGTGTATTCAAAGAATTGATCTTCATGCATGGATTTTGTTCGATATGGTCTCATCTATATAGTACTATTGTAAAGGAGAACCCAACTCTTTAGAAAAAAATTTGCCACTTGGCTTAATTTAAGATACACAATTAAAATTTATAATTTTTACCAAAAACTAAAAATTCTAAAACTACTTCCCCACTTCATCAAAAAATTTGGCAAAAAAACCTACCCACTTGCCCACTCCCCCACTTTCTTTGAAACAATTACAAATTATTTTTTGATGAAAATTGATTCCAAAATATTTTACTATTCTAAGAATTTTATATAAGTAGTTAATTTGAAGTTACGTAATTTCTTTTTTCAATGAACACTTTATTAAAACCATCTTAATATTTTAATTAATCATCTAAGAGACTAAGACAAATCATTTTTAATATTGATTTAATAAAAACTGTTTTTTAAATAAATCATAATATTTTATAATTCTTTATTAAAAGAAGTGTGATTTGTAATACTAATAACTTTTTTTCTGTCGTGAAAAATACGTTCGGGAAATTTTTTTAAGAACAAGTTGAAAACATTTTTTATAAAGTAATTTTTTTATATTAAATCCGTACAAGATACGGGAATGACACTAGTTCATATAGATTTAGAGGGATTCCATCCACAATCCTGCCATCTATGTCTGTGATGGGCGATCTATTTTCATGAAATTTTCTTATAGTACTAATGCCCTTTATGGCTTTCTTACTACTTGTTTAGTGATAGTCAATTTTTATTAAGTGTGTTTCTGCAAGTGCTTCTTAGTGTACGAAGAATGCACTTCTAAGGTTCACAAATGACTATTGAAAATTATCTGATTCTTGCTATTTTTAGTAGCATAATTTTTTCCAGTAGAAAGAGAGGCAGTACTCTCCGGCCCCTCAAGGGAATGTTTTATTAATAATAGGAAAAAGGTTAAGTAATCAGCAAACGGGAGATAGCCTGGCCCCTTACATCATTAAGAATGAAAGAACTAATCCCCTCAGGCGGGGCAAGCAATACATGATAACCAATAGGAAACAAGAAAGCTAAAGACGCGAGGCGATCGAAAATAACCGTATTCGCCTCTCGATACACATGACGGAATCGGATAATCCAATCCCTACTGATTAAGCCTTGGCACTGGCGCACTAGACCTGGGTCACAGTTTACTTAAACCGGCGAACCGCCGGTTCAAATACTGGTGGGAACCGGAACCGCCGGTTCCGGTTTGCCCCCCGGAAACCGGTGAACCGGCGGTTCCAAAATCGGGAACCGCCGGTTCCGGTTTCGCCGGTTCAAACCGCCGGTCTCCGGGGTTACCGGCATATATTTTTTGAAAGATTTCCGAAACCGCGACCGTGGCCTGAGACCCGCGGTCGCGGAATGGGAACGCGATCGCGGCCCTCTAGGCCGCGGTCGCGGTTTTGGGACATCGGATTAATTTTTTTATTTTTGATTTTTGATTTTAAAATTGTCGGTTTCGAACCGGAACCGGGCGAAACCGGCGCCGGAACCGGCGGAAACCGGAACCGGAACGGCCCCGTTTCGGTTCCGGTTCCATGTTTAGGGGAACCGGAACTGCCGGTTTGCAAACCGGACCCAGGTCTATGGCGCACCAGGCTATATAACGGGTGACACTTCTTAACACTAGAATTAATAAAATTAAACACAACTTTGGAATCAGTTTCAACCATCACCTGATGAACGCCAAGCTCCCACGCCATTTGAAGTCCATCACGAACACCCCAAAGCTCAGCCATAGGTATCGAACAAGCTCCAATGTGATGCACGAATCCTCTTATCCATTGTCCTTCATTATTTCGAAGAACACCTCTCGTCGCCGCCATGGATCCGTATTTGACCGCACCATCCGTGTTGATCTTAACCCAATTGTCGGGCGGCTTGGTCCATGCAATACCATGAATACTTTTAGAAATAGAATTAGAGGAGTTAGAGGACTTACCTACAGTATGGTGATACTCAGAAGTCCTTTCCACGATGAAGCTCACCTTATCTTGAACAACCATCTCTTCCTTAAAATCTTTGGCGTTCCGCCACCACCAAATCCACCACAAAGCAAAGGCAAATAATGACTGCCATTTGTTGAAAGGGTTTCTCGGCCAACAAATAAATTTGTAAGTCAAGACCCCGCTGAGTACAGTGGAGTCAGGATCGTTCCATAGGAAGCAAGGTTGTTTGTCTATCGATCTAATAAAAATCAAACAAAATCAAACACAATCACTCACGAGATGCCTCGTTAACGACCTTGTCAGGATCGTTACCGAACCACCGAATATAAAAACATCAATTAACGAACTAATAAAATTCTAATTAATACTCGGTACCGAAGCAAGCATTCAGCAACGAAGATTTATCAGAAATAATTCAATAAAAACAAATATCTAGGATAAGGGACACCACAACATAGCTAAGCATAAGAATTCGTAAGTAGATAAGATCATGCCTTTAAATAGATAGAGTCATCAACTTTCATTGACTTGACAAGTAAATTAATCTATTTTCATAAACCAACTCACTCAATTGCTTGTTTTGGATCTAAAGCTTGAAACTTCCGTTTTCAAACAATATCAACCTTCAAGTTACTAACTTTCTCCTTCAATCAAGTTAAAACTCAAATTACCTCAACTCCCGTTTCGGTATTAAGCACAACAAACAATCTCAATAAAAATAAAAGGCATTCAAAACACTACCTTACTTCATCAAACATGCTCAACTATGCCGGGCTTAACCCCGACCCTAGAAAAATAGACTACTCACTACTCATGATTAAGAAACCAACAACTTCAATAAAAACAAACATGAAAACAAAACTCAAACTTAAATTAATAACAAAAATATCGTCTTACAGAGATCCAGAAGAAAAACCAAACCAAAACAATCACTGAACCACAAACTCGATCAACGAACCTCGGAAACCGTCGTCACCGACCCTCGTCACCGACTTCCGATCCGGCCGCTTTTCCTTCGGCCTTCCTTCCTTCTCCAAACCTAGCTCTAAAACTCTCCTCCAAAATTCAGCCCCCCAAAAAATTCCCCCAAAAAATTCCCCCCGTTCTATGCTAGATAGAAGGGTATTTATACTAGAAAATCCTAAAAAACTAAAAAGCTAAAAGATAAAAACTTTCCTAAAAAGATAGAAACAATCTCTAAAAGATAGAAATAAAATCTAAAAAGATATTAAATCCTAAAATACATATTCTATTAACCCACAAAGATTCTAAAAAGATACTCAACCGATACGGAAATAAATTCCCGCTCAGGATCGGTGAATAATAAAATAATACTCCGAATTCTTCTTCGTCGTGGCCTCGTTAACGACCCTTCACAGCCTCGTTAACGAGCCTGGGGTTTTGTTTTCTTCAACACCTCCTCTCGTTTTCTTGAGCTTCGACTTCTTAAATCTTGCACTTTCCCGTCCTTCACTGTGATGCTCCAAATTTAGCTTCTTTTAGCTCCATTCCTAGCTAAAACCTGCAAAATACACAAAATAGCGTAGATTCCACTCTTTTCGCAGATTTATACAAAACTAACTAAAAACACTTAAAACGAAACCTAAACTAGACAAAATTAATCCTAATAAACAAAGAAAACCTATCAAAAACTATACCAAAAATGCGAACATCACCATTCAAGTGTTCCTTCAAGCCGGTTATCAAGCATATTTTCCCTAATCCAACATGTGAAAGGTACTTGGAAAAGGTCGACATTTGCATTAGAAATCTGAAACTTAATTGTTGGAACAGTGTTAAGGAACTAACACTGGAACAACGGTTTCTCCATTCGAGCAATCGAAGTTTTGATAATGACAAACAAATGGAACTAATTCCCTGAACAAAGTGATCTCAGGAAAGATAGCAGGTTTACAGGAAAAGCAAAGGGAAACGTTCCCCCTGTCAAGCCACCTGTGTAATAGCCGCTATTTTTATGATTAATTTTTTTTTAAATTTTAATCATTGATTATTCTTTTAAATAAAATAAATTCATAATATTCCTTTTTTATTCGAAACTTATTTCTAAAATAAATGGAGTATAATCCTTATGAAATAATTAATCGAAGAAATAAAATTTATTAAAGACGAAATTTAATAAATTCATAACCTAACGGAAATTCCGTTTTTATTAAGTCTATCAACCTTTCTTTCTTAAAAAGAAAGAAATGGGCCTTAGCCCGGCCCATTTAAAAAGCCCACATATCATCTAAAGGGTTTTATAAAAAATAGAGACAAGGGTGAGTTTTGAACCCTTGACCTCCTACTCACTCTCCCACCCCTCAACCATTTATGCTAGTCAATTTTTCTGATATATTGAGACAACCAGTGGTATTTAAACCCTTCCTTTCTAGTGGAATTTTTGCCAATCCGAAATTCCGATCCGGTTGAGGCTCGAATTGGGCATTAAAGAGAGAAGATTTGTGTAGGATTTTTATGCAGACAATATCCCCCATACACTCTTTATTTATATGAATTTACATATTCAACTCTCCCACTCACCATTGAAGGGGATGAGAGCAATGATGAATTTGATTCCCTTCTCCATCCACCACTTCTTTGCCCATTTAAAGACCTCTCTAACATCAGAAAATCACCTTCTACTCTCCAACACTCCCAATTTTTCACCCAAAACCCCTTCAAGAGCAATCTGATTTTTTTTCAAAAATCAAAGAAATTGGGTTTTATTTTTTTTGGGAGCAACCACCAACTCCGACCACCGCTGGCCACCTCCCCTAGCCGCGCCGCCGCCCAAGAGCTTCGCCGGAGCCGCCCAGTCTGGTGTCCGTCCTCCTCTGCTCGTCGTCGTCCAGTCCTGATTTCTCTTTGGTTGTTTCCAACGTAAAAGAAGAAGCAAAGGGAGAAGAGGGGTAATTTTTGGGCTTTTAATCTAACTCTTTTTGGGCTAATTTTTACTAATTGTGGATTTGTCTTAGGCCCATTTAACTAATCAGAATTTTAAAAATCAGATTATGACAACTATTAAATTTATACTTGTTTTTATTAAATAAATAGCATGCATGCAATGATTTTTAAGGAGGCTTTGTGTCTACAAATTATAAGATGAACTTCATATAATTTTAGGATTATAAAAGTGGCTTTTAACTTGAAAAACATTCTGATTTTTATTTATTTATAAGCCTAAGACTTTCTTTCCCTTCTTTATAAAAGAATTCTTTTATTCATGAAAGCAATAACTTGATAATCTTATAAAATAAATTTTTTATGAATAAAACCATCATTGCATGTCAACTTAAGATAGAATGAATTTTTGATAAATTATTTGTGACCTTTCTATATTTAAAAAAATAGACTATAAGGTTAAATAAGTTATATAGTTGTTGCATGTATTTCTATAAAGTTTTATGGAATAAATCCATTCTTGCATGTAACTTAGATCTATTAAAATATTGAAATAAAAATTGTTAAAACCTTCTTATAATAAAAAGGATTATTTTCATAAGCATAAGCTATTCAAGTAACATAATGTGTTGCATGTGAAATAACAGTGTTTTTATAAAATAATATATACATGCATGTCAATTCTAGACTTTACTATAAGTTTAAAATAAGTTAACCATGACATTTAGAAATAGTGATCATGAGAATAAGTTTTAGTAAGTAGCTTTGCATAAAAATAATGATAGTTGGAAAAAGGTTTATTCATAGATAAAATATGCTTGCATGTCAAAATTAACTTTGTCACATAAACTTTTAGGAATAAAATAAAGTTTGACATTAGAGATAATGAAATGCATGCAAATCATATTTTAAGTATTCTTAAAATTTTGCATATGATATTAAAAGGAATTTCCTTTATATTTAAATAAGGCTTTACATGTGTCTTTAAAATAAATATTTTAAAATCATAAAGAGTACTATCTTGAAAATAATAATAAAGATTATTATATTCTATCTCATATCTAAATTGTTAACTAAAATAATTTAGATTTAACTTTCCTTCTCTTAGAAAAGGAAAATAAGAGAAAAGTGTAGTTAAGATTAAAATAAGATTTTATTACGAATTCGTTCATCTTCCCTTTCGGTCAAATAGGTCGAAGCGCTCGACGTCATCAGAGCTTATATTTCCGAGTTACGAATATTTCCGAAAGAAATCCAAGGCAAGTGGATATTCTCCCTTGTAACCTTTATATATATATATATATCATTTCCGTTAAGGAAATTCTTCTATGTTGGGAACTACATGTTTGTTAAAATGAATGAGCTTAGGTTAATTCATTTACTTAGAAATAACGACATATTGTTATTATTAATCCGTACTACTCTAGTACTGAACTTTAGGGCCGATGATTTGTGGCCTTGTTTGTTTCAATATCTTTTCGAGACTCGTTATGGATTAGCATAGGCGATATTATATTATGCACTAGCTAGATGCCTATATACTCGGGATGAAAGAGGCCCGGTATCCTCAGGATGAAAGAGGCCTGCACACTCAGGATGAAAGAGGCCTGCACACTCAAAATGAAAGAAGCTTGCACACTCAGGATGAAAGAGGCCTGCACACTCAGGATGAAAGAGGCTTGGAATTCCTTCATTTCCTTTAAGTGGACTCGGCTCTTCCACAGCCTCCACACTCTTAAAATTCATAAATAATATAAAACGTTTTGCACGTAATAAAAATAAGTGCTAGTGCACATTAAATAAATTAAAACCGCGCTGGTTTAGCACAACGTGTAAGACCGACCCGACTCTCGGTCCGAAAAGGGCGCGAAAGGTTTTCTAGAAAATTGATGTGTAAATAAAACGTTTCAAAAATTAATTGTACTCTAATAGGAACTACAATCTCGTAGATTCCTACTCTTCAGATCCAAGTTCATCTCTCTTCGAGATTAACTAATTTCCGTCCTTTTTAAGCTCCAAAAAGTGATTATAACTTTCAAGTACTTCTTCCCTTAATCTCCTTGATGAGATAATAAAATTACCATACTACCCTTGAGAATTTCCGTTCTCACTTGCTTAGTCTCCTTAGACTAATTCCGTTTGTTTTCGCATTTTTGCCTGGTATTTCTCGCCCTTCGCGACAAATGCCAGACTCTAGGAAACTTCACTCGAAGGTTTAAAGAAGAAGAATCAAGAAAGTGGAAGGAAGGAAGGAAGGTCAAGTCTTCTCAAAGATATTCCTCTCATATTTTGGATTCACTACGCTTTGCAAGAACAAGGTTTTATTAATTCCGCTGCTTAAACTCTAACATGTTATTTTGAAACAATTTAAGATGTAATGACAATATTTAAAGTCTCAAGTTTGAGTACCTATATATAACATGTATTATCATTAAATTTCCGCATTTTACCTTATAAAGCCTTGGGTGACTTTGGATGGTAAAATCCGAGGTCGCTGGCGGTAACACCTATCGTTGCAAAATAGGGGTGTTACAACCTGTGTACGTGGCAAGTAATTTAGAGGACAAGAAAGACATTTCACTATTATCTTGGGCGACAAGCCAAAGCTCCGAATGAATAGAGATGAAGAAGGGTACGCTAGTCTTTTTTAATAGTGTCATACTCCCCAAGACAAAAAGGGCAAAGGCGTTAGAACTAAAAATGGAAACTCTATAAATAGTATGCGACGCCGCTAGGTCGAATTAAGCTCTCGCACACAAGAAAACGAGATCTACAAAAGGAAAGAAAGAGATCGAGAGCCCGAGCTGATTCAGTGAAGACATCAATCCAGAAATTCAAGGAAGAAAGTATCAAGTGATGAAGACTGCGTGAAGATCTTCATCAGCTTGAAGAAGGAGGTTCTTGTGCTAAAGGGAACTGAACAGGAACGAGTAAGGTTCACTCTCTATATTCTGTTGTGTTTAGATCTAGGAACTACTATGTCTTAGTCGTTAGTATTGTTTGTAAGTGAGATTGCAAACAGTAGAGAAGTTCGACTTTGTATTGTGGAACCTGAGATATATCAATAGATTATAGTGTGTGTTCAAAATCCTCCAAGGGAGGTAGAGGTTTACTCTTTAGCTAATTGGCTAAAGAGGTTCCTCTATAAGGAATCGTGTCCTTGTCTTAATTTCCTGTTTAAGTTTTGCTCTATATTATTCCGCTGCGTAAGGGAACTGTCACTGGAACAGTTCCCGATTGTCTTGACTAACAACGATCCTACATTAATCCAAATGAATCTCACCTTTGGGCAGTCCCCTGAAAAGATGTTCGTAAGTCTCTTCAACATCATCACAGAAGACACAATTTGGAGAGTTGGCAAAATGTCTTCTAAATCTCTCAGCGTTAGACAACACACCACCCCTGCTAGCTATCCAAACGAAACATCGAACACGTTTTGGGGCGCAAATACTCCAAACAGATTTATAGAACCCCGTATTATTCTCCTTCTTGTCAAAATTCCCATGTATTAACTCGGAGCTAGATTCAATAGTGTAGTCCCTGATGGTGCGCGAAATAACCGTGAACAAGATCGCGAATATTTAGAGCGGGATTAAATATGGAACCGAGAAATTCCCAAACAGGTTCCATATAACACGTAGTCTTTATTTAAAGGGTCGTGTTCGAATAACAAGTTCCATGCTCTCGCATGCATGTGTGCATGGCGTTGTGTGATTTGTTTGTGCATGGTGTACATATGCATGTTGGAGTTAATTGCATGGGCTTGGCCCAATAAGTGGATAGCGGCCCAATTACCAAATTCATGGTATAGCACTTGACAACTTGGGCCTGGCCACCGCCATGCACATTTTATGTGGAAGAATTGCGAGGTTGTTTCATGTGGCAAAGACCTCACATATATATTGTCCCACATCGACCAATTGCAAGGCAAGCAAACACCTTTCCTATATATAGGCGGGCTATGAGACATTTAAAAGGGTCGAAAAACCCATCTGACTCGAGAACTATCTCACTTGCCAAAACTCGACGTGTTTGATCTCCGAGTGAGATCGCGCTATTTACGGTACAAAGTCCAAAAGCTTTATTTGTAAAGAATACAAAAAACAATTAGCTGAAGGGTGGGGAGGAGGAATAATCCACGTACGAAAACCGTTTAGTTGTACGGAATCCCGAGAGTTAGTATTTATTATGATCCCGTTTATAGCGCGTATTATATCGGGTTTCAACAGTCCCCTTGGAAAATTTCCAGCACAGTTGGTCCGAATCAATCCCACTAACATCAGCAATCGAAACAACATCATGATTGAAAAGAACATCAGCAGGCAACAACATAGCCAGTTGATTCCAATCCCAACCGTTATTCTCAATCCAATAATCTCGCACGTTCCTAATTTTGTGGCTCTCCTCAATATTGCACAAGGCATGCAAAATCCTCGAGCAAGGTATCCAAAAGCCAGCTATCCGTCCAAAACAGTATGGAACTGCCATCACCAACCGTCCATTTCGTTCCACGCCTAACCACCTCAGACAGGCCAGTCTTGATTCCTTTCCAGATATACGATCGCGCCGAAGAATTCCCAAGATGTTGGAACAATGGTTGTTCCATGATTTCTCTTAGTTTTGATGATAACAAACTTAGTTGGTATAACTTGCTTCTACATGTAAGTGTTTCAGAAAAATAGGTACATAGTCACAAGTGACAGAACATTGTGAGGAACGATGGAGGGAACGAGTGACAGATTTAGGAAGCGCGTCTCAGACGGAACACAACTTTTTATTAATGGCAATTTACCAAATCTTCTACGAGAAATCTTCTACGGAGATACGACAGTTGTAAACGGTTGCTTGAGGAGATCAAAGGAAGGATAAGATCAATCTTCACACGATCTTATCTAAAAGAGATCCGAGATCATTCGGTTTTGGCAAATATCGGCATCGTTAAGGATCCGAAATCACAAACAATACTTTTTCCTTATTGTGTGGGTTTGTTAAGTGGAATATGTGCATAATTAGGCAAGAATTATGTATGAGATCAAACTTGACATATCTTACAAATAGCTAGGTTATAGCTAGGGTTTAAGTGTGGTTGAAGACGGCTGTTAGACAAAATTTGTTAAAGGAAAACAACTTTGTACAAACACATCTAATTTAATTTTTTTTTAAGTTCGACCCTTATTTGTACATCTTTACAACTCTATTAATAATATAGACACGTTAAAAAATTTTGGAATTAATTTTTAATTTGAGTTGCACCCTAGTTATAACGGGTTGCCTACATATCTCTTTAAAGAGAATCAAGCCTTACGTAGTTCAGAGGTTTTAATTTTTGGTTTATTCGCATGCATTAGAGAAGCGAGCCTAAACCCACCTTCTAGGAAGGGTTGCCTAAACTCGGTTCAACCATCATTTGCATGATGTGAAGAAAATTAGACCCACCTTCTAGGAAGGGTTGTCTAAATTTCCCACTAGAACTTGGGTTTGATTTTATTCAGTTTATGGTTGTGATTGAACTCGACGTGCATTTGCGCTATATGTCGAGCTTCGTACGTACCCTTAATGGGATCAAATCACCGCAATTCTTTGAAAGAGTTTTTTTTAGACTTTCATTTGAAGTTGTGATTGAACCCGACGAGCTTTAGCTATATGTCGAGCTTCCTACGTATCCTTAGCGGGATCAAATCACCGTAGTCCTTTAAAAGAGTAATTAATTTTGAGGTTGTCTCGGTATAGGTCGTCCTCGATGAAGGACCCAAATCGGATTCAACCATCATTTGACAGGACAAGTATGATAAAAAAACCCGATTGAGTCTGATCATACTTCCTCTTCAATCGCAAGCATGTATATTATATATATAGCGCCAATTTCACTTGAAAGCACTATGACTGATTTTGGATTTCACTGGCCGGCTTGTATATGTACACCTTCACTTTTCTTTTGCTGGATTTTGACAAGGCAACCAAATTCATGTTAAGTTGGCACATCTTTTATGGTGAATTGGCTTTTTCACTTAATTTATAATATCTCCCATGCTCCTTTTGTATCTTTGAATGGTATATACACATACATGTCTTCCAAATATTTTTAACGCACATAACCGGCTTTTGACATCATTTCAATTTTAGGAGCATGTATTATATGGGTATTTATGTGATTTTACCCACACCCTTATATACAACGGACTACCAAGACTTAGGTCATTTGTCCTCTCCGACTCCAAGGTTAGTACTAGTGAAATTCTTCTTTGGCTCTTTGATTTGAAGTATTCACATGCAGTAGCACTTCCCTCTTATTACCACTAATTTGCTTAATTAGTTAGTGGGAAAAACACTAATTAGTATAACTAACTAGTGGTTTTGTCAGCCTTTCGTCGACCTGAATGCAACGATCGGCTAGATCATTACGTTGAATTCGGTAGATTGAATTTTGGACTTGATCACTTTTACCACGCAAGTCTTCGTATGTTTGTCTTGCCCATTGTATCTTTGGTGCCTTTCAAACATTATTCCAAGAATAAATTCTTTGCCATCTAATTTTCCTCCTTTGTGTCGGGAGTTTTATACTGCTTGAAGGCTTTGTTTTTGGACTCGATCGAAGTCCGACGCACCCCTTCCTCACAATAGCTAGCCACCAACGCTTCTTTTATCTTCTTTGTAAGTTAATTAGTGTTGAGTGACAAGTTGAACATGAACTTGGTAGGTTAGACTTTTGGACTCGATCGAATCTCGGTCTTCCCTGGGCTAAAATCATGGTGGATTGCTTGCCTCCACATTAAGCCATTTTATTGCTTGAACGAACCTTTTCAACGTTCAACATGGTTTTGGATACCTTTGTAGACTCTTGGAGGCTTGAACGTGATTAATATCGTGGTTTTTTTAGGCTTGAACGAGACTTTTTGTCTTGGAATGAGACTTTGCTTGCTTGTTATGAGACTTTGCTTGTACTATATAGTGCAACCTTTGCTTTAATCCTAGAAAGAAACAGTCGCAATATCCGTCCCGGGTGCAAGCGGTTGAGCCCTTGTTGTAACCGTGTTGTAGACACAATCATCCGTATGAGGCCCGAAATGGAATGTTTCTCCTCAAACGAATGACCTCTAATCATTTTCGGTGGACTTCGAGGGTATGGCGACAATACATGGCCATTCAAGTTTGTACCGCTCTTGATTTGTAATGGCAAAACAGTCCGTTTCGGACCATTTATAATCCTCCAAAACAGCCTCGGTTCCGTATTGTGCAAAGCGATCCATCCCGGTTAATCACGAGACATCATTATAGGCGCGTTGTAAATGTGATCACCCGTAAGATGCTCGAAACGAAATGTTTCTCCTCAAAACAGACAACCTCGAATCATCTCCAGTGGACTTAGGGTAGTCATGAAACGGGCCCTCAGAATGGTATCGAAACTAGCCAATTGCAAGCCTTAGAGGGGACATCGATCGAACCAATTTCCATGGAAGAACGAGTGTTTGAATCCCGACCTGCCTTTTATATACTGATCGCTCACGAATGCGAGGGTCTAGAGATACAATTTATAACCCGACCCCGTTGTAGCACGTGGTGGGTGTTGAACACTCGGGAAATCTACTCGATTGAGGTGCCTAAACACTAGAAAGCTGGAAAGGAGAACTTAAAACAAAGGAAAACAAAGAGAACAGTCGGGACCGACACAAGTGTCACGTCGGGCCCGATGTTGGCGACGAAGAGGGAAGTCGGGACCGACGTAGAGCAAGTCGGGCCCGATGTAGCTGGGTTTGTCGAACTCAAAGATTGAAAGTAGATCTTGGGCTTTTGGGTTCCTTCTCTTGTAGATTAAGGCTTTTCCACCCCAATTCAAGCAATAAGTGATGATCGGAATAGGATCGAGTGCTTTCACCCTCGTTCCAACCACTTCTACACATCGATCATTGGGGAAATCCCCTTCGAAGCAAGGTTTTGAGATGGACAAATGTTCACTTTCGTTACTTTGCCAATCATAAGCCTTGATTCCTTACTTTCATAAGGAATTGTAGCTCTATGTAGAGTGGGTTCCTAGATCAAGCACTCAAGGCTTATGGAATTGGGGTTTCTAGCCCAACCTAGCTAGAGTTTTCCCCCATAACCCAAGATCAAGGAGATCTACTCCATATGGCAAACAAAGAAAGCAAACAAATCACAAAGCAAAGCAATCAACATCATCAATCTCAAACCAAAGCCAAATTTCATTCACAAATCAAAAGCAATCCACAAACTCCAATCCAAGGTTTCCAAATCCACAAAATCAAAACAAGGCAAAGCTAATCTATCAACCAAACCTATCAAATCTCCTAGAAATCTCCTCTCCTAGGCCGATTCCCTCTCTTCTCCTTCTCCTCTCCTTCCTCCTTGCTCTCCAAGTATCCTCTTGAGAGTTTTTGAGAGTTGGTCCCTTGCTAAGTGTGTGGGAACCTCCTCCAATTAGAAGATAAGAGAGCCTTTATAGATGAGGGGCAAAAGTGGTAATTTACAATTTCGTGCCTTGGAGCCCAATCCAGCCAGCGACCGACTCGGACCGACACGGAGCACCTCGGGCCCGACTTACTGGGCAAGTCGGTCCGAGGTCGAAAAATCATCTCGGGTCCGGCGTTGGTTCTAACTCGATCCGGACCTCGTTCCACCTTCTTCTTGTTGGCTTTTCTCTTGTTCTTCTTCATGGCTTGCTCCTCTCTTTCCCTCTTAAGCTCGGGCCTTGCTCCATGTTCCGATTCTCCTTCAAAACGATCCTTGATCCACGCCAAAACACCTACAAAACACATAAAACGCGCATAGTCTCCGAATCTCATAGAAATACGGGAACTAAGCTAAAAAGGAACAAAACACACAAGAAAAGGGGAAAAAGAAACATATTTACAGAGGAAATCATATATAAAAACACCACCAAATAGAGAGACATCATATACCAGTACACGATCCAAACACCAAAAAAATAAATTAGCATATAGGAGCATGAATAGGAACAAGAGCATACCAAAGCTTGTAATGCCTCTGGATTAATTCTTTATGTCCTCTTGATTTTACTTGTCTTCTGCCCTTCCGTAGTTGATCGACCCCCTTTGAATGTGTGTGTCCCCCTCCTTTTTTTTCTCAAAATCAGACCCACCTTTTATACAAGCTTCAAAGACGTTTTTTTTTTTTCAAGCACCTTAATTAACACATTTAATTGGTTAATTATGGTCCTTAATTTACACGTTCCATAGCCACCCTAATTTACATTTGGCTGGTGGGTAAAAAGGCTTTTCAAATGCCTTAATTAGCCTCCTTATTCATACGTTTTTTTTTTGTTTAGGAGAATAATTAACCCACTTAATTAGGCTAATTATGGCTGTAAAAACGTTACAAATGTGGTGTCATTGGCTTCTGCAAGTGTGGAATGAGATATGCTTTTGCATTTACATTCACTTCCATCGCTTCCTTTACTTGGGTGTAATTTAGTGGGCTTCTTAATATATTTTCCCACCTCCAATTTTAGCCCAAGATCACCTTGGCCCAAGCTAATATATGTGTACACAATTTTACAAATTTTTACCATCATCCAAAAGTTCATATTGGCATATATGTACGTAAAGCCCATCATGGAACACACAGATATATACATGTGCTAAGACGTTGAAGCTGGATGGGTACAATTTGGTGCCCATATAATTTGGTGCCCAAGCATATATGTACGTAAAGCCCCCCGAACTTTGTTCGTGTAATTTGTAAAGAACGCGTTCAAAGTTCGTTTATTTTTCGAACCAATGATTTTTGTATCATGGTGAATGATATGGGTATGTAGGAATTTGAGGGGATTTTTATTTGGTTTTGACTTTGAGGCTCGAGGTCATGTTTTAGGTTGACTTTTTGGCCTTTGGTCATTTTCGTAGCTATGGATTTGAATTTGAGGCTTCATGTCATGGAATTTGTTACCTTTGTGGTAATATTTTGAACATGATACCCATACCATGTATGATCATTTTTGTTGAACATTGGGGATTTCCTATCAAGATTTTGGATAGGGGATTTAAGGTTTAAAGGAAATAAAGATGATTTTTATTTTGCAGCTGCATCTAGCATGTGAAATGACTAGACTGCCTACGTACTCTCTTTGTGAGAGATCAAGCTGTTCGTAGTTCTTTTTGAACCAATTTTGGTTTAGTTTGTTTATATATGCATCAGAGGACGAGATTCAAACCCACCTTCTAGGAAGGGTGGTTCAAACTTCAATCCAACTATCATGTGCATTTGTTGAAAGGGTTTCTCGGCCAACAAATAAATTTGTAAGTCAAGACCCTGCTGAGTACAGTGAAGTCAGGATCGTTCCACAAGAAGCAAGGTTGTTTGTCTATCAATCTAACAAAAACAAATAAAACACTCACGAGCAACCTCGTTAACGACGTTGTCAGGATCGTTAACGAGCCACCGAACACAAAAATATTAACTAACGACCTAATAAAATTCTAATTAAAATTCGGTACCGAGGCAAGTACTCAGCAACGAAGATTTACCAGAAATAATTCAAATAAAGCAAAAATCTAGGACAAGGGACAACACAACATAGCCAAGCATAAGAATTCGTAAGAAGATAAGATCATGCCTTTAAACAGATAAAGTCATCAACTTTTGTTTACTTAGTAAGTAAATTAATCTACTTTCGCATCCTAATTCACTTAATTGCTTGTTTTGGATCTAAAGCTTGAAACTTTCGTTTTCAAACAATATCAACCTTCAAGTTACTAACTTTCTCTTTCAATCAAGTTAAAACTCAAATTACCTCCACTTTCGTTTTGGTATAAGCACAACAAACAATCTCAATAAAAGATAAAAGGCATTCAACACACAATCTTACTCATCAAACATGCTCAGTTATGTCGGGCTTAACCCCGACCCTAGAAAAATAAACTACTCACTAATCATAACTAAGAAACTAAAAACTTCAATCAAAAGAAACATTAAAACAAAACTCAGACTCAAATTAATAAGAAATATATATCGTCTTACAGAGATTCAGAAGAAACCGAAAAAACATAAAAATATCGAACCACAATCACGACCAACGACCACCCGGTGACTGTCGTCTACCGAGCCTCGGCAGTCTACTTCCGATCCGATCTATCTCTCCTTCGGTCGTCCTCAAAATCTCCTCCAAAATTAAGCTCTCTAAAAACTTCTCTAAATCAAGCCCCCCCTTTCTATGCTAGATAGAAGGGTATTTATACTAAAAAGCTAAAGAATTAAAAAGGCTAAGAGATATAAACTTTCCTAAAAAGATAGAAACAATCCCTAAAAGATAGAAATAAAATCTAAAAAGATATTAAGACCTAAAATACATATTCTAACAACCCCAAAAGATTCTAAAAAGATACTCAACCGATACGGAAATAAATTCTCGCTCAGGATCGGTGAATTATAAAAATAACACTCGAAATCTTTTTTTTCGTGGCCTCGTTAACGAGCCCTCACAGCCTCGTTAACGAGCCTGGGCTTTGTTTTCTTCAACACTTCCTCTTGTACTCTTGAGCTCTGACTTCTTCAATCTTGCACTCCTCCGTCTCTCGCTGCAATGCTCCAAATTCAACTCCATTCAGCTCCTTTCCTCGCTAAAACCTGTAAATTTCACAAAATAGCGTAGATTCCACTCTTTTCACAGAATTATGCAAAACTATCTAAAAATACTCAAAACTAAACCTAAACTAAACAAAACTAAACCTAATAAGCAAAGAAACCTATCAAAAACTATACTAAAAATGCGAACATCAAAATACCCCATACTTAGACTTGCTTGTCCTCAAGCAATAAACAAGACACTAACCAAAACCAAAACAAATCATGCTCATCAAGACATAGCCATATTCTAAAAAGCAACATCTACACATAAGAAAATTATAGCAAAAGACTATTAACATCCTCACACATATATGCACTTAAATAGACATAAAATAATACAATCCAACCTCTCAAGGGATATGTGTTTCACTCAACTCTCAAGTGTTTGGGTTTTATAAATTCAATCTCTCAACTCATCTTACATACAAAAAAACTCATAGAAATTGGAACTTATATCACCAATACTCTCCACCCAAGATTTGTCAAAACAAGCAAAAAATCATCAAGAGAACTTAGGCTCAATGAAAAACTTCATAGAAGCTTCCATTCGGCCGGGTTGTAATGGGGCTTGGTAAAAACAATAGGGAGTGGAAATATTTGGCTATGTGGTGCTAATAATATCCGGAAATCAAAGACTCCTAAAGACTCACACATATCAAAACTTTTCATATAAGAACATACCAAACTCACTCTTCTTTATGCACACTCATTTTCACTCACCCTTTATCATCCTAGAAAGTCTCATAACAAAAATAAAAGAATCTCTTGATATTATCTTTAAACACAAATGCACCTTAACTCTTCACCTCTTTATAATTTCCTTCTTTCTTTTTTCCCCCTTTTTTTTTCTTTTCTCGTTGCCTCGTTAACGAACCCATATCAGGGTCGTTAACGATCCACCGTATACATTCCTCTTTCTTTTTATTCACTACATCCATCAAAAACTTTATTGTGTGCATTTTTTCTATCAAGAGACCTTTCTTACATGTAATAACAAGAGACTTCCAATCTACCCTTCCCAAATACCCTTCAATTCAAGCAAACATAAACTCTTTTCTTTTTAACATAACACAAAACTTTACCTCTCCAATCTAAGTCCTAATTCCCGGATAGGGTCAAGCTTATTTCGGCTAGGGAATAATTTTTGTGGAGCTAAAAATAAAAGGTTTTAGGCCAAAATAAAAGGTAAACTTTGTTGGATTGCATCACCTATGCTATAAAGTATATGTGCTCAATTTCATCAAATGCTATTCTCTTCTAAAAACAATAATTTCAATTTTAAGAATCTGGCTATACTTTTAAAGACATGTTTGAAAGGAATTATATGATTAAGCTAGTGATTGCTATCATAGAACTTAAGAAGGGATATCTATCAATTCTAAACTCTTTTTGGATTTTTTTCATTTTTTCAATTTTTTTCAATTTTTCGAATTTTTTTTTGGTTTTAAAGAAATAACAACTACATAGAACACATAAACACCTAGGACATAATTTTTTCTACTTTCTCCCCACCCCATATTTAAAATTACAGTGTCCCCACTATAAGGAAAATAAGAAGAAGAGGGAAAAGAAATAGAAAAGAAAAGAAAAGAAAAAATAATAAAAAAAAAGACATAAAACTTACAAAAGTGGAAACAAGGAAAAGATACTTCATCTTGAGCTTGAATCAACGGTTCGGTGGAGGAAAATAGTGCTCAAAGTTCCCTATGAAGTCGTACATCGTCCTCCAACGCTCAGCATCCTCCGCCTCTCTCTGACACTGCCTCTCATCCTCCATTGACATGCGAGCGGAATAGACGGTTTCCCATCTATCCATCCTCCTATGAATGTGATCCGTCTAGAGGTGAAGCTGTTGCATCCGTGCAGAAAGATCCTCGGCCCATGGTGGTGGTATACTCGATCTTGCGTACTCGGGCTGAGGAGGTGGTGGGTAGTGAGGCTGGAAATGGTCTTGATACATCACCGAGTTGTAAGGCATGAGTCCATAAGCATGAGGGTCGACAGGAGCTGGTGGTGGGTCGACAGGAGCTCTCGGCACCTCGTTAACGAAGCTGGGTGCCTCGTTAACAGTGTTGGGTTGTGGCTGGAAGTGGTCGTTAACGACCCTGTGGGCTCGTCAACGAAGATGTGGCCTCCTAGCACCTCCGTGTCCATGTCTTCTTCTTCAAAGTTGAGCTCCTCAGTGCCGCCCTCGGTGTCGGCTTCTTCGGTGTCGTTGCCTACTACCTCGGTGTCCTCTTGTTCATCTTCTTCTTCATATTCATCCACGTCGTCCCGCTCAAACCGGGTTTCATATGGCGTAAGCGAGAGCTCATCCTCCGGTTTTGGCTCCAATGGGTAGGGATGTCCCGTCCATACCTCGTACCAATTTGGTACATAGAGTAGCTCGTACATGTCGAGGGAAGGTATGACTAGTCGATCTTGAACCTTCACCTTGTAGCCTCCCTCGGCTTGCACGAAAATCCCGGAACTATACCAATAGTTTTTGTTGAGGAGTTGGGCGTGAGCCGGTGTGTAGCGGGTGAGATCTACTCCGAGGTTCTTAGCCAAGAGGCTAACCAAATTGCCACACCACACCTCCTTGGACTTGGTGGATTTCTCGACGTAGTAGAGCCATTCGTACCCCAAATTCAAGGGGTCGGGCTCCTCAAAGAGGATGGTACAGAAGCAAGCGACCTCCGTTCTTGTAGGCCGGTTCAACTCTTTCTTCGGCCAAAATGTAGCGGTGAGGACTCTCAAAATAATCCGGAAGATGGGGTTGACTATGTTTGCCCCGGATAGCGCCACGGTAGAGGACTGAACCTCCCCGATGATGTAGATCCAAGTGCGGGTCACTTGGTAGTCCTTCAAGCTATAATCTCTCGACGGATTAGGGAGCTCTAAGATTTTATTGAACTCCTCCATGGTGAAGTCACGGTCCTCGTTACCGAGCCGGAACCGAATTCGTCCCGCCGAGGTCTTCGACGAGAAGTTGGTCTCCATAGTGGCCAAGAACTCGGATGTGAGGGCCGGGTAATGTGGCAAGCTCTCTTGCTTCAATAGGTGGGCGGCCCCAAGGATGATGAAGGCGTCCTTGACATCCGGGTAGATTCCCGTAGAGACGGCGCTAGACTTCGAGAACCATCGGGTGTAATGGTCCTTCTCCAAAAAAATACCGGTAGCGCCGTACTTGGCTCTGACTGCTCAAAATCACATCATCCACTCGAGGTGGGGATGGAGACCTATGGTTCCTCCTCTTCTTCTGGGATCGGGTAGCGGGTCTGCTTGAACTAGCCATGGATCCTACAAAATAGTCGAGATTTTTCCAAGATAAGATCCACTCAAAAATAATAGGTACGAGACCCCATACATGGTCTCAAAATTAACCTCGTAATTATTCGTAAACTACCCAATTGGGCTGTCCACGATTCTGGACTCGGATCGATCAATGAAGAATTGCAGGGTCGTTAACGAGCCTGGGTGGGTCGTTAACGAGCCGCCGAGAGCAAAACTAGAATTTTCCGAAATTCAATCTACCTCTAATTCAGCACAAATCAAGCATGCAATCTTCTATTATTCTCCACATATCCCCCATCGGGTATAAGCACCCCATACTTACTCAATTACCCATCCCGAACATGCTAAAAAAATTACCCGGAATTTTGACATGCAAAGATTGAATTTTAAATCTAGAACAAGAAAAATTCATGCTTTCCTAACTAAAGGATTACAATAGCTAATCTAACATGAATAATTTTTCTTAAAACATGAACAACTAAGCACAATCAAGAATTTTTAGGAACAAAATCAGGCATGCTCATCGACCTTCCTAAGAACATGATTCAAGATATGAAATTTCGACCCTATAGATAATCAATCATGCAATTTCAAGCAAGGGTTTAGAAATCATACCGGAGAACCGAAAATTTGAAGAACAAGGGTCGGAATCGGGGTGGTTAACGAACTACGGTCTCGTCGGTAAACGGTTTCCGAGCTTCGGTGACTACGGCCCCTTGGTGATCTGTAGTGTGAGGGATTCCGACTCGGTGGGAGAGAAGGGAGAGGGATTGAGAGTGTTTTGGGTTTGAGAGGGAGTGAATTTAGAGAGGATTGTGGTAGAATTTTGGGAGGGGGTAGAAGGGTTTATATAGGAGGGGTAAGGGTAGAAGGGGAGGGGCGGCGGGTAGGGTAGAATAGATAGATTAGGTTAAAAATACTTACCTGCCCCGTATTGTGACGAATCGGGTCTTCCGAACCGGGTCGTTAACGAGCCTGGCTGGGTCGTTAACGAGCCGTCGTGGCCTTCTTGAGTGATTTTTCGACCCCTTTCTCCTGAAATCTTGTTAGCTCAAAAAATTCTAATTTCTATCCTAGTTAAAACTAAAAATAAAAATAAAAGAAAGCTAAGAAATAATCTAAAAAGAAAAATAAAATAAAATAAACTAAACCTATTCTAAAAAGCGGGTTGCCTCCCGTAAGCGCTATGTTTAACGTCGTTAGCCGGACGAGCTCCCTTGCTAGTCTCATGGTGGTTCATGTATGGCCATGTTGGGGTCTTGAGGTACCCTGCTTGTAGCCTTACTGCCTCTGTGTGCTTGAATTGCTAAATTAGGACCCTTTTTTTCTATCAGCAAGCTCGATATCCCTGGATTGTTAGTGTAGTCCGAAAGCCAAGGTGGTTTGGACTTTTCTGTAACCTCTATAGTAGGGCCTTGGTTGAGCTCATGCATGCGGGACTCAGTGATCGGAAAATGAGGCTCGGTAGGGACTGTGGTGTCGAGTTCGGGTTGAGTCAACTCTATTTGTGCCACTCCAATTGGATCATTTGCTTTTTGATCCAAGTTGAATTCCACCCGTTCTTCTCCTATATTAAAAGTGAGGAGTCCCTTCCGCACATCAACTCTTGCTCCTTCTGTGGCTAAGAATGGTTGCCCGAGAATTATAGGGACATGAGGGTCTTCAGGCATATCAAGGACGATAAAATCATTTGGTATAAAGAATTTCCCGATTTGAATAGGGTAGTAGTCCACTACTCCTGTGGCTTTGACGCTCGACCCATCTGCCATGTACAGATTCATGTCTACTGGCTCTAGTGGTCCCATATTGGCTTTAGACCAGATTGAGAGCGGAACAAGACTAGCACTGGCACCAAGATCGCATAAAGCTTTGAACTTGTGGTTGCCTATGCCAATTGTGATTGCAAACCTCCCGGGATCTCCCAGCTTTTCTGGTAGAGCTATTGATCTGACTTCATCCTGCAGCTCTGTAATGGACCTTTTCCTGCTAAGAATATCTTTCAAAATTTTTGTGTAAGCCGGCATTTCGCTTAGGGCCTCAACGAATGGGATGGAAATATTAATGCCCTGAAGAATCTTCACGAAACGCTTGAACTTACTCTCAGTAGAGTCCATAGATTTCTTAGTTGGAAATGGAAGAGATTTCACCATTCTCGGAACCAAGTTAGGCTCGAGAGGTGAGAGTACCGGGTCGACACTAGGGTCGACTGATGTCCTCGGCGGTTCGTTATCGACCCTGATGGGGTCGTTAACTACCCTGGGATTGAGAGGGAGGCTCGGATTAGTAGACTTACCTGGGTTAGGGTCGTTAGATACCCTCGGAGCCTCGTCATCCTGGTTTGTAGGCTCGGTATGTGTTCTCGCTGGCTCGTTAACGAGCCGTTTTGCGAGGTCCTGTTCCTCCTTCTCTTCAGCTTGAATTCTCTCTGGTAGTGTCTTCCCACTTCTGAGGTGTACCGCTGCTATTTGGCCTCTAGGGTTCTCCTCGGGGCGGCCCGGGAGTTGCCCTTGTGGTCTTGGAATCCGTGCAGCTAGGTCCCCTAGTTGGGAATCAACGCTCCTCTTCCAAATATCGAACTCTCCCCATCTTTTATCTTGTCGGTTCAGTTTGGCTTGAACGTCATCAACTTTTTGTTAACTCCGTTGATGCTCTCTTTAATCTCCTGAACCCATGATGGTGTCTCCTGATGGCCTGGAGGTCGATATGGTGTAGGTCGTCTATCTGGTGGGGGCACTGCGTAATTTTGACTTGTATTCTGATTGCCCCATGGTTGATAGTTGTTCGACCTGTCATTATAATTAGGCTGGTTCCTGTAGGGTCCTCTCATGTAATTCATCTCAGCTATTGTCTCAGCGGTTCTAACCTGCTCAATGTTAGTGCATGCAGAAGTACTATGTGCAGAAGAACCACATTCTTGACATGATTGAGAGGATTTCAGAAAACTTACCTGTTTCCTTAAACGGTTGACCTCATCTTGTAAGAATTGATTTTTAACATCGGGGTCAACTTCATCTCGGTTGGGTACATAGAGACGTTTTTGAGTTTGTGGAGCCTGCTGGGTTCCGCACATAGCATCGCAATTCGCCAACTTGTCCAACAGTTCCCACGCCTCTGTCGGGTTCATCTCTATAAAACCGCACGCAGTATGCGTGTTGATGCGGTTCTTGGTCTCTGCGTTGATACCCTGGAAAAAGATTTCTTGCAATACATATAAAGGTTGCCCATGAGTAGGGGACTGTCTAAGCATCTCCTTGAATCTTTCCCATGTTTCAACAAATGTTTCATTAGGCAACTGGTGATAAGAGGTGATGCGTTTCCTTAACTCCGTTGTCTTGGCAGGAGGGAAAAACTTTGTAAGAAATTGATCATACAAAGCTTTCCAAGTCCTGATAGACTTAGAAGGTAGGCTCTCTAACCGGTTCAAGGCCTTTCCAGTAAGAGACCATCTAAAAGGTTTTAACAGAACATATTCTAACGAGACACCTTCAACAGCTATGGTGTCACATAAATCAAGAAAATTTCTAATATGCTCCATAGGGCACTCAGCAGGTTTCCCTTCAAACTGAGCCCGTTTGATTAAGGATATAAATTGAGACTTGATCTCAAAAGGTTTCTCTATCGCTGGAAGCACAATAGGGGATTCTGGCACCCTCAGTTCCGGATGCATGTATTGCTTGGCATTCCTTGGATAGGCGTCTAGCTCTTCTTGCAGTCGAGCCTTGTCAGCTCGTTGACGCTCAGCTTCTGCGTCTGCGCCGTCCTTCTCGGCTCTCAGTGCCTCCATCTGGGTCCGGAGGATCTTTAACTCTCGAGCCATCTCTTCTGCTGTGGCCATTGCTCGGTTTTCTCGGAGTCGACGGTGCAGGGAACGTTCTGGTTCTGAGTAATAACCTCTGTTATCAAACTGAAGCCTTCTTCGTCCTACCGGCATACACTGAGAAAACAAACAAAGAAAACAAAGATTAAAAGCAAAAACGGGGTCGGGCTACTCCCGATCCCGAAGATAAACTAACAACACGTTGCTTCCCCGGCAACGACGCCAATTTGTTGAAAGGGTTTCTCGGCCAACAAATAAATTTGTAAGTCAAGACCCCGCTGAGTACAGTGGAGTCAGGATCGTTCCACAGGAAGCAATGTTGTTTGTCTATCAATCTAACAAAAACAAAAAAACACTCACGAGCAACCTCGTTAACGACGTTGTCAGGATCGTTAACGAGCCACCGAACAAAAAAATATTAACTAACGACCTAATAAAATTTTAATTAAAATTCGGTACCGAGGCAAGTACTCAGCAACGAAGATTTACCAGAAATAATTCAAATAAAGCAAAAATCTAGGACAAGGGACACCACAACATAGCCAAGCATAAGAATTCGTAAGAAGATAAGATCATGCCTTTAAGCAGATAAAGTCATCAACTTTCGTTGACTTAGTAAGTAAATTAATCTACTTTCGCATCCTAATTCACTTAATTGCTTGTTTTGGATCTAAAGCTTGAAACTTTCGTTTTCAAACAATATCAACCTTCAAGTTACTAACTTTCTCTTTCAATCAACTTAAAACTCAAATTACCTCCACTTTCGTTTTGGTATAAGCACAACAAACAATCTCAATAAAAGATAAAAGGAATTCAACACACAATCTTACTCATTAAACATGCTCAGTTATGTCGGGCTTAACCCCGACCCTAGAAAAATAAACTACTCACTAATCATAACTAAGAAACTAAAAACTTCAATCAAAAGAAACATTAAAACAAAACTCAGACTCAAATTAATAAGAAATATATATCGTCTTATAGAGATTCTAAAGAAACCGAAAAAACATAAAAATATCGAACCACAATCACGACCAACGACCACCCGGCGACTGTCGTCTACCGAGCCTCGGCAGTCTACTTCCGATCCGATCTCTCTCTCTCCTTTGGTCATCCTCAAAATCTCCTCCAAAATTAAGCTCTCTAAAAACTTCTCTAAATCAAGCCCCCCCCCTTTCTATGCTAGATATAAGGGTATTTATACTAAAAAGCTAAAGAACTAAAAAGGCTAAGAGATATAAACTTTCCTAAAAAGATAGAAACAATCCCTAAAAGATAGAAATAAAATCTAAAAAGATATTAAGACCTAAAATACATATTCTAACAACCCCAAAAGATTCTAAAAAGATACTCAACCGATACGGAAATAAATTCCCGCTCAGGATCGGTGAATTATAAAAATAACACTCGAAATCTTTCTTTTCGTGGCCTCGTTAACGAGCCCTTACAGCCTCGTTAACGAGCCTGGGCTTTGTTTTCTTCAACACTTTCTCTTGTACTCTCGAGCTCCGACTTCTTCAATCTTGCACTCCTCCGTCTCTCGCTGCAATGCTCCAAATTCAACTCCATTTAGCTCCTTTCCTCGCTAAAACCTGTAAAATTCACAAAATAGCGTAGATTCCACTCTTTTCACAGAAATATGCAAAACTATCTAAAAATACTCAAAACTAAACCTAAACTAAACAAAACTAAACCTAATAAGCAAAGAAACCTATCAAAAACTATACTAAAAATGCGAACATCAGCATTTCTATTTTACCTTTTTGTGCGCATCACCAAGATAATTGGAACCCACCTTCTAGGAAGGGTTGCCCCAATCATTTTGACTATCATTTGCGCATAGGTTTTTTTTTTAAGTTTGCGACTGAATTCGAGTCTCATTTGAGTTTAATATCGAATTTCCTACGTACCCTTTTTGGGATCAAGTCTTGACGTAGTTCTTGGAGACCAACAAGCTCCCTTTTTTTTGTTTGTTTTGTGTTGTGGCTGCATCTAGCATTTAAGTTGACTAGACTGCCTACGTACCCCTTTGCAAGGTATCAAGCCTCTCGTAGTTCGTTGTTACTCAACTATCTACACATGAGGTCTAAGCAAAGAACTTCTTAACAAACTTTCCGTTCACGCAAGTATAAACCACTTCGCCTTCTACATTTGAGAGCTCGTATGCACCCTTAGGAAAGACTTTAGTGATAACCTATGGGCCCTCCCATTTTGGCTCAAATTTCCCTTGCGACTTTCCCTTAATGACAATTGGCCTCCTTATTGTAAGAACCAAATCACCAACCAGAAATGAACGAAACTTGACTCGCTTATTAAATACACCAACAATTTGTGCTTGATACGGCTCAAGTCTTTGTTGGACTGATAATCTATGCTCATCTAATGCTTCGAGCTCAGCCAAGCGAATTTTTGCATTTTCGTCTGGATTAGATAGTTGAATAGCGACTCTTAGAGAAGGCAATTGCACCTCAAGGGGTAACACAGCCTCAGACCTAAAGACTAAATTGTAGGGCGTACATCCAATCGATGTTCGAACAGTAGTACGATATGCCCATAGAGCCTCGGGTAAACGGTCATGCCAATCTCTTTTTGATTTGGACACCATCTTTTTAAGAATCTTTGTGAGCACTTTATTAAATGCCTCAGCTTGACCATTTGATGATGGATTATAACTTGATGAGAAACTGTGTTTGAATCCAAACTTTTCTGCTAACTTCACCAACATTTGATTTTTGAAGTAAAGGGCATTATCTGAAATGATTTTTGAAGGAACCCCGTATCTATAAATCAACTGGATCCTTATAAAGTTTGCAACTTCTTTTGCCCCTACTTTCTTTAGTGCCAAAACCTCGTCCCATTTAGAAAAGTAATCTGTTGTAGCCAAAATGTATTGATGGCCACGAGATGATGATGGGTTAATAGGTCCAACTACATCGAGGCCCCATGCGTTAAATGGCCATGGCAAAGTAGTCGGATGAAGAAGTTGTGGAGGCTGGTGAATAAAATCCGAATGAATCTGACAAGCATGACAAGATTTTGCGAACTTCATTGCATCTTTCACCATAGTTGGCCAATAGTAGCCTAACCGCTTGATTTGATCGGCCAATTTAGGACCAGCTTGATGTGCTCCACAAACCCCAACATGAGTTTCAGCTAGGATATATCTAGCTTCTTCTTTGGACAAGCACCTAAGCAACACACCATCAAAAGCCCTCCGATATAGAGTATCATTTTGTAACGAGAACGTTGGTGCTCGTCTTTTGACGTCTACCTTTCTTTTTGGATCATCAGGTAAAATCCCATGCTTCAAGTACTCTAGGATAGGTTGGCGCCAATCGTTGTTTTGATCAATTTCATAGACTGAGACCACCCTAACTTCCTCAACTTGATCAACACGTTCCAAGGCTGGTGCAAGCAAGTGACGCTCTCCAATGGTCAATTGAATCTCCCTTTCATCAGGAAGTGTGAGAGACGCAGCTAATTTGGCCAAGGCATCTGCCTTAGCGTTTTCGGATCTCGACACATGTTCGATCTCAACCTGATAGAATTGGCCTAAAATATGTTTTGCCCTTTGATGAAGCAGGAACAACCCTGAATTTTTCACCTCATATTGTCCATTAATTTGTTTGACGATCAATTGAGAATCCCCAAACACCTTTAATGGCTCTACATGCATTTCTAAAGCGATTTCAAGGCCAATAATTAAGGCTTCATACTCAGCCACATTATTTGTACAATTCTCCAACAAAGAGAAAGAATATGGTACCAACCCACCAGAAGGAGTAATGAATATAATTCCAACTCCGGCGCCGTCTTTTCTTGCTGCACCATCAAAGTATAACTTCCATGGTCTCTCTTCGACCGTGAAAACATCCTCATCAGGAAAATCGTATTGTAGCTCTTCATCTTCATGGGTTGGGTGAGCCGCTAGAAAATCAGCCAAGGCTTGCCCCTTTACTGCTTTTTGTGAGACAAATTTGATGTCAAACGGAGCTAGAAGCATAGCCCATTTAGCCAATCTCTCGGATAGCACAGTCTTTGACAAGATGAACCTTAGAGGATCAGCCTTTGAGACCAATGTTATTTGATGTGATAAAAGGTAGTGTCTTAATTTTTGATTGGCAAAAATCAAAGCCAAACAAACTTTTTCCATAGAGGAATAGTTATGTTCTGCCCCCACCAATGTTCGACTGATGTAATATAAGGCAACTTCCTTTCCCTCATCATTATTTTGAGCCAGCATGGCCCCTAATTACCTCTCAAGAGATGCGGTATAGAGGATAAGAGGTCTCCCTTGCACTAGCGCCATTAGAACCGGTGGGCTTGTCAAATATTTCTTAATTCTTTCAAGTGCATCTTGACATGCTCGATCCCAAATGAATGGAGTGTCCTTTTTCATCAACCTTAGAAATGGTTGACACCTCCCTGTTAAATTAGATATGAAGCGTCGAATGTAGGCAAGTTTGCCTTGTAAACCCCGAAGCTCACGAAGATTTCTAAGAGGAGGCATTTCCATGATAGCCTTGATTTTATCAGGATCAATTTCAATCCCTCGGTATCGCACAATGAAACCGAGAAATTTGCCTGACATGACCTCAAATGCGCATTTGAGAGGATTCATTTTGAGTTGATGCTGTCGCAATCTCTCGAAAATTCTTCGAAGGTCATTTGGATGATCTTCCCTTTCTTTAGTTTTAACCACTAGGTCATCCACATAACACTCAACAATGTTGTGAAGAAGGTCATGGAAAATAACTATCATAGCCCTTTGATTTGTTGCCCCGACATTCTTCAAACCGAAAGGCATCACTGTATAGCAAAAAGTGCCCAAAGGTGTTCGAAAAGCTGTGTACTCTTCATCTTTCGGATCCATTTTAATTTGGTTATAGCCAGAAAACCCATCCATAAAAGACAAAGCCTTGAATCCGGTCGTGGCATCGACCAATAACTCAGTGATTGGAAGTGGGAATTCATCTTTAGGGCATGCTTCATTCAAATCCATGAAGTCCACACATATCGTAAGCTTTCCATTTTTCTTCCTGACAGGAACAATGTTGGCCAACCATATTGGGTATTGAACCTCTCGAATGAAACCTGCTTCTATGAGCTTGTTGACTTCACTCTTGATTTGGACCATTAGTTCAAGGCGGAATCTTCGTTGAGCCTGCTTAACTGGCTTCTTTTCCTCAACGATATCCAATTTATTAATGGCTATTTGTCGGTCTAAACCAGGAATATCTTGATATCCTTAAGCAAACACATCCTTGTATTCATGAAGGAGTTTCTCATATATCACCATCTCCTCATTTGTAAGTGATGCACTCACAAAAACCGGTTTAGGTTCATCAAGAGTACCAAGATTGATCTCTTGAAGATCATCTACTGTAGGTTGACCACCATCTTCCAACTCTGGTGGAGCAGGTTGAACTGTATTGATGAAATCCGATGAATCTTCTTCATGGCTCATTTCTTGAGAAAAACTTTCAGCATTTAAGAAGGTTACAACATTCACTTCTTCGACTTAGGAGGCATGAGTAGGCCACCTTTTGTTGGCCTTCCCCTTCTTGGCACTTTTAACATGGACCTTCTTGACCTTTAGTTTTTTGACTCTTTCAAGCCTTTGGAACACCGATGGATGAGATACTTCATTTGTTGATGTTGTATCAAGTCTTTGAAAAACCGACACTCGAGGAACTATTTTTTCTTCCTTGGAGAACATCTCTTGCTCCATTGGTGTCAATGTCATGGGCTCTATAACACTTGCTGTCAAAAGTTCACCTTCTAGTGAAACTTGCAAGTTGTCAAGAACATACTTGTTTAGGTTTTTTCGTTGAATTTTATCCCTACATGAGGGTTTCAACCTTTACAACTTACCTCGGGGTTTCTCTTGTAATGAGGAAGGTTGATTGGAAGGGTTAGATGTTTCCCCCCATAATACAACTCTCTTGCTCTCAATCCCTTCTTCTCCAAAAACTTTATGGACAACCAAAGTGTCCTTTGGCAAAGATTGATCAATCTTTCAGAGAGGACATGTATAACTAGTCATCAAAGAGTGCATAATATTATCAACAGAAGTCATAGGTTTTTGCCCAACCTTTCTTTTATCTTTTGGTGTATATCTGAATAGGATCTTAGGTTGTGCGATCTTCTCCTCCTTTATTTCCTCAAGAGAAACACTAGATGTTTGAGTATTTTCACGAGTTACCTCGTTCTTTTTAAGACTCTCAACACCATCACCTCCTTTCACGGACATTGAGGAGCAAAAGCTAACCGATTTGTAAAACTTAGCATCGGCATAATTCACATCTTCCCCACAAAAAGGGTTTTGATCTCCTCGGATGGTTCTTTTATTTCCATCATCATCGGTATACTTCAAACATTGATGAAGTGTAGAAACAATGGACTTGCTTGAATGAAGCCAAGGTCGCCCTAACAAAGCATTGTAGGAGGTGTTGGCATCTATGACATGGAAAAGAGCGTCTTTATACAAATCTTCCATCACCACTTTCAAGGCAATGGTTCCCATTGCTTTTTGCCCCACTTGGTTAAATCCTTGTATTGTGAGCAATGTGGGAGATAAATGAGATGTCGTTAACCCTATTGCTTTCAAAGCCTTTAGTGGGAGGAGGTTTACCGCTGATCCACAATCCAAAAGGATACGATTGACATTTGCATCTCCAATAGTGCCTGTGACATATAACGACCTATTATGGTATTCACCACCTAATTGAAGGTCCTCATCCGAGAAGGTGATAGCAGCCATACACGAAGCACATTGCATGGGTGAAGACAAGGAAACATCATCGACCTCCACTGGATCTACTTGATCTTTGTAATCTTCAGGATCCATGAGAGCTTGGATAAGCGCCCTTCTAAGGTCATTTGACATTTGTAAGGCATCATAAACACTCAAATGCGCTGGAATGCGCTTAAGGTGTCCAACAACATCATATCGAACTTTCTCCTTATAAGGAGCATCTCGAATTGACAGGGGAACCCTGGGAAGATTGACCTTTTTAAGCCCATCTTTATCCCCTTTCTCCTTTCATTGTGTTGTAGAAGCTTGGTTTTTGACATGCGCTTCAGAATTTGCCTCCGCTAGAGATCCATCTTTTTCCTTCCCCTTTTCTTTTGCTTGTGAAGGAAGTAGTTGGCGACCTGAACGAAGGAAAACTCCATCGACCTCTTCTTGATCTCCTTCCTCATCGACGCTAGAGACCATACAACACTGCATGACTTCCTCTCCCCAAAATAGTTCCTCATCGTCATCATCATTTGAGGAATTATCTTTCAAAAGGTCTTTAGGAATGAAATCCTTCAAGGTGAAAGGGAGTCATTGTGTGATGTCTGCCTTTTTAGTCATGTTTTTAGGGTGTGTTTTTAGTGTCTTTGAGTCTTTTTCTTTAGTTTTGTGTTTTGTTTTGAGTCATTTGTGTAGGTTTTCGTATTTTCATGAGATATGGAGTCTACATAAGCTTTGGTGGTGTTTTGTAGGTTTTTAGAAGCTTTTTGGAGCAATTTTGAAGAAAAGAGCAAAACCGAGGAGAAGCACTTAAGGAAAATATCAAGGAATGAAGTTAATGAAGTCATTGAATATCAAGTTTGAGCTTGGAAATAGATAGAGAATTTCGTTACAAGAACATAGGAAAAAGAATCGAATCAAACGGAGTTGTAACGAATCCTCTACGTAAGTTTTACTCAAGGCTGCTTTTAGTGCTGAACAAGGTCGGTGACGACCCACTTTGGGTCGGTACCGAGTCACCCCGAGACGTAGCGGAAGACCGAGTTAGGGTGTTTAATGGGCTTTTATCCTATTTCCTTTTATGTTATTAGATAGATAGAAGGAATATATCTTATTAAAAGATTTATTTCGTTAGAGATAGATTTATGATAGAATAGTTTCTCTATAAATACTCTTGTCTACCCTTAATTTTAGGGGGGACACAATCAATTGCCTTGGAGGGCAAGTAAGGGAGGAGGAGAGAAGAGAGGGGCGAGAGGGAAGAGACAAGTAGGGATTGTGGAGAAGAACTATCGTTTTGGATTCAAGTTGTAAGCTTTCCCTTTCATTAATATAGTTGTTTGTTTTTAATTATGCTTTGTGAGTAGTCTTTCTCTCTAAGGTTGGGGTTAAACCCAACAATGGTTGTGCATGCTTGTTTATGATCATGTTTTGATTGTTTTTTATTGCATGAATCTTCTCTCTTGTTCTTAACTCCTTGAAAAGAAAGTGGATAGGAATTTCTCATTCATAGTTGAAGGGCAAGCGGAAACTTTGAATTAGAAAAGTCAATTTAGGGTTTTGAAGCGAAAGCGAATCAATCCTAGTTGAAGTAGAAGAGATTAGATAGTAAGTTTATTAATTTAGCGAAAGTTGATTGATTTACTTGCTCTAGTTAACGAAAGTTGACGCCTTTATGTGATAAAAGCATGATCTTTATGTTTCATAGCGTTGGCATTGCATGATTATTGTTGTGGTGATACCTTTACCTTAGAATTCTCCTTTCTCTTGCTTAAATTCCTAGATTTTAATTTATTGCTTTTGTAAGAAGTAACAAAACTTGATATTGACTATCTCCCGTGGACGAACCTGACCTCCCTGTACTCAACGGGGTCTTGATTATAAATTTATTTGTTGTCAAGAAACCCTTTCAACAAATTGGCGCCGTTGCCGAGGAGATTTCAATAGTGCCAAGTTTTGTTCTTTTTGCGTTTTTCGGGACTCCGCCGAGTCGGTAACGACCTCCCTAGGGTCGGTACCGACCCTGCTGGGCAACCCATTTTTTTGTGCTTTTTTTGTTTAGTTTCTAGGTCACTGTCAGGTCGGCACCGACCACATCCAGGTCGGCACCAACCCTACCCAGGTCGTCACCGACCACCCTTTAGGCCGATACCGACCCTGTTGACAGGTAGTTGTTTCTTTCTTTTTAGTTTCGGTTTTCACGGGATCACTCCAGGCTCGGTACCAACCCTCTGGGCCTCGGTACCGACCCTCTCCGAGACCCCGTTTTGCTTTTTGATTTCGTTTTTGTTTTTGTTTTTGTTTTTGCTTTTAGATTTTGAAAGCCATGGCCATGACAATTGAAGAGATGCAACAAGAGATAGCTGAACTCCGCTTACAAATAGAGGAGATCCGGAGAAAAAGGGACACCATAGCCGCGAACAATGCCCGTCTACAAGAGCAGTTGGATGCTATTTCAAGAAGCGAAGTGGCTAGTTGTAGTACTGAGGAGCTTACCGACCCATCCAAGGTCGTCACCGACCCTCTCCCCATTACAGAGGAGGTCGTCACCGACCCTCCCTAGGTCGTGACCGACCCACCATGGGTCGGTACCGACCCCTCTCTGAGTACAGAAACGAGCGACTTCAAGGAGGAACGCCCCATGGTCGGTAACGACCCTTTTCCCGATGAAGAAAGACGATCACATATTTGTTACCAGACTAGACAGGCACGACATGGAGCTACTTCCAGATCCAACATGGTCGTTAACGATCCACGTAGCCTCGGTAACGAGCTCCTTTCTGCTCGATCCTGGTGAGTTTTCTTGTTCTTATATAATCAATTTTTGTCACGACTCCTTCTCCATTTCTTATTCTATATTATATCCTACTGTTAGTTCTGTGAAGGAGCCGAAACCTCCTTGGTTTTCGGTTTATACTAACCCTGTTGTAGGACTTCCGAGTATTCTGATTGATGATAGAGGGCCAAATATCTTGGAGAATGTTGTTTCGTCTAAGTATGGGGCTCCTTTTGATCCCAACATATTTGGATGGAAACCGCCTTGATTTGCTAAGGTAAGTTCGTCGAGCTAACGACGTTAAAAATAGCGCTTACGGGAGGCAACCCGCTTTTTGTTTTTGTTTTAGTTTTTGCTTCCCTAGATCTTTTTGCTAGCTTTCTTTTGACTTGTTTTTAGATTAGATTAGTGTAGTAGGATAGAAGTTTTCCGAAAGTGACTCAGGTACAAAGTTAAGAAGAGCCAAGAAAATCAAGACGAATCGGTACAAGAGCAAGCAAGGAACGCAAGGTCACAAAACCCAAGGGGTCGGGGACGACCCACAGGAGGTTGGAGACGACCCACATGAGGTTGGAGACGACCCACAGGAGGTTGGAGACGACCCACCAGAGGGCGGACACTACCAAAATCAGCACGGTGCCGACCCCCACAGAACCGAGAAAATTCAAAACTCCTTCGTGATCAATGGTTTCAAACAGCTTCAGTTCTATTTTGTGAGTTCCCTTTTCCTTTTCCACTTTATTTTTATGTTTTAAAACAGTGAGGACACTGTTTGGTTTAAGTATGGGGTATGGGAAAAGGGAACTCAGTTTTGTGTCGGTTTTTTAAGTCTTTGTTTGTGTTTTAGGATTGATAATATTCCACTTAGATGTCCTATGATATGCTTTAACTTGCTTGATCATATAATTCCATAGCATATTTGGATAGCTTTGCCTGAATCATGAAAAATTTGTTTTTATGTTCCACTTAGTTTTGTGTCGGTTTTTTGAGTCTTTGTTTGTGTTTTAGGATTGATAATATTCCACTTAGATGTCCTATGATATGCTTTAACATATGTGGATATTTAGCATGTGATAAAATTGAGCACATATGATCTTAGGTAGAAGTGACTTGAATCCAACAAAAATTGCTACCTTGTGAGTATTTTTGGCCTTATAGGGAGAACATAAAAAAATCACTCTTCTTTTCTTGTGTGATTTACTCTCCTTATGCATATTATCTCTTGTCATTGCATGGTTATCTATTACTTGAGACCTATATGAGATATTAGTTCATTGCATGTGAAATCAGATGATAGAGAACTTATTTTTCATAAGCCCTATTAATCCATATCCACCCTTACATTATCCTCTTTTTGGATCCATTTTGAGCCTTAAGCCTTTTATTTTTAGCTCCACAAAAAAAATTCCCTTGCCAAGATAAGCTTGACCCTATCCGGGGATTAGGACTTAGTATTGGTTGTTGTGATGGTTTTGTTGAGTGAGTTGTATTGGTTCAAGTGTGGGGTAATTTTGGGTTGGGTATTTGAAAATCTTGCAGTTTATAATGTAAAAGGAGTTTGGTTCCCTGAATGCACTTGCAAAGAAAAAAAAAAGAAATTGATACCAACCTCCCATGAAAAAAAATGAAAATAAAAAGGGACGAAAAGAAAAGAAAGGACTTGAGAAATTCAAAGTGAAGAGTTGAAAAGTGAAAATGTGCATGAGCCAAATTTCCTTAGTGTTTGTAAGCAAGATTAGTTGGGATAATAATTGGGTGAGTGAAGTATAAGTGCATAATGTTTGAGTGAGTTTGGTATATGTTCTTTATGAGATGTTTTTGGTAATCTGAGAGTTTTTAGGAGTCTTTGATTCCCGGATATTATTAGCACCACATAGCCAAAAAAATTCCACACCCTTTTGTTTTTACCAAGCCCCATTACAACCCGGCCGAATGAAAGCTTCTATGAAGTTTTTCATTGAGCCTAAGTTCTCTTGATGATTTTTATGTGTTTTGACATCTCAGGTGGAGAGTTTGGTGATATAAGTAACAATGACTATGTTGATTTTTGTATATTGGATTGAGTTGAGAGTTGTTATTATAAGTCCAAACACATGAGAGTTGAGTGAAACACATTACTCTTGTGAGGTTGGATTTATGGTTGCTTTTGCTTGAGGTTGCTTATATATGTGTGATGACGTTACATTCACTTGTCTATCTATTTCTACTTGTGCTTTGATGTTGCTTTTTGATAAAGGCATTGACTTGATATATGTGTTGATGGTTTTGGTTGATGTCTTGTGATTGCTTGAGGACAAGCAAGTCTAAGTATGGGGTATTTTGATGTCGCCTTTTTAGTCATGTTTTTAGGGTGTGTTTTTAGTGTCTTTGAGTCTTTTTCTTTAGTTTTGTGTTTTGTTTTGAGTCATTTGTGTAGGTTTTCGTATTTTCATGAGATATGGAGTCTACATAAGCTTTGGTGGTGTTTTGTAGGTTTTTAGAAGTTTTTTGGAGCAATTTTGAAGAAAAGAGCAAAACCGAGGAGAAGCACTTAAGGAAAAGCTCAAGGAATGAAGTTAATGAAGTCATTGAATATCAAGTTTGAGCTTGGAAATAGATAGAGAATTTCGTTACAAGAACATAGGAAAAAGAATCGAATCAAACGGAGTTGTAACGAATCCTCTACGTAAGTTTTACTCAAGGCTACTTTTAGTGCTGAACAAGGTCGGTGACGACCCACTTTGGGTCGGTACCGAGCCACCCCGAGACGTAGCGGAAGACCGAGTCGGGGTGTTTAATGGGCTTTTATCCTATTTTCTTTTATGTTATTAGATAGATAGAAGGAATATATCTTATTAAAAGATTTATTTCCTTAGAGATAGATTTATGATAGAATAGTTTCTCTATAAATACTCTTGTCTACCCTTTAATTTTGGGGGGGAGGGGGGACACAATCAATTGCCTTGGAGGGCAAGTAAGGGAGGAGGAGAGAAGAGAGGGGCGAGAGGGAAGAGACAAGTAGGGATTGTGGAGAAGAACTATCGTTTTGGATTCAAGTTGTAAGCTTTCCCTTTCATTAATATAGTTGTTTGTTTTTAATTATGCTTTGTGAGTAGTCTTTCTCTCTAAGGTTGGGGTTAAACCCAACAATGGTTGTGCATGCTTGTTTATGATCATGTTTTGATTGTTTTTTATTGCATGAATCTTCTCTCTTGTTCTTAACTCCTTGAAAAGAAAGTGGATAGGAATTTCTCATTCATAGTTGAAGGGCAAGCGGAAACTTTGAATTAGAAAAGTCAATTTAGGGTTTTGAAGCGAAAGCGAATCAATCCTAGTTGAAGTAGAAGAGATTAGATAGTAAGTTTATTAATTTAGCGAAAGTTGATTGATTTACTTGCTCTAGTTAACGAAAGTTGACGCCTTTATGTGATAAAAGCATGATCTTTATGTTTCATAGCGTTGGCATTGCATGATTATTGTTGTGGTGATACCTTTACCTTAGAATTCTCCTTTCTCTTGCTTAAATTCCTAGATTTTAATTGATTGCTTGTGTAAGAAGTAACAAAACTTGATACTGACTATCTCCCGTGGACGAACCTGACCTCCCTGTACTCAGCGGGGTCTTGATTATAAATTTATTTGTTGTTAAGAAACCCTTTCAACATTGTGGTTGCACGTACTCTTCATCGGAGTCTGTTTGAAGTTTCTTTTGTTTCTTATTTTTCTTCTTTTTCTTTTTGTCCTTTTTGCTCTTCTTCTTGTTAGGTTTCCTTCCAATCATTCTGAAACCTGGAGGATTACAGCTTTGATCGACTATTGGTCGAGGACTACTTCGTTTTCTAGACATTTGCCACTCGAAAAGACTATCATCATCCCCTTCTTCTTCTGAGAACAAATCTTCAATGTCATAACATGTCATGATCTCATACAATGTTGGTTGACCAGGCCCAGACCTTGGCATGTCAAGATATGCCCATACAATTCGAACATCATTATCTACTCGAAACTCTATGGGTACGGCCATGTGAGGTAGTGATACAGTAGGAATGCCTTCATTTTGAGGGACTTCTGAAGATACCTCCAAGACCTCCTCATGATCCTCTATAGGTGAAGGTAACACTTCAGTGATCTCCACCATTGAGATCATATTGGACGAAGTAGACGGCCCTTTTGACTTCGCTCCTTCCACCTCAATTTCTCCTTCATTGATCATACGTTCAATTACATCCTTAAGGACGTAACAATCCTCAATTGTATGACCTAGAAGTCGGTGGATGGACAATATTTTGGATTATCCTTCATGCCTACCTCGTTGGGTCTTTTTGGTTCTGGAAGCGTTAGAGCCTTAGCGGACATTAACTCATCAAAGATCCCTTGAACATCATCATCATCGAAGGGATATTTCTTTTGCTTCCTTTCTTGAAGAGAAAGCTTTTTAGTGGGCCCTTTAGATTTACCCCTATCTTGGTTTTTGGAATTTCCTTCCTTAGAGTATTTTCCACTCGTCTTGACAAACGTCGTCATGGATTCGCTCTTCTTTTGCGGCTTTCTATCATCTTTTCGACTTTCATTCAATTGAGGTCGAGTAGATGTTGCTTTTCGTCGAGCAAGCTGACGTTCAACATTAGATGCTTTTGATACCAATGCATCAAATGATAGTGGTTCGGCACTACCAACATGCACTGCCAACTCTGGAAGCAAATTGTTAGTGCACATTTGTACACAAGCTAACTCACTAAGCTTCTCTGGGCATTGTAGCCTCAAACTTCTCCATCTTGCAATGAAGTCATTAGCAATCTCATTTGGCTTTTGGTGAGTGTTCGCTAGGTCCATGATAGAGACCTTGGCTTTTGTGCTTACAAATTGGGCAAGAAATGCCCTTTGCAACTCGTCCCACGTTTCAATTGATCCTGGTTGAAGTTGAGTATACCAAGTAAACGCTGATCCTTTCAAGGATTGGACAAATTGGCGTATAAGCAAAGCATCGCTCAAAGCCGTTTCTCCACATGCTGAGTAAAAGTGAGCGAGATGCTCATGTGGCGAACCATGAATCCCATCAAACTTATCAAAATTGGTATGCTCATGTGGGATACGGAGCGAGATGCTCCGTATCCCACATTAAAATGAGTGGGATACGGTTTCCTGTAGCCCATAACTGGTGGGTTTAGGGAAACATGGAATTCCTTGATGCCTTGGGCAATCATATCCCTAATGTCCTGAGGGGACATGTTTAAGGCACCATTTAAACCTGAAGTACCACTTGGACCTCCCTCCTCATTTGTTCTCACTTGCTCTTGTCTACTCTCTTGGTTTTGAATAGCAATTTGAGCTGAGAGGGCGGCAATTTCAGCATCTTTTTCATCCATCCTCTTTTGCATTTCTTGCAATTGTTCTTCAATGCTAGCAGCGCCAGTCATCATGACAGGCATGTTGTCTACCTCATTTATATTGGTGACACTTTCTTCACTCTTCTCTCCAATCATGGATGGAAAGTCATGCTCCTTGAAAGGCGAACTATCATCTCCATAAAGTGGAGATTCTACAGATTCTTCATTTGCCCCATTCTTCTTAGGCGTTGAAGGCGATGGTGGAGTTGGTGGCTGCAAAACCAATTCAGCATACATCATTTGCTTTGCTCTTGACCTTGTGATGGAGCCGGAGTAAGATTGAGAGGCGGCCCTTTGAGGCATTGGAGCACTTGCAGAAGAACCCTTACCCTTTGGAGGGGCTTGAGAAATGTCAATAGCCTTTTGGTCCTTCTTGGGTGGAGGTAGTTTCACAATCTTCACCTTCGAAGCCTTCGACGGAGCTGTTTGTTTCTCTTTCTCGGTGTAGGAGGTCATGTTGACTTGCTCTACTTGATCAAGGTTGACCGGTACAAACCCGATCAAGATTTGTCGCGGGACAAAAACCCGAGGGGTGACAATCAGTCTTGGTGAAATAAGGTCATGGGCCGCTTCCCTTAGAGTCGCCTTGGCTAACTCCAAGGCTGGAGACGGGGCAAGCTTAGCGAGTGGGTTTTCCTTTCGGCGTTTGGATCCATTCTTTCGACCCCTCCTTCTTCAAGAACGCTTAGCCTTATTGTTGGTTGGGGTATCTTGAATTGGCGCTCCACGAGACCCTCCGTTAGTCTTGATGACATGGATGGTTGGTCTCCCTTGGAACCCGCCCTTCATATGCTCCTCATTTTGTTGACGGGACGAGGAAGCATAAGCCTTGGCCCCCCATTTGGTAGTACCCTCCTCCAAGTGTTGAAGAGGTCCATAATGATTTTCGAGTGGAATTTCAGCGACAATCGCATCTCGCTCTACATTGAACACCACCCTAAAGTTCCTTTGGCGAACGAAACGCCCACCCTTGATGAGGAACGTGGCTGGTAGTTGGTTAAACTTGACGGTTGCTCTTGGTGCCATTTTCTTGCAAAAAGAGACAAAATATTAGTATCTACATTATTAACCAAAATTACAAAGAAAGAAAAGGGTCCCACTGGGCGTGCCAAAAATATGTTAGACAAAATTTGTTAAAGGAAAACAACTTTGTACAAACACATCCAATTTAGTTTTTTTTTTAAGTTCGACCCTTAACTGTACATCTTTACAACTCTATTAATAATATAGACACGTTAGAAAATTTTGGAATTAATTTTTAATTGAGCTGCACCCTAGTTATAACGTTGTTGCCTACGTATCTCTTTAAAGAGAATCAAGCCTTATGTAGTTCAGAGGTTTTAATTTTTGGTTTATTCGCATGCATCAGAGAAGCGAGCCTAAACCCACCTTCTAGGAAGGGTTGCCTAAACTCGGTTCAACTATCATTTGCATGATGTGAAGAAAATTAGACCCACCTTCTAGGAAGGGTTGTCTAAATTTCCCACTAGAACTTGGGTTTGATTTTATTCGGTTTATGGTTGTGATTGAACTCGACGAGCATTTGCGCTATATGTCGAGCTTCCTACGTACCCTTATTAGGCTAATTATGGCTGTAAAAACGTTACAAATGTGGTGTCATTGGCTTCTGCAAGTGTGGAATGAGATATGCTTTTGCATTTACATTCACTTCCATCGCTTCCTTTACTTGGGTGTAATTTAGTGGGCTTCTTAATATATTTTCCCACCTCCAATTTTAGCCCAAGATCACCTTGGCCCAAGCTAATATATGTGTACACAATTTTACAAATTTTTACCATCATCCAAAAGTTCATATTGGCATATATGTATGTAAAGCCCATCATGGAACACACAGATATATACATGTGCTAAGACGTTGAAGCTGGATGGGTACAATTTGGTGCCCATGCATATTTTATGATCACCTTTAAATCATTTTTTTTTGTTCAACAACGGCGTACTTGGAGAGAGAGCTTTTCAAGTGTAAGAGTATGTGGCTTTTTTGGTGAATAATCCAAATGTAAGTCAGTAGATTACTTCCATTTAGGTTTACGCTTAGGGTTGTAGAAGTCTAGTTGGTTGAACTTTGGTCGGTGCCTTAGTTACCAAGGAACTTGACTTGCCTTGTAATCGTTGAAACTTAATAAAAGTATTCTATTGAAAATCCTCTGAGAAGGAGTCTCAGAGGTAGATGTTTTTTTTTCTTTCTACGACTTGTTGGTCGGACAAAACGTTTTCCTCTCTAAATTCTGTGTTCTTATTATTTATTTCTGCTGCCCAGAGAACATTAATAGTTCCCTGACTTGTTACTAACGCGTCACGATCCAACACAAGAGCATTACCGACATACTTGTTTTTGAGAACAGACGTCCAAAGCTCACCCTCACTAGTTGATCGCTCTCGGATGCGAGGGTCAAGAGATACAATTTATAACCCGACCCCGTTGTAGTACGTGGTGGGTGTCGAACACTCGGGAAGTCTACTCGATCAATGTGCCTAGATACTAGGAAGCTAGAAAGGAGAGCATAAAACAAAGGAAAATAAAGAAAACAGTCGGGACCGACACTGAGGTCACGTCGGGCCCGAGGTTGGCGACAAGAGGAAGTCGGGACCGACACTGGGTAAGTCGGGCCCGAGGTAGCTGGGGATGTCGAACTCAAAGATTTTAAAAGTAGATCTTGGGCTTTTGGGTTCCTTCCCTAGTAGATTAAGGCTTTTCCACCCCAATTCAGGCAATGAGTGATGATCGGACTAGGATCGAGTGCTTTCGCCCTCGTTCCAACCACATCTACACCTCGATTCATGGGGAAATCCCCTTCGAAGCAAGGTCTTGAGATTGACACATGTTCACTTTCGCTACTTTGCCAATCTCAAGCCTTGATTCCCAACTTTCGCAAGGAATTGTAGCTCTATGTAGAGTGGGTTCCTTAGATCAAACACTCAAGGCTATGGAATTGGGGTTTCTAGCCTAAACCTAGCTAGGGTTTTCCCCCATAACCCAAGATCAAGGAGATCTACTCCATGTGACAAGCAAAGAAAGCAATCAAATCAAAAGAGAAAGCAATCATCATAATCAATCTCAAAACAAAGCAAGGTTTCATTCAAATCCAAAGCAATCCACAAATTCAAATCAAGGGTTTTCAAATCCACAAGATCAAAGCAAATCAAAGCTAAACAATCAACAAAACCTATCAAGCCTTCCTCTCTCTTGGCCGATTCTCTCTCTCTTCCTCCTCTTCTCCTTCCTCCTTGCTCTCCAAGTATCCTCTTGGCTCCCTTGGAACCCCCTTTTTTGTGTGTGTGTGAGGGAACCCTTTCTTAGAAGACAAGAGAGCCTTTTATAGATTAGATGAACGGCAAAAGTGGAAGTCCACAAATTCGTGCCTTGGAGCCCAAGTAGTTCGGTGACCGACTCGGACCGACACGGAGGAACCTCGGGCCCGAGTTACTGTGCAACTCGGTCCGAGGTTGGAGACTTCAAAGTCGGGCCCGATGTGGTTTCAACTCGGTCCTGACCTCGTTCCACCTTCTTCTTAGTTGGCTTCTCTTGTTCTTCTTCATGGCTTGCTTCTCTCTTTCCCGCTTTAGCTCGGCCTTTGCTCCATGTCTCAACCCTCCTTCAAATCGATCCTTGATTCATGCCAAATTACCTACAAAACAAATAAAAGGTGCGTAGTCTCCGAATCTCATAGAAATACGGGAACTAGGCTAAAAAGGAACAAAACGCACAAGAAAAGGGGAAAAAGAAACATATTTACAAAGGAAATCGCATATGAAAACACCACCAAATAGAGAGACATCAAAATACCCCATACTTAAACTTGCTTGTCCTCAAGCAATAACAATGTAAGCAAGACCGAAACATAATCTTCAAGTAAAGCCTCGTATGAAAACACATTTTAAGCACAAGTGATAGACATTCAAGCAAGATTACATCATCACACGTGATTAAGTGTTCCAAGGAATAAAGTCAATGCAACTAAGCCTCACTTTAGGGATATGTGAATGTGTATCACTCATCATGTGTTTGGGTTTAGCAATGAACACTCAAGCTCAAAAATCATGCAAGTAAGGACTTTACTATTGAAGCTAATATCACCAATTCCTCCACCTAGAGATGCCTAATGCAAAGTACACAAAGAATTTCGAACTTGGCTCAATGGAGGTCCTCAAAGAGGTTCCATTCGGCCGGGTTGTAATGGGGCTTTTGGTATTTTTCAAGGTGGGGATTATTTGGTCTTGTGGTGCTTATAATGGGGATTGAACAACCTAAACTCTCACCAATTTCACCAAATCCCACAATTACTTTCACACCCACCCAAAAGACTTAACATTTTCCTTTCAACCCAAAATTTCACTTAACATTCCACTTCATCTTTGCTCTTATGCTTTTTGTTGGATTTTCAACACTTTCTACATTTGGACCGACTTTCTTATGACATCGGGCCTGATGTTGCTTGTAACTCGGTCGGACCATTTTCTTCACTTAAGCTCTTTGCTTTATTCCACTTTACATTTCCAACATTTTCTTTCTTTCTTTTCTTTCTTTTTTTTCTTTTTTTTTTGTACAACAAAGATGCACTACCCACATGATTCATAACACCATTCTTTGCCCTTAAACCCAAGAGAATCTCAACTCTTCAAATACAATCCAAACCTCTCTTCTAAAGTCCAATCCCATAAGGGTCAAGTCATATAAGGCTAGGAATAATATTTTTGAGGAGTTTCAAACAAAGGCTTAGGCTAGAACGGGGCTACAATCAAAGGATTAACTTCATGGTAGGATATGGAACATTTATGTGACTAGAAGAATAAAGTTCAAAATCAATGTGACCATGCTAGGACAATTCTCATGACGGTCTTGGAAAATAGATAAACACCGCAATAGCAAGTTTTACTAAGCATGAATGAGCTAATTACACAAGAAACATGAGGGATATGCAAATATGATCAAGCATCCCTAAAATGGCCAAAAATCAATCTCACAAGGGTCACTCATACTTAGTTGCATAAGAACTCATCCTAGAACTCACATGCTCAATAAAACAAGCAAGGTATCATGATCATATCAAAAGCAACATCATTTTAGAGGCTAAACTATCCAAAAATATGCAAAGGAATTTACATGCTCACATCATCATTAGCTTTTATTTTGGCAATCTAAGATGGGAATTTCTAGTCCAAAACCTACAAAACACAAAATCTTTTTGTTGTTTTTAACACAATTTTTCAATTTTTTTATGGATTTTTTTTTTGCAAAAATTTCTCTAAAACCAAAAACTAATCCATTCAAGACCAAATTAATCATCCATGTCTTTCCTCAAACCACTAAGCAAACATCCCAAATACAAACTAGGAACACAAACTAAATATCCTCAAAATAACAAACAAACATAAACAAGTGAAATCATGAACACACCTACCCCCACCCCATACTTAAAATTTTGATGTCCCCATCAAACAAGGAAATCAAAACTTAAAAGCAAGAGAGAAGAGTATGAAAAACTCACAATTTCTTATTCTTCAATGGCATGTATAGGATCAATCGGCGAGGACGAGATCCCATGAGGCTCTAACTTCTTCGTTTGGACCGTCCTTGTCATAGAACTTCTTCACTCGATGACCATTCACTTTGAAAATATGTCCTTGTTCATCAACCAAGTCCACCGCACCATGATCATAGATACGGTGGACCACAAATGGTCCGCTCCACCTAGTCCTTAACTTCCCGGGGAAAAGTTTAAGCCTTGAATTGAAAAGGAGAACCTTGTCACCGGTTTGATAGGTCTTTGGAATTAACTTCCTATCATGCCACTTCTTGGTCTTCTCTTTGTATAGCTTGGAGTTCTCATAGGCCTTCAACCTCAATTCCCCCAACTCATGAAGTTCTAGAAACCTTTTCTCACCGGCCAAGTTGATATCCCAATTCATCACTTTGAGTGCCCATTTCGCCTTGTGCTCAAGCTCTACCGGAAGATGACATGCCTTGCCATAAACTAGATTGAAGGGTGTAGTTCCCAAAGGTGTCTTGAATGCGGTTCTATAAGCCCATAGTGCATCATCGAGCTTAGAGGCCCAATCTTTCCTTGATCGAGATACGGTCTTCTCCAAGATAGCCTTGATTTGACGGTTTGACACCTCGATTTGCCCGCTTGTTTGAGGATGATAAGGAGTAGCAACTCGATGAGACACCCCATACTTAATCAACACATTTTCGAAGCACCTCTCAATGAAATGAGGTCCGCCATCACTTATGAGAACCCTAGGCACACCAAACCTTGCAAAAATGTTGCTTTTCAAAAACTTCATCACCACCTTAGCATCATTGGTTCTTGTTGGTATGGCCTCCACCCATTTTGAAACATAGTCCACGGCTACCAAGATGTACTTGTAAGGCCCCGATGTGGGAAATGGTCCCATGAAGTCAATACCCCATACATCAAATAACTCAACTTCTAGAATGCCAGTTTGAGGAGTCTTATTCCTCCTTGATAGGTTCCCCTCTCTTTGGCACTCCTCACACTTCCTCACATAATCATGCACATCCTTGAACATGGTTGGCCAATAATAACCACATTGAAGAATTTTTGAGGTGGTTTTGGAACTCTTAGCGTGACCTCCCGTAGGCAAGGAGTGGCAATGGTGAATTATGCTCTCAACCTCTTCACTTGACACACACCGTCTATAGATTTGATCACGCCCTTCCTTGTAGAGATATGGATCATCCCAAAAGTATTGTCTAGCATCATGTAAGAATTTCTTCCTAGCTTGATAAGACAAATTTGGTGGGATCACTCCCCCTACGGCAAAGTTAGCAAAATCCGCAAACCAAGGGGAGACCCCTCGTCTTACGGCACTAATCGAAAGAAGGCCAGTGGGAGAGAAAGAATCAATCAATTGAGAACGAGAAGGAATGGAAATCGAGCTAGGAAACTTACTTTCTTCCACGGACCGACATTGAAGTATACCGGGCCCGACATGGTTGGACGCCGGTCCAGCTTCGCAGACACACAGGTCACTCGGGCCCGATGTTGAAGTCCTCGGTCCCGACTCACTCGCACTTGCCTTGCCTTCGGTCCGATGTTCTGAACCTCGGGCCCGACTTACTTGGTTCGTCGATCCACCCTTCCTTTCCTCCTTTCTGCTCATGAGAACTTCATCTGCTCTTGAATCATCTATAGTCATACCATCCTCCATCTCCAACATGTACTCGATGGGCAAACGGGATAGATGATCCGCTACCACATTTTCCGCACCGGTTTTGTCCTTGATCTCATGGTCAAACTCTTGGAGAAGGAGCATCCACCTTAGAAGCCTCGGCTTTGCATCTTTCTTCTTCATGAGGTATTTGATTGCCGCATGGTCTGTGAAGACTACCACCTTTGATCCCACAAGATATGAACGGAATTTCTCAAATGCAAACACTATCGCAAGAAACTCTTTCTCCGTTGTTGTGTAATTGCACTGAGTTTCATCCAAAGTTTTGCTTGCGTAGTAGATGGCATGCAACTTTCCATCCTTCCTTTGCCCAAGGACGGCCCCTACGGCGAAATCACTAGCATCACACATCACCTTGAATGGAAGATTCCAATCGGGTGCCGCCATTATTGGAGCCGAGATCAAGGCATCTCTCAACCTACAAAAAGAACTCATGCAATCCTCGGAAAATACAAAGGGCACATCCTTCATCAAGAGGTTAGACAATGGTTTTGCAATTTTAGAAAAATCCTTGATGAACCGTCTATAAAATCCTGCATGTCCTAAGAAACTCCTAACATCACGAACACAAGAGGGGAGAGGTAGTTTTTCAATTATTTCAACTTTAGCTCTATCTACCTCTATCCCCCTGCTAGAAACTAGGTGTCCTAGTACTATGCCCTCCTTCACCATAAAGTGGCATTTTTCCCAATTAAGCACCAAGCTAGTCTCCTCACATCTAGTCAAAACCTTGTCTAAGTTAGCTAAGAAAACATCAAATGAGGAACCGTAGACGGAGAAATCATCCATAAACACTTCTACTATATCCTCAACCATATCGGAGAAGATGGACATCATGCATCTTTGAAATGTTGTCGGCGCATTACATAAACCAAAAGGCATGCGTCTATAGGCAAAAGTCCCATAAGGACATGTGAATGTCGTCTTCTCTTGATCATCGGGATGAATAGGGATTTGCCAAAACCCGCTATACCCGTCAAGGTAGCAAAAATATTCATGTTGTGCTAATCTCTCTAGGACTTGGTCTATGAAAGGAAGAGGAAAATGGTCTTTGCGAGTGCCGATATTAAGCTTACGGTAATCAATACACATACGCCATTTTGTTGTGGTTCTCATAGGTATCATTTCTCCCTTTTCATTTTGCACAACGGTGAGACCTCCTTTCTTAGGAACTACATGCACGGGACTCACATACTTGCTATCGGAAATTGGGAAGATAATTCCCGCATCCAACATCCTAAGTATTTCACTCTTTACCACTTCTTTCATGTTAGGATTTAATCTTCTTTGGGGTTCAATAGTGGGTGTATGGTTATCCTCCATATAAATCCTATGCATGCAAATTGAGGGAGAGATTCCCTTTAGTTCCTCTAGTGAATACCCTAAAGCTCCTCTATGTTTTCTTAGAACCTTTAACAACTTAGACTCCTCCTCATCATTCAAGTTGGCATTTATAATTACGGGTAAAGAAGAGTTGGGACCAAGAAATGCGTACCTCAAATCTTTTGGAAGCTCCTTGAGTTCTTGAGATGGTTCCGGTGGTGCTTGAACTTCTTCTTTCTCGGCCTTGAACACCTCCAAGTAAGACATCCTTTCCTCCAATTGCTCATGCTCAATCATATTGAGGGCTAGACCTTGGCGCTCTATCTCAATTTCTCTAGGTGGTGGGGTGGCTTTCAACCTAAGCTCCCTTGGCCTTGACTTCTTAGAAATGGCTTCCCATTGCAATCCAAGAGGAACTTGGATCATCTTAGCTTCCTTATGTACGGTCCCATTTGAAGTTGGCCTAAAGAAAAACTCAATTTCTCTTCCTCCAATGTCAAGAGACAAGTGGCCCTTCTTTACATCAATGATTGCCCCAACCGTAGCAAGGAAAGGTCTCCCTAGTATGATCGGTTCACCCGGCACTTCTATCATGTCTACTACAACAAAGTCGATTGGGACATAGTGGTCTTCAATGCAAACGGGATAATCCTCGACGATACCAATTGGTTCGATGGACGACCCATCCGCTATCGTTAACCTCATGTTGACCGGAGCTATGAGACCCATAGATGTGGATTTCCATATGGTGTAAGGAATGATGCTCGTGCTTGCTCCAAGATCACACAGGCTTGGAAATTTTTAGACCCCACACCAATGGTTATAGCAAAACGACCGGGATCTCCTAGCTTTTGTGGTAACTCCAAGGTCTTGACTTTATCTTGCATTTCCACTATGGACCTCTTCTTGCTCAAAATCTCCCTTAAAAACTTGGCATAAGATGGCATCTCACTCAATGCGTCGGTGAACGGGATGGAGATGTTCAAGCCTTGCAAGAGTTTGAGAAACCTCTTGAACTTGTTCTCAACAACATCTTTCGGCTTCTTCGAGGGATATGGAAGAATTGTTGCACCTTGAATCTTGCTTGGATCAACTTCTTTGGACTTCCCCGCTTCATTTGCAACACTTCCTGGTTGGACCGACTTGGGCACCATGTCGGGCCCGATGTTGTGAATCTCGGTCCTGGGCAGAGGGGTTGGATCGAGGTTTGTGTACGTCGGTCCCGAGTTTCTCTCAACCTCGGTCCGTGGTGAAGGAGTCGATCTTCTTGCTGGGTCGACTTCGGGGAACTTCAGACCCGACTTGCTGGGTAAGTTGGTCCGACTCTCTTCACTCTTCTTAGGCACGTGTGGCTCGGGTAGGTTTCGGCCACTTCTCAATCCAATTGCCCGGACTTCATTTTGATTGTTTTGAGCTCGAGGATTCTCCTCGGGTCGGCCCGGAAGTCTCCCATTCTCTCTCGGGGCTTGAGTCGCAATTTGAGCAAATTGATTGTCGACTTGCCTCCTCCATGCACCAAACTCATTGAATTGGGTCCTCATCTCCTTGAACCCATCTCTTATCTCTTGAGCAAATGTTTGTAACTCATTGAATCTCGGTGGTCTATATGGTGGTGGTGGCGCCCTCGGCTCGTTTTGGTTGAAGTTGTTGTTGTAGCCTTGAGCTTGATCGTTGTTCCACCGGCCATTGCCACCATTGTTGAAATTGCCTCTTCCACCGAAATTTCCTCGAACATAGTTTGCCTCCTCAATTCGCTCGGCCAAGCGCACTTGGCTCTCATTCGGACAAACTTGTGTAGCATGTGCAAAGGATCCACACTCCTCACAAGCTCTAGCATTTTGCTTGTAGTAGTGGACTTGCCTCTTAAGCTTGCTCACTTCACCTTCAAGGAATTGGAGCTTCACATCCCTATCAATGTCTTCTCCCTTTGGATCGTATAACTTTCTTGCACCTTCACCTTGAACTTTCACCTCCTTGCTAGCTTGACTCACCCCATACATGGCCTCATAATCGGATAGCTTGTCAAGTATCTCCCAAGCTTGATCCGGTGTCAAGTCTATGAACCCACAATCGGTGTGGAGATTGAGCTTGTCCTTCGTTACCGGATTGATGCCTTGGAAAAAGATGTCTTGAAGCACATATGGTTGTTGGACATGAGTAGGACATTGGCGCAACATCTCCTTGAAACGGTCCCATGCTTCGAAGAGAGGCTCATTCGGACCTTGTTGAAAGCTTGCAATCTTCCTTCTCAACTCGGTTGTCTTTGAGGGCGAGAAGAACTTCATCAAGAAAGCGTCATAGAGTGTCTTCCAAGTTGTGATTGACCTAGGAGCTTGGCTCTCGAGCCAATGTGTGGCCTTGCCCCCAAGTGACCATTTGAACGCCTTTAGAAGCACATACTCCAATGTCTCCTCGTCGGTAGAGATCGTCTCACACATGTCCACAAAGCGTTTGACATGCTCTATGGGACACTCATGTGGACGGCCCTCGAATTGATCACGCTTGATGAGGGAGATGAATTGCGTCTTGATCTCAAAATTCTTGGCAACCTCGGGAAGCACAATAGCCGGCTCGGGGACCCTCAACTCCGGATGCATGTATTGGCGTGCATTCCGGGGTAGAGCGTTGAGTTGAGCCTCGGCTCTCATCCGTTGCTCCCGTTCTCTTCTTGCCACCTCTTCTTGATTGTCCCTCTCAAGTTGCAATCTAGCCATTTCGGCCCTAAGTTGAGCCAACTCCTCATCAACATGGAGAGCTTGATTCGCCATCCTTTTCCTTCTTCGGGCTTCCTTGAGAATACTTTCCGGATCACTCACAAACTCAAGCTCAAGTGTTCCTCGGGAGGAACGAGCTAGCATACACCTATGAAACAAAAACACAAACCAAAACAAATCAAAAACAAACAAAGGGTTTGGGCTATTCCCTCACCCAAATCACTACCAAAACACAAGAATCTCACCAAATTGGCACTCAATGCACTTAGACTTCCCCGGCAACGGCGCCAATCTTTTGATCGCTCTCGGATGCGAGGGTCAAGAGATACAATTTATAACCCGACCCCGTTGTAGTACGTGGTGGGTGTCGAACACTCGGGAAGTCTACTCGATCGATGTGCCTAGATACTAGGAAGCTAGAAAGGAGAGCATAAAACAAAGGAAAATAAAGAAAACAGTCGGGACCGATACTGAGGTCACGTCGGGCCCGAGGTTGGCGACAAGAGGAAGTCGGGACCGACACTGGGTAAGTCGGGCCCGAGGTAGTTGGGGATGTCGAACTCAAATATTTTAAAAGTAGATCTTGGGCTTTTGGGTTCCTTCCCTAGTAGATTAAGGCTTTTCCACCCCAATTCAGGCAATGAGTGATGATCGGACTAAGATCGAGTGCTTTCGCCCTCGTTCCAACCACATCTACACCTCGATCCATGGGGAAATCCCCTTCGAAGCAAGGTCTTGAGATTGACACATGGTCACTTTCGCTACTTTGCCAATCTCAAGCCTTGATTCCCAACTTTCGCAAGGAATTGTAGCTCTATGTAGAGTGGGTTCCTTAGATCAAACACTCAAGGCTATGGAATTGGGGTTTCTAGCCTAAACCTAGCTAGGGTTTTCCCCCATAACCCAAGATCAAGGAGATCTACTCCATGTGACAAGCAAAGAAAGCAATCAAATCAAAAGAGAAAGCAATCATCATAATCAATCTCAAAACAAAGCAAGGTTTCATTCAAATCCAAAGCAATCCACAAATTCAAATCAAGGGTTTTCAAATCCACAAGATCAAAGCAAATCAAAGCTAAACAATCAACAAAACCTATCAAGCCTTCCTCTCTCTTGGCCGATTCTCTCTCTCTTCCTCCTCTTCTCCTTCCTCCTTGCTCTCCAAGTATCCTCTTGGCTCCCTTGGAACCCCCCTTTTTTTGTGTGTGTGAGGGAACCCTTTCTTAGAAGACAAGAGGGCCTTTTATAGATTAGATGAAGGGCAAAAGTGGAAGTCCACAAATTCATGCCTTGGAGCCCAAGTAGTTCGGTGACCGACTCGGACCGACACGGAGGAACCTCGGGCCCGAGTTACTGTGCAACTCGGTCCGAGGTTGGAGACTTCAAAGTCGGGCCCGATGTGGTTGCAACTCGGTCCTGACCTCGTTCCACCTTCTTCTTAGTTGGCTTCTCTTGTTCTTCTTCATGGCTTGCTTCTCTCTTTCCCGCTTTAGCTCGGCCTTTGCTCCATGTCTCGACCCTCCTTCAAATCGATCCTTGATTCATGCCAAATTACCTACAAAACACATAAAAGGTGCGTAGTCTCCGAATCTCATAGAAATACGGGAACTAGGCTAAAAAGGAACAAAACGCACAAGAAAAGGGGAAAAAGAAACATATTTACAAAGGAAATCACATATGAAAACACCACCAAATAGAGAGACATCACTAGTCATAAATCTCCAACCAAGTTTTCCGACATGATCCATGTTCATATCATTCATAGAGCGGATCCTGAGCCCACCAAATCTTTTAGGCTTGGTAATCTTTTCCCAAGCGATCTTATGAACTCTCTTCTTCTCATTGTTGCTCCCCCACAAGAAAGACCTATTGATTTTATCAATCTTGTTGCAAGTACTGGCGGGCAAGAGAACCGTAGACATTGTATAAACCGGAAGCGACGTCAAAACCGATTTAACAAAAGTGACTCTACCGGCAAAACTGAGGTCTCTCATTTTCCAACCCGAGAGCTTAGTGTTAAACTTATCAATGAGAGAGACAAAAGTATCCTTGTTCACTTGCTTATGGAGGATTGTCGTACCGAGGTATTTCCCCAAGTCAGTAGTTACCTCAAAACCACTAAATTCATGAAGTTGGCGAGCAAGACTACGACTGGTGTTAGAAGAAAGGAAGATCTTAGATTATGTGTGCTTATCTTTTGCCTTAAGGCAATGCAGAACACCTCAAGGCACTTTTTAATAATCAGAATATGGTCCACTGAAGCCTCAGCGAAAAGCATAATGTCATCAGCAAAGAAAATATGGGAGAGAGATAGGTCGCTACGAGTGAGTTTAATTGGCTTCCATTCCTTCTTAAGAACCGAATCCATGATGATATGACTCAAATCTTTCGATGCAAAGAAGGAACAAATAGGGTGACACGGGATCACCTTGACGGACTCCTCTCGACGCCTCAAAAGCAGTAGTCATTTCTCCATTCCAAAGGACTTGCATTCTCGGAGGTGACATAAGCCATGATCCATGAAATCATCTTATCGGGGAACCCGACGATGGAAAGCGACGATTCAATAAAAGGCCAATTTAACCTATCATAAGCTTTCTCGAGATCAAGCTTAAGGATCATCCATCCTTTACTGCCTTTCTTCCTCTTCATCAAGTGAACAACCTCTTGTGCAATCACTATATTGTCCATAATCATCTGACCTGGAAGAAAACTTCCTTGGGTGGGCCCAATGATACTAGTGAGAGTGGGCTGCAATCTGTTCGTAAGAATCTTAGTAATCGTCTTATATAAGACGTTACAAAGGCTAATCGGTCTGAATTGATTGATTCTTTCCGATTTGTCAACTTTGGCAAGTAAGACAATAAGGGTGTCATTTGCACCAGCATGAAGACGAGCTGTATGGTAGAAATCTTTCACAAAACTGACAACCGGGCTTTTAATAGTATCCCAACACCGCTGGAAGAAGACCGGCTGAAATCCATCAAGGACATGGTCATGTCCTTGATGGCCCTCCATATTTCATCTTCGCTGACATCCATAATCATTCTATATTTTTCCTCCTCATCAATTTCAAGGAAGCTATGACAAGTAATCAGCTGAGCACTATTATTCGGATCCTCCACCGTATATAACTGTTCGAAAAAATCGACAGCCATATCCTCTAAAGTCTTGTTGTCGTCAACCCAGTTGCCTTCATCATTTTTCAACCCATCAACCCGATTATGCTTGCGCGGATAATAGTCGAAGTATGAAAAAAAGACGTATTTCTGTCCCCGCATTTAAGCCATTGTTCTCTTGGTTTCTGGAACCATAAAATTTCTTCTTGTTCTAACACCAACTCAAGATCTTTCTTAACATTGCTCTCCAGAACCACGAGATCAGCAGTGCAAGAGATAGTCATTCTGTTTTGAAGATTATCAAGTTGCTGCAAGAGAAGTTGTTTGCGTTGTTGAATACAACCGAAAGTCTTCTTGTTCCATTTGATGAGCTCTTCTTTCAAAGCATTTAAAGCATGGAGATATCGAGATCAGCACACCAGCTGGCCTGGACTTTTTCCATGAAATTCGGGTGGAGAAACCAAGTTGCTTCCATTCTAAAAGGTCTTCGCTTTTTGTTGAATTTGACAGTGGGGTGTAAGGAGATATAAGAATAGGACTGTGGTCAGATGAAAATCTCGGTAAGTCACGGACATTTGCTTCCGGCCACAAGACACGACCCTCAACATTTGTGAGAAGGCCCTAACCAATCTCTTTTAGTAGCATATAGTTTATTGAGAATGTCGTCTTAAGGTTTAAAGTTGTAGCATGTGGTTTCGTTAGGACTGAGGATGGCCTCTGTAGCTAATATTGCCTTTATTAAGTATGAAGAAAATTGATTCTAAGGTTCATGTAAATTAAGTGAGTGAGATTTTTGTGTGTATGATGTAGTGTAATATGTGTCAAAAGAATCAGTAAAATATATTCTCCAAAAAATTAAGGATGTGAAATGTTTGTCATCCTAATCAATCTCATGCAATAATTGAACTCTAGGGGTGAAGCTCTCAAGGCCCCTAAATTAACGAATTCTCCTCTATAAATGGTGTATATCTTCATAGGACCGACTATTTGAACCAATTTTTTTGCCACTTGTCTTTCCTTCACCAATCTTTACTCAAGTGATATTCATTTCCTAAGATGGAAATCCTCAGGGAGTCAAGAGTCCCTTGTCACCATCTTTTTCCTTCCTTTGCTACAGCCTTTAGTTGTTGCTCACGCAGGAGTTGCTCGATCACCGGTTGATCGTTGTCCAAGAGTTGTCACTGCTGTCGACTTCCCTTGTTTTCGCCTACCGACGGTTCATCCTGGTGGGTTCAGGATCCTTTTTGTTTCGGATTTGGTTGTTGTCGGCCGGTGTCAGCTTGGAAAGTTCTACTTCAAGTTGCAGTTTGTTCTTGGGAGAAATCCTTACGAACCTAATTACAGATTACTGATTCGTTTTTTTAAACTATGCCCTTAAAAAGGTAATATTTTATATGTTTTAATTTATTTAAAATTGATTAGATTTTTAAAAATAATTATTAATTTTCTAATAGGGTTTTAATTCCCTTAAACCGTTACTGATTTTGTGCATGTGTGCGTCAACCACACACTAGCAATTACGGAGTACCATGGAATTGACGGAGTACTATGGAATTGATGTAGGTGTTAATTAGAATTACTTTTTTTATTTTTTCTATTTTAGGCAGGTTGGTCGAAATACTTAGTGGAGCTTTTTGTATAGTGTTTAGGGGGTTGTTTCACTTGTGGGTAGAAATGGAGTTTTGGGTGAAAAGTAATTTTTAGTGTCTTGAAAACGTAAAAAACAGAGAGAATTACACGGATTTCAAGAAGTGATTTTTAGGTAAAAAAGGAATTTTATAGAGAAAGTGAAACAAGGCCTAATTAGGATGGCAAGTTAGAAAAGGTGGATGCTGGTATGATTAGTAAGTTAATTATTAGTCACGATTTGTGTAGTAGTTCTGTTCGTATATCTTGAATAGGAGGTTTAGTATATAAAATACAATAAAATTATTGGGTTTGTTTGTTAATTAGTGACTAGAGTATATTATAAGTGTTAAGATGAATTAGAACTGTGTTGTGCAGTGTGTTAATAAAATATAGTTTTTTTTATTTGGTAGAAAATATAGTTAAGCTAGCTAGTAGTAATTAGGTTCGTAAGGATAAGGAGTTAACTTTTTAAGTTGTTGTAGTTGGTTTCGTTAGTGGTCGTATGTGTATTATATGGGCCGATCATGTGAGATTAAAATATATAGGATGGGCTTGGATCTTTTTGTAATGTCGGCCTATTCAGTTGTTATACTAAGATCGTTAAGTCTTCTCAGACTTGTTCGACTCTATTCTACCTTATTAAGTTTTATGTCAGTCGTATGATCGGTTTTTGGAGCTAGTCCTAAATACCTTTTTGAACTGTTTTGACTTGCCTGTGATGATGTGTGAAACTCGATTTTCAATGTGTTTTCATCGTATGAAGTTTTCGAACGTTTTCTCTGTGATGGTACTGTTCACGGCCATGTGCGTAGATTGTCGTCGAGGAAGTGATGGCTATGTATGGTTCGTGTGATGGGGAATCGTGCCCCTTCAAAAGAAAATTATATATGTTTTTGGCAAGTGCAATAGTAGAGGCTTGATCGGGTTAGAAGGATTATATGATATGAGGAGTGAGAGAGTCTGCCTCCGCACTCGGTGCGGGGTGCGAGCGCCATATGATCGGAATGCAACGGTGGGGAAGAGTTGCATTGCCATGTTAGTGTGTGAATGTGTGTGTTGTGTGTAGTAAATGTGAGTGACTGACAAAACTTAGGTATTGGCTTGTAGAGTTATGTGTGTGGTTTGTGGACTTGTCTACTGACTCTAGAAACTGTTTTAAAAACGACTTACAGTTATCGCATTTTATCTAGCTTGTTAGAGTAGTAGCAGATCCCTCGAGGATTTACTTTCCAATTCCAAGTACGAACTAGAGACCCGTGCTGGAACCTTGCTAGGATGGTGGAGCGGATCGTTGACGCATACGTGTCATTAGGTCCGGGTTGGTGAGGATTCTGGTTGATTATCTTACTATTATTTCATGTTGAACTTGTTTTGAATGCTAGCTTAGTATAATTGTTTTTAGGATTGGTTGAGGATGTTGGAATAGTTCATGTTGTATTTTCTTTTGATGACCTAGGCATACAAGCATGTTTTCCACTTTCAAGTTTTATAAATTATAAGTTGGACGCTTTAATTGTTTTCTCGTCGTGTATGTGTTGCAAGATCCGAGTGAGTTTGTTATCAGGCTAACCTAGGTAGTACCCAATGAACTCTACTGCCGAGTAATGCCCCGATGTAAAGACGGGGTGTTACAAAATTTTGGTATGACTTAGATTGTCTTGTTTGATGATATTAATATTTTTTTCAAATAAATATACCTCTATTGATGAAGTTTCGTTATACATTGTTGAAGAGAATGAAGAGAACTTTCTTAAACACCATGCCAAGGGTTTTCTACTATGTTAATGACAATTGCTTATGATGTATCAACTATTTCAAATGAAAATGCAGAAATTTGAGATTTTGGTTTGGAACCCATTCTGACTCAATCTAGCTAGTGAGAAGAAAAGAGACTCTTGTCACACCTTCAAATCATAGAAGCGGTACACTTTCTTGTGCATTTAAGTGATAGGTTACAATTTGTCAATACTTGTAATTGATTCCTATATATGGAGTTTGTACTTTTTTATTCTTAAAAATGGAAAGGTATTGTGTTTATTTCAGTTATATTCGCCTAATATGAATGAAATTATAGACTTAATGTTAGTACTCATATTTAAGTTCTTGTGGGTGCCCTGGTTGTTCAAGCTTTTGTGTGGTTGATTTTTTTTTTGTGTGTTTTAGTCAGAATATAAAGCTCTTACGTATTGCCTTTGTTATGATATAGATTGTAGACTATCATCCATCAATAAAACTGATTCGTAACACTTCTTTGATTTCATTGTTCACTCTAAGCATGTGTGTTTCTTCTTGCGCAATTGTACTTTGTTTCCAGTCCCTCTTCAAAATTGGGAGCCTTTCCCTTTGTTGTGTGGGTGTGGTTTGACATTTTTTGGGGGGATATAGTTACAAATTCTAAATGTCATGCTATTTAGTAATGTATAGTTGGGTTCACTTACTAAGTTGTGATTTTTTGTTGGCCTTTCTGTTATTGATTTCGCTTGAGCTTCGACCTTGATTTCAATGAAGAACGCACTTTCTTTGGAGGATAAGCAGGTTTTGACCCTTGTTGAGCGGTGTTTATTCAATCCTCATCTTGCTTCTTTCATATATTTGCATGTTGGTATTTAATCCGTGTATTGATACTCATCTTGCTTCTTTCATATATTTGCATGTTGGTATTTGATCCGCAGGTTATTTATGACTACATCAGTGGAATTGAAGATATTAGAAAGGCAAACATTTGTTTTTCCTTCAACTATTTACCATGGATGAGAATTAAGGAGACTGAATACAAAATGAAGATGTTCAGTGACACAAATGAAGCACAATCATATTTTCCAAATCGCACCCTATATGCATTACGGGTGTCCAAACCCGGTTAACCGAAGTTCGGTTAACCATGATTTCGGTTAGTTAAAATCAAGAACCTAAACCGAACCGTGAATCCCGATTAACCGTAGTTTGGTTAAACAACATTTCGGTTCGGTTTTCGCGGTTAACCGATGACCGTTAATGTAATTTTACCTTAAATAATTAAGACTAAAATAATAAAATTTGAATGAAAAAAGTGATCAAGCAAGACTTTTATTTTAAATATGTACTTATATCATATTTTTTTGGTTGTTTTAAACAAATATCGAGAGTATATACTATATTGTGTGGAATCCAACATTGTGTGTATTAATTTTTATCCCATCAAATTTACTAAGCGACTTTATATCAATGAGAAGTGGAAAAATAGTATGTAAATTGTTAAAATTGAAGATGAAAGGACTTAAAGTAGATTAGCATCTTGAAGATCATAGATTCTAACCCCTAAATAAATCAAAGGTAACTAATATTTGAAAAAAATATTATTATATTTTCAGTTTTTCGGTTAACCGTTATATGTAAAGTCGTTAACTGAAATTGAACCGATAAACCAAAAATATTTTCGGTTCGGTTAACCAAACCGAAATTTCAAAACAATTCGGTTTGGTTAACCTAAAACATAATCGGTTTTTCAATTCGGTTAACTAAACCGAAATTTCAAAACAAGTCGGTTTGGTTAACCTAAAACATATTTGGTTTTTCAGTTCGGTTTTTCGGTTTTGGTTTTTTATGGACACCCCTACTATGCATCTCGATCACGAGGTCACCAACTAGTATTAGAAAGAATATACAGGTAATTTTTTGTAAAAAAAAAATATGCAAGCGATTCAAGAATTGTAAATTAACGTATATATCACAATTTTCAAAACTTAAGCTAAATAAAAAAAGGAATGTTGAATACTCACTAAGCTAGTCCAGACCCACATTAAAGGAATATCAATGTATCGCAAGTCTACTTTCAACCCTCTTAATATTGAGCATAAGACCTTTTTTAAATGTAAACATTGCCGAGTTTTGATATATTTTTTGGTTTTCATAAGAAATATTGGAATATTGTAGGTTTGAATGTCACTAAAGTTGTTAAAAGCTTCTTCAACTCTGATAAACTTTTAAATTAAAAAACTATACATGTATCGCTTTTATCCCCAAAAATAATAACCCAACAATGATAATCAACTAAAGACTCATAAGCTTATATTATACAGTTTACAAAATCATCTCCAAGATCATCACAAAGAGACTACAAAAATCATGCACATATCCGCTCCAAGGGGCATTTATTGTGAATCATAATACACGCGACAACATCCACATAGAAAATGTGAACTTTCATTCCTTCTTAAACAAAAAAGGCAAAGAATGACTTATTACCATTAAGTTAGATATGAAAAATGCTTATAATAAAATTGATATTTGTTATTGCAGTTCTATAAATCTATGTGATGCGACCCTGCGTAGGCTCGGACCCAGCTCCTACCATTCCGAGGCGGCCTAGACCTTGGAGACCCCCTTGGCTTAGGATTTAGTCTCATTTATGTATTTATTATATTATTTCTATTTCCTTCATTTCTATTCCGTCTTTACTATTTTAGGCGTGTGTTCTCGTATGCTTAAGAGACTGGCCCATTAAGGTAGAATAAGGCTCATTAGGTTTTGTTGCATCTTTCCCTTTTCTAGCTAGTATTATTATTAGTATTATGGGCTTTTGATGTTGGCCCTAGCATGTTGCTAACCATAGTCCGCCACCCATATTAGATCAAGGGTTTCATGAGCCTTCTTCTATATAAGAGGCATGACTCCCATTGTATTCTTCACGTCCAATATGAATTAAGCCAGAGCTTTGAGTCGAGTTCCACCTCCCCTTTGGCCTGGGCGTCACCCTATTCTTTTCCCGACTCCATATTCTCCTGGCCTACGTCAAACTAGGCCCCCTTCTCAATCCTTTCACTTCACCTCTCATCTCAAAGTTTAGGCTTCGACCTCAAATCTATCCGGTTACTATTTGTCGGAGAAGATCCGAACGTTTCGTGCCTAAATCCGCCCCTTGTGAACCTAGGGTCGCATCAATTGGTATCAGAGCTTAGGCGGTTCGAACAGTTCCTTCTCCATTTTCACACAAACAAAAAAACAGGTTCGACTTCTGTCCAGATTTCGACCAAAAAAAATTATTTTTTCTGCAATTTTGTTTCGGAATATTGTAGATCTTTTCGTTACGAGTCCGGGCATATAAAATTCGCCCAAAACAGACATCGTTTGCCCCTCCAAAAGGGCGAAATACCAACCAGCCAGCGCGTCGGGACGCACCAGCGTGCCGGGACTTCGCCGCCAGCGTGCCAGGACTCGGATCCTGGCACAGTCCAGCGCTGCAGCAGGAGCACGGCAGCGCGCCACACCGCGCCGAAGGATCCAGCCCCGCGCGACCTCCGTGCCAATCCCTTCCTTTTTCGGAAACCCTAGATTTTGGGGATTCTTTCCGAGATTGAGTGTGTTAGTTTTGGAGCATATCTTTTATTTCCGATTTTTATTACTTTTTTTTTGTAAAGGATCTTAATTATAAAAGATCCTATATCTTTTTATTTGTTTGTTTTGATCTTATTTCCTTTTGTAGAGATCTTATCTTATAATAGATCTCCTTGTTATTTCTTTCTAGGTTAGTTTAAATATTTTTCATATTGTAAGAGAATCTTTCGGATTGTGGAAGATCTCTAGTAGTAAAAAAAAAACCGAGGGGCCGAGCCATGTCTTGGACCTGCTCGGAAATATGGGACGATTCGGATTCTTGGGATCGGCCACATCGACGAGTCAAATCTCGTCCATATAAACCGCTTCCAAGAGACCACCCGGATTGGATCCCACCATACCGGCTTCTCGAGAATCGGGCCCGCTACTACGGAGAAACTCCTAGATCCCGGCATCGTTCCTATGACGAGCGGAATTGGAGTCCGCCTCCTCGGCGCCCACCTACCCGAGTTCTCAAGCCGGACCCACGACACCAACCTAGGCCACGGCCTGCCTCGGCACACCATGTGCCAAGATCGGCCCCGTCGGCTGAACCCTCGCCCTCTCCCGTGGCCGAGAGTCCTTGCCTCGAGGACAGGCTCACGTACTTCGAGCGCAAATTGGTTGAATACATGGCGCGTTTCCATCCCACACTCGTTCCGCCATTGGCGCAGGAGTCGAGTGAGCTCATCATCGAGACCGTCCCGACACCACAGCCGCAACCGGCACCTGTACCGAGCGAGCTAGTCCATACCGAGGACTCCACACCAGCAGGGCCAACACCCGAGGTCGAGGGGCCACCTGATCTTGACACCAAGCCCTCACCTACTCAGCGCCCCCTTTGGATGAGCCTATGTCGTCGGACACCCTGATCAACATGCCTTTATGTTTGATGCCCGACGCCGACCCCAAACCCATAATCGAATCTGCCCCTGTGTCGACAACATTTATTTTGTTCTTCGAGAAGACCCACGTCGATGACATGGTTTTGATTAGGTCGCATCCTTCTTCTCTCGTCTCCACCACGTCGAAGTGAGGACACTTCGAATCTAAGGGAGGGAGGATGATGCGACCCTGCGTAGGCTCGGACCCAGCTCCTACCATTCCGAGACGACCTAGACCTTGGAGACCCCCTTGGCTTAGGATTTAGTCTCATTTATGTATTTATTATATTATTTCTATTTCCTTCATTTATATTCCGTCTTTACTATTTTAGGTGTGTGTTCTCATATGCTTAAGAGACCGACCCATTAAGGTAGAATAAGGCCCATTAGGGTTTGTTGCATCTTTCCCTTTTCTAGCTAGTATTATTATTAGTATTATGGGCTTTGGACGTTGGGCCTAGCATGTTGCTAACCCTAGTCCGCCACCTGTTAAGAGGGTTTCTCGGCCAACAAATAAATGTGTAAGTCAAGACCCCGCTGAGTACAGTGGAGTTAGGATCGTTCCACAGGAAGCAAGGTTGTTTGTCTATCAAACTAACAAAAATCAAACAAAATCAAACAAAACACTCACAAGATGCCTCGTTAACGACGTTGTCAAGATCGTTAACGAGCCACCGAACACAAAAAATATTAACTAACGACCTAATAAAATTCTAATTAAAATTCGGTACCGAGGCAAGTACTCAGCAACGAAGATTCACCAGAAATAATTCAAATAAAGCAAAAATCTAGGACAAGGGACACCACAACATAGCCAATCATAAGAATTCGTAAGAAGATAAGATTATGCCTTTAAACAAATAGAGTCATCAACTTTCGTTGACTTAACAAGTAAATTAATCTACTTTCGCACCCTAATTCACTCAATTGCTTGTTTTGGATCTAAAGCTTAAAACTTTCGTTTTCAAACAATATCAACCTTCAAGTTACTAACCTTCTCTTTCAATCAAGTTAAAAACTCAAATTACCTCCACTTTCGTTTTGGTATTAAGCACAACAAACAATCTCAATAAAAGATAAAAGGCATTCAACACTCAATCTTACTCATCAAACATGCTCAACTATGTCGGGCTTAACCCCGACCCTAGAAAAATAAACTACTCACTAATCATAACTAAGAAACTACAAACATCAATAAAAAGAATCATTGAAACAAAACTCAAAACTCAAATTAATAAGAAAAATATATTGTCTTACAGAGATTCAGAAGAAACCGAAAAACATAAAAATACCGAACCACAATCACGACCAACGACCACCCGGCAACCGTCGTCTACCGAGCTTCGTGATCCTCTTCCGATCCGATCTCTCTCTCCTTTGGCTTTCACAAATCTCCTCCTAAATTAAGCTCTCCAAAAACTTCTCTAAATCCAGCCCCCCCTTTTCTATGCTAGATAGAAGGGTATTTATACTAAAAAGCTAAAAACTAAAAAGGCTAAAAGATATAAACTTTCCTAAAAAAGATAGAAACAATCTCTAAAAGATAGAAATAAAATCTAAAAAGATATTAAGACCTAAAATACATATTCTAACAACCCCAAAAGATTCTAAAAAGATACTCAACCGATACGGAAATAAATTCCCGCTCAGGATTAGTGAATTATAAAAATAATACTCGAAATCTTTCTCTTCGTGGCCTCGTTAACGACCCCTCACAGCCTCGTTAACGAGCCTGGGCTTTGTTTTCTTCAACACTTCCTCTTGTACTCTCGAGCTTCGACTTCTTCAATCTTGCACTCCTCCGTCTCTCGCTGCAATGTTCCAAATTCAACTCTATTCAGCTCCTTTCCTTGCTAAAACCTGCAAAATTCACAAAATAGTGTAGATTCCACTCTTTTCACAGAAATATGCAAAACTAACTAAAAATACTCAAAACTACACCTAAACTAAACAAAACTAAACCTAATAAGCAAAGAAAACCTATCAAAAACTATACTAAAAATGTGAACATCACCACCCATATTAGATCTAGGGTTTCATGAGCCTTCTTCTATATAAGAGGCATGACTCCCATTGTATTCTTCACATTCAATATGAATTAAGCCAGAGCTTTGAGTCGAGTTCCTCCTCCCCTTTGGCCCGGGCGTCACCCTATTCTTTTCCTGACCCCATATTCTCCTGGCCTACGTCAAACTAGGCCCCCTTCTCAATCCTTTCACTTCACCTCTCATCTTAAAGTCTAGGCTTCGACCTCAAATCTATCCGGTTACTATTTGTCGGAGAAGATCCGAACGTTTCGAGCCTAGATCCACCCCTTGTGACCCTAGGGTCGCATCACTATGACTTGCAATAAATTTGTTGACTAGATAGAGAAGTGTTTTAAAATTATTTCGTTCTCTGTCCCAATTAACAATAGTCCTACTAATAAATTATTTCCACAAAGAGGACCAAACAAGGTGATCTCCTTTCACCCTTTTTCTTCATTCTATGTGTTGAAGTCTTATCACAAATACTTCAAGCTGGATCGGAGGAGAAAAACAACCCAATGGGAATCCAACTAACAAAAAAAGACACAAGAATCAAATGTCTCATAGGAATGGGCTAAACTTATGGAAATGAGAGACCTCTTCAAAATGGGGCTCATATAGAATCTTGGTGACGTATAAACAATCGAATTCTAGAATGATCAATGGGTAAGTGACAACACACTCATCAAACGATGCAAAAAACGGCCTTAATAAATGGTGATCATGTGGTTGTAGACAATTTGATTAACAACAAAACATGGAGCAAACAAAAACTACAACATGTCCTACACAAAGAGAACATAGCCCAAGACAGATTTACTAATACCCTTGAACACAATCCAAGACAGACTATTTTGGGGACCCAATAGAAATGGATCTTCCACCATTCCCGCAGTAAAAATGATTACAAAAAAAAGAATAACTAAAGTGGACCTATAATGATCTGTGAGTTAAAGATCCCACCTAAAGTCAAAATTTTCATTTAGAAGTTATCTAATAATAGCTTACCAACAAAAGTTAAACTCTATGAAGATGTTGTTGGCATTGGTTCTTTTGTAAACAACTACTCGACTGGAAGTCGACTCAAAGAATGACCATAGAGGACGCTTCGTGCGCTCCAAACGTTCAAAAAAATACACCAAACAAGAAGAACATGAAAAAATATCAAATAGACAAAACCTTAATTAGGATTTGTCAAACTAAATTTTGACAATGCTAAAAATGTATCTAGTTCACTACATAAAATAGTGGATTTAGCGTCCACAAAAGTGGTCGCTAAAGTCATTTAGCGACCATATCGTGGTCGCTAAACGTGGTCGCTAAAAGTCTGGTACTAAGCGCATTAGCGACCACGTGGTCACTAAATTTAGAGACCATAGATGTTAGCATCCGCATGGACGCTAAATTCCAAAAAATGGTTAGTGTCCATATGGACGCTAATTAACGTCCACTTGGACGCTAATTAGCATCAACAATTAGCGTCCATATGAACGATAATTACCGTCGATGTGGACGCTAATTAGCGTCAACAATTAGCGTCCATATGGACGCTAATGAACGTCCACGTGGACGCTAATTAGCGTCAACAATTAGTGTAACATCCCCGACCAAAATGCATACGCCATTCGGCATTCATATAAGATTAAGAGCATATGCATAGCATATTGGCATGATATATAGTGAGTTTTTAAAAGTAATATTTATTTTCTAATTAAGTTTATTATATTTTAAAAAGTTTTTAAGAAAAATTAAATATTAATTATTTCAGGGTAAAGTTTGTAGTAAACGAGATTTCAGGGTAAAAAGTGAAATTTTGGCTAAAATTTAGCCGACCTTGCCGAACTTGATATATATCCATATGATTGCCTTGTTCTTGCATCTTTCACAAATGAAAAAAATAAAGAGAAAGTGAGTTTGAGAATTTGAAAGAATAAAGTTTGGTGTTTTTAAGGTTGGCTCTTGATTTTGGTACGAGATCTCTTCTATCGGGTTTTAATCCTGAAGTACAAGCGTGATTTGGTAAGTTTTTAATTAGTAAATGGTTTATTTGGATTTTCCTTATTTTTCCAGATCTACAGTTGCTTTTGATTTGAAAATCAGTCAATCTATAGTTTTCAAAGGGTGTTTTCGATATCGGATTTATATTCGGTAAAAGATTTCAAAGTATTTTTAGGGTTTCGTTTTGTAAGGATATTTGGGAGCTCTTTGATCAAGTTTTTCAGAAAGGTTTGAACTAGAAAAATGTTCTTCTATATATATAGTTTATTGTTGTCAAGTTTTAAAGGATTTGGAATTATGCACAAAAAGTTAAAATGCATTCTGACATTTCATTGCATTTGGGTTTAGAGTTTATAAGAGTAAATAGCCTAATTTGCATTGGGTTATATATAGGAGCACGAGTCATAGATCGTGGTCAAAGAAAAGGGGAAGAGATATAGTATCTGTCTTGAACAGGTGAGTATAGACCGGAGATTCAACCCTATTTGCTATATGTGCTATACCAGATATATGAGGTATATGGATATATGTGCTTTATGGATATATGGATATATGAGCTATATGGATATATGTGCTATATGGATTATATAGATATATGTGATAGCTTTGAAATTTCCAGAGTTGTTTGCACAGAAAGTATGATAACAGATGGTATATGATATATGATTACATGATGCATTTGATTGCATAGCATATTGCAATGAGATTAAAAGGACTTGTGACTGTCTTGCCCTGAACTATAATTCAGGAAATCTACAGATTTCTTTGTTAAAGTGACCTACGGGTCATACAAGATCTACGGATCATATAGGACCTACGGGTCAATATTCAGGAGATCTTCGGATTTCTTTGCTAAAGGGACCATAAGATTCAATATTCAGGAAATCTTCAGATTTCTTTGCTAAAGGACCATAAGAGTCCATATACAGTAAACCCGTGGTAGATTCAGGCTTGAACAGTTCACTGAATAATGAATCGGATACATCAGCATTTGTATTCGCATAGTAAATTCATATATGACGTATATAATATGTATGAATATGTATTTTGACCAATTGCTTGGTTTTGAGTGAAATAATTGATGATGGTTTATATTTACTGAGTATGCGACTCACGCAAATCGCAAAACACTTTTTTTTAGGTTCAACTAGTTCTTACTGATGTGTGTCTCTTTTAGAGGTCACATTCATACAGGTCGGCCGACTGAAACTCTATGCAACCTTCTCCTTATTTTGCATCATAGACATATATGAGTTGTAATAGAAGTTAGAATAATAGATGTTTTAGTATGAGAATTAACGACATAGATGTGTGTGTATGCAACCTTTTATGGTTGTTAATGTTTGCTATGTCCTTACGTGAATAGTTTCTATATGTGAATTATCTCTTTATATAAGGGATAAGTTTTACTAAGTATACGTCATAAGGTATAGGGGTGTCACAATTAGCGTCCATATGGACGCTAATTAACGTCAACATGGACGCTAAGTGTTGACGACAATTAGCGTCCATGTGGACGTTAATTAGCGTCCATATGGACGCTAAAGGCGGCAGTCGCCGATTTAATATTTGTAGCTAAATTCATATTTATTTGTTTTTTAAATAATTATATATTATTAATTATTAAAATTATATTTATAAATACTAAAACACAAATATAAAATCTAATAATAATATTCATAAAAGTTTTACAATATTTAAAAAGTTTTACACAATTAGACATAAAATCTAGATGGCACCATCGGGGGGAGGTGGCTGATAGGACGAGGATGGCTCGGATTGTTTCTTGCGCATGTCCTCCATGAACTTCTATAGAAGCTCAATCTACTGTCGTTGCTCCTCTATGCTCTCTTGTGTCGCTTGTTGACTCTCCCGAAGTTCCGACTCCTGTGCACGCAGAGAGGCGTTCTCTTGTTGTATCTCCGCCATCCTGGGAGGCTGTCTACGGGACCCTAACAGCACTTCAGGCTCGTAGAAGTCCGATGCAGCGCGCCAAGACCGGGAACAGCCCCCCTGTCCGACCCCACCAGTCGCCTCTAAAAACGCCTCACACTCATCTTGAAAAGATGGTGGGGTCCCGGACTGCGAGGACCTCTGTTCTAGAATCTCTCGGGAACGCGCCTATGGAAAAAATATTTGTATAAAAACTAATCTAACTTAAGAACGGAATATAAATTATTAATTGAAACTACATAAAATACTTACAACGATATTGGCTGAACGTTCGTCGATAAACTCCCGATTTGGGCCCCGCGTATGAGTCTCGATCTGCAACTCGAGAGGTGTTATGTCCCAGCCTTTTTCTCGTTCCTACGAGTAATTATTATTAATAAATACCAATTCCGAAAATAAAAAAGTTAAAACTCAATAAAATTATACTTACCATTTTAAGTTTTGTATCACGGAGGGACCTCGAACCGCTTGTGTGGAGGGTCGGATTTATATTCCTGTTCCCCTTGTTCCGTGCACACTTCTTCTGAAATGCCTCATCGGCCTTCCATCCCGCCATCCATAGATCCCAAGGCGCCGACTCTAGCCAAGGCGGTCTCCTATTTGCTCAACGACACTTTCCGACATAGTCGTCATAACGCTTCTTGGCTTGCTCCTCCCATAGCAAGCGAATGCTTGCGGAATCCATGCCGGGCTGGGTCTCGTCCCAACGGAAATGCGACGGAAACGAAAAAATATTAGTTAACATTATAAATTCCAAAATAAGTAAAGAAAATCTTACCTTCCAATTTTCAAACCAACGAACCCGTGTTTCCTCGCTAGCGAGGCGGAACTCCGAAGCTCGATGATCTGGCTGGTTGGTGGTCACGAACGTCGACCACCTCGACACGGCCTGAGAAGGCTCCAACCTTCAAATTCTCGAATATATAGTATATATTATAATTAAAATTGCAAAAAAAAATTGATGAAATTGAAAAAACACTTACATGCTGCCCATTACGAAGAGTTCTTCGATCCTATTCGGGTCCCTCCCACGCGATCGATGACGAATAGGTATGCAACAACCCGACTGCGTGTCGTCCGGCATATCCGTCTCTACGCCAACACTCTCCTCAACAGTAGGGCGCTCGAGGCAGACGCAGCGAAAGATCGAAGGAAGAAGGGAGAAGGGTTCTGTCTCACGAATGTTTATATGATGCAGAATTAGCGACCACGTGGTCGCTAATTAAACAAGAAAAATATAAAAATAAGTCGATTAATTCACGACCACGTGGTCGCTAATGCCAAAAATTCGGATAAATCCAAAATTTTGGAAAGCCCGCCTTGTGAATGTTTTCGCTCCTTATTTTTGGTAATTAGCGTCCACATGGTCACTAAATGGCGACCACGTGGACGCTACTCCCCAAAAAAATCGAACCACCGCCTAATTTTTTTTAATTACCGTCGTATATTTCACTATTAGCGACCACATAGTCGTTAATTAGTGACAATGTGGTCGCTAATTCCTCAATTTAATGATGTTATTTTACAACTGGCGGTAGCGATTACAAATCATCTCATTTATCAAATCCTTCATACATAAAGCATACATAATGATCGCTTTGTTTGAAAACGCACTTAATTATATTAGTTGCATAAAGTTTACACGACTTATATTAGTTGCAAATTATTTATTACAAATCATCCTCATCGGTATCTGTTTCACTCTCAAACTCCCCTTCTGATGTGTCATCACTAGACGTCCCCCAACTTCAAAATCAACGACTGTATCCATACTACTTGGGTCATTTAGCGGACCGAGTGGATAAGCATCTTGTGTGTCGTCGATAACTCGTGGAAGTGATGGATCCTATTGAAACGCCTCCTCAACGGCAACCCGACGTGAACTACCTTCATGCGGATCTCCACTAGTACCTTCATCCGGCCACTGGCGTGACTTCACTTTACATACTGCAATCCAATCAGCGTCTGAACGTCGCACCATTGGGTAGTATAGGAAGTAAAGTTGAGTGGATTGATGTGCTAAGATGTAACGGTCCTTCGTTCTCAACATTTTATGTCTGTTGACATCAACTAGTTTTAGATTACGGTGAATGCGGGTCCCTCCACGGATTCTAGTGTCAAACCAAGAGCAGTTGAAAATATTAGGACGTTTCACGGTTGGTGATACATAATTGAGCTCAATTCTTTCATCGAGCACACCGTAGTAGTCCTCCTCATCAGTTCCGAAACTTTGCCCAAGAACACAAACTCCACTACTGTCAATTGCCCGTGTTGATGCGTGTGTCTTTGTGTGAAAGCGATAACCATTCACAGCATAACCAGGATATGTCATGAATTGGAATGCGGGTCCTTGAGCTAGTGTTGCAATGTTCGGATCTAAAATAGTTGGACCGTCAACCTGTATATAAATATAGAGGAAGTGAAATTAAGAATCGATTAATTACTTCATTAAATTGTACATAACCATTAACAATATAATATAAATACTTACATGGGAGTAGAACCAGAGGCGAAAATGTCTTTCCAATATGACTTGTTCTTCGGCTTCGCTTATTATTGGATTTGATGGCCGGACAATGTTTGACAAATAATACCTATCAAATTATTTTTTCAATATAATTAGGCTCCCAATTACAACATTGAAACAATTTATATATTTCATGACACTTACTCAATAAAGGGGTCCACCTCTTCGCAGTTCATGAGTATATAAGTTTGGATCAAATGGTATTCATCTTCTGTAAGCATATGCGTGTGTCCTCTACCCAATGGCGACCAGGACATATAAAAATGGACAAATCACTCGCATCGACCCCAACTGGAAGTGTGCAACTCACATTGCAGGTGAAATCCACTTGATTACTCGCAGCATCGTAATATAAATAAAATTGTTATTTATTTCGATATCGACTACACCGATATATGTATATTTGAGTTAATCAATTTTGATTATTTATTTGAGTTAGATATTTGTTTACTATTCAATTTCTTAGTTATATTTAGATTTGTTGTTTGTATTAGTTGTTTTATTAAATTTAGTTGTATTATTTAGTGTTATATTGAGATTTAGGATTATTAGTTATGAACTTGTAATTAATATGAATTCATTGTCGTACGATGAATCCGTGATTTTAAAGAAATAGAATTAAAATTATTGAAATAAATCAGTAACTTGAAATTCAATTTCAAATTAAAATGAAAATACATTAAGTCGGAGTTTAAGAATGTATTCCGACCTAATGAAAATTATTAGAATATTCATTTTTCATTACAAACGTAATGAAAAATTAAATAAAATTAGTAATGATATATTGAATTTTTGGTTCAGATTTTAAATTCCGACCGAAACGAGGAATTCATTACTTGAATCCATATTAATAGGTTGAATTTCTAATTTTACATAAATAAAAGCAAAAAAATAATTAATAGAAAGCTTGCTAATTAAATTTAAACTTGTCGCCTAAAGGACGTACACACTAGCTTGAGCGCCGTCCTCCTCGATAAGTGTTGATAGGGTTTTCTTGACAACAAATAAATTTATAAGTCAAGACCTCGCTGAGTATAGCAGAGTCGGGATAGTTCCACAGGAAGCAAGGTTGTTCGTTTATCAATTACTAAAAAGCAAACAAAATCAAGCAAAAACACTCAAAAACAGCCTCGTTAACGACCTTGACAAGGTCGTTAACGAACCACCGTACACAAAAAGACTCAACTAACGACCTAAATAAATTCGGTACCGAGCCAAGTAACTCAGCAACGAAATTCACTTAAGATAATTCAAATAAAAACAAAGATCTAGGACTAGGGACACCACAACATAGATAGAGTCATCAACTTTCGTTGACTATCAAGTAAATTAACCCACTTTCATATCTTAATTCACTTAATTGCTTGTTTTGGATCTAAAGCTTGAAACTTTCGTATTCAAACAATATCAACCTTCAAGTTACTAACTTTCTCTTTCAATCAAGTTAAAAACTCAAATTACCTCAACTTTCATCTTGGTATAAGCACAACAAACAATCTCAATAATAGAAAACAAACATTCAACACACAATCTCACTCATCAAACATGCTCAACTATGCCGGACTTAACCCCCGATCCTAGAAAAGAAGACTACTCACTAATCATAACTACTAAACAAATAAATTCAATAAAAGAAATCATTGAAAACAAATTACTACTCAAATTAAATAGAAAAATTTGTCTTACAGAAATTCAGAAGAAACCAAAAAAAGAACAAAACACCGAACCAAACTCGATCAACGAACTCGGTAACCTTCGTTCACCGACCTCCGAACTCTACTCCGATCCTCGTCCTCTTCGGCTCTTCCTCCTCTAAAAAAAATAAAATCTCCCTTAAAAGTCTGTCCTCCCCTTTCTATGATAGATAGAAGAGTATTTATACTAAAAAGGCTAGAAACTAAAAAAAACTAAAAGATATAAACTTTCCTAAAAAGATAGAAATAAAACCTTAAAAGATAGAAACAAAATCTAAGAAGATAACAAGACCTAAAATACATAATATAATAACCCTAAAAATTACAAAAAGATACTCTACCGACACGGAAATAATTTCTCGCATAGGATCGGTGAGTCACAAAGTCAACCATCGAAATTTCTATCACGTGGCCTCGTTAACGAGCCTGGGCTTGGTTTCTTCCACACTTCATCTCGTAAATCTTGAACTCTGACTTCTTCAATCTTGTATTCCTCCGTCTTTCAATGTAGCGCTCCAAATTCAGCTCCATATAGCACCTTTTCCTTGCTAAAACCTACAAAATACACACAATAGAGTAGCTTCCATACTTTTCATAGAAATATGCAAAACTATCCAAAAACACACAAAACTAAACCTAAACTTATCAAAACTAAACCTAATAAACAAAGAAAACCAATTAAAAACTATACTAAAAATGCGAACATCAATAAGAGGAGGAAAAAGAAGGCGCCTAAGCTTACGGCCGCCGAAATTGCACGGGTTGTACTTGCCGGAGTGCCTCCAACCGAGCAGCAGCGGATAGATCGTGATCCGGAGTTGACGCATGCCCCGGAGATAGATGAGGACCCCTCCGCCGAGGTGGAGGTGGATTTTACGGAGGTGCTCCTGCAAGACGACTTGCCGGATGACGTCGTAGGGACGATCAACTCTTCACGGAGAAGGACATACAGTATGATGCTCCCGTGGGTACTGCGGAGGATCTGTCAGTTGACGATTACCACATATCCGAGGCTACCATCTCTATTTACCTCCCACCACGACCCATGTCCCGCCACCGGTCTTCTCCAGTCCTCCACCTACCTCTTCGACCGATCCTACTACATTTTTGGCGGGACCCTCAACTCCTCCGCTTACATCCACATTTCCGTCTCCCCCTCCTCCCGTTCCAGCATCCCCCATCCCTCCTCCTGTTCCAGCAGCACCCATCCCTTCTCCCCCCGCTGTGGAGGGACCCCCGCCCCCCATGCACCAACAGCAGGGGTCGCTCCTGAGGACCCTCCCGTTGCGGAGGGCGAACTGGGAGGTCCTATTGACGGTAGCCTGTTGACGATGTATTCCACACACGTGGCGGGCAGGATTTGGATCGACCGTACCGTACGTAAACTTTTCCAAACTACGAGTATTTAACTTTTTTCGAAAGCAATGCTTAGTTTTTCTTACTCACGTTTATTTTCCTCTGATTAGTATCTTAGGGTCATTAGAGTGTGGTCTAGGAACTTGGATCCTTTACGCTCGTTTTTGACAGTATATGCATGGAGGACCCGATTCTTGGTGGGGCCTTGCCTAGCGGAGCGGTCTCATCGGGCTGATCGGCTTGGAGTTTGGTGCAACAGACCACATTATCATCTTTGCATTTCGGGAGCGTTGGTATCCTGAGACCAACACCTTCCACTTCCCGTGGGTAGAGATAACCATCACCCTCCATGACATGCACCACATTTTCAGGGTGCCTATAGATGGGGACGCTCTGGCACCCCATATGGATCCGTTGGAGCTCGAGGCTTGTTTACGGGATTTGCTCGGGCTCGATCCACAGACAGCACACGCGTGGAAGATACGGGCCCCGAACGAGGCCATCGCAGCTATTCTGTCAGACATGTTTAGGGGGAGGCGACCCGCACCCCCAGAGACCATTGCCACTATGTTTCTATGGTACTTTCTCGGGATGACGTTATTCGTCGACAAGTCCGGGAACAAGATCAAGACGTGGATATTGGGGTTCCTATTTGACCACGAGAGGACTGGTCGATATGCTTGGGGGTGGGTTTATTAGCGGGGCTATTTCGTGAGTTGGGCATGACGTTGCGCGTCGGTGCTAGGGGATGCTCGGGTTGCGCTCTTGTTGTGGGGGTACGTGCTTCGACCTAAATATTTCATTCTTTGAATTTGGTTGGATTCAATATCTTATGAGTATTGTTTCAGACATGGATCATAAGCTATTTCGAGCACACCCAGGCCGGATCGAGTTGGCTATGGAGGTGCTAGTTGAGCCTCGTGCAGTCGCAAGACAGCCTGGTGAGCGGGGCCCCAGCCGAGACACGAGTAGGCTCGATGCGATGCGGCGTCTTCTAGACACGATCCGTGCAGAGGAGGTTAGACTTCAAAATCAACCTGACGTACATTCTATAGTGTAAGTGCGACGATTGATGATTTGTATTCCGCTTTGCAGATTCATTGGATGTCGTGGGGAAACGAGCTGGATTTTGATGGTGCGTACCGGGTGTCTCGTTATAGGGGCATCCTGGTACTTGGGATCATACAGGAGGCGTACCATCCAGAGAGGGCGTTGCGCCAGTTTAGTCGCATCCAGACCGTCCCTCCTCCACCATTGCAGCCTACGCATGTGGTTCGGCATGAGGCGATTCACAACCGCCCAAACATTGTTTCATATGATCCGGCGGACCTTCACTAGGCACAGCATACGGAGCACCTGATCGAGTTGGATGTGCAGCGTGCCGAGTATGCATGGCAGGTGGAGGAGGGCTACTTGGCGTGGTTTAGGGCCCGATCTCACGTGTACGTCGACCCAACTTCGGCGCACTAGGATGACCCCCGTCCTCCTGTGCCTCACCCGATACCGGCAGTTTCTGACAGGATGGTAAGCACATATTATTTTTTAGTTGTATGTTTAAGTTGATATTTGAGTGTACAAACTAATATGATTTTATTTTATTTACGTAGAGGTTACTTCACGCATCGGGATATGTTTGGATCCAGCTACTACAGATGCCGCCTGATCATCCGGTTGCGCAGCATCTCAGGCACGTGCTCAGTATCCTTGATTCTGACGCACCGCCTCCCCCACCGATGCCCACCGACACTTTCCGGATTCAGTGCACGAGCGCGGCAGTGGAAGCGGCACCTCGCATGAGCGCCAGACTTAGATGCTTTCATATTACACATACTTTAGTACTTTGTGTATCTATTTTTGGTGGTTTTGGATTGTTGATTTCATTTCACATTACTACTCTTGATTTCGGATGTTTTGGAAGGTTTGGATGACATACATTAGTACTTTATGTATTTATTTTTTTGTTTTTGGATTATCTCCATAATTTTATTATTGATCCAACCGATATCTTAACTTCACCTTGTTACAAGTTGTGATTAATGCATACAATTATTTGTTATAATGTGTAGGGTTTAGGGTTTAGGGTAGCGTCAATTTACCTCTAGACATCTTGAGCAAAATGGAAAACTCTCCAAAGTTTTCTCCCTTGGTTTTCTTCTTCTTGTTCTTACTAGCTATGTTGTTAAGATTTTTGAAATTTGTACAGAATGGAGTTGAAGAATAGAGATGGAATTACTTATAACACTTAGATCCACATTTCGTCGACGCTTACAACCAACTTACCAAAAAAACCGTAAACAACAATTATGACTTATACCACTAAACAAGTGGCACTTGAAAAAACCATAAACAACTTACTGAAAAAACCATAAACAACTTACACCCTAAAACATAAACAACTTACTGAAAAAACACTTCGGATCCATAAAAAGTGACTTATAACAGTAAACCACATCATTAATTCTCCGGCGATATATCATCAATCGCCCGAATCTCGGCACCTTCAGTCAGGCGAAGCTGCATCGTCGTTTCTTTGGCGTAGGTGCGATGTGTTATATCGTTGTCATTCAAGAAGAAGAGACAATATCTTGGTGGTGCTCCATAGCCAGCTTCGCTCCAGTTCATGATGATGTTTTTTTATTGATGCGCCTTGTATCACAGACCATTCTGTTTTTGTCTCCCTTACCCCATGGACGTGGACGATGGAGAAGTTTATGATGGGTGGAGCAAAGGGGTAGGTTCGCGATGAGCACGCTTTCCTTTTAGCCATTATTGTGCCGATAATGAAATTCTGGTTTCGGTTTAGAGTTTAGGATTGATAGAGAGTGGAGCAACAATGGAGAAGGTTTAGGTCTCGTTTTATACTTAGAATTTGCTCGAAGGGAGAGATGTGCATGCATAAGTCTTGTCACCAAAAAAGTTGTTGGTATATTGTTTTCAGAAGCATGCGCGGAACTGGTAAAAATGGAATTACCCAGTTGGGTGAAAGGGGTAAGAGAAGGCGCGCAATGGGCCTTCGTGGCTCCGCGCAATGGGCCTTCGAGCCTGCTCAAAGGCCCATTGCGCGGAGCCACGAAGGCCCATTGCGCGCATTTTGTTAATTGTGGTGGAAAACACGGATATTATACTATTAAAAAAAATACCTACATAGTGAACCAAATTATTGCTCTCCCTCCCCCAAGCGGGAAGGGCGAGATCACAATTCAACATTTCATTCTCCACTTTGAGCCATTGTTGTTTCCGCATTTTCAGACCCTTCAACAAGATTTGCAAACCTAGTTTGACATGCATGAGTTTGAAATTCATCCTACTTCAACAAGATTCGTTCTCTTAACATTAGAGGTAAAAATTCAAACGAGTAAGACATGACAATGCTCTTCATCCCCTCTAGGGGGTTTTTATTAAAATTAAGATAAATTGAGCTTAGTAGTCATCAAACAGGGGAAAGCTCGACCCACTTACATCGAAACATCTTTAAAAAGTTCATAAATCCCCTAAATGGGGCACACAATACATGAAATATGAAAACATGTTCTTCTTAATAAAGTACATATATCCCATAACAATCCCTCTTTCCACAAGACTATCCTAAGCAAATGTCTCCGGATCCCGACCGATGTCCCTTCGGCAAGCCTTCCAATGGTCAATCCTCGGGGTAAGAGCCTCGAGCCAGTAGTCGGCGCTGGGGTCGTGAAATTGAAGCCATGCATGAGGAGGTGGGGGGATAGGCGTGTTCCCCGTAAGCCATATCTGAAAAGAAATGTTATGTCACATATACGCAAGCAAGATGTACAAATACAAAAAACTTAAAAAAAGTGATTACAAATTTCTCATCGGTATGAAGTGGTCTCTTTGAACAACGTGGGAGATAGCAACGACTAGTGGCGGTATCCCATGTCCTTGATTGTTACCAAAAATCCGCAACGGTAAACACGTGTGGGAGCCTCGATCCCTCGATAACAACACAAGTGGCACTTGATAAAAAGTAGAGAACACAAGGCCGTGTAGCGGCATATCTAGCCAATATTTGTTCGAGAAAGGAGACTCCACATGGCCGATCTGCTCCAAGAACTCAGCAAATGATGTAAGGCCCCTAGTGAACAAGACTTCATACATATCTCTGATACACATCAATTCTGCCTGAAGCTCCCTTCGAATACTGTAATACTCCTCCTCTTGCCTCCCCAATACGCAAGCAAGGGACCGAAAACCACAATGACTGTCTCCCATCACGTCTCTAGCGCCATTTGACGCTCGTCGGGGGGTCCATGGTGGCTTCCATCGGCGGGGGTAGCGGTGCTAGGAGGTGTGGTCGCAACCGGAGGCGTATCAACTCCAACTCCGGTGCATTTCTTATTCCTAGAACCTTTAGGTCGTCCGCGTGGTCGGGATGGCGCCGATGTATTTGCTTTGCTCCGACTGTCGTTGTCTTTCCGTCTTTGTTGCTCCCTCTCGTACTCTTCCATTACATGCTCAAGTTGTGTTTTTTTCTGGGTGGTTGAATACTTGTTGGCTCCATCGGGCATCTCGTAAGGTATCAGCTCAATAAGGTTTGTGTCTTCAAGATGCTCTGAATCTTTGAATGCTGCTGTGATCTGCAAATATTGGTCTATACGCATCTGACCGCTATTTCGTAGAGCCACCATTTCGTCCCACGTTGGGTCTTGGATGGTCAAGGGTACGTAAGCAAGGGCAAGATCGTTGTCATCGCTAAGGCCATCCCATTTGATTTGTTTCCAAAAATGATGTATCTCCTCCAGATCGATGGGTACTTTAGTTATGATAGCGTGTGAAACTCGATGCTTGCATGGAAGACCGTGACATTCCCTCCAAAAGTAGTCGCGGCACTCCATCTCGAGTGTACCCTGTGTCAAGTGAAGTGCTATATCATAATACATGTCTAACAACATACCTAGGCATTGCCTTGAAACGCGTCCGCGTATAGGACGACACAACGCTTTGAACTTTTCCGCCATTAGTCTATATTTTGTTGGTTTCTGAATTCTGGTTCTCTCAATGGCTGTCCTCAAAGTGTTGGTTTGAGATTGCATCTGGATGTGAATCCTTAGTATCACGGTGTTGAAGCCTCCTCGAGATGAATCCAATATCTTTTTCAGCACAACGTACATCCCTTCGACCCTAAAAAACACATGTCAAAGTTTAAATATTGAACAAATACACTTTCTAATATTCAAACTGAATTCAAATGCTAAAAATGAAATTACCTATTGGTGGTTCTCGTCTGAAAGTGGAGTGTATGATCCGTCCAAGAACGAACTATGTTCTTTTTGAATGGATTAAGCCACACCTTCTCCACGTATGCAATAAGCGTCGGTCGCCATCTTCTCTATAATTCTACATACCTTTCTTCAAATGTTGCCTCTGTGGTGGACGAAAAGAGCACCCAACAAGCGTTTGCAAACCCTCGTGACAACTCATGTGGTTTTTCAGCGTTCGCAAACACCTTTAGGCCGTACGCCAGAATTTTGTGTCTGATGTGCACCCAACACAACAAATGTTGGACTCCGTCCTCGAAAACTTGACTTATCGTCTTGATTAGAGCCTGCTCGCGATCTGTCATGATTGCATTGACCTGGACTCCAAGTCGTCGTACACGCCTTTCAATTGAGTTAACACCCACATATAACTACTGACATCTTCGTTTGAAATAAATACAAACCCGATGTTGAATGTATTTCCGGTGCAAGTGAAGCCAACCATCTCCAATAAAGGCATGTCGTACCTAGCACAACAAGTTGTTTTAAACATTTATACTGAAAACATACTAAGCAAGTCGATTATAGATTAAAATAACATACCTATTGGTCTTGTATGTGGAGTCCATAATGACGACATAGGGAAACATCTTCAGCATGCGCAGACTCGTGGGGTGCACAAAAAACAAGGCATTCATAACATCAAAACCCCTTACTCGTCTTGGATGGACAATGTATCCTCGGTCTTTCAAGAACTTCAAAGACCATTGTGTCACCGTCAATTCTCCGCAAGAAGTAACTTCTCCCTCATATTGTAGATTTGTCTAATTGAGGTTACATTTCCCGGGTACCTTGACCTCAAATCTTGAAGTACCATCTTCGGGGTGGCTGGATATAGGAACTTCTCTTTCACAAACTCCTTTTGCTCAGCTATCAATCAGCCCGCATATGGATGAGCTAACAAACTAGTGGAGAGGCGATGATTGTGTTGTCCGCACTCCGTTAAGACCCATCCATTTTTTTCCTTGAGGCGGACCCCATTCAATTCAAACGCACACTTCCTGGTCGGAGTATCTGTAAGTGGCTTATAAATGCTCCTATTTTTCGGTCCGGGCAACACCCTCTTGCCACATCTATATCTACCGGCTAGGTTACAAGTGAGTATGACCCTGTTTGGATTTGAGGTTTTTATGACTAGTACAAAATTCTTCGAAATTGCAATTTGTCTAGCCCAATCAAGCATTTCTCTTCAATCACTCCACAACCCATCGTAGTGGAAAGCAATAGAAAAATCTATTCCGATAACCTATGATTTCAAAATGTAAAAATAAAATATTATAAATTACACTATCCTAACTTTCAATATACTACGTTCGTAAATGGAAAAAAAGCCTAAATAGAATATTTTGATTTGAGGTTTTTATCCTAAAAACATAATATTATGGTTTCTTTAAAAAAAAACTGTTCTGGCTCGCTTGATGCATCGAAATCGGTTCCGTAGTCTGCTCCCGGTACACCTTCCTCATCCTCAGCTATGAAACTATCGATTGACGATGAATCTTCCTCCTCGGGATGATAATCGCTCGATGATGTATCTTCTTCTCCTGACGACATTTTTAAGCAATGATGTGGAATGAAGGTATGCCCCAACTATGAGAATCGAAATGGGTATTTATAGGGGATATTCGACCGTTATTTTTACCGTTGAGATCCGCACAACGAGGCCTCGCGCCAGTCCAACGACACTTTTTCAAATGTGCCTTTGGTGCACGAAACGGTGTTGTGTGCGCGCAACCTCGTTGCGCGGTCCCTTTCCGCCACGCTTCTGAAACCATCTTTTTTTAATATTCCGGTATTGCCCTTCCGCGCAACGCCATTTCGCGCGAAATGGCGTTGCGTGGATTATCTGTGTGCGATTACAACTTTTTTCGTGTGTACAAATCAACAGCCGACTTTTATTTTAAATATGTACTTCTATCATATTGTTTTGGTTGTTTTAAACAAATATCGAGAGTATATACTATATTGTGTGAAATCAAACATTGTGTGTATTAATTTTATCCCATTAAATTTACTAAGCGACTTTATATCAATGAGAAGTGGAAAAATAGTATGTAAATTGTTAAAATTGAAGATGAAAGGACTCAAAGTAGTTTAGCATCTTGAAGATCATAGAGTCTAACCCCTAAATAAATCAAAGATAACTAATATTTGAAAAAAATATTATTATATTTTCGGTTTTTCGGTTAACCGTTATATGTAAAGTCGTTAACCGAAACTGAACCGATAAACAAAAAATATTTTCGGTTCGGTTAACCAAAATGAAATTTCAAAACAAGTCGGTTTGGTTAACCTAATACATAATCGGTTTTTCAGTTCGGTTTTTTGGTTCAGTTAACCAAACCGAAATTTCAAAACAAGTCGGTTAGGTTAACCTAAAACATAATCGGTTTTTCAATTTGGTTTTCAGTTTTAGTTTTTTTATGGACACCCCTACTATGCATCTCGATCACGGGGTCACCAACTAGTATTAAAAAGAAAATACAGGTAATTTTTTTGTAAAAAAAAAATGCAGCGATTCAAGAATCGTAAATTAACGTATATATCACAATTTTCAAAATTTAAGCTAAATAAAAAAAAGGAATGTTGAATACTCACTAAGCTAGTCCAGACCCACGTTAGACGAATATCAATGTATCGCAAGTCTACTTTCAACCCTCTTAATATTGAGCATAAGACCTTTTTTAAATGTAAACACTGCCGAGTTTTGATATATTTTTTGGTTTTCATAATAAATATTGGAATATTGTAGGTTCGAATGTCATTAAAGTTGTTAAAAGCTTCTTCAACTCTGATAAACTTTTAAATTAAAAAAACTATACATGTATCGCTTTTATCCCCAAGAATAATAATCCAACAATGATAACCAACTAGAGACTCATAAGCTTATATTATACAGTTTACAAAATTATCTCCAAGATCATCACAAAGAGACTACAAAAATCATACACATATCCGCTCCAAGAGGCATTTATTGTGAATCATAATATACACGACAACATCCTCATTGAAAATGTGAACTTTCATTCCTTCTTAAACAAAAAAGGCAAAGAATGACTTATTACAATTAAGTTAGATTTGAAAAATGCTTATGATAAAATTGATCATTTGTTATTGCAGTTCTAAAACCTATGACTTTTGCAATAAATTTGTTAACTAGATAAAGAAGTGTTTTTAAAATTATTTCGTTCTCTGTCCCAATTAACAATAATCCTACTAATAAATTATTTTCACAAATAGGACCAAACAAGGTGATCTTTCACCCTTTTTCTTCATTCTATGTGTTGAAGTCTTATCACAAATACTGCAAGCCGGTTTAGAGGAGAAAAACAACCCACTGGGAATCCAACTAACAAAAAAAGACACGAGAATCAAATGTCTCATAGGAATGAGCTAAACTCATGAAAATGAGAGACCTCTTCAAAATGGGGCTCATATAGAATCTTGATGACGTATAAATAATCAAATTATAGAAAGATCAATGGGTAAGTGACAACACACTCATCAAACGATGCAAAACACGGCCTTAATAAATGGTGATCTTGTGGTTGTAGACAATTTGATCAACAACAAAACATGGAACAAACAAAAACTACAACATGTCCTGCACAAAGAGAACATAGCCCAAGACAGATTTACTAATACCCTTGAACACATTTCAAGACAGACTATTTTGGGGACCCAATAGAAATGGATCTTCCACCAATCCCGCAGTAAAAATGATTACAAAAAAAAGAATAACTAAAGTGGACCTATAATGATCTGTGAGTTAAAGATCCCACCTAAAGTCAAAATTTTTATTTAGAAGTTAGCTAATAATGGCTTACCAACAAAAGTTAAACTCTATGAAGATGTTGTTGGTATGGGTTCTTTTGTAAACAACTACTCGACTGGAAGTCAACTCAAAGAATGACCATAGAAGACGCTTCGTGCGCTCCAAACGTTCAAAAAAAATACACCAAACAAGAAGAACATGAAAAAAATATCAAATGGACAAAATCTTAATTAGGATTTGTCAAACTAAATTTTGACAATGCTAAAAATGTATCTAGTTCTTCATTTGGCTTTATTTTTAGGGACCTAAACGAAAGAGCTATATCGTGGGTGAATGGAATGTGTGGCGATCATTTTGTCATTATGGAAGAGGCACTTGGTCTTAGGAACGAAGTCTTTGAAGCACTCCGGTTAGGCTAATCGAAGATTGAGATGGTGATAACATATTCCTTGTGAATACCATCAATTGCATTTGGTGCTACTTGTGGGAGGTCGAGATTATCATTGTAGACATTCTAGTTTCTCTTCAGAGGTTCCAGATAAGAAATCTCACATCTTTTGAGAGATTAATCAAGTTGTGGTTCACATCGTGAAGATGAGAATCTCATGCAACTCCCCATTCATTCAAGATCTTGATGATCTAATTTTTTTGAGACGCCCTAGGGTGTCGATGACCCGTTGAATCCCCCTAATTGCTTTCCACATAAAAAAAATATGGTAAAATTATGACGATGTAAGTGATACAGATATGGTGATATTGAGTGTTTGTGCAAACATGAGAAATTGAACAAGTAGTAGATAAATTTACAACTATACAAATATGATAAAAAAAAAAAAAGAAGACAAATACACTTTTAATAAAATTATTTACACATAGTACTAAATAAATGAATATATAATATGAAATAAATAAGCAAATAGTTTAATAAAATAAGAGGGCTGTTCTCACAATGACATATTAGCATTCGTTCGTTCCTATGTCATTCATTTTTATAAACATTGATGTCAAATGCTAATATGATTAAACGTTTTTAGAAGTATTTTGATGATAAAAATTTTATATATTTGACCATACTGTGTATAATGATAGTTATATAGATTTTATAATTATTTTGTGAAAATAAATCTGACTATAAAAATATAAAATAAAATATATAGAAAAAAGAATTCGAAAATAAAAACAAGAGAAAATGTCAAGTATTGGAAAATGAAGACTCGAATTTTAATAACAAAGTAGTGTTAGGTCCGTACCATTTAGGATTATAATTAAAGATAAATATAATATTATTTTTAATATTTGAAAGATTATTGTAACATTATAGTTATAACATATAAGTACAATAACTTATAACACTTGAAGAGATTGTCAAAATCAAGAGTAGAGTTGGACATTATTCGTGAGTGACCGACCCACCCGCTTCACTCGACCCAATTATACGGGTGAAAAACCGTAAAAAAGCCGGTGACTGGTGGGTCAGGTGATGGGTGAAACGGGTGATGGGTCAGATATGGGTGAAGTTTTACACCCGTTTTACTCGACCCATCACTTGACCTGTCATTCACCCGCCAACCACCAGTAAAAATTTATCCTAAATTAAAATTAAGTTTGTTTTTTCTTAAAAGAAAGTTTGGGACATGGGGGCTTTTTTTTTAAATGTTTTTTTTTTAAATATTAAAAAACTATACATACCCAAATGAAAATATGCCCATATGTGATATGCGGCTATGCCTCAAACGACCAGACCTAATTCTCACCCTCGCCCTTCTCACTTCTCAATTTGGGGTTTCTCAAGAGTGCCACTCTACACCAGCTCGATCCGCCACTCAACAGCCTCTGCTTAATACTCTCGCGCCGCTCACCCGCTCCAGTTCGACGTGCCCGTTCGCGGGTGACGGGTGGGTCAGATACATGTGAAAGGTTCCGCGGGTGATAGGTGGGTCGGGTGATAAAATTTGTTTCACGGGTCGGGTGGTGGAAGTGCTCCACCCACCCATAACCCGACCCATGACCAACCCTAATCAAGAGTTTGGTTCAAATGAAACAAACTTTTATCCTAAAACGTGAAACAAATGCACTTTTTCTAATTCACAATGCATTTTTCATACAATAGTGCATTGTAAAATACAAAAAGTGCAATCCGAAAAAGTGTAGTACAAAAAGTATGAAAAGTGCAAATCCGAAAAAGTGCATTCCGAAATCGGAAAAGTGAACTACTAACTAGGAAAGATGCATTCGTTTCAGGATAAGAGTTCGTTTCAGGATAAGAGTTAATTTCATTTGAACCAAACTCTTAAAATCAAAGTGTTTAGAAAAAAATTCAAAAGACAATAGATGTATTTATAACACAATATGAAATATAGAAAGTGGAATTCAATTCAAAATGTAAAAGTCATACATGAGTAGTTAGTTAAGAAGTTGAATAGTAGAGTAGTGCTTCTAAATTTATAATTATTATTTATCAATTATAAAAATAACACCACTTAACCAATATATTTTTTTTATCACATTTATTTATTTTTGTAATTATATTATCTGAAATTAAGTGTAATCTCATGCCAATATTCTCCCAACTTTTGTGTAGTAGAAAAAAAATCGAATATATAATAATATTTAGATAAATTAAAAATAACAATTTATAGACATGGTTAGGATAATAAAAATATTTGGATACAATTCATTAAAAATTAGTGTTTGGAGAAATTCAAAAATCGATTTGTGCTAGATCATTAGAATACTAAGATTTTTTAAAATTAAATGTTCATTAAAAAGATTTTTTAGATTACTTCAAAATAACAATATATATAAAAAATTTAAATTAATAAAATATTTTTTTAGAAAAATATATTGTAGTAGTTTCATATAAAGTGAAGGAATTGGAAAAGTCGGTAATTTTTTTGATAAAAATTATAAAAATATTAATTCTAAATTTTTTAAAAGATGATAAGTGGCACAAAATTTTCAATACATACATAATTTCTACTTTAATATTGTTCTAAGTAATTGTTTTCCTGCCCACCATTATTAGAGGGTTTAAGCCCCAGTAATCTCTTCAAATTGGGTGTATTCATATCCAAGTCAACGTGCCCACCATTATTAGAGGGTTTAAGCCCCTGTCTATCGGCTTAAGGGTTTAAGCTCGAGAAAAGCAGACAAATAAAAAAAAAAATGGGGAAGAAAACAAACCGGAGCCGAGAAGGAATGGAGTTTATTACTTAATTATTTCTCTGCTAATATACTCGATTATTATTTCATATGAATGACAAATAGAAAGAGTTGGTAACAGTAGACGGGCAAAAATCAGTGTAGACTGTAGTAGGGTCAGGGAGAGAGTCCTTTTTCAGTGTCTGCCATTTTTGCCCGTTGGAGAAGACCCCCATTTTCCCTTTTCCCCACTTCAATCATCCTTTTCCTCTGGGCAAGAGAGAGCGAGTGAGAGTGAGAGTGAGAGGTGAGTTTGGGAGCAATTTTTGGATGGATTATGGACGAATCGATAAACCTCAGGTATATTAATATTGCTCACTTCACCCTCCACCTGCAATTCTCCATTTCCCCATGCTTTTTCTTGTGTCGGGTTAAGTTCCTCGTGTCAAATCTTGTCGATCTGCGAAAACTCGAGGATTTCCAGCTCTGATTTTCTTTTTTTTTCGCTCTTCATTTCTGGTTTTGTTGGGGGGTTTGGCAGAAGGGTGGAGCGTTGTCGCCAGGAAAGCTGAGAACTTTACTGATGGGGTTGGAGAAGAAGAGGAAACAAGAGGAAGAAGAAGAATTAGAATCACATTCCTCTTTGAGATCTCACAATGATGATTCAGGTCAGCTCTCATTTCTCTTTTTTTTTTCACCGCAATTTTGCTGATTTGATTGCTTGGAATCGCTCATTCTGAATCTGTATGCCCAACGTAGGTTTGCTTGCTATAGTAGATTTCATTTCATCCGCTAGTAATTTCAGTACTGTCAGATGGGATTATATTGAGAAAATCAACCGGAATCTGACATTTTGTGGACATGTACCAATTGCTGGTTTAGGCTTAGTAAATAAGGATTGTGTTCTGCAAAAAAAATCTACATTTTTCTGTTCTTGTGATTTTGATCTTCTAATGCTTTTATTTTAGTTGCATTTATATGAGTGAGTTAGCATAGGTGTACATGTACTTAATTGCTCCTTCTCTATGTAGCTGTGTTCTAAGTGAAAACCTTCAATGTTGGGATTGTTTTGTAGGTTGTTATTCATCTTCTGACACCTGCAAAGATGTGGATGTAGTAACTGAACTTCGTGAATGCTCGAGTTCAACTATGGTGGAGTCAGATGTACTAGCAAATGGTAAGCCAAATTCTTCAAAGATGAGGCCTCAGGAAGAGTATGAAGCGGTAGATTATGATGGCATGTTGTCATCATCTGCTTTTGAGTTTCAGAAGACTGAGCGGGGCCAGCAAAAAGTTCCCGCAGCTCCATTCTCTAAGCCGGCACCATCAAAATGGGACGACGCACAAAAATGGATTGCAAGTCCTACTTCAAACCGACCAAAAATGGGGGCAAGAAAGGCTAGCAATGCTTTTGGTAATGGAAACAGGCAATTGTCATTAAAAAATGTTGAAGTAATGGAGCAAAGATCAGTTGTTTCAGAAGAGCCACATACTATAAGAATGGACCCAAGGCAAGGTAAGAAGGACAATGGAGCCCTAAACAGTGATGGTTCTGAGTCTCGGCTATATCCACCACCTGTTGATTTGTTGTATGGTCAAACTGTTGCTGTTGGTGAAAAATCTGTTGGCATTCCAGCAAGTAAGGATATGTTAAAGCTGCTTGGGCATTTTTCATTGTCTTTGTTATGTCTCTTTCATTATATAACTAGTTTTGTTTGCTTATGAAGTCATGCTTTCTATAAATCACCGATTGTTAACTTCAAGTAGAATAATATATCTGGTGCTTCAACCCCTTGTAGGATTCTTTAGTGAACGAGATATTAAAATAAAGATGGTGATAAGTGCTGGATTAGTTAACTTACGATCTCTAGTGTTGTGCACTTTAATACGGAATGGGCTGCAATAATGATTGTTCCATGGTACACTGTCTCTCTTGGGGTAGTTTGCTTTGCGGACCTTAATGATGATATGGAGCCTATCATTTGGTCTCTCACTTTAGGACAAGTTTAAGCTTTACAACTGTAATGCTCAAGCAGAGTTTCAGTTCTCCTTGATCTCCAATATCTGTTTTGCATGGGCATATCCAGAGTATATAGCCTTAGGATTGTTGTAAAGTTAAACCATTTCTTATTCAGTCTAGAACTTTCAAAAGGTAACATAAAAGGAAAACCAATGAAAAGATGATTGGGATGGAAAGATGAAACAATATGGTGAACTTGTAGTTGGGTGATTGTTAATCAAGTCTACTGTCTACATAGAAATGGTTTCATTCATTTTTGACATTCAATTTTGGGCTATTCTAGAAAAAAAAATGATGTTACTATTAAAAATGAATTGATTTCATTTCATTTCGTATTTGATATTATTGACTAGTCGACTGAATACATTGTTCCATGCAGTCAGCCTCAGTCAACATGATTCATACCAGACTGCTACAAGTTTTATGCCAGCGCCATCAATGGCAAGGTCTATATCGATGAGAGACATGGGTACAGAAATGACTCCTGTAGCTAGCCAGGAGCCATCAAGGAATGGAACACCTGTCAAGGTGACATCACTGCTCCATAGTCCTATCTCTTCCCAGCCATCATCTCCTAAAAGAAGCTCATCGTCAGCAATACATGCAGACAGCCGAGACTTGAACAAGCAGGATCTTTCTGAAAAGGAAATGCAAATGAATACCAGAAGAGAAATAATGGTCCTCGGCACCAAACTTGGTAAAACTAATATAGCTGCTTGGGCCAGTAAAGAACAAGAGGATAAGGACGCAGCCAGTTCTCTGAAAAATGTGGGGTGTGCAGATCAAGTGCTTAAAAATGCCATGGAGAAGAGAGCTGAAACATGGGAAGAAGCTGAGAAAGCCAAGTACATGGTTAGGTAATTCTTTTCCAAATCAATCTATCTATCATCTATTCATCTTCTTACTTTCTTTGAAGAGTAAGACAGAAAATTTTCATGCATAATTTGCTAGCATCATGTTGAGATGAAATTGTATGTTCTTTACTAAAAGAACTTGATTGTTGTGTTGGTTTTTTATAAGGCTACTCATCTTTGTGACTAGGTAATTATAAGATGTGTGTGTGTGTGTAGTGGAGATTCTTAAATTGATCAATGCAATATGAGTAGCCGATTCCAGATTTTTGTGTCAATTCTCTTCTTGAAATTTTTTGTGCAGCTAATCATTCTAAGAAATTTTACAGGTTTGAGCGGGAAGAAATGAAAATACTAGCGTGGGAAAATCTTCAAAAGACGAAGGCAGAGGCTGAAATGAGGGAAACTGAGGTAATGTTACATGTTTTGGTATACACTTGTTGTTGTTCAGAAAAATGGAATAATCAGTGTAAGGTGACCAGAAAATTTGCTTATGCCACTAAAAGTGTCTTATCTGTAAATTCCATCAATTGTACTCACCAAACCTAATATGCTTGATTTTGTGATTACCAAATGAATAACTAGCTTATTATACTTGGTTTTATAGGCGCTTGTTTTACACACTAATTATTGGGCAGGTGGAGATAGAAAGGAGGAAGGCACAAGCACAAGACAGACTGATGAACAAGCTTGCAGCTGCTAGGCAAAAGGCGGAAGCAAAGAGGGAGGTTGCAGAAGTGAAGAGGAGTAAGAAAGCCACTAAAGCCGAGCAACAAGCCGAGTATATCAGGAAAACTGGTCGAATTCCTTCTAACAAATTTTCATGTTGTGGCTGCTGCCAATGAATTATAGGTAGCTTAAAGCCTTGTGTGAGCATTGACTAGCTGTATTCTTCTGCATGGTTTTGTATATTTTGATTATCTGGATAAAGAAGTCAAGAACCAATGCAGGAGTTGTATATGTTTCAACCCTATGGTTGTGTTTGTGAATTGGCTTGTCTGGAAACCAAAATATATAGATATGAAAAATATGCAAAAGAAGAAAAAAAGATTTTTGAACCCATAAAAAAGGGATGAAAAGAAGGGATGGATAATCTATAAAAAGGAATAAATTTGATACTACTACTCTTCTGGATATGTGGAAAACTAAGTATACGTGATAGCCTGTGGACTTCTTTTAGGATTGATTACCTCATCTTGTTGTAGATTCCAATCTTTTGTAGTTGTCTTGTAAATTCCAACGCTTACCCTAATTATCCATGATTGTAACTATAAAAAGCAATTGTTGTTTGAGAATTGATTGCAACAATGAAACACATAAAAAGATGTTTCACACGTGTGTTTTGGGGTGTAATTCTCATTCGACTTAGACACTCGAATCAACTCTAAAATAGTAAACAAACAAGTAAACGGAAGAACAAGTGAACACAAGCAATTGGTGACGCAGTTCGGCAAATCCTACATTTGCGGAGCCTCAGAGAGGAAGCACATCTCAAAATATCCACTAGATCTCAGAAGTTTACAAGCAGGTTACACACAGCAACACGAAGAGTAAAGAATAACCAAGAACAAACAGATTCAAAAGGTACAAGAACACAACAAGGGAAGAAGAGAAGATCTAGGGTTTCAGCCCCCTAAGGCTGACAAAGCTCGGAGATGGTGCTTTGTTGGATCTTGGACCACGAAGTTGAAGAAGCGAGATCTGGCTTCCTCAAACACCAATCGTCGGACCACTGGAGAAGCTCTCGAGCCACCGGACTCTCTCTCTCTCTCTCTCTTTTCTCTTTCTTTTCTCTCTCTTTCTCTAAGCTCTCTTTCAGATGCGCCGTTTGTCGAATGAGCTCGAAGAGCACAAAACCAACTATTTATAGCTAGGTCAAGAGGAGCGTCTACCAGAAGCGGATCAAAGGAAATGGGCCAAGTCTTCAAGAAACGCTAAGGCCCAAAACCAAGAGGTGAAGCCCAATAACTCTTCTAGCTAGCTAAACTCGGTAAGGTCCGGTTTAAGCCGTCCAACCAGGTTTGGCCCGGGGTTGCTTGATCCGGTTTACCTCGTTCTTGTAAGCTATAATTGCTATTGAACCCGGTTCTGTACTTGGTATATTTTTCTACCTCAATTCATGTTACAATATGTGCCATACCATTACTTTATGTCACTAGAAATAATACTTAGCTTAATCCTAGAACATAACAAATGCCCTCTTAAGCTCAGTATTATTGCTAGAAGTAAAAACTGATTCTAGTGGATTTTAAGACAAGTTTCATCATATCATCATTGGCTCAGTTCCATATCTCAAGTTACATCATTGATATGGAGTTCTTTCCTGCAGAACACAAATTTGTTAGTGGGGACTATTTTTGTTCCAAAATCTGCAGGATTGGTGTCTCCAAGTATTTTCTTCACATTAATTTCCTAGTCCTCCACCATTCTCTGTATAAAATGATATCTCACGTCTATGTGTTTAGTCCTCTCATGATATACAGGATCCTTGCAAAGATACAAAGCACTCTGATTATCAGTGAAAAGAGTGGGCAAATATGTTTTGCCATCAATTTCATGCAAGATACCACATAGCCAAGTAGCCTCTTTTGAGGCCTCAGTAGCTGCAATGTACTCAGCCTCTGTTGAGGAGAGTGCAACTATTGATTGTTGTTGGGATTTCCAAGAAATGCAATTTCCTGCCCAACAGCAATAATATGCAGTTGTAGACTTCCTGTTGTCCCTGTTACTGGCATAGTCTGAGTCCACATACCCTGCCCAGTGTTTTTGTCCAGGGTTGGACATAAAGCGACTAAGTACACTTATAGCAAAAGCTAAATATGGCCTAGTACAAATCATAGCATATATAATGCTTCCCACTGCTACATCATATGGAACATGCTCCATATTCTTTTTTTCTTCTTCAGTGGTGGGACAATCTTGTTTTGTGAACTCCAAGTGCCCTCCAAGTGGTATTAGTGCAGGCTTGGCATCATTCATGGCAAACCTTGTACAGGTTTAAAGAAGAATGTAAATAGGAGAGGAAGAGTTAACACCTTTGAAATATAAACAAGTATCATAGCTGCTTCTAGAGAAACCAAGAGAAATCATGCAAGCATCACATTTCTTATTCCACTTTCTAGGAGACTGTTTTAAGCCATATATTGATTTTTTCAACAAACAAGCATAATCAGGTTTAGTCTTATCAACAAAGCCTTTAGGCTGTCTCATGTAAATGGTTTCAATTAAGTCACCATGCAAGAAGGCAGTTCTTACATCCATTTGTTCAAGTTCTTAATCAAACACTGCAGTCATAGCAAGCAAGAGACGCATGGTTTTATATTTAACAACAGGAGCAAAAATATCATTGTAGTCAACCCCCTCTTTTTGAGTAAAGCCTTTGGCAACCAGCCTGGCTTTAAACCTAGGGGGATCAAGTTTAGTAGCCCCATCTTTAATTTTATAAATCTATTTGCAATCTATAAGCCTAGCCTTAGCAGGTTTAGGAACTAGGGTCCAAGTGTTATTAACAACCATGGATTGGATCTCTTCATGCATAGCCTTAACCCATTCATTAGCCTGTTTACAACTGACAGCTATTTCATAGCTGTCAGGAGTAAAGTTTTTAATGAGCTCAGCAACAGTAAAAGCAAACTCAACAATTTTATCAAAGCACTCAAGCAAATTCACCTCAAACCTTTTATTAGGTATTCTTATCCTAGGTTCCCTATCCCTAGTCAACTGGTAATCAACCAAATCATTCATAGAAGAGGAAGAGGAAGAACCAGAAGAACCAGAACTAGAACTAGCATGCTTAGAGACAGAGGAAGAAGGGAGAGGTAAAGAATTTGAGTTAGAGTTGCTTACTCCCCCACCCAATTGGTGAGGTTGTGTACTTGTTGAGGCTGTATCAAGTTGATTGTTGCCCTCATCATTTTGTGCTTCTGGATCATCTTCATCATTCTGTGCAGCAGTAGAATCCTCATCATTATTGTTGTGTTCAGAGGAGTACTGTGCACTTGAGGAGTATCCTATGTCAAACTCCTCTTCATCCTGTGGTGGATCATTATCTTCTTGGAAGAAATTTCCATTTGCAGGGAGATATGTTGTGGAGACTGCATTGCTTGCATCTTCCTCAGTGCCTGGATTTGCAACAGAAGGCATAGTCAATCTTTCTTTGAAATAAAATTCTTTTTCATTGAATGTAACTGACCTAGAGGTTATAACTTTATAGCCTCCAGGTTGAATTAATAAGAGTTTGTAGCCTTTTACCCCAGGGGGGTAGCCTAGCATGACACACTTATAGGCCCTGGGTTGTAGCTTGCCCTGTGAAACTTGGGCATAAGTTGTGCACCCAAAAGGCCTAAGGTGAGCTAGGCCAGGCTTCTTACCCATCCACATTTCCTGTGGAGTTTTGAAATCAATGACAGAGGAGGGAGATCTGTTGATCAAGTATGCTGCAGTTGTAACAGCTTCTCCCCATAAAGAATTTTTCATTCCAGCACTTATTAGCATGCATCTAGCCTTTTCCAATAGAGTCATGTTCATCCTTTCAACTGTACCATTTTGTTGTGGAGTACTAGGAACTGTTAAGTGCCTTTTTATGCCCTGTTGTCTGCAAAACTCATCAAACATGTTATTGCAAAATTCAAGTCCATTGTCAGTCTTAAGGCACTTGACCTTGTGATTAGTCTGCCTTTCAATCATAAGTTTCCAAGTCTTAAAGTGTTCAAAGGCTTCATCCTTAGTTTTCAGTAAGTAAACCCATACTATCCTCGAGTAGTGATCTATAAGAGACAGGAAATACTTCCTTCCTCCTATAGTATCAACTTGAGCAGGCCCCCAGAGATCAGAATGAATATACTCTAGGGGCTTTGAGGCAATATAGGTTGATTTACTGAAAGAGTGGGAAGTTTTCTTTCCCAACACACAATTATCATAAAAATCAATATCACAAGGATCACAATCAATCATATTATGCTATTGTAGATATTTGAGACCCTTATTTCCTATATGACCAAGCCTAGCATGCCACATCTTTGTATGATCCATTTTATCAATTTTAACACTTGCAGAGACATTTATTTCAGGAGTAGCAATAACATGATATAACCATCCCTTCTTAATGCTCCTAATAAGGACTGTTTCATTTCTAATAACATCCCTTCTACCCTGATGAGTGATAATATGACAATTTAGATCATCAAAGACAGACTCTGAGAGTAGGTTTCTCCTAAGGTTTGGCACCCACCTTACCTTTTGGAGAACCCTTATTTTTCCATCATGCATTCTTAGAGGAACAGTCCCAATACCCTTGATGGGTAACACAATGTGGTCACCCAACATAACAATACCATCATTGCAAAGAGTCAAAGATTCAAAGAAATCCTTGTTAGGGGTTGCATGCATTGTACATCCAGAATCTAAGATCCAATCATTTTCATCAGAGGTATTGGAAACAATTAGAAGCTCATGAGAATATTGAGAGCATGATTCAAAAATATTAGACACACCATTGTTATCTTTTGGTTTATTTTTATCATCCCTTTCCTTTTTGTTGCAATAGTAGAATAATGACCAACACCACAATAATAACATTTAACATTGACATGTCTTTCTTGTCATTGTTATTATCACCAGTTTTCTTTTTCTTATTCTTATTGAAATTCTTTTTCCCTTTGGCCATCATAACCTCATTTTTAGACTCAGTTTTCTTGTCATTGTTAGAGCTACCATTTTTTATCTTGAAGACCTTAAGGGTCTCATTTTTCTAAATGATAAACTCAGATAACCTAGCAGTTGTCATGCCATCTCGACCAAATTGACACACATCTTTCAAAACATCAAACTGAGCAGGGAGAGAATTCATTAAGAGCATGAACTGGTGTGAATCTTTTATCTTGTCATCACATCTTTCTAAATCTTGAATTATCCTAAGGAATCTATCAAGATTTTCCTCTATAGTCTGACTAGTGTCCATTTTGAAACTGAACAATCTAGATAATAGAGAGATGAGACGAGGCAGAGATTTAGACAAGTACTTAGCATCCAAAGCATCCCAAAGGGGTTTTGGTTCAGTAATACTTACAACCTGCCTAGCTACCTCATCGGATAGTCTAAGCATAATCTCTGCGTGGGCAAGATCTTGAGCTTGCTTCTTTTGGAATGCAGTAGTAGTAGCATCCCAAGTGTTAGTGACAGTGTTCCACAACTTTTCTTTGGTGAGAATGGCTTTCATCTTCACCTTCCACATTGCATAATCAGCATGCCCATCGTAGGGCTTTATCCTGTATGCGTCTCCCATCTAGGTACTTGTATCCAAGAACAGAAAGTTACTCCTAAGAATGCAAGAGGCAATGCACAGGAACTATGTTGGATCTTAATTTCTTTGAAACAAGATACCAAATAAAACACAAGTCATGAAGCAAATCTAGACTCCTAGACTCTACTGTAGGAACCGACAGTGGGAAGTAATCGACACAAGTCGAAACCCTTCTATCAAGAATCCCCTGCCCCCCAAGTAATTTCTTACTTGAGATACAGTGACAAAAGCAAGACGAGAAGAAAGCAAGATCTGAGAAAAATAAAAATGAGAAAGCGGAAGCAACAAGATCTAGTAATCAAAGCAAGATCTATAAATAACTCAATCTCTGATACCAATTTGTAATTCTCATTCGACTCAGACACTCGAATCAACTCAAAAATAGTAAACAAACAAGTAAACGGAAGAACAAGTGAACACAAGCAATTGGTGACGCAGTTCGGCAAAGCCTACATCTGCGGAGCCTCAGAGAGGAAGCTCATCTCAAAATATCCACTAGATCTCAGAAGTTTACAAGCAGGTTACACACAGCAACACGAAGAGCAAAGAATAACCAAGAACAAACATATACAAAAGGTACAAGAACGGAGAAACACAAAAAAGGGAAGAAGAGATCGAAGATCTAGGGTTTCGGCCCCTAAGGCTGACAAAGCTCGGAGATGGAGCTTTGTTGGATCTTGGACCACGAAGTTGAAGAAGCGAGATCTAGCTTCCTCAAACACCAATCGTCGGACCACCGGAGAAGCTCTCGAGCCACCGGACTCTCTCTCTCTCTCTCTCTTTTCTTTTTCATTTCTCTCTCTTTCTCTAAGCTCTCTTTTAGATGCGCTGTTTGTCGAATGAGCTCGAAGAGCACAAAACCAGCTATTTATAGCTAGGTCAAGAGGAGCGTCTACCAGAAGCGGATCAAAGGAAATGGGCCAAGTCTTCAAGAAACGCTAAGGCCCAAAACCAAGAGGTGAAGCCCAATAACTCTTCTAGCTAGCTAAACTCGGTAAGGTCTGGTTTAAACCGTCCAACCGGGTTTGGCCCGGGATTGCTTGATCCGGTTTACCTCGTTCTAGTAAGCTATAATTGCTATTGAACCAGGTTCTGTACTTGGTATATTTTTCTACCTCAATTCATGTTACAATATGTGCCATACCATTACTTTATGTCACTAGAAATAATACTTAGATTAATCCTAGAACATAACATGGGGATTAGACACAGTCAATTCTAACTTAAATCCAAATCAGAATAAGTAAGAAAAACAAGCGTTTAGATAAACATGCTCAAATAGAAACTTGAAGAGGCTCTCTAGGGCGCGGAAGGAATTTCTTGTTAAATCCGTTTTGCAGTCAATCCCCACGTATACAATGGCGTGTTTTCAGCACCCAGTTGGTTTTTGTCATGATATCCAACAACTTATGTGTGACTTTCTGTGGGGGTCGAAAGGAGAAAAGAAAGGAACACATTGGATGAGCTGGGATCAGATGTGTCAACCTAATAGTTGTGGAAGTCTGGGCTTTAGACGGTTGGAGGAATTTAACTTAGCCATATTAGCACGTCAAGGCTGGAGATTTATCACGAACTCAGATTCTCTTGTAGCACGATTGTTGAAAGCTAGGTATTACTCAAACTCGTCTTTTTTGGAGTGCTCATTAGGGTATTTGCCTAGTTACACTTGGAGAAGTATACATAATGCAAAGACTGTTCTTGAAGACGGATTTTTATGGAAGGTTGGCAATGGAACTTTATTGAATATGTGGTCGGATAAATGGATTCCAAAGCCGAGATCCTTTAGGCCCTTCGGAAATTTTAAAGGTGGAGACCCAAATATGAGAGTTAGTGACCTTATTGACTGGGATAGGGGGTGGATTGAGGATGAAGTGAGGAAGTGGCTTGTGGAGGATGATGTCGAGCATGTTCTTTCGATTCATTTGCTATCAAGAGAGGTGCAAGATCAGATTATCTGGTTTTACACAAAAGATGGTAATTTCACAGTTTGAAGTGCTTATCATATTTGCATGGAGAGGAGAAATAATAGGGTTGGAATGGGCGAATCTTCAGATGGTGGTAGGACAAAGAAGTTGTGGATATGGTTGTGGGGAATTTGTAACACCCCTATTTTACAACACTGGGTATTACCGCCAGTGACCTCAGACTTTACCGTCAAAAGTCACCCAAGGCTTTTAGAATGATATAGAACAATTAAATGCGGAATAAAAACATATTACATAATGAGAAAAGGTGCTCCCGAGGGAGACTTGGTTCTTACAAATATCTTACATCGTTTTCAAATAAAAAGTTGTTCGGAAATTTAAATGCGAGACTAACTTGTCCTTGAAACATATTGAAACTAAAACAAAATGATGAACGAAGTACATCTTGAAAATCCTTGTTCTTCCTTCGTCTTCACTTCACTTCACGCCTTGTGGGGATTCCTAGATTCTGACATAATTCGCGAGGGGCGGTAGAATGCCAGACAAACATGCGGAAAAGAAGAATTAGTCTAAAAGACTAAGCAAGCGGGAATGGAACTTCCCGAGGGTATTTCGGTAATTTCAAGTATTGTCGAAAGAGATATTAGGGTTGTGTTTACGATGGGACTATACGATCAAGCTTGTTTATGTGGAGCTTTTAATGGTTCAAAGAAGAGTATATCTTAGGCAAAGATAACTCGAAAAGCGATAGAAGAACTACTAGATTGTAGACTTCTCTAGGATTTCAATAGAATGTTGGGAACATTTATTAATTCATACAAGTGAAAACCTCTCGCGCTTTGAGCGGACCGAGAGCCGGAACGATCATTTGAGACCGGTCCGGTTTTAGTATCTTAAATGTGCATTCGCACTTATCTTAAATAGTGACGAAAGATATTCAATCTTGTTAATGATTTTTAATCAAGCACATATATGTAAATGAAGCTATTACTAATGAACATCATCAACCCCACTTTTCAACACAATACTCAAATTTCCTGTGCACTCTCGGCAATAAAACAAAGCCCCTATATTAATTAATGAGATTATCCCACCCATTACAGCTATGCAAAAGTGGAATTCCATACCATGAAATTTATAATCACAAATTAGAATCTTAACAAACGAAATTACACGCCTACAATTTCATCAACAACACTACTAATTAACAAATAGCACAGCGATTGCTGTCCAAATGATTCAAAACTTGTCCCTAGATTACAGACCCAACCCTAAAGAAGAGCATTCAAACAAGCTTAGGGAATCCGACCTTAACAGCAGACTTGAATCTCGGCAGTGTAGAGGAAGGTGGACTCGCCCAGCTTCGAGGACCTACCGAGAGTGGACGCACAAACTAAAGAATCCATGGCTGTCTCGATTCTCTCAAACTTGCGATGGCGTTCTCCCTTCGGCCCAGGTTCTGTTCGACCGGCGACGAGCCCGGCTAGGGCGACTAGATCAGCGGCTAGAGGTCAAAACCAAGCAAGAACCGAGAGCCTCGACCGATCTAGAAGGCGGCGAGTTTGTGATGTGGATCTAGACGCACGAGCTGTATCGCGCTAATCGCCGACGTGGAGCTCTTCGCTTAACAACCGTTTTGGTGATGAAGATGGACTGGGGAAAACCTCCGACGAGAGCCAACGCCGTGAAAGGGGAGGAGGTGTTGGCCGACGACAAGGTAAGACGGGAATTCTTAGCTAGTGGTTTCGATCGACAAGTTGTGGGTTGAGGCGAAAATCCTTGGTGTGACTCGATCGGAGTTCCACTCACGGCGAGGAGGAATCAGGCACGACCGACCACTGTTGATCGGAACTCCCACGCCCCAAGCTGTCTCCATCGGCGGCCCAGCTCTTCTCTTTCGCCTTTTGATCTCTGGTGGTGGCGGCTCACATGAATTGGAAAGTGAAGACGCTCTAGGTTTTGGAAGAGGGATGAGAATAAGGAGGTAGAAAGGATTTGGGTGTTGAATTGGGCTTCCAAGCCCATATTGGGCTTCTCTCCAAATTCTGGCAAGTTGGGCAAGTCCCACTCTTCGAATAGGTTGAATTTAGACTAGTTTGAGAAAACAAGCGGAAGCGGAATTATAATCGGGTTTTTAAAAAAAAATCCGGGTATTATATATTCTAATTCCATAACCCTTTTATACTATAAGGCTCATAAAATATCTTTGATCATATTTATATATTATGATATTATAGTTCATCACATAGAATCTTTTCTATATTTAATTGATTTCTTTTCAAGCAAGTCTACTTTATGTTATAAAACATACTAGTTTTATTATAATATCATACTTGATATATTTAATTTCGAACTTAGGTCTTTTAATAAATCTCTACAGTAGAAGCTCATTAACAATCCTATATTTTTATATAGGACTCTAATAATATTTTATTTAGTAGTAGCATATTTTTATGAGATCGTTGTCTAAGTCAAACTATAGTTTTTAGATCTCCAACGTATTCTATAACTTAAACTCATATGCTAATAATATAATATTTTATTCTATCCTACATAATAGCTAACATCTTGTAATATATTCCTCATATAAAAAGATATGCGAAGTTTGTATTGAATAACTATTTTATTCTAAATTCCTTATATTTACTCAACTTTATAATTTCTATATTTTTTTATAGATTAGGCCATGCATGACTTTTCTCTATTATAAACTTTATTACAAATCTATATAAAGATGATATTAGTTTTATTTAATAATCTTTTGATTTCTAAGGTCATAATATGATATCATCTTTTGTATAAGACATGCATGATATTTCTAGATTCTTATTTGATCTAAGGTGGAAAGATACTAAATATAGGCCTTACATATTATATTTATTTTATGACATCTATTTATATCTTGTAATAGCATGCATGTAATAAAAGCATGAATATATCTACTTAGTTTTATTTAGCTTAAGTTATCATAGTAAAAATAATTTGTTTCTAGTTTTTTTTCCAACTAACAAGATCTTCTAGTATATGTTTATTTCTTATTTTCCTATAATACTTTCCAATAATTTATAACCTTGTAAAATTTATAAAAGCATAAATTAGATAAGTAAAATAGGATAGAATTTTTATACTTTTTGGTATTCTGTAAAATAGAACACTGGAGAAGAAGACAGGGGAGGAGGGCCGGCGTGCAGGGGCGGCGCGTCCAAGGTCCGGCGAGGCAGGCGACGGCGCGAGGAGGGCGTCGTCGTCGTCGGTGGTGCTCCGGCAGGGGCGGTGGTCCGGCGGCTCCAAGGAGAAGAGAAGGAGGAAATTGAATGATGTTTTTGTGGTATTTTTATGGAGAGTTTCTACTTGTAAGTTGCTGATTTTTTTGATGATTTAGAGAGCCATTGATAGAAGGAGTAGAATAGAGAGAAAAAGTTTGAATGAATGCTTGAGGGAGGGCTTTTATAGACAAATTGAGGAGGTCTTCAATCCATGGCAATGGAGGATGTCCAATGGAGGAGGAGGAGAAGACCATGCATTGGTCACACTTGTGCTTCTTCCATGGTGATGAAGTGTGAGGTCATAAGGTTGGTCAAGCAAGCAAAGAGGAGGTGGAGGAGGCATGCAATGGGTGTCTTTCAAATCAACGTAACTCCATTAGACTTTAGTCTGATGTTCAAATTGGAAGAAGGGGCTTATTTGTTATAAGAGGAAAAGGTTAGGTTGAATGAACAAGAAATTGCAAATGGTCTAGCGGAATGGGAGAGGGGCGTGTGAGGGGTAGAGTGCAAGAGGTCTTGGGTTCAAATCCCGGCTCTTGCATTCTTTTTGCAAAACTTGTATTTAGTTTCTAGGCTCTTATGTAATTTATTTCTTAGAATAAATTAATTTGCCAAAGGACATTATTTTTATTTAATATTCTTTTTATTGATTTACCTCACTTTACTAATCTAAGCCTCTCAAGTTATTTTATACAAATTTTATCTATTTTAGTTTCTTGATAAGAAACGAAAAATAGAAGAAGTTAATTTGATATTCCGAAATTCTCCTTTTAAATTAGAGAAAATAAGTAATTGATCATAAATATTACTCCTCCGTTTCAAAATAGTTGATCTTAGACAAAATTGCACACTTATTAAGGAAATTTTTTTTTACCCAAACTACCCCTATAAGTACACTTTGGGAGATGCAACTAAAAAAAATAAATTTTGGGATATGTGTAATGTGGGGTATAGGTAAGGGTATAAATGGAAAAAAAAAGTTAGATGAACAAGTATTTTGAAACAAGAAAAAATGGCTTTAAGAACAACTATTTTGAAACGGAGGGAGTATATTATAAAAACTTGGAATATTGCGGATATTACAGAATTGATATCATCCCTCGGGCACGTGAATTTATGTGGCGTGCTTGCAAGGAAATCTTGCCATGCAAACAACTGTTGTGTCGGAGAAAAATGGCGCTCGATAATTTGTGTAATCTATGTGGAATTCTGGAGACTGTGTTGCATTGTCTAAGGGATTGCAAGCTGTCGAGATCCATCTGGAAAAGATTTCCTTCAGCCGGCGGTTTGGGACGTGGAGCAGGATCAATGCTAGACTGGGAAGAGAAAGTTAAGGCCGAATGTGATAATGAAGTTCAGCGGTTCTGGGTTTTTTATTGTGGGAATTATGGAAAGCCCGGAATAGGAGGACCTTTGATGGTGTGAGGGCTGATACTGAGCATATTTTTGAGGCTTGTTGTAGTGTCTTGGAGGAGTTCAACAGAGTGAAATTGAAGCATGAGTTTTCTGCTGGTGTTCCGACTATAGATTCATGGAGAAAACCAGTTGTGGGGTGGATTTCAATCTGTTGTGACGCCTCAGTTAAGGGAATGGAGTGTGGTATTGGAGTGGTGGGCAGGGATGCTAATGGAGATGTGGTTTTTTGGGTTCTCGACGAATTCTGCGCGGGACTGAAGTCGAAATGGCAGAGGGCGAGGCTATTTTATGGTGCCTGCAGCTTGCGCATGAATTTCAAGCTGAAAACGCGCGTGTGTGGAATCGGATTGCAAAGCTTTGATTCTCAAGTGCAAACAGGGCACCATTTCGAGGACTTTATTAGGTGATCTCGTTGTTCGTATTGCCGATTCCAATTATGTGTTTGATTTTTGTAACTGGGAGTTTGTGCGTCGGAGCGCTAATTGGGCTGCTCACTGGCTTAGTAGGTGGCTACCGGCGTCTCTTGTTGTTCAGTTCTGTGATTTTCATTTCCCACTTGATTTTTATGATGTATTGTCGGATGAATTGGCTTTAAGTTAATATATTAGAGTGATTTTATCAAAAAAAAAAAAGAAACTTGAAGAGGCGAGCTAAGGGGATGTGGCCGACCCTTTCATGTAGATAGCACCCTATCTAATTCTATGATGACAAATAGATCTAAAACTAATAATGGAAGGTGTTTTGGGCAGAATAATCACACGAACGTGTTACCTGCTAAAATTAGGGAATCCTAACCAAAGAGCAATCGTAACACGTTATCAAATACAAAGAAGATGTAAAATTGTGAAAAAGAAAGGAGAACAAAAGTAAGGAAGTTGTTGTGATCGTATTATGATCGTGATTGCAAACAATTCTCTTGTGATTACAGACGAGCACTTGAATAGGATTGATAGACAATAATAAATTAAGCTTAGAAATTGACTCAAAGTGTGGTTGCTGATGATCCTCCTCATTTCTGCCTCCTCTCGGTTTTATAACCCTTGTCTTCTTCAGACCATTGGTGGAGCGTTTAGTGTATCCCGGAAATCTCGCCATCGGCATGAATTGAATAGCCGTTGAGTAGGTTGATCATGGGATCTCTTTGAGCCGAGATTTCCGCCATGCCTTCAATGCTCTTTTCCCTTAATTGCTTCTTCGGTTCCTCCATTTAACGACTCGGGCTAACAATCATGGGCTTGCTTTGTCTTCTTGGGCTAGATTTTGGAGAGGCCCAACAGAAGGGTATTGATAAAATCACATCAATGTGACCAATATTATCATGTAAATGAACCCTGATTAATTTAGTCAAACTAATATTGACTCAAGTAACTCTAATTTAATACGTGTCTTTGAATCGTCCTAAGGATACAATAGTGTGCTTTCCAATGTTAGAAGATAATTTGTAATTTTATGGATGTAAAATATCTTGAAATGAAAATCAAAGGCATGTAGAGTGTAGAGCATTAGAAAGCACACTATTTGGTGCAATCTAAACACCCTACATGTTGAATTTGAGATTTCTTTCCATTGAGCAAAGTGGTATAAAATAATGTGAGTAAAGTTTTATAAGATGAAAAATGATGGACATCATGAGTGATATAATTAATCGCTTCGCTATCTAAATTCCAATTAGAATGCACTTTTTGAAAGAGACGTAATTTCTTACCAATGAGAAAAGCTACACAATTAAAGAGATCTAAATTACTAAAGCTAACATGTGTAGAATCTTTTGATGTAGGAAAGTCATTAAGACAACGACACTTATCTAATGTGTGACCTGCTTTCTTTTGTTGATCAAAAACAATCCACCAATTGTTAGAATACATGAACATGCTAGCATTTAATTGACCACTTTTCTGGTAGTAATCAAATGAAACTACATGATTCCCTTTTTCTTAGGCCAAGATTTAAAAAAGGTTGTTGCTGTTTTGTCCAATATTATAATTATTATTTTGTCCTCTCCCGAAACCATACCAAACCCCCTGCCTTATCTTCCTATTTGAGTCGCAAAAGCAAGATTATCAAGATGTGTCTTACTAGAACTACATCTCCTTTGTTCCTCTTCTTTTAAAACCAATCTATATATATGCATCACTAAGAGTTAGAAGCACTTATATATTAGATTCATTTAGGAATTGGATAACCTGTTGATTTTTTAATGCATCCATTTATTACAACATTAGATCCATATATATGAGCATACTCGATCCTCAATTAAAAAGCATATATTCATCCCATATTTACTTTATCTTTTTAAAATAAGCAATTATGAATAAAGTTCGGAAGTAGAAACATGATCACGTTGAACTTGATAAATGTGAGTTGCCAAACCTAGATTGCAACTTATTCTAGATTCGATAATCTATTTTGAAATAAAGAACAAATTCGACTATATCTCATTTTTATAGAATGAAGGATCCAAGAAATTACCAAGCTCTATTGCACCGATCCCATGTAGAACACAATGCAAATTAAAACTCAAATTTGGTCTTGGAAAGTCAGCAATAACAAAACCAAGTTTATTTTTAGTCAAGAGTGAAACTTCATCATTTCACTTCCCATGGATATAATTTCGATCAATGAGAAGACTTGTGAAGAGGACGTAAAATGGATGATCGGAATGGTGAAAAAAAAGGGCTTGCTTGAATCTTCACCACTTAATCCTCCCAATGAATGAGGTGGAAATCGATTCAAAGCTTCGAACTTATCAACCACAGCGAATAAATACCATGTAAAGACTTACTTTTGAGATGGAAAACATATAAGGGGGAATTGAAGAAGAGAAAATTCAGTGTTTTTCATTGAATGAGAAAATATTGTTAGTAAAACTTAATACAAAATCCATGTTTCCTATCATTCATACAAAACTCTCATGTCTTATATAATAATCCTATGTGTTTAACAACTTAAACCAACTTAACTAATTTGTTCCTAGCGGCCGTCTGATTCTCTTCTTGTCTTGATGACTCGGAAAGCTAGATATTCATGCCTTGTTTAAGTTGGATGGTTGAGCTAGCTGCTCTGATGCACCTCTATATTCTTCAATAGTGGAAATAGACTTGTTTGATTTGAACTTTTCTAAGTTGGACTTAATGTTTGATGATTTAGGATAATCCTTCATAGTTATAATAATAAGTAAAAGGATTATGTCTTTTTCTAGACTTAAATCTAAAGGAAACGGTCGATTTTAATATTTTTTGTCGAAGGAGGCGTTACTCTTCGTCCCCTCATGGAGGAATTTTATTAATAATAAAAATGAGATAAGTAGTTAGCAAGCACGGGATGATCCGACCACTAACATCACCAAATAACAGTAAATTAATCCCCTCAAGCGGAGCAAAACGGTTGATTTTAATTTATAGACTTAATTAATGATCTAGATCTTACTTTGGCCGAGAAAAATACATTTACAAATATTAATCAAATAGATTAAATCATTAAAAATTCACGAGTTCGAAAATAGTAATTTTTGAGAATTAATGTATATCCCGAAATAATTCCATTCTTAACTTGAATCATTTGAAGTTTGTATTTAAAATTTTGGGTAAAATATAGAAAACCGTCCTCTCTTTGAACATTTGGGAAAAAAAACCACCTCTTATTTTACTATTTTTCTTACAGATTACTACCCCTTATTTCTATTCTGTTTTTATTCAACTTGCTCATCTCGTCTTCCATCCATTATACCGTCAAATTAGGTTTAAAATATATAATTAGTTAAAGTACCAAATGAATTAGCATTGATAATTACCTTTTCTTGACTTCTACTCGATAGAGAAGAAGGGTTGGCTCGATGCTTAGGGAGGGCTTGACTCGGTATGGTGGGTGCCTGTTATGGTGCTTCAAATTGATAACCACCAATGTATTGTCCTCTCTCAATCCCTATAAGCTACTTGTCGCACTGAGTTGAGCCCTTCCTAGGCACTCAGCTAGATCGCCGATTATGAAGCACCCTTGAGCCACCTTTTGATGCAGTGAAACCAGCCATGTCTCCTACCGACATCGAGGAGTTGATTCGAGTGCCATTTGATGGTCCAATAACCAAGAGTAGAGTTAAGAAGATTGCTCAAGGAACAAGATCCATTCTAGTTCGTTTGACAGCTATGGTTGAAGAGTCTAACAAGAAGAGATGGGTCACTATGATTCATCAATTAAGCTCAGATTCCATTTCTTCACAATTATGGGCCGAGTTTCAAATATATGGGGTGCCATTCATGCTGTTTTGGGTCTTGTCTTCCGCACTTTCTTATTTTAGAAACATGTCATAGTTTGTCTTACTTTAGGGCTGAATTTAGTAAGTTATGTGGTCTTAGTCAACTCTTTGACTTGACCAATCTAAGAAAGGAAAATATATATCTTATTGTTTTTATTATAGCCGAATTTTATAAACAATAATGATAGGATTTTCGGCCTAGACAAGTTGTTAGATGGCTGATTATCTTGTTACTACTATTATTAATATCTTTTGAGTTTGTTAGGGTTAGTTTTCTTATCTTATAAGTCAGATAATTATTTATTTGATTTATTTATATAAGAGAACTTAGGTAGATGTTTTAGTATTATAATAAGTTATCTTGGAAGCAAGCAACAGGACCTTTTTACCCTCCATAGAGTCGGCCACATTGTTTTGTTTTCCAAGGAACTTCGGCTTTGTAATCTCTTTAAATAACTATATATGCTTTCAATTAATGAAAATCAACTTGAAGAGAGATTTAACCTAAATTGGTTTAAGTCTTTCTTTTGGGCCATTAAACACACAATCAGATTGATCATTCAACTTTGTGATCGATCATCATCATCACTTCGTCTTCTCTCTCATGTTCTTAACTTTCATAAATTGGATTGTTAATTTGATCAATTTGATTGGTTCTAGATTGATTGTTAAAGATCAACGAGTTTATCAATTAGAATCAGCATTAGAGCCATTCTAATTGAACTATCTCTTTGATTCACTTTAATCATTCAAAATCAAATTCGTTCTTCATTCCTATTTCGAGATCTCCGAGTTACTTGTTGTCCAAGTTACTAACTTTGAGTCTGAATCAGGTTGGAAATCATATTTACAAGGCAAGGAGGGATCCTATGTGGCCATATATGAGATAATCTAGGAGTAATCCAGGGCAATCATGTATCACCTTCCTCTTTCGAGCATTAGTAAGAGTTGAGTATAGGTAATTATCGGAGTTTATCAATTTGGTACTTTAACCTAGGGACAATTATGTATTTTAACCGTAACTTTATGGTATAATGGACGAAAATGGGACGAGGGTGGTTTAATGAAAAGGGAATAAATATAAGAGGTGGTGTTTTTGCAAACGCTTCAAGATAATGGATGGCTTGCTATAAAAAGTGAAATAAAAGGTGGTTTATTTTAAACTCCCCAAGATTGGGGGTTCTGTATTTCACCCTAATGTTGAAGTATTATGAGAGATGTGAATAAACTTATTAATTTGAAATATTTTATAATAGAAGTACAAAAGTCAAAATTAAAATTTTTGGCTAAACTAAATGAAAACTCAATGTAAAACATGTATATTACAAAAAAAGTTGTATCCATAAATTTTTTTATATAATGAATATTAACTTATTTTTATGTTAATTTCAACTAAGAATGTTTTAGAGCGAAAAGAGATATCAAATGGTATTTTTTAAATATTTTAATGCTTTAGTAATAAGATTTATAACTTTTAAAAATTTGTCTATACATGAATTGGACATTTTTGTCACAAAATAAAAAAAATAAAGGACTAATCTATAATTATTTCCGAAATATGGACATTTCAAGGTTATAATGTGGTCAAGATAAAGGCACAATCCCATAGTTGAGATATTTTGAGCAATTTTTCCTATCTTATATCATATTGATTTTTCTAGCATATGCCCTAAGGACATAGGTTAAGCTCCTTAAAATGGAAATAATTAGTTGATTTGCATTTACTGAAGATTAACTAATTTTTCAAATAGGTTTATTAGTTTCCATTTAGGGTTTTAGTTCATTGAATTAGTATGTTTATCCTATGCCCTTAGAAAAACCGATATTCAACAAGTGACCCCAATACTCAAACCAACTTGATCATTCTAAGTTCTAACACTCAACACTACCTGTCCAACTTCCTAAACTGTAACCCATTCAAAAAAATTTACACAACTGAATAAAACCTTTTCATCTTATTTGACATTCTACCAAAATCCATCGGGTGTTATTCGTTTACTTCGTTTGTTCACAGTAAAATGGCAAGGTGTTTCTCACATGAATCGAATTCAATGGAAAACACAAAGCAACAAGCACAAGAGGGATGCCTTTCATCCCTACCAGCTTTTGATCCAGATATCATTGCCGGATTATCAAGGGTCACAAATTGATCGAACTTTTTGGATTGGTATCAATAATACCTGTGTAATATATACCTAACATGTCATTTTGAGACACCAACAATGTCTCTAAACTTAAGAATGCCATTGATTGCCTTCTGAAACTCGCCCTCTTCTAAAGCTATTGTGAACCGGCAGAACTCGGAGATTCCAGTCCATGAACCACTGTTAATGCATATGCCTGCGGCCTTCAACATAGCTTCTCGTATATTGGCATCTGTTAGCTTGACTTCGCAAGTAGAAGAAGCATCCTCAGTTATATATGAATGCTCAAGTTTAATTGATTTTCCTATGTAAGCAGCTGGCCTTGCCACCATTGAAACCCCAGACTGTGGAGGAATCACTTCCCATCCGCATTTCTCCAGCGTCTGTGGAGAACACCAAATTCAATAGCAAGGCAGAGAAAGTTGGATGTGTTTGTGTGCTGCTTAAAAATAAACTAGTTCAAGTTGAAACAAAAAACATCAACTCATATTGGCTATTTTTATGAGAAAACGGATTTAATGAAGAAAGTACCTATATTTTATTACTAAAAAACTACCACAAACTTTCGGCTTGAAAAAGTTGTTTTTTTTAAGGAAAAAAAGTTTTTAAACTAGTTTTAGTTTTTTTGGTTTAACAAACACTGTTTATGCAAAGAGTTTTTCAACTAGTTTTGGTACCCGACAAACACACCCCTTAAATACAAGAATCTTACCAAAAGGATGAAAACGAAATTGGAAAAATTGATTGGAAATTTACCTCCTGCAGGGACTGGGATCTGCTCTTTAGAATCCGTTTATGTTCTGAAACCGAATCCAACAGAACTCCTATTTTCTGCTCAGTTAGAGCCAGCAATTTCTTTATAGCATATCTGATGGTGCAGTGAGGCTTGCTTAATCCGGGAAAATTGCTGGGAGAGTTGGCTGAAAGAGACTGATCCAAGACGAGGAATCTGTATGTCATTCCTCCAGTAAGCAACTCCAAAGACAGTGTGCCCAGCAGAGAGATGCAGAAAGTTGAATTAGCTGAAGAATACAGTTTTCCTATAATAGGCTCTAAATTCCATGGTTCGTAGCTATCAAGATCATATTCCAGACCCGAAAAGGAAGTGTCAATTAGAACTCTTGCCCCAAATTTGGCACAAACAGTTAATATTTTCTCAATTTCCTCGTTACTGTAAAGCAAGCCCGTTGGATTGATTGTAGGGCCAGAGATATACACCCATGGCTTCTGAATGGTCTCTAGCTTCTTTGAAAGTGTAGTGTCGGTCAGCTTAAACGCATCTTGATGATGTGTTGGAATCATGGCAATATTTGCTTTCAGAAATTTGGCAGCAGATACATAGTTTCCATTGGAGCCTGCAGGAAAGCAGAATGTCCCGCCTTCTTGGGCGCAGCAGAGAACGAACTTATTGAAAAGAGTTAGTGCGCTATCTGCAGACAAGAACTCTACACCATTGTTCGGTGGAAATCCATATCTAGTCTTAATAAACCGACTAATGCTGCTTGTCACATCAATCTCTGCCTCGGACAAATTTTGTCTTGCAAAGCTTTCGAATATAGCAGCCTTGACTGGTGAAGGGATTGGCAAGAAGCTTTGGTCCACATCCATTCGAATTGGGGAATTGTTGTTATTGACCTCATCTACTGAGAGCTCAGCATCATTAAATACTGACACAGCAGAGCTAGCCAGTCCAATCATTTCAACAGAGTTTGGCTTCCCGTCCTCTCTCTGAAGGATGTATGTAGAGAAATTAAATGAGTATAAGAATAAATGCTTAGTACACAGATTGAGTAGTAGCTTCAAATGACAGGCGAAGCATGAAAATATCTACCATTAACAGCTCTTCCTCTTTTAGAGAAAACATCAACTCTTATATACCAAGTATTCTTAATTATCTGATAGATTGAGTATATGTTTTGTTGCATCGTATGCTTCAATTTTGAAAAAGAATTTAGCATTATAACAAAAATAACAGTAAGGCAGACAGACCTTTGCAGGCAGATGACGATCAGCTAGTTGAAAGGCGAGCAGCTCATGAAAAAGACAACCATAATAGTATTGATTAATTGGTGCAGTATTCCCTTCCAGAAGTTCCACTGTCTTTGACAATGCCTTCAAAATGTAATCCTCTTCTGAGATCACAAATGCTACTTCTAGATCTTTGTAAACCTGGAAAAGAATTGGATGAACTCTATAAAGATTTTAGGTACTATCAAACATAGAAGGAAGATCCATCTTAGGCTCATTCATATTTTTCCTTGAAATAACAGATATCAATATGTTAAATCCAACCAAATAGCTTTATAATGCCAATAAAAAATTTCGGTAAAAAATACTTCCCCAACAGAAGCTCCTATCATGAACTTCTGTACAAAGATATGATACCTGATTTTTCAGTAAAGCACATATTATAGCTGCATGTGGGGGCAGTTTATTTCCTGCAAGATACTTCAAGACACCATTTGAACTAGGAAGGCTAGACAGTTCAAAATGATCAGAGATGTCGATGAACAGACGAGCGCCAATTTCTCTTGTAACTTCCAGCAGATGCTCGAAAGCAGCACTGGTTATAGCCTCAAAACTAGCAAGCCCAGACACTACTACTTGAGGCTTCAACTTCTTAATCAATTCCACCATCAAATCTGATTGGCGTGGGGCATCTATAACTGAGACTACATCATTTAATTGCCGATCCGTATTTTTGCTCTGCAATACAAAAATATTGAGCTCATCAAATTTGATTCTAATTACCTTCACAAACTTCATGATATAATACCATAACAGGGGGGGGGGGGGGGGGGGGGGGGGGGGGGGTTGTAGTGAAACACGATGAAAAAATACTTCCAGTGAAAACAAAGGGAACATTTGGTTGCTATAAAAAATGGAGCATGTATTTGTTGTTGAAGCAATGACAAAAAGTAGAAGGATTGTAAAGCTAACATGAGAATCTTCTCCACTTCATTATAATACAATAAAATCAGCAGAGAAGAAGATGCTGGAAATCTAAACTGTCAAGAGCACTGATGCAATATTCCTTCTGGACCTAGTTCCCACTGCCACTAAGCATTGCAAAGCATGTAAAAAAAATAGGAGTATAACATAAGCATAAACATAGAGAATCACAGTAATTATCGGACAATATACCTCGATACACAAAGATGTCAGCCAATTCCTCGGAAGGTTTCTAGTCAGATGTTCATCAACAATGGCTAGACGAGGTGAGAACAAGCGAAGAGCATTTTCAATAGCCACAGTCCTTGAAGGAAACACAACAACGTTCTTCAAATTACACAGTAAAACACATGGTTAGATAATCATCTGAACGATATAAAAGCAAGTAACAAAACTGTGAATTACTAATCTAGTCAAACATTCATGAGCAAATTAGCGAACTTTATTCTTAATCTTAAAAATAAATTTGTATGATACACAATTTACATATGTTTCCTACTTTGTAGCATACTGATTATGTTTACTTCCTCTTCCACAACAAATCAGTGACTCCAGCAAAAAAAAACACTGCTATTAATATATATCATGTATACAGATGGGGAAAACAATCCCATGCTCAAAGTCAAACCCCTAGTTGTGATGATGGAAATTACAAGTAGACCTCTTGAAGGGAGCACAAGAATCTAGTGGGATTTCCTCTCTGATTTAATAGATGAATAAATATAAGTCAATTAATAATATGTTGCTTATAACTTTTATGATTCTTAAACTCTCAAATAACGTAAAATTCAAATATTTTTCTATGTGTAAACATTAGATTGAAAACACCCTTCATATTAGAATACATGGTAACAAAAGCATTTACATTTCTCTGATGTATCATTCACAATATTCAAGAAAAAAATACCAGTTTTTTTTCTCCGACTTCTTATATTAGGAAAACTATGTGAGTATGTGTCCCACAAATTGAGTAACTAGCCCATAATAAGTTACCATCACACTGTTCAAGCCATTTTTCCAAACAAAGGCCCAAAAGGAAGAAATCATCTTGTTGTAGACAGTACTTTTCATCCCTTATAAACACAATCCTCGTACGGGGCAAACTTACTATATTTGGCATGTGACAATGTATTGCTGGAGCTACTTATATTTAAGATGCCTATTTTAGCTTTATAACTCCATTAAGGTTTGTATGATTGTTTGCAGGTAAAAATGCCAGTAATTAAAAATTTTCAAGCGGTAGATAACGGTCACACAAACATAATTTCCATGACAAGTATAAAAATTAAAGAGGTGAGCTCATATCTATTTTAAGATAGTAGACTTACTTACTGAAATAGAGCTCCTGTAGAGAAAATCATTTCAAGAACAAAATCAAAAGATTTGAGGAACGAGAAAGAACTGAGGCAATCTGTTAATCATCACCTGGGCAACTAGTGGAATGTGATGGTATGTTCTAAAAAAGTTTGCAATGAGATCCCGAAACCGTCTGCTTCCTGCTGGTGGCTCAAATGGGAGGAATGAGACTTTTTTCAGAACACTGGCAAGATAAGCCAGAAAAGGAATCTTTTCATCAGCAACAGCATCATCTTCAAAATATAAGTCCAGGGAGTTGTTGATATCCTTGTAACCATTGTTCAGGAACTCAAAAATAGTCTTCACCTGCAATATGATGTCGGCTGTTATAATAGAACTTCCCATAAATCAAGTGAACTCAACAAGTGAAGGAGCTAAGATATGAAGATGATCATCACCTGATTAGGCTGACGAAGTTGACAACTATAAACTGATAAAGCATGAGCGATACTACCACCAGCCTTCCCGTATGCCCATGCTGTTCGAGCACAAATCGGTTGATCTCCTGTAAGCCCCATAAAGAACTCAAAACGATGTGGACTGTTCTTCTCAATTTCAACTAGTGCTGAGATATCTGTGTCAGCAGCCTGTAAACATCAACTAACCAACTCAGGTTCAAGAAAGATATTTTGCATGACAAATTCCTAATTATTCTTGCCTGAATAACTTTAGTCTGCCAAATTTTGTTAACATGAAAACCGCGACGCTCAAACAAGCGCTTGCAAACAGCTTGTCCAGGACGGCCTCCCATATTGAAAATCATTATGCCAGCAGGGTTTATAACAGCAATTCCTTCTTCAACGGCCCTTGCAATCAGTCCTAATCCAAATTGATCTTCTACAAATCCCTAGAAGACACAAATAAACATATTAAATAACTGCCCAGAAAGAGAGGGCTGGGAGAGACAGTGAAAGAGTCAGTGTTATTTTTCTAGCAGTATAACAAGCTTAAATGACTATAACGCCAAGATAACAAGACTAAAGGATGTCAAATTACCATAAAACATGATAATTCATCTCATGGACTGATGAATTAAAAAGAGTAAAGTGAACTAGGATTTATAGCTGAAGCACTTACCTGAAGTGCACAATAGTTGCTGAGTGAGTACAGAAACTCTTCACTTGCATTTTCTGTGATCATCTTGGACATTGCATCTGGATTGGGATTAAGAATCTGAAAGAAACATAATAAAAAGGAAACGAATTGGAATCTAACATCAGACAACAGTCTCCACTTGAAAAGTGGAACAGAAAAGGTACATGTTATATTTGTCATTTCACCTGTGGTATGCAGCCAACAATTCTTTCTAATTTGATTTTATTATCTCTACAGTAGGCCAGCAGATCAGATTCATGGAACTCCACTCTATCCAGCAAGGTTTTGTTTTCCTCGTCGTACATAGGTTCACCATTTTCATCCAAAGCATTTAAATATAAGTTGATCCAGGAAATCTTTATTGCTCTTGGATTTATATCAAGGCCATACACCTGTTGACAATCATTTCCAATAAGTTCAAGGCTTAGGACATTTTAATAATAGTACATGCAGACATGCAGATCTGTGAGCAACAACTATGATAATCCTATATTTTAAGTACTCAACTCCAAATAAGCTATTGCCAAAGATCTGGCCAAAGGAAAACAGCATGAAAGGCGCGAATTACAGCAGATTAGATGGTATATACACCTTAGAAGGGGACCATTTCTCGGCAATTGCAATGGTTATCCAACCATTTCCACAACCAAGCTCCGAAACTGTCTTATCCTTGAAAATGGACTCAGGATGCCTGTTTAAGCCTTCATAAAAGGTGAAGGACCAATCCTCAGGAACGAAAATACTAGGAATTACCATCATCGTCAACTTTTTCCTCTTCTGGTAACCTGATAAATCCATAATGAACATGTGAAAAAGCAATAGATAAGCAAGAAGTTTACAGTATCACTACAAATTTTAACAGGGAAGTGAGATAGGGAGAAAGGATCTGCACAGGTAGAACGCTTCCAATATCATACTTGTGAAACATAAACAAGAAATAAAGTTCCATCCAGACCTCAGACTAACATATACAGCAGATTCGTCAAAGTAGACAGATGTACAGTAAGTAACGACGTTTTCAATTCATCTTGTTCTAGTTTATCTTTAGCGACTCTCTAAACAATGCTCACAAACTCCGAATTTTTTGGAAAAACAAAAGCAAATTAATCAGGAAAATGCGCACACAGTCGAAAAATCGCACCAAATTCAACCCATAGTTACAACAATCACGGATCAAATTTGAGCGTGAGAGACAGCAGTGCGAAAAAGACACATACCTTCGAATTGCTCGAGATAGATGTCTTGGATTCGGAAATGGTAGGTAGAGAAGCACTCATCAGAAGCCTGAGCGGAGTCAAAACGTTTCTGGAGGTGAGAGAGGAAGACTCTAGCCTGAGCTCTGGTGTTGGGATCTTCGAGCTTCTCCAACACAGACCTGAGCGCAGCGTACGCCGCATCGCCAGATTGACGACATTTGTTCAAGAACTCCTCAATGGATTCCATCTCCCTCTATATCCCGCGAAGAACACGCAAGAACAACAACGGGACTAGCTGCAGAAGCACCGACGACGACGACGACGACGACAGGAATTTCACGAAGGAAGCGTGCAAGGGAAGCGAAAGGGAGGGGGAAAATTAAGTAAGGAAAATCAAGGGAGGGGGGATTTGGTGAAGAATGATTTCGTTTAACACGCGCCGAGAAAAAAGAAGGTGTTTGACTCTTTCCCGGATTGACCGTAGCTAGTGACGTTGCAAGTTGCCCTCCCAGTGTGGAGATCCGTCACCACTTTATCCGAAACTGTCCGTTTTCTATACACTACAGTGACTACACATGCGACGTGTCCGTTTTCTTTTTAAGGAAAATTAAATACTACGGAGTATATTATAGATGCAATTCCACCAACTTAAAATATAAACGACTCCCTCTATCCCCACCGAGAGAAGGGGGAAAAAAAAACTAGTCAATAGAAAGTGTACTGGTGTTAGGGGTGTCAATCGGGCGGGTCGGGTCGGGTTTGGGTCGGGGCAATTCGGTTTCGGGTAAGTTCAGATCCAGGTCAAATTCGGATATTTTGAAAATCGGGTCAAATTGGGTTGGATCATTTCGTTTCGGGTCACCCAATTAATCGGGCAAAGTCGGGTTTCGGGTCAATTTCGGTCGGGTCATTCGGTTTTCGGTCTAACTTGATTTCGGATAAGTCCGGTTTCGGGTTTAGTTAGTTTCAGATTTAGTCGGATTTTTCGGATTTTGGGTGAATTGGATTTCGACTTTGACCGAATTTCTGGTTAATCTGATTTCGAATAAGCGGATTTTGATTCAGACCATATATCGAATGATGATTTTTCGTAGTTTAACTACTCTAGGGTCTAAATATTTAATGTAACATTTAAATTAAAAACATAATTATACTAAATATTCACTATCATTAATATTTTAAAACATAATGAAATTTTCGGATGCTTTCGGGTCGGGTAACTTCGGATTTTCGGATGGTTTCGAGTCGGGTAACTTCGGATTTTCGGATGACTTTGGGTCGGGTAAAATCGGATATCGGGTTGCATCAGGCTTAGTCCATTCAGATATAATCGGGTTTGGGTTAATCTTGAGTTCGGGTTTTTTCGGATTCGGGTCAAATTTGTTCGGGTCAAACATGTCTCGGGTATAAATTTTTTTATCTTTTCCTCGGGTCGGGTCGGGTTCGGAATCGGGCGGGTTTTTCGGGTCGGGTCAAATTTTGACAGCCCTAACTGGTGTCAATCGGGCGGCTCGAATGAGGTCAATTCAATTTCGTGTAAGTTTGGATTCGGGTTAAATTCGAATATTTTGGAAATAGAGTCAAATTGGGTTGGATCGTTTCGGATCGGGTGCTTAATTAATCCGGCAAAGTCTCGTTTCTGATCAATTTCAATCGGGTCATTCGGTTTTCGGTCCAACTTGATTTCGGGTAAGTCCGGTTTCGGATTTAGTCAGATTCGGATGAGTCGGGTTCAGGTTTTTCGGATTTTGGGTGAATCAGATTTCGACTTTGGCCGAATTTCGGATTAATTTGATTTCGAGTAAGCCGAATTTTGATTCAGATCATATATCGAATGATGATTTTTTGTAGTTTCACTACTCTAGGGTCGAAATTTTTAATGTAACATTTAAAATAAAAACATAATTATAATAAATACTAGGGACTGACCCCGTCCGATGGACGGAATCAATATATTATTCTAGAATAACTTTATAGTAATTTTCTACACGGACAACTTGGGTTGTAGATTGCTTGACAACAGTATTGTCCTCAAGCTGAATAATGTAAAAGTTGTCCTTATAAATCCTATACATTTATTTGTTTGGAACAAGGGTGAAGTTCTTTATGATATATATGTTTCTCCCCTCTAGGTTAGCCACAAAACAATGAGCAACATTGCTCCATAAGTACATTGCATAACAAATAGATAAAGGTATGTTAGATGATGAAATAATACAACTTTGAATTAATGTTTGATGGGAAATTTTATTGTCGCAAACAAGGAAGTTGGTATTGAGATACATGCCATATGCATTTGTGACATCCCATATTTTGCATAAAATAATTTCAATCTCATGCTCAACACCATATTTTGCACCGGAAGTTTGATAGGAAGTTGATGAAAGAATTCCAAAGGATATTCTTCATTCATTTATTGGTGCAATTTTTTTTTTGCATTTGGTACTCCAAATGATAGGTTGTTTAGCAGTACACGAAAACCAAAGGTTATGTAGTAGCGAAGAGAATTTGGAATGACATATAGTATTATTTATTATATTATATTACACACAACTATATACATAGTGGAGGGATTTGAAAGGAAACTATATATGCTTTGTACATAATTATTGTCAACTAAATTAATGGTTTAAAAAAATAGCATTTATTGGATTTGAGGGAGAAATTTTATTGTTGTTAAGATTCACTATTATTAATATTTTCAAACATAATGTAATTTTCGGATGGTTTCGGGTCGGGTAACTTCAAATTTTCGGATGGTTTCGGGTCGGGTAGTTCGGATTTTCAGATGACTTCGAGTCGGGTAGCATCAGATATCGGGTTGCATCAGGCTAGTCCATTCAGGTATAATCAGTTTTGGGTTCATCTCGGGTTAGGGTTTTTTCAGATTCGGGTCAAATCAGTTCGGGTCAAATATGTCTCGGGTATAAAGCTTTTTACTTTTTTCTCGAGTCGGCTCGGGTCGGGTTCAGGTGGGTTTCTCGGGTCGGGTCGAGTTTTGACGACCCTAAAAAAGGGAGAAAGATTGGGAGGTTAACCTTGTTTTAGTTAGCTTAAAATATTATTTTTTATTAAAATAATATTTTAAATTAAAATCTCATTTTACATTATAAGAGAAAAGAAAGAACTAAAAAATTAATTGAGATTTCAACCAAAAAAAATTATTTGAGATAAATTTTTTGTATGGGTAATATTATAAGAATAGTATTGATATAAAATAAAAGAAAAAGAAAGCTTGACAACCAAAATGAAAAGGAAAAATAAAATGGGACAAAAGAAGTAAGTAAGTAAAATGCAACAATATTATTGATATGTCTTTGGAAAATAGGATGTTGGCGAACAATAGCAATAACTATGAAGCCATTTTGAAAATTAATTATGTGCACATTACGCTCACTTATTCTTTTTTTTTTTATTGATGTTCAGATTAATACAAATCTCAGACTTAAACATGTCCATAATCTGTTTGGAAGCTCTCTTGTATAAACTGAATAAATCAGTTAGAAATAGCATTCTCTTGCTGTTGTTCAAGCAGAAAATAAACAATCATCTACACACTAAAGAGGATATAAGGGTGATGGGTAGATTGTCAATCCATGAAGCTGATTTAAGATCACCTTATTCATTAGTACATGACAAATTCTTGATCAATCTTTTACATTTGTAGACACCTCTCATTTCTTAATGCCTTTGGCATGTGAAGATATGTACATACTTGTCAAGTCCGCCATACCATAAATTGTACAATACTTGTAAAAAATCCCATTTTTTCAAAAATTGAAAATGAAAATTGGCAAGCGCGCAAACTTATCAACAACCCAAAAGACATTAACTTAAACCGAAAACTTGGCACCACGAGAAGTAACCCTATAAATATTAATGTCGATGCAAATTTGCAAAACTGCATTAAGGCAAGACAAATCGAATCAACAAAAGCAAGATACATACCAAGGTTAGCCCTAAATACACGAGAAGTGGATAACACCCATGGATTTGAATTCACAAACCCAAAAGGGAGAATGCCCATGGACAAAGTCACAAAAAATGAACAATTGGTCTTCATTCACCCATGGTTGGCCATCAAGGATCCGCTTCCTATCCCGAACAGTCAAACCATTTGAAGTTAAAGGGTAGATCGCACGAGCAGAGGGATCCATGTGTAAATAAAGAATGAACGAAGAGGAAGGGTAGTTGCACGGGTGGTAGTGCCACCGAAAATCACCGGAGAATTAAAAGAAATGCACGGACGAAGAACGGCTATGTAACCGATGATAATGGTCAAATAAGTTTAAAAATCTCTAATTATCTCTACTTGCGCACTCTTTACCATTGTATTTATTTACATCATCTCATCACTTGACATTGAAAATACAAATTAAGTGTGTTGTATTCAATAATCTAAGAAACGCTAGGCGACCCTGGGCGGAAAAGGACCGCCTAGTGCCTAGACGGCCTGAACGATTGCCTATACGGTCCTAAACGGGTGCCTAGGCGGTCTAGACGGCTAGGCGGTCTAGGACCTTCCAACGCCTAGGCGGAGCCTAGAAGGGATTTTTAGAACAGTGATTGTAAGTACAACCACTAGGTAATGCCAGTGCAAGAAATATTCCAGTGCGACCTCAATTTTGGAAGCTGGTGAAACCTCCACACGTCAAACTGAAAATAAGCTTGGAATAATTCATTGCAAAGAAGTCGAAGATAATAATTATATTGTCGTTGCATCAACACTCATACATGACATCCAATTTATTATCCCTTTGCACAACTGTAGAAACCTGCAGTCATTCATACAACATTAGGAACTTTGGTAAATATAATGATTTCTTGTTTTAAGCAAACGTATCAAAGATAACGTAATATGGATTTTTCAATTTAGATATCCTTACTTAAACTCTCATTCACAATTTAAAACACATAACATCTAACTAAACTGCCACACAACCAACGCAATTACAACCCATAATGATAAATCACATCAACCCAAAATTACCCATTTGTTCAATTACATAGTCCACTGACCCGTTTTGAAGGCCCAATTCTAAACCTTTAACACTCAATACATACTCTTCTTTCGTCAACCCTATTTTCATCCGCTTTTCTCTGCAAACCCCATTTTTTCAAACTCTAATGAAGCCCCTAATCAAGCTCTCAATCTCTGAAGATGGCTGATGTTTCCATTCCATCTACTTCTCGTTAGTTTTCTTTCTATAATTTAGTTTTGTTCAAACCCTAATCTACCCCCCAAAGCCCGTGAGCCCGTCGACAACACTGAGTACCCCACTTGCCGCTCCTGTTTCTGTTGAAGTGAAGGTTCATTCTGCTCAGTTCTGTGTGGATCTAGAGCGGAGACTCAAAGAACTCATTGCACATCATACATCTCAAGAAAGGGGGATAATGATGAGCAGATCAAAGAGTACATAAAGTGAAGGTACGCCATTAATTGACTGTATTCGTTAATGATTTGTTCTTGTTTCTTACTTACTAAACACTGCTAGAAAATTCCTAATTTTCCACGGCCATATACCCACGGTACTGCCCGTGTTAATATGTCTTGAATTAGTTGGGCCTCTCATACTCTGTTTGGACCTAGGGTTCATTATCTGTACTAGGGTTTGTACTAGGGTTTCTTGAGTCTCTATATAAACTCTTGAAATGCCTCATATTGTAACACTTGAAATCAGGCTCCATAATAATATATACTTTCTCTGCCCGTGGATGTAGGTAACACACTGTTACCGAACCACGTAAATCTCTGTGTTGATCTCGTTTATTGTTCTCGTTCGATCTCTTGTTACAACAAACTGGTATCAGAGCCAGGTTTCGAATTCCGCCGAGAACGATGTCTGGATCCATGATGAAGATCGACAAGTTTACTGGAAGAAACAGTTTCAGTCTGTGGCAGATAAAGATGCGAGCTTTGTTGAAACAACAAGGCCTCTGGTTGTCGTTGGCATCTGATAAGAAGGGAGCAGATACAACCACCGCTGAATATGCTACCCTGGAGGAGAAGGCTCACTCATTGATTATGTTGTGCCTTGCTGATGATGTTATCACAGCAGTTTCAGATCAGGAAAAGGCTGCAAGTTTGTGGTTGAAGTTGGAAAGCCTCTACATGACGAAGTCGCTGACCAACAAGTTGATGCTAAAGCAGCGCCTTTTCATCCTGCGTATGTCTGAAGGTACGCCTCTTAGAGACCATCTAGATCAATTGAATACTATTCTGTTGGAATTGCGTAATATTGATAAAGAGGTGGATGATAAGGATGCTGCTTTGTTATTGTTGGTGTCTCTGCCTCCGTCGTATGATAATTTTGTGCAGTCTTTTATGGGTGGAAAAGAGACTATGACTTTGGAAGAGGTTAGATCTGCTCTTCACACCAGAGAGATGCGTCATAAGGCTGCTGGAATAGGTACAGAAAATCAGGCTTCTAGGTTGATGGCCAAAGGAAGCAAGGATGGTAAGAAGGGCAAGAAAAAGACAAATCAGAGCGAGCAGAAATCAGGCCCCAAATTACCAAACGACGTTTGTGCCTACTGTAAGGAGAAGGGTCACTGGAAGAGTGATTGTCCTAAGAAGAAGAAGCAACAAGGGCAGAACTCCGGATCTGTAGCAGTAGCGGAATGTGGAAATACGTCTGAGGAAGATATTGTTTTGCTAGCAGATGATTACGCACATCAGACTGATGTGTGGTTTCTTGACTCAGGGGCATCCTATCATATATGTCCCAAAAGAGAGTTGTTTACAACATATAGCTGTGCAGATGGGGGTAGTGTCTCTATGGCAAATGGGTTTGTCTGCAAGGTTGTTGGGGTTGGCTCAATCAGGTTTAGGACACATGATGGAAAGTTTTGCACATTGAAGGAAGTCAGACATGTGCCACTTATGACGAAGAATCTGATATCTTTGAGTCTGCTAGACAATAAGGGTTTCAGTGTCAAAGGTGAAGGTGGAGGTCTACATGTTTGTAAAGGTTCTGATGTGATTCTGAAGGGAGTCAAGTAGGGAACTTTGTATGTTTTACAAGGTTCCACAGTAACAGGTTCTGCAGTTGTTGCATCAGTTGAAGTTCAAGGATCTGATCTGACTAGGCTATGGCATATGAGGCTTGCTCATATGAGTGAACGGGGAATGCAAATTCTCTCAAAAGAAGATCTTCTCGGAGGCCATAAGGCCAAGAGTCTTGAGTTCTGCGAGCATTGTGTGTTTGGGAAACTACATCGCAGCAAGTTTCCTAAGGCAGTTCATCGAACAAAAAGCACTTTGGATTACATCCATTCAGATTGCTGGGGTCCTTCTCGTGTTGAGTCTTTGGGCGGTCACAGATATTTTTGTCTCTTATTGATGATTACTCTAGGATGACATGGGTATTCATGATGAGGCATAAAAGTGAGGCGTTCAGTAAATTCAAGGAGTGGAAGACGCTGGTTGAAAATCAGACTGGGAAGAAGGTCAAGAGGCTGCAAACTGATAATGGCCTGGAATTCTGTTCATCTGAGTTTGATGATTTCTGCAAAGATCAGGGTATTGCTCGCCATCACATAGTCAGACATACACCACAACAGAATGGTGTAGCAGAAAGAATGAATCAGACACTCTTAGCGAGAGCAATATGTCTGCTCTCCAACGCAGGTCTTGCTAGACGGTTCTGGGCAGAAGCAGTCTCAACAGCTTGTTATCTCATCAATCGGAGCCCACACACAGGTATTGACTGCAAAACACCTTATGAGGTGTGGACTGGAAAAGCTGCTGATTATTCAAATCTGAGAGTTTTTTGTTGTACTTCTTATTACCATGTAGATGAGGGTAAGTTAGAGCCAAGAGTTAAGAAAGGAGTTTTCATGGGCTATGGTACAAGTGTGAAAGGGTACAGAATCTGGTCTGACAACAAGATTATACTGAGTAGAAGTGTAGTCTTTGATGAGAGTTCTATGCTGAAATCTAGAGAGGAGATCAGTAATACATCAGGAAAAGAGGCTGTTGTTGAGGAGGTGGAGGTGCAATTCAGTCCAGAGGAGAATCAGGCATTTAAGATGGTTGAAGACCAACTACCACCACCAGTTACTGATGAGCAAGATACAGATGAGTCTGAGAATGTACCACCAGAAACAAGTTCAGAGGAAGTTGAACATCGGAGCATTGCTATAGACCGACCTAGAAGGGTTGGAATCAAGCCTCCAACTAGGTACATGTTTGATGATCTGGTGGGATATGCATTGCAGGTGGCCGAGGAGGTGGAGGATAATGAGCCGTCCACCTACAAGGCTGCAATATCTGGGAATGAGTCAGCACAGTGGCTTGCTGCAATGGGAGAAGAGATGGAGTCCCTTCATAAAAATCAGACTTGGGAGCTTGTAAAATTGTCTGCTGATAGAAAGATAATTACTTGCAAGTGGGTTTTCAGAAAGAAGGAAGGAATGTCAGCTGCAGAGGGTGTCAAGTATAAAGCACGAGTGGTTGCAAGAGGGTTCAATCAGAGAGGAGTAGACTATAATGAGATTGCCTCGCTAGTGGTCAGACATACTTCCATCAGGGTGTTACTAGCCATAGTTGCACATCAGGATTTGGAACTTGAGCAACTAGATGTGAAGACGGCTTTCCTACATGGAGAGTTAAAAGAGAAAATATACATGAGCCAACCAGATGGATTCCAAGTTCCAGGAAAAGAGAACTATGTTTGCAAGTTAAAGAAGTCTTTATATGGGCTAAAGCAGTCCCCCAGGCAGTGGTATAAGCGGTTTGACAGTTATATGACGCAACTTGGCTATCACAGGAGTCCTTATGATTGTTGTGTGTACTATAGTGACTTGCAGAGTGGTTCACGCATTTATCTGGTTCTGTATGTTGATGATATGTTGATTGCTGCTAAGAATAAGTCAGACATTCAGAAGTTGAAGGCTTCTCTTAGTGCAGAGTTTGAGATGAAAGATCTAGGTGCTGCTCGAAAGATTCTGGGAGTTGAAATCTATAGGGACAAGAAGAAGAGAAAACTCTTCTTATCACAAGAATGGTACATCAAGAAAATTTTGAGCAGGTTTGGAATGTCTTCAGCTAAGCCTATAGATACTCCAATGACATCTAACAGTAAGTTGGGAATGTACACAATTCAGACTGATGAGGAGAAAGAGTACATGTCTCGTGTCCCATATGCTAGCGCAGTTGAGAGTCTGATGTATGCTATGGTTTGCACTCGACCAGATCTAGCATTTGCTGTTAGTGTGGTAAGTCGGTTTATGGTTCAACCTGGAAAGGAACATTGGCAAGCTGTTAAGAGGATTTTCAGGTACCTTAGAGGCACTTCAGATGTTGGATTGTGCTATGGGAATGATACAGAGTGCTTAGTTGCTGGGTTTTCAGATTCTGATTATGCTGGAGATGTGGACAGTAGGAGATCTATGACTGTTTACGTGTTCACTCTTGGAGGTTCTGTGGTAAGCTGGAAGGCGACTCTACAACCTACAGTTACTTTGTCTACCACTGAGGCAGAGTATATGGCTTTGACAGAAGCTGCTAAGGAGGGAATATGGCTAAAAGGACTGGTTAATGATTTAGGCCTACATCAGGATCAGACTTTAGTGTATTGTGACAGCTTGAGTGCAATATGCTTAACCAAGGATCAGGTCCATCATGAGAAGACGAAGCACATTGATGTTAGGTACCATTTTCTGAGGAATGAGAAGAGAATCCAGGTGAAGAAGGTAGGGACAGCTAATAACCCTGCTGTCACCAAGCCAGTTCCAGAGAGCAAGTTTCAACATTGTTTGGACTTGCTCAATATCAAAAGTCAGTAATCTGAGCCCTTAGGGGCAATCTGAGCCCTTGTTTAGGGGCAATCTGAGGCAGAGAAATTCTGGCACTGTCATGGTGCATCTGATTCTGTTTATGAGAGGATTCAAGTCAAGGTGGAGATTTGTTAATATGCCTTGAATTAGTTGGACCTCTCATACTCTGTTTGGGCCTAGGGCCCATTATCTGTACTAGGGTTTGTACTAGGGTTTCTTGAGTCTCTATATAAACTCTTGAAATGCCTCATATTGTAACACTTGAAATCAGGCTCCATAATAATATACACTTTCTCTGCCCGTGGATATAGGTAACACGCTGTTACCGAACCACGTAAATCTCTGTATTGATCTCGTTTATTGTTCTCGTTCGATCTGTTGTTACAACAGCCCGTATAGTAAAATTAGCCACGTGATTGACCGTGGAAAATATTTTATACGGCTCTAGCCTTGGATCAGCCGTGGCAGAATTACTTCTAACACGATAGGTGGCCTGCAGGTGAATAACCCATTTCAGAAGCTGAGGGCGGCCCTGACCGTAAACCTGCACATGCATATTTTTTTCCTTATGAAAATATTATACACGTATCAAGACGTGGGGAAGGAAGTACAGCCATTTTCCTATGTACTAGGGTCTAGGGGACGCACGCGGATGTAATGGTATTTTCCTTAGTTTCGATTAACTTAAATCCTATTTTGTGGAAGAGTTTGGAGTCAGCAATCAATACTACTTTATTAAATAAGCCATAGTCTTCAAGACAAGAAAACTCAATTCCAATTTGAGCTGCAAAGCGTCATGAGAAATGTAATACATAATACGTTTGTTTCCACTAAAAGAGGAGCCTTTGCTTTGCTGATATCAAGTTTTTTCCACGCATCCATGATTTGATGGAATCAAAAGGTGGTGAAGGAGACAATTGATCCAAGCGCAGCAACCACCTTCAAACAAAATACTGTTTGATCCTAACAACCTCTTGTCCTGAACAATGTTTTAATCAAACTCAATAGGAAGTGAGTACAACGGAAATTTGATGATTATAAATTATAATAAATTTATACCTCTGCCTCAAAGTATCCATTCTTAATCCCATGCATCTCTTTCCCAAAGCTATAATGCCATTTTTTGAGTGATTAAACACCCCAACTATTTAAAAATTGAATGAAACTTCAATGAGAATGCATTGGTATGAGAAAATCAATCCACATCATTAAAAAAAAAACAGCCAAAGAGTAAGGGTATAATATCCATTCAAACAGAGTAGATGATCTGAATCATGAGCAAACAAACAAAGCCTAAAGTTTCTATTGGGAGCTTAACTTTCGGATCAGCAATTAAAATGTGTTTTACAATGCTTGATCATAACTCTGACCAGAGTGACTCCTCTCGTTGGTAAGATTTCTTCAAATTTCAGTTTTGTTGAACATATCTGTGTTCTTGTTTAAGGTACACTCAAACGAAAATCTTGATTATGTTGCTTTCTTGTTTCCTGCCTCTAGTCTAAACGTACATTGTATAATGTATTCGGTATTTCTATCATGGGCTTCCAATAGAAAGTTTCAGAACTGAATGCTAAGGACAAAGCACAAGGATGGTGATAGATATGCTTTCCCTGATTGATCACCAACTGTTTGTTACCTCTTCAACTTTCTAACCAGAAAATAAATAAATAATGATATTCATCTCAGGATTTTTGGTGTAGTTTATTATATTTAAATACATACCTCTCATGTTGGTTGTTCATAAAATAATTAGCATGCTTGTTTTCTTATGCTCCATTAAACGTGAATTGTACACCTGTAGTTGATAAGTTGGAGATGAGTGAGTCAGATGACAAATGTTAGGTTGATTTTGATTGTGGCATATCACATACAAGATGTAATTGTCCAATAGATGAATAGTATAATCGAAAATTTACAAGCTGTTCTTGTTATTCTTTTTTCTAAGTAACATCCTATATATAAAGTTATTAGTCAACTTACGGTACACGGTTAAACCAATAAACAATAAACATTCCATTTAAGAGCCAACATTTGAGGAGAAGGGTATTTGTCTTGTAGATGCAGGTATTTATAATGAGTATGAGAGGCTGCTAGATGATGTTATGTATCATTTTGTCATCATCAACGTACAACCAACCAACTAACTACTCATCAACATTCTTCCTACAATTTTCTAAAACAAATTAAACATATACATATAATAATCTCCTTACCAGAATAATGACTATGCTCATTTAACTTTCTAGTTTCCACATTCCAATTAACAACATACATTTTCACGGTCATATTCCTTTTCCTCCCAAGTAAGAGTGTCCAACGGCCCAACCCCTCCAAGCATCTTTCTACATAAAAATTTCATATAAGAAATCATCAGCAACAAACCGTTGCTCTCCTTCACCCATCACATAGCTAGTTCGACACAGTTAAGGAGCTAGAACAAAAAAGAAAACTCCACAGCTCCATAAGAGCTTATCAACTCAGCTCTCAGGTAATTGCTTTGTAGTCCATCTACATTAAAAAAGGCAGATTTTCTATCCAGCTAGCCACATCATGGAAGAAAACAGGCTAAGGGACGATCACAATGCATATGAATTAACCGGTGAAACGGAAAATTGATGACTATAAATTAGAATAAATTTATATCTCTGCCTCAAATTATCCATTCTTAATTTATTAGGTTGGAGTAGACAACATAATGGAAACCAAATTGAACAATCCAAACCCTAGAAATCAAAGTTTGGCTAAAATTTACCAAGTCCCCTAACCCTAGAGTTGAAAGCGGCGGGTTAGGTTAACCCTAAATTTCAAAGTGTGTCTAAAATTTATCAAGTCTCATAACCCTAGATTCTCAGCCAAGCGCCAGCGGCAAAAAAAAAGTGAAGTTTTGGATCTCTCTCAATTGAGAAACGAGAACCACGGTTGACATAAAGATATTAGGAGACCAAATTCAATTGAGAACGACAAGTTCATACCGATCAATTACGAGCACGAATTTGTAGACCTTGACGAGGCAGAGAAGATACGCCGGCAGCGAAGAATTCTTTCTCCCAAGGCCGTCGTTCCGCCATGAACTACTACATGCAAAAATATATGGGGATATTACGGGAGCACAATTACCAGTAAAAGAAGACCGACACCAAGGAGGAGGACGAAGGTGGCAGATTAACGAGCGTCGATTGTGCGGATCGTCGACGAAGGAGGCGAAAGAAGGGAGACAGAGGTGCAGATCCTGTAATGGAAAGGGAAGGGGTGCGGGGTTGAGGAAGAAAGAATCACAAAAAAGAGGGGTGCGGGGTTGAGGAAGAAAGAATCACAAAAAAGAGGGGTTTGGTTGGATAAAAATAACAGGTGAATTAAAAATAAGGGGAAATTGGGTAAAAATGCATAGAAAATCGGGTCAGTACTGTTCCTAAGGAATGTGGTTTCTTTATAGGCTATGGGGATATTACGGGAGCACAATTACCAGTAAAAGAAGACCGACGCCAAGGAGGAGGACGAAGGTGGCAGATTAACGAGCGTCGATTGTGCGGATCGTCGACGAAGGAAGCGAAAGAAGGGAGACAGAGGTGAATATCCTGTAATGGAAAGGGAAGGGGTGCGGGATTGAGGAAGAAAGAATCACAAAAAAGAGGGGTTTGGTTTAAATAAAAATAATAGGTGAATTAAAAATAAGGGGAAATTGGGTAAAAATGCATAGAAAATCGGGCCAGTACTGTTCCTAAGGAATGTGGTTTCTTTATAGGATATGGGGATATTACGGGAGCACAATTACCAGTAAAAGAAGACCGACGCCAAGGAGGAGGACGAAGGTGGCAGATTAACGAGCGTCGATTGTGCGGATCGTCGACGAAGGAGGCAAAAGAAGGGAGACAGAGGTGCGGATCCTGTAATGGAAAGGGAAGGGGTGCAGGGTTGAGGAAGAAAGAAGCACAAAAAAGAGGGGTTTGGTTTGAATAAAAATAATAGGTGAATTAAAAATAAGGGGAAATTGGGTAAAAATGCATAGAAAATCGGGCCAGTACCGTTCCTAAGGAATGTGGTTTCTTTATAGGCTATGGGGATATTACGGGAGCACAATTACCAGTAAAAGAAGACCGACGCCAAGGAGGAGGACGAAGGTGGCAGATTAACGAGCGTCGATTGTGCGGATCATCGACGAAGGAGGCGAAAGAAGGGAGACAGAGGTACGGATCCTGTAATGGAAAGGGAAGGGGTGCGGGGTTGAGGAAGAAAGAATCACAAAAAAGAGGGGTTTGGTTTGAATAAAAATAATAGGTGAATTAAAAATAAGGGAAAATTGGGTAAAAATGCATAGAAAATCGGGCCAGTACTGTTCCTAAGGAATGTGGTTTATAGGCTATGGGGATATTACGGGAGCACAATTACCAGTAAAAGAAGACCGACGCCAAGGAGGAGGACGAAGGTGGCAGATTAACGAGCGTCGATTGTGCAGATCGTCGACGAAGGAGGCGAAAGAAGGGAGACAGAGGTGCGGATCCTGTAATGGAAAGGGAAGGGGTGCGGGGTTGAGGAAGAAAGAATCACAAAAAAGAGGGGTTTGGTTTGAATAAAAATAATAGGTGAATTAAAAATAAGGGGAAATTGGGTAAAAATGCATAGAAAATCGGGCCAGTACTGTTCCTAAGGAATGTGGTTTCTTTATAGGCTATGGGGATATTTGATAGAGCATATAGATGTAGTTGTTAGAGCATGTTTTTATTCTCGTTTTATGCATTTTTAGCTAAGGTTTCATTATAAGTTTAGATTAGGTTTCATTTTCGTTTAGTTCGGAATCTACGCGTCTTTGTGCGTAATTGCAGGTTGGATGATGGAAGACGGTAGATGGAAAGCTTAAGACGGATCTCGGGATGTGTAAGGAGCATTGGAAGTGAAGACCCGAGGCAAGAACTACAAGACATGAATGAAGGGACCAAACCGCGGAGCACAAGTCAAGACCGCGCCGAGTGGAGATGTTGCTGCGGCGTCAGCGCGGGCAAGTCCGGGCGGAGCGCGACCGCGCTCTGGGCGGCACAAATTGCACTCAGCGGTGTCGGTGCGGCGTGGATTTGGGCTTCCGCGAGATCTTATGGGCCGACTTTATAAGTGTTTATTTGGATATTTTCGGATCTTTTAGATATTTTTAGCTTGATATAAATACTTTCCTTAGATTTATTACTGGATTATGCTATCTTTTGGAGTTTATGCAATTTGGAGATTTGTGGGAGACAAAAACCCTAGTTTTTGCAACTGAAGATCAATTTGACTTTTGTAAGTTTGATTTTTCTTTAATATCGATTTCTAACTAAATCTCTCATGTCCAACTAGTTAGTTGAAGTTGTGTGCATGATCGTTTGTGAGATTTGAGTTATTTTAGTTTGCCTTGACTAGATTGAATCTCTCCATGCTTAATTGATTAAATTCACTTAGGATTAGTATAGATTGGCCACCTATTCTACTTCTAGGTTGAATTACAACTAGAATAATTAAATAGACGGTGGCATTTGATTATTCATGGATGAATCCTTTGATTAAACTTAAAGAGGGTGTATGTTAAGGTTAATCAAAGGCGGAGAATTTAATCACAAGATTTCCTGAATAGACGGTGGAATTCATGAATATTGTTTCTATTGAATGCTTTGAACTTAATTGCATGATTGACAAAGCCTTTTACGTCGCTATAAAAGAACTGCCAAAGAAAATTCCTAACTTCCTAACCTAAGTATAGTGGAAGCAAGGGTCGAACCCACAAGGACTCAGATTATTCGTATTTATATAATATTACTAAGCAGAAAAGGGGATTTTTGTGATTATAAACTAAAATCTAAGAAATTAAACTAATTAATCAAAGCAAATAAAGTAAATTGAGATTCTAATATGGAGAAAAGCGTCCAACTAGTTTCGTATCCATTGCATACATGAGTTTTGATCATCGATTATCCTTATTTCAATTTCCCTTGACTAATCTATTGTGAATTTATGAATTCAAGCTTATTGTGGTTGTTAATATACACCGTCTTTAACAACCTTTTAATCAATTAACCTAGAAAACCTTCTATGTCAAGTTGATCATGCAATTAGATTCAAAGTATTCAATAGAAACAATATTCATGAATTCCACCGTCTATTCACGAAATCTTGTGATTAAATTCTCCGCCTTTGATTAACCTTAATATACACCGTCTTTAAGTTTATTCAAAGGATTCATCCATGAATAATCAAATTCCACCGTCTATTTAATTATTCTAGTTGTAATTCAACCTAGAAGTAAAATAGGTGATCAATCTATTGTAATCCTAAGTGAATTTAATCAATTAAGCATGGAGAGATTCAATCTAGTCAAGGCAAACTGAAATAACTCAAATCTCACAAACGATCATGCACACAACTTCAACTAACTAGTTGGACATGAGAAATTTAGCTAGAAATCGACATTAAAGAGAAATCAAACTTACAAAAGTCAAATTGATCTTCAATTGTAAAAACTAGGGTTTGTCTCCCACAAATCTCCAAATTGCATAAAACTCAAAAAGATAGCATAATCCAATCCAAATAAAACCCTAAGGAAAGTATTTATACCAAGTCTAAAAATATCTAAAAGAAATAATAGAGTCGGCCCATAAGATCACCCGAAGCCCAAGTCAGCGTCGCACAAACGCGCTAGAGCGCGGTTTGGTACTCCCCAGAGCGCGGTCTTGACTTGTGCTCCGCGGTTTGGTCCCTTCATCTCTTTTCTTGTAGTTCTTGCCTCGGGTCTTCACTTCCAATGCTTACACGTCCCGAGATCCGTCTTAAACTTTCCATCTACCGTCTCCCACCATCCGACCTGCAATTACGCACAAAGACGCGTAGATTCCGAACTAAGCGAAAATAAAACCTAATCTAAACTTAGAATGAAATCCTAGCTAAAAATGCATAAAACGAGAATAAAAACATGCTCTAACAACTACATCTATATGCTCTATCAAATTCCCCCATGCTTGAACCTTGCTTGTCCTCAAGCAAGACATAGAAATCAATCACACCACAAACAAGCAAGTCATGACTTAAATCATTTTCAAGAAGCACAAACTTAACCATGAAATCTTTGCATACATATATCGAAAGTTTCAAACCAAGCTATTAATCCATTCCAACCCTCACCAAGGTAATTGTGTTTGCACTCAACACTCAAGTGTTTAAAGGTATGTGTTTTCGCTCAAAATCATCTTCGAATGCCAACTACCATATGCTTGCATCAGTGCACTAAATCTCCACCACGGATGTTCAAATGCACAACATAAATCATGAGGTCTTTTTCAAGGTTGTAATGGGGCCAAGGTATAGACAAGTAGGAAGGGATAATTATATGGCCATGTGGTGCTAAATCCGGGAACTAGAATCAACTAATACCCAAATTACATCAATCACTCACTCTCAATAACTTCCCAACTTGTATTCCCTTTCTTCCATTACTTACTTTTAAGCACTTCTTTCTTTTGCTCAACTTTTGCTTCTCTTTTTTTTTCTTTCCACAAACCCATTTGAGATTTGTTCTTTCTTTTTTTTCATTCTTCTCTCACAAGAATACTTTGCAATTTTACACATACAACTCATCTCAATCAACCTTTCAAACCAACTTTACTTAGAAATTTTTCACTAAACATTCCCAACATCCTTAACTTTCCAACACTTTTCATTTTGGACATTCCCTTCTATTACACCTTTTCATCTTGCCTCACAAACCCCAAAATATATCAATTAACCCACAAAATTCCCCTAGTCAAATCCTAATTCCCGGATGAGGGTCAAGCTTATTCGGCTAGGATTAATTTTTGTGGAGCTAATAAACAAGGCCAAGGCTCAAAACAATGGGGCTACAAAAACAAAGGTATAATGTAGGGTGGATAAGGATATAAATGAGCTAACGAAAATTTGCCTCAATCACTTTTATATCATGCATCCAAAACATATAATGTGGTCTCAAAAAAGAATCTAAACGCAAGTTCTAGAGTTAAGACAATCAAAGTGATACACTCAAGAATATCATGCAAAATTGGCATGTAAAGGCTCAAAAGAAATCTCACAAGGCAAATTTTTGGTTAGAACTTCATAACTAGCTCAAGTTTTTACTTTCATGCATACTCCTTCATAATTAAGCAATTCTTATTTAGAACTTTTATCATAAACTTAACAAGTTATGGGATATGAAATCATGCTCACTCTTCAAACAAGTGGTTCCAAGGGGAAAAATGAATCCTAAATGCAAACAAAACACACATTTTTTTCAAATTTTCAGAAATTTTCAAATTTTTAGTGGATTTTTCAAACTTTCAATCAATGCATACAAATAAGAATAAACATGCACATGCAACTATATGATCTAACTAGACCAAGTTCTCATGACAAAATAAATAATCCCCTTCCCCCATGCTTAAACATTACTTTGTCCCCAAAGTAATAAAAACATAAGAGTAAAAGAAAAACTAACCTCATCACAAGAACTTGTCAAACTCGGGAATCTACTCTGATGGTGGTGGTGGGTACCCCGGGTATGGCCACTCAGGAGCTGGATAACCAGGATACGGCTGATAAGCATACGGCTGATAGCCCGGCTCAGGCGTGTAGCTGTCCATCCTCTGATGCAAGTACCGGGTCTGCTCATCAACATAATCAAAACGGCTTGTAGCATAACCCCGAAAATGGTTGAAATCAGCCGCCATGCCATCCATAAGAGTGTGCAAGCCACTCACTTGTGTAGACAATCCACCCATCAATTCCACCAAATGATTGTATTGAGTGGTAGACATGTTACCACCTAAACCTTGTTGCTCAAACTCATGAACGGATGGCACTTCATTGTGCTCATCATCATCTTCTTCATTCTCCCCATCATCATCTTCAGCGGCAATATCCTCAGGAGCAGCTTCAAACTCCTCATCTTCATCCTCCTCATCAACATCCATAGAAGCGCTCGCTTCCTCATCATGACCCCTTGCCTTCTTCCTTCTTTTAATTCCTCCAATCACTTCCGAAACCGGTACATCACCATCTTGTGGGTGAATGAGCCATGTGTGAGCATTATCCAAACCAATCTCAATCTTCACCCTCTCTGGATTAGGCAACTTCATAGCGAAGGAGCTATTGCCTAGCACCCAATAGTACCGATTGTTCTTCACATACAACACCTTCATCTTGTTGTAGAAATGCAAGTTCATCGGAAGAGGATCAATCCTACCCACACACTGCTCCAAATCAATTCCAAAGTGTTGGGCGAACTTGGTGATGATACCACCCACAACGATTCGACCGGTATTTCTCTTAATCATGAGCTCTATGTTGTGCATCATAGCGGCACCAAAGTCTACATTTTTCCCTTCCAGAATACCTCGAAGGAGAAAGATATCCTTCCTAGGGCAATTGTTCTCACCCTCTCCTCTGCCTATAATAGAGTGAGCAAAGAACCTCTGAAGAATTCGGATTATTGGATGAGAAATTCCAGACGCCTTGGTTCTAGAAGGCAAGTAGTCATCAGTCCCAGAAATGAGAGCCCACTGTTCATCATCCATAAAAGTGGAGCGGTTTTCCCATCGATCAACATTCATCTGGTATTGAGTAAATCTGAATAGCTTGTTGATATCGTTGAGAGTCATGCTTCTCATCACCCCACCTAGCTGAAAATTGCACCGCCCTTCATTAACAAATCTCCCCTCTAAGATATGAGCCTCCAAGGTGCTCAAGAACTCCAACACGAGGCTTTTGTACACTGGCAATCTCATGCTCAACACAGTCAAATTGTAATTAAACTCTATCTCCCTCAATTCATTAGCCAAACCCAACTCCTCCAACAAGTCCCAGTCAATGTATCTCGGAGCTTGGATTTCACGCCCTTTTAATTGATCAAATCGGTCTAGATGCCTCATGTCCCTGAATTGAAGGCCATAAGTTGCCGGTGTGATCACATTGCTTGAGGAAGATGCTCTAGGTGTAGCTCGGGATCTAGAGGAAGAGGGTGCAACATTTGGAGCTGTAGTTGATGTTGCTCGGGTTGCTCTAGTTGCTCTTTGAGGACGACTAGGTCCCGATGAGGATGCATTGGCATTTACCTTGGTACGACCCATGATATTACCTACACAACAATCAAAGACACCAAAAACAAGCACAATTCGATTGCCCCGGCAAGAGCAATCCACCAAACAAGTAATAATAGACAATAATTGCTCTCAAAACACTCTCTTCCCCCACTAATCTAGATTAATTAGCATGAAAATTAATTAATTTCGAAATTATGGATTTTTCAACTTCTAAACATGAAACTAACTCATAAACATGCTAATATTGTTGAATCTAGACTTAAATTGAAGAAATTTGGCCTAAAAATCCCTAAAATTGAGGTTTTTATGCAAAACCTAACTTAGTAAATTTTTGGGTTGAGATCTTCAATTTGGGGATGAAATTTGAAGAGAAAAGTTAGAAATCTTACTTGTTTGATGACTAGGAGTGCAAATCCGGGCTTGATTTGGAGGTTTGATCTTCAAAGGAGCTTGAATGAGGAGCTTCAATGGAGAGGCTTCAATGGGGGCTGCGTGAGTTTTAAGAGGAGGAAGAAGGATTGGGAAAAAATAGGAGGGTTTTCGGATATATGGCGCCGAACCCGGCCTCAGCGCGGTTTGAGGAACGTGAGAGCGCGGTCGCGCTCCCTTCGTAATTGCCCGCGCTGAGGCCGCAGTATGTTGGCCCTTCGGGGCGCGGTTTCAGCGTGGGAGCGCGGGGGCGCCCAGGTCGGTTCAGCCCGCGTGGAGGTTGCAGTATGTTGGTCCCTCGGGGCGCGGTGTAGAGCTTGGGGGCGCGGTTTGGCACCCCTGGCTGGGTTGGCCGCGCTCAGGTTGAACTTCCAAGTCCGAGGTTTTGCTCCCCTCGGTTTCTTCATCAGGCGATGTTTGTGGCTTTCCGGCTTTGTTTTCCAACACTTTACCACTACGGAGAGAGATTGCATTCACATTCTGTTTAGGATTGAGTTCCGTCTGAGAAGGTAACCTGTTGGAATCTTTAGCTTCAAATTTATTCATTGCCTGTGCAAGTTGGCTCACTTGATTTTCCAAGTTGGTGATGCTTGACTTGGTATGCTGCTGAATTTGGCCCATAGTTTGCTGCATCATGGCCATATTCTGGGTAAGAGCACGGATCATATCATCTGTGGATGAGGAAGGGCCATGATTCGGTGCTTGATTCTGAGATTGATGTTGAAAAGGAGGTCTAAAACCTGGCGGCCCGTTTTCAGGTGCATGTTGTTGATTCTGATTTCCGTACCTCAAATTGTGATGATCCTTCCAACCTGGATTGTATGAGTTTGAATAAGGATCATATGCTGGTCTTCTTGGCCCATAGCCCCCAAGTGCATTAATTTCCTCCTCTTGAACATGAAGAGTAGGACAAGCATCCGTCTTATGTGTAACATCAGAGCAGAAACCGCAAGGCTTGACTTGTTGTGATCCCTTCAGCATGAATTGCCTGAACATTGACTTCAACTCATTCACATCTTCATGTAAAGCTGTAACATCAACAGAATTGGCTGCCTTCATTGAGGCTCTTTTGCTGAATTGTCGAGAGCCTTCAGACAGTTCATGAAATAGTTCAAAAGCTTGTTCAGGAGTCTTGTTCAGGATGTTCCCTCCACAGGCAGCATTAACATGTCGGCGTTCTTCATCCAGTAAGCCTTCATGAAGGTACATAACAAGATCCATCTTAGAGTAGCCATGATAGGGGCAGCTTGAGATTAACTTCTTGAACCTCTCATAATACTCATAAAGCGATTCATTCGGGAGTTGTTCAATATTGCTAATGCTCTTTTTCATACTCGAGAGTTTTGTGGCTGGGAAATATTTCTCAAGGAAATCCTTTTTCATCTCCTCCCAAGTCTCGATACTGCCAGGAGCCAAATAGTAAAGCCAATCATTCGCTGCATCCTTTAAAGAGAACGCAAAAGCTCTCAACTTGATTTGGTCATCAGTGATTCCATTTGGTTTCATGCTAGTGCAGACAACATGAAAAACCGATAAATGCTTGTTGGGATCTTCACCCGCCTTCCCATAGAATTGAGGAAGGAGGTGAATCAATCCTGATTTCAGTTCAAATTGGACACCGTCAAGGAGTGCAGGTATCTTCACCGCCAATGGTTGTTGTGCCAAATCTGGTGCAGTTAACTGTCTCAGTGTCTGAGCCATCTCTGGTATTTCAGGAACATTATCAGAATCAAAATCAGAAGAAGAAGAGGAAGATGCCAGATTGAACGGTAGTTCTCGAGAATTCCACGAGCTTGCCTGCGCAACCTAGAGATTGTCCTTTCGATTTCTGAATCAAATGCAACAAGAGATGGATTAGTAGCACGGGTATGAACCATACAAGTGGCTCACACCCAAAAAGAAATAAAAAGTAACACTAGATAAATACCAATAAATAGCCGAGTCCCCGACAACGACGCCAAATTTGACAAAGCCTTTTACGTCGCTATAAAAGCACTGCCAAAGAAAGTTCCTAACTTCCTAACCTAAGTATAGTGGAAGCAAGGGTCGAACCCACAAGGACTCAGATTATTCGTATTTATATAATATTACTAAGCAGAAAAGGGTTTTTTGTGATTATAAACTAAAATCTAAGAAATTAAACTAATTAATCAAAGCAAGTAAAGTAAATTGAGATTCTAATATGGAGAAAAGCATCCAACTAGTTTCGTATCCATTGCATACATGAGTTTTGATCATCGATTATCCTTATTTCAATTTCCCTTGAATAATCTATTGTGAATTTATGAATTCAAGCTTATTGTGGTTGTTAATATACACCGTCTTTAACAACCTTTTAATCAATTAACCTAGAAAACCTTCTATGTCAAGTTGATCATGCAATTAGATTCAAAGCATTCAATAGAAACAATATTCATGAATTCTACCGTCTATTCACGAAATCTTGTGATTAAATTCTCTGCCTTTGATTAACCTTAATATACACCGTCTTTAAGTTTAATTAAAGGATTCATCCATGAATAATCAAATTCCACCGTCTATTTAATTATTCTAGTTGTAATTCAACCTAGAAGTAAAATAGGTGATCAATCTATTATAATCCTAAGTGAATTTAATCAATTAAGCATGGAGAGATTCAATCTAGTCAAGGCAAACTGAAATAACTCAAATCTCACAAACGATCATGCACACAACTTCAACTAACTAGTTGGACATGAGAAATTTAGCTAGAAATCGACATTAAAGAGAAATCAAACTTACAAAAGTCAAATTAATCTTCAATTGTAAAAACTAGGGTTTGTCTCCCACAAATCTCCAAATTGCATAAAACTCAAAAAGATAGCATAATCCAATCCAAATAAAACCCTAAGGAAAGTATTTATATCAAGTCTAAAAATATCTAAAAGAAATAATAGAGTCGGCCCATAAGATCACCCGAAGCCCAAGTCAGCGTCGCACAAACGCGCTAGAGCGCGGTTTGGTACTCCCCAGAGCGTGGTCTTGACTTGTGCTCCGCGGTATGGTCCCTTCATCTCTTTTCTTGTAGTTCTTGCCTCGGGTCTTCACTTCCAATGCTCCTTACACGTCCCGAGATCCGTCTTAAACTTTCCATCTACCGTCTCCCACCATCCGACCTGCAATTACGCACAAAGACGCGTAGATTCCGAACTAAACGAAAATAAAACCTAATGTAAACTTAGAATGAAATCCTAGCTAAAAATGCATAAAACGAGAATAAAAACATGCTCTAACAACTACATCTATATGCTCTATCAATGATCAACCTGACATAGAAGGTTTTCTAGGTTAATTGATTAAAAGGTTGTTAAAGACGGTGTATATTAACAACCACAATAAGCTTGAATTCATAAATTCACAATAGATTAGTCAAGGGAAACTGAAATAAGGATTATCGATGATCAAAACTCATGTATGCAATGGATACAAAACTAGTTGGACGCTTTTCTCCATATTAGAATCTCAATTTACTTTACTTGCTTTGATTAATTAGTTTAATTACTTAGATTTTAGTTTACAACCATAAAACCCCCCTTTTCTGCTTAGTAATATTAAATAAATACGAATAATCTGAGTCCTTGTGGGTTCGACCCTTGCTTCCACTATACTTAGGTTAGGAAGTTAGGTATTTCTTTAACAGTGCTTTTAATATTACGGGAGCACAATTACCAATAAAAGAAGACCGACGCCAAGGAGGAGGACGAAGGTGGCAGATTAACGAGCGTCGATTGTACGGATCGTCGACGAAGGAGGCGAAAGAAGGGAGACAGAGGTGCGGATCCTGTAATGGAAAGGGAAGGGGTGCGGGGTTGAGGAAGAAAGAATCACAAAAAAGAGGAGTTTGGTTTGAATAAAAATAATAGGTGAATTAAAAATAAGGGAAAATTGGAAAAAAATGCATAGAAAATCAGGCCAGTACTGTTCCTAAGGAATGTGGTTTCTTTATAGGCTTTTTGATATAACAATCTTATATTATCAAGTTTGCATTTTTTGACATGATTTACATTTTACAATAGTTAGATTTATATAATTTATTGATGATATATAGTTCAATTAATCAATATAATATAAAAGTTAAATGTTTTCGAGTCGTTATGTTATATTTGCCTCATATCATATTTTAAAAAGTAAATTTTATTTAATTAATTTTATTTTTTTCAATTAAATTTCTCTCAATATATTTATATAAAATATACAAAATTAAATTTTTATTAAAAAACGATAAATTTAAATTTTGATTAAAAATGATAAAGATTACATTATCTTTGCCTTTTATACATTTATGTAAAAGTTTTTTTAATTAAATCTTGATAAAAAATATTGTTATAACATTGGTGAGATTTAAGGTATGTTTGGCGTTTCAAACCTGATATGAGTTGATCTTTGCCTCATATCATATTTTAAAAATAAGGGGAAATTGGGTAAAAATGCATAGAAAATCGGGCCAGTACTGTTCCTAAGGAATGTGGTTTCTTTATAGGCTATGGGGATATTACGGGAGCACAATTACCAGTAAAAGAAGACCGACGCCAAGGAGGAGGACGAAGGTGGCAGATTAACGAGCATCGATTGTGCGGATCGTCGACGAAGGAGGCGAAAGAAGGGAGACAGAGGTGCGGATACTGTAATGGAAAGGGAAGGGGTGCGGGGTTGAGGAAGAAAGAATCACAAAAAAGAGGGGTTTGGTTTGAATAAAAATAATAGGTGAATTAAAAATAAGGGGAAATTGGGTAAAAATGCATAGAAAATCATGTTAATACTGTTCCTAAGGAATGTAGTTTCTTTATAGGCTTTTTGATATATCAATCTTATATTATCAAGTTTGCATTTTTTGACATGATTTACATTTTACAATAGTTAGATTTACATAATTTATTGATGATATATAGTTCAATTAATCAATATAATATAAAAGTTAAATGTTTTCGAGTCGTTATGTTATATTTGCCTCATATCATATTTTAAAAAGTAAATTTTATTTAAATAATTTTATTTTTTTCAATTAAATTTCTCTCAATATATTTATATAAAAATATAAAAAATTAAATTTTTATTAAAAATGATAAATTTAAATTTTGATTAAAAATGATAAAGATTACATTATCTTTGCCTTTTATACATTTATGTAAAAGATTTTTTTAATTAAATTTTGATAAAAAATATTGTTATAACATTGGTGAGATTTAAGGTATGTTTGGCATTTCAAACCTGATATGAGTTGATATTAATGCTGATATTAATTTAATGGTTCATGCTGATTTTAGGAGTTGAAATTATTAGCTTATTTTTGTGAAAAAATCATGTAGGTGTTCGGTAGACTATATTGATCGAAACTGATTTTATAAAAGATGGATATCAAAGCGGATATATTTATAAATTTATAAAGGGAAGATTATTTTTTAGATTTTCCAAAATTAAATTAGTGAGAGACAATCGAACGAAACAAATTCTATAAGGCTGGATATGGCTAAGAGGGTATTTTGGGTGAAATATAAACTCTCATCAACTCCCATAAGTTACCATAAACAACATCAACTCCCACTATCGAATCGATAATATCGACTTTAATTTTTTACCATAAGCTTGATTAAAATTGTATAAGGTCAAAATAAGATCCGCCAAACAGACCCTTAAACTCAATATAAATCTTTTTCTCTCCTTCTTCTACTTTCTGTTTACACAAACCTCTATTTATAATATAATAGAGGGATGTTGTTACAAAAAATGTACTTGATTAGGAGAGTTAAATTCAAAAGCTATTTTATGTGTTCTAAATGAAATAGTGATAACTAGAGATAGAATAAAATCCTTCGAAGGAGGAGGCCTCGTTAAAACCTTTTGACCGAAAAACCCTGTGGGACAAAATCCGTCAACGAGAAAAGAGTATTGTCCTTCTTATAAAGCTAGATTAAACTAGTTTCCTCTTGCCCCAACGAGGGCTCTCTTATTATTATATGACACTCTCCCTCTCTCAAGGTTGCGGAGTCCTCTCCTCATGCCAACGCTTGCTATGATAGGTAGAGGAATCTCTTTTGTTTCAAAGCAAATTTACTAATATTTATTTGAAAAATCCCGTGCAAGGGTTAAATAACTAGTTAATTTTCATTTAAAAACAATTTTTAGAGAACAAAAACAATTTAATTAAATACCACATTTGACATGCATATATTAATGTAGTACGTATCAAATACTGAATTGGGGACTTTGGTTGGGGTTGGATATAATTTCAACATTTTAAGTATCGGTTGGGTAAAAATCACAAACAAATCTCAGTCGTTCATGGGTGAGGAGTCCAGTCTAGCGGTTAAAATCTCAAGAGGAAATCTAGAGGTCTCCGCTTTAACACTCACGGACGATGAAGTCTAAAATTTAATCATTTAGAACTGTTTCAGTTATCACCCGTTCACGGATGCTCTAGGCTAGTCTCATTTAGTACTTGGGCTACCTAAATCTTACCCGATAAAAAAAAATCTCAGTCGTTCATTATTGCATTTTCATATCCAAGGATGGAATACCACAATCCGTGTCATTAAAATCCAACCAATAAGAAATGACTTTAGTTGGCCCTATAAAAACCCACTTAGTCCCCTTAGAAGCACTCTTTAGAACCCCCACTACTACCGCCACTCACTCTGCCTCTTGGGTTTCTTAATACGCAGACACGGATTTAGGGGTGGGCTAGGGTATGCTGTAGCCCACCCCAAAAAATATTAACGTAATATATATTAAAAATAGTTAGAGTAAGCCTAAAATGAATGACACAGTTGGTAAGTGTATTGCACTTGTGCAAGCAGCCACGTGTTCGAACGTGTCTGCTTTTGCCGGATATATCATTTTTTGTTCCGATTCTTACGAAGCACAATTTTCACAGTGACCCCACATTTGTTTTCTTTAATATTTTTTAAATCAATCTCCCTTTTTTGAGCAATTCTTCCGTTTGTGAACTTTGAAGTATACCTTTATCTTTTGAGCAAATCTCCCTTTCTTTCTATTTTTAATCAAAAAACATGTGAATTATTAGATTATTTATAGTTGAATTTTGGTTAGTAGAATTTGTTTTAGTTATGATGATAAAAATTACTTTCTCTCTGATTAATTTTAAATATCAAAATTTATTTCACTTATAATATACTTATAGAAATATATTGTAATACCGAACCTATAAAAAAAATTAAAACGACCCTGCCTATACGTATCAATTTATTTATAAGGTAAATCCAGCCTACCCAAAAATGAAATCCTGGTTCCGTCCCTGTCAATACGGTACTCCTCCGTTCATTTTCCCGTCTTCGTCTATTGAATATCTTCTCTCTTATTCGTCTAGTACCTCCTTTTTGACCTATAGACCTTCGATTTGCGGCATCTCCGGTGTTCCATCGTCAAGGATGTTTGTTCGGCAATGAAGAGACACAAGATGAACTGAAGATCCAATATCGGCTTGTTAATCGAGCGGAAGAATTTGTAGTAGTTTCGTTGAAAATATGTGAATTTCATCACATGGATGTTATTTTTAAGATCTAATTTGTTTAGTTTTTTTATTTTCATTTTGGTTGTTTAGATTTGTATATATATCTTTTCCAGAACTATTCATAATTATAATCTAAAGCGGAGGTTAAAAAATTATTAAACGACACATGTCACTTTTAGATTGGACCACACCACCCCTTTTTAAAAAAAAAAAAATTTCTATTTTTGGATATGATAAATTCTTTTCCATATTTTAGAATATAGAATAAAAAATCTCACTATTAAATAATCTTTTATTTTTGATATGATAGATAGGAAGATCATTATTATAATCCAATCATTTGTTACCTTATATGAAAAGATCTTGATTAGTTATATGATAATTGCCTTATTTCTTACGCATATTATAACATATTTAAGCATTTACATTATTATTTTTCTCGAATAATAAATATATTTGAAATTATTTTATTATTAATATTTCATTTAAGAAAAACTCGTACAAGGTACGAGAATACGAACTAGTGTATATTATAAATTTTGGTGTACTCATATATTTTATACATTTTTTGCTACTTATTCTCTAATACCTATCAAATTGAGTTTATTCGTTGTTAATCGGGGAGATATATACAATTCAAGCAATTAAACAGTAAACAAATGTTCATTAAAAGTTATAATATAACATTTATGCTAATATTAAATAAATTAAATTTATGAAATTTCGGGGCTCTATTTTAATTTAAATATATAATATTTTGATAACATTAATTAAATTAAATGTATTCTAAAAAAATTGAAACCAGTACCCCTATGGCCTTGCCCGTGCCTGATACCTACGGCCTCATCCCTACGGTGTTGCCCGTGGGAAGTACCTACAACCTTCCCCGTGCCTAATCCTTACGGCTGAAGCCGTGGGTAAATTTTTCCACGCCACGTTTTTCTACAACTTTAGATTCACGGAGTGCACCGTGGAAAAGCTTGAAATGCCGTGGGCATTCCCACTTCTTTGTCCGTGGATAAATGGTACTCCCTCTGTCCCGTTTTGTTTGTCCACAAGGACAAACAGCACGGGTTTTAATGAGCCCAAATTTGCAGATGTAATACAGTCAGAAAAAAATGAAGTGCATTATTACAGTTTTCTTTACAATCTCTTTAATCCTCTACTTTAATTTTAGACCAATCAAAACCATTCATACGTTTTCATTAGCCAAAAGAAACTCATCATTCACACCCCCACAAATCCACTACAATTTTGAGTTACAATGCCTGTTGCAATTAGACAGAAATTACAGGGATCTACAAACTCATCGCTATTTGATTCTTCACAACCGGGGACCTACATGAAACAAACAAAGATAGAAACGAGAGAATTAGAGAAGGAGAGATTGAATAAGAGAGATCTTGTGAAAAGAAAAACAGATCGAAAACAAAAAGAGAGAACGAGATATTGAGAGAAAAAAAGAGAGAAGCACATGCAATCACAACAATTCCAGATCAAACTAAACGAGCGATCTTGTCAAATACGAATAGATCGACTCAATAAAACAAGAGAAAACGAGAGATTACATAAAACAAAGAGATCTTGAAAAGAGCTTGCAATAAAACAGAGATTTAGAAATCGAGATCAAAAGATAAACAAGGGACCTAGATCCAAAACCTAAAGAAGAGATCTTGTCAACATACATAGAGAATAAAGAAATAGAGAGAAAACCAAAGATTCAGAGCAAAACGAAGGAGGAACAATCGAAATCCACAATAAAAACGACAGATCTGGTGAAAAAAAAAGATGAGATCGACAAAAACAAGATCAAAAAGGGTAGATCTGGTGAACAAACAAACAAATCGAAAAAAAACGATAGATTTGGTGGGAAAAAAAGACGAGATCGACAAAAACAAGAGCGAAAACGATAGATCTGGTGAACAAACAAACAAATCGAAAAAACAAGAGGCAAAACGAGAGATTTAGAGGAAAAAATTGAGGGATTCACATACCTTTTTTAGAGATCCGGAGATTCAAAGCAAGAAGCGAGCAGCACGAACAAAAAATGAGGAGAGATCTGGTGAGAATCAACAGAATCGAAAGCTCTTCTCAAACATGGAGAGATTTCGAGCAATCCAGAAAAAATTATGATGATAGAATCGAAAGAAAAAAGAGAGAAATTGAGTGCTTTCTTGAGAGATTGAGCCTAGGGTTTGAGAGAGATGAGAGTTTGAGTGTTGGCAAAAATGGGAGCGTTGGAGTTTTTCAATAGTAGGAATTGGGTCAAGTAAATGGAGCAAGACATTTGAGCTCAAAAATGGCCCAATATCCAGATTTGGGATTGCTTAAAAAAAACCATTCGTACACCCATTCTCCATAATTAAGCAAAACACTTGATAAAAGTTTCCAATGCCAAAAAATAGAAAAAGTGAAAAAAAAACACATTTTTTTATTGTTTTTAAGTCTCGTCAAAAAGGGAGAAAAATGGGATAATAAAATCCATTGCAAATTTTATTTTTAAGGTTAAAAAAATTGCATAAAATGGACAATGTATTTTTATTTGTGAATGTTGAAAAAAATTGGATAAAAAATTTGAAATCTAAAAAATGGATGGATTTAAAAAAATGGGTTATATGATGGAATTTAATAGAGATAGGAGAAGGTGAATAGTTGATGGGATATAAAGTTAAAAAGTGGGTAAAAAGTGATATTGATTGAGGGTATTTTTGTAAAAAATGATGGCTAAAAAAGGAAAGGGATGAAAGGACGACAAATATTCTGGGACGCCCGAAATGGAATACTGGACAAACAAATGGGGACGGAGGGAGTAATATTCTAGTAGTGAAAACCACCTAAGGACTTATTTTCATTGAGTTTTTTAAAGCGAACGTGAATCCGAGTTCTTAGTACTATTTTTTTCTATTTAAGAAAATGTAATTTGTTTTTTTTGGATATTTTAGACCATTCTATCAGAAAATTAATGAGGGTATCCTTGAGTTTTTTTTGTAAACTTTCATTAGTCCACTGGCCCGTTGTGAATCATAAAATGGCCTAATCTTTAAACCCTATTCAACACTCGATATATCATCCGCCTTTTATGGCAAACCCCCTTTTCTCTTCAAACCCTTAATCAAGCACTCTCTTCAAACCCTTAATCAAGCACTCATTCTTCCAATCCTCCTCGTCCAGCCCCATGCCACTGTCCTCACGCAGCCATAGGACCTCCTCCCTAGTGGGGTTGCCGCCGACCACCACCACTATTTGGCTTTGCCGCCGACGACCACCAACACCACTGTTTTGAGGGAGCCGCTAATCACCACTAGGTTTTACCGTCGAAGACCACCACCAAAATTGGTCTGCAAATCATCTACAACAAAAGAAGGTATTTAGTAGTAGGGTTACATTAATTCTACGCAACAATTAGGTTATTTAGTAGTAGTGTTACAATAAAAAAGTTTTGCATTAATTCTTCGTGTATAGGTTTATTAGTAGAAGTGTTACATTAATTTAGTAAGTTCTATAGTGTAATTGTTACATTAAGTTAATTTAGTGTAATTGATGTGTAAATTAATTAGGTAATTAGTGTAGAATAATTATTGTAGGTTAAATATTGTTACATGAAAAAGTTGTTACACTAATTTTTCATATTACAATAATTTAGTGACATAAATTATTGTAGAATAACTGTTTTAGGTAAAATATTGTAACATAAAAGTTGTTATAATAATTTTATTTCATTAAATTTGTTAGGTAAATTAATATAGAATAATTATTGTAGGTTAAATATTGATACATAAAAGTTGGTCATGATCACACTCGGGGTTGCGGTGGCGAGGTGAGGGAGGGCGCCGATGGCATCGGTCGCGGGGTGGCCCACGGCTATAGCCAATATCATCGTCATCCGGATCATCATCGCCGGGAGGGCACCTCAAACGTCGGCCCTCATCGCGGTCATGCTCACGCCTTCAGCACGGCTCGGCGGTCCTCGACGTCGCATAGACTTGATCATACTCAGCTTTGTTTTCGCCAATTTTGGCGGTGGAATCCAATCTTTGGGATGGTGATCATGCTCCTCGGGATCTCGGACCTCCGGGTGATCAAATCTATCCACATTGGAATCCTCATCGAACTCCTCATAAGGGTCCTCGAATTCCGAATAGGGACTACGAGTACTTTGATGCTCATAGAAGTCTTCCACCCAGTAGTCATCGGCGTCATAGTAATACTTTTCCCCTTGCTTCCGCTTTGGGGTCGAGTACACATATGCTGACGACTTGGCCTTTTTTTGAGTCACTTGAATGCCGCCGCCGATATTTCTCTGAGTCATACTCGTCATCGGAACGGACATCGTAAACATGTGTGTCCCCTTATAGTCGCGCACCAAGCGCTGGTGATCTGCGGTCTCATGATCACCATCTATCGGTCGGCGTGGAACGGTCGACGCTCTTTAATCGACTCTATGCGGTGTATGGCGCCTGATGTTCGTGTTTTTAGTCTAGTTTTTGGTATGTTTCTTGGTTAGTTTAGTTTTAGTATGTTTTAGAGTTAGTTTTGTGTGTTTTTGGATAAGTTTGCATATTTTGTGAAAAGTATGGAAGCTCCTCCATTTTGTGTCCTTTTGTAGGTTTTTAAGCGGGAAGGAGCGTTTTTTAGCTGAGTTGAGGTCTTGTGGTGGAGGATGGAACACATGGAAGATAAGGAAGAAGATTTGCATAAGAAGATCAAGTTAAAATCCAAGTTAAAGTCGAGGAGAAGTTCAAGAAAAGCCAAAACAGAGGCTCGTTAACGATCCTGTGAAAGTCGTTAATGAGGCTAAAAGATAGAATTTTTCAGAGGGAATTAGTAACCTCTATCGACCCTGTGCGGGGTCGTTAACGAGGACGCCGTGTCGGTAGAGGCGTAGCCGACTTTAGGTTATTATATCTTTTATCTTGTCATCTTTTAAGTAGGGTAATTTTTTTATCTCTTAGTCTTTTTAATAGATAGTTTCTTAGTATAAATACCCTTGTTCTAAGCTTAAGCAAGGGGGTGTCATATTAGTTTTAGGAGAAGTCGAGTAAGAAGAGGATATCGGACTGGGTTCGATCGAGAGAAAGAACTTAGGGTCGGTGATTGGATTTTTGCTCGGTGTTCTTAAGTGTTTTCGGATTCAACGGAGTTTGTAAGACAATATTCTCTTATTAATTTCAAGTAAGTTTAGTTTTGTTTTCAATGTCTTATTTGATAAAAGTTGTTAGCTTTATTTCCATGAGTAGTAAGTAGTCTTCTTATCTAGGGTCGAGGTTGACACCCGACATAGTTGTGCATGTTTGAATGAGTAGGTTGATGTTTTGAATGCCTTTTTATGTATTAAATTGATTGTTGTGCTTATTCTTAGACGATAGTCGAGGTAATTCGAGTTTTCAAATTGATTGAAAGAGAAAGTTATGAACTTGAATGTTGATATAGTTTGTTAACGAAAGTTTCGAGCTTTGGATTCAAAACAAGTGATAGAGTGAATTGATTTATGAGAATTGATTGATTTGCTTGTTAGTCAGCGAAATTTGATGAATTTATCTTTCAAGGCATGATCTTTATCTTCATACGAGTTTTTATGCATAGCTATGTCGTGGTAACCCTTGTCCTAGATCTTTTATTTTATTGAATTAGATTGTTTGTTTTTGAATTATTCGTTATCGAGTTAACTTACCCTTGGTACCGAACATGCGTTTTAGGTCGTTAATTGTTTTGTGTTTGTAGGTTTTCCAGGTTTGTTAACGACCTTGACAAGGTCATTGACGAGGTTGGTCGTAGCTGTTTTTGCCTATTTTGCTTTGTTTTTCTTGTTTTAGTAGTTGATAGACAAACAATCGTGCTTCCCGTGGAACTATCATGACTTCGCTATACTCAGCGGGGTCTTGACTTATAAATTTATTTGTTGTCAGGAAACCCTCCTTCAACAGCGCCCGTACTGCGAAGATGGTTGGGTTTGGCCCTAACCTTTGGCACGCGCGCGAGCAAGCTCGGCACTAGCCTCGACGGCTTGGTCGTGGATCTCCGATCCTATATTAAGGCTCGACGGCACAGTGCACTTGGATTGCATGGCGTTTTCGACCAGTTCACATTCGAGTTCCGCTATCCAAGCGTCCTTAGCCACAAAAGCTGCAAGCGTCGTGTCTTGTTCATTTGTCGGGGTGGCCGACGGTGGATCCTTTCTTTTGCTTCCATCATTCTCAGATTCCAACAATGAACCTATGGTAATGCCAGTCATAGTGAAGTCAAATGTACACAACAAAATTCCAAGAGCTTTCGAGATCGATTAAGTCAGGTTAACCCTAGATGTTCAATCCACACGAACAATAAAAGGTTGGGCAAGGCTTAAGGCCACTCAACTCTTAATTGCAAGAAATATGGATCAATATAAGCAAGCAATGAATGTAGATGCAATCAAGAGAAAAGGAGAAAGAAAAGATATGAATGAGATAGAAGAGATATGTGAGAATCGGCCAAGTAAGTGTAACACCCCTATTTTACAACACATATATTACCGCCAGTGACCTCGGATTTTACCATCCAAAGTCACCCAAGGCTTTTAGAACGATATTGAACATATAAATTGCGGAAATTGACATAATTATATAAATAAAAGGGAGCTCTCGAAAGAAACTTTGTTTGCACAAACCTTCATTACATCAATATAACAAAATGAACTTCGGAAAATAAAAATCTTAAACTTGTTCTTTGCATCGTAATTAAAGTTAAACCAAAAGTACGAAAAATACGTCTTGGATCCTTGCCCTTCCTTCACCTTCACCTATGCCTTGTCCGGTCTACTAGGTTCTGAAATAATTCGCGAGGGGAGAGAAAATACCAGACAAACATGGGGAAAAGAAGAAGAATTAGTCTAAGAGACTAAGCAAGCCGGGAACGGAACTTCCCTAGGGTAATTTGGTAATTTAATATACAAGGGAGATATGATCGTATGTGTTTTGAAGTATAGAATTTTATGTGAGGTTTATCGTAACGAATGAGAGCGTATCTCAAGCGGAGATAGCTCCTTAATCGAGAGAAGAGCTACTAGATTGTAGACTTCTTTTAGAGTAGAAAGGACGTTGGGAACGTTATTAAGTCATACAAGTTGAAAACCTCTCGCGCCTTGAGCGGACCGAGAGCCGAATAGATCATTTGAGATCGGTCCGGATTTGATGTCTTTTAAATGTGCATTGGGAACTTATCTTGTATAGTGATGAAAATATCGATTACGTTATTGATTTTTAAAGAGAGTGGGGGCTTGCATGGACCGGACCACCAAGGGAAAGCTCGATTCCCGACACTTAGCTAGAATGCCACTCATCCCTCCTTGCAATCGGAGCGGACATGGATCATGACCCTGAAAGTCGTACTTTAAGCACAAAGGCATACAACTTAGTAAGTTATATAGAGGCGTCGGGTTAGTCCCGCGCCCCTCACTAGTTCGTTCGAAACCGTTCTCTTAACGAGAACGTAAACAATCAAGGTCACAACAAGCTAGCATAATAATCCTATCAAAGATTAAATAGAGGAATAATGATAATAGTGGGGTCATTATATCTAACAATCAATATTCCTATGTTCGTTTACTACTAGCAATCAAGTTGTTCCCAACATCGAGAAATTTCACGGGAGAAATATATAAGGCTACAAGGGGAATTTCCACTTGCCTTTGAATTCACGAGTGTAGACTAGCGAGATGACGGAAAGCGTTGATCACGACTCGGAACGAAATTTCGACCTATCGACAAAGAAATTTATGAACGATCTTTAAATACGAATTTTCTTTAAATTCTTTTACAATTTTGACATTCTCTTGTATACTTATTATAAGAGAATGAAATTCTAAATTATTATAATAATAATTTAAGTGGGGCTGAATAAAATAATAATATTTATTTATTATTATTTTAACTTTATAATATCTTTTTATTCTTATAAAATCCTTATTCTTAATATTTAAACATTTTCATTCTTGAAAATCAATAATATCCTTATTTAATTTATTAAAATATTCTTAGGATTGTAAAAAGTCTATTATGTCCGTATTAAAATATCTCAACTTAGTGTTATTATAATATTACTTTATTTTCAATAATATCCATAATAATACTTAAAATATTATTTTTCTCATCAAAGAATATTTTATTAAAACATGATCTTAATAAAATCCTTATTTAAATATATAAAACATATAAAAATAGAGATAAAATATTAATAGGCATTCTTTCTTAGTATTTCCATAAATAGAACTTCCTATATATTTTATAAAGTAAACTTTCTATAAACTTAGCATAATATTAAAATAATCTTATTTACCTTATTTACATATATCCTCCCATATCTTTAGTTTATATAAATAATATGATCATGACTTAAACTCTTATTTTATAACCAAAAGCATATTTATATGATATCTTAGTTCAAACTATAACATCTTTCCTATTTTCCATTATCTTTTCATACAAGACAACTATTATAACATAACAATATTATTATCACATTAAAAATTAACTTATTATCAGAACTACCATAGTTATTTAAATAAAGCTTATACCTTTAGAAATTTCTACACTTAGAGATATGTCATATTAATATCTCATATAAATATAAATATTCTTTTAACAAGATACTAATTAATAATCAAAGCTATAACCTTAAAATAATAACTTTATATAAAGTATTTTTATGTGATATCTTATTATGTCTTGCAACTTATGATATATATTAAATATTAAATAGAATAACAAATTTACCAAACATACTTGTAATTCTTTTATTTGATTTAATCTTCTTCTTCAACTAACAATATCTCAAATTAATATTTTTATTAGATTTAAATCTTGTAATTTATCAATAATAATAAGAAGCTATTTATTTTATGAAAATTTATTAAAAACATCTAGTTACAATTTTAACATAACTTAATTAAATTACTAAAAGATAAGATTATACTGTTTGAGCCAAAATTTACCAAAGGTAGAACCTTGGCTTAGATCGGGCCTTGATCGAATAAACTAAGAAGAATATGAACGAAAGTGTTTTTTTATTGATGTAGAAATCAGAAGAAATTACATGAATGAAGTGTCTGAATTGTGTCCCTACCTCTAAGGATTACATCGATTTATATAGCCCCCTCAAGGCATATCTTATCTTAAAGAAAGATATAATCTTATCTCTAACTAACAAATATGTGCTTATATCTATCTTATAATGAATACAATCTGGAGAAGAATCTATCTTGTAACAAACATATCTCGGACCCTCTCTCCTCTAACCGACTTAATCAATCCCGAAAATCTTCTGTAGCTCTGTATACGTTGGAGATTCTCTGTCTATAGGCTGACGCTTCTTTGCCTAAAATCTGGGTCGAACAATATCTTGTAGCTGCAAGGCATTAGGCCTTCCCTGGTAATGGGCTGCCTCCTGTTTGGATTATTTCTGGGTCCAACAATACCCCAAATTCATCTTGGTCGTTGAGGCGACGAGACGGGCTAGATGGATTTCATGTCTTCGATAGGATCCTTCATCATTTGCAAGAGTTGTCCGCTGATATAAGCGATCGAGTTTCTGGCCAGCAGACGTTTACAGAACAGAAGTGTTTACTAGAGGCATAGACTCTATCGAAGTCGTCAGCTATAGACACGGACTTGACCTAAGCTAGTTGTCGCCAGCGTTGGTGTGATCGAAGTTGTGTAGCCTTGGGCGTTTAACATGATGATAACCGTTAGCGTTGGGCGTTAACCTGATCGAAGTCGCTAGTCCATAGCATGAACTCAAATCAAGTCACAAACCAGGAGCTTACACTCGTTGTCGTGCAAAGGTGATGCTTAAGAAACTGGAGGTCTATGTCTCGGATTGAGAGCCTATGTCTTGGAAGCTGTGTTCCGAAGCGACTCTTAAGGTAGTACACCCAACTGGTTTTGTAGGTCTGCATCGGAGATTCTCCGCGTAAGATAGCGAATACTCGATGAGTTATATTGTGCTCGGGAAGAGAAGATGTGAGAAGCTGTCAAAAAGGTGACCCAGTGTTTGGTCAACATGGTAATTAGCGTGGTTGCTTAGTTTTCGATAAAGCCTCGCCTGGAGATTCTTCAAGACTTTGTTGATGAGAAGAATGATCGTTGGGACTTACTGGCATAGTAGGATACCTTTGTCAAGTACTATTCACTCGGTACCCCAGCATTAGGATCTTCTTTTCTGGTGGAAGACTGAATTACTGCTGACCGGTGGTGTTGAGAGTCGTTGAGCAACTCAATCGTTCTCCTCGCCGTGCTTCCAAAAGATTTATTCACCAAGCGCTTGCTGGCGATGTCCATCCCCCATCGCATGAAAGTCCAGGGAGTGACGAAGGGGTGGAGAATCTCTGGTGGCTGATGTGGGACTGGTGCGTGCCGTTGGCATGCTTCACATGACTGAGCGTATACGGTGTCATCTTGGCGAATGGTTGGCCAATACCACCCCTGCCTAAGGATCTTGTTAGCGAGACTTCGACCCCCAGTATGATTACCACAATCTCCACTGTGTACCTCGCGCACGATTTTCTTAGCCTCTTCCTTCTCAACGCACCGCTGTAAAAAGCCTGAGGCAGATCTGTGGGAGAGGATCCCATCTAGGATGGCGAATCGCGTCGCTTTTGACCTTAAGGCCTTGGCTTTGATCTTGTCCTTGGGTGTTTCGCTGCGTAGGACCCAATCAAGGTATGGCTTGGTCCAGTGGTCGCCGGAACTGACCCCTGGACTGGTGGATGCTTGGAGAATATCCGAGGCGAGTTGCTCTGGTGGTGGTTCAGCGGCCTACGTCGCCGATGTTTCTGTTATAGCCGACTGTAATAAGTGGAATAATGGTATATTATCATATTCCCTGGGGTCTGTTGGAAGACTTGGTAGTTTTTTGGCCCGGGGCCTAAAACTGTTGTGGCGTCCGTTTTGGATAGTTTTGACACCCCGTGAATGGCGCATTATAATATTCGCTATTACCTGTTTGCATTTAAAAAACAGTTTTGCATAATATGTTAGCATGGGTAGATTCCTGGAGAATCTCCCGGAACTTGTTGCCCGTGGATAGGGTACGCGTTGGAGTTTAGCGTTTTGTTGCCCGTGGATAGGGTACGCGTTATGTTTCAGCGTTTAAAGAAGGAGTTTTTAATGCTCCTCTCGTTAGCAACTTATTGTGAGTCCTGCGTTAGGATATCGTTTTGCGTGTTGAGTGTTTTAGTTTTCTACAAAGGGCCGTGCGTAGTTAGTTACGATTAGGCTTCCTTTGGCCACTGCCAAGGGCGTTCTTGGGCAGTGGATCCTTAAATTAGGATGTAGTGTCATCGCGGCGTCCGCGCATATGGCCTGGGTTATATGCTATAGCTTTCCCCTTCCCGTACTAATCGGATGTTTCGTTAAATCGGAATTAGATAGGGGTAACCAACTTATGGGTTACTTCATCGACATTTGTATGCGTGATGACTTCGTCGTTTCTAGACGGTATAACCATGTGTCTTAACAGTGGTTTTTTGGTGTTCGGCGCGTCTCATGTTGTATGCAACATTGATTAGCGCATGGGTAACCATCTTATGGGTTATTTCATCAACATTTGATGACTTCGTCGTTTTCATACGTGATCGCTCGGGATTGCGAGGGTCTAGAGATACAATTTATAACCCGACTCCGTTGTAGCACGTGGTGGGTGTCGAACACTCGGGAAATCTACTCGATTGAGGTGACTAGACACTAGAAAGATAGAAAGGAGAACTTAAAACAAAGGAAAACAAAGAGAACAATCGGGACCGACACAAGTGTCACGTCGGGCCCGATGTTGGCGACAAGAGGAAGTCGGGACCGACGTAGGGCAAGTCGGGCCCGAGGTGGCTGGGTTTGTCGAACTTCAAAGATTGAAAGTAGATCTTGGGCTTTTGGGTTCCTTCTTTAGTAGATTAAGTCTTTTCCACCCCAATTCAAGCAATAAGTGATGATCGGAGTAGGATCGTGTGCTTTCGCCCTCGTTCCAACCACTTCTACACATCGATCATTGGGGAAATCCCCTTCGAAGCAAGGTCTTGAGATTGACACATGTTCACTTTCGCTACTTTGCCAATCACAAGCCTTGATTCCCAACTTTCGCAAGGAATTGTAGCTCTATGTAGAGTGGGTTCCTAGATCAAGCACTCAAGGCTATGGAATTGGGGTTTCTAGCCCAAACCTAGCTAGAGTTTTCCCCCATAACCCAAGATCAAGGAGATCTACTCCATGTGGCAAACAAAGAAAGAAAACAAATCAAAAAGGAAAGCAATCAACATCATCAATCTCAAACCAAAGCAAAGTTTCATTCAAAATCAAAAGCAATCCACAAACTCAAATCAAAGGTTTCCAAATCCACAAGATCAAAACAAAGCAAAGCTAATCTATCAACCAAACCTATCAAATCCCCCTCTCTATGGCCGATTCTCTCTCTTCTCCTTCTCCTCTCCTTCCTCCTTGCTCTCCAAGTATCCTCTTGCGGGTTGGGTTCCTTGCCAAGTGTGGGAACCTCCTCCCTTGTGTGTCCCCCCAAATTAGAAGACAAGAGGGCCTTTTATAGATTAGATGAGGGGCAAAAGTGGAAGTTCACAATTTCGTGCCTTGGAGCCCAAGTAGTCCAGTCGACCGACTCGGCCCGACACGTAGGACCTCGGGCCCGACTTACTGTGCATGTCGATCCGAGGTTGAAAACTTCAAGTCGGGCCCGAGGTTGTTTGCAACTCGGTCCAGACCTCGTTCCACCTTCTTCTTGTTGGCTTTTCTCTTGTTCTTCTTCATGGCTTGCTCCTCTCTTTCCACTTTAGCTCGGGCCTTGCTCCATGTCTCGATCCTCCTTCAAATCGACCCTTGATCCATGCCAAAACACCTACAAAACACATAAAACGCGCGTAGTCTCCGAATCTCATTGAAATACGGGAACTAAGCTAAAAAGGAACAAAACACACAAGAAAAGTGGAAAAAGAAACATATTTACAAAGGAAATCACATATGAAAACACCACCAAATAAAGAGACATCAAAATACCCCATACTTAAACTTGCTTGTCCTCAAGCAATAACAATGTAAGCAAGACCGAAACATAATCTTCAAGTAAAGCCTCGTATGAAAACACATTTTAAGCACAAGTGATTGATATTCAAGCAAGATTACATCATCACACATGATTAAGTGTTCCAAGGAATAGAGTCAATGCAACTAAGCCTCACTTTAGGGATATGTGAATGTGTATCACCCATCATGTGTTTGGGTTTAGCAATGAACACTCAAGCTCAAAAATCATGCAAGTAAGGACTTTACTATTGAAGCTAATATCACCAATTCCTCCACCTAGAGATGCCTAATACAAAGTACACAAAGAATTTCGAACTTGGCTCAATGGAGGTCCTCAAAGAGTTTCCATTCGGCCGGGTTGTAATGGGGCTTTTGGTATTTCTCAAGGTGGGAATTATTTGGTCTTGTGGTGCTTACAATGGGGATTGAACAACCTAAACTCTCACCAACTTCACCAAAATTCCACAATCAATTTCACACTCATCCCAAAAGACTTAACATTTTTCCTTTCAACCCAAAATTTCACTTAACATTCCACTTCATCTTTGCTCTTAGGCTTTTTGTTGGATTTTCCACACTTTCTACATTGGACCGACTTTCTTATGACATCGGGCCCGATGTGGCTTGTAACTCGGTCGGACTTTTTTTTTCTTAACTTAAGCCCTTTACCTTCATTCCACTTTACATTTTCAACATTTTCTTTCTTTCTTTCTTTGTTTTCATTTTCTTTTTTTGCACGACAAAGATGCACTACCCACATGATTCATAACACCATTCTTTTCCCTTAAACCCAAAGAGAATCTCAACTCTTCAAATACAATCCAAACCTCTCTTCTAAAGTCCAATCCCATAAGGGTCAAGTCATATAAGGCTAGGAATAATATTTTTTAGGAGTTTCAAACAAAGGCTTAGGCTAGAACGGGGCTACAAACAAAGGATTCACTTCATGGTAGGATATGGAACATTTATGTGACTAAAAAAATATAGTTCAAAATCAATGTGACAATGCTAGGACAAATCTCATGACGGTCTTGGAAAATAGATAAACACCACAATAGCAAGTTTTACTAAGCATGAATGAGCTAATCACACAAGAAACATGAGGGATATGCAAATATGAACAAGCATCCCTAAAATGGCCAAAAATCAATCTCACAAGGGTCACTCATACATAGTTGCATAAGAACTCATCCTAGAACTCACATGTTCAATAAAACAAGCAAGATATCATGATCACATCAAATGCAACATCTTTTTAGAGGCTAAACCATCCAAAAATATGCAAAGGAATTTACATGCTCACATCATCATTAGCTTTCATTTGGCAATCTAAGATGGGAATTTCTAGTCCAAAAACTACAAAACACAAAATCTTTTTGTTGTTTTCAACACAATTTTTCAATTTTTTTTTTTAGATTTTTGCAAAAATTTCTCTAAAACCAAAAACAAAGACTCATCCATTCAAAACCAAATCAATCATCCATGTCCTTCATCAAACCACAAACCAAGAAACAAACATCCCAAACACAAACTAGAAACCGAAAACAAAATATCCTCAAAATAACAAACACACAAAAGCAAGTGAAATCATGATCACACTTACCCCCACACCATACTTAAAATTTTGATGTCCCCATCAAACAAGGAAACCAAAACTTAAAAGCAAGAGAGAAGAGTATGAAGAGCTCACAATTTCTTTATTCTTCAATGGCATGTCTAGGATCAATTGAAGGGGTTGTCACGCCTACGTCCTCTTTGGAGCCTCGCTTGCCGCTCCCTCTTGTACACTTGCTCTTGGTAGAAGTCTTGTGGTGGTGGTTGGAGTTGAGGATCCGGGCGCGTCCATTGGTCCTCACGGGAAGGGAAGTTCCCGCTCATCCATGTGTTGAATCTATCTTGGACCCGCCACCTTTGGTCTTCCACCTCTCTAAGCTCCTCCACCTCTCGCCTAGTGTAGCCGAGGGCTCGGTTCATCTCTTCTTGGCTAGCTTGGAAAGCACTTTGTTGTTGAAGCAATTGTTGTTGTTGTTGGTACATGTGTTGTTGTTGAAGATTCACTTGATGGTCCTCTTGAAGAACATTCTCTTGTTGAAGTTGAAGATGGGCCATTTGGTTGGCCAAGAAGGACATGTCCACCGTTTGTTGTCGCTCGGGAAACACCATTCCCGGACCATACCATTGGGCGTAGCCTTCATAACCGCCACCTTGAGCTTGTTATCGCCTTGCACCGCTCCCTTCTCCACGCTCATAGTGCCTCGGGACCTCATCACCATAGAAAGCATCGGACCGACTTTGAGGGAAGTCGGGCCCGACGTGGTGTGTACCTCGGTCCGCCATTGTTGGAGCTTGGTGCGTGGCTCAAAAGTTGGCCATCAAGCCTTGGAAGCGCTCATCTTCTTCATTTTGCTCTTGATCGACATCCATGTCTTCCCCACGAGGTGCAAACACAAAGTTATCTTGGTCGAAATCCGGTGAAGATGGAGGGGATGTAAACCGAATGTGTTGAGGTTGTTGTCGCCGCCCCTCTCTTGCACCTTCGGGGTCACCAAATGAGTGTGGCTTGCCGGCCCACACTTGGTACCAATTGTGATACCGAGAAAGATCATAGAGGTTGGCCGCCAACCGGATCGACACACCATCATAGTTCGAGTGAGGGGCCAAAGAAATCATGTAAAGCTTCTCCTTGATGATGTTGGCCTTCTTGAAATACTTCATGTTCATGTACTCAACACCATTCGGAGCCGGAGAATACTTGCTAAGATCAACTCCTAGACGCATGGCTAGCCTTGCTATCATCCCGCCGAAGTAGATCCAAGAGGAGCTTTGGAAGTCTCGCACCATCTTGACCCACTCCCATGCAAGGTTCATGGGCTTCTCGTTGTGGAAGAGCATCTCATGTAGCAACATAATCTCTTCCTTCATCGGCTTGCTCAACTCATGGCGAGCATAGATTGCACATCCCAAAACTCGCACCATGACCCGAAAAAGAGGGCTAGCAATCTCGGTTGTGGAGGCGCCCTTTCTCATCTCACTCTTCCCGGCCACATGCCGCCACACTTGGTTCACCTTCTCGTTGTCGACGCCGGTCTCTTCTCTTGGACATGGAAACCTGAAGTAGGTAGCCAAGTCCCTAAGAGAGAGATTGTGGTCCTCATTGCCCAATTGGAAAGTGAACACCCCTTCCTCATCCTCCACATTATCATAAGTGCATTCAAACGTGGCCATGAATTCCGAGGTGAGGGCGGGATAGTGGGTGTTGTCCCATCTTAGCATCCCATTGAGACCAATGTGGGAGTAGCACCTTGGAAGAGCTTGATCCATGTCCATCTTCCTCACGGCTTCCCAATCAAGCCACCTTGTATGATGCTCAAGCGCCATATACCTTGCATAACTCTCAACTTGCTCATCCTCCTCCAAGTAGACATCATCCAACTTTGGCTCTTTCCTTGACTTCTTGGACTTCTTCCTCGGCCTTTCCGCATGAGATGATGAAGCTCTAGTCTCCATGGTACCTACACACATCCAACCAAACAAAAGGGTCCAAGATAAACTCCATACAACTCAACAAAAGCACTCATCAACACACAACAACACATCAACACAAGGGAAACCCCATACTTAGTCTCTAAACACACATGCATCACAATCCAACATGAATCATCATGGATATCTTCTAACAATGGCTAAGCAAATGATCATGCTACATCATGATTAGGCTATAGCCAACAATGAAACACATGAATCCACATGATATCACAAGAAGAGAGCAAAAACAACATGGATCGACTTCCAACCTATGTCGGGCCCGACTTACTCAACCTCGGTCCGACTTGTTGGACCGACTTCCACAACTCGGGCCCGACTTTCCTGGGTATATCGATCTCGTCCTAGTTCATGCTTCGACTCTAACCTCAAATCAACCCAAATCACTCTATCATGCACTTAAATTTCAAATTCAACCATCAAACATCCCTAATCGAAGTTCTAAATGGATCTAAGCATGCATAAACAACTTTAAAGCTCAATTTCACAAATCATGCAAATCCACCATTGATGCTCAAGCTCAAACTTTCAATCAAACATGGCATTACTTAATCTATGCAATGAAAGCACAAAATCTCCAATGAAATAGGTAAAGATCGAGTAACACATACCGGATTTGAAGAGTATTGAACTTTTAAACAAATAAACAACTTAGAACTCAAACTTTCTCAATCTAGATCGAGATGGGGGATGAAGAACGAGATTGAACTTGAAATTTCTCTTTGGAATCGGGTTAGGGAGGCTTTTTTGTGGTTGGATCGAGATGAAGAAAGGAGGATGTGTGGATCGAGTATGGTGAGAGAGGGAGGGCCGATTTTGAGTGTGTGAGGGAGATGAGTTGTATTTTGGGAATGGTGGTTAGTATGAAGATGGTAGGTAGGTGGGGGATGGTATTTAATGGGGGAAAGGGACAAATTAGGTCAAGGGCAAAATTGGCATTCCAACTAGTCAAATCAGATCGGACCGACTTCATGGACCGACGTCCCTATGTCGGGCCCGACTTACCTGGGCTCGATGTGGGAGTATTCGGGTCACCGATTTTTCTCCATCCTCTTGCAACTTCTTTCCCATATTTCCATTTATATATTTTTCTCACCTCAAATCCTACACAACCTTGAAGAATACACAACACCAAAAATCCACAAAACACTAGATAGAGATTGGTTAGAGAAAAGCTAGTCTATACTAAGAAAAATCAAACTAAAATTACGAAAAGAAAGCTACTAGCTCGGGTTGCCTCCCGAGAAGCGCTCGTTTAGAGTCACTAGCTTGACTTCCTAACCTCAACCTCAAGGCGGGTGAAACACGGTGAATTGCTCGCCTTTGTTGTGCCCATTCCCATTTCCTTCATACCCATAAAACCACCAACGATGGTCTATATAGGCATGGCTTTCCGATCTCGGGCCTCTCTCATCATACTCCTCCAACGGATGAGATTTATCCTCCTTACTTGCTCCATCATGTTCCTCTTTTCCTACACCAAAGTTATCCAAAGAATTCCTAGGAGATTCTACCAATTCATCTTTCAAGTCACTAAGGCAAATGTAGGAGTCTCCTAAGTCATCTTTCAAATCACTTAAACAAATGTAGGAATCAAAAGTTTGGAAAGAATTGTGGTCATCACCAACATCAAAAGGATATAAGTAAGGATACTCTTCATTTCTCCTTGGGCTAGCATTGATACTTGACTCATCTTGCTTCTCAACTCGCTCCAACAACTCCCTTGCTTGTATTTGTTTATTGAACCCTTCATCACTTCTCAACACAATGACCTCTCTAGCAACTTCCACTTCTTCTCCTTTTCTCTTGGCACTCTCTTCAAGTTTGAGGATAGCCAAGGCGTCTGGCTCATTCAAAGCCTTGTTGAAGTGAAAATCGACCTTTTCTTCACCAATCTCAAAGGAAACTTTGCCGTTTTTGACATCAAACCTTGCCCCCGCCGTAGCTAAAAATGGTTTTCCTAAGATTATTGGGACCAAGGGGTCCTCGTGCATGTCCAAGATCACGAAATCATCGGGGACAAAGTACTTTCCAACTCGCACCGGCACGTCATCCAATATTCCCTTAGCCTTGATGATGGAACCGTCAGCCATAGTTAGGGACATATCGACCGGCTCCATTTCACCTAAATTTGCTCTTTTCCAAATGCTAGCTGGCATCACCGAAACACTTGCCCCAAGGTCACATAAGGCTTGGAAATTTTGAGACCCCACACCAATGGTTATAGCAAACCGACTGGGATCTCCTAGCTTTTGCGGTAACTCCAAGGTCTTGACCTCATCTTGCATTTCAACTATGGACCTCTTCTTTCTCAAAATCTCCTTTAAAAACTTGGCATAGGATGGCATCTCGCTCAATGCATCGGTGAACGGGATAGAGATATTCAAACCTTGCAAGAGTTTGAGAAACCTCTTGAACTTGTTCTCAACAACATCTTTCGGCTTCTTTAAGGGATATGGAAGAATTGTTGCACCTTGAATCTTGCTTGGATCAACCTCCTTGGACTTCCCTACTTCACTTGCAACATTTCTTGGTTGGACCGACTTAGGCACCATGTCGGGTCCGATGTTGTGAATCTCGGTCCTGGGGCAAGGCTGAGGTAGAGTAGTCGGATCGACGTCTGGGTACGTCGGGCCCGACTTACTCTCAACCTCGGTCCGGATCTCTTCATTCTTCTTAGGCATGTGTGGCTCGGGTAGGTTTCGGCCACTTCTCAATCCAATTGCCCGAACTTCATTTTGATTGTTTTGAGCTCGGGGGTTCTCCGCAGGTCGGCCCGGAAGTCTCCCATTCTCTCTCGGGGCTTGAGTTGCAATTTGGGCAAATTGATTGTCGACTTGCCTCCTCCATGCACCAAACTCATTGAATTGGGTCCTCATCTCTTTGAACCCATCTCTCATCTCTTGAGCAAATGATTGTAGCTCATTGAATCCCGGTGGCCTATATGGTGGTGGCGGCGCCCTTGGCTCATTTTGGTTGAAGTTGTTGTTGTAGCCTTGAGCTTGACCGTTGTTCCACCGGCCATTTCCACCATTGTTGAAGTTGCCTCTTCCACCGAAATTTCCTCGAACATAGTTTGCCTCCTCAATTCGCTCGGCCAAGCGCACTTGGCTCTCATTCGGACAAACTTGTGTAGCATGTGCAAAGGATCCACACTCCTCACAAGCTCTAGCATTTTGCTTGTAGTAGTGGACTTGCCTCTTAAGCTTGCTCACTTCACCTTCAAGGAATTGGAGCTTCACATCCTTGTCAATGTCTTCTCCCTTTGGATCATATAACTTCCTTGCACCTTCACCTTGAACCTTCACCTCTTTGCTAGCTTGACTCACCCCATACATGGCCTCATAATCGGATAGCTTGTCAAGTAGCTCCCAAGCTTGATCCGGTGTCAAGTCTATGAACCCACAATCGGTGTGGAGATTGAGCTTGTCCTTCGTTGCCGGATTGATGCCTTGGAAAAAGATGTCTTGGAGCACATAAGGTTGTTGGCCATGAGTAGGACATTGGCGCAACATCTCCTTGAAACGGTCCCATGCTTCGAAGAGAGGCTCATTCGGACCTTGTTGAAAGCTTGCAATTTTCCTTCTTAGCTCGGTTGTCTTTGAGGGCGGGAAGAACTTCATCAAGAAAGCATCATAGAGTGCCTTCCAAGTTGTGATTGACCTAGGGGCTTGGCTCTCGAGCCAATGTGTGGCCTTGCCCCCAAGTGACCATTTGAACGCCTTTAGAAGCACATACTCCAACGTCTCCTCGTCGGTAGAGATCGTCTCACACATGTCCACAAAGCGTTTGATGTGCTCTATGGGACACTCATGTGGACGGCCCTCGAATTGATCACGCTTGATGAGGGAAATGAATTGCGTCTTGATCTCAAAATTCTTGGCAACCTCGGGAAGCACAATAACCGGTTCGGGTACCCTCAACTCCGGATGCATGTATTGGCGTGCATTCCGGGGTAGAGCGTTGAGTTGAGCCTCGGCTCTCATCCGTTGCTCCCGTTCTCTTCTTGCCACCGCCTCTTGATTGTCCTTCTCAAGTTGCAATCTAGCCATTTTGGCCCTAAGTTGAGCCAACTCCTCATCAACATGGAGAGCTTGATTCTCCATCCTTTTCCTTCTTCGGGCTTCTTTGAGAATACTTTCCGGATCACTCACAAACTCAAGCTCAAGTGTTCCTCGGGAGGAACGAGCTAGCATACACCTACGAAACAAAGACACAAATCAAAACAAATCAAAAACAAACAAAGGGTTTGGGCTATTCCCTCACCCAAATCACTACCAAAACACAAGACACTCACCAAATTGGCACTCAATGCACTTAGACTTCCCCGACAACGGCGCCAATCTTTTGATCGCTCGGGATTGCGAGGGTCTAGAGATACAATTTATAACCCGACCCCGTTGTAGCACGTGGTGGGTGTCGAACACTCGGGAAATCTACTCGATTGAGGTGCCTAGACACTAGAAAGCTAGAAAGGAGAACTTAAAACAAAGGAAAACAAAGAGAACAATCGGGACCGACACAAGTGTCACGTCGGGCCCGATGTTGGCGACAAAAGGAAGTCGGGACCGACGTAGGGCAAGTCGGGCCCGAGGTGGCTGGGTTTGTCGAACTTCAAAGATTGAAAGTAGATCTTGGGCTTTTGGGTTCCTTCTCTAGTAGATTAAGGCTTTTCCACCCCAGTTCAAGCAATAAGTGATGATCGGAGTAGGATCGAGTGCTTTCACCCTCGTTCCAACCACTTCTACACATCGATCATTGGGGAAATCCCCTTTGAAGCAAGGTCTTGAGATTGACACATGTTCACTTTCGCTACTTTGCCAATCACAAGCCTTGATTCCCAACTTTCGCAAGGAATTGTAGCTCTATGTAGAGTGGGTTCCTAGGTCAAGCACTCAAGGCTATGGAATTGGGGTTTCTAGCCCAAACCTAGCTAGAGTTTTCCCCCATAACCCAAGATCAAGGAGATCTACTCCATGTGGCAAACAAAGAAAGAAAACAAATCAAAAAGGACAGCAATCAACATCATCAATCTCAAACCAAAGCAAAGTTTCATTCAAAATCAAAAGCAATCCACAAACTCAAATCAAAGGTTTCCAAATCCACAAGATCAAAACAAAGCAAAGCTAATCTATCAACCAAACCTATCAAATCCCCCTCTCTATGGCCGATTCTCTCTCTTCTCCTTCTCCTCTCCTTCCTCCTTGCTCTCCAAGTATCCTCTTGCGGGTTGGGTTCCTTGCCAAGTGTGGGAACCTCCTCCCTTGTGTGTCCCCCCAAATTAGAAGACAAGAGGGCCTTTTATAGATTAGATGAGGGGCAAAAGTGGAAGTTCACAATTTCGTTCCTTGGAGCCCAAGTAGTCCAGTCGACCGACTCGGCCCGACACGGAGGACCTCGGGCCCGACTTACTGTGCATGTCGGTCCGAGGTTGAAAACTTCAAGTCGGGACCGAGGTTGTTTGCAACTCGGTCCAGACCTCGTTCCACCTTCTTCTTGTTGGCTTTTCTCTTGTTCTTCTTCATGGCTTGCTCCTCTCTTTCCTCTTTAGCTCGGGCCTTGCTCCATGTCTCGATCCTCCTTCAAATCGACCTTTGATCCATGCCAAAACACCTACAAAACACATAAAACGCGCGTAGTCTCCGAATCTCATAGAAATACGGGAACTAAGCTAAAAAGGAACAAAACACACAAGAAAAGGGGAAAAAGAAACATATTTACAAAGGAAATCACATATGAAAACACAACCAAATAAAGAGACATCAATACGCTATAACCATGTGTCATAACAATGGTTTTTTTGGTATTTTGACGCGTCTCATGTTGTATGATTAGCGTGTCATTGCGTTTTTGGAGCAATAAGAGAGTGTGCAAGAATGGAAGAATATTTTCAAGCAAATCATTATGTAAAAATGTGTGAAATAAACTTTATAAACTAGGAATTTAAGAAGTCAAAACTGGCCTAAAGATTCTCTAAGCGAAAGCTAAGAAATGTCTAGAGATGAAACATGATAATGAATCAGTTAGAAGCAATACCTTTTGAGATGGGTTGCGTTCTCGATCCTCTCCATCGCTGTCATCATCTTCGATCCAGACTTCTTGAGATGGTGCTCGACGTTGGTTAGCCGCTGGTCGGAGATTGATTGGAGGATTATCGTCGTGGGAGACTTCTGTGCAGCGGATTTGGCCAATGGGCTCCGGAGTCGCGTCTCGTCGTGCGGGTGTCGTGTCTAGGGGGTCCGTCATCTCCTTATCCTGAGATCGAACGCCTTGATTCTCAAGGTTTTGGTCGTTCTCGGTGATCGGAGTTTTAGGGCTTTCTTCTCCGTTCCCGGCCATCATGTTACTCGATCCGAAAGGAAGTAGAATGGTGATTCTTCTGATGGTTGTATCGATCACGGCCCCACAGTGGGCGCCAAATTGTTTGAGCCAAAATTTACCAAAGGTAGAACCTTGGCTTAGATTGGGCCTTGATCGAATAAACTGAGAAGAATATGAACGAAAGTGTGTTTTTATTGATGTAGAAATCAGAAGAAATTACATGAATGAAGCGTCTGAATTGTGTCCCTACCTCTAAGGATTACATCGATTTATATAGCCCCCTCAAGGCATATCTTATCTTAAATAAAGATATAATCTTATTTCTAACTAACAAATATGTGCTTATCTCTATCTTATAATGAATACAATCTGGAGAAGAATCTATCTTGTAACAAACATATCTCAGACCCTCTCTCCTCTAACCGACTTATTCAATCCCGAAAATCTTTCGTAGCTCTGTATGCGTTGGAGATTCTCTGTCTATAGGCTGACGCTTCTTTGCCTAAAATCTAGGTCGAACAATATCTTGTAGCTGCAAGGCATTAGGCCTTCCCTGGTAATGGGCTGCCTTCTGTTTGGATTATTTCTGGGTCCAACATATACCCTCTACTGAATTCTGTAATACAGGCAAGGGAAGCAACGCAGAGGAGGGCGGCGAACAGGGGCGGCGAACAGGGACTTCGACGGCGACTCCAGGGGGACGCGTTCGGGCTCGGCGGCGCTGGTGGTGGCCGACGATTTACACAAGGGAGGAAGAAAGGGATCTTTGGTGGAGCTTTGAATGGCTTCAATGGTGTTTATGAAGGTAAATTCACACTTAGAAGGATGATTTTTGGAATTAGAATGAGAGCACAATGCTTAGAAGAGAGGAAAATAGATGTTGGTGTGAATTTGAAGGAGGATTGAGCCCCTTTATATAGGCCAAGGGGGCAAGGTCTCAATCCATGGCATTGAGGATGAACCAATGGAGAGGAGAAGGATGGTCATCCATTGGTCAAGAGTGTACTTGTTGTGGGTAATGAAGGATGATGCAAGAAGCTTGGTCTTGCAAGCAAAGGAGAAGGAAGAGAAGCATGCAATGGCAGAATTCTTTTCAACATCAATCACATCAAACAAAAGTCTGATGTCTCTAGGAAGAAGAAGATCAAGATTGATATAAAATTAAAAGGGTGGGGTAATTGAATAGAAAGTTACAATGGCTTAGCGGATTGTGGGAAGGGGCGTGTGAGAGGGGATTGCAAGAGGTCTCGGGTTCGAGTCCCGACTCTTGCACTCTTTTTACTGAATTTTTATTATGCTACTAATAGCTTAATGTACCCCTTTTTATATAATAAAAACCGAAATTTATAATGCATTATTTTTATTTAAATGCATTTATCTCTTCATAACCCGTATAATGCATTCTTGAATTTTATTTAATTTATTTACTTAAGGATTTCTTTTTAAAGAGAAAAAGGGTTATAAAAATATATTTAAGAATTCTCCTTTATAAGAGAAAAGATTATAAAATTATATTATATTGGTTTCTAAAACCTCGGAATAATGCGGATATTACAATAGTACCCCCTTAAAATTAGTTTCGTCCCCGAAAATACGAGAAGTAGAGCGGTACCGTTATGGAAAGGAGATATAGCTACATAACTCACACTTGTGAGGACACTACGGGGTCTAGTACTCCCTTAAAGGATAATCCTAAGCACTTATGACGACATTAACTGGGGAAAATGTCTCTTCATATCTTGCTCGGTTTCTCAGGTTTTCCAAGTTGTACCTTCATTGCCATCTTTGGACCAAATTACTCGTACTAGAGGTACTTCTTTGTTGCATAGTTGTTTAACTCGGTGCTCCACTATTTTAAGCGGTCTCTCCTCATAGGTGCCGTCCGACTGGATTTCCACGTCATCGAAGTTGATCACGTGGGAGTCGTCGGGCACATATTTCCTTAGGAGTGACACGTGGAAGACATTATGAACGGGGTGAGCTGAAGGTGGTAAGGCAACTCAATAAGCTAGGTTGCCGACTCTTTCTAGAATCTCAACGGGTCCTACATATCGAGGGTTAAGCTTGCCTCGCTTCCCGAAGCGGAAAACGCCCTTCGAGGGAGATACTTTGACGAAGACTTTGTCTCCTACTATGAACTCGATGTCTCGCCTCTTCAGGTCTGCATAAGATTTCTATCGACTTTGGCCAGTCAGCATTCTTTGGCGGATGAGAGCAACTTCTGAGGCAGTCCTTTCCACTAGCTCCAGCCCGAGAGTTATTTTGTCAGCATTGTTTTCCCAACAGATCGGAGAACGACATTTCCGGCCGTACAAGGCCTCGAAGGGAGCCATCTTGTTGGTGGAGTGCCAGCTGTTGTTGTAAGTGAATTCTATGAGGTTCAAGATATCATCCCAACTCGTTGTGCGGTCTAGCACACAAGCTCGAAGCATATCCTCGAGAGTCTGAGTGGTTCTTTTAGTTTGACCATCGGTTTTCGGGTGGAATGATGTGCTGAACTTCAGTTCGGTTCCCATGGCCTTATGTAATCCTTTCTAGAAAGAGGCCATGAAATGACCGTCTCGATCAAAGATGATCGTCTTTGGGGTTCCATGGAGGCGCACTATTTCCTTAATGAAAACTGTTGCTAACTTTGGAGCTTTCCACTTCTTTTGGATGGGGATGAAGTGGGCGCTCTTGGTGAGCCGATCCACAATAACTCAAATAGAATCCTTCTGCTTTTGAGTCTTGGGCAGGTCGTTCACGAAGTCCATTGCTATATCTTTCCATTTCCATTCCGGAACGGGAAGGGATTGCAATTTCCTCCAGGTCTTTTGTGCTCAATTTTCACTTTCTGACAAACTAAGCACTTGGATATGAACTCTGAGACTTCTTGTTTCATGTTTGGCCACCAGAAGTTTCTTCGTACATCCTTGTACATCTTACTTTCTCCTGGTGATGGTGTCCAAAATGCTAAAGAAAGAAGTGGGCCCAGGACGCAAGGAATAAACAAATCCGACGGGACTCCCAAGGTAGATTCTGGGACCCACAACCATACCCGTCTTTTAATTAAACAAATTCCCTCTCTGAGCGAGGTATTCCGAAAACTCAAGGACGAGGTCTAAACCTCGTTGCTGACTCAACTAACACGCCCGTTCTTTTGAACCACTCAGCTGGCGCCGTTCCCCCGAGCCAATCATCGGCTGCCTCGCCTCCGGACCAATCAAAAGCCCTGATCTCGGGCGTCCCACATCAGATGATAACCAAAACTTGAGTCCTCAATTCTCTATATATAGAGGAGAACCTCATGAGTAAAGAGGGTCGAAAAACATCTTGAACTCAAGAACTATCTTGCTCGTTGAAGATCGACGTGTTGAAACATCGCCAAAAGACCTCGCTATAGATAAGTGAAGTCCACAAAAAGACTTCAAGTCACACAGAGCTTTTGTTCGCACAAAAGACCTCGCTACACAATCTCGCAAGCCATCATCACCACGCTTGAACTCGAAGCTCAACCTCGCATCAAAATCCATTAAGTAACCCGTAGGTGATAGAATCGCATAGAAATTAGGAAATCTCGAACATTGTTAGATCGAGATCTTGAATACTAGTAGGAGGTCTAGGGTGTAAATCTCGTCTGTTTGTAAGCTTCGTTGGTTTGTAACCTCGTTGTAAGAAAACAATAAATAAAGAGCAAGCGTTTGCACAATCGAATAAAAGAACCTCGTTTCTTATCGTTTAACATCGGTTTATTTCGGGTTTCATCACTAGCGCCGTCTATGGGAACTTCTTCATCCTAAGCAGTTTCTTGATTTGTGCAAACCTTGGCTTTGAACCCCTTAAAATGACTTGCCCAAACAACTTTTTCCCCCAACACCCTGATAACATGCCAGAGACCTCGCAATGGATGGTCGTGGGACCTCCGGGTTGTCCGTTCATGGTCCCCCCGGGGTGGACATACCCCACAAAATCCCTACCCGTTTCAAGGGTACGAGCCGGGTGGTGCACCCCAAACCCATATCCCTACCCGGGTTATGGACATCACCAATAGGGCTTCCCCCCTCATACATTCCTGTCCCCGACCAATGGCCAACCCCACTCTGAGTACGTGCCCGCGTACGTCCCTAGGCATGTGTCGGGACACGAGATGTCCACCAACGGCTCGACAACGGAGAGGCCTCGCCGGGACCCCATGCAGATCTCGCAATCTCGGTTGCTACGTTCAAGGATGCAGGACACAGAGTTGTCCGAAACGGCAGGGAGTTCCATGCATCCCATGAAATCGAAGTCGCGTCGGCAACCCTTTGAGGTCGGGTGCACTTCCCCCTTCGTGGACGAGATTTAGGGAGCGCCTATGCCCAAAGGTTTCCATTGGCCACAAATGGGACTCTACGACGGCATGGCTGACCCAGAGGATCATGTGAAGCACTTTGCTGTCCAAATGAATGTCAACTCCTATAATGACGCCATATTTTGCCGCATCTTCCCAACCACCCTGGACAAGGCCGCAATGACGTGGTTCATAAGCCTCAAGATAGGGTCTGTGGCCTCGTTCGCTTAGTTGTGTGAATCCTTTTTCACACACTTCAGCAGCTCGAGAAAGCGCAAGAAGAACATGCGGGATCTCCGCGGAATTGAGCAGGGAGAAGGCGAGATGTTGGGCACCTTCTTCACGAGATTCACCACCGCGGTGGCAGAGATCGCACACATCGACGAGTCATCAGTGCGATATACCCTCATTGGCAACCTGTGTCTAGGTCCTTTCAAGAATTTCATTTTCTTGAAATGCCCGACGACGTACGACAACCTGTGCGCCCGGATCACGGCCCAAGTATATGCCGAGGATGCCGCAAACCAAAGCTCGCGACCGAAGACCAACAAGGAAATCGTTGCCGAGGCTAAAGGAAAGGCGAAGGTGGCCGCACCGGCCGCAAGGGATACGTATGTAACGCAGGCCCAGAACCCCGTCAACAACAACCACAACACTACAATAACAACAAAAACAACAGAAGTAACAACAACCCCAACAACAACCGCGGGGGCAGTTGGAACTGCTTCGGAGGAAGGCAGTGCGGTATAAGGGCAAAGGCGACCCTTTGTACAACCCGAACGAAAAGGGATGTGCCAACACCGTACCACGAGGCCCGAGCCAAGCTCAAGCCAACAACGTCGAGCAGCAGGCTCCCGCGAAGCAGGCACGCTTTGGGTGGACAACAACACCCGATGGGTATATCCATACCATCTCGGGTGGACCATCGTTGGCTGAATCAAGCCAGGCAGAAAGAAAGAGGTACGCGAGGGCAAACCATCATGAGCCCTCGGTATTTAGCGTTGCCCAGACCTCACGGTCCCACATAGGCTTGGCCTTCACCTCTGAGGATGCCGAGGGACTCCACATGCCGCACTCTGACCCCTTGGTGGTGCACGCTCAATTAGGCTCGAAGATGGTGAAGCGTGTGCTGGTGGACACGGGATCCTCCGTGGACATCATGTACTACGGTGCCTTCGAGCAGTTGGGCATCTTCGAGACGTCCTTGAAGCCCTACGCTAGGAAGCTCACCTCCTTCTCGGGAAACGAGGTCGATGTGGCAGGTCTCATAGACCTTTGGATGACGTTGGGCACCGGCTCCACGAGGAGGACCGAGATGTGGAGTTCACGATGGTACACCTGCCTTCGGTGTACAATGCAAGCATCGGGAGGGTATCCCAGAAGAAATTCCAGGCAGTAGTCTCCATCTACCACCTAAAAATGAAATTCCCCGTCGATGGCGGGGTTGGGGAAGTAAAGGGCAACCAAGAGGAGGGTCGTGATTGCTATGCGACCTCGGCCAAACAAAAATGCCCGATGTTCATGGTGGAGTTCCCCGACGAGGCTGACCTCGAAGTCCGAGACTTCATGGTCCCCATCCCCGAGGCAGAAAGAAGGGTGATTACCCCCTTCGAAAATGATTCCGAGAAGATCTACCTAGGAGAGTGTCTCTCCGGAGAATCAGCGACGTCGCAGGAGGCCTTGCTGTCCAGATTCCGTGATTCTTTCGCCTGGACCGCCAAGGACCTCCACGGTGTCCCGCGCACTATGGCCCAACACTCCTTGAACGTTGACGTTGGCACCCATCTTGTGGTGCAACGGCGGCGGAAGATGAACGAGGAAAGAGCAAACGCCACAAATGACGAGGTGGCCAAGCTGCTGGCCGCGGTGTTTATCCACGAAGTCCAGTACCCGAGATGGTTATCCAACATCGTGTTGGTCAAAAAGGCCAACGGCAAGTGGCGGATGTGCGTGGACTTCAAGGACCTGAACAAGGCATGCCCCAAAGATAGCTACCCCCTGCCCTCGATCGACGAGCTCATTGATTCAACTGTGGGGCACGGGGTCTTGAGTTTCCTCGACGCATACTCGGGATACAATCAGATCTCGGTGAATCTGCGTGATGAGGAGGAGACGTCCTTCATCACGCAGCGGGGTACGTACTGCTACAAGGTCATGCCCTTTGGCCTTAAAAACGCTGGGGCAACCTTCCAGCGTCTCATTGACCGGGTCTTCAAAAACCACTTGGGGAGAAACGTGTCGGCTTACGTCGACGACATCGTGGTGCGGAGCAAAAGCCCCGAAGAGCATCTGGCCGACCTCCACGAGGTCTTCGAGACCCTCAGGCACAATCGTCTCAGCCTGAACCCTGAGAAATGCGTCTTCGGCGTGTCATCAAGGAAGTTCCTAGGCTTCATGATCAGCGAGCGCGGGATCGACGTCAACCCCGCCATGGTCGAGTCGATCCTCTCAATGAGATCGCCACGATCTCGCACTGAGGTACATCGGCTCAATGGCGCTGTGAACTACTTGGGGAGGTTTTGCTCCCGCTTGGCGGACAAGTCTCTGCCCTTTTTTGCTGCCCTCGAGAAAAACGACAAGTTTTTTTGGGATGAGGGGCTTGAGCTCGCTTTCTCCGAGCTAAAAGCCTTCCTATCAAAGCTCCCTACATTGTCACCTCCAATTGCAGGAGAGGATTTGCAGTTATATGTGGCAGTGAGCCCGGAAACAGTCAGCACGGTGCTAACCAGACAAGCCACACACCCAGTCTACTTCACAAGTAGTGTGCTCCAGCCTGCGGAGCAGCGGTACTCTCCGACGGAGAAAATGGCATTGGCTGTCGTAACCCTCTCCAGGCACCTTCGCCCATACTTCCATGTGCACCCCATTCAGGTCCTCTCTAACCTCCCGCTTTGACAAATCCTACACTAGCCCGCCCTCTCCGGGCGAATGATGAAGTGGGCAGTCGAGCTCTCCGAGTTCGACATCAGCTACCTCCCGAGGACCGCGATGAAGGGGCAAGCCCTCACAGACTTCATGGTGGAGGTCACCTGCCCCGAAACTAACGCAAGCTCGGAAGAGTGGAAGGTATTCGTTGATTGCTCACGGTGTGATGTCGGTGGCGGGGCTGGCGTATTCCTCGCCGGTCCCTCAATCGAGACGGAGTACGCCCTTAACTTCGCCTTTGATGCCACCAACAACGAGGCCGAGTATGAGGCCATGATCATCGGGATAGAAATGGCGCTCCTCAATGGAGCCCGCAAAATCAGAGTCTACACCGACTCCGAGCTGGTTGTGCGACAACTCAATGGGCAATACGACACCCAGACGGGATTCTTGCCTGCGTACCGAGAGAAAATCAAGGCCTTAGTGTCATGCCTGGAAACCTTCGCGGTGGAGTCTATGCCGTGAACCTCTAACATGAAGGCGGATGCTCTCGCGAGGTTAAGTTCTGCTCTCCCCTTGGAGATAGGGAACCGCGTGATGGTGGAAAGGAAACTCTCGCGGAGTGTGACCGGCGAGGTCTTCTCTGTTACCACTGGGGACTGGAGGCTCCCGATCACAGGATACGTGGAAAGCGGCGTCCTCCTAGAGGACTCCGCGGAGGCTCGGAAGTTGAAAATGCAGGAGGCCCGCTATTGCGTCATCGGCGACCAGCTCTATCGCCGAGGCTATGCGGAGCCCAACTTGTTGTGTGTGCCGACCGAGTCTACGGAGCGTATCCTCTATGAGGCACATGAGGGGGTCTGTGGTGGCCACCCAGGGTGGCGAGCTCTATCACAGAAAATCACCCATTTGGGATACTTTTAGCCCACTCTCCGGCAAGACGCGAGGGCCTATGTCCAACGATGTGATTGGTGTCAGAAGCACGGTAACCTCCAACACGCCCCGACCTCGCACCTTCGCTCCATCCACACGCCATGCCCCTTCGCGATGTGGGGGATGGACATCCTCGGCCCCTTCCCCAAGGTTGTTGGCCAGGTGCGGTACATCCTGGTCATCGTCGACTATTTCACGAAGTGGGTCGAGGCACAAGAAATGGCAAACATCACGGGGACAAAGGTCTGCGACTTCCTGTGGAAGAACCTTGTTTGCCGCTTTGGCGTTCCCATGACCATCATGACCGACCATGGCCCCCAATTCGATTGCGAGGAGACCCGGACTTTCTACTCTGACCTGGGCATAACCCTGAAGTTTTCCTCCGTGGCCCACCCTCAGTCCAACGGCCAGGTAGAGAACGTCAACACCCACATCTTGACCGATCTAAAGAAGCGCCTGAGCATGGAGCAGGGTCGCTGGGCGGAGCTTCTCCCACTCGTCCTATGGACATATCGCACCACTGCGCGTCGCGCGACGGGAGAAACGCCTTTCGCTCTAACCTACGGGGCGGAAGCACTAGTCCCAGTGGAGACTTTGGTCCCTTCGGCGAGGGTTTTTGACTTCAATGAAAAAGAGAACGAGGCCAACCTCAAAGTCGAACTACTATTCAGGGACGAGTTGCGCGAGGTGGCCGACCTACGCTCCCTGGAGTACAAGCGGCGCGTAGCAGTATATCACGACAAGAAGGTTAGACTTCGGTTCCTGGCCACAAGCAGCCTCGTTTTGAGGCGCGCCGAGGGTGCCAAGATGGACCCCAATTGGTAGGGACCATACCTCCTTGGGGAGTAGGTCGCGCCCGGAGCTTTTAAGGTCAAAGATAGCGAGGGACGTACCCTGAGCAAAACATGGAACATCGACCAACTCAAAAACAATTATGTGTAAACTCCCCTAACTCCGCTGTTTCCTACAAATTTTGTGAATAAAGGGTTGTGGAATTTTAAAATCTGTCTCAAAAATGAAAATTTCGTGCGAAGTCCACCCCTCGCTTCCTACTTGGGGTTGGAGAATCTCGGTTTTAAGTTGTGCAGTCTACCCCTCGCTTCCCGCTTGGGGTTGGAGGATCTCGATTTTGAGTTACGAATTCCACCCATCTCTTCCCGCTTGGGGTTGGAGAATCTCGATTTTGAATTACGAAGTCCACTCCTCGCTTCCCGCTTGGGGTTGGAGAATCTCATTTCGAATTACGAAGTCCACCCCTCGCTTCCCGCTTGGGGTTGGAGAATCTCAGTTTTAAGTTGTGCAGTCCACCCCTCGCTTCCCGCTTGGGGTTGGATAATCTCGATTTTGAGTTACGAAGTCCACCCCTCGCTTCCCACTTGGGGTTGGAGAATCTCGGTTATAAGTTGTGAAGTCCACCCCTCGCTTCCCGCTTGGGGTTGGAGAATCTCGATTTTGAATTACGAAGCCCACCCCTCGCTTCCCACTTGGGGTTGGAGAATCTCGGTTTTAAGTTGCGAAGTCCACCCCTCGCTTCCCGCTTGGGGTTGGAAAATCTCGATTTTAAGTTGCTAAGTCCACCCCTCGCTTCCCGCTTGGGGTTAGTGAATCTAGGTTTTAAGTTGTTAAGTCCACCCCTCGCTTCCCGCTTGTGGTAGGAGAACCTCGGTTTTAAGTTGCGAAGTCCACCCCTCGCTTCCCGCTTTGGGTTGGAGAACCTCGGTTTTAAGTTGCGAAGTCCACCCCTCGCTTCCCGCTTGGGGTTGGAGAACATCGGTTTTAAGTTGCGAAGTCCACCCCTCGCTTCCCGCTTGGGGTTGGAGAATCTCGGTTTTAAGTTGTTAAGTCCACCCCTCGCTTCCCGCTTGGGTTGGAGAATCTCGATTTTAAGTTGTTAAGTCCACCCCTCGCTTCCCGCTTGGGGTTGTAGAACCTCGGTTTTAAGTTGCGTAGTCCACCCCTCGTTTCCCGCATGGGGTTGGAGAATCTCGGTTTTAAGTTGTTAAGTCCACCCCTCGCTTCCCACTTCGGGTTGGAGAATCTCGGTTTTAAGTTGCGAAGTCCACCCCTCGCATCCCACTTGGGGATGGAGATTCTAGGTTTTAAGTTGCGAAGTCCACCCCTCGTTTCCCATTTAGGGTTGGAAACAATCAATAATCATCGTCCAAGATCCGAGCGAGACTCGTAATCTTGGCATAACAATCATCATGCGAGATCCGAGCGAGGCTCGTGATCTTGGCATAATAAACATCATGCGAGATCCGAGCGACGCTCGTGATCTTGGCATAAAAACGATTATGCGTGATCCGAGCACGGCTCGAGATCGCGGCATAAGACCAACGCCCGATGTGTCCCGAAAGTGCCACAAGTATTGTGACACTCGGGCCATGGGGTTGGATCGGGATATGTATACAAGTTAACTAAAGCAAGAAACACAAACACAACCATAAGACAAGGAAAGTTGCATAAAATAAGGCCACAAGGGCCGAAGTATCTTATTTACAGACCCCGGCAGGGCCACCAAAATAACAAAATTAAAAAAACATTAAAGGGTCAGAGGCATCCTTCACTCCTTCGGGGCTTCAGCGGCGGGTCCCGTGGGAGTTTGGCGGACAGGCGAGTCAGAGATCACAACGTCTTGAGAGCTCGACGCGTCGGTCGCAGGATGAGAATCCACGACGGCGGGGTTCTGGCTTCCCTGGCCGAGGTTCTCCACGGGGGGTGCCTCGGAGGCCACTGTCCCATCCTCTTTGAGGAAGAACTCGCATTCTCCCTCGGGCTCCTCCCCGGTCTCTTCCCCCATAGTCTCTGCGTAGTTGGGGTTGAAGAAGGAAATTCGGGGGTCAATGTGCCCATACTTTGCAACCGCCTGCTTGACCCCCATGCAGACAGCCTGGCGGAACATCTTGTTCACGGTGCCCACCAACTCCTCCTTGTACTCCGCAGACTCCATCTACTTGGGCCCCGCAGCCTCCACTTCCTTGTTGAGCTCACTAACGCGCTGTCGGAGGCTGGTGATCTCCTCCTCGGTCTTCAGGAGCTCCGCTTCCTTCTCCCTGAAGAATTTGTGCTCCGCGGACAGCTTACCCCGGAGCTCCTTGTTCTCAGCCTTGAGGTCCCCAACCTCGCCCTCGAGACCCCTAATGGCCTTTTCCCCCTCCTCCTTGGCCTTCCTCGCCTCCTCCCTGGCCGTGGTGGCATCCTTGGCCTCGTCCTCCGCTGCGAACTCCGCGGTCCGAATTCGCTTCTCGGCCTCCGCAAGGTCCTTGTTCTTCCTCTCGACCTCGGCCTCGTGAGACTTGAGCTTCGCCTCCATCTTGTCCATAGTCTTATGGAGGAGGACGATGCGGCTTCTCTTGTAGTTCTCGAAGAAGTGATTCTAAACAAAAATAAAAGGGAAAGTGAGTACCCTCTTCTCCCTCGCCGGGTGGAGAGGTAAGGCTCAGGCCGGCCCGCTCAAGCCGGTCCTGTGCCAAGTACTCCTGGTACGGCTCCTGACGTACAAGAGCGTATCGCTTCTTGAGCTCGTCGGCTTTCTGGGTACCCTTGGGCCGAACGAAGTTGTCCGGGGCCGTGGGGAAGTTGAGATACCTCTCGGTAAGGTCCCGGACCAAGAACCATTTCCTCTTCCACGACCCGACGTTCGAAGGGCCGTGGTAATCTTGAGGCCGGGCAGGCTGAGGTTGACGAGGCAGGAATCATGTTCCCTCCTCGCTAAAAATAGGCTCGACATGGTGTGGAGGTCGGGTCCCTCCCCGAGCTCGTGGTTGCGAAGAGTGTAGGCGCATAGGAGCCTCCACGCATTGGGAAAAAGTTGCGCGGGGCAGATGTGCATGGCCCACAAGAAACTAACGATGTGTGGGGCCAAAGGAAGCCTGAAGCCGACGTGGAGGCTGGGCAGGTGCACGACCACGCATTTGTCGTATGTCGCCAAGGAGCAGCCCTCTCCTTCGGGGAGCGCTAGCTCAACCCCCTCCGGCCAGGCGAAGTCCTTGGCGATCTTCGCGAGGTCTTTAGCCTACAAGATCGTAGGCTGCCCCTCAGGCAGAAAGGCCCTGTTCGAATCCGGAGACATCGGTATCCGCTCCTCGAGGACGGGCAGAACGCCGGACACGACATCAGTAATGTGGTCCGCAAAAAAGCTTGCGAGGTCGTTGGAGTCGGATGACCCCGCAATGACACCAGCCACTTCCTCATCGGAAATCGAGGACGAGGCCATTTCGACACCAAACGATGCGCGAAGTCGAGAGAAACGCGAGTTGATGGAAACGTCGGAGTCACTGGAAGAAGGCTCTCTAAAAACCAACAAGGGAGACCTCGGGTTCTGAGAGTTACTAGTCTCTACACTCCCTGCGGTCTCAGAAACCTTCTCGTAGAATCACTCTTGAACCTTGAAAACAAAGCCTGGTGGAGGGCTCAAAGAAGCTCCTCTAGGCATGAAAGAGCGACGTCCAGGCCACGAAAGGCGACCACCTGGAAAAGAAAAAGGGTTGAGACATCAAGCAGAACCACAAAAAGAATATGCGAGTTGATAACGGGAAAAAAACCACGTGGCACCCTAGCACTACTCTGACAGATAGGACGGCTGAGGCGGAATGTAAAGCGCCAAAAGGAGGAAAGAGAAGACGGAATGTGAAGAGCCAAGGGGGAGGAAAGAGAAAGCGGAATGGACGCCAGCGGTGGAAGCCCAAACGTCCCGTCAGTCGGACATCAAGACGTTTGGGTTTCCGAGAAATTCGAATTTCAAAGAAAAAAGAGAAGCCAAGGAGTCGCAGAAACTCAATCGTCGGCTGGCAAACGGTGGACTCAAGAGCATGGCCATCTGATATGCTCTCTTTACTATAGGTTAACTCTTGTATTTTAGGTATGATTTGAGTATGTTTAGGTTAGTTTTGAGCATAATTGTCACATGAAGACCGAAGACATGATTTGGAGGATTGCAAGAGTTTTGAAGACAAGTGTTGAATTGGAGTTGTTGTTTCGACACCACTTTCTTGTAACGCTTATTTCGGGAGCTACAGTGGTCGGATGAATATGAATTTGGTATCATTGGAAAGCTAACTAAAAGAGATACAGTTCATATTTTTACTCCGGGTTGAAATTCCCACTCTAAGATGGTCAAAACATCTTCCAAATACACTGTTGGAATTCTATCACGATCAGGCCCACGATCACGGAGAGTGTTCACCGCGCCCGCGGAAGTCCACGTCAGCAAAAATTCGAGAGCCGACTTTCCTTTCATTTATTCTATCTTATATCTATTATTATATCTTTTAGGTTTCTGTTGTTATTTCGACTACTTAAGCTTAGTTTCGTTTTCAGTTTAGGTTAGACACATTCTAGCATACTTTCAGAGATTATTCTAGTTTTTAGTTTTATTATGGAGAACTAATTTCCCTTTGGAGTTTGTTTAATCAAGGAATCCTTTTTATGTAATTCGTGAGATTCTGGTAAGTTTTCTATCCCTTGGTTAATATCAAAACTCTTGTGCTTAGTTTTATGATTATCAAATGATTTCTCTTGGGTGCGCAACTTGTTGAATTTGATTGATATTCTACTGTTTAGATTAGTTTGATTATTGTCTGTGCAATCTTTTTTATCCTTGAAACAACTCTTTTCTAGGACCGTGGACTAGAATTGAGAAAGAGTGTTTGATTGTTATTTTATGCATGAGACTCATTGTTTGATTGCATGATTTAATATCCTTCTATCCTTAATACTTTGCATGATTTGAATTAAGCGTTCTTGTTCATATCATCCTTTCGCTTGGACCGTGGACAAGCGGAAATCTTTTATAAGGGTTGGAATTAACTAGGGAATTAATAGAAAAGTGGATGAATTGATGATCGAATAATTAAAAAGGTGGAATGATTGAATAAACTGTGCTTTCCTTCCATTGATTTAATCCCCAATAATATTTGCTTGCTTATTTGTTTGCCTAAACTTCCAAAACCCCTGTCTTGTTACTTGTTGTTTGATTCAGAAATCCAATTCTCTTGGGTTCGACCCCTTGCTTACTTACTATACTAGTTAGTAGAATAGGGTTATTTATTTTTGATCTTGGCACGACGACTTTAGCTGAGTCACCAGCGCCACCCTCGCCCCCACCGTCTCGCCACCATGACGCTGGCGCGAGACATCGAAAAGCGACCATCGCCCGCTAGGGCACAAGGCGAAGGAAGAAAAAACGCTAGAAAAAAGAGGAGCGAAAGCGACGCGGTAGCAGGCGCCATCCTCGCCCCACCATTCCGTCGTCGTGGCGATGGCGCAAAGCACCGAAGAACAACCATTTCCCGCTAGGGCACGAAACCAAAAAAAAAGAGAAAATGCAAGAAAAAGATCAAGGGCACGACGCAGTAGCAGGCGTCGGCGCGTTGCCCTCACCCCCTCCATTTCGCCACCGTAGCACCGCCACGAAACACCGGGAAACACCTATTTCCCGTTGGGGCAAGCGTCGGCGAGAAAAAGGGGAAGAACATCGAAAACGTGAAAGGGGGAGTCGAGCACTTACTTGCCTAGAATTGGTGCGGAAAAAGCGGTGGCGCTCCTGGAGAATGTCGGAAGGTCGTCGGAAAACCGCCTAGAAACCATTCATCGGAAACTGTAAGAGAGAGAGAGAGAGAGAGAGAGAGAGAGAGAGAACGCTGAAGGAGGAGAATGAGGATGAGGCGTGTGAGAGACGCCACTTATAAAGAACATGCTTGGGCCTCTCCTCACTCCCAAAAGGCTTATTGGGCCTGATCTACCTTGATGGCCCACTAAACAAAACTCAGGAGAGCAGGCCCAGAAAGCATCGCGCGTACGAAACAAGAGAAAATCATAAGTGGCAGGCCTCACAAGAAAATTTCTCACAATATGCCCACCCCATCTCTAAAAGATCTCGCACCTCGCAATCCTAAGAAGTGCAACCCCGCGCCCCGGGTTTGATGAACCCAAATTCCCCTCGAGTTTATAACCTGCGACCCTCGGGACGAGGTCCCCAGGCCATGGGGTTGTGATGGTGTCCAAAATGGTAATAAAAGAAGCGGGCCCGGACGCAAGGAATAAACAGATCCGACGGGACTCCCAAGGTAGATTCTTGGACCCACAACCATACTCGTCTTTTAATTAAACAAATTCCCTCTCTGAGCGAGGTCTTCCGAAAACTCAGGGACGAGGTCTAAACCTCGTTGCCGACTCAACTGACACGCTCGCCCATCTGAACCATTCAGCTAGCGTCGTTCCCCCGAGCCAATCACCGACTGCCTCACCTCCAAACCAATCAGAAGCCCTAATCTCGGGCGTCCCACATCGGATGATAACCAAAACTCGAATCCTCAATTCTCTATGAATAGAGGAGAACCTTGTGAGTAAAGAGGGTCGAAAAACATCTTGAACTCAAGAACTATCTTGCTCGTTGAAGATCGACGTGTTGAAACATCGCCAAAAGACCTCGCTATAGACAAGTGAAGTCCACAAAAAGACTTCAAGTCACACAGAGCTTTCGTTCGCACAAAAGACCTCACTACACAATCTCGTAAGCCATCATCACCACGCTCGAACTCGAAGCTCATCCTCGCATCAAAATCCATCAAGTAACCCGTAGGTGATAGAATCGCATAGCAATTAGGAGATCTCAAACATTGTTAGATCGAGATCTTGAATACTCGTAGGAGGTCTAGGGTGTAAATCTCGTCTGTTTGTAAGCTTCGTTGGTTTGTAACCTCGTTGTAAGAAAACAATAAATAAAGAGCAAGCGTTTTCACAATGGAATAAAAGAACCTCGTTTCTTGCCGTTTAGTGGCGGTTTATTTCGGGTTTCATCACCTGGGTGTACGGAATAGGCATATGCGTGGGCTTCTTTCAAGATGATCTTTCGAAGCTCATCCACTGCTGGCACACAAATCCGATTTCGGAACCAAAGGGAACCATCATCCTGAATGACGAATCCAGGTGCCTTGCCTTCTTGTACTTCGCCACTAATCCTTATTAGCATTATGTCATTAGTTTGCTTCTCTCTGATTTCAGCTAACAAGTCGGATTGGATTTCCAAGGTGTTTAAGCAACCTTGTTGTCTTCCAAACCAGACCTCAATGCCTTCTCTTATCAGTTCTTGTTGTAGCTTTGGTTGAACCGTTAGCATTGCGATCAAGCCCTCTTGTTGTGTCTTACTACTGAGAGCATCGACCACGACGTTAGCTTTGCCTGGGGGATAGAGTTGCTCTATGTCGTAGTCTTTCAATAGTTCCAGCCATCTTCTTTGTCTCATGTTTAGTTCCTTTTGAGATAACACGTACTTTAAACTCTTGTGGTCGGTGAAAATCTGACACTTTACCCCATACAAGTAATGTCGCCAAATCTTTAAGGCAAACACTACTGCTGCTAGTTCGAGGTCGTGCGTCAGATAGTTCACTTCATAGACCTTGAGTTGTCGGGATGCATAAGCGATTACTTTCCCGTTCTGCATTAGCACGCATCCCAAGCCTTGCTTTGAGGCATCACTGTAGACCACATAACCTTCATGTCCATCTGGCAGAGTCAGAACTGGGGCACTGGTGAGACGCTTCTTGAATTCTTGGAAGCTTTCTTCACACTTTTCGTCCCACACAAACTTCTTGTGGGTCTTCTGGAGTAGCTTTGTCATGGGTAGGGTGATCTTTGAGAACCCTTCGACGAACCTTTGGTAGTACCCTGCAAGTCCTAGGAAGCTGCGAATTTCTTTTACATTCTTTGGTTGCTTCCATTCTGAGACTGCTTCAATTTTCTTTGGGTCTACCATTACTCCATCTTGGTTGATGACGTGGCCTAAGAAAGCCACTTCTTTAAGCCATAGGTCACACTTGGACAACTTGGCGTAAAGCTGGTTGTGCCTTAGAATCGGTAGCACAGTTCAGAGATGTTCTTCATGCTCAGCTTGATCTCCGGAGTATATTAGGATGTCGTCGATGAAGATGATGACAAACTTGTCGAGGTATTCATGGAAGCATCAGTGCATCGGGTCCATGAATACCGCAGGTGCATTGGTCAACCCAAATGGCGTCACTACAAACTCGTAGTGGCCATAACGGGTGCGGAAAGCTGTCTTCGATATGCCCTCCTCGCGGATCCGAAGTTGATGGTAACCTGATCTCGGGTCAATCTTAGAGAAGACTTTCGCACCTCGAATCTGATCTAGGAGGCCGTCTATCCTTGGAAGAGGATATTTGTTCTTGATGGTGACTTTGTTCAATTCTCTGTAGTCGATGCATAAGCTGAAAGTCCCATCCTTCCTTTTCACGAACAACACAGGTGCGCCCCAAGGAGAGGCGCTCGGGCGGATGAAACCTTTCTCAAGGAATAGCCAACTCTTGAGTTCTTTCATTTCAATAGGAGCCATCATGTATGGTGCCTCGGAGATCAGCGCGGTTCCTGGCTCGAGGCTCACTGAAAACTCGACTTCTCGTCGAGGAGGTAATCCGGGGAGCTCTTCTGGGAAGACGTCGAGAAATTCCCTGGCTACAGGAATCTCTTAAATGTCCATGACCCTTTTCTCCATCGGCTCGAGGTAGCAAAGATACCCGACACAGCCTTGTCGGAGTAGCTTCCCGGCCTTCATGGCGTTGATCACCTTTCCATTTTCTTCTTCTCATTTTCCCTTGAACTTACATATGTGCTTCCCTCCAGAGTTGATTGTTACGGTTCGGGTGTAGAAATCGATTATCGCTCCATGACAAGAAAACCAATCTCTTCCGAGAATGATGTCATAGGCATCCATTGGAATGCATATCAAGTTGGAGTTGAAGATTCCTCCTTGAAAGCTTAAAGGAAAGCTACGTAATTGTTTTGCCCCTATTATTCTTTCTCCGTTTGGAAGGTTCACAACAAACGGTTCACACTCTTCGATCTATTTCTAAGAGTTCTACACACTTTTCGGATATGAAAGAATGCGAAGCACCGGAATCGAAGAGTATGAAAACATCTTAGAGCGGATATGGAGACAAATAGGCTCCTCCGGTTTATCGGTGGTGCGCATTTCGTACAACCATTGTCCTTGTCCATGAGGATACATTGGTCCCTTTCCCTTGTTGTGAGCTATAGACTAGACCGATCCAGTTCTTGCTATTCTGTTTGATGCTTGTGGGCGCTGAGAAACTATATTAGAACGAGCCTGGCCTGACGGGTTTGCTGGTTGCTTACAGAATTGACGGAGATGTATGTCCTTCCCATAGTTGAAGTATTTCTTGGGAGCTTTAGGACAGTTCCGGTTGAGGTGGCCTGGCTCTGTACAGTTGTGGCAGACAATCGGACCTTTCTTTGATTCCGAGCTTTGGAAAGATTTTGGCCTAGCTGACGTGGTCTTGTTCTTGCTCTTCTTAGACCATTGAGATCCTTGTGGGGATGCCGGTCTCTTGAATCCACTGTGATTGGAGTGGTGAGGTTTCCTCCACCAAACTTTCGGCGCTCGGGGCCTTTGAGAGTTATTTCCATCCTATGGGCAGAATCCACATACTCCTCTAAAGTTTTGAAGGAGCGATTCACCATCCAGGGTTTGATGGTGTCGCTCATCCAACGGTGGAAGCGCTTGATCTTCTGATGCTCATTGGTGATTTCCTCCTCGGCGTACTAAAGGAGATGATTGAACTTTTTGGCGCGTTCGAGCACACTCAACCCATGGATCTTCGAGGAGTGGAGTTCGTCCAGCTTTTCATCTTTCATGGATTCAGAGAAGAATCGGCGCATCATTTTATCCTTGAACATAGCCCAGCTCAAATCGGGGCGAGTGGACACACTAGAGCTTTCCCACCATTCACCAGCTCCATCTTTCAGCTTTAGAGCAGCCATGTGCACTTTGTCTGCTTCCGAGCAGTGCACGTTCCTTAGCAGTCTCTCGACGTGGGAGAACCAGTATTGGATTCCCGGTCGCCTGTCCCATCGTATGAGTCGAGCTTCATAGCGTTGAAGGTCTTGATTCCCTCTGCGAAACTGACTTCATTGGGTTTATCGAGAATGACCTTGGCTGCATGAACTTCCTCTGGCACCTCTTCTGGTGCTTCGATGTTTGCTGGGTTAGGTACCGCAGCAGGGATGGCCTCTTGTACTAGTTGTTGTACGAGAGTGCGTAATACGACCACTGTCTCCTCATTAAATACTATAGGAGCTACTGGTGCAGGGGGAGGGTTAACTCGAGGTCCACCTCTGACCTCGGATTCGCTTTCATCGTGTCCTTCCCCAACGCCGCTAGGGTAGGCACGGCGACTGTTGGCTCTTGTGTTGACCGTCTGAAGGTTTTAAGTTGGTTTCATTTGTTAATTCAATAATATAAGTAAGAATTAACGTGCAAGTTTTCAGAAAAGAAGGAGAAATTTTATTAGAACTTGTTCATAAGAGCGAAATACAAGGCTTTATAACATAAGCCGTTACACTAAGGACGGAAGGAAAAAGCTATGCCGACTCGACTTTCTAAAGACAAAACAAAGTCGAGAGAAGTGATCTATGCTCACTTCTTGGAAATGGAAAATTACAAGCTAGGGAAATCTAGATGTGGTCGGTATACTTGTCGAGGAAGCCTTCCTCGAAGAGTGTCTCATCGATGATCCCGGTGTCGTTGTTGAGAAGGAGATTGGCTTGCTCAATCCGCCTGCTACGACGGTTCTCACGGGCTTGAAGCTCAGCAATGCAGATCCAATGATGGATCCTCTCCTCTTGCTCCCTTAGAAACACGTTGACCCACTCTTCCTTGTGACCTTGCAGCAGGCCAAAGTTCACTCGACGGGTCCCGGAGGGCACGACACCGGGGGTGGTGGAGCGTTCACCAAAGGCTGGCGAGCCCGACTGTTGGAGGATTCTCCTAACATCCAGTCAGAGAGCCCCTCCATTTGACACTCTATGGGAGCTTGGCTCGCCCTCTCATACAGTGTTGGTCGGCCGGTAGGTCCCCATGGTCGGGTTCCAGGGAACCTCTCCTCTGAGCGGTCTTGGTTGAGGGATCCGAGCTGAAGTCGCCGCAGATGCTCATCGTTCTCATGGCACCAGAAGTCGGTCAGTGGCATGGGCCCCTTTGGCTCGGGTGCCCTTGGAGGTGAGACGACCTCCACTCTCGGGATCATAGGAGGCGGTGGTGCTTGTGGGGGTGGGACAAACTCCATCCTCGGGATCAAAGGAGGTGGTGGAGCAACAGGGTCGATGACTTCCCCATCGAAGTCATCCTCCTCGGACTCATCGGACTCGTCAGACTCTAGGTCGATCTGATGCCAAGCATCCCATTCAGCATGGGCATCCCACTCTATCTCAAAGTCGTTACCTTCCTCTTCTCCAAGCTCGAAATTGAGGTCGGGAAACAATTCCCCCTTCCTCCTCGGGTTGGTACTCGGGTACCAACTCCTCATCCCCATCATCAGGATAGTCTTTGGGCTCATAAACCGGTGCCATTTCCTCGTCCCCAGAGGGATAATTCTCGGGCTCGTACACTAGGTATTACCGCTAGTGACCTCGGATTTTACCATCCAAAGTCACCTAAGGCTTTTAGAATGATATTGAACATATAAATTGCGTAAATTGACATAATTATATAAATAAAAGGGTGCTCTCGAAAGATACTTTGTTCGTACAAACCTTCATTACATCAATATAACAAAATGAAGTTCGGAAAATAACAATCTTAAACTTGTCCTTTGCATCGTAATTAAAGTTAAACCAAAAGTACTGAAAATACGTCTTGGATCCTTGCCCTTCCTTCACCTTCACCTATGCCTTGTCCGATCTCCTAGGTTCTAACATAATTCCGCGAGGGGCAAGAAAATACCAGGCAAACATGCGGAAAAGAAGAATTAGTCTAAGAGACTAAGCAAGCAGGAATGGAACTTCCCTAGGGTAATTTGGTAATTTTATATACAAGGGAGATATGATCGTACAGTATGTGTTTTGAAGTATAGAATTTTATGTGAGGTTTATCGTAACGAATGAGAGCGTATCTCAAGCGGAGATAGCTCGTTAATCGAGAGAAGAGCTACTAGATTGTAGACTTCTTTTAGATTAGAAAGGACGTTGGGAACATTATTAAGTCATACAAGTTGAAAACCTCTCGCACCCTGAGCGGACCGAGAGCCGGATCGATCATTTGAGATCGGTTCGGTTTTGATGTCTTTTAAATGTGCATTGGGCACTTATCTGTATAGTGATGAAAATATCAATTACGTTATTGATTTTTAAAGAGGGTGGGGGTTTGCATGGCCCGGACCACCAAGGGAAAACTCGGTTCCCGACACTTAGCTAGAGTGCCACTCATCCCTCCTTGCAATCAGAGCGGACATGGATCATGACCCTGCAAGTCGTACTTTAAGCGCAAAGGCATACGATTTAGTAAGTTATATAGAGGCGTCGGGTTAGTCCCGCTCCCCTCACTAGTTCGTTCGAAACCGTTCTCTTAACGAGAACGTAAACAATCGAGGTCACAACAAACTAGCATAATAATCCTATCAAAGATTAAATAGCGGAATAATGATAACAATGGGGTCATTATATCTAACAATCGATATTCCTAGGTTCGTTTATTACTAGCAATCAAGTTGTTCCCAACATCAAGAAATTTCACGGAATAAATATATAAGACTACAAGGGGAATTTCCACTTGCCTTTGATTTCACGAGTATATACTAGCGAGATGACGTAAAGCGTTGATCACTACTCGGAACGAAATTTCGACCTATCGACACGGAAATTTATGAACGATCTTTAAATACGAACTTTCTTTAAATTCTTTTACAGTTTTGAAATTCTCTTGTATACTTATTATAAGAGAATGAAATTCTAAATTATTATAATAATAGTTTAGGTGGGGCTAAATAAAATAATAATATTCCTTTATTATTATTTTAACTTTGTAATATCTTTTTATTCTTATAAACTCCTTATTCTTAATATTTAAACATTTTCATTCTTGGAAACCAATAATATCCTTACTTAATTTATTAAAATATTCTTAGGATTGTAAAAAGTCTATTATGTGCTTATTAAAATATCTCAACTTAGTGTTATTATAATATCACTTTATTTTCAATAGTATCCATAATAATACTTAAAATATTATTTTCTCATCAAAGAATATTTTATTAAAACATGATCTTAGTAAAAACTTTATTTAAATATATAAACCATATAAAAATAGAGATAAAATATTACTAGGCATTCTTTATTAGTATTTCCATAAATAGAACTTTCTATATACTTTATAAAGTAAGCTTTCTATAAACTTAGCATAATATTAAAATAAATCTTATTTACCTTATTTACATATATCCTCCCATATCTTTAGTTTATATAAATAATATGATCATGACTTAAACTCTTATTTTATAACCAAAAGCATATTTATATGATATCTTAGTTCAAACTATAACATTCTTTCCTATTTTCCATTATCTTTTCATAAAAGACAACTATTATAACTTAGCAATATTAATATCACATTATAAAGTAACTTATTATCAGAACTACCACAGTTATTTAAATAAAGATTATACCTTTAGAAATTTCTACACTTAGAGATATGTCATATTAATATCTTATATAAATATAGATATTCTTCTAACAAGATAGTATTTAATAATCAAAACTATAACCTTAAAATAATAACTTTATATAAAATATTTTTATGTGATATATTATTATGTCTTGCAACTTATGATATATATTAAATATTAAATAGAATAACAAATTTACCAAACATACTTGTAATTCTTTTATTTGATTTAATCTTCTTCTTCAACTAACAATATCTCAAATTAATATTTTTATTAGATTTAAATCTTGTAATTTATCAATAATAATAAGAAGCTATTTATTTTATGAAAATTTATTAAAAACATCTAGTTACAATTTTAACATAACTTAATTATATTACTAAAAGATAAGATTATGCCCTCTACTGAATTTTGTAATACAGGCAAGGGAAGCAACGCAGGGGAGGGCGGCAAACAGGGGCAGCGCACCAGGACTTCGGCGGCGACTCCAAGGGGCGGTGTTCGGGCTCGGCGGCTCTGGTGGTGGCCGGCGGTTTACACAAGGGAGGAAGAAAGGGCTCTTTGGTGGAGCTTTGAATGGCTTCATTGGTGTTTATGAAGGGAAATTCACACTTAAAAGGCTGATTTTTTGAATTAGAATGAGAGCACAATGCTTAGAAGAGAGGAAAATAGATGTTGGTGTGAATTTGAAGGAGGATTGAGCCCCATTATATAGGCCAAGGGGGCAAGGTATCAATCCATGGCATTGAGGATGAACCAATGGAGAGGAGAAGGATGGTCATCCATTGGTCAAGAGTGTGCTTGTTGTGGGTGATGAAGGATGATGCAAGAAGCTTGGTCTTGCAAGCAAAGGAGAAGGAAGAGAAGCATGCAATGGTGGAATTCTTTTCAACGTCAATCACATCAGACAAAAGTCTGATGTCTCTAGGAAGAAGAAGATCAAGATTTATATAAAATTAAAAGGGTGGGGTAATTGAATAGAAAGTTACAATGGCTTAGCGGATTGTGGGAAGGAGCGTGTGAGAGGGGATTGCAAGAGGTCTCGGGTTCGAGTCCCGGCTCTTGCACTCTTTTTATTGAATTTTTATTGTGCTACAAATAGCTTAATGTACCCCTTTTTATTTAATAAAAACCGAAATTTATAATGCATTATTTTTATTTAAATGCTTTTATCTCTTCATAACCCTTATAAGGCATTCTTGAATTTTATTTAATTTATTTACTTAAGGATCTCTTTTTAAAGAGAAAAAGGGTTATAAAAATATATTTAAGAATTATCCTTTATAAGAGAAAAGATTATAAAATTATATTATATTGGTTTCTAAAACCTTGGAATATTGCGGATATTACACTAAGGTAGTTGTTGAAATAGGTTAAGATTGGAGAGAGAATATCTTGATTTGATTTGATTTTGATTTGTTTAAAAAATGGCCGAATATATCTTTGCTTTTCTTGTTTTGATTGTTATGGATTTTATCCTCTACCAAATAGAAAAAAATATTTTTATATGGTCAAATATCTCTCAATATGGATTTTATCCTCTATCTTGGAGATAATGAATGATATAGAAGAGATATGGATTTTGATCCTCTAACCAAACCGAAACAAATAACCAAGATATGCATGAATCGAAGAACAAGAAATCGGCAAAAGGCTATGCAAAAATGACAATGCAATTAGCAAATCAAAGATGCAAACTATCACCAAAATCAAGCATGAATCGAGCAAGGACAAGACTGTTTTTTTATATCCAATGTACGCAAGCAAGAAAATTTTCGGGGTCCTAGATGGCAAGATCGTGAAGATGGAGAGTTTTAGGGATGAAAAGTGTGTGAATGTAACACCCCAATTTCACATCGGGAATATCACACGCTAGTGACCTCGGATTTGAAGTCCAAAGGCACCCTAGGCTTGAATCCGAACAATTAATACTATTAATTATAAAAAATAACCCAAATCGAAATATAATATTGGATAAAAGTGAGATAGAATTTTTTTTTCTTTTATTGAACTTCTCCTCATAATGGAGAATAAAATCTTATAGTATAAGATTCTTGAAATGTTGTATTTGAAATTACATCAAGACAATAACTTTGCACCGATACATTATCTATGAAATAAAACCCTAGACACGTATAACATAAAACTCGAAAATATAGTCAACCTTATAACTTTTGACAAAATATCCAACTGCAACTCATCGCATCTTCAACATATATCTAACAACATGAATGGAAAAATCGCCTGATGTGCCGCGACGAGAAATACAGTTGACACCAGCCGACCATGCAAGGAAAATAAACGGTCGGGTTAGTCTTGTGACAGACTAAGCAAGTGGGTTTTCTAAGGTGGTTCTTATTTAGGAAATGAGTGTAGTTACGGGTACCGGAATCCGAATTAAAGCTGGTCGAAACCCAATAGCTACATCCTTCCAGGAAAACGTTATGAATTTTCGAAAAAGGAAAGAAGAGACCATCACAAAGGTGACACCTCGAACTTTAATGCAGATATGTTGGGAACGTTGTTACATAAAGATCATTATAGTCGGTTCATTAAACCCTCGTTGACCCCGCGCACCTCAACCAACCTCACCGCATACTTGTTGTATGAATTCAGATTGGAACCAGATGACAACGGAATCCGAGAGCGAGGATCGTTTTCCATTTTGTACCGACCATCCTATACATATTAATTGTCGCCAATGGGCGCCTATTTCATCTCTATCAGTTTTAATGATCACAATATCGTTCCACTTGGAATTAAGCATATTTTTTAAGTAAGACAGAATGTGGGTTACAGCCCCACAGAAATACTCAAAGGTTGGGTTGCAAGCCCAGACTAACACGAGTTACGTGCCATCACCCTCATCAAGTGAGTGGGTATTAACCATGGTCTTACAAGTAGAGCATTGGCTTAAGATTAATGTCGAATGAATCGATGCGTATAACATATAGTACGCAAACACAAGCCTACTCATCTAGGCACACATATCACAAGGCAACGGCCCCACATTTCATCTAGCGTAACCTAGGTACGACTAGGAATAACATGTCATTAAATCTAGAACAATATAACTCCTAGATTGATTTTTATTCATACAAGAGTTCCCAACATATATTAAAAACATCATGATGTATTTAAACAAATGCGGAAAAGGAACCGAGTTCACTTGCCTTAGAAAGACGATCACTCGCGATTACGACTCGAACTTGTTCCTGTTTCAATCAACCACAAAATAAATTACCGCCAATTTATTTTGTAACCCAAAGATGTTGATTTAGGAACGACGAAACATGACTAAGTTTATATTTCATATAAACTATACATGTTATATTCATAATATTCTAATTTTTCATATAACGAAGAATATGGTTATAGAAAAGTTATTAAATTTCACAAGAACTAAAATCAATTTTGTTATAAAGGTTAATATTTTTAAACCTTTAAAATTCACTTGAATCTATAAAAATTACCTGAACATATTTTCATAAAATTTAACTATATTTTATTAAATAAAAATATCCAAAATACCATGAAATACCCAAGAGACCGAGGAGAGTCGGTCGGGTTGAGTAGGGCCCGCGGCCGCGGCCATCTTTTTCCCTTCACACGGAGCATCATCCCAAAAACAGAGGCAACTTCAACAGACTCATTCTAGATGGTCCTGTAACGGATTGAGGCACGGTTGGTATCCCTAGAACCGTATCGAAGTCTAGTTACAGTGGTTGAAACGGATCGTAAACATTTTGAGAAATGAAGTAGATATTCATGTTTTACTAAGGGTATGTCGTGCAAATTTTCTGGACACAACATGAGTATTCAATCGAGTTTTTGAACAAATTAGAGAATGAATTCGGACTTGTAAATATAGGTTTTTGTATGGAATTTTGTGTAGAATATGGATCTAATTTGGGATCTAATTTTCGTTGAGTGTATAATGCGAAAGATCCATAAAACTGACCTACTCCTCTGTATTTGAACGTGGACAAGGAACCGACTTCAATCGAAATTTTGGGGATGAAAACAGTGTTTTTAAGAGATGATATGTGAAGAAGAATGATAAATGACAATGGTCTCTACACAATGGGATTTTATAGCGTCCAAAAGAGCTTGAAACGGTGTTGGATATTGAAATCGAAGTCATCACATCAATCTAAGCATTTTTCCAGTTTGCCATCAATTTCGGTATTGAATTTGTACCAATCCACCCATTCACTTGCTACATTATTAAGTTCTTATCCACCCACAATGCCTACTCATGCCAATCAATGGATAAACCTAGACCAATTGAAGTCACTTTGGATAGAAACGACTCTTGAACTAATCGTATACCCAAATACACATTCAGGTACATTTCCTCAAATTGATTGAGCGTTTAAATAGAACAAGTCATAAGTTTTCCGAAACATCTTTCAGATCGAAAATCAGTTGAGAAACGAAGAAGTTATGATCAATTGAAGTTTCGGGTTCAAGGTTGAAGACAATCCTTGAGTTCTTCAATCCATTTTCGGAAAATTGCACAAACAACCCCTCTAGTCTTATAAAAGTGATAAAGATGCCCCTCCCACATCGACTTGTGGACTTCTAATAACTCAATTAAATATCATATGACCTTTCAATAATTTATTTTATTAAAACTTTAGCTTGATAACATTTATATAAATTTTAGAAATATCTATAACTATATATTAAAGTTGTTCCTTTTTGAGCTACTAGAACGATTTTGGCCCCACCTCTTATTTATAAAATTAATTTTTATTTCTAATATTTTAACTTTTTCTATTAAATTCTTCTCTAACTATTTAAATCTATCTTTAACATTAAACAAATATCTATTTAGTATAACAATATCTTTTGTAAACTTCCTTATACAAATATTTAAAATTAAAGATAACAAATTTAAAATATTTTAAAATAAATATAAATATCTTTTATCTTGTAACATAATATCTTTTCACGAATATGTATATATATATACATATATATTCTTTTATAACAATAAAAATAGGTGATATAATATTTGATAGATATATTGAAATATTTGATAATCTCTAAATTTGTGTACATAGAAAGTAATAAAATATGAATAATATAATATTTGATTATAAAATTATACATTTTACAAGCAATAAATTACTTATATTAAATTTTATATTAAATTTTTATTTATTATTTGCTATTTATAATGTCTATAATATATCGATCGTAGTCGTACATGGTACGACGGGTACAACTAGTTATGATAATACTTCTTCATAAGTTTTATCGCATAAATTATTCTCTTATAATTTTAAATAATAAATAAGAGTCATATTATTCATGGTTGCATTTTATCATATTATAAAAATCCTAAAACCATAATTCTTATGGTTCATAATTAATATTTATAATACGAGATAATAAGTTCCCAACCTTTGAAATGGTTGCGCTCTCTACCCTAACCTTTTCGAATTTCATAAAATATCCTATATTTTGCAGTTCGTTGCGCACTCTATCCTCAAAATATCCACTCTTTGGATAAAATTACAAAATACCCATCATCTTTTCATTTTGGGACAAAAATACCCAATTTGTGTACATACAAGTTTTTGACAGTTATAAGTTTTATTCTTAACGGTTTAAAACATTCAAAAGTAATAATGTTTTAATCTTCTTTAGGTTCTAAGACATTCTTACCGGAAATCAATTCTTATGCATAAAAATATATTGGTAAGATTAATAATCTTTTGAGTAAGGTTCAAAGTAATAATATAATCTTATATGTTTAATTGACTCATGTATAACAAATATATCATTACCTTTATTATTTGTCAAATATAAATTCTCAAATTCATTATTAACCAAATAATCACTAAGGTCATAATTGTACAAGTAGTTTATTTTCATAATTTTACATATTGTAATTTTTTAAATAATTTTAGACAAAAGTTAATAAAAAAACATATCCTACTTATAAGAGTTAAAAAAATCGTGTTATTATCAAGGAAAATGTATCAACACTATAAAATGGGATATAAAAAATTCTTAAAAGTTTTTGTCTAAAATTATTTTAAAAATCACAATAATAGAGAAAAGTATTAAGATAGAATAATAAGTAAAGTCGAAGTTATGACATATAAAATTAATTTGGTTAATTGTGAAGTTCAAAATTTATATTAGCCAAATAAGAAAATTAGTGGCATTATTTCAATATAAATGAGAAAATTAAACATATAAGGTTATGTTATTACTTTCAACATTAACCAAAAGATTATCATTCTTACACATGCATATATTAAAAAAATTACTTTTTTGAATTAGTATTCGTTAAGAGTGTTTAATAGCTAAAAGAAGATTAAAAAATTATCACTTTTAAATGTTTTAATCCTTTAAGGACAAAATTTATAAAATTTGAAAATTTTGTTCATACACAAATTGGACATTTTTGTCCCAAAATGAAAAGATGATAGGTCTATTTGCAATTTTACCATATGTTGTGGGTAGAGTGTGCAACGAACCTCAAAGTAGAAGGTATTATATGAAATTCGAAAATGTCGGGGTAGAGAGTGCAACCATCTCAAAGGTTGGGGTATTGATAGCATGCATTGAGGTAGTGTTTAGGATGCATATTTATGTTTATATTGCATGATTTTAGTTTATTTTAGCTTAGTTCTTAGGTTTTTAGATTTTCTAGGAAATTCGGGTTTTGCGCTTGTTTTGTTCAGTTTTGCAGATCTTTAGGTAAACAAGCGTGGACGGGATGGATCTTAGTGGACTATGGAGGAGTTTGATAAAGCTTAGAGAGATACAAGTGAAGATTGGAAGAGCTAAGACCCAAGAGCTTGAGGGATAAAAACGCTTAAATCCGGGCTATGCATTAGAGTTCTTGTTTCGACATCTCTATCTTGCAATGCTTGGTTTGGGATCTATAGTGGTCGGATGAAGCTTAATTTGCTATCACTGGAAAGTTAACTCGAAGAGATACAATTTATATTTTTACTCCGAGTCCAAATTCCAATTCGAAGGGGGTGAAAACAGCCTCTGAAGTGTCGCTTGGAGTGCTGAACCGAGGTGTGCCGCGGGCATAACATGGTGCGCGGCCGCGCCACTTTATGTTGAGACCGAGCCACTTGTTTTACGCGGAGAAGTTGGGCCGCGTGTTTGGGCTTCGAGATGGGCTTAAGATAGATTTTGACCGACGTGTTTGATGTATTTTTGGGGATATTTTATCTTTGGATATCTTAGGGGTATTTAAACCTTGTTTTTAGTTTTCTCTATTAATCATTATCATACTTTTGATCACACTTTTGGAGGCTAGGGTTTTCTCTCAAGGAAGAACCTTTGAACCTTTGTAAGTTTGATTTTAATTCAATTATGCATTGCTAATTTCTCTTGTGTTTGACTAGTTATTGAAGTCATGATTTGTATATAGTTGTGAGGTTTGATTGATTCTCAGCAAACTTGAGTAGAAATTATTCAATGTGCTTAAGTGAATCTAAACTAGGGTTTTGTTAGATTGATCACCTAATTGAATTTCTAGTTATAACTGAATCTGATTAATTACCGGTTGGAGTTAATTTGATCAAGAGTATACTTTAATCAATTTAGTACCGGTTGGACAAGTTGGTTAAAGAAGGGAATAAATTCACAAGTCACTTAGATGTCTGGTTGCTCTAAATGTTTGTTTCTATTGATAACTTGAATCTTCATGCTGTTATTTAATTGAATCTAGAAGGTCTTCTAGGTTATTAGATAATTAGGGTTGTTAGACTAGTAGTTCTATCAACTAAATATGAAGTTTGGGTTTTAGTCCTTAGTAGGATCATTATCCACAATAGATTATTCAAGTGAGAAGAGAATCAAGAGAATCGATGATCAACAAAGCAATATCATGATGGATTTAACTAGTTGAACACGTTTGTCTCTCATTGATTTAAATCATCTTTTGCATTCATATTTACTTTTCAATTTGCATAGTAGTTTAGATATTCATTCCTTAAAAACCCCCTTCGGTTACTTTGCACATAAGTAATAACATTAATAAACGAGTCTCTGTGAGATCGACCCTTACTTGCCGCTCTACTGAGTTGGTTAAGTTAGGTTTCTTTGATAGGTATTAACGACCACCGAAAATACCTTATCAGGTATTTTGAACATAACAAAATTGCATCAACAACGGTCGCATGGCTAGGGTCGCATCATTATCAACAACGGTCAAACTTTTACGCCAAGTGAACGGGGAACCTGAAAAAGTGCATCAACTAAACCAAAATGATTTTTCAAATTTAGAAGTCTACAAAATCTTGAATTGGTTGGCAAGGCACCACCTAATTTTTCCGATGCTTGGCCAATTTAATTTAAGTCTCCTACTAAAATAAAAGGTAAACAAGAATCTTGTATAATTTGATATAACTAGTTCTAATAACAATTTTTAAATTCTTCACGAGACGGAGCATAAACAAAAATAATTAAGAAAATAAGATTGTTGTGTGAATATTTTAATATAAAAAAATTATTAGAATTTAAAAATAAATCACATGACTTGTTAAAGGCATTATGATTAATAAGTAACCATAGACCTCCCTTTGTTCCGATACTTGGACTAAAAATAATACTTTGGAAACCACTTTTTTCGAATTAACCCATTACAAGGTTTTATATCTATTTTCGTTTCTGCTAGACAAAGGAAATTTAATTTGTTTAGTTTTCGAATAAACCCAATTTCTTCTCAAAAATTAGATCTACACACACCTCGAACATTCCAAAAGGTTATAATCATAAAAAACCTTGAGAAAAGTGATGTTCATATAACCGATCACAATAACCTTTTAACAACCTCGAACAATTTATATAGGTCAAAATCATACACATAATAAATATTTTGAATATAAAGTTCAAATATGATTGAAATTGAGAGTTTAAGTTGTGAATGGTACAACTGAAGATAATGTCGAAGAATAAAAAAACCAGAGAAAGATATAAAAGGAAAATGCACGAACTTAATTGAAGCATCCTCTAAACTGAAGTAGAACCTGAACCTGTGAGGGCAAGTAACAAGAAAAAAAATCACAAGACTCATAGCAAGTATATAACAAACTGCAATAAGTAAAGATTTTAGAAATAGCAGCCTCAAACCGCAAGGAGAACCCGAGAAAGTGAAGCCAAGCACCCAAAAAAATAACCACAAGCATCACAGCAAAGATAATACAAGAGATAAGAAGAAAACATTTGTAACACCCCAACTTTCGCCGGGACGCTACTTGGTGGTAGACCCTGTCCGGGTACAACTCAGATTAGTCAGACAACTAATTTCATTCGGATCTTGCAACTCGGGCACGATGAGAAAACCGTTTAAAACATCCGCTTGTATTTACTCAAATAATGGGTTAGAAAACATGCATGAAAAGCCAACTCTTAAGCTTAAAAAGGAAACCAACTTTTATCAAACTTCATAACACAAAACTCTTTTCAATTCTAAAACAATTCTCACCACTCAACAAGATAAAAGGAGAACTAAACTTTAATGCCCTCTAAACCTATTGACACGTACTCCAACATCCGCTCCACCACTCTGCTAGGGATTCCACACGGTTCCTACTTTGTACCTGCAACTGAAAAATAAGTCCCCGAGGGGTCAGCTCCCATTCCAATCCAAGTTAGAAATCACACAACACCAGTAAGACGTTTTAAAGACCAACACAGTTCCTAACACTCAACAACCAAATTAGCACAGACAAACCAACTACAGTCCATACCTAATTTCCAAATAGTCATCACACATGCATATCAACACATTCGTACATACAGTCACACATTTTCATGCACATAATATTCACCTACAACTCTCCTCCACACGTCCACACACGCGCACCCATATAATTTATTTTGCGGCAATGCAACCCTTCTTCGCCTTTGCATTCTACGCGACAATACAACCCTTCTTCGCCTTTGCATGTCATTCCAGCATTGCAACTCTTCTTCGCCTTTGCATGCCGGTTTTCAAATAGCACATAGAGCAAACATTCAAACAGTTCACAAACACAATTATCAATCTCAATCACAATCATAGTTGCAGTCACAGTCACAGTCACAAATACAATTACAAATGCAATCGCAAACACAAACACGTTTACCATCACTCAATTCACCAATTATAGTTACAAAACCATTCACAACATTTCACATGCGATAAAACTAATTAAAAACGAATCATACACATATCACATAAAGATACAATTTTTGTAAACAAACAGTAGGGACTAGTTCCCTAAAACCAATCCTACAAGCACAGTATAACGTCTAACAAGAACTAGAACAGAAACCGAGCAAGTTGCAGAACAACTTACCTCAAGTGAAGGTTTTTCTGAAGAACGCTAAAAACCAATACTTTGAACAAAAAGGATCCCCTTAACATAATAACGATAATTTCAATAATGCGAATGCTTGGAGATTTCAAAAAAAAATTACTACAACAAAGACCGATTTAGAACCAACATGTTAACTCTACTAACACTCTTTTGACCCACTGCCAACGATTTTTACTAACCACATACTAGTCATTTTCCACCACCATTTACAAAAATCTATTATAACCAAAACACCACTGCTATGCTAACTAATTAAAACCAACTTTTGACATACCATAATTACAATTATATATTATACGTTTCAACTTGATTAAGTACCAAATCCTTAATTACCAAACTCAACTAAACCTAATACAAAAACTAAACTTGCAAGAACCAACACCCCACCCTAATTAATTACTATGTACATATTGATTAACGCATATATGGGGGACAAATTTACCAACATCGGTTGCTTAGCTAATTTATATAGTAATCATTTCCCCACTTAATTACTTATTGCGCAACCAATTACGACTCCCACTCATAATTCATTCAATTGCATAGTCCATGAAAGCTCGATCGACCCAGTACACAACTAATAAATTAGGCAAGGGACTTAACCTTATTAACTAGTAATTGACTCCACACTCTAATTATCAAACTAAACACAATTTAGATCAACATCTCAACTCCAATTCATGTACGTAATACCGCTCAACTGAACAACCCCTAGCTAACCATTAGTGGCCACACTTATGTGTTCACGCGGCCAACAAAAATAATATAGAAATGTTAAGGCACCCCTAGCCTATTACAACCAAAACCGACCCTCAGACACAAATTACCCGAAAGAAAACTTAATTATCATCAACTCTTAAACAAGCCTAATACAAGCGAGACTTCTAGCAAGAGAAATGAAGAAGGCGAACTCTTACAGGCACAGCGTTGCCTTGAACGGGGAAGACAGGGACGGAGGCTTCTCTTCTGCGATCGGTGGCCAGACAGAGCAAAGCCCCGTAAAGGCGACAGTTGCGAACGGAAAAGACGAAGCTTGGCTCGATCGGCGACAATCCCGTCTCTAACACTCAAGATCAGTACCGACGACGTGATTTCCGGCAGCGGTACCCTAATACAGAGGAGGCGCCCGACTAAGGAGAAGGTGATGACGATGGTTTGACGATGTCGATCCTTGGCTGAGCTTCCTGGATCCGTGACAAACAACGGTGAGAAGGGACGACGAGACGAGGAGTACTATGGACTCGAGATGGTGTGACAGACGTCGGATGGGGCGGCTCTGATGTCTCTCTCTAGCCCCCGCTACTTGCAACCTCAGCAGAAGAGCGGCATTTCCGAAAGAAAGAGAGTTAGGGCAAGGACAGAAAGGGTGAACGAAAATAGGGGAAGGGGTTCGGGTTTTGGGTCAACAAAGGGTATTGGGCATTACCCAAGTTTGGGCCTTTCTTTTGGGTCCAAAAAGGCAAAGGGAGAATAAATTGTAATAAAAAGGAGCTAGATAGGATCGGAGAAAAATCATTATCGGGTTTTCGAAATCCCGAGTGTTACATTTATACCCCCTTAAGAAAGTTTCGTCCCGAAACTTAGGAGTGAATGAACCTTCGGAAAGGTTGGAATGCTTTAAGAGATTGCTACTAACTCCGAGGTTTTAATCGGTTCGCCCCCGAACCGAAATTTTGGTGTAACCACTATAACCAAATCTAATTGCCAACACAACATCAATCATCAAACATGGATACTATTTCAACTAAACCAAACTCAAGGTCATTCGTCAGGAACGTAATCCGACTCATAATTAACAAAAAGAATTAAACTAGCCACGGTCTATGCAACAACCAAGTAAAATGAATAGTCGAGTAAGTACCCAAAGAACAACCAAACAAGTAAGGGTCTTGCAAAGGAACTAAAGTGCTAGCTACTAAAACGCTCAAGAAAGATCGTTAGGACGAGGGGGGTCATCTTGTTCTTCTTCCATCCTCATCTCGAATGCCCTGGGTGGGACGGCTCCCGAATTGCTAGCTCCTGCACTCCGACCCATACTAGGTCTGACCTGGTGTCTGCCATGGCGGCGGCGGATAAACGACTCCCTGGTTCTCCGTCCCTGGTACCGATCCCTGCAAAGGTGCACCAGCCGTGCAAAACCTCTTGATATGTCCAGGCTTCCCGCATGTGAAACAATCCCTCGCTGGCCTCGGACACTGACTCCTCAAGTGCTTGGTGCTACCACAATTTTGGCAATGTCTCAAATTCCTTACAGTCCGGCTTTGGTGTGGCTGCTCATGATGTCCCTGGGGCTGAAAATCTGGTCTATTCTGCGAGTACTGCCAACATCGACCTTCTCCCCTAGTATTTGTTGATGCTGCCAACTGTTGAGAGGGTTTCTTGACAACAAATAAATTTATAAGTCAAGACCCCGCTGAGTACAGTGGAGTCAGGATCGTTCCACAGGAAGCAAGGTTGTTTGTCTATCAATGTAATAAAAATAAAACAAAACACTCACGAGATGCCTCGTTAACGACCTTGTCAGGATCGTTACCGAACCACCGAACACAAAAAGATCAATTAACGACCTAATAAAATTCTAATTAATACTCGGTACCGAAGCAAGTATTCAGCAACGAAGATTTATCAGAAATAATTCAATAAAAACAAATATCTAGGATAAGGGACACCACAACATAGCCAAGCATAAGAATTCGTAAGAAGATAAGATCATGCCTTTAAATAGATAGAGTCATCAACTTTCATTGACTTAACAAGTAAATTAATCTATTTTCATAAACTAACTCACTCAATTGCTTGTTTTGGATCTAAAGCTTGAAACTTTCGTTGTCAAACAATATCAACCTTCAAGTTACTAACTTTCTTTTTCAATCAAGTTAAAACTTAAATTACCTCAACTCCCGTTTCGGTATTAAGCACAACAAACAATCTCAATAAAAATAAAAGGCATTCAACACACTATCTTACTCATCAAACATGCTCAACTATGCCGGGCTTAACCCCGACCCTAGAAAAATAGACTACTCACTATTCATGATTAAGAAACTAAAAACTTCAATAAAAACAAACATTGAAACAAAACTCAAACTTAAATTAATAACAAAAATATCGTCTTACAGAGATTCAGAAGGAAACCAAAACAAAACAATCACCGAACAAACTCGACAAACGAACCTCGGAAACCGTCGTCACCGACCCTCGTCACCGACTTCCGATCCGGTTCTCTCCTTCGGCCTTCCTCCAAATCTCCTTGAAAACTAGCTCTAAAATTCAACCCCCAAAATTAATCCCCCCTTTCTATGCTAAATAGAAGGGTATTTATACTAGAAAATCCTAAAAAACTAAAAAGGCTAAAAGATAAAAACTTTACTAAAAAGATAGAAACAATCTCTAAAAGATAGAAATAAAATCTAGAAAGATATTAAACCCTAAAATACATATTCTAATAACCAATAAAAGATTCTAAAAAGATACTCAACCGATACGGAAATAAATTCCCGCTCAGGATCGTGAATAATAAAATAATACTCCGAAATCTTTCTCTTCGTGGCCTCGTTAACGACCCTTCACAACCTCGTTAACGAGCCTGGGGTTTTGTTTTCTTCAACACCTCCTCTCGTTTTCTCGAGCTTTGACTTCTTAAATCTTGCACTTTCTCGTCCTTCACTGTGATGCTCCAAATTTAGCTCCTTTTAACTCCTTTCGTCGCTAAAACCTGCAAAATACACAAAATGGCGTAGATTCCACTCTTTTCATAGATTTATGCAAAACTAACTAAAAAAACTTAAAACTAAACCTAAACTAGACAAAACTAATCCTAATAAGCAAAGAAAACCTATCAAAAACTATACTAAAAATGCGAACATCACCAACATCTGTCTCTTACTTCCCATGTGAGTGTCAAACTATTCTGCCCTCAGCGTGGCCATCTCATGAGCCAAAGCTGACTCCTGAATCGCTCCCAAAGTCGTAAGTCGGAGTCCAGCTACATAAGCGCGCAACTGTGGTTGCAACCACTTTAGGAAGGTTGCAATTCGCAGGTCCTCTGTAGGGGCAGCGTTAGGCACTGCCTCCAACTCTTGCTGAAATTTCAGAATAGTCTCAGATACTGTGATGTTCTCGGGCCCAGCATCCCAAAATGCAGCCTCCCAAGCCATCCTAACAACCTGGGGAAATAGTAATCCCAAATCCTCCTTCGGAACTCTTCAAAAGTAACCTCTGTCTGACTGTCTCGACTCAAGTCCAACCAATCAAAAGCATCTTCTTGCAACAAACTCTGTACCAAGGACATCTTCCTCTCATCTGGAGCTTGGATCGAGTCCAAAGCAGACGCCACTCTCCTCAACCACTGCTCCACATTAGTATCCTTGGCCCCAGTAAAGTTTGGCACCCCGATTTTTCTGAACTCCGCGAGCCATTTGTCAGGTTTGGGCTCGCGGCACTGTCTTGGTAGCTCTACCACGCGGTCAACTATTTCTGGTCTCTGTACTTCTGGTAACCCTCCTAATTGAGTAGCTCCGACTGCATTCTGTTCTGGTGCCCTCATCTTTGTCCTTTGAAGTCCAGCGGCGGCATTCTGGTCAAAAACAACTCCGGCACCCAATAGATTATGTAGCATCCCTACAAGTGTGGCTCGAAGCGCAGGATCCATCTCTGGTGATAAACCAACTGGCGGTATATTAGCTCTAAAATGGGCTCCATTAGCTGGGTGCCCTCCTCCAACAACAGACACGCTAGCGTCCCGAGGGATCCCCGCAGCTACACCATCACTCTCAGCAACTTCTTCTCGGGGGTGAACGTTGTGATGCTCCTTTGGCTCAACAACTAAGGAAGTCTCTCCTCTACCTCTACCACGACCCTTACCACGGCCTCTACCACGCCCCCTACCACGACCTCTAACACTAGCAGCAGCAACTCTGACTCTGGTTTGTGGAGCCATCTATAACAGAAATTCTCACATTCAAAACTTAAAACTTGACTAAAAGTTACAGATTTACTTACTAATCTACGTGAGGTCCTTCGGCGGATGGAAGCGGAGTCGCATCGTGTCCTCTACCCCTATATGCAGTATGACTACCCCTTTAAAAACGTTTTAAAAAACACCGGCCGGTTTTTATTGTTTCTAGTTGGACCTCGTGTACACTTGTTCAGTTCCATGTGCCCTTGTTGCCAACTTGGCTCTGATACCAATTTGTAACACCCCGACTTTCGCCGGGGCGCTACTTGGTGGTAGACCCTGTCCGGGTACTACTCAGATTAGTCAGACAACTAATTTTATTCTGATCTTGCAACTCGGGCACGATAAGAAAACCGTTTAAAACATCCAGCTTGTATTTACTCAAATAATGGGTTAGAAAACATACATGAAAACCCAACTCTTAAGCTTAAAAAGGAAACAACCTTTTATCAAACTTCATAACACAAAACTCTTTTCAATTCTAAAAGAATTCTCACCACTGAACAAGATAAAAGGAGAACTAAACTTTAATGCCCTCTAAACCTATTGACGCGTACTCCAACATCCGCTCCACCACTCTACTAGGGATTCCTCACGGTTCCTACTTCGTACCTGCAACTGAAAATAAGTCCCCGAGGGGTCAGCTCCCATTCCAATCCAAGTTAGAAATCACACAACACCAGTAAGACGTTTTAAAGACCAACACAGTTCCTAACACTCAACAACCAAATTAGCACAACAAACCAACTACAGTCCATACCTAATTTCCAAATAGTCATCACACATGCATATCAACACATTCGTACATACAGTCACACATTTTCATGCACATAATATTCACCTACAACTCTCCTCCACACGTCCACACACGCGCACCCATATAATTTATTTTGCGGCAATGCAACCCTTCTTCGCCTTTGCATTCTACGCGACAATGCAACCCTTCTTCGCCTTTGCATGTCATTCCAACATTGCAACCCTTCTTCGCCTTTGCATGCCGGTTTTCAAATAGCACATAGAGCAAACATTCAAACAGTTCACAAACACAATTATCAATCTCAATCACAATCATAGTCGCAGTCACAGTCACAATCACAATCACAGTCACAGTCACAGTCACAGTCAGTCACAAATACAATTACAAACGCAATCGCAAACACAAACACGTTTACCATCACTCAATTCACCAATTCTAGTTACAAAACCATTCACAACATTTCACATGCGATAAAACTAATTAAAAACGAATCATACACATATCACATAAAGATACAATTTTTGTAAACAAACAGTAGGGACTAGTTCCCTAAAACCAATCCTACAAGCACAGTATAACGTCTAACAAGAACTAGAACAGAAACCGAGCAAGTTGCAGAACAACTTACCTCAAGTGAAGGTTTTTCTGAAGAACGCTAGAAAACCAATACTTTGAACAAAAAGGATCCCCTAAACATATTAACGATAATTTCAATAATGCGAATGCTTGAAGATTTCAAAAAAAAATTACTGCAACAAAGACCGATTTAGAACCAACATGTTTAACTCTACTAACACTCTTTTGACCCACTGCCAACGATTTTTACTAACCACATACTAGTCATTTCCCACCACCATTTACAAAAATCTATTATAACCAAAACACCACTGCTATGCTAACTAATTAAAACCAACTTTTGACATACCATAATTACAATTATATATTATACGTGTCAACTTGATTAAGTACCAAATCCTTAATTACCAAACTCAACTAAACCTAATACAAAAACTAAACTTGCAAGAACCAACACCCCACCCTAATTAATTACTATGTACATATTGATTAACGCATATATGGGGGACAAATTTACCAACATCGGTTGCTTAGCTAATTTATATAGTAATCATTTCCCCACTTAATTACTTATTGCGCAACCAATTACGACTCCCACTCATAATTCATTCAATTGCATAGTCCATGAAAGCTCGATCGACCCAGTACACAACTAATAAATTAGGCAAGGGACTTAACCTTATTAACTAGTAATTGACTCCACACTCTAATTATCAAACTAAACACAATTTAGATCAACATCTCAACTCCAATTCATGTACGTAATACCGCTCAACTGAACAACCCCTAGCTAACCATTAGTGACCACACTTATGTGTTCACGCGGCCAACAAAAATAATATAGAAATGTTAAGGCACCCCTAGCCTATTACAACCAAAACCGACCCTCAGACACAAATTACCCGAAAGAAAACTTAATTATCATCAACTCTTAAACAAGCCTAATACAAGCGAGACTTCTAGCAAGAGAAATGAAGAAGGCGAACTCTTACCGGCACAGCGTTGCCTTGAATGGGGAAGACAGGGACGGAGGCTTCTCTTCTGCGATCGGTGGCCAGACAGAGCAAAGCCCCGTAAAGGCGACAGTTGCGAACGGAAAAGACGAAGCTTGGCTCGATCGGCGACAATCCCGTCTCTAACACTCAAGATCAGTATCGACGACGTGATTTCCGGCGGCGGTACCCTAATACAGAGGAGGCGCCCGACTAGGGAGAAGGTGATGACGATGGTTTGACGATGTCGATCCTTGGCTGAGCTTCCTGGATCCGTGACAAACAACGTTGAGAAGGGACGACGAGACGAGGAGTACTATGGACTCGAGATGGTGTGACAGGCGTTGGATGGGGCGGCTCTGATGTCTCTCTTTAGCCCCCGCTACTTGCGACCTCAGCAGAAGAGCGGCATTTCCGAAAGAAAGAGAGTTAGGGCAAGGACAAAAAGGGTGAACGAAAATTAGGGCTGTAAATGAACCGAGCCGTTCGTGAGAAATTCAGTGTTCGGCTCGGTTAAATCTTGTTCGTGTTCGGCTCGGTTTGTAAATGAACCAAGCTTGAGCGCAATTTTAAGGCTCGAAAGATAAATGAACTGAGCTTGAGCACAAGATAACTCGTCTCGTTTGCTCATGAACAAACTCGTTTATATGCTCATGAGAAAGCTCGATTATACACTCATAAAAAACTAGATTATACGTTTATGAATAAACTATACTTACTATATATATTATTATAATATATAATTTATGTTAACTTACATAATTTTGGTGGTGTTTCTTAAATCAAGTAGTTTAAATTTGAGTTTCATTTTCTTGTGTAATTAATCAAGTAAACAAGTTGTTCACGGATTTGTCTGTCAAAGAAACTAAACAAGAGGTTCGCGAACAAGCTCGAGCTCGATGAACATTTAAATGAACGAAACTCAAACAAGATTTTAAGCTCGAACCAAGCTCGTGTTCGAGCTCGAGCTCGTCTATTTTTTACCGAGCCGAGCTTGAGCAACTCAAAGCTCGACTCGACTCGGTTCGATTACAGCCCTAACGAAAATAGGGGAAGGGGTTCGGGTTTTGGGTCAACAAAGGGTATTGGGCATTACCCAAGTTTGGGCCTTTCTTTTGGGTCCAAAAAGGCAAAGGGAGAATAAATTGTAATAAAAAGGAGGTAGATTGGGTCGGAGAAAAATCATTATCGGGTTTTCGAAATCCTGAGTGTTACAACATTATATTGACACTTTCATTACACCAACCATGAAAGATATATACTAAGTAGAAGTTACCAGGAATACAACCATCCCAGAAACTAATCAGATCTCCCAAAAGATATTGCAGAAAAATATCATGACACCTCCATGGATTTATCAAAAGGAAGAGCACACACTTACTAATACCATAATTAAAACTAAAACAGATAAAGCAACGACATGCATCAAATTGTATCTTACAAGAAACAAGACATTGTTCCATGGCCTGGATGGCCAGGACAAGATCATTGCAAGCTGAAGGATCCATTGAAGAGAGCATATCAAAGGCCATGACAAGTGTCAAAGAGCTTATATTGGGCAAAGGACTAGGAGGCAAAGGACCTCACATAGAAGGTAGAACAACAGGAATCCAAAGCATAGATGTAACAAGATTTGCAGCATACATTGGATTGACTACATTTGATCAGACAAAGGTTATACCAGTAGAAGCTTTGGAAGTGACAACACGACCCACAAGATTACCATGCAATTTCAGTGTAGTTTGTTGAATGAGTTCAACATTAGAGGAGTTATTATCCACACTCAACTTGATCTTTCGAGGTTGGATATTATTGAGGGGACACTCATCAAAACTATAACCAGCCTCCCTACAACAACCACAACAAGGAGAAATAGTCTCATACCAAGCTTTTAAAGTGATTTCAGAGTTATCATAGGTCATGACTTTGATACAACTTTTGAGAGGGACAGAAACATCAGTATTAACCAAAACTCTACCGAATTGCATTTTATTCCTTGAATTAGAAACCTCATCAAGCCTAATGAAGTCTCCAATCAAGTTATCTCTTAGGATCAAATCAATGGCAGAAGGGGTGAAAAGGTAGTAAGGTCTCTTGCTATATACCAAATCTCTAGATTCCTTGTTGGACAATTTGAAGAGAATCTAAAAGTTTGAAAACTCTTGAAACAGAACTTCTCCCTTAGTTAGATCTTTCCATGCATCTTTCATTTTTCCATTAATTAAAGTAGCATGGTTCTTCAACCATCTTAAGAAGAGGGGTGAAGTACATGAAATCATGCTATGTTAGAATTTTTTTATGTACCCAAGTTGGCCAAGTCTTACGTACCCAAGTGGCAGAAAAAAGCTGTAATTTTTGCACCATAAAAAATATATATATTACGGAGTAGAATTCGGTAACAAGGCACAAGAATTACACAAAAATTTACTTGATTTTTAAAAAAATTACAAAACTGTTACATTTTAATTTTTACTATATATTTTTTTATTGTTTAAATCTAAATTTAGTGTATAGAAATACACAATAAAATAATTGTTTCTACTATATAAAATATTTATTAATAGTTCATAACTTTAATATTAATGAATCAAGTATGTTCAAATAGTATATAAATATAAAAAAGAAATTAAAAATAAAGAATTTCTTTAATTAATTTTTAGTTTGTTACAATTATGGATTGAAATCAACCATCATAAAATACAAAGCCGGAGTAGTATATGATACAAACGTCATGGAGCAGGAGATTCGACTTAAAATCTTACATGGTGTTATTGTTAAAACATCATAACAATAAATTAATAGTTTCACATATTTTTCATAAAAATTAAAAATATTAGATATATATATAATTTTAGGTAAAATCTATTTTAAAAATATCTATAGTTATTGCTAAAAATATAAAAATAATTTTGTATGTAAAAAATCATAAAAAATTTTAATTTTAGACAAAAAGCTAGTTAAATCTTATCAAATGTTATTGATAAAAAAATAATAATAAATAAATTTCGCATATAAAAATCATAATATATTAATTAAATTTTTTCTAATGTTATTGTTAAAAATTATAACAATTAGTTCACATATAAAAATAAAAAAATCATCATTGATTGAACATCCGAATTTCTTTCAAATTGGAAGATTCTTAGACTATGATTACAAAAATTATAGTCAATTTTATTTTATTGAAATTTATTTGATAAATTATTTTATAATTATTTATTTTTGGAAATGAAAAAAATTAGAGTTTTGCTAAATAAAAACCAAATCTCAATTTCTCATTAAAGAAAATCCCCTAATATAATTAATAATAGTTAAAATAGCTTTATTGTTATAGAAATTATTATGTAGATTATCTCCTTTTTTGTTATAGTAGGTTGAGATCTTAGGGATATAATCTTTGTGATTTTAAATTAACTAACTTTTTGGTATATGTAAATATGACATGTAATTTTTTAAAATTATGGATGTGATTTGTGTATGATGTGGATAAAGTTTATATGACATAACTTAATTAAAATTTAAATATTATTTAACGTGATTTAATGTAAAAACGACACATATAAAAATCTTAGGTGGCTTAACTTAAGTTCGCAATGTGGCAAATAATGATGTGGCTTAATTTCTTAGGCGCCTTGTTGAACAAAGAACTACATTCAGCTCTTGTTGAACAAAGAACTACACTCATCTCTTGCATTGCACACATCTGTTCACCTGCATTACAAAAATTTATCAAATCCGTAACCCTTTGTTCTCCTAGTGGCCCTATCAATTACAACCTTAGTGCCCTTAACTGATTATAGCATCAACAATCAATAGAGTAGTCAAGAGAATCGTCTGATACCTTAGCATTAAAATTTTAAGCAAATCAGATTCAATCCTCATTCACTTACATGAAAGTATTCTGTGATGTCAACTACTCAACCTTTAGGCAATATCAAATCAAGAACACTAAAAATATACAAAAGCTAGGAATCCATTACACGTCTTCTATATCTGATGCATGAAATTGATTGCACAACAACACTGAATCTATGCACTTCACTCATTCTAAGTATGTGTTCTATATAAAATCATGACACAAAATAAAAACGGAAATTTCGCCTGGTGATCCTCGACTCGAGTTAAGGCAATTTTGCATGGTATCCAACATTTTTCATTATTTCCCTAGATAACTTTCAACTTTCTAAGCTTTTCACCCTGTGTCCAATCTTCAATATCAGACCCCTTAAAAGGGGAATTTACACCTACGTCTTCTCCTCTCTCCTCTCTTCACGTATGACCGGAAGATAACTTCGATTGGCCCGGATCTTTTGCAGCGAAGGCCTGTCATCGAGTTCTTCTATCCTCTTTCAGTGAAGTTTGGTTGTGGTCTGGGACAGGATCATTTCACACGGAGGACAACAACGCTGATTGGAAAAGCGGCGGAAGATGACGTGGCTTGGGACGACTTCGTGCATACTAGTAGAGAGAGTGGTGAGTGGTGGTTCGTCGGTGTTCGAAAGAAATTTTTGAGGTACAGTTTTATGCTTTAAATCCTCAATTGCATAAATTTTAGGTTTTCAATAAATTACATGTGTGTTCCGCATATGTAGCTTTTTGAATGCATACACAGATGCTTTCAATTCAGAGCAACTGTAGTTAAAATTGAACTGATGAACTTACTGTGTTGTTTTGTATCTGAAAAATCTTAAAGACCACCTAGCTTATCGTTAATTTGTTATGGGCTGCTTGGCTCTAGCTTATGGCTGACTTTTGTGATAGCAAAATGGAACAAGATGTTGAAACTGTACGTAGGGTCCTACGGGCTAGACCTCTGGGTATCATAGATTCATAGAGCACAAGTTCAATGACGATGAGATACGATAGGCACAAGCAGTTGTAAAAAGAGCAGTTATTAATCGGCAAACAAAAGCAAAGTTGGAGAAGGGAAGTAACACACTGAAAGATTATGTGGATTGAGGGTCCCTGTCACACTTTGGTCGGTCTTTGTACGTGTAGCGAAAAGATAAAGTTGGATTTGAATATAAAGTAAATTATGTAGCTCGAGAGGGCCTCTTGACTCTCTACTAAATGGCGATCAGTGAAACTTAACAACGGTAAATATTGAGTTCACTCTATGGTTCTATAGCCTCAAGAATTGTTTGGAGGCCAAAAGAAATGAAGTCTTAGATGATTGCTTGAAAAATTTGAAGTTAAATTATTAATTCCCATTGTTTGTATATTCATTTTCCTTTTCAGGTAGTCATCCTTGTTTTTCTTTCTTCTGATTTCATTCGAGATTTAGAGTTTATCACAACTGATTTGTTTCAAAATTGCTTTGAATTCTTTTTCACAAACTATTGGATTGGCTCCATGTTTGCTGAGTACTGATAAGTTGTTTTATGGAGTGGGATACACATACACTGCATGTGCTCTTGGCTCTTGCTGAAAATCACTATTGGCTTCTTGTTGATCAAGTTTCTCACAACTTCCTTTAAATTGGTATGTCAACGATTACTTCAATTATAGTTAATTAACTTATTAGAGAAGAGATCCATATGTATTTCAAATAAATTTGAGAAGAGCTTTGCTACTTTCTTATTACTGAATTTTTCATAACACTTGTGTGCTGGACTCTTACTATCCTTTGTTTTTTATTTGTCTATTCAAATTTGAGCTTTCATTTGTACTAATCATCGTGTGACCAAGTCAAGATTTTCTGAAATGGGATTTGTATTTTGATTGAATTTACCTTTTTTGGTTAATACCAACGTTTGGTCATGGTGTGAAAAGTTTGGAAAATTGAGGGTAACCTGGCGAAATAATGAAAAATGTTGGATACCATGCGAAATTGCCTTAATCTGAGGGTCACCATGCAAAATTTCCGAAATAAAAAGAAACTATATAAACAAAATAAAAGTTCAATCAGATCCCCAAAGGGAAAAAAGGAAGGTAATTGAAACTTAAAATAAATGCAATTCATCCCAAAGTTGACCACAATAAACACTTCCAAGGGCACCTTCCCCAAGCTTGTTATCATAATTTAAATTGTTAGTAGTTGAATCAAGTTCCTTCAAAGAGAATTTACTCCATGTTGGCACGTTGGCTCCTTTTCTTTTCCTTTATGATTATCACACTCTTCTTTCAAAAAGATCATAACAAAAAATAGAAACTACAGACACATGTAACAAAGCAATTACAATTATAGCCTACAAACATGATTTTAATCTAATCACTTCGATTCCCATCCTCAATAATAGAAAGTCACTCGCTGAATATTCAATTTTGACAAAATCGTCCATTCAAACAAAAAAAATCCGGGAAAAAAAGCCACCCATAAAACAACTTAGATAGCAAAAGAGAAAAAGAGAAGTCCAAACTGATCAATATTTGAAGACGAATTTGTAGACTTGCGGATGAAATATGTCGGCGCCTTACGGTGAAGGATTCTTTCTCCCGAGTCCGTCGTTCCTTCTTGATTCTCTCTCTATTCCTTCACATGGCTATTTATCATAATTAAGAAATAAGAACAACAGTTGACATGAAGACATTAGAAACAAAATTGAATTGAGAGGGACAAGTTCAAACCGATCAATTTTTGGAGACGAATTTGGCGAGGCAGATATATGTCGGGGATAAAGGATCCTTTCACCCGAATCTGTCATTCTGTCTTGATTCTCGCTGTTCCTTCCTAGGGCTTTTTTATCATAATTGAGAAATAAGAAGATATAAAGACAATAGAAACAAAAACAAAATTAAATTGAGAAGGACAAGTTCAAACCGATCAATTTATCGCGACGAATTTGATGAGGCAGAGAAGATATGCCGGTGGTGAAGGATTCTTTCACCCGAGTCCGTCGTTCTGTCCTGATTCTCTCAATTCCTTCCTAGGGTTGTTTATAAAGTAGCGGTGGGGAAAGTAAAGTTAACATAAAAGAGAAGAAGGCAATACAAAACTAATTTTACCCGTCGTACCATGTACGGCTACGATTTGATATTTTATAGACATTATAAATAAGATATTAATAAATAAATAAAAATATAACATAAATTTTAATATAAGTAATTTATTGATCGTAGAATTTATAATTTTTTAATTAAATATTATATTCTTCATAGTTTATTACTTTTTATGTACGTAAATTTAGAGATTATCAAATATTTCAATATATCTATTAAATATTTTATTATCTATTTTTATTAAATTTAAAAATTATAAATATTTACATTAATTGTTTTATAAAAGAAAATCACTATATATGTATAAATAAATTCGTCAAAAGATATATGCTAAAAGATTTATATTTATTATAAAATATTTAAAATATTTTATCTTTAATTTTAAATACCTGTATAAGGAAGCTTTCAAAATATATTGTTTTACTAAATAGATATTTGTTTGATGTCGGATATAAATTTAAATAGTTAAAATAAAATTTAATAGAAAGAATTTATAATAATATAAATAAAAATTAATTTTTCAAATATGAGGTGGGCCAGAATCGTTCTAATGGCTCGAAAAGGTATAACTTTAATATATATAGTTATAGATATAACAAGTAATACTCTGTATTTATGATCTGGGGCCCAAAAAAATACTACTCCCTCTGTCTCCATTTCTTTGTCCTGTTTTTTTTTCGGGCGTCTTTTTTTGTTTGTCCACTTTCCTTTTATATTTATGCTTTTCTTATAATATTACCCCTATAAAATTACAAACATACCCTCAATCAATCTTATCTTTTACCCACTTTACCAATTACTAATACTACTTTACACTTTAAAAAAAATGTACTTTAGAACAAACAAAGGGGGACGAAGAGAGTAAAATAAAAGAGCTGGTTACTTCACTATTATAGGGGAATGTGCATATATATATTGCACAGAGAAAAGGGCACTACTCACTAGACACGCAGAAACGAACAAGAGATAGAGGGAGAAGATGGGATTAGTGGGAATGGAGCTGCATCCTTCCTTCATTAATGGCCGCTTCGCGAGCTCACTTATTCTCCATACTGCCCCAAATTTCTCCTTCTCTTCCTTCTCCCGCTTCCCCGCCCGGCCACGCTCGCCTGCTTTGTCAACCGCCATGGAATTCAAGTCAAGGGAGGATCGCTCAAAACAACGGCGTTGAGGGTACGCTCCGCAATTGAGGAGCCTAGAAAGGTATGCCTGAAATTTGACGGGATATGTATTTGATCTTTGGTGATAAAAAAAAATCATCGGATTTGAACTTTGAAGTTGGAAGAATGAAGAATGTCTGAAATTGAATTGGGTTTGTTTAGGACAATGAGATTGTGAAGGAGAGGAGCGTCTCTGTAATTCTTCTTGCTGGTGGCACGGGCAAGAGGATGGGTGTACGTTTTCTAACTTCACTTCTGTTTTATAATTCTGATTGAAGTGAATAATTTCTTGATGTAATTCCTTATATTTGATTTTATTTTTCCTGTAGACTATACAATGATTCTGGACTGCGTTATATAGTGTAGTTTTTATTCTCCCAGGGTACAGCTAGCAATCTGGATTGCTGTTGGATCATTTGCTCGGCTTGTGTCTATATAAAGGCTCTGGTTCCTGGAAAACATTTAAGAAAATGGCTTAGATATGATTTTCTTGTGCCATATTGTAAAGCTATGAGAAGTGATATAGTATACTTACTGTTCTAGTGCTCCGAGTGAGAAGTGTATCTCCCTTTGATTAAGAGGATAAAAAGAGTGAGAAGTGTATTCCATAGTTATTACACTTTGAAAGTGGGAAGTTGGCCTACTGCATTGTGTGTTGCCTAAGTACGCTTTTTTCGTGGTCAATTTTATTTGGATTTCTTGGAATTTGGTTCTTAAGGTCAGGAAGATCTGGACCTGTAAATATAAGCAAACATTAGTCTTCTTTTGAATCTGTCACGGGGATAATAAGTTTTGTCATGAGATGTGGCTCCTAAGTCCTAAGCATTGATTAAACTTGTTTTTCTTGTGGTTTGTTCAATCGTTACATCTTTTACACTGCTGGTCTGGTGGAGATCTCTGTAAATTGTATATGTGCATTCTTTCAAATTGCTGCTTGCTTGTATATGATGTATGCTGTCTTGTTTTTGATCAACCTACCATTCATCAACCATCCTTTTTTAATTATGTAATAACTTTTGTGCTTTTGGAATAGGCAAGCATGCCAAAGCAGTACCTTCCCCTTCTGGACCAACCTATTGCTTTGTATAGGTAAATGTAAACTGCCCCATTTAATGATAACAAAGTACTATTGCTCAAGGCTAATATAATGATGCCAAACTTGATGAAATAAAGCTTTGTTGAAGTATTTTGCAGTTTATAACTTTTTTTAATATTGTCAACACTCTGAATACTGATGCCATTTGAAAAACTGTTTGGGGATTGGCATTTTAATATTTCACGAGGGAGGAGGTATTATGTAATTTGTGAAAATGTGTTTTTTTGTGGATTGAATGGATCATGGTCATGGCACTTTTTAATCAACATGGGTTTTACATACTGTGAAGGAAATCAATGGCCTCTCAAAACTGTGGCGCTAAAAGTTATTCCTTTGGATATTTTTGCTGATTTACGTTTCTCACATTCACATAGAGTGACTTGGTTTGCAGTTTGTATACTTTCTCACGAATGGCTGAGGTGAGGGAAATTGTTGTAGTATGTGATCCATCATATAAGGATATTTTTGAAGGTTTGCATTTCTACCTTCTCTTGGAGCCTTTGTTGCAAGAATACTTTATATTTTGCCTGTCTTTATCCTTTGAAAGATAACTGTGCTTTCTTTTTGTTTCTTCAGAAACTAAGGAAAAGATAAATGTAGATCTCAAGTTTGCTTTGCCTGGGAAGGAGAGACAAGACTCTGTATACAGCGGACTTCAGGTGCAATAATGTGTATGATTTTATTATAGTAAAAGTTTTATTAGTGATAGCTAAGACACATTATAACAGGAACTGAAGATTGAGGAACACTTGTGTAACCTTACTTCAACTTGCTTTTCTGTACAGGCTATTGATCCTAGCTCTAAACTTGTGTGTGTCCATGATTCCGCCAGACCCCTGGTATTATCTAAAGACGTTGAAAAGGTTTGATTAGAGAACTGAACTTATTTTTCATTGAGCACTTATTTATATTGCTTTTTCTCTTGCATCTATTTTTTTTACCAAAAGATGGTACCAACTTAGCTGTACGTTATAGGTTTTTAAAGATGGTTGGGTGCACGGAGCTGCTGTCCTAGGTGTGCCTGTTAAAGCTACAATAAAAGAGGTAAGAAAATTTTGACTATGGAGTTGTTTTTCAAGCTTTGCTGGTGTTTTGCTAGTACTCTCTTCACTGAATCATCTTGTCTAGATTTAATCTAGTCCGTGTGAAGCTAATAATTTGTTGATAAACATGGCTTTCTACCCTTGAAAACATATATTAAATCATTTCAGCAATGTTGTCTAGTTACTTCTGTCTTGTTCTAATATTGTATTGTAAAATTTTCTCTGCATCACACTGCTGCATGAATCATTCCACTGCTATTGGGCTTTGTTCTTTGCTTTTTGAGCACTAAGCATATTTGTTTTTTGCCATCTACAGGCAAATAATGATTCCCTTGTTGTGCGAACACTTGACAGAAAAACCCTTTGGGAGATGCAGACCCCACAGGTTTGGTGTCGAACACATTAGATTAGTATGTGTCTAGAGAAATCAAATGGAAGTTCACTATATTAGTGAGGCCAATTTTTATGGGTTGTTGTATCTCTGCAGATTATTAAACCGCAGTTGCTCAAGAAAGGTTTTGATCTTGTTAATAGGTACGCAATTATCTACATGCCAGCAGCATCTAACGCCTTTACACTGTCACATGTATGCTTTGAGTTTTTCATTTTCGGTAATTTTAAATCTTGTCCAGGGAGGGTCTTGAAGTGACAGACGATGTCTCTATCGTTGAGCACCTTAAGCATCCAGTATTCATCACAGAGGGCTCTTACACAAATATTAAGGTGCATAAACTTTTGCATATCTTTGACAGATTGACGAATTGAACTTCAAACCTGTTCAGTTTTTTGAATAATTACCTGTCTTGATTTACAGATTACTACCCCAGATGACTTGCTGCTTGCTGAGAGAATATTGAATTTAAGCTCATAAGCTTTGCAGGAAGATGTATTTCATTGTACCTATCTTGAGAATTTTGAGGTAAAATCAACTATGTGAGCTAAAATGACACATTTTCAGTTTTAAGCAAGTTTTGGAGTCTGATAACACTGTGACTCTGAGAGTAGCTGATATGGAAGATCCCTTTAGTAGTTCAATTGAAGCAGTTCAAAGTTATATAGAAATTCCAACTGCATTGAATTTTAGAATGGTTTTAGGTAATGGCGTAATACTCTGCCAAAAGAAGAGAACCTTTATTAATTAGAGCTTACAAGAGGACTTACAACTTTTGTATCATTCATTATTCTTATGCTTGCATAAAATGTATATTTATCAATACCATCTTATGTTAGCCAATGTTTTCAATTTCATTATAAAAATAAAAATAGAACATTTTCATACAGGGTTGGTTACGTGACAAGTTGAGCTCTCACAATTCCACAGCAGAAACCAAGCCCTTGTGCTCAATTTGGATCCCTCATGGATTACTCTTGATAAAAACTAATTGGTTTTAATTGCAGGAGTTGCGTGTTTCTGTGTAACAATTAACTTTTTCAAAAGTAAATTTCTATAAGCACCTGCTTCCCTTTTTATTCCAGGTAATGAGACGTCAAGAGTGCAGGAATGTTTCATCTTTACATAGCAGTAATTGATTAAAAGAAGCCTCCCAGACAAGTACATACTAACAGAGAATTAAAACAGAAAAATAAGGGGGAAGAAACTGCCATTGGATTAGCTGTTGAATCAGCTGTGTCTAGACCTCCAACATTCACCAAAGCACAAAAACCGTCCACCTTTGTGTTGTCGAACTGGGGCTCCCGGGTTAACCTGTTAAAATACAATGCATTACCCTAAACTGCACAGGCTAATTAAAGGATTGTGATGTAAGAACAAAGGTTCAATAAGCCTTGGCCTTACCTTTTCCCTTCTTGGGTGTCTGTTGTAGCAACAGGAAAAAATATTACAACCTTTCTCACCAGTTCCTGATTCATAACCCCTGCAAAAATAGCAAAACAATTAAACAGAGAAGAATACACATTAAAGGGTATAAAAAGGTGTTTTTTTACTCCATACTAGACTTCTTGAGTTGGCATAAGTCAAGTTTTAAGTTACTTCTGAAGGGTGAACTTTTAAAATGGTCAATAAGAATCATGATGATGGGCGAAACAATCAACTCAAACCCTGATATAAAGTGCAATATCAACAGCTACAAGAAAGCGCAATGGAAAAGGAAAATGAATCACTCACTGATATTCCTTGCTGAGACTGCCTCCTGCACTACTACTCTGATGAAGCAAGCTCGGTGAGATAGGACGACACTCAGCCTTATCAACAGCCTTGTTATCATGAACTTTCAAGCCCTTGATTTCGCGGTTGAGCTCATCCAAGTGTTGAGAAGACAAATCCATAGAATCCATGGATTCAACTCGGGTTTGAGCAAAAACTGTGCCATCTTGGGGCAAGACTTGGTTCCTCTCGGGTCTTAACCGGTTCACAGAAAGTGGGGTCCCCTTCTCTACAGCCTGCAACCACGCCGTCTCCAGCCTCTGCTCACGAATAATAGATTCTATCCTTTGCATTGGAATCTTTGTTCCTCTAACTTGGCCATTTCCATCGGTTGCAACAGGCAACGGCTTTGAAAATGGAGAGTTGTTTGATGGGATGACTTTTCTGTTCTTGTTAATTGATGACCTGGCAGCGTCTCTGCTGACTATAGGAATTAATCCTTCTGGCAAAACGATAATCCTAACCTCTACACTACGTCTTAACACCGTCTCAAGTGAGTTAGTAATACTTATCAGGTAACGCTCTGCTCTGGCTTTGATGTTTTCGTCTCTAAACGCAATATAGGCAATCAAAACACCTACAAGTAAGCGTGTTAGATTCAAGGAATTGTGAAGAAAGACCTAGGGGTAGTTAAAAAGAATTGATGCATTATCGGGTATTAAAATTCATAATGCAATTGATTTAATATGCGTTAAAGCATTATATTTTGGGCTTACCAAACTGCGCTTCAATTTTTTGGGGTTGAGAATTCATCTATATAATGCATGTATTATGCATCTAAACAGGCACCTAAAGAGTAGTACATAAAGAGATTAGATACATACCGTTTACTTCAGACAACGAAACGAGCTTTCCATAAGTCTGAAGTAGCTGCCTTAGTTTCTCATAGTGGCACTTCCCAATGCACTGAAACCACAGGTGATCCAGCTTCTCCATGTCCGACTTACTCAATAAAACTTGTCCTTTCACCACATTATCAGGTGAAGATAACGCATCTATAGATTTACTAAGAGTGGCCCTAGAATTCGAGTTTTGTACATGTCCAGGACCATCCCTAGATTCGGTAGATTGATCTTCTTCTGTTGTTTTGGAACTTTGCCTCCTACTGCTTCCAGATAGAGTGAATTCTGGTGAAGTGAACGTTCCAAGCTGTAAAAGCGTGGCAGTAAACCATGTTGAACGTTCGTTGGAAACTCTTAGCTGCTTTTCAGCTTCAGAAAGAAGTTTTAAAGCATTCTTGAACTTGTCCAACTCCTCTTCAGTCACTGAAGAAAAGTAAACTTGTTAAAGTCTGAACTACAACAGTTTATGAAGAAATAGCTATAATGCCAAAAACTATTTACAATTGGAGGGAAAGCTTCCAAGTTTCAAGCTTCAACACACATCACAAAAAGCAACTACCATCAAGTTCTACATGCACACTCAACTTTCACTTAGTACTAAGTTTATACCTGTACATACTGCACTCCCTTAAACAATTACAACTCCACATTAATAAAATTTTAGTGAATAATTTTGGGAAGTTCGTCCCATGAACTTAGTACATTGTCACTGCAAAAGATCCTTAATGGTGTTCATATGTGGTTTTCTGTCCCTTTTTTTCTTGAATATGTGATCCCAATTTTCTTCATTCAACTCTAATATGTAAACGAGAAAAAGAAACAGAAATCACATTCATGTCACCTAATGCTAACATCATGATTAAATAAGACAGCAGAAGTTGAACTGAATGCAGCAGTAAAGGGTGCACTGAATAAAGCAGTGAAGGGTGCACTTACAATTCCGTCCACCATAAAATGAAGTGCTGCATTTGGCACCATCTAGAAGGTAATTCCCGGCAATAATGTCCATGATGAGGCTGGCAAGTTGTGACATCAAACTCAAAGGATCAGCTCCAGAATCCAGTAAATCTCTTGCCGTTTTAACCGTTTCTGCAGTATTGGACGATATAGCCAACTCCAAAAGCTCAAGTAACTTTTCATCTGACACGACTCCCACCTGCACATGATAGACTGAAATATTCAGCAAATTCACAGTAAATAGGAAGAAGTGGTTAAATCAACAAAGAAGCACTACTCACAAGTTCATTCACAAGGCTTGCAGTGATCCTCTTCCCAAGCAAACTCAACTGCTCAAGCATGGTTTCAGCATCTCGAAGTGAACCATTAGCGTTCAAGGCAATCAACTCCAGTGCATCAGGCTCAACATCCAAACTCTCCTTGACTGCTATCCGTTGCAATCTGCTCACTATATCAACATCTTTGATTTTGTTGAACATGTGTTTCTGACACCTTGACAATATAACACGTGGCATATTTTCAAGGTCCGTAGTGATGAATATGAAGACAACTTGCGCGAGTGGATCTTCAAGAAACGTAAGAAGCGCTGCCCAGGTCTTAGAAGGCAATAGATGACACTCGTCAATAACAAACACCTTGTAGCTTGAGATACTTGATGCAGGTGCAACTGCTAGCTTTTTCAGCAAGTACCGAGCATTATCAATTCCTTTCTTATTTGTACCATTAACCTCCAAAATATCTCTACTTCTACAAGAGAAAGAATTAGAGCATTTGTGACAGATCCCACACGGTTTATTTCCTTCGGTCGCCAAACAATTCAAAGCAGCTGCAAATATCCTAGCAGTAGATGTTTTCCCAGTTCCACGGGGACCTTGAAAAAGATAAACCGGGGCAATTCTGGCTCTTGCTATGGCGTTCACAAGTGACTTAACCACTATAGTTTGCCCCACCAATTCATTAAAAAACATAGGCCTATATTTCTGACTCAAACTTCTAGTGTTTTCCAACATATTCTCATCTTGGCTGTCCTGGCTCCTGCAACCGAATGACCACCGTCTCCCATCCAACCGACTCATGCCCTCTAAATCAAGCTCCCCAAAGCTCTTAGATACTTCATCTTCACTATTGCCCGTACCAAAGGATGATGCTCCTCCATCATAGCTATTAAGGAGAGGTAGACGGGAGATAATCCTCTGTTTGCCGGCACATGATAAGGAACCGCGGCGTTTATGATTACTCTTCTGGCTTCCACAAAGAATCAGACTCCCTTTTCTCAACAAAGTATCAGAAAAAGAGGGGGAAGAACAACATCCATAACTCCCTCTATATTTAGGAGTACTCTTCCTAGACCAGTAACAAGGAATGCCGCATCCTTGACTACCAGGCAAATCCAGTGGATCGTCCGCTTCATCATCCCATGATTCACTACTAATGGGGTTTATATAGTTGAAATACCTATTAAAGGAATTTGTTGACAATGCAGGCGTGCTATTATAGGTATAAGAAGAATCCCTCAACAGCTTCTTAGATGATTGGGGGAAGTTCTTCTGCATAAGCCTAGAGAGGAAAGGAGAGGTAGCTGAAGAATGACATAGATCATCAGAGTTATACCACTCTTTGCTGTCATCAGATTGGTCAATCAAGCTAACAGAATCATCCTGGCTTAATCCTAGGGAACTAGAACAGGCCAATTTCGAATTCAAGGACTTCCTATTATGAACAACTAATTCTTTAACCCTTTTTCTTCTCTGTTTCTGAATTGAAGAAGAAATTAGAGTTTTGTGAAATTTCATTTTACCCTTTGATCTTCTTGCCATTGCAGGCGATCCAACCGAAGCCAACTTTGTGCTTCCGCATCTAAACTTCATAGTATGATGAGCATGCCCACCATGATTATGCCTCGGACGCCTCCCATAAACATGGCCATTATTATGAAGGACATCATCAACATAAGTGTCAATTTTGGGATCCCCATTTCTGGCATCACTCAAGCAACCATCATGCCGAGTACTAATGGAGGAGGAGGACCCATCAACAACAACATCATTATTTTGGTTGGGCAAACTTTTCTCACTGGATGATTTCTTATTACTGTTCCTCCAATTATACAAAACCGACCTCTTCTCCTTCTCTCTCTCACCCTCTTTACATGTAGTTGAGAATGGCGAATTTTTGAGTTTGTTGGTGCGATTTTGAGCAAAAACAGCAGCAGTTGCAGATCTAGTTGAGCTCAGAGGCGATTTCAAAGAAGAACAAGTACCTGGATCACGCAATGCCCTTGCTGATTTTCGAATCTGGGTGAGCTCCTTCTTCAAATGCAGCTTGCTTGGGTCATAAACTCTGCTCCCTGACATCTTTCTTCTCTACCCACCACACAAACTCTCTCTTTTCTCATCTACTCTTGCATTTGATTTTAAAGGGTGCCCACTTGAACCCAGTTTGAAATTCAAATCCCGAGTAGGAAATCAGAAATGGGTACGTGTAGATCTGAGGGGTTCAAGGTAAAAAACACAAAACAGGACAACCGTTCCAACTCTCAAACTCTCAAACTCTCAAACTCTCAATCTACCCATCTGGTCTAGGGTTATTATTTTATATTGGGGCTCATCGTGAATGTACATAATGGCAGATACTTGGGCAAATCGGTGAAAGAAATTGAAAAATCCCTGCAAATGCGGAGGATTGCAAGGAGTTGATGCAGTGAAAACACAAGAATCTTTGAGAACTGTTTGATCCTTTCTATTTCCGCCTGTAATTGAATAGGTTTAAACCCATTTCATCTTTCGCTATTCGGTGTCAGTCTATCGCAATCAAACACTCTTTTTTCTGACCCGCCTGTGCCCTGTCATTATCACGGCTTTCTGAATTTTGATATAACATTCAAATGTTGCACTCGCAATGTTTTGTACTTTGCCATTTTTTGAACTTGAAAAGCGACACTCGTGAAATTTATTCAATTAAAACTATTGTTGAAAATTGAAAGAGATTTAAAAAAAAAAAAAAGTGTTAGAATTCTGTTATATGTTCTTGATCTGATATTTGGAAAACATGGAGAGATACAGGCCGGCCACCCATCACAAAAACACTCTCGCAAAACACAAGCCAGACCAAATTAATTTTATCTTCAAATAAATTTCTACAAATAAGGGAAAGATTATAATAATTTAATCAATTTGCCTCTTTTACTTTGGATACTACAACATGTGATGTCGGTCAAATGCAAGTGTTACATCCGAAACCAACCAACTTATTGATTTTCCCCTTGTTTTTTACATTCTATCCACACTTGACGCCATCAATGTCCAGTTCAAATCTATTTAAATGTGGATGAAAGAAGAGATTGAGCTCTATACTAATTATTGAAGATGGTATGATGGGTCCATACTCACCAGGAAGAAAATTGTGGCCTTAAATGGCAATTTCAGAGAGATCAGGTGGTGGGCTCTTTAGGGATGACTTCTCAGAAGCATTACATTACCTACTTCGCCACCCATAAACAATCAAACAGTTTATTTTAAACATAAATAGAAATAGGAATGCTAACATCATATCCAGCATAATAGCAAGAAACTAAAAAATAAGGTTTTCTTGAGAACAGAAAGAGAAGGGATACCAATATTAGAAGAAAAAAAACAGATCATACTGAAACAAAACCTAGTTAACAAAGCAAGAAGCTATACATCACATAGACAATTTCCCTTGAAAACAGATTTCCCTAACTAAGACCGCAAACACTCTAATTTGTCCATCAACTAACCGGGTTCCTTTTTAGTTTTCCCTAACAAAATATTTGCCTGTTTCTAATCTTAAACAAGAGCAAAAGAAGAGTAAGTACGCGGTTGCTCTGATCTTGACATGAGTCATATGACACCTGAAATCTCTATTTTCTTGAATTCAGTGAAGCTTGGGCTCTCTTGCAAGAGCAACAAGGGCAATTAAACTCCCTCAGATGCTCTGCCTTTGCAGGGGTAACCTTTACGCACATGCCATGGAACCAAATCTCGCACACATCACAGCAGATCCAGAATTTATTCGGGTCATCATTAGCACCACATGTTCCACACAAGACTCCGCTAAATTCATCACCATCTTCATTTTCCTCGGCCTTTGCAGACAAAATAAACCATGGGAAGTGAAGCGACAATTATAGAGAAGAATATGAGAAAAATAAGGGAAGATGTTTTATATTAATGAAACAATGATAACAAGTCTCTACCTTAGATCTAGATTCAGCATTCCCCTTAACAACTTCATATATTGTTGGTAGTTCATTGATCATCTGAAAGAGTTTTTTCCTGTAATTGTAGTTCCAAAGCAAGCCAGGGAGAAGTTAGGAATAGAACTTCCTATAAGGCATACATACTTAAGAATAGGTTGTGCACATTCAAGGCAAGGGGTGAGTAGATGTTCCACAACACTAGCTTACAAGAGACTTCTATACTTCAAACATTGGTATCTCATTTAAATATTCCACAACTTCAAGTATGTTAAACTGTTTCCGTCAAGAGAAACACATATCATCGAAGATGTCTTTGAAGATATTTAAGCAAAATATAGATGAGGTGCAGTAGCACCCTAAATTTGTTTCAAAATCCTAAAGTATTAGATTAGCTCCCTTTCTCATAATAAGAAGGAAAAAAGAGCACAATAATCCTTCATATTTCTACTTATCTCATGCAATACCTGTACCAGTTCAAGCATTAAGACAAAAATAAAAATAACAGAACACTTGTGGAAGCTTCAGTAAGACTAGAAAAGTAACCTTGTGTTATTAAACAGCTTTTCTTTCATGTTTGAGAAAAGAAGCAAAAATTTTCAAAGTTATAAACAAGAACTAGTTCAGCAGCAATTGCATGGCATGTAGTATGAGTTTCCAAAGGATTAAAACTAACCTCCTTTTCTTCTCAAAATCAAAGAGACCACAAATACAGAATGCAACAGCCAGCAACCATGAATCACTTTGAGCTGCTATCATTAATAGCCAATCCTGTTTATTCATCTTATCTCTTGCAAACTTGATACCTAAAGCTGGCTTAGGAAGATCAGGTGGCAACAGATCCGGTGGTGGATTCACTTCCCAAGTCTCATTTGGAAGTCCATACAGGCACAAATTCTCCCTCTCTGTGAGGCAAAACACATCTTGCTTGAGCAACAAACACAATTTGAATTCATACAGTTAAGAACTTGTTTTTTTGGGCAAAATGCTAATTGTTTTGAAAATTTTACTGCTAATATTCTTAGTAAATAACAAAATGACACACAATGATCAAATTACCCAACAGTAGATCCTTTTCTGTCATTTTGGGTAAATAACAGCCCTCCATCTTTTTAAGTCCCAATAACAACAGTCACCAGTTTGGGTAAACCAGAATTATACGCATCCATTGTTCCATCAAGAGGGAAACTTATAAGAAGTAGACAGAGAATATGTTACAAGAAATCAGGTCTTGAAAGTACAATAGCTCCTGAAGTCGGCATAAAAGCCTCAAATCTTGAGATGAACTTGATATTTTGTCTGAAAGTGCGCTTGCGTGTTTTAATGCCATTTTATTAACGGAAACATTTCAACTAAAATCAAAAGCAAACGGTGTCTGACTGAAGATAATTGTATGTGCAACAGCTACTCAAACTCAAATAAAAACACAATTCTTAAAAATAACATCAAAGAAACTTCAACTCGCATAGAGAGTAGGGTGTGGAACACAAATAACATCAAAGAAAGAAACTAACCGGGATCGCACAATTGAAACAATTTCTCAGCATCTGCAAAACACCAATAAAGAAACAATGAATAAAGAAATATGGAAACAGTAAAATGAAACCATTACAATGCATGAAACAGGATACATCCGCCAAAATTAGCATACGCAAGAAGTTAGAGAGAAACAAACCGCAAGTGAGAGCCTTGATCAAACCAGCCCTTCTTCCTTTGAAATCGCGGAACACTCCCTCCACCGTTCTTGGTGTTAGACGGGGCGCTTCTTCCATCTGCTTAGCTTTCCCTTTCGTAGCGAAGTCCAATTGAAGCAGAAAGTTGGAAGTCTCAGACGAGTGTAATTCTGTATCGACAAACTGAGCGTCAGAGAAATCTAAGGAAGAAGGAAACAACCGGATAGAGGAAATTGAAGAACAACAATGAGAAGTTAGGGTTCACTATTGACGGTGCATACCGGAATCGTGATCAGTAAGAATTTCAAGGATTGAACTGATGTTTTCGTTTCTCACACACTCTCTTCCCAGTTCCCCCAGCTTTCCAGCTTTCCTCCCCCAGTTTCTCTCTCTTATTTTCCCTCCTTTATAAAGACTTGTATAAAGCTTGATTTCTGCTGCTGGCTGGTCAAAATTAAAATGGAATTCGTTAAATTCTAGTAGAAGTATCAATTTGTCACTTGTGAGGTAAACGTAAACCCTCTAATGAAGTCAAGGCCAAACCGGTCTCAAAATTGTTGATTATTTTTTCTAAAAATAGTTCATTTTTTAAATAATAGCATTTCGTACCTCAATCCCATATTATTTTAAAAAAAAATAATTTCTAAACTCTTGTAAAAATATCCTTGTAAATAATTTTTTTATAAGGTAAGAATTAGGAAGGCCTTCTTTAGAGAGAACATCCTAGAGTATCTTTCGGATGAGAATTAGAAGTTTTGGATGACTCTAAAAGTGAGAATTAGGGAGCGAGTGGGCCAACTTAGCAATTGTGTCACCCATAGTGTTACAAACCCTACCCACGTGGGAATTACGAACAATCTCGAACTATTGGAGTGAGACCAAAATGTTCGAGATAATCATTTCAATTTCCCCCCGCTATCCTTGATTGCATTTATGATTGTAAAAGTGTCACCTTCGATTTCAATTTTCTGTATTCCTAGTTGTTTTGCTTTCCTGATCCCATTTCGTAAAGCTATAGTTTCAACTTGCAATATCGAAATACTTCCATATTTATTTGCTTCTATTATTTATGATGCGTGCATTGTGGTCCCTAATCACAAATTCAATTGATGTACGTACTATTTTATGTGTACTTGAATTCATCAAAATTTATTTTATAAAATTCATGTTGGGGATTTTTCTATTCTCTTTGTTTTGGACTTCTTCTGATTTTAGGTCTTATGTTGTTACTTCTATCCTCATCTTCATTGTGCCGTTGTTTGGTTTTTTCCCTATTCATTACATGCTATCGAATGTATTGTGCAAGGTCCATGATGAAGTCATTTGGCGCTTGCTGAAAGACTAGTTTGTTTGTTTGGTGCCATATACTCCACCAACTAATTGTTAATTTTGTAAAGTCTATGATTTCCATTGTCTCTTTAGCTCATTAATTATTGTGGTTGGTCTTTTGTTTCTCGTGTGATAATTGTTGGTTTCGTGCACTCTTTGAGTGGAGGAACTCAGCAAGGTCGGCGACTTCAGGCAGGTCGACGACTTCTTCTACACACCAGGGGAAACGATCAATGAACGTATTGGTAACTTGATATAGGTTTGAATCGCATGGAAGCTTTCCTAAACCGATATTTCACCCCTTATTCAGCCTAAGGGAATCCGTGAAATCCGATTTGAGATAAGACAAACCCTCTTGTCCTTGTCGTGGATGTCGATCAAGGACAAAACTTTAGAGTTTAGTATATGAACGATTGCTTCTTGTTGAGAGTGTTTTTCAGAGAGTACAACCCTTCAACCTTAGACACAAAAGCCCAATGAAGCCTTTAAATAGGAATTTGGACGTGCAAAACGGTTACTGGCAGTTTTCCTGAGGTAGATGACCTGGACAGCAGTTACTGGCAGTTACCAGCAGTTCCCACTTCTGCCCACTACCTCCCCACGTGTTCCCACTACCATTATACGTCTCAAGGAGCCTCTAATCTGATTAGATAACCTCCTAACAGTTACATGCACGTTTATTTGACTGATTCAACGGAGGTTACCAAGCGGTTACCACAGAATCGTCACCAGGTCATTGACCTCACTGAAGTTGGCGACTTACAAGTTCCAACCTCAAGTTCCCAACATGTAACATACTTTGAACGTATTCAACCTTCTGGAACTTAGGTTCACTTACACGGAGGTCAAAGTTGGACATGTCCAACTTTGCCACAATTCCAACAACCATCTCCTTTTGGAGTGCGTTTCTTGTTAGAACCATTGTTTGTGTTGTTGTTGGAGGACCTTTTCTTGCCCTTCCATTTGTTCCCACGTTTGGAACCTTCTTCCACCATGTTGATAGTGGAAGAACCAGGAGTCTCCTTCTCCTTGCCCTTCTCTTGTGCTCGAAGACCCTCTTCAATACGCAAGTGGCTTCCAAGTTCCACAAGCGAAATTTCTTCCTTCTTGTGCTTAAGCATGTGCTTAAAGTCTTTCCACGATGGTGGTAACTTGTCAATAATACTTGACACCGAGATGGCTTCATCCATCTTCAAATTATGTTGGGCAAACCGCCCTAAGACATGAAGAAGTTCATTGAACTGCTCCATCACCGACCTAGCATCAACCATATTGTAGTCATTGAAGTTACTAACAAGAAATTTCACACTAGATGCATCCTCGGCCATGTATTTCGACTCAAGAGAGTCCCATAATTCTTTGGCGGACTCCACATGTTGATAAACATCAAAGAGTGAGTCAAACATACCATTAAGAATGTGACCACGACAGATGTAATCGTCATTCTCCCATTTGCACTTGCGCCTTATAGCATCTAAGGCCTCATCGTCACCAACCTCTGGCATGGGAGTGGAGAGGACGTACACCACCTTCAAGGTCGTCAACAAGAAGTGCATCTTCTTTTGCCATCTTCGAAAGTCCATGCCCTCGAACTTCTCCAGCTTCTAGAACTTCGAGGTCATCTCACCAATGGACGCCATTGATCAGGAAATATCGGTTTAGACTGTTGGTGTCGTGCGCTCTTTGAGTGGAGGAACTCAGCAAGGTCGGCGACTTCAGGCAGGTCGACGACTTCTTCATCACACCAGGGGAAACGATCAATGAACGTATTGGTAACTTGATAGTTTGAATCGCATGGAAGCTTTCCTAAACCGATATTTCACCCCTTATTCAGCCCAAGGGAATCCGTGAAATCCGATTTGAGATAAGACAATCCCTCTTGTCCTTGTCGTGGCTGTCGATCAAGGACAAAACTGTAGAGTTTAATATATGAAAGATTGCTTCTTGTTGAGAGTGTTTTTCAGAGAGTACAACCCTTCAACCTTAGACACAAAAGCCCAATGAAGCCTTTAAATAGGCATTTGGACGTGCAAAACGGTTACTGGCAGTTTTCCTGAGGTGGATGACCTGGACAACAGTTACTGGCAGTTACCAGCAGTTCCCACTTCTGCCCACTACCTCCCCACGTGTTCCCACTACCATTATACGTCACAAGGAGCCTCTAATATGATTAGATAACCTCCTAACAGTTACATGCATGTTTATTTGACTGATTCAACGGCGGTTACCAAGCAGTTACCACAGAATTGTCACCAGGTCATTGACCTCACTGATTTTGGCGACTTACAAGTTCCAACCTCAAGTTCCCAACATGTAACATACTTTGAACGCATTCAACCTTCTGGAACTTAGGTTCACTTACACGGACGTGCACTCCGCACACCCTAGCTCGTGTTATAGTAAAGTCGGTTCCCATTGTATCGACGTGAATCCCGATCACACCAAAACTGACGTCGGTGACTTCTCAAGTGTCGATGACGCTAAAATCACCAACAATAATTTCGTAAAATTTGTTCAGTTTTTGTATTGATTTTCCTGGATATTGCTTGTGTGTGTGAACACTCTACAACGAGGTGACTCGAATCTTCGGTCGTACAGTTGCACATGATGTAACATGGGGGGTACCCATTTTTCTCTTAGTCGTGTCTTGGTGGAAAGGCCATTAGTTTCCATAAGAACTTTTATTTACTTCTGGGTATGTCTCCAAATTCCAAATCCAGTTATTTGGGTTTGGGTTTTAGGTGCTTGTTTTGGTTATAAGATCGATATCGGATGATGTTGAAAACCATCCATTTTTGCTTGGGCCCCAATATAGCCTCTCTAATGAAGTTTCTAGTACTTGGAATGTTGTTATTTTGTCAACAACTTCTGTGGGCAGTACTTTTCTAAGTTCGTTAATATTCCATTTCTTGTTAGTAGTTATGAATTGGCTAACTTTGGTTGTTTTGCTTATAAGCGTGGTATCAATTGCATTTCCTCGTAAAGGCAAATGCAAAGCCCATTTGTCTTCCCAGAATATTATTGTTTGTCCGTCTCCTATCGACCAAATTAGTCCTTCTTTGAGTTGTTGCTATGAGGTTCATCATTTTCTCCACTGCCAGGATGTATTTGTTTGTTTTTTATATGTTAGCAAATTTTTATTTTTCAAGTATCATTTACAATCTTAATCCATATATTGTTTGGTTATGCAAGAATTTTCTAAAGTATTGTAGCGCTTTGTTCATATGTTTAGCTTTCCTTATGCCTAGTCCATCGTATATTTTTGGTTTGCAGATTTTGTCTCATCCGACTAGTGGTTTATAATTCTGGTCTTTATTCCACAAGAATTCTCGATTGATCCGATCTAATTCATTGTGTATACTTGTTGGAAGCATAAAACTTTGCATTAGAAAGGTCGATTTGTTGCAAGGCTGGATCTTATAAGTATTGTACATCTTTCTTGAGATAATGAATTAGCTTTACATTTACTAAGTTGCAACTTTGCTTTCCCTATAGTACCTTTAAATGTTTCCTTGCTAACTCGACCGCTAATAATGGGGCACTCAAGATATTGTTCAAGGTCTGTCATGGTTGTGATATTTAGTGCTTGTTGGATTCTTTGTTTTTGTTGATTATTCACTTGTTTTGATTTTGAAAGACTGATTTATGGTAGTTTACCTTTTGGCCTGGGATCATGCAATATTCCTCTATTATTTGTTTTTTCATAGCACACGCATTTTGATTAGGTTTTGTAAATATGATAATGTCATTGGAAAATGCTAAAAATGGAATTTTTGTACCTGCTCAGGCTAAGGCAAAACCAATTGAGTTTTTTGCCGTGTCACTAGCTAGTTGTAATTTCCTTGCTAGGATTTCTTTACCTAATATGAATAAAAAGGGGATAATGGGTCGTCTTGTCTTAGTCCTCTTTCTGGCCGAAAAATATCAGTGGGTCCATTATTTACTAATATTGAAAAGGAAACAGTTTGTACACATTCTCTTACCCATTAAACCATACATTGACAAAATCCAAAATTTTCAATTATTGTAAATAAGAATTCCCAATCTATACGATCATATGTTTTTTCCATGTCTAGTTTTACCGCCACGTCCCACCCTTCCTTGTCTTTTTCCCTCTAAATGAATGGAATATTTCATGGCTATGAGTACATTATCTTGTATTGCTCTATCTACGACAAAAGCTCCTTGAAGCAGATGAATAATTTTGATCATTATCCTTTTAAGCCGATCTGTAAGAATCTTAGTAATGATTTTATATATTGTGGAGCATATACCTATTGGTCGATACTAATGAATGTGTGGTTGATTTGCCATAGAATTTTTCTAGACTAGAAGAAACTCTTAACAACCTTTATAACCCTTGGGCCCACGACATCCCAGTATTTCTTGTGAAATTCCGATGACATGTCGTCCGGTCTTGGAGATTTGTCCAAGCCTATTTGCATTAATGCTTTTTGTATTTCTTCATTGTTACTGGTTTTATAAGTTCGATGTTATCCTAACTTGATACTTCAGTGTTTATTCGATTTAAGTATTCTTGTAGTAGTAACCGATTAATTTGTTCTTTTTTAAATCGTTTCTTGAAATCATTTTGAATCTCAATTCTTACATTTTCATCTCCAGATATTTGTGTACCTTCAATAGTGTTTATTTCCTTAATAATCTTTCTATTTCCTCCAACTGTTAGCTATTTTATGGAAGCATCATGTGTTGTTGTTTGTTAGTTTAACATGCTTCGTTTTGCCCTTTGTTTCCAATAGGTCTTGTGAAAATTCAGTATGTTTTCTTTTTTATTTATTAATCGAACTTGTTTTCAAATTGTTCCTTGATCATGTAAAACTTGAAGTTTTCAAATTGTTCCGAAAGTACGTCTCTTCCATTGTTTCGCATGAGTTTTGAAGAGTTGTGTTTTCTTAAAGAGTTGAAACATGTTTGATCCTGAAAAAGACACACGCCATGCTTGTTTAACCACATTTTTGAAGTCTTTTCGCTGCATCCACATTTTTTTCAAACTTAAATGGTTGTGCTTTTGAGACTTGTTCGTTAATTAGTTCAATTGCAATTTTACAATGATCCGAGGAGGAAAATGCGTAATTCCTTGTAGATATACTAGGAAACCATTGCATAATTTGGTCACTTACAAGTGTACAATCAAGTTTTTTGTATATATTGTCCAATTCCGTTTTATTTTTCCTCCAGGTGAAAAAATTGCCTTAGGTCGGGATTGTAACACCCCGTCTTCCGACGAGGCGCTACTAGGAAATAGACCTTACAAGGTACTATTAATTAGGTTGACAACTACACTGTAGGATCTTACAACGCGGGCACGACGAGAAAACATAATAAAACATCCAACCTTCCCTTCAACGAAAACATTAAAAATAGAGTTATGCATGTATTCCCGAAAACCTAAATATAAATATCCTGAATCCAACAATTATTTACCAACAATAAATCACTTAATGAAAACCGAAATCACGTCATAATACCAATTCTAACATAATAGTGAAAACAACATCTTAGAATCATAAATAAACTAATGTCACAATCCATCCCACTATGACACGCGTTCTTTACCTCTCCGACCCGCCATCTAACCTCGGTTCCTGCACGGCTCCCTGGTTAATACCTGGAATTGAAAAATATTCCCCGAAGGGTCAACGTCTAATCTACCAAGCTAGAAAGAATACGGAAACTGTAGAACGTTTTGAAATCAGTTAACTAAAGTCAGCATACAAATCCACAATCGCGATCATAACTCTAAAGGCCAATACCTAAATTAGTTATATCAGTCACACAAAGTCACATAAGCATTTACAATCACAATCCCATAGCAAAACAATTCCTCCTTTTCTGCAATCCGACTTCCAAGGCGCTCATCACCGCGCCGAGTGCAGAGGCAGGCCCTCTCACTCCACTTCACAATCTCCCTTCTAACTTCTGGCTAAGCCTCCACTGGAGCGCTTGCCAAACACACACAGATAATAATTTTCGTTTTGAAGGGGCACGATTTTCCCAATCACACGGGTCAACGTAGCCAACACTTCCTCAACACCAGCTACGATGGGCCGTGTCGGAAACGGTACCAACACAGAGAAAACGTTCCAAAATATTCTTCCGATAAATATATTCAAAACCATTTACGCACACAACAATTCAAAAATTTTCAAACAAGTTAAAAAGGTATTCGGGACTAATTCCCAAAACCCGTCCTACAATATCGATAAGCAATCTAACAAGGCAGAGTAGAACCGAGCAAGTCGAAAAACGACTTACGTCAAACGAAGGATCCTTAAAGGAGAAGACGGAATTGCGACCTCAAATGGGAACGATTTCTTACGGAATTATAGAGGAAAAAGTTATCTTAAGTACAAGCCGAACCAAACTAACCCAACAAAACGCCACTCCTAACTTCCTTAAACGACCATCTTTTGTTAAAGAATGCTAATTAATAGATTTTAAATTGTGCTAAACAAAGGCCTTAATTAAATTTATCCAACCTATTCCTCAAACCTAACTAACAATGCTAACTAACAACTTACCAACCTATGCTAATCCAATGTACAAACCCAACTTCAACACCGAACTCCCAGCCCAAAGATGAATAATTAATAACAAAAACATGCCCCAATTACCCATCTCCCAAAATTAACCCAACCCAACACTTAACCATAAATATGGCCCAATTTCCAGCCCCAATCCATCCGAATACTCCTTCGGAAACAAACACAAACATCAACCCCTCTTTGACTTTTCAACATTGGGGACCACCTTCCTACCTTCCTTCTTCAACCTCGAGCGAGAACAACACAGTACCCGCGTCCTCTTCTTCCTCACGCCAGCCTCCGCGCCCCTCTGTCACTGGTTCGCCTCCTCCGTCGAGTTCGTGGTCCCGCCTGGCCACGTTTTTCCTCCCCGTCCGACGCGGGTCGAAGGAGGACAGAGACGCCCCTGCTGCAGCCCCCTGTTCACGGCCACGCTGGCCACTTCCGCCGACGACGTTCATCGCACACCTCCCCCTCGACCCTAGTTCTGACTAGCGACGCACTCCGACCCCAGCCCAAACCTAGTTCCCGACCCGAAATCAACAAGAAAAACAGAGGAATGAATGGATTTAAGGAGTTCAAGCTTACCGAAAAATCGGGATAAATCTTGCCCCGGAAACGCGAGGTCGTCGTCGATCACGCCGATTGAAGACGACTGGATTGCTCTTGCCCAATTGCTTGAGCGGATTGACTTGTTTTGAAACACTGGTGAATACTCTGACGATCGAACGCGAAAGAAAAGAAGGAAACGAGGTGCTTGATTTGATAATATACACGAAAAAAACGAATCGGAATCCCAATTCGACTTTTAACGTGATTTGAGTTGGTTACATGTTCGGATTAGGATAAGAATTTAAGGGCAGATGTGATCTTGATTTAGGATGAATTTGGGTATATCTATAAGAGATTAATCCAGATAGATTTTTATTATTATTATTATATATATATATATATATTTTATTAAGATTAATGTGTGCCTTTATTTGAATCGGTTACTTACGGATCGAGAACTCGATTGCCTTTAACTTAAAGAACTTGTTTTTCCGACCTAGAAGAAAAAACGAATCCGAATATTACATACTACCCCCCTTAAGAAAGTTTCGTCCCGAAACTTTATAAAAAGGAACCTATATATATCGAGGTTAAAAGATGTTCGAGGTTTAATACGAAAGAAAAGATATTCGAGGTTTAATACGAAAGAAAAGATATTCGAGGTTCTCACAAACCTCTCCCCCTTAAAGAGGTTCGTCCTCGAACCGAAATTGATTGATAACACAAATCCTAACCGGTACTAGTCATCGAAAACATACCGCACATTAAATGAAAATTAAATAGTTAGACAAGCAAGTCAAGCAAACAGGGATCACGAAGCAACATCAAATCTATAAACAATACACTAGTTACTAACCTTCCCCTCAAACGCCTCTACTAAACTCGGGTAAATCTCTGGATAACTCTCACTCATTCTGGACTCCGTCTCCTAAGTGGCCTCCTCGACTCCTCGTCGAGACCACTGAATTAACACCCGAGAAATCTCCTTGTTCCGCAGCTTCTTCATTCGTCGATCTAAAATCTTCAGCGGTTGTTCCCGGAAAGTGTGATCTGGTTCTACCACCAAATCCTCATAATTCAGTCTATGACTAGGATCCGGGACATACTGTCTCAGCTGTGAAACATGGAATACAGGGTCCACTCCTTCCAAAGCAGGTGGCAATGCTAGCCTATAAGCCACCTCGCCTACTCTCTCGAACGGACCGATATATCGGGGCCTCAGCTTCCCTTTCACCCCGAATCTTCTTACTCCGCGGGTAGGCGATATTCTCAACCAAACGTGGGCTCCGACCTCAAACTCTAACGGTCTACGCCTCTTGTCTGCATAGGACTTCTGGCGACTCTGTGCAGCTAACATTCTCTCTCTGATTAAGGCCACTTTCCCGATCGTCTCCTCAATCATCTGTGGCCTCTCTCCTATTACATCCGAGGGATCATCCCAACACAGCGGTGTCCTACACTTCTGACCATGTAAAGCCTCATAAGGAGCCATCTAAATCGACGAATGCCAGCTGTTATTATAGGCAAACTCTACCAAAGCCAAGTGATCCGACCACTGACCTCCCCAGTCAAATACGCAGGACCTCAGCATGTCCTCTAGAGTCTGAATCGTCCTCTCTGTCTGACCGTCCGACTGCGGATGGTAAGCAGTCGTGTAATGTAATCTCGTCCCTAAAGCCTCATGCACCTGCTGCCAATACCTGGAAGTAAAACGCCCATCTCGGTCCGATACAATCGTTTTAGGCACTCCGTGCAGTCTAACTATCTGATTAATAAACACCTCCACTAACTTGCTCACTTGCCATGTCTCCCTGATAGGCAAAAAGCAAGCAGTCTTCGTCAGTCTATCCACCACTACCCAAATGGCATCATGGCCTCTGCTGAGTCTCAAACCGGTGACAAAATCCATGGAGATGTCCTCCCACTTCCATTCTGGAATAGGAAGTGACTGAAGCATTCCTCCGGGTCTTTGGTGCTCGATCTTCACCTGCTGGCAGACCTGACATTTAGCGACGAATCTCGCTACATCCGGCTTCATGCCATCCCACCAATAAAACTGTCGTAAATCCTTGTACATCTTACTCGACCCGGGGTGGATTGAGTAAGGTGTAGCATGAGCCTCTTGCAAAATCTTCTGCCTCAACTCTGTATCTCGAGGCACACAAATCCGACCACGTAAACACAAAATACCATCTGCTCTCTCCGCAAAGTCGGGTGCCTCTCCACGGCTCAATCTCTACCTCAAATCCTGAATCATCGGGCAGTCTTCCTGTTTCTGCCTTACTTCCTCAAGTAAAGACGGCCGACTTTCTAGGGTTTTCAGACTACCGTGATAACGTTGAATCTGCACTTCGATTCCGTACCTCATCAGCTCCCTCTGTAACTCTGGCTGAGCCGTCAGATGAGCCAACATACTCTCCTGAGGCGTCTTTCTGCTAAGGGCATCAGCGTGTTTGGGGGTAAGTTTTCATGAATTTCAATTTTTTTGTGATTTGATTAAAACATATAAAATCTCAATAAGGATCTTGGCCTTAAAATTTGTGAGATTTGATAACAAGATTTTAATCAAATAAAGAAATGGGGCTGATTACAAAATTTTAATAAATAAAGGGGAGTGCATGGTAATAAAGGAATTAAAGTCTCTACATTAGCCAAGCAATAAATCGTTGCATGTGCAAGCCATATTGGAGGCTTTAAGACACACATATATACATGCTTATATTGTGTGTATAAGAAACCCAAATTATTATATATATATGGATGCTGCAAATGATAATAAGGGCTCATGTCTGTAACGTTCAAATAGGAAAAACAGTCCGGATTGATTTGTAACGTCAAAAAATTAAGGTCATAAATGGTGTCTAATTATGCTACAAAAAAACGTCTATGTTTGGATTGCATTCCAAGTTTGACATTAGTAGTATATAAGCACATGGGCAAGGACTCTCCAGGGGGCTTTTTTTCATCTAAGGTGGAGAGAGATTAGCCAAACAAAAAAAACAAAGAAAAGCGGCCAAAGCCGGTGACAGGCTACAAAAACGATGGGCCCTTCTTCGTTGCAGGTGGTGAACCGGTGAGACAAAGTCGAAAATCGACGTGACCCAATCAAGTCGGTGACTTCTGGTCACCCCCGAGAAAGAGACGGTTGCCATGGAGGGGCTCAATCAGTTTTTAGGAGAAGCTCTCGTCGGGAACAAACCGCTCTCGTACAAAAACGGAGGAAGAAAGGGTTTAGGCGTCGACGCTTTAGTAGGCGGATGAATCGGGTTTATCACCACAGTTCTTCTCCTCCATCGGAAATAGCCACGGAGAAGCCAAGACGTTTCGAGCCTACTAACCAGGCATGGATTCAATTTCGGCTTAGACTCGAGAAACCTATGCAGACTTGACGTTAGTAATGGATCGGAGTATCATTCCGTATCGATCAACAATCGCTGGCTCGACACCTTCCCTTTCATTGCTCATCCACCGCAAATGGACTCCTAGAGAAGTGGAGAATGAGAAGGTTGTTTTGGAGGAGTTCAAGTAACTTGTCGCTCCGAGCAAACCGCCCGTTAACAAGCTCGGATGGTGATCGAAGATGCTGCAACAACGTCAAAGATCTATTGACGCGGCGTACCGAAATCTCATGTGAAGGCCATGTCCAAGGTTCGTTCCAAGACCATGTCGAAGGCCTACTCTGAATCAACGTCTCACCATAAATAAGCTACCTTTGAATAAGACCCTCAAAGCCCACCGAAGATGGTTAGAGATCATCCGTTTTGAGGAGAAACATTCCGTTTCGAGCCTCTTACGGGTGATTCTATGCCCAAGACGGAGCGATTTGCACCGAGAGGGACACCGGGACTGTCTAAGAAGACTATGGGTTGCCTGAAACGGAGTGTATTACCACCTCAATTCAAAGAACGAAGTGTTGTCCTCCACGTTGAGTTGTTTTGGTCAAGGTGTCAAAGGCATGATAAAGTATCAAATTAAAGAGCGCATGGAGATTCCACAACGCCTCCAAGATGGAAGAGGTTAAAGGTTCACTCGTTTTGAGGAGAAACATTCCGTTTCGAGCCTCTTACGGGTGTGCTTCTACAAGGCGTCTACAATGATGGCTCATGACCAACCGAAATGGATTATTTCTTTGCACCGAGACGAACTTTATTGTTCTCTTAAAGGACTATAGAAGGCCCAAAACAAAGTGGTTTTCCCTTACAATCCATGGTGCGAGTCGACATCCCGTATGTGGCACGGTGAATAGTCAAAGATAAAGAAAGCCCATGAAAATCCAAGGCAAAAATGCTATGGAAAAAGTACTAAATCTAAACAACCTACTGTTATTAGCATAAAGTCAAGAGTATGTAGTATATAGTACATATTCTATGTTGACGTTGCTTAATTAATGAGGTTGCAAGGGGCCATAACTCATCATTGATTTAGGCAAAGGATGTGCTTTAACCTGTCAAGTTCACGTTCAACATATGTTAGTGTCACTGAGTACTAATTAAAGTACAAAGAAGATACAAAGGAGATGACAAGACATGGCATATATATGTACGCTGAGGCTAGTCGATCATTTTGCTTCATAATAGCATAAAAGAAGTAGCTAGAGTGACAATATAAATATGAACAAGCTAGCTATGCCAAGTCAATATAGAAATCAGTGCATGAGATGAGACCAAATTACCATCATTCTTGACAATGATACAAGCACTTCAATTGCAATCCATAGTTGAACATTTTCCATGGGTGGGTATTTTTAAATCAAGGAGCAATCTAAGTGCACCTTTCACTGATTCATATATGAAGAAGAAAGGAATTTTTATTTCCTGTACAAGATATACTCCTCTCATAAAACGTGGTTCAACGGCAATTGGTTTGGCCTAGAGTGGAGGAAATTCAAACTCATGCAGATCTTGTTTGAAGTTCAAATCCGAACTAGATCGATGTGCCCATATTTTGGGGAGGTTCAAAGCCCAAATTCTGATGCTATGGAGAAGCTTAACTTATACAAATCCACTAATTAATTAGTGATCTCTGATGGAGGAAATAAGTACAAAGGCAAAGACAAGATAATATCTAAAATGAGGAATGGGGCTAGGCTCAAACCTTTCATGTGATTCTGCCGGGTTGATCACAAAATGCAACGTGCTTTGATGGATTAGCCATGTCTTATAATCCTCTCAAAGTTAAGCCATGACTAGCTAGTTTGCATGGGTACGTACATGTAAGGAAGTTTCTCATGCAAAAGGGAAAAAATAATAAGACCAAATTTATCTTATTACACATCAACCCACTAATTGGCATAAATTACAAAACGGATCTCCATAAATACAAAATTAAGTTTATGTGATGTCCTTTCTAATTAGTGGGAGGTCTCAAACCTCAACTTCAGAACTACGTTATGACTTGATGTCCTTCCATGGACTACGTAGGAAACTTGGTACAAAATCAAATACATACCATTTTCAGTCGCACATATCAAAATCAAATAAAAAAATGATTTTCAAGGAACTACGATGGTTTGATCCCATTAAGGGTATGTAGGAAGCTCGACATATAACTAATGCTCGTCGGGTTCAATCACAATCCCAAATTAAAATTTGTTCTTTTTAGAACTACGTAAGGACTTGACGCCTAAAAAGGCTACGTAGGTAACTCGATGCAAATTTTTATCGAGTACAGTCGCACCTCTAAATTAAACTAAAATTTCCAAAACCAAAAGCGCACTAAAAATCTTGTGCACGCCAAATGCGGAGAATTAGATCACCCTTCCTAGAAGGTGGGTTTAATCTCATTCGCGTCATGTAAATGATAGTTGGAGCGAGTCTAGGCAACCCTTCTTAGAAGGTGGGTTTAGATTCGTTCCTCTGATGCATGAAAAATTACACACACCAAATCAAACACAAAAACAAAAACACTTTGAACTACGTAAGGATTGATTCTCTTTAAAGAGATACGTAGGAAACCCGTTATAACTCAGGTGCAGCTCAAATCATAAAACAAATCCAAAAGTCTCCAACGTGTCTATATTATTAATAGAGTTGTAAAGATGTACAGATAAGGGTCGAACTTAAAAATCAAATTAGATGTGTTTGTGCATAGTTGCTTTCTTTTAACAATTTTTGCCTAACATATTTTTGGCACGCCCAGTGGGACCCTTTTCTTTCTTTTAAATTTTAATTAATAATATTGATACTCATATTTGAGCTCTTTTGTTACGAGAAAAATTGCACCTAGAGCGAGTGCTAAGTTTAACTAGCTACTGCCTACCTTCCTTGTCAAGAGTGCATGTTTTGTTTTCCAAAAGAACTTCAAGATGGTGTTCAAACATCGATCAAGACTTGATCTCCATCGAAATCCTTCTTGACAACGACTATGGACTTCTTCAACACTTAGAAGAGGGGGCATCCGTCAAATGGGTGCCACAGATGCACGAGGACATATTTCATGGATCAACCATTCAAGTCATTAAGGCTAAGGATAAGCTCCATCAAGAATCGACTCAATTAATTCCCTGCCAACAAAGAAAATTAGTCTCAAAGAAGGAGGGGGTTGTTGGGTCTTTCAAAGGTCCTTTGTGATGGTTATAGTTTCCAACAATGCAATTCATGTTGAGATCCCGTTGGGGAGCTCCTTCAACCTGCTTTACCACTTCGAGGAGAAAAAGTGAATTCATTTCAAGGGCAGCAAGCCCAGCTTCAAAAGCAATTGGTTACGATGACGATCTTGACATTAGTGCCTTAAAGCTCATTAGCTGGAGTGCTCAAGGACCTATCATCATCAAGTGGAATGGTAAACATGCTTCCTACAAATACCATATGAGTTGTTCCCAAGGTCAATAAGGCCAAAACATCTTACAGATGGAGAAGTCACAAGAATGTTTTGAAGCATTCGAAGACAAGACCATTTCGTATGTTAGCGGATTCTCCAACATTAGCTTAAGCTAACACAACTGTGTGGAATGCCACAAAGGACTTCTTTAAATCAAAGAAGGTCACACCAAATCCTCCATTAGTCACTTCAAGACAAATGGTCATAGGATCTACTTCTATCGCTCTAAAAAAAAGCTTATGAAACTAGTATGGTTTCATACTCTAAATGAGAGATGCAAACAAAGACTCCAAGTCGAAGAATCCCCCAATGCACTTTCAAGCCACGGAGGTAGAAAGTCCATGACCAATCGAGTTGGTCATCCAAATGGCAATAAGCTTAATAGTCAAAGTGGCACAAAGTCCGATTACAACAAGCTAACGTCATTACCACTCCATGTGTTCATGATAAAAGGCTTTCACAAGAGTTCCTAATTCCCTTATTGAGATTTCAAGTCATGGGGCAAGGAGTCCAAGACATATCAACTTGGTCACCTAAGTGGAAAGAAGTCTATCAATAACTTGAGTGGCACCAAGCCTGATTTCCAACAAGATAGTGTTATTAGAACTCCATGTGTTAGTGACAAAAAGTCTCTCACCAAATGTTCTAGTGATATTGTCCAAGCCATAAAGAATAATGGCATGAATGTCACTACTCCCACTCAACCTTCCAATAATGCCAAAAGGCTAACAAGTCGAAGAAAAAGAGTGGAAGTAAAGATGGTTCAAGTCATCAAAAGGTGAGGGAACTCGACAAGCTTCTTCCTTCGTCACCCAGGACCTTGTTAAGGACACTCTTTGGAAAGCTGATAGGGATCTCATTTTAGCAAAAAAAAATCAACTGGTGTTTCTCAAGTCAACACTCTAAGACAGATAGATCCATCCATCTCAATATCAAAGGAGTTAAACAATTCAACAAGTCATCTCATTTGGAGGAAGTTCCACCAAAGACCCCGGAGGTCAAGATGGCGAAGTCTTCATGATCTAAAAATGATGAATTAGATCAACAAGTTAGCCAAATTTTTTTGAGCTTGTGTAGAAAAGGCAGGTCCATCAATGTCAACATCTTAAATGACCAAACCACAAACATATACAAGCCTAAGCACAAGAACGTACAAATGCTTAACCAATGTCATCATCTATTGACATGATTTCAAGGTTGACAACTTCATCTACTCCTATCATGGAAGATAAAGGGAGAAAACATAAGTTTTCCCTTAAATGGAGACTTATCATTTTCTAGGAAGAGGATTGTCCATCTTTATATAGGAAGAAAAAAACCAATTCCTTCAAATTGAACAAGAAAATGCATCTGCCATTGAAGAGCAACTTCAAGAATTGCAAAGGCAACTTGCCAAGAAGGACGCTCAAAAAGCTTCGCTCATGGCTCAAGTCAATACTTAAGCAAAGAAAAGAAGACGAGAGCGAGCAAGGTTAAATGATGAAGGTCCAATTGGAAGCACAAAAATCACTCTCCAAGAAATCAAGGAGACGATTTCTCAAGGGATTCAAGAATTTCAAGCATCGCAAAATCTACCGATGCTTGAGTATAAAAAGCCATACCCAACATACTATGATGCAATTCCATTTCCTCTGGAGCTAACAAACACCTTTGAAGGGCCAAACGAGCTAGCTAACTCTTTCGCCGTTATGTGGAGAAGTATAAGGCTCTAGCGCCTTGAAAAAAAAGTGAACAAGTTTGTGTTCAAATGTATGCTAACAAGTTACTTCCAATATTAGCATCTTTCTAGCACCGAACCTCATCCCTTTGTTTCTTCGGTGTCAAAAGCTTGCAATGCTAAATTGCTTGGCAAAATTAAGGATCTAGTTGTCTTGAAGCTAATGAGCTTCAAAAAGATGATGACATGAAGCTAAAAAATCAAAAGTAGTTTATGGCAACCTTCATCAAGCCTAATGATAAACTCTCAACCAAGAGTGGCTTCAAGACTCAAGGTAAAGGGAAAGTCAAAGAATTCACCAAACGACTACCTCTCCATGAAAGAAAACAAAAGAAGTACTCTTTCGACGATGATGATGTGGAAGGGATATTTGGTGAGTTGATGGAAGAAAAAATTTTGGCACTTCAAAAGCCAAAAAGGCCAAACAAGTTTGACAAGACAAATAACCAAATTATTGTCTTTACCATCGACTTGTTAGTCATCCTATTAAGGATTTTTACGTCCTTAAAAGGTAATAGAAGAGATAATTAAAGAAGGAGAAATCAAAATTGAGGGGTTAACATTAATGGCCCTAGCGACTACATCAAACATCCTTTTTGTGATAGATGTTTTCGAGGTCGCCCCCATAATCTAAGAGTCTCTTCAAACATGCGAACCGTAGTCGAAGGATATTCGAAGGTCGACATTCGAGTGGAAGATCCATTAAATGTCGATGACACTCTTGTCAAGAATCACAAATTTCTTGAGAGGAGAAAGTTTTAAAGCCAATGGCAGTGCCATTAAATGAGTTAAATATGCTCTCAAATGACAAAATAGTAATGCCATAAATGTTAGTGTTTGAAAGCTTCGATACAAGTTGAAGGACCATTTAATCCCTGTTTGTTTGAAAGGCCTGATACTACTTCAAGATGTTATGCATCCAAATTTTTCACATTTAAAAGGCTCGAAAAATCTAGTAAACTAAATTAAAAACTAGGCAATCTGAGTCAACATCAACAAAGAGTGGAAGGCCAAGAGAAAAAATTCAAGATTTCTCGTTCACAACTTTAATGATGGCATGAATACCTAAGTTGGAGAAGTGAACTCAATTCCTCAAAGAAAATGGCACCAAGAGCTATTGTCAACCTACCAACCTCCTTTCTAATCAAGGGTGTGTGTTTGATCCCTCAACAAGACTCCAAGGTTGTGTTCACCATTGAGCGAGATATGATCACCATTGAAATTCCCCTTGACAACAAATATGGAACTTTCCAACGTTTAGGAGAGGGGCATTCTCTAAATGGATGCCAAAGATGCATGAGGGCAGCTTCCATGGACCAACTATTCAAGTCATCAAGACCAATGTTGGGTCCCATCAAGTATCGCCTCAAATCGCCCTTACAAACAAGGTTAATAGTCAAATCGCCTCAAATCGCATCGAGACGAACTTTATTGTTCTCTTAAAGGACTATAGAAGGCCCAAAACAAAGTGGTTTTCCCTTACAATCCATGGTGCGAGTCGACATCCCGTATGTGGCACGGTGAATAGTCAAAGATAAAGAAAGCCCATGAAAATCCAAGGCAAAAATGCTATGGAAAAAGTACTAAATCTAAACAACCTACTGTTATTAGCATAAAGTCAAGAGTATGTAGTATATAGTACATATTCTATGTTGACGTTGCTTAATTAATGAGGTTGCAAGGGGCCATAACTCATCATTGATTTAGGCAAAGGATGTGCTTTAACCTGTCAAGTTCACGTTCAACATATGTTAGTGTCACTGAGTACTAATTAAAGTACAAAGAAGATACAAAGGAGATGACAAGACATGGCATATATATGTACGCTGAGGCTACTCGATCATTTTGCTTCATAATAGCATAAAAGAAGTAGCTAGAATGACAATATAAATATGAACAAGCTAGCTATGCCAAGTCAATATAGAAATCAGTGCATGAGATGAGACCAAATTACCATCATTCTTGACAATGATACAAGCACTTCAATTGCAATCCATAGTTGAACATTTTCCATGAGTGGGTATTTTTAAATCAAGGAGCAATCTAAGTGCACCTTTCACTGATTCATATATGAAGAAGAAAGGAATTTTTATTTCTTGTACAAGATATACTCCTCTCATAAAACGTGGTTCAAGGGCAATTGGTTTGGTCTAGAGTGGAGGAAATTCAAACTCATGCAGATCTTGTTTGAAGTTCAAATCCGAACTAGATCGATGTGCCCATATTTTGGGGAGGTTCAAAGCCCAAATTCTGATGCTATGGAGAAGCTTAACTTATACAAATCCACTAATTAATTAGTGATCTCTGATGGAGGAAATAAGTACAAAGGCAAAGACAAGATAATATCTAAAATGAGGAATGGGGCTAGGCTCAAACCTTTCATGTGATTCTGCCGGGTTGATCACAAAATGCAACGTGCTTTGATGGATTAGCCATGTCTTATAATCCTCTCAAAGTTAAGCCATGACTAGCTAGTTTGCATGGGTACGTACATGTAAGGAAGTTTCTCATGCAAAAGGGAAAAAATAATAAGACCAAATTTATCTTATTACACATCAACCCACTAATTGGCATAAATTACAAAATGGGTCTCCATAAATACAAAATTAAGTTTATGTGATGTCCTTTCTAATTAGTGAGAGGTCTCAAACCTCAACTTCAGAACTACGTTATGACTTGATGTCCTTCCATGGATTACGTAGGAAACTTGGTACAAAATCAAATGCATACCATGTTCAGTCGCACATATCAAAATCAAATAAAAAATGATTTTCAAGGAACTACGATGGTTTGATCCCATTAAGGGTACGTAGGAAGCTCGACATATAACTAATGCTCGTCGGGTTCAATCACAATCCCAAATTAAAATTTGTTCTTTTTAGAACTACGTAAGGACTTGACGCCTAAAAAGGCTACGTAGGTAACTCGATGCAAATTTTTATCGAGTACAGTCGCACCTCTAAATTAAACTAAAATTTTCAAAACCAAAAGCGCACTAAAAATCTTGTGCACACCAAATGCGGAGAATTAGATCACCCTTCCTAGAAGGTGGGTTTAATCTCATTCGCGTCATGCAAATGATAGTTGGAGCGAGTCTAGGCAACCCTTCTTAGAAGGTGGCTTTAGATTCGTTCCTCTGATGCATGAAAAATTACACACACCAAATCAAACACAAAGAAAAAACACTTTGAACTACGTAAGGCTTGATTCTCTTTAAAGAGATACGTAGGCAACCCGTTATAACTCGGGTGCAACTCAAATCATATAACAAATCCAAAAGTCTCCAACGTATCTATATTATTAATAGAGTTGTAAAGATCTACAGATAAGGGTCGAACTTAAAAATCAAATTAGACGTGTTTGTGCATAGTTGCTTTCTTTTAACAATTTTCGCCTAACACAGCGACCACATTCGCTTTCCCTGGATGGTAAAGGATCTCAAGGTCGTAATCTTTCAGTAACTCCAGCCATCTCCTCTGTCGCATATTCAACTCCCTCTGAGTGAAGATGTACTTAAGACTCTTATGATTTGTCATCACTTTGCAGGTACCCCCATACAAGTAATGACGCCAAATCTTCAGAGCATGCACTACAGCTGCCAACTCCAAATCATGAGTAGGGTAATTCTGCTCGTTCGGCTTTAACTGTCTGGAGGCATAGCAATCACTTTGTCCCTCTGCATCAGCACACAACCCAAGCCTATCTTAGAAGCGTCACTGTAAATCACAAAATCCTCATTCCCCTGAGGAAGAGAGAATATAGAAGCCGAAGTTAACCTTCTCTTCAGCTCATCAAAACTCCGTTGGCAAGCTTCGTTCCACTCGAAACGAGTCGTCTTCTTAAGCAAATTGGTAAGTGGTTGGGCTATCCGGGAAAACCCTTCCACAAACCTCCTGTAATACCCTGCTAATCCCAGAAAACTCCGCACCTCCTTCACATTCTTCGGAGGTTCCCATGCTTTTACAGCTTCAATCTTTGCAGGATCCACCATAACTCCCTGAGCAGATACCACATGCCCTAAAAAGGTAACTTCAGGCAACCAGAACTCACACTTGGGCAGCTTAGCAAACAATCGATGTTGTCTCAATACTCCCAACACCAGCCTAAGATGCTCGGCGTGCTCCTCCTTACTCCGAGAGTAGATCAGAATATCGTCGATGAACACTACTACAAATCTGTCCAAGTAGTCTATAAACACTCGGTTCATCAACTCCATAAATACAGCGGGTGCATTCGTCAGTCCGAACGGCATCACTACAAACTCATAATGTCCATACCTCGTTCGGAAAGCCGTCTTAGGTATATCCTCTTCCCGAATCCTCAGCTGGTGATATCCTGACCTCAAGTCCACTTTGGAGAACACAGTAGCCCCCTGCAACTGATCCAGCAAATCATCAATACGTGGCAGTGGATACTTGTTCTTGATGGTAACTCGATTCAACTCTCGATAATCGATACACAGTCGGAGAGAACCATCCTTCTTCTTCACAAACAGAACTGGAGCTCCCCATGGCGACGCACTCGGTCGTACGTAGCCCTTCTCCAACAGTTCCTCTAATTGTGCCTTCAGCTCCTGCATCTCCATCGGGGCCATGCGATATGGGGCTCTCGAAATCGGCCTCGTTCCCGGCTCCAACTCAATCCCAAAATCCACCTCTCTCTGAGGAGGTAATCCTAGAAGTTCCTCGGGAAAAACATCCTCAAACTCGCACACTACTGGTATGTCCTGAATGTGTGGTTCCGCCTTGTCCCCCTGAAGGACATAACACCAATATCCTACACATCCGTCATTGAGCAACTTGGCGGCCTTCACCATACTAATCACCGATCCGGGCCCCTCCTGCTCTAACTCCTGACACACATGTCTGGTCCCATCTTCTGCTGTCACCGTAACTGTACCTCTGTGTGCATCCAAAACTGCTCGGTAACGTATCATCCAATCCATCCCCAGAATCACGTCATCATCTGGCGACAACTGCATTACTATGAAATCTGCATACCAATCTCTATTCCCTATTCTAATAGGGCACTGTAAAATCTCCTTATTCCCTCTTACTTTACTGCCGTCAGGCAGCCCCACAACAAAAGATACCCCCTCAGTGCAAGTCAATCCTAGTCTAGCCACGCAAGCAGAAGACATAAAAGAATGGGTAGCACCCGTATCAAACAGTATGTGAACAGGTCTGAATCCAAATCGTACCTGTAGCAGTCGGCGCGTGTAGGGCATCGGCCCTCCTCACCTCAAACACTCGGGGTTGATTGCCCCCGGTGTTGCTAACTCCTGCGCCGTGTCCTCTGCCCTGGCTCGGTGCCTGCTGAAACTGCTGAGGCTGACGACGAGACATCTGGTTCACCGTTCCCGGTGAAGATCCCTGTGAAGGTGCTCCCACAGTACAATACTACTGCAAATGGCCAGGCTTTCCACAACTGAAGCAACTCTTGACTGGCTTCGGACACTGACTCCTCAAGTGAGCAGTGCTTCCATAGTTGAAGCACTCTCTCTGCCCTCCAGTGGACTGACTCTGACGACGATGGTCCTGACGACCCTGTGGCTGAAACCCTGATCGTTGCGGCTGAGAAGAGCCGGGACGACTATCTCTCCTAGGTTCTGCCGTGGCAGACAACTTCTGCCTCTTACTCCCAGTGGTATGCACCTCGAGCTGACTCTGTCGGTTCGTGGCCATAGCATAAGCCAAAGCAGACTGTTGAACGTCTGCCAATGTCGCGAGTCGGAGACCAGACACATAAGCACGTAGATGCGGTTGCAACCTTTTCAGAAAGGTCGCAATCTTCAACTCCTCAGTAGGGGCAGCATTTGGCACCGCTGCCAACTCCTGTTGAAACTTCAGAATAGTCTCAGATACTGTGATATTTTCGGGTCCAGCATCCCGAAAAGCAGCCTCTCGAGCCGCCCTCACCACCGGAGGACAATACTGATCTCGAATCTGTCTCTCAAACTCCTCGAAAGTCACCTCAGTCCGGTGGTCCCTACATAGCTCCCACCAGTCAAAAGCGCTCTCCTGTAACAGACTCTGTGCTAAGGACATCTTCCGCTCCTCCGGTGCCTTAATGGAATCCAACGCAGATTTCACCCTCCTCAACCACTGCTCTACGTCAGAACCCTGAGCTCCAGCAAAGTTCGGCACTCTAGTCTTCCTAAACTCCGCGAGCCACTTGTCAGGCTGAGGCTCACGATACTGTCTCCTCGGTTCGACCACATGATCAGCTATCACTGGTCCTCTCGAATCTGGCATTGCTCCTAGCTAGGCAGCCAAAATAGAATCTGGTCCTGGTGCCCTCCTCTCAGCTCCTTGTTGCCCCGCAACTGCGTTCAGATTCGGTGCAGCTCCCGCACCCATCAAAGTCTGCAATAACAACTGGATCGCAGCAGTCACCTCTGGGGCCAATCCTGCTAGTGGTACTCCTCCTCCCACTTGAACCCCATTTGCTGGGAGACCTCCTCCAGCGATAGAGGCACTGTCCTCTCGATGAACAGCATCAGCCACATCCTGACTCTCAGCAACCTCTTCCTGGTGGATATCATGTTGTACCTCTGGCTCAGCAGCTACAGGGGCCTCTCCTCTACCCCTGCCTCGACCTCTACCTCGGCCTCTACCGCGGCCTCTTCCGCGGCCTCTTCCGTTGGCTTCAGCAGCTCTAGCTCTGGTTGGTGGGGCCATCTATAATAGAAAGTCCCACAGTCAAAACTTAAACATTCTATCTATTAACGTAATTCTTACTAATCTACGTGAGGTCCTTCGGCTGATGGGGCGGAGTCGCGACGTGTCACCTACCCCCCTATATGCAACATGTCTACCCCCGTGAAAACATTTTGAAAACACCGGCCGGTTTTGGTTTTAAGTTGGACCTCGGGTACTCTTTGTTGGTCAGTTCCATGTGCCCTGTTGTCAACCTCGCTCTGATACCAATTTGTAACACCCCGTCTTCCAACGAGGCGCTACTAGGAAATAGACGTTACAAGGTACTATTAATTAGGTTGACAACTACACTGTAGGATCTTACAACGCGGGCACGACGAGAAAACATAATAAAACATCCAACCTTCCCTTCAACGAAAACATTAAAAATAGAGTTATGCATGTATTCCCGAAAACCTAAATATAAATATCCTGAATCCAACAATTCTTTACCAATAATAAATCACTTAATGAAAACCGAAATCACGTCATAATACCAATTCTAACATAATAGTGAAAACAACGTCCTAGAATCATAAATAAACTAATGTCACAATCCATCCCACTATGACACGAGTTCTTTACCGCTTCGGCCCGCCATCTAACCTCGGTTCCTGCACAGCTCCCTGGTTCATACCTGGAACTGAAAAATATTCCCCGAAGGGTCAGCGTCTAATCTACCAAGCTAGAAAGAATACGGAAACTGTAGAACGTTTTGAAATCAGTTAACTAAAGTCAGCATACAAATCCACAATCGCGATCATAACTCTAAAGGCCAATACCTAAATTAGTTATATCAGTCACACAAAGTCACATACGCATTTACAATCACAATCCCATAGCAAAACAATTCCTCCTTTTCCACAATCCGACTTCCAAGGCGCTCATCACCGCGCCGAGTGCAGAGGCAGGCCCTCCCACTCCACTTCACAATCTCCCTTCTAACTCCTGGCTAAGCCTCCACTGGAGCGCTTGCCAAAAACACACAGATAATAATTTTCGTTTTGAAGGGGCACGATTTTCCCAGTCACACGGGTCAACGGAGCCAACACTTCCTCAACACCAGCTACGATGGGCCGTGTCGGAAACGGTACCAACACAGAGAAAACATTCCAAAATATTCTTCCGATAAATATATTCAAAACCATTTACGCACACAAACAATTCAAAAAATTTCAAACAAGTTAAAAAGGTATTCGGGACTAATTCTCAAAACCCTTCCTACAATATCGATATGCAATCTAACAAGGCAGAGTAGAACCGAGCAAGTCGAAAAACGACTTACCTCAAACGAAGGATCCTTAAAGGAGAAGACGGAATTGCGACCTCAAATGGGAACGATTTCCTACGGAATTATAGAGGAAAAAGTTATCTTAAGTACAAGCCGAACCAAACTAACCCAACAAAACGCCACTCCTAACTTCCAAAAACGACCATCTTTTATAAAAGAATGCTAATTAATAGATTTTAAATTGTGCTAAACAAAGGCCTTAATTATATTTATCCAACCTATTCCTCAAACCTAACTAACAATGCTAACTAACAACTTACCAACCTATGCTAATCCAATGTACAAACCCAACTTCAACACTGAACTCCCAGCCCAAAGATGAATAATTAATAACAAAAACATGACCCAATTACCCATCTCCCAAAATTAACCCAACCCAACACTTAACCATAAATATGGCCCAATTTCCAGCCCCAATCCATCCGAATACTCCTTCGGAAACAAACACAAACATCAACCCCTCTTTGACTTTTCAACATTGGGGACCACCTTCCTACCTTCCTTCTTCAACCTCGAGCGAGAACAACACAGTACCCGTGTCCTCTTCTTCCTCACGCCAGCCTCCGCGCCCCTCGGTCACTGGTTCGCCTCCTCCGTCGAGTTCGTGGTCCCGCCTGGCCACGTTTTTCCTCCCCGTCCGACGCGGGTCGAAGGAGGACAGAGACGCCCCTGCTGCCGCCCCCTGTTCACTGCCACGCTGGCCACTTCCGCCGGCGACGTTCATCGCACACCTCCCCCTCGACCCTAGTTCTGACTAGCGACGCACTCCGGCCCCAGCCCAAACCTAGTTCCCGACCCGAAATCAACAAGAAAAACAGAGGAATGAATGGCTTTAAGGAGTTCAAGCTTACCGAAAAATCGGGATCGATCTTGCCCCGGAAACGCGAGGTCGTCGTCGATCACGCCGATTGAAGACGATTGGATTGCTCTTGCCCAATTGCTTGAGCGGATTGACTTGTTTTGAAACACTGGTGAATACTCTGACGATCGAACGTGAAAGAAAAGAAGGAAACGAGGTGCTTGATTTGATAATATACTCGAAAAAAACGAATCGGAATCCCAATTTGACTTTTAACGTGATTTGAGTTGGTTACATGTTTGGATTAGGATAAGAATTTAAGGGCAGATCCGATCTTGATTTAGGATGAATTTGGGTATATCTATAAGAGATTAATCCAGATTGATTTTTTTTTTATTATTATTATTATATATATTTTTTTATTAAGATTAATGTGTGCCTTTATTTGAATCGGTTACTTACGGATCGAGAACTCGATTGCCTTTAACTCAAAGAACTCGTTTTTCCGACCTAGAAGAAAAAACGAATCCGAATATTACAAGGATATCTAATAGATAACAATCATCTTTGAACTTAGGTAATCGTTCAAAGCGGGTATGATTCGGATAGACACCTCCTTTCTTTTCACTTGCGTCTTGTATTTCGTTTAGATCACTCATAACTATTGTGGGGGAGCTTTAGCGTTTGTATTGTTCGTGTTAGTAACTCCCATATTCCACTTTTTTCGCTTTCTAGAGGTGGTGCATATACTAGACAAATCGCAATAACATATTTGGTCGCTAGATTTGTATATTTTTGAACAAAAAAATTGGTTCTTGAAGTAGTAGTTCAGTTTGTCCGTTTATCAATTGATAAGCTTTCCACATTATGCAAATCGCCCCCCCCCCCCCTACCTTGGGTCAAAGTCCAAAGGAAATTATTAATGCTTGAGCGCCTCCATAACTGGTCATTCGGTATTTTTTTCATTTATGTTTCTACGATGGCGAAAATCTGAATATGTTCAATTTTACAAAAGGAGTCTATTTCGGGCCAAAAGGATTTGCGACCCATAACACAACCATTCCATATGCACACTTTATGTATAATCGAGTTTTTTGGAGTACGAGGGAAAGCTTGTTCCCAATTTTTCACTAATGAAGCCAAAACAAGCTGTTGAATTATACTTAAATATGCTTTTTCTATGTTTGTTGTTAGAGAATGCGTCCGAAAAAATAATTCATGTTAAAATGTTTAATAATGTTGTGCTTTCTCTTAAAGAAAATTATAGTTACATTATTCAAATTATAAGGCAACCACGATCTAAAATTTTGATTGTGATATTCTTAAATTTCTTCTTTGTAAGAGTCTTCAACGTTCTATTTTCCCCTCTTATGTTTCACACGTGAGTTTTGTTCAGCTTTCTATGAATTGTGAATTATAGGTGTTCTGTTCAACTTTCTCTGAAATGTGAATTATATAGGTGTTCGATTCTCCCACTCATATTGTTTTTCCTCCTTAGAAAACTCCATATTCTTAAATTTCTTCTTTGTAAGAGTCTTCACAATCCAATTCATATCTAACTTGTCTAGTATTATTAAAACTTAGTACAAACTTAAATTTCAAGATCAGGATGTTATATTCCCTACATGTTCGTGAAGCATAATATCAAGAAACCCCCATGGGTTATAATCTACATTACATATGTCAAAGTTCCAAACAAAGACAAACCATAACATATTTTGGTTTTCTAGAATTATTGGTGAACACCTTTTGACCATAGAGTTTCTTTTATATTTGCTATATTTATCTTTAACTGTTCTAAAAAAAGCTTGGTTGGACCCTATTAGTTATCTCATAAGGAATTGGATCCAAACCCCAAAATCAAGGGAGAGATTATCCCTTTTACATTCTTTCTAGAATCCGAGTTATAGGCACAAAAAACTTTTGTCCAGACATGAACTTGAGTTATATGCAAGTATTTTTCATGAATGGTCTGCACCTCCTTAATCACAATAGGAATAAAAGAAAAATGCCTAATTGTTATTAAATATTCATCATATAACAAGACACAAAAGGAGTTGTGGGACAACTGGTTCCATAATTTGACATAACACACAAGCACAACATAGGTTAATATTATACATCAAATAGAGATCCTAATCTCTAACCTAATCATCTTATTTATAAAAATACAGCCTAATCTCAAAGGCAGATCTTCCTTTTTTTTTTTGGAGGTGGTAGTATTAGCTTCTTCAAAACTCTCATTACGTTTGCTAGATTCAGAGTTATGCGAGGTAACCTGAACCATAATAGAGTTGGTATTGGCCAATGAATGGAAAGACTGAAATGCTATTATAGTGACAGTTTTTCTACCCTATTGCGACGGTTCCAGGTGTGGATTGATAATCTTTTCTCTACCTTTTTAAAACCTCCATTAGAGACCTACTTCAATGCAAGTGGACACAACAATGGGACAACCACCACCTTACACCTTTTGTGGCCTTTTTAGGCCATATGCTAGTAGTTTTCGATCGCTGCAAAAAGCTTTAATTAGAATAGTGTATATTTATAAAACCACTTGTTAAACATACCGCTAAATTGGATATTATAAAAAAAATTATGCAAACATGTAGATTGAAAGGTTGTTTTATACTTTTTACCCACAAGAATGACAAGATACTCTCTTCTCTCTCAACTTTTATTTTATGTTAGGGAGTTCTCCATTGTAATTGAGATTTTCATCGATATAAGACGTTTTGCTCTTATAATTGCTTGTTCACGTACATTGTTTCTGTAAAAAAACAGTTTCTTGTATAGATTGAATGATCGGTTGTTTTCATTACCCCCTCGAAATGTGAGAAGCGAATTTGTTCAAATTTCCCCAAAATAATGTTCTATATAGATTTATGGTATGAATGTTGGGATTTTTTTTGAATCCCACAAGGAAAAGTTGTGAGATAAACAAGATAGTATATAAGCTTATTTGTTACTCTTATTACCAATTGGTTTTGGTAGGGAACCCCACCACAAATTTGTTGTATTCTATGTTGTAATTTAAGACAATCAAATATATAATGCAAGTACACACTATAAACTAGGTAGGAGCAGGGACATGAGCCATGAACCACTTATGAGCCAGGACTTAACCTTGATTGAGCCGCTTGATCATGATTGATTAAGTATGGATCTAGGATGATCGAGTTCTAGTGTAATTGAGCAAGTTTTGTGCATCTTGGGCCTGACCCTTGCTACAGATGCTTATTAGGTCTGTTTGATGGGAGGAGTTGACAAAGTCATTAGACAAAACACTGTATTTTAATTAATTGTCTAGGCAATATAGTGAATGGTGTCGTTTGAGCTTATGGGTTAATATAAACCATGTCGCTGTGAACGAGTTAGGGTTTGAGCTTTCTAGAGCTCACCCTTGGCGATTTCACTATAGCTCCTGGAGATCTCGTGAGACCGAAGAAGAAGAAGAAGAAGAAGAAGAAGAAAGGGGAAGAGAGAGAGAGAGAGAGAGAGAGAGATGAGGGAGTGTGGGGTCTTGGTTGTTTGAGTTCTTCGTGAGCTTGCTTCTTTCTCAGTTCTAGTTGCCTTTGTGCTACTTTCTGTTCTCTAACTCTGTTTCTTAGCTCTTGTTGTCCATGTTTGTGCTTGCTTTATACAAATTTGATTTTTGGCCTTAGATGCCTAATGGATTGAGCAACTCTCCCTCTCAAACTGCCTCAACAAATTTACGTGTTCACTTGCGTTTTCGTTTTCCTTTTTAAATCAAAACCAAACAATCAATCAGATTAAATAATCCACGACAAAATAGGTTATGGAACTTAGTCCTCACAAAATACAAATCCGTGTTTTCTTACTTAATTGGGTTTGGTCCGTACATAATTTGGGCCGAAATGCCTTGTATAGTCTCCAATCACAAATGTAAAAAATAAGAAAAATAAATGAGTCATAATAACATGCAGTTTTCTTACAATCAAACCAGCCCAAATATTAAAACCTATGCTCTATTTTTTTTTGTCTAAATTCTATGCCCTAATTATTTGAAGTGTGAGAACTTTTACCAATTGGGTATGTGGGTCTTTGTTTAGGGTCGAGTTGTGGTTCCGGTTAGAGTTTGGTCGTATGGACCTCATCTTGATATCCGGCGGCACTATACGGCTTGGTTTCGAACCCGCAAAAGTGTCATACTCTCCAGTTTCAAGCTTACCCGTTGGTTCATGTTGCTTGCTTGGTGTCTTCCCTGGCCTCTGCTTCTCTTGGGACGGTTGGTCGCTTCTCATGCCGGTTTGTCCGGCTACCGAGCTTCGTCTCGGTCTCTCGATTTACCGAGTTTGTTCGGTACTTCGAATATTTACCTATTCAAAAAAAATTGGGTATTCAATTTACATTTATTCGGAGTTTTTTTTTCTAGAAAACCTATTATTTATGGACTTGGCTTTCATTTTGGATTTAGTTTTTGGCAAGTTACTAAGAGGATTATTTTGAATAGGAATTACAATGGGGCATGAATTCCCTGTTTCCGTGGGAATATCCTATCGCGGGAATTGGTAGTTTAAGTGGGTTGAGAAAATAAATTCCATGCACGATGATGGAGAGGGACACATGGATAGGGATCCCCACCCCAAAGTTAGACGGAAAACTCATGGGAAATCTCCACTGTGGAACCCGTTGGGAAAAATCCATAGATTTAATATAATTTTATATTAAAAATTATGTTTATCAACATTAAAATAATTGATTTTTATTTTTTTAATTTTAATTATAAATGAGAAATTTGAAACTTATGATTTCATATGGGAAATGGGGAATGGTGCTCATAGATTCACTCTGATTTTACCAACTCACAAGAATCAATGATGGATTGATGGGTACGGGGATGGAAAGTGGGACAATTTTCAGTCCCCAACGGAGAATGGAAAACAAAATTCTAAATGGGAATGGGGACGGGAAGGGTATTCTCCGCCCCAACGCCCGCCCCAAAGCCATCCCTAGGAGGATAATGTCCATTAGCCTATTTCAAAGACAGATTATTAGTGCAGTGTATTTCTTGTCAGCTATACACATTACACATAAATATAGCCAACCAATCAAACGATAAAGATGCGAACCAATCAAACGATACAGATGCCAACACCCAAACCACACAAGACAAAGCAAATTTACAAGAACCTTTCCCCCCTAACAAGTACCATCATCATTCAAAAGAAAATGAAAGGCTTAGCTTTCTTCTTCGTCATCATCATCATTCATCAATATCTTCACCCTAGTAACCTCCCTGTATATATGCATTCAAGCGATCCAGCTCCTCCCTGTGCTCACTAACCACAGCACGAACCACATCTCCAATGGACACCATGCCTATCATTCCCTTGTCGTTGATCACCGGGATGTGTCTGATGCGATTATCTGTAAATGCATCATTGGACTTTTTAAATATGCTGCTCATGTTTCAAGCCAGCTAGATAAAGAAGAAAAAAAATCTGGTAACATTGTTACTGCTATAGTTGAGTACTAGGGTGATAAACCTGTCATTAGCTCCATTGCCTTCAGAACTTTGGTAGTGGGAGATACTGTAATCAGCTTGTTCTGCAAGTACAAGATTATATGAGTATCAAAAGGTTCTTGAAAATGAAGACACTAAATTCTGTTGAAACATTGAAATTAAGCAGAGTTTGGTTCATACCTCTTCGGTCATGATGTCCCCAACCTTTGTTGACTTGGAAGATCTTCCCTGCACTATGATCTTTCTGAGATAATCTGCAACAACAATAAAAAAAGTTAGCATCTGAAATTAATCGTTGCTGAATAGAAACACAAACCCAGATGCTTAGATTGTTTCCTCTTCCATAGAAACAGTATGACCTCCTCTGATTTTAAACAGGACCTTTTTGTCTTTCTTATTCTAAATAATCAAATTTAGAAACCAATCACTTATTCTTTTCTCTATGCAATGCAAAAATATAATAGCAAGTTCAGCCATGGAAACAAAAGTATTCAAAGTTGGTTAATTTAGTCCTCTTAATTGTTTAAATCATATACTCATTTGAATGGTTCAATATCCCAAACTCTTCTGCTCAACCAGCAGTATGGAGAGAAATTTTCAAGTGGTTCTCAACATCATCTAAGATCAAATTCAAATACCTCTTTCAGTGATAATCCCGGCAAGGGACATCTGCTCTCCAGGTTTCACAACCACCAACGCACCGACATGATGCTGTGTCATCTGCACAAAAATAAATTCATTCAGGCACAAATTCTTACTAGAAAGCACCAAATAGATGGAAGTACACATACCGACTTGACAGCATCATAGACTGTGTCATCAGTAGTGCACCAGAGCCAGGAACCATCAGCCTCTTTACCCTTGGCCTTCAGGATATCTGAAATGGTAGTGCTCTCAAAACCATGCTCTTCTATACCAGAAGGTTTGGTTGACTCAAACCTCGAGAAAACAGTAGGCCTCAATAAAGGACTCGCCACACTCACGTGTCGCAGAACCGCATTCTTGATGCTTCTTCCGTGCATCAAAAACGATCCAACGGCCCCTTGCATCTTTGAAACTACATAAACATGTAATTTAGAGATGGTTCACAATATGAAATGTTGGCTATCAATTACCAACCACCACTTGACAATATGACACACAAAATAGGGCACAACAGTATCGATTTAAATTAGAGTGAGATTTTTGAGAGGGATCCAAATCTCAGCTTTTATTGTGTGGTTGGTGTGGTTTTCCCTTTTTAGCAAGTTTGAATTTCATGAACCAAATACATGTATACTAGGGCCGTACAATGGGATTCACCCCTAGCCAGGGCCCAAAAAAATAAAGTTGATAGTGAATATTCAATAGATCATCAACATCGACCGCTAAAGCTGTCAAGAACGCAGCTTAATGCAAGGGGAATCCATGACAAGCTTTTAAGGAGAGCGATACCATTACCAAATACCAACCATGAGAAACTTCAATAGGCAGAGAAAATCATACTTTCATTATCTGTAAAAGCTACAGATTGTATTATCAGCCATCATCGGCGGTACGAACACGATTGGACCAAAAAAAAATCGAAGTGAAAACGCACTTTAAACGCTCCGAGTTTCACAAATCACGCAGTCTTACCAGTCACGAGATTCACAGCGCTCATCCATCAAATCATGAAACAACGAGAAAGGATCAGAAATATTTGTATATGCTAACGATTACAGCTTAAGTAAGAAATTGCAATCAGAAGAGGTCAGTCAAAGTAAGCACCGTACAGAAGCGAATGAAACGATTGAAGAATGAAATTGATTCCGGCAGAGGAGTTCGGAGGAACAAAGAGAAGAAGGAAAGCGAATCGAACCTGAGGAAGAAGGCAGGGTGGGAAATCGGTGGGAGGGTGACAGAGAGAGAGGAGTGGGAGTGTGAGAGGAAATGGAGACGGAGAAAAGACGTGGCCCGTGGTATTGATTGAGCAAAGGGATCTTTTTAGTAACCGTACCAACTTGGAAATTGTGAACTCTATTCTTGAACTTGGCAACAAGTTACCGGTTTCAAGGGCTAACGGACAAGTAAGTTACTGATGCATGAGATGAGAGAACAAGCACGCTTCTTTGTCTTTCCGGATAAACTCGACCGAATGCGAAATGGGGCCGGCTGCTCCGGACCGCCCAAGAAACTCATCATGTTCCATTTTCGAATGGCTCCGCTAAAATAAACAGGTAGGATATTTCTACGTAGTAGTATTTTCTCGTCCAAACCTACAAAATACGCATAAAAACTACTTATTACACAAATCTAAAGACAAGATTCAAATGAAAATATCCCTTACATAAAAATTAAAAATAAATCTACATCATCCAATTAAAACACTAAGAATGAATTTGGGTCATTCAATTAAAGTTATTTTTTTAAAGTCTTTAATATGGGTCATCCGATTAAAACATTAGTTCTAGACTTGTTTCCTAGTTATTTGTGTTGCGCTTAAGAAGTGATGCACATGCCCGTTTGTCTAGATTTGGCCAACGGTCCACCTATTATCCAAGTTGAGTCGACTAAAAAAAAATTGCGCGATACCACCACCTGTTATTGATAGAAAGATTGAGTATTATGCTTGTTTGTCATTTACGAAGGCGTGTGAGAATAAGTTATCACATCAATTAGGACTATATTATCTAGTATATAACTCTATCTACTATCATAAAGTTTAAATTAATACCTTATTAAGCTTATATATAGTTCCTTTATATATACAATCCCATTATATTTTTCTTTCATTTTAACACGAATAGTTAAGAAAACGAGACAAACTATCTTTTAAAGTGTGTGTATATATATACTCCGTATTTGATACTCATTGGTACTTTTTGAAGTGACGATACAGTGGGTACCTAATAATAAACTTGGGGCGACTATTTATAAGTATATTATATACGTAGCATTTATTGTTATATATTTGGTGAGGGTGGCTGTCAAATATTACATAATCTACATTATTGATGTAGACATACGCTTTATACTTTTTGTCATCCAATAATTAAGCGTACAAGTGGTATTATATACTATAGTTTAATTAACATCTTATCACTAATTAAGTACGACAGATCATCAAATAATTAACCAATATTTTTATAAAAAATGTTTTCATACAAGTCCTACTTTCAGGAAGTTAATATTGGTCTCAATCCCAGAAAGTTTACAAAAAAACTAATGGAATTCTTAAACCCTTTTTAAAAATACATTTGGTTCATGCTTTATTTTTTTATAAGATGTATGACTTTTCTACTACTTCTTGTTGGTTGATAAAAAAAAGGTTTTTTTTCCCAATTTGTGCTCATATAGAGGTGTTAAACGGGTCGGTCAGATCGTGTTCGGATTCAGTTATTTCGGGTTCGGGTTGAGTCGGGTTCGGGTCGTAATGGGTCACCAGTCAAATTGGGTCGGGTCGACCTAAGGGGTCAAGAAATTGATTTTTTCACAATTATTAAAATATTTTTTATTTAAAAATGATATTCAATAATAAATCTATTATTTTTATATATTTTAATAATAAATATATTATAATTTTCAAAATATATTATATATTCATAAAATATAACAAATTGGGTCAACCCAACGGTTTTTTCGGGTTTGAACCCAACGGGTTTCGGGTCTATCGGGTTCGGTTTATTTTGGGTTTCGGGTTCAATTTTCGAGTCTTGACCCTAAATTTTTCGGGTAGTTCGATATGGTTTTTCGGGTCGGGTTAGCTTTTGACAACTTAAGTGCTCATGAATTTGCAATTCCATACAAAATTTGTGTGTGTTTATTTTCACAAACTAATAATTCCTACAAATCATAAGAATTACTTTTAGGTTGTTGAGGCAGACATGATCTACTTTTTACATTTTAAATAACAAAATATCTATTTTTTATTTTTTTTATATTATTGTAAATACACCAACTTTGAATCAAACATAGTTTTTTACTTTTTAGAAATTTGCAATTAATAATGGAATAATGAAGGGTAACTAATTAATTATTAATGAATTATTAAAATTTCATATACAGAAAAGGTGAAATGATCTAATCATAAAAAAATTTAAGATAATTTTTATTTAAATTAATTAATGGAGTTTTTTTCAACTCTACTAAAATCAAATCCTACTAGTTTTACCCGTCGTACCATGTACGACTACGATTCGATATTTTATAGACATTATAAATAGGATATTAATAAATTAAAATATAATATAACTAATTTATTACTCGTAGAATATATATTTTTTAATCAAATATTATATTCTTCATATTTTATTACTTTTCATGTACGTAAATTTAGTGATTATCAAATATTTCAATATATCTATTAAATATTTATTATCTATTTTTATTAATTTTAAACATTATAAATATTTATCATTAATTTTTTTATAAAATAAAATCACTATATATCTATAAATAAATTCGTCAAAAGATTTATGATAAAAGATTTATATTTATTTTAAAATATCTTATCTTTAATTTTAAATACTTGTATAAGGAAGCTTTCAAAAGATATTGTTATATTGAATAGATATCTACCCTAATACATTATAAAGCAGAACCCAAGTCTGTTGTAAAATTTGCGCCACGTGGCATTTTTGAATAAAATAATGTGGAATTATATTTCAATAAATTTTATAACAACTTATAGTATTCTTGCTATATATACTAAATAGATAACATATTTATATAATTTTTTATGTATATAATTTTCTATCTATGGATTATGTATTAGTTTACTACAATAGATAACATATTTATATACATAAATTTTGTATTTTTTTTTATCTTGTAACAAGATTTGAGATCCAAATATATAATTTTTTTATCTACATGTTGATAATAAATTTATCTAATATTTTTTATATCAATTTTATGCATAATATTTTTTTATCTCTTAGCAAGACTCGGACTTCAAGTATATAATTTTTTATCTATATGTTGATAACATATTGGGCACAATCTTAAAGATTTTTTTTTATAAATTACATAATTTTATTACGATAGTATATACAAGTGTTTAAAATTGTATATTAATATCATAATTTTGTATAATCTTTAATAAAATTATCCCGTGAGTATCACGGGGATTCAACTAGTTTGTTTGATGCTAGAGATAAATTTAAATAATTAAAAAAAAATTTAATAGAAAGAAGTTATAATAATAGAAATAAAATTAATTTTTAAATTTGAAGTGGGGCCAAAATCGTTCTGATGGCTCGAAAAGGGACAACTTTAATAATAGATTTTTTTACTTCTAAGTTGAGGTGAGGATGTTATTAACTGAAGTATTTAATGTCTTATTTGATATCTATCTAATTGATAAACACTACTTCAAATAATAGGTAATTAGGGTACGGTTCAACAACTTTTAGAGTGTAAAATGAAAATAAATTCCATCCTTAGATCTTAGATATGGATAGCTAAGATTAAATAAAAACAGGTGACAAAGATGTGCATCTTTGTCATTTGGAGATGTTTAGAGGGTTATTTGAAAATAAATTCCAACCTTAGATCTTAAATATAGATGGCTAAGATTAAATAAGAAAGGTGATAAAGATGTGCATATTTGTCATTTTGGAGATGTTTATTAAATAATTTTGTTCTATATTATTTTGTTCGTTCGTTGTTGTATGAGGTTGATGACTTTTATCTTCTTAAAAAAAGTTGATGACTTTTATGATAGGTTGATAGACTCTTTTTTTAATAGGTGAAAATTAGGCAGATTAAGTCAACCTAGGGTATCCTTACGGATAGGGGTTATGACCCCTACATGGGTGATAATCTGATTGATGCTACAATAATGGTGTAGTTTTGCAACTAAATCTGCCATGGAATTGCAATCTCAAGGTATATGTTTGGGAATGACCACCTCGAAAGATTGTAACAAAATCAGGGTATCTGTTGTTATCATGTCAATTGTCCAGGGACTGAATCGACTTCCATTAAGAGCATTGATCACGATTAGACTATCGCCTTCAATTTCTATGCACCGAAGTTTCCTCCTATGGGTTTCTTGTATAGCCTCAAATAACCTCATAGCTTTTGCTTGTTTCACTGTCCATTATTCGTTTTTCTTTGTATTTATGCTTATAATATTTCCAAATTAGTCTCATATGACATACGCAGCAATGGATTTTCCATTATCTTTTGTCGATCAATCAAAATTTATTTTTACAAGTCTGTTTTGGGTTTCTCCAAAAAAAATTTCTCTTTCTTTGCCTCGATTTCTGTTTCTTTGCAAGACACAATAACCTCTTCATTCATATTTGTTGCTTTACTCCACCACATGATGTGGTTTTGAATGAATTCCTCAGCACTCCTACACGGCCGATTACTATCCCGATTAAATACCACTTGGTTTCTCCAGAAGCATATACCCAGAGACGGATCTGAGGGAGGGCATGGGTGGGCCAGTGCCTTCCCTTAGTCCGTAATTAATTTGTAGATGAGCAGTACTGGCAGTAGTATATTGAATTGATTGAAGGTGGACAGTTAAAACATAATGAAAAGTAGGCTGATTTTGGTATTATTACTCCGTAATTAATTTGGTATTGCTAATTAGGCTGAAGTTAATTATTAATTTGATATAGTAGGCTAATTTTGGGATTAATTAAAAAAATATCTTTCTAACGGGCACACATTAAGAATACTATGTATGGGATGTGCGGAAATTGTTTGTTAAGTTAATATTTTTTAATAGGGTTCACAAATTTCAATTTAGGGAATAGTTTAGAATTTATTTCCAAAGTTAACTTATTATTGTGTGCCAATGGGCACACATTAGAAAAACCGATTAAAAAAATAATAAAAAGTTGATCAACATGGAGACCACAACAACCCATTAGTCTATCTCTCCGTAATTGATAAATAACAAAACTTTGCTTGATACGGAGTATTTGATAATGATGTGAATCGTGAAATAATTGATTAATTAATTAAATTTTATATAGTTTATTTTCTTTATTAGTTAATTTAACTAATTGAAAATCGGTTCAATTGGTTGAAATAATTTTGTTTGAATTGATTGTTTGCTTATTTCTTTAGAATTATGGACATATTTATTACTCGGGATAGAACTTCGTTAATTCCAAGTATTGAAACTCCATTTCAATTTAATATTTAGGATGAATTGTGCCCCTCCTTCAATTTAGTTCTGCGTTCGTCACTGCATATACCCCACCAGGCGGTAATAGATGACATAGAGTCCTTTGCGGAAATGTATTCTTCAAGTTTTGGATGAGTTGAGACATGATATTATCATTTTCTAGTGCGTCTCTTAGAATTTCGGTAAATTGAGGGTCAATAGAATGAAGTTTTCATATAGAATATACAAAAACTTCATTCTATTGACTCTCAATTTACTGAAATTCTAAGAAACGCACTAGAAAACGATAATGGACATTCTGAAGGGGCAATTAATCAAAAGATGTTCATTTGTCTCGTCTTGATGACAACATAATTGACATTCTGAAGTAACAGCTATATGTCTATGTATAAGAAGGTCTTTAGTAGGGAGTCCTTTGATTTAGATCTTCCACAAGAACATTTTTATTTTAGGCATTAGGTCAAGTTTCCAACTCCAATTGAATTTCCAATCATTTATATTCAATTCATTCGATATTAAGGCAAAGGCCGACTAGATGTAAAACCATCCATAATAATCCTATTTTATTTGCTATTGATCTTCCTATCTTATTTTATTTTGCAATATTTAATTCACGTGGGTGCCAATATAGCCTAGCCTTATCTTGGATCTGATTTTTAGGAACTATTATTGACAAATTCGTTCAGCCTAGAAATTAGGTACATTTAGTGTACACATATTAAATAATTAAATAGTTTATTCATGTATGATTTGCAATATTTCATTTTATTTTAGTTATATGATTAATTATAATTTATCGTATCACAATTCAATAAACTCGAATTTAATACACTTAATCATATATTCTAATTTCCATAAATCTACACATTTGAAATGATAACAAACATAAAATATAATATTTGCTTCGTGCAACGGACATAATTAGCACTCTAGTATTTGTTAAAAATGTCACTCCATGGTACGTGCATTTATTATACGTATGAGAAATTAGTTTACAAAACATGAATCAATGTGTTATGTGTAGGCTATGAACTAGTAGTATACAAGTCCTTGGCCATTTTTTATCCATATGAAACACCACAAGTACAAGGAGGAAGAAAAAAATAAAAAATTTATCTCACTTGAAATCAATTCAGGCAATTTGTCCACGTAAGACGGTAACTAAATTTAACGGGAAATCAGAGCAGACAGCAATGACTTTCTGCCTTTCTCATCGCATATTCGCATGATGCCAGGGACGGAAGACCGAAGTTAAATAGACACATGCAACGGGCCTGCACTCGAAGCCTTTTAAGCCCAATTTTCTATCGTGTGCTAGGCCCACTATCGGTAAGATATTGCTGTAGGCCTTCTTGTTATACAACTAACCAAGCCTGCGTAAACCAGTGACCTAATCAAACATCTATTTACTGCATTGTTGAGCTTTCTGTGTCACAAAGTGAACCTAGGATTCGAGTTGGAATACTCTTGCCCGCCCGCATATCCAGAGACTGATAGAAATATCACTCCCAAAACAGGGGAAAAAAACACCCAGTCTAGACATAGAATGACATTGGCCAATCAAACCGGGTGAGTTATAAGGCAAGACCAAAAGTTTAATAGCATTTATCCAGGATTATCAGGCATACAACACAAAACTCCATAATTTGCTCTATATTATTAGTCCATTTCTACAGGGAAACAAACTGGAAATAGCAGATGAAGGCAATTCAAGATACTCGTTTGTATCATGATGAACCAACCAAAAAGCATATAAGCCAGTCAATGGCTTCTTCTTCAACCAATGCAAGCGAAAAAAATAATGTTGCAGCACATCAAGCAATCTTCTATATATGCCAGCATTACAGACCCCTGCACCAGACCCAAAACAAGTGAACATTTTAGATGATGGAAACTTTACCACAACTGGTATCCAAATGACGAAAACAAAGATAAACAAAGTATCTATCACTTGTTAATCATCCAGAATCCAGATAAAAAGAAAATACAGCTAGAAATAGATAATAAAAAGCTAAGGATTATGTAAGCCCAAAACATCCCTGTGAGTAGAACTTAATATCCATAAAAGTTTGATTACCTTGCAACATTTTCTTATGGTTATAATGTAGAAACTAAGGAGGATGCCATCATTAGTTGCAAAAAGATAAATACAGGACTCCATCAACCAAGTGTCATATGCATGAACACAAAATGAATATCCCATATGAACAAAGAAAAAAAAATCAAATAATCAAGTTTGCCATCATCTACACTGGTAAAAGAAAGGTGATAAGAACATTCAAAATTAGGAGCTGGCACACAAGGGTCCAAAGATTGCACCGGAGCCTCCGAATTCAGATTCTACTAATTTTGAAGTTATAAACCTAATCATTATGTAGTATTTCCTTCCAAACAATGAAATGAAAGCAAAGCTACCTCGATTTAATCATCTTCTGTGACTTAATACCATATTGTAATGCAAGCATCGTAGCTAAGAAGCTGCCTAGCTATACTACTCCAGAGTCCTAATATCTTTCCCAATCAACTACCAATACATCCTTCCAAAAAATTCCAATCTTTCCCAATCAATCGACAAGCACAGCAAAAGGAAATCAGCAGTTATATAACTGAATTTTGGGGAAAAAAAATTTGTATACCTGACTTTCTTGATGAGGATAGCCTTGAGCTTGCGAGCGAGATCTTGTGATTGAAGCTTACGGTAGAGGGCCTTGCGGGCGAGCACACGCTTCTCGGAATTTTTGATGTGATGAGTCACCTCCTGCTTGATCAAGCGCTCGATTCCGCTAGATTGCATCTTTCTCTGCATCAGGACAAGAGCCTGGTCTAGATTCCCGTTTAACACCTTCACCCGAATGCCCCGCGATTGCTGGAGTGAAGAGCTCAACGAGTTCATCAGTGATCTCTCATTGCACTGCTTGAAGACTGATGCAAACTTGCTCGCCATGGAATTAAGGCCTCTTTATGAGGGCTTTACGGTATCTGTCTTTTCTAGGGTTTTTTTAATGTTGGAGATGGAAAATGACGCAAAAGATGGAAGTTCAGTGAGGTTTTATTTTTAAGGTGAATACAATTGGGATAAATGTACGAAATTGACTAACCTTTTGATTGCCGGCGAGTAGGTTTCGATTCTTGAGGTGCGGATGTTGCCGGAAATGTTGAGCGAAGCGTTCCACGGTTCTCACGAGTCGCGCGCGATGTGGGGATGAGCAGAAAGGAGAGGAGGAAGAAACCCCACTTCAGGGTTTCGATACAAATTTGGGCCTAAAGCCCAATTGGCTTAACACCAAAAACTCCAAAATTGGCTCATCTTTTCTTTGTAGACGATGGCTCATCTTTTCTTTTCAGACGATAGTATAATTTTTGCTTACTTGTGAACAAGTAGAAGAAATAGTATCTATCCTCCATGACTATGGAGTTGCATCGGGTCCGACAAAAAAAAAAGGAGTTGCATCGGATCAACAAGTTAACTTTGTAAAATCAAAACTTTTGTTTAGTCGAAATGTGGGGGATCAACCTTCGGGCATCTAGTCAATCGGTTAAACTTCCAAAGGTAATACCCAGAGGTCATCGGTTCGACTCTCGTGGGAAGTGTCCTTCACAAAAAAATGTGAAGGATCAAGTACAACAGAATATTAAAAAAGTTTTTGGACTTCCAAGAAGTGGAAAAACATGAACGATATCTCGGCTTGCCTACAATGGTTGGTCACTCAAAGAAGGTTATCTTCGGCCAACTCGAAAAGCGACTATGGAAATAAAGGGGTGGAGGGCTAGGACACTCTCTAGAATTGGGAAAGAGGTACTTATTAAATCGATGTTATAGGCTATATCGAGGTACGCTCCCGTTGGGCCT